>CM059422.1:28953373-31815040 GCA_030378225.1 Knoxia roxburghii
TTATTTTCAACCACAAGTCACCCACAAACAGATGGCCAAACGGAAGCAACAAATAGGACTTTGGGTGTTTTGTTAAGGGCCATAATTAAAAAGAATTTGAAAAGTTGGTAGGAGGTTAATGGGACATTTTGGTGTTCTAAAAACTTTAGATATTTTGAATGAACACTTTTACTGGCCAAACATGAAAAAGGATGTTGAGAAATTTTGTGCTACATGTCTTGACTGCAAGAAAGCTAAATCTAAGTCTCTTCCCCATGGATTGTATACTCCACTCCTTGTTCCTCAATCTCCTTGGACTCACATTTCTATGAACTTTTTTCTTGGTTTGCCTAGATCTCAAAGAGGCATGGAATCTATTTTTGTTGTTGTTGACAGATTCTCTAAAATGGCCCACTTTATTGCTTTTAGGAAAGCCAACAATGCAAAACATGTGGCTGATCTCTTCTTCAAAGAAATTATTCGTCTACATAGTGTTCCTAGGACTATTGTGTCCGATAGGGATGTAAATTTTTTGAGCTATTTGTGGAAAACTCTTTGGGGAAAAGTGGGAACAAAATTTTTATTTTCAACCACAAGTCACCCACAAATAGATGGCCAAACGGAAGCAACAAATAGGACTTTGGGTGTTTTGTTAAGGGCCATAATTAAAAAGAATTTGAAAAGTTGGGAGGAGGTTAATGGGACATTTTGGTGTTCTAAAAACTTTAGATATTTTGAATGAACACATTTATTGGCCAAACATGAAAAAGGATGTTGAGAAAATTTGTGCTACATGTCTTGACTGCAAGAAAGCTAAATCTAAGTCTCTTTCCCATGGATTGTATACTCCACTCCTTGGACTCACATTTCTATGGACTTTTTTCTTGGTTTGCCTAGATCTCAAAGAGGCATGGAATCTATTTTTGTTGTTGTTGACTGATTCTCCAAAATGGCTCACTTTATTACTTTTAGGAAAGCCGAAAATGCAAAACATGTGGCTGATCTCTTCTTCAAAGAAATTGCTCGTCTACATGGTGTTCCTAGGACTATTGTGTCCGATAGGGATGTGAAGTTTTTGAGCTATTTCTGGAAAACTCTTTGGGGAAAATTGGGAACAAAACTTTTGTTTTCAACCACAAGTCACCCATAAACAGATGGCCAAATGGAAGCAACAAATAGGACTTTGGGTGTTTTGTTAAGGGCCATAATTAAAAAGAATTTGAAAAGTTGGGAGGAGGTTTTGCCAATTGCTGAATTTGCATACAATCTTACACTACACACTTCTACTAATTTTTCTCCTTTTGAGTTTAACTCCTTTAGACTTATCTCCTTTACCTTTACAGGATCAAGTGAGTTTGGATGGCAAGAAGAAAGCTGAAACCATGAAGAAATTGCATGAGCAAGCTCGTGCAAACATTGAGAAGAAAAATGAGCAATATGCAAAGAATGCAAATAAAGGCCATAAGAAAGTTGTGTTTGAACCCGGTGATTGGGTTTGGTTACACTTAAGAAAAGAGAGGTTTCCAGCCTCAAGGAGAACTAAGTTACACCCCATTGGAGATGGGCATTTCAAGTATTGGCACGAGTCAATAATAATGCTTAAAAGCTTGATCTTCCCGGAGACTATGGTATAAGTGCTATTTTTAATATTTCTGACTTATCTCCTTTTGATTTTGATGTAGATCCAATGGATTCGAGGACGAATCCTTTTCAAGAGAGAGGGGATGATGAGTTCCAAGGAAGTAATGCTAAAGATGTCAAAGATGATGATGGCGAAGGCATGGCCGAACCACCCTCAACTCCAAATAATTCTGCACATATCATTCCACCAAATCCATTTGAAGGGATGACGGGCCCAATGACTCGTTTGAGAAAGAAGAGGATGCAAGAAGCCCTGGACATTTTGATTATTGAAGTCCATTCAAAAAAGGATACAACGGCTACCTCAATTCAGCCCAAATATTCCAACATTTTGCAAGCTTTGGATCTTGATCCAAATGGTTCTAAATAAGTGTTTTGGACTACTTTTCAAGTGAATAAATCAGCCCAATTGGTGCAGCCAATTTTCTGCTCGAAACCCGAAAGGGTGCAAACCCAAATTTCAGCAAATTGGAGTTAATCCTTGAAGGTTCTTTAGGGTTCCAATTCAACACCATTTGCACGAAATTTTGAAGTCTTTTGGAGGCCAAAAACCTACATTTAAGTTGGTCAAAGATTCAGCAAAGTGGTTGGAAGTTTGAAGACTATAGAAAGGTTTAAACGTGAAAGTTTTAAGATCACATTTATTGGGCAGAATTATGGACGAACTTCAGCTGCATTTTGGGGATAATTTAAAGTTTTTTTTTATTTACAATATTAGAATTAAGTGCAAGAGTCTTCTAGGTCAAAGAGCTTTTCTTGGTCAAAGAGAAGTGTTAATGCTAGTCTTGACAAGAAGATTTAGAATTGCTATTTTAAATCTTTTGTAATTTTCAACCTTGGTCCCTCTTGAAACTCTATAAATAGGGGCCTTGGTTAACTATTAGAAGGCAAGATTTGATGTTATAAACTTTAAGGAATTTTCCTTTCTTTGCTAGTTTCTTAGTGAGCTAGTTTTAGTCTTGCAAGTATGCTTGCAAAACTTATTTGGCTTATGAACTAAAACTCTTCCTTTTAGTTGTGACACCTTCTACTCTTCTTTTCTAATTCATTTTATAATCCAAAGGTGTTAGGTTAGTCCTAGTGTTGTTGGGTTTGAAAATTAGAGGGGTTGGGAATAATAATTTCAAAACTACCATTTTTTGATTCAAAGGTGATAGGTTTCATCCTATTGTTGTTGGATCTATTTTGGTTTGGATTGTTTTTGCTTGGAAGATTTCAAGACATCTTTAAATATAGTGTGATTCAAAGGTGTTGAGTTCATTAATACTCAATATTTTTGAATCCATTTGAGCTAGTTTTTTTGCTCAAAAGATCAATTGCGATTCTACAATTCACGTGAATTTGTACCTTGGATTCACATCAAATAGAGCATCAATAGATGCTGCATCATCTTTTCCAATAAGCCAAATTCATAAAACAACCAACAACAGAGTTAAAACAACATCAATAGTTGCTGCATCATCTTGCCAATCTGCCACATTCATAAACACAACCAACAACTAAGTAAAAACAACATTAATAGCTGTTGCATCATCTTGCCAACCTACCACAATCACTCTTCACGAATTAACTTAAAATAAGTTCGTATATATATATATCACTATACTTTTAATAGAAGTTAAGGTATAGTAAACTTACAAGTCTCCTTGCATGCTCAATATAAGATATTGATCCTCCTGTATGAGATGAATATCCCATCTCACTGCATATATTGTTCAAATTTCCTTCACGTTTTTCCTTATACTGAGAAGATTCTCAATAACCTCTAAAGATTATCCAACCATCTTCATTTAAGAAAACTGGTTTTTCCACTTTATCTCATATGTCTCTCATAAATTTTGCATATCGTTCTGAAGCTTTTAATTTCCACACTTCCATCACTTGTGCGTCAATCTCGGGATGCCATATAAAATGTTTCTACATTAAATTGAATTTATGAATATTTTCAATGTTCAAAATGAATAACATAAGAAAATTGATGTCTAAATATTTATACCTTGAACTCTTTAAAGTAAAATTCTTTTGTAGCTTGTGGCACATTTCTCCATGTCTAGCCTTTAATATCAACCTTCTCCTTGAAAACTTTTGTTATTTTTTTGGGAGCAATCTGTAGAGTAGCTTAACCTAATAAATGTTAGTTTTGAATACAGAAAAGCTATGGCTTGTATCAAAAACTAATATCCATAGATGACATATCATTTTGTTTCAGTATTAAATTGTTCCATTATATCATAGAACTAGATAACGGGGTGTGGAAAGACACAGTTGATACCGTTATTGGTTAAAGTATTGATATATTAAAAGTATGCTCGTAACTGAGATAGTCTGAACATAATATCGATATAGGTTATCGTATGATTTGAAAATTAGTTTATCTAGACTAATTAAATCACATGGATATGCCCGAGGTATATTGATCACGACCAGTTTGGATAGAATTGATTTGTACTGATCGGCGTAGTCAATTCGGTCCTAGTATTCAGTCTCTCAATCCTGAGATTGAGACGGGCGTGAGAGTTGGATATCGTATGCTTTGATGTGCCAAAGAGTGCGGTCAATTGAGGCCTATACCTCGGTAGGTTGGGTATGCGGTGTTTAGCTTCTTATGTACCGTTGCTACTCGGGGGAAGCCACGTACCGGTTCCCCGGGTTGATGGTGCTCCCGAGATGAGCTCGTAAGGTTTATTGTACTAAAACTGGCCAGTGGACTATACGTCCGGTATAATAAAAAGGTCGAGTGGTACTAATCTCGGATACCAAGAAGTCGGTGAATTAGTTTGTCAGTAAATTGATAAATCGACAAGCACTAGATCTTTGATGTGGAGAGATAGAAGAAAATATAGTGGCGCGATGTAAAGTCATTTTTGAGCGGTAGTTCCATAATTGGTCCGTTAGTGGTACGACTAATTATGCGTTTGACTAATCATAAAGTGAATTAATTAATCCTAAATATTTAATTAATATTTAATTGACAAAGTGGATTCAAAAAATTAATTCTATATGAATTAATTAATCCTAAGGGTTAAATTAAATTAAATTAACGAAGTGGGTTAAAGATTTAATTCAAAATGATCAATTGGAGTTGACTAGTCTAGGAAAGACTAAGGGATCAACGAAAGTCAAACTGAAAGGCCCAACTAAAAGGCCCATTAGGTCTCCTTAGAAGCTCCATATAAATATCCCATGTTAGGCAACTTCCAAGACATAAGAAACTAGGAGGCAAAGTTTAGCCTAGTGAGAGAAAGTCTAGCTTAGAGTGAGAAATTCTTCTTCTTCGAATCTTCTCCTCGAAGTCAGCTAGGATAAATTTCTCCTTCGTGAATACTCAAGCCCAAAAGAGTCCCCGGTTTATTCTTGCCATCCATTTTTCCAGCGCGGCCGTGGGTCGGCGATTTACAGCTGATTCTAGTGATTGCCCACTGAGCTCGCGTGCTGATCCGCCACTGCGGCGTTTATCTCGGTTGATCCCCATGATGCACTGCAGTTGGTGTCTAGATCATGGTGGGTTTTGGTGGTCCGATTGAAGTGATTTTTTTGATTTTTAGTAGGCGGTGATTGGTGGTGACCGGCGGTAGCTTAGGTACTGGTCCGGGCAAGAACTGTTTCAACAGTTCTTGAGTTTTTCAAAGCAAATTTCTTGGGATTTCTTCGTTTTGCCTTGGGCTACTCTATAGACACTAGCCCACACTAGTTCAAAGTTGAATTGGAGTTATTCTTCGGATTTCTTGTGGAATTCGCTTGCCCGAAGTTTTGGATTTCTTTTTGCTAGGGAATTCGCTACAAAGGTATAATCTTTGATCTTTCCGCTTCAATTAAAGATTGTATTTTCGTGTCCCAATTAATAAATTAAATAAGTATAAGCCTAGATTCATTCATGGAAAACTGAATTTGAGCCTGAACTTTGTCAAAAGCTTCCGATTCTGGAATGCATTGCACGAAAGTGAGGTTTTCGATTTAGTCTGGGCTTGTTCTGTTTTCCTTCAATAAATTCATGAACAAGTAAATTAGATAATACAACATACAATATTATATACATATAGAATTGATTACTTACAATCCATTGATGGTGAGTTCTTTTCTTCCACCTTCATGCGACTGTTGTAATGAATTATTGCCTGATTGAGGAATTGAATGTGATACCACATTTTCAGCTTCATTTCCATCACCATGTGATGTATTTGAATTACTAAAAGTTTTTCTTCTAGAATCACGAGATGCTGAATTCCCACCAATATTTCCTGAACAAACCATCATAGTAAACTTAGAAACTAGAAAATTATAGACCGGAAACTTATGTAAGAAGAAAGAGAGAGTTGGAGAGAAAGAAAAGACAAGTTTGTAGATAAAAATCAATAAATAAACAACAAAGTATAACCCAAACCATTAACTCTAGAAAAAAAAACCCTTAGAACCAAGTTGATGCTGAGTAGATTTCAATGACCTTGAAGGGATTGTTGTAGTGAATTGTTGTTGCTTGATCGAGGAATTGCAGGTGAAACCACATTTTCAGCATTATTTCCATCACCATGTGATGTATTTGAAGTGTCAGAAGTGTCATTTATGGTAAAAAGACATGCTGAATTCCCACCAGTATTTCCTAAAACAAACCATCATCAACACATGATATTAAACTCATGTAAATACGTACTCAAGAAACAAGATGTATACGTGAGATTAAAAGTTCAATTTGTAGTACCATTGGTCACTGAATCATCAACATGTTGATCTTGATTTCTCGCAAGACGTGGAATGTCATTTGATGATTGTGACCTACCTCCCCTTCCTGTTTATCCACGTCTTCGCCTTATTATAGGCATATTTGCATCTACAATGTTTTCAAATTTTTTACATTATAAATGGTTAAAATGGAAAAAGAAATAATAAAAATATCAACATAAGAAAAATCAGTTAAAATTAAGAGAAACTCAAAACACTTTAAAATATTACATTTATGTATTTCAAGAAGAAATTATGTTAGCTTCTTCAAAGATCAATCTGGTTTTACTAATTGTATAAGAATCTTACAACTACCAATTACTGAATTAGATGCTTGTTTGCATTACTCATTAAATTGCAAGGTAGGTAATTTTTTTAAAAAAAGTATGGTTTAAATTACCATTGATCATTGAACCTGCACCAAATTGATTTTGGTTTCTTTCTTCAACATGTGGATTGTTATTTGGTGTTCCTCTACTACGCAAAGATCTACCTCCGCCTTCTACATGTCCACCCCTTCCACCCATCATAGGCATATTTGCACCTAATATGTATTAAAAATTTTAATATAAAAAAAAGAGAGAAAAAAGCAAGAATTTCAGTTGATAACAAGAAAAAATTAGTGACAAATCAAGAAGGTACAAGAATATCATTTTTTAAAAAATTTACAAGTTCAGATTAGTACCATTAACCGTTGAACTACCAACACGTTGATTTTCATTTCCTTCTTCAACGTGTGGATTGTCTTCTGGTGGTCCTCCACTACGAAGGGGTCTACCTCTCCTTGCTGTATACTCGCATTTTCCCCTTATGATAGGCATTTTTGTAGCAAAATTCCATTAGTAGAGCTGGTTGTAATAGCATACTTGTGCAATGAATAATCTGTTGGAGTTGAATACATAAGCTATGCTTGTGTTGTACAATTTCCCAGATTAATATATCGATTTATATATTTGTTATAATTTGTTGTGCATTAATTGTCCATTTATATTTTGTAATTAGATTATGAGGTGTCTTGTGTGACACAGTAGATCTCATCATTGGTTTAAAGACATAATATATAAATAAGGTTCGTAAACGAGACAGCTTTAGACAAACTGTCGATTTAGGTTATTATGTGATTCGGATAATCGGTTTGTCTAAACTAATTGAATCATATAGATATGCCCGGGGCATATTCAACTTGACCTTTAGGAATGATTTGTCTGGTACTGATTTAATAGACAAATCGTTCCTTGTATTCTTTCTCTTAATCCCTAGACTTGAGCGGGCATGAGGATTAGACATAGTGTACTTTGATCTGCCAATGGGTGAGGTCAATTTTGGCCAATAGTCTCGGTAGGTTGGGTGCACGTGTTTAGTTACTTGGTGTGCTACTACTTGTCGAAAGAAAACCATGTACCGGTGTGTCCGGGGTGATGTTGCTCCCGAGATGAGCTCGAAATGTTTATTATACTAAACCCGGCTGGTGGACTTATGTTCGGTATAGTAAAAAGGTCGAGTGATACTAGTCTCGAAATTAAAGAAGTTAATTAATTAATTTATCAGTAAATTAATATATATTAACGAACACTATATCTTTGATGTGGGGAGATTAATGAATATAATTTAATTAAGTTGTTCCGGAAGTAATTCTGGTGTAGGATGGTAGTGCCAAAATTAATCCGTTAGTGGTGTGATTAATTTTGTAATGGGTTAATTGAATAAGTAGATTTAATTAATTGATTGGTTAATTATTCCTAAGGGTTAATTGAATAATTAACAAAGTGAAATTATTTAATTAATTAATTAAGTCTTAAGTTTTAATTGGAATTAGGAAATCCTAGAAATTAGGAATCTAGTAGGATTTGGTTTATCCTATCAGATTGGTTGCCTAATTGGATTTGGAAACTAATTCATTGCCTAAACCCATTAGGAAGACCAATCCTAAACCAACTTGGTCTCTCTTGTAACTATAAATAGACAAGGGATTAGCAATTCAAGACACACAATTAATTCACAAGTTTTCTAGAGAGATAAAATTCTAGAGAGAGAATACTTTCTCTCTCCTAAACGAATTTTATACAACAATTGCGGCTGGCCTTTGGTTTTATTTGACCGAATTTTCGGCTGAATTTTGCTGGCTGCGTGAATTGTTTTCTCTCTCTCCGGGCAGTGCGTTTACAGTACGTGCTAGGTGCGGAGGTGCTGGATTTTTCTAGCAAGTGGAGTTGTGGTGATAGCTGATCAATTGACTTCTGGATTGTTGTCCACACAACAAGAAGTCATAGTCTTGAGACATACAAGAGAATCACCTAAGTCACGCTTCAAAGGTACTTTTATAAGGTTCCACTTTAATTAAAAATTTTTGTTGCGTGGTAAATCGAACCAGTGCAAACCCAGATCCTATGTGGCAATCCTTTTATAATCAAATTAAATAGCAGACTTGAATCTTCTATATATTTGTGATTATTCAGCACATCATAAAAGCATAGCAAGTAAATTATAAGATGAATTTGACTGATAACAGTAGTCTGTCGTACCGTTGGATATCAAATCATCACCATGCTCATTGTCACTTCTATTTTCGACACGAGAAATGTCATTTAATACTGCATTAGGAACGGACCTACCTCCCTTTATTTGATGTCCACCTCTTCCCCTCATTCTGGTCATATCTGCAATCACTATATAAAGTCAAATTAGTTTCAATTAGTGGTTTTAAAAAAATGAAAGGTAATATAAACCATAAGTTAAAAGGATATAAATATTTAAAAATTAAATTTTAATTCAGAGGACCATAAATAGTCTTATAAGGGTAAAATCTGGAAATGTATATCAATATTATAATACACCAACATCACCAAGACTATTCACTACACCCAGACATGTTTTCATCTTGCATAATTTCCTAAGTTAACATCACTATGGCCATGATTTCCATCAATGAAAACACCACTTCGATCATCTAAAACTATTACACGATCAAACATATCAACTGAATACTCCTCCACTTCATCATCTTGGAGAGCCAAATCTGTTGAAGAATTATCCAAAGCAAGTCTTGCTTTAACTTTGCACACAGCCCACCAATCAACTTTATCTTTTTTTTGTGCTCGGGTAAGGTGTATAGTATACTTGGGCCGCTTGAGTAGCCAAAACAAAAGGTTCATACCTATTAAACCTTCTTTTATGGTTTATATCAACTATATTATACTCCCTATGAACCTTCATCCCAATATTTGAAGTTAGATCAAAGCAATCACACTTAAAGAGTACGACCCGTTTAATAGGCAGTGCAGGGTATTCCAATTGCAAAATTTCCCTTGATGTACCATAATAGTCACATGACAGATCGCTATAGTTTGAACCCTTTATGCACACTCCACTGTTGAATGTTGATCTCCCATAATTATGATCACTTGTATGGAAGTTAAACCCATTAAGAAAATACAGCGGATAAGAGATCACAGTTCTTAAAGGTCCACAAGCAACATCCTTGATGATCTGGCTAATCATGTTGCCACTTTCATCACGTGCCTATAAAACAAAATAAAATGTAAGTACCCATATATTAAAAAATAATAGAACCATAGTTTTTGTAACACTTACATATTTTTCATACCAATTCGCAAATTCAGTCTCAATCTTACTCTCTATTTGCTCATCAGTTACATTTTTGTCATTTGCTTTCATTTCCTTAACAAATATCCTACAAATAATAAATTATATTTATTAACACTAATTCCATAAGAATTTTACACATTATTTAATTTTCATTAAGAAGCTTACTTAATGTATTCTTTAATCTCAACACAATTTAGTAACACATAAGTCCTTGCAGCACTGTACTCTCCATCAGTAAAACATCTTGGTTTTGCTTTCCCATATGATCGACCCGGAGACATAAATATAGAAATACTCTCCTCACAATGTTATACCTCACCCCCATCGTCATTATGAGATGCTTTATTTATCTTTGTATTAATATAAGGCTCAAAGTAATGAGAACAAAACATTTATGTTTCCTCAATCAAATAAGCATTAGCAATTGAACTTTCTACCTTTGCTTTATTGGTCACTTTCAGCTTCAATTTCCGTAAGAACCTAAGTAAAAATAGATGTTTAAACTTGTCAATATATCGATTAACACATCTAAGTTAATAAAAAAAACTCTATATGTAGTTTAACAAACCTTTCAAATGGATACATCCAACGATATTGGATTGGCCCTGCAACTCTTGCTTCATAAGGTAAGTGAATGGGAAGGTGTTCCATGGAGTTAAAAAAACTAGGAGGAAATATCTTTTCCAATTTGCACAAAATCACAGGAATATCCCTCGCAAGTTTGATCATGTCATTCTCTTTAATGACTGTACATGTAAGATCTCTAAAAAGCAAACTTAGCTCAGTTAAAGTTTTCCACACCGTGATTGGCAACAACTCATGAAAGGCTATTGGGATTAATCGTTGCATAAACACATGACAATCATGACTTTTCATCCCAAAAAGTTTATACTTTTGCATATCCACACACCTTGCCATATTTGAAACATAGCCATCAGGAAACTCATGTTTTGTCACCCAATCACACTAACTTCAGTAACTTTCTTCAATTCTAAACTATCAATTTGTTTGATAACTTCTTCACCAGTCAATGTCAACGGTGGTAGAGACTCTTCTATCCTATTCTTAATGAAGTGAGATTTATTTCGTCTAAAAACATGATTCTCTGGTAGAAATTGACGATGGCAACCAAACCATGAAACCTTTTTACCATTAATCAAACTAAAAGCTTTTGATTTGTCCATACAATAGGGACAAGCTCTTTTTCCCGATGTAATCCATCCGGACAGCATATTATAAGCAGGAAAGTCATTAATGGTCCATAGAAGTGCAGCTTTCATAAGAAAATTCTATTTATTTGAAACATCATATGTTTGTACACCCTCCCAAAGAGTTTGCAATTCTGCTACCAAGGGTTGCAAATAAACATCAATATTTTGTTTTGGATTTTTTGGGCCAGGGATAATAATATACACATCCACGGAGGCAAATTGTATGGTGTTAGAATAAAGGCCAGCATGAATATTGTTTTCCTGATTGCCCAAAAGGTTGAAATCCATATATTCATAACCCAAGTCCAACATTTCAAGCCTCTAAAGAAAAAGATGAATGCATACGATCAAAATTTTCCATGCCTCAGATGAATGTTGCATCACACCATCCTTTTTAGAATGCTCATTATGCCACCTCATATGATTAGCTGTGACTTTTGAAGCGTAAAATCTTTGTAGCCTAGGTGTGAGAGGAAAGTAATGCATCATCTTATATGGTGTTTCAGTTTTTCTCTTTTTCGAACCTCTCTTTCTCCCTTTATATCGAGGATGATTACAAAACTTACAACTTATTTTGTTGCTATCCTCTCTTCAATATAACATGCATCCATAAATACAACAATGAATTTTCTCACACGGGAGACCCATATCAGATGCAAACTTATTTGTTTCATAAAAACTATCAACCAATTTATTTTCAGCTGGTATTGCATCCCTAAGAACTTCCAAGATAGCATCATAACCTTTTTTTGATATACGATACTCAGATTTTATATTTAACAGTCTAGCAATAGTAGATAGCTGTGATATATTTGAACATCCAGGCCAAAGTAGTTCATCACCTTTATGGAGTAAATCATACAACTTTTGAGTTTTTTTTTTATCTGGTGGGTCCTCAAATAACTATAGAATGTGGGTCAAAACTAGGATCAATTGCATCTACAATCATGTTGCGATATGGATTAAAACCTTCTACATTTCTTTCACTTGAAGTGTTGTTTTCTGATTGCATAGGATCCAAACCCAACAATGGTTCCCCATGGCAAACCCACTGATAATAGTCTTTAAGAAATCCACTCTTATAAAGATGCAATTTAACTTCACTTGGTAAAAGATACTTTCAATTGTGACATTTACAACATGGGCACCTAATCTTATCACAATCCATATGAGCTGGTTGCTGAGTAGCATATTCAACAAATGACTCAACCCCTACTAAGAATTCGGGATTAATATGGCTTCATCCAGCTAAAAATCTATTATACATCCAATCCAGATCTAGTCTCATTTAAAATCAAATAGCTTGTAGATGAGCGAAAAGAACAACATAAATAGCTAAATATTCAACAAAGTTATATGAAATTAATATTAATGAAATGTTCATTCATATTTGAACCGAAACAACATTAAAAAGAACAGTTTTATTGGTTGAATCTATCAATTATTATAAGAACTTTAGCCTTCAAACTCTATGCCAAAGACGCAAATGTAGAATACCACTTTCAATCAATCTATAACCATATCGAGGAAAGTTGAACATGAATATCTATTTAAAATATGATTTTCCCAACTCCAGCATACTTAAAACATAAATAACTATTTATTTTATTTAAAACTTATTGAAACAAATAGAATTATACTAATGAAAGGTTTAGACAAAAGCAACTTATAAAAATGTTTAAATGAAAAGTAATTCAGTCTAATCATTTGGGAGGTTACCTCAATTGCTAGTCTACTTCGAGATGGTTAGAAAGGGTACTGCCCTAAATCCATTTAGAGTCTCGTTCACTTCCAGAATTTGTTCTCAGTTTTTTACACCAGTTACGAGCCACTGAGATGCCCATGTCATATTCAAAAGAAAAACGAAAATGTATTAGACAAGAAATCATATATAATATGAAATTACCCAACAAATGCAAAAAACATATCTCCAGTGCTGATGAACTTCAAGAAAAATCTTGAACTAGCTTTCCATTGGACACAAAATACAAGAATGTCTACCAAATTTTAATTTAGGAACTAAGCAAGAAAAAATGCACCTAATATCTCACTCATTATTTACAAAAGCAAGACCACACTTGCCATGTAAGTAAACAACTGAAATTATATAGTGAGTTGCTGGTTCTGCTATATCCAGACAAAATGACCGTGTAGTGACCAGTGAAGCATGCATTTTTCTCACTCATTACACCATCTCTGCCACACTCACTAGAAGTTTCGAGGCAAAATCATCCACAAGCTAATAAATTATACTAGTATTATTTCTAAATTTCTTCTTTTTTTATTTTATATTAGATTTAGAAGTTCCATATATATATATTTTGCCTCTATGATTGCCAACTACTATATGGAAAAAAGTGACAAATGCACATATTGAGCCTCAAAATTGGACCACAAATTCCAGACGTAGAGGGTAAGAAGTATTTCATTTTAAGTACGCACATAAACACTGGAAGGCAAACATGAATAACACAGCTCCAGTGATTAAAACAGTATAAAGGTTTTTGAGTAATAGAAAAACAATAATAATTAGTTTTAATCAGACTAATGCAGAAGTCAAGTTTGATGAAAAAGTCAAGTTTTTGAAGCATCATTAACATTTGCATTTGCAGTTAAAAATTTAATAAATGAAGCCCGATCCATAAATTTCTAGGCATCTCAAATGTAAGCTAGCCACTTGCCGTGCGTCGAGCAATACACCAATAGTCATCCACATATTTTCAAGGCTACCTCTGACTACCCTTTACTCTATAGTAAACCCACGTATTAAAGGAAATAGAAACACAAAGCATTAAGATCTAGCCAGTATAAGAAGATTATCTCAAGCTAAATTATATCACAAACCCAACGGTGCAGATAAACTGTTTTAAAGCTACCTAGTGTATCAAAAAAATGAAATTATGCATGAAGAAATAGGAATATGACTTCGTTACAAATTAAGAGATGAAATTACTTAAATGTATGACTTCACTTAGGACAAAACTCCAACAAGTAACAAAACTCAAATTAACCAGATTGCAACAAATTAGAATGCCAAAGAAAAACAAAAGGGAAAAAAAAACACATAAACCTGCATTAGTCATGGTAAAAAATGAGTTCATTATTTATTCCTCAAAGTGTTTAATGTACTCATCGAACAGGCCACGCCCTAAACTATGTTCACTTGGCACAGAAAAACATGCAAGGGGCAACGTCAATAGTCTCTCAAACTACCCTTTCCTGCAATAAGCTATAAAAGCGGTTTATGTTCATAAACACAACCTTGACCTAGAAAATCTGATCAAGCTGCACATACTGTTACAAGCTACTACAACCTACTTGATTGCCTACTGGAGGGGAATAATTCAGACCAAATTGTGGGTGAGACATTTCCATGGTGTTCCTTAAAAATAAGGAACACACCATGATTCCGCCTTAAAAAAAGAAAAAAAAATGTAGCAATTCTATTTCCATGGCGTCTCAATCAGGGCAATAATGGTTCCTATAATGTGTGAATTTGAAGTGGAATATGCTATAAGCTTACTCCTAGTGCACCAATAATAGGAGAGACATTTCCCTCTTCACTAACTTGTAGTTTTAAGCCTAATTAGGCTTTGAATCGTAAATGAAACCCCGAGAAAACACACAACTATTTGAAAAAATTCAGTGGAAGATTAAAGTTCAAAATGGATAGAAATCTTACGCTATGCACCTTCAAGAGCTTCTCACTCACGAGTTTCTCCAACGTCAATGCCAGTTCCATAGCTGAATCAATGTTTTAAACTATACTTAGCTGGTAATTATATCAACGCAAAATATTCATATAACGCGTCCAGTCATTGCAATACCATTTCCAAGAAATATTGGAACCTCTGACATATATTCTACAAATGTAAAATCTAACTTACCATACAATGCATCGCCTTTTCAACATGCTCATACTCTTGAATGAGGATTTAGAACAGGGTGCAGTTTCACTCTTCCTCCCCGCGTGTTCTGTAAATTATTTGCCAAGAACAGTTATTTATCAAAAGCCTTCACCAAACATAATCAGAACTGAAGAATAACAAAGTTATTGGACGTACTGTGTAAATACTAGTGTTAATCCAAAAAATAAAGAAAAACCCATGATATTCAAAGGCAATGACGATTCGGGAAAGGATAATCCAAAAAAGAAAAACCCATGATATTGAGCAGATGTAATTAATTTCTAAGAGATAAATTGATTCTTACCAACGATTTCACAGGTGAATAGGATCTCAAAATAGGGTGAAGACTTCCTTTCTACTGGAGCACCTTGTCCCTTTCATCTTCGCCTCAATACCTCTTGGTTTGTTAGCTTAATTAATCTAAGCACTCCTTGTTGAAGAACCCCGAATCACTGATTTCTGCAGCTGGCTTCATTCCACTCTAACAAAATTTCAAAGAATCTTATCAAGGTTATGACAAAGAGATGGGTTTCAATTAAAAAGGCTGGCTGATTTTAAAAAAATTGCGGGCAAAGACAACCATGGCAATTGAGTTTGGAATTTTTACAAGTGAGAAAAATAAGGGCTGTCAAAATAAGGCCTAACTAAAATCTGGACTATTGGTGGAGTGAAAAAGTAAGAATTCATCCAGGATAACTATTATTATTATTTAATTATTTTTCACATAATAATATTAATGGGTAAAAAATGGGTAGTTAAAATGACTCATAATTTACCCATTATAATGGGTAGTATTTGGGTAGGAATTGGAGTGAGTTTTTCATTCTAAATTTACCCAAGGATTAGCCAATGAAATTTTCCCATGAAAATAATATTTGGGTAATTTTTGGGTAGTAATTGGAGAGAGAGTTTCCCTCCTAAATTTTCCCAACTATTACCCAATAAAATTTTTCCCTTAAACACAATATATGGGTAATTTTTGGGTAATAATTGGAGGGAGAGTTTGCCTCCTAAATTTTCCCAAGTATTAGTCATGGGATTTTATGATTTGGGAAATTTTATGGGAAAATTTGCGGGTATCTCATGGAAAAAAAATAGATGAGATTTTTGTGCCTTATTTATGGGAATTTCATGTGTAAGATATGGGTATTTACCCATGAAATTATATTAATGGGTAATTTTACTGGGTAATTGAACATTTTCTTGTAGTGTCTCCACCTCGTTATCTAGATATATGATATAAAGGAACAATTTAATACTGAAACAAAACGATATATCAACTGAGTAATAGTTTTTTATACAAGCAATAGCTTTTCAGTATTCAAAACTAACAACGCGTGCATCCAACCTATCGAGCTTATAGGCCTTAAGCGACCACACTCATTGGCAAATTAAAACACACTACGCTCAATCCTCGTGCCCGTCATCATCTAGGGATTAAGAGATAGAGTACAAGGTTCGAATTAACTACGACAGATCAGTACAAGTTAATTCAATCCTAATCGGCCCACCTCAATATGCACCGTGCATATTTGTATGATTCAATTAGTTTAGACAAACCAATATCAAAATCACACAATCACTTAAACCGACAGTATGTCCAAATCATCTCAGTTGTGAGCCTAATTTATATATCATAATTTTAACCAATGATGAGATCTACTGTGTCACACCAAACACCTCATCATCTAGTCATATGATATAAAAGGACTAGATGCTTAAACGCAAATAATCGATAAATCTGGGAAATAGTTTTTCATACTGATGAGTTTGAAATTAATGGTTAGATTTCGTGCAAATTTAAGGCAAATGAGATAAATTGTATGGTTTAATGGACTGTTTTTGACATGCAGGAAACATAGATTTTGTTAGAGCGATATAGGCGTTTTTGGAGAATTCTTGGAAGAAGTTGAGAGCCGAGCTTAAGGATATCAAATTGGGCTAAATTAAAAAAATTAAGGAGGAACAGAAAGGAAAGACTTCGGCTTAATATTGAGACCCAAAATTAATTTATGTTAATGGGTGTTTCCAAAGTTTATTAGGAATGGGTTTTAGTATTTAACTTAGTTTTATTTTAAAAGTATGTGGGCCGCCAGATTTAGGTAATATATGTAGTCCTTAATTTGCTCGCAGACACCTTTTTTAGGACAAGGCATTGGGACGTAGCTTTTGTCTCAATTTTGTGCGGCGACCACTGTAGTACTTTTCTTCCTCTTTTCAATTAATGAACTATCATTTTTATATTATGAATTCTGTTTTTGTTTTAATTATGTGTAACTAAATTCCTTAATCTAGTCAAAGAAATTTAACCCCTCGATGCCGATTAAATTGGGAGATCTAATTGCGCTTTAATACCAATTAATCTGGATTTGTATTGTGGACTATTTGACATTATTTGAATCGCTGGTAGCATTCAGGTTTTCCTAGGTGGTCTAATTAACTTAAATACACGAGGTTTGGTATTCGTAAGAGAACAATTCAATTAATCACGTGGTACGTAGGTTAGTTGTCTTGAAGATAATAAATAATCATATATCAATTGAACAAGGTTTGTTTATTTGTTATTGGAATTGGGTCATTGATTATTAAAATCTGTTTCCTAGGAGGTTCCAGGACTGATTATTTGATTATAGATGCAATTAACGGAGGTTCCTTAATTGCTTGTGCTAAAATAATAGAATTAAATTATTAGGAGGTTCCAATAATGATAACCAATATAGTCATAATTTAATTGGATAAATTCTTACATCGAGAATCAATTTGTCGCATCAAGGTGGAAATAATTCCTTTGACTATAGCTTTCCCCAAATTTGATTTTATCAATATGTTGTTTTCTTTCGTTTATTTTAATTGAATTTTAATAAGTAGTCGTAATTTAAAAACCCCCATTTTCGGTTACATGCTTCTAATTGAAGTAAATTCATTTCGGTGTTCCCTGTGGAGATGATACTACTCATTACTGTGCTACAAAAAATCTTTTAGAGTAGGTCTTTATTTTTAATTGGGTTGACACCCATCAAATTTTGGCATCGTTGCCGGGGAGCACGGTGTAGTGTTTTGATTTTAGTTAGAAGTTTGGTTTGTTTTGTTCATTTTTATGTTCGCTCTTCTCGTATAGGCAAATTAGTTTTTGATCCAGAGATAGAGAAAACTGCAAAGAGGAACACGAAATAGAAGAAGCAAAGAGATTAACCTATTGAGTCCACATATGTGTCTCAAACGGTTGATAAAGAAGAAGAAATCGAGATCCCCAAAGAGGAAGAAAATCTGATTGAAGAGTTCATGGCAGACAGGACTTTAAGGGAGTCGGCAACTCCCGATGATAACCAGCAGTCTTTATGCATTTTTTTTCCTGATGATACTCTTAGATTTGAGTTAAAATCTAGTACAATACACTTACTGGCTAAATTTCGTGCTTTGACAGGTGAGGATCCCTACAAGCATCTGATGGAGTTCCAGATTATGCGTTCAGTAGTAAGCTTGAAGGAAAACTGAACAAGCCCGGGCTAAATCGAAAACCTCACTTTCGTGCTATGCATTCCAGAATCGGAAGCTTTCGACCAAGCTCAGGCTCAAATTAGTTTACCCATGAACGGATCTAGGCTTATACTTATTTAATTTATTAATCGGGACACAAAAAATTAAATCTTTAATTAAAGCGGAATTTAAAGATTATACCTTTTGTAGCGAAGTCCCTCGCTTAAAGAAAACCAAATCTTTTAGCGCGAAATCCACAAGAAGTCCGAAGAATTCTCCAATACAAGCTCCGAGATAGTGTGGGCTATCGTCTACGGAGCTACCCTCGGCAATATGACTGAAAACCCAAGAAACTTGCTTATCAAGAAACTCAAAATAAATCTGCCCAGAATTTTTTTTGTGAAAAATAAGCTGCCCAGAATTTTTTTTTAACAAAAATGAAGCTGCCCAGAAATTTTTCTTTCAAACTGTAGCTGCCCAGAAATTGTAAAACTGCTGCACTTAAAACCCGCCTGAAAAATCCTGCGCAGCCCGCTGATTAATCGGAAAACAGTCCGCCGGAAAAGCTTAATCCACTCCCGATCTGTACAACTAATTTCATGGATCACTCATCAAGAAGATCTACATGAAATCGGTCGGCTCAGGGCAGTGAACGAAACAATCGCCGGGGTTTAAAGGGACGAAAAAATTTGCTGCTGCAGTCCGATAGAAATCCAACAAGAGGCGGGTTTTCTTAAAGAATAATCGAGTGGGCTGAGTGAATAAAGGTCCGGGCTGCTGTATTAATTCATGGGCTGAGTTCCTTGACAAAGAAGAAAGCTTTCTTGATCGACTTCGAGAGAAAACTTGACTATGAAGACACCGTTTTCTCTCTAGACCAAACTTTCTCTATCTAGCCTAACTTGGCTGCCAAGTTTCTTTCTTAGGGTTTTCTTGCCTATTATGTTGTATTTATAGGAGCTTCTAAGGAGACCTAATGGGCTCTCGAGTTAGGCCTTAAAATTTGACTTTCGTTGACCGCTAAGTCTTCCCGACTAATCAACTCCAATCGACCCTTTTAAATTAATTTATTTAATCCACTTTGTTAATTTAATTTAATCGAACCCTTAGAATTAATTAATTCAAAATAGAATTAATTTCTAAATTCACTTCGTCGATCAAATATTAATTAAACCCTTCGGATTAATTAATTTACCTTGTCGATTAGTCAAACGCATAATCGGTCGTACAACTAACGGACCAATTATGGAACTACCGCTCGAAAACGACTTTACATCGCGCCATTATTATTTCTTCTATCTCCCCACATTAAATATCTAGTGCTCGTCGATTTATCAATTTACTGACAAATTAATTCACCGACTTCTTGGTTTCCGAGATTAGTACCACTCGACCTTTTATTATACCGAACAAAAAGTTCACTGGCCAGGTTTAGTATAATAACCTTACGAGCTCATCACGGGAGCACCATCAACCCGGCGAACCGGTACGTGGATTCCTTCCGACTAGCAACGGCACGCAAGAAGCTAAACACCGCATACCCAACTTACCGAGGTATTGGCCTCAATTGACCTCACTCTTTGGCAAATCAAAGCACACGACACCCAACCCTCACGCCCGTCCCAATCTCGGGATTGAGAGACAGAATACTAGGACCGAATTGACTACGCCGATCAGTACAAGTCAATTCTATCCAAACTGGTCGTGCTCAATATGCCCCGGGCATATCTGTGTGATTTAAACTAGTCTAGATAAACCAATTTCCAAACCACACAATAACCTATACCGATAGTATGTTCAGACTATCTCGGTTACGAGCATACTTTTTATATATCAATACTTTAACCAATAACGGTATCTACTGTGTTTGTCGACACCCCGTTATCTAGTTCTATGATATAATGGAACAGATTTATACTGAAACAAAATGATATGTCATCTGTGGATATTAGTTTTTTGATACAAGCCATAGCTTTTCTGTATTCAAAACTAACAAAGCTACCCAAATGTCACTGAAGAGCATGTCAAGCTCCGGGCTTTTCCTTTCTCCTTAGAAGACAAAGCAAAGCATTGGCTCTTTGTATTACTAGCTAGCTCAATCACTACATGGAAGGAGCTCAAGCAATTATTTTTGGAAACATTTTTCCCAGCATCTCATGCCTCCAACATCAGAAAGGATATTTGTGGTTTTCGATAGTTAAGTGACGAGAGTTTGTACGAGTATTGGGAGAGATTTAGTGATCTATGTAGGAGTTGCCCTCAACATCAAATTCCTGAGTAGTCTGTTAATCCAGTACTTTTATGAAGGCTTATCTGAGTTAGACAGAGACAAAATTGATTCAGCAAGTGGAGGAGCAATTATGAACAAGACTCCTGCAGAGGCAATGAAGTTGATTTCTATAATGGATGAGACATCACAACAGTTTCATAGGAGAGCAGACATTCCCACCAAAAGAGTAAATGAGGTTAGTGCTTCAAGTGTTGATAGTAAAATTGAGCAATTAACTGACTTGGTGCGTCAGCTAGCTGTAGGATAACTACAATCAGTTAAGATTTGTGGGATATGTGCAATGCAAGGACACACCTCATATGACTGTCCAGCTATGCAAGAATGTGAATTGGTGAATGCTATCAAATTCCAAGCTCCTCCCCAAAGGAAGTATGATCCATAGGGTAATACTTACAATCTAGGGTGGAGGAATCACCCCAATTTCAGTTACAAGCAGCTAGGCTTCCAGCCACAACCACAACTTCCTATGAGGAATTCAACCTCTACACAAGCAGGTACTTCAGGTATGTCCGTGAAAGATATGATTAGAAGTTTAATGGTTACTGTGCAGCGAATGGCTGAGAGGGAATAGACATGTGAGCAGTAACAACAAGCACGTGATCAACAATCACAAGCAGTAATAAAAAGTTTGGATAAACAGGTCTCGTAATTAGCCACTCAGATGCACCAAAGGGAAAAAGCAAGTGGGAAGCTCCCTTCTCAACCAGGAACTAGTTCAATGGAGAATGTCAGTGGCATGACTTTAAGAAGTGGGAAGGAGTTTCCAGAACTCCAGAGTCAGACTTTAGAAGTCCAAATATCTTCCCATAAATCAGATGAAGAAGGGGAAGTTGAAGAAGTGCAAGGAAAGGAGGTAAATCCTAAGCTTATTGAAACAAAACCTGAAAATGTAATTCCACCACCTTTTCCTGGCAGGTTGGCACAAATGAGGAAGGAGTAGTGTGATGAAGAGGTTTTGGAAGTGTTCCGCAATGTGGCCATCGATGGAGGCCATTGCTTAGATTCCAAGATATGCCAAGTTCTTGAAGTCACTGCTGACTAAGAAGAGGAGACCGATAGGTAAAGTATATGTTAATGAGAATGTCTTTTCAGTACTTCAGCGAAAATTGCCCCAGAAATGCACTGATCCAGGTATATTCGCTATTTTTTGTGTTATTGGATCAAGGGTAATAAAAGCAGCGATGTTGGATTTAGGAACCTCTATTAATGTCATGTCTTTACCTATTTTCAAGAAATTGAAAATTGGGGCTCTTAAGAAACCAAATGTCATAGTTCAGTTGGCTAATAGGTCAATGATTTATCCTGAAGGGGTAGTGGAGGATGTCTTGGTTAAGTGGGATAAGTTAATTTTTCCTGCTGATTTTTACATCCTTGACATGAATGATGAGCATGTTTCGAATGCTGAAATTCTTTTGCTGGGTAGATCTTTTATGAAAACGGCTAAACAAAGATTGATGTTGATGCTGGTATTTTTATTTCTGAATTTGATGGTGAAAAAGTTCAATTTAATATGTTTGAGGCTATGAAGTATCCACCAGACTCTAAGTAATTTGTTAATGTTACGCTAGTTGATGCTATTATGCAAGAGGAAATAGAATTTAATTTGATGCTTGAAGAATTGAACTTTGTGTTACAACATAGCTTACAGGAAATGGATACTCACAGAGAAGTGAATGAATCTATCATTGAGGCAATAATGGCATTTCATGCCAATCCTGAAATGTCATCCATGTTTGCTAATCATTACTTGGGGTTGCCTATTAGTTCTGAAAAGATTTTACCTTCTGTGGTGCAGGCGCCCAAGTTAGAGTTGAAGACGCTGCCTAATCATCTCAAGTATGTCTACTTGGGAGAGCTAGAAACCTTGCCAGTGATAATTTCAAGAGACCTCACTGAAGTTCAAGAGGAGAAATTACTGCGAGTACTGAGGGATCACAAAACAACGATAGGATGGACATTGGCAGATATTAAGATAATCAGTCCCTCAATCTGCATGCATCGCATCTTATTAGAGGTAGACTCAAAACCTTTCAGAGAAGCTCAGAGGAAATTAAACCCTGCCATGAAAGAGGTAGTTATGAAAGAAATTCTTAAATTACTAGATGCAAAGATTATTTATGCTGTTACTGATAAATGGGTTAGCCGAGTCCATGTGGTGCCTGAGAAATTGGGTTTTTAATTGGTAAAAAATAAGGTTAATGAGTTGGTTCCTATGAGACTGCACACAGGTTGGGGCATGTGCATCGATTTTCGTAAGTTAAATGCAGCCACAAGGAAGGATCATTTCCCATTTCCATTCATTGATCAAATGTTAGAGCATTTGGTAGGTAAGGATTTGTTTTTCTTTTTAGATGGGTACTCTGGTTACTATCAAATAACGGTAGCTCTGGAGGACCAGGATAAGACTACCTTTACCTGTCCATTTGGTACATTTGCATACCGTCGCATGCCCTTTGGTTTGTGCAATGCCCGGGGAACTTTTCAAATTAGTATATTTTTAGATTTTCTTGAAAAATGCATTGAAATTTTCATGGATAACTTTACTGTGTATGGTGACTCTTTTGATCAATGTTTAGATACTTTGTCAATGGTTTTTCAAAGATGTATTGAAAAAGATTTGGTATTAAATTATGAAAAATGTCACTTTGTGGTGAGAGAGGGAAGTCACGTAGTGTCATCTAGGGGGATAGAACTGGATAAGGCAAAGGTTGATTTGATTTCTAGTTTTCCGTATCCCACTAATGTTTAAGAAGTTCGAAATTTTCTTGGCCATGCAGGATTTTACAGATACTTCATAATGGATTTCTCAAAGTTACACAACCTCTGTCAAGGCTATTACAACAAGATGTGCATTTTGAATTTGGTCAAAAGTGCAAGTATGCCTTTAAGAAATTGAAGGAGTTACTCACGTCAACTCCCATAATCCAACCTCCAAATTGGGATTGCCCTTTGAGCTCATGTGTGATGCAAGCCATTATGCTGTGGGAGACATGTTTGTAAAAAGAAATAGGAGACAAAGCCATGTCATCTAGTATGCTTCCAAGACACTCGACTCAGTACAGTGCAACTATACTACTACCGAAAAAGAGCTTTTAGCTATTGTGTTTGCTTTTGAAAAATTTCGTTCATATTTGCTAGGTTATAAAGTGGTGATTTATTATGATCATGCAACTCTCAAGTTCTTGTTGTCGAAGAAGGAATCAAAGCCGAGACTCATTCAATGGATTATTCTACTACAAGAATTTGATTGGGAGATCAAGGACAGGAAAGGGGCACACAACTCGGTTGCTGATCATCTCAGCCTTTGGTGCGTGAACAGGACTCCAAGCCGATCTCAAAAGTCTTTCTGGAGGAGAAATTGTGGGCACTCCAAGGTAAAGAGCCATGGTATGCGGATATAGTGAACTACTTGACAAGTGGTAAGTTTCCTCCCCACATGAATATTTATTAGAGAAATAAATTGAAAGCTCAGTTTAAGCATTATGTTTGGGACGAACCTTATTTGTGGAAAATTTGCTTTGACCAAGTGGTTAGAAGATGTGTTGCTAACTATGAAATACATTCCGTTCTTGAGTTTTGTCATTCTCATGCATGTGGTGATAATTTTGGTCTAAAATGAACTGCTAGAAAAGGTTTGGATTGTGGTTTTTATTGGACCTCTTTGTTTAAAGACGCATATGACTTTTGTAAGAGATGTGACAGATGTTAAAAAATAGGCAGCCTATCTTCTAGGAATGAGATACCTCATATTCCATTGTTGTTTTGTGAAATCTTTGATGTGTGGGACTGTTCTATAGGATTTTATGGGATTGTTCCCAAGCTCTTGTGGAAAGGTATATATTCTGCTTGCTGTGGATTATGTATCGAAGTAGGTAGAAGCAAAAGCTACCCAAACTAATGAAGCTAAAGTTGTTGCAGGATTTCTTAAGTCTAACATCTTTAGTAGGTTTGGAGTGCCGAAAGCGATAATCAGCGACCAAGGCATGCATTTTTGCAATCGACAGGTCGAGGCACTAATGAAAATGTATAGAGTTAATCATCGCATCTCTACTGCATACCATCCCCAAACCAATGGGCAAACTGATATATCCAATCGAGAGATCAAGAGTATCTTGGAAAATATGATAAATCCTAGTCGCAAGGATTGGAGTTTACGGCAAGAAGATGCATTATGGGCTTATCGCACGGCTTACAAAACTCCAATTGGAATGTCCCCATGCAGGTTAATCTTTGGTAAAATGTGTCATTTGCCTGTTGAACTAGAATATCATGCTTTTTGGGCAGTTATGCAGTTCAATATGGATGCCAAAGAAGTGGGGTTGGAGAGGAAGCTATAGCTGTAAAAGTTAGAGGAAATTAGATTGGAAGCTTATGACAACTCGCAGTTGTACAAGGAAAGGACCAAGGTCATTCATGATAAGTTGCTGCGGAGAAAGGAATTTGTGGTTGGTCAGAAGGTACTCTTTTTCGATTCCAAGTGAAAGTTCATGCCAGGTAAGTTGAAATCGAGATGGCATGGCCCTTATATTGTGGTAAGCATCTTTCCTTATGACATGGTTGAAATTCAATGTTTAAAATCAGGAAAAGTATTTCATGTTAATGGTCATTGACTTAAACCATTTCTTGAGAATCTTAACATGGAATCTGTGGATGAGATTAACTTACTTCAACCAATTTATGTATATTGATTAGAAGTAGCATTGTGTCTAGCCAAAGACATTAAAGAAAGGCGTTTTTTTAGTTATCATGTTTTGCAGTTATTTTGTTGATTTAATTGCTTTTAAGGTATTTTTGCAGGTGTTAGTGAGCAAAAAAATTAAAGGAATTTCAGTAAAGAAAGTTTCCCGTGACATGCCCATGTCGATTTTTTTCGATTATTTGGGGTGGCTGGACAGAATTGAAAGTTTCCCGCGACATGCCCAGGTCGAATTTTCTTGATTATTTGGGGTGGCTGCACATAATTGAAAGTTTACAGTGACATGCCCAGGTCGAATTTTATAGATTATTCGGGACGGATGGGCAGTAGATAAAGTTGCTTGCGACATGCCCATGTCAGAAGTTATATTAAAAACAAAATTCCTTTTTAGTTTTTTTTACTTAGGGTTTCTATTCCTTTATTTTTCTCAGTAAGTCTAGCAGCTGCTCAGAATTTTACCCGTTCTGCTTACCCAACACCGCAACACCCTAGACAATCTCTCTTTGCACCATCACCGACCACCACCTATCAAATCCATTAGCGAAGTCGGTGGCCAGCAGCGAAGCGACACCATCCACTAGTTAGTCGCACGATAGTCAAGTCTAATCGCTGCTTGAAGGACAAACTGATTTGCTTTATTCTGGGACACACAATCGAAGACGCTGGTTTTCCAGTGAAGACGCGACCCAAGCTCCTTCGTTTATTTTTTCCGTGAATTTTAATTTGGGAATTTGTCCAATTGGGTGCTGATTGTAATTATGTTTGCAGAGGGATAATGGTGCAAAAGAAAGCCAGGGTAAAGAGGACACTACAAGAGGAACCGATTTCTGCTGAGGATGAGGTGCCTCCATCACCACCGTCTGTTTCGACGACGAAGCCTAAATGACAAAAACAGCAGGCGGGATAACCTAGGGTTCCGAAGACAACGTATACTGGTCATGCAAGGACCAAGTCCGGCCCTAACACCTTGCCTCCTTCCCAGTCGCGTCAGTTTGTTGTGGAGTTTGAAAGGGATAGTCAACGGGAACTCTACAAATAGGTATATTAAAGGAAATTTTATGAATGTAAGAGATTTGATATGGATACCTTATGTGCTTTGAATGTTATGATGAGGTACATAAAATGTTTGCTGGAATTTGTTGGTTAGAGTATTTTAATTTATCATTACCAGCATATATGGAATTAACTCGTGAATTCCATGCTACTTTGGAGTATAAACCACCAAAGCATGATTTTACACTTGAATCACCTGGAGTTATTTTCTTTTGACTAATGAACAAGTCTTTTAAAATGTCTTTGGCTGAGTTTGATATTGCAATGGGGTTTGTATCTGAGCCTGAGTCCAAGAGTGAAGCTTATACTTGCTGTGTGTTAGTTATACCTGCTGATTTTTTTCCAACAGAATGTTATAAGGAATGGAAGAGTCTAGCCCTAACATCTGAGGAAGTTTTTAAGCCCTGTAAAGTTTGTGACTATCATTTTACTAATAATGTTTTGAGATTATACCATCGAGTTCTGGGCTATAGTCTGCCGGGTATAGAGGATCAGGCCAATATAATAACCACCCATGAGATGTTTTTACTCACAAGAATGCTTAATGGAACACGGGTTTGCTTTGCATATTCATTTGTCCCTCAGGTGTTGGCTTCCATGAATCGTCCGGATAGGGGATTGATTTTAGGGTCGTTGATCATGCATTTAGCTGTCAATCTGAAAATTTTGAACCTTGAATGTAATTATCTGCATTTGGCTTGCAAACTTGCTCCATTGGATGTTCCTTGTCTTATGAGAATGCAACTTATTCACTTGCAAAATGACAAGTATGAGTTTCCTTCGCCGGGCAAACCTGGATAGCCCGAGCACCTTAGAGTTTCTTCTACAGGTTTTTTAGATGAGGAGCACGCTGACACGACTGCTGTGATGACGGAACAGTTAGATACGATCCAGGAACAACTCAGTAATATCCAAGGCTTTATTCAAGGAATTAATGCAACTCTCAATACTCTGTGTGCACGTGTGGGTTTAGAACCACCAATTCCTCCGCTATAGGGAGTTTCTCTCATACTTCGTCATTTTTGTTTTATGTTTTTCTTATTTTTGTTTTCCATGATGCATGCTTTGGTGGTGTTTATGTGTTTATTTGGCGTCCTTCATTCCTGATTTCTACATTGGGGACAATGTAGAGTTTAGATGTGGGGGGATTGGCTGTATGTTTATTGCTTTTGGGATGGTTTGGCATTTTATTGTGTTTAGAGTCTAGGTGTGGGTGAGGAAGTAATATGTTTTGTGTTGGAAAATCGATATGCAATGTGTGATTTGGGTAAGGTAAGGTTGAAATGTAGTGAATAATAGTAGTATTATGTGTTGGATGACTATAACTGTTCCTTATGATAATTCAAATGATGATGCTTGTGTGAGTGACACCCAAAAGCCACATAAATTGAGATTTTTGGGCCTTAATGAGCAACAATTTTTTTTCTTGTGCTTAATTTTTTTTTAGAGTTTTTCACACATAGTTTGCATAATCTCGAACGTGCTTTGTTATGTATGTTACCATTGCTTGTGAATTCAATGTACAAAAATGATAAAGATAAACCAATTTTTGGCTTGCTTTAAAATCCAACCTTCTATGCTTACCATTAGTTAACCTCTTTGAAGCTTGGACCTTATTCTTTGATTGTAAAGTCACTGAAATAAAACATAGGCATGTGTTTAGGTTGCTTTTTCTACCTAGTTATTGAAAGGAGTGTATCCTTGGTTGTTGACCTTGGGTTGTGGTATGAAGGTGGACATTGAAAGGTAATAGTAGCTTATAAAAGAAGAAGTTTGTGCTCTAATAAAGGTTATTGAAAAAGAAAGAAAAAAAAGAATGAAATGAAAAAAAAAGAGGAAAATAAAAAGAAACAAATTCCAATTAATTTGTGTGGCTAGAAAAAAACAAAGAAAGGTTGAAGAAAGAGTTAGGTTTGGAATCTTTATGTTTACTATTGTCTTTCATGGGACATCCTCGGTAAGATTTTGGAAGGTTGACAATTAAGTATGTGTTTTCTTTCGTACCTGTAGCCTATATTTTATCTTTTGTTTATCTCAACTTGTCCTGAGCCCCATTATAACCCTTGACGAAGTCCTTTTGAGTTGTACTTTAGATTCATTTGAGTGATAGTAATGCAATATATTTGCAAGCTTATGGTAAGAATATGCTATATGGTGAACTTGAGTGATTATATGTCCCTTAAACACTTTTGAGTGCATGAGAGATTACTTGAGAGGTGGGTGTTATTCTTGCTTGTGTTTGTGTTTTGAGAATTATGAGAAATTTGGTATAGTCATTGCAAATGCATGGTACTATAAAAAGTTTTGTATGTGGATTGCGGATCTTGCTTGGTTGTATATTGCATATTGAGGATTCGTGTGTTTGTTTGCTTATTTTTCTTCTTTTTGAGTCATGAGTCATGCTGGGGGACAAGCATTATTTAGGTGTGGGGAATTTGATGAGTTTGAAATTAATGGTTAGATTTCGTGGGAATTTAAGGCAAATGAGATGAATTGTATAGTTTAACGTACTATTTTTAACATGCAGGAAAGACGGGTTTTGTTGGAGCGATATAGGGGTTTTTAGAGAATTCTTGGAAGAAGTTGAGAGCTGAGCTTAAGGATATCAAATTGGGCTGGATTTAAGAAATTAAGGAGGAACATAATGTTATTTTTGAGTACAGAAAAGCTATGGCTTGTATCAAAAACTAATATCCACAGATGACATATCATTTTGTTTCAGTATTAAATTGTTCCATTATATCATAGAACTAGATAACGGGGTGTGGAAAGACATAGTAGATATCGTTATTGGTTAAAGTATTGATATATAAAAAGTATACTCGTAACTGAGATAGTCTGAAGATACTATCAGTATAGGTTATCGTGTGGTTTGGAAATTAGTTTATCTAGACTAATTAAATCACACAGATATGTCCGGGACATATTGAGCATGACCAGTTTAGATAGAATTGACTTGTACTGATCGGCGTATTCAATTCGGTCCTAGTATTCAGTCTCTTCATCCCGATATTGGTACGGGCGTGAAAGTTAGATATCGTATGCTTTGATATCCCAAATAGTGCGGTCAATTGAGGCCTATACCTCAATAGGTTGGGTATGCGATGTTTAGCTTCTTACGTGCCGTTGCTAGTCTAAGGAATCCACGTACCGGTTCACCGGGATGATGGTGTTCCCGAGATGAGCTCGTAAGGTTTATTGCACTAAAACTGGCCAGTGGACTTTACGTCTGGTATACTAGGAAGGTCAAGTGATACTAATCTCGGATGCCAAGAAGTCGGTGAATTAGTTTGTCAGTAAATTGATAAACCGACGAGCACTAAATCTTTGATATGGGGAGATAGAAGAAAATAAAGTGGCGCGATGTAAAGTCGTTTTTGAGCAGTAGTTCCATAATTGGTCCGTTAGTGGTACGACTAATTATGCGTTTGACTAATCGATAAAGTGAATTAATTAATCCTAAAGATTTAATTAATATTTAATTGACAAAATGAATTAAGAAAATTAATTATATATGAATTAATTAATCCTAAGGGTTCGATTAAATTAAATTAACGAAGTGGGTTAAAGATTTAATTCAAAAGGATCGATTGGAGTTGACTAGTCTAGGAAAGACTAAGGGGTCAATGAAAGTCAAACTAAAAGGCCCAACTCAAAGACCCATTAGGTCTCCTTAGAAGTTCCCTATAAATATCCCATGTTAGGCAACTTACAAGACATAAGAAACTTGGAGGCCACTTTGCCTAGAAAGAGAAAGTCTAGCTTAGAGTGAGAAAATTTTTTCTTCTTCGAATGTTCTCCTCGAAGTCAGCTAGGATTTTTCTTCTTCGAGAATCCTCAAAACCCATAACCTAGAGAATCCTAGATCGTCATTTGGAGAAGCAAGTCGCCGTTCTTTTGGAGATTCCGGCGGCCGGGAGGATTTCTGCCATGAAGCTTAATCGGCGCCGGTGAAGGTTGTTGTTGGGCGGAGATTTGTCTCCCATTTTAGTGGGTTTGTTGTTTCTTGTTGTGTTGATCCTCTAGCTTGATCTTCTAAGATCGCTAGAGTCTAGATCTATGAGTAGGAACACATTCCAGACACTTTTATTGTGGATTCTCAGTTTAGGTTCAGTTCCCGAGCTAAATCTGTTTCTTCAGATTTGTGTGATTCTTGAAGTGGGTTTCTTAGGATTTCTTTGTTTTGCTTTGGGCTACTCTGTAAATACTAGCCCACACTAGTTTGGAGTCGATTTGGAGTAATTCTTCGGATTTCTTGTGGATTTTGCTTGCCCGAAGTTTTGGATTTCTTTTTGCTAGGTACTTCCCAACAAAGGAATAATTTTTGAACTTTTTGCTTTAATTAAAGATTGTATCTTTTGTGTCCCGATTAATAAATTAAATAAGTATAAGCCTTGATTTGTTCGGGGGAAAATGAATTTGAGCCTGAGCTTTGTCGAAAGTCTCCGATTCTGGAATGCATTGCACGAAAGTGAGATTTTCGATTTAGCCTGGGCTTGTTCTGTTTTCCTTCACAGAAAGGAAAGACTTGGGCTTAATATTGAGACTAAAAATTAATTTCTATTAATGGGTGTTTCCAAAGTTTATTAGGAATGGGTTTTAGTATTTAACTTAGTTTTATTTTACAAGTATTTTACAAGGGGTGTAAATGAACAGAGCTACTCACAAGCAGCTCGCGAGCAGCTCTGCTCAAGCTCGGGTTGACCGAGCTCGAGCCGAGCTCGAGTCGGCTCGTCTCAATGACGAGCCGAGTATTGAGCAGACCAAAAACAGGCAGTAGATAAGACTCCATATGAGATATGGATGGGTCGGAAGCCCTATATGTCCTATCTACGTGTTTGGGGTTGTCAAGCTCATGTAAAACGTTTACAAAGTGATCAACTTGAACCTAAAACTGACAAATGCCTATTTGTGGGATATCCTAAGGAAACCAAAGGATATCAATTGTACAACCCAACTGAGAACAAAGTGTTCGTTGCTCGAGGAGCTACTTTCTTAGATAAAGAATTTCTGTACAAGAAAGACAGTGGGAGTAGAATAGAACTCGGAGGAGTTCCAGAACCACAAGAGAATGTAGAACGATCTACAGAAACTCAGATGGAAGTTGACATGGAAACTCATGAAGATGAGCAACCTGAATCAACAACACAAGAACCTAGAAGGTCTAGTAGATCTCATCATGAACCCGAGAGATACGGATTTCTCATAACAGACGAGCAAGATTTGATCTTGGTGGACTCTAATGAGCCCGTGAACTACAAACAGGTTTTAGAAAGTCCAGATTCAGATAAATGGCTACAAGCAATGGAATCTGAAATGCAATCCATGAGGGACAATAAAGTATGGACTTTGATTGATCCTCCTGTATAGGCAAAGGTTGTCGATTGCAAGTGGATTTTCAAGTTAAAACCTGTCGGGATCTTCAAAGCACGACTAGTGGCTAAAGGTTTCAGACAGACTCATGGTATTGACTATGATGAAACCTTCTCCCCTGTCGTGATGCTCAAGTCCATTCGGACTATGCTTGCCATAGCAGCATATTTTGACTATGAAGTATGGCAGATGGATATTAAAACGGCTTTCCTGAATGGAAACCTACTCGAGGATGTTTGTATGAAACAACCTGAGGGATACATCGATCAAAAACATCCTAATCGAGTATGTAAGCTTCAGAGGTCCATCTATGGACTAAAGCAAGCATCTCGAAATTGAAATCTTTGTTTTGATGAGGAAGTAAAAGGTTACGGATTCATCAAGAATAAAGATGAGCCTTGTGTTTACAAGAAGGTTAGTGGGAGCAAGATAGTTTTCCTTGTCCTATATGTGGACGATATCCTACTCATAGGAAATGACATTCCCATGATGAAAGACATCAAACAATGGTTGGGGACTATATTTTCTATGAAAGACTTAGGAGAAGCCGAAATGATACTAGGTATCAAGATCTATAGAGATAGGTCCAAAAGGCTTCTGGGATTAAGTCAATAAGGGTACATAGACAAGATAGTAAAAAGATTCAATATGTCTAACTCGAAAAATGGTAAGGTACCATTTAGACATGGCCTTCTCTTGAAGAAGAACCAAGGTCCTTCAACAAGAGAGGAGAGGGATACAATGAGTAGAGTACCATATGCTTCGACAATAGGATCTATCATGTATGCCATGTTATGTACCCGTCTGGATGTTGCACAAGCACTTAGCATGACTAGCAGATACCAACAAGATCCCGGGATGGATCATTGGACTGCAGTCAAAGCAATCCTAAAGTACTTACGAAGAACTAAAGGATTAATGCTAGTGTATGGAGGGCAAGAACAGCTCATTGTACAAGGTTACGCTGATGCTGCTTTCCAAACAGATCAAGATGACATGAAGTCACAATCAGGCTACGTGTTTAGTCTGAATGGCGGTGCGATAAGTTGGAAAAGCTCGAAGCAAAATACCACAGCCGACTCTACAACAGAATCTGAGTACATTGCTGCATCAGATGGTGCAAAGGAATCTGTTTGGTTGAGGAAGTTCGTGTCAGACATCAGAGTGATACCGAGTATCCAAGATCCGATAGAACTTTTCTGTGACAATAGCGGGGCCATTGCACAAGCTAAGGAGCCTCGGTCACACCAAAAGACCAAACATATACTCAGGAGATATCACCTCATTCGAGAGATCGTCGATCGAGGAGATGTTAAAGTATGCAAAATAAGGTCAGACGACAATGTAGCAGATCCTCTCACAAAAGCTCTACCGCAGTCAAAGTTTGATAGACATGTAATAGAGTTTGGTCTTAAACAGTTTAGGATATAGCCCTTCAATGGGCAAGTGGGAGATTGTTGGTGTATGTGCCCTAATGAGGGTTATTTATGTAAATAAACTTTGAGGGTTATTTATGTAAATAAGACATATGTCGTTTGATTGATTATTTAATCTGATGAGTTAATTTCATGATAATTATATTCTTGTGCATATCTAATTTCATGAAATCAATCCGCTAAAAGAAACACTCCACAGACTAATAGATCATGAGTGATTCTTTTGAGCATACTCGTACGAGGATCCTTAGACCAGAAATCACTGCATGGTCTTAGGTGAATTATTGTGTACTTTGTCATACGCCTAACGGGACTGTAACCGGTTGCCAAGTATGGGTATGATTGGGTACACTATGAGTCACGCTAAGATATGTAGGTGAAGTGATGGGACTACAAATCTCTCTTAAGTGAGAGATGATATCCGCGCCACTTGATAGTGAACTGAGAAGTGCATGGCCATGCCCGAGAAATGATAATTGTTGTCATTTGCTCAAATAGAATCAGTATCACTGAGAGATCAAGTAAAGTGTTTAGCTTAATAAGGATGATGGTGACATGCCTTATGCTAAACGGGATATCGATGTAGAAGACCGTACATAGTATGCTTAGAAAGGTTGCGTTGAATTACCATTAGACCATCCATTCTAAATTGAGTAGTCATCATGTCTTGCTAGAGGCCACTGATGATTTATGGATTAATCTGTGAGATTAATTTATCCATTGTCAATTTGGACTGGACCTACAGGATTGCACGTAAGTGAGTTCGAAGATTCTTGATGGTACTAGGTATAATTGTTATACTTAGAAGTATAATATTAAATTAAATAGTTTAATTAAATATTATTAAGAAGTTTTGGGGTATTAATTAATAGTTAATTAATTACTCAGGAAGAATTGAGATAGACTGACAAATCAAGTGTCCTAGTTGCAATTGAGGTTCTGGACCCATCAGTCTGATCCATGGGTAAATGGTTTGATCCATGGGTCAAGTAAAACCCAAATCAGTAAAAGTAAAATATTATATTTTATAAAAATTTAATTTTAACCACCCAGTGGTTATGATTTTGGGGAAACCTGACTTATTTTTCTAAAAACAGAGTCTGTTGAGAGAATTGGGGGTTGAGATTTTTAAAAAGAGGAAAATAGTTTTCTGAAAAGGATCCTGCTCTTTTCTCTCGGGTGAAAACTTTCTCTCTTCCAGAAAATGAAAAACTTCTTCACAGGAATCTACTAGCATCGAAGAACTCCGGTGCCTGAGAGTAGAGGACGCTTCAAGGAAGTGTTAGAGAAAGGCAACGAAACGCCATCTTCTCAGAGGAGCCAGGCAACTGCGTAACCGATTACGCTTCAAGGGTAAGACCCGATCCTTAATTTTGAATTAAATGCCTAAACACGATCCAACAACCTCATCATCTAACCACATAATATAAATGGACAAATAATGCACAACAAAATACAACCAAAACATAAATCGATATATTAACTGGAAAAAAGTACAACACAAGCACAGCTTATGTATTTAACTCTAACAACGCAAAGTCCAGAGATAAGGCTAGATGTTGCAAACCTCTCCAGCACTTGTACCTCTACAACAGGTTCTCTAGGTATACATAATTTTATAGTTTTAGCGCGATAATCAAGCTGAGCATGATGCTTAGCTAGCCAATCCATCCCTAGTATCACTTCATAACCCCGAATAGGCAATGCACTCAAATCTATAGAAAAAACCTTACCCGCAAACTCTATCTTACAATTTGGATATACAACATCAGTCACCAACAGTTTGTCATTAGCAGGAGTACTAACTTCAACTATAGGTTTGGTATTATGCATAAATTCTAGGGCAACAAGAGAGTGGGAAGATCCAGGGTCAATCAATACTTTAGCTAAATGATTTAGCATAGGGAGTGTGCCTTCAACAACATTTGCAGATGGTGGTACCTCTCATTCCTCTATGCCATATGCTCTAGCTGGCACCTTAGGTTTGTTCCCCTTTTTAGTGGTAACTTTTGGTGGAGATTGAGCTGCGGATGGAGATGACAATTGTCTCCTTGTACATCCTTGCATTTGGTGCTCCTTACTTCCACAAATTAGGCAACTGCGGTTCTTCCTCCAACAGTCATTTTTCAAGTGGTTAGGCTTTTTAAAAAAGTTGCATACACGTGGGGAAGATGATCCTAGTGTTGATCCACCAGTGCCCATGGTCTTTCCCTATCCAATAGATTGTTTGACACTTCCTTGCTTAAACCTTCTACTTGTCCCCTTTGCCTCAACAAATTGCTAGAACTGACCCGAGATTGCATTTCAGTTTTCCTGAGTTCTTCATGATTTTCCTTTGTTCGATAAGCAGCATCAACCAATTCAGCATAGGACACAAATTTTGTTGAGACCAATGAGCTGTGTATCTGAACATTTAACCCTTGATAGAAATGGTGTATGCGGTTCTCATCGGTGTCCACCATGTATAGTGCAAACTTAGAGAGTCTAGTAAAAGTAGCTTCATAGTCTGCCGCTAACATATTCCCCTGCTTGAGTTTAATGAACTCAGCTTCTCGGCATTCTCGTACTCTGAGTGGAATAAACTTGTCTCAAAACGCCTCGATGAATTTTCCCAAGTCCGTGGGGTGGCTTCCAAGTCCCATTTACAAGTAACCATCTTTCACCAAACCTGTGCCAGTCCATCAAACAAAAAGCAGCAAACAGTATATGGCGTTCCTCATCGTAGTCAAAGGCACTAAATATGTTTTCCAAGGTTTCCAACCATCGCTCTACTTCCTGATTTGAGGGTCCACCATTAAATTTTGGTGGGTGGAACTTAAGAAACAGATCTAAAGAAACATATTTGCCTGGTCTAGGGCAGTTGGAGAAATCACCCGTCCCAGAACTAGGTTGAGAAGAAGCCACGCCTATATTTTATCAACTAACTCAGCCACATTCTGCAGGGATGTGGCCACCTGAAGGAGGAAAATTTCTGGGGCTGCGACATGGCTAGGTTCAGCCTCGGGTTCCTCCATACTAGTACTAGGCCTAGCAGGTCCTTCCATAAATCAGGGCTTGCATGTCAAACAAAATGGTCAAACAATAAATATATTCTTGTGACACATAGTAACCATCATGTCAACCTAGAGGTGCCAAAATAATATCTATTATTATCAAGGTCACAATTTCACATTTCTAGATTTCAAGCTTTGATACCGTCTATAACGCCTCAACTAAGACCCTTATCTAACCAAAGGGCTTAGTTGAGCATCTGCCTAGCTCGCGCCAGGACTCAATGTAACAATCATACATTCAGGGAAGCATATCAAGAGAAAAGAAACCAGATGAGCATTCAAAATGAACTTAATATCTCCAGAAAGAGCAGCAGGAGTAGCCACACAAAAGTTATACATCCTACTACCAAGTTGGAAAAGTTATAACACCAAACTAGGAGAATACAAACAGTTACAATTGGCTTTCTAGGCTTCACACATATATATAACTACTAAGCCAGTGTTTAGATACTTCTAGATAGTGCATCTTGTACTTCCGCTATACAAACCTTCGTCTAGGACTCCCAGCTAGAAAAATAGTAATTTATAAAGAAAAAATCAGTGAGCTAATGCTCAGTGAGGTTCCCTGTTTGTTTAAAACAATCATGCATAGTTCAATAATAACAATTTCAGGAGTTTCCTCATGCCAAAACAAACCTATAACCAGTAACAAAGCTCTCAAACCATTCAATAACCATCATTTAGCGTAGCTCAACATATACTTGTTCTACCTTATCACAATACATGAATTCCAGCTACTACAATATCTTTTGGTGCGGGTATTCGCACTGTCGCCAATCTCGCTTAAACATGTACTTTCAATTTATTTCATGTTAGCTAACCATTACCTCACGAAAGCTTTATTCAATCAGCCGAGCCTACAGAGGGTTGGGGATCCCATCTTGGCCAACATGTGCACAAGCAAATAAAGTACCCGAGTCTTGTTATACTATGACATTCATTCATGCATACAAGCAACATTTTCAAGTAGCAAATCATTGATAATGCTATGAGATTCAACAATTTTAACAAGGCATGGGATAAACACTCATCTATGCATATTGCTAAATATGTACTCTCTCATATTTGTATATATATATCCAGCAACATTACGCATTAGTACATTAGCATATATGCACAAGAGAAAATAGCGAAAGCACTCACCGATGCTTAAAATCCAGAGTTGCTAGTCTTGTCCAGCTGGTTTCCTAGAAAATAAATAATGATTTGCTATTAATGACCTAGGACATGTTCTTTCTATTATAGAGACCTAGGACATGTTCTTTCTATTATAGATTATCTTTCACTATAGTTGCTGATGGGAAAGAAACTAATGTAAACAAACAATTGTTGGAGTTGAATACATAAGCTATGTTTGTATTGTACTTTTTCCCAGTAATAAATCGATTTATGTTTTGGTTATATCTTGTTGTGCATGATATGTCCATTTATATTATGTAAGTAGATGATGAGGTGTCTTGTGTGATACAGTAGATCTCATCATTGGTTGAAAGACATAATAAATAAATGAGATTCGTAACTGAGACAGCTTTGGACAAACTGTCGGTTTAGGTTATTATGTGATTCGGATAATTAGTTTTTCTAAACTAATTGAGTCATATAGATATGTCCGGGGCGTATTGAACTTGACCATTAGGAATGATTTGTCTTGTACTGATTTAATAGACAAATCGTTATTGGTATTGTATTTCTTAATCGCTAGACTCGAGCGGGCATGAGGATTAGACATAGAGTACTTTGATCTGCCAAAGGATGAGGTCAATTGTGGCCAATAATCACCATAGGTTTGGTGCGCGTGTTTAGTTGCATGGTGTGCTGCTGCTTGTCGAAAGGAAACCATGTACCGGTGTGTTCGGGGTGATGGTGCTCCCTAGATGAGCTCGTTATGTTTGTTATACTAAACCCAGCAGGTGGACTTATGTCCGGTATAGTAAAAAGGTCGAGTGGTACTAGTCTCGGAATTAAAGAAGTTGATTAATTAATTTATCAGTGAATTAATAAATTAACGAGAACTATATCTTTGATGTGGGGAGATTATGAATATTATTTAATTAAATTATTCCAGAAGCAATTCTGGTGTAGGATAGTAGTGCCATAATTAATCCATTAGTGGTACAATTAATTATGTATTGGGTTGTTGACAAATGTAGATTTAATTAATTAAGTAATTAATTAATCCTTGTGTTAGTTGGTTGTGAATCATACCAGGAACTGGTTTAGGATAAGTGAATCCCTGTATCAGTTGGTTGTGAATCATATCAGGAACTGGATTGGGATAAGTGAATTCCTGTATCAGTTGGATGTGTATCAGTCCAGGAATAGAAACTCAGTAAGAAGGTCAATCCTAAACCAACTTAGGGTCTCTCTTGTAACTCTATATAGACAAGTGATTAGCTATTCAAGACACACAATTCAGAAATACAATTTATAAGTTTTCAAGACAAGAAAACTTAGAGAGAGAAAATCCTAGAGAAAGAAAAATCTCACTCTGAAATTCGGATTTTTCAAGGCTTGAGGCAGCCGAAATTCTTATTAAATTTTGGTGTAGCTTTCTCTCTCTCTAGGCGGTGCGTTTACAGTACGTGTCAGGTGCAGTGGTGCTGGAATTTTCTGGCAGGTAGATTGTGGTGATTAGCTGATCAAATTGGTTTCTAGATCGTTGCCCACACAATGTGAAATCAAAGTCTTGAGGCATACAAGAGAATCACCTGAGTGCATGCTTCAAAGGTATTTTCTAAAGTTCCGCTTTTAGTTAGAAATTTTTGTTGCGTGGTAAATAAAATAAGTGCAAACCCAGATCCTACGCAATGTTATTTCAAAAGGGTTGGAATAACAATTGCACTAGCGTCTAGGCCTGGCCAGAGATTCCGATTCTGGAATGCATAGCACGAAAGTGAATTTTTGGCTAGGCCCAGATAATCTTTCAATTGGTATCAGAGCCTGGTTTTGTGTTTTTGTGCTTGTTCAATTTATTACATAGTTTTATTTGCAGGTGATTAAGAAATCCTGACTATTATGGTTACGTTTGTATGGGTTTTAATTAAACTCCGGGACATGTCCGAATTTGATTTTATTATGAATGTCTGTAATAGTATAACCACATGCTGGGTGCCGCGTAGGATTAGATCAAATCTGTAGTAGGATTTTTTCTATGTAATTTTGATTATTTAATTTTCCTAGAAAGCCTTGTAGTAGGAGAATTAATTTTTGTAATCGAATGCGTTATTGTGGGCAACTTGAATTCGTGGATTTTGGGTTATCGTTAATTCGTAGAAACCCAAGAAAACCCAGAAACAATTGCAAGAAGACCAAATAGCGTGGGAAAAGAGAAGGAGGGATTGGCGGCAGGGGCCACCACTGGCAGCCGCCATCGGAAGCAGCCTGTCACGCGGCACAGCTGCAAGCGGCTGCAGCGCACAGCAGTTGCTGCGCTCACGCGTCCCATGTGGGCAAAGACATCAAGGCAGAAGATGGAAGCAATTAAAACCATAACAGTCGAGAAATTTATTTTTTAGTATTTATTTCTCGTATTTATTATTTTAATTTTTTATACTTTATTTTTATGCTATATTTTAGATGCATGATTTTAAAGCATGTTGGTTTTATGGTTGCATATAACTTAGGGTTAGTTAATTGCATGTTAAAACCGGAAAAACCCTCAATTTGGAAATCTAAGTGGGAGTGGGTTGATTTAGTATCCCCATGGCCACCATTACGGGTTCATATGCGATATGGGTGGGCTTGTGGGTTGGCAATAGGGCCTTTCTCCATTCGGATGAGTCCAGCCATAAGATGACTAGAGTAAGTTTAACTAGGAGAAATAGGACACCCTCTCCATTTGAGGCACACTATCCTGAGGTAACAAACTCAGAAGTCACGTAATGGCACACACTTAGTGTACGATCTGCAATATTCCTCCCTAGAGGTTACGCTGCTTATTTGTACGGCTGAAAGCATCGACTATTAGCTACATTGATCAATAGATCGTTTGGTTAGATAGTGTAGTTAATGAACTTGGTTCTTCTCAAACGAATATGGGTTAGTGTAAACGTCCACACTACGTGGCTTGTGAGAATCCCGGTGAATGATATGTTGGGGGATTAAGATTATTGTTTTGAGGAAAATCAATAATTGATAGAATTTTCTTAATTTCGAAATTATGGACTTAATAACTGAAACATTGTCTGTTTATTTATTTTACAGTTATAATCGATACGACATTTAACCCCTTAGCTACTATATTGAAAAACAACAAGTTAACTGGACCTAATTATGTCAGTTGGAGTCGAAACTTGGACATTGTCCTTATGGCTGAGAGCACTCCTGTAAGAGATCATGTCATTGACATGATTTGTAACATCAACAAGGTTGAGGTAGTGGGAGGCGAAATCGTTGGTGAAACCAAAGTAGATATTGTTCTCCAGAGCTTGCCTCAAAACTATAAGCAGATTCGGTTGAACTACAACATAAGTAAGATGTTGTGTACTTCATCTGAGCTCTTGGCAGAGTTGGTGGCGGCTAAAAGTCTTTCTCAAGAGAAGAAGCGCTTTAGAATCTTCTTCTGAGCCTGAGGCTGGAAAGAAAAATAGAAAGCTCGAGGGAGTAGCTAAAAAGGCACAAATTGCACCTAAGCCAGATATTGCAAAGAAGACGTCGAAAGACAAGTGCTTCAAGTGCAATAAACGGGACATTGGAAATCGGATTGTCCAAAGCTTAAACGTACGATAGTTTCTGCCCTAATTACTGAGACATGTTTAGCGGCGATCCCCACAAATACTTGGTGTGTGGATTCAAGTGCCACTGACCATGTTTGTAATTATTGGCAAGGGTTTCAAGTGACCCGGAAGCTTAGAGAGGGCGAGCTGGATATCTACTTGGGAGACACTACGAGAGTGTCAGTAGAAGCACTGGGAGCTGTTACTTTAAATTTTGAAAGTTCTAGTCTAGAGTTAGTTAATTATCTTTATGTATCGAGTTTTAGAAAGAACCTTATTTCTGTTTCTAAACTCTTAAAGAATGGTTATAAGTTTATTTTTTCTGATAAGTCTGTATTTATTAGAAGAAATGGAAAACTTATTTGTTCTGGTTCATTGGCTGACAATTTTTTTGTGGTTAACTCTAATTCCCCTGTTGCGCAAAATGTAGAAACAGATAGCTCTTTATCTAACATTAATAAGAGGAAAAAACATTCTGAAATGAATCAAACCTATCTTTGGCTAAGAGAAAGAAACCTTCTGAAATGAATCAAATATATCTTTGGTATCTCAGGCTAGGTTATATGAACCTTAGTAGGATTCGGAGGTTGGTTAATGAAGCACCTCTAGGTTCATTGAAGATTGGCAGTTATGCAACTGCGAATCTTGCTTGGAAGGTAAAATGACAAAGAGACCTTTTAAGGCAAAAGGTTATAGAGCTACCGAAGTATTAGAGTTGATTCATTCTGACTTGTGTGGACCAATGGCGGTTTAGGCACGAGGTGGGTTCGAGTATTTCGTGACGTTCACGGATGACTACTCAAGGTACAGGTACATTTACCTAATGCGTCACAAGTCCGAGTGCTTTGGCAAGTTCAAAGAGTTTCGGGTAGATATGGAGAAGCATCATGGTAAGAGTATCAAGACACAGCAGTCAAATCGTGGTGGGGAGTGCCTATCCCACGAATTTTGAGAATACCTCAGTGAGGTCGGAATTTAGTCTCAGTTATCTGCACCTAGCACGCCATAGCAGAACGGTGTAGCAGAAAGGAGGAATCAGACTCTCATGGAAATGGTTAGGTCTATGTTGAGCTATAGTGATTTGCCAAGTTCGTTCTGGGGATATGCCTTAGAAATGGCAATGTATATTCTTAATCTTGTACCATCTAAAACCGTGCCTTCAACCCCAGTAGAGTTGTGAAATGGGCGCAAGCCTAGTCTAAGACATCTCAGAATTTAGGGTTGCCCAGCACATGTGCTTAAGGCAGCTACGACTAAGTTAGATGCGAGAACTGAATTAATGCTGTTTGTAGGATATCTTAGGGAACGAATGGTGGTCTGTTTTATAGTCCTAAAGTTCAGAAGGTGGTGGTTAGTACCAACGCTAGATTTTTGGAAGAGGACTATGTCTTAGACCACAAGTCTAAGAGTAAGATAGTACTAGAAGAGCTTAGACGACAAACTACTAATCCCGATGCACCGACAAAAGTAGATACACCACACACTGCACATGAGATCACAGATGATGCGCCTACACAGGTGGTGCCTCATCATAGTGGGAGGTTTGTGAGACAGCCCGATAGGTTCATCGGCATGGGAGAGGCCTCAGACCTAGTCTCAGGCGCGCCTGAACCTGATCCAGTTTACTACAATGAGGCTCTCTGAGAAAAGATGCAGAATCTTGGCGTAAGGCAATGATATCTGAGATAGGGTCAATGGACCACAATCAAGTCTGGGAGCTTGTGGACCTGCCTGATGGGTTCAAGCCCATTGGATGCAAGTGGGTCTACAAACGTAAGAGAGGACCTGACGGGAATGTGAAAACCTTTAAAGCTAGGCCGGTGGCGAAGGGGTATACTCAGAAAGAGGGAATCGATTATGAGGATACCTTCTCCCCGGTAGCCATGCTTAAGTCGATCCAGATTCTCTTGGCCATAGCTGCTCATTTAGACTATGAGATTTGGCATATGGATCAAGACAGCTTTCCTAAACGGAAGTCTTGAGAAAACCATCTTTATGCAGAAACCAGAGGGATTCGTTGAAAAAGGCCAAGACCATAAGGTTTGCAGGCTTAAGAGGTCCATTTACGGACTTAAGCAGGCATCCAGATCTTGGAACATCCAGTTTGATACGGTAATCCAGTCCTTCGGATTTACTCAGTGTCCGGATGAGCAATGTGTGTACCGCAGACGTGATGAAAACTCAGTCGTGTTTCTTGTGGTTTACGTAGATGACATTCTATTGATTGGCAACAACAGGAAAGTGTTATCAGACGTAAAGGCATAGCTGTCCAAGCAGTTTGATATGAAGGACTTAGGGGAAACGGGACATATCCTTGGGATCAAGATAATTCGAGATCGTAAGAAACGTTCGTTAACTCTCTCCCAAGCTTCGTAAATAGATACGATTCTGGCCCGTTTTAACATGCAGAACTCCAAGAAAGGTTTTCTACCTTTCAGACATGGAGTGCATCTATCTAAGGAACAATCCCCTAAGACTGTTGAAGAGATAGAGGCCATAAAGACAGTTCTTTATGCTTCAGCAGTAGGAAGCCTCATGTATGTCATGTTGTGTACGAGGCCTGATATCTGTTATGTCGTTGGCAAGGTAAGCAGATATCAGAGTAACCCCGGGAAAGCTCATTGGGAGGCAGTAAAATGCATTATCAAGTATTTTCGCAGAACGAGGGACCAAGTTCTGGTCTATCAGGTGCCTGAGCTATTTTCGCAGAACGAGGGACCAAGTTCTGGTCTATCAGGCACCTGAGCTGGTACCCCGAGGTTTCACAGATTCAAATTTCCAAGACGACAGGGACAAGAGCAAGTCTACCTCACGGTATGTGTTTATCTGAGAGGTGGAGCCATAGTTTGACGAAGTGTCAAGCAGAAATGTGTGGCGGACTCTACCTTGGAGGCTGAGTACGTTGCCGCATCAGAGGCAGCGAAAAAAGCAATATGGCTCAAGAACTTCCTAGTGGACTTAGATGTGATTCCTGGTTTGCAGAAGTCTATCACAGTTTATTGTGATAACAACGGTGCAGTAGCAAACTCGAAGGAACCACGAGCCCACAAGGCGAGTAAACATATACAGCGCAAGTACCACCTGATATGAGACATCGTAAAGAGAGAAGACGTGGTTGTGACTAAGATTGCATCATACGATAACCTTGCAAATCTGTTCACGAAGACATTGACTTCAAAAGTCTTTCAGGCTCACGTGGAGGGCATGGGAATCAGATACTTAGGAGAGCCATGACAGTTTTTCTAGATATATAGCAACAGAATGTATAGGAGTTGTAAGTAGTTGTATACTTAAAGCACAGTTTAAGTATTAGTGGGAGATTGTTAGAGTAGAATATATAAGCTATGCTTGTATTGTACTTTTTCCCAATAATATATCGATTTATGTTTTGGTTATATCTTGTTGTGCATGATATGTCCATTTATATTATGTAAGTAGATGATGAGGTGTCTTGTGTGACACAGTAGATCTTATCATTGGTTGAAAGACATAATATATAAATTAGATTTGTAACCGAGACAGCTTGGGACAAACTGTCGGTTTAGGTTATTATGTGATTCGGATAATTAGTTTGTATAAACTGTTGGTGAATGTGCCCTAATGAGGGCTATTTATGTAAATATACTTTGAGGGTATTTATGTAAATAAGACATTTGTCGCTTGATTGATTGTTTATCAAATGAGTTAATTTCATGATAGTAATATCCTTGTGCATATTTAAATTCATGAAATCGATCTGCCAAAAGAAACACTCCATGGACTAATTAGATCATGAGTGATTCTTTTGAGTAGTACTGGTACTAGGATCCTTAGACCAGAAATCACTACATGGTCTTAAGTGAATTGTAGTGTGCTTTGACATACGCCTAATGGGGCCGTAACAGGTTGCCAAGTATGGCTATGATTGGGTACACTATGAGACATGCTAAGGTATGTAGGTGAAGTGATGGGACTACAAATCTCTCTCAAGTGAGAGATGATATCTTGGCCACTTGATAGTGAACTGAAAAGTGCATGGTCATGCCCAAGGAATGATAAGGATATCATTTGCTTGATGGACTTAGTGTCACTAAGAGATCAAGTAAACGTTTAGCCATATAAGGATGATAGTTCCATGCCTTATGCTAAACGGGATATCAATGTAGAGGATCGTACGCAGTTTGCTCGGAAAGGTTGTGTTGAATCTCCATTCGACCCTCCATTCTGAATTGGGTAGTCATTATGTCCTGCTAGAGACCACTAATGACTTATGGGCTAACCAATGAGATTGAGTTATCCATTGCCAATTTGGAGTGGGCCTACAGGATCGCACATAAGAAAGTTCGATGATGCAGAATAAGGATTCTTGCCTATAATAAGTATAATTGTTATACTTAAATAAATAAGATTTAATTAAATGGTTTAATTAAATATTATTGGAAAGTTCTGTGGTATTAATTAATAGTTAATTAATTACCTGGGAACAGTTGGGATTGGCTGATAAATCAAGGAACTTAATTGCAATTGAAGTTCTTGACCCATCAGCCTGATCCATAGGTCATGGGTTGATCCATGGGCTTGGTGTATAACCCAAATCATTAAAGTATTATTTAAGGCTGATTTGGAATTAGTAAATATTATTTAAATACTGATTTGGAATCAGTTAAATAATATTTGGTAATAATACTGATTTGGAATATGACTAAAATCAGTTAAGTTATAATTGGATAATTACAATACTGATTTTGGAAATTAATTCTCTACAAATATCCTATGGATATAATTGTAGAAGGATGATGATTTTGAATTATTCTCATCACACAAAAAAACACAGGATTTCCCAAATTCTCCGGGGTAGGCAAGATTGGCTAGCACCAACCTGCAAAGGCTTTCGTGCTTGAGAGTAGAGGATCCTTCGAGGAAGGATTTTGGAGACAACAAAACGTCATCTTCTCAAAGGAGCCAGGCGACGTGCACAACCGATTACGCTTCAAGGGTAAGACCCGATCCTCATAGTTTAGGATTCCGCTGTTTAATTGGATTAAACACCTAAACAATTTCCAACAGTGGTATCAGAGCGAGGTTAATTTTAATTTAATTAGAATTAAATTAAAATAAAATTAAGTTGGAAGAAAAAAAAAATTTTCGTCAAAGACTTTTACCAAAACGATACAGTGGTTGTTTTTGTTTTGGAAACATTAATCAAAATCGGGAAAGGGGTTTTGGTCGGGTAGCCATATATCTTCACCAAAACAGTTCGTCGGACGAATTTTTTTTTTGGTTTTGAACGGGGGTTAACAACATGCCATGAAGTCTGGGTTTTGCTTTTCTAATTTTCTCCGTTTTTCCTTTTGGTCTGAAAACAAAGGGGAGAAAAAAAAAAAAAAGGTAGGTTCCGTTTGGTCTGAAAATTTGTTGAAAAGCTTTGGTATTTTCTTGGCTGAAAAATTTTGCTGCTTTTCTGGGTTGTAAAATTCACCGAAAAAAACCGATTTGATTATTCTGGGTTTTGGAAACCCTCACCGGAAATGTTTTCAAAATTGGGTTTGTTTTGCGGAAAAACCAAATTGAAAACTGGGTTGTTTTGAATTTTTGCTTGGCAAAGTTGTTTTCATATCCTGGGCTACAAAATTGTTTGGCCGGATTCTTTAAATGGTTTGGAATCAATTTTGAAACTGGGTTGCGAGGAATCTCGCCGAAAAAAAAAATGATCTTTTCTTGGTCTGTTTAGAACTTGACCGGAAAAACGTTTTTGTTGTGATGTTGTTTTAGTTTCTGGGTTTTAATGCTGCGCCGGAGAAATGACTTTGCCTGGAAAATAGGCCATCGGAAATGGTTTCTGGGTTGGCTTGTTTCCTCTCCTCCATAATCGAAATAAGCCAAAAAGGTTCTGGTTGAGTTTTTTTTTAAGACGAGGATCCGGTCGAACTGAGAACGAGCAGCGGCGAATGTCGCCGCTGCGTCTCTCTTAGTTAGAACAATCGGAGATCACGACTAGAAATGTGTGGACTATTCAAACGGCAGTCCTCGTCATTGGGAAGGTCGTGGAAGGGTGAGGTCAGCGACACCGGAAAATCAGCCGGGGAAGATGACTGGAAACGAGAATCGGCCGGCTGGAGGTTGATTGGGGAAGAAGAGGGTGGCGGCGTGAGGCTGCAGCCCTAATTGGGCTGAAATAACTAGAATGCCCCGCCGCACCCTAACCTTAATGAGACCAAATTTTAAAATGGTTTTAAAATTGCATAATGTTCCCTGGACTTTGAGTCCTCCTCAAAACCCTAGCCCAGAATTTTATTTAAATTACATAATTGCCCCAAAAAGTTTCAGAAACTTAAACTTTTAAAATTTTCTAAATTTTATTTAATAAGATTTTAATTAAATATTCTTATTAGATAAAGATATGATTAATTTAGAATTTTATCTTATAAGTTTAAATTTGAAAATTTATCTTAATTAGATAATTAGATAAATTTTAAAATAATTATTTTAATTCGATTAAAATTATTAGAAAAGATAAATAAATATATATATAATTAATTAATTAGATTAATTAATTTGTTTAAATTTTGGATTGTTATTTATTTATTTTATCTTATTTTAATTTTGATGCTTATTTAAAATGTTTAAATTTTATTTGAAGCATCATAATTATGCAAGCATGTTCATGCATCATTTTGGATAAATGTAAAATGAACAGAAGGATTGATTAAAATTGATCATGACACGATCAATTTTAATTCTGTAATAGTTACACAATCCTTAAAATTAATCGGCTTAAATTAAAACCGGCTTGTATGAGCATATGCATTTTATGTGTTTCAATGCATGAATTGGGCTTTTAATTTTAACGTTTTAAAAGCTGGGGCCTGCGAGCCAATTTTGAATTTGGGCCTGCGTGCCTATAAAATCAACATGTAATAGTTAGGCCCAAAAGGAGGTTCCAAGAGGAGTCCATGGTGGAGCCCAGGAGCGGAGGCCCAAACATGAAGATTTTAAAAGGCCCTGTAATAGATTAGAGCCCAGTTCATCGCTTTAATTTCATTCTTTTATTTATGCAAATGAATGATAAACGAAAATGCATGTTAAGCCGATCAAACTCAAATCCCAAAAACTCAAGATTTTGCTTCCATACTTGAGGGCCCGCTTGAGTGTCGAACGTCTGATGGACTTGGAGAGCCCAAGGGCCTCAGGTTTTCTTCATGCGGCGGGTTGTTACATAATAGTGCCCAACTTTATCACTATCATTAATGAGTGGAAAAACTGTTTGGGTATTAGATGCTCAACTTTATCACTACCACTTGTTATGGAAAAACTGTGTGAGTGTCTATTGATGTGATGCCTTGAGGGATGGTTTAACTTGGGAAAATTAATCCTAGCTTGACCCGATAAGTTGACTAGGGATTAATTTTGCAAAGGTAGGATGGTGTCAAACATTTGGAATGTTCATCCTATCACCGAAAAGTTGCATGGTATGAAATTGGAAAGCATTAGATTACATGGAATTTGATTTGAACGTTGCCTACCAAAAGAGCCCGATCCCTACGATACTTGCCAAAACAAGACTGGGGTTGACTCTTTGTGGATTTTCGGCCCACAATCTAGCACCAACACAAAATTGGTTGGGATTTCAATTTTGGCTATTGTGAAAAACATTTTTCAAAACTCATTCTAATATTTTGCAATTATCTTTTGTAGAAATGGCATCTTCTAGCACAAATGTTATCTTAAACTTTACTCTAAGAAGTATATTGGATAAAGATAAATTGGTTGGACCAAACTTCTTAGATTGGGAAAGAAACTTGATAATAGTTCTCAAACAAGAAAGGAAGCTACATGTCTTAGAGACCGCTTTACCTGAACCACCACAAAATTGTTGGAGTAGAATACATAAGCTATACTTGTATTGTACAGTTTCCCAGTTTAATATATCGATTTGTGTTTCAGTCATATTTTGTTGTGCATGTTTATGTCCATTTATATTATGTAAGTAGATGATGAGGTGTCTGGTGCGACATAGTAGATCTCATCATTGGTTGAAAGACATAATATATAAATTAGGTTCGTAACTGAGATGGTTTTGGACAAACTGTCGGTCTAGGTTATTATGTGATTCAGATAATTAGTTTGTCTAAACTAATTGAATCATATAGATATGCCCGGGGCATATTAAACTTGACTCTTAGGAATGATTTGTCTTGTACTGATTCAATAGACAAATCGATCCTTGTATTCTATCTCTAAATCCATAGACTCGAGTGGGCATGAGGATTAGACATAGTGTACTTTGATCTGCCAATGGGTGAGGTCAAATGTGGCCAATAGTCTCGGTGGGTTGGGTGCGCGTGTTTAGTTACTTGGTGTGCTGCTGCTTGTCGAAAGGAAACCATGTACCGGTGCGTCCGGGGTGATGGTGCTCCCGAGATGAGCTCGAAATGTTTATTATACTAAACCCGGCGGGTGGACTTATGTCCGGTATAGTAAAAAGGTCGAGTGGTACTAGTCTCGGAATATTAAGAAGTTGATGAATTAATTTATCAATAAATTAATGAATTAACGAGTACTATATCTTTGATGTGGGGAGATTATGAATATAATTTAATTAAGTTGTTCCGGAAGCAATTCTGGTGTAGGTTGGTAGTGCCATAATTAATCCGTTAGTGGTACGATTAATTATGTACTGGGTTGTTGACAAAGATAGATTTAATTAATTTAGAAATTAATTAATCCTTGTGTCAGCCGGTTGTGAATCATCCCAGGAACTGGTTTGGGATAAGTGAATTCCTGTGTCAGTTGGGAGTGATTCATCCCAGGAACTGGATTGGGATAAGTGAATCCCTGTGACAGTTGGGAGTGTATCAGTCCAGGAACAGGATTGAAAGAAACAGAATCTGTATCAGTCCAGAAACAGGATTGAAGGAAAACAGAAACCCAGTAGGAAGACCAATCATAAACCAACTTGGAGTCTCTCTTGTAACTCTACAAATAGGCAAGGGATCAGTTATTCAAGACATACAATTCACACAATTAATCCACGGGATTTCTAGAGAGAGAAAATGTTTCTCTCTCCAAGTTGAATTTTCAAGAAAGTGTGCAGCTGGTTTTTGGGTTTCTAGTGGCTGAAATTTTGGCCTTGGTTTATACCAGCTGCGCGTAGCTTTCTCTCTTTGCGGGCGGTGCATTTATAGTACGTGCCAGGTGCTGCGGGGCTAGAGTTTTCTAGCAGGTGGAATGTGGTGAGTAGCTGATCAATTGACTTCTAGTTCGTTGCCCACACAACGTGAAGTCATAGTCTTGAGGCATACAAGAGAATCACCAGGTGCACGCTTCAAAGGTACTTTTCTAAGATTCCGCATTAATAGAAATTTTTGTTGCATGGTAAATCGAGCAAGTGCAAACCCAGATCCTACCAAAATCATTCAAAAATGCTTCGGTAACTATTCAACGAGCCTGGGATAAGCTGAAAAGCGACTTCGATGATGTGACTTGCTTGATGCTCGCGTCAATGACGGGCGAGCTTTAAAAGCAGTTCATGAATTTGGAAGCGTTCCGAATTTATGAGTCACTGACGGAAATGTTTCGTGAACAAGCTTCAGGTATCTTTGTTATAGAAATAAATCTTTCTATGTCCTCCTCATGGGTATTAGATACTGGTTGTGGGGCTCACATTTGTACTAATGTGCAAGGACTTAGAAATAGAAGGATAACAAAGAAAGGTGAAGTAGATCTTCGAGTGGGCAACGGGGCAAGAGTTGCTGCTATTGAAGTTGGAGATTACACTGTCTTTACCTTCTGGTTTAAATATCGAACTCGAAAATTGTTATTATGTACCTGCTTTGAGCAGAAATATTATTTTAGTTTTGAGTTTAGATAATAAAGGTTTTCGATTTATTATAGAGAATAATTCGTTATCTTTATATCGAAATGATATTTTATACGAAGTTGTAAATATGTGTAATGGTCTGTATGTCTTGGATTTGACCCAAGAAAAACCAGTCTATAACATAGAAAAGAAAGCTAAATCATCTAAAAATGATTTAAGTCCAACATACCTTTGGCATTGTCGATTAGGCCATGCAAATGAAAAGCGAGTTCAAAAGCTTCACAAGGATGGAGTGCTTGGTTCATTTGATTTTGAATCATATGATACCTGCGAACCCTGCTTACAAGGCAAAATGACAAAGAGTCCTTTCAACAAGAAAGGTGAAAGAACAAGTGAGCTATTGGCCCTAATACATACGAATGTATGTGGACCAATGAGCACACAAGCCAGAGGTGGATTTGAATACTTCGTGACTTTTACTGATGACTTTAGTAGATATGGGTATGTCTACTTAATGAGGTATAAAAGTGAAATTTTTGAAAAGTTCAAAAAGTTTAAAAATGAAGTAGAGAATCAGTTGGATAGAAGGATTAAGGCTATTCGCTCCGATCGGGGAGGTGAATACCTTAGTGATGAGTTCGATGGCTATCTAAAACAGTGTGGAATTGTTTCACAGCTGACTCCACCGGGAACACCTCAATGGAATGGTGTATCCGAAAGGAGAAATCGGACCTTATTAGATATGGTTCGATCAATGATGGGTCTAACGACTCTCCCTACATCCTTTTGGGGTTATGCTCTCCTTTCTGCTGCCTACTTATTGAATCGTATTCCATCTAGGGCAGTAGATAAGACTCCATATGAGTTATGGATGGGTCGGAAGCCCTATATGTCCTATCTACGAGTTTGGGGTTGTCAAGCTCATGTAAAGCGTTTACAAAGTAATAAGCTTGAACCCAAAACTGACAAATCCCTATTTGTGGGATATCCTAAGGAAACCAAAGGATATCAATTCTACAACCCAACTGAGAACAAAGTGTTCGTTGCTCGAGGAGCTACTTTCTTAGAGAAAGAATTTATGTACAAGAAAGACAGTGGGAGTAGAATAGAACTCGGAGAAGTTCAAGAACCATAAGAGAATGTAGAACGACCTACAGAAACTCAGATGGAAGTTGACATGGAAACTCATGAAAATGAGCAACCTGAGTCAGCAACACAAGAACCTAGAAGATTTGGTAGATCTCGTCACCAACCTGAGAGATACGGATTTCTCGTGACTGACGATCAAGATTTGATCTTGGTGGACTCTGATGAGCCCACGACCTACAGCAAGGTTTTAGAAAGTCCAGATTCAGATAAATAGCTACAAGCCATGGAATCTGAAATGCAATCCATGAGGGACAATAAAGTGTGGACTTTGATTGACCCTCCTGTTCAGGCAAAGGTTGTCGATTGCAAGTGGATTTTCAAGTTAAAACCTGGCGGGATCTTCAAGGCACGACTAGTGGCTAAAGGTTTTAGACAGACTCATGGTATAGACTATGATGAAACCTTCGCCCCTGTCGTGATGCTCAAGTCCATTAGGACAATGCTTGCCATAGCAGCATATTTTGACTATGAGGTATGGCAGATGGATGTTAAGACGGCTTTCCTGAATGGAAACCTACTCGAGGATGTTTATATGAAATAACCCGAGGGATATATCGATCAAAAGCATCCTAATCGAGTATGTAAGCTTCAGAGGTCCATCTACGGACTAAAGCAAGCATCTCAAAGTTGGAATCTTCGTTTTGATGAGGAAGTAAAAGGTTACGGATTCATCAAGAATGAAGATGATCCTTGTGTTTACAAGAAAGTTAGTGGGAGCAAGATTGTTTTCCTTGTCCTATATGTGGACGACATCCTGCTCATAGGAAATGACATTCCTTTGATGAAAGACATCAAACAATGGTTGGGGGGTGTATTTTCTATGAAAGACTTAGGAGAAGCTGAGACGATACTAGGTTTCAAGATCTATAGAGATAGGTCTAAAAGGTTTCTGGGATTAAGTCAAGAAGGGTACATAGACATGATATTGAAAAGATTCAATATGTCTAACTCCAAAAATGGTAAGGTACCATTTAGACATGGCCTTCTCTTGAAGAAGAACCAAGGTCCTTCAACAAGAGAAGAGAGGGATACAATGAGTAGAATCCCATATGCTTTGGCAATAGGATCTATCATGTATGCCATGTTGTGTACCCGTCCGGATGTTACACATGCACTTAGCATGACTAGCAGATACGAACAAGATCCAGGGATGGATCATTGGACTGCAGTCAAAGCAATCCTGAAGTACTTAAGAAGAACTAAAGGATTAATGCTAGTTTATGGAGGACAAGAACAGCTCATTGTACAAGGTTACGCTGATGCTGCTTTCCAAACAGATCAAGATGACATGAAGTCACAATCAAGCTACGTGTTTAGTCTGAATGGTGGTGCAATAAGTTGGAAAAGCTCAAAGCAAGATACAACAGCCGATTCTACAACAGAGTCTTAGTACATTGCTACATCAGATGCTGCAAAGGAAGCTGTTTGGCTGAGAAAGTTCGTGTCAGACATCGGAGTGATACCGAGTATCCAAGATTCGATAGAACTTTTCTGTGACAATAACGGGGCCATCGCACAAGCTAAGGAGCCTCGGTCACACCAGAAAACCAAACACATACTAAGAAGGTTTCACCTCATCCGAGAGATCATTGATCGAAGAGATGTGAAAGTGTGCAAAATAGGGTCAGACGACAATATAGCAGATCCTCTCACAAAAGCTCTACCTCAGTCAAAGTTTGATAGACATGTAATAGAGCTTGGTCTTAAACAGTTTAGGACATAGCCCTTCATCGGGCAAGTGGGAGATTGTTGGTGAATGTACCCTAATGAGGGCTATTTATGTAAATATACTTTGAGGATATTTATGTAAATAAGACATTTGTCGCGTGATTGATTGTTTATCAAATGAGTTAATTTCATGATAGTAATATCCTTATGCATATTTAAATTCATGAAATCGATCCGCCAAAAGAAACACTCCATGGACTAATTAGATCATGAGTGATTCTTTTGAGTAGTACTGGTACAAGGATCCTTAGACCAGAAATCACTACATGGTCTTAGGTGAATTGTAGTGTGCTTTGACATACGCCTAACGGGGCCGTAACAGGTTGCCAAGTACGGGTATGATTGGGTATACTATGAGACATGCTAAGGTATGTAGGTGAAGTGATGGGACTACAAATCTCTCTTAAGTGAGAGATGATATCTTGGCCACTTGATAGTGAACTGAAAAGTGCATGGCCATGCCCAAGGAATGATAAGGATATCATTTGCTTGATCGATTCAGTGTCACTAAGAGATCAAGTAAACGTTTAGCCATATAAGAATGATGGTTCCATGCCTTATGCTAAACGGGATATCAATGTACAGGATCATACGCAGTTTGCTCGGAAAGGTTGTGTTGAATCTCCATTCGACCCTCCATTCTGAATTGGGTAGTCATTATGTCTTGCTAGAGACCACTGACTTATGGGCTAATCAATGAGATTGAGTTATCCATTGCCAATTTGGAGTGGGCCTACAGGATCGCACATAAGAAAGTTCGATGATGCAGAATAAGGATTCTTGCCTACAATAAGTATAATTGTTATACGTAAATAAATAAGATTTAATTAAATGATTTAATTAAATATTATTGGAAAGTTCTGTGGTATTAATTAATAGTTAATTAATTACCTGGGAACAATTGGGATTGGCTGATAAATCAAGGAACTTAATTGCAATTGAAGTTCTTGACCCATCAGCCTGATCCATGGGTCATGGGTTGATCCATGGGCTTGGTGTATAACCCAAATCATTAAAGTATTATTTAAGGCTGATTTGGAATTAGTAAATATTATTTAAATACTGATTTCAAATCAGTTAAATAATATTTGGTAATAATACTGATTTGGAATATGACTAAAATCAGTTAAGTTATAATTGGATAATTACAATACTAATTTTGGAAATTAATTCTCTACAAATATCCTAGGGATATAATTGTAGAAGGATGATGATTTTGAATTATTCTCATCAGACAAAAATACACAGGATTTCCCAAATTCTCCGGGGTAGGCAAGATTGGCTAGCACCAACCTGCGAAGGCTTTCGTGCTTGAGAGTAGAGGATCCTTCGAGGAAGGATTTTGGAGACAACAAAACGCCATCTTCTCAGAGGAGCCAGGCGACGTGCACAACCGATTACGCTTCAAGGGTAAGACCCGATCCTCATAGTTTAGGATTCCGCTGTTTAATTGGATTAAACACCTAAACAATTTCCAACATAAACTAATTGAATCATATGGCTATGCTCGGGGCGTATTGAACTTTACCATTAGGAATTATTTGTCTTGTACTGATTTAATAGACAAATCGTTCTTGGTATTCTATCTCTTAATCCCTAGACTCGAGCGGGCATGAGGATTAGACATAGTGTACTTTGATATGCCAAAGGGTGACGTTGTGGCCAATAATCTCAGTAGGTTGGGTGCGCGTGTTTAGTTGCTTGGTGTACTGCAGCTTGTCGAAAGGAAACCATGTACCGGTGCGTCCGAGGTGATGGTGCTCCTGAGATGAGCTCGTTATGTTTATTATACTAAACCCAGCTGGTGTACTTATATCAGGTATAGTAAAAAGGTCGAGTGGTACTAGTCTCAGAATTAAAGAAGTTGATTAATTAATTTATCAGTGAATTAATAAATTAACGAGTACTATATCTTTGATGTGGAGAGATTATGAATATAATTTAATTAAGTTGTTCCGGAAGCAATTCTTGTGTAAGATGATACTGTCATAATTAATCCGTTAGTGGTACGATTAATTATGTATTGGGTTGTTGACAAAGGTAGATTTAATTAATTAAGTAATTAATTAATCTTTGTGTCAGTTGGTTGTGAATCATACCAGGAACTGGTTTGGGATAAGTGAATCCCTGTATCAGTTGGTTGTGAATCATATCAGGAACTGGATTGGGATAAGTGAATCCTTGTATCAGTTGGATATGTATTAGTCCAGGAACAGGATTGAAGGAGACAGAAACCCAGTAGGAAGGCCAATCCTAAACCAACTTGGGGTCTCTCTTGTAACTCTATATAGACAAGTGATTAGCTATTCAAGACACATAATTCCGAAATACAATTCATAAGTTTTCAAGACAAGAAAACTTAGAGAGAGAAAATCCTAAAGAGAGAAAAATATCTCTCTGAAATTTGGATTTTTCAAGGCTTGAGGCAGCCGAAATTCTTATTGAATTTTGGTAGCAAAGTGTAGCTTTCTCTCTCTCCGGGCGGTGCGTTTACAGTACGTGCCAGGTGCGGTGGCGCTGGAATTTTCTGGCGGGTGGATTGTGGTGATTAGCTAATCAAATTAGTTTCTAGATCGTTGCCCACACAACGTGAAATCAATGTCTTGAGGCATACAAGAGAATCACCTGAGTGCACGCTTCAAAAGTATTTTCTAAAGTTCCGCTTTTAGTTAGAAATTTTTGTTGCATGGTAAATCGAATAAGTGCAAACCCAGATCTTGCGCAAATTTATTTCAAAAGGGTTTGAATAGCAATTGCGCTAGTGTCTAGGCTTGGCCAGAGATTCTGAGTCTGGTAAATTTTTGACTAGGCCCGGACAGATAATCTTTCAACAATTACAATGACTCAAGGGGTTCAAAAATTTTTGATAAGTTACAAGCAAGAAATCTGTTTGCTGATTTTTCATAAAACTGTTACAACAGCTAGTAAGATTCAAACAACTTTATAAGAAGATTCAAGAGGCAAAATTGAACTCTACGAATTTCAACGTAAACCTCGAATGAAGAGATTTGAACTATGAAAAATTTTGCCTAAATTGGACAAGGAATGAAGGAGATATTAATTTTTGAATTGAAGCAGGCCGTTCAGAATTTCTGCCAAAAAAATAGCAGCAATACCTCTGCTTCAGAGCTTGTTCATGGAAGATTTACAACTCCAAATAACGAGCCGTAAAATTATCATAATACTCATGACATAAGGTTTAAAACAAGCTAAGATTTGGATAAATGGGACACAGAATTATGGAGATACAAAATGTTGAAGTTGGCTTGTTTGGGCAGAAATTCTGCAGAAACGTAGAACATCTGCAGTAGATCTTTTTGAAGCTGCAGTTTCAAAAGGCTTGGTTCCAGCTGACAAACTAGGAAAATCAAGTATTTCTTATGACTTAAAGCATAAAACTGTGAGGATCTTTTGGAGAATGGCCTGAAAAATAGAAAGACATAAACTTTTGAAAGGAAAGTGTATTGCTTGATTTTCTAGAAATTTCAGCAGCCTCATATTGCATGCACGGCATACTTTAGGAAACCATTTTATAAACCAAGAAATCCTAGATAACTCTTGAAGAATGAAGTTTAAAAGAAACTAAGGTTTTGCCCAAAAGCAGCAGAAGAATTAGGCTATGAAGCCTTAAGATTTGGCTCATTAACTAGGACTTCCAAGTACATACCACAGCACCAACCATTCACAACGCATAGAAAACTTTAGATTCATACCAAAAATTTATAATCCCAAACTACTGCTTAAGTACTAGAATTATTCAAGAACAAAGAATTAAAAATTAATTTTTAACATAGGTTTTAGAGTACTAAATCAACATAACCATCTCCACCCTCATCAAACCAGTCCCAAACCTCTCAATAACAAACCCAACACAAGGTAAGCGATGATACACACCAAATTCAATTCTAGGGAGATAAAGATTGCTCTCAATGGTAGAAATACCTTCAACGAAACCCTAGATAGACTTTTGTGTATCTGGGGTATGCAAATTCTTACTTCTTGTTTCCTTCAAACTGAAAATAACAATTAAAATCAAAATTCAACTCAGGAGTTTGCTATGAAATGTAGGGGAGAGGTTCTTTACCATGATTATCTACTTTGGTACAGAATAACCACCAATAATTTCAGTTCTAAAGCTAAAATAGTTCTTGAACCTTCACCCAAGCTTGGTTCCTGAAGCTATGAAGTTGCTCTACAGTAGAGGTTGCTCTCAAAGGTGTTGATAGCAGGAATTTAACAAAAGTGGCTGATAAGCGAAGAACAAAAGCAGGAATTTAACAGGAATTTCCAAGGCTTGTTTATAATAATTTCCTTAAGATAAATTTGTCCTCTCTACAAGTGTGCTAGAGACAACTTGGACAATCATCTCCCAGGATACAATGGAACACGTAAAGTCAGTTCGCACAAGAACTGCCTTACCAGTGAACGAAACAAAAGTCTGAACACCGAAGGCAAGAAAAACTTAAACCTTAATTGTCTTTCAATTGAATCCAATACGCAGCAAAACGGAGGTTGATCAGGCCTGCCGTTTAAGCCTACTAGCGGTCCGACATTCGTGTCCGCAGGCGCGTGCATGCGCTCGCACACAAGTCAAGCTATTTTGGTCCCTCGATTGCACCCCCTGCGCGCACGCACGCGAGCGGGATGTACGATGTGTAATATAGTGTAGGAATTTCCAAAGTTCACTCAAAGCTTAAAAGCTTATAAAGTGACTTTATTTTCCTCACCCAAGCAATGTGGGATTCACTTTACTAGCTTGCTTGTTTTTTCAAATTCCCAAAACATCTCTTTCTCATTCACACTCTTTTCCTCCAACAATCCCCCACATGAATGAGATATAGGTTTTTTCAGTATTCAGTGACTAATTCCTGAAAAGAGAAAGTAGGTGTTACCCTTTGAACTTCCCCTTTGTAGACTACGCTTTCTTTACTAGCTGTCCAGTAGACATGATGTCCTTGAACTGTACGACTTTTTGGTGTAAACGATCCACATACCCTACACAGGAACCAATCTCAATTGTTCCGTTCTCATGGTTTTGTTTATTATGGCAATGAAACACATCCCGGTTCTGCAAGAGTTTTTGAAGAATTAAGCCTGTTCAATTCTCCTTCGAAGCGGCCCCACTTCCCTCTCACATAAGTGACTTCTTAAATTGAAACGTAACTGCAGTTAGTTTCTTAAGAGTCATTAAAGCGACAAATGCTAGCCTCACCCATATTGTCACTATTTCTTGACAGGAATGAGTTGAGGTTGCCCCCACAGTGACCGTATCAGGTCTTAAGATTAGGTTGTCCCTTTGAACCTAGATCTTGGGATCTCCAGTCAACTATGTTGGGTTTTCCTTCTTAAAACCTTTTATCTTTAACAGGCTTTATCCTCATTCCTTTTGTCAATCTTTCAACTGTCTCTCTGTTTAACCCTTTGGTTAGCGGATCCGCGATGTTATCCTTTGACCTTACAAAGTCAATTGAGATAACTCCTGTTGAGAGCAGTTATCTGATGGTATTGTGTCGACGACGAATATGGCTCGATTTACCATTGTACATTGTACTCTGTGCTCTACCAATTGCAGATTGATTATCATAATGTATACAAATTGGTGGCACAGGTTTTTCCATTTAGGAATATCCTCTAGGAAATGGCGTAGCCATTCAGCTTCTTATCCACATTTATCTAGAGCAATAAACTCTGATTCCATTGTGGATCTAGCTATCACAGTTTGTTTTGAGGATTTCCATGACACGGCAGCCCCAGCAAGGGTAAATACATAGCCACTCGTGCATTTCGAGTCACTTATATCAGATATCTAATTAGCATCTGTATAGCCTTCTAATACAGATGGATATCTGGTATAGTGTAATCCATAATCACGAGTATATCTTAGGTACCTTAGTACCCTAATTATCGCAGTCCAGTGATCTCTCCCTGGATTACTCGTGTATGAGCTCAGTTTGCTTACCATATAAGCAATATCTGGTCTGGTACAACTCATTAGATACATCAAACTCCCGAATATCCTGGAGTATTCTACTTGAGAATTACTCTCTCCACGATTTTTGGATAAATGGAAATGGTTATCTAATAGCGTTCTAGCAATTCCAGGATCATTCTGATTAAATTTCTATAGAATCTTGTCTATATAATGAGCTTGACTCAAGATTAGACCTTCTGGGGATCTAATGAGCTGCAATTCATCCACTTGACTCATCACAGATTTAGAGTCAACCATTTTGTAGTCAAGGAAGCTTCCGACCACAAATTTCTTTGCGCCCGCATCCTCAATCTTGTACTTACGGTCCAAAGCCTCCCACAGTTGCTTTGCCATTTTGTACTTCCCATATATAGTATATAGGGAATCATACAATCCATTCAATATGTAATTGCGACATATAAAATTGGAATACTCCCATGCCTCAATTTTATCTTCAGTTATGGCATCATCACTCTCTGCTGGAATCTTAGGGCGATCTTCCTGCAATAATTTGGCCAGCCCCAAAATTGTTTGGTAGAACAACATCTTCTGTTGCCATCTCTTGAACATCACAGCAACCTCAGAAAATTTTTCTGGCTACTCATGGTGACTCCCTGACATATTTGGAATTGTCATTTTAGGAGTAACCACTGCAGTAGTGGTGACGGCAGGAATGACCTCGGCAGTGGTGGCAGCAACACTAACGGGAACATCACTTAAAACAGCCATTAGTGAATAACCAAAATAAAAAATTTATCTTAAGATTGTTGATAGCAGGAATTTAACAAACGTGGCTGATAAGCGAAGAACAAAAGCAGGAATTTAACAGGAATTTTCAAGGCTTGTTTATAACAATTTCCTTAAGATAAATTTGCCCTTTCTACAAGTGTGCTAGAGACAACTTGGACAATTATCTCCCAGGATACAATGGAACACGTAAATTCAGTTCGCACAAGAACTGCCTTACTAGCGAACGAAACAAAAGTCTGAACACCGAAGGCAAGAAAAACTTAAATTGTATAGAGAGAGAGTGCTGTAGAGGGAAGGATGAGAGAATGGATTGTAGTGTGGTCTTGGAGGCTGAAGGAGTGCTGTATTTATAGGCTGGAGGCTGGAGCTTTTCTTGGATGAAATTAAGGCATAGCTTAATTGTCCTTCAATCAACGAAATTAAGGAGCTTAATTGTCCATCAATCATTCTTTCTTCACACGTTTTGGAATTGTTCATCATCAATTCAATGAGTTGCAGCAATTAGTATGCAAAATTGAAGTTGAAATTCAATCTTCTTGCACCTATTGCTCTGCAGAAGGTCAAACTTCTAGCAATTAAGCAACACGTTTTATGCATTGATGATAAAACATTTCAATTCATAATTTGGCAATTAATCTTGAAGAATGAAATCAGCCAGCCAGCCATTCATGCAGAGAGAAATTTTAGGGAAAAAATTAAATTCGTTACGCAGCAAAACAGAGGTTGATCAGACCTGCCGTTTAAGCCTACGAGCAGTCTGATATTCGTGTCCGCAGACGCGGGCATGCGCTCGCATACAAGTCAAGCTATTTTGGTCCCTCGATTGCACCCCCCTGCACGCACGAACGCGAGCGGGATGTACGATGTATAATATAGTGTAGGAATTTTCAAAGTTCACTCAAAGCTTAAAAGCTTATAAAGTGACTTTATTTTCCTCACCCAAGCAATGTGGGATTCACTTTACTAGCTTGCTTATTTTTCCAAATTCCCAAAACATCTATTTCTCATTCACACTCTTTTCCTCCAACAAAAGGTTTATCAGCTACAACAGAGAAATTTTGAAGGAAAACTACGGAGAGGGATACATCTTAGGACAGTCAGTAGGATGGAGGTGAGTGGAGAAATGGATAATCATCACAGAAGAAGCAGGAAAAGTTTCTGGTTTGTTCTTCCTTTCACCCTCCAGAACGTCCCTTTATTTTAATTAAAGGAAAAAAACTATTTGTTCTTTTCATCCCCAAGTTCCTTAAAACTCTAATTTTACCACTAAACTTAATAACTATTTCAATTAATTACTTGTTCCATTTCCATAAGCATAGCAGGTAAACAAAATAATCAACTACAGAGGTCCATTTCAGGACTTAAAACACTAACTAGCGAGGTTAACTCTTCGGTTGGGAGCGGGGTCTCACACAGTTACAACAAGTTCTCAATGATGGATTAGACATATGGTTGCAGAATATATGTGTTAGGGTGATTGGATTCCAGTTGGGTATTTGGTAAGTATGACACCACAATAGAACCTAACTATTCTATTGATAAAGTCTTTGATGCTTTCAAGATAAATTTGGTTTGAAACTTCTAGCTCTCAAAGGTTCTTTTATTCTCAAAAGTCATGAATTTTATGAAGCACAAACCCCTTATTTATACTAGTAGGTGAAAGATTTGGTAGGATCTGGGTTTGCACTGAAGGAAAACTGAACAAGCCCGGGCTAAATCGAAAACCTCACTTTCGTGCTATGCATTCCAGAATCGGAAGCTTTCGACCAAGCTCAGGCTCAAATTAGTTTACCCATGAACGGATCTAGGCTTATACTTATTTAATTTATTAATCGGGACACAAAAAATTAAATCTTTAATTAAAGCGGAATTTAAAGATTATACCTTTTGTAGCGAAGTCCCTCGCCTAAAAGAAAACCCAATTCTTTAGCGCGAAATCCACAAGAAATCCGAAGAATTCTCCAATGCAAGCTCCGAGATAGTGTGGGCTATCGTCTACGGAGCTACCCTCGGCAATACGACTGAAAACCCAAGAAACTTGCTTCTCAAGAAACTCAAATTGAGGCTGCCCAGAATTTTTTTTTCAAAATTATAGCTGCCCAGAATTTTTTTTCAAATTGAAGCTGCCCAGAAAAATTAAGAACATCCTTTTCCTTCTGCCAATCATCTACTGCCCTATCACTGTCCGTACGGTCTGCTATTCTTCCTCCCAGCCACGATCTGCGCCATCGACTTCACGGATCACCAACCGGAGAAGAGATCAACGTGAAGATCAGCAGGATCAAGCACCCCAGGTTGAAGAACAGCCGCTGGACTGCTGCGCAAAAGGGCTGCGCAATCTTCTTGCTGCGCAAGGAAGAAAATCCCGCGCAAGAAGAGAAAGAAATACTGGGCAGCGATCGGCTTTTCCCAAAAGAAAACCCAGCAACTCAATGGATTAATTTTTTTCGCACAGCAGCAGCTTTTCCCAAAAAAAAAAACAATTTGAATTCAGCAGCCAACCTTTTAAATAATAAAGAACTAATCCAAATTAAATGGGCTGAGTTTCTTTTCGAAGAAGAAAGCTATCCTAGTCGACTTCGAGCGAAAACTTGACGAGGAAGACAAAGTTCTCACTCTAGACTAGACTTTCTCTCACTAGCATTTTCTTGGCTGCCAAGTCTCTACGGGTTTTCTTGCCCAATAAGTTGTATTTATAGGAGCTTCTAAGGAGACCTAATGGGCTCTCGAGTTAGGCCTTAAAATTTGACTTTCGTTGACCGCTAAGTCTTCCCGACTAATCAACTCCAATCGACCCATTTAATTAATTTATTTAATCCACTTTGTTAATTTAATTTAATCGAACCCTTAGAATTAATTAATTCAAAATCGAATTAATTTCTAAATTCACTTTGTCGATTAAATATTAATTAAACCCTTCGGATTAATTAATTTACCTTGTCGATTAGTCAAATGCATAATCGGTCGTACCACTAACGGACCAATTATGGAACTACCGCTCGAAAACGACTTTACATCGCGCCATTATTATTTCTTCTATCTCCCCACATTAAAGATCTAGTGCTCGTCGATTTATCAATTTACTGACAAATTAATTCACCGACTTCTTAGTTTCCGAGATTAGTACCACTCGACCTTTTATTATACCGAACATAAAGTTCACTGGCCAGGTTTAGTATAATAGCCTTACGAGCTCATCTCGGGAGCACCATCAACCCGACGAACCGGTACGTGGATTCCTCCGACCAGCAACGGCACGCAAGAAGCTAAACATTGCATACCCAACTTACCGAGGTATTGGCCTCAATTGACCTCACTCTTTGGCAAATCAAAGCACACGACACCCAACCCTCACGCCCGTCCCAATCTCGGGATTGAGAGACGGAATACTAGGACTGAATTGACTACGCCGATCAGTACAAGTCAATTCTATCCAAACTGGTCGTGCTCAATATGCCCCGGGCATATCTGTGTGATTTAAACTAGTCTAGATAAACCAATTTCCAAACCACACAATAACCTATACCGATAGTATGTTCAGACTATCTCGGTTACGAGCATACTTTTTATATATCAATACTTTAACCAATAACGGTATCTACTGTGTTTGTCGACACCCCGTTATCTAGTTCTATGATATAAAGGAACAGATTTATACTGAAACAAAATGATATGTCATCAGTGGATATTAGTTTTTGATACAAGCCATAGCTTTTCTGTATTCAAAACTAACATGCACTTGCTCGATTTACCACGCAACAAAAATTTCTATTAAAGCGGAATCTTAAAAAAGTACCTTTGAAGCATGCACCTGGTGATTCTCTTGTATGCCTCAAGACTATAACTTCACGTTGTGTGGGCAACGAACTAGAAGTCAATTGATCAGCTACTCACCACAATCCACCTGCTAGAAAACTCTAGCCCCGCAGCACCTGACACGTACTATAAACGCACCGCCTGCAGAGAGAGAAAGCTACACGCAGCTGGTATAAACCAATGCCAAAATTTCAGCCACTAGAAACCCAAAAACCAGCTGCACACTTTCTTGAAAATTCGACTTGGAGAGAGAAACGTTTTCTCTCTCTAGAATTTTCTCTCTCTAGAAATCCTGTGGATTAATTGTGTAATTGTGTTTTCTGAATGACTAATCCTTTGTCTATTTATAGAGTTACAAGAGAGACTCCAAGTTGGTTTAGGATTGGTCTTCCTAATGGGTTTAGGTAATGAATTAGTTTCCAAATCCAATTAAGCAACCAATCTGATAGGACAACCAAATCCTACTGGATTCCTAATCTCTAGGATTTCCAAATTCCAATTGAAATTTAAGACTTAATTAATTAATTAAATAATTCCACTTTGTTAATTACTTAATTAACCCTTAGGAATAATTAACCAATTAATTAATTAAATCTACCTATTGAATTAACCCATTACAAAATTAATCGTACCACTAACGGATTAATTTTGGAACTACCATCCTACACCAGAATTGCTTCCAAAACAACTTAATTAAATTATATTCATTAATCTCCCCACATCAAAGATATAGTGCTCGTTAATTAAAATTAATTTATAGATAAATTAATTAATTAACTTCTTTATTTCCAAGACTAGTACCACTCAACCTTTTTACTATACCGGACATAAGTCCACCGGCCGGGTTTAGTATAATAAACATTTCGAGCTCATCTCGGGAGCACCATCACCCCGGACGCACCGGTACATGGTTTCCTTTCGACAAGCAGCAGCACACCAAGTAACTAAACACGCGCACCCAACCCACCGAGACTATTGGCCACATTTGACCTCACCCATTGGCAGATCAAAGTACACTATGTCTAATCCTCATGTCCACTCGAGTCTAGGGATTTAGAGATAGAATACAAGGATCGATTTGTCTATTGAATCAGTACAAGAAAAATCATTCCTAAGAGTCAAGTTCAATATGCCCCGAGCATATCTATATGATTCAATTAGTTTAGACAAACTAATTATCTGAATCACATAATAACCTAGACCGACAGTTTGTCCAAAACTGTCTCAGTTACGAACCTCATTTATATATTATGTCTTTTAACCAATGATGAGATCTACTGTGTCACACCAGACACCTCATCATCTACTTACATAATATAAATGGACATAAACATGCACAACAAAATATAATTGAAACACAAATCGATATATTAATCTGGGAAACTGTACAACACAAGCATAGCTTATGTATTCTACTCTAACAGTAGGGTGGTATGCCATAGTAGGGTAAAAAAGTACAAAAATCATTCTCTCAAGATTAGGAAATAACTTTTAAGATTAGTTTCCTTATCTTGACTATTCCTTCAATCTATCCTACTAAACATGATATGAATTAATCTTGCTATACTATATCCTACAAGAATAAGTCTCTATCAACTAAATTAAAGAGAATTTTAACAAAATTAAGCTAGAGCAACCGTGTCTTCCTCCTTGTGCATGCATCCTCCTTCCTTCTCTCTTCTTCTAGTTGCCTTCTCTTGCAAGTAATTTCTAAAAGTTTTGAGTTGGACTTGGATATTTATGTATGGGCTTTCATGACTGTACTCAACATATATGGACCTCATTTAAGGGTAAAATTCATCCATGATGGAGTACAAAATCCCTTAAAGAGCCCAAGACTCCACATAATAAAATTGACCCTATAAATCGGCTCATAGTTGTCGTTTTTCCCTTCATGGTGCGGCTGTTGGGTTTGAATACTGAAACTTTGCTTGTATTAAACTATTTCTCAGTTTTATATATCGATTAAATATTTTAGTTAAATTGTTTATATATTTTATATATGATGTCCATTTATATTATATAATTAGATGATGAGGTGTCTCATGCGACACAGTAGTCTCATCATTGGTTAAAAGACATAATATATAAATGAGGTTCGTAATTGAGATAGTTTTGGACACACTGTCAGTTTAATTTATTATATGATTCAGAAATTGGTTTGTCTAAACTAATTAAATCATATAGATATGCCCAGGGTATATTGAACATGACCATTGAGTATGAATTATCTTGTACTGATTTAATAGACTATTCAATCCTAGTATTCTATCTCTAAATCCCTATACTTGAGTCGACATGAGGATTAGATATAGTGTACTTTAATATGCCAAAGAGTGGGGTCACTTGAGGCCAATAGTCTCGGTAGGTTGAGTGCGCGTGTTTGATTGCTTGGTGTGTTGTTGCTTGTCGAAAGGAAACCATGTACCGGTGCATCCGGGGTGATGGTGCTTCCGAGATAAGCTCGTTATGTTTATTATACTAAATCTGGCCGGTGAACTTATGTCCGGTATAGTAAAACGTAGAGTGATACTAGTCTCGAATTATAAGAAGTTAATTAATTAATGTATCAATAAATTAATAAATTAACAAGCACTAGATCTTTGATATGGGGAGATTAAAGAATAATTAATTTAGTTATTTCAGAAGCAGTTCTGGTGTAGGATGATAGTGCCATAATTAATCCTTTAGTGGTACGATTAATTATGTATTGGGTAATTGACATAGTTAGATTTAATTAATTAAGCAATTAATTAATCCTTGTGTCAATTGGTTGTCAATCAAACTAGGAACTGGATTGAGGATAAATTAATCCTTGTATCAGTTGGTTGTGAATCAGACGAGGAACTGGATTAAGGATAAGTGAATCCTTGTGTCAGTTGTTTGTGAATCAGTCCAGGAACAGGATTGAAGTAAAACACAAACCTGATAGGAAGGCCAATCCTAATCCAACTTGGGTCTCTCTTGTAACTCTATAAATAGACAAGAGGTTGGCAATTCACAATACACAATTCAAGTTTCATAATTCTTGAAAACTAGAGAGAGAAAGCTAGAGAGAGAAAGAGAAAGAGAAAGAAAGCTTTATTCTTCACGGGATTCTTTCTTTGGCGCATATCGGGAAAGGTAGTAGGCGGAGGTAGCTTTAGTGGCTCACTATGGCGGCATAATGTTTTTCCGGCTTCTCTCCAGCAATTGCTTCAGTGGCACCTGCGGTGCACCCGTTTTGGTTACCGCAGCGTATGGAAGTGCGTGGAGCAGCGACAGGAATTCCTGGCAGCTTGCTTAGGTTTTTTTAGCAGGATTTTGTGGTGTTTTCCTAATCATTGGTTTGTTGGTTCGTTGCCCGCACAACGTACGAGCTAGTCTTAAGTCATACAAGCGATCACCTAAGTACACGCTTCAAGAGGTAATTCTTAAACTTCCGCTTTAATTAAGAATTTATTGTTGCGTGACAAATTGAATAAGTAGAAGCTAAGATCCTACGCAATGGTATTTCAAGCAAGAGTTGAAATAGTAATTGCACTAGTGCTTAGGTCTGGTCAAGAGTTTCGATTCTGGAATGCGTAGCACGAAAGTAAATTTTTTACTGGGCCCAATCTTTCAGCGGCAACACCATTTCTCCCATTCAAGTGATGGCTTGTTCTATTTAAACACTTAAGATGATTATTTTCTTGGGCTTGAGGTTGTCCTTGAAGACAATCTCTTTGCTATATGTCTTTTTGACCATTAAATTAAGATTCTCCTTGACCTCCCTCGTATTAACTCTTGTCATTGGACATTGAATGTTTATCAATGGGTCTCTTTGATAGGTTCTTTGTCCTTGAACATCTTGAACACTAGGAAAAATACTTGAAAAAAGTATAGAGTTACCTGAAGTGAGCCTAGGATCACATCAACGAAAAAACCTTTAATCTATTCATCAAACTTATGCAATTTGTGGGTTTCCTTGCCTATTTATAGGCTACAATAACCTCTCTTCGCTATCTAAAAAATGTAATCTCTAATCCTAGTGAAACGACAATTAAAACAACAAATCCTATTCTAACTCCAATTGGTTTTATAATTTCGGTCAATTAAAGATAGATAACAAGACAAATAAAATCCTACTACATAAGGGAAAACTCAGCTAATCCTATTATAAATAAGATACACATACAAAACCATTTTGAACTATGAAACATAAAAACAATCCTAAGGGTTTATGGAGGTGGTTTCATTGGAATGTGATGGTTTCTGGGCTTCCACAAAATCTTTCATCATCTTGGCCTAATTAACCTCATTTATTTAGGTCCAAGTCTTCAAACACTCTTCTCTTCAAGTCCATCTTCTGTTAGACTAATGGGTTTGGGCCTTGAGTTGAGTTGTTGGGCTTGGGCATGTTGTTAGGTTTGCTCAATAAGCAATTGCAAGGCTTCTTCTACCTTTTTAATCCTATTTCTCGCCATATGTATATTGACTAATGGATCTCTCTTGTAAAGGTTTGGATCTACAACCTGACTCATTGAAGATGAATTCACATTTCCCCTTGTGCCCATGGGGGTTTGCGTATTTATTGTGGGAATTGAGGAAGGTGCGGAACGTTGTGGAGTTTGATCTCTTCTGATGTCCTCATCAATCCCTTCCCGCCGAAGAGGATTCGCCCTCGAATTAAACATATCTGAAGTGTCAAACAAAGAAAGATAAACAACATTGAATGTACCAGAAACATTAAACTCACCAGGCAGTTATAACTTGTAAGCGTTATTGTTGAGGATGAAAGGACCAATTCTTGTATATAACTTAGTGATGTGAATAAACTTCACATCTTATTTTGTGTGCAAAACATGCAAGTTAAGCCTACTTTTGCTAGATTTGTTATTTTAAATGCACTTTAAAGTATGATTTAGGGCTTGATTTGTATGAATTGTAGATGTTTAATAAAGATTTGGAGTAGAAAAGAAGCATAAAGACTTTGCACAAGAAAGGGAAAAAATAGAAGAAAAGTTGAAGAAAATAGGAGAAAAGCAAAAATGTAGCTCGTGGTTGTGCCAGGTGAACACGCTTGATTTCCCGAGAGCAGTAGCGTCCAACAAGCACTGGCACCACATGGTCGTGCACGAACTTGAAGAGCCAGGCGTCCACCTCACACCACGGCCACCTAGACGCTTGCTACCTACTTTATACATTTCTTACAATTTTACCCTTACGAATTCTATTTGTAAAATACCCAAAATAGACATTTCATTTTTTAATTCTTTCATTCAATTATGTAATTAACATGGGGAATTACCCTAACACTTGCAAAACACATAGTAGATTTTTAGTCTTAGATTTGTAGAGAGAAGTTAGAGCTTTTGTAGAGCAGAAACTTAATTTCAATGTCTTTTATGCTTAAAGAGAGAAACTTAACTTCTAGAGAGAAGTTAGAGCTCTTTTATGCTTAAAATTAATTTTATCCTACCATGTTGTTCTAAGTTTCATTTAGGGATTTTCACAAATCTATGGAATATAAGAGGTGAAAATCCCATGTGTAGGATGGATTTCATGGATTCTATGGTGAAATTTCACCAAAACACTAATTTGAATTTTGATTTTTGCTATTCTTGTGTGATTATTGAGAAAAGCTTAACCTTTTATATTCAAATAAATTTTGTATGAATTGTTTTACTGTGGACTTGTGATTTCCTATCTTGTACATGTGATTTTCATTGTGTATTATGTTGAATTGTTTTGGGTTTATGATTTAATGTGATAATTGAGTCTTTTCAATACATAGACTAATCTAATTTTGCTTTTGGTAGACGTGGGTAATGCCCTAATATCATTGTGACGTGTTTAATTGCTAATTTGACTTAGATTTTAGGTTAGATCACTTAAGGTTTGTCCTTAGCCCTTCAAACTCTGCCCCGTCATGGCGGGAGGCGGGAGGTGCGACTGAATTTTTGGAGTTGAGAAACGTACAGAGAAGATAATTTGGGGGATAGAACAATGAATGGACGGTGGGTGTTGGTTTTATTCTATTTGGGGATATTCATTGTAATGTCTTGGAAATTATAGTAGTAATAATAAAGTCGTATCACAAGGTCAGAGGCGCGTGTCCTTCCTTCCCCTAATATTTCATCAGTTTTTTTAAAAAATTTTTTACGAACACCTTGTGATGTAGTTTTAAAACTACTATATAATAATTAAATTTTCATTGCCCAAAAATTTGCCAAGTCAATAGTCCTAAATAAAGATTGGAACAGATTAACTGAAGCAACTAAATAATGAATGCCCATATATCCTCAGTTATTATATCATATACCTATTAGGTACATCTAACTATTAGTTACTAGTAGCAACACCAGTCTCACTATATCTATTACTTTCTATATATAGTAATAGGTACATATACAATATTAGAAATTATACAATTATATAACAAAAATTATTATATATAGTAATAGGTACATCTACTATATGGTATAATTTGCGATATATACGCATAATCTTCCACTGATAAAAGAAAGGATATTTGCAAAAGTAAATGACATTCTACTTACAAATTGAAACACTTATTAGTTACTTCATCTCATGAAAATATACGAATTATTTATTTTTAATAAAAATCATAAAATATAATTTTAATAATTATATATAAGTATATATTTATTGTTTTTTCAAGATAATAATTTAATAATGTGCCATAATTTTTTCATTCTAATTTGTAACCATTCATGTTTTTGTTTTAAAAAAATACCCTCCATCCCCTCACCTCTTCCCTATTAATACAAAATATAATTTGAATTTATTAAAAAGAATACTGATATAACAATAAGAGACTTTTTTCTGTCTTTGTATATATAATATATAAATATAAAATAGATTGTGTATAGTGGAGAATAGATTCTACCGTCACCACTACCAACAGCTTCATCCACCGCCAGCCCCGCCTCCTCCTCCGCCGCGCCCACCATCTCACCAACAATCCCAACAACAATAACCACCGCCTTCTACTTCTGCCTCGCCACCACTTCACAAAATATAGTTTTGCTGCGATCCCTTCCTTCCACAACCACCCCCGCCGCCGCAATCGCAGCCGTTTCCTTATTATCCCGTCTACAATTACAACTATTCTAACTATGCACGACCCCCAAACGTGATGGGTCCTCAACCTGGTACGGATTCTACTTTTCTGACCTGTCTTCTAATCTTTGTAAACTTGATTGACTTTTTAATAATTTTGGTCAATATAACTGACTTGTCCAGCTTTTGTTTTGTTAAGTTATAATGATAGAGGTGTTGGTGTTCTTTGTGTGATTTTAGGTTTCGTTCTGCTTTCATTACTAGCTTGAATTTGGATAATTTTCCTAGAAGTTATAGCTTGAGGAAATTGAGGACTTCTTGGGGGATTCGATGATTCTTAATGCCTTCTTTTTTCCCCTGAAATGTGAAGGGTTGTGAATACATTTGTTGGCAAAATGTAAGATGAAAATGTCTCCAGTGGTGACTCTGTATCAGGGAATGTTTTGTGGGAGTGAACATGTCATGAATGGAAAAATTAATTGAATTTCTTTTCTGTATTATTATAAGCATGAGTAGTTCTTGGGAGGGACTTGCTATAATAAATTTGTTATTTGTATCATAAAAAAATGGCTCTTAAGTCCAAATATTTCAAATATTCAAAACAACTCTCCAAAAATAAAATTCAAACAACTCATTCACTAAAAAAACATCCAGGCAATCATTTTGTTGACATCCAAAGAAGATTTAGCACGAGAATCATCACAAAATAGTAAGTTTTCGATTCGTAATCCAAATTTTTTTTTAAAAAAATCGTAGTTTGAAACGCTTCAAAATGACGTTTTGAATGCATTTAAACGCTGCACTTTAGCTATTTCGCCATGACTCGCTCATTTATTTGCTGCGTTTTATGTCGCTATTATATAAAAAGTGTTGCATTTTTTATATGTGTCATTTAAAAAGTGTTGCGTTTTTTATATGTATCATATAAAATGTGTTGTATTTTCTATATGTATTATATAAAAAGTGATGCGTATTCGGGTACTGAAATCATTAATGTTTAGTGTTTTTGGATAGAAGAAACTAAATCTTTCTGCGTTTATTATATAATGAATCGTTAAAAGAATGCATTTTCTTCATAAATCATGTAAAATATGTTGCTTTTTTTTGTAAGAATCGTTAATGTGCTGCGTTTTGGGTAGAAATAATTGTAATTTAAAATACATTGTTTTTTTGTATGAGAATGGTTAAAGTGTTGCGTTTATACTGCTACATAATTTTGACTGTATTTTTGTATAATTGAATATTTAAAGTGTTTAGTTTTAATTTATATGTATTTACATACTCGATGATGAGTACAAGGAGGAGGATGATGAGGTTTATGAGCAGGAGGAGGATAGAGCGGAGGATGAAGATGACAATGAGGCGGATCATGCTCAAGGAGAGGCGGTGGAACTTGAACCTGGCGCAGATTTGAGTGGTTGTTTTCAGATTGACAGAGAGTTTCGCACTATTAGTGCTGCTTTGAAACATTGCCATAAAATATCTAAGCAACTTAAGTTCCTCATTACAAAGAGAGGGGGCAATCAAGGCTTTGCCATGTATTTCTTTTTGTGCAAGCGATGGAGCGATCCACTGAAATCCTCTCTCCCCACCAAATGGAAGAATACAAGAAGGAGCGGATGTAATTGCCCTTTTAGGTTGACTTGTAAGAGAATTGACCTGGGACGTCACAAGGTTTATACAAATCCAGGAGCAGCGTCAACGCACCAGCACACTGGTATTACTTTATTTGCGCATAATAGTAATTAAGTTTATTGATGTTTAGTATTTATGAATTATTAATAAAATTAAATGGGATTTACAGGTATAATGCATCCATATGGGCACAAACAGCTGAGCCATTTTACTAAAGAGTCAAAGGCTGTTGTTGAATTTATGCTTGGGGCCAATGTGAAGCAAAAGTGTGTTTGAGAAGCTGTTAATAAACAATTTCTCGATACCTAGGAACCAATCAAATACATTTACAATTTGAAAAGAGAGATGAAGACAGCTGGGTTGGAAGGTAGAAATATTGGGCAACAATTTCTGCACTTGGCTGAGGAGAAGCAGTATTATGTCAAGATTCTTAAGGATGCGAACACTGATGAGATCACACATGTCTTCTTTGCACATCCAACCTCAATTCAGATGTTTCACAGATGGTATTGGGTGGTGGGGATTGATTCTACCTACAAGACCAACAAGTACCAAATGCCCGTCGTCGAGATGGTAGGTATGACTCCTACCAATAAGAATTTCAATATTGCATTTGCTATTGTTAGAAATGAGACAAAAGATACATACGATTGGGTGATAAGAAACTTGAGATTTTTGTTGCCTGCTAGTTTGATACCTAGTGTGATTGTGACAGATAGGGAGTTAGGTTTGTTGCAGCCAATTAAGGATCATTTTCCAGCTTCACATCACTTGTTATATTTGTGGTATATTGGGCGTGATGTCAATGCTTGGTTGGACAAAAATGTTGGGAGAAGAAACAAAAACTTAACATGTGATATCCATGAAAACTGGTGGAAGAAAATTATTAAGGCCCTAACTGTAGAAGAGTTTAACCTTTTACTGGAGCAGTTCAAGGTTAAGTACTCTCTGATTGAGCTGTTGGCTATTGATTATTTTGAGACTACATGGCTCATTCACAAGGAGAAATTTGTTCGGGCTTGGACAAATCAATTTCTCCACTTTGGTAATACTTCCACTAACAGGGTAGAGGCTTCGCATGCTGTAATGAAAGATTGGTTGAATTCTTTCACCAATTCTCTTGACACTTTGTTCACCAAGATCGACTCCCATCTCAGCCACCTATACCCTCATATTGGGTTAGTTTAATTAGTTAATTGTTTAAGTGTTTTGTTTCACTATAGTAATATTTAATTACAATTCATTATTAATTCATATCATTGATTTTAGTATAATAATATTTAATATGAATTGTTTATTTTATTTTATTTCACACTATAACAGTGGCACGCTCGAGGCTTCCATTTCCACGAAGCCTCTACCTTGATAGGATAAACAATATGATAGAATAAACCACTTTGTTAGGATAAACCAAATCTAATAGGATAAACCAAATCCTACCAGATTTCCTAATCTCTAGGATTTCCTAATTCTAATTGAAACTTAAGATTTAATTAATTAATTAAATAATTTAACTTTGTTAATTACTCAATTAACTCTTAGGATTAATTAATTAATTAATTAATTCTACGTATTCAATTAACCCATTACAAAATTAATCGTACCACTAACGGATTAATTTTGGCACTACCATCCTACACCAGAATTGCTTCCGGAACAACTAAATTAATTTATATTCATAATCTCCCCACATCAAAGATATAGCGCTCGTTAATATATTAATTTACTGATAAATTAATTAATTAACTTCTTTAATTCCAAGACTAGTACCACTCGACCTTTTTACTATACCGGACATAAGTCCACCAACTGAGTTTAGTATAATAAACATAACGAGCTCATCTCGGGAGCACAATCACCCTGGATGCACCGGTACATGGTTTCCTTTCGACAAACAGCAGCACACCAAGCAACTAAACAAGCGCACCCAACCCACCGAGACTATTGGCCAGATTTGACCTCACCCATTGGCAGATCAAATTACATTATGTCTAATCCTCATGCCCGCTCGAGTCTAGAGATTAAGAGATAGAATACCAAGAACAATTTGTCTATTAAATCAGTACAAGACAAATCATTCCTAATGGTCAAGCTCAATACGCCCCGGGCATATCTATATGATTCAATTAGTTTAGACAAATCAATTATCTGAATCACATAATAACCTAAACCGACAGTTTGTCCAAAGCTGTCTCGGTTACGAACTTCATTTATATATTATGTCTTTCAACTAATGATGAGATCTACTGTGTCACACAAGACACCTCATCATCTACTTACATAATATAAATGGACATATCATGCACAACAAAATATAACCAAAACATAAATCGATATATTAACTGGGAAAATATATAATACAAGCATGGCTTATGTATTCAACTCCAATAATCTCCCACTAATACTTAAGCTGTGCTTTTAAGTATACATTTAGATACAACTTCTTTACACTCTGCTGCTATATATCTAGAAAAAAACTTTCATGGCTCTCATAAGTATCTGATTCCCATGCCCTCCACGTGAGCCTCAAAGACTTTTGAAGTCAATGTCTTCGTGAGAGAATCTGCAAGGTTATCCTCTGATGCTATCTTAGCCACGACCACGTCTTCCCTCTTTACGATGTCTCATATCAGGTGGTACTTGCTATGTTTACTCAACTTGTGGGCTCGTGGTTCCTTAGAGTTTGCTACTGCACTGTTGTTATCACAATATACCGTGATAGACTTCTGCAAACTAGGAATCACATCTAAGTCAACTAGGAAGTTATTGAGCCACATTGCTTCTTTCGCTGCCTCTGATACGGCAACGTATCCAACCTCCATGGTAGAGTCTTCCACGCATTTCTGCTTGACACTCCGCCAAACTATGGCTCCACCTCCTAAAGTAAACGCATACCATGAGGTAGACTTGTTCTTGTCCCTGTCGCCATGGAAATCTGAATCAGTGTAACCTCAGGGTACCAACTCAGGCGCCTGATAGACCAGAACTTGGTCTCTTGTTCTGCGTAAATACTTGAGAATGCATTTTACTGCCTCCCAATGAGCTTTACTGGGGTTACTCTGATATCTGCTTACCATGCGAACTACATAACAGATATCAGGCTTCGTACACAACATGACATACATGAGACTTCCTACTGCCGAAGCATAAGGAACTGTCTTCATGACCTCTATCTCCTCAACAGTCTTGGGAGACTGTTCTTTAGACATATGCACTCTGTGTCTGAATGGTAAAAAACCTTTCTTGGAGTTCTTCATGTTAAAACGGGCCAGAATCGTATCTATGTACGAAGCTTGGGAGAGTGTTAATGAACGTTTTCTACGATATTGAATTATCTTGATCCCAAGGATATGTCCGGCTTCCCCTAAGTCCTTCATATCAAACTACTTAGACAGCCATGCCTTTACGTCAGATAACACTTTCTTGTTGTTGTTAATCAATAGAATGTCATCTACATAAAGCACAAGAAACACCACTGAGTTTCCATCATGTCTGCGGTACACACATTGCTCATCCGGACACTGAGTAAATCTGTAGGACTGGATTATCTTATCAAACCGGATGTTCCAAGATCTGGATGCCTGCTTAAGTCCATAAATAGACCTCTTAAGCCTACAAACCTTATGCTCTTGGTCTTTTTCAATGAATCATTCTGGTTGCTGCATGAAGATGGTTTCCTCAAGACTTCCATTTAGGAAAGCTATCTTGACATCTATCTGCCATATCTCATAATTTAAATAAGCAGCTATTGCCAAGAGAATCCGGATCGACTTAAGCATGGCTACCGGGGATAAGGTTTCTTCATAATCGATACCCTGTTTCCGAGTATACGCCTTCGCCACCAGCCTAGCTTTAAAGGTTTCCACCTTCCCCTCAGGTCCTCTCTTACATTTGTAGACCCACTTGCATCCAATGGGCTTAAACCCATCAGGCAGGTCCACTAGCTCTCAGACTTGATTGTGGTCCATTGACCCCATCTCGGATATCATTGCCTTACGCCAAGATTCTGCATCTTTATCTTGGAGAGCCTCATTGTAATTAACTGGGTCAGGCTCAGGCGCGCCTGGGACTAGGTCTGAGGCCTCTCCTAAGACAATAAACCTGTTCTTGGAGTTGAATACATAAGCTATGTTTGTATTGTACATTTTCCCAGTAATATACCGATTTATGTTTTGGTTATATTTTGTTGTGCATGATATGTCCGTTTATATTATGTAAGTAGATGATGAGGTGTCTTGTGTGACATAGTAGATCTCATCATTGGTTGAATGACATAATATATAAATGAGGTTCATAACCGAGACTGCTTCGGACAAACTGTCGGTTTAGGTTATTATGTGATTCAGATAATTGGTTTGTCTAAACTAATTGAATCATATAGATATACCCGAGGCATATTGAACTTGACCATTAGGAATGATTTGTCTTGTATTGATTTGATAGACAAATCGTTCTTGGTATTCTATCTCTTAATCCCTAGACTCGAACGGGCATGAGAATTAGACATAGTGTAATTTGATCTGCCAATGGGTGAGGTCTATCGAGGCTAATAATCTTGATAGGTTGGGTGTGCATGTTTAGTTGCTTGGGGTGCTACTGCTTGTCGAAAAAAAACCATGTACCGGTGCGTCCGGGGTGATGGTTCTCATGAGATGAGCTCGTTATGTTTATTATATTAAACCAGCTGGTAGACTTATGTCCGGTATAGTAAAAAGGTCGAGTGGTACTAGTCTCAGAATTAAAGAAGTTGATTAATTAATTTATCAGTAAATTAATAAATTACGACCACTATATCTTTGATTTGGGGAGATTATGAATATAATTTAATTAAGTTGTTCCGAAAGCAATTCTGGTGTAGGATGATAGTGCCATAATTAATTCATTAGTGGTACGATTAATTATGTATTGGGTTGTTGACAAAGGTATATTTAATTAATTAAGTAATTAATTAATCCTTGTGTCAGTTGGTTGTGAATCATACCAGGAACTGGTTTGGGATAAATGAATCCCTGTATCATTTGGTTGTGAATCATACCAGGAACTGCTTTGGGATAAGTGGATCCCTGTGTCAGTTGGATGTGTATCAGTCCAGGAATAGGATTGAAGGAAATAGAAACCAATCTTAAACCAACTTGGGGTCTCTCTTGTAACTCTATATATAGACAAGGGATTAGCTATTCAAGACACAATTGAAGATACAATTAATAAGCTTTCAAGACAAGAAAACTAGAGAGAGAAAATTCTAGAGAGAGAAATGTTTTCTTTTCTCTCTATGTCTAATTTTTGGAGCTTTGTGCGGCTGGTTTTTCTTCTACTGTGGCCAAAATTTTGGACTGTTCAAACCAGCTTTGCGTGTAGCTTTCTCTTTCTCCAGGCGTTGCGTTTACAGTAAGTGCCAGGTACGGTGGTGCTAGAATTTTCTGGCAGGTGGATTGTGGTGATTAGCTGATCAAATTGGTTTCTAGATCATTGCCCACACAACGTGAGATCATAGTCTTGAAGCATACAAGAGAATCACCTGAGTGCACGCTTCAAAGGTATTTTTCTAAGGTTCCGCTTTTAATTAGAAATTTTTGTTGCGTGGTAAATCGAATAAGTGTAAACCCAGATCCTGTGCAATATTATTTCAAAAGGGTTGGAATAGCATTGTGCTAGCGTCTAGGCCTGGCCAGAGATTCCGATTCTGGAATGCAGAGAACGAAAGTGAGTTTCTGGCTAGGCCCGGGTAGATAATATTTCAATTGGTATCAAAGTTGGTTTTGGGATTTGTGCTTGTTCGATTTATTACATGGTTTTATTTGCAGGTGGTTAAGAAATCCCGACTATTATGGTTACGTTTGTATGGGTTTTAATTAAACTTCGGGACATGTCCCGATTTGATTTTATTATGAATGTTTGTAATATTATAACCACGTGCTAGAAGCCGTGTAGGATTAGATCAAATCTGTTGTAGTATTTTTTCTATGTAATTTTGATTATTTAATTTTCCTAGAAACCCTTATAGTAGGAGAATTAATTTTTGTAATCGAATGCGTTATTGTGGGCAACTTGAATTCGTGGGTTTTAGGTTATCGTTGATTCGTAGAAACCCAAGAAAACCCAGAACGAATTGCAAAAAGACCAAAAAACTTGGGAAAAAGCGAATGAGGGATTGGCAGCAGGGGCAACCGCCAGCGGGAGCGGAGCTGCCTCGCGGTGCAACAGGCTGCTGCGCCAGTGCGCGACAGCAGCAGTGTGCGTCCCGTTCAGTGTGCGTTTTGGCCCATTTGTCCTCCAATTTTTGTTTTTTGAAGTTCAAGACTCTCTCCATCGAGTGACGTAGCGGGACACGAGATCAAGGTAGAAGAGGGAAACGATTAAAACCATAATAATCGGGAAATTTATTTTTTTATTTATTTCCCGTATTTATTGTTTTAATTTTTATGCTTTTATTTTCATGCTGTATTTTAAATGTATGATTTTAAAGCAGGTTGGTTTTATTGTTGTATATAACTTAGGCTTAGTTAATTGCATGTTAAAACTGAAAAAATCTCAATTTGAAAATCTAAGTGGGAGCGGGTTGGTTTAATATCCCCATGGCCACCATTACGGGTTCATATGCGATGTGGGTGGGCTTGCGCGTTGGCAATAGGGCCTTCCTCTATTCGGATGAGTTCAACCCTGAGATCGCTAGATTATGAATTTCTGAGTAAGATGACTAGAGTAAGTTTAACTAGGAGAAATGCGACACCCTCTCCATCTGAGGCGCACTATCCTGAGGTAACAAACTCAGAAGCCACGTCATAGCTTACACTTAGTGTACGATCTACAGTATTCCTCCCGCGAGGTTACGCTGCTTATTTGTACGGCTTAAAGCACCGACTATTAGCTACATTGATCAATAGATCATTTGGTCAGATAGTGTAGTTAATGAACTTGGTTATTCTCAAACGAATGTGGGTTAACGTAAACGTCCACACTGCGTGACTTGCGAGAATCCCGGTGAATGAGATGTTGGTGGATTATAATTATTGTTTTGAGGGAAGTAAATAATTATTAAAATTTCATATTTTTGAAATTCTAGGTTAGATAACTAAAACGTTGTCTGTATAATTACAATATTTGATATGGCATTCAACCCCTTAGCTACTATATTGAAAAACAACAAGTTAACTGGACCTAATTATGTCGATCAGAGTCGTAACTTGGATATTGTCCTTATGGCTGAGAGCACTCCTGTGAGGGATCATGGCATTAACGTGATTAGTAACATCAACAAGGTTAAGGTAGTGGGAGGCAAAATCGTTGGTGAAACCAAAATCGATATTGTTCTCCGGAGCTTAGCTCAAAGCAATGAGCAGATTTGATTGAACTACAACATAAGTAAGATGTTGTGTACGTCATTCGAGCTCTTGGCAGAGTTGGTGGCGGCTAAAAGTCTTCTTTAAGAGAAGAAGCGAGCTTTAGTCGCAGGCAAACCTTCAGAATCTTCTCATGAGCCGGAGGCTAGAAAGAAGAAAAGAAAGCTTGAGGGAATAGCTCAAAAGGTGCAGATTGCGCCTAAGCCAGATATTGCAAAGAAGATTTCGAAAGACAAGTGCTTCAAGTCCAATAAGACAGGACATTAGAAATTAGATTGTCCAAAGCTTATAGGTACGATAGTTTTTGCCTTAATTACTGAGACATGTTTAGCGGCGATTCCCACAGATACTTAGTGTGTGGATTCAGGTGCCACTGACCATGTTTGTAATTCTTTACAAGGGTTTCAAGTAACCCGGAAGCTTAGAGAAGACGAATTGGATATCTACTTGGGCGACACTACAAGAGTCTCAGTAGAAGCAGTGGGAGTAGTTACTCTGAATTTCGAGAATTCTAGTTTAGATTTAGTTATTTGTCTTTATGTACCGAGTTTTAGAAAAACCTTATTTCGGTTTCAAAACTCTTAAAGAACGGTTACAAGTTTATTTTTTCTGATGACTGTGTTGTTATTAAAAGAAATGGAAAATTTATTTGTTGTGGTTCATTGGCTGACAATTTGTTTATGGTTAACTCTAACTCCATGTTGTGCGAAACTTAGAAACAGATAGCTCTTTATCTAACATTTATAAGAGGAAGAAACCTTCTGAAATGAATCAAACCTATCTTTGGCATATCAGGCTAGGTCATATAAACCTTAGTAGGATTCAGAGGTTGGTCAATAATGGACCTTTAGGTTCATTAGAGATTGACAGTTATTCAACCTGCGAATCTTGCTTGGAGGGTAAGATGACAAAAGACCTTTTAAAGCAAAAGGTTATAGTGCTAAAAAAGTATTAGAGTTAATTCATTCTGACTTGTGTGGACCAATGTCGGTCCAGGAACGAGGTGGGTTCGAGTATTTCGTGACGTTCACAGATGACTACTCAAGGTACGGATACATTTACCTAATGCGTCACAAGTCCGAATGTTTTGGCAAGTTCAAAGAGTTTCGGGCAAATGTGGAAAAGCATCATGGTAGAGTATTAAGTCACTGCGTTCAGATCGTGGTGGGGAGTAACTGTCCCATGAATTTCGAGAATGCCTCAGTGAGGTCGGAATTCAGTCTTAGTTGTCTACACCTGGCACGCCACAGCAGAATGGTGTAGCAAAAAGGAGGAATCGGACTCTCATGGAAATGGTTAGGTCTATGATGAGCTACAGTGATTTGCCAAGTTCGTTGTGGGGATATGCCTTAGAAACGACGATGTATATTCTTAATCTTGTACCATCTAAAACAGTGCTTTTAACCACATTAGAGTTGTGGAATGGGTGCAAGCCCAGTCTAAGACATATCAGAATTTGGGGTTGCCCAACACATGTGCTTAAGGTAGATACGACTAAGTTAGATGCGAGAACTGAATTAATGCTGTTTGTAGGATATCCTAGGGGAACGAAAGGTGGTCTGTTTTATAGTCCTAAAGATCAGAAGGTGGTGGTTAGTACCAACGCTAAATTTTTTGAAGAGGACTATGTCTTAGACCACATTTCCAAGAGTAAGATAGTACTGGAAGACTTAGGCGACAAATTGCTAATCCTGATGCACCGGCACAAGTATATACACCACATATTGCACATGAGATCACAGATGATGTGCTTACACAGGTGGTGCCTCGTCGTAGTGGGAGGGTTGTAAGACAGCCCGACAGGTTCATTGGCATGTGAGAGACCTCAGACCTAGTCTCAGGGGCGCCTGAACCTGACCCGGTTAACTACAATGAGGCTCTCTGAGATAAAGATGCAGAATCTTGGCGTAAGGCAATGATATCTGAGATAGGGTCAATGGACCACAATCAAGTCTGGGAGCTTGTGGACCTGCCTGATGGGTTCAAGCCTATTAGATGCAAGTGGGTCTACAAACGTAAGAGAGGACCTGACGGGAAGATGAAAACCATTAAAGCTAGACTGGTGGCGAAGGGGTATACTCAAAAAGAGGGAATCTATTATGAGGAAACCTTTTCCTCGGTAGCCATGCTTAAGTCAATCCGGATTCTCTTGGCCATAGCGGCTCATTTAGATTAAGAGATTTGGCAGATGGATGTCAAGACAGCTTTCTTAAACAGAAGTCTTGAGGAAACCATTTTTATGCAGCAACCAAAGGGATTCATTGAAAAACGCCAAGAGCATAAGGTTTGCAGGCTTAAGAGGTCCATTTACGGACTTATAGATCTTGGAACATCCGGTTTGATGAGGTAATTGGTGGAGTAGAATACATAAGCTATGCTTGTATTGTACAGTTTCCCACTTTAATATATCAATTTGTGTTTCAGTCATATCTTGTTGTGCATTAATTGTCCATTTATATTATGTAAGTAGATGATGAGGTGTCTGGTGTGACACAGTAGATCTCATTATTGGTTGAAAGACATAATATATAAATGAGGTTCGTAACCGAGACAGTTTTGGATAAACTGACGGTCTAGGTTATTATGTGATTCAGATAATTGGTTTGTCTAAACTAATTGAATCATATAGATATGCCCGGGGCATATTGAACTTGACTCTTAGGAATGATTTGTCTTGTACTGATTTAATAGATAAATCAATCCTTGTATCCTATCTCTAAATCCCTAGACTCGAGTGGGCATGAGGATTAGACATAGTGTACTTTGATCTGCCAATGGGTGAGGTCAAATGTGGCCAATAGTCTCGGTGGGTTGGGTGCGCGTGCTTAGTTACTTGGTGTGTTGCTGCTTGTCGAAAGGAAACCATGTACCGGTGCGTCCGGGGTGATGGTGCTCCCGATATGAGCTCAAAATGTTTATTATACTAAACCCGGCCGGTGGACTTATGTCCGGTATAGTAAAAAGGTCGAGTGGTACTAGTCTCAGAATTAAAGAAGTTAATTAATTAATTTATCAGTAAATTAATTTTAATTAACGAGCACTATATCTTTGATGTGGGGAGATTAATGAATATAATTTAATTAAGTTGTTCCGGAAGCAATTCTGGTGTAGGGTGGTAGTGACAAAATTAATCCGTTAGTGGTACGATTAATTTTGTAATGGGTTAATTGAATAGGTAGATTTAATTAATTAATTGGTTAATTATTCCTAAGGGTTAATTCAGTAATTAACAAAGTGGAAATATTTAATTAATTCCTAGGTGTTAATTAAGTAATTAACAAAGTGGAATTATTTAATTAATTAATTAAGTCTTAAGTTTCAATTGGAATTAGGAAATCCTAGAGATTAGGAAATCTAGTAGGATTTGGTTTATCCTATCAGATTGGTTGCCTAATTGGATTTGGAAACTAATTCATTACATAAACCCATTAGGAAGACCAATCCTAAACCAACTTGGAGTCTCTCTTGTAACTCTATAAATAGACAAGGGATTAGCCATTCAAGGAACACAATTAATCCACAGGATTTCTAGAGAGAAAATTCTAGAGAGAGAAAACGTTTCTCTCTCCAAGTTGAATTTTCAAGAAAGTGTGCAGCTGGTTTTTGGGTTTCTAGTGGCTGAAATTTTGGCCTTGGTTTATACCAGCTGCGCGTAGCTTTCTCTTTCTACGGGCGGTGCGTTTATAGTACGTGCCAGGTGCTGCGGGGCTAGAGTTTTCTAGCAGGTTGATTGTGGTGAGTAGCTGATCAATTGACTTCTAGTTCGTTGCCCACAACGTGAAGTTATAGTCTTGAGGCATACAAGAGAATCACCAGGTACACGCTTCAAAGGTACTTTTCTAAGATTCCGCTTTAATAGAAATTTTTGTTGCGTGGTAAATCGAGCAAGTGCAAACCCAGATCCTACCAAAACTTTCAATTGGTATCAGAGCCTGGTTTAGGGGGTTCTGTACTTGTTCGTTTTATTACATGATTGTAATTGCAGGTGGTTTAGAATCCCGACTATTATGGTAACGTTTGTATGGGTTTCAATTAAACTCCGGGACATGTCCGGATTTAATTTTATTATTAATGTTTAGTATAACCACGTGCTGGAAGCCATTGAGGATTAGATCAAATCTGTAGTAGGATTTTTTCTATGTAATTTTGATTATTTAATTTTCCTAGAATGCCTTGTAGTAGGAAAATTGTTTTTTATGTAATCGAAGGCGTTATGGTGGGTGACTTGAATTCATGGGTTTTGGGTTATCATGAATTTGAAGAAACCCAGGAAAACCCAGAACAAATTGCAAGAATACCAAATAGCGTGGGAAAAAGCGAAGGAGTAGTTGGCGGCCGGAGGCGACGCTGGCAACGATTGCCGGCAGCAAAATCACCGGCCGGCAGGCAAAAAACGCAGCAGGCAGCAGCAGCAGCGCGCAGCAGTCGCTGCACGCAGCAGCTGTTGCGCGCTGCTGCTGTGCGCGCAGACGAGCAGGACCTCGCGAGCACGGCCCGTGCAGGCCGTGTGGGGCGCTTAGCCCGGCGCGCTGGCCGCGTGCGCAGGGCCGGTCGCGCTGGGCCGCGCGCGCACGATAGCGCGCAGTGGGCCGCGCGCGGGCAGCGCAGCCTTCGGGCCGTGCTGCGGCCCGGGCGGCCCGTTCGGGCCGTTCAAGCTGTTTTGGCCCGTTTTTCCTCTAGTTTTTGTTTTTTTGAAGTTTAAGACTCTCTCCATCGAGTGACGTGACGGGACACGAGATCAAGGCAAAGGATGGAAGCAATTAAAACCATAATAGTCGGGAAATTTATTTTACGTATTTATTTCTCGTATTTATTGTTTTAATTTTTATGCTTTATTTTTATGCTGTATTTTAGATGCATGAATTAAAGCATGTCTGGTTTTATGGTTGCATATAACTTAGGTTAGTTAATTGCATGTTAAAACCGGAAAAACCCTCAACTTGGAAATCTAAGTGGGAGCTGGTTGTGTTATATCCCCGTGGCCACTATTACGGGTTCATATGCGATGTGGGTGGGCTTGCGCGTTGGCATTAGGGTCTTCCTCCATTCGGATGAGTCCAGCCCCGAGATCACTAGACTATGAACTTCTGAATAAGATGACTAGAGCGAGTTTAACTAGGAGAAACGCGACACCCTCTCCATCTGAGGCGCACTATCCTGAGGTAACAAACTCAGAAGTCACGTAATGGCATACACTTAGTGTACGATCTGCAGTATTCCTCCCGCGAGGTTACGCTGCTTACTTGTACGGCTAAAAGCACTGACTATTAGTTACATTGATCAAAAGATCGTTGGTCAGAAAGTGTAGTTAATGAACTTGGTTCTTCTCAAATGAATGTGGGTCAGCGTAAACGTCCACACTGCGTGGCTTGCGAGAATCCCGATGGATGAGATGTTGGTGGATTATAATTATTGTTTTGGGAGAAGTCAATAATTAATAGAATTTCATGTTTTTAAAATTCTAAGCATATAACTGAAACATTGTTTGTTTACTTTCCAGTTTAAATCGATATGGCATTCAATCCTTTAGCTGCTATTTTGAAAAACAACAATTTAACTGGAACTAATAATGTCGATGGAAGTCGTAACTTGGACATTGTCCTTAGGGCTGAGGTCGCTCATATGAGAGATCGTGTCATTGACATGATTAGTAACAACAACAAGGTTGAGGTAGTGGGAGGCGAAATCGTTGCTGAAACCAAAGCCGATATTGTCCTCCGGAGCTTGCCTCAAAGCTATTAGCGGATTCGGTTAAAATACAACATAAGTAAGATGTTGTGGAGTTCATCCTAGCTCTTGGCAGAGTTGATGACGGCTAAAAGTCTTCTTCAAGAGAAGAAGCGAGCTTTAGTCGCAGTCGAAGCTTTAGAATCTTCTTCTGAGCCTGAGGCTGGAAAGAAGAAGAGAAAGCTCGAGGGAGTAGCTAAAAAGGCACAAATTGCACCTAAGCCAGATATTGCAAAGAAGAAGTCGAAAGACAAGTGCTTCAAGTGCAATAAGACGAGACATTGGAAAGCGGATTTTCCAAAGCTTATAAGTACGATAAATTATGCCTTAATTACTGAGACATGTTTAGCGACGATTCCCACAGATACTTGGTGTGTGGATTTAGGTGCCACTGACCATGTTTGTAATTCTTTGCAAGGGTTCCAAGTAACCAAGAAGCTTAGAGAAGGCGAATTGGATATCTACTTGCGCAACACTAAAAGAGTGTCAGTAGAAGCAGTGAGAGTAGTTAAGTTGAATTTCGAAAATTCTAGCTTAGAGTTAGGTAATTGTCTTTATGTACCAAGTCTTAGAAAGAACTTGATTCCGATTTATAAACTATTGAAGAACGGGTATAAGTTTATTTTTTCTGATGACTGTGTTGTTATTAGAAAAAATGGAAAACTTATTTGTTCTGGTTCATTGGCGGACAATTTGTTTGTGGTTAACTCTAACTCCCCTGTTGCGCAAAACATAGAGATAGATAGCTCAGAATCTAACATTAATAAGAGAAAGAAACCTTCTGAAATGAATCAAACCTATCTTTGGCATCTAAGGCTAGATCATATAAACCATAGTAGGATTCAGAGGTTGGTCAATGATGGACCTTTGGGTTCATTAGATATTGACAGTTATGCAACCTGCGAATCTTGCTTGGAAGGTAAGATGACCAAGAGACATTTTAAAGTAAAAGGTCATAGAGCTAAAGAAGTATTAGAGTTGGTTCATTCTGACTTGTGTGGACCTATGATGGTCCAGGCACGAGGGGGATATGAGTATTTCGTGACGTTCACGGATGACTACTCTAGGTACGGATACATTTACCTAATGCGCCACAAGTCCGAATGTTTTGGCTAGTTCAAAGAGTTTCGGGCAGATGTGGAGAAGCATCATGGTAAGAGTATCAAGACACTGCGTTCAGATTGTGGTGGGGAGTACCTGTCCCATGAAATTATAGATTACCTCACAGAGGTAGGAATCTGCACCTGGCACGCCACAGCAGAATGGTGTAGCAGAAAGGAGGAATCGAACTCTTATGGAAATGGTTAGGTCCATGATGAGCTATAGTGATTTGCCAAGTTCATTCTGGGGATATGCCTTAGAAGCGGCAATTTATATTCTTAATCTTGTACCATCTAAAACCGTGCCTTCAACCCCAGTAGAGTTGTGGAACGGGCGGAAGCCCAGTCTAAGACATATCAGAATTTGGGGCTGCCCAGCACATGTGCTTAAGGCAGATACGGCTAAGTTAGATGCAAGAACAAAATTAATGTTGTTTGTAGGATATCCTAGAGGATCGAAAGGTGGTCTATTCTATAGTCCTAAAGATCAGAAGGTGGTGGTAAGTACCAACGCTAGATTTTTAGAAGTGGACTATGTCTTAGACCACAAGCCCAAGAGTAAGATAGTACTAGAAGAGCTTAGACGACAAACTACTAGTCCTGGTGAACTAGCACAAGTAGATACACCACACACTGCACATGAGATCACAGATGATGCGTCTACACAGGCGGTGCCTCGTCGTAGTGGGAGGGTTATGAGACAGCCGGACAGGTTCGTTGGCGTGGGAGAGGCCTCAGACCTAGTCCCAGGTGTGCCTGAACCTTACCCAGTTAACTACAATGAGGCGCTTTGAGATAAAGATGCAGAATCTTGGCGTAAGGCAATGATATCCGAGATGGGGTTAATGGACCACATGTTGGTGAATGTGCCCTAATGAGGGCTATTTATGTAAATAAACTTTGAGGGTTATTTATATGAATAAGACATATGTCGTTTGATTGATTATTTATTCTGATGAGTTAATTTCATGATAATTATATTCTTGTGCATATCTAATTTCATGAAATTAATCCGCTAAAAGAAACACTCCATGGACTAATAGATCATGAGTGATTCTTTTGAGCATACTCGTACTGTTAAGCTATGCTTGTATTGTACAGTTTCCCAGTTTAATATATCGATTTGTGTTTCAGTCATATCTGGTTGTGCATTAATCGTCCATTTATATTATGTAAGTAGATGATGAGGTGTCTGGTGCGACACAGTAGATCTCATCATTGGTTGAAAGACATAATATATAAATGAGGTTCGTAACCGAGACAGTTTTGGACAAAATGTCAGTTTAGGTTATTATGTGATTCAGATAATTAGTTTGTCTAAACTAATTGAATCATATAGATATGCCCGGGGCATATTGAACTTGACTCTTAGGAATGATTTGTCTTGTACTGATTTAATAGACAAATCGATCCTTGTATTCTATCTCTAAATCCCTAGACTCGAGCGGGCATGAGGATTAGACATAGTGTACTTTGATCTGCCAAAGGGTGAGGTCAATTGTGGCCAATAATCTCTGTAGGTTGGGTGCGCGTGTTTAGTTACTTGGTGTGCTGCTGCTTGTCGAAAGGAAACCATGTACCGGTGCGTCCGGGGTGATGGTGCTCCCGAGATGAGCTCGAAATGTTTATTATACTAAACCCGGCCGGTGGACTTATGTCCGGTATAGTAAAAAGGTCGAGTGGTACTAGTCTCGGAATATTAAGAAGTTGATGAATTAATTTATCAGTAAATTAATGAATTAACGAGCACTATATCTTTGATGTGGGGAGATTATGAATATAATTTAATTAAGTTGTTCCAGAAGCAATTCTGGTGTAGGGTGGTTGTGCCATAATTAATCTGTTAGTGGTACGATTAATTATGTACTGGGTTGTTGACAAAGGTAGATTTAATTAATTGAGAAATTAATTAATCCTTATGTCAGTTGGTTGTGAATCATCCCAGGAACTGGTTTGGGATAAGTGAATCCCTGTGTCAGTTGGGAGTGTTTCATCCCAGGAACTGGTTTGGGATAAGTGAATCCCTGTGACTGTTGGGAGTGTATCAGTCCAGGAACAGGATTGAAGGAAACAGAATCTGTATCAGTCCAGAAACAGGATTGAAGGAAAACAGAAACCCAGTAGGAAGACCAATCCTAAACCAACTTGGAGTCTCTCTTGTAACTCTATAAATAGACAAGGGATCAGTCATTCAGATTAACACAATAACACAATTAATCCACAGGATTTCTAGAGAGAGAAAATTCTAGAGAGAGAAAACGTTTCTCTCTCCAAGTCGAATTTTCAAGAAAGTGTGCAGCTGGTTTTTGGGTTTCTAGTGGCTAAAATTTTGGCCTTGGTCTATACCAGCTGCGCGTAGCTTTCTCTCTCTGCGGGCGGTGCGTTTATAGTACGTGCCAGGTGCTGCGGGGCTAGAGTTTTCTAGCAGGTGGATTGTGGTGAGTAGCTGATCAATTGACTTCTAGTTCGTTGCCCACACAACGTGAAGTCATAGTCTTGAGGCATACAAGAGAATCACCAAGTGCACGCTTCAAAGGTACTTTTCTAAGATTCCGCTTAAATAGAAATTTTTGTTGCGTGGTAAATCGAGCAAGTGCAAACCCAGATCCTACCAAAATCTTTCGATTGGTATCAGAGCCTGGTTTAGGGGGTTCTGTGCTTGTTCGATTTATTACATGGTTTTATTTGCAGGTGGTTTAGAATCCCGACTATTATGGTTACGTTTGTATGGGTTTTAATTAAACTCCGGGACTTGTCCGGATTTAATTTTATTATGAATGTTTGTAATAGTTTAACCACGTGCTGGAAGCCGTGTAGGATTAGATTAAATCTGTAGTAGGATTTATTCTATGTAATTTCGATTATTTAATTTTCCTAGAATGCCTTGTAGTAGGAAAATTATTTTTTATGTAATCGAAGGCGTTATGGTGGGCGACTTGGATTCGTGGGTTTTGGGTTATCATGAATTTGAAGAAATCCAGGAAAACCCAGAACGAATTGCAAGAAGACCAAATAGCGTGGGAAAAAGCGAAGGAGGAGTTGGCGGCAAGAGGCGACGCCGGCGACGACCGCCGGCAGCAAGTCGCGCCGGCCGGGTGGCCAGCAGCAGCTGCTGCCGCACCAAGGGCGCAGCAGCAGCAGCTGCCGCGCCCATGGCGCAGCAGCCGTGCGCAGGCCCGCGCGCGCACGGCCCGTGCGGCCGTGCGGGCGCGCGGGCGCGCAGGCGCGCAGGGCCGGGCGCCCGCGCGCGGGCAGTGCGGCCCTCGGGCCGTGCTGCGGCCCGGGCGGCCCGTTCGGGCTGTTTTTGGCCCGTTTTTCCTCCAGTTTTCGTTTTTTGAAATTCAAGACTCTCTCCATCGAGTGACGTGACGGGACACGAGATCAAGGCAAAAGATGGAAGCAATTAAAACCATAATAGTCGGGAAATTTATTTTTTCGAATTTATTTCCCGTATTTATTGTTTTAATTTTTATGCTTTATTTTTATGCTGTATTTTAGATGCATGAATTAAAGTATGAGTGGTTTTATGGTTGCATATAACTTAGGTTAGTTAATTGCATGTTAAAACCGGAAAAACCCTCAATTTGGAAATCTAAGTGGGAGCGGGTTGTGTTATATCCCCATGGCCACCATTACGGGTTCATATGCGATGTGGGCGGGCTTGCGCGTTCGCATTAGGGCCTTCCTCCATTCGGATGAGTCCAGCCCCGAGATTGCTAGACTATGAGCTTCTGAGTAAGATGACTAGAGCGAGTTTAACTAGGAGAAATGCGACACCCTCTCCATCTGAGGTGCACTATCCTGAGGTAACAAACTCAGAAGTCACGTAATGGCACACACTTAGTGTACGATCTGTAGTATTCCTCCCGCGAGGTTACGCTGCTTACTTGTACGGCTGAAAGCACCGACTATTAGCTACATTGATCAAAAGATCGTTGGTCAGATAGTGTAGTTAATGAACTTGGTTCTTCTCAAACGAATGTGGGTTAGCGTAAACGTCCACACTGCGTGGCTTGCGAGAATCCCGGTGGATGAGATGTTGGTGGATTAATATTATTGTTTTGAGGGAAATCAATAATTAATTGAATTTTCATGTTTTCGAAAATTCTAGCATATATAACTGAAACACTGTTTGTTTACTTTCCAGTTTAAATCGATATGACATTCAATCCTTTAGCTGCTATTTTGAAAAACAACAATTTAATTGGAACTAATAATGTCGATGGAAATCGTAACTTGGACATTGTCCTTAGGGCTGAGAGCGCTCCTGTGAAAGATCGTGTCATTGACATGATTAGTAACATCAACAAGGTTGAGGCAGTAAGAGGCGAAATCGTTGGTGAAACCAAAGCCGATATTGTCCTCCAGAGCTTGCCTCAAAGCTATGAGCAGATTCGGTTGAACTACAACATAAGTAAGATGTTGTGGAGTTCATCCGAGCTCTTGGCAGAGTTGATGGCGGCTCAAAGCTATGAGCGGATTCGGTTGAACTACAACATAAGTAAGATGTTGTGGAGTTCATCCGAGCTCTTGGCAGAGTTGATGGCGGCTAAAAGTCTTCTTCAAGAGAAGAAGCGAGCTTTAGTCGCAGTCGAAGCTTTAGAATCTTCTTCTGAGCCTGAGGCTAGCAAGAAGAAGAGAAAGCTCGAGGGAGTAGCTAAAAAGGCACAAATTGTGCCTAAGCCAGATATTGTAAAGAAGGAGTCGAAAGACAAGTGCTTCAAGTGCAATAAGATGGGACATTGGAAAGCGGATTGTCCAAAGCTTATAAGTACGATAAATTATGCCTTAATTACTGAGACATGTTTAGCGGCGATTCCCACAGATACTTGGTGTGTGGATTCAGGTGCCACTGACCATGTTTGTAATTCTTTGCAAGGGTTCCAAGTAACCCAGAAGCTTAGAGAAGGCGAATTGGATATCTACTTGGGCGACACTACAAGAGTGTCAGTAGAAGCAGTGGGAGTAGTTAAGTTGAATTTCAAAAATTATAGCTTAGAGTTAGTTAATTGTCTTTATGTACCGAGTTTTAGAAAGAACTTGATTTCGGTTTCTAAACTCTTGAAGAACGGGTATAAGTTTATTTTTTCTGATGACTGTGTTGTTATCAGAAGAAATGGAAAACTTATTTGTTCTGGTTCATTGGCGGACAATTTGTTTGTGGTTAACTCTAACTCCCCTGTTGCGCAAAACTTAGAGATAGATAGCTCAGAATCTAACATTAATAAGAGGAAGAAACCTTCTGAAATGAATCAAACCTATCTTTGGCATCTAAGGCTAGGTCATATAAACCTTAGTAGGATTCAGAGGTTGGTCCATGATGGACCTTTGGGTTTATTAGATATTGACAGTTATGCAACCTCCGAATCTTGCTTGGAAGGTAAGATGACCAAGAGACCTTTTAAAGCAAAAGGCTATAGAGCTAAAGAAGTATTAGAGTTGATTCATTCTGACTTGTGTGGACCTATGACGGTCCAGGCACGAGGGGGATATGAGTATTTCGTGACATTCACGGATGATTACTCTAGGTACGGATACATTTACCTAATGCGCCACAAGTCCGAATGTTTTGGCAAGTTCAAAGAGTTTCGGGCAGATGTGGAGAAGCATCATGGTAAGAGTATCAAGACACTGCGTTTAGATCGTGGTGGGGAGTACCTGTCCCATGAATTTTGAGATTATCTCATTGAGGTAGGAATTCAGTCTCAGTTGTCTGCACCTGGCACGCCACAGCAGAATGGTGTAGCAGAAAGGAGGAACCGAACTCTTATGGAAATGGTTAGGTCCGTGATGAGCTATAGTGATTTGTCAAGTTCGTTCTGGGGATATGCCTTGGAAATGGCAATGTATATTCTTAATCTTGTACCATCTAAAACCGTGTTTTCAACCCCAGTAGAGTTGTGGAACGCGCGAAAGTCCAGTCTAAGACATCTCAGAATTTGGGGCTGCCCAGCACATGTGCTTAAGGCAGATACGGCTAAGTTAGATGCAAGAACAGAATTAATGCTGTTTGTAGGATATCCTAGAGGAACGAAAGGTGGTCTATTCTATAGTCCTAAAGATCAGAAGGTGGTGGTAAGTACCAACGCTAGATTTTTAGAAGAGGACTATGTCTTAGACCACAAGCCCAAGAGTAAGATAGTACTAGAAGAGCTTAGACGACAAATTACTAATCCTGATGCACCAGCACAAGTAGATACACCACACACTGCACATGAGATCACAGATGATGCGCCTACACAGGCGGTGCCTCTTCGTAGTGGGAGGGTTGTGAGATAACCTGACAGGTTCGTTGGCGTGGGAAAGGCTTCAGACCTGGTCCCAGGTGTGCCTGAACCTGACCCAATTAACTATAATGAGGCGCTTCGAGATAAAGATGCAGAATCTTGGCGTAAGGCAATGATATCCGAAATGGGGTCAATGGACCACAATCAAGTCTGGGAGCTTGTGGACCTGTTTGATGGGTTTAAGCCCATTGGATGCAAGTGGGTCTACAAACGTAAGAGAGGATCTGACGGGAAGGTGGAAACCTTTAAAGCTAGGCTGGTGGCGAAGGGGTATACTCAGAAAGTGGGAATTGACTATGAGGAAACCTTCTCCCCGGTAGCCATGCTTAAGTCGATCCGGATTCTCTTGGCCATAGCTGCTCATATGGATTATGAGATTTGGCAGATGGATGTCAAGACAGCTTTCCTAAACGGAAGTCTTGAAGAAACCATCTTTATGCAGCAACCAGAGGGATTCATTGAAAAATGCCAAGAGCATAAGGTTTGCAGGCTTAAGAGGTCTATTTATAGACTTAAGCAGGCATCCAGATCTTGGAACATCCGGTTTGATGAAGTAATCCAGTCCTTTGGATTTACTCAGTGTCCGGATGAGCAATGTGTATATCGCAGACGTGATGGAAACTCAGTGGTGTTTCTTGTGCTTTACGTAGATGACATTCTATTGATTGGCAACAACAAGAAAGTGTTATCAGACGTAAAGGCATGGCTGTCCAAGCAATTTGATATGAAGGACTTAGGGGAAGCGGGACATATCCTTGGGATCAAGATTATTCGAGATCGTAGGAAACGTTCGTTAACGCTCTCACAAGCTTCGTACATAGACACGATTCTGGCCCGTTTTAACATGCAGAACTCCAAGAAAGGTTTTCTACCTTTCAGGCATGGAGTGTTTCTATCTAAGGAACAGTATCCCAAGACTGTTGAGGAGATAGAGACCATGAGGACAGTTCCATATGCTTCGGCAGTAGGAAGTCTCATGTATGCCATGTTGTGTACGAGGCCTGATATCTGTTATGCCGTTGGCATGGTGAGCAGATATCAGAGTAACCCCGGGAAAGCTCATTGGGAAGCAGTAAAATGCATTCTCAGGTATTTGCGCAGAACGAGGGACCAAGTTCTGGTCTATCAGGCGCTTGAGCTGGTACCCCGAGGTTACACAGATTCAGATTCCCAAGGCGACAGGGACAAGAGCAAGTCTACCTCAGGGTATGTGTTTACTCTAGGAGGTGGAACCATAGTTTGGCAGAGTGTCAAGCAGAAATGCATGGCAGACTCTACCATGGAGGCTGAGTACGTTGCCGCATCAGAGGCAGCGAAAGAAGCAGTATGACTCAAGAACTTCCTAGTGGACTTAGATGTGATTCCTGGTTTGCAGAAGTCTATCACGGTTTATTGTGATAACAACGGTGCAGTAGCAAACTCGAAGGAACCACGAGTCCACAAGGCGAGTAAACATATACAGCGCAAGTACCACCTGATACGAGACATCGTAAAGAGGGTAGACGTGGTCATGGCTAAGATCGCGTCAGAGGATAACCTTGCAGATCCTTTCACGAAAACATTGACTTCTAAAGTCTTTGAGGCTCACGTGAAGGGCAAGGGGATCAGATGCTTAGGAGAGCCTTGACAGTTTTTCTAGATAGATAGCAGCAGAATTGGTAGGATTGTATGTAGTTGTATACTTAAAGCACAGCTTAAGTATTAGTGGGAGATTGTTGGAGTAGAATACATAAGCTATGCTTGTATTGTACAGTTTCCCAGTTTAATATATGGATTTGTGTTTCAGTCATATCTGGTTGTGCATTAATCGTCCATTTATATTATGTAAGTAGATGATGAGGTGTCTGGTGTGACACAGTAGATCTCATCATTGGTTGAAAGACATAATATATAAATGAGGTTCGTAACCGAGACAGTTTTGGACAAAATGTCGGTTTAGGTTATTATGTGATTCAGATAATTAGTTTGTCTAAACTAATTGAATCATATAGATATGCCCGGGGCATATTGAACTTGACTCTTAGGAATGATTTGTCTTGTACTGATTTAATAGACAAATCGATCCTTGTATTCTATCTCTAAATCCCTAGACTCGAGCGGGCATGAGGATTAGACATAGTGTACTTTGATCTGCCAAAGGGTGAGGTCAATTGTGGCCAATAATCTCGGTAGGTTGGGTGCGCGTGTTTAGTTACTTGGTGTGCTGCTGCTTGTCGAAAGGAAACCATGTACCGGTGCGTCCGGGGTGATGGTGCTCCCGAGATGAGCTCGAAATGTTTATTATACTAAACCCGGCCGGTGGACTTATGTCCGGTATAGTAAAAAGTTCGAGTGGTACTAGTCTCGGAATATTAAGAAGTTGATGAATTAATTTATCAGTAAATTAATGAATTAACGAGCACTATATCTTTGATGTGGGGAGATTATGAATATAATTTAATTAAGTTGTTCTGGAAGCAATTCTGGTGTAGGGTGGTAGTGCCATAATTAATCCGTTAGTGGTACGATTAATTATGTACTGGGTTGTTGACAAAGGTAGATTTAATTAATTGAGAAATTAATTAATCCTTATGTCAGTTGGTTGTGAATCATCCCAGGAACTGGTTTGGGATAAGTGAATCCCTGTGTCAGTTGGGAGTGTTTCATCCCAGGAACTGGTTTGGGATAAGTGAATCCCTGTGACAGTTGGGAGTGTATCAGTCCAGGAACAGGATTGAAGGAAACAGAATCTGTATCAGTCCAGAAACAGGATTGAAGGAAAACAGAAACCCAGTAGGAAGACCAATCCTAAACCAACTTGGAGTCTCTCTTGTAACTCTATAAATAGACAAGGGATCAGTCATTCAGATTAACACAATAACACAATTAATCCACAGGATTTCTAGAGAGAGAAAATTCTAGAGAGAGAAAACGTTTCTCTCTCCAAGTCGAATTTTCAAGAAAGTGTGCAGCTGGTTTTTGGGTTTCTAGTGGCTAAAATTTTGGCCTTGGTCTATGCCAGCTGCGCGTAGCTTTCTCTCTCTGCGGGCGGTGCGTTTATAGTACGTGCCAGGTGCTGCGGGGCTAGAGTTTTCTAGCAGGTGGATTGTGGTGAGTAGCTGATCAATTGACTTCTAGTTCGTTGCCCACACAACGTGAAGTCATAGTCTTGAGGCATACAAGAGAATCACCAAGTGCACGCTTCAAAGGTACTTTTCTAAGATTCCGCTTAAATAGAAATTTTTGTTGCGTGGTAAATCGAGCAAGTGCAAACCCAGATCCTACCAAAATCTTTCACGTACGAGGATCCTTAGACCAGAAATCACTGCATAGTCTAAGGTGAAATATTGTGTACTTTGACATACGCCTAACGGGACTGTAACAGGTTGCCAAGTATGGGTATGATTGGGTACACTATGAGTCACGCTAAGATATGTAGGTGAAGTGATGGGACTTCAAATCTCTCTTAAGTGAGAGATGATATCCGGGCCACTTGATAGTGAACTGAGAAGTGCATGGCCATGCCCGAGAAATGATAATTGTTATCATTTGCTTGAATAGAATCAGTGTCACTGAGAGATCAAGTAAATTGTTTAGCTTAATAAGGATGATGGTTCCATGTCACCGTGCATAGTATGCTTAGAAAGGTTGCGTTGAATCACCATTCGACCATCCATTCTAAATTGATTAGTCATCATGTCTTGCTAGAGGCCACTGATGATTTATGGATTAATCTATGAGATAAATTTATCCATTGTCAATTTGGAATGGACCTACAGGATTGCACGTAAGTGAGTTCGAAGATTCTTGATGGTACTAGGTATAATTGTTATACTTAGAAAAATAATATTAAATTAAATACTTTAATTAAATATTATTGAGAAGTTTTGGGGTATTAATTAATAGTTAATTAATTACTCAGGAAGAATTGAGAGAGAGTGACAAATCAAGGGACCTAGTTGCAATTGAGGTTCTTGACCCATCAGTCAGATCCATGGGTAAATGGTTTGATCCATGGGTCAAGTAAAACCCAACCAGTAAAATTTAAATATTATATTATAATTTTATAATATATATTTTAATAAAAACAACCCCGGGGGTTGTGGGATTGGAGAATCAGAGAATTTCCTTTTTAAAAGGAATTCTCTGGGAGAGAAAAGAGAACAGACAACAGAAAATTGTTTTCTGCAGAAATTTTTTTTTCTTTTCTCTCGAAAATTTTCTCCCTCTCTCTCATCAAAACTTCTTCACAGGAATCTACTAGCATCGAAGAACTCCGGTGCATGAAAGTAGAGGACGCTTCAAGGAAGTGTTATAGAAAAACGACAAAACGCCATCTTCTCAGAGGAGCCAGGCGACTGCGCAACCGATTACGCTTCAAGGGTAAGACCCGATTCCATATAATTTAGGCTATTCCGTAGCATAATTTAGGAAATTATGCATGCCTAAGTTCCAACAGTGGTATTAGAGCCAGGTTTATATTAATTTTAGTGTTAGAATTAAAATTGGATTTTAATTAAAACTTGTTTTAATAAGATTTTGGAAAAATCGTGATTTTGAAACCAAGAAAATCAAAGAAATCAATTTTGTTATTTTTTGGGAAAATAATAAAATAATAATTTTGGAATTTGATGAAGATCGGCCGGACTGGGTGGGTGACGTCGGCTCGCCGAAAAATGTTCCGACCAGCCGGATTCTCGCCGGAAAATCGCGAGCTCCCGATATGGCTGATTTTCATGATTTTGGTTCAAAATTCTTTGAGGGTTTTGTTCTTCGTTCTCCCAGAAATCATTTTCCGGTGATTTGGGTTTCAAAAACTAAAATGATTTGTTAGAATCAAATTTTTTTTTTTTGGGTTTTCGAAACCGACCGCCGGAAAAATGATTTTAAAACAAAGGTTTTGGGGATTTTTTGCTCGGAAAATTAAGTTTTAAAGGCTGGATTTTGTGACCGGGATGATTCCGGTGATTTTCCAATTGGTTTAAAAGGTTTTGGTTGCATTTCGGCCGGCGAAGTTTGTTTTTCGAATTTCGTCAGAAAATCGGGGCTGTCGGAAGTCTTCTGGTTTGCTTGATTTCTTCGATCGGGTTCTTTGAGATTTGATGAAGGATGAAGATTCTTCGATCGCTGGGAGAAGTCGTTGATGCCGGTAGAGATAAAGGCGAAATTCGCCGATTCATTGAGGATGCCAAAAGGGCAATCGGAGAAGATGGCCGGGGAAGAAAACGAGCGGCGGCGGTTCGACTGAAGCCCTAGGGGCTGTAATTACGAAAATGCCCCGCCGCTGCTTCCAGACCCTGAGCTGCAAAATTTTAAATTTTAAAATTACAAACCAGCCCAGAAGTTTTGTTTCCCTTAAACCCTAAGCCTAGAACTTTTGTTATTTACAAAATCGACTCAAAATTTTCAGGAAATTGTTTTTCTGATTTTAATTTTGGAATTAAATAATCTTATTAGATAAAGATAGGATTAATTTAGAATTTTATCCTATAGGTAATAATTTAAATATTTTGAATTAAATTATCTTAATTAGATTAGGATAATTAGAATTATTTAAATTTAAATTCGAAACATTATCTTAATTAGATTAGGATAATTAAAATTATTTAAAATTTAAAATTGAATAATTATCTTAATTAGATTAGGATAATTAAAATTATTTAAATTTTAAATTTGAAAATTTATCTTAATTAGATAATTAGATAATTTTAAATAATTATTTTAATTAGATTAAAATAATTAGAAAAAGATAAATAAATAATTAATTAATTAGATTAATTAATTTTTTTAAAATTTGAATTTTTATTTATTTTACTTAATTTTGATGCTTAATTTAAATTGTTTAAATTTTCTATGAAGCATCATAATTATGCTAGCATGTTCATGCATCATTTTGGATAAATGTAAAATGAACAGAAGGATTGATTAAAATTGATCATGACACGATCAATTTTAATTCTGTAATAGTTGCACAATCTTTAAAATTAATCGGCTTAAATTAAAATCGGCTTGTATGAGCATATGCATTTTATGTGTTTCAAAGCATGAATTGGACTTTTAATTTAACATTTTAAAAAGTTGGGGCCTGCGAGCCAATTTTGAATTTGGGCCTGCGTACCTATAAAAATCATCATGTAATAGTTAGGCCCAAAAGGAGGTTCAAAGAGGAGTCCATGGTGGAGCCCACGAATGGAGGCCCAAACATGAAGATTTTAAAAGGCCCTGTAATAGATTAGAGCCCATTTCATCACTTTATTTCATTCTTTTATTTATGCAAATAAATGATAAACGAAAATGCATGTTAAGCCGATCAAACTAAAATCCCAAAAACCCGAGTTGATTTTGCTTCCATACTTGGGGGCCCGCCAGAGCGTCGAACGTCTGTGGACTTGGAGAGCCCAAGGGCCTCAGGTTTTCTTCGTGCGGCGAGTTGTCACATACTAGGTGCCCAACTTTATCACTACCATTAATGAGTGGAAAAACTGTTTGGGTATTAGATGCTCAACTTTATCACTACCACTTGTTATGGAAAAACTGTGTGGGTATCGATTGATGTGATGCCTTGAGGGATGGTTTAACTTGGGAAAATTAATCCTAGCTTGACCCGATAAGTTGACTGGGGATTATTTTTGCAAAAATAGGATGGTGTCAAACATTTGGAATGTTCATCCTATCACCGAAAAGTTGCATGGTATGCAATTGGAAAGCGTTAGATTACATGGAATGTAATTTGAACGTTGCCTACCAGAAGAGCCCGATCCCTACGATACTTGCCAAAGCAAGACTGGGGTTGACTCTTTGTGGATTTTCGGACCCCAATCTAGCACCAACACAAAATTGTTAGGGATTTCAATTTTGGCTATTGTGGAAAATTAATTTTAAAACTCATTCTAATATTTTGCATTTATTCATTGTAGAAATGGCATCATCTAGCACTAATGTTATCTCAAATTTCACTCTAAGAAGTATATTGGATAAAGATAAATTGGTTGGACCAAACTTCTTAGATTGGGAAAGAAACTTGAGAATAGTTCTCAAGCAAGAAAGGAAGCTACAAGTCTTGGAGACCGCTTTACCTGAACCACCACAAAATGCTTCGGTAACTGTTCAACGAGCCTGGGAGAAGCTGAAAAGTGACTCTGATGATTTGACTTACTTGATGCTCGCGTCTATGACGGGCGAGCTTCAAAAGCAGTTCATGAATTCGGAAACGTTCTGGATTTACGAGTCACTGACGGAGATGTTTCGTGAACAAGCCCGTAACGAAAGGTTCGTTACGATAAAAGCTTTGATTTCGTGCAAAATGGCGAAGGGTTCGTTAGTCAGCACACATTTGATCAAGATGAAAGGGTACATTGATACCCTAGAGCGATTGAATGCACCTCTTCCTAGGGAATTGGCCATTGATATCATCTTGGCATCATTGTCTGATGAATACAATGATTTTGTGGTGAACTACAATATGCACAACATGGATAGGAGCATTCCTGAGCTCCATGGCATGTTGAAAAACACTGAACAGACCCTTCGGAAGGCAACACCAGTGTTGGTAGTAGAGAAAGGTAAAGGGAAGAGGAAGTTTAAAGGCAAGGCCAAAGTTGGGCAGAACAAGAAAGCTCGCAGTAAGACTGCTCCCCAACCAAAAGCTCCTTCATCTGCTAAGACAAGATCCAAAAAGGATGATACATGTCTCTTCTGCAAACAGATGGGTCATTGGAAGAGAGACTGCAAGAAGTTTCTCGAAAGCAATCATTCAGCTTCAGGTATCTTTGTTATAGAAATTAATCTTTCTATGTCCACCTTATGGGTATTAGATACTGGTTGTGGGGCTCACATTTGTACTAATGTGCAGGGACTTAGAAATAGAAAGATGACGAAGAAAGGTGAAGTGGATCTCCGAGTGGGCAACGGGGCAGGAGTTGCTGCTGTTGAAGTTGGAGATTACACTCTGTCATTACCTTCTGGTTTAAACATCAAACTTGAAAATTGTAATTATGTACCTGCTTTGAGCAGAAATATTATTTCAGTTTCGAGTTTGGATAATAAAGGATTTCGATTTATTATAGAGAATAATTCGTTATCTTTATATAGAAATGATATTTTATACGGAGTTCCAAATATGTGTAACGGTCTGTATGTCTTGGATTTGTCCCAAGAAAAACCAGTCTATAACATTGACAAGAAAGCTAAATCAACTAAAAATGATTTAAGTCCAACATATCTTTGGCATTGTCGATTAGGCCATGCAAATGAAAAGCGAGTTCAAAGACTTCACAAGGATGGAGTGCTAGGGTCATTTGATTTTGAATCTTATGATACCTGTGAACCATGCTTGCAAAGCAAAATGACAAAGAGTCCTTTCAACAAGAAATGGGAAAGAACAAGTGGGCTATTGGATCTAATACATGCGGATGTATGTGGACCAATGAGCACACAAGCCAGAGGTGGATTTGAATACTTCGTGACTTTTACTGATGACTATAGTAGATATGGGTATGTCTACTTAATGAGGTATAAAAGTGAAACTTTTGAAAAGTTCAAAGAGTTTAAAAATGAAGTAGAGAATCAGTTGGATAGAAGGATTAAGGCTATTCGCTCCGATCGGGGAGGTGAATACCTTAGTGATGAGTTCGATGGCTATCTAAAACAGTGTGGAATTGTTTCACAGCTGACTCCACCGGGAACACCTTAATGGAATGGTGTATCTGAAAGGAGGAATCGTACCCTATTAGATATGGTTCGATCAATGATGGGCCTAGTAACTCTCCCTACATCATTTTGGGGTTATGCTCTCCTTTCTGCTGCCTACTTATTGAATCGTATTCCATCTAAGGCAGTAGATAAGACTCCATATGAGATATGGATGGGTCGGAAGCCCTATATGTCCTATCTACGAGTTTGGGTTGTCAAGCTCATGTAAAGCGTTTACAAAGTAATAAGCTTGAACCCAAAACTGACAAATGCCTATTTGTGGGATATCCTAAGGAAACCAAAGGATATCAATTCTACAACCCAACTGAGAACAAAGTGTTCGTTGCTCGAGGAGCTACTTTCTTAGAGAAAGAATTTCTGAACAAGAAAGACAGTGGGAGTAGAATAGAACTCGGAGAAGTTCAAGAACCACAAGAGAATGTAGAACGATCTACAGAAACTCAGATGGATGTTGACATGGAAACTCATGAAAATGAGCAACCTGAGTCAACAACACAAGAACCTAGAAGGTCTAGTAGATCTCGTCATGAACCCGAGAGATATGGATTTCTCGTGACTGACGATCAAGATTTGATCTTGATGGACTCTGATGAGCCCACGACCTACAGATAGGTTTTAGAAAGTCCAGATTCAGATAAATGACTGCAAGCCATGGAATCTGAAATGCAATCCATGAGGGACAATAAAGTATGTACTTTGATTGACCCTCCTGTTCAGGCAAAGGTTGTCGATTGCAAGTGGATTTGCAAGTTAAAACCTGGCGGGATCTTCAAGGCATGACTAATGGCTAAAGATTTCAGACAGACTCATGGTATAGACTATGATGAAACCTTCTCCCCTGTCATGATGCTCAAGTCCATTAGGACAATGCTTGCCATAGCAGCATATTTTGACTATGAGGTATGGCAGATGGATGTTAAGACGGCTTTCCTGAATGGAAACCTACTCGAGGATGTTTATATGAAAGAACCTGAGGGATACATCGATCAAAAGCATCCTAATCGAGTATGTAAGCTTCAGAGGTCCATCTATGGACTAAAGTAAGCATCTCGAAGTTGGAATCTTCGTTTTGATGAGGAAGTAAAAGGCTACGGATTCATTAAGAACGAAGATGAGCCTTGTGTTTACAAGAAAGTTAGTGGGAGCAAGATTGTTTTCCTTGTCCTATATGTGGACGATATCCTGCTCATAGGAAATGACATTCCTTTGATGAAAGACATCAAACAATGGTTGGGGAGTGTATTTTCTATGAAAGACTTAGGAGAAGCTGAGACGATACTAGGTATCAAGATCTATAGAGATATGTCTAAAAGGTTTCTGGGACTAAGTCAAGAAGGGTACATAGACAAGATATTGAAAAGATTCAATATGTCTAACTCCAAAAATGGTAAGGTACCATTTAGACATGGCCTTCTCTTGAAGAAGAACCAAGGTCCTTCAACAAGAGAGAAGAGGGATATAATGAGTAGAGTCCCATATGCTTTGGAAATAGGATCTATCATGTATGCCATGTTATGTACCCGTTCGGATGTTGCACATGCACTTAGCATGACTAGCAGATACCAACAAGATCTAGGGATGGATCATTGGACTGCAGTCAAAGCAATCCTGAAGTACTTACGAAGAACTAAATGATTAATGCTAGTGTATGGAGGACAAGAACAGCTCATTGTACAAGGTTACGCTGATGCTGCTTTCCAAACAGATTAAGATGACATGAAGTCACAATCAGGCTACGTGTTTAGTCTGATTGGCGGTGCAATAAGTTGGAAAAGCTCAAAGCAAGAAACAACAGCCGATTCTACAATAGAGTCTGAGTACATTGCTGCATCAGATGCTGCAAAGGAAGCTGTTTGGCTAAGAAAGTTTGTGTCAGACATCGGAATGATACCGAGTATCCAAGATCCCATAGAACTTTTCTGTGACAATAACGGGGCCATCGCACAAGCTAAGGAGCCTCGGTCACACCAGAAAACCAAACACATACTCAGAAGGTTTCACCTCATCCGAGAGATCATTGATCAAGGAGATGTGAAAGTGTGCAAAATAGGGTCAGACAACAATATAGCAGATCCTCTCACAAAAGCTCTACCACAGTCAAAGTTTGATAGATATGTAATAGAGCTTGGTCTTAAACAGTTTAGGACATAGCCCTTCATCGGGCAAGTGGGAGATTGTTGGTGAATGTGCCCTAATGAGGGCTATTTATGTAAATAAACTTTGAGGGTTATTTATGTAAATAAGACATATGTCGTTTGATTGATTATTTAATCTGATGAGTTAATTTCATGATAATTATATTCTTGTACGTATCTAATTTCATGAAATCAATCCGCTAAAAAGAAACACTCCATGGACTAATAGATCATGAGTGATTCTTTTGAGCATACTCGTACGAGGATCCTTAGATCAGAAATCACTGCATGGTTTTAGGTGAATCATTGTGTACTTTGACATACGCCTAACAGGACTGTAACAGATTGCCAAGTATGGGTATGATTGGGTACACTATGAGTCACGCTAAGATATGTAGGTGAAGTGATGGGACTATAAATCTCTCTTAAGTGAGAGATGATATCCGGGCCACTTGATAGTGAACTGAGAAGTGCATGGCCATGCCCGAGAAATGAAAATTGTTATCATTTGCTTGAATAAAATCAGTGTCACTGAGAGATCAAGTAAATTGTTTAGCTTAATAAGGATGATGGTTCCATGCCTTATGCTAAACGGGATATCGATGTAGAGGACTGTGCATAGTATGCTTAGAAAGGTTGCGTTGAATCACCATTCAACCATCCATTCTAAATTGAGTAGTCATCATGTCTTGCTAGAGGCCACTGATGATTTATGGATTAATCTATGAGATAAATTTATCCATTGTCAATTTGGAATGGACCTACAGGATTGCACGTAAGTGAGTTTGAAGATTCTTGACGGTACTAGGTATAATTTTTATACTTAGAAAAATAATATTAAATTAAATAGTTTAATTAAATATTATTGAGAAGTTTTGGGGTATTAATTAATAGTTAATTAATTACTCTGGAAGAATTGAGAGAGACTGACAAATCAAGGGACCTAGTTGCAATTGAGGTTCTTGACCCATCAGTCTGATCCATGGGTAAATGGTTTGATCCATGGGTCAAGTAAAACCCAATCAGTAAAAGTTAAATATTATATTATAATTTTTTAATATATTTTTAATAAAAACAACCCCGGGGGTTGTGAGATTGGAGAATCGGAGAATTTCCTTTTTAAAAGGAATTCTCTGGGAGAGAAAAGAGAACAGACAACAGAAAATTGTTTTCTGCAGAAATTTTTTTTTCTTTTCTCTCAAAAATTTTCTCCATCTCTTTCATCAAAACTTCTTCACAGGAATCTACTAGCATCGAAGAACTCCAGTGCCTGAGAGTAGAGGACGCTTCAAGGAAGTGTTATAGAAAAATGACAAAACGCCATCTTCTCAGTGGAGTCAGGTGACTGCGCAACCAATTACGGTTGAAGGGTAAGACCCGATTCCATATAATTTAGGCTATTTTGTAGCATAATTTAGAAAATTATGCATGCCTAAGTTCCAACACCACAATCAAGTCTGGGAGCTTGTGGACCTGCCTGATGGGTTCAAGCCCTTTGGATGCAAATGGGTCTACAAACGTAAGAGAGGACCTGACGGGAAGGTGGAAACCTTTAAAGCTAGGCTGGTGGCGAAGGGGTATACTCAGAAAGAGGGAATCGACTATGAGGAAACCTTCTCCCCGGTAGCCATGCTTAAGTCGATCCGGGTTCTCTTGGCCATAGCTGCTCATATGGATTATGAGATTTGGCAGATGAATGTCAAGAAAGCTTTCCTGAACGGAAGTCTTGAGGAAACCATCTTTATGCAGCAACCAGAGAGATTCATTGAAAAAGTCCAAGAGCATAAGGTTTGCAGGCTTAAGAGGTCTATTTATGGACTTAAGCAGGCATTCAGATCTTGGAACATTCGGTTTGATGAGGTAATCCAGTCCTTTGGATTTACTCAGTGTCCGGATGAGCAATGTGTGTATCGCAGACGTGATGGAAACTCAGTGGTGTTTCTTGTTCTTTACGTAGATGACATTCTATTGATTGGCAACAACAAGAAAGTATTATCAGACGTAAAGGCATGGTTGTCCAAGCAATTTGATATGAAGGACTTAGGGGAAGCGCGACATATCCTTGGGATCAAGATTATTCAAGATCGTAGGAAACGTTCGCTAACGCTCTCCCAAGCTTCATACATAGACACAATTCTGGCCAATTTTAACATGCAGAACACCAAGAAAGGTTTTCTACCTTTCAGGCATGAAGTGTTTCTATCTAAGGAGCTGTCTCCTAAGACAGTTGAGGAGATAGAGACCATGAAGACAGTTTCATATGCTTCGGCAGTAGGAAGTCTCATGTATGCCATGTTGTGTACGAGGTCTGATATCTGTTATGTCATTGGCATAGTGAGCAGATATCAGAGTAACCCCGGAAAAGCTCATTGGGAGGTAGTAAAATGCATTCTCAAGTATTTACGCAGAACGAGGGACCAAGTTCTGGTCTATCAGGCGCCTGAGCTGGTGCCCCGAGGTTACACAGATTCAGATTTCCAAGGCGACAGGGACAAGAGCAAGTCTACCTCAGGGTATGTGTTTACTCTAGGAGGTGGAGCCATAGTTTGGCGGAGTGTCAAGCAGAAATGCGTGGCGGACTCTACCATGGAGGTTGAGTACGTTGCCACATCAGAGGCAGCGAAAGAAGCAGTATGGCTCAAAAACTTCCTAGTGAACTTAGATGTGATTCCTGGTTTACCGAAGTCTATCAAGGTTTATTGTGATAACAATGGTGCAGTAGCAAACTCGAAGGAACCACGAGCCCACAAGGCGAGTAAACATATACAGCGCAAGCACCACCTGATACGAGACATCGTAAAGAGGGTAGACATGGCTAAGATAGCATCAGAGGACCCTGCAGTTCCATTCACGAAAACATTGACTTCAAAAGTCTTTGAGGCTCACGTGAAGGGCATGGGGATCAGATGCTTAGGAGAGCCTTTACAGTTTTTCTAGATAGATAGCAGCAGACTGTATAGGAGTTGTATGCAGATGTATACTTAAAGCACAGCTTAAGTATTAGTGGGAGATTATTGGAGTAGAATACATAAGCTATTGGTAGGATCTGGGTTTGCACTTGCTCGATTTACCACGCAACAAAAATTTCTATTAAAGCGGAATCTTAGAAAAGTACCTTTGAAGCGTGCACCTGGTGATTCTCTTGTATGCCTCAAGACTATAACTTCACGTTGTGTGGGCAACGAACTAGAAGTTAATTGATCAGCTATCACCATAACTCCACCAGCCAGAAAAATCCAGCACCTCTTCACCTAGCACGTACTGCAAACGCATTGCCCGGAGAAAGATAGAAAGTTGCTTGCAGCTGGTATACACCAAGGGCTTAAAAATTCAGCCACTATGAAGAAAAACCAGCCGCCAAAACTTCTTGAAAATTCGACCTGGAGAGAGAAATATTTTCTCTCTAGAATTTTCTTTCTCTAGAAATCCTGTGGATTAATTGAGTAATTGTATATCTTGAATGACTGATCCCTTGTCTATTTATAGAGTTACAAGAGAGACTCCAAGTTGGTTTAGGATTGGTCTTCCTACTGGGTTTCTGTTTTCCTTCAATCCTGTTTCTGGACTGATACAGATTCTGTTTCCTTCAATCCTGTTCCTGGACTGATACACAACCAACTGTCACAGGGATTCACTTATCCCAATCCAGTTCCTGGGATGAATCACTCCCAACTGACACAGGGATTCACTTATCGCAAACCAGTTCCTGGGATGATTCACAATCAACTGACACAAGGATTAATTAATTTCTCAATTAATTAAATCTACCTTTGTCAATAACCCGTACATAATTAATCGTACCACTAACGGATTAATTATGGCACTACCAACCTACACCAGAATTGCTTCCGGAACAACTTAATTAAATTATATTCATAATCTCCCCACATCAAAGATATAGTGCTTGTTAATTCATTAATTTACTGATAAATTAATTCATCAACTTCTTTTATTCTGAGACTAGTACCACTCGACCTTCTTACTATACCGGACATAAGTCCACTGGCCGGGTTTAGTATAATAAACATTTCGAGCTCAACTCGGGAGCACCATCACCCCGGACGCACCGGTACATGGTTTTCCTTTCGACCAGCAGTAGCACACCAAGTAACTAAACACGCGCACCCAACCCACCGAGACTATTGGCCACATTTGACCTCACCCATTGGCAGATTAAAGTACACTATATCTAATCCTCATGCCCACTCGAATCTAGGGATTTAGAGATAGAATACAAGGATCGATTTATCTATTAAATTAGTACAAGACAAATCATTCCTAAGAGTCAAGTTCAATATGCCCCGGGCATATCTATATGATTCAATTAGTTTAGACAAACTAATTATCTGAATCACATAATAACCTAAATCGAAAGTTTATCCAAAGCTGTCTCGGTTACGAACCTCATTGATATATTATGTCTTTCAACCAATGATGAGATCTACTGTGTCGCACCAGACACCTCATCATCTACTTACATAATATAAATGGACGTAAACATGCACAACAAAATATAATTGAAACACAAATCGATATATTAAACTGGGAAAATGTACAACACAAGCATAGCTTATGTATTCAAATCCAACAATCTCCCACTAATACTTAAGCTGTGCTTTAAGTATACAACTACATACAATCCTACCCAATATGCTGCTATCTATCTAGAAAAACTATCAAGGCTCTCTTAAGCATTTGATCCCCTTGCCCTTCACGTGAGCCTTAAAGACTTTAGAAGTCAATGTTTTCGTGAATGGATCTGCAAGGTTATCCTCTGATGCTATCTTAGCCATGATCACGTCTACCCTCTTTACGATGTCTCGTATCAGGTGGTACTTGCGTTGTATATGTTTACTCGCCTTGTGGGCTCGTGGTTCCTTCGAGTTTGCTACTGCACCGTCGTTATCACAATAAACCGTGATAGACTTTTGCAAACTAGGAATCACATCTAAGTCCACTAGGAAGTTCTTGAGCCATACTGCTTCTTTCGCTGCCTCTGTTGCGGCAACGTACTCAGCCTTCATGGTAGAGTCCGCCACGCATTTTTGCTTGACACTCCGCCAAACTATGGCTCCACCTCCTAGAGTAAACACATACCCTGAGGTATACTTGCTCTTGTCCCTGTCGCCTTGGAAATCTGAATCTGTGTAACCTCGGGGTACCAGCTCAGACGCCTGATAGACCAGAACTTGGTCCCTCGTTCTGCGCAAATACTTAAGAATGCATTTTACTGCCTCCCAATGAGCTTTCCCAGGGTTACTCTGATATCTGCTTACCATGCCCACGGTATAACAGATATCAGGCCTCGTACACAACATTGCATACACGAGACTTCCTACTGTCGTAGTATATGGAACTGTCTTCATGGTCTCTATCTCCTCAGCAGTCTTAGGAGACTGTTCCTTAGATAGAAACACTCCATGCCTAAAAGGTAGAAAACCTTTCTTGGAGTTCTACATGTTAAAACGGGCAAGAATTGTGTCTATGTATGAAGCCTGGGAGAGCGTTAGCGAATGTTTCCTACAATCTCGAATAATCTTGATCCCAAGGATATGTCCCGCTTCCCCTAAGTCCTTCATATCAAATTGCTTGGATAGCCATGTCTGCTTAAGTCCATAAATAGACCTCTTAAGCCTGCAAACCTTATGCTCTTGGCCTTTTTTAATGAATCCCTCTGGTTGCTGCATAAAGATGGTTTCCTCAAGACTTCCATTTAGGAAAGCTGTCTTGACATCCATCTGCCAAATCTCATAATCCATATGAGCAGCTATGGCCAAGAGAATCCGGATCGACTTAAGCATGGCTACCGAGGAGAAGGTTTCCTCATAATCGATTCCCTCTTTCTGAGTATACCCCTTCGCCACCAGCCTAGCTTTAAAGGTTTCCACCTTCCCGTCAGGTCCTCTCTTACGTTTGTAGACCCACTTGCATCCAATGGGCTTAAACCCATCAGGCAGATCCACAAGCTCCCAGACTTGATTGTGGTCCATTGACCCCATCTCGGATATCATTGCCTTACACCAAGATTCTGCATCTTTATCTCGAAATGCCTCATTGTAGTTAACTGGGTCAGGTTCAGGCACACCTGGGACTAGGTCTGAAGCTTCTCCCACGCCAAAGAACCTGTCTGGCTGTCTCACAACCCTCCTACTACGACGAGGCACCGCCTGTGTAGGCGCATTATCTGTGATCTCATATGCAGTGTGTGGTGTATCTACTTGTGCTGGTGCATCAGGATTAGTAGTTTGTCATCTAAGCTCTTCTAGAACTATCTTACTCTTGGGCTTGTGATCTAAGACATAGTCCTCTTCTAAATATCTAGCGTTGGTACACCACCTTCTGATCTTTAGGACTATAGAATATACCACCTTTTGTTCCCCTAGAATATCCTACAAACAGCATTAATTCTGTTCTTGCATCTAACTTAGCTGTATCTGCCTTAAGCACATGTGCTGGGCAGCCCCAAATTCTGAGATGTCTTAGACTGGGCTTCTGCCCGTTCCACAACTCTACTGGGGTTCAAGGCACAGTTTTAGATGGTACAAGATTAAGAATATACATTGCCGTTTCCAAGGCATATCCCTAGAACGAACTTGGCAAATCACTATAGCTCATCATGGACCTAACCATTTCCATAAGAGTTCGGTTCCTCCTTTCTGCTACACCATTCTGCTGTAGCGTGCCAGGTGCAGACAACTGAGACTGAGTTCCTACCTCAGTGAGGTAATCTCGAAATTTATGGGACAGGTACTCCCCATCACGATCTGAACGCAGTGTCTTGATACTCTTACCATGATGCTTCTCCACATCTGCCTGAAACTCTTTGAACTTGCCAAAACATTCAGACTTGTGGTGCATTAGGTAAATGTATCCGTACCTAGAGTAGTCATCTGTGAACGTCACGAAATACTCATATCCCCCTCGTGCCTGGACCGTCATAGGTCCACACAAGTCAGAATGAATCAACTCTAATACTTCTTTTGCTCTATAGCCTTTTACTTTAAAAGGTCTCTCGGTCATCTTACCTTCTAAGCAAGATTCGCAGGTTGCATAACTGTCAATATCTAATGAACCCAAAGGTCCATCATTGACCAACCTCTGAATCCTACTAAGGTTTATATAACCTAGCCTTAGATGCCAAAGATAGGTCTGATTCATTTCAGAAGGTCTCTTCCTCTTATTAATGTTAGATACTGAGCTATCTATTTCTATGTTTTGCGCAACAGGGGAGTTAGAATTAACCACAAATAAATTGTCCACCAATGAACCAGAATAAACAAGTTTGCCATTTCTTCTAATAAAAATAGACTCATCAGAAAAAATAAACTTGTAACCGTTCTTCAAGAGTTTAGAAACCGAAATTAGGTTATTTCTAAAACTCAGTACATAAAGACAATTAACTAACTCTAAGCTAGAATTTTCAAAATTCAACTTAACTACTCCCACTGTTTCTACTGACACTCTTGTAGTGTCACCCAAGTAGATATCCAATTCGCCTTCTCTAAGCTTCTGGGTTACTTGGAACCCTTACAAAGAATTACAAACATGGTCAGTGGCACCTAAATCCACACACCAAGTATCTGTGGGAATCACCGCTAAACATGTCTCAGTAATTAAGGCATAATTTATCGTACTTATAAGCTTTGGACAATCCGCATTCCAATGTCCCGTCTTATTGCACTTGAAGCACTTGTCTTTCGACTTCTTCTTTGCAATATCTGGCTTAGGCGCAATTTGTGCCTTTTTAGCTACTCCCTCGAGCTTTCTCTTTTTCTTTCCAGCCTCAGGCTCAGAAGAAGATTCTAAAGCTTCGACTGCGACTAAAGCTCGCTTCTTCTCTTGAAGAAGACTTTTAGCCGCCATCAACTCTGCCAAGAGCTCGGATGAACTCCACAACATCTTACTTATGTTGTAGTTCAACCGAATCCGCTCATAGCTTTGAGCCGCCATCAACTCTGTCAAGAGCTCGGATGAACTCCACAACATCTTACTTATGTTGTAGTTCAACCGAATCCACTCATAGCTTTGAGGCGCCATCAACTCTGCCAAGAGCTCAGATGAACTCCACAACATATTACTTATGTTGTAGTTCAACCGAATCCACTCATAGCTTTGAGGCAAGCTCTGGAGGTCAATATCGGCTTTGGTTTCACCAACGATTTCGACTCCCACTACCTCAACCCTGTTGATGTTACTAATCATGTAAATGACACGATCTCTCACAGGAGCGCTCTCAGCCCTAAAGACAATGTCCAAGTTACGACTTCCATCGACATTATTAGTTCCAGTTAAATTGTTGTTTTTCAAAATAGCAGCTAAAGGATTGAAAGTAAACAAACAGTGTTTCAGTTATATATGCTTGAATTTTCGAAAATATGAAAATCCATTTAATTATTGATTTCCCTCAAAATAATAATATTAATCCACCAACATCTCATCCACCGGGATTCTCGCAAGCCACGCAGTGTGGACATTTACGCTAACCCACATTCATTTGAGAAGAACCAAGTTCATTAACTACACTATCTGACCAACGATCTTTTGATCAACGTAGCTAATAGTCGGTGCTTTCAGCCGTACAAGTAAGCAGCGTAACCTCGCGGGAGGAATACTGCAGATCGTACACTAAGTGTGTGCCATTACATGACTTCTGAGTTTGTTACCTGAGGATAGTGCGCCTCAGATGGAGAGGGTGTCGCATTTATCCTAGTTAAACTCGCTCTAGTCATCTTACTCAGAAGCTCATAGTCTAGCGATCTCGGGGCTGGACTCATCCAAATGGAGGAAGGCCCTAATGCCAACGCGCAAGCCCACCCACATCGCATATGAACCCAAAATGGTGGCCATGGGGATATAACACAACCCACTCCCACTTAGATTTCCAAATTGAGGGTTTTTCCAGTTTTAACATGCAATAAACTAACCTAAGTTATATGCAACCATAAAACCAGACATGCTTTAATTCATGCATCTAAAATACAACATAAAAATAAAGCATAAAATTAAAAAAATAAAAACGAGAAATAAATACGTAAAATAAATTTCCCGACTATTATGGTTTTAATTGCTTCCATTATTTGCCTTGAACTCGTGTCCCATCACGACACTCGATGGAGAGAGTCTTGAACTTCAAAAAATGAAAACTAGAGGAAAAACGGGCCAAAAACAGCCCGAACGGCCCGAACGGGCCGCCCGGGCCGCAGCCCTGCGCGCGCGCTCACCGCCCGCACGGGCCGTGCACGCGGCCTGTGCGGCCCAGCGCGCCTGTGCGCGGCTACTGCGAGCTGCCGCGCCCTTGGTGCGGCAGCTGCTGCTGGACACCCGGCCGGCGCGACTTGCTGCCGGCGGTCGTCGCCGGCGTCGCCTCCTGCCGCCAACTCCTCATTCGCTTTTTCCCACGCTATTTGTTCTTCTTGCAATTCATTTTGGGTTTTCTTGGGTTTCTTCAAATTCATGATAACCCGAAACCCATGAATCCAAGTCGCCCACCATAACGCCATCGATTACATAAAAAAATAATTTTCCTACTACAAGGCATTCTAGGAAAATTAAATAATCGAAATTACATAGAAAAATCCTTCTACAGATTTAATCTAATCCTACACGGCTTCCAGCACATGGTTATACTATTACAAACATTTATAATAAAATTAAATCTGGACATGTTTCGGAGTTTAATTAAAACCCATACAAACGTAACCATAATAGTCGGGATTCTAAATCACCTGCAAATAAAACCATGTAATAAATCGAACAAGCACAGAACCCCCTAAACCAGGCTTTGATACCAATTGAAAGATATTGGTAGGATCTGGGTTTGCACTTGCTCGATTTACCATGCAACAAAAATTTTGATTAAAGCGGAATATTAGAAAAGTACCTTTGAAGCGTGCACCTGGAGATTCTCTTGTATGCCTCAAGACTATAACTTCACGTTGTGTGGGCAACGAACTAGAAGTTAATTGATCAGCTATCACCACAACCCCACCTGCCAGAAAAATCCAGCACCTCCGCACCTAGCACGTACTGCAAACGCACTGCCCGGAGAGAGAGAGAAAGTTGCTTGCAGCTGGTATACACAAAGGGCTTAAAAATTCAGCCACTAGGAAAAAAAACCAGCCGCCAAAACTTCTTGCAAATTCAACCTGGAGAGAGAAATGTTTTCTCTCTCTAGAAATCCTGTGGATTAATTGTGTAATTGTATATCTTGAATGACTGATCCCTTGTCTATTTATAGAGTTACAAGAGTGACTCCAAGTTGGTTTAGGATTGGTCTTCCTACTGGGTTTCTGTTTTCCTTCAATCCTATTTCTGGACTGATACAGATTTTGTTTCCTTCAATCCTGTTCCTTGACTGATACACTCCCAACTGTCACAGGGATTCACTTATCCCAATCCAGTTCCTGGGATAAATCACTCCCAACTGACACAGGGATTCACTTATTACAAACTAGTTCCTGGGATGATTCACAACCAACTGACACAAGGATTAATTAATTTCTCAATTAATTAAATCTACCTTTGTCAATAACCCAGTACATAATTAATCGTACCACTAATGAATTAATTATGGCACTACCAACCTACACCAGAATTGCTTCCGGAACAACTTAATTAAATTATATTCATAATCTCCCCACATCAAAGATATAGTGCTTGTTAATTCATTAATTTACTGATAAATTAATTCATCAACTTCTTTTATTCCGAGACTAGTACCACTCGACCTTCTTACTATACCGGACATAAGTCCACCGGCCGGGTTTAGTATAATAAACATTTCGAGCTCATCTCAGGAGCACCATCACCCCGGATGCACCGGTACATGGTTTCCTTTCGACCGACAGTAGCACACCAAGTAACTAAACACGCGCACCCAACCCACCGAGACTATTGGCCACATTTGACCTCACCCATTGGCAGATCAAAGTACACTATGTCTAATCCTCATGGCCACTTGAGTCTAGGGATTTAGAGATAGAATACAAAGATCGATTTATCTAATAAATCAGTACAAGGCAAATCATTCCTATGAGTCAAGTTCAATATGCCCCAGGCATATCTATATGATTCAATTAGTTTAGACAAACTAATTATCTGAATCACAGAATAACCTAAACCAACAGTTTGTCCAAAGCTGTCTCGGTTACGAACCTCATTTATATATTATGTCTTTCAACCAATGATGAGATCTACTGTGTCGCACCAGACACTTCATTATATACTTACATAATATAAATGGACGTAAACATGCACAACAAAATATAATTGAAATACAAATCGATATATTAAACTTGGAAAATGTACAACACAAGCATAGCTTATGTATTCAAATCCAACATAAGCTATGCTTGTATTGTACAGTTTCCCAGTTTAATATATTGATTTGTGTTTCAGTCATATCTTGTTGTGCATTAATTGTCTATTTATATTATGTAAGTAGATGATGAGGTGTCTGGTGTGACACAGTAGATCTCATTATTGGTTGAAAGACATAATATATAAATGAGGTTCGTAACCGAGACAGTTTTGGATAAACTGTCGGTCTAGGTTGTTATGTGATTCAGATAATTGGTTTGTCTAAACTAATTGAATCATATAGATATGCCCGGGGCATATTGAACTTGACTCTTAGGAATGATTTGTCTTGTACTGATTTAATAGATAAATCAATCCTTGTATTCTATCTCTAAATCCCTAGACTCGAGTGGACATGAGGATTAGACATAGTGTACTTTGATCTGCCAATGGGTGAGGTCAAATGTGGCCAATAGTCTCGGTGGGTTGGGTGTGCGTGTTTAGTTACTTGGTGTGCTGCTGCTTGTCGAAAGAAAACCATGTACCGGTGCGTCCGGGGTGATGGTGCTCCCGAGATGAGCTCGAAATGTTTATTATACTAAACCCGGCCGGTGGACTTATGTCCCGTATAGTAACAAGGTCGAGTGGTACTAGTCTCAGATTTAAAGAAGTTAATTAATTAATTTATCAGTAAATTAATTTTAATTAACGAGCACTATATCTTTGATGTGAGGAGATTAATGAATATAATTTAATTAAGTTGTTTCGGAAGCAATTCTGGTGTAGGATGGTAGTGCCAAAATTAATCCGTTAGTGGTACGATTAATTTTGTAATGGGTTAATTGAATAGGTAGATTTAATTAATTAATTGGTTCATTATTCCTAAGGCTAAATTCAGTAATTAACAAAGTGGAATTATTTAATTAATTCCTTAGGGTTAATTAAGTAATTAACAAAGTGGAATTATTTAATTAATTAATTAAGTCTTAAGTTTCAATTGGAATTAGGAAATCCTAGAGATTAGGAAATCTAGTAGGATTTGGTTTATCCTATCAGATTGGTTGCCTAATTAGATTTGGAAACCAATTCATTGCCTAAACCCATTAGGAAGACCAATCCTAAACCAACTTGGAGTCTCTCTTGTAACTCTATAAATAGACAAGGGATTAGCCATTCAAGAAACACAATTAATCCACAGGATTTCTAGAGAGAGAAAATTCTAGAGAGAGAAAACATTTCTCTCTCCAATTCAAGAAAGTGTGCGGCTGGTTTTTGGGTTTCTAGTGGCTGAAATTTTGGCCTTGGTTTATACCAGCTGCGCGTAGCTTTCTCTCTCTGCGGGCGGTGCGTTTATAGTACGTGTCAGGTGCTGCGGGGCTAGAGTTTTCTAGCGGATGGATTGTGGTGAGTAGCTGATCAATTGACTTCTAGTTTGTTGCCCACACAATGTGAAGTCATAGTCTTGAGGCATACAAGAGAATCACCAGGTGCACGCTTCAAAGGTACTTTTCTAAGATTCCGCTTTAATAGAAATTTTTGTTGCGTGGTAAATCGAGCAAGTGCAAACCCAGATCCTACCAAAACTTTCAGTAATCTAGTCTTATGGATTTACTCAATGTCCGGATGAGCAATGTGTGTACCGCAGACGTGATAGAAACTCAATGGTGTTTCTTGTGCTTTGCGTAGATGACATTCTATTGATTGACAACAACAAGAAAGTGTTATAAGACCTAAAGGCATGGCTGTCCACGCAGTTTGATATGAAGGACTTAAGGAAAGTGGGACATATCCTTGGAATCAAGATAATTCAAGATCGTAGGAAATACTCGTTAATGCTCTCCCAAGCTTCTTACATCAATACGATTACGGCCTGTTTTAACCTGCAGAACTCTAAGAAAGGTTTTTTTCCTTTCAGACATGGAATGCATCTATCTAAGGAACAGTCCCCTAAGACTGTTGAGGAGATAGAGGCCATGAATGCAGTTCTTTATGCTTCGACAGTAGGAAGCCTCATGTATGCCATGTTGTGTAAGAGATCTGATATCTGTTATGTCGTTGGCATGGTAAGCATATATCAGAGTAACCCAGGGAAAGCTCATTGGGAGGCGGTAAAATGTATTCTCAAGTATTTATGTTGAACGAGGGACCAAGTTCTGGTCTATCAGGCATCTGAACTGGTACCCCGAGGTTACATAGATTCAAATTTTTAAGGCAACAGGGACAAGAGTAAGTCTACCTCAGGGTATGTGTTTACTCTTGGAGGTGGAGCCATAGTTTGGCGGAGTATCAAGCAAAAATGCGTGGCAGACTATACCATGGAGGCTGAATACGTTGCTGCATCAGAGGCAGCGAAGGAAACAGTATGGCTCAAGAACTTCCTAGTGGACATAGATGTAATTACTGGTTTACAGAAGTCTATCACAGTGTATTTTGATAACAACGGTACAGTAGAAAACTCGAAGGAACCACGAGCCCACAAGGCGAGTAAATATATACAGTGCAAGTACCACATGATACGAGACATCATAAAGAGGGAAGACGTGATCGTGGCTAATATAGAATCAGAGGATAACCTTACAGATCTGTTCACGAAGACATTGATTTCAAAAGTCTTTGAGGCTCACGTGGAGGGCATGGGAATCATATACTTAGGAGAGCTATTACAGTTTTTCTAGATATATAGCAGAGAAATGTATAAGAGTTGCATGTAGTTGTATACTTAAAGCACAAGGAGTTGTATGTAGTTGTATACTTAAAGCACAACTTAAGTATTAGTAGGAGAATGTTGGAGTTGAATACATAAGCTATGCTTGTATTGTACATTTTCCCAGTAATGTATCAATTTATGTTTGGTTGTATTTTGTTTTGCATAATATGTCAATTTATATTATGTAAGTGGATGATGAGGTTTCTTGTGTGACACAATAGATCTCATCATTGGTTGAAATACATAATATATAAATGAGGTTTGTAACCGAGATAGCTTTGGACAAACTGTCAGTTTAGGTTATTATGTGATTCAGATAATTGCTTTGTCTAAACTAATTGAATCATATAGATATGCCCGGGGCGTATTGACCTTGACCATTAGGAATGATTTTTCTTGTACTGATCTGATAGAGAAATCATTCTTGGTATTCTATCTCTTAATCCCTAGACTCGAGCGGGCATGAAGATTAGACATAGTGTACTTTGATCTGCCAATGGGTGAGGTCTATCGAGGCCAATAATCTCGGTAGGTCGGGTGCGCGTGTTTAGTTGCTTGGTGTACTGCTGCTTGTCGAAAGTAAACCATGTACCGGTGCGTCCGGGGTAATGGTGCTCCCGAGATGAGCTCGTTATGTTTATTATACTAAACCCAGCTGGTGGACTTATGTCCGGTATAGTAAAAAGGTCAAGTGGTACTATTCTCGGAATTAAAGAAGTTGATTAATTAATTTATCAGTAAATTAATAAATTAACGAGCACTATATCTTTGATGTGGGGAGATTATGAATATAATTTAATTAAGTTGTTCCGGAAGCAATTCTGGTGTAGGATGGTAGTGTCATAATTAATTCTTTAGTGGTACGATTAATTATGTATTGGGTTGTTGACAAAGGTAGATTTAATTAATTAAGTAATTAATTAATCCTTGTGTCAGTTAGTTGTGAATCATACCAAGAACTGGTTTGGGATAAGTGAATCCCCGTATCATTTGGTTGTGAATCATAGCAGGAACTGGTTTGGGATAAGTGGATCCATGTGTCAGTTGAATGTGTATCATTCCAGAAACAAGATTGAAGGAAACAGAAACCTAGTAGGAAGACCAATCCTAAACCAACTTGGGGTCTCTCTTGTAACTCTATATATAGACAAGGGATTAGCTATTCAAGACACAATTGAAGATACAATTCATAAGTTTTCAAGACAAGAAAACTAGAGAGATAAAATTCTAGAGAGAAATATTTTCTTCTCTCTCCAAGTCAAAGTTTTGGAGCTTTGTGCGGAGGTTTTTCTTCTACTGTGGCCGAAATTTTGGCCTGTTCAAACCAGCTGTGCGTGTAGCTTTCTCTCTCTCTGGGCGGTGCGTTTACAGTACGTGCCAGGTGTAGTGGTGCTGGAATTTTCTAGCAGGTGGATTGTGGTGATTAGCTGATCAAATTGGTTTCTAGATCATTGCCTACACAACGTGAGATCATATTCTTGAGGCATGCAAGAGAATCACTGAGTGCAAGCTTCAAAGGTATTTTTCTAAAGTTCCGCTTTTAATTAAGAATTTTTGTTGCGTGATAAATCGAATAAGTGCAGACCCATATCCTGCGCAATGTTATTTTAAAAGGGTTAGAATAGCGATTGTGCTAGCGCCTAGGCCTGGCCAGAGATTCCGATTCTGGAATGCATAGCACGAAAGTGAGTTTCTGGCTAGGCCCGGGCAGATAATCTTTCACCTGTTGGGCTGTCTTACAACCCTTCCACTACGACGAGGCACCACCTGTGTAGGTGCATATCTGTGATCTCTTGTGCAGTGTATGGTGTGTCTACTTGTGCTGGTGTATCAGGATTAGTAGTTTGTCGCCTAAGCTCTCATAGTACTATTTTACTCTTGGGCTTATGATATAAGATATAGTCCTCTTCTAAAAATCTAGCGTTGGTACTAACCACCACCTTCTGATCTTTAGGATTATAAAACAGACCACCATTTGTTCCCATGGGATATCCTACAAACAACATTAATTCAGTTCCTGCATCTAACTTAGTCATATCTGCCTTAAGCACATGTGCTGGGCAACCCCAAATTCTGGGATGTCTTAGACTGGGCTTGCGCCCGTTCCACAACTCTACTGGGGTTGAAGGCACGGTTTTAGATGGCACAAGATTAAGAATATACACTGCTGTTTCTAAGGCATATCCCCAGAACGAACTCGGCAAATCACTATAGCTCATCATCGACCTAACCATTTCCATGAGAGTTTGATTCTTTCTTTCTGCTACACCATTCTTCTGTGGTGTGCCAGGTGCAACAACTGAGACTGAATTCCGATCTCACTGAGGAATTCTCTAAATTTATGGGACAGGTACTTCCCACCACGATCTGAACGCAGTGCCTTGATACTCTTACCATGATGCTTCTCCACATCTACCCGAAACTCTTTGAACTTGCCAAAACATTCGAACTTGTGACGCATTAGGTAAATGTACCCGTACCTTGAGTAATCATCAGTGAACGTCACGAAATACTCAAATCCACCTCATGCCTGGACCGCCATTAGTCCACACAAGTCAGAATGAATTAACTATAATACTTCCTTAGCTCTATAACCTTTTGCTTTAAAATGTCTCTTGGTCATCTTACCCTCAAAGCAAGATTCGCAGGTTGAATAACTGTCAATCTCTAATGAAAATAAAGGCCAATCATTGACCAACCTCTGAATCCTACTAAGGTTTATATGACCTAGCCTGAGATGCCAAAGATAGGTTTGATTCATTTCAGAAGGTTTCTTCCTTTTATTAATGTTATATAAAGAGCTATTTGTTCCAATATTTTGCACAACAGGGAGTTAGAATTAACCACAAATAAATTGTCAGCCAATGAACCAGAACAAATAAGTTTTCCATTTCTTCTAATAAATACAGAGTCATCAGAAAAAATGAACTTATAACCTTTATTCAAGAGTTTAGAAACCGAAATAAGGTTCTTTCTAAAACTCGATACGTAAAGACAATTAACTAATTATAATATATAATTCTCGAAATTTAAATTGACCACTCCTACTGCTTCTACTGACACTTTTGTAGTGTCGCCCATATAGATGTCCAGCTCACCCTCTCTAAGCTTCCGGGTTACTTGGAACCCCTGCAATGAATTACAAATATGGTCAGTGGCGCCTGAATCCACACACCAAGTATCTGTGAGAATCACCGCTAAACACGTCTCAGTAATTAGGGCAGAAACTATCGTACCTTTAGGCTTTGGAAAATCCATTTTCTAGTGTCCCATTTTCCCGCACCTGAAGCACTTGCCTTTGGGCTTGCTCTTCACTGCGATTTCAGGCTTTGTAGCAAGTTTCTTAGCATTCTTCTTCTTCTTATTTTTCTTGCCTTTTGGCGCAGAAGAAGAACTTGAAGCCTTCACTGTGACCAAAGCTTGCTTCTTCTCGTGGAAGATGCCTTCGGCCTCCACCAAATCATTTAAGAGCTCGGGTAGAGTGTAAAATCTTTGGTTCATGTTGTAATTAACCCGAAACTTCTTAAAACAAGAGGGTAGACTCTGAAGGATAATATCTATCTGACTTTCTGAGACGATTTCTCCTTTCAACACCTCTATTTCATTGATGTGACTGATCATGTGTAGCACATGATCTCTCACCGATCCACCCTCAGCCATCTTTGTGTTCATTAACTTCCCCATGGCTGCTTGCCTAACAGTCCTGCCTTGATGTGCAAACATCTTCTTCAGGTGAGCCATCATGTTGATGGCAGAGACCATGGGATGAAGCTGATGTTGCAGTACATTTGACACAGAGGCCAAAATATAGCACCGCGCCATCTCATCCTCTTTTCTCCACCTGGCATAGGCATCCCTATCCTCTTGAGGAGAGTCCTCATCAGGCACATCTGGACATACTTCGGTGAGCATAAACTTATACTGCTCTGCCGTCAGGACAATGTCCAAGTTATGACTCCAATCGACATAGTTAGTTCCAGTTAACTTGTTGTTTTTCAATATAGTAGCTAAGGAGTTGAATGACATATCAAAAACTGTAAATTAAACAGACAATGTTTTAGTTATCTAACCTAGAATTTTGAAAACAAGGAAATTCTATCAATTATTGACTTCCCTCAAAACAATAATCTCAATCCACCAACATCTCATTCACTGGGATTCTCGCAAGCCACGCAGTGCGGACGTTTACACTAACCCACATTCGTTTAAGAAGAATCAAGTTCATTAACTACACTATCTGACCAAACGATCTATTGATCATTATAGCTAATAGTCTGTGCTTTCAGCCGTACAAATAAGCAGCGTAACCTCGAGGGTGGAATACTGCAGATCGTACACTAAGTGTGTGCCATTACGTGACTTCTGAGTTCAGATGGAGAGGGTGTCACATTTCTCTTAGTTAAACTTACTCTAGTCATCTTACTCAGAAATTCATAATCTAGCGATCTCGGGGCTGGACTCATCCGAATAGAGGAAGGCCCTAATGCCAACGCGCGAGCCCATCTACATCGTATATGAACTCGTAATGGTGGCTGTGGGGATATTAAACCAACCCTCTCCCACTTAGATTTCCAAATTGAGGGTTTCTCCGGTTTTAACATGCAATTAACTAACCCTAAGTTATATGCAACCATAAAACCAACATGCTTTAAAGTCATGCATCTAAAATACAGCATAAAAATTAAAGCACAAAAATTAAAACAATAAATACGAGAAATAAATACGAAAAAATAAATTTTCTGGCTATTATGGTTTTAATCGCTTTCATCTTCCGCCTTGATCTCGTGTCCGGCCACGTAACGCGATGGAGAGAGTCTTGAACTTCAAAAAACAAAAACTGGAGAAAAAATGGGCCAAAACATGACCTGAACGGGTCGCACGCGCAGCCCAGCTGCGCGCAGCAAGTCTGCTGTGCCGCACGGCAATAATGCTACTGCCACCGACGGTTACCGGCGGCGGCTCCTGCCGGCGAGTCATCGCCGGTGCCACCCCCTGCTGCCAATCCCTCATTCGTTTCTTCCCACGCTATTTGGTTTTCTTGCAATTCGTTATGGTTTTCCTGGGTTTCTACGAATTAACGATAACCCAAAACCCACGAATTCAAGTTGCCCACCATAACGCCTTCGATTACAAAAAATTAATTCTCCTACTACAAAGCTTTCTAGGAAAATTAAATAATCGAAATTACATAGAAAAAATCCTACTACAGATTTGATCTAATCCTACACGGCTTCCAACACGTGGTTATACTATTACAAACATTCATAATAAAATGAAATCTGGACATGTCCCGGAGTTTAATTAAAACCCATACAAACGTAACCATAATAGTCGGGATTTCTTAACCACCTGTAAATAAAACCATGTAATAAATCGAACAAGCACAAAACCCAAAACTAGGCTCTGATACCAATTGAAAGATTATCTGCCCGGGCCTAGCCAGAAACTCACTTTCGTTCTATGCATTCCAGAATCAGAATCTCTGGCCAGGCCTAGACTCTAGCACAATCGCTATTCTAACCCTTTTGAAATAACATTACGCAGGATCTGGGTTTACACTTATTCAATTTATCATAAAACAAAAATTCTTAATTAAGCGGAAACATAAGAATTACCTATTGAAGCGTACACTCAGGTGATTCTCTTGTATGCCTCAAGACTTTGCTAGAATGCTGTGTGGGCAGCAATCTAACCAGCAATTTGATCAGCTAATCACCACAATCCACCTGCCAGAAAATTCCAGCACCGCTGCACTTGGCATATACAATAAACGCACCGCCCGAAGAGAGAGAAAACTACACTTTGCTGCCAAAATCAGGAAGAAATTCGGCTGCCTCAAGCTTGAAAAATCTGATTCTAAGAGAGAGAAAATTTCTCTCTCTAGGATTTTCTTTCTCTAAGTTTTCTTGTCGTGAAAACTTATGAATTGTGTGTCTTGAATAGCTAATCCCTTGGCTATATATAAAGTTACAAGAGAGACCCCAAGTTGGTTTAGGATTGGTCTTCCTAATGGGTTTAGGTAATTAATTAGTTTCCAAATAAAATTAGATAACCAATCTGATAGGATTAACCAAATCCTACTAAATTTCCTAATCTCTAGGATTTCCTAATTCTAATTGAAACTTAAGATTTAATTAATTAATTAAATAATTTCACTTTGTTAATTACTCAATTAGCCCATAGGAATAATTAATCAATTAATTAATTCTACCTATTCAATTAACCCATTACAAAATTAATCGTACCACTAACGGATTAATTTTGGCACTACCATCCTACACCAGAATTGCTTCCGGAACAACTTAATTAATTTATATTCATAATCTCCCAACATCAAAGATATAGTGCTCATTAATATATTATTTTACTGATAAATTAATTAATTAACTTCTTTAATTCCGAGACTAGTACCACTCGACCTTTTTACTATACCGGACATAAGTCCACTAGCTGAGTTTATTATAATAAACATAACGAGCTCATCTCGGGAGCACCATCACCCCGGACGCACCGGTACATGGTTTCCTTTTGACAAGCAGCAGCACACCAAGCAACTAAATACGCGCATCTAGTCCACCGAGACTATTGGCCAGATTTGACGTGACCTATTGACAGATCAAAGTACACTATGTCTAATCCTCATGCCCGCTCGAGTCTAGGGATTAAGATATAGAATACCAAGAATGATTTGTCTATTAAATCAGTATAAGTCAAATCATTCCTAATGGTCAAGTTCAATACGCCCCGGGTATATCTACATGATTCAATTAGTTTAGACAAACCAATTATTCGAATCACATAATAACCTAAACCGACAGTTTATCCAAAGCTGTCTCGGTTACGAGCCTCATTTATATATTATGCCTTTCAACCAATGATGAGATCTACTGTGTCACACAAGACACCTCATCATCTACTTACATAATATAAATGGACATGTTATACACAACAAAATATAACCAAAACATAAATCGATATATTAACTGGGAAAATGTACAATACAAGCATGGCTTATGTATTCAACTCTAACATAAGTATCCCTGCCGGGACGGATGAAACGAGCGGGCATCCATTGAACATATCCGAGCTGGCGCACGCATAGATCGGTCATGTAAGGCTTAATGTAATCCCTGTACGCAATCAGCCCTCTGTACAGGGTCCTCGGAGTCCTCGCTATAGCGTCGCGACCGTATGGTGGTATCCAGGTAACTTTTAAACATAATTTGAAATTACTTAAATAATAAACTATATAAAACTTATATTAAAGCAAAATACAATATTTATATTTTATAAATATTTACTAACCGTGTCAAGGGTCATCTCGTCCAACGCAGGTCTGATGGAGCTCAGGCGCTGCTCTGTACCACGGTGGCTATCGATGGCCCACCTCACTGCACGAGCCTGTGTACCATGCAATGGGAGGGGCATCGGGTTGGGTCTAATGTTCGGGAAGTGCTCATATATCTATGACTGTAAAAGAGTCATGCACCTCGCAAAACTCTATGTCTCGTGTCGACTCGCGAACCTTAGATGATGGTATAGAAATGCTAGTGTCGCTGTGTCCCACGCCTCCTGTCCAACCTGATCCACCCCATTCCTCACCTACAATACAGGGGCTGGCGTAAACTTATTGGAAGTCTTGTCTGTAAACAGACAAGTCCCAATAAGACTCCACACAAGAGAGGCCGCATCTAAATTGTCTCTGGTAAGCTGCATGCACCTCTCGATCACTCTCTGAGTCAAAAAGCTACCATTTTTGTACAAATCCCTGTCTAGTCGCTCCTCTGGAGGAATCTCAAGCAACCCTCTGGACTAGGATAGTATGGTGGACGATGCTGTAACCTCTGTGATCAAGCGACCATCGATTGAAATACCCAAAATCTCCCAGACATCGTGGAGAAGGATGGTCATCTCTCCAAATGACAAGTGGAATGAATTTGTATCCGGGTGCCACCTCTCAAAAAATGCATTGATGAGAGGCTCTTCAATGCTCTGATGCATAATGCGGGGAACGTGTCCAAGTCCCGTCCCCCTTAAAATCTGTGCACCCTCTACAGTCATGGATGCAATCCAAGTCTCAAAAATGTCGTACATACTACCCCTATTGTGGCATCTAAGGTGGTATCTGGTAGGCATCCCCGCCTGCCAATACCTAGATACCACATGCCCTAAAAAACTAGGGATCAAACTATCATCTATAGGGTCCCCCTCAATGGGCCCTGTAACCAACCAACTCCGATCCTGGTTGATGCGCTTCCTATGGTGAATTAAATTTACAAAATATAAAACTCATATAAATAAATATATAAAATAACTAAACAAAATAAAATAAACAAGTAAATAAAAAATTAATTCAATTAATAATTAAATTAATTAAAATAAAAAAGTAAATAATAACAAATTTCTGGACGTGGTGCTAGTTGTTTCTGGACGTGGTGCTTGTTGTTCTGGACGTGGTGCTAGTTGTTCTGGACGTAGTGCTAGTTGTTCTGGACGTGGTGCAATTAACAATTAAATTAATTAAAATAAAAAACTAAATAACAAATTAATGCAATTAACAATTAAATCAATTAAAATAAATAATTCCAAAAACAAATTAATGCAATTGACAAATAAATCAATTAAAATAAAAAACTAAATAACAAAATAATGCAATTAACAAATAAATACAATAAACTATTACATAAGCAATTAAAACAAATAATCAACTAAATAATTAACAAACAAATTAAATCAACTATTAAATTCAAATAAACAATTAATAATATTAATTAAGCAATAAACAATTTTTATCAACAATTAAATTAGAACAAATAATTATTCAAAATAATTATGTAAATAAATTCAAACATGTACCTGAAGCAGGATCGACCTCCTCAAACTGTCTGTCGCCCAGATTCCTGTACCGGACGGTCCTCTCAGCGTGTAGGTGAGAAGGTTCACCTCCATACGTATCCCCCTCACCCTACTCATCATATGGGCGTCCTCTCCCACTCGCCTGCTCCTGCTGCGGCTGCTCCTCCTCCTCATGCTGCGGCTGCTCCTCCTCCTGTAGCTCAATAGACTCGTCCTCAATATCATCAGGGTCATCCGAATCAATAGTAACATAATACTCATCCCTCAACTGAAATGAGGAGTCATCTCCACCAACACCTCCTCTACCACCTCGACCTCCGCCACCTCCACCTTCTCATCTACCACCTCCTCGTCCACCACCTCCACCTCCACCTCCATCTCCTCGTTCGCCACCTACACCTCCACCTCCTCGCCCTCCATCTGAAATAATGATACCGCCTCCATCACGACCTCCACCCGTCCCTCTACCTTATCCTCTCCTAACTGTTACCTTCTGCCTTCTAGCAGAAGCTGTGGGATGCTGGTTATCCACGGGCGGCTTTAAGTTAGCGCCACCCTAAATAAATAAAGATAAGCAATTATATTGTAAACTTAAAATGTGAAATTAAAATTAATAAAACAAGTGCAAATCATATAAAACGCACCAATTTAGCATTTTTCACCAAGTCAAACGCACTATATTAACGTTTGGCCTATACATAAATGCATGGAATTTACGTTTCTATAAAGGTCAAACGTTACTATTGTGCATTTAACTTGGTCAAAAACGCTATATTGGTGCGTTTTGTTCTAACACAAACATGATCGGCCAACGTTTGTGATTGTACAAACGCTACTGATCTGCGTTTCCTCTATGCTTAACGTACCAATTCAGGGTTTTCAATATGCCAAAACTCACAAATAAACGTTCATATCATGCACAAACGCAACAAAACTACGTTTCAACCACACGAAAACGCATCATAAATGCGAGCTCTTACCTAATTAACTCAAAAAATAGCGTTTATAACAGTTCAAATCGCAATAACGTGATGATTATGGGCAGCAAATCAAATAACAAAAAAAATTGATGAACGAAAGTATTTTTACCTTGTTTATCATTGGTCCTTTGCCCGCGCCATGTCTTTGCGATGATTCGCCATCTCCTCCGTCCATTTGGGCATTTTTTGCTTTAAAAATCGTTTGAATTTCGCGTTTGGAAAATAATTTCGCCAAAGAAGTTTGCAAAAAAATTATTACTAGTTACCGCCTCAGCTACCACCCCAGTTTGGACAATAATGCCCTTAATAATACACTAAATACCTTAATAAATATTTAAATCAATAAATACTAAAATACCTAAACTACCCTCATACAAATTTATGTAAAAAAACCTTACAGCTCCCTTACCCACCACCACCTCCCCCAAATCGGTTAACTTCAAACCGATTTGCCCCACCCCTCCCTAACGAAACCCTAGCCGCCGCTACCCACCCTCCCCAAATCGGTTACCGGTGCCCTAACTTCAACCCTTCCTCTAGCAAAACTCTAGCCACCGCTACCCACCTCCCCTAAATCGGTCTCTTCTACTCCACAAACCGAAGCCCTTGTGGGAGTCCTGGTCGCGAAGTCGGGGTCGCGAAGCCGGTAGGTGGTCATTGCCGTGGTCGCAAAGTTGGTCGCTGTGGTCGTGAAGTCTGTCGCCGTGGTCGCGAAGTCGAAGCTGGTCGCAGTGGTCGCGAAGTCGAAGCCGGTCACCAAGTCAAAGCTAGTCGCAGTGGTCGCGAAGTCGAAAGCCGTGGTCGTGAAGTTGGTCGCGAGTCAGGGTTGAGCCGTGGTCGTGAAGTCGAAGCCGGTGGTTGTCACGCCGGTGGTTGCGAGTTGGGGTCGCGAAGTTGGGGTAGCGAGTCGGTCGTGAACTGAAGTTGCAGTCATTTTTTCTCAAGTCGCGGCCGTGTCTATGAGATATTCCAACAACAGTAACGATTTTGGACTTCCTTTTTTTGTAAAAATTTTCTTGGGGCTTTGATTTTGAGTTCTAAAGATTTTAATTTTGATAAAGAAAACTGTTTGAGCTAATTTGATATTTTGTTGTGTGATATTTAGCTGGATGCATACCAAACGAATTTGCTTCCTTTTATTTCTTTCTTCATTTATCTGAGGTTATATTTTGAATGATAATTTTTACATGAAAGTTCATCTATCATTGCAATGTGTTTTATTTATATAAATCTTCAGGTTCCAAATTGCGTTTGAAAGAAAGCTCTTTTAGCTAATAGGTTTCCTTCCTCTTTATGAAATGGGATTTTAACTTATGCTTGGGCTGCTGCAGTTTTGCAAGGTTGCCAGGAATTTGAAAAAGTTTCTTCCAATGCCTGCCTTTTAGAAGAGACAACAGAGTTCTGAAAATAGTAGCCTTGCTGATCATTTTGTTGTTGGAGTGTGTACAAGTAAAAGATGCCTGTGGAAGAAGCTAATACTCTTGTCAGGAAATGGCAAGATATTAAAGCAAAAGCTCTGGGACCTAACCATCATTATTTTCGGGTTCTTCCTGAGTACTGGGAAGATAGGTTGTTGAGGGCAAAGGCATTGGGCTTGAATACAATTCAAACTTATGTTCCATGGAATTTACACGAACCGAGACAGGGTGAAATGGTTTTCGAGGGCATTGCGAATATAGTTTCATTTCTGAAACTTTGCCACAAATTGAATTTACTCGTTATGCTTCGACCTGGGCCGTATATATGTGGAGAGTGGGATTTGGGGGCTTTCTTCCTTGGTTACTTGCCATAGAACCAGCTCTCCGATTGAGATCATCTGACCCTGCTTTCCTTAAGTTTGTTGAAAGCTGGTGGAACATACTACTTCCAAAAGTAGCTCCTCTCCTTTATGCCAATGGGGGTCCTATTATAATGGCCCATATTGAAAATCAATATGGCTCTTATGGGAATGACCAAACTTACCTACATCATTTGGTCAAATTAGCAAGACTACACCTTGGTGAAGATGTAATTTTGTATACTACTGATGGAGGTACAAGCTAAACTCTTGAGAAAGGAACAATTGCTGGAGATACTGTCTTTTCAGCCGTGGACTTCACAACTGGAGATGATCCAGGGCCCATATTTGAGTTGCAAAAGAAGTTCAATGCCCCAGGGAAATCACCACCTCTTTCTGCTGAATTTTATACTGGTTGGCTCACACACTGGGGAGAGAAAATCGCTAGTACAAGTGCAGCTTTCACTGCAGATTCCCTGGAAAAGATTCTGTCAATGAATGCATCTGTTGTGCTCTATATGGCTCATGGTGGGTCAAACTTTGGATTTTATAATGGTGCAAATACTGGTGCAGATGAGTTGGACTATAACCCTGATCTAACATCTTATGACTACGTGAGTGAGGGCCTGTTTGCTTTACTTCTTCTGATTTTCAACACTACAAAGCTTGAAGACTTCTTCCTCATAAAAGTTCATCCTTTTGGCAATTAGGATGCACCTATTAGGGAATCTGGTGATGTGGAAAATGCAAAATATAAAGTAAAATGCACGCATGGAATATTACCAACCATTTTCAAGTGTTATAGCTAGAGTGTCAGACTAATAATTGACGGTATCATGACAATTTTGGTGCTTATGATCACTAGTTGGATGTTGCAGAAAAATTTCAACCCAAATGGTTGTCTCTGCCTTTTCTCCTTATGGAGGGACTATTAGTAAAGAATTTGTGGGAGCTTGATGCAAAGATGGCTACCACATTGCTTGATCATGAATCAGTAATTTCCTGAAGTTGAGAAACCATTGGCATCTTATAGAAAAATGTAAATCCTCTTCATGTTGCAGAATCTGGTTAATCAGTTGTATAATCACATGAAAATGGAGCAAAGCATCCCATTTGTTTGTCTATTGGAATATTATTATGAAATGTTCTGTTGAAGGCTTGAACCATTGCACAGACGTTGGTGAATTTCATTTCTGTGCTTAATGTAATCGGCATCTGCATGTGATTGGATATGTTTCTGGTAATCTAATTTTCTGATCTGAAACCTTAAAAAAAAAAAAAAAAAAGCATATTTTTGTTTGAAATACCAACAAATAGCAGCCGCATCAGATTCAAATACCAATCATTTCTGAAAATGACTACTATAGTCAACACTTTCATCAATGTTCGGCATATCATCAACCTGTAGTTATAAATTTTAACTAAATAATACAGGTTTGGACTAAAACATTGACAATAAGCGGAAAATTTAAACTGCCACGTCCTTATTTTGGTGACATAACTTACTGTCAAAATTTCGTGTTGGCAGAACTTCAAAACAACCAAAAAAATTAATGGTTATTATACTGTTTGACAAAATAAAGTTTTGGTGACGCACATTGTTGTCAAAATATTTCTATGGCAAAAATTAAAACCTCCACTAACCTATCTTGGCTATTTAAGTTATTGTCAAAAGTCTACTTTGATTATACTGAACATCGGCATATATTCCACATGCAAATATATTATTATGACAAATTCAATCTTTACAATATTTATAATGATGTGATTGAGTGTTTTATTAATTATATTTTCATTTTCTTAAATAATAAAAATAAAAATAATTAATAATATTATTTTTTCATATTATAATATTTTAATTAAAAATTTCATATTATAATTAATATTAGGAATTATATTTATTTTTATTATTTAATATTTTAATGAAAATTATTATTTCAAAATTTATATTTTAATATTTTTATTATATTAATATAATATTTGAAGGTTATATTAGTAAATTAGCTTGAGACGGTAAATAAAAACTAGGGCGGTAATTAATAAAATCAAGGATAATTTCGTCAAATTGCAAGACTACCGCCCCAGTTTTTGGGCGGTAACTAGTCACCCCCAAAAAAATTATGCGTTTTAATCGTTTTATCAATTTTTAGATGGAGACAGTAAAAAATGCGACATTTTAACGAGCGAACTATGGTGAAAACATACCATTTTAATGAGCAAACCAGGGTTGAAATGCTCCAGTTTGACGTTTTTATTAAACATGAAACGTTAACGTGATACATTTTTTGTTTTCATTTTCGGAGATTTTTAACTTTTTTGTTGTATTAAAACGTCATCGGTATTAAATTTTACATGTCAGAAACGTTATTCTCTGCGTTTGTGTAAAATGAGAAAATACATTTTAGTTGCGTTTTCGACATTTACTTAGCAATTTTCTACCTTTTTCCTTCATAAGGCCCTTTTCGTCATTTCATAATTATTTTTTTATACAAATAGCAATTTAGTTATACAAATAGCAATCCAGTTCTTGGAATATTGGATGTTGTGCTTGATTACATGTTGTATTTGACTTTGTTGCTGATGGAACTTTACTATTCTTGTCTAAATACATGCTTTGGATGGATTTTGTTTCTCATAGCCTCTTAAAAAAATCTTGTCTTTCATAGGAATATTTATTTTCAAGTGTGTGAAATTATTTAGATTTATGATTCTGTAGAAGCATGGCTAACATTGGTATTTGGTTTAATGTCACTAGGTTATTGGACTTAAAAGTGGTAACAGTAATTCTAATGCTTCATTTATGGTAGTTAAATCTTTTTTTTCCTTCCCAGGAGTTGAATAAGAAGATGTTAAGTAATTGTTGTAATATGTACCCATGTTTACTGATGCTCTGTCTTTGAGATAGTTGCAACTTGCTATTTTCTATCCTGTAGAATTGAAGCCATGCTATATTTTAAAAACTTTGAATTTGTATGTTTTTCAAAGATTCATGTTGCAAAGCTATTGAAAATTAATGGTGAATGAAAAAGCTAAAGATGGCTGTGTTTTGGGCGGTTTCTATAGGGTACTTGCAACGTGTGAACAATTTTGAAATGGAATAGGTGGTGAAGGGTTCGGAATCAAGGAAAATGGTTTTTGTGACAGTTGGGACAAGTCGTTTTGATTCCCTTTTTAGAGCAGTAGACGCCCAGGAAGTTAAAGAAGAGTTATTCAGAAATGGCTATACTCATCTTCTAATTCAAAGGGGCCGTGGATCTTATATTCCGACAAAGGTAATATAAAGTCCCATGGTTCCTTTATTCAGTGATTGTTACTAGCCTTTACAGGCTTTGCCATCTTGCATTTTAATTTACATGTGGGCTTTTGATGTAGAAAAGAAAGTGAGAGTTGTGGATATCATGAGATTCAACTTCGGGTTAATGTGGATGTAAATTAGATCAGTTTGGATGTCAATGGTGAGAGATGTAAAATGGATGACCGGGGAATTTTAGAATTTCATCCTCAACGATAGGAGACTGGTTACTTATGTACAAATGTAGAATTAACAACAATTTAGACTTGTTTATTTAGTCACTGCTCATCGTTTGAAGGGCTTTTGACAATCGGAGATGGATTTTGGGACAGTAGATTACACTTCTTTAGCTAGTTGCTCCTCGTTGTTTGAAGGGCTCTTATCAATCGAAGATGGATTTTGGGACAGTCAGTAGATTTTCATTATTGGATATCTTTTAGAAATGAGGGAGTATTGTATTTTAATGTTTCTGATGTTTAAGAAAACTTCAGTGGATGAACTCTGGTCATCTAGCCAATTTAACTGTTGAATTTCACTTATAAACTTTTTTTATTATTGTTTTGAGTATTGGATTATGATTCTTGATTCAATAATCTGCACTTTTCCTTTTTATTGTTTATGTTGTCTTCAGAACATCCGTGCCCGTCTTCAAATTTTACCTTCATTACTTATAACTCTTAACCTGTATTTGCTTAGTCAGCAGGAGAAAATGGGTCTCTTGTTGCAGATTACTTGACGTTTTCATCAAGCATAGTTGATTACCTAAGATCCGCATCTCTGGTCATAAGCCATGCAGGTAATATCCTGGTTAATTTGAATTGTATGTAGTAGTAACACAGGAGGTTTGGTAACTTAGTGGAATGTAATCGAAATACTAAAACACCTACTCCGTGTATCCCTTTTCTTTAAATGTAAATATTAACAATTTGTGGTGATTATGTTGTCACTGTTGCATGTGCCATTTCAACCCTATAAATTGGTGTTGTGATTGAGCTAGTCCTTGGTGGGTAATATTTTTGCGTCTTAATGTAGTTTTTCAGAGGGTTTTTTATACATATGATCTCATATTCCATAGTATAATAGAACAACTGAACACATAGAATCATTTCTGACTCTCGGGAATTGGATTTTGATAAAAAATTTTAGGGTCAGGGAGCATATTTGAGATTTTGCGGCGGCAGAAACCTTTGATTCTGGTAGTTAATGAAGATTTGATGGACAATCACCAAAGTGAGCTGGCAGAAGAATTGGCAGAGAGAAATCATTTGTTTTGTGGTCCACCCCAAACACTACTGAACCATTGCTGAAAAGGATTTGGGTTTGAGGTCGTCTCTTATTCCATACCAACCGGGCGATGCAACCCCAGTTTCAAGACTCATTAACAAATTTCTAGGTTTCTCTGAAGAATAAAGGGAACTGTAGCGACCATTCCCTATCTATAGAGTCTGGACTGCCTCAAATAACTTAAAAAAGATTTCGCAAAAATCTTCGTTGAGTGTGAGCAAAGATGGTAGTTGTCAACAGTAGGACGCATTACTCGCAACCCCCAATTTCTAACTACAATCATTTTCACCATAATCCTCATTTTCATGGAAAGTGTCATGCAAACGTTTCACCTGAACCATAATTGAAAACATCCATTAATGTAAGCAAACAAACCACCAATGAAACGTCCCCTGCCCCAGAGCTTAAAAAAATATATTTAAGTATCGTAACAGGATAAAAAACAAGGATTTTAACTGGTTCATGCTGTGTATCTATCAACAAAGAAACGTATCCAACTTCACAGGATACTGCGGAAGCAAGACATGATAAACACAATATATGTCATTTACCATAAACCATCTATTAAGAAATTTTCTTGTTAGGCCAAGAACCAAACCAACCAATCCAGAAATTCTACAAAGTGTCCAATACACCCAATTAGATACGCAAAATACCTTTCGCTCTCCTATGCCAGGGCAGCGAGTTAGATCTTCCATAGATGCATCCATGATATTAGACAAAGACTGCATCCAAGAGCAACAACACTTTAAGAAACAAACCAAGACATAATAATAATAATTAAAAAAAACTACAAAAATAACTAATTGACATCCACAGGCATACCCCAAATGTAGAGCCAAGAGTGACAACATATGTCTTGTTAACATGTCGTACCGTAGTGAGAGCATGGTTAGCTCAATGAGAGGTGACCTTAGATAGAGAAATGGCTAGGTAAAACCTTAGATAGAAACTAGCATGGAATCTAATGTTAATTTTTAACATGATAAGAACATCATAACAATTATGCCAATTAGGATAATCCCCATAAACCAGTTTCTCCACATTGACCCTCATAAGTTGTAGATAACCAGATGGAGAGGCAACTTTCATCTACCCACACATAATATTGTGTTGTGTGTTATCGTTTAGGGCAGGGAAAAGATCAGTTTATATATTCACCAACTTTAATCTAGTACGTCCATCCAATACTAGTTTAACGGTCTATATTTAATCCCAATATTCATGTGATTAGGAAACCTAAACCAATTTAATTGGGCTTATTAAAGATATGGGTCATAACATCCAACCACATTCTTACATTCTCCCATTTGGCCTGATGTTCCATAATTCTGTTTTAATAGTATAGGATAAGGCTAGCAAGATTAAATCTGTCAACCATTAGCATCATTAACACCTTAACATAACAAACCACATAATGTGAGTTATGCTGGTCATACACAGTATAGTCATATACTTCATTCCACACACCACAATATTAAGGGCTTATCATGTCAGATTCATAAATCGTATATAAACAACATACAGTCCACATACTGTTATGAAAAATATACGAATTTCTTATTCTAAAAAAAATGCATGCCTAAGCATAGATAATAATAAATAGAAAATCAGAAACAACTTATTATTGAGCTCAAGAGTGTTAGAATATCATCGTCATTAATACAACCAAGACTCGTCATAAGCACATGTTTTAAAAGCCTTTAGTTGTAAACCCTCAGTTAGAATATACAATCATGAGATTCATCATAATATGTTCTAAACAACACTCATTGTTTCTGAATATCTTCTTTAAAGATAAAGAACTTTAAATTCGTATACTATTGATATTAGGAACATTTATCGTCTTTTTAAGAAGATACTTGCTACAACATTATCATACATTTTCAACGGCTTGCATACAGTCTCGACGACTCCAAGCCTTGAATTAAAGTTTTGCAGCCATATACTATAACAGTAGCCTGATAACAAGATACAACTTTTATTTTCATAATAGATGCAGTAGTGACAGATTGTTTGGTACTTTCATAAGATTGCTCTTTCAGTTAAGAAGAACAAATAGCCAAACATAAACTTTCAACTGTCAATCATCCATTAAAATATTGAAATTCCAATCATAAAGGAAATCTCACTCATATCTTTCATTCAAAAATTCTTGGAAAGGATTTCTTTCGTCTTACACAACAAAGTTAAATAATTAGCAACAACGAAAATGTCATCAATATACAAAATCACAATTATAAACATACTCCCACTGATCCTGAGCAACTACACCGATCAGCAATGATTCTCTTAAAACCAAAAGGAGCAATGATATTATTAGACATAATATATCATTGAACGGAAGCTTATTTTAAGTTCATATATTGAATTCATTAGTTTACACACAATTTCTTTATGCTTATTGGAAAAAACCTTTAGCTTGATCCATATGAACTTCCTTATTAAGATCCTCATTCAAAATGTTGTTTTCACATTCATATAATGTAACTCTAAATCACAATGAGTCACTGAAACCAAATATCTCAAGAAATCATTATTCGAGATAAGCTAAAAGTCTCTTTATAATTAATGACATATTTTCTGAGTGAAATCTTTGATAGTAAGTCTAATTTACATCTTTCTATATTAGCATTCGAGTTGTGTTATGATCTTAATGATCTATTTCACCCAACCAATTTAGAACTTTCTAGCAAGTCTACAAGATCACAGACATTGTTATGAGTCATTGATTTCAACTCTCATTTCACAACATCAATTCACATTCCAGACTTATTACTTTCTATGGTTTGTAGAAACAAAATAGAATTTACCAATGCCACAACCAAATTTGACTTTGCAAATAAACTACATAATCATTGGAAACAACTTATATTCTAACCCTTATAGGTTTATTAAAGTTACTCCAACAAGTTTACTTGCTTGATTTGGTGACAAGTTAAGTTCTCATGGGTACTTTTCCATTATTCAAATGTTGTTCTTGTTTATTCTAATCCAACAATAAATGAACAACACTTGAAATAGTCATGAATTCGGAACATTTATGGGTAATGAAATATTAACCCTTTCATTAATATTTACAACTTGATTTTCAGTACTCCCACTAACTTTATCTTTCTCTAAAATTGGCATTGCCTACTTTAACAATTCTAGAACTATGGTTTGGATAACAAACCCTATACCCTTTGGGATTCTCTAAGCAACCAATAAAGTAGCCACTAAACATTAAAAAATCCAATTTTCTTTCATGTAGATTATAGACGCGTGATTCTGTTAGACAACCTCAAACATACAGGTGTTTTAAACTAAGTTTCCTTTTAGTTCATAATTCAAGAGGAATTTTGAAACTGACATACAAGAAACCTTGTTTAACATATACACGACATGTCTAAGTACATACATCTACAAAACTTTGGGTAAAAGAATTACTTATTATACTCATAACCATCTTCATTTATGTTCTATTTCACCTTTCTGACATACCATTTTATTGGTGTGCCTGGTATAGTGTATTATACACATATGCCATAACTTTCGAGGAACTTAGTAAATGGACCAGGATCCTGTTCAAATTCATAATATTTTTTATAAGACTTACCATCTATCAATCTTAAAATTTTCACTTTTATATCTAATTGCATCTCAACCTTTCTTACAAATGCCTTAAAGACAATTATTGATTGAAATTTTAATGCAGCAAATAAATATATCCATATATTGAAAAACCAACTATGGAGGTGATAATGTATTGTATCCACTAAAGAACAGAATATCATAAGGTTCACAAATATCAGTGTGTATTATTTCAAGAAGTTGACTACTTCTTGTGGATGCTTTATTGTTATGTGTGGTTTGCTTACCCTTAATGCATTCCAAACATAAGTCAATATCAGTAAAATTTAGATTCATAATATTTATGCCACAAATAAGAAAAATTTTCATTCATCAAACCACTATACTTTATTCCAATAATTTTATTAACAATGAATGGGGATTTTGGAACAATGAAGTTTTAATTTATATAAGCCATTAAAACATACTATGGTTGATAAATAAATTATCTTTCTATAAATCAAAACAACATTCCAACCATAAATTTAAGATTTAAAATATAAGATTTAATTTATATAAGCCATTAAAACATACTATGGCTGATAAATAAATTATCTTTCTATAAATCAAAACAACATTCCAACCATAAATTTAAGATTTAAAATATAAGAAATCCCTACATAATATTGAAACTATAAGTAGTTGTACCATAATCAAACCACAGAGTACAAGAGGGAACTTTAGATAAATTTGATTCAAAGCATACAAAAACATAATGTACACTTTTTTTTTCTAAATCAAAACTTACTATAAACCAATCATTTTGAGAATGTTATTGTTTTTGTACGAGTGACATTTAGCTAACTTTTTTTCCTCTGTTTCATTATTATCAACCTATAAAACTTAAGTAGGTTGTTTCAGCTTAAAAGTCTTGGCTTTTGGTTTGGTATTTATTTTCAACTTCTTATCCACTAGGTTAATGGAATAGACTCCCATTTTCTTTAATCTCGCTTCCTATAAACTTAATGGAAAGTTCATCAATGTTTCACTTATCCTTTGATGTGTTATAATTGATGTGAACAATCCACAGAAGGAAGTGAGTTCATAATGAATTTCATTAAGGAAGAGTCATTCTCATTTATACCTAATATCTTTAGTTTTGTTACAACAATAATCATGTTTAGGACAATATCTACAAACTCTTTAACCTATCAACCTTCATTCGTGAGGTTAATCATACATGTCCATACACACACCTTATTGTATAACAAAATTTCTTATCCTCATCCTTAAGAAAATCATTTAGCATTCTGATTTTTACTGTTGTGAAAAGTTAATTAATGCTGCTAATAATTTGTAATTTACATAGATTAAAATATAATCTATTGACTATAAAATATAAATGCTCACTAAATAAATTAGATACAAACATCATTCATAAAATATTATTGATTTCCTTTGGGAAACACAACGATATATCTATTATCATAACTTGAATGCTATTTGAACTTCATAAGATAATTAAATTAACTTCATAAATATATAGTATCTTTGATAACTATAACTATATATATATATATATATATATATGCAACAAGAACATATTAATATATATATATATATATGCAACAAAAACATATTAATTTTCTCCTTTATATGTATTGGTTATAGAACATTGATTTTCCTTTAGGTAAAATTCATAATTTCTATGAACCAATAAATTTCAAAATGCATCCAAGAGTACATAAGATTATATGACTATACATTCAAAATTAATTTGGTCACTTTGGTGACTAACAAATTAACCTTATCTGAATGCCATATAATAATTTATGGATGTACATAAGTTCATAAGATTATATAACCAAATTCAAAATTAATTTGGCCACTTTGGTGACTAACAAATCAATTTATCTTAATATCATATAATTTGAACAATTCTTGCATTCATAAAATATGACCATTATCAAAATTAATTTGATCACTTTGGTGACAAACAAACTAACTTGCACTTAATGTCATATAATGAAAACAATCATTGTATTTTATAAATTAAATAAATTATATGACTAAACATACGAACTTTGGTTAATTTTCACTTAATGTCATATAATTAAAACAATTATAGAATTTCATATATTATAAAACTGTATCATTACATTCAAAATTAATTTAATCACTTTGGTGATTGAAAAATTAATTCTCACCTTAATATCATATAATATGCCATAAAACAAATAAAATTATATGAGTACATTCAAAAAAAATTAATTTGAGCACTTCAGTGACTAACAAATTAATTTTCACATAATGTCATGTAATAAAGTATTTAATGATTCTTGTAACATTAATAGAATCAAAATATATATTTAAATATATATATATATATATATATATACAAAACATTAATAGCTACCGTTTAAATAAACAAGCCATATACAGGAGCGGCTGCAACCATTTACGTAATCCAAGCTTTAAGGAATCCAAAATCAGTTCATCCAATTCCGCAAATTATATCCTGTACCTAGTGGTATATGTACCCAATAACACATCACCACTCTCACTATAAGAGAGTGAGATACACGCTCTTTTCTTCTTCTTCTTCTCCAAAAACCCAGTTCCTTCTTATTCAAAAAATCACTTCTTCTTCTTAAAAAATCAGTTATTCTTCTTCGCCGTACTCCATTCGAAACCGCATTTAATCAAAATTTTCATTCAAACACAGATTTAACGGTGATCGACGATTATTTTTTCCGACGAACAACACCAAATACAACGAAAAAATCACTTATTCTTGAAAAATTACTTCTTCCTGTTCAAAAATCTCTTTTTCTTCTTGAAAAATCTTTCATTCTTCTTCAAAAATAACTTATTCTTCTTAAAAAAATCACCACATCATAAAGTACGAATTGTATTTGATAGATTTACGGAACCTTATTTTCACGATTTGATGTTGGGTAATGTATTAATGATGTTATATTCGTGTTTTCTTATTCAAATAATGCTCTGTTACTCCGAAATATGATATATAAATGGTTTCCGTGAGGTATTGGCACTTTCATGTGAAATGGGTTGCTTCTGATTCTTCCCCGCTTATGGGACGTAACTAGATGTTGGGGGACGTTGCGGGACATAACATGATGTTGCTGCTTTGTATTTTGGACGTAGCAGGACGTAACAAGACGTTGCTGGACGTTACTGCTTTGTATTTTTGGACGTAGCAGGACGTAACAAGACGTTGCGGGACGTTGCTGTTTTGTATTTTCGGACGTTGCGGGACGTTGCTGCTTTGTATTTTCGGACGTTGCAGGACGTTGCCGGACGTAGCTGGACGTATCTGGACGTATCTGGACGTGGTGCTAGTTTTTTCGGACTATGTTCTGTGAAAAAATCAGCTTAAATTCACATACATGGATGTAGACGTTTTAGGACGTGGTGTTAGTTATTTTTGACGTGGTTCTAGTGTTATGAGATGTTGTAGAAGGTGTAATGTGAAAAATTCAGCTTAAATTCATATGCTTGGATGTAGATGTTGCGACAGTTATTTTTTGGACGTGCATGGACATTGTGGCAGTATTAGGAGACGTTGTAGAAAGTGTAATGTGAAAAATTCAGCTTAAATTTACATGCTTGGATGTAGATGTTGCGGCAGCTATTTTTTGGACGTGCATGGACGTTGTGGCATTATTATGAGACGTTGTAGAAGGTGTTATGTGAAAAATTCACCACATGCCTGGCTGTAGACGTTGCGACAGTTATTTTTTGGACGTGCATGGACGTTGCGGCAGTGTTAGGAGACGTGGTGGAATGTGCAATCTATGAAGTTGTATTGCACGGACGGTTCAAGAGGGCATAACTCGGCACTCGATTGTCCGATTTAGACGCACGAGTAGTCGATTTGATGGTTCTCGATGAGATCTACGCAATGTACGTAGAAGACGGGCATTTGGAGATGGTTCCGATATTGAAAAATGTGTGGTTTTGGATGAAAACTTTAAATGGTCATAACTTTGCGCTCGGTTGTCCGTTTTAGACGAATTTTTTTTTTTTGATTTCATATAACTTTTCGAAACTCCAAAAAACTTCATATTTTAAAAGATACGAAAGATTTTTAATAATTTCAAGGGTTTTTTGAATTTTTGACGAAACATTTGACATGTATAAAAAATAGTTTTTTACGATTTGCATGCATGAAAACCTTGTTCCTCCGGGGTTCTACTGCCCTATGTATTGGGAGATGGGAAATTCAATATTGACAATAGTGATCTTTTAAATGATATGTACAAAAAAATGTAATTAAATGTCAACTAACTTTAAGTGGATTAATGGCAATTGAATTTTTTTGAGAGTCACAAGACTAAAATAACCAGGGTTCGAGTCTCGTCCCTGACAATTTTTTTTTGTTTTTTTCTACTAATAGTTACTTAAATGGTATCTGTTTTTTAAATTACTAAAATCAGCTATGCCATTTTTGGACGTTGCAGCAGTTATTTTTTGGACGTGTGGGGACGTTGCGGCCATGTTAGGAGACGTTGTGGAAGGTGTTATGTGAAAAAATCATCTTAAATTCACATGTCTGGATGTAGATATTTTTTGACATTGCGGCAGTTATTTTTTGGACGTAGGTGGACGTTGCGGAAGTGTTAGTAAACGTTGCGGACATGCCTGGATGTAGACGTTGCGACAGTTGTTTTTTGGACATTGCGGTAGTTGTTCTGAGACGTTGTGGACATGCCTGGATGTAGACGTTGCGACAGTTGTTTTTTGGACGTTGCGGCAGTTGTTCTGAGACGTTGTTGACTCAGCGAAGACGTTGTGGACATGCCTGGATGTAGACATTTATGGACGTGGTGCTAGTTATTTTTGACGTGGTTCTAGTTGTTCTGAGACATGGTGGACTGTCTTTGTGAAAAAAATCAGTTTAAATTCACACGTATGGATGGGGACGTTTCTGGACGTAGTGCTATTTGTTTTTTACGTGGTTCTAGTTGTATTTGTTGAAAAATTAGTTTAAATTCACATGCATGGATGTAGACGTTTCTGGACGTGGTGATAGTTGTTTTGGACGTGGTGCTAGTGTTAGGAGACGTTGTAGACATGCCTGGATGTAGACGTTGCGATAGTTATTTTTTGGACGTTGCGGCAATTGTTCTGAGACGTTGTTGACTCAGCGAAGACGTTGTTCACTCAGCGCGGAAAAAAAAAAAAGAAAAGGCGCGCGCGTAAGCGAAACTTACTATATTTAGTAAGTGTATAGCTGTCATGCGAAAAATTACTATATATAGTAATAGGTACATGTGCACAGTGTACAGGGTATACGCGCTGAATCCAATTCATATATACATGCATATATGTATACTTAACAAAAACATAAGGCAACAATTGACAGCCGGAAACAACAATACTACGGCACTTCATAAAATATATTGGCGACAACTTTATATGCTTTCCTGAATGACACGTAATAAAATCGGAAGCTTAAACCATATTTGTCATCAAACATAAAGGAGCCACATATATAAGGAAATTTCACATAGAAAGAATTGATCAAATCTGCCATTGTCAATTTAAGCAAACATATTATATATAATAAATTACCCACAAATTAATCACGTGTATATATATATGCACTTAATTATAAGCATGAAAAAGAATGTTGGAAGCCTTAATTATGTTCATGGTTAATTAAAAAAAAAACATCAGCATAATTAAGTGCATATTCTTAATGCGGCAATTAACCCAACTTTGTAAAGACAAGGCCGCGACGGCGGTAGGCTTATTCTTAATGCGCTAAACATATTTTGATTAATTAAGTTATAATACCCTTTTATTAAGTGAAAGCCTATTTTCCGCCCCTTTTATACCTAAATTATCTCTGACAAATTAAGAAATACCAACAATAATATTTAAATATAATATTTAAATATAAAATATAATACTATATTAAATAACTTAACTACCCTTAGTTAATTTATTTAAAATACCAAAAAAATTTTATTTATAGTTCCGCTCACTATGCTACTTTAATCATAATTTTTATAAACTTTTTGTAGATTAAAAAGGGACTTATAAAATTTTTCGTAAATTAATTAAGAGCAGTTAGGTAATAATAGGAGATGCGGAAGATAAATATTAAGGGAGCGAGAAATAAGAATTAAGGGGGCGATACTTAACAAAATAAAGGAGTTTTTTAGAAAAAATGGGGCTTTCAATAACAAAAAAAGGGGGCGCGATATAACATTACTCTTTAATTAATCTTAAACTATGAATTGTTATCTATTCAAAAACTCAGGCTCTGATACCACATGTTAAATTTTAACATGATAAGAACATAATAACAATTATGCCAATTACGATATTGAATATAATAATAATCACATAGATAAAACACATAAAACATACCTTAATGCGGAATTCATCGTAAGATAGAAACATCACCAGATATGCAGGAACACCAGATCTGTAGCAGGGTCATAATAATCTCCATAAACTAGTTTCTCCACCTTGACCCTCATAAGTAGTAGATAACCAGATCGAGAGACAACTTTCATCTACCCACACATAATAGTGTGTTGTGTGTTATTGTTTAGGGCAGGGAGATGACTAGTTTATATATCCACCAATTTTAATCTAGTACGTTCATCGAATACTAGTTTAATGGTCCATATTTAATCCTAATATTAAACCAACTTAATTGGGCTTATTAAAGATATGTGCCATAACATCCAGGCCACATTCATACATCTAACACTCGACGCATTCTTGGAGGCACCAGCTCATCCTCGGAATCCAAAAATAAAACAAAACGTGTGCAGAGGAAGGGAGACAACAAGGAGGAAGGGAGTGCGGAATGAGGGGAGGAGGAGGGACCCGAAGGAGTACGAGTAGGGTCAAAAGGAAAAAGAGTGCGAGGATAGTTCCATATGTACACGTTTTGTTAAGATTGCTCCAATCCTACATCGATAACCCACAACAATTGTGTCTAATATAAATAATCCAAAACCACTCCACCTATTACCAATTGGTTTTGGGTTGGATGTGTAAGAATATGGCCTGGATGTTATGGCCCATATATTTAATAAGCCAATTAAGTTGGTTTAGGTTTCCTAATCAGTTTAATATTATGATTAAATCTGAACCGTTAAACTAGTATTCGATGGACGTACTAGATTAAAGATTGTGGGTATATAAACTAGTCATCTCCCTGCCCTAATCAATTAACACACAATATAATATTATATGTGCGGGTAGAATAAAGTTGCCTCTCCATCTGGCTATCTACCGCTTAAGAGGGTCAAGGTGAAGAAACTAGTTTATAGGGATTATTGCGATCCTGCTGCAGATCTGGTTTTCTGTATATCTGGTGATCTTCTCATAATGATGAATTTCGCATTAAGGTATGTTTTATGTGATTATTATTATATTCAAGATCCTAATTGGCATGATTGTTATGATGTTCTTATCATGTTAAAATTTACATGTGGTATCAGAGCATGAATTTTGAATAAATAGTAATCCTTAGATTTTATATTGTTAAATTACGATTTTATCATTTTAGATTCGATGTGATTTAAAGGATTAATTCATATCTAATGCTAATTTATGGAGTAATCAAATCCAATATATGGCGGCTGCACTGTCCGTAAGATTAATCCTCCTCTGCTAAGGATTTATGACGATCAATTGCATATAAGGTTTAATGAGCACGGTGCAATTTCTTTGTAATTGTATCATAAACGGAATACTTGTTTGGGTAAAGAAACGAATGCCAAATTGGGCTTCATCAATTTCTTGTTATTGATTATGTATTGGCCGATTAAATATATTGATTATGTAAATTGATACTGTATGCATATTGGTTATATGCATAGTGGTAATAATGATTGATCTTAACAGTAGTTCAGTATATGTAATACTCTCCTTGCGGCGGCCATGAGAATTATATATATATATATATATAAATATGATCTATCTAGGGTTTGTGAGTCAACAAATAATGGTTTATGTTTATGTGCTCATATAAGCCTTCTAATAAGGAAATTAATTTCTTAATGATTCGGACGGAATTAATTAAGTCCGATTATGTTAATTTTTTTATTATATGACATTATGTGAAAATTAATTTGTTAGTCACTAAAGTGGCAAATTAATTTTTTTTAATGTAGTCATATAATTTTATGTATTTTATGGCCTATTATAATTATTTTAATTATATGATATTAAGGTGAAAATTAATTTTTCAATTATAAAGTGATTAATTAATTTTGAATGTAATCATATAATTTTATAATCTATGGAATTCTATAATTGTTTTAATTATATGACATTAAGTAAAAATTAATTTGTTTGTCACCAAAGTGACCAAATTAATTTAGTATGTTTAGTCATATAATTTATTTAATTTATAAAATACAATGATCGTTTTAATTATATGACATTAAGTGTAAGTTAATTTGTTAGTCACCAAAGTGATCAAATTAATTTTGATAGCGGTCATATAATTTAATGTATTTTATGAGTGTTAGAATTATTCAATTATATGACATTAAGATAAAGTTAATTTGTCAGTCACCAAAGTGACCAAATTAATTCTGAATGTGGTCATATAATTTTATGAACTTATGTAATTCCATAAATTATTATTTGGCATTTAGATAAGATTAATTTGTTAGTCACCAAAGTGGCCAAATTAATTTTGAATGTGGTCATATAATTTCATATATTTTATGTAATGCCATATTTATTTTATTATATGACATTTAGATAAAGTTAATTTGTAAGTCACCAAAGTGACCAAATTAATTTTGAATGTATAGTCATATAATCGTATGTACTCTTGGATACATTATGAAATTTATTGGTTGATAGAAATTATGGATTTTACCCAAAGAAAAATCAATATTCTATAACCGATAATATAAAGGAGAAAATTAAAATATTTTGTTGCATATATATAGTTATCCAAAGATACTATATATTTATGAAGTCAATTTAATTTTATTATAAAGCTCAAATAGCATTCAAATCATGATGATAGATATATTGTTGTATTTCCCAAAGGAAATCAACAATATTTTATGAATAATATTTGTGTCTGATTTATTAAGTGAGCATTTATATGTTATTATCAATAGATTATATTTTAATCTACACAAATTACAAATTATAAGCAGCATTAAGTTAACTTTTCCTAGAAGTGAAAATCAGAATGCAAAATGATTTTCTTAAAGATGAGGATAAGAAATTTTGTTATACAATAATGTGTGTGTATAGGCATGTATGATGGACCTCATGACTATAAAGATTGATAGGTCAAAGAACATGTAGCTATTGTCCTAAACATGACTATTATTGTAATAAAACTAAAGATACTAGATATAAATTTGAATGACTCTTCCTTAATGAAGTTCATTATGAACTCACTTCCTGTTGTGGATTGTTTCACATCAATATAACACATAAAAGGATAAGTGGAATATTGATGAACTTTCCATTAAGATTGTACAAAAGGAAGCGAGATTAAAGAAAATAGGAGTTCATTCCACTAACCTAATGATAAGAAGTTGAAAAGAAAATCAAGCCAAAATCCAAGACTTTTAAGCAAAAACAACCTGCTTACGTTTTACAGGTTGATTATGATGGAAGAGAGGAATAAAAGATAGATAAATGTCACTCCTACAAAAGGAATGACATCGTCAAAATGATTGTTTTATAGTAAGTTTTGATTTAGAAAGAAAAGTGTACATTATGTTTCTGTATGCTTTGAATCAAACTTGTCAAAAGTTCCCTCTTATACTTGGTGGTTTGACTATGATACGACTACTTATAGTTCCCGTATTATGTAGGGATTTCTTATGATTTAAATATTAAGTTTTGGTTGGAATGTTGTTTTGATTTATATAAAGATAATTTATTTATCGGCCATAGTATGTTTTAATGGCTTATATAAATTGAAACTTGATAGTTCCAAAATCCCTATTCATTGTTAACAAAATTATTGGAATAAAGTACAATAGTTTGATGAATGAAAAATTTTGCTTAATAGTGGCATAAATGTTTGGGTCATACATCTAAAGAAAGTTTCAAGAGATTAGTAAAGAATGAGATTCTAATGAATCTAAATTTTACTGATATTGATTTATGTGTGGAATGTATTAAGGGTAAGCAAACCACACATAACAAGAAAGGAGCCACAAGAAGCAGTCAACTTCTTGAAATAATACACACTAATATTTGTGGACCTTATGATATTATGTTTTTTTTGTAGATAAAAATACTTTATCACCTCTATAGATGGTTTTCACTATATGGATATATCTATTTGGTTCATGGAAAATTTCAATCGAGAAATGTCTTTAAGGTATTTATAAGAGAGGTTGAGATGCAATTAGATAGAAAAGTGAAAATTTTAAGATTGATAGATGTGGTAAGTCTTATAAAAAATATATATATTATGAATTTGAACAGGATCCTGGTCCATTTACTAAGTTCCTCGAAAGTTAAGGCATATGTGTACAATACACTATGTCAGAAAGGTAAAATAGAACATAATGAATATGGTTAGGAGTATGATGAGTAATTTCTTTATCCTAAGTTTTGTAGATGTATGTATTTAGGATTGTCGTGTATCTGTTAAACAATGTTTCTTGTATGTCAGTTTCAATATTCCTCTTGAATTATGAACTGAAAGGAAATTTAGTTTAAGACACCTGTATGTTTGGGTTGTCTAACAGAATCACGCGTCTATAATCTACATGAAAGAAAATTGGATTCTCGAACGTTTAAAGGCTACTTTATTGGTGAGCTAGAGAACTCCAAAGGGTATAGAGTTTGTTATCCAAACCATAGTTCTAAAATTGTTAAAGTAGGCATGCCAAAATTTTAGAGAAAGATAAAGTTAGTGGAAATACTGAAAATCAAGTTGTGAATATTAATGAAAGGGTTAATGTCTCATCACCCATAAATGTTCCTGAATTCATGACTATTTCAAGTGTTGTTCATTTATTGTTGGATTAGAATAATCAATAACAATATTTGAATAATGGAAAAGTACCCATGAGAACCTTACTTATCACCAAAGCAAGTAAGTAAACTTGTTGGAGTAACTTTAATAAACCTGTAAGGGTTAGAATGTAAGTTATTTCCAATGATTATGTAGTTTATTTGCAAAGTTAGATTTGATTATGGCATTGATAAATTCTGTTTGTTTTCACAAACCATAGGAAGTAATAAGTCTGGAATGTGAATTGATGTTGTGAACTAAGAGTTGAAATCAATGACTCATATCGATGTCTGTGATCTTGTAGACTTGCTAGAAAGTTCTGAATGAGTTGGATGAAATGGTTCATTAAGATCATGACACAACTCGAATGGCAATGTCGAAGGATGTAAAATTAGACTTGTAGTCAAAGATTACACTCAGAAAAAATGGCATTGGTTAGAAAGACACTTTTAACTTATCTAAAAGAATGATTTATTGAGATATTTGGTTTCAGTGACTCAGTTTGTTTTAGAGTTACATTATATGAATGTGAAAACAACATTTTGAATGAGGATCTTAATAAAGAAGTTCATATGGATCAACCTAAAGGTTTTTCATTGAGCATAAAGAAATTGTGTGTAAACTAATGAAGTCAATATATGAACTTAAAACAAGCTTTCGCTCAATGATATATTATGTCTAATAATATCATTTTCGCTCAATGATATATTATGTCTAATAATATCATTACTTCTTTGGTTTTAAGGAAATCACTGTTGATCAGTGTAGTTGCCGAGGATCAGTGGGAGTATGTTTATAATTGTGATTTTATATATTGACAATATTTTGTTTGTTGCTAATGATTTGATTTTGTTGAGTAAGACTAAAGAAATCCTTTTTAGAATGAACAAAGGATTATATGCTTACTTGTAAGTTATCTAATCAATTATATGATTGGATATTTAAATTCATAATTTAATGGATGATTGACAGTTGAAAGTTTATATTTGGCTATTTGTTCTTCTTAATTGAAAGAGCAATATTATGAAAATACCAAATAGTCTGTCATTACTGTATCCATTATGAAATAAAATTTGTAGCTTGTTATGAGGCTACTGTTGTTGCATTATGGCTGCAAAAACTTTATTTCAAGGTTTGGAGTGGTCGACACTGTACGCAAGCCGTTGAAAATTTATGATAATGTTGCAGTAATTATCTTCTTAAAAGACGATAAATGTTCCTAATGTGAAAAATATATGGATTTTAAGTTCTTTATCGTTAAAGCAGATATTCAGAAACAATGAGTGTTATTTAGAACATATTATGTTGAATCTCATGATTGCAGATTCTAACTAAGGGTTTACAACTAAAGGCTTTTAAACACGTGCTTATGATGAGCCTTAGTTGTATTAATGACGATGATGTTCTAACATTCTTGAACTCAATAATAAATTGTTTCTGATTTTCTATTTCTTATTCTATATGCTTATGCATGCATGATTGGTTGAATAAGAAATTCGTATGACTTTTCATAACAGTATGTGGACTGTATGTTGTTTATATACAATTTATGAACTGACATGATAAGCCCTTAATGTTGTGGTGTGTGGAAGGGAGTATATGACTATACTGTGTATGACCGCCATAACTCACATTATGTGGTTTGTTATGTTAAGGTGTTAATGATGTTAATGGTTGACAGATTTAATCTTGCTAGCCTTATGTTATACTATTAAACGGAATTGTGGAACATCCGGCCAAGTGGGAGAATGTAAGAATATGGCCTGGATGTTATGGCCCATATATTTAATAAGCCCAATTAAGTTAGTTTAGGTTTCCTAATCAGTTTAATATTATGATTAAATCTGAACCGTTAAACTAGTATTCGATGGACGTACTAGATTAAATATTGTGGGTATATAAACTAGTCCTCTCCCTACCATAATCAATTAACACACAATACAATATTATATGTGCGGGTAGAATAAAGTTGCCTCTCCATCTGGCTATCTACCGCTTAAGTGGGTCAAGGTGGAGAAACTAGTTTATAGGGATTATTGCGATCCTGCTGCAGATCTGGTTTTCTGTATATCTGGTGATCTTCTCATAATGATGAATTTCGCATTAAGGTATGTTTTATGTGATTTATCTATGTGATTATTATTATATTCAAGATCCTAATTGGCATGATTGTTATGATGTTCTTATCATGTTAAAATTTACAGGATGTCCATATTAGATAAAGCTAATCTATTTGTCGCCTTAGCAAAACATGAACTGTGTCTCATAAGCACCTCCAGCGGTATATTCTATTTGTCTTTCTTGCTTTTTCCTATTTCTTGAAAACTAAAGTTAACTTCTTTTGTGATCGAAATGGCTGGAATTGTTGTGGTTTTCGACTTTGATAAGACCATCATTGAGTTGGATATTGATAATTGGGTGGTTGATGAACTGGGCTTCACTGATTTGTTCAATCAGCTTCTTCCCACCATGCCCTGGAACTCCCTCATGGTATTATTAATGTTGCATTATATCTAACATTATTTCTATACTTTTTTTGAGATGATTTCTTCACCGGATTTTGTGGTACAGGACAAGATGATTGGAGAGCTTCATGCACAGGGAAAAACCATTCAGGACATTGAGGAGGTTTTGAAAAGGGTTCCTATACATCCCAGAATAGTTCCTGCTATTAAATCAGCCCATGCTTTATGGTATTGTGCAGTTTTATTTTGAATGTTTATGTTTTTTTGTTGAAATTTTAGAGGGTTCGAAATTTTAATAAACTCTTTCGATTCATTTAGATGCGATTTGAGGATAGTGAGTGATGCAATCAATTCTTCATTGAGACAATCTTGAACCATCTTGGAATCAAGGAATGCTTTTCAGAGATCAACACCAATCCAGGCTATGTTGATGATAATGGGAGGCTGAGAATCCTTCCATACCATGATTTTAACACATCATCTCATTGCTGCAATCGCTGCCTTCCTAACATGTGCAAGGTACAATTTATGTCTCCATATGAAAGCTTCTTCATATAGTAAACTACTAGATTCGAGACAGCCACCTTAATATTTCAAAAAAAAAAAAACTCATTTTTGGCTATGGGATCCTTTCTAAATTTGGTCATTTTCGCTGTAACAATAGGGTATGATCATAGAGAGGATTCAAGCTTCTATGGCTAAAAAAGGAAAGACGAAAAGGATAATCCATTTAGGGGATGGAGTTGGGGATTTCTGTCCAAGTTTGAAGCTAAAAGAAGGAGATCACGTGATGCCAAGGAAAAATTTTCCTGTGTGGGATTTGACTTGCCAGAACCGGATGCCATTGAAAGCAGAGATTCATGAGTGGATTGATGGGGAGGATCTTGAACGGACCCTTCTGCAGTTGATCAACTCCATTGTTATTGCAGCAGATCTTGAGTTGTTATCTGCAGAGCGCAAGTTTCAGACCATTCCCATATCAGTTCATGAATCCTTGCACCCTTTGTCAATTCCTCATTAATGACTAATCCTAATTGGGAAAGAATTAAACTCCAAAATGTGAGCTTTTTTGGGTTTTGGTTTATAGATTCGATTTGAAGGGTTTGTAACTTTGTCTCTGTTGATCAAGAATGAATCAACACGAAAATCTACTGTCGTTAGGCATATTTGAAATGTGTAGAGGGCTCTGATTCAAAAGGGCTAACTTAATGGAGTAACATAACAAAGTTGTAATTAAATGTGTTGATGAATGTTTGATACCATATTTTACTGTAGAGACCATGAGTCCATTTTCAATTTCTCCGACAAAATAAATCTTTATGTTTTGTTTTTTCAAAGGTTGCCACTGAGTTATCCACAGGAACCAAATGTTCAACATTATGCACTTTCATGAAAATCAGGGGGTCCAAACTCCTTCTGCAACCCTGCCTCAACTCTATCAACCTTAAATTCAACATTAGTGTTGCTAGATGTTAGAATTCTCAAGCCCTCAATCCATATGCAAAAACTGAAATTAAAACTGAAGAACATGGAACCTGATTCCCTGAAGCGGAATCGAAAATCTAAAATCTTGAATTGAGCTGTAGGATGGAGGCTTCTATTACTATATTAGATATATTCTTAAGGTATATAGTATAATTTTTCGGAAAGAACCGAAGGTGTATTCTACATTGGGGTAAATTTTTTATATTTACTTAGCAGGTCCTCCTATTCTGCTCATCAAAGAATAAGAACCAAACTAGTTTGAGTATACGCCATATTAGTCCACAATAGTAAAAGGTCCTAACTGAATTTAACCGAATTGATCACTTTAATAGGAGCAACAAGATCAATAGTAATGCAACATACAACTAATTATAATGTATCAAATCCACTAGTTTTACACTAGAAACTCCTCCTGCCAATTCATAGCCACAACCCACCTCAAGTTTCTTGCCAATGTCAACAAAAACAACGACGGTGTGAAAAGGGAAAAGAATGTGAGGATAGTTTGATAAGTTCGGTACAAAGGGGGGGGGGGGGGAAGAATGTGAGGATAGTTTGATTGAAGTTCAGTAAAAATGGAGAAAAAGAGTGTGAGAATAGTTAGATAAACAAAGAAACGATAATTATGTAAAGAGTAAGACAATATTTAGTTTCCTTTTTCATTTTTGATTTATTAGGGAATGCTTCATATAAACACGCTCCCTTTGTTCAATTCTTATATCCTATTACTAGGAGTAGTAGAAAAAGGTGTACACCCAGCTAAAAAATAAACGAAAATAAAGGGGAAAACCGAGGTAAAAAATTGAAGAGGAAGAGGTGTTTACACGCGCCTATTATATACACCTAACCGGCATCTCTCTCTTCTCAAACCCTAATCCATTCACTCTCTCTCGTCTTCTCCTTCAGCAGCCTCTTTTCCCTCTTCTCTCGCACCGATTCTGGCCATTCAGTGAAGATTTTTGAAGATATCTCACCGCCAAAATACTCTCCACCTCTCAAGCTTCAAACCTCATACCATTTTCTACCATTTTGCCGTTTCTTGGGTTTGGGAGAACCCTAAATCAACCACGAAAATGAAAGAAAAACTAGGGTTTTATAGATCTGAGGTACGGGATTCATTTGGTTGTGTTTACAGCCCACGAAGATAAAAGAAAAAACTAGGGTTTTGGCAAAAATGTATATTTTTTTTATGTAAAATCGTATGTTTTTGCTGGTTTGTTGGTGTAAAATGGTGTTTGTTGGTGTAACTGTTGTTTATTAGTGTAAACTGATGGTGTAAAATGCTCAGATACTTCGGCCCGTCAAGAGGTGGCTCCGGCCCATCTTTGCAAACTTTTGGTGTAAACTGTTGGCTTATGTAAACTACTAATTGTTTGGTAAAAATGTTGTTTCTTGGCGTAAAATAATGTTTTCTTGTTCAAAGTGGTCTTTGTTAGTGTAAAAACATCATTCTGATTCGTTTGTGTAAAGTGCTGGTTGTTTATATAAAGTGCTGAATGTTTATGTAAAGTATTGTTGGCTTATGTAAACTACTGATTTTTGGTCACAATGCTATTTCTTGTTGTAAAATAATGTTTTCTGGTTCAAAACATCGTTCTGATTCGTTTGTTAAAAGTGCTGGTTGTTTATGTAAAGTACTGTTCGCTTATGTAAACTACTGATTCTTTGGTCAAAATGAGGTTTCTTGGTGTAAAATACTATTTTTTGGTTCAAAGTGGTTTTTGTTAGTGTAAAAACATCGTTCCAATTTGTTTGTGTAAAGTGCTGGTTGTTTATATAAAGTGTTGAATATTTGTGTAAAGTACTGTTGGCTTATGTAAAGTGCTGAATGTTTATGTAAACAACAGTTGGCTTATGTAAACTACTGATTCTTTGGTCAAAATGTTGTTTCTTGGTGTAAAATAATGTTTTCAGGTTCAATGTGGTGTTTGTTAGTGTAAAAACATCGTTCTGATTCGTTTGTGTAATGTGCTCCTTGTTTATGTAAAGTACTGTTGGCTTATGTAAACTACTGACTCTTTGGTCAAAATACTGTTTCTCTGTGTAAAATACTATTTTCTGGTTCAAAATAGTTTTTGTTAGTGTAAAAACATCGTTTTGATTCGTTTGTGTAAAATGCTGGTTGTTTATGTAAAGTGCTGAATATTTATGTAAAGTACTGTTGGCTTATGTAAACTACTATTGAGTCTACCACGTCTTCCATGAGTCCACCACGTCTCAAACAACTATCACCACGTCCAAGAATGCCTACATCCATTCGTTTGAATTTTAACTGATTTTTTTTTTTACAAAAACAGCCCATCACGTCTCAGAACAACTATAACAACGTCAAAAAACAACTAGCACAACGGCCAGAAACGTCTACATCCATACATGTAAATTTAAGCATTTTTTTTTCACAAAGACAACTAGCACCACGTCAAAACAACTAGCACCACGTCCAGAAATGTCTACATCTATACGTGTGAATTTAAAAGGATTTTTTTTACAACGACATTCCACCACGTCTCAAAACAACTAGCACCAGTCAAAAACAACTAGCACCACGTCCTGAAATGTCGACATCCATATGTGTGAATTTAAACAAATTTTTTTAACAAAAATAGTCCATCACGTCTCAGAACAACTAGCACCACGTCCAAAAACAACTAGCACCACGTCCAGAAATTTCTACATCCATGCATGTGAATTTAAGCTATTTTTTCATAAAAACAACTAGCACCACGTCTAAAAACAACTAGCACCATGTCAAAATAACTAGCACCACGTCCAGAAACGTCTACATCCATGCGTGTGAATTTAAACTGATTTTTTTCACAAAGACAACTAGAATCACGTCTCAGAACAACTTGAACCACATCAAAAACATCTAGCACCACATCCAGAAATGTCTACATCCATGCGTGTGAATTTAAACTGATTTTTTTTACAAAGACAACTAGAACCACGTCTCAGAACATCTAGCACCAAGTAAAAAACAACTAGCACCACGTCCAGAAACGTCTGCATCCATGCATGTGAATTTAAACTATTTTTTTCACAAAAACAGCCCACCACGTCTCAGAACAACTATCACCACGTCAAAAAACAACTAGCACCACATCCAAAAACGTCTACATCTATGCGTTTGAATTTAAGTAATTTTTTTAACAAAGACAACTAGCACCACATTTTGGAACAACAAGCACCACGTTTTAGAACAAATAGCACCATGTCCAGAAATGTATTTATGTAAAGTGTTATTGGCTTATGTAAACTACTGACTCTTTGGTCAAAATGCTGTTTCTTGTTGTAAAATAATGTTTTTCGGTTCAAAACATCATTCTGATTCGATTGTGTAAAGTGCTGGTTGTTTATGTAATGTGCTGAAAGTTTATGTAAAGTACTGTGGGCTTATCTAAACTATTGTTAGCTTATATAAACTACTGATTCTTTGGGCAAAATGCTGTTTCTTGGTGCAAAATACTCTTTTCTGGTTCAAAGTTGTCTTTGTTAGTGTAAAAATATCGTTTCTATTCGTTTATGTAAAGTGCTGGTTGTTTGTGTAAAGTGCTGAACGTTTGTGTAAAGTACAGTTGGCATATGTAAAGTGCTGAATGTTTATATAAACTAGTGTTGGCTTAGGTAAGCTACTGATTCTTTGGTCAAAATGTTGTTTCTTGGTGTAAAATAGTGTTTTCTGGTTCAAAGTGGTGTTTATTAGTGTAAAGTGCTGCTTGTTTTCTCGTTTGTGTTTTCTCGTTTGTGTAAATTGCTGAATGTATATGTAAAGTACTGTTGGCTTATGTAAACTACTGATTCTTTGGTCAAAATACTGTTTTTTGGTGTAAAATATTATTTTCTGGTTCAAAATGGTCTTTATTACTGTAAAAACATCATTCTGATTCGTTTGTGTAAAGTGCTGGTTGTTTATGTAAAATGCTGAATGTTTATGTAAAGTACTGTTGGCTTATGTAAACTACTGTTGAGTCTACCACGTCTTCGATGAGTCCACCACGTCTCAAACAACTAGCACCACGTCTCAAACAACTATCACCCCGTCCAAGAACGTCTACATCCATTCGTTTGAATTTAAACTGATTTTTTTCACAAAAACAGCCCACCACGTCTCAGAACAACTACAACAACGTCAAAAATAACTAGTACCACGTCCCGGAAAGTCTACATACATGCATGTAAATTTAAACTATTTTTTTCACAAAAACAACTAGCACCACGTCTCAGAAAAACTAGCACCACATCCAGAAACGTCGAAATCCATGCGTGCGAATTTAAACAGATTTTTTTCACAAAGACAACTAGCACCATGTCTCAGAACAACTTGAACCACGTCAAAAAATAACAAGCACCACGTCCAAAAATGTCTACATCCATGCGTGTGAATTTAAAATGATTTTTTTCACAAAGACATTCCACCACGTCTCAAAACAACTAACACCACTCAAAACCAACTAGCACCACGTCCAGAAACGTCGACATCCATACGTGTGAATTTAAACTGATTTTTTAACAAAAACTAGCACCACCTCTAAAAACAACTAGCACCACGTCCAGAAACGTCTACATCCATGCATGTGAATTTAAGCAATTTTTTTCACGAAGACAACTAGCACCACATCTCAGAACAACTAGCACCACACCAAAACAACTAGCACGACGTCCAGAAAAGTCTACATCCATGCGTGTGAATTTAAACTGATTTTTTTCACAAACACAACTAGAAGCACGTCTCAGAGCAACTTGAACCACGTCAAAAACAATTAGCACCACGTCCAGAAACGTCTACATCCACACGAGTGAATTTAAACTGTTTTTCTTTTTTCACAAAACAGCCCACCACGTCTCAGAACAACTAGCACCACTGAAAAAATAACTAGCACCATGTCCAGAAACGACTACATCCATGCATTTGAATTTAGGTTATTTTTTTAACACAGACAACTAGCACCACGTTTTAGAACAACTAGCACCACGTCCAGAAACGTATTTATGTAAAGTGTTGGCTTATGTAAACTATTGATTCTTTGGTCAAAATGCTGTTTCTTGTTGTAAAATAATGTTTTCTGGTTCAAAACATCATTCTGATTCGATTGTGTAAAGTGCTGGTTGTTTAAGTAAAGTGCTGAATGTTTATGTAAAGTACTGTTGGCTTTTGTAAACTACTGTTGGCTTGTGTAAACTACTGATTTTTTGGGTAAATTACCGTTTCTTAGTGTAAAATAATCTTTTTTGGTTCAAAGTGGTCTTTGTTAGTGTAAAAACATCGTTCCGATTCATTTGTGTGAAGTGCTGGTTGTTTGTGTAAAGTGCTGAACGTTTGTGTAAAGTACAGTTGGCTTATGTAAAGTGCTGAATGTTTATGTAAACTAGTGTTGGCTTAGGTAAGTTGCTGATTCTTTGGCCAAAATGCTATTTCTTGGTGTAAAATAATGTTTTCTGGTTCAAAGTGGTCTTTGTTAGTGTAAAAACATCGTTCTGATTCGTTTGTGTAAAGTGCTGGTTGTTTATGTAAAGTGTTGAATATTTGTGTAAAGTACTGTTGGCTTATGTAAAGTGCTGAATGTTTATGTAAACAACAGTTGGCTTATGTAAACTACTGATTCTTTGGTCAAAATGTTGTTTCTTGGTGTAAAATAATGTTTTCAGGTTCAATGTGGTGTTTGTTAGTGTAAAAACATCGTTCTGATTCGTTTGTGTAATGTGCTCCTTGTTTATGTAAAGGACTCTTGGCTTATGTAAACTACTGACTCTTTGGTCAAAATACTGTTTCTCTGTGTAAAATACTATTTTCTGGTTCAAAATAGTTTTTGTTAGTGTAAAAACATCGTTTTGATTCGTTTGTGTAAAATGCTGGTTGTTTATGTAAAGTGCTGAATATTTATGTAAAGTACTGTTGGCTTATGTAAACTACTATTGAGTCTACCACGTCTTCCATGAGTCCACCACGTCTCAAACAACTAGCACCACGTCTCAAACAACTATCACCACGTCCAAGAACGTCTATATCCATTCGTTTGAATTTTAACTGATTTTTTTTTTTACAAAAACAGCCCATCACGTCTCAGAACAACTATAACAACGTCAAAAAACAACTAGCACCACGTCCAGAAACGTCTACATCCATGCATGTAAATTTAAGCTTTTTTTTTCACAAAGACAACTAGCCCACGTCAAAACAACTAGCACCACATCCAGAAATGTCTACATCTATGCGTGTGAATTTAAAAGGATTTTTTTTACAATGACATACCACCACGTCTCAAAACAACTAGCACCAGTCAAAAACAACTAGCACCACGTCCAGAAATGTCGACATCCATACGTGTGAATTTAAACTGATTTTTTAACAAAAACTAGCACCACCTCTAAAAACAACTAGCACCACGTCCAGAAACGTCTACATCCATACATGTGAATTTAAGTAATTTTTTTCACAAAGACAACTAGCACCACATCTCAGAACAACTAGCACCACATCAAAACAACTAGCACCACGTCCAGAAAAGTCTACATCCATGCGTTTGAATTTAAACTGATTTTTTTCACAAACACAACTAGAAGCACGTCTCAGAACAACTTGAACCACGTCAAAAACAATTTGCACCACGTCCAGAAACGTCCACACGAGTGAATTTAAACTATTTTTCTTTTTTCACAAAACAGCCCACCACGTCTCAGAACAACTAGCACCACTGAAAAAATAACTAGCACCATGTCCAGAAACGACTACATCCATGCATTTGAATTTAGGTTATTTTTTTAACACAGACAACTAGCACCACGTTTTAGAACAACTAGCACCACGTCCAGAAACGTATTTATGTAAAGTGTTGGCTTATGTAAACTGTTGATTCTTTGGTCAAAATGCTGTTTCTTGTTGTAAAATAATGTTTTCTGGTTCAAATCATCATTCTGATTCGATTGTGTAAAGTGCTGGTTGTTTAAGTAAAGTGCTGAATGTTTATGTAAAATACTGTTGGCTTTTGTAAACTACTGTTGGCTTGTGTAAACTACTGATTCTTTGGGTAATTTACCGTTTCTTAGTGTAAAATAATCTTTTCTGGTTCAAAGTGGTCTTTGTTAGTGTAAAAACATCGTTCCGATTCATTTGTGTAAAGTGCTGGTTGTTTGTGTAAAGTGCTGAACGTTTGTGTAAAGTACAGTTGGCTTATATAAAGGGCTGAATGTTTATGTATACTAGTGTTGGCTTAGGTAAGTTGCTGATTCTTTGGCCAAAATGCTATTTCTTGGTGTAAAATAATGTTTTCTGGTTCAAAGTGGTTTTTGTTAGTGTAAAAACATCGTTCTGATTCGTTTGTGTAAAGTGCTGGTTGTTTATATAAAGTGTTGAATATTTGTGTAAAGTACTGTTGGCTTATGTAAAGTGCTGAATGTTTATGTAAACAACAGTTGGCTTATGTAAACTACTGATTCTTTGGTCAAAATGTTGTTTCTTGGTGTAAAATAATGTTTTCAGGTTCAATATGGTGTTTGTTAGTGTAAAAACATCGTTCTGATTCGTTTGTGTAATGTGCTCCTTGTTTATGTAAAGTACTGTTGGCTTCTGTAAACTACTGACACTTTGGTCAAAATATTGTTTCTCTGTATAAAATACTATTTTCTGGTTCAAAATGGTCTTTGTTAGTGTAAAAACATCGTTCTGATTCGTTTGTGTAAAGTGCTGGTTATTTATGTAAAGTGCTGAATATTTATGTAAAGTACTGTTGGCTTATGTAAACTACTATTGAGTCTACCACGTCTTCCATGAGTCCACCACGTCTCAAACAACTAGCCCCACGTCTCAAACAACTATCACCACGTCCAAGAACGTCTACATCCATTCGTTTGAATTTTAACTGATTTTTTTTTTACAAAAACACGTCTCAGAACAACTATAACAACGTCAAAAAACAACTAGCACCACGTCCAGAAACGTCTACATCCATGCATGTAAATTTAAGCTTTTTTTTCACAAAGACAACTAGCCCACGTCAAAACAACTAGCACCACGTCCAGAAATGTCTACATCTATGCGTGTGAATTTAAAAGGATTTTTTTTACAACGACATTCCACCACGTCTCAAAACAACTAGCACCAGTCAAAAACAACTAGCACCACGTCCAGAAATATCGACATCCATACGTGTGAATTTAAACTGATTTTTTAACAAAAACTAGCACCACCTCTAAAAACAACTAGCACCACGTCCAGAAACGTCTACATCCATACATGTGAATTTAAGTAATTTTTTTCACAAAGACAACTAGCACCACATCTCAGAACAACTAGCACCACATCAAAACAACTAGCACCACGTCCAGAAAAGTCTACATCCATGCGTTTGAATTTAAACTGATTTTTTTCACAAACACAACTAGAAGCACGTCTCAGAACAACTTGAACCACGTCAAAAACAATTTGCACCACGTCCAGAAACGTCCACACGAGTGAATTTAAACTATTTTTCTTTTTTCACAAAACAGCCCACCACGTCTCAGAACAACTAGCACCACTGAAAAAATAACTAGCACCATGTCCAGAAATGACTACATCCATGCATTTGAATTTAGGTTATTTTTTTAACACAGACAACTAGCACCACGTTTTAGAACAACTAGCACCACGTCCAGAAACGTATTTATGTAAAGTGTTGGCTTATGTAAACTGTTGATTCTTTGGTCAAAATGCTGTTTCTTGTTGTAAAATAATGTTTTCTGGTTCAAAACATCATTCTGATTCGATTGTGTAAAGTGCTGGTTGTTTAAGTAAAGTGCTGAATGTTTATGTAAAATACTGTTGGCTTTTGTAAACTACTGTTGGCTTGTGTAAACTACTGATTCTTTGGGTAATTTACCGTTTCTTAGTGTAAAATAATCTTTTCTGGTTCAAAGTGGTCTTTGTTAGTGTAAAAACATCGTTCCGATTCATTTGTGTAAAGTGCTGGTTGTTTGTGTAAAGTGCTGAACGTTTGTGTAAAGTACAGTTGGCTTATATAAAGGGCTGAATGTTTATGTATACTAGTGTTGGCTTAGGTAAGTTGCTGATTCTTTGGCCAAAATGCTATTTCTTGGTGTAAAATAATGTTTTCTGGTTCAAAGTGGTCTTTGTTAGTGTAAAAACATCGTTCTGATTCGTTTGTGTAAAGTGCTGGTTGTTTATATAAAGTGTTGAATATTTGTGTAAAGTACTGTTGGCTTATGTAAAGTGCTGAATGTTTATGTAAACAACAGTTGGCTTATGTAAACTACTGATTCTTTGGTCAAAATGTTGTTTCTTGGTGTAAAATAATGTTTTCAGGTTCAATATGGTGTTTGTTAGTGTAAAAACATCGTTCTGATTCGTTTGTGTAATGTGCTCCTTGTTTATGTAAAGTACTGTTGGCTTCTGTAAACTACTGACACTTTGGTCAAAATATTGTTTCTCTGTATAAAATACTATTTTCTGGTTCAAAATGGTCTTTGTTAGTGTAAAAACATCGTTCTGATTCGTTTGTGTAAAGTGCTGGTTATTTATGTAAAGTGCTGAATATTTATGTAAAGTACTGTTGGCTTATGTAAACTACTATTGAGTCTACCACGTCTTCCATGAGTCCACCACGTCTCAAACAACTAGCACCACGTCTCAAACAACTATCACCACGTCCAAGAACGTCTACATCCATTCGTTTGAATTTTAACTGATTTTTTTTTTACAAAAACAGCCCATCACGTCTCAGAACAACTATAACAACGTCAAAAAACAACTAGCACCACGTCCAGAAACGTCTACATCCATGCATGTAAATTTAAGCTTTTTTTTCACAAAGACAACTAGCCCACGTCAAAACAACTAGCACCACGTCCAGAAATGTCTACATCTATGCGTGTGAATTTAAAAGGATTTTTTTTACAACGACATTCCACCACGTCTCAAAACAACTAGCACCAGTCAAAAACAACTAGCACCACGTCCAGAAATATCGACATCCATACGTGTGAATTTAAACTGATTTTTTAACAAAAACTAGCACCACCTCTAAAAACAACTAGCACCACGTCCAGAAACGTCTACATCCATGCATGTGAATTTAAGCAATTTTTTTCACAAAGACAACTAGCACCACATCAAAACAACTAGCACCACGTCCAGAAAAGTCTACATCCATGCGTGTGAATTTAAACTGATTTTTTTCACAAACACAACTAGAAGCACGTCTCAGAACAACTTGAACCACGTCAAAAACAATTAGCACCACGTCCAGAAACGTCTACATCCACACGAGTGAATTTAAACTATTTTTCTTTTTTCACAAAACAGCCCACCACGTCTCAGAATAACTAGCACCACTGAAAAAATAACTAGCACCATGTCCAGAAACGACTACATCCATGCCTTTGAATTTAGGTTATTTTTTTAACACAGACAACTAGCACCACGTTTTAGAACAACTAGCACCACGTCCAGAAACGTATTTATGTAAAGTGTTGGCTTATGTAAACTATTGATTCTTTGGTCAAAATGCTGTTTCTTGTTGTAAAATAATGTTTTCTGGTTCAAAACATCATTCTGATTCGATTGTGTAAAGTGCTGGTTGTTTAAGTAAAGTGTTGAATGTTTATGTAAAGTACTGTTGGCTTTTGTAAACTACTGTTGGCTTGTGTAAACTACTGATTGTTTGGGTAAATTACCGTTTCTTAGTGTAAAATAATCTTTTCTTGTTCAAAGTGGTCTTTGTTAGTGTAAAAACATCGTTCCGATTCATTTGTGTAAAGTGCTGGTTGTTTGTGTAAAGTGCTGAACGTTTGTGTAAAGTACAGTTGGCTTATGTAAAGTGCTGAATGTTTATGTAAACTAGTGTTGGCTTAGGTAAGTTGCTGATTCTTTGGCCAAAATGCTATTTCTTGGTGTAAAATAATGTTTTCTGGATCAAAGTGGTCTTTGTTAGTGTAAAAACATCGTTCTGATTCTTTTGTGTAAAGTGCTGGTTGTTTATGTAAAGTGTTGAATATTTGTGTAAAGTACTGTTGGCTTATGTAAAGTGCTGAATGTTTATGTAAACAACAGTTGGCTTATGTAAACTACTGATTCTTTGGTCAAAATGTTGTTTCTTGGTGTAAAATAATGTTTTCAGGTTCAATGTGGTGTTTGTTAGTGTAAAAACATCGTTCTGATTCGTTTGTGTAATGTGCTCCTTGTTTATGTAAAGTACTGTTGGCTTATGTAAACTACTGACTCTTTGGTAAAAATACTGTTTCTTTGTGCAAAATACTATTTTCTGGTTCAAAATGGTCTTTGTTAGTGTAAAAACATCGTTCTGATTCGTTTGTGTAAAGTGCTGGTTGTTTATGTAAAGTGCTGAATATTTATGTAAAGTACTGTTGGCTTATGTAAACTACTATTGAGTCTACCACGTCTTCCATGAGTCCACCACGTCTCAAACAACTAGCACCACGTCTCAAACAACTATCACCACGTCCAAGAACGTCTACATCCATTCGTTTGAATTTTAACTGATTTTTTTTTTTACAAAAACAGCCCATCACGTCTCAGAACAACTATAATAACGTCAAAAAACAACTAGCACCACGTCCAGAAACGTCTACATCCATGCATGTAAATTTAAGCTTTTTTTTCACAAAGACAACTAGCCCAGGTCAAAACAACTAGCACCACGTCCAGAAATGTCTACATTTATGCGTGTGAATTTAAAAGGATTTTTTTTACAACGACATTCCACCACGTCTCAAAACAACTAGCACAAGTCAAAAACAACTAGCACCACGTCCAGAAATGTCGACATCCATACGTGTGAATTTAAACTGATTTTTTAACAAAAACTAGCACCACCTCTAAAAACAACTAGCACCACGTCCAGAAATGTCTACATCCATGCATGTGAATTTAAGCAATTTTTTTCACAAAGACAACTAGCACCACATCTCAGAACAACTAGCACCACATAAAAACAACTAGCGCCACGTCCAGAAAAGTCTACATCCATGCGTGTGAATTTAAACTAATTTTTTTCACAAACACAACTAGAAGCACGTCTCAGAACAACTTGAACCACGTCAAAAACAATTAGCACCATGTCCAGAAACGTCTACATCCACACGAGTGAATTTAAACTGTTTTTCTTTTTTCACAAAACAGCCCACCACGTCTCAGAACAACTAGCACCACTGAAAAAATAACTAGCACCATGTCCAGAAACGACTACATCCATGCATTTGAATTTAGGTTATTTTTTTAACACAGACAACTAGCACCACGTTTTAGAACAACTAGCACCACGTCCAGAACCGTATTTATGTAAAGTGTTGGCTTATGTAAACTATTGATTCTTTGGTCAAAATGCTGTTTCTTGTTGTAAAATAATGTTTTCTGGTTCAAAACATCATTCTGATTCGATTGTGTAAAGTGCTGGTTGTTTAAGTAAAGTGCTGAATGTTTATGTAAAGTACTGTTGGCTTTTGTAAACTACTGTTGGCTTGTGTAAACTACTGATTCTTTGGGTAAATTACCGTTTCTTAGTGTAAAATAATCTTTTCTGGTTCAAAGTGGTCTTTGTTAGTGTAAAAACATCGTTCCGATTCATTTGTGTAAAGTGCTGGTTGTTTGTGTAAAGTGTTGAACGTTTGTGTAAAGTACAGTTGGCTTATATAAAGGGCTGAATGTTTATGTATACTAGTGTTGGCTTAGGTAAGTTGCTGATTCTTTGGCCAAAATGCTATTTCTTGGTGTAAAATAATGTTTTCTGGTTCAAAGTGGTCTTTGTTAGTGTAAAAATATCGTTCTGATTCGTTTGTGTAAAGTGCTGGTTGTTTATATAAAGTGTTGAATATTTGTGTAAAGTACTGTTGGCTTATGTAAAGTGCTGAATGTTTATGTAAACAACAGTTGGCTTATGTAAACTACTGATTCTTTGGTCAAAATGTTGTTTCTTGGTGTAAAATAATGTTTTCAGGTTCAATATGGTGTTTGTTAGTGTAAAAACATCGTTCTGATTCGTTTGTGTAATGTGCTCCTTGTTTATGTAAAGTACTGTTGGCTTCTGTAAACTACTGACACTTTGGTCAAAATATTGTTTCTCTGTATAAAATACTATTTTCTGGTTCAAAATGGTCTTTGTTAGTGTAAAAACATCGTTCTGATTCGTTTGTGTAAAGTGCTGGTTATTTATGTAAAGTGCTGAATATTTATGTAAAGTACTGTTGGCTTATGTAAACTACTATTGAGTCTACCACGTCTTCCATGAGTCCACCACGTCTCAAACAACTAGCACCACGTCTCAAACAACTATCACCACGTCCAAGAACGTCTACATCCATTCGTTTGAATTTTAACTGATTTTTTTTTTACAAAAACAGCCCATCACGTCTCAGAACAACTATAACAACGTCAAAAAACAACTAGCACCACGTCCAGAAACGTCTACATCCATCAATGTAAATTTAAGCTTTTTTTTCACAAAGACAACTAGCCCACGTCAAAACAACTAGCACCACGTCCAGAAATGTCTACATCTATGCGTGTGAATTTAAAAGGATTTTTTTTACAACGACATTCCACCACGTCTCAAAACAACTAGCACCAGTCAAAAACAACTAGCACCACGTCCAGAAATATCGACATCCATACGTGTGAATTTAAACTGATTTTTTAACAAAAACTAGCACCACCTCTAAAAACAACTAGCACCACGTCCAGAAACGTCTACATCCATGCATGTGAATTTAAGCAATTTTTTTCACAAAGACAACTAGCACCACATCAAAACAACTAGCACCACGTCCAGAAAAGTCTACATTCATGCGTGTGAATTTAAACTGATTTTTTTCACAAACACAACTAGAAGCACGTCTCAGAACAACTTGAACCACGTCAAAAACAATTAGCACCACGTCCAGAAACGTCTACATCCACACGAGTGAATTTAAACTATTTTTCTTTTTTCACAAAACAGCCCACCACGTCTCAGAACAACTAGCACCACTGAAAAAATAACTAGCACCATGTCCAGAAACGACTACATCCATGCCTTTGAATTTAGGTTATTTTTTTAACACAGACAACTAGCACCACGTTTTAGAACAACTAGCACCACGTCCAGAAACGTATTTATGTAAAGTGTTGGCTTATGTAAACTATTGATTCTTTGGTCAAAATGCTGTTTCTTGTTGTAAAATAATGTTTTCTGGTTCAAAACATCATTCTGATTCGATTGTGTAAAGTGCTGGTTGTTTAAGTAAAGTGTTGAATGTTTATGTAAAGTACTGTTGGCTTTTGTAAACTACTGTTGGCTTGTGTAAACTACTGATTGTTTGGGTAAATTACCGTTTCTTAGTGTAAAATAATCTTTTCTTGTTCAAAGTGGTCTTTGTTAGTGTAAAAACATCGTTCCGATTCATTTGTGTAAAGTGCTGGTTGTTTGTGTAAAGTGCTGAACGTTTGTGTAAAGTACAGTTGGCTTATGTAAAGTGCTGAATGTTTATGTAAACTAGTGTTGGCTTAGGTAAGTTGCTGATTCTTTGGCCAAAATGCTATTTCTTGGTGTAAAATAATGTTTTCTGGATCAAAGTGGTCTTTGTTAGTGTAAAAACATCGTTCTGATTCGTTTGTGTAAAGTGCTGGTTGTTTATGTAAAGTGTTGAATATTTGTGTAAAGTACTGTTGGCTTATGTAAAGTGCTGAATGTTTATGTAAACAACAGTTGGCTTATGTAAACTACTGATTCTTTGGTCAAAATGTTGTTTCTTGGTGTAAAATAATGTTTTCAGGTTCAATGTGGTGTTTGTTAGTGTAAAAACATCGTTCTGATTCGTTTGTGTAATGTGCTCCTTGTTTATGTAAAGTACTGTTGGCTTATGTAAACTACTGACTCTTTGGTCAAAATACTGTTTCTTTGTGCAAAATACTATTTTCTGGTTCAAAATGGTCTTTGTTAGTGTAAAAACATCGTTCTGATTCGTTTGTGTAAAGTGCTGGTTGTTTATGTAAAGTGCTGAATATTTATGTAAAGTACTGTTGGCTTATGTAAACTACTATTGAGTCTACCACGTCTTCCATGAGTCCACCACGTCTCAAACAACTAGCACCACGTCTCAAACAACTATCACCACGTCCAAGAACGTCTACATCCATTCGTTTGAATTTTAACTGATTTTTTTTTTACAAAAACAGCCCATCACGTCTCAGAACAACTATAATAACGTCAAAAAACAACTAGCACCACGTCCAGAAACGTCTACATCCATGCATGTAAATTTAAGCTTTTTTTTCACAAAGACAACTAGCCCAGGTCAAAACAACTAGCACCACGTCCAGAAATGTCTACATTTATGCGTGTGAATTTAAAAGGATTTTTTTTACAACGACATTCCACCACGTCTCAAAACAACTAGCACAAGTCAAAAACAACTAGCACCACGTCCAGAAATGTCGACATCCATACGTGTGAATTTAAACTGATTTTTTAACAAAAACTAGCACCACCTCTAAAAACAACTAGCACCACGTCCAGAAACGTCTACATCCATGCATGTGAATTTAAGCAATTTTTTTCACAAAGACAACTAGCACCACATCTCAGAACAACTAGCACCACATAAAAACAACTAGCGCCACGTCCAGAAAAGTCTACATCCATGCGTGTGAATTTAAACTAATTTTTTTCACAAACACAACTAGAAGCACGTCTCAGAACAACTTGAACCACGTCAAAAACAATTAGCACCATGTCCAGAAACGTCTACATCCACACGAGTGAATTTAAACTGTTTTTCTTTTTTCACAAAACAGCCCACCACGTCTCAGAACAACTAGCACCACTGAAAAAATAACTAGCACCATGTCCAGAAATGACTACATCCATGCATTTGAATTTAGGTTATTTTTTTAACACAGACAACTAGCACCACGTTTTAGAACAACTAGCACCACGTCCAGAACCGTATTTATGTAAAGTGTTGGCTTATGTAAACTATTGATTCTTTGGTCAAAATGCTGTTTCTTGTTGTAAAATAATGTTTTCTGGTTCAAAACATCATTCTGATTCGATTGTGTAAAGTGCTGGTTGTTTAAGTAAAGTGCTGAATGTTTATGTAAAGTACTGTTGGCTTTTGTAAACTACTGTTGGCTTGTGTAAACTACTGATTCTTTGGGTAAATTACCGTTTCTTAGTGTAAAATAATCTTTTCTGGTTCAAAGTGGTCTTTGTTAGTGTAAAAACATCGTTCCGATTCATTTGTGTAAAGTGCTGGTTGTTTGTGTAAAGTGCTGAACGTTGGTGTAAAGTACAGTTGGCTTATATAAAGGGCTGAATGTTTATGTAAACTAGTGTTGGCTTAGGTAAGTTGCTGATTCTTTGGCCAAAATGCTATTTCTTGGTGTAAAATAATGTTTTCTGGTTCAAAGTGGTATTTGTTAGTGTAAAAACATCGTTCTGATTCGTTTGTGTAAAGTGCTGGTTGTTTATGTAAAGTGTTGAATATTTGTGTAAAGTACTGTTGGCTTATGTAAAGTGCTGAATGTTTATGTAAACAACAGTTGGCTTGTGTAAACTACTGATTCTTTGGTCAAAATGTTGTTTCTTGGTGTAAAATAATGTTTTCAGGTTCAATATGGTGTTTGTTAGTGTAAAAACATCGTTCTGATTCGTTTGTGTAATGTGCTCCTTGTTTATGTAAAGTACTGTTGGCTTCTGTAAACTATTGACACTTTGGTCAAAATATTGTTTCTCTGTGTAAAATGCTATTTTCTGGTTCAAATTGGTTTTTGTTAGTGTAAAAACATCGTTCTGATTCGTTTGTGTAAAGTGCTGGATATTTATGTAAAGTACTGTTGGCTTATGTAAACTACTATTGAGTCTTCCACGTCTTCCATGAGTCCACCACGTCTCAAACAACTAACACCACGTCTCAAACAACTATCACCACGTCCAAGAACGTCTACATCCATTCGTTTGAATTTTAACTGATTTTTTTTTACAAAAACAGCCCATCACGTCTCAGAACAACTATAACAACGTCAAAAAACAACTAGCACCACGTCCAGAAACGTCTACATCCATGCATGTAAATTTAAGCTTTTTTTTCGCAAAGACAACTAGCCCACGTCAAAACAACCAGCACCACGTCCAGAAATGTCTACATCTATGCGTGTGAATTTAAAAGGATTTTTTTTACAATGACATTCCACCACGTCTCAAAACAACTAGCACCAGTCAAAAACAACTAGCACCACGTCCAGAAATGTCGACATCCATACGTGTGAATTTAAACTGATTTTTTTAACAAAAATAGTCCATCACATCTCAGAACAACTAGCACCACGTCCAAAAACAACTAGCACAACGTCCAGAAATGTCTACATCCATGCATATGAATTTAAGCTATTTTTTCACAAAAACAACTAGCACCACGTCTCAAAACAACTAGCACCATGTCAAAACAACTAGCACCACGTCCAGAAACGTCTACATCCATGCGTGTGAATTTAAACTAATTTTTTTGACAAAGACAACTAGAACCACGTCTCCGAACAACTTGAACCACATTAAAAACATCTAGCACCACATCCAGAAATGTCTAAATCCATGCGTGTGAATTTAAACTGATTTTTTTCACAAAGACAACTAGAACCATGTCTCAGAACAACTAGCACCACGTAAAAAACAACTAGCACCACGTCCAAAAACGTCTGCATCCATGCATGTGAATTTAAACTATTTTTTTCACAAAAACAGCCCGTCACGTCTCAGAACAACTAGCACCACGTCAAAAAACAACTACCACCACATCCAAAAACGTCTACATCTATGCGTTTGAATTTAAGTAATTTTTTTAACAAAGACAACTAGCACCACGTTTTGGAACAACTAGCACCACGTTTTAGAACAACTAGCACCATGTCCAGAAACGTATTTATGTAAAGTGTTATTGGCTTATGTAAACTACTGGCTCTTTGGTCAAAATGCTGTTTCTTGTTGTAAAATAATGTTTTCCGGTTCAAAACATCATTCTGATTCGATTGTGTAAAGTGCTGGTTGTTTATGTAAAGTGCTGAAAGTTTATGTAAAGTACTGTGGGCTTATCTAAACTATTGTTAGCTTATATAAACTACTGATTCTTTGAGCAAAATGCTGTTTCTTGGTGCAAAATACTCTTTTCTGGTTCAAAATTGTCTTTGTTAGTGTAAAAATATCGTTCCGATTCGTTTATGTAAAGTGCTGGTTGTTTGTGTAAAGTGCTGAACGTTTGTGTAAAGTACAGTTGGCATATGTAAAGTGCTGAATGTTTATATAAACTAGTGTTGGCTTAGGTAAGCTACTGATTCTTTGGTCAAAATGCTGTTTCTTGGTGTAAAATAATGTTTTCTGGTTCAAAGTGGTGTTTATTAGTGTAAAGTGCTGCTTGTTTTCTCGTTTGTGTTTTCTCGTTTGTGTAAATTGCTGAATGTATATGTAAAGTACTGTTGGCTTATGTAAACTACTGATTCTTTGGTCAAAATACTGTTTTTTGGTGTAAAATATTATTTTCTGGTTCAAAATGGTCTTTATTACTGTAAAAACATCATTCTGATTCGTTTGTGTAAAGTGCTGGTTGTTTATGTAAAATGCTGAATGTTTATGTAAAGTACTGTTGGCTTATGTAAACTACTGTTGAGTCTACCACGTCTTCGATGAGTCCACCACGTCTCAAGCAACTAGCACCACGTCTCAAACAACTATCACCCCGTCCAAGAACGTCTACATCCATTCGTTTGAATTTAAACTGATTTTTTTCACAAAAACAGCCCACCACGTCTCAGAACAACTACAACAACGTCAAAAATAACTAGCACCACGTCCAGAAAAGTCTTCATACATGCATGTAAATTTAAACTATTTTTTTCACAAAAACAACTAGCACCACGTCTCAGAACAACTAGCACCACATCCAGAAACGTCAAAATCCATGCGTGTGAATTTAAACAGATTTTTTTCACAAAGACAACTAGCACCATATCTCAGAACAACTTGAACCACGTCAAAAATAACAAGCACCACGTCCAAAAATGTCTACATCCATGCGTGTGAATTTAAAATGATTTTTTTCACAAAGACATTCCACCACGTCTCAAAACAACTAGCACCACTCAAAACCAACTAGCACCATGTCCAGAAACGTCGACATCCATACGTGTGAATTTAAACTGATTTTTTAACAAAGACTAGCACCACCTCTAAAAACAACTAGCACCACGTCCAGAAACGTCTACATCCATGCATGTGAATTTAAGCAATTTTTTTCACAAAGACAACTAGCACCACATCTCAGAACAACTAGCACCACATCAAAACAACTAGCACCACGTCCAGAAAAGTCTACATCCATGCGTGTGAATTTAAACTGATTTTTTTCACAAACACAACTAGAAGCACGTCTCAGAACAACTTGAACCACGTCAAAAACAATTAGCACCACGTCCAGAAACGTCTACATCCACACGAGTGAATTTAGACTGTTTTTCTTTTTTCACAAAACAACTCACCACGTCTCAGAACAACTAGCACCACTGACAAAATAACTTGTACCATGTCCAGAAACGACTACATCCATGCATTTGAATTTAGGTTATTTTTTTAACACAGACAACTAGCACCACATTTTAGAACAACTAGCACCACGTCCAGAAACATTTTCTGGTTCAAAACATCATTCTGATTCGATTGTGTAAAGTGCTGGTTGTTTTTGTAAAGTGCTGAATGTTTATGTAAAGTACCGTTGGCTTTTGTAAACTACTGTTGGCTTGTGTAAACTACTGATTCTTTGGGTAAATTGCCGTTTCTTGGTGTAAAATAATCTTTTCTGGTTCAAAGTGGTCTTTGTTAGTGTAAAAACATCGTTCCGATTCATTTGTGTAAAGTGCTGATTGTTTGTGTAAAGTGCTGAACGTTTGTGTAAAGTACAGTTGGCTTATGTAAAGTGCTGAATGTTTATGTAAACTAGTGTTGGCTTAGGTAAGTTACTGATTCTTTGGCCAAAATGCTGTTTCTTGGTGTAAAATAATGTTTTCTGGTTCAAAGTGATGTTTGTTGGTGTAAAAACATCGTTTTGATTCGTTTGTGTAACGTGCTGGTTGTTTATGTAAAGTGCTGAATATTTATGTAAAGTACTGTTGGCTTATGTAAACAATTGTTGGCTTATGTAAATTACTGTTGGCTTATGTAAAGTGGTGGTTGTTTATGTAGTGTGCTAAATGTTTATGTAAAGTACTATTGGCTTATGTAAACTACTGTAGGCTTATGTAAACTACTGATTCTTTAGAAAAATGCTATTTCATGGTGTAAAATACTCTTTTCCGGTTTAAAGTGGTATTTGTTAGTGTAAAAATATCGTTCCGATTCGTCAGTGTAAAGTGCTGATTGTTTGTGTAAAGTGCTGAACGTTTGTGTAAAGTACAGTTGGCTTATGTAAAGTGCTGAATGTTTATGTAAACTAGTGTTGGCTTAGTTAAGCTGCTGATTCTTTAGTCAAAATGCTGTTTCCTGGTGTAAAATAATGTTTTCGGGTTCAAAGTGGTGTTTGTTAGTTTGAAAACATCGTTCTGATTCGTTTGTGTAAAGTGCTGCTTGTTTATGTAAAATGCTGAATGTTTATGTAAAGTACTGTTGGCTTATGTAAACTATTGTTGGCTTATGTAAACTACTGTTGGCTTATGTAAAGTGCTGGTTGTTTATGTAAAGTACTATTGGCTTATGCAAACTATTGTAGGCTTATGGAAACTACTGATTCTTTGGGCAAAATCCTTGTTCTTGGTGTAAAATACTCTTTTCTGGTTCAAAGTGGTCTTTGTTAGTGTAAAAACATCGTTCTGATTCGTTTGTGTAAAGTGCTGGTAGTTTGTGTAAAGTGCTGAACGTTTGTGTAAAGTACAGTTGGCTTATGTAAAGTGCTGAATGTTTATGTAAACTAGTGTTGGCTTAGTTAAGCTGCTGATTCTTTAGTCAAAATGCTGTTTCCTGGTGTAAAATAATGTTTTCGGGTTCAAAGTGGTGTTTGTTAGTTTGAAAACATCGTTCTGATTCGTTTGTGTAAAGTGCTGCTTGTTTATGTAAAATGCTGAATGTTTATGTAAAGTACTGTTGGCTTATGTAAACTATTGTTGGCTTATGTAAACTACTGTTGGCTTATGTAAAGTGCTGGTTGTTTATGTAAAGTACTATTGGCTTATGCAAACTATTGTAGGCTTATGGAAACTACTGATTCTTTGGGCAAAATCCTTGTTCTTGGTGTAAAATACTCTTTTCTGGTTCAAAGTGGTCTTTGTTAGTGTAAAAACATCGTTCTGATTCGTTTGTGTAAAGTGCTGGTTGTTTGTGTAAAGTGCTGAACGTTTGTGTAAAGTACAATTGGCTAATGTAAAGTGCTGAATGTTTATGTAAACTACTGTTGGCTTAGGTAAGCTACTGATTCTTTGGTCAAAATGCTGTTTCCTTGTGTAAAATAATATTTTCTAGTTTAAAGTGGTGTTTGTTTGTGTAAAAACATCGTTCCGATTCGTTTGTGTAAAGTGTTGCTTGTTTATGTAAAGTACTGTTGGCTTATGTAAACTACTGATTCTTTGGTCAAAATGCTGTTTCTTGGTGTAAAATACTATTTTCTGGTTCAAAGCGGTCTTTGTTAGTGTAAAAACATCGTTCTGAATGTTTATGTGAAGTACTGTTGACTTATGTAAACTACTGTTGAGTCTACTAGGTCTCAAACAACTAGCACCACGTCTCAAACAACTAGCAGCACGTCCAAAAATGTATACATCCATTCGTGTGAATTTAAACTGATTTTTTTAACAAAAACAACCCACCACGTCTCCGAACAACTAAAACAACGTCCAAAAACAACTAGCACCACGTCCAGAAATGTTTACATCCCTGCATGTAAATTTAAGCTATTTTTTCACCAAGATAACCAGCACCACGTCTCAGAACAACTAACAGCACATCCATAAACGCCGACATCCATGCGTGTGAATTTAAAAAGATTTTTTTCACAAAGACATTCCAACACGTCTCAAAACAACTACACCAGTCAACAACAACTAGCACCACATCCAGAAATATCGACATCCTTGCATGTGAATTTAATTTATTTTTTCACAAAAACAGTCCACCACATCTCAGAACAACTAGCTCCACGTCTAAAATTACCTAGCACCACGTCCAGAAATGTCTACATCCATGCCTGTGAATTTAAACTATTTTTTTCGCAAAGAAAACTAGCACCACGTCTCAGAACAACTAGCACCATATCAAAAACAACTAGCACCACGTCCAGAAACGTCTACATCCATGCGTGTGAATTTAAACAGATTTTTTTCACAAAGACAACTAGCACCATGTCTCAGAACAACTTGAACCACGTCAAAAATAACTAGCACCACGTCCAAAAATGTCTACATCCATGCGTGTGAATTGAAAATGATTTTTTTACATAGACATTCCACCACGTCTCAAAACAACTAGCTCCACTCAAAACCAACTAGCACCACGTCCAGAAACGTCGACATCCATGCGTGTGAATTTAAACTGATTTTTTTATCAAAAAACTAGCACCACCTCCAAAAAAAACTAGCACCATGTCTCAAAACAACTAGCACCAAATCAAAACTACTAGCACCACGTCCAGAAACGTCTACATCCATGCGTGTGAATTTAAACTGATTTTTTTCACAAACACAACTAGAACCACGTCTCAGAACAACTTGAACCACGTCAAAAACAACTAGCCCCATGTCCAAAAACATCTACATCCATACGAGTGAAATTAAACTGTCTTTCATTTTTCACAAAATAGCCCACCACGTCTCAGAACAACTAGCACCACTGAAAACAAATAACTAGCACCATGTCCAGAAACGACTACATCCATGCGTTTGAATTTAAGTTATTTTTTTAACGCAGACAACTAGCACCACGTTTACTAGCACCATGTCCAGAAATGTATTGAAGTAAAGTGTTGTTGGCTTATGTAAACTACTGATTCTTTGGTCAAAATGCTGTTTCTCGTTGTAAAATAATGTTTTCTGGTTCAAAACATCATTCTGATTCGATTGTGTAAAGTGCTTGTTGTTTATGTAAAGTGTTGAATGTTTATGTAAAATACTGTTGGCTTTTGTAAACTACTGTTGGCTTGTGTAAACTACTGCTTCTTTGGGTAAATTGCCATTTCTTGGTGTAAAATAATCCTTTCTGGTTCAAAGTGGTCTTTGTTAGTGTAAAAACATCGTTTCGATTCATTTGTGTAAAGTGCTGGTTGTTTGTGTAAAGTGCTGAACGTTTGTGAAAAGTACAGTTGACTTATGTAAAGTGCTGAATGTTTATGTAAAATAGTGTTGGCTTAGGTAAGCTACTGATTCTTTGGTCAAAATGTTGTTTCTTGGTGTAAAATAATGTTTTCAGGTTCAAAGTGGTGTTTGTTAGTTTGAAAACATCGTTCTGATTCGTTTGTATAAAGTGCTGAATGTTTATGTAAAGTACTGTTGGCTTATGTAAACTACTGTTGGCTTATGTTAACTGCTGGTTGTTTATGTAAAGTGCTTAATGTTTATGTAAAGTACTATTGGCTTATGTAAATTACTGTAGGCTTATGTAAACTACTGATTCTTTAGAAAAATGCTATTTCATGGTGTAAAATACTCTTTTCTGGTTCAAAGTGGTATTTGTTAGTGTAAAAATATCGTTCTGATTTGTTAGTGTAAAGTGCTGATTGTTTGTGTAAAGTGTTGAACGTTTGTGTAAAGTACAGTTGGCTTATGTAAAGTGCTGAATGTTTATGTAAACTAGTGTTGGCTTAGGTAAGTTGCTGATTCTTTAGTCAAAATGCTGTTTCCTGGTGTAAAATAATGTTTGCGGGTTCAAAGTGGTGTTTGTTAGTTTGAAAACATCATTCTGATTCGTTTGTGTAAAGTGCTGCTTGTTTATGTAAAATGCTGAATGTTTATGTAAAGTACTGTTGGCTTATGTAAACTATTGTTGGCTTATGTAAACTACTGTTGGCTTATGTAAAGTGCTGGTTGTTTATGTAAAGTACTGTTGGCTTATGTAAACTATTGTAGGCTTATGTAAACTACTGATTCTTTGGGCAAAATCCTGTTTCTTGGTGTAAAATACTATTTTCTGGTTCAAAGTGGTCTTTGTTAGTGTAAAAACATCATTCCGATTCGTTTGTGTAAAGTGCTGGTTGTTTGTGTAAAGTGCTGAACGTTTGTGTAAAGTACAGTTGGCGTATGTATAGTGCTGAATGTTTATGTAAACTACTGTTGGCTTAGGTAAGCTACTGATTCTTTGGGCAAAATGCTTTTATTCAGTGTAAAATAATATTTTCTGGTTCAAAGTGGTGTTTGTTTGTGTAAAAACATCGTTCTAATTCGTTTGTGTAAAGTGTTGGTTGTTTATGTAAAGTGCTGAATGTATATGTAAAGTACTGTTGGCTTATGTAAACTACTGTTGGCTTATGTAAACTACTGATTCTTTGGTCAAAATGTTGTTTCTTGTGTAAAATACTATTTTCTGGTTCAAAGCGATCTTTGTTAGTGTAAAATTATCGTTCTGATTCATTTGTGTAAAGTGCTGGTTGTTTATGTAAAATGCTGAATGTTTATGTGAAGTACAGTTGACTTATGTAAAGTGCTGAATGTTTATGTATACTAGTGTTGGCTTAGGTAAGCTACTGATTCTTTGGTCAAAATGCTGTTTCTTGGTGTAAAATAATGTTTTCGGGTTCAAAGTGGTGTTTGTTAGTTTAAAAACATCGTTCTGATTTGTTTGTGTAAAGTACTGCTTGTTTATGTAAAATGCTGAATGTTTACGTAAAGTACTGTTGGCTTATGTAAACTACTGTTGACTTATGTAAAGTGCTGGTTGTTCATGTAAAGTACTGTTGGCTTATGTAACTATTGTAGGCTTATGTGAACTACTGATTCTTTGCGCAAAATCCTATTTCTTGGTGTAAATTACTCTTTTCTGGTTCAAAGTGGTCTTTGTTAGTCTAAAAACATCGTTCCGATGCGTTTGTGTAAAGTCCTGGTTGTTTGTGTAAAGTGCTGAACGTTTGTGTAAAGTACAGATGACGTATGTAACGTGCTAAATGTTTAAGTAAACTACTGTTGGCTTAGGTAAGCTTCTGATGTTGGATTGTGTTTAGGCATTTAATTCAAAATTAAACGGCGAAATTCCTAAACACTAAGAATTCGGGTCTTACCCTTGAAGCGTAATCGGTTGTGCAGTCGCCTGGCTCCTTTGAGAATAGTGCGTTCACCAACAATTCACGTGAATTGTCTCTACGATCTTGCACTGGAGTCTCTCAGAACCGGTGCTAGCCCAAAAGTGCCTGTCAAGAGAAAATGATTTTCTCTGGGATAGAGGTTTTTTGGAAGAGCGTCTGTCTGTTCTCTTTCTTTTTTAATTTTTAGAGAGTCAGTTTTTAAAATCTTTTAAAACGTGTTTAAAACCAATTTTTCCTAAAAACTCTCAACAGACAGATACTTCTCTGATTTGAGAAGTATTTGTTAAATAATTAATTATAATTAATTATTTACTGTTGGGTTTAACCAACACCATGGATCAACCCATTGATCCATGGATCAGGCTGATGGGTCAAGAACCTCAATTCACAATTAGGTCCCTTGATTTGTCAGCCCAATTCAATTCTTCCTAGGTAATTAATTAACTCTTAATTAATACCATAATACTCTTCAATAATATTTAATTAAACTATTTAATTAAATATTATCAATTTAAGTATAACTCTTATACTTAAAACCAGGCAAATTAATTCTGAATCATCGAACTCACTTATGTGCGATCCTGTAGGCCCATTCCAAATTGACAATGAATAAATTAATCTTATTAATTAATCCATAAATCATTAGTGGTCTCTAGCAAGACATAATGACTACACAATTCAGAACGGAGGGTCGAATGGTGATTCAACACAACCTTCCAAGTATACTACGTAACGTCCTCTACACTGATATCCAGTTTAGCATAAGGCATAGAACCAATCATCCTTATATAGCTAAACGTTTTACTTGATCTTTTAGTGACACTGAACTTAATCAAGCAAATGATAACCCTTATCATTTCTTGGGCACGGCCATGCACTTCTCAGTTCACTATCAAGCGGCCAAGATATCATCTCTCATTTAAAAGAGACTTGTAGTCCCATCACTTCACCTACATACCTTAGCGTGACTCATAGTGTACCCAATCATACCCGTACTTGGCAACCTGTTACGGTCCCGTTAGGCATATGTCAAAGCACACTCTAATTCACCTAAGACTATGCAGTGATTTCTGGTCTAAGGATCCTCGTACGAGTACTACTCAAAAGAATCACTCATGATCTAAAAGTCCATGGAGTGTTTCATTTTGGCAGATCGATTTCATGAAATTCAATATGCACAAGAATATAATTTCATGAAATTAACTCATCAGATAAATAATCAATCAAACGACAGATGTCTTATTTGCATAAATAACCCTCAAAGTTTTTTTTACATAAATAGCCCTCAAAAGGGCACATACACCAACAATCTCCCACTTGCCCGTTGAAGGGCTATGTCCTAAACTGTTTAAGACCAAGCTCTATTACATGTCTATCAATCTTTGACTGTGGTAGAGCTTTTGTGAGAGGATCTACTACATTGTCGTCTGACCCTATTTTGCATACTTTCACATCTCCTCGATCAATGATCTCTCGGATGAGGAGAAACCTTCTGAGTATATGTTTGGTTTTCTGGTGTGACCGAGGCTCCTTAGCTTGTGCGATGGCCCCGTTATTGTCACAGAAAAGTTCTATCGGATCATGGATACTCGGTATCACTCCGATGTCTGACACGAACTTTCTCAACCAAACAGCTTCCTTTGCAGCATCTGATGCAACAATGTACTCAGACTCTGTTGTAGAATCGGCTGTTGTATGTTGCTTTGAGCTTTTCCAACTTATTGCACTGCCATTCAGACTAAACACGTAGCCTGATTGTGACTTCATGTCATCTTGATCTGTTTGGAAAGCAGCATCAGCGTAACCTTGTACAATGAGCTGTTCTTGTCCTCCATACACTAGCATTAATCCTTTAGTTCTTCGTAAGTACTTTAGGATTGCTTTGACTGCAGTCCAATGATCTGTTCCTGGATCTTGTTGGTATCTGCTAGTCATGCTCAGTGCATGTACGACATCCGGGCGGGTACATAACATGGCATACATGATCGATCCTATTGCCGAAGCATATGGTACTCTACTTATTGTATCCCTCTCATCTCTTGTTGAAGGACCTTGGTTCTTCTTCAAGAGAAGGCCATGTCTAAATGGTACCTTACCATTTTTTGAGTTAGACATATTGAATCTTTTCAATATCTTTTCTATCTACCCTTCTTGACTTAGTCCCAGAAGCCTTTTTGACCTATCTCTATAGATCTTGATACCTAGTATCATTTCGGCTTCTCCTAAGTCTTTCATAGAAAATACAGTCCCCAACCATTGTTTGATGTCTTTCATCATGGGAATGTCATTTCCTATGAGTAGGATGTCGTCCACATATAGGACAAGGAAAACTATCCTGCTCCCACTAACCTTCTTGTAAACACAAGGCTCATCTTCGTTCTTTATGAATCCGTAACCTTTTACTGCCTCGTTAAAACGAAGATTCCAACTCCGAGATGCTTGCTTTAGTCCGTAGATGGACATCTGAAGCTTGCATACACGATTTGGATGCTCTTGATCGATGTATCCCTCGGGTTGTTTCATATAAACATCCTCGAGTAGGTTTCCATTCAGGAAAGCCGTCTTAACATCCATCTGCCATATCTCATAGTCATAATATGCAGCTATGGCGAGCATGGTCCGAATGGACTTGAGCATCACGACAGGGGAGAAGGTTTCATCATAGTCTATACCATGAGTCTGTCTGAAACCTTTAGCCACTAGTCGTGCCTTGAAGTTCCCGCCAGGTTTTAACTTGAAAATCCACTTGCAATCGACAACCTTTGCCTGAACAGGAGGGTCAATCAAAGTCCATACTTTATTGTCCCTCATGGATTGCATTTCAGATTCCATTGCTTATAGCCATTTATCTGATTCTGGACTTTCTAAAACCTGTTTGTAGTTCACGGGCTCATTAGAGTCCGTCAAGATCAGATCTTGATCATCAGTCACGAGAAATCCGTATCTCTCAGGTTCATGACGAGATCTACTAGACCTTCTAGGTTCTTGTGTTGTTGACTCAGGCTGCTCATCTTCATGAGTTTCCATATCAACTTCCATCTGAGTTTCTATAGTTTGTTCTATATTCTCTTGTGGTTCTGGAACTTCTCCGAGTTCTATTCTACTCCCACTATCTTTCTTGTAGAGAAAATCTTTCTCTAAGAATGTGGCTCCTCGAGCAACATACACTTTGTTCTCAGTTGGATTGTAGAATTGATATCCTTTTGTTTCCTTAGGATATCCCACAAACAGGCATTTGTCAGTTTTAGGTTCAAGCTTACTACTTTGTAAACGCTTTACATGAGCTTGACATCCCCAAACTCGTAGATATGACATATAGGGTTTTTGACCCGTCCATATCTCATATGGAGTCTAATCTACTGCCTTAGATGGAATACGATTTAGTAAGTAGGCAGCTGAAAGGAGGGCATAACCCCGAAATGACATAGGGAGAGACGCTTGGCCCATCATAGATCGAACCATATCTAATAAGGTCCGATTCCTCCTCTCGGATACACCATTCCATTGAGCTGTTCCTGGCGGAGTCAGTTGTGAAACAATTCCACACTGTTTTAGATAGCCATCGAACTCATCATTAAGGTATTCACCTCCCCGATCGGAGCGAATAGCCTTAATCCTTGTATTTAACTGATTTTCTACTTCGTTTTTAAACTCTTTGAACTTTTCAAAAGTTTCACTTTTATACCTCATTACGTAGACATAACCATATCTACTATAGTCATCGGTAAAAGTCACGAAGTATTCAAATCCACCTCTGTGCTCATTGGTCCACATACATCTGTATGTATTAGAGCCAATAGCTCACTAGTCCTCTCGCCTTTCTTGCTGAAAGGACTCTTCATCATTTTGCCTTGCAAACAGGGTTCGCATGTGTCATATGATTCGAAATCAAATGAACCAAGCACTCCATCCTTATGAAGTCTTTGAACTCGCTTCTCATTTGCATGGCCTAGACGACAATGCCACAGATATGTTGGACTTAAATCAGATTGAATTAGTTTGGCTTTCTTTTCAATGTTATATACCGGTTTCTCTTGGGTCAAATCCAAGATATATAGGCCATTGCACAAATTTGCAACTCCATATAAAACATCTTTTTGATATAAAGACAACGATTTATTACCAATAATAAAACGAAATCCTTTAATATCCAAACAAGAAATTGAAATAATATTCCTACTCATAGTAGGTACATAATAACAATTCTCTAAAACAATGTTTAAACCGGAAGGCAAAAACAAAGTGTAATCTCCAACTTCAACGGCTGCAACTCTTGCCCCGTTGCCCACTCGGAGATCTACTTCGCCTTTCTTTGTCATCCTTCTATTGCCCAGTCCCTGCACTTTAGTACAAATATGAGCCCCACATCCGGTATCTAATACCCATGAGGTGGACATAGAAAGATTAATTTCAATAACAAAGATACCTGAAGCCGAAGGATTCTGTTTCTTCTCTTCAAGAAACAGCTTGCAGTTTCTTCTCCAATGCCCCTTCTGATTGCAATGGAAACATACTGCGTCCTTCTGAGCATTTTTCTTAGCAGGAGGAGTTTGAGGCTGAGCCTTAGGAGCAGTCTTACTGCGAGGCTTCTTGTTTTCAGCAACTTTTGCCTTTCCTTTAAACTTTCTCTTGTTGCCCTTACCTTTTTCCACAACAAGTACTGGCGTTGCCTTCCGAAGGGTTTGCTCAGTATTTTTAAGCATTCCATGGAGCTCAGGAATCATCCTCTCCATGTTATGCATGTTGTAGTTCACCAAAAAGTCATTGTAATCATCAGGCAGTGAAGCCAAGATGATGTCAATGGCTAACTCTCTAGAAAGAGGTGCATTTAATCTCTCCTGGGTATCAATATACCCCTTCATCTTGATCAAATGCGTGCTTACTGACGAACCCTTCGCCATCTTGCACGAGATTAATGCTTTTATCGTAACGAACCTTTCGTTACGGGCTTGTTCACGGAACATTTCCGTTAGTGACCTATAAATTTGGAACGCTTCCGAATTCATAAATTGTTTCTGAAGCTCGCATGACATAGTCGCGAGCATGAGACATGTCACGTCATCGGAATCGCTTTTCAGCTTTTCCCATGCTCGTTGAACAGCAGCCGTAGCATTTACAGGTGGTTCAGGTAAAGCAGCGTCTATGATATTTAGCTTCCTTTCTTGTTTGAGAACAATTCTCAAGTTTCTTTCCCAATCTAAGAAGTTTGGACCAACAAGTTTTTCTTTGTCCAAAATGCTTCTTAGAGTGAGATTAGATGTATTAGTGCTAGTAGATGCCATTTCTACAAAAGAAAAATGCAAAATATTAGAATGAGTTTTAAAATATTTTCCACAATAGCCAAAATTGAAATCCCAAACAATTTTGTGTTGGTGCTAGATTGTGGGCCAAAAATCCACAAAGAGTCAACCCCAGTCTTGCTTTGGCAAGTATCGTAGGGATTGGGCTCTTTTGGTAGGCAACGTTCAAATCACATCCCTATGTAATTTAACGATTTCCAATTGCATCACTATGCAACTTTTCGGTGATAGGATGAACATTCCAAATGTTTGACACCATCCTATCTTTGCAAAATTAATCCCTAGTCAACTTATCGGGTCAAGCTGGGATTAATTTTCCCAAGTTAAACCATCCCTCAAGGCATCACATCAATAGAACCCACACAGTTTTTCCATAACAAGTGGTAGTGATAAAGTTGAGCATCTAATACCCAAACAGTTTTTCCACTCATTAATGGTAGTGATAAAGTTGGGCACTATTATGTAACAACCCGCCGCACGAAGAAAACCTGAGGCCCTTGGGCTCTCCAAGTCCACCAGACGTTCAACGCTCAAGCGGGCCCTCAAGTATGGAAGCAAAATCTTGGGTTTTTTGGGATTTAAGTTTGATCGGCTTAACATGCATTTTCGTTTTCATTCATTCACAAAACATAAAATTGTGAAAATGCGATGAATTGGGCTCTAATCTATTACAGGGCCTTTTAAAGAAAAAAAAAACTCTTTTGGGCCTCCATTTTGGGCTTCCTTGGAACCTCCTTTTGGGCCTAACTATTACATAATAATTTAATAGGCACGCAGGCCCAATTATAAAATGGCTCGCTGGCCCAAAATTTAAATAATAAATTTTAAGCCCAATTCATGCATAGAAAAACACACAAATGCATATGCTTCATACAAGCCAATTTTATTAAGCCGAATCATTTAATTAGGGATTGTGTAACTCTTACACTATTAAAATTGATCGTGTCATGATCAATTTTAATCAATCCCATGTTCATTCATTTAATCGAATGATGCATGAACATACCAATAATGCATGCAATTATTTAAACACTTTAAATAAATAACACATTATTTGGAAAATGAATAACAAAAAAACATAATAATTATTTATTTATTTATTTATTCATTTAATTATCTAATTTTATTAAGATAATTTTTTTTCTAATTTTATAATTTAAATATTTCTAATTATCATAATCTCATTAAGATAATTATTCAAAATTCTAAATTTTAAAATTCTATAGGATAAGAATTAAATCTAAATCTAATCTTATCTTATCGTAATTCAAAATCTGATAATATCTTTTAATTTATCCTATATTATAAATTAAAATATTATCAAATTTTAAAATTCAGAAAATTAAGGTTTTTCTGAAAATTTTGAGGCAAATCTGTAATTTACAAAACTCTCAGGCTAGGGTTTTAAGGTTTAAAACTTCTGGGGTTGTTTTGCAATTTTAAAACAATTTTAAAAAGGCTGGCATTTTCGGGATTATGGAGTGCGGCGGGGGCAATTTGGTCATTTCACCCAATTAGGGCACCAGCCTCCCGCCGCCTCCTTTCTTCTCCGGCAAACATGCCATCGGGTTCCTGGCCGGCGTCCTTGAATCCCGGCGACAGTCGCCGTTCATCTCATCCGGCTCATCCGACCGATTGTGACCTTCCCAACAAAATGAAGATCTCCGTCCGAAGAAAACCACGAAGAAGCGATCTTCATCTTGGCGTCCAACGCCAGTTCGAAATCTGCCACTCCGATGCCCCTTTCCCAGTGTTCGAAAAAGAGAACTAAGCTGTGACCTTCGCCGCTGTTGTTTTCTCCATCAGTCGGTTTCCAATAACCACAAAATATATAACCCCTGCATCGTCGAAATCAAAACCCATATGTTTTCAGCGAACACAAAACCAGTCATTAAACATTTTTCCGGCAAATCAACATATAAACCCAGATTTCCGGCCTAAAAACAAAAACTATTCAGCCCAGCAAAGATTTTAAACCAAATCATACCAAAACCAAAGCTCGGACGGAACCATTCCGTCCAGCCCATTTTCCCGGCGACCCGGCTACCAAAACCCCAAAACAACATCAGTTTTTCCTCCCAAAGAAGCAACAAAAAGAAGAAAAAAAACCAATTTTTGAAGAACCCAGAAACCTGGCCTTTGTTTTCTCGCGAATTTGATTCTCGGGCCTATTAGTCAGAAACCCAAATTTGATATAATCCCAGATTTTCCAGTTTCTGGCCATAAAGGGAAAGATTTTGATAGCCCCGATTCTAAACCCTTTTGTTTCAACTAAAACAATTTTAATTAAAACAAAATTAACCTATGGCTCTGATACCACTGTTGGATTGTGTTTAGGCATTTAATTCAAAATTAAACGGTGAAATTCCTAAACACTAAGAATTCGGGTCTTACCCTTGAAGCGTAATCGGTTGTGCAGTCGCCTGGCTCCTTTGAGAATAGTGCGTTCACCAACAATTCACGTGAATTGTCTCTACGATCTTGCACTGGAGTCTCTCAGAACCGGTGCTAGCCCAAAAGTGCCTGTCAAGAGAAAATGATTTTCTCTGGGATAGAGGTTTTTTGGAAGAGCGTCTGTCTGTTCTCTTTCTTTTTTAATTTTTAGAGAGTCAGTTTTTAAAATCTTTTAAAACGTGTTTAAAACCAATTTTTCCTAAAAACTCTCAACAGACAGATACTTCTCTGATTTGAGAAGTATTTGTTAAATAATTAATTATAATTAATTATTTACTGTTGGGTTTAACCAACACCATGGATCAACCCATTGATCCATGGATCAGGCTGATGGGTCAAGAACCTCAATTCACAATTAGGTCCCTTGATTTGTCAGCCCAATTCAATTCTTCCTAGGTAATTAATTAACTCTTAATTAATACCATAATACTCTTCAATAATATTTAATTAAACTATTTAATTAAATATTATCAATTTAAGTATAACTCTTATACTTAAAACCAGGCAAATTAATTCTGAATCATCGAACTCACTTATGTGCGATCCTGTAGGCCCATTCCAAATTGACAATGAATAAATTAATCTTATTAATTAATCCATAAATCATTAGTGGTCTCTAGCAAGACATAATCACTACACAATTCAGAACGGAGGGTCGAATGGTGATTCAACACAACCTTCCAAGTATACTACGTAACGTCCTCTACACTGATATCCAGTTTAGCATAAGGCATGGAACCAATCATCCTTATATAGCTAAACGTTTTACTTGATCTTTTAGTGACACTGAACTTAATCAAGCAAATGATAACCCTTATCATTTCTTGGGCACGGCCATGCACTTCTCAGTTCACTATCAAGCGGCCAAGATATCATCTCTCATTTAAGAGAGACTTGTAGTCCCATCACTTCACCTACATACCTTAGCGAGACTCATAGTGTACCCAATCATACCCGTACTTGGCAACCTGTTACGGTCCCGTTAGGCATATGTCAAAGCACACTCTAATTCACCTAAGACTATGCAGTGATTTCTGGTCTAAGGATCCTCGTACGAGTACTACTCAAAAGAATCACTCATGATCTAAAAGTCCATAGAGTGTTTCTTTTTGGCGGATCGATTTCATGAAATTCAATATGCATAAGAATAAAATTTCATGAAATTAACTCATCAGATAAATAATCAATCAAACGACAGATGTCTTATTTACATAAATAACCCTCAAAGTTTTAATACATAAATAGCCCCCAAAAGGGCACATACACCAACATCTGATTCTTTGGTCAAAATGCTTTTTTTTCGTGTAAAATAATATTTTCTGGTTCAAAGTGGTGTTTGTTTGTGTAAAAACATCGTTCTGATTCGTTTGTGTAAAGTGTTGTTTGTTTATGTAAAGTGCTGAATGTATATGTAAACTACTGTTGGCTTATGTAAACTACTGATTGTTTGGTCAAAATGATGTTTCTTGTGTAAAATACTATTTTCTGGTTCAAAGCGGTCTTTGTTAGTGTAGAATTATCGTTCTCATTCGTTTCTGTAAAGTGCTGGTTGTTTATGTAAAATGTTGAATGTTTATGTGAAGTACAGTTGACTTATGTAAAGTGCTGAATGTTTATGTAAACTAGTGTTGGCTTAGGTAAGCTACTGATTCTTTGATCAAAATGCTGTTTCTTGGTGTAAAATAATGTTTTCGGGTTCAAAGTGGTGTTTGTTACTTTAAAAACATCGTTCTGATTTGTTTGTGTAAAGTACTGCTTGTTTATGTAAAATGCTGAATGTTTATGTAAAGTACTGTTGGCTTATGTAAACTACTGTTGGCTTATGTAAAGTGCTGGTTGTTTATATAAAGTACTGTTGGCTTATGTAAACTATTGTAGGCTTATGTAAACTACTGTTTTTTTGGGCAAAATCCTGTTTCTTGGTGTAAAATACCCTTTTCTGGTACAAAGTGGTCTTTGTTAGTGTAAAAACATCGTTCCGATTCGTTTGTGTAAAGTGCTAGTTGTTTGTGTAAAGTGCTGAACGTTTGTGTAAAGTACAGTTGGCGTATGTAAAATGCTGAATGTTTATGTAAACTACTGTTGTCTTAGGTAAGCTACTGATTCTTTGGTCAAAATGCTTTTTTTTGGTGTAAAATAATATTTTCTGGTTCAAAGTGGAGTTTGTTTGTGTAAAAACATCGTTCTGATTCGTTTGTGTAAAGTGTTGCTTGTTTATGTAAAGTGCTGGATGCATATGTAAAGTACTATTGGCTTATGTAAACTACTGATTCTTTGGCCAAAATGCTATTTCTTGGTGTAAAATACTATTTTCTGGTTCAAAGCGCTCTTTGTTAGTGTAAAAACATTGTTCTGATTCGTTTGTGTAAAGTGCTGGTTGCTTATGTAAAATGCTGAATGTTTACGTGAAGTACTGTTGGCTTATGTAAACTACTGTTGAGTCTACCATGTCTTCGATGAGTCCACCAGGTCTCAAACAACTAGCACCACATCTCAAACAACTGGCAGCACATCCAAAAACGTATAAGTCCATGCGTGTGAATTTAAACTGATTTTTTTCACAAAAACAGCCCACCACTTCTCCGAACAACTAAAACAACGTCTAAAAACAACTAGCACCACGTCCAAAAATGTTTACATCCATGCATGTAAATTTAAGCTATTTTTTTCACAAAGATAACCAGCACCACGTCTCAGAACAACTAGCAGCACATCCATAAACGCCGACAACCATGCGTGTGAGTTTAAACTGATTTTTTTTCACAAAGACAACTAGAACCATGTCTCAGAACAACTTGAACAATTTAAATAACAACTAGCACCACGTCCATAAACGTCTACATCCATGCATGTGAATTTAAAAAGGTTTTTTTCACAAAGGCATTCCACCACGTCTCAAAACAACTAGCACCAGTCAAAAACAACTAGCACCACGTCCAGAAACGTCGACATCCTTGCATGTGAATTTAATCTATTTTTTCACAAAAACAGTCCACCACGTCTCATAACAACTTGCTCCACGTCTAAAATTACCTAGCACCACGTCCAGAAATGTCTACATCCATGCCTGTGAATTTAAACTACTTTTTTCACAAAGAAAACTAGCACCATGTCTCAGAACAACTAGCACCACATCAAAAACAACTAGCACCACGTCCAGAAACGTCTACATCCATGCGTGTGAATTTAAATGTGTTTTTTTTTACAAAGACAACTAGCACCATGTCTTAGAACAACTTGAACCACGTAAAAAATAACTAGCACCACGTCCAAAAATGTCTACATCCATGCGTGTGAATTGAAAACGATTTTTTTCACAAAGACATTCCACCACGTCTCAAAACAACTAGCACCACTCAAAAACAACAAGCACCACGTCCAGAAACGTCGACATATATGCGTGTGAATTTAAACTGATTTTTTCTCAAAAAACTAGCACCACCTCCAAAAACAACTAGCACCACGTCTCAGAACAACTAGCACCAAATCAAAACAACTAGCACCACGTCCAGAAACGTCTACATCCATGCGTGTGAATTTAAACTTATTTTTTTCACAAACACAACTGGAACCACATCTCAGAACAACTTGAACCACATCAAAAACAACTAGCACCACGTCCAGAAACGTATACATCCATACGAGTGAATTTAAACTGTTTTTCTTTTTTCACAAAATAGCCCACCACGTCTCAGAACAACTAGCACAACTGAAAAAAATAACTAGCACCATGTCCAGAAACGACTACATCCATGCGTTTGAATTTAAGTTATTTTTTTAACACAAACTACTAGCACCACGTTTTAGAACAACTAGCACCACGTCCAGAAACGAATTTATGTAAAGTGTAGTTGGCTTATGTAAACTACTGATTCTTTGGTCAAAATGCTATTTCTTGTTGTAAAATAATGTTTTCTTGTTCAAAATATCATTCTGATTCGATTGTGTAAAGTGCTGGTTGTTTATGTAAAGTGTTGAATGTTTATGTAAAGTGTTGGATTTTGTTTAGGTGTTTAATCCAATTAAACAGTGGAATCCTAAACACTAAGGATCGGGTCTTACCCTTTAAGCGTAATCGGTTGCGCACGTGGCTTGGTTCCTCTGAGAAGATGGCGTTTTGTTGTCTCCAAAATCCTTCCTCGAAGGATCCTCTACTCTCAAGCACGAAAGCCTTCGCAGGTTGGTGCTAGCAAATCTTGCCTACCCATAGAATTTGGGAAATCCTGTGTATTTTTTGTCTGATGAGAATAATTCAAGAATCCTCTTCCTACAATTATATCCATAGGATATTTGTAGAGAATTAATTTCCAAAATCAGTATTGTAATTATCCAATTATAACTTAAATGATTTAAGTAATATTCCAAATCAGTATTATTACCAAATATTATTTAATTGATTCCAAATCAATATTTAAATAATATTTACTAATTCCAAATCAGCCTTAAATAATACCTTAATGATTTGGCTTATACCCCAAGCCCATGGATCAACCCATGACCCATGAATCAGGCTGATGGGTCAAGAACTTCAATTGGAATTAAGTCCCTTGATTTATCAGCCCATCCCAATTGTTCCCAGATAATTAATTAACTATTAATTTATACCACAGAACTTTCCAATAATATTTAATTAAACTATTTAATTAAATCTTATTTATTTAAGTATAACAATTATACTTATTGTGGGCAAGAATCCTTATTCTGCATCATCGAACTTTCTTATGTGCGATCCTGTAGGCCCATTCTAAATTGGCAACGGATAACTCAATCTCATTGATTGATTCATAAGTCATTAGTGATCTCTAGCAAGACATAATGACTACCCAATTCAAAATGGAGGGTCGAATGGAGATTCAACACAACCTTTCCGAGCAAACTGCGTACGATCCTCTACATTGATATCCGGTTTAGCATAAGGCATGAAACCATCATCCTTATATGGCTAAACGTTTACTTGATCTCTTAGTGACACTGAATCCATCAAGAAAATTATATCTGTATCATTCATTTGGCATGGCCATGCACTTTCAGTTCACTATCAAGTGGCCAAGATATCATCTCTCACTTAAGAGAGATTTGTAGTCCCATCACTTCACCTACATATCTTAGCGTGAATCATAGTGTACCCAATCATACCTGTACTTGGCAACCTGTTACGGCCCCGTTAGGCGTATGTCAAAGCACACCACAATTCACCTAAGACCATGTAGTGATTTCTGGTCTAAGGATCCTAGTACCAGTACTACTCAAAAGAATCACTCATGATCTAATATGTCCATGGAGTGTTTCTTTTGGCGGATCGATTTCATGAATTTAAATATGCACAAGGATATTACTATCATGAAATTAACTCATTTGATAAACAATCAATCAAGCGAAAAATGTATTATTTTACATAAATACCCTCAAAGTATATTTACATAAATAGCCCTCATTAGGGCACATTCACTAACAATCTCCCACTTGCCCGATGAAGGGCTATGTCCTAAACTGTTTAAGACCAAGCTCTATTACATGTCTATCAAACATTGACTGTGGTAGAGCTTTTTTGAGAGGATCTGCTATATTGTCGTCTGACCCTATTTTGCACACTTTCACATCTCCTCGATCAATGATCTCTCGGATGAGGTGAAACCTTCTGAGTATGTGTTTAGTTTTCTAGTGTGAACGAGGCTCCTTAGCTTGTGCGATGGCCCCGTTATTGTCACAGAAAAGTTCTATCGGATATTGGATACTCAGTATCACTCCGATGTCTGACACGAACTTTCTCAGCCAAACAGCTTCCTTTGCAGCATCTGATACAGCAATGTACTCAGACTCTGTTGTAAAATCCGCTGTTGTATCTTGCTTTGAGCTTTTCCAACTTATTGCACCGCCATTCAGACTAAACACGTAGCCTGATTGTGAATTCATGTCATCTTGATCTGTTTGGAAAGCAGCATCAGCGTAACCTTTTACAATGAGCTGTTCTTGTCCTCCATACACTAGCATTAATCCTTTAGTTCTTCGTAAGTACTTCAGGATTGCTTTGACTGCAGTCCAATGATCCATCCCTGGATCTTGTTGGTATTTGATAGTCATGCTAAGTGCATGTGCAACATCCGGACGGGTACACAACATGGCATACATGATAGATCCTATTGCCAAAGCATATGGGACTCTACTCATTGTATCCCTCTCTTCTCTTATTGAAGGACCTTGGTTCTTCTTCAAGAGAAGGCCATGTCTAAATGGTACCTTACCATTTTTGGAGTTAGACATATTGAATCTTTTCAATATCTTGTCTATGTACCCTTCTTGACTTAGTCCCAGAAGCCTTTTAGACCTATCTCTATAGATCTTGATACCTAGTATCGTTTCAGCTTCTCCTAAGTCTTTCATAGAAAATACACTCCCCAACCATTGTTTGATGTCTTTCATCAAGGGAATGTCATTTCCTATGAGCAGGATGTCGTCCACATATAGGACAAGAAAAATAATCTTGCTCACACTAACTTTCTTGTAAACACAAGGCTCATCTTCGTTCTTAATGAATCCATAACCTTTTACTTCCTCATCAAAACGAAGATTCCAACTTCAAGATGCTTGCTTTAGTCCATAGATAGACCTCTGAAGCTTACATACTCGATTAGGATGCTTTTGATCGATATATCCCTCGGGTTGTTTCATATAAACATCCTCGAGTAGGTTTCCATTCAGGAAAGCCGTCTTAACATCCATCTGCCATACCTCGTAGTCAAAATATGCTGCTATGGCAAGCATTGTCCTAATGGACTTGAGCATCACGACAGGAGAGAAGGTTTCATCATAGTCTATACCATGAGTCTGTCTAAAACCTTTAGCCACTAGTCATGCCTTGAAGATCCCGCCAGGTTTTAACTTGAAAATCCACTTGCAATCGACAACCTTTGCCTGAACAGGAGGGTCAATCAAAGTCCACACTTTATTGTCCCTCATGGATTGCATTTCAGATTCCATGGCTTGTAGCTATTTATCTGAATCTGGACTTTCTAAAACCTGTCTGTAGGTCGTGGGCTCATCAGAGTCCACCAAGATCAAATCTTGATCGTCAGTTACGAGAAATCCGTATCTCTCGGGTTGGTGACGAGATCTACTAGACCTTCTAGGTTCTTGTGTTGTTGACTCAGGTTGCTCATCTTCATGAGTTTCCATGTCAACATCCATCTGAGTTTCTGTAGATCATTCCACATTTTCTTGTGGTTCTTGAACTTCTCCAAGTTTTATTCTACTCCCACTGTCTTTCTTGTACAAAAATTCTTTCTCTAAGAAAGTAGCTCCTCGAGCAACGAACACTTTGTTCTCAGTTGGGTTGTAGAATTGATATCCTTTGGTTTCCTTAGGATATCCCACAAATAGGCATTTGTCAGTTTTGGGTTCAAGCTTATTACTTTGTAAACGCTTTACATGAGCTTGACAACCCCAAACTCGTAGATAGGACATATAGGGCTTCCGACCCATCCATATCTCATATGGAGTCTTCTCTACTGCCTTAGATGGAATACGATTCAATAAGTAGGCAGCAGAAATGAGAGCATAACCCCAAAAGGATGTAGGGAGAGTCACTAGGCCCATCATTGATCGAACCATATCTAATAAGGTCCGATTTCTCCTTTCGGATACACCATTCCATTGAGGTGTTCCCGGTGGAGTCAGCTGTGAAACAATTCCACACTGTTTTAGATAGCCATCGAACTCATCACTAAGGTATTCACCTCCCCGATCGGAGCGAATAGCCTTAATCCTTCTATCCAACTGATTCTTTACTTCATTTTTAAACTCTTTGAACTTTTCAAAAGTTTCATTTTTATACTTCATTAAGTAGACATACCCATATCTACTAAAGTCATTAGTAAAAGTCACGAAGTATTCAAATCCACCTCTGGCTCGTGTGCTCATTGGTCCACATACATCCGTATGTATTAGGGCTAATAGCTCACTTGTTCTTTCACCTTTCTTGTTGAAAGGACTCTTTGTCATTTTGCCTTGCAAGCAGGGTTCGCAGGTTTCATATGATTCAAAATCAAATGAACCAAGCACTCCATTCTTGTGAAGCTTTTGAACTCGCTTTTCATTTGCATGGCCTAATCGATAATGCCAAAGGTATGTTGGATATAAATCATCTTTAGTTGATTTAGTTTTCTTTTCTATGTTATAGACTGGTTTTTCTTGGGTCAAATCCAAGACATACAGACCGTTACACATGTTAGTTTTGAATACAGAAAAGCTATGGCTTGTATCAAAAACTAATATCCACAGTTGACATATCATTTTGTTTCAGTATAAATTTGTTCCTTTATATCATAGAACTAGATAACGGGGTGTGGACAGACACAATAGATACCTTTATTGGTTAAAGTATTGATATATAAAAAGTATGCTCGTAACCGAGATAGTCTGAACATACTATCGGTATAGGTTATTGTGTGGTTTGGAAATTAGTTTATCTAAACTAGTTTAAATCACATAGATATGCCCGGGGCATATTGAGCACGACCAGTTTGGATAGAATTGACTTATACTGATCGGCGTAGTCAATTCGGTCCTAGTATTCTGTCTCTCAATCCCGAGATTGGGACGGGCGTGAGGGTTGGATATTGTGTGCTTTGATTTGCCAAATAGTGAGGTCAATTGAGGCCAATACCTCGGTAAGTTGGGTATGCGGTGTTTAGCTTCTTACGTGCCATTGCTAGTCGGAGAAATCCACGTACTGGTTCGCCGGGTTGATGGTGCTCCCAAGATGAGCTCGTAAGGTTATTATACTAAACCCGGTCGGTGAACTTTATGTTCGGTATAATAAAAGGACGAGTGGTACTAATCTCGGAAACCAAGAAGTCGGTGAATTAATTTGTCAGTAAATTGATAAACCGACGAGTGCTAGATCTTTAATGTGGGGAGATAGAATCAAGTATAATGGCACGATGTAAAGTCGTTTTCGAGCGGTAGTTCCATAATTGGTCCGTTAGTGGTACGACTGATTATGCATTTGACTAATCGACATGGTAAATTAATTAATCCAAAAGGTTTAATTAATATTTAATCGACAAAGTGAATTTAGAAATTAATTCCATTTTGAATTAATTAATTCTAAGGGTTCGATTAAATTAAATTAACAAAGTGGATTAAATAAATTAATTTAAATGGGTCGATTGGAGTCTATTATTCGGGAAGACTTAGCGGTCAACGAAAGTCAAATTTTAAGGCCTAACTCGAGAGCCCATTAGGTCTCCTTAGAAGCTCCATATAAATAAAACTTATTAGGCAAGAAATCAATTAAGAAACTTGAAGTCCAAGAAAGGACTAGAGTGAGAAAATTTAGCTTAGAGAGAGAACTTCGTCTTCCTCATCGAAGTTTCTTCTCGAAGTCAGCTAAGACAATTTTCTCCTTCGGAAGATTCAATTTTCATTCTGCCCCGATTATTTTATCTAAATAGCTGGCCGTTTTTTTTAAAGTACAGCGCAGACCGGATTTCTTCTTATTAAGTCCGGCGCTGTCTTCTTCAACAAAACCCGGTACTGCTCTTCTGTCCGGTGCCCTGAGCCGACCAATCTGTGCGTTGATCTTCTAGATAGAGTGATCCGTACAGATTGGCTGTACAGATCGGGACCGGTCCGGTCTAGCAGTTTCTGGTGAAGAGTTTTCAATCAGGTCCAGTGAGGGTTTTTTCTTGCGCAAGGGTTTTTCCATTGCTGCAGTTTTTTTTTCGAAAAAAAAAATTCTGGGCAGCTTCAATTTTTAGATTTTGAGTTTTCTTCCGAAGCAAGTTTCTTGGGTATTCTTCGTATTGCCGTGGGTAACTCCGTAGACGATAGCCCACACTATTTCGGAGTTCGTATAGGAGTCATTCTTCGGATTTCTTGTGGAAATTGCGCTAAAGATTGGATTTTTCTTTTAGGCAAGGGACTTCGCTACAAAAGGTATAGTCTTTAAATTTTGCTTTTATTAAAGATCGAATCTTTTGTGTCCCGGTTAATAAATTTAATAAGTATAAGCCTAGATCCGTTCATGGGTAAACTAATTTGAGCCTGAGATTGGTCAAAAGCTTCTGATTCTGGAATGCATTGCACGAAAGTGAGGTTTTCGATTTAGCCCGGGCTTGTTCAGTTTTCCTTCAACACATATTTGCAACTCCGTATACAATATCATTTCGATATAAAGATAACGAATTATTCTCTATAATAAATCGAAAACCTTTATTATCTAAACTCGAAACTGAAATAATATTTCTGCTCAAAGCAGGTACATAATAACAATTTTCAAGTTCGATATTTAAACTAGAAGGTAAAGACAGAGTGTAATCTCCAACTTCAACAGCAGCAACTCTTGCCCCGTTGCCCACTCGGAGATCTAATTCACCTTTCTTTGTTATCCTTCTATTTCTGAGTCCCTGCACATTAGTACAAATGTGAGCCCCACAACCAGTATCTAATACCCATGAGAAGGACATAGAAAGATTTATTTCTATAACAAAGATACCTGAAGCTTGTTCACGAAACATTTCCGTCAGTGACTCATAAATTCGGAACGCTTCCAAATTCATGAACTGCTTTTGAAGCTCGCCTATCATAGATGCAAGCATCAAGCACGTCATATCATCGGAGTCGCTTTTCAGCTTATCCCAGGCTCGTTGAATAGTTTCTGAAGCATTTTGTGGTGGTTCAGGTAAAGCGGTCTCTAAGACATGTAGCTTCCTTTCTTACTTGAGAACTATTCTCAAGTTTCTTTCCCAATCTAAGAAGTTTGGTGCAACCAATTTATCTTTATCCAATATACTTCTTAGAGTAAAGTTTAAGATAACATTTGTGCTAGAAGATGCCATTTCTACAAAAGATAATTGCAAAATATTAGAATGAGTTTTGAAAAAATGTTTTCCACAATAGCCAAAATTGAAATCCCAAACAATTTGGTGTTGGTGCTAGATTGTGGGCCGAAAATCCACAAAGAGTCAACCCCAGTCTTGCTTTGGCAAGTATCGTATGGATCAGGCTCTTTTGGTAGGCAACGTTCAAATCACATTCCATGTAATCTAACGCTTTCCAATTGCATACCATGCAACTTTTCGGTGATAGGATGAACATTCCAAATGTTTGACACCATCCTACCTTTGCAAAATTAATCCCTAGTCAAGTTATCGGGTCAAGCTAGGATTAATTTTCCCAAGTTAAACTATCCCTCAAGGCATCACATCAATAGACACCCACACAGTTTTTCCATAACAAGTGGTAGTGATAAAGTTGAGCATCTAATACCCAAACAGTTTTTCCACTTATTAATGGTAGTGATAAAGTTGGGCACTATTATGTAACAACCCGCCGCATGAAGAAAACCTGAGGCCCTTGGGCTCTCCAAGTCCATCAGACGTTCGACACTCAAGCGGGCCCTCAAGTATGGAAGCAGAATCTTGGGTTTTTGGGATTTAAGTTTGATCGGCTTAACATGCATTTTCGTTTATCATTCATTTGCATAAGTAAAAGAAATGAATTAAAGCGATTAACTGGGCTCTAATCTATTACAGGGCCTTTTAAAATCTTCATGTTTGGGCTTCCGCTCCTGGGCTCCACCATGGACTCCTCTTGGAACCTCCTTTTGGGCCTAACTATTACATGATGATTTTATAGGCACGCAGGCCCAAATTCAAAATTGGCTCGCAGACCCCAACTTTTAAAACGTTAAAATTAAAAGCCCAATTCATGCTTTGAAACACATAAAATGCATATGCTCATACAAGCCGGTTTGAATTTAAGCTGATTAATTTTAAGGATTGTGTAACTATTACAGAATTAAAATTGATCGTGTCATGATCAATTTTAATCAATCATTCTGTTCATTTTACATTTATCCAAAATGATGCATGAACATGCTTGCATAATTATGATGCTTCAAATAAAATTTAAACAATTTAAATAAGCATCAAAATTAAAATAAATAAATAACAATTCAAAATTTAAACTAATTAATTAATCTAATTATTTATTTATTTATTTATTTATCTTTTCTAATTATTTTAATCTAATTAAAATAATTATTTTAAAATTTATCTAATTATCTAATTAAGATAAATTTATACTTATAGGATAAAATTCTAAATTGATCATATCTTTATCTAAATTTAAACTTATTGAAACTTTTGGGGCAATTATGTAATTTAAATAAAATTCTGGGCTAGGGTTTTGAGGAGGACTCAAAGTCCAGGGACCATTATGTAATTTTAAAACCATTTTAAAATTTGCATTCCATTTTGGTAATTAGAGGCTGCGGCGGGGGCATTTTGGTAAATTCACCCTTTTTAGGGTTCTTACCCCCGCCGCCTTCTCAGCCAATTAGGGTTCTTGTTGACGGCGGGGCAATTTAGTAAATTCACCCGTTAGGGTTTTTGCCCCCAGCCGCCGCGACCCTTCCTCAAAAACCTCTCTTCGCCGGGTTCTTCTTCCGGTCTTCGTTTCCGGCGCCCAGCGCCATTCTTTCTCTTCCGATGCTACGAATCCGCAAGCGCCGATCTTCTTTCGGTGGCCATAATACTTCTGGCCACCGATTGAAGTGAGATCCGGGTGAGGTCCGGCCGCGTTCCGAATGGTGAGGCTCGAAACCGACGGCCCCATTGGCGGTTAACGCAGAGGCGACATTCGCCTTTGCTCAGTCCGCGTCCACGACTGTCATCCAATGAAGACGACGCGATCGACCAAGGTCAACCGGGACCTTTTCGGTGACCCCATTTTCCCGGCGAAGACACAAAACCAAAAACTCAGCAAAACAACATCGTTTTCATTTTGAAACAATTTCAAGTCCGGCCAATACAAAACAATAGAAGCCCAGAAAAGAAAAAAAACTTCATCCCAAATATTGTAAACTCTTTCCGGGAAGAAAACCCCAAAATCAGATTTGAGTTCTAAACCAAAACCATAAGCTTCCCTTTTTCGCCAAATCGATTTTCCGGATAACCCAGAAACAAAATAACCCAGTTATTAGACTGGTTTTTCCAGCAAAAACAAACCCAGTTTCCGGCAAGGAAATAAACCAGAAAAAAAAACACGTTCTGAAAATTCGGCTGCTTTCAAAACCAAAACTCAATTTTCGGCAATGAAATGAACCCCAATTCAGCCCAGCAAGAAATTCCGAAAACATTCCAATCGGAAAAATAAAATCCCGTTTTCAAAAAACCCAGATTTCCTTTTCTGGCAAAACCTTAAAACATAAAGCAGACCTTCTGTTTTTCCAAAACATAAACCAGAAAACCCAAAATCCAATTTCCGAAAACCCGTTTCCAAAACTGGCCAAATGGACTTTGAAGGTAAGCCACCCAGAAAAATAAAGTTTCCTTTTTTTTTTTCTTTGAAACTAAAGTCGAGACTTTCAATACAAAGACACAGAAAATTAATTTTCCTTCTCCAAAACTAATTTTCAAATCGTTCATTAACAAAATTATTTTAAAACAAACAATTTGTTTTAATATATTAATTTTAATCAGAACACTAAAATTCTGAACCTGGCTCTGATAGCACTGTTGGATTTTGTTTAGGTGTTTAATCCAATTAAACAGCGGAATCCTAAACACTAAAGATCGGGTCTTACCCTTGAAGCGTAATCGGTTGCGCACGTTGCCTGGCTCCTCTGAGAAGATGGCGTTTTGTTGTCTCCAAAATCCTTCCTCGAAGGATCCTCTACTCTCAAGCACGAAAGCCTTCGCAGGTTGATGCTAGCCAATCTTGCCTACCCAGAGAATTTGGGAAATCTTGTGTATTTTTTGTCTGATGAGAATAATTCAAAAATCCTCTTCCTACAATTATATCCCTAGGATATTTGTAGAGAATTAATTTCCAAAATCAGTATTGTAATTATCCAATTATAACTTAACTGATTTTAGTATTATTCCAAATCAGTATTATTACCAAATATTATTTAACTGATTCCAAATCAGTATTTAATTAATATTTACTAATTCCAAATCAGCCTTAAATAATACCTTAATGATTTGGGTTATACACCAAGCCCATGGATCAACCCATGACCCATGGATCAGGCTGATGGGTCAAGAACTTCAATTGCACTTAAGTCCCTTGATTTATCAGCCCATCCTAATTGTTCCCAGGTAATTAATTAACTATTAATTAATACCACAGAACTTTCCTATAATATTTAATTAAACTATTTAATTAAATCTTATTTATTTAAGTATAACAATTATACTTATTGTAGGCATGGCCATGCACTTTTAGTTCACTATCAAGTGGCCAAGATATCATCTCTCACTTAAGAGAGATTTGTAGTCCCGTCACTTCACCTACATATCTTAGCGTGAATCATAGTGTACCCAATCATACCCGTACTTGGCAACCTGTTACGGCCCCGTTAGGCGTATGTCAAAGCACACCACAATTCACCTAAGACCATGTAGTGATTTCTGGTCTAAGGATCCTAGTACCAGTATTACTCAAATGAATCACTCATGATCTAATTAGTCCATAGAGTGTTTCTTTTGGCGGATCGATTTCATGAATTTAAATATGCACAAGGATATTACTATCATGAAATTAACTCATTTGATAAACAATCAATCAAGCGACAATTGTCTTATTTTACATAAATACCCTCAAAGTATATTTACATAAATAGCCCTCATTAGGGCACATTCACCAACATAAAGTACTGTTGGCTTTTGTAAACTACTGATTCTTTGGGCAAATTGCCGTTTCTTGGTGTAAAATAATCTTTTCTGGTTCAAAGTGGTCTTTGTTAGTGTAAAAACATCGTTCTGATTCATTTGTGTAAAGTGCTGGTTGTTTGTGTAAAGTGCTGAAAGTTTGTGTAAAGTACAGTTGGCTTATATAAAGTGCTGAATGTTTATGTAAACTAGTGTTGGCATAGGTAAGTTGATGATTCGTTGGTCAAAATGTTGTTTCTTGGTGTAAAATAATGTTTTCTGGTTCAAAGTGGTGTTTGTTAGTGTAAAAACATCGTTCTGATTGGTTTGTGTAAAGTACTGGTTGTTTATGTAAAGTGCTGAATGTTTATGTAAAGTACTGTTGGCTTATGTAAACTATTGTTGGCTTATGTAAATTACTGTTGGCTTATGTAAAGTGCTGGTTGTTTATGTAAAGTGCTAAATGTTTATGTAAAGTACTATTGGCTTATGTAAATGACTGTATACTTATGTAAACTACTGATTCTTTGGAAAAATGCTGTTTCGTGGTGTAAAATACTCTTTTCTGGTTCAAAGTGGTATTTGTTAGTGTAAAAATATCGGTCCGATTCGTTTGTGTAAAGTGCTGGTTGTTTGTATAAAGTGCTAAACGTTTGTGTAAAGTACAGTTGGCTTATGTAAAGTGCTGAATGTTTATGTAAACTTGTGTTGGCTTAGGTAAGCTACTGATTCTTTGGTCAAAATGTTGTTTCTTGGTGTAAAATAATGTTTTCGGGTTCAAAGTGGTGTTTGTTAGTTTAAAAACATTGTTCTGATTCGTTTGTGTAAAGTGCTACTTGTTTATGTAAAATGCTGAAAGTTTATGTAAAGTACTGTTGGTTTATGTAAACTATTGTTAGCTTATGTAAACTACTGTTGGCTTATGTAAAGTGCTGGTTGTTTATGTAATGTACTGTTGGCTTATGTAAACTATTGTAGGTTTATGTAAACTACTGATTCTTTGGGCAAAATCCTGTTTCTTGGTGTAAAATACTCTTTTATGGTTCAAAGTGGTCTTTGTTAGTGTAAAAACATCGTTCCGATTCGTTTGTGTAAAGTGCTGAACATTTGTGTAAAGTACAGTTAGCTTATGTAAAGTGCTGAATATTTATGTAAACTACTGTTGGCTTAGGTAAACTACTGATTATTTGGTCAAAATGCTGTTTCTTGGTGTAAAATAATATTTTCTGGTTCAAAGTGGTGTTTTTTTGTGTAAAAACATCGTTATGATTCGTTTGTGTAAAGTGTTACTTGTTTACGTAAAGTGCTGAATGTATATGTAAAGTACTGTTGGCTTATGTAAAGTACTGTTGGCTTATGTAAACTACTGATTATTTGGTCAAAATGCTATTTCTTGGTGTAAAATACTATTTTCTTATTCAAAGTGGTCTTTGTTAGTGTGAAAATATCGTTCTGATTCGTTTGTGTAAAGTGCTGGTTGTTTATGTAAAATGCTGAATGTTTATGTGCAGTACTGTTGGCTTATGTAAACTAATGTTGAGTCTACCATGTCTTCGGTGAGTCCACCAGGCCTCAAACAACTAGCACCACGTCACAAACAACTAGCACCACGTCCAAAAACTTATACATCCATGCGTGTGAATTTAAACTGATTTTTTCCCAAAAACAGCCCACCACATCTCCGAACAACTAAAACAGCGTCCAAAAACAACTAGCACCACGTTCAGAAATGTTACATCCATGCATGTAAATTTAAGCTATTTTTTTCACAAAGTTAACCAGCACCACATCTCAGAACAACTAGCACCACATCCATAAACGCCGACAACCATGCGTGTGAATTTAAACTGATTTTTTTCACAAAGACAACTAGCACCTTGTCTCAGAACAACTTGAACAACGTCAAAAACAACTAGCACCACGTCCATAAACGTCTACATCCATGCGTGTGAATTTAAAAAGATTTTTTTCACAAAGACATTCCTCCATGTCTCAAAACAACTAGCACCAGTCAAAAAAAACTAGCACCACGTCCAGAAACGTCGACATCCTTGCATGTGAATTTAATCTGATTTTTTTCACAAAAACAGTCCACCACGTCTCAGAACAACTAGCTCCACGTCTAATATTACCTAGCACCACGTCCAGAAATGTCTACATCCATGCCTATGAATTTAAGCTATTTTTTTCACAAAGACAACTAGCACCACGTCTCAGAACAACTAGCACCACATCAACAACAACTAGCACCACGTCCAGAAACGTCTACATCTATGCATGTGAATTTAAATGGATTTTTTTCACAAAGACAAGTAGCACCATGTCTCAGAACAACTTGAACCATGTCAAAAATAACTAGCACCACGTCCAGAAATGTCTACATTCATGCGTGTAAATTTAAAATTAGTTTTTTCACAAAGACATTCCACCACGTCCAGAAATGTCGACATCCATACGTGTGAATTTAAACTGATTTTTTAACAAAAAACTAGCACTACCTCCAAAAACAACTAGCACCACGTCCAGAAACGTCTACATCCATGCATGTGAATTTAAGTAATTTTTTTCACAAAGACACTAGCACCACATCTCAGAACAACTAGCACCACATCAAAACAACTAGCACCATGTCCAGAAATGTCTACATCTATGCGTGTGAATTTAAACTGATTTTTTTTACAAACACGACTAGAACCACATCTCATAACAACTTGAACCACGTCAAAAACAACTAGCACCACGTCCAGAAACGTCTACATCCATACGAGTGAATTTAAACTGTTTTTCTTTTTTCACAAAACAGCCCACTACGTCTCAGAACAACTAGCACCACTGAAAAAAATTACTAGCACCATGTCCAGAAACGACTACATCCATGCGTTTGAATTCAAGTTATTTTTTTAACACGGACAACTAGCACCACGTTTTAGAACAACTAGCACCATGTCCAGAAACGTATTGATGTAAAGTGCTGTTGGCTTATGTAAACTACTGATTCTTTGGTCAAAATGCTGTTTCTTGTTGTAAAATAATGTTTTATGGTTCAAAACATCATTCTGATTCGATTGTGTAAAGTGCTGGTTGTTTATGTAAAGTGCTGAATGTTTATGTAAAGTACTGTTGGCTTGTGTAAATTACTGATTCTTTGGGAAAATTGACGTTTCTTGGTGTAAAATAATCTTTCCTAGTTCAAAGTGGTCTTTGTTAGTGTAAAAATATCGTTCTGATTCATTTGTGTAAAGTGCTGGTTATTTGTGTAAAGTGCTGAACGTTTGTGTAAAGTACAGTTGGCTTATGTAAAGTGCTGAATGTTTATGTAAACTAGTGTTGGCTTAGGTAAGTTGCTGATTCTTTGGTCAAAATGCTTTTTTTGGTGTAAAATAATGTTTTCTAGTTCAAAGTGGTGTTTGTTAGTGTAAAAATATCGTTCTGATTGGTTTGTGTAAAGTGCTGGTTGTTTATGTAAAGTGCTGAATGTTTATGTAAAGTAATGTTGGCTTATATAAACTATTGTTGGCTTATGTAAATTACTGTTGGCTTATGTAAAGTGCTGGTTGGTTATGTAAAGTGCTAAATGTTTATGTAAAGTACTATTGGCTTATGTAAATGACTGTAGGCTTATGTAAACTACTGATTCTTTGGAAAAATGCTGTTTCTTGGTGTGAAATACTCTTTTCTGGTTCAAAGTGGTATTTGTTAGTGTAAAAATATCGTTTCGATTCGTTTGTGTAAAGTGCTGGTTGTTTGTGTAAAGTGCTGAACGTTTGTGTAAAGTACAGTTGGCTTATGTAAAGTGCTGAATATTTATGTAAACTAATGTTGGCTTAGGTAAGCTACTGATTCTTTGGTCAAAATGCTGTTTCTTGATGTAAAATAATATTTTCTGGTTCAAAGTGGTGTTTGTTTGTGTAAAAACATCGTTCTGATTCGTTTGTGTAAAGTGTTGCTTGTTTATGTAAAGTGCTGAATGTATATGTAAAGTACTGTTGGCTTATGTAAACTACTGATTCTTTGGTCAAAATGCGGTTTCTTGGTGTAAAATACTATTTTCTAATTCAAAGTGGTCTTTGTTAGGGTAAAACCATTATTCTGATTCGTTTGTGTAAAGTGCTGGTTGTTTATGTAAAATGCTGAATGTTTATGTGAAGTACTGTTGGCTTATGTAAACTACTGTTAAGTCTACCACGCCTTCAATATGTTCACCAGGTCTCAAACAACTAGCACCACGTCCAAAACGTATACGTCCATGCGTGTGAATTTAAACTGATTTTTTCACAAAAACAGCCCAACCCGTCCCCGAACAACTAAAACGTCCAAAAACAACTAGTACCACGTCCAGAAACCTTTATATCCATGCATGTAAATTTAAGCTATTTTTTTCACAAAGATAACCAGCACCACGTCTCAGAACAACTAGCACCACATCCATAAACGTCGACAACCATGTGTGTGAATTTAAATTGATTTTTTTCACAAAGACAACTAGCACCATGTCTCAGAACAACTCGAACAACGTCAAAAATAATTAGCACCACGTCCATAAATGTCTACATCTATGCGTGTGAATTTAAAAAGATTTTTTTCACAAAGACATTCCACCACGTCTCAAAACAACTATCACCAATAAAAAGCAACTAGTAACACGTCCATAAACATCGACATTCTTGCAGGTGAATTTAATCTGATTTTTTCACAAAAACAGTCCACCACGTCTGAGAACAACTAGCTCCACGTCTAAAATTACCTAGCACCAAGTCCAGAAACGTCTACATCCATGCTTGTGAATTTAAGATATTTTTTTCACAAAGACAACTAGCACCACGTCTCAGAACAACTACCACCACATCAAAAACAACTAGCACAACGTCCAGAAACTTCTACTTCCAAGCGTGTGAATTTAAACTGATTTTCGTTTTTCACAAAATGGCCCACCACGTCTCAGAACAACTAGCACCACTGAAAAAAATTACTAGCACCATGTCCAGGAATAACTACATTCATGCGTTTGAATTTAAGTTATTTTTTTAACACAGACAACTAGCACCACATTTTAGAACAACTAGCACCAGTCCAGAAACGTAATTATGTAAAGTGTTGTTGGCTTATGTAAACTACTGATTCTTTGGTCAAAATGCTATTTCTTGTTGAAAAATAATGTTTTCTGGTTCAAAACATCATTCTGATTCGATTGTGTAAAGTGCTGGTTGTTTATGTAAAGTACTGTTGGCTTTTGTAAACTACTGTTGGCTTCTGTAAAGTGTTGGTTGTTTATGTAAAGTACTGTTGGCTTATGTAAACTACTGTAGGCTTATTCAAACTACTGATTCTTTGGGCAAAATCCTATTTCTTGGTGTAAAATACTCTTTTCTGGTTCAAAGTGGTCTTTGTTAGTGTAAAAACATCATTCTGATTCGTTTGTGTAAAGTGCTGGTTGTTTGTGTCAAGTGCTGAACGTTTGTGTAAAGTATAGTTGGCGTATGTAAAGTGCTGAAAGTTTATGTAAACTACTGTTGGCTTAGGTAAGCTACTGATTCTTTGGTCAAAATGCTGTTTTTTTGGTGTAAAATAATATTTTTTGGTTCAAAGTGGTGTTTGTTTGTGTAAAAACAACGTTCTGATTCGTTTGTATAAAGTGTTGCATGTTTACGTAAAGTGCTGAATGTATATGTAAAGTATTGTTGGCTTATGTAAACTACTGTTGGCTTATGTAAACTACTGATTCTTTGGTTAAAATGTTGTTTCTTGGTGTAAAATACTATTTTCTGGTTCAAAGCGGTCTTTGTTAGTGTAAAAACATCGTTCTGATTCGTTTGTGTAAAGTGCTGGTTGTTTATGTAAAATGCTGAATGTTTATGTGAAGTACTGTTGGCTTATGTAAACTACTGTTGAGTCTACCACGTATTCGATGAGTCCACCAGGTCTCAAACAACTAGCGCCACGTCTCAAACAACTAGCACCACGTCCAAAAACCTATACGTCCATGCGTTTGAATTTAAACTGATTTTTTTCACAAAAACAGCCCTCCACGTCTCCGAACAACTGAAACAACGTCCAAAAACAACTAGCACCACGTCCAGAAACGTTTACATATATGCATGTAAATTTAAACTATTTTTTTACAAAAATAACCAGCACCACGTCTCAGAACAACTAGCACCACATCCATAAACGTCGACATCCATGCGTGTGAATTTAAACTGATTTTTTTCACAAAGACAACTAGCACTATGTCTCAGAACAACTTGAACAACGTCAAAAACAACTAGCACCACGTCCATAAACGTCTACATCCATGCGTGTGAATTTAAAAAGATTTTTTTCACAAAGATATTCCATCACGTCTCCAAACAACTAGCACCAGTCAAAAACAACTAGCACCAGTCAAAAACAACTAGCACCACGTCCAGAAACGTCGACATCCTGGCATGTGAATTTAATATGATTTTGTCACAACAACAGTCCACCTCTCAAAACAGCTAGCTGCATGTCTAAAATTACCTAGCACCACATCCATAAACGTCTACATCCATGCCTGTGAATTTTAGCTATTTTTTCACAAAGACAACTAGCACCACGTCTCAGAACAACTAGCACCACATAGAAAACAACTAGCACCATGTCCAGAAACGTCTACATCCATGCGTGTGAATTTAAACTGATTTTTTTCACAAAGACAATTAGAACCACATCTGGGAACAACTTGAACCACGTCAAAAAAAAACTAGCACCACGTCCAGAAACGTCTACATCCATGCGTGTGAATTTAAACTGATTTTTTTCATAAAGACCACTAGAACAACGTCTCATTACAACTAGCACCATGTCAAAAACAACTAGCGCCACGTCCAGAAACGTCAACATCCATGTGTGTGAATTTAAATTGATTTTTTACAAAAACCGTCCACCACATCTCAGAACAACTAGCACCACGTCCAGAAACGTCTACATCCATGCCTGTGAATTTAAACTGATTTTTTTACAAAGACAACTAGCACCTCATCTCAGAACAACTTGAACCACGTGAAAAACAACTAACACCACGTCCAGAAGCGTCTACATCCATTCGTGTGAATTTAAAATTATTTTTTCAAAAAAACAACTAGAACAACATCTCAGAACAACTTGAACCATGTCTAAAACAACTAGCACCACATCCTGAAACGTCTACATCCATGCGTGTGAATTTAAACTATTTTTTTTCACAATGACAACTAGAACGTCTCTGAACAACTAGCACCACGTCAAAAATAACTAGCACCATGTCCAGAAACGTCGACATCCATGTGTGTGAATTTAAACTGATATTTTCACAAAAATAGTCCACCACGTCTCATAACAACTAGCACCACATCCAAAAACAACTACCACCACGTCCAGAAACGTCTACATCTATGCATGTGAATTTAAGCTATCTTTTTCACAAAGACAACTAGTACCCCGTCTCAGAACAACTAGCACCATGTCAAAAACAACTAGCACCATGTCCAAAAACATCTGCATCCATGCGTGTGAATTTAAACTGATTTTTTCCACGAAAACAACCCACCACGTCTAAGAACAACTAGCACCACGTCAAAAAAAAAAAAAAAAAATTTGCATCACGTCCAGAAACGTCTACATCAATGCGAGTGAATTTAAGCTATTTTTATAACAAATAAAACTAGCACCACGTCTTAGAACAACTAGCACCACGTCAAAAACAACTACCACCACGTCCAGAAACGTCTTTATATAAAGTGTTGTTGGCTTATGTACACTACTTATTCTTTGGTCAAAATGCTGTTTCTTATAGTAAAATAATGTTTTCTGGTTCAAAACATCATTCTAATTCGATTGTGTAAAGTGTTGCTTGTTTATGTAAAGTGCTGCTTGTTTATATAAAGTGCTGAATGTTTATGTAAACTACTATTGGCTTATATAAACTACTGTTGGCTTATGTAAAGTGCTAGTTGTTTATGCAAAGTGCTGAATGTTTATGTAAAGTACTGTTGGCTTATGTAAACTACTATTCGCTTATGTAAACTACTGATTCTTTGTTCAAAATGGAATTTCTTGGTGTAAAATACTCTTTTCTGGTTCAAAGTGGTCTTTGTTAGTGTAAAAACATCGTTACGATTCGTTTATGTAAAGTGCTGGTTGTTTATGTAAAGTGCTGAATGTTTGTGTGAAGTACAGTTGGCTTATGTAAAAAGCTGAATGTTTTTGTAAACTACAGTTGACTTAGGTAAGCTACTGATTCTTTTGTCAAAATGTTATTTATTGGTGTAAAATAATGTTTTCTGGTTCAAAATGGTGTTTGTTTTGTGTAAAAATATCATTCTGATTCGTTTGTGTGAATTGCTGGTTGTTTATATAAAGTGCTGAATGTTTCTGTAAAGTACTGTTGGCTTAAATAAACTACTATTGAGTCTACCACGTCTTCGATGAGTCCACCACGTCTCAAACAACTAGCACCACGTCCAAAAACATCTACATCAATGGGTGTGAATTTAAACTGATTTTTTTCAAAAAAAACAGCCCACCACGTCTCAGAACAACTAAAACAACGTCCAAAAACAACTAGCACCCCGTCCAGAAACTTTTACATCCATGCATGTAAATTTAAGCAATTTTTTTTTACAAAGACAACCAGCACCACGTCACAGAACAACTAGCACCACGTCAAAAACAACTAGCACCACATCCAGAAACATCGATATCCATGCGTGTGAATTTAAACTGATTTTTTTCACAAAGACAACTAGAACCATGTCCATAAACGTCTATATCCATGCATGTGAATTTCAGCAGATTTTTTTCACAAAGACATTCCACCACGTCTCAAAACAACTAGCACCAGTCAAAACCAACTAGCACCACGTCCAGAAACGTCGACATCTTTGCGTGTGTATTTAAACTTATTTTTTCTCAAAAACAGTCCACCACGTCACAGAACAACCAGCACCACATCTAAAAATACCTAGCACCACGTCCAGAAATGTCTACATCTATGCATGTGAATTTATGCTATTTTTTTCACAAAGACAACTAGCACCGCGTCTCAGAACAACTAGTACCACATCCAGAAATATCTACATCCATGCGTGTTAATTTAAACTGATTTTTTTCACAAAGACAACTAGAACCACGTCTCAGAACAACTTGAACCATGTCAAAAACAACTAGCACCACGTCCAGAAATGTCTACATCCATGTGTGTGAATTTAAACAAATTTTTTTCACAAAGACAACCCACCACGTCTCAGAAGAACTAGCACCACGTCAAAAAAAACTAGCACCTCATCCAGAAATGTTTACATCTATGCATGTGAATTGAAGCTATTTTTTTCACAAAGACAACTAGCATCGCATCTCAGAACAACTAGCATCACGTTAAAAATAACTAGCACCACGTCCAGAAACGTCTACATCCATGCGTGTGAATTCAAACTAATTTTTTTCACAAAGACAATTAGAACCACGTCTTAGAACAACTTGATCCACGTCAAAAACAACTAGCACCACGTCCAAAAATGTCGACATCCATGTGTGTGAATTTAAACTATTTTTTTCACAAAAATAGTCCACCACGTCTCAGAACAACTAGCACCACATCCAAAAACAACTAGCACCACGTCCAGAAATGTCCACATCTATGCATGTGAATTGAAGCTTTTTCACAAAGAGAACTAGCACCACGTCTCAGAACAACTAGCACCACATCCAGAAACGTACACATCCATGCGTGTGAATTTAAACTAATTTTTTCCACAAAGACAATTAGAACCACGTCTCAGAACAACTTGAACCACGTCAAAAACAACTAGCACCACGTCCAGAAACGTCTACATCCATGCATGTGAATTTAAACTGATTTTTTTCACAAAGACAACTAGATCAACGTCTCAGAACAACTAGCAGCACGTCAAAAACAACTAGCACCACATGCAGAAACGTCCACATCCATGTGTGTGAATTTAAACTGATGTTTTCACAAAAACAGTCCACCATGTCTCAGAATAACTAGTACCACGTCCAAAAACAACTAGCACCACGTCTCAAAACAACTAGCACCAGGTAAAAAACAACTAGCACCACGTCCAGAAACGTCTACATCCATCCATGTGAATTTAAACTCATTTTTTCACAGAGACAGCCCACCACATCCCAGAACAACTAGCACCACATAAAAAACAACTAGCACCACGTCCAGAAATGTCTACATCCATGCGTGTGAATTTAAGCTATTTTTTTAATAAAGACAAATAGCACCACGTCAAAAACAACTTGCACCATGTCCAGAAACGTCTGTATGTAAAGTGCTATTGGCTTATGTAAACTACTTATTCTTTGGTCAAAATGTTGTTTCTTGTTGTAAAATAATATTTTCTGGTTCAAAACATCGTTCTGATTCGATTGTGTAAAGTGCTTCTTGTTTATGTAAAGCGCTGAATGTTTATGTAAAGTACTGTTGGCTTTTGTAAACTACTGTTGCCTTATGTAAAGTGTTGTTTGTTTATGTAAAGTGCTGAATGTTTATGTAAAGTACAATTGGCTTATGTAAACTACTATTGACTTATGCAAACTACTGATTCTTCGAACAAAATGGTTTTTCTTGGTGTAAAATACTCTTTTCTGGCTCAAAGTGGTCTTTGTTAGTGTAAAAACATCGTTCCGATTCGTTTGTGTAAAGTGTTGCTTATTTATGTAAAGTGCTGAATGTTTATGTAAAGTACTGTTGGCTTATGTAAATTACTGTTGGCTTATGTAAAGTGCTGTTTGTTTATCTAAAGTGCTGAATATTTATGTAAAGTACTGTTGGCTTATATAAACTACTATTGGCTTATGTAAACTACTGATTCTTTGAACAAAATGGTGTTTCTTGGTGTAAAATACGCTTTTCTGGCTCAAAGTGGTATTTTTTAGTGTAAAAACATCGTTCCGATTCGTTTGTGTAAAGTGCTGGTTGTTTATGTAAAGTGCTGAATGTTTGTATAAAATACAGTTGGCTTATGTATCGTGCTGAATATTTATGTAAACTACTGATTCTTTGGTCAAAATGTTGTTTCTTTGTGTAAAATAATGTTTTCTTGTTTAAAGTGGTGTTTGTTAGTGTAAAAACATCGTTCTGATTCGTTTGTGTGAAGTACTGCTTGTTTATGTAAAGTGCTGAATGTTAATGTAAAGTACTGTTGACTTATGTAAACTACTGTTGAGTCTACCACGTCTCAGAACAACTAGCACCACGTCAAAAACAACTAGCACCACTCGCGTAATACGATTCAAACCCTTTTCAAATATCACACGAGCATCGGATCTTAGTACTACTTTATTCAATTTATCATGCATACAAATTTACGATAACTAATTAAAGGCGGAAAGATAGAAATCGACCTCATGAAGCGTGTCTCTTGAGTAATCGCTTGTATGACTCTTAGACAAGATTCGTACGCTGTGTGGGCAATGATCCAGCAAACCATTTAATCAATAATTACACAATAAAAACACGCCAGAAAAATTCTACTTGGAAAAACAGTCACCGTCGCCTTCCCGAAATTTTCGCCGCCACCGGACACCGCTCGAGTAACTCACGCGCCGCCTGCCCGATCAACATGCACCACCGCTGGTTTTGATTCTGTCAGCCGCTGCTGTTTGGGTAACCAAACCGCCAAGCTTGGGGATGAAATCTGACTTTGTGGGAGAAGTATTTTGATTTTTCTCTCTAGGATTTCTCTCTCTAGTTTCTTGAATTCTGAAACTAAGAATTATGTTGTGTGTCTTGATTATTGCTAATCTCTCATCTATTTATAGAGTTACAAGGGAGACCTTAAGTGGGCTTGAGTTAAGCCTTTCTTGACGGGATTTGAATCACTAATTACCAAATCCTAATTAGTTTCCAAATCTAATTAATTTTCAAATCTAATTAGTTACCAAATCTAATTAGATTTCCTTATCCAATTAGATTTCCTAATTTATTGGATATCCTAATTCCAACTGAACTTTAAGACTTAATTAATTAATTCCACTTTGTTAATTTACTAATTAACCCTTAGGCATAATTAATTAATAATTAATTCTACTTTATCAATTAACCCACCACATAATTAATCGTACCACGGATTAATTATAGAATCACTACTCAAACAGAAATTGCTTCCAGAATCACTAATGAATTAATTTTCTATTCTCCCTACGTCAAAGATATAGTGCTCTCAATTTATTAATTTACTGATAAATTAATTCATCGACTTCTCATTATCCTAAATTAGTACCACTTGACTTTATTACTATACCGGACATAAAGTCCATTGATCAGATTTAGTATAATAAACCTTTCAACCTCATCTCGAGAGCACATCACCCCGAACGCACTGGTACACGGTTTTCTCTGACTCGTAACGACACACCAAGCAACAAAAAATGCGCAGCCAACCTATCGAGACTCTAGGTCTTAAGCGATTGAACTCTTTGGCAAATCAAACTACGTAATGCTCAATTCTCGTGCTCATTCTCGTATAGGGATTAAGAGATAAAATTCAAGGTTTGAATTGACTATGAATAGTACAAGTTAACTCAATCCTAAACGATCATGCTCAATATGCCTCGGGCATACCTACATGATTCAATTAGTTTAGACTAACTAATCTCATAATCATATAATGGCTTAAAATGATAGTATGTCCAAAACTGTCACAGCCACGAGCCCAATTTATATATAAGACTTTAAACAATGATGAGATCTACTGTGCTACACCCGACGCCTCATATCTAGCCACACGATATAATTGGACTACATATGTAAAACACAAAGTTTTTAATTGAAAAATATAACTCAGTTTTTCAATAATGAAAACTAACAGGCCATATACAAGAACAACCAGGGACTCTAATGGTCGATAAGGTAGAGTGGATATGGAGTAAAGTGACAAGGGTGTTGTTCGAGTGGAGCCGAAACTGAGTGCTGTTTGTAACATTCTTGATCCTTGCTGCTTGAAGCTGAAGTTTATTTTCTCAACCACAAGCCATATTCAAAGCCTTACTTTGTAGGGGAGTAAAAATAACAACTCTCATCCTCTATTTCTCTGTTCACTTAATTCCTCTTTTAATCCTTATTTTGCATACCTCACCATTCTGCTTATTTTATAGTTTTTATACTTGTTCTATTTTGCTTGTCTTTCTAACTTAATAGCATAGTTCTACCTCCATCCCCCATGGATCGACCAGTATACTACGTTTATTCATTGTATTCGGTTATAAATTAATAATTCGGAGTGGTACATGACGTGCTCTTGTCATTGTACAAAACTTTAGGCGAACACACAAAAATAAAATTTATATTAACAAAACAAAAACACTAAAACTATAATATTTAAGGTTTCGTTCCCATGAAATTTGTGGCATCAAGTGAAATGGTTATTGGGTTCGAGTCCTTACTCACTGCAATTTCTAGTAATTTAGTAGCCTATGAATTTAAGAAAGTAAAATAGGATAGTGGTTTGGTAAAAGTCATGCAAACAACAAAATAAAGAAAATAAGATAAAATGGGTAAAAGGCGGAAAATCACACCACAACTAAGGTCCAAGGGGATATTGCTAAGTAAATTATCATGCAATTGTTTAACACATTCTTTTAATACCGTCGTCACCAAATCTATAAGGCCTAGAACTAGCCAATAATAGAAATATGGTCATCAATCCTATCTATTATCAATCCTCTACTTTACTGCAATAAGATTGAGTAAATCCATCCAATCTAAGACCACTTGTTCGACAAAATAATGAAACTTGTAACACAAGACAACACTATCTATTAACCACATGTTCCTCAAAATAGATAATCTACAACAAATCTCAGCAATCAAGTAAATTCAACATGTATATCGACGACAAGATAAAAAACACATCAAAAAAGGGGAGTTATTCATTCCTTGCATGAAACTCACTTAACAATAAACATGAATAAGCAAACAAGGGAACAAAAACCACATAGAAGTAATGAGAATATCTTGGATTAGTTCGATAAATAAGAAAGGTGAGGCATTTGCATCCAAAATATAACATAACTCAACAATCCTTAGCGCCTCCACCATATGAAAACACAAAATAGCCACTAAGTCCATTGTCTTTGCCCACATCTATTGGAAATCCACTACCCCCTATCACTTAGAAGGGTAGATTTCCCTAGAATCAACTTAGAACATGAGTGTTCTAAGAGAATTCATAGTGTGTATGTGTGTGTGTGAAGGTGAAAAAATGTGTGTTTCTTCCTCCCTAAGCTAAACTCTCTAAATTATCTAAATTATGAAAAACACACTTAAGGTGTGTTATATGGGATCTATTGTGTCTTTACAAGACGTTTTGGCCACTAAGAAAGGTCTCAGAGGGCTAAAATTGGTATTACGCATGAAAAGTCACGCCAAGGGTAAGTTGGAACTTCAGTAGTGGTTTTCCAGGCGATGACCAGACGGTGGGGCCATGGTAACGCTGAGGTCGGTAGTGGTCAGGCATTGGTGTCATGCGGGCGCCAATGTTGGCGGCGGCCAGGCGCCAGCGCCCAGTAGACGTCGGACTCAAAATCTTCTTCAATCCTTGCTGATTCCAAACTCTTCTCTCTAAGCTTCAATCTTGTGTGATTTCTTCCCTTTTCAAGCAAAAGTCTTTAAGTTTTATCCAAAATCTCCAAAGTGACGCCTTACTACAAAATCATGTATATCCAACTATAAGTACATTGAAAACTCGTCAAAGATGTCATATTCATTGAAAACCAACTAAAAGTAAGCTAAACATGCATGAATTTGGGTAATAAAAAAGTATATTTTGGAGTCCCGTTAGTACATGACACTAAATCCGTTGGCATCAGTCGTCGCCAAGAAACTTAAAGCGGTGTTGTGGGTCAGGGAGGGGGTTAAGGTTACCCCAATCCCACATCATAGACACACAACACTTATGTATCATATAAATAATCCAAGGGTGCCTTCACCTATTGCCAATTAGTTTTGGGTATGATGCTCGTTCGGATCATTAAAATTGTGGCAAATATCATAAGCATTTCTCAATCAAATTATGTATGCAGAAAACAAAGTCGAACTTCAGAAAAAATCCATATAGAATGCAAAATTTAAAACTTTGAGCAGTTTAGTTCACAAAAGGCAAAGAAATTACCATTCACTATAATAACAATGTATCGCTTCCCAAAGGGAGGAAAAATAACTCTTTTTTGTTTGATGTTGTTTATGATTTTAGTTACTCATGCTTTGTTTGATGTTCTTTATGATTTTACTTAGTCATACTTTTTTAAAGACTATAAGAAAAGTAAAAACTCTAATAAATCTTCAAGGAGGGAGAATTTTCTCTAGTAATACCGTTTAAAGACTTAGCTAGAAGTTCAAAAAACATAAGCATAATTGGGAATGGATGTGACAGAGAAAAAAAAAAAAAAACAAATTATTAGACAATCAAAATTGAAGAATGATTTACCCTTTTCTCTCTTTAATTCCGCCGCTCAACGTAGCTCACCATTGCTCATCGCCAAGCACGAGATTTGAGTTGCTTTCTTCTGAAATCAAAATAATCTGATCTTAGTGTTTTCACAAACACTTAATAATTCATTAGTGAGACCCTCCCTTTATTCTCCGCTTCATTCAGCTATTATTAGATCTAATTCTTGAAAAGGAAATAACTCCAGCTAAGAATGAGGGTAAGACCTTAGAATCAACCTTCTCCTCTGTATTATTTTTCTTGATTCCCTTGTTGAAAACTATCCAAGAAGACACTCGAAATTGGAAAAACACAATAGAACCCACCCATTACTGCAGACAGATCTGTACTTTAAAAAGTCGCCAATATTAAAAGTAAAAAAGGCTTGGTGAAGAAACTCCTTCAGTTTTGACGATAAAGTAAAATATCATAATTTAAAAAATAAATTAACGGATACCTTGTAGTTTAAAAACTCCAATACACTCAGAATTTTTCCTTCTTTTTTTTTTCCCTCTAAAAATAGCACTTAATCTGTAATTTTTATAAATTTTACATTTATTTAATCTTCTAAAAAATTTAATGAATTTTAATAAATATATAATAGAAACCCTAGCAGCCACCCTCTTGTCTCCCAAACTCAACCTTCAAAAAATATTTCTTCCCCCATCTACCCATAATGGAAGGATGGGAGAAATAAAATTTTCTCCGTTTTTATTTTCCTATTTTAGTTTCGTGATCCAATAAATGGGGTTATCCCCAATATTTATTTTCTTATGTCATTCAATAGATGATCTATAGAAGGGTAGAGTGTCTTTTTCCTTCAGTAGATTCAGATCCAATGGTAGTGTCTGGTCGCGACTTCATTGATGGTGTTCGTTGTTATGACGACAGATCGTTGGTGAAGTTTGTTGGATTGGTAGCGGCGTCGTTGATGATGTTCACTGATTCAGTCCAAGAGGATTCAGTCATCATAGATCTATTCATTAGATTTATGGATTGGAATTTTCATATGATAATTTGTGATGTATCCTTGTTCAGTTTAAAATTTTGACAATAGGTATATCCACCGCTTGATAAGATAGATCTATAAAGGTTTATCCGTAGTAAACATAACAATACTTGTAATTTGTGTTTCTTTGGCTGTATCTTCCAATTGTTGCTGGACGTTTTCCAGTAGATTAATATATGACTTTTATTCTAAAAAAATAAAATAAATAAATATGTAATAGTAGTTATAATAATACTAAAGAAACTCAAATAAATGTATATAAATCATAAATTTAAGTCCAAATTGCAATTCTGGTCCCTTATAATATTCTTTATGCCACTTTTGGTCGCAATTAATTTTACGGTGACACTTTTAGGCCCTAACTTTTTTATTAGAATTTTAAGTCCTTTTTGAAGAAAATACACGTTAACTAACGGTTGACTAACCCTCAAAACCTTTTGACTAACGGTTTGATCACCCCCAATTAATTTTACATGGACACTTTTAGTCCCCTTACTTTTTTTATTTTCAATCCTTTTTAATGAAAATACCCTTTCACTAATGGTTGACTAGCCCTCAAAACCCATTAACTAATGGTTTTACCACATTGCCATCGCTGCCACTACCGACACCTCTACTATCGCCACCACCTTGCTACCGCCATCACCGCCCCACCCATAACAACCACCGCCCTGCCACCGCCGCCTCGCCACCGGCACCACCTCTCTGGTATTACTAATGTCACAAAAGTTCCTATAAACCCATCTCATAGCCGCTACCTGCCTTTTCCCTCATTCTCCATAGCCGATAAAAAGGTGAGAACAAACGGCGGTGGCTAGAAGAGAGAGACGGTGGTGATGGTTGACGATTGAGGAAGTCCAACAGTGGTTAGGGTGGTGGTGGTGGCAATAGTGGTGGTGGCGGAGGAGCGGTTGCGGTGATATGGCATGGTGGCGTGGGGTGTGGAGTTAACGATAGTAGAGGTGTTGGGTGGCGGCAGTGACGGCAGTGATGGTAGGAGTGGTCAAACAGTTAGTCAAAAGGTTTTGAAGGTTAGTCAACTATTAGTCAAAGGATATTTTTGTAAAAAAGGACTGAAAATGCTAATAAAAAAGTTACGGGACTAAAAGTGTGGTCGTAAAATTAATTGGGACAAAAAGTGGTACAAGACCTATTATAAGGGACCAAAATTGCAATTTGGGTTAAATTTAATCAACAATTTAGTAAGATATAGTTCTTAAATCTTAATTTCCTTAGCACAAATTCAAGGGAAAAATAATATTCTCATGAAATTTGCAATACAAAATTCTCTCTTAGAATTGGTTGAGACATTTCATTGCCTAAATTAAACCAACGGTAGTTTTGTGCTATATATTAATTAGGGTAAAATAGTGTTCCAATATGACCACTATATAAGAATTATACAATTTGAGAAGTTTATAGTTTTATCTTTCTAAAATTAAGAGTTCAAAACTGTAAATATTTTTTTGTAATAAGATATTCTTGTCATATATATATATATATATAATTTTCTTTTGCCATTTAATTCAAATACTGGGAGATCACGTTTGTTAACAATTTTGGCAAAAAAATAATAGTTATTATCAAAATGAAATAAATTATATATATATATTAAATGTAATCGGATTTTGTTATTACAGAATATCTATCAGCATATTTTAACTAGATCGATGAAATATTATATGTAACTGTTATGCTTTTTACTTAACTTGTCAAACTTAGAGAAAATTAAATTTTATTGTTCATTAGTATATTTTTAAAACTTTATGTAGTGCAGTTCGTGCGAGGTAATTATTCCATGCGTGTGTGTAAGTACCTTCAATTTTTTTTAAAAAAAATTAACCAATAACTTAATGAGAAATGCTTCTTATAACTAAAGTTTCTTAGTGAAAATTGAAGGAATGAAAAACATTCCCTATCAAAATTGAGTATATAAGTCATATTATAATTTTGGATTTTTAATCTTTTATAACTTCATCATAAAAATATAATACCTCATCCTATAAATATTATTTCATTTAAAATAAGACATTATGTTTTTTTTTTATATAGTATAACTCACGAAAATATTTATTATTTGTAATTTCATATTTTATTATAAATTTTTTGTAACAATTAATTAGTTCCTATTTATGTTTCATTATTTTCCTAAACAATTTTTTTCTTCAAAAAAAAAAAAAAAAAAAACTCTCTCAAGCAAGTTTTGACCACCTATAAATTGCCCTTTCCCTACTTGTATCCCTCACATCCCAATCGTTCTAACCAAAGTGAAATTAATCTTTTCATCAAATATTTGCTCTTGTTCCTCTTTAATCAATTCATTGATTATGGCAGATTCTAATAAAATTCGCAACACAAAACTCTCTTTTGGAATTCGATTTTGACACTTTACTATATAATTCGAACCAAACGAATGCCCAATATGCTCCTTCTTTGTTCTTGTTGTTGGGGGTTGGAGCATTGTCCTCTAAGTTAAGAGCAACAACAACGGTTGGAGGAAGACACTCCAGCTTACGAAGGAGCAATCATTTACTTTTGAAGAGAATTCCAAACAACACAACACTATCGACACTGTAGGTTTTTTAATTTTATGATCTTGGCTTCATAATACCATTGATTACCTTTAGAAATTATAGTGCTCCAATTAAGTTCAATGCAAAAATAGGAAGAAATCCGCATAATAATAAAACTATAATTTGAGATGATCTAATTTTATAGTTTATTAGTATATATATTTATATATATTAATTTTGTAGGGTGTAATCATCTGTGTGATGCAATTAACTCGTGTGTGCATGTAAGTACCTTCAATTGTCAAAAACACACAAAAAAAAAAGATAATGAAGAATTTAGTAAGATAAGTTTCTTAAATCCAAAATTCTTTAGCTCAAATTCAAGGGGAAAAACAACATTTATTTTGTGAGTTAGACTATATATATATATATATATATAATTCTCTCTTGAAATTGGTTTAGACATTTAATTGCCTAAATCAAACCAATGGTAGTTTCGTGCAATATATTAATTGCGGTAAAATAGTGTTTTTGTATGACCATTATCAGAATTATACAATTTGAAAATTTATAATTTTATCTTTCTAAAATTAAGAATCCACAACATTAAATATTTTTATTTGTAATAAGATTTTCTCGTAAGCTTTTGAAATAAGACAGGAAATGACAGCAAGGAGAAGGTCTCTGGCAAGAGACGGTTGAGAGGTGAGTGAAGTTATGAACCTAGTTCAATGAAATAAGGCAAAAGATTGCCAACTATTAGGCCCAATGCTGCTACAAATTGTTGAAGCTCATGTCTTCATAATGGATAATCTGCAACCGGCTTTGCATAAACTTCCCTGGTCTTGGATTTGATGAATTCTATCACCTTGTTGTTCTTCCTTCAGAGATTAGCTGTATTTGCAGACTATTTTATTGATCATGTTTTGGTTTTTTTGCAAACCTTCCAAATTTCAAGAATGATCTGTTCTCTTGGATATTCAAAATTTAAAAAAAATAAAGATTTTCTTGTAATATATATGTAATTTTTCTTTTGTAAGTTAATTAACGTAATGGAAATCGAAATTATAGAAATATATATATTAAATGCAATCGAATTTTGTTAGTATAAAATATGTATCAGCATATTTTCACATGAAACATTAAATATAACTGTTATACTCTTTAATTAACTTGTTAAATTTAGAGAGAATGAAATTTTTATAGTTTATTAGTATATTTTTATTTTTTTTAAAACAATTATGTAGTGCAATTGTGCGTGCGAGAAAAATATTCCATTCGTGCATGTAAGTAACTTCAATTTTTTTAAAAAGAAAAAAAATTAACCAAGAATTTAGCAAGAAATGTTTCTTAAATCTAAAGTTTCTTAACACAAATTGAAAAAAAGAAAAACATTTCCTATCAAAATTGATTATATAAGACGTATTATAATTTTTTATTTCTAATCTTTAATAACTTAACCTTAAATGTATAATAACTCATTCTATATATAATTTTATTTAAATAATACATTATTTTTTTATATGGTATAACTCATAAAATATTAATAATCCATAATTTCATATTTTATTATAAATTTTTTGTAAGACAGAGGTAACAAATAATTGGTTCATATTTATATTTTTTTGTTTTCCTAAAAAAAAAAAAAGACTCTCAAGCAGGACCTTACCGCCTATACATTCCCTTTCCCTACCTGTATCGCTCATATCCTATTCGTTGTAGCCATAGTGAAAGTAATCATTTCATCAAATATTTCCTCGTATTCCGTTTTAATCTATTCATTATTTATGGTAGATTCTGATGAAATTTGCAACACAAAACTCTCTCTTGGAATCAGTTTATACACCTCAGGGCCTAAATCAAACAACGGGAAGGCCCAGGATTCTCATTCTTTCATCCTTTCATTGGGAATTGGAGCATCGTACTCTAATATAAGAGTTATAGGTGACTCCAACAATGATGATCATAGTGAAAACAAAGACGATGATGATGACGACAATAATATAGGCTCAAGAAAGAAATATTGTCTTTCAAAAAGGGAAATTAGACATTGAACTTTAATATATATCTTCTTCTACCATGCATTGTGAAAGATTATCTGCCCGGGCCTAGCCAGAAACTCACTTTCGTGCTATGAATTCCAGAATCGAAATCTCTGGCCAGGCCTAGACGCTAGCACAATGCTATTCAAACCCTTTTGAAATAATATTGCACAGGATCTGGGTTCGCACTTATTCGATTTACCACGCAACAAAAAATTTCTAATTAAAAGCGAAACTTTAGAAAAATACCTTTGAAGCGTGCACTCAGGTGATTCTGTTGTATGCCTCAAGACTTTGATTTCACGTTGTGTGGGCAACGATCTAGAAACCAATTGATCAGCTAATCACCACAATTCACCTGCTAGAAAATTCCAGCATCGCTGCACCTAGCACGTACTTTAAACGCACCGCCCAGAGAGATAGAACGCTACACACGCAGCTGGCTTAACAGGCCAAAAATTTCACCAAGAGGAGAAGAAAAACCAGCCGCCAATTGCTCTAAAAATTCGACTTTGAGAGAGAGAGAATTTTCTCTCTCTAACTTTTCTTGTCTTGAAAACTTATGAATTGTATGTCTTGACTAGCTAATCCCTTGTCTATATATAGAGTTACAAGAGAGACCCCAATTTGGGTTAGGATTGGCCTTCCTACTGGGATTCTGTTTTCCTTCAATCCTGTTCCTGGACTGATACACATCCAACTGATACAGGGATCCACTTATCTCAAACCAGTTCCTGGTATGATTCACAACCAACTGACAAAGGGATTCACTTATCCCAAACCAGTTCTTGGTATGATTCACAACCAACTGACATGGGGATTAATTAATTACTTAATTAATTAAATATACCTTTGTCAACAACCCAATATATAATTAATCGTACCACTAACGGATTAATTATGGCACTACCATCCTACACCAGAATTGCTTCCGGAACAACTTAATTAAATTATATTCATAATCTCCCCACATCAAAGATATAGTGCTCGTTAATATATTAATTTACTTATAAATTAATTAATTAATATCTTTAATTCTGAGACTAGTACCACTCGACCTTTTTACTATACCGGACAAAAGTTCACCTGCTGGGTTTAGTATAATAAACTTTACGAGCTTATCTCGGGAGCACCATCACCCCGGACACACCGGTACATGGTTTCCTTTCGACAAGCAGCAGCACACCAAGTAGCTAAATACGTGCACCCAACCTACCGAGACTATTGGCCACAATTGACCTCACGCATTGGCAGATCAAAGTACACTATGTCTAATTCTCATGCTCGCTTGAGTCTAGGGATTAAGAGATAGAATACCAAGAACGATTTGTCTATTAAATCAGTACAAGACAAATTATTCTTAATGGTCAAGTTCAATATGCCCCGGGTATATCTATATGATTCAATTAGTTTAGACAAACCAATTATCCGAATCACATAATAACCTAAACCGACAGTTTGTCCAAAGCTGTCTCAGTTATAAACCTCATTTATATATTATGTCTTTTAACCAATGATGAGATCTACTGTGTCACACAAGACACCTCATCATCTAACTACATAATATAAATGGACAATTAATGCACAACAAGATATAACCAAAACATAAATCGATATATTAACCGGGAAAATGTAAAATACAAGCATAGCTTATGTATTCAACTCCAACACATTGTTGTTGTTATATAAGATGATTTCTCCTGGAAAATTTAAGAAAATCAATGGTTAACGGGTTTGCTCATTCGGAATACAAGTCAACGATGATAGCGAAGCTGCCAGGTTGATCTGCTTCTCAATAAGACTAGTTTGTGTCATGACCTTTCGAACTATTCTCTCCCACTATTTTCCAAAACTTGAATTGAAGCGGCGAAATCGCTCAACTCAAAAAAATACACTATTGTTTAGACCTCTTCGTACGAAAATTATTCAGAGTATGGGTGATGGTTTATGATTGATTTAGTCAACACATGGCAAGGCTTAATAGTTCAACCTAAACTATTGAAACCAATAATTGGGTTTGTGGTTTTCCTCGCAAGGACAACTCACGATCTCGCAAGATCACTCAAAGAGACTTTAGGGGTGAGTTCACAACTCAGAATTGGAAAATTTAAGGAAAAATATCAATCAACTATATTATCAATTTCGTGTATGTGGGTGACGTGTCCTTGTCGTTGTGGAAAGCTTTAGTTGAACACTCAAAAAAAAAATTTTATTAACAAAACAAAAACACTAAAACTATAGTATTTACAGTTTCGTTCCCATGAAATTTGTGGTCTTGAGTGAAGTGGTTGTTGGGTTCGAGTCCTTACGTACTGCAATTTCTAGTAGTTTTAGTAGCCTAAGAATCTAAGAAAGTAAAATAGGGTAGTGGTTTGGTAAAAACCATGCAAATAACAAAATAACAAAATAAGAAAATAAGATAGTATGTGTAAAAGGCGGAAAATCACACCACAACTAAGATCCAAGGGACTATTGCTAAGCAAATTATCAAGCAATTGTTTAAGAACACTTTAATACCGTCGTCACCGAATCTATAAGGACTAAAACTAACCAATAATAGTAACAGGGTCGTCAATCCAATCTATTATCAATAATCTATTTTACAGACATCAAGATCGAGTAAAATCATCTAATCGATACTACTTGTTCAAAAAATAATGAAGCTTGTTACTCAAGACATCACTATTCTATCAACCACATGTTCATCAATTTAGTTAATCAACAATGTATCTCAGCAATAAAGTAGATTCAACATGTAGATCGACGACAAGACAAAAACCAGATCCAAAAACATGAATTAATCAATTCTTGCATGAAACCCACGTAACAATAAACATGAATAACCAAACAAGGAATAAAAACCACATGGAACTAATGATAAAATCTCATAATAGTTCGATAAGTAAGAAAGGTGAGGCTTTCGCATCCTTTATGCAAGATAACTCAATAATCCTTATCACCTCCACCATTTTAAAACACTAATCTTCACTAAATCAATTGTTTTCCCCACATTTATTGGAAATCCACTACCCCCTATCACTTACAAGGATAGATCTCCCTAGAATCTACTTAGAACATGAGTGTTCTAAGAGAATTCATAGTGTGCGTGTGAAAAGGTGAGAAAGTGTGTTTCTTCCTCACTAAGCTAAACTCTCTAAACTATGGAAAAAAACACTTAAGGTGTGTTGTATGTGATAGACTATCTATTTACAAGGAGTATTGGCCATTAAGAAAGATCCCAAAGGGCTAAAATTGGTATTACATAAGAAAAGTCATGCTAAGGGTAAAGTTGAAACTTCAGTAGTGATTTCTAGGCGACGACCAGACGGTGACGCCGAGGTCGACGACGGTCATGCATTGGTGCCGTGTGGACGCCGGTGTTGGTGGCGACCAGGCGACAGCGCCCAGTGGACGCCGGAGTCAAAATTTTTAACAATCCGCGCTAGTTCCAAATTCTTCTCTTTAAGCTTCAATCCTGCGTGATTTCTTCCTTTTTCCAGCAAAAGTCTTTAAGTTTTATCCAAAATTTCCAAAGTGCCTCTTTACTACAAAACCATGCAAATCCAACTATACATGCATTGAAAGCTCATAAAAGATGTTATATTCATTGAAAACCAACTAAAAGTAAGATAAACGTGCATGAATTTGGATCATAAAAAGGTATATTTTGGAGTCACGTCAAGGGGGTCTTATAAGGGTAATTCCATGGGTATTCTTCATTTTCTAAAACGGTAATCTTCAATTCTAGTGTGAGAAAGATTACAAAACAAAACCTATTACAACTCTAATTGGCTTCATGGATTTCGGCCAAGGAAAGAGAAAAACAAGGCAAAAATAAAGTCCTAATTAGAAGGAATAACTCCATCTATTCTAGTTGAATTAGAATAGACTTACAAAACCTTCTAGTATATGGAAATGTAAAACATAAACATTTTAGGAAGAGTCTTTCCTAGCTTCAGTTAGGTTTAGGGAATGACTGGATTTTGTAATTAAGCCTTTAATTCCTTAATCCAACTTATATATTTATTCTTTGACTTCAGTCCACATCTACGTTACATCTACAAGTCCATTATTGGATAATCTCATCAATCAATAGGCTTAGTCCTCTTGGATGGTAGATGGGTTTAGGCTTGTTGTTGGGCTTCTTCGATCAGCAACTTCAAGGCTTCTTAAATCCTTTCACCAACTTTTCATCATAGGTCCAAGAATATCTACTGATGGATCTCACTGGCACAGATCTAGATCCACAGTTGGGGTTTCTATGGACTCCCATGGGGAAATTTGTAACTAGGCATGTCCTGATATTTGAATATGCATATTGATGCCATGTGACATCTCTTTTGGCCTGTTGGAGAGGCTTAACCCATGAATTGGCCCATGTGTCATTTAAAAAATAAAAACTTCAATTTGGGCTCATTCAGGGTCTCTTTGGGGCTTCCTAAACCAAAACTGTGAAAATCCCTTGTTAGTTTAGGGACATGATGTGCAGTTTTGATGGGAGTGGAGGAAGAGCTCTTGATGTTCACATCAAAAGTTCCCTTTGAAAATAAAACATTGCACTTGAACGTTTTATGATCACTGAAATTTTCATGTATAAGTCTATAACATAAGCAAATTGCTAGTGCACCAATTTTACTTCACAAATTGTTAAGGTTACCCCAATCCCACATCAGAAACCCACAACGCTTGTCTATAATATAAATAATCTAGGGGCCCATTCACCCATTTCCAATTGGTTTTGGGTTTGATGCTAATTCATATCAACAAAATTGTCATGGTATCACAGCAAGTTTTGGGGTGACAGCAGAGGACGTCGTCAGGAAACTTGCAAGTTTGGGGGCGATAGTAGAGGATGTCACTGGGAAATTTGAAGTGGCGTCGTAGGTCAAGGTGTTGTTAAGGTTACCCCAATCCCAAATAAAAAACACACACCGGTTGTGTATAATATAAATAATCCAAGGACCCATTCACCCATTGGAAATTGGTTTTGGGTTGGATGCTCATTCGGATAAAAAAAAATTTGTTACAAATATCATAAGCATTTCTCAACCGAATTATGTTGGGATCAAATGCATGAAAATCAAAATTTTAACGCAGTGGATTTTCTAAAAATTGATGCCCATTTTGATTTTGGTGTTGAATTCCTCCCTTGAAGCGTAATCAGTAGCAGATGTTTGGATCCTTGTTTGATGTCGTTGATCACCACAGATTCTTCCCCGGAAGAATCCTATACTTTCAAGCACTGGAGCCCTCACAGAACCGGTGCTAGCCGTTCTCCAGCCTGCAAGACAATTTTTTGGGATTATCTATTTTTCAAGTTCTCCTCACCTTGAACGTATATCTCAGATAGATATATAACAGAATTATCTGACAAATTAGTAAGTAATATTCCAATATTAATTTTATGGATCAACCCAGTTACCAATGCATCAGGCAGTTGGGTCAAGAAGCACCACAATTACAATTTGGTCTCTTGACTTATCAGCCTATCCCAATAGATCCTAGGTACTTAATTAACTCTTAATTAATACCACAGAACTTTTAATAATACTTAATTAAATTATTTAATTAAGCATTATTTATCTAAGCATAACAATTATACTTAGCGCATGCATGATCACATATTCTATATCGTCGAACTCTCTTATGTGCTATCCTGTAGGCCCATTCTAAATTGGCAATGAATATTCCAATCTAATTGATTAATCCATAACTCATTAGTGGTCTCTAGCAAGACATAATGACTACCCAATTCAGAACGAAGGGTCGAATGGTGATTCAACACAACCTCCAAGCATACTACGTACGATCCTCTACATTGATATCCCGTTTAGCATAAGGCATGAAACCATCATCCTTATTTAGCTAAACTTTTACTTGATCTCTTAGTGACACTGATTTTCTTCAAGCAAATGATAACACTTATCATTTCTTGGGCATGGCCTTACAGTTCTCAATTCACTATCAAGTGGCCATGATATCATCTCTCACTTTCGAGAGACTTATGGTCCCATCACTTCACCTACATACATTAGCGTGACTCATAGTGTACCCAATCATACCCGTACTTGGCAACCTGTTACGATCCTGTTAGGCGTATATCAAAGCACAGTACAGTTCACCTAAGACCATGTTGTTATTTCTGGTCTAAGGATCCTCGTACGAGTACTACTCATAAGAATCACTCATGATCTAAGCAATCCATGGAGTGTTTCTTTTGGCAAATCGATTTCATGAATTCAAATATGCACAAGAATATTACATTTATTAGATTAACTCAAATGATAAATCATTAATCAAAGGAAAAACATCTATATAGCCCTTAAAAGGGGCACATACACCAACAATCTCCCACTTGCCCGTTGAAGGGCTATGTCCTAAAAATTTTAATACTAAGCTCTATTACATGTCTCTCAACTTTGACAATGGTAGAGCTTTTGTGAGAGGATCTGCTACATTGTTGTCGGACCTTATTTTGGACAATTTCATATCTAATCGATCAACGTTCTCTCGAATGAGGTGAAACCTTCTGAGTATGTGTTTGGTCTTTTGTTGTGACTGGGGCACCTTAACTTGTGCGATGGCCCAGTTGTTGTCACAGAAGATGTCTATCAGATTTTGGATGCTCAGTATCACTCCGATGTCAGACACAAACTTCTCTCAACCAGACACTTCCATTGCAACAACTCATGCAGCAAAATACTCAAATTCTGTTGTAGAGTCGGCTGTTATATCTTGCTTCAAGCTTTTCTAACACACTTCATTACCATTCTGGTTAAACATGTAACCTGATTGTGATTTCATGTCATTTTGATTTGTTTGGAAAGGTGTAGCCTTGTACAACGATTTGTTCTTGTACTCGATACACTAGCATCAATCCTTTAGTCCTTCATAAGTACTTAAGGATGGCCTTGACTGCAGTCCAATGAACAATTCCTGGATCTTGTTGGTATCTACTAGTCATGCTTAGTGTATGTGCGATATCTGGGCGGGTACATAACATGACATAAATGATAGATCATATTGCCAAAGCATATGGAACTCTACTCATCGTATCCCTATCATCTTTAGTAAAAGGACATTGGTTCTTCTTTAAGAGGAGGCCATGTCGGAATGGTACCATACTATTCTTAGAGTTAGACATACTAAATCTCTTTAATATCTTATCTATGTACCCTTCTTGACTTAGTCCTAGAAGACTTTTAGACCTATCTCTATAGATTTTACTACCTAATATCAATTCGGTTTCTCCTAAGTCTTTCATAGAAAATACACTCCCCGACCATTGTTTGATATATTTCAACATGGCGATGTCATTTCCTATGAGTAGGATGTCGTCTACATGTAGGACAAGAAAAATATTCTTACTCCCACTAACCTTCTTGTAAACACAAGGCTCATATTAATTTTTTATGAAGCCGTAACCCTTTACTTCCTCATCGACAACCTTTTCCTGAATAGAAGGGTCAATCAAAGTCCACACTTTATTGTCCCTCATGGATTGCATTTCAGACTCCATGGCTTGTATCCATTTATCCGAATCTAGACTTTCTAAAACCTGTCTGTAGGTCGTGGGCTCATCAGGGTCCACAAAGATAAAATCTTGATCGTCAGTCACGAGAAATCCGTATCTCACGGGTTGTTGACGAGATCTACCAGACCTTCTAGGTTCTTGTGTTGTTGGCTCAGGTTGCTCATCTTCATGAGTTTCCATGCCAACTTCCATCGTAGTTTCTGTAGATGGTTCTACACTCTCTTTTGGTTCTCGAACCTCTTCGAGATCTATTCTACTCCCACTGTCTTTCTTGTACAGAAATTTTTCTCTAAAAAACAGCCCTTGAGTAACAAACACTTTGTTCTCAGTTGGGTTGTAGAATTGATATCCACTAGTTTCCTTAGGATACCCCACAAGCAGGCACTTGTTAGTTTTAGGTTCAAGCTTATTATTTTGTAAACGCTTTACATGAGCTTGATAACCCCAAACTCGTAGATAGGACATACAGGGTTCTTGGCCCATATATATCTCATATGAAGTCTTATCTACTGCCTTTGATGGAATACTATTTAGTACATAAAGGAGTGCGTAACCCAAAAAGGACATTAGTAGAGTTGCTTAGCCTATCATTGATCGAACCATATGTCTGATTCTCCTCTTAGATACACCATTTCATTTAGGTGTCCCCAGTGGAGTTAGCTGTGAAACAATTTCACATTGCTTTAGACAGCTATCTAACTCGTCACTTAGGTATTCACCTCCTCGATCAGAGCGAATAGCCTTAATCCCTCTATCAAACTGATTATCTACTTCATATTAAAAATTTGAAGTTTTCAAATGCCTCACTTTTATAACCATATCTCATATAGTTATCGGTGAGAGTGATGAAGTAAACGAATCCACCTCTGGCTTGTGTGCTCATTGGTCCACATACATCTGTATGTATTAGAGACAATAGTTCACTAGTTCTTTCTCATTTCTAAAAATGGACTCTTAGTCATTTTTCCTTCAAGCACGATTCATATGTGTCATGAGATTCATAATCAAATGACCCAATGACACCATCTCATGAAGTATTTGAACACGTTTCTCGCTAATGACAGTGCAACATGAAGGATTTTTCTTGACACACTTCACATTTTCTCTTCCAATGACATTCATTGTAATAGAAACACATAGTGTCATTTCAGGGTTTAGTCTTAGAATCTGGCTTGGCCTTGGTAGCAGTCTTACTGTGTGCCTCCTTTTTCCCAACAATTTTTCCTTGACTTTGAACTTTCTCTTGTTCACTTTGCCCTTTTCAACGACCAACACTTGAGTACCCTTCTCAAGGGTAGGCTTAGTGTCTTTCAGCATCTCATGCATGTTGAAATTTTTCACGAAGTCATTGTACTCATCTAGCAATGAAGCCAAAATGACATCAATGTCTAATTTCCTGAACCGAGGTACACCTAGTCTCTCTAGAGTATCAGTATACCCTTTCATCTTGACTAGGCAAGAACTCACAGACGAAACCTTCGTCATATTATAGGAAATTTAATGCTATCAATGTAACGAACCTTTCTTGCTAGCCTGCTCTTAGAACACTTTTCCTTTGTGACACATAAATATAAAACACTTCCATATTCATGTTTCTGAAGTATCCTCAAAACATGTCACATTATTCGATTTGTTCCTTTTGCCTACCAAAGGCCTTTCGAGCAATATTTGTAGCATTTTTTTTTGGTTATTTTGGGCAAAGTAGCTTCTAAGAAAATAACGCTTCCTCTTTTATTTTAAAATGTTTCTTATACAGTGATTTGAAATTTAAGTACAAGATAATGTCATCCACAAAGGAATAATTCAAAATATCATAATGAGTTTTAATAAAATCATTTTCACAGTAGCCAGAATTGAAATCCGTACAATTTTGTGTTGTGCTAGATTGTGGACCGAAAATCCACAAAGAACCAAACCTTAGTCTTCCTTTGGCAAGTATCGAAGGGATCGGGCCCTTTTGGTAGGCAACATTCAAATCACATCTCATGCAACTTAACGTTTTCTAATTGCATCACTATGTAACTTTTCAGTGATAGGATGAACATTCCAAATGCTTGACACAATGTATCATTCCAAAACCATTCCTAGTCACTTATCGGGTTAAACTAGGACCGATTTACCTAAGTCAAACCATCCCTCGAAGCATCACATCAATAAATACCCAAACAGTTTTTCCACATAGTGGTAGTGAGTAAAGTTGAGCACCTATTATGTAACAACTCACCTCATGAAGAAAACCTGAGGCCTTTGTGCTCTCCAAGTCCACAGACGTTCGACGCTCTGGCGAGCCCCCAAGTATGGAAGCAATTTATGACTTAGGTTTTTAGGGATTTAGTCTGAACGGCTTAATATACATTTCGTTTTCGTTATTCACAATAACATATATCAAATATATTTAAAGAGAATAAAATGCAATGAATTGGGCTCTAGTCTATTATAAGGATTTTAAATATTTGACTTCATTTGGGCCTTCGTTGTTAGGCTTCCGTTCCTAAGCTCCACCTTGGACTCCTTGGAATTACATAAATTTTTGTCTATCTAATTTTATTCTATTATATAGAATTTAATAGGCTCACAGACCCAATTTAATTGGCACGCAGGTCCCAAATTAAAACAATTTAAAACCCAATTCATGCATGAAAAAACACATAAGAAAGCGAGTGCTTCATACAAGCCCATTTTAATTAGACCGAATAATTTTAAAGGATTGTGTAACTATTACACTATTAAAATTAACCGTGTCATGATCAATTTTAATCAATCCCATGTTCATTCATCATGATCAATTTTAATCAATCTCATGTTCATTCCCTTAGTCAAAATGATGCATGAACATGCGTATCAAATATGTATACAATTAATATTTAAACCTTTTAAATAAATCACATAAATATTTGAAAGCATAAATAAATAAATAAATCTAATTAATTAATTATTTTATTTATTATCTAATTATCCTAATCTCATTGAGATAATTAAATTTAAAAATTTTAAATATTTTTTTAATGATCCTAATCTAATTACGATAAATATTTAAATTTTAAATTTTAAATAATTTTCTAATTAGCCAAAAAATCTGATAAAAATTAATTTTATCCAATAAAATCTAAATGAAAATTTTCTCAAATTTTTTTTCTAAAATTTAGAAAAACTATTTTTTTTTAAATTGTGAGGCAAATTGGTAGTTAAACCGAAATTCTGGGCTAGGGTTTTAAAAGGGGACACAAAGTCCACGGGTCATTTTGCAATTGTTTTAAAACCATTTTAAAACGCAACTGTCCCTTTTTGTAATTAGAGGCTGCGACGGGGGCAATTGATAAATTCACCATTTTAGGGCTTTTGCCCCTGCCGCCTTTTCAGCCAATTAGGGTTCTTGCGCGGCGGGTGCATTTTATTAAATTTACCCATTAGGGTTTTGCCCCCAGCCGCCTCTCTTCCTCTTTCCTCAACCTTGCCGCCGGTGACCTCGACTTCCGGTGTCTGACGCCGATCGTCCCTTCCGGCATTTTTTTCGCCTTTTTCCTGGCGTTGTTCGCCTTTTCCGGACATCACCTTCCTGATCGCAGCCTTCGCGTCCAACGAAGAAGACTCGATCAGAGATGGTGAATAAGCGGCGATCGATGAACCAATCGTCACCTGATTCCAGCCCGACACATCAAAATCGAAAACAAACAGCAACAGCAGTGAGGCCGGAACGTTTTCGGGCTTCGTCGACCACCGGCATGGGAAAAAGTGATGCCCAGAAATTTTCCCGGTGAAGCAAACTCTTGCGAAAGCGAAAACAAACGTGTCGCCAAAATTTAAATCCAATAAAACAAAACAGAGCAAAACCTTTCTTTTCGAAAACAAATTAAGATTGATTTTCCTTGAACCCGTTTTCAAAAACCCAGAAACAAAATTTTAGAACCAGTTTATAATTGGTTTTCCGGCGAACTACCCCAGCAGCCCAAAAACCATTTTGAAACCAAAACCAAGATTTACGGTGGATTTTAAAACCCAGATCCCAGTTTCAGGCCATTCAAGGCTTTCAGAGAAACCAAGAATCAAAATAAAAAATAGGACGTTTGCAAAACCCCCAGTTTTGGCAACAACTTTTGAGGAAACCCAGTTTCAGTCAAAGCATACACCGTTCCAAATAAGAGAAAAATTTTGGGCAAACTATTTTTCGTTCCAGCGGAAAGAAAAGAAAAATAAAACAATTCCAGCCAATTCATTCAATTCTGGGCATTTCAATTTTCCGGCAAGAAAATGAAGAAACCCCGTTTCAAAACCAAAATCCACATTTCCAATGACCCCAAATGCAAATCGATTTTCATTTTGGCAAAATTTTGTTTTTCTGGTAAGATGGCAAAAAAGGGCAAAAATAAATGCTTTTGCCTTTCCGAGTATTATTTCCAGTCGACCAAATTTTGTGTGGGAAGTCTTCCAGCACGATTTCCAAGAAAAATTTTGAAACCAATATTTTCATGTCAATCAAAACAAATTTTCTTTCATAAACAAACTATTTGTTTTTATTCAATTTTACACTAACATTAGAGCTCTAATATCGCTGTTGGGAACGAAGGCAAGAAAATCAAAATTTTTACGCTGCGGATTTTCTAAAAGTTCATGCCTATTTCGATTTTAGTGTTGAATTCCTACGTTCAAAACATGTAAGACATACCCTTGAAGCGTAATCGGTAGCCGACATCTGGATCCTTGTTTGATGTCGTTGATCACCACTCATTCTTCCCGAAACAATCCTCTACTCTCAAGCACCGGAGCCCTCACAGAACCGGTGCTAGCCGTTCTCTAGCCTACAAGATCATTTTTTGGGATTCTCTCGTTTTGAAGTTCTCCTCACCTTGAACTCATATCTCAGATAGATATATAACAAAATTATCAGACAAATCAGTAAGTAATATTCAAATATTACTTTTGCTGATTTGGATCTATGGATCAACCCAGTTACCCATGGATCAGGCTGCTGGGTCAAGAAGCACCACAATTGCAATTTGGTCCCTTGACTTATCAGCTTATCCCAATAGCTCTTAGGTACTTAATTAAGTCTTAATTAATACCACAGAACTTTTAATAATACTTAATAAAACTATTTAATTAAGCATTATTTATCTAAGCATAACAATTATACTTAGTGCTGGCATGATCACATATTCAGGATCATCGAACTCTCTTATGTGCGATCTTGTAGGCCCATTCTAAATTGAAAATGGATAATCCAATCTAATTGATTAATTCATAAGTCATTAGTGGTCTCTAGCAAGAGATAATGACTACCCAATTCAGAATGGAGGGTCGAATGGTGATTCAACACAACCTTCTGAGCATACTATATACGATATCCCGTTTAGAATAATGCATGGAACCATCATCCTTATTTAGCTAAACGTTTACTTAATCTCTTAGTGACACTGATTTTCTTCAAGCAAATGATAACACTTATCATTTCTTGGGCACAGTCATGCACATCTTAGTTCACTATCAAGTGGCCAAGATATCATCTCTCACTTTAAAGAGACTTGTAGTCCCATCATCTCACCTACATACCTTAGCGTGACTCATAGTGTACCCAATCATACCCGTAATTGGAAACCTGTTACGGTCCCGTTAGGCGTATGTCAAAGCACACTACTGTTCACCTAAGACCATGTAGTGATTTCTGGTCTAAAGATCCTCGTACGAGTACTACTCAAAAGAATTACTCATAATCTAAGCAATCCATAGAGTGTTTCTTTTGGCGGATCAATTTCATGAATTCAAATATGCACAAGAATATTACATTCATGAAATTAACTCATCTGATAAATCATCAATCAAACGACAAATGTCTATATAGCCCTGAAAAGGGGCACATACACTAACAAATTATGTATACATTAAACAAAGTCGAACTTCAGAAAAATCCATATAGAATGTAAATTTTAAAACTTTGAGCATTTTTGTTCACAAAACCAAAAAAATTACCATTCACTATAATCACAATGTATCGCTTTCCAAAGGGAGGAAAAAGAAATCTTTTTTATTTGATGTGGTTTATGATTTTAGTTACTTTTGATGTTCTTTATGATTTTACTTACTGATACTTTTTAAAAGACTATAAGAAAAGTAAAAACTCTAATAAAACTTCAAGGAGGGAGAATTTTCTCCTGTAATACCGTTTAAAGTCCTAGCTAGAAGTTCAAAAAACATAAGCATAATTGGGAATGGAAGGGACAGATGAAAAAAAAAAAGAAGAAGAAATTATGATATAATCAAAATTGAAGAATGATTTATCCTTTCCTTTCTTGATTTCCGCTGCTCAACGTAGCTCACCGTTGCTCATCGCCAAGCACGAGATTTGAGTTGCCTTCATCTGAAATTAAAATAATCTGATCATAGTGTTTTTTCACAAACACTTATTAATTATTTAGAAGTGAGACCCTCTCTTTATTCTCGGCTTCATTAAGCTATTATTACATCTAATTCTTGAAAAGGGAAGAACTCCAGCTAAGAATGAAGGAAGACCTTAGAATCAACCTTCTCCTCTGTATTATTTTTCTTGATTCCCTTGTTGAAAACTATCCAAGAAGACACTCGAAACTGGAAAAACACAATAGAACCGACCCAGTACTGCTATTAAGGGCAGCAGACAGATCTAAACTTTAAAACGTTGCAAATAGTAAAAGTAAAAAAGGTTTGGTGAAGAAACTCCTTAAATTTTGACGATAAAGTAAAATATCATAATTTTAAAAATAAATTAATGGATACCTTGCAGTTTAAAAACTCCAATTCACTAAGAATTTTCCTTCTTTTCATGTTTTCCTCTAAAAATAGCACTTAATCTCTAATTTTTATAAATTTTACATTTATTTAATCTTCTAAAACTTTTAATAAAAATAAATAAATATGTAATAGTAAATATAATAATACTAAAAAAATCAAATAAATGTAGATAAATCATAAATTTAAGTCCAAATTGCAATTTTTGTCCTATACAATAGTCCCTGTGTCACTTTTGGTTCCAATTAATTTTACGTTGACACTTTTAGTCACATAACTTTTTTTATTTGCATTTTAAGTCTTTTTTGATGAAAATATCTGTTGACTAACGGTTGACTAACCCTCAAACCTTTTGACTAAGAGTTTGACCACCCCCAATTAATTTTACGGGAACACTTTTAGTCCCCTAACTTTTTTTTTTTTTACTTTTAGTCCTTTTTGACGAAAATACTCTTTCACTAACGGTTGACTAACCCTCCGTTGTTGCCACCACCGACACCTCTATTGTCACCACCGCCTTACCGCCCCCACCACAGTCCTGTCGATCACTACTATTGCCTCACTGCGGCCGCCTCGCCATCACCACCACCTTGTCGGCATCACTACTATTGCGAAAGCTTCTACAAACCCATCACATAGTCGATACCTGCCTTTCTCCTCCTTCTCCATAGCCAATAAAAATGTGTGAACAAACAGCAGTGGCTAGTAGAGAGAGATGGTGGTGATGGTTGGAGATTGAGGAAGTCTAACATTGGTTGGGGTGGTGGTGACGGAGGAGCGGTGGCGACAGTAGGGCAGTGGTGGTGGTGGGCGGGGCGTTGACGACTGTAGAGGTGTTGGCGACGGTAGTGATGGCAGGGGTGTTCAAACCGTTAGTTAAAGGGTTTCATAAAAAATGACTGAAAATGCTAATAAAAAAAGTTAAGGGACTAAAAGTGTCCTTATAAAATTAATTGGAGGTGTTCAAACTGTTACTGAAGGGTTTTGAGGGTTAGTCTATTGTTAGTCAAAGGGTATTTTTGTAAAAATTGACTAAAAATGGGGGATAAAATTGTCCCTGTAAAATCAATTGGGATCAAATGTGGTACAAGACCTATTATAAGGGACCAAAATTGCAATTTTGCTTAAATTTAATCAACAATTTAGTAAGATATGCTTCTTAAATCTAAAATTCCTTAGCACAAATTCAAGGGAAAAATAACATTATGATGAAATTCGCAACACAAAATTCTCTCTTAGAATTGGTTTAGACATTTCATTGCCTAAATTAAACCAACGTTAGTTTTGTGCTATATATTAATTGGGGTAAAATAATGTTCATATATGGCCACTATATAAGAATTATACAATTTGAGAAGTTTATAGTTTTATCTTTCTAAAATCAAGAGTTCACAACTGTAAATATTTTTATTTGTATTAAGATTTTTTTGTCATATATATATATGTATATACACATATATCACATTTTCTTTTGCGATTTAATTCAGATACTGGGAGACAATTTTGGCAAAAAAAAAATAAAAGTTATTATCAAAATGAAAAAAATTATATATATTAAATGTAATCGGATTTTGTTAATATTGAATATCTATCAGTATATTTTAACTAGATCGATGAAACATTATATGTAACTCTTATCCTCTTTACTTAACGTATCAAACTTAGAGAGAATTAAAATCTTATAGTTCATTAGTACATTTTGGTATTCTTTAAAATTTATGTAGTGCAATTGTGCATGCGAGGTAAGTATTTTATGTGTGCGTGTAGGTACCTTCAATTTTTTTAAAAAAAGAAATTAACGAAGAACTTAGCGAGAAATGATACTTGAATCTAAAGTTTCTTAGCAAAAATTGAAGGAAAGAAAACCATTTCCTATGAAAATTGAGTATATTAGTCATGTTATAATTTTGGAATTTTAATCTTTTATAACTTCGCCGTAAAAATATAATACCTCATCCTATAAATATTATTTCATTTAAAATAATACATTATTTTTTGTTTTTTTATATAGTATAACTCACAACAATATTTATTATTTGTAATTTCATATTTTATTATAAATTTCTGTAAGACAGAGATAACAATTAATTACTTCCCCTTTATGTTTAATTATTTTCCTAAACAATTTTTTTCTAAAAAACAAATCTCTCGAGCAACACCTGACCACCTATAAATTTTCCTTTCCCTACTTGTATCCTTAACATCCCAATCGTTCTAACCAAAGTGAAATTAATCTTTTTATCAAATATTTGCTCTTCTTACTCTTTAATCAATTCGTTGGTTATGACATATTCTAATAAAATTTACAACACAAAACTCTGTTTTCTTTGATATTGTGGGGGGGGGGGGGGGTGTTGGAGCATTGTCCTCTAAGTTAAGAGCAATAACAATGGTTGGAGGAAGACACTACAGCTTACGAAGGAGCAATCGTTTACTCTTGAGGAGAATTCAAAACAACACAGCACTCTCGACACTGTAGGTTTTTTAATCTTATGATCTTGGTTTTATAATACCATTAATTATCTTGAAAAATTATAGTGTTCCAATTAAGCTCAATGCAAAAATAGAAAGAAATCCACATAATAATAAAACTATAATTTGAGATGATCTAATTTTATAGTTTATTACTATATATATTTATATATATAATTTTATATGGTGTAATTGTCTGTGTGTTGTAATTAACTTGTGCGTGTAAGTACCTTAAATTTTTTTTAAAAAAATCAAGAATTTAATAAGATAAGGTTCTTAAATATAAAATTCCTTAGCCCAAATTCAAGGGGAAAAACAATATTTTTTTTTTAATATTTTGCGAGTTAGACTATATAAAAAAAACTCTCTGTTGAAATTGGTTTAGACATTTCATTGCCTACATTAAACCATTGGTAGTTTTGTGCAATATATTAATTGGGTAAAATAGTGTTTTTATATGACCACTATAAGAATTATACAATTTGAAAGTGTATCTTTTTATCTTTCTAAAATTAAGACTCCAAAGCATTAAATATTTTGATTTGTAATAAGATTTTCTTGTAAGCTTTTGAAATAAGACAAGAAATGACAGCGAGGAGAAAGTCTCTGGCAAGAGACGGCTGAAAGGTGAGTTAAGTCATGAACCTAGTTCAATGAAATAAGGCAAAAGATTGCCAACTGCTAGGCCCTATGCTACTTGAAGGAAACATATCTGGTTCAGGCCAAACCGAAAATCTCACTTCCGTGCTATGCATTCTATAATCGGAGACTTTCGATCAAGCCTAAACTCTAAAATCATTTCCGTGCTATGCATTCTATTAAAACGACACGCTAAAAGTAAATCTTTAATTTAAAGCGGAAGACATAAAGATTATACCTTTGAAGCGTGTCCTCAAGTAATAAGAAAACCAAAGCCTTAAAAGAGAAAACCACCTCGAATCCCGAGAATAACTCTGAAAACCCCCGAAGTCGTGTGGGAGAATATCTACGGGGTGGAAAAAATACAAAGAAAGAAATCCAAAAGAAACCCACTTCGAAAAAACTCGATCTGCCTAAACAGATCGTTGGCCGGAGCACCACCGCCAGGCCGCCGGTGCTATCGCGAATTCTGACTGACGAGAAGACTTCACCATAATCTAGACACTTGGATTATGAGATCTACTAGTGGATCGACACGTGAAGACCAGCTGCTATCGTCGGATGTTCGATCTCGGTCGCTAGTGCCGTGAACCCGCCGATCACCGGAATCCGCTACTATGCGATGGCAATGAAGAACTGAAGGCGGCGATGATGAAGTAAAACTGAGGATGCTAGATCTAACTAAAATGCTGAGCTTTTATGAAGAAAAAGGATCCTTAGTCAACTTCGAAAGAAAACTTCGATGAAAAAGACGAAGTTATCTCTCTAGACTACTCCTAGTCTCTCAAGGCAACTTTGCCTCCAAGTTTCTTAGTGTCTTCAAGTGTATAACATAAGCTATTTATAAGGAGCTTCAAGGGAGACCTAGTGAGCTTTTGAGTTGGGCCTTAGTGTTGGACTTTCGTTGACTTCCTTAGTCCTCACTAGACTAGTCAACTCTAATCGAACATTTCGAATTAATTCTTTAACCCACTTCATTAATTAATATTAATCGACCCTTAGAATTATTTCGTATAACCCCCTTCGTCGATTAAATATAAAATTAACCCAAGGGTAATTTATTTAATTCACCTTTTCAATTAGTCTAACGCATAATTAGTCGTACCACTAACGAACCAATTATGGAACTACCGCTCAAAAATGAAATTACTTTGGGCTCACTTTATTAATTCTTCTATCTTCCCACGTCAAAGATATAATGCTCATCGATTAATAAATTTACTGAAAAATTAATTTATCGACTTCTTTTTCTCCGAGATTAGTACCACTCGACTTTCTTATTATACCAGACCTAAGTACACCGGCCGGATTTTGAGCTCATCTGGGAGAACCATCAACCCGGTGAACCGGTACATGAATTCCTTTCGACAAGCAATGGTACACTAAGAAGCCAAACACGCATACTCAACTTACCGAGATCTAGGCCTCAAGTGACCGCTCCCTTTGGCAAATCAAAGCATACGATGTCTAACTCTCATGCATGCTCTAGTCTAGGGATTAAGATATTAGAATATGAGGTTCAAATTTATTATGGAAATCAGTATAAATTAATTCAAACCTTCTTAGGTCCTGCTCAATATACTCCGGGCATATCCGTATGATTTAATTAGTCTAGACAAACTAATTTCTAAATCATACAATAGCCTAAACTGATAGTATGTTCAAACTATCTCGGTTACGAACGCTAATTTATATTTTATAAATTTAACCAATGATAAGATCTACTGTGCTACACTTGGTACCTTATCATCTATGCATATGATATAAAGGAACAATTAATACTTAAACACAACCGATATGTAAACTGGGTATTAGTTTTTCATACAGGCAATAGCTTTTCAGTATTCAAAACTAACAATCTCCCACTAATACTCAAAGCTATGCTCTGAAATATAAAAAAAACATTGTTCAATACACTTATCTGCTATCTGTTATTCTAAAATCAACAAAACCTCATGGCACTTAAGAATCTGACTCTCATGCCCTCCACGTGGCTCTCAAAGGCCTTTGGAATACTTTCATGAATGGATCTGCAAGGTTGTCTCCGGATGTTATCTTGGCCACGACCACGTCTTCCCTCTTTACGATCTCTCGTATCAGGTGATACTTGTGCTATATGTGTTTACTCACCTTGTGGGCTCGTGGTTCCCTTAAGTTAGCAACTTCACCATTGTTATTACTGTAAACCATGAAAGACCTCGGTAACTCAGGAATCACATCTAAGTTCACTAGGAATTTCTTGAGCCATACAGCTTCTTTCGCTGCCTGTGATGTGGTAATGTATTCAGCCTCTATGGTGGAGTCCGCCATACATTTCTGCTTGACACTTCGCCAAACTATGGTTCCACCTCCCAAAGTAAACACAAACCCTGAGGTAGACTTACTATTGTCCACATCACCTTGGAAGCCTGAATCTGTGTAACCAAATGGAGCTAGCTCTTGCGCTAGATAAATCAAGACATGATCTCTCATCCTATGCAAATACTTGAGGATGCACTTGACAGCCTCCTAATGAGCTTTCCCAGGTTACTCTGATATCTGATAGCCATGCCAACAACAAAGTAAATATCTGGCCTAGTACATAACATAGCATACATGAGACTACCCACTGCATATGCATAGGGAACTATCTTCATGGCCTCTATCTTCTTAGCAGTCTTGGGACACTGCTCATTAGATAGATGCACTGCATGCCTAAAAGGTAGTGTACCCTTATTGGAGTTCTGCATGTTAAAACGGGCCAGAATCGTGTCTATGTATGAGGCCTGAGAGAGTGTCAGCGAACGTCTCCTACTATCTTGAATAATCTTGATCCCAAGAAAATGTCCAACCTCTCTCAAATCATTCATATCAAACTGCTTGGACAACCATGCATTTACGTCTATTAATACCTTTTTACTGTTGCCAATAAAAAGAATATCATCTACGTAAAGTACAAAAAACACCATTTTATCACCATCACGCCTGCGGTATACACACTGCTCATCCGGACACTTTGTAAATCATAGGACTGGATAACCTCGTCAAAACGGATGTTCCAAGATCTGGATACTTGCTTAAGTCCAAAGATAGACCTTTTGAGCCTGCAAACCTTGTGCTCTTGGTCTTGAACAATGAAACCCTCTGGTTACTGCATAAAGATGGTCTCCTCAAGACATCCATTAAGGAAAGCTGTCTTGACGTTCATCTGCCAAGTCTCATAATCCATATGAGTAGCTATGGCCAAGAGAATCTGGATCGACTTAAGCATGGCTACCGGGGAAAAAGTCTCCTCATAATTGATAACTTTTTTTCTGAGTATACCCTTTCGCCACAAGCCTAGCCTTGAATGTCTCAACCCTCCTGTCAAATTCTCCCTTTCACTTGTAGACTCATTTGAACCCAGTAGGTCCAAACCCATTAAGAAGGTCTACCATCTCCCAGACTATATTTGAGTCCATAAAACCCATCTCAGCAATCATCACTCTCTGTCAAGAATCTACATATTTATCCTGGAGAGCCTCATTATAGCTAACTGGGTCTGGTTCGTGAGCGCCAAGGATAAAGTCCGAAGACTCTGCCAAGCCCACGTACCTTTTGGGCTGTCTGACAACCCTCCCACTATGACAAGACGTAGTCTGTGTAAGTCCATCATCTGTGATAGTTCGTGCAGTACTCTATGGTGTGTCATCCTGTACTGGTGTATCTAGAATACTCGACTGACCCCTAAGCTCCTCCAATACGATCTTGTTACTGGATTTGTGATCTAAAATATAATCCTCCTCTAAAAATCTGGCATTGGTGCTAACCACCACTTTCTGATCCTGAGGACTAGAAAATAGACCACCCTTCATTCTTCTAGGATATCCTACAAATAGCATAACCTCTGACCTCGTATCTAGCTTGGTTGTATCTGATTTATGCACATATGCAGGGTAACCCCAAATCCTGAGATGTCTCAGACTAGGCTTACGCCTAGTCCACAATTTCACAGGGGTTGAAGGCATAGTCTTAGATGGTACGAGGTTGAGGATATAAGCTACTGTCTCCTAGGTATATCCCCAAAACGATTTGGGCAATTCACTATAACTCTTCATCATTCTAACCATATCCATAAGAGTCCTATTCCTACTCTCTACTACACCGTTCTACTGGGGTGTGCCAGGTGTAGACAACTGGGACTGAATACCCTCATCTAATAAATAGGTCCTAAATTCACTAGAGAGGTGTTCGCCACCAGGATCAGATCACAGGGTCTTGATACACTTACCATGATGCTTCTCCATATCTGCCCTATACTCTTTGAACTTGCCACAACATTTGGACTTGTGGCGCATCAGGTAAATATACCCATATCTAGAGTAGTCATCCGTGAATGTCACAAAATACTCAAAACCACTTGTAGTCTGAACTGATATAGGTCCACACAAGTTAGAGTGAACTAATTCTAAAACCTCATTGGCCCTATACCCCTTTGCCTTGAAAGGTCTCTTGGTTATTTTGCCATCCAAGCAAGACTCACACGTCGGATAACTATCAATATCTAATGAGCCAAAAGGCCCATCATTGACCAATCTCTGAATCCTACTAAGGTTGATATGACCTAGTGTTAGGTGCCAAAAATAAATCTGGTTCAAAAGGGAAGACTCTTTTCTCTTACTATGGTTCGATGATGTGTCATTTATCTCTGTGTTTTGCACTATTGGGGAGTTAGTCTTAATTAAGAATAAATTGTCAACCAATGCACCGGAACATATAAGTTTCTTGTTCTTTCTAATAAATATAGAATCATCATAAAAGACAAAACTTATAACCATCCATAAGTAGCTTCGAAACTGAAAGCAAGTTTTTTATAAAACTGGGTATATAAAGACAATCTCAAAATCAAAACAACAGAATCTGGAAAAACAAGTCTAACAACTCCCACTGCAGCAACTAATACTTGTGTAGTATCGCCCAAGTTGACCTGCAACTCACCATTTCTAAGCAGCCAGGTCACTTAGAAGCCCTACAAAGAATTATAAACATGATCGGTGGTTCCTGAACCAACACACCAAGTATTTGTGGGAATTACCGCTAAACATGTCTTAGTAGCAAAAGTGAAGTTGCTCATACCTTTGAGCTTTGGGCAGTCTGGTTTCTAATGTCCTGATTTACCATATCTGAATCACTTTCCTTTCGGCTTGGGCTTCTTGGCGTTACCAACTTTGGGTCCATAATTAGCATCTACCTTCTGGCCCTTCTTCTTTTGTTTTCTGGCTTTGGGCCCAGAAGAAGAACCTGAAGGTCTAACAGTAGCCAAAACTTGCATCCTCTCAGAAAATAGGGCTTCAGCTGACACCAACGCAGTCATGAGCTCGGGTAAAGTATATTAAAGCCTGTTCATGTTATAGTTCAACCAAAACTACTCAAAACTCTGAGGCAAGTTATGGAGAGTAATGTCACACTGTGACTCATAATCAATATCACCTCCCAGTACCTTTATCTCGTTGATGTTGCTAATCATGTCAAGCACATGATCTCTCATTGGAGTGTCTTCAGCCATTCTGGCAGTCATGAGTTTCCTCATAGCTGACTGTCTGGCTGCCCTGCCTTGATGCCTAAACATCTCCTTGAGGTTAGTCATTATATCGTAGGCTGAGATCATCAACTGGTGCTGGCACTGTAACACATTGGACATAGGGGCCAATATGTTGCACCTGGTCATCTCATCAACTTTTTTCCACCTCGTATATGGTTCCTTCTCCTCAATGGTGGTATCATCACTGGGTGTCTCAGGGCACAGCTCAGTAAGCATGTACTTGTAACCCTCAGCAGTAAGGACAATATCCAGGTTACGCTTTCAATCAATTTAATTAGGACCGGTGAGTTTGTTTTGATTCAAAATGACAGCAAGTGGATTGAACAACATATCGACAACTGAAATAAATAAACAGTCAAGTTTCATTATTTTATCTTTTTAGAAAATATTGATATCCTCAAAACAATATAAACTTCCACCAACATCTCTCACACCGGGACTTACGCAGGTCACGATCGTGTGAACTTCTACGCTAGTCCACATTCATTCGAGAAGAACCTAAATTCATTAATCTCATTATCTGACCAACGATCTTTTGATTAATGAAATTAATTGTCGGTGATTTTAGCCTGCACACATAAGTAGCGTAACCTCCTTGGAAGGAATACTACAAACGGTACGCTAAGTGTATGCCATTACGTGACTTCTAAGTTTGTTACTTTGGATACTAATGCGCCTCAGATAGAGAGGGTGTCGCAAGTTTCTCCAATTAAAATCACTATAGTCATCCCTTTAGAAATTCAATCTAGTGATATTATGAATAAAGACTCATCTGATATGGAGGAAGGCCCTAATGCCAATGCGCAAGTCTATTCGCATCACATATGAATTCGTAATGGATGCCATGGGGATATAACACAACCCGCTCCCACTTAGATTCTTCAAATTGAGGATTTTTACTGTTTTAACATGCAATATCTTAACTTTGGTTATTCGCACCTATAAAATCGTTGGAGTTTAAATATGCAAATTTTCTACCTTAGTTTATTGCACCCATAAAACCTGTTTATTTTCGATCATGCATAAAACATAAAATGAAAATACACAAGCAACAACAAGTACATAAAACGGGAAATACGTAATTAAACATTTCCCGACTATTATGGCCTTCTCAATTGTCGCTTTCTTTGACGCCTTGATGACACGTCTCGTCGTGTCACTCCCACTCGTTATTTGGATTCCTCCTAATTCATCGGGGTTTTCTCAGTTTTCTGCGTAATTAGGAATCACCCAAAATTACGATAAACCATAACCCACGAACATGAGTTACCCACAATAACGTCTTCGTTATTTTACATAAAGTCCTATATACAAGGCTTTCTAGGAATTTAAAGACGACATCTTTAGAATAAATCCTACTACAAGATATATTCTAATCCTACACGGCTTCCAGCTCGCGATTATTACTATTACACACATTCACATTCAACATAAAATGAGCCCGGACATGTCCCGGGGTTTATGAATGAATGTAAATACCACAATAGCCAGGAATAATAACCACCATTTAATGAAAATAACAAAGCCGTGTAATAAATCGAACAAGTATAAAACCAAAACACTCGCTCTCATACCAATTTGAAGGAAACATATCTGGTTTAGGCCAAATCAAAAATCTCACTTTTGTGCTATGCATTCCAGAATCTGAGACTTTCGATCGAGCCTAAACTCTAAAATCATTTCCTCGGAATGGATCTAGGCTTATACATATTCAATTTATTAAAACAACATGCTAAAAATTAAAATTTTAATTTAAAGCGGAAGATATAAAGATTATACCTTTGAAGCGTGTCCTTAAGGAATAATAAAACCAAAGCCAGAAAATCGAAAACCACCTCGAATCCCGAGAATAACTTGGCAACCCCCAAAGTTGTGTGGGCGACTATCTACGGGGTGGGTAAAAACATTAAGGATGAAATCCAAAAGAAACCTGCGTCAAAAAAACTTGATCTGACTAAATAGATCATTGCCCAGAGCACCACCACAAGGCCGTCGGTGTTACCGTGAATTCTTACCGGCGAAAAGACTTCACCATGATCTAGACACTAGGATCGTGAGATCTACTAGTGGATCAACGCGTAAAGACCCGCTGTAACCGTCAAAAGTTCGATCTTGGTCGCCGATGCCTTGAACCCGTCGATCGCTGGAATCTGCTCCTATGCGACGGCGATGAAGAACTGAAGGCAGCGATGCTGAAGTAAAACTCGGAGATGCTAGATCTAACTAAGAGTCTAAGTTTTTCCGAAGAACAAGGATCCTTTGTTGACTTTGAAAGAAAATTTTGATCGAGAAATTCTCTCTCTAGACTACTCATTCTCTCTTTAGGCAACTTTCTCTCCAAGTTTCTTAATGTTTTCAAGTGTCTAACATAAGCTATTTATAAGGAGATTCAAGGGAGACCTATTGGGTTTTTGTGTTGGGCCTTAGTGTTGCACTTTCATTGACTTCCTTAGTCTTAACTATACTAGTCAACATCAATCGAACCTTTCGAATTAATTGCTTAACCACTTTATTAATTAAATATTAATCGACCCTTAGGATTATTTCGTATAACCCACTTATTTGATTAAATATAAAATTAACCCAAGGGTAATTTATTTCATTGACCTTGTCAATTAGTCCAACGCATAATTAGTCGTACCACTAACGGACCAATTATAGAACTACCGCTCAAAAACAAAATTACTTCGTACTCACTTTATTAATTCTTCTATCTCCCCACGTCAAAGATATAGTGCTCGTCGATTCATAAATTTACTGACAAATTAATCCATCGACTTCTTATTCTCTGAGATTAGTACCACTCGACCTTCTTATTATACCAGACATAAATCCACTGGCCTGATTTAGTATAATAAACTTTACGAGCTCATTTCGGGAGCACCATCAACCTGGTGAACCGGTACATGGATTCCTTTCGACAAGCAATGGCATACTAAGAAGCCAAACACACATACCCAACTTACCGAGATCTAGGCCTCAAGTGACCGCATCCTTTGGCAAATCAAATCATACGATGTCTAACTTTCATGCCCGCTCTAGTCTAGGGATTAAGATATTGGAATACGAGGTTCGAATTAATTATGAAGATCAGTATAAATTAATTCAAACATTCTTAGGTCCTGTTCAATATGCCCCAGGAATATCCGTATTTTTTAATTAGTCTAGACAAACTAATTTCTAAATCATACAATAATCTAAACCGATAGTATGTTCAAACTATCTCGATTACGAGGGGTAATTTATATATCATAAATGTAACAAATAATAAGATCTATGGTGCTACACCCAGCACCTTATCATCTATACATATGATATAAAGGAACAATTAATACTGAAACACAATCGATATGTAAACTGGGTATTAGTTTTTCATACAAACAATAACTTTTAAGTATTCAAAACTAACACTGCTACCGATTGTTGAAGCTCATGTCTTCAAAATTGATAATCTGTAACCGGTTTTGCATAAACTTCCATGGTATTGAATTTGATGAATTCTATCACTTTGTTGTTCCTCCTTAATAGATTAGCTGCATTTGCAGACTATTTTGTTGATCATGTTTTGGTCTTTTTGCAAAACTTCCAAATTTCATGAATGATCTGTTCTCTTGGACATTTAAAAAAAAAAAAGATTTACTTGTAATATATATGTATATATATGTAATTTTTCTTTTGCAAGTTAATTCATGTAATGCAAATCGCGTTGGTTAACAATTTATGGGGAAAAATAGTTATTATCAAAATGAAAAAAAATATATTAAATGCAATCAGATTTTGTTATAAAATATCCATCAGCATATTTTCATATGAAAGATTATATGTAACTGTTATACTCTTTAATTAACTTGTTAAATCTAGAGAGAATTAAATTTTTATAATTTATTAGAGTATTTTTATTTTAAAAAAAATTTATGTAGTGTAATTGTGCGTGCGAGGTAAGTATTCCCTGTCTTCGTGTAAGTACCTTCAAATTTTTAAAAAAGAAAAAAAATGAACCAAGAATTTAGAAAGAAATGTTTCTTAAATCTAAAGTTTCTTAGCACAAATTGAAATAAAGAAAAACATTTCCTACCAAAATTGAGTATGTAAGACATATTATAATTTTTGATTTCTAATCTTTCATAACATCACCGTAAATATATAATAACTCATCCAATAAATATAATTTTTTTAAATAATACATTATTTTTTATTTTTTATATAGTATAACTCACAAATTATTTATTATATTTAATTTCATATTTTATTATAAATTTTTTTAAGACATTGGTAACATATAATTGGTTCCCATTTATATATTTTTGTTTTCCTAAATAATTAAAAAAAAAAAAAAAAAACTCTCAAGCAAGCAATACCTCACCACCTATAAATTCCTCTTTCCCTACTTATATCCCTCACATCCTTATTGTTGTAACCATAGTGAAAGTAATCATTTCATCAAATATTTCCTCTTCTCCCTCTTTACTCTATTCATTGATTATGATAGATTCTAATAAAATTTGCAACACTAAACTCTCTCTTAGAATTGGTTTAGACACTTCAAGGCCTAAATCAAACGACAGGAAAACCCAGGATGCTACTTCTTTGATCATTTCATTAGGGGTTGGAGCATCGTCCTCTAATATAAGAGTTACAGGTGACTCCAACAATGACGATCATAATGAAAACAAAAACGATGATAATGACGACAACAATATGGGCTCCAGAAAGAAATACCGTCTTTCAAAAGAGAAAATCAGACATTGAACTTTAATATATCTTCTTCTACTCTGCCCCATTATTATTATATATGATTTTTTCTCCTGAAAAATTTAAGAAAATCAAAGTTTCCCTTTAAAAATAAAGCATGACACTTGAACTTTTTATTTCCGATGAAAAAACACGAGGTGACCACTAAAATTTTCATGGATAAGTCTCCAATTTAAGCGAATTGCTAGTGCACCAATTTTTTTTCAGAAATTGTTAAGTTTATCCCAATCTCATATCGGAAACCCGCAACGCTTGTGTATAATATAAATAATACAAGGGCCCCTCTACCACTGCTAATTGGTTTTGGGTTCGATGCTCATTTAGATCAATAAAATTATCATGGTATCAGAGAAAGTTTAGGAGTGACAGCAGAGGGCGTCGCCGGGAAACTTGCAAGTTTTGGGCCAACAGCAGAGGGCGTTGCCGGAAACTTGAAGCGGCATTGTGGGTCAGAGAGGGTGGTAAAGTTAAGCCAATCCCACATCAGAAACACACAACGCTTGTGTATAATATAAATAATCTAGGAGTCCCTTCACCCATTGCCAAATGGTGCTGGGTTGAATGCTCATTTGGATCAATAAAATTGTCACAAATATCATAAGCATTTCTCAATCAAATTATGTACTTAGAAAACAAAAAATTCAGAAAAAATCCATATAGAATGCACAATTTAAAACTTTGAGCAGTATAGTTCACAAAAGGCAAAGAAATTACCATTCACTATAATCACAAAGTATCGCTTCCCAAAGGAGGAACAGGAACTCCATTTTGTTTGATGTTCTTTATGATTTTACTTACTCATACTTTGTTTCTTTATGATTTTACTTACACATACTTTTTTAAAGACTTTAAGGAAAGTAAAAACTCTAATAAAACTTCAATGAGGGAGAATTTTCTCCAGTAATACCATTTTAGGACTTAGCTAGAAGTTAAAAAAACATAAGCATAATTGGGAATAGAAGGGACAGAGGAAAAAAAAAACTATTACGCAATCAAAATTGAAGAATAATTTACACTTTTCTCTCTTCGATTCCGCCGCACAACGTAGCTTACCATTGCTCGTCGCCAAGCACGAGATTTGAGTTGCCTTCTTCTGAAATCAAAATTATCCGATCGTAGTGTTTTTCACAAACACTTAATAATTCAGCAGTGAGACCCTCTCTTTATTCTCAGCTTCATTCAACTATTAGATATGGGTGGGCATGGTTTGGTCAAAACTGGTGAAACCGACTGATGTGGTTTCTTCCACGAGAGTGTAGGAAATGGCTTTGATTGCCCACGACTTAGTATCTTAGGACCCAACAACCTTAAAACGTAGCAGAATTTTGGTTGTAATACGGGTATATGGGAACTACAACAATAACAACTACGTATTGTTGATAATTCGGGGTGATGTACTGTAATTTCAAAAATTGAGGTTATTCTAGCTCTCACCAAAAGGTTTCAATAATCATCAATGCATAATAATTTTGAAGCACACAACCCCTATTTATAGATGTAGGGGGCGGCCTAAAATACAAGAGGAAAACCATGTGGGACATGGATTTCCTTTTCTTAAGACACGAGTCATTTTCCTTTTACAATTAGGAAAAGTTAAGAATAAGGACTTGTTTCCTTTTCTACTTCCTAAATTATCTAGATTCTTGCTGTGATTTATAAAATAAATCCTTATTTATTAGAAATCAAAAAAAAAAAAAAAAAAAAAAAAGGAAAAATCAGGAACTAGAAGGGGGCAGCGGCCAAACCTTTGGTAGGTTTCCCCTTGCCTTCTCTTGCCGTCTTAGAGACCTTCTAGAATGCTTCTGACCGAAATCCCATCCTCCTATAATGGAATTTATTGGACTTTTTTAGGGAAAAACTCATCCTTTAAGGATTTACATTGGACTTTTTTAGGGAAAAACTCATCCTTTAAGGATTTACAAAAACCGTTAAACAAGTACAAAGAGCCAATAATTAAAATAAATAAAAATTTGGCCCAAACTCTAATAATAAGGCCAAATTAAAATGTATTTCACTTGAAAACAATAAAAATGAAGGCTAGCTTGCAATATTGCTTGGTATTATGACTTCTTTTGATTGTGGCTTATCTTGGAAAATAAGCACCATAGTACTAAGGGCTTCAAATGCCTTCTTCATCCTTCCTCTTGTTCTTGGATCCCAAATGTTTTCAATTTGAACTTGGCTGATGCTCTTCATGCGTTCAGCTTGATATATAATTTATTATAAATATTAAATGTAGAATTTAATTTCTCAAACTAAATAACACAATAGACAATTAATTTACGAGATTCATTGCAATCAATTGAAAAGTATCAAATAGGTAAAATTCAATTTTTTTTATAGGCTTAAATCCATTTTTGGTCCCTCATAACATGTGTTATTCCAGTTTTGGTCCCCAATATGTTTTAGTTACCAATTTTAGTCCACTTGAATTTTTTTTACCAATTATGGTCCTTTTTAACGGAAAAAGTTAGAAGATAACGGATTAACTCATTTGATCGCTAGTCAAACCTATTTTTTTTTTTCAAAATGATTTGTACTATGATGTTTTCAATCCATTTTATGACTCGGTTCCTCGTGGATATTCAACCCATTTAGATCGACTCACAATCCAAAATGATGGCCGAAACCCTAAATGGGTTAAACATTCATGAGGATTTGGATAATAAAACTAGTTGAAAATAGGGGTGATTATTTGGGCGGATTCGGTTTAAATGGCTTATTCGGTTCGGTTTATTCGATTTTCATAGACTGACCTCATCCGTTCACAAACTGCACCACATAAGTTAAGAACTGAACCAAATAAGCATATTCGGTTTTCGGTTTTTGGTTCGGTTATCCAACTAACCCAAATAAGCATATTCAGATCGGGGTCGGGTATCCAATCCACCTAATTAAACAATTTTGCAAACATCAAATAATCCTAAAAAGTTATCTTCAACAACAATCCATCCAATATATATAGCATACAATCCCAAATAACAAACATCCACAATAAAATTCTAATCCAAAATAAACTAAATTTATCATACACATAAATATTAAACTTCCATAAGCATAATAAATATAAAATTCAAGGAATTCAAAATGCCACAAGTGCATAAGAAATTAGTCTTCTTTAATTAGATTCTTCACTCATAAGATTCATCTTCTTGAACACTTCAAACTTCAAACTTCCAAGTTCCATCCTACAATATATAAACAATCAACATTATTTGAAAGCATAAACAACAATCTAATTGATAAAATGTAAAGAATAGATGAATTACTTACCAACTCGTCAATGAAACACATGATTCTACAACTTCAACTTTTGTTGCCACCAACACCATCCTCATATTCTACACAAATAGATAAAAGAAAATCATTAGAAAATTTACAAACTAATAAAAAAAGAATCATAACTTTAATAATAAAAATACAACCTTCTTCCAATTGTAGAAGATCCTCACAAGCTTCTTCAAACTCTATTGGAGGTGAGTTCACACGAAGCCAATCTTGACAACATATCAAAGCTTGAACCAATTTGGGAGTCAAAGAACTTTTAAAAGCATCTAAAACCCTTCCACTAGTGCTAAAAACAGATTCAGAAGCTACAGTGGAGACTGGAATTGCCAAAACATCACGAGCCATCAAAGAAAGGATTGGAAACCTTGGACTATTCACCTTCCACCAACCCAATATGCTAAACTTTTTAGAATCTTTCTCAACTTCCTCTTTCAAGTACTTATCCAAATAAAATTTTGCTGCCATCAAACCACTTTCTTCTTTTCTACTCTTTATCTCCAACCTAAATTTGTCCTTCAATACTTTCGAAGGCTCCAAATTGATAGGAAGACATAGAAGAAGAGGAAGGTATAATAAAAGTGGAAACATCAGAATGAATCCTCACATAATCATTATATATCTCTTGAACAGCTTCTTTTATTAGGCTAAGCATAGAAGAACCATCTACTTTGCCATACAACTCAATAAGCACAAGTTCCATATAGGTATACTTGTTTCTTGGATCAAGTAAAGAGGCAACAAAAACCAACATATTATGCTTGTCTATCTTTCCATAATATTTATTAAACTTAACTCTTATCAAGCCAGCCATTTGAATAAGATTCTTATCATCACTTTCATTCACACATTTTCTTAAAAGTACATCAATACAACTAATATTATCCAAAAGAGAATTAGAAGTCACAAATTTGGTCATAGAAACTTTCAAAGTCACCTCATAAAAATGCTCAAGAAACCCAATCAATCTTCTAATATCTAGGTTCTCTTGTTTTTGAAAGATTATCCCTAAAATTAGAATCTTCATTGGCATATCTTTTAAATGCCCTTTCATAAATCTCAGCTGTACTCAACATCAAATTGGTGGAATTCGACATTGTAAGGACATCAAGGACCAAATTTGTTGAAGAACCACACTTCTCATATTCAGCACACTGTCTAAACACCTTGAGTCTTTGAGGAGATTGTCTAATATACTTAATAGCAGCCCTAACACACTCCACAGAACTTCTAATGTTACTCAAACCATCCTGAATAATCAAATTCATAATATGGGCAGCACAATGAATATGTACCTATTTCCCTCCCAAAAAGCACTTATCATAATTAACCAATTGAGATATCAAATAAGCTATAGCAGTATCATTAGCACTAGCATTATCAACAGAAACTGTAAACAAATTATCAATCCCCCACTCAATCAAACACATCTCAACACACTTTCCAATCTCAACTCCTCTATGACTTGATATAGGTTTAAAACCTAAAATCCTTTTTTGCAAATTCCAATCATTATCCACAAAATGAGCTATAACACACATATAGTTAACTTTTTGCAATGAAGTCCAAGTATCAGTGATCAAACAAATTCTACCAACATTCTATTTAATTAAGCCCCTCACTTTCTTATTTTCTTCTAAATAAAAAGAACGAATATCTCTTGCAACAGTAAACCTTGATGGAATTTGAAATAAAGGCTGGCACACACTCAAGAAATGTCTAAAGCCTTTTCCCACTACCAATTTGAAAGGAAGTTCATCAACTATGACCATATGTCCTAAAGCTTTCCTAGTTGCTTGTTGATCAAATTTCCAAGCAAGCAAATTGACCTTTTTTTCATCACTTTGAAGCATTAAATGGGTTTGGGCAGAATCTTTATTTTGTGGGTTTGACACACAAGAATTCATATGTCCCAACAAAGTACTAGTTCCATGTCTCTTAGTTGAAGAATTATACACCTTACCACAATATCGACAAGAACTCTTTTGAACACCATTTTCATAAACAAATGAGTCATAGTGATCCCAAACATTAGAACTCTTGCGAGAAGCTTGTGTTTTCTTTGGCTTCTCATTTGTTGGCTCCACCCTCTCCGCAACCACATTCTCATCAACGTCAATGTCAATATCATCAAGATCCACATCCAGCTTGGGGTTGTTAGGGTCATCATCATTAGATTGAGACATCCTTGAAACAAAAAAATAAAATAAAAAAAGCCATAAAACACTGTTCTCTCATACCACACACTCTTAGATTCAAAAATTAAAAAAAAACCACAAAAAACAGCCATAAAACACTCCAAAACAGCCATAAAACAGCCTCTATAAAACACTGTTGTCTCATACAAATCTCTTAGATTAAAAAATTAAAAAATAGCCATACAAAAAAGACATAAAACATTCCAAAACAGCCATAAAAGATCTGAGCTATTTTGAGTAAATTCCTTACTATAAATCAAAACATAGACCCCATCTGAGTTATTAAGATGTCTACAGTCTGCCATGGTCTGTAGACAATAGTGAAGAAATCTATTCAAGAACATCCGATCAAGTCAAACAATTGAAAGGTGGCAAGGTCATGTACTGAAAACTTGAAAGATTTTTGGTAGGATCTGGGTTGGCACTAGCTCGATTTACCACGCAACAAAAATTTCTATTAAAGCGGAATCTTAGAAAAATACCTTTGAAGCGTGCACCTGGTGAATCTCTTGTATGCCTCAAGACTATAACTTCACATTGTGTGGGCAATGAACTAGAAGTTAATTGATCAGCTATCACCACAACTCCACCTGCCAGAAAAATCCAGCACCTCCGCACCTAGCGCGTACTGCAAACGCACTGCCCGGAGAGAGAGAAAGCAACACACGGGGGTGCCAAAATTTTGACCAAAATTTCGGCCAAACTAGAAAAAAACCAGCCGCCCCAAATTGCAAGAAAATTCGACTTGGAGAGAGAAAATTTTCTCTCTCTAGAAATCCTATGGATTAATTGTTGAATTGTGTTTCTTGAATAACTGATCCCTTGTCTATTTATAGAGTTACAAGAGAGACTCCAAGTTGGTTTAGGATTGGTCTTCCGAATGGGTTTAGGTAATGAATTAGTTTCCAAATCCAATTAGGCAACCAATCTGATAGGATAACCAAATCCTACTGGATTCCTAATCTCTAGGATTTCCTAATTTCAATTGAAACTTAAGACTTAATTAATTAATTAAATAATTTCACTTTGTTAATTACTTAATTAACCCTTAGGAATTAATTAAATAATTCCACTTTGTTAATTACTGAATTAACCCTTAGGAATAATTAATCAATTAATTAATTAAATCTACCTATTCAATTAACCCATTACAAAATTAATCGTACCACTAACGGATTAATTTTGGCACTACCATCCTACACCAGAATTGCTTCCAGAACAACTTAATTAAATTATATTCATTTAATCTCCCCACATCAAAGATATAGTGCTCGTTAATTAAAATTAATTTACTGATAAATTAATTAATTAACTTCTTTAATTCCGAGACTAGTACCACTCGACCTTTTTACTATACCGGACATAAGTCCACCGGCCAGGTTTAGTATAATAAACATTTCGAGCTCATCTCGGGAGCACCATCACCCCGGACGCACCGGTACATGGTTTCCTTTCAACAAGCAGTAGCACACCAAGTAACTAAACACACGCACCCAACCCACCGAGACTATTGGCCACATTTGACCTCACCCATTGGCAGATCAAAGTACACTATGTCTAATCCTCATGCCCACTCGAGTCTAGGGATTTAGAGATAGAATACAAGGATCGATTTGTCTGTTAAATCAGTGCAAGACAAATAATTCCTAAGAGTCAAGTTCAATATGCCCCGGGCATATCTATATGATTCAATTAGTTTAGACAAACTAATTATCTGAATCACATAATAACCTAGACCGACAGTTTGTCCAAAACCGTCTCGGATACGAACCTCATTTATATATTATGTCTTTCAACCAATGATGAGATCTACTGTGTCGCACCAGACACCTCATCATCTACTTACATAATATAAATGGACATAAACATGCATAACAAAATATAATTGAAACACAAATCGATATATTAAACTGGGAATCTGTACAATACAAGCATAGCTTATGTATTCTACTCCAACAAAACTAACTCCACAGGCCACAAAACAATCAATTACTTTCCTATTGTGAGAATATAATTTTAGACATTCTCAGTTCCTATTATACTATTTAATAATATTGCAAAAAACAGACGATCAAGACAAAATATCATTTTAATATGCCTGACAAGTACTTTAATTTACTATTAAGCTTAAAAAAAGTCTAGCAAAGAACCTTCCCAGAATGTAAACCAGTAACCCAACACAAAAACCAAATCAAATCAAGCTTTAATCTTCTCTGTGTTCATGGGCTGGAACATTCCCCAGACAAGCATATTTTATCATGTTACTTACATAAATAAATAGAATCTGTAAGCATGTGGTTTCACTTGGGGAAAAAAATATTACTCCCTCTTGCATAGAAAAAGAATCATTTTTTTGAAACTGTAAAATTTATCATACAGCTAAAATAAGACTAAAACACGTAAAACAATATATTCATCTCGGATTTTTCTTGTGTAGGTGAAGAAATTGAATATTATATCTTAATTTTTAGTGCAGACACTTAGTTATAACATTAAAAAGACAATCTTATAAAGCCCATCTATAAGTACATCAACTAACCGAAATCTTTAATCGAGTTCGCTTCACTAGAGGTCGCCGCTGATCAGGGATCCTTGGTGTCGCGCCAACAAGTCTGGTGTTAGGGCTGGGTGTCCTGATGTTGAGGCTTCAATCAGGTGATAAGATGACCTCACTGTGTGGATGATAAGAAGATGGACAGAACTACGGAGCTGGTGCCGTCGCGTCGACCTCGATCGAAGAAAAGGCTGTTGCTAATGAACTTCAGACTGGGACGGACTTTGTACAGAGGGACCAACGAGAGCTTACATGGTGGTGGTACGGTGGCAGGCTGCGTGTTGTGGTGGTTGGACAGTCCGAACGGTGGTAGTGGTTATAGATCTAGGGTTTTGTTTTGTTGGTTTAGAGAGATGAGATGAGAGAGTCACAGAACAGAACGGCAGGGCTGGGGAAATGAAATGAAAAATGGAATGACCTAATTTAGTTAACCCTATTAAAAATTACACTATAGTCCTTATACTTATTTAGTTTTTGGCCGGGCCCCAAATTAAAAAAGTAAACTTCACAACCGCCCAATAAACCGTTTTACTTAATCGGTTATCCACCCTGAACCCCGAATAACCTAAATAAGCCACACCGAATAACCCAAATCACTTCGGTTTGGGCGGGTTATTTGGGTCAACCCGAATAGTGCACACCCCTAGTTGAAAACATAACGGTGCAAATCATTTTGGAAAAAAAAAAAAAAAAGGTTTGACTAGTGTTCAAATGAGTTAATCCGTTATCTTCTAAACTTTTCCGTTAAAAATGACCATAATTGGCAAAACAAAATTAGAGTGGGACTAAAATTGGTGACTAAAACAAAAGTAAATTTAAGCCTTTTTTTATATAATAGTTAAATACACATTTCATACATTTTATTACTAATGCTAACAAAGTATAACTTTTTTATATATATTAGATTTGGCCAGCTGTCTAAACATTTGCACAGATAATATCGAGTGACGGAATGTGTAAGACATTATTGTATTTTATCTTATTTTTTTATCTTAGACTAAAATGCTTTTTTGGTCCCTTATAATTGGCCTTGTCTCACTTTTGGTCCCTTATAACTTTACGGGAGCCTTTTTAGTGTCCAGACATTAGTTTATTAGGTCTTTTGGTCCCTCTTAATGGAAAATTTGATCAACAAACAGTTTGACCAAATTTGGTGTGCTTGGGTTAAAAAAAATTTTCAGGAGCCTTTGTTTAATTTTTTTCTCCAAACCCAAGCTTCTCCATCCTTCCTCTTCTTCCCTTGACTTAGCCTCGCCAGGATAGTTCCGGTCAGCTGGAATCATCGCCAGAAAACTGAGAACCGCCAGAGTTTATAGTTTTGGGCTTCAAATCTTTTGGTTTCTCTTCCTTGTTCTTTGGGGAAATCGTTTCCATTCGGTTTTGGTATGATTCATTTTTCAAAAACCTATTTAAAGTTTTGGGTTTTTGAACAAGCCAAAAAACTCCTCAATCGTTGCCTCAATCTTGGCATCTCTGCTCTTCGCTCTACTCTCCCAGCCATTGATGTTGTTGAACTTGTTGTATGTATTATTATTATCATCTCTGATTTTCCCTCAACCCAAAACCACCCCAACGTTTTTTTAGTTTTCGTTCTTTTGTTTTTTTTTTTGTTCATATGGGATTTTAAATCCGAGATGATGAGAATCATGTTGGCCATACATTAAATCATCGATTCTAAACTAAAAACTCATTCTTGGCGTATGGTTTCTGCAGAAGAGTAAACTAGCAATAACAAACGGCTTTGTGTATGTGAATCTGCCATTAGCTTCGGTGAAAATTGGAATTATTTGTTAATTTGTTTTTTTTTTTGGGAATCAAATACCCAAAACATTATATCCATTTTTTAAAAATGAATCATATCAAAATCGAACGAAAACAATTTTTGAAAGAACAAGGAAGAGAAACCAAAAGATTTGAAGCCTAAAACCATGAACTCTGGTGGTCCTCAATTTTCTAACGATGATTCTGACTGACTGTAACTATCCTGGTGAGGCTAAGTCAAGGGAAGAAGAAGAATGAGGGAGAAGCTAAGGTTTGAAGAAAAAAAATTATACAAAAGCCCTTGAAAATTTTTTTTTAACACATAAGCCCCAAGACTAACATCAAATTTAGTCAAACCGTTTGTTGACCAAATTTTTTGTTAAGAGGGACCAAAAGACCTAGTAAATTAATGTTTGGGGACTAAAAGGCTCTCGTAAAGTTATAAGGGACCAAAAGTGAGACAATACCAATTATAAGGGACAAAAAAACATTTTGGCCTTTATCTTATTCATCATTTTAACTCATATTTTATATAATGATATTATGTATAATGGTTTATATATTTTTGTTTCTAATTTGATTGTGGATGTTAGTGTTGGTGGAAGGATGATAAGATTACTTTCAAAGATGAAAACTTATTTACATAATCTTTAATCAACATAGTAAAATTTTTATTGGAACGTTTGTACAAAATTTTTTTTTTCTGGTATTTGATTTGTGAACTTCTATCATTGTGCAACTCAACTTCTTTTGTATTATATTTTATGTTTTTGGATGTATAGTAAGTACGGTTCTTATGTTTTTAGACATACGAGTTGGTCTTGAGTCATACAAGTGATCACCTAAGTACACGCTTTAAGAGGTAATTCTTAAACTTCTGCTTTAACTAGGAATTTATTGTTGTGTGGCAAATTGAACAAGTAGAAGCTAAGATCCTGCGCAATGTTATTTCAAACAAGGATTGGAATAGAGATTGTGCTAGAACTTAGGCTTGGTCAAGAGTTCTGATTCTAGAATGCATAGCACGAAAGTGAATTTTTGATCGGGCCCGGGCAGATAATATTTCAATTGGTATCAGAGCATGGTTTTGGCATTGTGCTTGTTCAATTTGTTACATGGTTTTGTTTGTAGGTGGTTTAGAAATCCCGACTATTATGTTTGCATTTGTATATTTTAATTAAACCCCAGGACATGTCCGGGTTGTTTTTTTTTTATGAATGCTTGTAATAGTAAAACCACGTGCTGGAAGCCGTGTAGGATTATATCAAATCTGTAGTCGGATTTTTTCTATGTAATTTTCAATTTTATTTTCCTAGAAGCTTGTAGTAGGAAAATTTTATGTAATTGAAGACGTTATGGTGGGCAACTTGACTTTGAGGGTTTTGGTTTATCGTTAATTCGTAGAAAACCAAGAAAACCCAGAACGAATTGCAAGAAGACCAAATAATGCAGTGGGAGCAGGATAGAAACCCAAAAACCAAACGGGATAGACAAGGCCGAAAAATGTTTTATTTGCCGAAACTGCCGGCCGGCGGCAGCATAGCTTGGGCTGTGCGCAGCTGGCGCTAGTGTAGTACCGCAAATTTGTGGTGCTGGGTGCACCAGCACGCGCTGGCCCAATAAGGATTGTGTGCGCTGCTCGGCCCGGCCCGTTCGGGTCGCGCGCGGCCCGTTTTCTAGTTTTTTGAGTTTTTTTCAATATCCAACTTTTTCAAGACTCGATCCATCAAGTGACGTGACGGGACACGAGATCAAGTCAGAGTATGGAAGCAATTAAAGCCATAATAGTAGGGAAATTTATTTTACGCATTTATTTCCCACATTTACAGTTTTAATTTTATGCTTTAATTTTTTGTGTTGTATGTTAGATGTATATTTTAAAGCATGCTGGTTTTATGTTTGCACATAACTTAGCTTTAGTTAATTGCATGTTAAAACCAAAAAAACCCTCATTTTAGAAATCTAAGTGGGAGTGGGTTGGTTAATATTCCCATAGCCTCCATTACAAATGCATATGTGATGTGGGTGGGCTTGCATAGGGCCGGCCCATAGGGTTGGGCAGGAGGGGCGACCGCCCAGGGCCCAAAAATTTTAGGGGCCCATATTTTTTATATAATATTAATATTAATATATAATTTAAAAAATCATATAAAATATGGTCATTTTATTGTATAATTTTTTAAAATAAAAAATAGTGGAAAACTTGGTCAAATTTAGGAGTTGGAAGGACGATCATGAATTTTAGGTGTTTTAATGTGATTTGAATGTTATTTAAGTGGTAAGGTCAGGAAAATTAGAAAGACGATCAAATTTGAATTGGATTTGAATGTGTAGAGAAACTTCAGGAAAAATTTAGGGGTTTCTCCATTCATAATTTTAATTGAACAACAGTCATATTTTTAAAATTTTCATTTTTATAAATTGTCATTGAACCAATTTTAATCCCATCAACGTTCTCTTTATTTTTAAAATTTCTGCAAATTCATCCTCTCATTTTATTAATTACTATAATTCTTTGAGAATCTGGCCCCTTTTGTTTCGAATAATATCAAAAGGGCTCATCATTGTTATTTTGCCTTAGGGCCCTCAAAATTATTAGAACGGCCCTGGACTTGCGTGTTGGCATTAGGGCCTTCTTCCATATCGGATGAGTTCAACCATAAGATCACTAGCTTATGAATTTCTAAGTAAGATGACTAGAGTAAGTTGAAATTGGAGAAATGCGATACCCTCTCCATCTGAGGCGCACTATCCTAAGGTAACAAGCTCAGAAGTCACGTAATGGCACACACTTAGTGTACGATTTGTAGTATTCCTCCCATCGAGGTTACACTGCTTATTTGTACGGCTAAAAGACACTGACTTTTAGCTACATTGATCAATATATCGTTTCATCAGATAGTGTAGGTAACGAACCTAGTTCTTCTCAAACGAATGTGGGTTAGCATAAACGTCCACACTATTGTGGCTTGTGAAAACCCCGGTGAATGAGATATCGGTGGATTTAATTATTGATTGAGGGATGTCAATAATTACTTGAATTTATTTTTTTTTAAAATTTTGTGCTTATTTTCTGAAACATTTTCTATTTATTTATTTACAGTATTCGATAAGACATTTAATCCGTTAGCTACAATATTAAAAAAAAAAAAAACAAACCGGTCCGAATTATGTCGACTGGAGTCGTAATTTGGACATTGTCCTGATGGCTTAGCAATATAAGTTTGTGCTCACCAAAGTTTATCCAGATGCGTCTGCTGATGACTCTTATTAAGAGGAAAGAGATGCCTATGCGAGGTGGAGAAAAGCGGATGAGATGGCACAGTGTTACATTCTGGCCTCTGTTTCAAATGTTCTGCAACATCAGCTTCATCCCATGGTCTCCGCTTTTAACATGATGGCATACCTGAGAGAGATGTTTGGTCATCAAGGTAGGACAATGAGGCAATCAGCCATGAGAAAGATAATGAATACTAGAATGGCTGAAGGCTCATCGGTGAGAGATCATGTGCTTCACATGATCAGTAACATCAATGAAATAGAAGTGTTGGGAGGCAAAATTGATCAAGAGAGTCAGATCGATATCATCCTCCAGAGCTTACCTTATAGTTTTGAGCAGTTTCGGGTTAACTAGAATATGAATTAAAGAGTTTATACTCTTCCCGAGCTCCTAACAGCATTGGTGTCGGCCGAATGCATCTCCGAAGAGAACAAGTAAGCTTTGGTCACACTGAAGGCTTCGAGTTCCTTTTCTGCACCTAAAGGCAAGAACAAGAAGAAGAAAAAAAAGACCAAGAAACTTGTAACCAAGCCAGACAACGCAAAGAAGAAGAAGCCTAAAGGCAAATACTTCAAGTGCGGTAAGATGGGACATTGGAAATTGGATTGTCCAAAACTCAAAGGTACGATAGTTTCTGCCTTAATTACTGAGATGTGTTTAGCGGTGATTCTGACAGATACTTAATGTGTGGATTCAGGTGCTACTGACCACGTTTGTAATTCTTTGCAGGGGTTCCAAGTAACCTGGAAGCTTAGAGAAGACGAGCTAGAAGTCTACTTGGGCGACACTTCAAGAGTGTTAGTGGAAGCAGTGGGAATAGTCACTTTAATTTTCGAAAATTCTAGGCTAGATTTACCTAATTGTCTTTATGTACCGAGTTTTAGAAAGAACCTTTTTTTTGTTTCTAACCTCTTAATGAATGATTACAAATTTATTTTTTCTGATAAATCTGTTGTTGTTACAAAAGATGGCAAACTTGTTTGTTCTGGTTCATTAGTAGACAATTTGTTTTTGGTTAAATCAAACTTCCCTGTTATGCAAAACACATAACTAAATGGTGCATCATCTAACCAAAATAAGAGAAAAGAACCTTCTAAAATGAATCAAACCTATCTTTGGCACTCAGGCTAGGCCATATAAACCTTAGTAGGATTCAGAAGTTAGTCAATGATGGATATTTAAGTTCATTAGAGATTGACAGTTACTCAACCTGCGAATCTTGCTTGGAAGGTAAGATGAACAAGAGACCTTTTAAAGAAAAAGGTTATAGAGCCAAAGAAGTATTAGAGTAGATTCAATCTGACTTGTGTACCAATTTCGGTCCAAGCACGAGGTGGATTTGAGTATTTTGTGACCTTCACAGATGATTACTCAAGGTACGAATACATTTACCTAATACGCCACAAGTCTGAATGCTTTAGTAAATTCAAATAGTATCGGACAGATGTGGAGAAACATCACGGTAAGAGTATCAAGACACTACGATCAGATCGTGGTGGTGAGTACTTGCCCATGAGTTTTGAAAATACCTCAGTGAGGTCAAAATTCAATCTCAGTTGTCTGCACTTGGAATACCACAGCAGAATGGTGTAGCGAAAAGAAGAAATAGAACTCTCATGGAAATGGTTAGGTCAATTATGAGCTATAGTGATTTGCCAAGTTCGTTCTGGGGATATGCCTTAGAAAATGAAATTTATATTCTAAATCTTGTACCATCTAAAACCGTGCCTTCAACCCCTACAGAATTGTGGAACGGCCGTAAGCCCATCTAAGACATCTCTGAATTTGGGATTGTCCAGCACATGTGCTCAAGGCAGATGCGGCTAAGTTAGATTCAAGAACAGAAGTAATGCTATTTGTAGGATATCCTAGAGGCACGAAAAGTGGTCTGTTCTATAGTCCTAAAGATCAGAAGGTGTTAGTACTAACGTCAGATTTTTAGACGAATACTATATTCTAGATCATAAGCCCAAGAGTAAGATAGTATTAAAAGAACTTAGAAAGCAATCTGATAATCCTGATGCACCGGTACAAGTAGATACACCTCACACCGCACATGATATCACAGATGATGCGTCTACACAGCTGGTGCCTCATCGTAGTGGGAGGGTTGTGAGACAACCCAATAGGGTCATTGGTGTGGGAGAAACCTCTAACTTCATCCCAGGTGTGCCTGAACCAAACCCGATGACATACAATGAGGCTCTCCGAGATAAATTTGCAGAATCTTGACAAAAAGCAATGATATCTGAGATGGGGTCGATGGACCACAATCAAGTCTGGGAGCTTGTGGACATACCTGATGTTTTCAAACCCATTGGATGTAAGTGGGTCTACAAACGCGAGTGAGGACATGATGGAAAGGTTAAAACCTTTAAAGCTATGCTTGTGACGAATGGGTATACTCAAAAAGAGGAAGTCGATTATGAGAAAATCTTCTCCCCGATAGCCATGCTTAAGTCAATCAGGATTCTCTTGGCCATAGCTGCTCATTTAGATTATGAGATATGGCAGATGGATGTCAAGACAACTTTCCGTAACGGAAGTCTTGAAGAAACCATCTTTGTGCCGGAACCAGAGGGATTCATTCAAAAATACCAACATCATAAGGTTTATAAGATTAAAAGGTCCACTTATCTACTCAAGCAGTCATCAAGATCTTAAAACATTCGGTTTGATGACGTCATCCAATCCTACAAAATTACTCAGTGCCCGGATGAATAATGTGTGTATCGCAGATGTGATAGAAATGCGATGGTGTTTCTTGTGCTTTACGTAGATGACATTTTACTAATTGGAAACAATAAAAAAGTGTTATCAGACGTAAAGGCATGGCTATCCAATCAATTTGATATGAAAGTCTTAGGAGGAGCGGGACATATCCTTGGGATCAGGATAATTCGAGATCGTAGGAAACGTTCACTAACGCTCTCTCAAGTTTCACATATAGGTACGATTCTGGATCATTTTAACATACAGAACTCCAAGAAAGGTTTTCTACCTTTCAGACACGGAATGCATTTATCTAAAAAACTGTTAGTTTTGAATACAGAAAAGCTATGGCTTGTATCAAAAACTAATATCCATAGTTAACATATCATTTTGTTTCAGTATAAATTTGTTCCTTTATATCATAGAACTAGATAACGGGGTGTGGACAGACATAGTAGATACCGTTATTGGTTAAAGTATTGATATATAAAAAGTATGCTCGTAACCGAGATAGTCTGAACATACTATCGGTATAGGTTATTGTGTGGTTTAGAAATTAGTTTATCTAAACTAGTTTAAATCACACAAATATGCCCGGGGCATATTCAACACGACTAGTTTGGATAGAATTGACTTATACTGATCGGCGTAGTCAATTCGGTCCTAGTATTCTGTCTCTCAATCCCGAGATTGGGACGGGCGTGAGGGTTGGATATCGTATGCTTTAATTTGCCAAAGAGTGCGGTCAATTAAGGCCAACACCTCGGTAGGTTGGGTATGCGGTGTTTAGCTTCTTACGTGCCGTTGCTAGTCGGAGGAATCCACGTACCGGTTCGCCGGGTTGATGGTGCTCCCGAGATGAGCTCGTAAAGTCTATTATACTAAACCCGACCAGTGAACTTTATGTTCGGTATAATAAAATGACGAGTGGTACTAATCTCGGAAACCAAGAAGTCGATGAATTAATTTGTCAATAAATTGATAAACCGACGAGCGCTAGATCTTTATGTTGGATTTGAATACATAAGCTATGCTTGTATTGTACAGTTTCCCATTTTAATATATTGATTTGTGTTTCAGTCATATCTTGTTGTGCATTAATCGTCCATTTATATTATGTAAGTAGATGATGAGGTGTCTGGTGCGACACAGTAGATCTCATCATTGGTTGAAAGACATAATATATAAATGAGGTTCGTAACCGAGACAGCTTTGGACAAACTGTCGGTCTAGGTTATTATGTGATTCAGATAATTAGTTTGTCTAAACTAATTGAATCATATAGATATGCCCGGGGCATATTGAACTTGACTCTTAGGAATGATTTGTCTTGTACTGATTTAATAGACAAATCGATCCTTGTATTCTATCTCTAAATCCCTAGACTCGAGTGGGCATGAGGATTAGACATAGTGTACTTTGATCTGCCAATGGGTGAGGTCAAATGTGGCCAATAGTCTCGGTGGGTTGGGTGCGCGTGTTTAGTTACTTGGTGTGCTGCTGCTTGTCGAAAGGAAACCATGTACCGGTGAGTCCGGGGTGATGGTGCTCCCGAGATGAGCTCGAAATGTTTATTATACTAAACCCGGCCGGTGGACTTATGTCCGGTATAGTAAAAAGGTCGAGTGGTACTAATCTCGGAATATTAAGAAGTTGATGAATTAATTTATCAGTAAATTAATGAATTAACGAGCACTATATCTTTGATGTGGGGAGATTATGAATATAATTTAATTAAGTTGTTCCGGAAGCAATTCTGGTGTAGGGTGGTAGTGTCATAATTAATCCGTTAGTGGTACGATTAATTATGTACTGGGTTAATGACAAAGGTAGATTTAATTAATTGAGAAATTAATTAATCCTTGTGTCAGTTGGTTGTGAATCATCCCAGGAACTGGTTTGGGATAAGTGAATCCCTGTGTCAGTTGGAAGTGATTCATCTCAGGAACTGGATTGGGATAAGTGAATCCCTGTGACAGTTGGGAGTGTATCAGTCCAGGAACAGGATTGAAGGAAACAGAATCTGTATCAGTCCAGAAACAGGATTGAAGGAAAACAGAAACCCAGTAGGAAGACCAATCCTATTCCAACTTGGAGTCTCTCTTGTAACTCTATAAATAGACAAGGGATTAGTCATTCAGATTAACACAATTACACAATTAATCCACAGGATTTCTAGAGAGAGAAAATTCTAGAGAGAGAAAATGTTTCTCTCTCCAAGTCGAATTTTCAAGAAAGTGTGCAGCTGGTTTTTGGGTTTCTAGTGGCTGAAATTTTGGCCTTGGTCTATACCAGCTGCGCGTAGCTTTCTCTCTCTGCGGGCGGTGCGTTTATAGTACGTGCCAGGTGCTGCGGGGCTAGAGTTTTCTAGCAGGTGGATTATGGTGAGTAGCTGATCAATTGACTTCTAGTTCGTTGCCCACACAACGTGAAGTCATAGTCTTGAGGCATACAGGAGAATCACCAAGTGCACGCTTCAAAGGTACTTTTCTAAGATTCCGCTTTAATAGAAATTTTTGTTGCATGGTAAATCGAGCAATTGCAAACCCAGATCCTACCAAAATCTTTCACTTTAATGTGGGGAGATAGAATAAAATATAATAGCGCGATGTAAAGTCATTTTCGAGCGGTAGTTCCATAATTGGTCCGTTAGTGGTACGACCGATTATGCATTTGACTAATCGACAAGGTAAATTAATTAATTCAAAAGGTTTAATTAATATTTAATCGACAAAGTGAATTTAGAAATTAATTCTATTTGAATTAATTAATTCTAAGGGTTCGATTAAATTAAATTAACAAAGTGGATTAAATAAATTAATTTAAATGGGTCGATTGGATTTGATTAGTCGGGAAGACTTAGCGGTCAACAAAAGTCAAATTAAAAGGCCTAACTCGAGAGCCCATTAGGTCTCCTTAGAAGCTCCTTATAAATACAACTTATTGGGCAAGAAAACAATCAAGGAAACTTGATAGTCAAGAAAGGGCTAGTGTGAGAAAGTCTAGCTTAAAGTGAGAAGTTCTTCTTCTTCGATTCTTCTCCTCGAAGTCAGCTAGGATCTTTCTTCTTCGAAATTAACTCTACCCATAACATCAGTCCCTCGATTTCAAAAAGCTGCTGCCGCTGTATTTTTTGTAACAGGCCGAAGTCGCAAGCAGCGCAACCGTGCATTGCAAGTTGCTGTCCGGTGGTGCTGGGTTTGTGGTTGCTGGTAGTATCAGGCCCTTTCGCTATTGTTCTTGAGAAATGATCGGGTTTAGCCCATTCCTCAAACGAAGTTTTTACGCGATCCCTATCTACCAAAATTTTGACTTCTGGTTCCGGCAAACGAATAATCATTGAGTCCTCCTCTTTCCGGACAACACATACAAAGAAACCCGCCAACAGTCAAATAATTAGTAAAAGGTAGTTCTATAATAAATTACTTTATTTCTCTTCGATTTTTCTATCTCCTATCTATTTATTTTCTTTAGTTATTCACTAGAGCAATTAGGATGGGGAAGTCGATTCGGGCCAAGTGTTCGGATCTATTATGACATAGCCAGTAGGCGCCCAACGGACCGTTAGAATCTTATAAAAAAATTTTATATTTTGGATTGATGCAAAAATGGCTGTTTGTTTTGTGTAACCGAGTGTATAGTCATATCTCAATTAGACGTTTTTAAATTGATCGCTTTCACCTTTTACATAGATAATATTAATTATTCTATTTCAAATAACAAACAAAATCGTCGCGGAAGCCATTACTAAGACCTATCGATTTATTCATTCGAAAGTTACATTTCTTTGATTCGTTTTTATTTTTTATTTATTTAATATTTTAATATAAATAATAAATATAAATTAAATATTAAATAAAATAAAAATAAAAAATTAAATAAAAAAAGAAATTTTAAATAAAATAATATTATATTTAATATTTAATTATAAATAAAAATAATAAATAAATAAAAATAATAAATAAAATATATTTAATAATTTTTAATAATTTAATAATAAAAATAATAATAAATAAAAAAATAAAAAATAAAAGAAAAAGGGCTCTATTTTGTACTCTATCTATGTATCTTTTTTATGCCTACCAAATACCAGATGAAATAGAGCACTTAGAAGGGGTATAATGAAATTCTTTAATTGGATCTTCCCAAAGGAATGATCCATTTTTTTATTTGAGTGATAGAACAAACAAACAATTCATTTTAACAAAAATGATAAAAATAAAAAAGAAAAAGATCTATAATAATAATAATAATATACATGGCTAAATAAAATAATCGAAATATGAAATTCAATCATAAAACTAAAAGGCGTCGGCTTTTTTATTTTTATCCGAAATGCCTCGTAATCTTCAACCAATTGTGCGCTTCGATATAATTACCAGAAGTAAGCGATATAGCACGTTTCCAGTATTCAGCCGCTTGATCGAACCAAGCCTCTGCTATTTCCGAATCTCCCTGTCGAATGGCCTGTTCTCCTCGGTCGGAATAGGTAGGTAAATTTCCTTCCCTTAGAACCGTACTTCAGAGTTTCCTGCCTCATACGGCTCGGCAATCAAGCCTTTTGGTGTGCCGTTTTAATCTATTATACCTAATGAATGAGATTTCTATGGATCTATCCAATTTATTCGGGTTAGCCAAAAGAGGTTAATTACATGAGTTTTAAACTCAAATTTGGACTCATAATCCATTTTATTTCGTTTTATCTTTTGTCCCATTGCCAGAAGAATAAAGTTCCTTTATCATTAGAATTTTCTGAAAAGTAACTATCTCGGTTTCATATTTTCATATAAAAATTTATATTTTATGTATTTATATATATATAGAATTTTTGAAAAAGACTTTCCGTCATAAGAAAAAGACTTACTATCTTTGGGATTTGATCCTATACCGCTGCGCAAAACTTTAGGGGACCAACTCTCTTACATAAGTCAATTCCTAATTTTTATCTCCGATCATGCGATAAGCAGATCTACGATCCTGACATAAGGAGGACGCAGTTATTATTGTATCGTCCTAAAACATGGTAAATTGATCTTTACGGTGCTTCTTCTATCAATTAGATCCTTTTTATCCATTGAAAAAGTAACTGGGCATATTATCTATTTTTTCATATTTCGACTCCTATGAAGTGTCTTTCTTTACTACAGCTAAGAGAAATCGTTATTTTAGACAATGCATATGTAGAAAGCCTAGCTTTTTGCAGTCGTTACTAGTCGAGTTTTTGTTTTTCTTTCTTTTTTGTTTCTATATTGGAGATAGGCGCACGTAATGACAGATCACGGCCATATTATTAAAAGCTTGTGGTAGGAATGGGTTTCGTTCTAGTGCTAGAAAATAATATTCCAAAGCTTTCGTATGTTCTCCATTACTTGTTTTTGGAACACCAATATGCATTAAATAAAAGAAAAAAGAACTAAGTACTGTATTTCACTTTGATGGGGAAACATAACAAAATGGGTTTATTTTCTTTATAATATTTATAATAATAAATAATATAATTTAAATAATTAAATAATTTAAGAATTTATATTTTTATATTCTATAATTTTTTTGAACCGCTAGCTTGGCGAGAGCTTTGAGCTAGTGTCTAGATCTCCGACCGGTCGGATCATTTCCCGGCAGAGTTTAATACCATTTGTGGCGGCAGCTTCAGTTTTCGCAAAAAGCCTTTGGGCAGTTCTGCACTTGGGTTTTTGAGTTATTTCGAAGTGGGTTTCCTTGTTTCTACATTTTGTCATGGGTAACTCCGTAGATAATAGCCCACACTATTTCGGAGTTTGTATCGGAGTCATTCTTCGGATTTCTTGTGGTAATTGCGTAAAAGATTGGATTTTTCTTTAGGTAAGGGACTTCGCTACAAAAGGTAGAATCTTAAAAGTCCGCTTTTATTACAGATGTAATTTTTTTGTGTCCCGATTAATAAATTAAATAAGTATAAGCTAAGATCCGTTCATGGGTAAACTAATTTGAGCCTGAGCTTGGTCGAAGGCTTCCGATTCTGGAATGCATTGCACGAATGTGAGGTTTTTGATTTAGCCCGGGCTTGTTCAGTTTTCCTTCAAATTGGTCTCCAAAGACTATTGAAGAGATAGAAGTCATAAAGACAGTTCTTTATGCCTTGGCAATAGGAAGTCTCATGTATGAAATGTTATGTACGAGACCTGATATTTGTTATGTTGTTGACATTGTAAGTAGATATCAGAGTAACCCCAGGAAAACTCATTGGGAGGTAGTAAAATACATTCTCAAGTTTTTGCGCAGAATGAGAGACCAAGTCTTGGTCTATCAGGCGCCTGAGCTGGTACCCCGAGGTTACACAGATTCAGATTTCCAAGGCGACAGGGACAAGAGCAAGTCTACCTCAGGGTATTTGTTTACTTTATGAGGTGGAGCCATAGTTTGGCAGAGTGTCAAGTAGAAATGCGTGAGGACTCTACCATGGAGGGTGAATACGTTGCAGTATCAGCGGCAGCGAAAGAAGCAATGTGGCTCAAGAACTTCCTAGTGGAATTAGACGTGATTCCTGGTTTGTAGAAGTCGATCACGGTGTATTGTGACAACAACAGTGCATTAACAAACTCGAAGGAACCATGAGCACACAAGGCGAGTAAGCATATACAGTGCAAGTGCCACCTAATAGAAGATATAGTCAAGAGGGACGACATGGTCATGGCCAAGATAGCATCAAAAGATAACCTTGCAGAAACATTCACTAACACATTGACTGCAATAGTCTTTGAGGCTCATGTGGAGGGCATGAGATTAGATACTTAGTAGAGCCATGAGTTTTTTTCTAGATATTGTTATAGTTGTAGGATTAATGTAGTTTTATACTTAAAGCGCAATTTAAGTATTAGTGGGAGATTCTTTGGTTTGCATACTAAAGCTTTGATTGTATTAAACTATTTCCCAATTTGTATATATTGATTAAATATTTTAGTTAAATTGTTTATTGTCCATTTATATTATGTATTTACATGATGATGTTTCTGGTGTGACACAGTAAATATCATTGGTTAAAAGACATAATATATAAATGAGGTTCGTAACCGAGACAGTTTTGGACACACTGTCAGTTTAGGTTATTATGTGATTCCGAAAATTGGTTTGTCTAAACTAATTGAATCATATAGATATGTCTGGGGCATATTGAACTTGACCATTTAGGATGAACTGTCTTGTATTGATTTAAATAGACTATTTAATCCTAGTATTCTATCTCTCAATCCCTAGATTTGAGCAGGCATGAGGATTAGACATAGTGTACTTTGATCTGCCAAAGAGTGAGGTCACATGAGACCAATAGTCTTGGTAGGTTGGGTGCGCATGTTTGGTTACATGGTGTGCTATTGCTTGTCAAAAGGAAACCATGTATCGTTGCGTCCGGGGTGATGGTGCTCCCGAGATGAGCTCGTTATGTTTATTATACTAAACCCGGCCGATGGACTTATGTCCGGTATAGTAAAAAGGTCGAGTGGTACTAATCTCTGATTATAAGAAGTTAATTAATTAATTTATCAGTAAATTAATAAATTAACGAGCACTATATCTTTGATGTGGAGAGATTAAAGAATAATTAATTTAGTTGTTCCAGAAGCAATTCTAGTGTATGATAGTAGTGTCATAATTAATCCGTTAGTAGTAAGATTAATTATGTAGTGGGTTAATTGATCAACTATAATTAATTATTTAATTTATTATTCCTAATGGTTAATTAAGTAATTAACAAAGTGAAATTATTTAATTAATTAATTAAGTCTTAAACTTCAATTGGAATTAGGAAATCCTAGAGATTAGAAAATCTATTTGGATTTGGAAATCTGATTAGATTTGGTTACTAATTGGATTTAGAACTAATTAATTATGCTAAACCCATTAGGAAGACCAATTCTAAACCAAATTGGGTCTCTCTTGTAACTTTATAAATAGACAAGAGATTAGCGATTCACAATACACAATTCATAGTTTTATAATTCAAGAAACTAAAGAGAGAAAACCTAGAGAGAAAAATTAAGAAATTTCTCCCTCAAAGTGGTTTTGGTGAAGCTAGGCAGCAGCATAGGGCTCTTCCACTCTCGACTTCACGCGCAGGTGGCGGTGGTCAACCGGCGGCGTTTGACTCCCACATGCAGCGGCAAAAGCGGCAGATCTAGTTCTTCTGGTGGCAACTTTAGCCTGGTTTTTTCGGCAGTGTTTTGTGTTGAATTGCTTATCGTTGGTTCATACACAATGTACGAGCTGATCTTGAGTCATACAAACGATCACCTAAGTACACACTTCAGGAGGTAATTCTTAAACTTCCTCTGTAATTAGAAATTTATTGTTGCGTGCCCAATCAAACAAGTAGAAGCTAAGATCCTGCGCAATGTTATTTCAAGCAAGGATTGGAATAGCGATTGTGCTAGAGCTTAGGCCTGGTCAAGAGTTCCGATTCTAGAATCCATAACACGAAAGTGAATTTTTGATCGGGCCCGGGCAAATAATCTTTCACCAACCCCATTAACATCTCGAGACTAAGTGAAGATGGACTCCAAGCTCAAGGTCCAACCTAAGAAGGCTCCTAGCTTTCGCTAAGCACAATTGAGACCCCTATCTTTTCGTATAAGTTTTGTACTTTTATTTCCATTAGAACTTTTGAAAGTTTTAGAAGTCTATATTATTCCAAATAAGGTATACTGAATTTTCCCTTTTGGATTATGACTTTTTGGGTGTAATACTACTTAGTTTATTCAAAATTATTAGACTAAATCAGAGTTAGAATAGGACTTTTTTTTCAATCTCTCTTTCATTAAGATTGGAGATTACCTTTTTAGAAAAGGAAGTGAACTTTATCTGTATGCCTATAAAAGGCCTGCACACGAAAATAATAATATGTTTGGTTGAATTTTATAATTGAAATTTCTTTTTGAGTGATTTTGCGCGATAATGAGTTGTGCTTGCGAGAAAATCACAACCCTTTTTTGTTGGATGATAGTGTATGTTGACTATTATACCACGTTCTCGAGGAGAGTTGAAACAATCACAGAGCCATTCATCCACATCTTCCTACTGTTCACGTAAGGAAGTATAAATAAACACGTGGGCCGAGGTTTAATTGTTTTTGCTAATTAATCTCTCACGGGCAAGATAACGTATAGAATATTAGCAAGATCGGGCAACCCTTAGGCAAATCCTTTGAGACCAATCAATCTGACAGTTGGGCTACATCGGTAACTTGTTCCTTGAAGGAAACGCATCAGCGGCGCTCGATTCTTCTCTTCCCCATTCAGAGAAGCAAAAACTCGGAGAGCAGTCTTATCTTAGAAAACTGTCACCGTCTCAAATCTAGCCTTCTTGATTTATTCTCCTCGACATGGAATCCGATTAGTTGATCTTTAATTTCATTTTCTTCATTTGGATTGAGGGCTTAAAGTCTTTCAATTATATCAATGACACTATCAATTTGGTCAAACTAGAGAGAGAGAGAGATTTACTATGTAATTGTTCTATATACAAATTGAGAGAGAGAGAGAGAGAGATTTACTATGTAATTGTTCTATATACAAATTTATTGGCATTCATATGTCCATGGCTTCCATAATTTATATGCATATTACATTCATGCTCATTTAGGGGCATGGCAGCTAGTCACCGCGTAGAGCGCGGTTTCGATTAGGCTAGTTCTTGCAGCAATTACATAACATAATTTTGAAAGAAACGAGAAGTAAAACTTGCGTAATAACTAAATGATGCGTGTTTGTATGCCAAATATTCACAGCAAACAATGTGTAGTAGTTCATCTAACCACTTTGAGAAGATCGAAAGGGCCAAAGAGAGGCCAAGTGCTGCCTCAACCTGGGGCATCTCCGGTTTCTGCCACCTCGTTCAGGAGAAATATCACGGCTAGATCCATGACTCTCTGCAACTTGAATATTATCATTTGGCACGGGCAACCCATTTCGGCAAACTGGGCAGGAGTTATGAAGCTTCAACCAAGGTACAATACAATCCGAATGGTAACAGTGTTTGCAAGGCAGCTCCCGAGCTTCGTCTCCTGCTTCAAACTTGTCTTTACAAACCGGGCATTCCGAATCATTTGCTAAATGGGAAGATGTTAGCTTCACGACTGGGATGGTATCTATGATGGAGTCAGGCAATGGTGGAGGTCCTGGACGATCATTTTCCGTGAGTTGTTCAATCAATTCTTGCAGCCCAGAACCTGAGAAGTCATCTCTTCGATTAAAACCGCTCGTGAGTTGGTTTCTTCGAGACGGGATTGGACCTGATGGCGTAAGAATCCAGGACCGAGGACCGGCTAGAATCCCACTTTCTGGTCCCCAGTCATCAGTTTCATCGTCTAGCCACACCCTAGTGCGCCTTCTCGCCGAAAGCCAGCCTCGAAATCCTGTTTCTGGGTGCATTCTTCTGCCACTCGGAAGTTGAAATATCCCGTCTGCAAATCTATTTTCTCTCGGTCGATGATTGTGTTGTCCTATTGAAGGAATAAACATCAACGAGAGTGCTTCAAGCAATCGCGCTTCTGGGGAAGGATCAAAGTCGGTAAAATCACGAACGCTTCTATGCCTTTCCATGTCGATTTCGTAAAGAAACTGACCAAAACATCGTGGACAGACCATCTCTGAATGGTTGCCGCCGGAGGTAATACGAACGGTCTGATGGCACTGGTAGCACCAATACATTGGGAAGTTTCGCCTACCGTTGTTACCACTTTCACTAGGTTGGCTGGATGACATTCTATTGGCTTATTCTTGGAAACCAATCAGTATCTAATGTAAAACACGTCAATAATAAAAGCTCAAATATGCAATACATATACAAAATGAAATGTAAGCTTTTATATAAAATTGGATACGTGACATTTTCGAAAAGAATTGGATACGTGACCATACACCAAAAAGTTTTCAGATTGGTACATTTTCTACGAAACTTCAAATTTTTAATATTTGGATTTTTTTGCTCATAGAAATAGAAGGAAAAGAATGCCTTTTTTGGTTGTTGCAAGTAATTCTCTCTTTAGTCGAACTCTTAGGCTATAGAATAAAATGTTTTGCCTTGCCGTCTCTTCATTCTTTGGAATTAGCTTGTGTATGAAGAAAAGTATAAGAGAAGTTGGGAGACAAAGGCTCCTATTCTGATAACATCTTGTTTTGCGAGTTGTACCAGGTTGCACTGACTTCCAGGGTTATCCCAACATTGCATTAGGAAGAATTAGAACATCCTGACCATGAGGAAATTAATATATACAAAATAGAAATTGCAGCCAAATAATTTTTTGATTCATTCCGGAACGATAGACAATTTAACAGAAAATATACCTCCAGTTGTGTCAGGCTTAATAAACCTGTGAATTCAATCTCACGGATCAATATTTGGATTTAGTCCATCAATAACTGCTCAAATATTGCGCTTTCGAGGTACTCACACGGTTAGAAGAAAAAATGAAAAATGATATTTGCATGACTAGATTAATGGGATTTACAACCACGGGCAAAGGAGAAAAATCTTATTTTGTACGAGAACAACTGTTTCAAACACCAATAACCTTTTGATTACGCATTCATCTAATCTAAATATACTATAAACGGTCGATGTCTAGTTGAGAATTTGGTCGTCCAGCACATGACTCTACTACAAGTCACGTGCTTATTTTCTTTCTGCTTTCAATTCCTTCTTTTACACTCATTCATTCTAAATTTACACTCTTCTGTCGGAAAAGTGAGAAGAAAACTGAAACCCTCGCCTTCCTGTCTTTCTCAGCCATCTACATCAGAAATTGCTATCTGTTGAGCTTTGCGGTACACAATCAATCAATCTCAACGGTGTATAAGACTTTGTCTGACGGGGAGGAGCCGGTCGAAGGCATTCAAAGTCAATTATTCTTCGACGACTATGGCGGAGGGGTTGCTTCCACCGTCGAAACTTCAACCACAACCGCTGGAGCGGCTACCAATACGAAGATATGGTTGTACCCTTCGACTTTGCGTTGGGTACCTACCTCCACCGATCACATCATCGTTGCCGAGAAACGCCTCCTTTCTATTTTCAAGTAAATATTTATCTCTTCGCTCCCTATTATCAAGTAAATATTTCCTCATCCCGTTGTTTACAGCTAATTGAAAACTTGAACATAGGCTCACGTTATCTATGTGAAAATGTAATTTCTATATGTATTTTAGCAGTCCTTTGAGGGAGGGCATTCCATGCCTATTGTGTACTTTAATGCATAGAGATTTTACCTTCAATTGGATTTTATGGTTAGAGTAAATCTGTGGAGTATTTGAATAACTTGGATTTTTGGAGGTATGATTCGAGAGTCCGTTTACGGTGGTCCTATAGGAGTAGGATGAATTTTACTCCTACTAGCGCGCTACAGTAGCACGCTACAGTAACGCATTACAGTAGCGCGCTACAGTTTTTTTTTTTTTTTTTGACTCACAGACTTTTTAAAAAAAATTCTTTTTTAAAAAAATACTTTTTTTAAAAAAAAATACTTAACAATGGAGATCAGATCATGATTATATAGACATCAGATCAGTGAATAATTGACATCAGATAAACAGACTATACATATCAGATCAAGAATATAAAAGAAATCATATACTAGAACTAAAACATACTTAACAACAGAGATCAGATCATGATTATATAGACATCAGATCAGAGAATACTTGATATCAGATCAACAGACTATAGATATCAGATCAAGAATAAAAAAGAAATCATACAGTAGAACTAAAACACACTTAACAAGTGAGATCAGATCAGGATTATATAGACATCAGATCAGAGAATACTTGACATCAGATCAACATACTATAGATATCAGATCAAGAATATAAAAGAAATCATATACTAGAACTAAAACATACTTAACAAGGGAGATTAGATCAGAGAATACTTGACATAAGATCAAAAGACTATAGATATCAGATCAAGAATAAAAAAGAAATCATACAGTAGAACTAAAACATACTTAACAAGTGAGATCAGATCAGGATTATATAGACATCAGATCAGTGAATACTAGACATCAGATCAACAGACTATAGATATCAGATCAAGAATATAAAAGAAATCATACAGTAGAACTAAAATATACTTAACAAGTGAGATCAGATCAGGATTATGTAGACATCAGATTAGAGAATACTTGACATCAGATCAACAGACTATAGATATTAGATCAAGAATATAAAAGAAATCATACACGAACTAAAACATACTTAACAAGTGAGATCAGATCAGAATTATATAGACATCAGATCAGCGAATACTTGACATCTGATCAACAGACTATAGATATCAGATCAAGAATATAAAAGAAATCATACACTAGAACTAAAACATACTTAAGAAGTGAGATCAGATCAGGATTATATAGAAATCAGATCAACAGACTATAGCTATCAGATCAAGAATATAAAAAAAAATCATACAGTAGAACTAAAATATGCTTAACAAGGTAGATTAAATCATTATTATATAAACATCAGATCACAAAATAGTAGACATCAAATCAACAGACTATAGTTATCAGATCAAGAATATAAAAAGAAATCATATCATACAAAAAAAACATCCATAATATGTATCATAATATCTAAAATTATTTAATTATAAAACAAATAAAATAATAATTTAAAAATATTTTTTTATAAAATTCAAAAACATTAAAAAAAATACTGAATTGTTTAGAAAAAAATGGACGAAAAGAAGTCTCAAAGAGGAAGGCAAAAAAAAAAAAAAAAGCCAAAAATAACAAAAGAAAAGAAGACTACTGTAGCGCGCACTGTAGCACGCTACTGTAGCGCGCACTGTAGCACGCTACTGTAGCGTGCACTGTAGCGCGCTACTGTAGCGGGGTAGGAGTAAAATTCATGGTGGTCCTATAGGACCACCATATAAATTACCATGATTCGAGAAATTAAACTAGGCTTAAATGTATTTTTGGTCCCCCATAATAGGGTTAATTCCAATTTTGGTGTCTCTTATGTTTTGAGTGGCAATATTAGTCTCAATCCTTTTTTTTAGCAGATTTAGTCATTTTTTACGAAATCATTTTGAAAATAACGGATTAACTCATTTGATCGTTAGTCAAACCAAATTTTTTCTTCAAAATGAAGGAATTATCTGTGTGGGCCCAATAAAAAATTTCCATATCGTGCAATACATTCAAGATTAGGAAACTTCCTCATGAACTCAAACGCTCATGCAAGCCGATTCAAACCCTTTTGAAATATCACACGAGCATAGGATCTTGGTTTAACTTATTCGAATTTGTCACGCAATAAAATAAATCTAAATTAAAGCAGAAGGTGTTAGTTTTGAATACTAGAAAACTATTCGTTTGTATCAAAAACTAATACCTAGTTGACATATAATTTTGTTTCAGCATTAAATTTGTTCTATTATATCATAGAACTAGATAACGAGGTGTAGAAAAGTACAATAGATCTCGTTCTTGGTTAAAGTATTGATATATAAAAAGAATGCTCGTTACTGAGATAGTCTGAACATACTATCGGTATAGGTTATCGTGTGATTTGGAAATTAGTTTGTCTAGACTAATTAAATCACACGGATGTGCCCGGGGCATATTGAGCACGACCAGTTTGGATTGAATTAACTTGTACTGATCGGCGTAGTTGATTCGATTCTAGTATTCTAATATCTTAATCCCAAGATTGAAGCGGGTATGAGAGTTAGATATCGTATGCTTTGATTTGCCAAAGGGTGCGGTCAATTGAGGCCTAAATCTCGGTAAGTTGGGTATGCGGTGTTTAGCTTCTTTGTGTGTCGTTACTAGTCGGAGGAATCCAAGTAACGGTTCTCTGGGTTGATGTTGCTCCCGATATGAGCACGTAAGATTTATTATATTATATCTGGCCAGTGGACTTTATGTCTGGTATAATAAGAGAGTCGAGTGGTACTAATCTCGGATACCAAGAAGTCGATGAATTAATTTGTCAATAAATTGATGAACTGAAGAGCACTAGATCTTTGATGTGGGAAGATAGATGAATAATAAAGTCATTTTTGAGTAGTAGTTCCATAATTGGTCCGTTAGTGGTACGACTAATTATGCGTTTGACTAATCGACAAAGTGAATTAATTAATTCTAAAGGTTTAATTAATATTTAATTGACTAAGTGGATTAAGAAATTAATTCATATTGAATTAATTAATCCTAAGGGTTCGATTGAATTAAATTAACGAAGAGGGTTAATAAATTAATTCGACAGGCTCGATTGAAGTTGATTAGTCTAGGGAAGACTAAGCGGTCAATGAATGTCAAACACTAAGGCCCAACTCAAAAGCCCACTAGGGCTCCTAAGAAGCTCCCTATAAATAGCTAATGTTAGGCACTTTAGTAAGACATTAGAAACCTTATAGGCTATTTGCCTAGTGAGAGAAAGAGTAGTCTAGAGAGAGAACTTCTCCTCCTTCTTTGAAGTTTTCTTTTGAAGTTGACCAAGGATCTTTCTTCTTCAAGAATCTCCAAACCTGCATCCTAGAAAACCCAGCCCGTTTTTATTCAGCCATTTTGTGAGTTCAGCCGCCAGAGTTCATATCGCCACCGCCAGTATTTTTTTCCGGCCAAGCCTCGATGAAGTTTTGTGGGTTCATTTGTTTTGGGTTTTGATCCCTTTGTTGTGTTGATCCTTTGGCTCATTCCTTCGGGTTCACCAAAATCTATATCTACAAGCAAAGGTCATTCCTAAAGTGGGTTTTTAGATTAGGATCAGTTCCTGGCCTGAATCTGCATTTCAGATCTGTGAAATTCTTGAAGTGGGTTTCATTGTATTTCTTCACTAGTGGTTTTAGCCACCTTGTAATCACTTTCCAACCCAAGTTTGAGGTCGTTTGGAGTTATTCTTGGGCTTTTGAGTGGATTTCGCTTTCCCAGAGTTTTGGTATTCTTATTGCGAGGGACACGCTACAAAGGTATAATCTTTGAATGATTCTGCTTTAGTTTAAAGATTTAATTTTTACGTGTCATATTAATAGATCGAACTATTATAATCCTAGATCCGTTCATGGAAAATGAATTTTATCCTTAGCCAGATCGAAAGTCTCCGATTCTGGAATGCATTGCACGAAAGTGAGATTTTTGGTTTAGCCCGAGCTAGTTCTGTTTCCTTCAAATTGGTATTAGAGCGAGCGTTTTGGTCTTATACTTGTTCGATTTATTACACGACTTGGTTTTGGCATTGTTATTTTTGTTTTGTCAATACGTTAAACAGGTGGTTATTAATTTCCAGCTATTATGGTAGATTTATTTTCATTCATAAACCCCGGGACATGTTCGGGCTTGTTTTATTTTTTAATGGAAATGTCTATAATAGTAATAACCACGAGCTGGAAGCCGTGTAGGATTAGACAAATCTTGTAGTAGGATTTAATCTAATGTTTTCATTTTTAAATTCCTATAAAATGCCTTTGTATATAGGAATTTATGTATTATGACGAAGATGTTATTTCGGATAACCCATATTAGTGGGTTTTGGTTTCTCGTAATTTTGGGTGATTCCTAATTACGTAGAAAATTGAGAACACCCGAATGAATTGAGAGGAATCCAAATAACGAGTGGGAGCGACATGACGGGACGTGTCAATGAGGCTTAAAAGAAATCAACGATAGAGAAGGCCATAATAGTCTGTAAATGTTTAATTATGTATTTCCTGTTTTTATGTCTTTTCGTTGATTGCATGTTTTCGTTTTTATACATTAGCAAACACAAACCATTTTAAAAGTAAAGTGGAATTAACTAAGGTAGATTATTCGCATATTAAAACTCCAACGGTTTTATGGGTGCAAATATCCATAGTTAAGATATTGCATGTTAAAACGTAAAAATCCTCAAACTTGAAAATCTAAGTGGGAGCGAGTTGGTATATATCCCCACGGCCTCCATTACGAAATCAAATGTCATGTGGGTTAGACTGACGCGCTAGCCAAGGGCCTTCTTCCCTAAGAATATGTCTTCAATCCATGGATATCACTAGATTCAATTTCTAAAGAGATGACTATAGTGAGTTTAATTGGAGAAAGTTGTGACACCCTCGCTAAACGAGGGTGCATCAATATCCTAAGTAACAAACTTTGAAGTCATGTAATGGCACACACTTAGTGTACCGTTTGTAGTATTTCTCCTAAAAGGTTACGCTATTTATGTGTACGGCTAACATCATCAACTATTAATTTCATTGATCATAAGATCGTTGGTTAGATAATGGAATTAATGAATTTAGGTTTTTCTCGAACGAATGTGGGTTGACGAAGACGTTCACCTAAAGTGACTTGCGTTAATCATGGTGTGAGAGATGTTGGTGGGAGATTATATTGTTTTGAGGATATCAATATTTTCGAAACGAATACTGAAACTTGACTGTTTATTTTTTCAAATTGTGGATATGTTGTTCAACCCGCTAGTTATAATTTTGAATCAGAACAAACTCACTGGACCTAATTACATTGATTGGAAATGTAACTTGGACATTGATCATACTACTGAGGGTTACAAGTACATGCTCACTGAGGAGTGCCCCCTAAGCCAAGTGATGATGCCACCCCAGAGCAAAAGGAGCCATATACGAGGTGCCAGAAAGCTGATGAGATGACCAGGTGCTACATCTTGGCTTCTATATTATGTGTATTGCAGCACTAGCATCAATTGTTTACCTTAGCCTACGATATGATACTCAACCTCAGGGAGATGTTCGAACATCAGGGCAGCCAAGCAGTTAGCTATAAGGAAACTCATGAATGCTAGGATGACTGAGTGCTCTTCAATGAGAGATCATGTACTAGACATGATCAGTTGCCAATGAGATCAAGGTATTGGGAGGTGACATCCATGGGGAGACCAGGTCGATATCATTCTTTAGAGCTTGCCCCTAAGTTTTGAGCAATTTTGGTTGAACTACAATATGGGTAAGCTCTCAAATTCACTTCCTGAGCTCATGACTTCATTGGTGTCTGCTGAGGCCTCTTCACTGAGAAGAAGCAAGCTTTGGCTACTGTTAGACCTTTAGGTTCCTCTGTTGGGCCGAAAGCCAGGAAGCAAAAGAGGAAGAAGGGCTAGAAAGCAGATGCTGATCGTGTACCCAAGGGAGGCATTGCCAAGAAGCACAAGTCGTAAGGCAAGTGCTTCAGATGTGGCAAGGTTGGACATTGGAATAAAGACTGCCCAGAGCCTCAAGGTATGTGTAATTTTACCCTAGTTATTGAGACATGTTTAGCGGCGATTCCCACAGCTACTTGGTGTGTGGATTCAGGAGCCATTGATCATGTTTGTAATTCTTTACAGGGGTTCCAAGTGACAAAACTACTTAGAAAGGGTGATTTGCAGGTCTACATTGGGATACTACAAGAGTTTCTGTTGCTACAGTGGGAGTAGTTTGTCTTTATTTTTCAGACTCTGTTTTACATTTGAGAGATTATCTTTATGTACCCAGTTTCAGAAAGAATTTACTTTTAGTTTCAAAACTTCTTTTGGATGGTTATAAGTGTGTTTTTTCTGATAATTCAGTTCTTATTAGAAAGAAACAGAAGTTTATATGTTCCAGTGCATTGGTTGACAATCTATTTTTAATTAAGACAAACTCCTCAGTAGTGCAAAACACTGAAGTTAATAACCCATCATCGAATCATAGTTAGAGAAAGGGGTCTTCCCCTTTGAATCAAACTTATATTTGGCACCTGCGACTAGGTCATATCAACCTTAGTTGGATTCAAATGTTGGACAATAATGAGCCCTTAGGCTCATTGGAGATTGACAGTTATCCGAAATGCGAGCCCTGCTTGGAGGGTAAAATGACCAAGAGACTTTTCAAGGCAAATGGGTATAGGGCCAAAGAGGTTTTAGAGTTGATTCATTCTGACTTGTGTGGGCCTATTTCAGTTCGGGCTAGAGGAGGTTATGAGTATTTCGTGACATTAATAGATGACTATTCTAGATATGGATACATATACCTAATACACCACAAGTCTGAATACTTTGGCAAGTTCAAAGAGTTGAAGGCTGAGGTGGAGAAGTATCTGGGTAAGAGTATCAAGACCCTGCGATCTGAACGTGGTGGTGAATACCTCTCTAGTGAATTGAGGACCTATTTGTCAAAGGAGGGTATTCAGTCCCATATGTGCGCACCTGGCACACCCCAGCAGAACGGTGTAGCAAATAGGAGCAACAGGACTCTTATAGATATGGTTAGATCAATGATCAGTTATAGTGAGTTGCCCAGCTCATTTTGGGGTTATGCCTTAGAGACAACTTTGTTAGGTTTGAATACTAAAGCTATGCTTGTATTAACCCTTTTCCCAATTAATATATCGATTTAATGTTTTGGTTTATATGTTGTGCATATTTAGTCCATTTATATTATGTGCTTAAATGATGAGGTGCCTGGTGTGACACAGTATATCTCATCATTGGTTAAAAGATATAATATATAAATGAGATTCGTAACCGAGACAGTAGGTTATTATGTGATTCAGATAATTGGTTTGTCAAAACTAATTGAATCATATAGATATGCCCGGGGCATATTGAACTGACCATTTAGAATGATTTGTCTTGTACTAATTTAATAGACAAATCATTCTCAGTATTCTATCTCTTAATCCCTAGACTTGAGCGGGCATGAGGTTTAAACATAGTGTACTTTGATCTGCCAATGGGTGAGGTCAATTGTGGCCAATAGACTCGGTGGGTTGGGTGCGCGTGTTTACTTACTTGGTGTGCTGCTGCTTGTCGAAAAGAAACCATGTACCGGTGCGTCTGGGGTGATGGTGCTCCCGAGATGAGCTCGTGATGTTTATTATACTAAACCCGACCGGTGGACTTATGTCCGGTATAATAAAAAGGTCGAGTGGAACTAGTCTCAAAATTAAAGAAGTTAATTAATTAATTTATCAGTAAATTAATAAATTAAGGAGCATTATATCTTTAATGTGGGGAGATTAAGAATAAATTAATTAAGTTGTTCTGGAAGCAATTCTGGTGTAGGATGGTAGCACCAAAATTAATCCGTTAGTGGTACGATTAATTTTGTAGTGTGTTGATTCAATAAGTAGAATTAATTAATTATTCCTAAGGGTTAATTAACTAATTAACAAAGTGGAATTATTTAATTAATTAATTGAGTCTTAAGTTTCCATTAGAATTAGGAAATCCTAGAGATTTGGAAATCAAATTGGATTTGGATTATCCTATTAGATTACTTACCTAATTGGATTTGGAAACTAATCAATTACCTAAACCCATTAGGAAGGCCAATCCTAAACCAACTTGGGGTCTCTCTTGTAACTCTATATATAGACAAGGGATTAACAATTACATAACACACAACTCATAAGTTTTCAAGACAAGAAAACTAGAGAGATAAATTTTAAAGAGAGAAAATAATTTTCTCCCTCTAGAAAGCTTTGGAGTGGCCAAATTTTTTGGTCCTGGCGACGGTGACATTTTGTTTTTCGATGAGTTTTCCCGATGCAGTTTTTTGTGTTGATTGCTGATCAATTGGTTGCTAGATCGTTGCCCACACAACGTTTGATCATAGTCTTCAGTCATACAAGAGATCACCTGAGTTAACACGCTTCAAGAGGTACTTTTCTATGATTCCGCTTTTAATTAGAAAATTATTATTGCGTGATAAATCGAATGAGTACAAACCAAGATCCTGTACAATGTTATTTCAAGCAAGGATTAGAATTACAGTTACGCTAGAGTTTAGGCTTGGTTAAAGATTCTGATTTTGGAATGCGTAGCACGAAGGTGAGTTTTTGACCGGGCCCAAGCAGATAATCTTTCAATTGGTATCAGAGCCTGGTTTTGGGTTTTGTGCTTGTTCGATTTATTAAATGATTTTATTTGTAGGTTGTTAAGAAATCCCGACTATTATGGTTACGTTTGTATGGTTTTAATTATACCTCGGGACATGTCCGGGTTTGGTTTTATTATGAATGCTTGTAATAGTATAACCATGTTCTGGAAGCCGTGTAGGATTAGATCAAATCTGTTGTAGGATTTTTTCTATGTAACTTGATTTTTTAATTTTCCTAGAAAGCCTTGTAGTAGAAGAATTAATTCTTTTGTAATCGAAGGCATTATGGTGGGAACTTGAATTTGTGGGTTTTGGATTATCGTTAATTCGTGAAAACCCAGGAAAACCTAGAACGAATTGCAAGAAGACCAAATAGCGTAGAAGAAGGAAGGAAGAATCAGAGATGGAGGCGTCGCTGGCGACGACTCACCGGCGGGAGCCGCTGCCGCAGCAGCCGCCGTGCAGCAAAGCAATAGCTACGCTGGCAATGGGCATGCCCATTTTGCTTGCCTTTTGGCCCGTTTTGCTTCCAGATTTCATTTTTTGAAGATCAATACTCAATCCATCAAGTGGCGTGACGGACAAGAGATCAAGGCAGAAGATGGAAGCAATTAAAACCATAATAGTCGGGAAATTTATTTTTTGTATTTATTTTCCATATTTATAGTTTTAATTTTGTGCTTTAATTTTTGTGCCGTATATTAGATGCATGATTTTAAAGCATGACAAGTTTTATGTTTGCACATAACTTAGGATTAGTTAATTGCATGTTAAAACCGGAAAAACCCTGAATTTAAAAATCTTAGAGGGAGCGGGTTAGTTTAATATTCCCATAGCTACCATCATGGGGTCATATATGATGTGGGTGGACTTGCGCATTGGCATTAGGGTCTTCCTCCATTCAGATGAGTCCAACCACGAGATCGCTAGATTATATATTTCTGAGTAAGATGACTAGAGTAAGTTTAACTAGGAGAAATGCGATACCCTCTCCATCTGAGGCGCACTATCCTGAGGTAACAAGCTTAGAAGTCACGTAATGGCACACACTTAGTGTACGATTTGTAGTATTCCTCCCATCGAGGTTACACAGCTTATTTGTACAACTGAAAGCACTGACAATTAGCTACATTGATCAATAGATCGTTTGGTCAGATAGTGTAGTTAATGAACTTGGTTCTTCTCAAACGAATGTGGGTTAGCGTAAACGTCCACACTATCGTAGCTTGCGAGAATCCCGGTGAATGAGATGTCGGTAGTTTAAATTATTATTTTGAGAGAAGTCAATAATTGTTAGAATTTCTTTCTCGAAATTCTAGGAAATGCACTAAAACATTGTCTGTTTATTTAATTTACATTATTCAATATGACATTCAGTCCTTTAGCTACAATATTGGAAACAACAAATTAATTGGTCCGAATTATGTCGATTGGAGTCGTAGTTTGGACATTGTCCTAACGGCTGAGAGCACTCCTGTGTGAGATCGTGTCATTGACATGACTATTAATATTAACGAGGTTGAGGTAGTGGGAGGCAAAATCGATGGCGAAACCAAAGTCGATATTGTTCTCCAGAACTTGCCTCAAAGTTATGAGCAGTTTCAGTTTAACTACAACATGAATCAATTGTTGTGTAATTCATTCGAGCTCTTAGCAGAGTTGGTGGCGGCTAAAAGTGTTCTTCAAGAGAATAAACGAGTTTTAGTCGCAGTCAAAGCTTCAGAATTTTCTTCTAAGCCTAAGGCTGGAAATAAGAAGAGAAAGCTCAACTAAATGGCTCAAAAGGTACAGATTGTGCCAAAGCCAGAGATTGCAAAGCAGAAGCTGAAAAGCAAGTGCTTCAAGTGCAATCAGACAGGACACTAGAAATCAGATTTTCCAAAGCTCAAAAGTACGATAGTTTCTGCCTTAATTACTGAGACATGTTTAGTTGTGATTCCCACAGATACTTGGTGTGTGGATTCAGGCGCCACTGGCCATGTTTGTAATACTATGCAAGGGTTCCAAGTAACCCGGAAATTTAGAGAATGTGAGTTGAATATCTACTTGGGTGACACTACAAGAGTGTCAGTAGAAGCAGTGAGAGTAGTCAGCCTTAATTTCGAAAATTCTAGGCTAGATTTAGTTAATTGTCTTTATGTACCGAGTTTTAGAAATAACCTTATTTCAGTTTCTAAACTCTTAAAGAATGGTTATAAGTTTATTTTTTCTGATGATTCTTTTGTTATTAGAAAAGATGGGAAACTTATTTGTTTTGGTTTATTAGCTGACAATTTGTCTATAATTAAATCAAACTCCAATGTTGTGCAAAACACAGAGATGGATAGCGCATTATCTAACACTAATAAGAGGAAAAAACCTTCAAAAATGAATTAAACCTATCTTTGGCATCTCAAGCTAGGTCATATAAACCTTAGTAGGATTCAAAGGTTGGTCAATGATGGACCTTTAAGTTCATTAGAGATTGACAGTTATTCAACCTGCGAATCTTGCTTGGAGGGTAAGATGACCAAGAGACCTTTTAATGCAAAAGGTTATAGATCCAAAGAAGTATGAGAGTTGATTCACTCTGACTTGTGTGGACCTATGTCTGTCCAGGCACGAGGTGAGTTTGAGTATTTCGTGACGTTCACGGATGATTACTCAAGGTACGGGTACATTTACCAAATGCGCCACAAGTCTGAATGCTTTAGTAAATTCAAAGAGTATCGGGCAGATGTGGACAAGCATCATGGTAAGAGTATCAAGACACTACGATCACACCATGGTGGGGAGTACCTATCCCACAAATTTTGAGAATATCTCAGCGAGGTCAGAATTCAGTCTCAGTTGTCTGCACCTGGTACACCATAGCAGAACGGTGTAGCAAAAAGAAGGAACCGAACTCTATGGAAATGGTCAATTCAATGATGAGCTATAGTGATTTATCGAGTTCGTTCTAAAGGTATGCCTTAAAAACAACAATGTACATCCTTAATCTTGTACCATCTAAAACAGTGCCTTCAACCCCAGTAGAGTTGTCGAATAAGCATATGCCGAGTCTAAGACATCTCAGAATTTGGGGTTGCCCATCACATGTGCTTAAGGTAGACGCGGCTAAGTTAGATGCAAGAACTGAAGTAATGCTTTTTGTAGGATAGCCTAGAGGAACGAAAGGTGGTCTGTTCTATAGTCCTAAAGATCAAAAGGTGGTGGTTAGTACCAATGCCATATTTTTAGAGAAAGACTATATCCTAGATCACAAGCCCAAGAGCAAGATAGTACTAGAAGAGCTTATAAGACAAACTGATAATCATGATGCACCAGCACAAGTACATACACCACACACTGCACAAGATATAACAAATGATGTGCCTACACAAGTGGTGCCTCATCGTAGTGGGAGGGTTGTAAGACAGCCCGACAGGTTCGTTAGCAAGGGAGAGGCCACAGACCTAGTCCCAGGCGCGCTTGACCCTGACCCAGTAAACTACAATAAGACTCTCTAAGATAAAGATGCAGAATCTTAGCGAAAGGCAATGATATCCGAGATGGGGTCGATGAACCACAATCAAGTCTGGAAGCTTGTGAACCTGCCTGATGGGTTCAAACCCATTAGATGTAAATGGGTCTACAAACACAAGAGAGGACCTGACGGAAAGATTGAAACCTTTAAAGCTAGGCTTATGGCGAAGGGGTATACTCAGAAAAAGTGAATCGATTATGAGGAAACCTTCTCCCCGATAGCCATTCTTAAGTAAATCCGGATTCTCTTGGCCATAGTTGCTCATTTAGATTACAAGATATGGCAGATGGATGTCAAGACATCTTTTCTCAAGGGAAGTCTTGAGGAAACCATCTTCATGCAGTAACCAGGGGGATTCGTTGAGAAAGGCCAAGAGCATAAGGTTTGCAGGCTTATAAAGTCTATTTACTGACTTAAGCAGGCATCCAGATCTTGGAACATCCTGTTTGATTAGAAAATCCAGTCCTACGGATTTACTCAGTGTCCGGATGAGCATTGTGTATATCGATCAAAATGCGGTGGTGTTTCTTGTGCTTTACGTAGATGACATTCTATTGATTGGAAATAACAAGAACATGTTATCGTACGTAAAGGCATGGTTGTCCAAACAGTTTGATATGAAGGACTTATGAGAAGTGGGACATATCCTTATGATCAAGATAATTTGAGATCGTAGGAAACATTCGTTAACGCTCTCTCAAGCTTCACACATAGATACTATTCTGGCCCGTTTTAACATGCAGAACTCCAAGAAAGGTTTTCTACCTTTCAGACACGGAGTGCATCTATTTAAAGAATAGTCTCCTAAGACTGTTAAAGAGATAGAGGCCATGAAGGCAGTTCCTTATGCTTCGAAAGTAGGAAGTCTCATGTATGTCATGTTGTGTACGATACCTGATATCTGTTATACCGTTGGCATTGTAAGCAGATATCAGAGTAAACCCAAAAAAGCTCATTGGGAGGCAGTAAAATACATTCTCAGGTATTTGCGCAGGATGATAGACCAAGTGTTGGTCTATCAGGGACCTGAGCTGGTACCCCGAGGTTACACAGATTCAGATTTCCAAGGCGACAGGGACAAGAGCAAGTCTACCTAAGGGTATGTGATTACTTTGGGAGGTGGAGCCATAGTAAGGCGGAGTGCCAAGCAAAAATGTGTGGCGGACTCTACCATGGAGGCTGAATACGTTGTCGCATCAGAGGCAGCGAAAGAAGCAGTGTGGCTCAAGAACTTCCTAGTGGATTTAGATGTGATTCTTGGTTTGTAGAAGTCAATCATAGTGTATTGTGATAACAACGGTGCAGTAGCAAACTCAAAGGAACCACGAGCCCACAAGGCGAGTAAACACATACGGCGCAAGTACCACCTGATACAAGATATCGTCAAGAGGAAAGACGTGGTCGTGGCTAATATAGCATCAGAGGATAATATTGTAGATCCTTTCACAAAGACATTGACTTCAAAAGTCTTTGACGCTCACGTGGAGGGCATGAGGATCAGATACTTAGGAGAGCCATGATGAGTTTTTCTAGATATATTGTAGAATTTAAAATATTGAATGTAGTTATATACTTAAAGCACAACTTAAGTATTAGTGGGAGATTGTTTGGTTTGAATACTAAAGTTATGCTTGTGTTAAACCTTTTTCCCAGTTAATATATCGATTTAATGTTTTGGTTTATGTGTTGTGCATATTTACTCCATTTATATTATGTAGTTAAATGATGAGATTTCTAGTGTGACACAGTAGATCTCATCATTGGTTAAAAGACATAATATATAAATGAGGTTTGTAACCGAGACAGTTTTGGATAAACTGTCGATTTAGGTTATTATGTGATTCAGATAATTGGTTTGTCTAAACTAATTGAATCATATAAATATGCCCGGGGCGTATTGAACTTGACCATTTAGAATGATTTGTCTTGTACTGATTTAATAGACAAATCATTCTTAGTATTCTATCTCTTAATCCCTATACTTGAGCGGGCATGAGGATTAGACATAGTGTACTTTGATCTGCCAATGGGTGAGGTCAATTGTGGCCAATAGTCTCGGTGGGTTAGGTGCGCGTTTTTAGTTACTTGTGTGTTGTTGCTTGTTGAAAGGAAACCATGTACCAATGCGTCTGGGGTGATGGTTCTCTCGAGATAAGCTCGTAATGTTTATTATACTAAACCTGGCCGGTGAACTTATGTATGATATAGTAAAAAGGTCGAGTGGTACTAGTTTCGAAATTAAAGAAGTTAATTAATTAATTTATCAGTACATTAATAAATTAACGGACACTATATCTTTAATGTGGAAAGATTAAGAATAAATTAATTAAGTTGTTCTAGAAGCAATTCAAGTGTAGGATGTTAGTGCCAAAATTAATCCGTTAGTGGTACGATTAATTTTGTAGTGGATTAATTGAATAAGTGGAATTAATTAATTAATTATTCCTTAGGGTTAATTAAGTAATTGACAAAGTGGAATTACTTAATTAATTAATTAAGTCTTAAGTTTCAATTATAATTAAGAAATCCTAGAGATTAGGAAATCTGATTGGATTTGGATTATCCTATTAGATTAGTTACCAAAATGGTTTTCGAAACAAATTATTATCTAAACCCATTAGGAAGGCCAATCCTAAACCAACTTGGGATCTCTCTTGTAACTCTATATATACAAGGGATTAGCAATTACATAACACACAACTCATAAGTTTTCAAGACAAGAAAAACTAGAGAGATAAAGTTTAGAGAGAGAAAATAATTTTCTCCCTCTAGAAAGTTTTGGAGTGGCCGAATTTTTGGTCCAGGCGGCGGTAACTTTTATTTTCCCGACTCAGTTTTTTGTGTTGATTGCTGGTCAATTAGTTGCTAGATTGTTGCCCACACAACGTGCGATCATAGTCTTGAGTGATACAAGCGATCACCTGAGTTAACACGCTTCAAGAGGTACTTTTCTATGATTCCGCTTTTAATTAGAAAATTATTGTTGTGCGATAAATCGAATAAGTACAAAGCAAGATCCTGCGTAATGTTATTTCAATAAATGATTGGAATAGCTATTGTGCTAAAGTCTAGGCTTGGTCAAATATTCCGAGTCTGGAATACGTAGCACGAAAGTGAGTTTTTGATCGGGCCTAGGCAGATAATCTTTCAAGCTTATGATTTCCTTAAAATCATTTAATCTAAATCTGTGCCTGCGACACCCATAGAGTTGTGTACTGGGCGAAAGCCTAGTCTGAGACATCTCCGAATTTGGGGTTGTCCAGCACATGTGCTCGAGGCAGATGTTGGTAAGTTAGATGCAAGAACAATGGTTATGCTATTTGTAAGCTATGCCAAAGGGACGAGGGCTGGTCTATTTTATAGTCCTCAGGATCAGAAGGTGGTGGTCAGCACCAATGCCAGATTTCTTGAGGAGGACTATATTTTAGATAACAAGGCAAACAGTAAGGTAGTATTGGAAGAGCTTATGAGTCAGTAGATGCACAAGTACTGGATAACACAACACAAGATACTGTACACACTACCACAGATGATGCTCTTACACAGGCTGTGTCTCGTCGTAGTGGGAGGGTTGTCGACAGCCCGAGAGGTACATGTGTTTGGGTGAGTCTTCCGATTTTAACCTTAAAACCCATGAACCAGACCCAGTTAGCTATAATGAGGCTATCCAGGATAAAGATGCAGATTCTTGGTAGAGAGCGATGATTGCTGAGATGGGTTCTATGGACCCAAATTAGGTCTGGGAGCTGGTAGAACTTCCAAATGGGTTTCAACCTATTAGGTGCAAATGGGTCTACAAGTGAAAGAGAGGATCTGATGGGAGGGTTGAGACCTTCAAGGCTTGGCTTGTGGCGAAAGGGTATACTTAGAAAGTGGGTATCGATTATGAGGAGACCTTTTCCCCGATAGCTACGCTTAAGTCGATCCGGATTCTCTTGGCCATAGCTGCTCATATAGACTATGAGATTTGGTAGGACGTCAAGACAACTTTCCTTAATAGAAGTCTTGAGGAGACAATCTTTATGCAGCACCAAAGGGTTTTGTTTTTCAGGGCCAAGAGCACAAGGTTTGTAGACTTAAGAGGTCCATTTATAGACTTAAGCAGGCATTTAGATCTTGGAACATCGGTTCTAATGAGGTTATCCAGTTCTATAGATTCACTCAGTATCTGGATAAGCAGTGTGTATATCGCAAGCGTGATGGTCATTTGGTGGTGATCCTCGTACTTTACATAGATGACATCCTTCTGATTGGCAGCAGTAAAAAGGTGTTGTCCGACGTAAAGGCATGGTTGTCCAGGCAGTTTGATATGAAGGACTTGGGAGATACTGGACACATTCTTGAGATCAAGATTGTTCGAGATCGTAGGAGACGTTCTCTGACACTCTCCCAGGCTTCATAGATAGACATGATTCTAGCCCATTTTAACATGCAGAACTCCAAGAAGGGTTAACTACCTTTTAGGCATGGATTTCATTTATCAAATAAGCAGTGTCCAGAGAATGCCAAGGAGATAGATGCCATGAATTTGGTATGCATCTGCAGTGGGTAGTCTCATGTATGCTTTGTTATGTACTAGGTCTGATATTTGCTTTGCCGTTGGCATGGTTAGCAGATATCAGAGTAACCCTGGGAAGGCTAACTGGGAGGTAGTAAAATGCATTCTCAAGTACTTCCGCAGGACGAGAGATCATATACTAGTTTATAGAGCGCAAGAGCTAGTACCATTGGGTTACACAGATTCAGACTTTCAAGTTGATATAGACAAGAGTAAGTCTACATCTGGGTTTGTATTTACTCTAGGAGGTGGAGCCATAGTATGGCAGAGTGTCAGCAGAAATGTGTGGCAGACTCCACCATGGAGACTAAGTACGTTGTTGAAAGATTATCTGTCCGGGCCTAGCCAGAAACTCACTTTCCCGCTATGCATTCCAGAATCGAAATCTCTGGCCAGGCCTATACGCTAGCACAATGCTATTCCAACCCTTTTGAAATAAGATTGCACAGAATCTGGTTTTGCAATTATTTGATTTACCACGCAACAAAAATTTCTAATTAAAAGCGGAACTTTAGAAAATACCTTTGAAGCGTGCACTCGGGTGATTCTCTTGTATGCCTCAAGACTTTGATTTCACGTTGTGTAGGCAACGATCTAGAAACCAATTTAATCAGCTAATCACCTCAATCCATCTGCCAGAAAATTCCAACACCGCTGCACCTAGTATTTACTGTAAATGCACCGCCCAGAGAGAGAGAAAATTATACGCGCTGCTGGTTTAAAAGGCTCCTCTATAAAATCTGACTTTGAGGGAGAAATTTTATTTCTCTCTCTAGGATTTTATCTCTAGTTTTCTTGTCTTGAAAACTTATGAATTGTATGTCTTGAATAGCTAATCCCTTGTCTATATATAGAGTTACAAGAGAGACCCCAAGTTGGTTTAGGATTGGCCTTCCTACAGGGATTCTGTTTCCTTCAATCCTATTCCTGGACTGATACACATTGAATTGATACAGGGATGCACTTATCCCAAACCAGTTCCTGGTATGATTCACAACCAACTGATACAGGGATTCACTTATCCCAAACCAGTTCCTGGTATGATTCACAACCAACTAACACAAGGATTAATTAATTACTTAATTAATTAAATCTACCTTTCTCAACAACCTAATATATAATTAATCGTACCACTAACGGATTAATTATGGCACTACCATCCTACACCTGAATTGCTTCCGGAACAACTTAATTAATTTATATTCATAATCTCCCCACATCAAAGATATATTGCTCATTAGCTTATTAATTTACTGATAAATTAATTAATTAACCTCTTTAATTCCGAGACTAGTACCACTCAACCTTTTTACTATACCAGACATAAGTCTACCGACCGGGTTTAGTATAATAAACTTTGCGAGCTCATCCCGGGAGCACCATCACCCCGGGCACACCGGTACATGGTTTTCTTTCGACAAGAAGTAGCACAACAAGCAACTAAACACGCGCACCCAACATACCGAGACTATTGGCCACAATTGACCTCACCCATTGGCAGATCAAAGTACACTATGTCTAATCCTCATACTCACTCGAGTCTAGGAATTAAGAGATAGAATACCAAGAATGATTTGTCTATTAAATCTGTACAAGACAAATCATTCCTAATGGTCAAGTTCAATATGCCCTGGGTATATCTATATGATTCAATTAGTTTAGACAAACCAATTATCCAAATCATATAACAACCTAAACCGACAGTTTGTTCAAAGCTATCTCGGTTACGAACCTCATTTATATATTATATATTTCAACCAATGATGAGATCTACTGTGTCACACAAGACACCTCATCATCTACTTACATAATATAAATGGGCATATCATGCACAACAAGATATAACCAAAACATAAATCGATATATTACTGGGAAAAAATACAATACAAGCATAGCTTATGTATTCAACTCCAACAATCTCCCACTAATACTTAAGTTGTGCTTTAAGTATACAACGACATACAACTCCTATACATTCTGCTGCTATATATCTAGAAAAACTGTCATGGCTCTCCCAAGTATCTGATTCTCATGCCCTCCACGTGAGCCTCAAAGACTTTCGAAGCCAATGTCTTCGTGAACGGATCTGCAAGGTTATCCTCTAATGCTATCTTAGCCAAGACCACGTCTTCCCTACGATGTCTCGTATCAGGTGGTACTTGCGCTGTATATGTTTACTCGTCTTATGGGCTCGTGGTTCATTCGAGTTTGCTACTGCACCGTTGTTATCACAATAAACCGTGATAGACTTCTGCAAATCAGGAATCACATCTAAGTCCAATAGGAAGTTTTTGAACCATACTGCTTCTTTCGCTGACTCTGATGCGGCAACGTACTCAGCCTCCATGGTAGAGTCCACTACGCATTTCTGCTTGACACTCCACCAAACTATAGCTCCACCTCCCAGAGTAAATACATACCATGAGGTAGACTTGCTCTTGTCCCTGTCGCCTTGGAAATCTGAATCTGTGTAACCTCGGGGTACCAGCTCAGGCACCTGATGGATCAAAACTTGGTCCCTTGTTCTGCGCAAATACTTGAGAATAAATTTTACTGCCTTCCAATGAGCTTTCCCGGGGTTACTCTGATATCTGCTTACCATGTCAACGGCATAGCAGATGGCCTCTTACACAACATGACATACATGGGACTTCCTACTGCCGAAGCATAAGGAACTTTCTTCATGGTCTCTATCTCCTCAACAGTCTCAGGGGACTGTTCCTTAGATAGATACACTCTATGTCTGAAAGGTAGAAAACCTTTCTGGGAGTTCTGCATGTTAAAACGGGCCAGAATCGCATCTATGTACGAAGATTGGGAGAGCGTTAATGAACGTTTCCTACGATCTCGAATTATCTTGATCCCAAAGATATGTCCCGCTTCCCCTAAGTCCTTCATATCAAACTGCTTGGACAGCCATGCCTTTACATCTGATAACACTTTTTTGTTGTTGTCACTCAATAGAATATTATCTACATAAAGCACAAGAAACATCACTAAGTTTTCATCATGTCTACGGTACACACATTGCTCATCAAAAGACCCTGAGTAAATCTAAAGGACTGGATTACCTCATCAAACCAGATGTTCCAAGATCTGAATACCTACTTAAGTCTACAAATGGACCTCTTAAGCCTGCAAACCTTATGCTCTTGACATTTTCAACGATTCCCTCTGGTTGCTGCATAAAGATGGTTTCCTCAAGACTTCCGTTTAGGAAAGCTGTCTTGACGTCTATCTGCCAAATCTCATAGTCTAAATGAGCAGCTATGGCCAAAAGAATTCGGATTGACTTAGGTATGGCTATCGGGTAGAAGGTAATCGATTCCCTCTTTCTGAGTATACCCCTTCGCCACCAACCTAGCTTTAAAGGTTTCCTTCCTTCCCGTCAGGTCCTCTATTAAGTTTGTAGAGCCACTTGCATCCAATGGGCTTGAACCCATCAGGCTGGTCCACAAGCTCCTAGACTTGATTGTGGTCCATTGACCCCATCTTGGATATCATTGCCTTAAAAAAAAAACAAATTTAGCCCTTTTTTGCGACGTAACAAAATTAATTTTCGAAAAGAAATCCCTTTTGTTTTACTCAATTAATTTCAATCATTATCACTAAAACGAACCTCACTCTGATACCACTGTTGGATCATGTTCATGTGTTTAATCTAATTAAACAGCGGAATTCCTAAATATTAAGGATCAGGTCTTACTCTTGAAGCGTAATTGGTTGCGCACGTCGCCTGGCTCCTCTAAGAAGATGGCATTTTGTTGTCTCCAAAATCCTTCCTCGAAGGGTTCTCTACTCTCAAGCACGAAAGTCTTCGCAGGTTGGTGCTAGCCGATCTTGCCTACCTAGAGAATTTGAGAAAAACTTGTGTATTTTGTCTGATTTTAATTTTCTAATTCAAAATATTATTCTCTTACAATAATATCCCTAGGATATTTGTAGAGATTAAATTTCCAAAATCAGTATTGTAATTATCCAATTATAACTTAACTGATTTTAGTCATATTCAAAATCAGTATTATTACCAAATATTATTTTACTGATTCCAAATCAATATTTAAATAATATTTACTGATTCCAAATCAGCATTAAATAATACCTTAACGATTTGGGTTGTACACCAAGCCCATGGATCAACTCATGATCCATGGATCAGGCTGATGGGTCAAGAACTTCAATTGTAATTAAGTCCCTTGATTTATCAGCCTGCCCCAATTGTTCCCAGGTAATTAATTAACTATTAATTAATACCCCAGAACTTCTCAATAATATTTAATTAAACCATTTAATTAAATCTTCTTTATTTAAGTATAACAATTATACTTATTGTAGGCAAGAATACTTATTCTGCATCATCGAACTTTCTTATGTGCGATCCTGTAGGCCCATTCCAAATTGGCAACGGATAACTCAATCTCATTGATTAATCCATAAGTCATTAGTGGTCTCTAGCAAGACATAATGACTACCCAATTCAGAATGGAGGGTCGAATGGTGATTCAACACAACCTTTCCAAGCAAACTGCGTACGATCCTCTATATTGATATCCCGTTTAGCATAAGGCATGGAACCATCATCCTTATATGGCTAAACGTTTACTTAATCTCTTAGTGACACTGAATCCATCAAGCAAATGATATCCTTATCATTCCTTGGGCATGGCCATGCACTTTTCAGTTCACTATCAAGTGGCCAAGATATCATCTCTCACTTAGGAGAGATTTGTAGTCCCATCACTTCACCTACATATCTTAGCGTGAATCATAGTGTACCCAATCATACCCGTACTTGGCAACCTGTTACGGCCCCGTTAGGCGTATGTCAAAACACACTACAATTCACCTAAGACCATGTAGTGATTTCTGGTCGAAGGATCCTCGTACCAGTACTACTCAAAAGAATCACTCATGATCTAATTAGTCCATGGAGTGTTTCTTTGGGCGGATCGATTTCATGAATTTAAATATGCACAAGAATATTAATATCATGAAATTAACTCATTTGATAAACAATTAATCAAGCAACAAATGTCTTATTTACATAAATACCCTCAAAGTCTATTTACATAAATAGCCCTCATTAGGGCACATTCACCAACAGCCTTACGCCAAGATTCTGCATCTTATCTCGGAGAGCCTTATTGTAGTTAACCGGGTCAGGTTCAGGCACGTTTGGGACTAGGTCTGAGGCCTCTCCCACGCTAATGAACCTATCGGGCTGTTTCAAAACCCTCCCACTACGACGAGACAACACCTGTGTAGGCGCATCATCTCTGATCTCATGTGCTGCATGTGGTGTATCTACTTATGTCGGTGCATCAGGATTAGTAGAATGTCATCTAAGCTCTTCTAATACTATCTTACTCTTGGGCTTATGGTCTAAGACATAGTCCTCTTCCAAAAATCTAGCGTTGGTACTAACCACCACCTTCTGATCTTTAGGACTATAAAACATACCACCTTTCGTTCCCCTCGAATATCCTACAAATAGCATTAATTCAGTTCTCGCATCTAACTTAGCCGTATCTGCCTTAAGCACATGTGCTGGGCAACCCCAAATTCTGAGATGTCTTAGACTGGGCTTTCGCCCATTCCACAACTCTAATGGGGTTGAAGGCACTGTTTTAGATGGTACAAGATTAAGAATATACATAGCCGTTTCTAAGGTATATCCCCAGAACGAACTTGGCAAATCACTATAGCTCATCATAGACCTAACCATTTCCAAAAGAGTCCGATTCCTCTTTTCTGCTACACCGTTCTGCTGTAGTGTGCCAGGTACAAACAACTGAGACTGAATTATGACATCACTGAGGTATTCTCGAAATTCATGGGACAGGTACTCCCCACTACGATCTGAACGCAGTGTCTTGATACTCTTACAATGTTGTTTTTCCACATCTGCCCGAAACTCTTTGAACTTGCCAAAACATTCAAACTCGTGATGAATTAGGTAATTGTACACGTACCATGAGTAGTCATTCGTGAACGTCACGAAATACTCGAACCCACCTAGTGTCTGGATCGTCATTGGTCCACACAAGTTAGAATGAATCAACTCTAATAATTCCTTAGCTCTATAAACTTTTGCCTTAAAAGGTCTTTTTGTCATTTTACATTCCAAGCAAGATTCGCAGGTTACATAACTGTCAATATCTAATAAACCTAAAGGTCCATCATTGACCAACCTCTGAATCCTATTAAGGTTTATATAACCTAGCCTGAGATGCCAAAGATAGGTTTGATTCATTTCAGAAGGTTTATTTTTGTTATTAATGTTAGATAAAGAGCTATCTGTTTCTATGTTTTGTGCAACAGGGGAGTTAGAGTTAACCACAAATAAATTGTCAGCCAATGAACCAGAACAAATAAGTTTTCCATTTCTTCTAATAAATACAGACTCATCAGAAAAAACAAAATTATAACCGTTCTTCAAGAGTTTAGAAACCTAAATAAGGTTCTTTCTAAAACTCGATACATAAAGACAATTAACTAACTCTGCTTCTACTGACACTCTTGTAGTGTCGCCCAAGTAGATATCCAATTCGTCTTCTCTAAGCTTCCGGTTTACTTGGAACCCTTGCAAAGAATTACAAACATGGTCAGTGGCACCTGAATCCACACACCAAGTATCTGTGGGAATCGACGCTAAACATGTCTAAGTTATTAAGACAGAAACTATCGTACTTATAAGCTTTGGACAATCCGATTTCCAATGTCCCGTCATATTGCACTTGAAGTACTTGTCTTTCAACTTCTTCTTTGCAATATCTGGATTAGGCGCCATCTGCGCCTTTTAAGTTATTCCCTCAAGCTTTCTCTTATTCTTTCTAGCCTCAGGCTCAGAAGAAGATTCTAAAGCTTTGACTGCGACTGAAGCTCGCTTCTTCTCTTGAAGAAGACTTTTATCCGCCACCAACTCTGCCAAGAGCTCGGATGAAGTACACAACATCTTACTTATGTTGTAGTTCAACCGAATCTGTTCATAGCTTTGAGGCAAAGCTCCGGAGGACAATATCGACTTTGGTTTCACCAACGATTTCGCCTCCCACTACCTCAACCTTGTTGATGTTACTAGTCACGTCAATGACATGATCTCTGACAGGAGTGTTCGCAGCCATAAGGACAATGTCCAAGTTACGACTCCAATCGACATAATTAGGTCTAGTTAACTTGTTGTTTTTCAATATAGTAAGTAGCAAAGGGGTTGAATGTCATATCGAAAAAATTGTAAAATAAATAAACAGACAATGTTTTAGTTATTAATCTAGAATTTCGAAAACATGAAATTCTAATAATTATTCACTTCCCTCAAAACAATAATTATAATCCACCAACATCTCATTCACAGGGATTCTCGTAAGCCACGCAGTGTGGACATTTACGCTAACCCACATTCGTTTGAGAAGAACCAAGTTCATTAACTACACTATCTGATCAAAAAATCTATTGATCAATGTAGGTAATAGTCGGTGCTTTTAGCAATACAAATAAGCAGCATAACCTCGCGGGAGGAATACTGCAGATCGTAGACTAAGCGTATGCCATTACGTGACTTCTGAGTTTGTTACCTCAGGATAGTGTGCCTCAGATGGAGAGCGTGTTGCATTTCTCCTAGTTAAACTTACTCTAGTCATCTTACTCAGAAATTCATAATCTAGCGATCTCAAGGTTAGACTCATCCAAATGGAGGAAGGCCCTAATGCAAATGCGCAAGCCCGCCCACATCGCATATGAACTCGTAATGGTGGCCATGGGAATATTAAACCAACCCGCTCCCACTTAGATTTCCAAATTGAGGGTTTTTCCAGTTTTAACATGCAATTGACTAACCCTAAGTTATATGCAACTATCAAACCAACATACGTTAAAATCATGCATCTAAAATACAGCATAAAAATTAAAACAATAAATACGGGAAATAAATACGAAAAATAAATTTCTCGACTATTATGGTTTTAATCGCTTCCATCTTCTGTCTCGTGTCCCACCACGTCACTAGATATAGAGAGTCTTGAACTTCAAAAAAAAATTGGAGAAAAAATGGGCTAAAACGCAGCCCGAATGGGCCGCACACGCGCAGCACGCCCAAAAAGCGAGCCGCGCGGGCGGCCCTATAGCGCGCAGCTGTTATTGTCAGCTGCTGCCACCTGCTGCTGCTGCGCGCTGGGGCAGCAGCCCGCTCCCGCTGGAAGTTGCCGGGGGTGGCCCCTGCCAGCGGGTTGTCGCCGGCGCCGCCCCCTACCGCCAATCCCTCCTTCTCCGGCGGGTGGTCTTCTTGCAATTCGTTCTGGGTTTTCCTGGGTTTCTACGAATTAACGATAACCCAAAACACACGAATTCAAGTTGCCCACCATAACGCCTTCGATTACAAAAATTAATTCTCCTACTACAAGGCTTTATAGGAAAATTAAATAATTGAAATTACATAGAAAAAATCCTACTACAGATTTGATCTAATCCTACACGGCTTCCCGCACGTGGTTATGCTATTACAAACATTCATAATAAAATCAAATCCGGACATGTCCCGGAGTTTAATTAAAACCCATACAAACGTAACCATAATAGTTGGGATTTCTTAACCACCTGCAAATAAAACCATGTAATAAATCGAACAAGCACAAAACCCAAAACCATGCTCTGATACCAATTGAAAGATTATCTGCCCGGGCCTAGCCAGAAACTGACTTTCGTGCTATGCATTTGAGAATCGGAATCTCTGGCCAGGCCTAGACGCTAGCACAATGCTATTCCAACCCCTTTGAAATAACATTGCACAGGATCTGGGTTTGCACTTATTCGATTTACCATGCAACAAAAATTTCTAATTAAAAACGAAACTTTAGAAAATACCTTTGAAGCGTGCACTCAGGTGATTCTCTTGTATGCCTCAAGACTTTGATTTCACATTGTGTGGGCAATGATCTAGGAACCAATTTGATCAGCTAATCACCACAATCCACCTGCCAGAAAATTCCAGCACCTCTACATCTGGTACGTACTGTAAACGCACCGCCCAGAGAGAGAGAAAATTATACACGCTGCTGGTTTAACAGGCCAAGAAAATTCAGCCAACACAGATAAAAAACCAGCCGCAGTTTTCTTCTGTAAAATCTGACTTTGAGGGAGAAATTTTATTTCTCTCTCTAGGATTTTATATCTCTAGTTTTCTGGTCTTGAAAACTTATGAATTGTATGTCTTGAATAGCTAATCCCTTGTCTATGTATAGAGTTACAAGAGAGAATCCAAGTTGGTTCAGGATTGGCCTTCCTACTAGGATTATGTTTCCTCCAATCCTATTCCTGGACTGATACACATCCAACTGATACAGGGATCCACTTATCCTAAACCAGTTCCTGGTTTGATTCACAACCAACTGACACAGTGATTCACTTATCCCAAACCAGTTCCTAATATGATTCACAACAAACTGACACAATGATTAATTAATTACTTAATTAATTGAATCTACCTTTTTTAACAACCCAATACATAATTAATCGTACCACTAAGGGATTAATTATAACACTACCATCCTACACCAGAATTACTTCCGAAACAACTTAATTAATTTAACTTCATAATCTCCCCACATCAAAGATATAGTACTCGTTAACTTATTAATTTACTGATAAATTAATTAATTAACCTCTTTAATTCCGAGACTAGTACCACTCTACCATTTTACTATATCGGACATAAGTCCACCGGCCGGGTTTAGTATAATAAACTTTACAAGCTCATCTCGCGAGCACCATCACCCCTGACGCACCGGTACATAGTTTCTTTTCTATAAGCAGCAGCAGACCAAGTAACTAAACACGCGCACCCAACCTACCGAGACTATTGGCGACAATTGGTTAAGAGATAGAATACCAAGACTGATTTGTCTATTAAATCAGTACAAGACAAATCATTCCTAATGGTCAAGTTCAATATGCCCCAGGTATATCTACATGATTCAATTAGTTTAGACAAACCTATTATCCGAATCACATAACAACCTAAACCGACAGTTTGTCCAAAGCTGTCTCCGTTACGAACCTCATTTATATATTATATCTTTCAACCAATGATGAGATCTACTATGTCACACAAGACACCTCATCATCTACTTACATAATATAAATGGGCATATCATGCACAACAAGATATAACCAAAACATAAATCGATATATTACTGGGAAAAAGTACAATACAAGCATAGCTTATGTATTCAACTCCAACAGTTGCTGCATCAGAGGCAGCGAAAGAAGCAATATGGTTCAGGAACTTCCTGGTGGACTTAGATGTCGTCCCTGAGTTGCCGAGGTCTATCATAGTTTATGGTGATAACAATGGTGCAATTGCTAACTCAAGGGAACCAAGAGCCCATAAGGTGATGAAACACACAGAGCGGTGTTGGAGTAGAATACATAAGCTATGCTTGTATTGTACAGTTTCCCAGTTTAATATATCGATTTGTGTTTCAATTATATTTAGTTGTGCATATTTATGTCCATTTATATTATGTAAGTAGATGATGAGGTGTCTGGTGTGACACAGTAGATCTCATCATTGGTTGAAAGACATAATATATAAATGAGGTTCGTAACCGAGACAGCTTTGGACAAACTGTCGGTCTAGGTTATTATGTGATTCAGATAATTAGTTTGTCTAGACTAATTGAATCATATAGATGTGCCCGGGGCATATTGAACTTGACTCTTAGGAATGATTTGTCTTGTACTGATTTAATAGACAAATCGATCCTTGTATTCTATCTCTAAATCCCTAGACTCGAGCGGGCATGAGGATTAGACATAGTGTACTTTGATCTGCCAATGGGTGAGGTCAAATGTGGCCAATAGTCTCGGTGGGTTGGGTGCGCGTGTTTAGTTACTTGGTGTGCTGCTGCTTGTCGAAAGGAAACCATGTACCGGTGCGTCTGGGGTGATGGTGCTCCCGAGATGAGCTCGAAATGTTTATTATACTAAACCTGGCCAGTGGACTTATGTCCGGTATAGTAAAAAGGTCGAGTGGTACTAGTCTCGGAATATTAAGAAGTTGATGAATTAATTTATCAGTAAATTAATAAATTAACGAGCACTATATCTTTGATGTGGGGAGATTATGAATATAATTTAATTAAGTTGTTCCGGAAGCAATTCTGGTGTAGGTTGGTAGTGCCATAATTAATCCGTTAGTGGTACGATTAATTATGTACTGGGTTGTTGACAATGGTAGATTTAATTAATTGAGAAATTAATTAATCCTCGTGTCAGTTGGTTGTGAATCATCCCAGGAACTGGTTTGGGATAAGTGAATCCCTGTGTCAGTTGGGAGTGATTCATCCCAGGAACTGGATTGGGATAAGTGAATCCCTGTGACAGTTGGGAGTGTATCAGTCCAGGAACAGGATTGAAGGAAACAGAATCTGTATCAGTCCAGAAACAGGATTGAAGAAAAACAGAAACCCAGTAGGAAGACCAATCCTAAACCAACCTGGAGTCTCTCTTGTAACTCTATAAATAGACAAGGGATCAGTCATTCAAGATAACACAATTAATCCACAGGATTTCTAGAGAGAGAAAATTCTATAGAGAGAAAACGTTTCTCTCTCCAAGTCGAATTTTCAAGAAAGTGTGCAACTGGTTTTTGGGTTTCTAGTGGCTGAAATTTTGGCCTTGGTCTATACCAGCTGCGCGTAGCTTTCTCTCTCTGCGGGCGCTGCGTTTATAGTACGTGCCAGGTGCTGCGGGGCTAGAGTTTTCTAGCAGGTGGATTGTGGTGAGTAGCTGATCAATTGACTTCTAGTTCGTTGCCCACACAACGTGAAGTCATAGTCTTGAGGCATACAAGAGATTCACCAGGTGCACGCTTCAAAGGTATTATTCTATGGTTCTGCTTTTATTAGAATTTTTTGTTGCGTGGTAAATCGAGCAGGTACAAACCCAGATCCTACCAAAATCTTTCAATTTGTATCAGAGCCTGGTTTAGGGGGTTCTGTGCTTGTTCGATTTATTACATGGTTTTATCTGCAGGTGGTTTAGAATCCCGACTATTATGGTTACGTTTGTATATGTTTTAATTAAACTCCGGGACATGTCCGGATTTAATTTTATTATGAATGTTTGTAATAGTATAACCACGTGCTGGAAGCCGTGTAGGATTAGATCAAATCTGTAGTAGGATTTTTTCTATGTAATTTCGATTATTTAATTTTCCTATAATGCCTTGTAGTAGGAAAATTGTTTTTTATGTAATCGAAGGCGTTATGGTGGGCGACTTGGATTCGTGGGTTTGGGGTTATTATGAATTTGAAGAAACCCAGGAAAACCCAGAACGAATTGCAAGAAGACCAAATAGCGTGGGAAAAAGCGAAGGAGGAGTTGGCAGCAGGAGGCGACACCGGCAACGATTGCCGGCAGCAAAATCACCGGCCGGCAAGACAAAGAGGCAGCAGCTGCTGCGCGCTGCTGCTACAAACGCGCAGGGCCGCGCGCGCGGGGCGCGGGCGCAGCGCCGCGCGCAGGGCCCGTGCGGGCTGTGCGCGCGGGCAGCGCGGCCCTCGGGCCGTGCTGCGGCACGGGCAGTCTGTTCGGGCTGTTCAGGCTATTTTTGGCCCGTTTTTCCTCCAGTTTTTGTTTTTTGAAATTCAAGACTCTCTCCATCGAGTGACGTGATGGGACACGAGATCAAGGCAGAAGATGGAAGCAATTAAAACCATAATAGTCGGGGAATTTATTTTTTCGAATTTATTTCTCGTATTTATTGTTTTAATTTTTATGCTGTATTTTTGATGAATGAATTAAAGCATGTCTGGTTTTATGGTTGCACATAACTTAGGTTAGTTAATTGCATGTTAAAACTGGAAAAACCCTCAATTTGGAAATCTAAGTGGGAGCCGGTTGTGTTATATCCCCAAGGCCACCATTACGGGTTCATATACGATGTGGGTGGGCTTGCGCGTTGGCATTAGGGCCTTACTCCATTCGGATGAGTCCAACCCCGAGATCGCTAGACTATGAGCTTCTGAGTAAGATGACTAGAGCGAGTTTAACTAGGAGAAATGCGACATCCTCTCCATCTGAGGCACACTATCCTGAGGTAACAAACTCAGAAGTCACGTAATGGCATACACTTAGTGTACGATCTGTAGTATTCCTCCCACGAGGTTACGCAGCTTACTTGTACGGCTGAAAACACCGACTATTAGCTATATTGATCAAAAGATCGTTGGTCAGATAGTGTAGTTAATGAACTTGGTTCTTCTCAAACGAATGTGGGTTAGCGTAAACGTCCACACTGCGTGGCTTGCGAGAATCCCGGTGAATGAGATGTTGGTGGATTAATATTATTGTTTTGAGGGAATTAATAATTAATTGGATTTTTATGTTTTCGAAAATTCTAGCATATATAACTGAAACACTGTTTATTTACTTTCCAATTTTAAATCGATATGGCATTCAATCCTTTAGCTGCTATTTTGAAAAACAACAATTTAACTGGAACTAATAATGTCGATGGAAGTCGTAACTTGGACATTGTCCTTAGGGCTGAGAGCGCTCCTGTGAGAGATCGTGTCATTGACATGATTAGTAACATCAACAAGGTTGAGGTAGTGGAAGGCGAAATCGTTGGTGAAACCAAAGCCGATATTGTCCTCCGGAGCTTACCCCAAAGCTATGAGCGGATTCGGCTGAACTACAACATAAGTAAGATGTTGTGGAGTTCATCCGAGCTCTTGTCAGAGTTGATGGCAACTCAAAGCTATGAGCGGATTCGGTTGAGCTACAACATAAGTAAGATGTTGTGGAGTTCATCCGAGCTCTTGGCAGAGTTGATGGCGGCTAAAAGTCTTCTTCAAGAGAAGAAGCGAGCTTTAGTCGCAGTCGAAGCTTTAGAATCTTCTTCTGAGCATGAGGTTGGAAAGAAGAAGAGAAAGCTCGAGAGAGTAGCTAAAAAGGCACAAATTGTGCCTAAGCCAGATATTGCAAAGAAGAAGTCGAAAGACAAGTGCTTCAAGTGCAATAAGACGGGACATTGGAAAGTGGATTGTCCAAAGCTTATAAGTACGATAAATTCTGCCTTAATTACTGAGACATGTTTAGCGGCGATTCCCATAGATACTTGGTGTGTGGATTCAGGTGCCACTGACCATGTTTGTAATTCTTTGCAAGGGTTCAAAGTAACCCAGAAGCTTAGAGAAGGCGAATTGGATATCTACTTGGGCGACACTACAAGAGTGTCAGTAGAACCAGTGGGAGTAGTTAAGTTGAATTTCGAAAATTCTATCTTGGAGTTAGTTAATTGTCTTTATGTACCGCGTTTTAGAAAGAACTTGATTTCGGTTTCTAAACTCTTGAAGAACGGGTATAAGTTTATTTTTTCTGATGACTGTGTTGTTATTAGAAGAAATGGAAAACTTATTTGTTCTGGTTCATTGACGGACAATTTGTTTGTGGTTAACTCTAACTCCCCTGTTGTGCAAAACATAGAGATAGATAGCTCAGAATCTAACATTAATAAGAGGAAGAAACCTTCTGAAATGAATCAAACCTATCTTTGGCATCTAAGGCTAGGTCATATAAACCTTAGTAGGATTCAGAGGTTGGTCAATGATAGACCTTTGGGTTCATTAGATATTGACAGTTATGCAACCTGCGAATCTTGCTTGGAAGGTAAGATGACCAAGAGACCTTTTAAAGCAAAAGGCTATAGAGCTAAAGAAGCATTAGAGTTGATTCATTCTGACTTGTGTGGACCTATGACGGTCCAGGCACGAGGGGGATATGAGTATTTCGTGACATTCACGGATGATTACTTTAGGTACGGATACATTTACCTAAGGCGCCACAAGTCCGAATGTTTTGGCAAGTTCAAAGAGTTTCGGGCAGATGTGGAGAAGCATCATGGTAAGAGTATCAAGACACTGCGTTCAGATCGTGGTGGGGAGTACCTGTCTCATGAATTTCGAGATTACCTCACTGAGGTAGGAATTCAGTCTCAGTTGTCTGCACCTGGCACGCCACAGCAGAATGGTGTTGCAGAAAGGAGGAACCGAACTCTTATGGAAATGGTTAGGTCCATGATGAGCTATAGTGATTTGCCAAGTTCGTTCTGGGGATAGCCTTGGAAACGACAATGTATATTCTTAATCTTGTACCATCTAAAACCGTGCCTTCAACCCTAGTAGAGTTGTGGAACGGGCGGAAGCCCAGTCTAAGACATCTCAAAATTTGAGGTTACCCAGCACATGTGCTTAAGGCAGATACGGCCAAGTTAGATGCAAGACAGAATTAATGCTGTTTGTAGGATATCCTAGGGGAACGAAAGGTGGTCTATTCTATGGTCCTAAAGATCAGAAGGTGGTGGTAAGTACCAACGCTAGATTTTTAGAAGAGAACTATATCTTAGACCACAAGCCCAAGAGTAAGATAGTACTAGAAGAGCTTAGACGACAAACTACTAATCCTGATGCACCAGCACAAGTAGATACACCACACACTGCACATGAGGTCACAGATGATGTGCCTACACAGGCGGTGCCTCGTCGTAGTGGGAGGGTTGTGAGACAGCCCGACAGGTTCGTTGGCGTGGGAGAGACCTCAGACCTAGTCCCAGGTGTGCCTGAACCTGACCCAGTTAACTACAATGAGGCGCTTCGAGATAAAGATGCAGAATCTTGGCGTAAGGCAATGATATCCGAGATGGGGTCAATGGACCACAATCAAGTCTAGGAGCTTGTGGACCTACCTGATGGGTTTAAGCCCATTGGATGTAAGTGGGTCTACAAACGTAAGAGAGGACCTGACGGGAAGGTGGAAACCTTTAAAGCTAGGCTGGTGGCGAAGGGGTATACTCAGAAAGAGGGAATCGACTATGAGGAAACCTTCTCCCCGGTAGCCATGCTTAAGTCGATCCGGATTCTCTTGGCCATAGCTGCTCATATGGATTATGAGATTTGGCAGATGGATATCAAGACAGCTTTCCTAAACGGAAGTCTTGAGGAAACCATCTTTATGCAACAACCAGAGGGATTCATTGAAAAAGGCCAAGAGCATAAGGTTTGCAGGCTTAAGAGGTCTATTTATGAACTTAAGCAGGCATCCAGATCTTGGAACATCCGGTTTGATGAGGTAATCCAGTCCTTCGGATTTACTCAGTGTCCGGATGAGCAATGTGTATATCGCAGACATGATGGAAACTCAGTGGTGTTTCTTGTGCTTTACGTAGATGACATTCTATTGATTGGCAACAACAAGAAATTGTTATCAGACGTAAAGGCATGGCTGTCCAAGCAATTTGATATGAAGGACTTAGGGGAAGCGGGACATATCCTTGGGATCAAGATTTTTCGAGATCGTAGGAAACGTTCACTAACGCTCTCCCAAGCTTCATACATAGACACGATTCTGGTCCGTTTTAACATGCAGAACTCCAAGAAAGGTTTTTTACCTTTCAGGCATGGAGTGTTTTTATCTAAGGAACAGTCTCCTAAGACTGTTGAGGAGATAGAGACCATGAAGACAGTTCTATATGCTTCGGCAGTAGGAAGTCTCATGTATGCCATGTTGTGTACGAGGCCTGATATCTGTTATGTCGTTGGCATGGTGAGCAGATATCAGAGTAACCCTGGGAAAGCTCATTGGGAGGCAGTAAAATGCATTCTCAAGTATTTGCGCAGAACGAGGGACCAAGTTCTGGTCTATTAGCGTATGAGCTGGTACCCCGAGGTTACACAGATTCAGATTTCCAAGGTGACAGGGACAAGAGCAAGTCTACCTCAGGGTATGTGTTTACTCTAGGAGATGGAGCCATTGTTTGGCGGAGTGTCAAGCAGAAATGCGTGGCGGACTCTACCATGGAGGCTGAATATGTTACCGCATCAGAGGCAGCGAAAGAAGCAGTATGGCTCAAGAACTTCCTAGTGGACTTAGACGTGATTCCTGGTTTGCAGAAGTCTATCACGATTTATTGTGATAACAACGGTGCAGTAGCAAACTCGAAGGAACCACGAGCCCACAAGGCGAGTAAGCATATACAGCGCAAGTACCACCTGATACGAGACATCGTAAAGAGGGTAGACGTGGTCATGGCTAAGATAGCATCAGAGGATAACCTTGCAGATCCGTTCACGAAAACATTGACTTCTAAAGTCTTTGAGGCTCACGTGAAGGGCATGGGGATCAGATGCTTAGGAGAGCATTGACGGTTTTTCTAGATAGATAGCTGCAGATTGGGTAGGATTGTATGTAGTTGTATACTTAAAGCACAACTTAAGTATTAGTGGGAGATTGTTGGAGTAGAATACATAAGCTATGCTTGTATTGTACAGTTTCCCAGTTTAATATATCGATTTGTGTTTCAATTATATTTAGTTGTGCATATTTATGTCTATTTATATTATGTAAATAGATGATGAGGTGTTTGGTGCGACACAGTAGATCTCATCATTGGTTGAAAGACATAATATATAAATGATGTTCGTAACCGAGACAGCTTTGGACAAACTGTCGGTCTAGGTTATTATGTGATTGAGATAATTAGTTTGTCTAGACTAATTGAAACATATAGATGTGCCCGGGGCATATTGAACTTGACTCTTAGGAATGATTTGTCTTGTACTGATTTAATAGACAAATCGATCCTTGTATTCTATCTCTAAATCCCTAGACTCTAGCGGGCATGAGGATTAGACATAGTGTACTTTGATCTGCCAATGGGTGAGGTCAAATGTGGCCAATAGTCTCGGTGGGTTGGGTGCGCGTGTTTAGTTACTTGGTGTGCTGCTGCTTGTCGAAAGGAAACCATGTACTGGTGCATCCGGGGTGATGGTGCTCCCGAGATGAGCTCGAAATGTTTATTATACTAAACCTGGCCAGTGGACTTATGTCCGGTATAGTAAAAAGGTCGAGTGGTACTAGTCTCGGAATATTAAGAATTTGATGAATTAATTTATCAGTAAATTAATAAATTAACGAGCACTATATCTTTGATGTGGGGAGATTATGAATATAATTTAATTAAGTTGTTCCGAAAGCAATTCTGGTGTAGGTTGGTAGTGTCATAATTAATCCGTTAGTGGTACGATTAATTATGTACTGGGTTGTTGACAAAGGTAGATTTAATTAATTGAGAAATTAATTAATCCTCATGTCAGTTGGTTGTGAATCATCCCAGGAACTGGTTTGGGGTAAGTGAATCCCTGTGTCAGTTGGGAGTGATTCATCCCAGGAACTGGATTGGGATAAATGAATCCCTGTAACAGTTGGGAGTGTATCAGTCCAGGAATAGGATTGAAGGAAACAGAATCTGTATCAGTCCAGAAACAGGATTGAAGGAAAACAGAAACCCAGTAGGAAGACCAATCCTAAACCAACTTGGAGTCTCTCTTGTAACTCTATAAATAGACAAGGGATCAGTCATTCAAGATAACATAATTAATCCACAGGATTTGTAGAGAGAGAAAATTCTATAGAGAGAAAACGTTTCTCTCTCCAAGTCGAATTTTCAAGAAAGTGTGCAGCTGGTTTTTGGGTTTCTAGTGACTGAAATTTTGGCCTTGGTCTATACCAGCTGCGCGTAGCTTTCTCTCTCTGCGGGCGCTACGTTTATAGTACGTGCCAGGTGCAGCGGGGCTAGAGTTTTCTAGCAGGTGGATTGTGGTGAGTAGCTGATCAATTGACTTCTAGTTCGTTGCCCACACAACGTGAAGTCATAGTCTTGAGGCATACAAGAGATTCACCAGGTGCACGCTTCAAAGGTATTATTCTATGGTTCCGCTTTTATTAGAATTTTTTGTTGCGTGGTAAATCGAGCAGGTACAAACCCAGATCCTACCAAAATCTTTCAAGCGGAAATATCACCTGATAGGAGAGATCGCAAAGAGGGGAGAGTTAACCGTGGCCAAGATAGCATCAGGAGACAACCTTGCAAATTATTCAACAAAGCTATTGACCCCAAAGGTCTTTGAGAAACATGTGGAGGGCATGAGAGTCAGATTCTTAAGGGAGTTATCTAAGTGAGCTTTAAGAGTGTTCTGTAGTTTTCATTATGACAGTGGTGTAATAAAGTGGGTTAACAGTGTTTTTGTACTTCAGAGCATGGCTTTAAGTATTAGTGAGAGATTGTTAGTTTTGAATACAAGAAAGCTATTTGCTTGTATAAAAAACTAATACCCAGTTAAAATATCATTTTGTTTTAGTATTAAATTTGTTCCAGTATATCATAGAACTAGATAACGAGGTGTAGAAAAGCACAGTAGATCTCGTTATTTGTTAAAGTATTGATATATAAAAAGAATGCTTGAAACTGAGTAAGTCTGAACATACTATCAGTATAGGTTATCGTTTGATTTGGAAATTAGTTTATCTAGACTAATTAAATCACATGGATGTGCCCGGGGTATATTGAGCACGACTAGTTTGGATTGAATTAACTTGTACTGATCAGCGTAGTTGATTCGATCTTAGTATTCTAATCTCTTAATCCCGAGATTAGAGCGGGCATAAGAGTTAGATATCGTATGCATTGATTTGGCAAAGGGTGTGGTCAATTGAGGCCTAAATCTCGGTAAGTTGGTATGCGGTGTTTAGCTTCTTTGTGTACCGTTGTTAGTCGGAGAAATCCACGTACCGGTTCTCTGGGTTGATGGTGCTCCCGAGATGAGATCGTAAGGTTTATTATATCAAATCTGGCCAGTGGATTTTATGTTCGGTATAATAAGAAAGTTGAGTAGTACTAATCTCGGATACTAAGAAGTCGGTGAATCAATTTGTCAGTAAATTGATGAACCAACGAGTACTAGATCTTTGATATGGGGAGATAGAAGAATAATAAAGTGGGCATTATGTAAATTTGTTTTTGAGCGATAGTTCCATAATTGGTCCGTTAGTGGTACGACTAATTATGTGTTTGACTAATCTACAAGGTGAATTAATTAGTCTTAAAGGTTTAATTACTATTTAATTGACTAAGTGGATTAAAAAATTAATTCATATTGAATTAATTAATCCTAAGGGTTCGATTAAATTAAATTAACGAAAAGGATTAAGAAATTAATTCGAAAGGCTCGATTGGAGTTAATTAGTCTATGGAAGACTAAGCGGTCAACGAAAGTCAAACACTAAGACCCAACTCAAAAGCCCACTAGGTCTCCTAAGAGGCTCCATATAAATAGCTAATGTTAGGCGCTTTAGTAAGACATTAGAAACCTTAGAGGCTATTTGCCTAGTGAAAGAAATATTGGTCTAGAGAGAGAACTTCTCCTCATTCCTTGAAGTTTTCTTTTGAAGTCGACCAAGGATCTTTCTTCTTCGAGAATCTCCAAACCCAGATCCTAGAAAACCCAGCCCCTTTTTATTCCACCATTTTGTGAGTTCGGCCGTCAGAGTTCATATCGCCACCGCCGATATTTTTTTCTGGCCAAGCTCCGGGGAAGTTTTGTGGGTTGATTTGTTTTGGGTTTTGATCCCTTTGTTGTGTTGATCCTTTTGCTCATTCCTTCGGGTTCACGAAATTCTAGATCTACGAGCAAAAATCATTCCTGAAGTGGGTTTTCATATTAGGATCAGTTCCTGGGCTAAATCTGTTTTTCAGATCTGTGAGATTCTTAAAGTGAGTTTCTTTGAATTTCTTCACCAGTGCTTTTAGCCACCTTGTAGTCACTTTCCCACCCAAGTTCGAGGTCGTTTGGAGTTATTCTTGGGATTTCGAGTGGATTTTGTTTTCCTGGAGTTTTGGTATTCTTATTGCGAGGGACACGCTACAAAGGTATAATCTTTGAACGATTCCGCGCTAGTTTAAAGATTTAATTTTTATGTGTCATATTAATAGATCGAACTAGTATAATCCTATATCTTTTCAGGGAAAATGAATTTTAGCCTGAGCCACATCGAAAGTCTCTAATTCTGGAATGCATTGCATGAAAGTGAGATTTTCAGTTTAGCCCAGGCTAGTTCTATTTCCTTCAGAAGGATAAAGATTTGACCTTTGAAGCGTGAACTCAAGATTTGTCTTGTAAGACTCTGAGACAAGTCTGAACATTGTGTGGGCAACGATCCACTGAACCAATTGAATCAAACCCCAACAGAAATCAACACACAAAAATTTTCCTCAAAAAACGAGCGCTGCCATTGCTTGAAATCCCTAGAGCCGCCAGATCGAACTCCACGTGCCGCCGGACCGAACTTCACGCGTCGCCGATCACCGATCAGGTGAACCACCATCGTCGCTTAAGAGTTGCTGTCACTGCGCCTCGGGGTTGTCGATAGGATTCTTGGGAAACGCGCCTGAGAAAATTACCTTGAGAAGTTCTCAACTTTCTCTCTCTAGAATTATGTGTTCTGTCAATTATGACTTGTGTGTCTTCGGGGATTGATTCTTCTATCTATTTATAGAGTTACAAGAGAGGCGTTAAGTGGGCTTGAGTTAGGCTTTCTTGTTAAGCTTTGGTTTAGTAGTTTCCAAATCTCTTCTAGATTTACTAATACCAATTGACCCAATGATTAATTAATTACTTAATTAATTCTATTTTGTCAATTAAGCCAACAAATAATTAATCGTTCCATTAACGAATTAATTATGGAATTATCGCTCAAACTAAAATTGCTTCTTGAACCACTTATTTGATTTATTCTTTAACCTCCCCACGTCAAAGATATAGTGCTCGTCAATTTATTAATTTACTGATAAATTAATTAATCGACATTTACTCATCCAAGATTAGTACTACTCGACTTTATTACTATACCGGACATAAGTCCACCGGCCGGGTTTAGTATAATAAACTTTACGAGCTCATCTCGAGAGCACGATTACCCCAGATGGACCAGTATATAGTTTCCTTTTGACATGCAACAACACAACAAACAACTAAACACGTGCACCCAAACTACTGAGAATATAGGTCTCAAGTGACCGCACTAATTGGCATATTAAAGTACACTATACTTAATCCTCATGCCAGTTATAGCTTAGGGATTAAGAAATAGAATACAATGTTTGAATTGACTATTTAAGAATAGTGTAAGTTTATTAAATCCTAAACGGTCATGCTCAATATGCCCCGGACACATCTATATGATTCAATTAGTTTAGACAAACAAATTACAGAATCACATAATAACTTAAACCGACAGTGTGTCCGAAACTATCTCATTTACGAGCATTATTTATATATCATGACTTTAACCAATGATGATATATACTATGTCACACCAGACACCTCATCATCTAATCACATGATATAAAAGGATGACATATGTAAAAACATAAAACAATTTAACAAAAACACTCAATCGAAATATAATCGGGATATAGTTTTCATACAAGCCAAGCTTTTAGTATTCAAACCATCACTCTCCCACTAATACTTAAGTTGTGGTTAAAGTATAAAACTGTTTAATTACATTAATCTACTCATATACTAAAAACTAGTGAACAGTCAATGCTCAGCTAAGTATCTAATACCTATGCCCTCCACGCGCGTCTCATAGACTTTTGCAGTCAATGTCTTCGTGAATAGATCTACAAGGTTATCTGCTAATGCTTTCCTTGCCACGACCACGCCTTCCCTCTTAATGATATCTCGTATCAGGTAGTACTTGCACTCTATGTGCTTACTCGCTTTGTGGGCTCGTGGTTCCTTTGAGTTGATTACTGCACCATTGTTATCACAGTAAACTGTGATTGACCTCGGTAACTTAGGAATCACGTTTAAGTCCACTAAGAAGTTCTTGAGTCACACTGCTTCTTTTGCCATCTTTGAGGCTGTAACGTACTCAGCTTCCATGGTAGAGTCCGCCACGTATTTCTACCTGACACTCCGGCAAACTATGGATCCACCTCCCAAAGTAAATACAAATCCAGAGGTAGACTTACTCTTGTCCCTATCGCCTTGGAAATCAGAATCTGTATAACCTCTCCGAACTAATTCTTGTGCCTGATAGACCAAAACTTGATCTCTTGTCCAGCGCAAATACTTGAGGATGCACTTTACAGCATCCCAATGAGCTTTTATGGGTTTACTTTGATATCTGCTAACCATGCCAACGACATAGCAAATATCAAGTCTCGTACACAACATTGCATACATGAGACTTCTACTGTAGAAACATAAGGAACTGTCTTCATGGCTTTTATCTCTTGAACAGTCTTCGGAGACTGTTCTTTAGATAGATGTACTCGATGTCTGAAAGGTAGAAATCATTTCTTGAAGTTCTACATGTTAAAAGAAGCCAGAATCGTATCTATGTATGAAGCTTGAGAAAACGTTAATGAACGTTTCCTACGATCTCGAATAATCTTGATTCCAATGATATGTCCTGTTTCTCCCAAGTCCTTTATATCAAACTGCTTGAACAACTATACCTTTAAGTCTGATAACACTTATTTATTGCTGCCAATAATTAGAATGTTATCCACTTAAAGTACAAGAAACACCACGGCATTCCCGTCACGTCTGCGGTACACACATTGCTCATCCGGACAATGAGTAAATCCGTAGGACTGGATTACCTTATCAAACTGGATAATCCAATATCTGGATGCTCACTTAAGTTCATAGATGGACCTTTTAAGCTTGCAAACCTTACGCTTTTGGCTTTCAGCAATGAAGCCCTCTGGTTAATGCATGAAGATAGTTTCCTCAAGACTTCCGTTAAGGAAAGCTTTCTTGACATCCATCAGCTAAATCTCAAAATCTAAATGAGTAGCTATGGCCAAGAGAATTCAGATCGACTTAAGCATAGCTACCGGTGAAAAGGTTTCCTCATAATCAATACCTTTTTCCTGAGTATACCCCTTCGCCACAAGCCTAACTTTAAAGGTTTCAACCTTTTCGTTAGGTCTTCTCTTTCTTTTGTAGGCCCAGTTGCATCCAATGAGTTTAAAACCATCAGGCAAGTCTATAAGATCCCAGACTTGATTTGAGTCCATAGACCCCATCTCGGATATCATTGCCTTTTACCAAAATTTTGAATGTTTATCTCGGAGAGCCTCATTATAGTTAGCTGAGTCTGGTTCTTGCGCTCCAGGGACCAAATCCAAAGATTCTCCCAAGCCCATGTACCTCTCGGGTTGTCTCACAACCCTCCCACTATGACGAGGGACCACCTGTATAGGCACATCATCTATGATAGTTTGTGTAGTATCTTGTGGTAAATCTACTTGAACTAGTGCAATAGGAGTTGGTGAATTGTCCCCTAAGTTCTTCTAGTACGATCTTGCTACTGGACTTGTGACCTAGAATATAGTCCTCTTCTAGAAATCTGGTGTTAGTGCAAACTATCACCTTCTGATATTTAGGACTATAAAATAAACCACCTTTCGTTCCTCTAGGATATCCTACAAACAGCATTACCTCTATTCTTCAATCTAACTTACCCGTATATGCTTTAAGCACATGTGCTGGGCATCTCCAAATTCTGAGATGTCTCTGACTGGGCTTGCGCCCCGTCCACAACTCTATAGGGGTTGAAGACACATATTTAGATGGTACAAGGTTTACAACGTAAGCCACTGTTTCTAAGGCAAATCTCCAAAAAAAATTAGGCAATTCACTATAACTCAAAATCGACCTAACCATTTCCATAAAAGTTATGTTTCTCTGTTCGGCTACACCATTCTACTAGGGTGTGCTAAGTGTAGATAACTGGGATTGAATTCCCATATTTGAAAAATAGTCCCTAAATTCACCCGAAAGGTATTCCCCACCATGATCTGATCGTAGTGTCCTGATACTCTTACCATGATATTTCTCCACATCTGTCCGATACTCTTTGAATTTACTAAAGCATACAGACTTGTGGCGCATTAAGTAAATATACCCGTACCTCGAGTAGTCATCTGTGAATGTGACAAAATACTCGAAGCCTCCTCTCGCTTTAATAGACATAGGTCCACACAAGTCAGAATGAACCAATTCTAACATTTCTTTGGCCCTATACCCATTGGCCTTGAAAGACCTTTTGGTCATCTTACCTTCCAAACAGGATTCACAAGTCAAGTAGTTATCAACTTATAATGAAGCTAATGTCCATCTACGACTAGCCTCTGAATCCTACTAAGGTTAATGTGACCTAGTCTAAGGTGCCAAAGATATGTTTTGTTCATTTCAGAAGTTTTTTTTCCTCTTATTATGGTTCAATGTTGCGCATTTGCTTCTGTTTTTTGCACAACAGGGGAGTTTGATTTTAATAAAAACAGATTATCTACTAATGAACCGGAACAAATAAGCTTCTCATTCCTTCTAACAACAATAGATTTATTAGAAAAGATACAATTATAACCATCCAACATGAGTTTAGAAATTGAAATTAAATTCTTTCTAAGACTCGAAACATAAAGACAATTTTTTAAAATCAAAACAGACTTTTTGAAATAAATCCTAACTACTCCCACTATTTTAACTGACAATCTCATAGTGTCGCCCAAGTAGACCTCTAATTCGTCACGTCTAAGCTTTGGGGTTACCTAAAACCCTTGTAAAGAATTACAAACATGATCAGTGGTTCCAAAATTCACACATCAGGTATCTGTGTGAATCACCGCTAAATATGTCTCAATAATTAAGGCAGAAATAGTCGTACCTTTGATCTTTGGACAGTCCAACTTCCAATGCCCCGTCTTACCGCATTTGAAGTACTTGTCTTTCGGCTTCTTCTTATTTGCGATATTAGGCTTAGACGCATGATTGACAGCCTTCTGGGATTTCTTTTTTTTCTTCTTTCCAGCCTTGGGCTTAAAAGAAGATCTGGAAGTCTTAACTGTGACTAAAGGTTACTTCTTTCTTGAAAAAGGCCTTCAGCCAACATCAATGTAGCTAAGAGCTCGGATAGAGTGTAAACTCGCTGGTTCATATTATAATTAAGTTGAAACTTCTCAAAGCTCTGAGGCAAACTCTGGACGATTAAATCAACCTACGTTTCCGCATCAATCTCACCTCCCAATACCTTGACCTCATTGAGATATTGCTAATCATTTAAAAGATGTGATCTCTCACTAGGTGCCTTCAGCCATTTTGGTGTGCATTATCTTCGTCATGGCTACTTGTATTGCCGCCCTACTTTGATGACCGAACATCTCCCTCAGGTTAGCAATCATGTCAAAAGTAGAGATCATTAACCAATGCTGATGTTGCAGAACATTTGACATAGAAGCTAGAATGTAACATCGCGCCATCTCATCAGCCTTTCTCCACCTTGATAGGCTTCCCTATCTGCTTGAGGTGTATCATAATTAGGCGTAGGTGGGTAATCATCAATGAGCATGGACTTGTACTGCTCAGCAGTTAGGACAATGTCCAAGTTGCAAGTCCAATCGACAAAATTCATACCAGTTAGTTTGTTCTCTTTTAGTATAGTAGCTAACAAATTGAATGCCATATCGATAACTGCAAAATAAATAAACAGAATATGTTTCAGTATAAATAATTCAAAAATATTGACTCCCTAAAAAACAGTATAATATTTTTACCAACGTCTCATTCACTGGGGTTTACGCAAGTCACGATGGTGTGAACATTTACGTTAGCCCACATTCATTCGAGAAGAACCCAGTTCATTAATTTTATTATCTGACCAAACGTTCTATTGATCAATGAAGTTAATAGTTGGTAGTGTAACCTCGATGGGAGGAATACTATTAATTGCACACTAAGTGTATGCCATTACGTGACTTCTAAGTTTGTTACCTAGGATAGTTCGCCTCAGATGGAGAGGATATCGCATTCTCCAATTTAACTTACTATAGTCATCTTACTTGGAAATTCAATCAAGTGATTCGTGGATTCGACTTATCCGATATGGAGGAAGACCCTAATGCCAACGTACAAGTCTACCCACATCACTAGTGAATTTGTAATGGAGGTTGTGGGAATAATAACCAACTTGCTCTCACTTAGATTCTTAAAACGAGTGTTTTTCCGATTTAACATGCAATTAACTATCCTAAGTTATACGCAACATAAAACCTATGTTTTAATCATGCATTTAAACTTAAGCATAAATTAAAACACATAAGTATGCAATTAAAATGATAAATACAAAAAATAAATACGAGTAAATTTTCTGACTATAATAGTATCCAACATTGCACTTCGCTTCCATATGCTGCATTGTTTGTGTGTCCCGTCACGTCACTCTGATGGATAGTCTTGGATTTGAAGATCTTGGAACAATTTGAAAAATGTCTCAAAAAACCGTGCCAAAAACGAACCCCCGCAGCAGAGCTGCGAGGCCACCACAACGGGGACGCGACATCGTGCTGCCCACTTTGAGCAAGACTAATGTCGCAGCAAAACAGCGCCCGACGCTACCTTCTGCCTGCGACACTTTCACCGGTGATGAATCACCGGCAGTTCCTTAGACGCCTCGCCACCACCTGTTTCTGGATTTTCTGCTCCACTCCCAGTCGTTATTTGGTCTTCCTGCAATTCGCCTGGGTTTTCTCTGTTTTTAACGCAATCCTTGGAATTACCCAATTTGCGAAAAACCAAAACTCTCAAATCTAAGTTGCCCACAACAATGTCTTTGATTACAACAATTTTCCTAATACAAGGCATAATGATCTAAGAAAATAAAATCGACAAATTGCATAGAAAAAAATCCTACTACAGATTTAATCTAATCCTACACGGCTTTCAACTAGTGGTTTTACTATTATACGCATTCATATAAAAAATCAACTAGGACATGTCTTGGGGTTTAATTAAAATATAAACACAAACAATAATAGCCGAGATAACAAACCACCGGCAATGAAAAGCCATGCAACAAATTCAAAAAAGTATAAAGCCAAAACCTTAACTCTGATACCAATTAAAGGAATTATTTGTCTGGGCCCAGTTAAAAATTTCCATATCGTGCAATGCATTCAAGATTAGGAAACTTCCTCATGAACCCAAACTCTCGTGCAATCTGATTCAAACCCATGAGTATAGGATCTTGGTTTAACTTATTTGAATTTGTCTCGCAACAAAATAAATCTAAATTAAAGAGGAAGGATAAAGATTTGACCTTTGAAACGTGAACTCAAGATTTATGTTGTATGACTCTAAGACAAGTTCGGACATTGTGTGTGTTAGTTTTGAATACAGAAAAGCTATGGCTTGTATCAAAAACTAATAGTCACAGTTGACATATCAATTTGTTTTGGTATAAATTTGTTCCTTTATATCATATAACTAGATAACAGGGTGTGAAAAGACACAGTAGATACCGTTATTGGTTAAAGTAGTGATATATAAAAAGTATGCTCGTAACCGAGATAGTCTGAACATACTATCAGTATAGGTTATCGTGTGGTTTGGAAATTAGTTTATCTAAACTAGTTTAAATCACACGAATATGCCCGGGGCATATTGAGCACGACCAGTTTGGATAGAATTGACTTATATTGATCGGCGTAGTCAATTCGGTCCTAGTATTCAATCTCTCAATCCCGAGATTAGGACGGGCGTGAGAGTTGGATATCGTATGCTTCGATTTGCCAAAGAGTGCGGTCAATTGAGACCTATACCTTGGTAAGTTGGGTAGGCAGTGTTTGGCTGTTTACTTGCCGCTGCTAGTCAGAGGAATCCACGTACCGGTTCACCGAGTTGATGGTGCTCTCGAGATAAGCTCGTAAGGTCTATTATATTAAACCCGGCCGGTGGACTTTATGTCCCGTATAATACAAGGAGGAGTGGTACTAATCTCGGATATCAAGAAGTCGGTGAATTAATTTGTCAGTAAATTGATAAACCGACGAGCGCTAGATCTTTAATGTGGGGAGATAGAATAAAATATAATGGCGCGATGTAAAGTCGTTTTCGAGCGGTAGTTCCATAATTAGTCCGATAGTGGCACGACTAATTATGCATTTGTCGAATCGACAAGGTGAATTAATTAATCCTAAAGGTTTAGTTAATATTTAATCGACAAAGTGAATTAAGAAATTAATTCTATTTGAATTAATTAATTCTAAGGGTTCGATTAAATTAAATTAATGAAGTGAGTTGAGAAATTGATTCTAATGGGTCGATTGGAGTTGATTAGTCGGGAAAGACTTAGCGGTCAACGAAAGTCAAATTAAAATGCCCAACTCGAGAGCCCATTAGGTCTCCATTAGAGCTCCTATAAATAGAAAACTTGAGGGAAAAGAAAACCTAAAAGAGAAAAATCTTGCAAGACAAATCTTGCCCCTTTTAGAGTGAGAAAGTTCTAGAGAGAGATATTCTTCTTCTCGAAGTTTCTTTCTCGAAGTCGAACTTGATATTTCGCTCCTCGAATTAGATAAAGCTCAAAGATATAAACTTTGTGAAGCTTAGATGCTTCAGTTTTTCAAACCCGCTGTTTGATTTTAAAAAAAAAAACCTGCTGCCCAGTTTTTTTTCATTTCGCCGCTGCAACCATTTTTTTGCGGTGGGTTCAGGTGTTAGCTCAGGGTGTTGATCCTGCTGCTGCCATGTTGATCTCTTGCTTGTCTTGGTGATCCATGGTGGTGGTAGTGCAGATCGTTGCTGGGCGAACCATTTGAATCGCCGATCATCTTTCCTTGCGGCTGAAGGGAGCAGTTTTATTGTGGGTTTTCGCAGCTGAGTTTCAAGGAAAAGTATTGAGCTAGTTGTTATCTTTTTCGAGTGATTTTTCTTGTGGGTTTTAGTGGGCTAAGCAAGTAGACTTCGATATATTATTGCCCACACAATATTCGAAGTTTCTACGGAGTAATATTTTGGATTTCTATTGGAATTCCCTCAAAGATTGGATTTTTCTTATTGCAAGGGACTTCACTACAAAAGGTATAATCTTTGAATATTCCGCTTTAATTAAAGATTACATCTTTTGTGTTGATTTAATAAATTAAATAAGTATAAGCCAATATCCGTTCGTGGGTAAATGAATTTGAGCCTGAGCTTGGTCGAAAGCTTCCAATTCTGGAATGCATTGCACGAAAGTGAAGTTTTCGATTTAGCTCGGGCTTGTTCTGTTTTCTTTCAGTGTGGGCAATGATCTACCGATCCAATTGAATCAAACCCCAACAAAAATCAACACACAAAAATTCTCCTCGAAAAAGGCGCAATGCCGTCGCTAGAAATCCCACACGCAGTCGATCACCAATCAAGGGAACCGCTAGCGCCGCTTGGGAGTTGCCGTCACTGCGGCTCGGGTTTGTCGCCAGGATTCTCGGGAAATGCGCCTGAGAGAATTACCTCGAGAAGCTCTGAAGTTTCTCTCTCTAGATTTATGTGTTCTGTCAATTATGACTTATGTGTCTTCTGGGGGTTGATTCTTGTGTCCATTTATAGAGTTACAAGAGAAACATTAAGTGGGCTCGAGTTAGGTTTTCTTGTTGGGTTTGGGTTTATTAGTATTCAAATTTCTTCTAGATTTCCTAATACTAATTTACCCTAGGATTAATTAATTAATTCCACTTTGTCAATTAACGCACACATAATTAATCGTACCACTAACAGATTAATTATGAAATCACCGCTCAAATCGAAATTGCTTCCGGAATCACTTATTTAATTATTCTTTAATCTTTTTATGTCAAGATATAGTGATCGTCAATTTATTAATATACTATAAATTAATTAATCGACTTCTTCTCATCCGAGATTAGTACCACTCGACTTTATTACAATACCGGACATAAGTCCACCGGCCGAGTTTAGTATAATAAACTTTACAAGTTCATCTCGAGAGCACCATCACCCCGGACGCACCGGTACATGGTTTCCTTTCGACAAACAACAACACAACAAGCAACTAACACGCGCACCCAACTTACCGAGAATATATGCCTCACGTGACCGCACTCATTGACAGATTAAAGTACATTGTACTTAATCCTCATGCATATTCTATTTTAGGGATTAAGAGATAGAATACAAGGATTGAATTAACTACTTAAGAACAATATAAATTAATTCAATCCTAAACGGTCATGCTCAATATGCCCCGGGCACATCTATATGATTTAATTAGTTTAGACAAACCAATTTTAGAATCACATAATAACTTAAACTGACAGTGTGTCCAAAATTTTCTCAGTTATGAGCCTTATTTATATATCATTAATTTAACAAATGATGAGATCAGTGTCAAACCAGACACCTCATCATCTAATCACATGATATAAGAGGATGACATATGTAAAAACATAAAACAATTTAACTAAAACATTCAATCGATATATAAACCAGGAAATAGTTTTCATACAAGCCAAACTTTTAGCATTCAAACCAACAATTTTCAACCAAATTTATGATCTGGATCGTCATGAATGTTCAACCCATTGAGAGTTTTGACCGTCATATTGGATTGTGATTCAATCTAAATTGGTTAAAAATTCATGAGGAACCGAGCCATAAAATGGATTGAAAACATTATGGTATGAATTATTTTGAAGAAAAAAATGGGTTTGACTAGGGATCAAATGAGTTAATGCGTTATCTTCAAAACTTTTTCGTAAAAAATAACTAAATCTGCTAAAAAAAGGGATGAGGAATAATTGTCACTCAAAGCATAAGAGAGACCAAAAGTAAAATTACCCCTATTACGGGGACCAAAACTGCATTTAAGACATTAAACTATATTGATTTCTTCTCGACAATTTGGCAGTATGTGCATTTTAGCATTCAAACTGTACAAGATCTCTATTTCATTTCATATTGGTCAAATAGTTAAGAGCTAATAATTTATGTCATCTCTGGTTATCGGGGGGTTGCACTTTCCACTCTGGTAAAAATTTGTAAGAAACTTCCTTCTGAATCTCCTTCACGATTTATGGAGGCAGTTCCAATTTTGTCCAAGATCGTCAGGTATCTTATTAAGTTGTACCTTAAATTTTGGAGATCTTAGTTCCTTTTCCACTTTCTCCCGTGCTCATTAAAATACCTTTCTGTATGCAGGAGTCTTGTGCATTCCATATCAATGAAATGAATATAGGCTGCCATTTTAGTTTCCACTTGAAAAAGTGTTTGTCAATTTGATACATGAGAAGCATATCAGTCATTAAATGAAAGTCTGAAATGGTGACATGTATAATAGAAATAATTTTTTTATTAGTTTAATTAAACTTGTTGTGAATAAGAAGCCTTAGGTGGTAATCATTCTTTCTGGTATGTTTATTAGCTGTATTTTAACCTCGGCTAAGTTTATGTAGATTGCATCTCAGATTAACTTCTCAAAGGCAACATTTTCTGTACGAGTACACATTTTAAGAGCCTATTTTTGGGCCCCCTTTTAATTTCAATTGACGAAATTTGGTTCAATTTGTTTATCCAGTATTACTCATTATTTTTTTCATTTGTAGGTGTTGGTTTTAAATATTAAAGTTTTGCTTGTATGAAAGCTATTTCCTGTTTTTATATATCGATTGAAAGTTTCAGTTAATTGTTTCATATTTATGTTTTAATATATATGGAGTCCATTTATGTTATATGACTAGATAATGAGGTGTTTGGTATGACACATTATATCTTATTATTCGTTAAAGATTATGACATATAAAGTAGGCTCGTAACTGAGATAGTTTTAGACACACTTTCGGTTTAAATTATTATGTGATTCAGAAATTGATTTGTCTAAACTAATTGAATCACATAGATATGTCTAGGGCATATTGAACATGACTGTTGATGATTGAATTAACTTGTACTATTCTTTAGTAGTTAATTTGAACATTATATTTTATCTCTTAATCCATAGATTAGAACAGACATGAGGATTAAACATAGAGTACTTTAATCTGCCAAAGAGTGCGGTTACGTGAGGCCTATAGTCTCGGTTGGTTGGGTATGCGTGTTTGGTTACTTGGTGTGCTTTTGCTTGTCGAAAGGAAACCATATACCGGTGCGTTCGGGGTGATGGTGCTCTCAAGATGAGCTCATAAAATTTATTATACAAAACTCGGCCGGTGGACTTATGTTCAGTATAGTAATAAAGTCGAGTGACACTAATCTCGAATGAGAATAAGTCGATTAATTAATTTATCAGTAAATTAATAAATTGACGAGCACAATATCTTTGACGTAGAGAGAATAAAGAATAATTAATTTAGTGGTTCCGGAAGTAATTCTGGTTTGAGCAGTAGTTCCATAATTAATTCGTTAGTGGTACAATTAATTATGTGTTAGGATAATTGATAAAGTGAAATTAATTATTTAATTAATTAATCTTTGGGTCAATTAGTAAATTGACAAAGTGAATTTAATCATCTAATTAATTAATTCTTGATTCAATTAAGTATTAGGAAACCTAAAAGAGATTTGGAAACTAATAAACCCAAGCCCAACAAGAATGCCTAATTCAAGCCCACCTAAGGTTTCTCTTATAGCTCTATAAATAAGTACAAGGGTCAGCAATACCAAGGCACACAAGTCATAATTGACAGAACAAAGTGTCCTATAAACAAAAAGTTAGAGAGAGAATCTCTCTTGTGTTGGCGCAAGTTCCGAGGTGGGATTCAAGAGGCAGTGACAGCTTTCTCGGAAGTCAGAAGCGGTAGAAACTCTTCCAGCGGCAGCACATGGGTGTTTGGTAGTGGCGACGCAAAACCCAAGAAATCGAGTTGGTTTTTCGAGATCAGTTTTTATGCTGGTTTTCTGTTATTGCTGATCTGTTCGTTTGGAAGAAAGTTGCCCGCACAACATCCAGACGCATCTCAAAGTCATACAAGAGAATTATTAGGTACATGATTCAAGAGATCGATTTCTATCTTTCCGCTTTTATTAGTTATCGTAATTTTGTATGCGTGATAAATTCGAATAAGGTAAAGCAATATCCTATGCTCGTGTGATATTTCAAAGTGGTTTGAATCGGATTGCACGAGCATTCGGGTTTGATTGAGAATTTTCGATTTTGGATGCTATGCATGAAAATGGAATTTTTTACCAAACTGATAATTTCTTCAGTTGGGATGGCGTGAAATCTTAGATTTCTAGGTATAGGTCTCTATCAATCGCATCGATCTCTAAGGCTGCAATTTTCATTCTGATCTCTAATTCCCACCGATCAGCTGCATTGGAGTTATTCAACTCAACCGATGGATTTCTTCAGATGTCGGCCTTTAAGGCCTCATTAAACCTGGAATTTTACCGTCTTTATGTATTTGTTTTGTTATGTGTGTTATTTACGTTCTCATTAATATATGTAATATGTAGTGGCTCTTTACAGTCCAGGAATCCTTCTATTGCATTAGGGTTTAGTGTTGAATTTATGTTGCACAAGAGATTTTGTGTTTTTCTTTACTGAGTTATTTGCTAGCGTTGATGCTTTTTTGGAGTTTATCGGGACAGAGCACTCAGAGGATTTCATTTCATGGGATTGGGTGATGTTTTTTTCTGATACCGTCCACAACATTCTAAATGATTTTCACCATATGTGGAAGAGACTTGAAAGCCAGAGCCAAAACACGAGATCCCTGACGGGTATATTTCTTGTAGGTCTTCAGATAGGATGGAGGCACATTAATAAGCCTCTCCTGAATGGTTTCTGGCACACCCTGCAATTTGACAGTAAGGAATAATCAAAATCATCACTTGAGTACATCAACGAGAAGTCCACAGTGAATGTTTATATATGTATGTAGCAAATATTATCAGCTATGGATGTTTTTGTGTTATGCCTGGCTCAGTTTTTTTTTTTTTTGTTTTTTTACTGATAAGGTACATAATATATACCATCTTGGGAATCATTTTTTCCTCTTGTTAATTTTTGTATTGTAACTCTGTTTATATACAAATAAATGATAACCGCCTTGCTTTCTTACTAAGCTAATTACACTGCTGCCAGCTCATCAACAAACTAACCAAAACAGTTACTAACTAATCCAACTCAGCAAACTAACTAAGCAGTCTAGTTAATTAACTTAACAGGAAGCTAATAACATTCATATCCTAGTTGTGAAGCTCCGGATTGACAACTCAAGCTCACATCCTCTTCCTGTTACTACTCGCTTAACATCTTCAGCTGAATTAAATCCTTCTCCAAAAGCAGCTGCAGTTTCTGCTTCATAGTTCAGCTGCTGCTGATTTTTCTGTTTATCCAACAGCCCCCCCTCAAGCTGGATGCATAAACGGTTTGGCAGCCAACGATTTAGTGAATACATCAGCCAACTGTCCAGCTGAAGAAACATGCAAAGGATTGATAAAACCTGCCTTAAAAGCATCTCTTACTATGTGACAGTCAATATTGAAGTGCTTTGTTCTTTCATGAAACAAAGGATTCTCTGTGATATGAATGACAGCTTCATTGTCACATTGACGAGGGATAGGCTGAGCAACTTATACCTGCAAATCCCTGAGCATATATGAAATCCACTTAAGTTCCTGCACAGTTGAAGCTATTGACTTATATTTTGCCTCTGCAGTAGAACTGGAAACTGTAGTTTGCTTTTTAGTTTTCCAGGAAATCAAACAATCACCAAGAAACACAAAAGTCTGTCAAGGAACTTCTAGTTGTTCTACAAGCACCCTAATCCGAGTCACAAAATGACACCAAATCAGGACTAGATGCGGAAAGATAGAACAAACCTACTGCAGAAGTACCAACTAAATACCTCAAAACATGTGTGGCAGCATTCCAGTGTGAAGTATGAGGAACTTGCACAAATTGACTGAGCTGCTGTACTGCATGTGTAATGTCTGGTAGTGTGTGACTTAGTTAAAGAAGTCTGCCCACCAATCTTCTATATTGCTCAGGATTAGCCACTAAAGGTGATGAATCAGTATCCTCAGCCAAAAATTTCAATCTAGGTGGAAGAGGAGTATCTGCTGGTTTGCAAACTTCCAAACCAGCATCTTTTATAATGTCTGAGGCATATTTACTTTGTGTAATGAACACACCTTAAACTGATCTTGCAATCTCCATTCCCAGAAAATACTTGGCTGAACCAAGATATTTTATATACTAAAGCAATTGCGCATATGAGCCTTGACTACTGTAATTAAACCTTCATCTGGACTAGTGATCAGAACATCATCAACATACACTAGTAAAGCCACAAACTGATCTCCTGAACCTTTCATGAACAAACAATGATCATGATATGACTGGTGAAAACCCAATGCAACTAGCTTTGCACAGAATTCGACATTCCACTGCCTAGATGCCTATTTCAGTCCACGTAAGGACTTTGTCAGTTTACAAACCTGTCCCTCCTTTACTTTCTTGTAACCTGGAGGAGGCATCATAAAGACATCTTCATCCTGCTTCCCATGCAAGAAGGCATTGTTGACATCTGCCTGATGCAAATGCCAATTTCTCAACGCAGCAACAGCAATGAAGAGCCTAACAGTAGCCATTTTAGCCACAGGTGAGAAAACTTCTGAGTACCCCCTCCACCTGTGTGAATCCTTTGGCTACTAAGTGGGCTTTATACCTCTCCACAGATCCATCTAGATTGTGTTTGACCTTAAACACCCATTTGCTCCCAACTACCTTCTTGCCTGTAGGTAATGAAGTGATCTGCCAAGTCTCATTCGTCTCTAATGCTTTCAGCTCTGTATTCATGGCCTCAATCCACTTGGCATCCTTGCTAGCCGGACTATGAGATTATGGCTCTTGGAAAACAGACAGGTTAGCCACACACTCTACATGATTGCCAGTTAAAATAGCTTTTTTATGAAACTGATCAGGAATCAAAAAATCATTCATCCAGATAGGAGGTTTCCTATTTCTAGTACTATGCCTGCTGGGATTTAGAGGTAAAGAAGAAGCTGAAATGCCTCTTGCTCTTGAGATGGAAGTGACTCGGGAGGAAGAGAATGTGTACAAGGACTAGTACCTCACAAACTATCAACAATGAGAGAGGAATGTACTGCAGGACTACTGACCAAGTCGTGTCATAGAGGGAGTTGCAACTTCAATGAAAATATTGGAAATATCAGATGCATCAGATTCAGAAGAACCAAGAATTGGAATGAAAATAATAGAAGCAGAGTTATTGTCAGAAAAAGATTATTCTGAAAATGTAGATTCTAAGAAATGAACATCTCTAGATATGACTACCTTTTTCTTATCTAAGCAGTAGACCTTATAACCTTTATGACCTATGGTATAACCAAGAAAGATTCTTTTGGTGGATTTATTAGCAAATTTGTCATGTGGAGGAGCCTCATTCAAAACATAACACACACAACCAAAGCTTCTAAGATGACTGTAGTCTGGATGTTTGTGGAATATTTGAAGTAGGGAGAAATCCAGCCAAGAACTTCAGAAGGTGTTCTGTTATAAGGTAAGTGTCAGTGAGAATGGCTTCTCCCCGGAAATTTTTTGGCAATTTTGCTTGTAAGAGCAAGGACCTAGCTACATGGACTAAGTGCTTGTGTTTTCTTTCCACTAGACCATTCTGCTGTAGAGTGTATCGACAAGAAGACTGATGCAGAATACCATGAGAAGCAAATAATTGCTGACAATCAAAACTCATAAACTCACTGCCATGATCTGTGGTTTAATAGAAGTTTGAAATTGATTCTTAATCATAACAATAAAATCTTGTAGAATAGAGATAGCTTGACTCTTGAATTTGAAAAGAAAAGGCCAGGTTGTACGACTGTAATCATCAATAATGTCAAGAAATATTGACAACCAGTGAGTGAGCAAATTTTATAAGGCCCCCAAGTGTCAACATGAACAAGCTCAAATAGCTCTAAAGAAACAGTTTTACTAATAGAAAATGACAGTCTCTGCTGCTTAGAAAGAATGCAAACTTCACAATCAGTTATATCGGAGCAATCTATACAAGCTTTAAATTGATTCAAAATACTATTAGAAGAATGTCCTAATCTCATATGGCAATTAGGCTTAACTAGAAGAGCTGATTCAGAAACTTGAAGGAAAATTCTCTCAACATGTTTTTCAGCAGCCAATGCCTGCAGTACTTTAGTAATCTCTGAGAGTGCGAATAAAGATTGATCCAGCATATACAAGTCTTGAATTACTTTGCCAACTGCTAGGACCTTATCAGTCACTAGGTCCTGCAGTAGACAAACTGAATTATATAAATTGACAGAAATGTTTGAATCCCTAGCACGCTTCCTAACTGAAAGCAAGTTGTGCTTAAAGGCAGGCAGAAATAAAACTGATTGGAGTACAACTCTATCAGACAGAACTAAATTTTCTACATGATACACATAGTGAATATTTCCATCTGACAACTTAAATGACATAAAGGAAGAATCAACTGAATGAAATTCAGAAAGCATGCTCAAACTAGCAACCATATGGCTGGTAGCATCATTGTCTACAATTCAAGAACCTCTTTCAAAATAGTTTAAAGGCTGAAAAAATGAGTTGTTTACCACATCGTTACCTGCAAAATCATATAGATAAGCCATGTTTACTGAACCTGCCCCTCCTGCAACCATTCCTCCTTTCATTAGCTTGCTTAACTCCCTCTCTATGGCTGCAGAGATGGTGAGATCCAGAGTAGTTTGAGTGCCTCCATCATTCTCCAAAGGAGTTTCTGCCATATGTGCTGAGTTCTAAGCACCAGTAGAAGCCTGTCCTGCAGTCAACTTCCTTTTCTTCTTTAGAGCCTCATACCAGTCAGGGTAACCATTGAGTTTGAAGCAACTATCCATGACATGTCCTTTCTTCTTACAGTGATTGCAGAACAGTGCACTCTTATCCATTTTCCTTCACCTTTTTCTTAGTTTCTTTCTTTCTCCATGATTGAGTCTTCACCAACATAGCTAAATTCTTTGAATTGACAAATACTTTAACAGCAATCTGCCTACTCATCTCAGATTTGAGCAGCATTCAATACACCTTGCTTGCTGTTGGCACGGATCCATCATCAGTACCTGATTCTTCTCAGTCTCATAGATTTCATTCAATCCCATCAGAAATTCCATGGACAGATCTTCCTGTTTGCGTTTCTCATAAACTTTCAAAATTGCTCCAAGAGCTTCATTAGCACATGCATTATATTCAGAATCCGTCTTCCTATCCAAAATTGTGTTCACAGCAGTCACATAGTCAAGTTCAGGACTCAATTGAGTCATCCTATCTTTCAATTCCATCAGTTTACCATAATATTGAGTAATACCAAAATTTCCTTGTTTAATCAAAGCTATCTCTCTTTTAACTTGAAACAGTTCAGACAAACCAGAGGTTCCAAATCTCTCCTCAAGTTCTCTCCACAAATCAAAGGCATTAGTAATATAGGTAAACTGATTCACTAATTCCCTGGAAATTGAACTCTTAATCCAGGAAACTACCATAGAATTTACCTTCTTCCACCTCCTAAAGTAAGGCGATTCTGGTTCAGGCATGAATTTTTGCCCAAAAGGGAATTAAAAATAAATGTGTGGACTGAAAAGAGAAAAAATTTAAAAGTGTGGATATGTAAGGGCCTATCGGATTCTTAAAATCCGTATTTCAAACAATTCGGATTTTAAGAATCTAAAAGAAGTGAAAATCTGTTTTAATTAAATACTAATGACGCTAATTAATTAAATTAACAAATTTTGGATTTTAGAGATCCGAATATTGAGGACAGTCTACCACGTCTCAAACAACATGCACCACGTCAAAAAACGTCTACATCCAGACATGTCAATTTAAACTGATTTTTCCACAATAACATCTCACCTCGTCTCAGAACAACTAGCACCATGTCCAAAAATGTCAACATCTATGCATGTGAATTTAAACTGATTTTTTTTTTCACAAAGACAGTCTATCACGTCTAAGAACAATTAGGACCACGTCTAAAACAACAAGAACCACGTCCAAAAACGTCTACATCCAGACATGTTAATTTAAACTGATTTTTTCACAAAACATCTCACATCGTCTCAGAAAAACTTGCACCACGTCCAAAAACGTCTACATACATGCATGTGAATTTAAACTGATTTTTTTTTTACAAAGATAGTCAACCACGTCTCAGAAAAACTAGAACCACATCTTTAACAACAAGAACCACGTCCAAAACCTCTACATCCAGACATGTGAATTTAAACTGATTTTTCCACAATAACATCTCACCTCGTATACGAACAACTCGCATCACATCCAAAAATGTCAACATCCATGCATGTCAATTTAAACTGATTTTTTTCACAAAGACAGTCTACTACGTCTAAGAACAACTGGCACCACGTCTAAAACAACAAGAACCACGTACATAAACGTCTACATCTAGACATGTGAATTTAAACTGATTTTTTTCACAAAACATCTCACATCCTCTCAGAAAAACTAGCACCACGTCCAAAAACGTCTATATACATGCATGTGAATTTAAGCTATTTTTTTTTCACAAATGCAGTCTACCACGTCTCGGAAAAACTAGAACCACGTCTTTAACAACTAGAACCACGTCCAAAAACGTCTACATACAGACATGTGAATTTAAACTGATTTTTTCACAAAACATCTCACATCGTCTCAGAAAGACTAGCACCACGTCGAAAAACGTTTACATACATGCATGTAAATCTAAACTGATTTTATTTTTCACAAAGACAGTCAACCACGTCTCAGAAAAATTAGAACCACGTCTTTAACAACAAGAACCACGTCCAAAAATGTCTACATCCAGACATGTGAATTTAAACTGATTTTTTCACAAATACAGTCTATCACGTCCAAGAACAACTAGCACCACGTCCAAAACAACAAGAACCACGTCCATGAACGTCTACATCTAGACACGTGAATTTAAACTGATTTTTTCACAAAATATCTCACCTCATCTCAAAAAAACTAGCACCACGTCCAATAACGTCTACATACATGCTTGTGAATTTAAACTGATTTTGTTTCACAAATACAGTCTACCACGTCTCAGAAAAACTAGAACCACGTCTTTAACAACTAGAACCACTTCCAAAAATGTCTACATCTAGACATGTGAATTTAAACTGATTTTTTCACAAAACATCTCACATCGTCTCAGAAAAACTAGCACCACGCCCAAAAACGTCTACGTACATGCATGTGAATTTAAACTATTTTTTTTTCACAAATACAGTCTACCACGTCTCAGAAAAACTAGAACCACGTCTTTAACAACTAGAACCACGTCCAAAAATGTCTACATCTAGACATGTGAATTTAAACTGATTTTTTCACAAAACATCTCACATCGTCTAAGAAAAACTAGCACCACCCCCAAAAACGTCTACGTACATGCATGTGAATTTAAACTAATTTTTTTTCACAAAGATAATCAACCACGTCTCAGAAAAACTAGAACCACGTCTTTAACAACAAGAACCACGTCCAAAAACGTCTACATCTAGACATGTGAATTTAAACTAATTTTTCCACAATAACATCTAACATCTTCTCAGAACAACTCGCACCACATCCAAAAATTTCAACATCCATGCATGTCAATTTAAACTGATTTTTTTCACAAAGACAGTCTACTACGTCTAAGAACAACTAGCACCACGTCTAAAACAACAAGAACCACGTCCATAAACGTCTACATCTAGACATGTGAATTTAAACTGATTTTTTCATAAAACATTTCACATCATCTCAGAAAAACTAGCACCACGTCCAAAAACGTCTATATACATGCATGTGAATTTAAACTAATTTTTTTTCACAAATGCAGTTTTCCACGTCTTAGAAAAACTAGAACCACGTCATTAACAACTAGAACCACGTCCAAAAATGTCTACATACAGACATGTGAATTTAAACATATTTTTTCACAAAACATCTTACATCGTCTCAGAAAAACTAGCACCACGTCCTAAAACGTTTATATACATGCATGTGAATTTAAACAGATTTTTTTTTTCACAAAGACAGTCAACCACGTCTCAGAAAAACTAGAACCACGTCTTTAACAACAAAAACCACGTCCAACAATGTCTACATCCAGACATGTGAATTTAAACTGATTTTTTCACAAAGACAGTCTACCACGTCTAAGAACAACTTGCACCACGTTTAAAACAACAAAAACCACGTCCATAAACGTCTATATCTAGACATGTGAATTTAAACTGATTTTTTCACAAAACTTCTCACCTCGACTCAAAAAAACTAGCACCACGTCCAAAAACGTCTACATACATGCATGTGAATTTAAACTGATTTTGTTTCACAAATACAGTCTACCACGTCTCAGAAAAATTATAACAACGTCTTTAACAACTAGAACCACGTCCAAAAATGTCTACATCCAGACATGTGAATTTAAACTGATTTTTTCACAAAACATCTCATATCGTCTCAGAAAAACTAGCACCACGTCCAAAAGCGTCTACATACATGCATGTGAATTTGAACTGATTTTTTTCCACAAAGACAGTCTACCACGTCTCAGAAAAACTAGAACCACGTCTTTAACAACTAGAACCACGTCCAAAAATGTCTACATCCAAACATGTGAATTTAAACTGATTTTTTCACAAAACATCTCACATCGTCTCAGAAAAACTAGCACCACGTCCAAAAAGGTCTACATACATGCAAGTGAATTTAAATTGATTTTTTTTTACAAAGACAGTCTACCACGTCTCAAAAAACTAGAACCAAGTCTTTTACAACTAGAACCTTGTCCAAGAATGTCTACATCAAGACATGTGAATTTCAACTGATTTTTTCACAAAACATCTCACATCGTCTCAGAAAAACTAGCACCACGTCCAAAAACGTTTACATACATGCATGTGAATTTAAATTGATTTTTTTTTCACAAACACAGTCTACCACGTCTCAGAACAACTAGAACAACGTCTTTAACAACTAGAACCATGTTCAAAAATGTCTACATCCAGATAAAACGTTCGGATTAGGGAAATCCGAAATACATTAAATTCATATTTTCAAAATCCGAATTTAATTAAAAATTTGGATCTTCTAAATCCGAGATAAATTAAATTCGGATTTTGAAGATCTGAATTTAAACTGATTTTTTCACAAAACATCTCACATCGTCTCAGAAAAACTACAATCATGTCCAAAAAACGTCTACATACATGAATTTGAATTTAAACTGATTGTTTACCATAAAAACAATCTACCATGTCTCAAACAACTGGAACCACGTCTCAAACAACTAGCACCACGTCCAAAAACGTCTACATCCAGACATGTGAATTTAAACTGATTTTTTCAGAAAACATCTCACCTCGTCTAAGAAAAACTAGCACCACGTCCAAAAAAGTCTACTTACATGCATGTGAATTTAAACTAATTTTTTTTCACAAAGACAGTCTATCACGTCTCAGAACAACTAGAACCACGTCTTTAACAACGAGAACCACATCCAAAATGTCTACATCCAGATAAAACGTTAGGATTAGGGAAATCCGAAATACTTTAAATTCGGATCTTCAAAATCTGAATTTAATTAAAAATTTGGATCTTCTAAATCCGAAATAAATTAAATTCGGATTTAGAAGATCCAAATTTTATTAGATTAGGATTTATAAAATCTTAATTTAATTAAATTTGGATATTCTAAATCCAAATTTAATTAAAATTCGGATCTTCTAAATCCGAATTTAATTGAAAGCGGACAATTATAAGAAATAATAGATAGTACAATAATCCAATCCATAACACTTATACCAATTTACTAACCATAATGTATTCATAAAGCTTCTATCCAATATACAAATACAATATGACTCCAATTCCCAAATTTAATCCATTGAACATCAAATAAGCAATTCTTCCAATTACATATACCTTTACATCAATACCTAACCAAATCACCAATGCAACTACACATAATGAATTATACCTATAAGCACTTCTAAACAATTGTACCAATTACATACATATGAACGTCATATCATTCCATCAGGGTCATATAGTCTACCAAGCCTTGTACGATCTGATCTGGGATGAGAGACGGGACACCTTGTAGCACTATGGGTCGTACTTCCACACCTTGTGCATTCATGATCTCTAATCTAAGAGTTTTGTGGAGATAAAATAATTAAAATGACCATATAACTCTTATAAATGTTCATGGTCTTGTAAGTAAGTGTTGTTATAAGATAAAACAAATAAAATGGCCATACAACATATCAAATCGTCTCAGAACAACTAGAACATCGGCAAAAAACGTCTACATCCATTCATGTGAATTTAAAATATTTTTTTTTCACAAAGACAGTCTACAACGTCTCAGAGCAACTACCACCACATCTCAAAACACTAGAACCACGTCCAAAAACTTCTACATTCAGACATGTGAATTTAAACTGATTTTTTCACAAAACATCTCACCTCGTCTCAGAACAACTAGAACCAAGTCCAAAAACGTCTACATCCATTCATGCGAATTTAAACTGATTTTTTTCACAAAGATAGTCTACCACGTCTCAGAACCACGTCTTAAAAAACTATCACCAAGTCCAAAAACGTCTCCATCCAGACATGTGAATTTAAACTAATTTTTTCACAAAACATCTGAACTCATCTCAGAACAACTAGCACCATGTACAAAAACGTCTACATCCATGCATGTGAATTTAAACTGATTTTTTTTTAACAATGACAGTCTGCCACTTCTCAAAAAACTAGCACCTCATCTCAAACAACTAGAACACGTCTAAAACGTCTATATCCAGACATGTGAATTTAAACTGATTTTTTCACAAAACATCTAACCTCGTCTCAGAACAACTAGAACCTCGTCCAAAAACGTCTACATCCATGCATGTGAATTTAAACTGACTTTTTTCACAAAGACAGTCTACCAAGTCTCAGAACCACTAACACCTTGTCTTGAAAAACTAGAACCATGTCCATAAACGTCTACTTCCAGACATGTGAATTTAAACTGATTTTTTCACAATAACATCTCACATCGTCTCAGAACAACTAGAACCACATAAAAAAAAATCTACATACATGCATGTGAATTTAAACTGATGTTTTTTAACAAATACAGTCTACCACGTCTCAGAACAACTAGCACCACGTCTCAAACAACTAGCACCACGTCCAAAAATGTCTACATCGTCTCAGAAAAAATAGCACCACGTCCAAATTCACTTGAATGGATGTAGACGTTGCTGGACCTGGTGCTAGTTTTTTGTGACGTAGTTCTAGTTGTTTGGGACGTGGTGGACTGTCTTTATGAAAAAATCAGTTTAAATTCACACACATGAATGTAGACGTTTGTGGACGTGGTGGTAGTTGTTTTTGACGGGGTGCTAGTTATCTGGGACGTGGTGGAATGTCTTTGTGAAAAAATCAGTTTAAATTCACACACATGAATGTAGACATTTGGTACTTGTTGTTTTTGACGTGGTGCTAGTTGTCTGGAATGTGGTGGACTGTCTCTAAGAAGTATTTTGGGAAGAATAAATTTGGATGTTTGAAATCCGAATCTATGTTTCCGTTTTTTTTTTTTTTTTTTTTTTTACCTTTTACAACTGATTCAAATTTGTAAAATTCGAAACTTTTAATAAATTAGTGTTTCGAATTTTTCAAATCCGAGAGGCCCCTTTCAGTCCACACACCAATTTTTTAGTCCACACCCTAAATTTTTAACCCCCATTTGGTCCCGCCCGCATGAAGCAGGTTACATCAATGAGACCGAGCTTCGACTATGACTCAAGTGTGGTGAGCATCGCACCTTTCCAAATCAGGTAGTTTCCTTCATTCAATGCTCCTGGTACCAGTTGGATTCCAAGATGATCAGATCCATGCAGTTTTAACTGCTCCTCATAGAAGGCTTCATCAATCATTATTCGTTCAGCCGTTTCATCAAACAGCTCATGACCATCAGGTTTGCCAATCTCCATTTATCACAAATCGCGGCACCAAAACAACGATGTGAGATAATCAAAAGAAAAATAATCAGAAGAAAAACTGAAATCAAACAGGCTCTGATACCATCTTACAATTTCAGTTACTTGAGAATCAAAACAATCAAGAAATTCTGGGAAGGAGAAGGAGAAAACGAAGTTCAGAGAAGGAGAAGTGAAGACTCAGGAAAGAAACGTGAAGGCTTAGCTTGGAAGCATTTTTTTCTCTTGTTAATTTTTGTATTGTAACTCTATTTATATACAAAAAATAAATGATAACTGCCTTGCTTTCTTACTAAGCTAATTACACTGCTGCCAGCTCATCAACAAACTAACCAAAACAGTTACTAACTAATCCAACTCAGCAAACTAACTAAGCAGTCTAGTTAATTAACTTAACAGGAAGCTAATAACATTCATATCCAAGCTGTGAAGCTCCCGATTGACAACTCAAGCTCACTTCCTCTTCCTGGTACTACTTGCTTGACATCTTCAGCTAAATTAAATCCTTCTCCAAAGGCAGCTGCAGCTTCTGCTTCATAGTTCTGCTGCTGCTGATGTTTCTGTTTATCCAACAACATGTGGCCAATTTTGGATTATTGGGTAAACCTTCTATTTTTGGTTATTTACGTTATTCTTTTTTCATGTGTATACAGATTTACTGGCCATGAAAATTTAATTGTTGTGTCACTGGAAAAAGACTAATGGAGAAAGGGAAAAACACGTTTGATTATGCAAATGGTTTGATAATGGCCAAAATATTTAGGGAAGCCTTCAGAAGAATACATAATAATGTGACCCGAGAGAAGAAAATCAGAAACTCTCAGAGTACATTACATAAGCAAAAAAAGTGAGGTTTGCGTCTAAACATATTGTCATTTATAAGTTCACAAACTTAATTATCAGTGGTCATGAACAAAATTACTGATTTTAGCATCTTATTTGCCATTAAGAGTGACAATAGTTACTTGGAATGTTGCTGAAAGACTTGCACATGAGGAATTTGAGATCAACAAGTGGTTTTCTGTGCAAAAACCCTCTTATATTTACATTCCTGGGTAAGTACTTCACGTATGTGTATGCTCTTCCATATGCTGCCTGATACGCTTGCTTACCTGTATATTATCTATAGCTGCTCATCAGATTTTTATCCTCACTGATTTGATCATAGGAGTCTCCTTATCTTCCAATTGTTTCAGAACCTTGTTTATCTTGTGGTGTGGATATTGGCATGCTACAATGCATTTTCTTGTCTCTTCTTTTTTTATTTTTTATTTTTTCTTTTCAGATTTTCTTCAGCTCACTTTTGTGTTAAAAGTGTGTTTATAATGAATTTTACATTTTTAGGCATGAAGCATTTGATTTGCAACATTTTGCATTCCTAAATTAGGAGGAAAAAAAACGCATATCTTTGTATCTTGAAAGCAATACTTCCATAGAATGAGAGATATTTCAATCTGAAAACCTCCCTTCTTTCAGCATTTCTCTTATTTGAGAGACTATATGCGGGTTTTCGATGGTGATCATGGTATTGACACCAACCGCACCTATTATATCTTTTATTCCAAGTATTTTCTAATATTCTTCTCCATATTGTTTTGTGTTTTCCACTTTGCCGTGATTATAGTAATTTGTCCATCCTGCAAGCATGCGGATTCATGATTTGTTTTTTTTTTTTTTTTTTTTCCGGTGGTGCAGTTAAGAAGATGGGATGTTCTTTTGGATTTATCTGTGGGATTATATGGGTTGACATGATTTTCCATCATTTTTTCATTTGGACTATTGAATTTTTAATTCTCAATGTGTTTTATGTAGCGATTTTGTCCTCTTCTCGTTCTTGTTCAGATCAAATAAAGATTGATTCGGTACTTTCTGCAGAATTATCTCTCTTATTTTTTCTGTTTTTCTTAATTATTCTTCAATCTATCTACTGTTGGATTTGTACTAAAGAAGCAATCTATTAGCATTTTTTAGATGTCAGTACGAATAATCAAATATTTGGTAATTTTTTTCCTCATGAAAATTAACTTCATTATCAACTCATGATCTTTCTCTGATAGTAGCTGAACCATTTCTGCACCTAAGCACCTTCAGATGCACTCATTACGAGTTTCTGCTGCTTCATTTTGCAGCTCTTTGTTTCATCTCATTCCCTACAATTTATTGACGAAAACACGGTTGGTAACAAAATACTGGAGAATGTGAATGAAGGTTGAGTGCCCTTTTTTTAAACTTTATGGTCTACAATCTGTCTTTCCCTCTTCTCACCAGCCTTTACCCTAGCAACAAATGATCAGTGCCATACTTTAAAAGAAGGGGTTACTCACTTGAGTGTTTTTATAGCTCTTTTCCTTGTACCCTTGTCATTCCCTTCAGTGTCATCTCTTTTTGTATAGTTTGATTATTTCTAAAGAACTATTTGTTTGAATGTTCTAATTGTGAAGGTTTGTGCTGGTGTTTCTGAAGACTTGGGAAGTGCTTTATGGCTGCTCGCCGAGAAATTACTAAGTCTTATCTGGTAACTTTATCTTTATTAATCTATAATTAGTGAGATATCTGTAGTCCAACTGCTGTTGGAAGTTATACTTTATAAACCTTGAAGGTTTCTGATTTCATAGTGGTATAATAGTGTTGTTCTGGACTTGAGTTTTAGATTCTTTAACATGTTAGATCATGAAAAGGCATATATTGTTCATTGCACATGTGGATTTTGTGGATTCCTACGAAGATAGAAGGTGCGAATATCATCATGGTAATACATATAAGTAATCATGCATCATCAATTGACATTTTTCTTATAATGTGGTTGACACCAACTTCTACAGAAAAGGGCCAACTGAGGATTTCAATTTTCATTATTGCAACACTGCTTTCAGTACGGTTGGAAGTAACCAGACATGCCGATTCCATGTAGTAGATACCAGATTTTTCTTGAGAGAACTTTGAAATATGTTGGTATTCCTTTTTTTCTTTTTGTAAGCAAGTGCTGATGTGCCTCAAAATACGTTGTGCATCTTGGCTTCGGGGAGATTTTCTCATTCAGAGATGAAGTCACATAAGATATTAATTTTTTAAATTTAATCTTTATTAGATAGGTTACATGCGTGGTGTTCATATTGTATGAGGATTTTTCTGTGAACTAATTGGAAGTTTGGAGTGCGAAAAACACACCAAAATAAAAACCTAGTTTCAACACTAAGGGATTCCAAAACCCCGTCGTGAAGTATGTTAGGTGTCGATCCGACAGAAAGCAACTAAGCCTTGAAAGATTTAATTTTCTTTTGATTAATGGGCAGGGAAAACATACATAGGCAAGCGAACAATTCACAAAGCACAAAAAATAGCAAGATTGGGAAATAGGGTTGAGTTTGAGGAGGAGATTCGGCCACCATTTGAGTTCAGGTTGTGTTATACTACTTTGGATAGGTACGATTATATCGGGTTCGTTCCTGTCCAGCCATTTAAACCTATAGTTGCAGTTCGCGGGTCTCGATGTCTCTCCGAATAGAAACAGAATCCCTTCCGATTATAACTCACCTCGGGGAAGAAAAATACACAATCTCGGTCCAGCTATGAACATGCAAGGAGAAACAGCTATTTTACTAAAATCCAACAATAAGTAAGAAACAACCATCCGCAGTATATACAACTAAAGGAATCGAACAATACTTACAACACCTACTACTGATGACCGATAAGAAGTCTACCGTAATTCTCAAGCGGTGGGCAGTGGCATAACCTTGCGAGCGGTGAACTCCTTGACTGGACTACGGTCAAAAGGGAAAGTGTTGCAGCAGGTTCGTTTCCACCAACACTAGCTCATCCGGGGCTTCCCCTCCAATATGGAGCTTAGCACTCCATCGATCCAAGCTCACAACCCAGCAATGGTAAAACCCTAGCTCAAAGAGTACTCAAGAAGATTTCTAAGTGGCCGAGATGAGAAATGAACACAAGATGCCCTAATGGACTTGTCTCTTTGGTATTTATACCCACTACACATTAGGGTTCTAATTAACTATAAATGCAAGGTTACAATTGTAACTTCTGTGCAAGGGTTGGTCTTCAAGTGGCAGCCAACTAGGTTTTTCCTTCCTTTTGACTTTTCCTAAGTCTTTAGCTTGCTTAGCACTCTTCAACAATGTTTCCCAGACCAGAATTGTTCATGGATTCATCACATTTTCATTCGTTACCTGCAGTTCACAATCAACCGTTATAATTCGTTAAAACCTTTAGAATTCAGGGATACCTATACTTAGTCAAGTGGATTAAATCGTGAAAATCTGTGATAATTGTGATGAATCCCGTGCACTCCACCGACCTACACTTAAAATCTTGCTTGTCCTCAGGCAAAGTAGATCAAACTCTAAGGAAATTCAAGCAGCTGCCCATTGAGTATGCTCCAAAGGTTTTAAGTACTCCTAGATATAGGATTTTAAAACAAGACAAGACAACCTCATGAACAGCATTAGCTTAGGCAAGACATATGAATGCAGCTAAATATGAAAGAGTCATATTAGAAGTATTTTCTATCCAGTTATCCTCTCAAAGTAAGCTCATAAAAGCTGTAATCAATATAGGGGATTGTAACTGTATGCTAGACTCTCAAGACTCCTGCCAAGAAGTATCAACCATATGTTTGAAAGAAGATCACATCTCCTCGCTAATCTTTAATATGAAACATCAATCAGAAATGTACAAAAGGGGTTAAGGCTCAGAATTCAAGATAGGGACAGAAAAAGTTTAAATCTAGAAAACAGAGGTTTCATAATTCAAATGGCTCACTGCTATTTAAACACTTCATGTGAGGCTTTAGTTTGGATCCCTTTGTTATACTTATAGAAGGGTACATGGTTTAAATATCCCTCACTTCCTCATTCAGATTTTTTTTGAGTTTTTTTTCTTTTTTGGTTTGTAGGTATAGGGCTTTGAGATCCCTTACTTCTCCATTTTCTTATCTTCCAACTAAAGCAGGTGCACATGTAATTTATAACTGACTGAGGATCCATCTATATGTTATTAGCCATTTTAGCATTCAAGCAACAAGCAAGCTTCTTTGGTGGGTATATAAATGATAGATCGAGATAGAAAGGTTAAGGGGTTTGATGCATTCTGCTCAGCTCAAAGAAAGGATGTGGTTCTAGGGGATGGTCCTAAAGGATATTGTGTGTGGGGGAAGAGGGGGTTGAACAAGTAGGGTTCTAGTTAATTTTCATCATCTCAACATTTCATATCCAAATCAAGCAGTGACGTGCAAAATTTTCACAAATTCTAAATACTCTTCTCAGCAGAGATCATTCATTACTCAATCAAAAAGTAAGCAGTCCAAGAATTACTTACATAGGCTCAACCAAGCTCACTCAAATGAATTCAGCCATGTAATGAATGAAACAGAAAATAACTCGTTGACCTCATTTCACATTCAACATTATCCCATCTAAAGCAAGCTAATACACTCAACAAGTTCAGTCTTGTCACAGTATGTACTGGATGTTGTTTGAAAGAGTATTGATAAAATATTCTCTGGGGTAAGAACTATGTAATCAGTTGCACAAATTTCTAAAAAATCGAATAGTTTGATGACTTACCTATACTTCTATTCTCGCAAGATTTTATCTGAAAACTACTATTTCCATTTGCACTTAGAGTTTTCAATGTCTCTACTAAGTATAAAAATTGTCATGCAAAAATGGGAGAGGTGAACTGTGCGCCCCTACTTGGCAAATATGCACCAAAAATACTCATCCCTGATCCTAAGTGTGTGCTAAAATTTACATCAGATCGTTACGCTCAATCATAAAGGAACAAGTTAAAGTTTAGAGTGCTCCTGATGGCCATTTTTGCATTATACTCCATGCAATATTTCCATTCCACTAAGTTCTTGCAAAATAATCACTTAGATTACTACCATTAATATCTACAAAACTACGAAGCTATTGAGACTTGCAGAAAGAAATACTAAGATAATTAAAAACAAAGGAAAGAAATAAATGTTTATTGTTGGGGTGCTTCCCAAAATTGCTATATTTGCAGTTTTCAGCTCGACTCCTAATTCTAGCATTTCTCAGGATCCTTCTAGAATCATTCAATCTCTTACGCAGACAAGTGCACAATTTTCAGACATTCCGACTATTCTTTCCCATGCAGGGCGGTCTGCACCCTTCGGATGTCCTTTGTCTGCCTTTCTGTTCTTTTTAGCTCACTTTCTACCTGAGTTACTTTCTCTTTTTTCAACTGTGCTGGCTTGCCTCTTGGTGATCGGCTGTTCCTCATGATCTGAGTTTGCAGATACTGTTCAGCACACTATGTCACCATCGACAAGTTCTGATCTGATACTCCTTGACTCCCAGTTTTAGAGGTTGAATCGCTCTCCAGATAGCTATCATCAGTCCCAGTGCCGACACCGTCATCTTCTTCTGAATTTTCTCAAACCTTCACTTTTTGAGGTTACTTTATTCTCATTTTCTATTATTGTGCCTTCAGCTGTCTCAAGAGATTCATTTTCCACCCCCAATCCTTCAAGTTTCATTTCATTAGTGTGTTCAGTACCTTCTTGACTATCTTTGGACTCTTCACACTGGTCAACAACCACATCATTCATTTCATTTTTTTCCTTCAGTTCTGTTTGTGTTTGCCATCAATACCACCAAATCATTTAATCATACAGTCTCTGTTCTTGCTCGTTAATCATAGTTGGTTCCAAATACATCAAAGGTGATCATCTGGTCCTTAATTTTTAGTGTCGCATCTCCATTATCCAGAAATGGTATCCCCATGATGATTGGTACCTCAATGTCTTCTTCCATGTCCACTATGATGAAGTCGGCAGGAAGGATAACTTTATTCATATGTACCATCACATTCTCAATCATTCCCTTTGGCACCACCTTAGACCAATAAGACATGTACAAAGTGATGTTTGAGGTAACCATGTCCTTGATAATCCCAAATGATTCAACAGTTGAATAAGGCATTAGATTTATCCCAGCGCCAGGGTCACAAAGGACCCTTGGGAACTCTCTAGATCCAATCTAGCAGAGGATTATGCACATCCCATGATCCTTAGATTTTAAAGGGATTTCAGCAGTTGCAACGTTTTCCACATTCACAATAGGTGTAACCATTTCGTAATTGAATTGGCTCTTCTTAGCTAGCAATTCATTTAGCAACTTCAGATATTTGGGGGCGTGCAAAAACTGGTCAGCCAAACTCTCATGTGAGATTCATTCATTAACTCAATGAATTTTTGTTTTATCCGTGTGTCTACAATTTTGACTGGCTTTTTGAAAGGGAAAGGAGGTTGAGGGCTATCCTTCTGAATGACCCTGGTCTTAGTTGAATATTCTTTTCTTCTTAGTTGTTCATCTTCAATTTCAACCTCTTCATTACTCACTGCCTCTACTTTCTCCTTCATTTCAAACTTCCCATCAACTTTCTTAGGCTTCTTTGGTTTAGCACTGCTACCCCCCGATACCTTTCCACTCCTCAAGGTCACAGACATATAATGCTCTATGTTAGATGGGTTCTGTTCAGCGTTACTTGGAAGATTCCCTCTCTGACGATTGGCATTGTTGCTCAAAAAGGTCCAAACTGTGCCTATACATCCTTCATCACTCTCTTGATTTTATCCATCTCTTTCCTTGTGCTTTCCAGATTGTTTGACATATCATTCATCCAAGAATCCTACCGAGAGGATCATGTTCCACTTGATTATCCCCAATTTCTTTTTGGCTGTTGTTGGTTCCACCCTGATTGATTACTCCTCTGATTGTATCATTGTTGGGGTCCATTGTTTTGGAAGTTACCAGTTGGTTTCCCTTCTCTATTCTAATTTCCCCAGTTCGGAGGACCCTGTCCATTCTGTACATTGTTAGCATGGGGTTTGTTAGGACATTCAAAACTCTGTTGAGGTCCCTGACAGTTCCAGCACGCTATCACAGTTGATTCTCCAGTAACTTGGTATACCTCCATACATTCATCATTTGCCATGTCCTGTTCATAGATTGCAGATGCCAATTGCCTTCCCTTGGACTATATTCGCATCTCTTTCAGTTGTGCCTCCATGGCAGGCAAACGAATCTTCTCATCATTAGCCAGCTATGCATTCTCCAAAGTTTTCTCCTTTTTCCTCACACTGTGCGAACGCTCGTAAGCCCATTCATTAGTAGAGAGTGCCTTGTTGTCTTATAATTCTCTACCTTTCTCCATGATTTTGTATGTCAGGCTCCCTTCGGCACTTACATTCACCGTACCTAAAGTGTGTTGATCCAAATCTCGGTAGAAAATGTGTAATTCTCTTCCTGCTTGTATTCCATAGTTAGGCCATCTCCTCATCAAGTTTTGAAACCTCTCCCATGCAGCAGCAAAAGATTCTCCTTCCTCCTATTTGAACTTATGTATCTCGTTCATTAACTTCTCAATTTTGGAAAGAGGGTTGTACTTTCTCAAAAACTTCTCATTCAATTCGGCAAATATCTGAATTGAGTCATCTGGCAAGGCATTCATCTAACTGCTAGCGATCAATCTCAATGAAAAAGGGAACAAAATTCTTCTCAGCTGATCATCACTAAGGTTCTAGACTTTAGTGGTGTTACAAAGAGCTAAAAACTTTTTCAAATGGTCATTGGCTTTATCATCCTCTGCTCCATAAAAGTGCGATCCACTCTAAATCAAAGTAATCAGATTCAGCTAAAGCCATTGCAAGAACTACCACCTCGTCAGTGCTACAAAAGTTGGGGGCAAAGAATTGCCCAAAAGTTTTCCTAGGTGGCGGTGGTTGCTGTTGTTGTTGTTGTTGATCTTGACGAGGATGCTGCTCAGCCATTTATTCTTCTACTCTCTCATTGTTTCTCCTAGTCCGTGTTAGGGAGTTTTCCAACTCCATTCTAACAAGCCTTCAACACCAGCAAACCTTGTCTGAACCATGCACTACTCAAGAACTCCTGCACACAAACTTGAAAGAAAGTTAAATCACACAGGAGCTACCGTGCTCCCCGGCAACGGCACCAAAAATGGGGTGCAGAAAACACACCAAAATAAAACTTAATTTTCAAAAAAATGAAGGAATTAAGATCTGGTCCGGGCCAAATAAAAAATCTCACTTTCGTACTATGTATTCCAAAATCGAAGACATTCGATCGAGCCCAAACTCTAAAATCAATTCCCATGAGCGGATCTAGGCTTATACTTGTTAGAATTATTAAACTACACGCTAAAAATTAAATCTTTCAGTAAAAGCGAAATTAAAGATTACACCTTTGAAGCGTGTCCCTTAGCGAATAAGAAAAAATCCAATATTTGATGTAAAAATCAATCTTTAAGCTTTCTCCACAAAGAGTCCCTCAAATGTCTCCAAACAAACATGGAAATTGAGTGGGCAATTGTCTACCCAGTAAATCTATCAAGATCCAAGAAAAACCCCACGAAGAAAACCCATGAAGAAACCCGCTGAAAAATTCAAAATCTCGTCAAAAAAATGCTGAACTCACCGGCAAAGTCACTGCCGCTAAAGACGCGACACCGCTGGCTGGGCAGATTCCACTTCGCCGGAATTTCTGGGTTCATCGGAATCCTGCTGCTGGTTGGAAGTTGCTAGCTGCTGGAATTCCTAAAAGCTTCACCGGGAATCTGATATTGAATCTTCTAGATAGAAATCTAGACCGACCGACTTCGAAAAAGATCTTCAAGAAATATGAAGTTCTATATGAAGTTCTCACTAATTAGCCCAAGGATTATTTATTCGATCCACTTCGTCAATTAAATACTTATTGACCAAAGGATTATTTCTTAACCCACTTTGTCAATTAAATATTAATTAACCCAAGGATAAATATTTACTTAATCCACTTTGCCAATTAGTCCAACGCATAGTTAATCGTACCACTAATGAATTAATTATGGAACTACCGCTCAAAATGAAATTTCTTCCCGGTTCCACTTTAATTATTCTTTTATCTTCCCACGTCAAAGATATAGTGCTCGTCAGTTTATTAATTTACTAATAAATAAATTAATTGACTTCTTGTCATATGAGATTAGTACCACTCGACCTTATTTTTATACTGAACATAAGTCCACCGACCGAGTATAGTATAATAATCCTTACGAGCTCATCTCGGGAGCACCATCACCCTGGATGAACCGGTACATGGTTTTATTTCGACAAGGAATGACACAATAAGAAATCAAACATGCATACCCAACTTACCGAGATCTAGGCCTCAATTGACCGCAACCTTTGGAAAATCAAAGTACACTATGTCTAACCCTCATGTCCGCTCTAGTCTAGGGATTAAGATAATAGAATATAAGACTCAAATTAACTATGAATATTAGTACAAGTTAATTCGATCCTAAATCGGTCATGTTCAATATGGCCCGGGCACATCCATATGATTCAATTAGTGTAGACAAACTAATTTTCGAATCATACAATAACCTAAACGACAGTATGTCCAAACTATCTCAGTTATGAGCTTTATTTATATATCATAATTTTAACCATTGATAAGATCTACTATGTCGCACCAAACACCTTATCATCTAGACATATGATATAAAGAGACAATTTATAATACTGAAACACAATCGATATGTAATTGGAAAATAGTTTTAATACAAGCAAAGCTTTTCAGTATTCAAAACTAACAATTTCCCACTAATACTCAAAGTTGCGGCTTTCAAGTATAAAAACTGTTCAATACACTTATTCTGCTGCCATAACAAAAACTAGAAAACTCTCGTGTCTCACTTAAGTATCTAACTCCCATGCCCTCTACGTGAGTCTCAAAGACTTTTGGAGTCAATGCCTTTTTGATTAGATCTACAAGGTTTTCTGCTGATGCTATCGTGGACACGACTATGTATGCTCTCTTTACGATCAGGTGGTACTTGCGCTCTATGTGTTTACTCACTTTGTGGGCTCGTGGTTCTCTTGGGTTAGCAACTGTACCATTGTTATAACAGTAAATTATGATAGAACTTGGAAATTAAGGAATCACATCTAAATCCACTATGAAGTTCTTGAGCCATACAGCTTCTCTCGCTGCCTTTGATGCTGCAACGTACTCAGCTTCCAAGGTGGAGTCTGCCACGCATTTCTACTTGACACTCCGCCAAACTATGGCTCCACCTTCCAGAGTAAACAGAAACCCAGAGGTAGACTTACTATTGTTCATATCACCTTGGAAATCTGAATCTGTGTAACCCTTTGAAATAGCTATTGCGCTCGATAGATCAAAACATGGCTTATCGTCCTGCCCAAATACTTGAGGATGGACTTGACAGCCTCCTAATGAGCTTTTATAGGGTTACTCTGATATCTGCTAACCATGCCAACGGAAAGCAAATATCAGGCCTGGTACACAATATGGCATACATGAGACTTCCCACTGCAGATACATAGGGAACTGTCTTCATTGCTTGTATCTCTTCAACGGTCTTGGGAGGCTGCTCCTTAGATAAATGCACTCCATGTCTTAAAGGTAGTGTACCCTAATTGGACTTCTACATGTTAAAACAGGCCAGAATTGTGTCTATGTATGAAGCCTGAGAGAGTGTCAATGAAAGTCTCATATGATCTCGAATGATCTTGATCCCAAGGATATGTCTAGCTTCTCCCAAATTCTTCATATCAAACTGCTTGGACAAGCATGCCTTTACGTCTGATAATACATTCTTACTATTGCCACTAAGAATAATATCATCTACGTAAAGTACAAGAAACACCACCATATTTCTATCACGCCTGTGGTATACACACTGCTCATTCAGACACTGAGTAAATCCATAAGACTGGATTACCTCATCAAAATGGAAGTTCCAAGATTTGGATACTTACTTATGTCCATAGATAGACTTCTTGAGCCTGCAAACCTTGTGTTCTGGGCCTTCTGCAATGAATCTCTCTGGTTGTTGCATAAAGATGGTCTCCTCAAAACTTCCATTAAGGAAAGCTGTCTTGATGTCCATCTGCCAAATATCATATTATAAATGAGCAGTTATGGCCAAGAGATTCTGGATCGACTTAAGCATAGCTACCAGGGAAAAGGTATTTTCATAATCGACACCCTTTGTCTCGTGTACCCCTTCGCCACAGCTATGTGATATCTTGTGCAATATTCTGTGGTGTATCTACATATACTGGTGCATCTAGAATACTGGATTGTCCCCTAAGCTCCTCTAGTATGATCTTGCTACTGAGCTTGTGATCTAAAATATAGTCCTCTTCTAAAAATCTAGCGTTAGTGCTAACCACCACCTTCTGATCCTCAGGACTATGAAATAGACCACCCTTGGTTCCTCTGGGATATCCTTCAAATAACATTACCTCTGACCTCACATCTAACTTGCCTGCATCTGCCTCAAGCACATGTGTTGGGTAACCCCAAATCCTGATATGTCTGATACTAGGCTTTTGCCCGGTCCATAATTCCACAGGGGTCGAAGGCACAAACTTAGATTGTACAAGGTTCAGAATGTAAGCTGATGTCTCCAAAGCATATCCCCAAAACGAATTGGGACACTCACTGTAACTCGTCATAGATCTCACCATATCCATAAGAGTCATGTTCCTCCTCTCTGCTACACCATTCTACTGGGGTGTGCCAGGTGCAGACAACTGGGACTGAATACCCTCATCTGAAAAATAGCTCATAAATTCTCTAGAGAGGTATTCGCCACCACGATTAGATCGTAGTGTCTTGATACTTTTACCATGATGCTTCTCCAGATTTTCCCTAAACTCTTCGAACTTGCCAAAGCATTCAGACTTGTGGAGCATTAGGTAAATATACCCATATCTAGGGTAATCATCTGTGAAGGTCACAAAGTACTCACAACCACCTCTAGCCAGAATTGGCATAGGCTCACATAAGTCAGAGTGAACCAACTCTAAAACTTCTTTGGCCCTATACCCCTTTGCCTTGAAAGACCTTTTGGTCATTTTACCCTCCAAGTAAGACTCACAGGTTGGATAACTGTCAATCTCCAATGAGTCCAAAGACCTATCATTGACCAACCTTTGAATCCTACTAAGGTTGATATGACCCAGTCTGTGGTGCCAAAGATAAGTTTGGTTCATTTGCGAATGTTCTTTTCTCTTACTATGGTTTGATGATGTGTTATTAATCTCAGTGTTTTGCACTACAGGGGAATTAGTCTTAATTAAGAAAATATTATCAACCAACGAACCGAAACATATAAGTTTCTTATTCTTTCTAACATTAACAGAATCATGAGAAAAACCAAACTTATTACTATCCTTCAAAAGCTTAGAAACTGAAAGTAAGTTCTTTCTGAAGCTAGCAAAATAAAGACAATCTCTCAAAACTAAAACAATATTATTTGAGAAAATAAGCTTGACAACTCCCACTGCAACAGCTGATACTCTGGTAGTATCTCTTAAGTAAACCTGTAACTCAGCATCTCTAAGCTTCTGGGTTACTTGGAACCCCTGCAAAGAATTACAAACATGATCAGTGGTTCCTGAATCCACACACCAAGTATTTGTGGGAATCAACGCTAAATATGTCTCAGTAACAAAGGTGAAATTAGTCATACCTTTCAGTTTTGGGCAATCCTGCTTCCAATGTCCTGTCTTGCCACACTTGAAGCACTTACCTCTCGACTTGTTTTTCTTGGCAATCGCTGGGTTGGGTCCATGAATGGCAGTTTTCTTCTAGGTCTTTTTCTTTTTCTTTCTGGCTTTGGGCCCTGAAGAAGATCCTGAAGGCCGGACAGTTGCCAAAGCTTGCTTCTTCTAATTGAAGAGGCCTTCAGCTAACACCAATGTAGTCAAGAGCTCGTGAAGAGTATAAGCACACTGGCTCATATTATATTTTAACCAAAACTGCTCAAAAATCTAAGGTAAGCTCTGGAGGATAATATCATTCTCAGTCTCCCAGTTAATCTCTCCTCCCAAAACCTCGATTTCATTGATGTTTGCCATCATGTCAAGCACGTGATCCCGTATAGAAGTGTCTTCAACCATCTTGGCGTTCATCGGCTTCCTCCTAGCTATCTGTCTGGCTGTCTGCCCTGATGCCCAAACATGTCCTTAAGGTTGGCCATCATATCAAATGCTGAGGTCATCAACTGATGCTGGTGCTACAGAACATTTGACATAAATACCAAAATGTAGCACCTGGTCATCTCATCAGCTTTCTTCCACCTTTTATGAGCCTCCTTATGCTCAGGGGTGGAATCATCAGTGGGTGTATCTAGGCACACTTCTATGAGCACGAACTTGTAACCCTCCGTGGTAAGGACAATGTCCAAGTTATGTTTCCAATCAATGTAATTTGGGCCAGTCAGTTTGTTTTCTTTAAGTGTGACAGCAAATGGATTAAACGACATATAGAAAGCTGAAAATAAATAAAAATAGAAGTTTTAGTATTTTATCTTTTTAGAAAATATTAACACCGTCAAAATAATATAATCAAATCCACCAACATCTCGTTTACCGGGATTCATGTAGGTCACGATCGTGTGAATGTCTATGCTAGTCCACATTCATTCGAGAAGAATCAATTTCATTAATTTCACTATCTGACCAAGCGATCTATTGATTAATTAAATTAATAGTCGGTGATTTTAGCTGCACACATAAGTAGCATAACCTTGTTGAGAGGGATACTACAAACGTTACACTAAGTATATGCTATTACGTGACTTCTTAGTTTGTTACGTAGGATACTTATGCGCCTCAGATAGAGAGGGTGTGGCAGTTCTCCAATTAAATGCACTATTGTCATCTCTTTAGAAATTCAATCTAGTGATCTTATGAATAAAGACTCATCCGATATGGAGGAAGACCCCAATGCCAACGCGCAAGTCTATTCACATCACATATGAATTTGTAATGGAGGCCATGAGGATATAAACTAACCCGCTCCCACTTAGATTCTCAAATTGAGGCTTTTTACGGTTTTAAGATGCAACGTCTTAACTTAGTCATTTCTAACTTTAGCTATTTGCACCCATAAAACCATTTATTTTCGATTATGCATAAAAAACATTAAACAAAAATGCACAAGCAACAACCAGGAAATATAAAGCGGGAAATAAATATGTGATTAAATATTTCTTGACTATTATGGCCTTCTCAATCGTTGTTTCCTTTTGACGCCTTGTTGACTCGTCCCGTCGCATCGCTCTCACTCGTTATTTGGATTCCTCCTAATTCGTTTGGGTTTTCTCGATTTTCTACGTAATTTAGAATCACCCAAAATTACGATAAACCAAAACCCATGAATATGAGTTACCCAGAATAACGTCTTCATCATTTACATAAAATTCCTAAATACAAGGCTTGTCTAGGAAAATAAAGACGACATTTAGAATAAATCCTACTACAAGATTAATCTAATCATACACGGCTTCCAACTCATGGTTATGACTATTACACACATTCAAAATCAAAATAAAGACGAGCTCGGACAAGTGTCGGGGTTTACAAATGAATGTAAAACCGTAATGCCAGGAATACTAACCACCTGCAATAAAACCGCGTAATAAATCTAATAAATAGAAATCCAAAACCTTGACTCTGATACCAATTGAATGAATTAAGATCCGGTCCGTGCCAAATTCAAAATCTCACTTTCATGCTATGCATTCTAGAATTAGAGATTTTCGATCGAGCCCTAACTGTAAAATCAATTCCCATGAGCGGATCTTGGCTTATACTTGTCAGATCTATTAAACAACATGCTAAAAATTAAATCTCTAAGTAAAAGCGGAAATAAAGATTATACCTTTGTAGCGTGTCCCTTAGCAAATAAGAAAAATCCAATCTCTGAAATAAAATCGAATCTTTAAGCTTTCTCCACAAAGAGTCCCTCGAATGTCTCCAAACAAACCCAAAAATTGAGTGGGCAATTTTTTACCGAGTAGATCTATCAAGATCCAAGAAAATGCACAAAAAAACCCGCCAAAAAATTCAAAATCTTGTCTGAAAAAGGTTAAACCAGCCGGCAAAGTCACTGCCGCTGAAGAACGTGACACCGCTGGGCAGATTCCACTTCGACGGAATTTTTGGGTTCACCGGAATCCTGCTGCTGGCCGAAAGTTGCTAGCTCCCGAAATTCCTAAAACCTTCACTAGGAATCTGATCTTGAATATTCTAAATAGAAATCTAGACCGACTTCGAAAAAGATCTTCAAGGAATATGAAGTTCTCTCTCTGGGCCTTTATCTCTCTAAGTGGCAAGACTTGTCTTGCAAGTTCCTTATAATGTTTTCAAGGCATGACTTATTTTATTTATAGGATCGTCAAGAGAGACCTAGTGGGCTCTTGAGTTGGGCCTTAGTGTTAGACTTAGTTGATTTTCTTATTCTCACTAGACTAGTCAATACTAATTAGCCCAAGGATTATTTATTCGATCCACTTCGTCAATTAAATACTAATCGACCCAAGGATTATTTCTTAACCCACTTTGTCAATTAAGCATTAATTAAACCAACTATAAATATTTACTTAATCCACTTTTCCAATTAGTCAAACACATAATTAATCGTACCACTAACGGATTAATTATGGAACTAACGCTCAAAAGGAAATTGCTTCCCGGCACCCTTTAATTATTCTTTTATCTTCCCACGTCAAAGATATAGTGCTCATCAATTTATTAATTTATTGATAAATAAATTAATTGACTTCTTTTTATCTGAGATTAGTATCGCTCGACCTTATTATTATACCAGACATAAGTCCACCAGCCGAGTTTAGTATAATAATCCTTACATGCTCATCTCGGGAGCACCTGAAAGATTCTCTGCCCGGGCCTAGCCAGAAACCCACTTTCATGCTATGCATTCCGAAATCAGAATCTCTGGCCAGGCCTAGACGCAAGCACAATCGTTATTCCAACCCTTTTGAAAAAACATTGCGCAGGATCTGGGTTTGCACTTATTCGATTTACCACGCAACAATAATTTTCTAATTAAAAGTGGAATCTTAAAAAAATACCTTTGAAGCATACACTCAGGTGATTCTCTTGTATGCCTCAAGACTTTTCTTGTATACTGTGTAGGCAGCAATCTAACCAGCAACTTGATCAGCTAATCACCATAATCCACCTGCTAGAAAATTCCAGCACCGCTATACCTGGCACGTACAATCAACGCACTGCCCGGAGAGAGAGAAGGCTACACATTCCTACCAAAATTCAATAAGAATTTTGGCTGCCTCAAGCCTCGAAAAATCCAAATTTCAGAGAGAGAATTTTCTCTCTCTAAGTTTTCTTGTCTTGAAAACTTATGAATTGTATATGTTGAATAGCTAATCCCTTGTTTATATATAGAGTTATAAGAGAGACCCCAAGTTGGTTTATGATTGGTCTTCCTAATGGGTTTAGGTAATTAATTAGTTTCCAAATCCAATTAGGTAACCAATCTGATAGGATAAACTAAATCCTACTAGATTTCCTAATCTCTAGGATTTCTTAATTCTAATTGAAACTTAAGACTTAATTAATTAATTAAATAGTTCCACTTTGTTAATTACTTAATTAAACCTTAGGAATAATTAATCAATTAATTAATTCTATCTATTCAATTAACCCATTACAAAATTAATCGTACTACTAACGGATTAATTTTGGCTCTACCACCCTACACCATAATTGCTTCCGGAACAACTTAATTAATTTATATTCAAAATCTTCCCACATCAAAGATATATTGCTCATTAATATATTAATTTACAGATAAATTAATTAATTAACCTCTTTAATTTCAAGACTAGTACCACTCGACCTTATAATAAACATAACAAGCTCATCTCGGGAGCACTATCACCTCGGACGCACCGGTACATGGTTTCTTTTCGACAAGCAGCAGCACACCAAAAAACTAAACATGCGCACCCAACCTACCAAGACTATTGGCCAGAATTGACCTCACCCTTTGGCAGATCAAAGTACACTACGTCTAATTCTCTTGCCCGCTCGAGTCTATGGATTGAGAGATAGAATACCAAAAATGATTTGTCTATAAAATCAGTACAAGACAAATCATTCCTAATGGTCAAGTTCAATACGCCCCAGGCATATCTATATGATTCAATTAGTTTAGATAAACCAATTATCCGTATCACATAATAACCTAAACCGATAGTTTGTCCAAATCTATCTCGGTTACAAACCTCATTTACATATTATGTCTTTCAACCAATGATGAGATATACTGTATCACACAAGACACCTCATCATCTACTTACATAATATAAATGGACATATCATGCACAACAAAATATAACCAAAACATAAATCGGTATATTAACTGGGAAAATTTACAATACAAGTATAGCTTATGTATTCAACTCCAACAATCTCCCACTAATACTTAAGTTGTGCTTTAAGTATACATCTACATACAACTCTTATACACTCTGCTGCTATATATCTAGAAAAACTATCATAGCACTCCTAAGTATCTGATCCCCATGCCGTCCATGTGAGGCTCAAAGACTTTTGAAGTCAATGTCTTCCTGAACGGATCTGCAATCTTAGCCACGACCACGTCTTTCCTCTTTACGATGTTTTGTATCAGGTGGTACTTGCACTGTATATGTTTACTCGTCTTGTGGGCTCATGATTCCTTCGAGTTTACTACTGCACCGTTGTTATCACAATACACCGTGATATACTTCTGCAAGCCAGGAATCACATCTAAGTCCACTAGGACGTTCTTGAGCCATATTGCTTCTTTCGCTGCCTCTGATGCGGCAACTTATTCAGCCTCTATGGTAGAGTACGCCACGCATTTCTGCTTGACACTCTGCCAAACTATGGCTCCATCTCCTAGAGTAAACACATACCCTGAGGTAGACTTGCTCTTGTCCCTATCGCCTTGGAAATCTGAATCTCTGTAATCTCGGGGTACCAGCTCAGACGCCTGATAGACCAATACTTGGTCTCTCATTATACGTAAATACTTGAGAATGCATTTTAGTTCCTCCCAATGAGCTTTCCTGGGGTTACTCTGATATCTGCTTACCATGCCAATGGCATAACATATATCAGGCCTCGTACACAACATGGCATACATGAGACTTCCTACTACCAAAGCATAAGGAACTGTCTTCATGGCTTCTATTTTCTAAACAGCCTTAGGGAACTGTTCCTTAGATAGATGCACATCGTGTCTGAAAGGTAGAAAACCTTTCTTAGAGTTCTGCATGTTAAAACGGGCCAGAATTGTATCTATGTACGAAGCGTGTGAGAGCGTTAACGAACGTTTCCTATGATTTCGAATTATCTTGATCCCAAGGATATATCCCGTTTTCCCTATGTCCTTCCTATCAAACTGCTTGAACAGCCATGCCTTTACGTCTGATAACACTTTTTTTGTTGTTGCCAATAAATAAAATGTCATATACGTAAAACACAAAAACCACCACAAAGTTTCCATCACGTCTGCGGTACACACATTGTTCATCCGGACACTGAGTAAATCCGTAGGACTGGATTACTTCATCAAACCGGATGTTCCAAGATCTGGATGCCTGCCTAAGTCCGTAAATGGACCTCTTAAGCCTGCAAACCTTATGCTCTTGGCATTTTTCAATGAATCCTTCTGGTTGCTGCATGAAGATGGTTTCCTCAAGACTTCCGTTTAGGAAAGCGGTCTTGACATCCATCTGCCAAATCTCATAATCTAAATTAGCAGCTATGGCCAAGAGAATCTGGATCGACTTAAGCATGGCTACCGGGGAGAAGGTTTCCTCATAATCGATTCCCTCTTTTTGAGTATACCTCTTCACCACTAGCCTAGCTTTAAAGGTTTCCACCTTCCCATCAGGTCATCTCTTACGTTTGTAGACCCATTTGCATCCAATGGGCTTAAACCCATCAGGCAGGTCCGCAAGCTCCCAGACTTGATTGTGGTCCATTGACCCCATCTCAGATATCATTGCCTTACGCCAAGATTCTGCATCTTTATCTCGGAGAGCCTCATTGTAGTTAATAGGGTCAGGTTCAGGCGCGCCTGAGACTAGGTCTGAGGCCTCTTCCATGCCAATGAACCTGTCGGGCTGTCTTACAACCCTCCCATTATGACGAGGCACCACCTGTGTAGGCGCATCATCTGTGATCTCTTGTGCAGTGTGTGGTGTATCTACTTGTGCTGGTGCATCAGGATTAGTAGTTTGTCGCCTAAGCTCTTCTAATACTGTCTTACTCTTGGGCTTGTGATCTAAGATATAGTCCTCTTCCAAAAATCTAGCGTTGGTACTAACCACCACCTTCTGATCTTTAGAACTATAAAATAGACCACCTTTTGTTCCCTTAGGACATCCTACAAACAATATTAATTCAGTTCTCACATATAACTTAGCCGTATCTGCCTTAAGCACATGTGTTAGGCAACCCCAAACTCTGAGATGTCTTAGACTGGGCTTACGCCCGTTTCACAACTCTACTGGGGTTAAAGACATGGTTTTAGATGGTACAAGATTAAGAATATACACCGCTGTTGCTAAGGCATATCCCCATAACGAACTTGGCAAATCACTATAGCTCATCATCGACCTAACCATTTCCATGAGAGTTTGATTCCTTCTTTCTGCTACACCGTTCTACTTTGGCGTGCAAGGTGCAGACAACTGAGACTGAATTCCGACCTCACTGAGGTATTCTCGAAATTCATGGGACAGGTACTCCCTACCACGATCTGAACGCAGTGTCTTGATACTCTTACCATGATGCTTCTCCATATCTGCTCGAAACTATTTGAACTTGCCAAATCACTCGGATTTGTGACACATTAGGTAAATGTACCCGTACCTTCAGTAATCATCCGTGAACGTCACGAAATACTCAATTCCACCTCGTGACTGGACCATCATTGGTTCACACAAGTCATAATGAATCAACTCTAATACTTCCTTAGCTCTATAACCTTTTTCCTTAAAAGGTCTCTTGGTCATTTTTCCTTCCAAGCAAGATTCGCAGGTTGTATAACTGTCAATCTCTAATGAACCTAAAGGTCCATCATTGACCAACCTCTGAATCCTACTAAGGATTATATGACCTGGCCTGAGATGCCAAAGATAGGTTTGATTCATTTTAGAAGATTTCTTCCTCTTATTAATGTTAGATAAAGAGCTATCTGTTTCTATATTTTGCACAACAGGGGAGTTAGAGTTAACCACAAACAAATTGACAGCCAATGAACCGGAACAAATAAGTTTTCCATTTCTTCTAATAAATACAGACTCATCAGAAAAAATAAATTTATAACTGTTCTTTAAGAATTTAGAAACCGAAATAAGGTTCTTTCTAAAACTCGGTACATAAAGACAATTAACTAACTCTAAACTAGAACTTTTGAAATTTAAAGTAATAGCTCCCACTACTTCTACTGACACTCTCGTAGTGTCGCCCAAGTAGATATCCAATTCGCATTCTCTAAGCTTCCGGGTTACTTGGAACCCTTGCAAAGAATTACAAACATGGTCAGTGGCACCTAAATCCACACACCAAGTATCAGTGGGAATCGCCGCTAAACATGTCTCAGTAATTAAGGCAGAAACTATAGTACTTATAAGCTTTGGACATCCCGATTTCCAATGTCCCGTCTTATTGCACTTGAAGTACTTGTCTTTTGACTTCTTCTTTGCAATATCTGGCTCCTTTTGAGCTATTCCCTTGAGCTTTCTCTTCTTCTTTCTAGACTCAGGCCCAGAAGAAGATTCTGAAGCTTTGCCTGCGATTAAAGATCACTTCTTCTCTTGAAGAAGACTTTTAGCCGCCACCAACTCTTCCAAGAGCTCGAATGAAGTACAAAATATCTTACTTATATTGTAGTTCAACTGAATCTGCTCATTACTTTGAGGCAAGCTCCGGAGGACAATATCGACTTTGGTTTCACCAACGATTTCGCCTCCCACTACCTCATCCTTGTTGATTTTACTAATCACGTCAATGGCATAATCTCTCACAGGAGTGCTCTCAGCCATAAGGACAATGTCCAAGTTACGACTCCAATCGACATAATTAGGTCCAGTTAACTTGTTGTTTTTCAATATAGTAGCTAAGGGGTTGAATGCCATATCGAAAACTGTAAATTAAAAAGATAATGTTTTAGTTATTAAGTCTAGAATTTTGAAAACAAGAAAATTCTATCAATTATTGACTTTCCTCAAAACAATAATCTTAATCCACCAATATCTCATTCACAGGGATTCTCGCAAGCCACGCAGTGTGGACGTTTATGCTAACCCACATTCGTTTGAGAAGAACCAAGTTCATTAACTTCACTATCTGACGAAACGATCTATTAATCAATGCAGCTAATAGTCCGTGCTTTTAGCCGTACAAATAAGCAGTGTAACCTCGAGGGAGGAATACTGCAGATCGTACAATAAGTGTGTGCCATTACGTGACTTCTGAGTTTGTTACCTCAGGATAGTGCGCCTAAGATGGAGAGAGTGTCACATTTCTCCTAGTTAAACTTACTCTAGTCATCTTACTCAGAAATTCATAATCTAGCGATCACGGTGCTGAACTCATCCGAATGGAGGAAGGCCCTAATGCCAACGCGTAAACCCACCCACATCGCATATGAACTCGTAATGGTGGATGTGGGGATATTAAACCAACCCGCTCCCACTTAGATTTCCAATTTGAGGGTTTTTCCGATTTTAACATGCAATTAACTAACCTTAAGTTATATGCAACCATAAAACCAACATGCTTTAAAATCATGCATCTAACATACAACATAAAAATTAAAGCACAAAAATTAAAACAATAAATACAGAAAATAAATACGAAAAATAAATTTCCTGACTATTATGGTTTTAATCGCTTCCATCTTCTGCCTTGATGTCGTGTTCCGTCACGTAACTCGATGGAGAGAGTCTTGAACTTCAAAATATGAAATATGGAGGAAAAACGGGCCAAAATGCGACCCGAACCGGCCGCACCCGCGCTGCTGCCACCCCAGCTGCCGCACCTTGGCGTAGCAGGCCTGCTGCGCCGTGCGACAGTGGTGCTGCTGCCAGCGGCGGTTGCCGGAGAGTCATCGCCGATGTCGTACCCTGCCGCCAATCCCTCATTCACTTCTTCCCACGCTATTTAGTATTCTTGCAATTTGTTCTGGATTTTCCTGGGTTTCTACGAATTAACGATAACCCAAAACCCATGAATTCAAGTTGCCCATCATAATGCCTTCGATTACAAAAAATTAATTCTCCTACTACAAGGCTTTCTAGGAAAATTAAAGAATTGAAATTACGTAGAAAAAATTATATTACAGATTTGATCTAATCCTACACAGATTCAAGCACGTGGTTATACTATTACAAACATTTATAATAAAATCAAATCCGGACATGTCCCGGAGTTCAATTAAAACCCACACAAACGTAACCATAATAGTCGGGATTTCTTAACCACCTGCAAATAAAACCATGTAATAAATCGAACAAGCACAATACCCAAAACCAGGCTCTGATACCAATTGAAAGATTATCTGCCCGGACCTAGCCAGAAACTCACTTTCGTTCTATGCATTCCAGAATTGGAATCTCTGGCCAGGCCTAGACGCTAGCACAATCGTTATTCCAACCCTTTTGAAATAACATTGCACAGGATCTGGGTTTGCACTTATTCGATTTACCACGCAACAATAATTTTCTAATTAAAAGCGAAATCTTAGAAAAATAACTTTGAAGCGTACACTCAGGTGATTCTCTTGTATGCCTTAAGACTTTGCTTGTATGCTATGTGGGCAGCAATCTAACCAGCAACTTGATCAGCTAATCACCACAATCCACCTGCAAGAAAATTCCAGCACTGCTGCAGTTGGCACGTACAATTAATGCACCGCCCGGAGAGAGAGAAAGCTACACTTTGCTACGAAAATTTAATAAGAATTTCGGCTGCCTCAAGCCTTGAGAAATACGAATTTTAGAGAGAGAGAATTTTCTCTCTCTAGGATTTTCTCTCTCTACGTTTTTTTGTCTTGAAAACTTATGAATTGTATATGTTGAATAGCTAATCCCTTGTGTATATATAGAGTTACAAGAGAGACCCCAAGTTGGTGTAAGATTGGTCTTCCTAATGGGTTTAGGTAATTAATTAGTTTCGAAGTCCAATTAGGTAACCAATCTGATAGAATAAACTAAATCCTACTAGATTTCCTAATCTCTAGGATTTTCTAATTCTAATTGAAACTTAAGACTTAATTAATTAATTAATTAATTCCACTTTATTAATTACTTAATTAACCCTTTGGAATAATTAATCAATTAATTAATTCTACCTATTTAATTAACCCATTACAAACGGATTAATTTTGGCACTACCACCCTACACCAGAATTGCTTCTGGAACGACTTAATTAATTTATATTCATAATCTCCCCACATCAAAGATATAGTGCAATTTAATTTATTAATTTAATGATAAATTAATTAATTAACCTCTTTAATTCTGAGACTAGTACCACTCGACCTTTTTACTATACCGGACATAAGTCCACCAGCTGGGTTTAGTATAATAAACATAACGAGCTCATCTCGGGAGAACCATCACCCCGGACGCACCGGTACATGGTTTCCTTTCGACAAGCAGCAATACACCAAGCAACTAAACACGCGCACCCAACCTACCGAGACTATTGGCCAGAATTGACCTCACCCTTTGGCAGATCAAAATTCACTATGTCTAATCCTCATGCCCGCTTGAGTCTAGGGATTAAGAGATAGAATACCAAAAATGATTTGTCAATAAAATCAGTACAAGACAAATCATTCCTAATGGTTAAGTTCAATACGCCCCAGGCATATCTATATGATTCAATTAGTTTAGACAAACCAATTATCCAAATAACATAATAACCTAAATCGACAGTTTGTCCAAAGCTGTCTCGGTTACGAACCTCATTTATATTTTTTGTCTTTCAACCAGTGATGAGATCTACTGTGTCACACAAGACACCTCTTCATCTACTTACATAATGTAAATAGACATATCATGCACAACAAAATATAACCAAAATATAAATCGATATATTAACTGGGAAAATGTACAATACAAGCCTAACATATGTATTTAACTCCAAAAACACCATCACCCCGGATGCACCGGTACATGGTTTCCTTTTTACAAGCATCGACACAATAAAAAATCAAACATGCATACCCAACTTACCGAGATCTAGGCCTCAATTGACCGCACCCTTTGGCAAATCAAAGTACATTATGTCTAACCCTCATGCCCGCTCTAGTCTAGGGATTAAGAGATTAAAATATAATGCTCGAATTAACTACAAAAATTAGTACAATCCAAGTTAATTCGATCCTAAATCGGTCCGCTCAATATGGCCCTGGCACATCCGTATGATTCAATTAGTCTAGACAAACCAATTTCCGAATTATACAATAACCTAAACCGACAGTATGTCCCAACTGTCTCAAACACGAGCGTTATTTATATATCATAATTTTAACCAATGATACGATCTACTGTGTCACACCAAACACCTTATCATCTAGCATATGATATAAAGGGATAATTTATAATACTGAAACACAATCGATATGTGACTGGGAAATAGTTTTTTATACAAGCAAAGCTTTTCTGTATGCAAAACTAACAAAAAGACTTTGTCTGAATCATGCACTACTTGAGAACTCATGCACACAAACTTGAAACAAAGTTAAATCACACAAGGGCTACCATGCTCCCCGGCAACGGCACCAAAAATAGAGTGTGAAAAGCAAACCAAAATAAAAACCTAATTTTCACACTAAGGTATTCCAAGACCCTGTCGTGACGTACGTTAGGTATCGATCCCATAGAGAGGAACTAAGCCTTACAAGATTTAATTTTCTTTTGATTAAGGGGCAGGGAAAACATACATACGCAAGTGAACAATTCACAAAGCACAAAAAATAGCAAGATTGGGAAATAGGGTTGAATTTGAGGAGGAGATTCAGCCACCATTTAAGTTTGGGTTGTGTTATACTACTTTGGATAGGTGCGATTATATCGAATTTGTTCTTGTTTGGCCATTTAACCTGTAGTTGTAGTTCACGGGTCTTGATGTCTGTCCGAAGAGAAATAGAATCCCTTCCGATTCTAACTCACCTAGGGGAAGGAAAATACCCAATCTCGACCCAACTATGACCATGCAAGGAGAAACAAATATTGTAATAAAATCCAACGTTAAGTAAGCAATAACCATCCATAGTATATACAACCAAAGGAATCGAACCATACATACAACACCCAGTACTGAATACCGATAAAAAGTATACCGCAATCCTCAAGTAGTGGGGGGTGGCGACGAATTAGCGGCACAACCTCATGAGTGGTGAACTCCCTGACTGGACTACGGTCAAGAGGAAAAGTGTTGCAGCAGGTCCGATTCCACCAACACTAGCTCATCTTGGGCTTCCTCTCTAAGATGGAGTTTAGCACTCTATCGATCCAAACTCACAACCCAGCAGCGGTGAAACCCTAACTCGAAAAGTACTCAAGAAGATTTCTAAGCGGCCGAGATGAGAAGCGAATAAAAGATACCCTAATGGACTTGTCTCTTGGGTATTTATACCTACTACATATTAGGGTTGTAATTAACTATAAATGCAAGGTTACACTGGTAACTTCTGTGCAACGGTTGGTCGTCAAGTGGCAGCCCGCTAGCTTTTTCATTCCTTTTGACTTTTCCAAAGTCTTCAACTTGCTTAACACTCTTCAACAATAATTCCTAGACCAGAATTGTGCATAGATTCATCACATTTTCATTCGTTACCTGCAGTTCGCAATCAACCGTTATAAGTCATTAAAATCTTAAGAATTCAGGGATACTTGTACACCGTCAAGTGGATAAAATCGTGAAAAGTTGTGATAATTATGATGAATCTAGTGCACTCCAAAGTTATATTTTTTTTATTGCAACCCCAAAATATCAATATTACAATTTTCCACCCTTACCACTTCCCTAAACTCTCTTGCCCTTTTTCTACTTCATTTTTTACACTCTTTGATTGAAAAAATATCTAATCTTCACTTTAATGTAAAATGAAATTACATTTTTGTCATTCTTAAAAAAAAATCACCTCTGTGTCTCAAAATTCTATACCTCTTTTAAGAATTTTGTAATTACCAAAGTTTAAATATTACATAAAAAATAAAAATTTTATGCCAAAGAGTTTATGAAATCATGATTAATGAGGCAAATGCTATTTCTGGAGCTTTATGTAGATTGGGGATTGGCTGTAAGAAGTTAAGGGAGCAAGTTAATTAATTTTATTTTTATTATTGTTTGTTAAAATTGATCCATCAATTGTTTTGACCTTAAAAAAATATAAAATTTTAAAATTGTATACGGTTATTTATTCATTTAAGTGGTTTGACACATGCACATTTTGCTAAATTACATAAGAAGACGCTTACTTCCTTGTTGTCACTTGACATTAACTTCTTAATGTAGTGTTTTTGAAGCTATATTTATGAAATCTATATACAATACAAGATGGAACCAATTAAACTCTAAAAAAAGATTCCGTAGTAGTTTGTGCCATAAAATAATAGTAAAAATTTAATAATTCTAATATACTATTATAAGATTTGTTTATAATAAGGCTAATATATCATTTTAAAATTTATTTATAAGTGGCTCAAAACTGGAATGTACAGTTCATCAATATGTATATATAAATTTTCATTCAAATATGAGTGTTTTACTCATGAAAATCAAAATTAAATTTATTTATATATTACTGTTTTATTTTTTTTAACCCACACATTATAAAATCTCCTCATATTTTAATTATATTTATGAATTTTTAAAAAGATTATATCATATTTTTTTGTCTCTGAGACTTGGTTAATTAATTTTTTTATCCTTTACATTTTGAAATGATTTTTTTATCATTTACATATAAAATATATATTATTTGATTTCTTACATTTTAAAAATATAGCATTTAGTCCATAAAATGTCGATTCTATCTAAACTGTCTTAATTTTATTTATTTAAGTTAGATTAGGAAAATATCAAATGGTAAGTTTTTTTAATGAATTTTGAGTTAGTTATTTATAAATTTTAATCGTTTGATTTGAATTTTTGAAAATTTTAAATAATTAAGTTAATATTTAAACTGATATATTACAAATTTAGAAAGGTATTATACATCGTACATAAACAGAGTTGATATAAATTAGATCAAATCAACAATTGACTTATATAAAGGAAAAAAATTAATTTTAAAATATAAAGAATAAAAATTTTTTTAACCAAATATAATAGACCAAAACTATGATTTAATTTTTTAAAAATATATAATAATAATAATATCAATGCAATAATTTCCCTTATTTGCATTATAATTATTATAATCCATACATTATTTAATACGATAATTATCCTATAAAATTTATAGAACCCGCACGCAAGTTAATCGCAGGTTAATCGGATTTGTATACCGTAGGTCTATAGGATCACTATGAATTTTACTCATACTGTAGCGCGCGGCGAAGCCCAGTCGCAACTACACGCGTGTAAACACGCTACTAAATTAAGCCCGAACTATTTTCCTTTCTCCCGCTCTAAAACCAAAACTCTTACCATTCGCGCTCTCGAAACCTATTTCATCCACACGATCTTCATCTTTCCATTACCAACATCATATCACCACCATCTAAGTTTCTAACCTCAATAGTTCAACCAATAACAATATTTTTCGAATCACTACTGTTCTTCCGATCAAATAGGTTCAGAAACCACCATAACCATCATCTGGCAAAATCAACTTCAAACGCTACAAAAAGTCTCCAAATCGAAAGAAAAACTTGTTGTTCAACTCAGATAACACGTTCTTGTTGCTTCGATATTTTGCTACTGGTACGAAACCCTAAATTCAATTTTTAACCGTTATACATATGTATGATAGGATTTCAATTTTATAACCTTTATTTTCAGTTGATCTAATGTCTATTTTTTCTTGATCTGATGTATGTTATATGATGATTTGATATACACTGTTAAGTTTGTTTTAGTTCTGTGAAATGATTTTCTTTCAAAATTACTGATTTGATGTCTGTTTTGTGTTGATCTGATGTCTGATTTTTGTTGATCTGATGTCTATTTTATGCTGATTTGATCTTCAATGTTAAGTTTGTTTTAGTTCTGTGAAATGATCTTTTTTCAAAATTAGTGATCTGATGTCTGTTTTTTCATGATCTAATGTCTGTTTTTCATGATCTGATGTCTTTTGTATTCTTATTTGATATTCACTGTTAAGTTTGTTTTAGTGCTGTGAAATGATTTTTTATCAAAATTAGTGATTTGATGTCTGTTTTAAGTTCATCTGATGCCTTCATTTTCTTGATCTAATATCCGTTATATCCTGATTGATCTATGTGTTAAGTTTGATTTGGTTCTCTGAAATGATTTTCTTTCAAAATTAGTGATCTGATCTCTATTTTCTGTTGATCTGATGTCTGTTATATGCTGATCGGATGTTTTCATTTTGTGATCTGATGTGTACATTTTGTGATCTGATGTCTGTTATAAGCTAATCTGATCTGTTATCCACATAATCATGATTTGATCCCCCATCTCTGTTAAGTATGTTTTAGTTCTATTTTATAAACCCTTTATATTGTATTATATCTTATATCTACCAATCTGATATCAACTTTCTTGTGATATGATATCAACATATTTTTCCTAACATTCTTTTACTGATATATTACAGGAAACAATATATACATAATGGGTGATAAAACCAAGCAAGTTGTTCTAAGACAATATGACAGTTCAGATTTTGAACAACCACCAAGCAATCCCAATGTGCCCTTGTTACAACTGAAGGAAACATAACAAGCCCTGGCTAAATCGAAAATCTCACTTTCATGCTACGCATTCCGGAATCGGAGACTTTCAACTCGGCTCAGGCTCAAATTCATTTCCCCTGAATGGATATAGGCTTATACTAGTTTAATTCTTTAAAACAACACGCAAATATTAAATCTTTAATTATTGCGGAAGGACTAAAGATTATACCTTTGAAGCGAAGTCACAAGCAATATAGAAAACCAAAACTCTGGGAAAGCAAAATCCACCCAGAATCCCAAAGATAACACCAAACGACCTCGAACATGGGTGGGCAAGTAACTACGAGGTGGCTAAAGGCACTGGCGAAGAAATCCAAAGAAACTCACTTTAAGAAACTCGTAGATCTGAAAAATAAGTTTTGCCTGGAAAACTGATTCTAATCTGAAAACCCACACCGACTCAATAAAACTTACTGGGTAAGCTATTTTCTTGTAGATTCAGACTTTTGCAGACCAAATGGAATGATCCAAAGGATCAATATAAAAAATAAACAAAGCCCACAATGAAAATGCACCAAAACGGCGTCGGAAAATCCATAAAACGCAGGTGGCACTAACTGGCCGTAAAAAGAGCGGCGTTCGGACTTATCGAGCGGCATTCAAACTTTCGGGCGGTGGTATTGGACTTTTAGAATCGTGGGCTGAGTTTCTCAAAAAGAAAGATCGCAAACCGCCTTCGAGAAAGAACTCTCAAGGAAGACAAAGAAGTTCTCTCTATAGGCTTGTCTTTCTCACTCTAAGGCATTTGCCTACAAGGTTTCTAATGTCTTACTAATGCCTAACATTTGCTATTTATAGTTAGCTCTAGTGGGATTTTGAGTTGGGCATTAGTGTTTGACTTTCGTTGACCCCATAGTCTTCCCTAGACTAGTCAACTCCAATCGTGCCTTTCGAATTAATTTCTTAACCCACTTCGTTAATTTAATTTAATCGAACCCTTAGGATTAATTAATTCAATATGAATTAATTTCTTAATCCACTTAGTCAATTAAAAATTAATTAAACCTTTAGAATTAATTAATTCATTTTGTCGATTAGTCAAACGCATAATTAGTCGTGCCACTAACGGACAAATTATGGAATTACCGCTTAAAAATGACCTTACATCGCAATCACTTTATTATTCTTCTATCTCCCCACATCAAAGATCTAGTGCTTGTTGGTTTATCAATTTACTGATAAATTAATTCATAGTTGGTTCATCAACCCGGCGAACCGGTATGTGGATTCCTCCGACTAGCAATGGCACACAAAGAAGCTACACACCGCATACCCAACTTACTGAGATTTAAGCCTCAATTGACCGCACCTTTTGGCAAATCAAAGTATACGATATCTAACTCTCATGCCTGTCCCAATCTCGAGATTAAGAGATTAGAATACTATGATCGAATTATCTACGCCAATCTATACAAGTTAATTCAATCCAAACTTGTCGTGATCAATATGCCCCGGGCATATCCGTATGATATAATTAGTTTAGACAAACTAATTTCCAAATCACACGATAACCTATACCGATAGTATGTTTAGACTATCTCAGTTATGATACTTTTTATATATCAATACTTTAACCAATAACGAGATCTACCGTGTTTTTCCACACCTCGTTCTCTAGTTCTGTGATATAATGGAACAAATTTAATACTGAAACAAAACGATATGTCAACTGGGTATTAGTTTTTGATATAAGCAAATAGATTTCTAGTATTCAAAACTAACAATCTCCCACTTATACTCAAAACTATGCTCTGAAGTAAAAAAACACTGTCCAACCCGCTTTATTCCACTGGTGTCATAATGAAATCTACAAAACACCTTTAAGTTCACTCACATGGCTCCCTTCAGAATCTGACTCCCATGGCCTCCACATGTCTCTTAAAGACCTTTGGGGTCAATGGCTTTGTGAAAGGATCTGCAAGGTTGTCTGCTGATACTATCTTGGCCACAGTCACATCTCCCCTTTTTACGATCTCTCATATCAAGTGGTACTTGCGCTCTATGTGTTTACTCGCATTGTGGGCTCATAGTTCCCTTGAGTTAGCAACTGCACCATTGTTATCACAGTAAACTGTGATTGACCTAGGCAACTCATGACCATATTCTAAGTCCACCAGGAAGTTCCTGATCCATACAGGTTCTTTTGTTGCCTCTGATGCGGCAACATACTCAGCATCCATGGTGGAGTCCACCACGCATTTCTGCTTGCACTCAGCCATACTATGGCTCCTCCTCTCAGACTAAACACATGTTAGTTTTGAATACAGAAAAGCTATGGCTTGTATCAAAAACTAATATCCACAGATGACATATCATTTTGTTTCAGTATAAATCTGTTCCTTTATATCATAGAACTAGATAACGGGGTGTCGAAAAACACAGTAGATACCGTTATTGGTTAAAATATTGATATATAAAAAGTATGCTCGTAACCGAGATAGTCTGAACATACTATCGGTATAGGTTATTGTGTGGTTTGGAAATTGGTTTATCTAGACTAGTTTAAATCACACAGATATGCCCGGGGCATATTGAGCACGACCAATTTGGATAGAATTAACTTGTACTGATTGGCGTAGTCAATTCGGTCCTAGTATTCCGTCTCTCAATTCTGAGATTGGGACGGGTGTGAGGGTTGGGTGTCGTGTGCTTTGATTTGCCAAAGAGTGAGGTCAATTGAGGCCAATACCTCGGTAAGTTGGGTATGCGGTGTTTAGTTTCTTGCGTGCCGTTGCTAGTCGGAGGAATCCACGTACCGGTTCTCCGGGTTGATGGTGCTCCCGAGATGAGCTCGTAAGGTTATTATACTAAACCTGGCCAGTGAACTTTATGTTCGGTATAATAAAAGGTCGAGTGGTACTAATCTCGGAAACCAAGAAGTCGGTGAATTAATTTGTCAGTAAATTGATAAATCGATGAGCACTAGATCTTTAATGTGGGGAGATAGAAGAAATAATAATGGCGCGATGTAAAGTCGTTTTCGAGCGGTAGTTCCATAATTGGTCCGATAGTGGTACGACCGATTATGCGTTTGACTAATCGACAAGGTAAATTAATTAATCCGAAGGGTTTAATTAATATTTAATCGACGAAGTGAATTTAGAAATTAATTCGATTTTGAATTAATTAATTCTAAGGGTTCGATTCAATTAAATTAACAAAGTGGATTAAATAAATTAATTTAAAAGGGTCGATTGGAGTTGATTAGTCGGGAAGACTTAGCGGTCAACGAAAGTCAAATTTTAAGGCCTAACTCGAGAGCCCATTAGGTCTCCAATCGAGCTACTATAAATAGAATACTTGATGCCCAAGAAACCCTAAGGAAATTCTAGCAAGACAATTTGTCTTGTTTTCTTGGGTGAGAAGATTTAAGAGAGAGAATTTTTTTTAGAACTCTTTCTCAAAAACAAATCAGATTTCTCATCTCTTTGGATTGGATTCATTCAAAAGGTTGAACTGTTGGGTTTAATATATAGAATCTCGCCAGATTATGGCTGGGTTCTTCACCGGGACGACTGCTGTATTTTTTTTGTTCGTGGGTTTTTCATCCAGGTAATTGCGGCTGTCCCTTGTCGGTTTTCTTCCAGAAATTGCTGCTGTCCCTTGTCGGTTTTCTTCCAGAAATTGCTGCTGTCCCTTTTGGGTTTTCACCCAGGAAACTGCAGCTTGATTTTATCGCTGCTGCTGCTTGTTTTTGTCGCTACTGCAGCTTGATTTTATCGCTGCTGCTGGTTTGTTCTAACCGCGTGTGGTAGATTCAAGATTGACCTATGTTGATCTCCATTTCTTAATGGGTGATCCGTGGGTCTTTCTTGTCTAGATCCCAATGTGGAAAAGGCCAAGCAAGTAGCAGCTCGGTGTTGGATTGTTGTAGAAGAAACAACAGCAGAATTTTTCGGTAGCAATAGGCAGATTCATGTTCGGCCAGTTTTTTGGAAATTAATTGAATCCGATCTGAGTAATTTCCTTGTGGGCTAAGCGAGTAAACTCCGATAGATTATTGCCCACGCAATATTCGGAGTGTTCTTGTAGAATCGATTGGATTTCTTGTGGAAATCGCAGCTAAGAAAAGAGGGTTTTCTTTAAGCGAGGGACTTCGCTACAAAAGGTATAATCTTTAAGTTCCGCTTTAATTAAAGATTTAATTTTTGTGTCCCGATTAATAAATTAAATAAGTATAAGCCTAGATCCGTTCATGGGTAAACTAATTTGAGCCTGAGCTTGGTCGAAAGCTTCCAATTCTGGAATGCATAGCACGAAAGTGAGGTTTTCGATTTAGCCCGGGCTTGTTCAGTTTTCCTTCAACACAAACCCAGAGGTAGACTTGCTCTTGTCCATATCACCTTGAAAGTCTGAATCTATGTAACCCAATGGTACTAGCTCCTCTGCTCTATAAACTAGGACATGATCTCTCGTCCTGCGCAAGTACTTGAGAATGCATTTTACTGCCTCCCAGTGAGCCTTCCCATGGTTACTTTGATATCTGCTAACCATGCCAATGACAAAGCAAATATCAGGCGTAGTACATAACACTGCATAGATGAGACTACCCACTGCAGATGCCTAGGGTACTGCATTCATGGCATCTATCTCCTCGGCAGTCTTGGGACACTGCTCATTTGATAAATACACTCCATGCCTGAAAGGTAGTGAACCATTCTTGGAGTTCTGCATGTTAAAATAGGTCAGAATCGTGTCTATGTATGAACCCTGGGAGAGTGTCAGAGAACGTCTCCTACGACCTCGAATAATCTTGATCCCAAGTTAAGGAAACAGAACAAGCCCGGGCTAAATCGAAAATCTCACTTTCGTGCTATGTATTCTAGAATAGGAGACTTTCGATTCGACTCAGGCTCAAATTCATTTCCCCTGAACCGATCTAGGCTTATACTAGTTAAATTTATTTAAACGACGCTCAAAGATTAAATCTTTAATTAAAGCAGAATGATTAAAGATTATACCTTTGAAGCAAAGTCCCAAGCAAAAAGAAAATCAAATTTTTGGGAAAGCGAAATCCATAAGGAATCCAAAGAATAACTCCAAACACCTCCAAATTAGTGTGGGCTAATGTCTACAGAGGGGTGCAAGGCGACAACGAAGAAATTCAAAGAAACATGCTTCGAAAAACCCAAAATCTGTAAAAACAAATTTAGCCTGGGAACTGTCAGTCCAAATCTGAAAACCCAAAAAGTCACCAAAAAAGATCCTTCACCAACTGTAGATCTAGACTTTGGAAAACCCAAAAAAATGAGCCAAAGGATCAGCGTGTTGGGAGGTCAAAACCCAACAAGAACTGCCAGATTTTCTCCCTGGAAAACCAAACCGGATGTCTTAAAATAAAGGACAACGGCGTGGCGGATTTTCTCAGAATTCGTGCCCAATGATGATCCAAAAATGGGTGACTTTTACTGGTTTTACTTGGCTAACCGATTGGCTTGGTTTTTCGAGAAAAAAACACTCCAAAGTCGGCTTCGAAAGAGAAGATTCAAAAAAGAATGAGAACTTCTCTTTATTGACTTAACTTTCTCACACTAGGCAAATAGCCACCATGGTTTCTAATGTCATGCATAATTCCTAACAAGGAGATAACACGCTGTCTCTAAGGCATAACCCCAAAACGAGCTAGGAAACTCACTATAACTCATCATCGATCTAACCATATCCATAAGAATGATGTTCCTCCTCTCTGCTACACCATTCTGATGGGATGTGCCAGGTGCAGACAACTGGGACTAAATGTTGGATAGTGTTTATGCATATTAATTCTAAATTAACATGGCGGATAATCCTAAACTCTAAGAATCGGAGTCTTACCCTCGAAGAGTAATTTGTTGCGCTTGCACCTGGATCCTTTTTGGGAAGATGGCGTTTCGACTTTTTCTGGCACTTCCCGAAAGTGTCCTCCACAATCAGACACTGGAGCTCTTCGGTGCTAGTATAAAATTCCTGTAAATAAATTTTGTTTTGAAAGAGAGAGAATTTTACAAGAGAGAAATGAGAAGAAAAAGTTTTCAGAAAACTATTTCCTATTTTAAAATCTGTCACACAATTTTCTCTCACAGATTCTCTTTTATAAAAGAAATATGATTACTTGACCCATGGATCAGACTGATGGGTCTAGAACCTCAATTGCAACTAGGTCCCTTGATTTGTCAGTCTATCTCCATTCTGCCTGAGTAATTAATTAACTATTAATTAATACCCCAAAACTTCTTAATAATATTTAATTAAACTATTTAATTTAATATTATTCTTCTAAGTATAACAATTATACCTAGTACCATCAAGAATCTTCGAACTCACTTACGTGCAATCCTGTAGGTCCATTCCAAATTGACAATGAATAAATTAATCTCATAAATTAATCCATCAATCATCAGTGGCCTCTAGCAAGACATGATGACTACTCAATTTAGAATGGATGGTCGAATGATGATTCAACGCAACCTTTCTAAGCATACTATGTACGGTCCTCTACATCGATATCCCGTTTAGCATAAGGCATGGAACCATCATCCTTATTAAGCTAAACGTTTACTTGATCTCTCAGTGACACTGATTCTATTCGAGCAAATGATAATAATTATCAATTCTCGGGCATGGTCATGCATTTCTCAGTTCACTATCAAGTGGCCCGGATATCATCTCTCACTTAAGAGAGATTTGTAGTCCCATCACTTCACCTACATATCTTAGCGTGACTCATAGTGTACCCAATCATACCCGTACTTGGCAACCTGTTATGGTTCCGTTAGGTGTATGTCAAAGCACACTACAATTCACCTATGACCATGTAGTGATTTCTGGTCTAAGGATCCTCGTACGAGTACTACTCGAAAAGAATCACTCATGATCTATCAGTCCATGGAGTGTTTCTTTTGGCGGATTGTTTTCATGAAATTAAATATGCACAAGAATATTACATTCATGAAATTAACTCATCCGATAAAAAATCAATCAAACGACATATGTCTTATTTACATAAATAACCCTCAAAGTTTATTTACATAAATAGCCCTCATTAGGGCACATACACCAACAATCTCCCACTTGCCCGTTGAAGGGCTATGTCCTAAACTATTTAAGACTAAGTCTATTACATGTCTATCAAACTTTGACCTCGGTAGAGCTTTTGTGAGAGGATCTGCTACATTGTCGTCTGACCCTATTTTGCATACTTTAACATCTCCTCGATCGACGATCTCTCGAATATGGTGATATCTTCTGAGTATATGTTTGGTCTTTTGGAGTGACCGAGGCTCCTTAGCTTGTGCGATGGTCCCGTTATTATCACAAAAAAGTTCTATCAGATCTTGGATACTCGGTATCACTCCAATGTCTGACACGAACTTCCTCAACCAAACAACTTCCTTTGCATCATCTGATGCAGTAATTGCTTCGAGCTTTTCCAACTTATCGCACCGCCATAACATTTAGATCAAACACGTAGCCTGATTGTGACTTCATGTCATCTTGATCTGTTTGGAAAGCAGCATCAGGGTAACCTTGTACAATGAGCTGTTCTTGTCCTCCGCACACTAGCATTAATCCTTTAGTTCTTCGTAAGTACTTTAGGATTGCTTTGACTACAGTCCAATGATCCATTCCTATATCTTGTTGGTATTTGCTAGTCATGCTAATTGCACGGGTACATAACATGGCATACATGATAGATCCTATTGCCGAAGCATATGGGACTCTACTCATTGTATCCCTCTCATTTCTTGTTGAAGAACCCTGGTTCTTCTTTAAGAGAAGGCCATGTCTAAATGGTACCTTACCATTTTTCGAGTTAGACATATTAAATCTTTTCAATATCTTGTCTATGTACCATTCTTGACTTAGTCCCAGAAGCCTTTTAGATCCATCTCAATAGATTTTGATACCTAGTATCGTCTCGGCTTCTCCTAAGTCTTTCATAGAAAATACACTCCCCAACCACTGTTTGATGTCTTTCATCATGGGAATGTCATTTCATATGAGTAGGATGTCGTTCATATATAGGACAAGGAAAACTATCTTGCTCCCACTAACCTTCTTGTAAACACAAGGCTCATCTTCGTTATTGATGAATCCGTAACCTTTTACTTCCTCATCAAAAAATTGATTCCAACTTTGATATGCTTGCTTTAGACCATAGATTGACCTTTGAAGCTTACATACTCGATTAGGATGGTTTTGATCGATGTATCCCTTGGGTTATTTCATATAAACATCCTCGAGTAGGTTTCCATTCAGGAAAGTCGTTTTAACATCCATCTGCCATACCTCATAGTCAAAATAAGCTGCTATGGCAAGCATAGTCCGAATGGACTTCAGCATCACGACAGGGGAGAAGGTTTCATCATAGTCTATACCATGAGTCTATCTGAAACCTTTAGCCACTAGTCGTGACTTGAAGATTCCGTCAGGTTTTTACTTTAAAATCCACTTGCAATCGACAACCTTTGCATGAACAGGAGGGTCAATCAATGTCCACACTTTATTGTCCCTCATGGATTGCATTTTAGATTCCATGGCTTGTAGCCATTTATCTGAATTTGGACTTTATAAAACCTGTGTGTAGGTCGTGGGCTCATCAAAGTCCACCAAGATCAAATCTTGATCGTCAGTCACAAGAAATCCGTATCTCTCGGGTTCATGACGAGATCTACTAGACCTTCTAGGTTCTTGTGTTGTTAACTCAGGTTGCTCATCTTATGAGTTTCCATGTCAACTTCCATCTGAGTTTTTGTAGATCGTTCTACATTCTCTTGTGGTTCTGGAACTTCTCCGAGTTCTATTCTACTCCCACTGTCTTTCTTGTACATAAATTCTTTCTCTAAGAAAGTAGCTCCTCGAGCAACGAACACTTTGTTCTCAGTTGGGTTGTAGAATTGATATCCTTTGGTTTCCTTAGGATATCCCACAAATAGGCATTTGTCAGTTTTAGGTTCAAGCTTATTACTTACACGAGCTTGACAACCCCAAACTCGTAGATAGGACATATAGGGCTTCTGACCCATCCATATCTCATATAGAGTCTTATCTACTGCCTTAGATGGAATATGGTTTAATAAGCAGACAGTAGAAAGGAGAGCACAACCCCAAAAGGATGTAGGGGGAGTTACTTGGCCCATCATTGATCGAACCATATCTAATAGGGTACGATTCCTCCTTTCAGATACACCATTCCATTGAGATGTTCTCGGTGGAGTCAATTGTGAAACAATTCCACACTGTTTTAGATAGCCATCGAACTCATCACTTAGGTATTCACCTCCTCGATCAGAGTGAATAACCTTAATCCTTCTATCCAACTGATTTTCTACTTCGTTTTTAAACTCTTTGAACCTTTCAAAAGTTTCACTTTTATACCTCATTAAGTAGACATAACCATATCTACTATAGTCATCAGTAAAAGTCACGAAGTATTCAAATCCACCTCTGGCTTGTGTGCTCATTGGTCCACATACATCTATATGTATTAGAGCCAATAGCTCACTTGTCCTTTCCCCTTTCTTGTTGAAAGGACTCTTTGTCATTTTGCCTTGCAAGCAGGGTTCACAGGTATTATATGATTCAAAATCAAACGACCCAAGCACTCAATCCTTGTGAAGTTTTTGAACTCGCTTTTCATTTGCATGGCCTAATCGACAATGCCAAAGGTATGTTGGACTTAAATTATTTTTAGTTGATTTAGCTTTTTTTTCTATGTTATAGACTGGTTTTTCTTGGGTCAAATCCAAGACATACAGACCGTTACACATATTTGCAACTCCGTAGAAAATATCATTTCGATATAAAGATAACAAATTATTCTCAATAATAAATAAAAAACCTTTATTATCTAAACCAGAAACTGAAATAATATTTCTGCTCAAAGCAAGTACATAATAACAATTTTCCAGTTCGATATTTAAACCAGAAGGTAAAGACAAGGTATAATCTACAACTTCAACAGCAGCAACTCTTGCCCCGTTGCCTACTCGGAGATCTACTTCACCTTTCTTTGTCACCATTCTATTTTTGAGTCCCTGCACATTAGTACAAATGTGAGCCCCATAACCAGTATCTAATACCCATGAGGTGAACATAGAAAGATTAATTTCTATAACAAAGATACCTGAAGCTGAAGGATTGCTTTCGAGAAACTTTTTGCAGTCTCTCTTCTAATGACGATTCTGTTTACAGAAGAGACATGTATCATCCTTTTTGGATCTTGTCTTAGCTGGAGGAGTTTGTGGTTGGGAAGCAGTCTTATTGCGAGCTTTTTTGTTCTGCCCAACTTTGGCCTTGCCTTTAAACTTCCTCTTCCCTTTACCTTTCTCTACTACCAACACTGGTGTTGTCTTCCGAAGGGTCTGCTCAGTGTTCTTCAACATGCCATGGAACTCAGGAATGCTCCTATCTATGTTGTGCATATTGTAGTTCACCACAAAATCATTGTATTCATACGACAATGATGCCAAGATGATATCAATGGCCAATTCCCAAAGAAGAGGAGCATTCAATCGCTCTAGGGTATCAATGTACCCTTTCATCTTGATCAAATGCGTGCTGACTGACGAACCCTTCGCCATTTTGCACGAAATCAAAGCTTTTATCGTAACGAACCTTTGGTTACGGGCTTGTTCATGGAACATCTCCGCCAGTGACTCGTAAATCCAGAAGGCTTCCGAATTCATGAACTACTTTTGAAGCTCGCCCGTCATCGACGCGAGCATCAAGCAAGTCACATCATCGGACTCGCTTTTCAGCTTATCCCAGGCTCGTTGAACAGTCGCCGAAGCATTTTGTGGTGGTTCAGGTCAAGCGGTCTCTAAGACATGTAGCTTCCTTTCTTGCTTGAGAACTATTCTCAAGTTTCTTTCCCAATCTAAGAAGTTTGGTCCAACCAATTTATCTTTATCCAATATACTTCTTAGAGTAAAATTTGAGATAACATTTGTGCTAGATGATGCCATTTCTACAAAGAATAAATGCAAAATATTAGAATGAGTTTTAAAATCATTTTCCACAATAGCCAAAATTGAAATCCCAAACAATTTTGTGTTGGTGCTAGATTGTGCGCCGAAAATCCACAAAGAGTTAACCCCAGTCTTGCTTTGGCAAGTATCGTAGGGATCGGGCTCTTTTGGTAGGCAACGTTCAAATTACATTCCATGTAATCTAACGTTTTCCAATCGCATACCATGCAACTTTTCGGTGATAGGATGAACATTCCAAATGTTTGACACCATCCTATCTTTGCAAAATTAATCCCTAGTCAACTTATTGGGTCAAGCTAGGATTAATTTTCCCAAGTCAAACCATCCCTCGTGGCATCACATCAATAAATACCCAAACAGTTTTTCCACATAGCGGTAGTGAGTAAAGTTGGGCACCTATTATGTGACAACCCGCCGCACGAAGAAAACCTGAGGCCCTTGGGCTAAGTCCACAGACGTTCGACGCTCTGGCGGGCCCCCAAGTATGGAAACAAAAACAACTCGAGTTTTTGGGATTTTAGTTTGATCGGCTTAACATGCATTTTCGTTTTTAACATTCATTTGCATATCAAATAAATAAAATAAATAAAAGCAATGAATTGGGCTCTAGTCTATTACAGGGCCTCTTAAAGTAACAAGACTTAATGTTCGGGCCATCATTGTTGGGCTCCCGTTCCTGGGCTCCACTATGGACTCCTCTTGGAAACTCCTCTTTGGCCTAACTATTACATAATTATTTTAATAGGCACGCAGACCCAAATTCAAATGTCTCGCAGGCCCCAACTTTTAAAACATTAATAAGCCCAATTCATGCTTTAAAACACATAAATGCATATGCTCATACAAGCCCGTTTTAATTTAAACGGATTAAATATAAAGATTGTGTAACTATTACAAAATTAAAATTGATCGTGTCATGATCAATTTTAATCAATCCCTTTTGTTCATTTTTCATTTAGCGAAAATGATGCATGAACATGCTTGTCATAATTATGATGTTTCACATATAAAATTTGAACAATTTAAATCTATATAAAAAAATCATAAAATAAATAAATAAATAATTCAAAATTAAACAAATTAATTAATCTAATTAATTAATTATTTATTTATCTTTTATAATTATCTTAATCTTATTAAAATAATTATTTTAAATTTATCTAATTATCTAATTAAGATATCTTTCAAATTTAAAATTTAAATAACATTAATTATCCTAATCTAATAAGATAATTATTTCAAATTTTAAATTTTAATAATTTTAATTATCCTAATCTAATTAAGATAATTATTCAAATTTAAATTCTAAACATATAGGATAAAATTCTAAATTAAATCTAATCCTATCTTTATCTAATAAGATTATTTAAATAATATCTTATTAAATAAAATAATAATAAAATTTAGCAAATTAATTTTATGAAACTTTTTGGGGCAGTTGTCTAATTTACCAAAAATTCCCAGGCTTAAGGTTTTAAGAAAATAAAACATCTGGGACTATTTTGAAATTAAAACAAATTTAAAACTTGGTGGCCTGTTTAGGGTTTTAGGGACAGAGGGGCAAGATGGTAATTTTAAAACTATTTTAAAATTAGGGTTTGTAGTTAAGGGAGTGCGGCGGTGGCATTTTGGTAGTTTTACCCTTTGGGGCTTCTTGGCCCAGCCGCCATCAGCCCTTCATCGAATTTTTTATCCGGAATCCTCGACTCCCCGACGTCCCATGCCGGTCGTCTCTTTCGGCGAAAACCTTACAGGCCCGTTTTCCCGACGTCCTTAATGAACGGCGACAATCGCTGTTCATCTCTTTCGGTACCGATCATCTTTGATTCATCGGTCGTCCCGGTGTAAAACTCAGCCTAAATCGGCTTCCTCATTTTTTTTCTTTCCCGTCGAGCGAATGAAGGAACCCAGATCGGCAAACGAGCTTCAACAACGCAGCGGCAACCTTCGCCATTGCCATTTTCTCCTTTTTCATCTCATCCCGGGTTCGATCAGAACCCTTTCTTATTAGAACGAACGGCTAACAACCGAAGAAAAAAAAACCAACACTCTTTTTCGTTCGATCGTTTTTTCGGTCAAATACCCCGAAACAATTCCGTAATTTCTTTTGCAAAACCCAGAAAAAGAAACAACATAGCCCAACATTTTCGAAACCAAAACTCATATTTAGAATGGTTATTCCGGCAAACCAAACCCAGTTTCCAGCGAAAATCGTATTCCCGGTGAGATTTGAAATCAATTTGGTATAAAACAACAAAACCCAAAAACCCCTAATACCAAATCATTCCAATCAAAAATCAGCAAAGATTTAAACCAAACAAACTTGAAAACCAAAGCTTGGCCGGAACCATCCCAGTAAGCCCGTTTTTCCCGACGAGGGTTTCCTATACCCAGAAACCAAAAGATATTTTTTGAAACAAAAACCAAAGTTTTTTTTTTTTTAAATCATCCAAGGCTGAAACATTCTCGAGAGCAAAAACCAAAAAAAATGAAACCCAGTTTCTCTTTCACTTTTCCTGAGACCCATCCAGAATGAGAAAAAAAAAATTCAAATCAGCTCTGAACAAAAAAAATTGATTTTTTCCAAAACAAACGATTTTTTTTAATCAATTAATTTTAGTTTTAACACTAAAATTCGAACCTCGCTTTGATACCACTGTTGGATCGTGTTTAGGCATATTAATTCTAAATTAACATGGCGGATAATCCTAAACTCTAAGAACCGGAGTCTTACCCTCGAAGCATAATTGGTTGCGCTCGCACCTGGATCCTTTTTGGGAAGATGGCGTTTCGTCTTTTGCTGGCACTTCCCGGAAGTGTCCTCCACAATCAGGCACTGGAGCTCTTCGGTGCTACTATAAAATTCCTGTAAAGAAATTTTGTTTTGGAAGAGAGAGAATTTTACGAGAAAGAAAAGAGAAGAAAAAGTTTTCACAAAACTGTTTCCCATTTTAAAATCTGTCACACAATTTTCTCTCACAGATTCTCTTTTATAAAAGAAATCTGATTACTTGACCCATGGATCAAACCATTTACCCATGGATCAGACTGATGGGTCTAGAACCTCAATTGCAACTAGGACTCTTGATTTGTCAGCCTATCTCAATTATTCCTGAGTAATTAATTAACTATTAATTAATACCCCAAAACTTCTTAATAATATTTAATTGAACTATTTAATTTAATATTATTCTTCTAAGTATAACAATTATACCTAGTACCATCAAGAATCTCCGAACTCACTTACGTGCAATCCTGTAGGTCCATTCTAAATTGACAATGAATAAATTAATCTCATAAATTAATCCATAAATCATCAGTGACCTCTAGCAAGACATGATGACTACTCAATTTAGAATGGATGGTCAAATGATGATTCAACGCAACCTTTCTAAGCATACTATGTACGGTCCTATACATCGATATCCCGTTTAGCATAAGGCATGGAACCATCATCCTTATTAAGCTAAATGTTTACTTGATCTCTCAGTGACACTGATTCTATTTGAGCAAATAATAACAATTATCAATTCTCAGGCATGGCCATGCACTTCTCAGTTCACTATCAAGTGGCCTGGATATCATCTCTCACTTAAGAGAGATTTGTAGTCCCATCACTTCACCTACATATCTTAGCGTGACTCATAGTGTACCCAATCATACCCATACTTAGCAACCTGTTACGGTCCCGTTAGGTGTATGTCAAAGCACACTACAATTCACCTAAGACCATGTAGTGATTTCTGGTCTAAGGATCCTCGTACGAGTACTACTCGAAAAGAATCACTCATGATCTATCAGTCCATGGAGTGTTTCTTTTGGTGGATTGTTTTGATGAAATTTAATATGCACAAGAATATTACATTAATGAAATTAACTCATCAGATAAATAATCAATCAAACGACATATGTCTTATTTACATAAATAACCCTCAAAGTTTATTTACATAAATTGCCCTCATTAGGGCACATACACCAACACTAAATACCCTCCTCTGACAAATAGGACCTAAATTCACTAGAGAGGTATTCACTACCACGATCAGATCGCAAGGTCTTGATACTCTTACCCAGATGCTTCTCCACCTCAGCCTTGAACTCTTTGAACTTGCTAAAGCATTTAGACTTGTGGTGCATCAGGTATATGTATCCATATCTAGAGTAGTCATTTGTGAATGTCACGAAATACTCATAACCTTCTCTAGCCCGAACTGACATAGGCCCACACAAGTCAGAATGAATCAACTGTAAAACCTCTTTGGCCCTACACCCATTTGCCTTGAAAGGCCTCTTGGTCATTTTACCCTCCAAGCAGGGCTCACAGGTCGGATAGCTATCAATCTCCAATGAGCCCAAAGGCCCATTATTGACCAACCTTTGAATCATACTAAGGTTGATGTGACCTAGTCTCAGGTGCTAAATAAAAGTTTGATTCAAAGGGGAAGATTCTTTTCTCTTACTATGATTCGATGATGGGTTATTAGTTTCTGTATTTTGCACAACTGGGGAGTTGTCTTAATTAAAAGCAGATTGTCAACTAATGTACCGAAATATATAAGCTTCTGGTTCTTTCTAATAAAAACCAAATTATGAGAAAAAACACACTTATAACCATCCAAAAGAAGTTTTGAAACTGAAAGTAAATTCTTTCTGAAACTGGGTATATATAAACAATCTCTCAAATGTAAAATAGAGTCTGAAAAATAAAGACATAAAACTCCCACTACAACAGTAGAAACTCTGGTAGTATCCCCAAGATAGACATGCAACTCTCCCTCTCTCAGCAGTCGGGTCACTTGGAACCCCTACAAAGAATTACAAACATGATCAGTGGCTCCTGAATCCACACACCAAGTATGTGTGGGAATCACCGCTAAACACGTCTCACTAACTAGGGAAAATTTACACAAATCTCGAGGCTTTGGGCAGTCTTTCTTCCAATGTTCAACCTTGCCACATATGAAGCACTTGCCTTTCGACTTGTGCTTCTTGGCAATGCCTCCCATGGGTCCATGATCAGCTGCTACTTTCTAGCCCCTCTTCCTCTTTCGCTTCCTGGCTTTGGGCCCAGTAAAGAAACCTGAAGGTCCAACAGTAGCCAAAGCTTGCTTTTTCTCAGTGAAGAGGCCTTCAGCAGACACCAATGCAGTCATGAACTCGGGAAGTGAATATGAGAGCTTGCCCATATTGTAGTTCAATCGAAACTGCTCAAAACTGGGGTGCAAGCTCTAGATGATGATATCAACCTGGGTTTCCCAATCAATATCACCTCCCAATACCTCGATATCATTGATGCAGCGCATCATGTAAAGTACGTGATCCCTCACTGAAGAGCCCTCAGCCATCCTAGCATTCATGAGTTTCCTCATATCTGACTGCTTGGCTGCCTTACCCTGATGTGCAAACATCTCCCTGAGGTTGAGCATTATATCGTAGGTTGAGGTAAACACCTGATCCTGGTGCTGGAATACACTCGACATAGAAGCCAAAATGTAGCACCTGGTCATCTCATCAGCTTTCTGCCACCTCGTTTATGGCTCTCGCTACTCAGGAGTGGCATCATCACTGGGCTTGGGGGAGCACTCCTTAGTGAGCACATATTTGTAACCCTCGGCAGTAAGGACAATGTCCAGGTTACGTTTCCAGTGAATGCAATTAGGACCAGCAAGTTTGTTCTGATTCAGTATGACAGCTAGCGGGTTAAACGACATATCAGCAAACTGAAAAAATATATAGTCAAGTTTTAGTATCATTTTTTGAAAAACATTGATATCTTAAAAAACATTGATTAACGCAGGTCACTTTAGGTGAACGTCTCCGCCAACCCACATTCATTCGAGAAGAACCTAAGTTCATTAATTCCATTATCTGACCAACGATCTTATGATCAATGTAATTAATAGTCGATGCTTTTAGCCGTACACATGAATAGCGTAACCTTTTAGGAGGAATACTACAAATGGTACACTAAGTGTATGCCATTACGGGACTTCTAAGTTTGTTACTTAGGATACTAATGCGCCCCCTTTTAGCGAGGGTGTCGCAACATTCTCCAATTCAACTCACTATAGTCATCCCTTTAAAAATTCAATCTAGTGATATCTGAGGGTTGAAGACTTATCCTTAGGGAAGAATTCCCTTGGCCAGCGCGTCGGTCTAACCCACATGACATATAAATTCGTAATGGGGATATCCGTTCCCACTTAAATTTTTTAATTTTGAGGATTTTTACATTTTAATATGCAATATCTTAACAATGGATATTCGCACCCATAAAACCGTTGGAGTTTTAATATGCGAATAATCTACCTTAGTTAATTGCACTTTACTTTTTAAAACGGTTTGGTTTTCGTTCATGCAAAATCAATCGAAAACACACAATCAACGAAAAGACATAAATATGGAAAATTAAAAAATTAAAATTTCTCGATATTATGGCATTCTCTATCGTTGATTCTTTTGACTCCTCGTTGACACGTCCCGTCATGTCGCTTTCACTCGTTATTTGGATTCCTCTCAATTCATCTGGATTTCCTCGATTTTCTACGTAATTAGGAATCACCCAAAATTATGAGAAACCAAAACACACGAATATAAGTAACCCAAAATAACGTATTCATCATAATGCATAAATTCCTATATACAAAAGCCTTTTTCTTGGAATTTAAAGACGACAACATTAGATTAAATCCTACTACAAGATTTATCTAATCCTACACGGATTCCAACTCGTGGTATTACTATTATAGACATTTCCATTAAAAAAAATGAGCCCTGACATGTCTCGAGGTTTATGAATGAAAAAAATGAATCTACCATAATAGCGGGAAACTAATAACCACCTATTTAAACATTTTGACAAAAATAATAATGCCAAAACAAAGCCGTGTAATAAATCAAACAAGTATAAAGCCAAAACACTTTGAAGGAAACAGAACAAGCCTGGGTTAAATAAAAAATCTCACTTTCGTGCTATGCATTCTAGAATCAGAGACTTTCGACTCTGCTTAGTCTCAAATTCATTTCCCATGAATGGATCTAGGCTTATACTAGTTTAATTTATTAAAATGATGCTCAAAGATTAAATCTTTAATTATAGCGGAAGGATTAAAGATTATAACTTTGAAGCGAAGCCCCAAGCAAAATGAAAACCAAATCTTCGAGAAAGCAAAATTCATAAGGAATCCGAAGAATAACTCCAAACGCCTCCGAATTAGTGTGGGCTAATGTCTACGGAGGGGTCCAAGGCAAGAACGAAGAAGTTGAAAGAAACCTGCTTCAAAAAACCCAAAATCTGTAAAAACAGATTTAGCCCAGGAACAGTCAGGCCAAATCTGAAAACCCAAAAGGTCACCAAAAGTGTTCATTCACCAACCGTAGATCTAGACTTTGGTGAACCCAAAGGAACAAGCCAAAGGATCAGTGTGAAGGGAGGATGAAACCAACAAGAATCGCCAGATTTTCTTCCCAGAAAACAAAATCGGCCTCCAAAAATGAAGGACAGCAGTGTGGCGGATTTTCTCAGAATTCATGCCCAAAGATGATTCGAAAATGCGTGAATTTTAATGGGTTTTCTTGGATTATCGATGGGCTGGGTTTTTCAAAGAAGAAAGCTCCAAAGTCGACTTCAAAAGAGAAGATTCAAGGAAGAAGGAGAACTTCTCTTTCTAGACTTAATTTTCTCACACTCGGCTAATAGCCACCATGGTTTCTATTGTCTTACATAATGCCTAACAACGGGAGCTTCTAAGGAGACCTAGTGGGCCTTTGAGTTGGCCTTCATGTTTGATTTTCATTGACCCCTTAGTCTTCCCTAGACTAGTCAACTCCAATCGAGCCTTTCGAATTAATTCTTTAACCCACTTCGTTAATTTAATTTAATCAAACCCTTAAGATTAATTAATTCAAATAGAATTAATTTCTTAATCCACTTAGTCAATTAAATATTAATTAAACCTTTAGGATTAATTAATTCACTTTGTCGATTAGTCAAACGCATAATTAGTCGTACCACTAACGGACAAATTATGTAACTACTGCTCAAAAATGACTTTACATCGCGCTCACTTTATTATTCTTCTATCTCCCCACATCAAAGATCTAGTGCTTGTCAGTTCATCAATTTACTGACAAATTAATTCACCAACTTATTGGTATCCGAGATTAGTACCGACCGACTTTCTTATTATACCAGACATAAAGTCCACCGGCCAGGTTTTGTATAATAAACCTTATGAGCTCATCTCGGGAGCACCATCAACCTAGCGAACCGGTAAGTGGATTCTTCCAACTAGCAACGACACACAAGAAGCTAAACACCGCATACCCAACTTACTGAGATATATGCCTCAATTGACAGCACCCTTGACAAATCAAAGCATACGATATAAAAATCTCATGTCTGTCCCAATCTCGGGATTAAGAGATTAGAATACTAGGACCGAATTAACTATGCAGATCAGTACAATTTAATTCTATCCAAACTGGTCATGCTCAATATGCCCTGGGCATATCTGTATGATTTAATTAGTCTAGATAAACTAATTTCCAAATCACACGATAACCTACACCGATAGTATGTTCAGACTATCTCAGTTACGAGCATACTTTTTATATATCAATACTTTAACCAATAACGAGATCTACTGTGCTTTTCTACACCTCGTTATCAAATTCTATGGTATAATGGAACAAATTTAATACCGAAACAAAATGATATGTCAACTGTGGATATTAGTTTTTCATGCAAGCAATAGCTTTCTGTATTCAAAACTAACACCAAGGATATGTCTAGCCTCTCCCAAGTCCTTCATATAAAATTGCCTGGACAATCATGCCTTTACGTCTGAGAACACCTTCTTATTGTTCCCAATCAGAAGGATGTTATCTACGTAAAGTACGAGGAACACCACCATATCACCATCACGCCTGCGGTATACACATTGCTCATCCGGACACTGAGTGAATCCATAGGACTTGATAACCTCGTTAAAATGGATGTTCCAAGAAGTGGATGCCTGCTTATGTCCATAAATGGACCTCTTGACCCTGCGTACCTTGTGCTTTTGGCCCTGAACAATGAAAGACTCTGGTTGCTGCACAAAGATGGTCTCTCAAGACTTCCATTAAGGAATGCTGTCTAGACATCCATCTGCCAAATCTCATAGTCCATATGAGTAGCTATGGCCAAGAGAATCCGAATCGACTTAAGCATACCTACTAGGGAAAAGGTCTCCTCATAATTGATACCCTCTCTCTGAGTATAACCTTTTGCCACAAGCCTAGCCTTGAAGGTCTCAACCCTTCATTCAGATCCTCTTTTTCACTTATAGACCCATTTGCATCCAATCCGCCGAAACCCATCAGGAAGGTCTAGCAGATCCTAGACCTAAGTTGAGTCCATAGAACCCATCACAACAATCATCACTCTCTACCAAGAATCTGCATATTTATCTTGGAAAGGCTCATTTTAGGTAACTGGGTCTGGTTCGTGGGCACAAGGTATAAAGTCCGAAGACTCACCCAAACCTATGTACCTCTCGGGCTATCTAACAACCCTCTCACTATGACGAGGCGCAGCCTATGTAAGAGCATCATCTGTGATAGTGTGTGCAGTATCTTGTTGTGTGCCATCCTGTACTTATGCATCTGAAATACTCGACTGACCCCTAAGCTCTTCCAATACTACCTTACTCATTGGCTTGTGATCTAAAATATAGTACTCCTCAAGAAATCTGGCATTGGTGCTCACCACTACCTTCTGATCCTGAGGATTATAAAATAGACCACCATTCGTTTCTTTGCGATAGCCTACAAAAAGCATAACCTCAGATCTCACATCTAGTTTGGCTGCATCTGTCTTAAACACATATGCTGGACAACCCCAAATCCTAGATGTCTCAGACTACGCTTTAGCCCAGTCCAGAACTCTACAATGGTCAAAGGCATAGACTTAGATGGTACGAGATTAAAGAGATAACACGCTGTCACTAAGGCCAAAACGAATTGGGCAATTCACTGTAACTCATCATCGATGTAACCATATCCATAAGAGTCCTGTTCCTCCTCTCTGCTACACTGTTCTGCTGGGTGTGCCAGGTGTACACAACTGGGAATGAATACCCTCCTCTGAAAAATAGGACCTAAATTCACTATAGAGGTATTCACCACCATGATCAGATCGCAGGGTCTTGATACTCTTACTGTGATGCTTCTCCACATCTGCCTGAAACACTTTGAACTTATCAAAGCATTCAGACTTGTGGAACATTAGGTATATGTATCCAAATCTAGAGTAATCATCTGTGAATATCACAAAATACTCATAACCACCTCTATCCTGAACTGTCATAGGTCCACACAAGTCGGAATAAATCAACTCTAAAACCTCATTGGCCCTATACCTATTTGCCTTAAAAGGCCTCTTGGTCGTCTTACCCTCCAAGCAGGACTTGCAAGTCGGATAGCTGTCAATCTCCAAAGATCCCAAAGGCCCATAATTGACCAACATTTGAATCCTACTAAGGATGATGTTACCTAGTCTCAGGTGCCAAAGAAAATTTTGATTCAAAGGGGAAGATTCCTTTCTCTTACTATGATTCGATAATGGGTTATCAATTTCTGTATTTTGCACTAATGTGGAGTTTGTCTTAATTGCAATAGAATGTCAACGAATGTACCAGAACATATAAGTCTCTGGTTCTTTTTATTAAAACTGAATTATAAGAAAAAACACACTTATAACCATCCAAAAGAAGTCTCGAAATTGAAAGTAAATTATTTCTGAAACTAGGTACATAAAGACAATCTCTCAAATGTAAAACTGAGTCTAAAAAATAAAGACATAAAACTCTCACTGAAATAATCGAAACTCTTGTAGTATCCCCAAGGTAGACCTGCAACTCTCCCTCTCTAAGTAGTCGGGTCACATACCTCGAGGCTAAACACGTCTTGTAGTATGTGTGGGAATTGCCGCTAAACACGTCTCAGTAACTAGGGAAAATTTGCACATACCTCGAGGCTTTGGGCAGTCTTTCTTCCAATGTCCAGCCTTGCCATATCTGAAGCACTTGCCTTTCAAATTGTGCTTCTTGGCAATGCCTCCTTTAGGTCCATGATCAGCTGCTACTTTCTGGCCCCTCTTCCTCTTATGCTTCCTGGCTTTGGGCCCAGCAGAGAAACCTGAGGGTCCAACAGTAGCCAAAGCCTGCTTCTTCTCAGCGAAGAGGCCTTCAGTAGACACCAATGAAGTTATGAGCTCAGGAGGTGAATATGAGAGCTTGCCCATATTTTAGTTCAACTGAAATTGCTCAAAACTTGGGGTGCAAACTCTGGATGATGATATCGACATGGGTCTCCCCATCAATATCACCTCCCAATACCTCGATCTCATTGATGTAGCTCATCATGTCAAGTACGTTATCCCTCACTGAAGAGCCCTTAGACATCATAGCATTAATGAGTTCCCAAATAGCTGACTGTTTGGCTGCCCTGCCCTGATGTCCAAACATCTCCCTGAGGTTGAGCATCATATCGTAGGCTGAGGTAAACAACTGATGCTGGTGCTACAGTACACTTGACATAGAAGCCAAGATTTAGCACCTGGTCATCTCATCAGCTTTCTGCCACCTCATATATGGCTCTCCTTGCTCAGGAGTGGCATCATCACTGGGCTTAGGGGGGCACTCCTCAGTGAGCACGTACTTGTAACCCTCGGCAGTAAGGACAATGTCCAGGTTACATTTCCAGTCAATATAATTAGACGTGAGTTTGTTCTGATTCAGTATGACATAAAAAGTATATCTGTGTAGCTCTTGCTTCACGTCAATTTGATAGAGTATGCTTATTGACTCTTGTGGTTTTCTTAAGCGGTGAGGATATTTATCTCTTTTGCATCCAATGAAGGGCTTCCCATAAACATTGCAAACTCAAGAAAAAATTTAGGCAATCTAGTTTCCAAGGTCATAAGTCTCTCCTTGTCCTTTTGACTTTCTTCATTTGCCTTGGCTTTCTTCATTTTCCTCTTTGCCTTTTTTCTTTGTTTTCTTACCCTACAACATTGATATGTTGCTTGATTTCTTCTTCTTTGGTAGAGTGGAATTTATGCACTTTGAGAGGTTCTTTGGGATCATGTGAATGAATCTCTTCAACTAAATTTCCTTTTTTATCATTATCACTCAACTTTTTCACTTCTTTGGTTACAAAACATCTATACTCTTGAGTGATTTCTTCCAATTTAGTTCCACCATCTAGTTTGACACTTGATTTGGAGATAGGTTGCTCGTCTTCTTTTTTCACTATGTGTCTAAGTATGTCTTCCTAACGCATTAACACATTCTTCTCAAATGGCATTTCTTTCAACTCCCCCGGTGGTTGATCTTTCACCTTCTCCATTTGCACTACTTTCTCTTTTAGACGTTTTAGATCATCAATATTCTTTTTAATATCCTCACATCTCTCCACTAGACCTTCATGGAATTTATCCATATCTTTGTCTAAGGTGGTGACCTTTTTTCTCAACTTGTCAAGTTTACCATAATTCAAATTTTCTCTTTGAAGCTCCCAAATTTTAGCCTTCATCAAGTCATTATCCTCTTGAAATTTAGCTACTTGAGCTTCCAATTTAGCCATTTTTCCATCATATTCACAAGCTTTCTCCATTTCTACCTTTAAGACCATTAATAATTGGCTTGTTTTCTCTATTTGGAGGAAAGGTCCTTTTTCTCTTTATGAGCCTTCATAGTCTCTTCATCCAATATGACGAATTTGCTATCCACCCTTTCTTCCCAAAATTTCATCTTACCATCTAAAAGTTGGTCACAATTCATCTTATCTTTATGCACTTGAACTCTAGATTTGTTTCCTTGTACACTCAAGCAAGCTTTTGCATCAATTTGTGACGGATCCCAGTCGCACTTTCCTTCGAGGAACAACCAAGGTACCGATGTTTTGTTCGATCATTTGTAGCCATCCCTCAGTATCTTTTCAAACCAATGAATTGACTGGCAGAAAAAATCAACTAACAAAGACACACACTTATTTAACCTCTTTGTGCGAAATTGGTTAAGAGGATGGATGACTGTTTATGATGAATTCCGTCAAATTGACATAGAATAATAGTTCAACCTAAACTACTACACCAAGGGTGTGTTTTATGTGTTTCTCATGCAAGAATTCACACGATCAGCAAGACTACTCAAACTCAAGATTCCGGGAGAACTGATAGCACATAGCTAACTTTTGAAATTAACAATCAATAAAGACTCAACTATATTGAAAATTCGGGTATAGGGTGACCTTATATAGGCAATTACAAGTCTTCTCTTCCTATTCTAAAATGGTAATCTCAAATCCTAGTGATTTAGAGATTATGAAACAAAACAAAACAAATCGTATTACTACTCTGATTGGTTTAGTAATTTCGGCCAAGGAGAAATAATATTTAAGACAAAATGAAATCCTAATCAATAAGGGAAAACTCAGTATATCCTTTTTCAAATAAGATACAATTTTAAAAGGTTCTCCTACTATAAAGTAAAAGACAACACAATCCTAATTAGAAGAGACTTGTATTTCCCAACTTCAGTTAGGCTCAGGAAAAGGCTTAGAATTTTTGAATGGCTCCACTTCCCTTACTCCAAACTTTATCAAGAAGAAAACCCACCGGAGACAGCCCGATCAGTCCCGATCTGGACGACCAGGACCACGGATCACTCCTCTCGGAAGATCGGACGTGAGACCTGGTCGGTTCTGGGCACCGACCTGAGTTGCCGCCGCTAACAAAAACCGGAAGTCTACTGCGCTAAAAAAAACTGATGCGCGATCCGACCAAAGACTGGACGATCTGCGCAATCCAAGAAGAAAAATCGGCTGGGCTGTTTGGAAAATAATCTGGGCAGATTAAAGGAGTAATCTTTCGAAGGAGAAAGCTATCTTGGTCGACTTCGAGAGAAAAACTTGACGAAGAAGACACGTTCTCTCTCTAGACCAAACTTTCTCTTTCTAGCCTAACTTGGCTGCCAAGTTTCTTAATCTTTTGGCTGCCCATTATGTTGTATTTATAGGAGCTCGATTGGAGACCTAATTGGCTCTCGAGTTAGGCCTTAAAATTTGACTTTCGTTGACCGCTAAGTCTTCCCGACTAATCAACTCCAATCGACCCTTTTAAATTAATTTATTTAATCCACTTTGTTAATTTAATTTAATCGAACCCTTAGAATTAATTAATTCAAAATAGAATTAATTTCTAAATTCACTTCGTCGATCAAATTTAATTAAACCCTTCGGATTAATTAATTCACCTTGTCGATTAGTCAAACGCATAATCGGTCGTACCACTAACGGACCAATTATGGAACTACCGCTCAAAAACGACTTTACATCGCGCCATTATTATTTCTTCTATCTCCCCACATTAAAGATCTAGTGCTCGTCGATTTATCAATTTACTGACAAATTAATTCATCCACTTCTTGGTTTTCGAGATTAGTACCACTCGACCTTTTATTATACCGAACATAAAGTTCACCGGCCGGGTTTAGTATAATAACCTTACGAGCTCATATCGGGAGCACCATCAACCCGGCGAACCGGTACGTGGATTCCTCCGACTAGCAACGGCACGCAAGAAGCTAAACACCGCATACCCAACTTACCGAGGTATTGGCCTCAATTGACCTCACTCTTTGGCAAATCAAAGCATACGACATCCAACCCTCACGCCCGTCCCAATCTCGGGATTGAGAGACGGAATACTAGGACCGAATTGACTACACCGATCAGTACAAATCAATTCTATCCAAACTGGTCGTGCTCAATATGCCCCGGGCATATCTGTGTGATTTAAACTAGTCTAGATAAACCAATTTCCAAACCACACAATAACCTATACCGATAGTATGTTCAGACTATCTCGGTTACGAGCATACTTTTTATATATCAATACTTTAACCAATAACGGTATCTACTGTGTTTGTCGACACCCCGTTATCTAGTTCTATGATATAAAGGAACAGATTTATACTGAAACAAAATGATATGTCAACTGTGGATATTAGTTTTTGATACAAGCCATAGCTTTTCAGTATTCAAAACTAACACTAACTTCTTAGCTTTTCAATCGGTTTTCTTTTCTTACGACTCAAAAACAAAACTCACAACTAAAAGACTTAAAACAATACAAAAAATCAAAGACTAACTAGCAATCAAAGAACAAATCTGACAAAACAGTAAAAAATCAAAAACAAGCAAAGGTAACAAAAACAAGTAGCTATATAATATAGATGCTTATTAAGTCACACAAAAGTCAAACAAAACCAAACTCAGCAGGTACTCTCTTAAGTCAAACTGTGATACTTAAAAAACACGAGCTCAACTACTGGGGAGAGGAAAAATTTTATACACACACCAGGCAATTTAACCTTAGAGAACTCGTATCACTGAATTCCATTTGCTTCCCTACTAATCTGTAGAGAACTTTTTACTTTTGTAACCTCGTCTTGTCTTTTTCTTTACTTAGCCAGACTTTTGCAGAAGAGCTTTTCTTTTACATAATTTGTCAGATTTTTTAAGATTGGATATTTGGCTCTTGCCTCTTCTCATTATGTTCAGACTTTTTCCGGTAGTTTTAGAACTACTATTTATTACGAGAGGGAATTTCTACCTCTAGTACACAACAAGAGGGTAATGTCAAACTCCGTGATCCTCGTGCACCAATTTGTGAAAATACGTTTCACCTTTGCAAGTTCCAAACTCGTACTACCTGTCAGAAAAAATCCAAAAATAGTTCAAACAGAACAAAAACAACATTGACACTAGAAAGAAGACACAAAGTTTCAAAAATCACCTAAACTCACAAAAAGGGCGTTGTGGTAAATTTTGGCAAGTTTCGATAGGTTTTGACTAGGGGTGAAATGGCTTTTCCACCACCAAAACTCGACACTGACACAAATTAAACCTAGAGGATGACTTCTAGATTCCAACAAAAAAAATCAATTAAAAAGACTAAAAAATGAATAAACGCCTGGTTCCCAAGGGGGCCTTAGACACAACTTCTGACATAGATAATTGGACTGATTTTAAACTAGTAGACTAAAATGACCTGCGAAATATTGGACAGATATTTCAAAAAAGACTCCTAGATATTTGGATCAAAAATTGTACAAATTTTCTAACCAATGACAAAACAGAAAAATGAAAAAAAAACATAAATATATGGAATAGAACGAAAACTTAACTCTGATACCACTCAGACCGATCCCAGTCGCACCATCCTTCAAGGAACAACCAAGTCACCGATGTTTTGTCCGATCGTCTGTAGCTATCCCTTCTATATCTTTTCAAACCAATGAATTGACTAGCAGAAATAATCAACTCACAAAGACACACACTTAAGAGGATGGATGACAGTTTAGGATAAATTCTGTCAAACTTTCACAGAATAAGAGTTCAACCTAAACTACTACACTAAGGGTGCGTTTTATTTGTTCCCCACACAAGGATTCACACTATCTCGAAAGACCACTCGAACTCGAGATTCCGGCAAAAAGGATAGCACACAGCTAACTTTTGAAATTAACACTCAATAATGACTTGATTGTAATGAAAATTCGGGTATAGGGGGCCTTATATAGGTAATTACAAGTCTTCTCTTCCTATTATAAAAAGGTAATCTAAACTCCTAGTCATTTAGTGATTAGGAAACAAAACAAAACAAATCCTATTACTACTCTGATTGGCTTAGTAATTTCGGCCAATGAGAGATAACATTCAAGACAAAATGAAATCCGAATCAAGAAGGGAAAACTCAGCATATCCTATTTCAAAAAAGATACACTTATAAAACCTTCTCCTCCTATGAAAGTAAAAGACAACACAATCCTAATTGGAATAGACTTGTATTTCTCAGCTTTAGTTGGGCTCAGGGGAAGGCTTGGAATTTTTGAATGGCTCCACTTCCCTTAATCCAAACTTTAGCTTCTATTCTGGGCTTCATTCCACATCTACGCCTCATCTGCAAGTCAATTATCAAACAATCTCATTAAACTAATGGGCTTGGGCCTCCAAATCTGTAGATGGGTTTAGTCCTATTGTTCCTTGGACTTGATTTTGAACTTTGAAGTTGGATTGAATCCATATATCTTCTGGGCTCTTGATCTAGTAACTGGGCAAACTTACTCAGCTTATGGATCTCTGAGGCAGAGTTTTTGACCGTGGTCTTCCTGGAGTATTTGCGCAGACAAGCTCTCACTGAGCTTGGACTGGTGCCAACTGTCTTGGAGTGGAGGAAGAACTGGCAAGCCTTGCTGGTTCTTCTTCTGATGGAGAGTCTACCACCTTGATGTTCACATCACTTTGCTCCTTATCACTTTTTAGCTTCAACACCTTAGCCAACAACAATTCATAATTTTCTTACATCCTTGCAATTTGAGCTTTTAACTCGGCATTCTCTTTTAGCACTTGGGCGAAAACTTTATCCATCCAAAAGTCCATGTTTATTATTTTCACTTGTAATTCCATTATCTTCATGGTAGTGGTAGCACTTTCTTCTTGCTCACAAATGCTAGTTGGATGATTTCGCCTCGCAAAAGGATGTTGTTGTCGACTATTGTATCCTTGGTAAACTCCACTCTCATTTTGCTCTCTTCTTACACCTTCTCCATGAAGCATGTTTCCTTCCATTTTCAAACCACACGAACCTTGAACCTAGAAAAATACAAAAAAAAAAAAAAAAAAATTACCCAAGTAACAAGATAAAAAGGAAAACACTAAAACTCAAAACACAGAAACACACAAACACACAAACACCACAAAAATAACAAAAACTAATGGACTATAAATATTACTTAAAAACACTCAAAAACTACTAAAAACTACTAAAAATGCAAAAAGAAGTGAACAACCAAACTACCAACACAATAATCAGCCAAAATAAAAATCATCGTCGATGGTGCCAATTTTGACATGCTCTTGTCGTTGTATTAGTTTTAGGCGAACACTTCAAAATAAATTTATAAAATAATTAAAACTAAATACCAAAACTATAGACTTAAGGGTTTTGTTCCCATACGAATGTTGTGTAGATTGAAGTAGTAGTTGGGTTCGAGTCTTCACTTACTAATGTTTTAGTAGATTTTAGCCTAAAAACAAACAAAATAAAGGCGTCAAAAGGTAAATTCAAGTATGTGAAGAGAAAGGTTTAGAAGTGTGTGTAACTTCTCCACTAAGAAACTATTCAAACTAAGGAAATAAAGTGAAAACTTAATAACTAAGACTTGAGTTTGTTTCTTGATCCTCTGATGGTATCTTGATATTATAGGTAAAATTAAAGTGTTTATCTAGGTCATGGGAGTCAATTAGGGAACTTGCTCGTACATAAACTTACCAATTAAGCAATCAACCTTTTAAGAATCAATTCTCTAATATACTAATTTTGCAAGATTCACCCAACCCATTAATTATATTCTAACAAGTGTTACAAATGTGATCAAAGAGTCTCTTTGTCACCTCAATATCCTTATACCAATCAGGCTAGACAAAGTAGTTAATCCAATTTGGGATCAATTTAAGAGAATAAGCCAAATTGGATTTAATCACCAAGTAATTAAAGCAATTCCCAACTTAACTTACCTCAAATCAAAAACACAATCAATGCCCATACACTATATAACAATTCAATAAAACAAATAAGCACAATATCACTTACCCATAAGATTGACATTTTCAAACTGAAGAGAAAACTAATAAAACATAATTAAGAGAAGGAAAATAGAAAATCAAACCCAAATGAAGTGAACATGGTATGATATTGAAGTAGCTTCTTCACTAAACACTTGAGTTAGAGCTCAATTCTCCTCCAATTTGCAAATACCTCAGCTAAAAATGTATTCTAGAGAGACAATTATAAAACTAAGAAAAGTAGTGACTAAGTTATGTAAACTTGTGTTAAATCTACCCTTTGAGGCCTAGTTAGACATGTTTTCAGGGTTACAAACCATGGAGGCAATATGGTAAGAGTTTAGAAAGGTTTGGGGTAATTTAGGAATAAAAGGAAAAGTTTCCCGCTGCTGTAACAGACCTGTGGGCGGTCGGCGCTGAGTAGTCACCAACTGGTGGCCACCAGGCCGCTTGGAGGTCACTAGCTAGCAGTCTCACAGCTGCATCTAATTTCAGCAACACATTTTTCTTCTTTTTTCCATCTTGCTCCATTTTTGTTCGCTTTCGCTCCGTTTTCTCACAAAACTCTTCATATAACTTCAAAAGTCTTCAAGTTTTATCCAAAATGTCCAACATAGTTTTTTACTACAAGATCATGCAAATCCAACTGTAAGTCCATTGTAAGCTCATAAAAGATATAATTTTCATTGAAAACCAACTAAAAATAAGTTAAATGTGCATGATTTTGGGTCATAAAAAAGGTATATTTTGGAGTCACGTCAGTAACTTGGATATTGTCCTAACTGCTGAGGGGCATAAATTCGTGCTCACATAGGTATGCCCAGACGCGCCAAATGACCAATCGACCAAAGATGACAGATTAGCCTATCAGAGGTGGAGAAAATTATATCATATGGCACGGTGTTACATTTTGGCTTCAATGTCAAATGTTCTACAACATCAGCACCAGGTGATGAAAGAATTTTGGTAGGATCTGGGTTTGCACTTGCTCGATTTACCACGCAACAAAAAATTTCTATTTAAGCGGAATCTTAGAAAAGTACCTTTGAAGCGTGCACCTGGTGATTCTCTTGTATGCCTCAAGACTATGACTTCACGTTGTGTAGGCAACGAACTAGAAGTCAATTGATCAGCTACTCACCACAATCCACCTGCTAGAAAACTCTAGCCCCGCAGCACCTGGCATGTACTATAAACGCACCGCCAGCAGAGAGAGAAAGCTACGCGCAGCTGGTATAGACCAAGGCCAAAATTTCAGCCACTAGAAACCCAAAAACCAGCTGCACACTTTCTTGAAAATTCGACTTGGAGAGAGAAACGTTTTCTCTCTCTAGAATTTTCTCTCTCTAGAAATCCTGTGGATTAATTGTGTAATTGTTGTATCTGAATGACTGATCCCTTGTCTATTTATAGAGTTACAAGAGAGACTCCAAGTTGGTTTAGGATTGGTCTTCCTACTGGGTTTCTGTTTTCCTTCAATCCTGTTTCTGGACTGATACTGATTCTGGTTCCTTCAATCCTGTTCCTGGACTGATACACTCCCAACTGTCATAGGGATTCACTTATCCCAATCCAGTTCCTGGGATGAATCACTGCCAACTGACACAGGGATTCACTTATCCCAATCCAGTTCCTGGGATGATTCACAACCAACTGACACAAGGATTAATTAATTTCTAAATTAATTAAATCTACCTTTGTCAAGAACCCAGTACATAATTAATCGTACCACTAACGGATTAATTATGGCACTACCAACCTACACCAGAATTGCTTCCGGAACAACTTAATTAAATTATATTCATAATCTCCCCACATCAAAGATATAGTGCTCGTTAATTCATTAATTTACTGATAAATTAATTCATCAACTTCTTAATATTCCGAGACTAGTACCACTCGACCTTTTTACTATACTGGACATAAGTCCACCGGCCGGGTTTAGTATAATAAACATTTCGAGCTCATCTCGGGAGCACCATCACCCCGGACGCACCGGTACGTGGTTTCCTTTTGACAAGCAGCAGCACACCAAGTAACTAAACACGCGCACCCAACCCACCGAGACTATTGGCCACATTTGACCTCACCCATTGGCATATCAAAGTACACTATGTCTAATCCTCATGCCCACTCGAGTCTAGGGATTTAGAGATAGAATACAAGGATCGATTTGTCTATTAAATCAGTACAAGACAAATCATTCCTAAGAGTCAAGTTCAATATGCCCCGGGCATATCTATATGATTCAATTAGTTTAGACAAACTAATTATCTGAATCACATAATAACCTAGACTGACAGCTTGTCCAAAGCTGTCTCGGTTACGAACCTCATTTATATATTATGTCTTTCAACCAATGATGAGATCTACTGTGTCGCACCAGACACCTTATCATCAACTTACATAATATAATTGGACGATTAATGCACAACAAGATATGACTGAAACACAAATCGATATATTAAATTGGGAAACTGTACAATACAAGCATAGCTTATGTATTCTACTCCAACAATCTCCCACTAATACTTAAGCTGTGCTTTAAGTATACAACTACATACAATCCTACCAATTCTGTTGCTATCTATCTAGAAAAACTGTCAAGGCTCTCCTAAGCATCTGATCCCCTTGCCCTTCACGTGAGCCTCAAAGACTTTAGAAGTCAATGATTTCGTGAACGGATCTGCAAAGTTATCCTCTGACGCTATCTTAGCCATGACCACGTCTACCCTCTTTACGATGTCTCGTATCAGGTGGTACTTGCGCTGTATATGTTTACTCGCCTTGTGGACTCGTGGTTCCTTCGAGTTTGCTACTGCACAGTTGTTATCACAATAAACCGTGATAAACTTCTGCAAACCAGGAATCACATCTAAGTCCACTAGGAAGTTCTTGAGCCATACTGCTTCTTTCGCTGCCTCTGATGCGGCAACATACTCAGCCTCCATGGTAGAGTCCGCCACGCATTTCTGCTTGACACTCCGCCAAACTATGGCTCCACCTCCTAGAGTAAACACGTACCCTGAGGTAGACTTGCTCTTGTCCCTGTCGCCTTAGAAATCTAAATCTGTGTAACCTCGGGGTACCAGCTCAAGCACCTGATAGACCAAAAATTGGTCCCTCATTCTGCGCAAATACCTTTTGAATGCATTTTACTGCTTCCCAATGAGCTTTCCCGGTGTTACTCTGATATCTGCTCACCATGCCAACGGCATAACAGATATCAGGCCTCGTACACAACATGGCATACATGAGACTTCCTACTGCCGAAGCATATGGAACTGTCTTCATGGTCTCTATCTCATCAACAGTCTTAGGAGACTATTCCTTAGATAGAAACACTTCATGCCTGAAAGGTAAAAAAACCTTTCTTGGAGTTCTGCATGTTAAAACGGGCCAGAATCGTGTCTATGTATGAAGCTTGGGAGAGCATTAGCGAACGTTTCCTACGATCTCGAATAATCTTGATCCCAAGGATATATCCCGCTTCCCCTAAGTCCTTCATATCAAATTGCTTGGACAGCCATGCCTTTACATCTGATAACACTTTCTTGTTGTTGCCAATCAATAGAATGTCATCTACGTAAAGCACAAGAAACACCACTGAGTTTCCATCACGTCTGCGATATACACATTGCTCATCCGGACACTGAGTAAATCCAAAGGACTGGATTACCTCATCAAACCGGATGTTCTAAGATCTGTATGCCTGCTTAAGTCCATAAATAGACCTCTTAAGCCTGCAAACCTTATGCTCTTGGCCTTTTTCAATGAATCCCTCTGGTTGCTGCATAAAGATGGTTTCCTCAAGACTTCCGTTCAGGAAAGCTGTCTTGACATCCATCTGCCAAATCTCATAATCCATATGAGTAGCTATGGCCAAGAGAATCCGGATCGACTTAAGCATGGCTACCGGGGAGAAGGTTTCCTTATAATCGATTCCCTCTTTCTGAGTATACCCCTTCGCCACCAGCCTAGCTTTAAAGGTTTCCACCTTCCCGTCAGATCCTCTCTTACATTTGTAGACCCACTTGCATCCAATGGGCTTAAACCCATCAGGCAGGTCCACAAGCTCCAAGACTTGATTGTGGTCCATTAACCTCATCTCGGATATCATTGCCTTACGCCAAGATTCTGCATCTTTATCTCGAAGCACCTCATTATAGTTAACTGGGTCAGGTTCAGGCACACCTGGGACCAGGTCTGAAGCCTCTCCCATGCCAATGAACCTGTCTGGCTGTCTCACAACCCTCCCACTACGACGAGGCACCGCCTGTGTAGGCGCATCATCTGTGATCTCATGTGCAGTGTGTGATGTATCTACTTGCGCTGGTGCATCAGGATTAGTAGTTTGTCGTCTAAGCTCTTCTAGTACTATCTTACTCTTGGGCTTGTGGTCTAAGACATAGTCCTCTTCTAAAAATCTAGCGTTGGTACTTACCACCACCTTCTGATCTTTAGGGCTATAGAATAGACCACCTTTCGTTCCCCTATGATATCTTACAAACAACATTAATTCTGTTCTTGCATCTAACTTAGCCGTATCTGCCTTAAGCACATGTGCTGGGCAGCCCCAAATTCTGAGATGTCTTAGACTGGGCTTCCGCCCGTTCCACAACTCTACTGGGGTTGAAGGCACGGTTTTAGATGGTACAAGATTAAGAATATACGTTGCCGTTTCTAAGGCATATCCCTAGAACGAACTTGGAAAATCACTATAGCTCATCATGGATCTAACCATTTCCATAACAGTTCGGTTCCTCCTTTCTGCTACACCATTCTGCTGTGGCGTGCCAGGTGCAGACAACTGAGACTGAATTCCTACCTCAGTGAGGTAATCTCAAAATTCATGGGACAGGTACTCCTCACCACGATCTGAACGCAGTGTCTTGATACTCTTACCACGATGCTTCTCCACATCTGCCCGAAACTCTTTGAACTTGCCAAAACATTCGGACTTGTGGCGCATTAGGTAAATGTACCCGTACCTAGAGTAGTCATCCGTGAATGTCACGAAATACTCATATCCCCCTCGTGCCTGGACCATCATAGGTCCACACAAGTCAGAATGAATCAACTCTAATACTTCTTTAGCTCTATGACCTTTTGCCTTAAAAGGTCTCTTGGTCATCTTACCTTCCAAGCACGATTCGCAGGTTGCATAGCTGTCAGTATCTAATGAACTCAAAGGTCCATCATTGACCAACCTCTGAATCCTACTAAGGTTTATATGACCTAGTCTTAGATGCCAAAGATAGGTTTGATTCATTTCAGATGGTCTTTTTCTCTTATTAATGTTAGATACTGAGCTATCTATTTATATATTTTGCACAACAGGAGAGTTAGAATTAACCACAAACAAATTGTCCGCCAATGAACCAGAACAAATAAGTTTTCCATTTCTTCTAATAACAACACAGTCATCAAAAAAATAAACTTATACCCGTTCTTCAAGAGTTTAGAAACCGAAATTAAGTTCATTCTAAAACTCGGTACATAAAGACAATTAACTAACTCTAAGCTAGAATTTTCAAAATTCAACTTAACTACTCCCACTGCTTCTACTGACACTCTTGTAGTGTCGCCCAAGTAGATATCCAATTCGCCTTCTCTAAGCTTCTGGGTTACTTGGAACCCTTGCAAAGAATTACAAACATGGTCAGTGGCACCTGAATCCACACACCAAGTATCTGTGGGAATCGCCGCTAAACATGTCTCAGTGATTAAGGCATAATTTATCGTACTTATAAGCTTTGGACAATCCGCTTTCCAATGTCCCGTCTTATTACACTTGAAGCACTTGTCTTTCGAATTCTTCTTTGCAATATCTGGCTTAGGCACAATTTGTGCCTTTTCAGCTACTCCCTCGAGCTTTCTCTTCTTCTTTCCAGCCTCAGGCTCAGAAGAAGATTCTAAAGCTTCGACTGCGACTAAAGCTCGCTTCTTCTCTTGAAGAAGACTTTTAGCCGCCATCAACTCTGCTAAGAGCTCGGATGAACTCCACAACATCTTACTTATATTGTAGTTCAACCGAATCCGCTCATAGCTTTGAGGCGCCATCAACTCTGCCAAGAGCTCGGATGAACTCCACAACATCTTACTTATGTTGTAGTTCAACCGAATCCGCTCATAGCTTTGAGGCAAGCTCTGGAGGACAATATCGGCTTTGGTTTCACCAACGATTTCGCCTCCCACTACCTCAACCTTGTTGATGTTACTAATCATGTTAATGACACGATCTCTCACAGGAGCGCTCTCAGCCCTAAGGACAATGTCCAAGTTATGACTTCCATCGACATTATTAGTTCCAGTTAAATTGTTGTTTTTCAAAATAGCAGCTAAAGGATTGAATGCCATATCGATTTAAACTGGAAAGTAAACAAAGAGTGTTTCAGTTATATATGCTAGAATTTTTGAAAACATGAAAATTCAATTTAATTATTGATTTCCCTCAAAACAATAATATTAATCCACCAACATCTCATCCACAGGATTCTCGCAAGCCACGCAGTGTGGACGTTTACGCTAACCCACATTCGTTTGAGAAGAACCAAGTTCATTAACTACACTATCTGACCAACGATCTTTTGATCAATGTAGCTAATAGTCAGTGCTTTCAGCCGTACAAGTAAGCAGCATAACCTCGCGGGAGGAATACTGCAGATCGTACACTAAGTGTGTGTCATTACGTGACTTCTGAGTTTGTTACCTCAGGATAGTGCGCCTCAGATGGAGAGGGTGTCGCATTTCTCCTAGTTAAACTCGCTCTAGTCATCTTACTCAGAAGCTCATAGTCTAGCAATCTCGGGGCTGGACTCATCCGAATGGAGGAAGGCCCTAATTCCAACGCGCAAGCCCACCCACATCGCATATGAACCCGTAATGGTGGCCATGGGGATATAACACAACCCGCTCCCACTTAGATTTCCAAAATGAGGGTTTTTCCGGTTTTAACATGCAATTAATTAACCTAAGTTATGTCCAACCATAAAACCAGACATGCTTTAAATCATGCATCTAATATACAACATAAAAATAAAGCATAAAAATTAAAACGATAATTACAAGAAATAAATACGAAAAATAAATTTCCCGACTATTATGGTTTTAATTGCTTCCATCATTTGCCTTGATCTCGTGTCCCGTCACGTCACTCGATGGAGAGAGTCTTGAACTTCAAAAAATGAAAACTGGAGGAAAAACGGGCCAAAAACAGCCCGAACAGCCCGAACGGGCCGCCCGGGCCGCAGCCCGGCCCGAGGGCCGCGCTGCCCGCGCGCGCGCGCACAGCCCGCAAGGGGCGTGCGCTGCCAGCGCGCGAGGCCCAGCGCCCCGCGTGACTGCGCGCCGGCACGGCCCACACGGGCCGTGCGCGTGCGGGCCTTCTCGTCTGCGAGCCCGCGCGCCCCGCCCGCATGGGCCGTGCGCGCGCGGCCCTGCGCGCCCAGCAGCAGCGCGCAGCAGCTGCTGCGTGCAGCGACTGCTGCGCGCTGCTGCTGCCTGTTGCTGCCTTTTTGGCCTGCCGGCTGGCAATTTTGCTACCGGCAAACGTTGCCGGCGTCGCCTCTTACCGCCAACTCATCCTTCGCTTTTTCCCACGCTATTTGGTCTTCTTGCAATTCGTTCTGGGTTTTCCTGGGTTTCTTCAAATTCATGATAACCCAAAACCCACGAATCCAAGTCGCCCACCATAACGCCTTTGATTACAAAAAAAACAATTTTCCTACTACATGGCTTTCTAGGAAAATTAAATAATCGAAATTACATAGAAAAAATCCTACTACAGATTTGATCTAATCCTACACGGCTTCCAGCACGTGGTTAATGTTGGAACTAGGCATGCATAATTTCCTAAATTATGCTACGGAATAACCTAAATTCTAAGAGGATTCGGGTCTTACCCTCGAAGCGTAATCGGTTGTGCAGACGCCTGGCTCCTCTGAGAAGATGGCGTTCACCAACAATTCACGTGAATTGTCTCTACGTTCTTGCACTGGAGTTCTCTCAGAACTGGTGCTAGCCCCAAACTTTGCCTGTCAAGAGAAAACAATTTTCTCTGGGAAGAATCGTTTTTGAAGAGTCTGTTTTTTTTTTTTTTTTTTTTCTCACTTCAAAAGTGACAGAGAGAGTCTTTCTCTAAAAAAATCTTTTTTTTAAAACGTGTTTTTATTTTTTTATTTTTTAAAACAAAACTGATTTTTGTTTAAAAAATCTCTCAACTGTCCAGATACTTCTCTGATGTTTATTTGAGAAGTATCTGTAAGTAAATAATTATTAATTATTTACTGAGTTGGGTTTAACCAACACCATGGATCAACCCATTGATCCATGGATCAGGCTGATGGGTCAAGAACCTTAATTCACAATTAGGTCCCTTGATTTATCAGCTCAACTCAATTCTTCCCAGGTAATTAATTAACTTTTAATTAATACCATAAAACTCTTCAATAATATTTAATTAAACCATTTAATTAGATATTATCTATTTAAGTATAACTCTTATACTTAGAACAGGCAATTTAATTAATTCTGACTCATCGAACTCACTTATGTGCGATCCTGTAGGCCCATTCCAAATTGACAATGAATAAATTAATCTCATTAATTAATCCATAAATCATTAGTGGTCTCTAGCAAGACATAATGACTACACAATTCAGAACGGAGGGTCGAATGGTGATTCAACACAACCTTCCGAGTATACTACGTAATGTCCTCTACACTGATATCCAGTTTAGCATAAGGCATGGAACCAATCATCCTTATATAGCTAAACGTTTTACTTGATCTCTTAGTGACACTGAACTTAATCAAGCAAATGATAACCCTTATCATTTCTTGGGCACGGCCATGCACTTCTCAGTTCACTATCAAGCGGCCAAGATATCATCTCTCATTTAAGAGAGACTTGTAGTCCCATCACTTCACCTACATACCTTAGCGTGACTCATAGTGTACCCAATCATACCCGTACTTAGCAACCTGTTACGGTCCCGTTAGGCATATCTCAAAGCACACTCTAATTCACCTAAGACTATGCAGTGATTTCTGGTCTAAGGATCCTCGTACGAGTACTACTCAAAAGAATCACTCATGATCTAACAGTCCATGGAGTGTTTCTTTTGGCGGATCGATTTCATAAAATTCAATATGCACAAGAATATAATTTCATGAAATTAACTCATCAGATAAATAATCAATCAAACGACAAATGTCTTATTTACATAAATAACCCTCAAAGTTTATTTACATAAATAGCCCTCATTAGGGCATATACACCAACAGTTAAACTATTACAAACATTCATAATAAAATTAAATCCGGACAAGTCCCGGAGTTTAATTAAAACCCATACAAACGTAACCATAATAGTCGGGATTCTAAACCACCTGCAAATAAAACCATGTAATAAATCGAACAAGCACAGAACTCCCTAAACCAGGCTTTGATACCAATTGAAAGAATTTTGGTAGGATCTGGGTTTGCACTTGCTCGATTTACCACGCAACAAAAAATTTCTATTTAAGCAGAATCTTAGAAAAGTACCTTTGAAACGTGCACCTGGTGAGTCTCTTGTATGCCTCAAGACTATGACTTCACGTTGTGTGGGCAACGAACTAGAAGTCAATTGATCAGCTACTCACCACAATCCACCTGCTAGAAAACTCTAGCCCCGCAGCACCTGGCACGTACTATAAACGCACCGCCCGCAGAGAGAGAAAGCTACGCGCAGCTGGTATAGACCAAGGCCAAAATTTCAGCCACTAGAAACCCAAAAACAAGCTGCACACTTTCTTGAAAATTCGACTTGGAGAGAGAAACGTTTTCTCTCTCTAGAATTTTCTCTCTCTAGAAATCATGTGGATTAATTGTGTAATTGTTGTATCTGAATGACTGATCCCTTGTCTATTTATAGAGTTACAAGAGAGACTCCAAGTTGGTTTAGGATTGGCCTTCCTACTGGGTTTCTGTTTTCCTTCAATCCTGTTTCTGGACTGATACAGATTCTGGTTCCTTCAATCCTGTTCCTGGACTGATACACTCCCAACTGTCACAGGGATTCACTTATCCCAATCCGGTTCCGGGGATGAATCACTCCCAACTGACACAGGGATTCACTTATCCCAATCCAGTTCCTGGGATGATTCACAACCAACTGACACAAGGATTAATTAATTTCTAAATTAATTAAATCTACCTTTGTCAACAACCCAGTACATAATTAATCGTACAACTAACGGATTAATTATGGCACTACCATCCTACACCGGAATTGCTTCCGGAATAACTTAATTAAATTATATTCATAATCTCCCCACATCAAATATATAGTGCTCGTTAATTCATTAATTTACTGATAAATTAATTCATCAACTTCTTAATATTCCGAGACTAGTACCACTCGACCTTTTTACTATACTGGACATAAGTCCACCGGCCGGGTTTAGTATAATAAACATTTGGAGCTCATCTCGGGAGCACCATCACCCCGGACGCACCGGTACGTGGTTTCCTTTTGACAAGCAGCAGCACACCAAGTAACTAAACACGCGCACCCAACCCACCGAGACTATTGGCCACATTTGACCTCACCCATTGGCAGATCAAAGTACACTATGTCTAATCCTCATGCCCACTCGAGTCTAGGGATTTAGAGATAGAATACAAGGATCGATTTGTCTATTAAATCAGTACAAGACAAATCATTCCTAAGAGTCAAGTTCAATATGCCCCGGGCATATCTATATGATTCAATTAGTTTAGACAAACTAATTATCTGAATCACATAATAACCTAGACTGACAGCTTGTCCAAAGCTGTCTCGGTTACGAACCTCATTTATATATTATGTCTTTCAACCAATGATGAGATCTACTGTGTCGCACCAGACACCTCATCATCAACTTACATAATATAAATGGACGATTAATGCACAACAAGATATGACTAAAACACAAATCGATATATTAAACTGGGAAACTGTACAATACAAGCATAGCTTATGTATTCTACTCCAACAGGTGATGCTCTCTGCTTTTGACACGTTGGCTAATTTGAGGGAAATATTCAGTCATTAGGGTCATACATCCAGGCAAATAGCCATGTGAAAATTTTCAAGACACTGCGATCAGATCGTGGTGAAGAGTATTATGCAGGCGAATTTAGATGTAAGAATTCAGTCCCAGTTGTCTGAACTAGGCACACCCCAGCAGAAATGAGAAAGAGGACTCTAAAAAAATGGTTAGATCAATGATGAGTTATAGTGAATTGCTGATTCATTTTGGGTTTTGATTTAAAAATAGCGGCTTACATTCTGAACCTTGTACCATCTAAATCCGTGCCTTCAACCCCTGTGGAGTTGTGAATGGGGGCGCAAGCCCAGTCTGAGACACCTCAAAATTTGGGGTTGTCCAGCACATGTGCTTAAAGCAGATGCGGATAAGTTAGATTTAATAAAATAAGTAAGGCTGTTTGTGGGATATCCCAGAGGAACGAAAGGTGGTATTTTCTATGGTCCTAAAGATCAGAAGGTAATAGTTAGCACTAACGCCATATTTTTAGAAGAGGATTATATTTTGAGATCACAATCCCAATATTAAGATCATACTAGAGGAACTTAGAGGATAACCCACAACTTTTATACCACAATACAAGTAGATAAACCAAATGATACTTCACAACATGTCACAAATAATGCCCATTTGCAGGTAGCACCTCGTCTTAGTGGGAGGGTTGCGAGACAGCCCCAGAGGTTCATGTTCTTGGGAAAATCATTAGATTTCATCTCTAGAGAGAATGTGGCTGGCCCAGTGAACTTCAATGAGGCACCCCAAGATAAATATGTAGATTCTTGGCAGAAAGCAATGTTGTCTGAGATAGGGTCATTAGACTCTAATCAAGTCTTGGAGCTTGTAGACGTACCTGATGGTTTTGGACCAATTGGGTGTGAGTGGATCTACAAACGCAAGAGAGAACCCGAAGGGAAGGTGTTAACCTTTAAAGCTAGGCTTGTAGTGAAAGGGTATACTAAGAAACAGGGAATTAATTATGAGGAACTTTTTCCCCGATAGCTATGCTTAAGTTGATCCGGATTCTTTTGACCATAGCTGCTCAGATGGATTATGAGATTTGGTAGATGGATGTCAAGATAGCTTTCCTTAACGAAAGTCTTGAGAAAACCATCTTCATGCAGCAACCAAAGGAATTCATTTTTGAAGGCTAAGAGCATACGGTTTGCAAGCTTAAGAGGTCTATTTATGGATTTAAGTAAGCATCCAAATCTTGGAACATCTTGTTTGATGAGGTAATCCAATCCTATGGATTTACTCAGTGTCCAGATGAGCAATGCGTGTATCACAGATGTGATGAAAACATAGTGGTGTTTCTTGTACTTTTATGTAGATGACATTCTACTTATTGGTAACAATGAGAAAGTGTTATCAGAAATAAAGGCGTGGTTATCCAAACAATTTGATATGAAGGACTTGAGATAGGCTGGACATATCTTTGGGATCAAGATTGTTCGAGATCGTAGGAAATGTTCACTGACGCTTTCCCAAGTTTTATACATAGATATGATTCTGGCTCGTTTTAACATGCAGAACTCCAAGAAATGTTTCTTACCTTTCAGGCACGCAGTACATCTATCTAAAGAGCAGTCTTGAAAGACTGTTCAGGAGATATAAGCCATGAAGACAGTTCCTTATGCTTCAGCAGTAGGAAGTCTCATGTATGCAATGTTGTGTACGAGACATGATATATGCTTTGTTGTTGGCATGGTTAGCAGATATCGGAGTAATCCTGGTAAAGCACATTGGGAAGCTGTTATGCATAGTCTCAAGTATTTTTGCCGGATGAGAGACCATGTGCTGGTCTATCAAGCAAATGAGTTAGTGCCTATGGGTTACACAAATTCAGATTTCCATGGTGATAAAGACAATAGTAAGTCTACCTCTAGTTTTGTGTTTACTTCGGGAGGTGGAGCCATATTTTGGCAGAATGTCAAGGAGAAACGCGTGGCGGACTCTATCATGGAAACTGAGTACGTTGCAGCCTCATAAGCGGCAAAGAAAACTATGTGGCTCAAGAACTTTTTAGTAGACTTAGATGTGATTCTTGATTTGCCAAAGTCAATCACAATGTACTGTGATAATAATTGTGCATTAGCAAATTTGACGGAACCATGAGCCCACAAGGAGATTAAACACATAGAGCGCAAGTACCACCTGATACGAGATATCGTTAAGAGGGAAGATGTGGTCGAGGCCAAGATAGCATCAACCGAAAACCTTGCAGATCCGTTCACAAAGACAGTGACTGCGAAAGTCTTTAAGTCTCACGTGGACAACATGGGAGTTAAATTGTTGATTGAGCCTTGATAGTTCTCTAGATAGTAGTATGACAGTAGAGTAGTAGATTGATCCAGTATTTTACTTTCAGTGTAAACTTTGAGTATTACTGGGAGATTGTTAGTGTTAATACTGAAAGATTTTCTTGTATAAACATTATTTCCTAGTTATATTGATTGAGAATGTTTTAGTTAAATTGTTCGTGTTTATATTTAGTCACGAGACTGAGACAGTTTGGACACGCTGTCGAATTAAGTCATTGTGTGTTTCTAAAATCAGTTTGTCTAAACTGTTTGAAATGTACAAACGCACACGGTGTGTTGAGCAGGATCGATTAGGATTGAATTACCTTGTACTTATTTTTAGTTGTTAATTCGAACCTAGTATTCAGTCTCTTAATCCCTTGATGAGGATGGGCACGATGATTAAACATAGTGTACTTTAATCTGCCAAAAAGTGCAGTCGCTTAAGGCCTATATAATCGGTAGGTTGGGTGCGCATGTTTAGTTGTTTGGTGTGCTGTTGTGAGTCGAAAGGAAACCATGTACTGGTACGTCCGGGGTGATGGTGCTAACGTGATGAGCTCAAAAAGTTTAGTATACTAAACCCGACCGGTAGACTTATGTCCGGTATAGTAATAAGGTCGAGTGGTACTAATCTCAGATGAGAAGAAGTTGATTAATTAATTTATCAGTAAATTAATAAATCAATGATCATTAAATCTTTGACACGGGGAGATAAATTGAATATTTAATTTAGTGGATCTGGAAACAATTTCGATTTGAGCGGTAATTTCATAACAAATACGTTAGTGGTATGATTAATTATGTGTTGGGTTAAATTGAAAAAGTGGATTTAATTATTTAATTAATTATCCTTGGGGTCATAGTGTTTCCAGGAACAGGATTGGAGTTAAAAAAATCCAAGCCTAACAGGAAGGTCTAATTCAAAACCACTTGAGGTCTCTCTTGTAGCTCTACATAAGACACAAGAATCAGCCTCAGGACAGACAAAATAGTTATAATTGACAGAACAGATAAACTAATGAGAGAAAGATAAGAGATCTTACCTTTTTTGTGTGTGATCTCCAGCGGCAGCAACTGCTAGTGATCCGGCATTGGCAGGCGGTAAGCCTCCATCAGCGACGGTCAGCAGTTTCTGGTCAAGCGACAGAGTATGAAGTTGAAGGTGACGGTGAGTGGATATGATGACGACGGGCCAGTTTTTCTCTTGTATATTTTCTCGTTGTGTTTTCTGTCGGGGCTAATTCAGAAATGTTTAGTAAATCGTTGCCCACAAAATGTCCGGACGGGTTTTTGGGAATACAATAGATTTCTTGAGTATCACACTTCAAAGGTCGATTCTTAAACTTCCGCTTTTATTTTAAGATATTGTCTTTGCTTGTGTGTCAAATCAAATTAAAGTAATCCAAGATAGGTATTATAGATTTTTGAGAAATTTCAAATCGGATTGCACGAACTGAAATCTCTTAAGATGAAATCAGAATCGTACGAACATGCTGTTGGGTCTGATTGAAAATTTTCCAATTGGAATGAACGAATGAAAATTTTTTATCGGACCAAAATAAGAGCGAGAACATTCACATGGATTCATCGCTTTTGCACTATTACCTGCAATTTCTGATCACCTAACATAAGCCATAGAAATAACAGGAATAAGGAGAGTTCCTTGCTCAAATGGTTGGATTAACTCGTAAAAAGCTATAAGAAATGTGATGAATCTTGTGCACTCCAATAAGTCATGTATTAATTTTAATCTAGAAAGAGATATGAGGAATCCAAAGTTCAAGCTAAAAATGAGATTCTCTAACTCAAATGAATACAACAAGACATTCATAAATTATGGTATTACGTATGGGAAGCATACACCGTTCTCAACCAATAAAATGCAAAGAGTTGGGGCAATTTCTTAACCCCCTTGTATGCGGTTGTTTTATGCTTCTGTTAGAAATATGAGTGGGACTAAAGATTTGGTCATTAAGATATTAAGAGATACACATAATGATTGCAAATATGCTCACAAAAATAGAAACATGGAATTAAAAAGGTTTTCAAGAAGATGTAAGGAGAGGATTAAGTATAACTTGGATAGCCCAATTTAAGAAACACGAAAAACTATTGATGAAAACTATAAAGTCACAGTTAGCAAGATTGTTTCTTATAGAGCAAAGAGGTTAGCCATTGAGAGAATAAAAGGGGTGCTTATGAGGAGTATAAGTTGATTTTCCGTTACTGTGAAGAGATCAAGAGAACTTACCCCAATTCAACCATAGAGGTTTAGTTTACCCAAGATAAGACAAGTAGTGGGAATAATAGGTTTTTGAGATTGTATTGTTGTTTAGGGCCTTTAAAAATTGGGTTTAAGATATGTAGGCCAATGATAGGGCTGAAGGAATTATCTGTCCGGGTCCAATAAAAAATTTTCATATCATGCAGAGCATCCAGATTACGAAACTTTGTCATGAACTCAAACGCTCGTGCAATCTGATTCAAACCCTTTTAGAATACCGTTGCACATGATCTTGGTTTACCTTTTTTGATTTGTCATGCATTCAAAATAAATCTAATTAAAATGGAAGGAAAAGATTTGACATTTGAAGCATGATCCTCAAGATTTTCTTGTATGACTCTGAGACACGTCTGGAAGTTGTGAATGCAACTATCTACCAAACGATCGAATTAGGACCAAGAGAAACGAACAAAAAATACTGCCTGGAAAGAACTGGTCACTGCATTTTCGCTGCACCACCGTCTATCGACTGTAGCCACCACTCGCCGCTTGCCAGAAACCACCAACCTCCGAGCTCCACCTGCTAGCCGACACTATCCTCGGGTTTAGCACAAGAGTTGGTTCTTACGTTGAACTTGAGGACTCACAGTTTCTCTCTCTCTAAGTTTTGTGTTTTGTCAATTATGACTTCTGTATGTTGGTATTGCTGACTCTTGTGTCTATTTATTGAGCTACTAGAGAGACCTCAAGTGGGCTTGGGTTGGCCTTCTTGTTGGGTTTTTTATTTACTCCAATCCCGTTCCTGGACTGATTCACACCGAACTGACCCAAGGATTAAGTAATTATTTAATTAATTAAATTCTCATTTGTCAATTAACCAACACATAATTAATCGTACCACTAGCGTATTAATTATGGAACTACCTCTCATACCAAAATTGCTTCCGGAACCACTTATTTAATTATTCTTTAATCTCCCCACGTCAAAGATATAGTCCGCGTTAGGTTATTAATTTATTGATAAATTAATTAATCGACTTCTTCTCATCCAAGATTAGTACCACTCGACTTTATTACTATACCGGACATAAGTTCACCGGCTGGGTTTAGTATAATAAACTTTAAGAGCTCATCTCTAGAGCACTATCACCCCGGACGCACGGGTACATGGTTTTCTTTCGACAAGCAACTGCACACTAAGCAATCAAATCCTCGCACCCAACCTACCAAGAATATAGGCCTCAAGTAACCACACTCATTGGCAGATTAAAGTACACTATGTTTAATCCTCACGCCTGTTCTAATATTGGATTAAGAGACAGAATAGAAGGTTTGAATTAACTACTAAAGAACACTACAAGTTAATTCAATCCTAATCGGTCATTTTCAATATGCCCCGGCATATCTATATGATTCAATTAGTTTAGACAAACCAATTTCAGAATCACATAATAACTTAAACCGACAGTGTCTCTCAGTTATGAGCCTTATTTATATATTATAACTTTAACTAATGATGAGATCTACTGTGTTACACCTGACACCTCATCATCTCATCACATGATATAAGAGGACAACATATGTAAAAACATAAAATAATTTAACTAACACATTCAATCGATATATAAACTGGGAAATAGTTTTCACACAAGAAAAGCGTTCAGTATTCAAACCAACAATCCCCCACTAATACTTAAGTTGTGCCTAAAGTATATAACTGTTTAATTACATTAATCTACTTCTATACTAAAAACTAGAGAACATTCAAGGCTCAGCTAAGTATCTAATACCCTTGTCCTCCACATGAGTCTCAAAGACTTTTGTAGTCAATGACTTTGTGAATGGATCTGCAAGGTTATCTGCTGATGCTATCTTTGCCACGACCACGTCTCCCCTCTTAACAATTTCTCGTACTAGGTGGTACTTGCGCTCTATGTGCTTACTTGTTTTCTGGGCTCGTGGTTCCCTCGAGTTGGCTACTGCACTATTGTTATCACAGTACACTGTGATTACCCTCGGTGACTCAGGAATCATGTCTAAATCCACTAAGAAGTTCTTGAGCCACACTGATTACTTTGCCGCCTCTGAGGCTACAACGTACTTAGTTTCTATGGTAGAGTCCGCAACGCATTTCTTCTTGACACTCCACCAAAATATGGCTCCACCTCCCAAAATAAACACAAACCCAGAGGTAGACTTACTACTGTCCCTATCGCCTTGAAAATCAGAATCTGTGTAACCCATCGGTACTAGGTCATGCACCTGATAAACCAAGACTTGGTCTTTTGTCTTGCGCAAATACTTGAGGATACACTTTACTGTTAGGCTCGATTAGGCCTAGTTTTCAAGAACTCGCCGCGGAAAAGCCTAATTAATTGTTTTAGTGATTGAAAGCATTGAATGCTCACCCTCGTAGCGTAATCGGTTACCGCACCTGGATCCTTGGTTGATGTTAGTCCAAATTTTCTGCTCCGATTACGTTGATCACCACCACGAGTTCTTATATTGAAGAACACTCTACTCTTAGGCACTGGGGTTCTCACAGAATGGGTGCTAGCCATGCAACTTTTCAGTGATAGGATGAAAATTCCAAATGTTTGACACCATCATATCATTGTGAAACCAGTACTAGTCAACTTATCGGGTTAAACTAGACCAATTTCCCTAAGTCAAACCATCCCTCGAAGCATCACATCAATAAATACCCTAATAGTTTTTCAACATAATGGTAGTGAGTAAAGTTGGGCACCTATTATGTAACAACTCGTCTCACGAAGAAAGCCTGCGGCCCTTGTGCTCTCCAAGTCCACAGACGTTCGACGCTCTGGCGAGCCCCCAAGTGTGGAAGCAATTTACGACTTAGGTTTTTTTGGGGATTTTGTTTGAGCGGCTTAACATGCATTTCATTTTCGTCTTTCACAATAACATATATCAAATATATTTAAAGCGAATAAAATGCAATGAATTGGGCTGTAGTCTATTACAAGGCTTTTAAAATATTTGTCTTCATTTGGGCCTTCATTGTTAGGCTTCCGTTCCTAGGCTCCACCATGGACTCCTTGGAATTACTTGAATTTAGGCCTATCTAATTCTATTCTATTACATAGAATTTAATAGGCTCGCAGGCCCAAAATTAAAATAATTTAAAGCCCAATTCATGCATGAAAAACACATAATAATGCAAGTGCTTCATACAAGCCCATTTTAATTAAGCCAAATAATTTTAAAGGATTGTGTAACTATTACACCAATAAAATTGATCGTGTCATGATCAACATTAATCAATCCATTGTTCATTCATTTTGGTCAAAATGATGCATGAACATATTTAACATGATTATGATTATGTATGCATTTCACAATTTAAACGATTTAAATTTGAAATCATAAATAAATGATGAACATGAATAAATAAATAAATAAATAAATAACAAAAAATAAATTAATGAACTATTCTCAATAATTAATTAATTATTTTTATTATTTAATTATCCTAATCTAATTAAGATAATCCTTTAAATTCAATTTCAAATATTTTCTAATTATCCAAATTGAATTAAGATAATTATTTAAATTCAAAACTTAAAATATTTCTAATTATCCTAATCTAATTAAGATAATTCTATAAATATAAAATTTCAAACATTTCCTAATTATCCTAATCTAATTAAGATAATTATCTAAAATTTAAAATTTTAAATATTTTGATAGGATAATAATTTTTAAATCAAATTTTAATCCTATCAAACTATCCTAAAACTAAATGTGATAAAATATTATAAATTTATAAAATTAAAATTTAAAATCTTATCAATTTAAAATTAGGAAAATTAATTTATGGAAAATTGCTGGGGCAAATTTAAAATTTAACAGAAACTAAGGGCTTAAGGTTTTGAAGAAATAAAACTTCTGTGGTCAATTTATAATTTTAAAATATTAAAATTTTGGCTGGCCTAGGGTTTGGAAGCAGCAGCGGGGCAATTTCATAATTTAAGCCAAATGAACCCGTTATGGTTTGCACGCCGCCAACTTCATCTTCAACTTGAAAACCCTCTCTTATCCGGGTTCTTTTTCCGGTCTTCGTTTCTAGCGCCTGGCGCCATTCTTTCTATTTTGATGTTGCGAATCCGCAAGCACCGATCTTTATTCGGTGGCCATAATACTTCTGGCCGACGATTGAAACGAGATCCGAGTGAGGTCTGGCCGCGTTCTGAACGGTGAGGCTCGAAAACGGTGGCCTCATTGGCAGTTGACGCAGCGGCGACATTGGCCTCTGCTCAGTCCGCGTCCACGACTGTCATCCAATGAAGATGACACGATCGACCAAGGTCAACCGGGACCTTTCCGGTGACCCCGTTTTCCCGGTGAAGACACAAAACCAAAACTCAGCAAAACAACATCGTTTTCGTTTTGATACCACTTCAAGTCCGGCCAATACAAAACAATAGATGCCCAGAAAAGAAAAACCACTTAACCCAGCAAAAAATTCAAAACCCCGGCAAAACAAACAACTAAAAAACCTAGAAAATGGCGAATAATTCCGGTCAAGTAATTTTTCAAAACCCAGAAAATCCGACCATTAAACCCAGAAAATGACGAATAATTTTGGTCAAATAACCTTTCAAAATCCATTTCTGAAAATCCGACCATTAAACCCAAATACTAAAAACACTTTCTAGGAAGAAAACCCCAAAATTAGATTTGAGTTCTAAATCAAAACCATAAGCTTCCCTTTTTCGCCAAATCGGTTTTTCGACAGAAAGTACGAACCAAAAGAAACCTCTTTTTCCCTTACAAATTTCCTTTTTTGAAAAACCAAGAAAAATGAAATAACAAACTTCTCGAGACTCATTTCCAGAACGAGAGAACAATTTTAATTCGGGCTAGAAACAACAAAGAATTGATTTTTACAAAACAAATAATTTTTTTACTCAATTAATTAATTTTTTTTAATTAACACTAAAACGAGCCTCGTTCTAATACCAATGTTGGGATCGATTAGGCCTGGTTTTCAAGAACTCGCAGCGGAAAAGCCTAATTGATTGTTTTAGTATTAATTAAATCATAGATTGAAAGCATTGAATGCTCACCCTCGTAGCGTAATCGGTAGCCGCGCCTGGATCATTGGTTGATGTTAGTCCAAACTTTCTGCTCCAATTACGTTGATCACCACCAAGAGTTCTTATATTGAAGAACACTCTACTCTTAGGAACCAGGGTTCTCATAGAATAGGTGCTAGCCTCTTTGCCGAGAGAGAAAAATTTTTTGGGAATTTTCGTTTAAGTTTTTGGTAAACCGTTTTCTCAAAAAAAAATCTGATATGAGTATCTGACTCAATATCCCTGGGATATATAAGAGTCAGATACTCATTCAGTTAAAAATATTATTAATATTAATATTATTTTTACTTACATGGGTTTTTACCAAAACCATGGATCAACCCATTGACCCATGGATCAGGCTGATGGGTCAAGAACCTCAATTGCAATCAGGTCCCTTGATTTGTCAGCCTATCACAATTCTTCCTAGGTAATTAATTAACTCTTAATTAATACCACAGAACTTCTCATTAATATCTAATTAAACTATTTAATTAAATACTATTTGTCTAAGTATAACAATTATGCTTAGTACATGCAATTCTGTATCATCGAACCCTTTTATGTGCGATCCTGTAGGCCCATTCCAAATTGGAAATAGATAATTAAATCTAATAAATTAATCCATAAGTCATTAGTGGTCTCTTGCAAGACATAATGACTACCCAATTCAGAATGGAGGGTCGAATGGTGATTCAACACAACCTTTCGAGCATACTACGTACGGTCCTCTACATTGATATCTCGTTTAGCATAATGCATGGAACCATCTTCCTTATTTAGCTAAACATTTACTTGATTTCCTAGTGACACTGAACTTAATCAAGCAAATGATAACGCTTATCATTTCTTGGGCATGGCCATGCACTTCCCAGTTCACTATCAAGTGGCCAAGACTTGTAGTCTCATCACTTCACCTACATACCTTAGAGTTACTCATAGTGTACCCAATCATACCCATACTTGGCAACCTGTTACGGCCCCGTTAGGCGTATGTCAAAGCACTCTACAATTAACCTAAGACTATGCAGTGATTTCTAGTCTAAGGATCCTCGTACGAGTACTACTCAAAAGAATCACTCATGATCTAAAAGTCCATAGAGTGTTTCTTTTGGCTGATCGATTTCATGAAATTAAATATGCACAAGAATATAATTAGCATGAAATTAACTCATTTGATAAATTATCGTACCGACGACAAATGTCTAAATTATATAAATAGCCCTCAAAAGGGCATACACCAACATTTATAGCCTCTAAATGAGCTTTTCTGGGATTACTCTGATATCTGCTAACCATGCCAGTGGCATAGAAAATATCAAGTCTCGTACACAATATTTAATACTTAAGACTTCCTTCTACCGAACTATAAGGAACTGTCTTCTTGGCTTCTATCTCCTCAACAGTCTTTGTGAAAGATTATCTACCTGGGCCTAGCTAGAAACTCACTTTCGTGCTATGTATTCCAGAATCGGAATCTCTGGCCAGACCTAGATACTAGCAAAATTGCTATTCCAACCCTTTTGAAATAACATTGCGCAAGATCTGGGTTTGCACTTATTCGATTTATCACGCATAAAAAATTTCTAATTAAAAGCGAAATCTTAGAAAAATACCTTTGAAGCGTACACTCAGGTGATTCTCTTGTATGCTTCAAGACTTTGCTTGTATGTTGTGTGGGCAGCAATCTAACGAGCAACTTGATCAGCTAATCACCACAATCTACCTGCCAGAAAATTTCCGGCACCGCTGCACCTGCCACGTACAAGAAACGCACCGTCCAGAGAGAGAGAAAGCTACACGCGCAGCTGGTTTAAACATACCAAAATTTCAGTCACCAATAGAGGAAAAACCAGTCACAAATAAGCCTCTGAAATCCGACTTTGGGGGAGAATATTATTTCTTTCTCAAGGATTTTATCTCTCTAGTTCTCTTATCCCGAAAACTTATGAATTGTATATTGTGGAATAGCTAATCCCTTGTCTATATATAGAGTTACAAGGGAGACCCCAAGTTGGTTTAGGATTGGTCTTCCTAATGGGTTTAGGTAATTAATTAGTTTCCAAATCCAATTAGGTAACCAATCTGATAGGATAAACCAAATCTTACTAGATTTCCTAATCTCTAGGATTTCCTAATTCTAATTGAAATTAAGACTTAATTAATTAATTAAATAATTTCACTTTGTTAATTACTCAATTAACCCTTAGGAATAATTAATCAATTAATTAATTATACCTATTCAATTAACCCATTACAAAATTAATCGTACCACTAATGGATTAATTTTGGCACTACCATCCTACACCAGAATTGCTTCCGGAACAACTTAATTAATTTATTCATAATCTCCCCACATCAAAGACATAGTGCTCGTTAATATATTAATTTACTGATAAATTAATTAATTAACTTCTTTAATTTCGAGACTAGTACCACTCGACCTTTTTACTATAACGAACATAAGTCCACCAGCTGGGTTTAGTATAATAAACATAACGAGCTCATCTCGGGAGCACCATCACCCCGGACGCACCGGTACATGGTTTCCTTTCGACAAGCAGTAGCACACCAAGCAACTAAACACGCGCACCCAACCTACAGAGACTATGGCCAGAATTGACCTCACCCATTGGTAGATCAAAGTACACTATGTCTAATCCTCATGCCCACTCGAGTCTAGGGATTAAGAGATAGAATACCAAGAACGATTTGTCTATTAAATCAGTACAAGACAAATCATTCCTAATGGTCAAGTTCAATACGCCCTGGGCATATCTATATGATTCAATTAGTTTAAACAAACAAATTATCCGAATCACATAATAACCTAAACCGACAATTTATCCAAAGCTATCTCAGTTACGAACCTCATCTATATATTATGTCTTTCAACCAATGATGAGATCTACTGTGTCACACAAGACACCTCATCATCTACTTACATAATATAATTGGACATATCATGCACAACAAAATATAACCAAAACATAAATCGATATATTACTGGGAAAATGTACAATACAAGCATGAATTATGTATTCAACTCCAACACATTGGAGATTGTTCTTTAGATAGATGCACTCAGTTTCTGAAAAGGTAGAAAACCTTTCTTGGAGTTCTGCATGTTGAAACGAGCTAGAATTGTATCTATGTATTAAGCTTGGGAAAGCGTCAGTGAACGTTTGCTACGATCTCGAATAATCTTGATCCCAGAATATGTCCAGTTTCTCCCAAATCCTTCATATCAAACTGGTTAGACAATCATGCTTTTACGTTTGATAACACTTTCTTATTGTTGCCAATAAGTAGAATGTCATCTACGTAAAGTACAAGAAACACCACGGCATTCCCCGTCACGTCTGAGGTATATACACTGCTCATCCGGACACTGAGTAAATCCGTAGGGCTGGATTACCATATCAAACAAGATGTTCCAAGATCTGGATGCTTGCTTAAGTCTGTAAATGGACCTTTTAAGCTAGCAAACCTTATGCTATTGGCCTTCAGCAATGAATCCCTCTGGTTGCTGCATGAAGATGGTTTCCTCAAGATTTCTATTAAGAAAAGTTGTCTTGACATCCGTCTGTCATATATCATAATCTAAATGAGTAGCTATGGCCAAGAGACCCAGATCGACTTAAGCATAGCTACCGGGGAAAGGTTTGCTCATAATCGATACCTTATTTCTGAGTATACCCCTTCGCCACAAGCCTAGCTTTAAAGGTTTCAACCTTTCCGTCAGGTTCTCTATTTCTTTTGTAGACTCACTTGCATCCAATGGGTTTAAAACCATCAGGCAAGTTTATAAGCTCCCAAACTTGATTAGATTCCATTGACCTCAACTCAAATATCATTGTTTTATGCCAAAAATCTGCATCTTTATCTCAAAGAGCCTCATTGCAGTTAACTGGGTCTGTTTCATGCGCTCGAGGGACCAAATCCAAAGATTATCCCAAGCCCACGTACCTATCGGGTTCTCTCATAACCCTCCCACTACAACGAGCACCATCTGTGTAGGTGCATATTTTGTGACAGTTTGTGCAGTATCTTGTGGTATATCTACTTGTACTGATGCAATAGGAATCGTGGATTGTCTCATAAGTTCTTCTAGTACGATCTTGCTACTGGGCTTGTTATCCATAATATAGTCATCTTCTAGATATCTGGCGTTAATGCTAACTATCACCTTTTGATCACTAGGACTATAGAATAAACCACCTTTCGTTCCTCTGAGATATCCCACAAACAGCCTTACTTTTGTTCTTAATTCTAACTTACCCGCATCTACCATAAGCACATGTGCTATGAACCCTAAATTCTGAGATGTCTTAGACTGGGTTAACTCCCCGTCCACAACATTGTAGGGGTTGAAGATACGGATTTAGATGGTACAAGGTTAAGAATGTAGGCTGTTATTTCTAAGGCAAATCCCCAAAACAAATTAGACAATTTACTATAACTCATCATTGACCTAACCATTTCCATAAGAGTTCTGTTTCTCCTTTCCGCTATACCATTCTGCTGGGGTGTACCAGGTGCAGACAACTGAGATTGAATTCCCACTTCTAACAAATAGTCCCAAAATTTGCCTACAAGATATTCACCACAATGATCTGATCGTAGTGTCTTGATACTCTTACCATGATGTTTCTCCACATCTTCCCGATACTCTTCGAATTTACTAAAGCATTCAGACTTATTGCGCATCAAGTAAATGTACCTGTACCTCGAGTAGTCATCTGTGAATGTCACAAAATACACGAAACCACCTCTTACTCGAATTGACATAGGTCCACACAAGTAAGAATGAACCAACTCTAACACTTATTTGGCCCTATATCCCTTGGCCTTAAAAGGCCTTTTGGTCATTTTACCTTCAAAACAGGATTCGCAAGTTGCATAGTTGTTAACTTCTAATGAACCTAAGGGTCCATGTATGGCCAACCTTTGAATCCTACTAAGGTTAATATGACCTTGTCTAAGGTGCCAAATATATGTTTGGTTTGTCTCAGAAGGTTCTTTCATCTTATTATGGTTTAATGAAGTTTGAATTGCAGTTGCATGTTTAGTAGGCGAAGTTGGTTTTAAAATAAACAAATTTTCTATTAATGAACCAAAACAAATAAGTTTCTCATTTATTCTAACAAATAAAGATTTATCAGAAAAAAAATAAAATTCTAACCATTCTTTAGAAACTGAAGAAAGGTTTTTACTAAAACTAGGAACCTAAACAAAATTTTCAAAAACTAACACTACTTCTCCCACTACAACAACTGACACTTTCATAGTGTTTCCCAAGTAGACTTCCATCTCGCCTTCTCTAAGCTTCCGGCTTACCCGAAACCATGCAAAGAATTACAAACATGATCAGTGGTCCTGAATCCACGCACCAGGTATCTTATGGGATCACCGCTAAATATGTCTCAATAATTAAGACGGAAATAGTCGTACCTTTGATCTTCTGATGTGAATCTGGGGTCGTCATGGACCCTGGTTGATCTTTATCTTCCAATTGATAAAGCCTAAATATTCACAGGTAGAAATCCAGTCAAAATTAAACCCAAACTGCATATTTTATCATGTTAAAAGAGACATGAGCTAATATATGTGTCAAGCCCTTCAAATAGGCTTGAACAGATATCACATGACATCAATACGCATGTTCAAAATTCAGGGCATGCCTAGTTACGAAATTCTTCAGTGAGAGCTGATTTGTGCAGAGAATAGCTTAGAAAGCTCTCAAGTGGATCCAAATGTCTTCAAAATAGATCCACTAGTTGATTATGTTAGTCCAATTATGAGATCTAGAGCTCGTAAGACGTGTAGATCGAGTCCAACTTCAAAGTTCAAGATCGAGTTCTAAGAACAATGGGCCCAAGCCCATCTACAGATTTGGAAACCCAACCCCATCAATATTTCAAGATTATTCGATAATAGACTTGCCGATGCAATTTAGATAAGCAATAAGGCCCAAGAATAAAAGCTAATCTTTTGATTAAGGAAGCATGAGGCTAAGCTCTACAATCAAGGCTTCCCTAAGCCCAACTGAAGCTGGGAAAATCAAGTCTCTTCTTACTAGGATTATGTTTCTTTTTTTACTTTCTTAGTTTTGGAGGTTTTGTAAGTCTATTATAATTCAACTAGGATAGATGGAGTTTTTTTTATCTTATTAGGATTTTAACTTTTCTTGAACATTATCTCTCATTGGCCGAATTACTATAAGCTAATCAGTCGTATTAGGATTTCCTTTTCTTAATCTCCAAGTCATTAGAATTTGAGATTACCTTTTTTAGAATAGGAAGAGAAGAATTGTAATTGATGATAAATAGCCCCCCCCCCCCCAATTGTTGAATTTGATAGACTTGTTTTGATAATTGATATTGAATTCTTGAATTCTTGAGTTGTTAACTCACTCCTAAAATCTCTTTGAGTGATCTTCCAAGATCGTGAGTTGTCATTGCAAGGAAACTTACACCCCTTTTCATTGGTTATAATTTTTGCTTGGACTATTAAACCTTGTCACGTGTTGACTAAAATCATCACAAACCATCACCCATTCTCTGAATTAATTTTTTGACAAAGAGGGCTAACAATTGTGCATTTTCTTGAGTTGAGCGATTCTGTCGCTTCAATTCATGCTTGTGGAGATAATAGGAAGGAATAGACGAGAAAGGTCCATCAATACAAGGATCTTGTTTGTGTAGAATCCAACTTGTCAGCTTCGCTTTCACATTGATTTGATTTCCGAAGAAGATTACCCGTCAGATTGGTATCAGAGCTTAAGGTCATTTTCATCATATTCTTTTATTTTTTTTAATTTGTTTCATGTCTTTTTTATTTCGAACCTATCCCCATAGTTTCAAAAATATCTTGAGTCAATTGGTTGAAAATCAGTCCAATTTTCAGTCCAAATATCTGTGTCAGAAGTTATGTCAGAGTCCCCCTTAGGGAACTAGGCGTTTCTTCATTTGTGAGTCTTTTTGTATGATTTTTGTTTTGTTTGAGTCTAGAATTCGGCCCCCTCTGGGTTTAATTTATGCCAGTGTCGAGTTTTGGTGGTAGAAAAGTCAATTTTATCCCTAGTCAAAACCCTTCGGAACTTGCAAAAATTTACAAAAATACCCTTTTGGTAAGTCTGAGTAATTTTTGAAAATTCTATCTCTTAATTCTAGTGTCAAGGTTGTTTTTTTTTCTATTTGATCTATTTTGGATTTCTCTTACGGGAAGTACGAGTTTGGAACTTGCAAAGGTGAAACGTATTTTCACAAATCGGTGCACGAGGAACATGGAGCTTGACAACTCTGAGGTTAGCGGGTGTTCTTTAAGGTTGAGTTGTGATTTTCTTGAGAATACTTGATGCTCGATAACCTTACCATCTTGTTGTGTACTTGAGGTAGAAATTCCCCCTCGCAAATAGATAGCATTTTTAAACTCCTAGAAAAAGTCAAAATATAGTGAGAATATGCAAGAGCCAATCTTAAGAATCTAAAAAATTACATAAAAGAAAAGCTCTTCTGCAAAAGTCTGGCTAAGTAAAGAAAAAGACAAGCCGAGGTTACAAAAGTAATGAGTTCTAAAGTTAGTAGGAAAACAAACAGAATATAGGAGTGATCACACCTTGAAGAAGGGAGGTAAAGGTTAAATTGCCCGGTGTGTGTATAAACTTTTTCCTCTCATCGGTAGTTGAGCTCGTGTTCTTGAGGGATCACAGTTTGACTCGCGAGAGTACCTGCTGATTTTTGGGTTTGTTGTGCTTTTGTGTGACATAGTAAACATCTATATTATATAGTACTTATTTTTTTCACCGTTTTTTCATTTCAGATTTTTACTGTTTATTATACTTGTCCTTTGATTACTAGTTGAGTTTGTTTTGTGTCTTTTGAGTTTTTAGTTTTGTTTTGAGTCTTGAGAAATTAAAACTCATTTAGTGAGAGAAAGAAGTCGTTGAGAGTAAGTTCGAAAACCCAGCACTAAAATTTCCACCGGATCATGACCACGAGCCTCGCCTCAGCGTCGTGACTCAATCGCAGCCGCCCAATTACGACTCAGCGCCTTGTGCTTAATTTTTGTTTGTTTATTTTTTCTTCTTTTATTTTCATTTTTTGTTTTGTTTCTTTTGTTTGTTTTTAAGTTTTTTGTTTCTGGTATTACTTGGTTTTGTTTTCTGTGTGATTTACCTTATTTTGCAAGATGGTTCATTCCACTAAGAATACAGCCCGAGAAGATCTAGCTGATTAAGAAGTCGAGGAACCTAGGCAGCCAATCTCGAATGAGCAGATTGTCGCTTCTCTTACCAGTTTACAGATCCAGTTAACAGAGATGGATCAACGTATTAGCAATCTAGAAATAGTGGGGAAGGATCAGTTAACCAATTTGTAGGATCGCCACGCCAGAGAATGCCTAATCAGGGTCCCATGCTTGATAGAAATCATGAAGTTTCTTCCAATTTAAATTATGATTCTGATGATTCAGTGGCCTGTGTTGCACGCCACAGAGCTCCCATTTTTAGATATCAAGATAACATTAAATTTGAAATTCCTGAATTTGTAAGAAAATATGATCCTGAATCTTATCTTGATTGGCAGTTTCAGATTGAGCAGATCTTCAACGCCAATGATTTCACAGAGGAGTGAAAAGTAAGATTAGCCATCACAAAATTCAAACATCATGCTCTAATTTGGTGGGCAACAATAACTCGAGAAAGGCGACGCATGGAACATCCTTCGGTAGCGAGCTGGGAAAAACTCAAGGAACTCATGCGTAGTAAGTTCATTCATTCATCTTTTATTCATGATTTACATTGAAAATTGTATAGTTGTAGGCAAGGATCATGAACTGTTGCAGAGTATTACAGTGAACTCGAGTCCCTCCACTATAGAGCAGAGATCTATGTGGATGATGATACAACAATTGCAAGGTTTCTCGGTAGACTTAGGAAGAACATCAGTCAGATGATAGAGCTCACAGGTTACACCAATCTACAAGATTGTTTTCAGAAAGTAATGATGATTGAAAATCACCTGAAGGAAGGTGGCAAATCATGTAGCAGGAATCAGTCTTCTTGCAGCAGTTGGTCACAGGGAAATAGCGGCAGTCTTCAAAAAAAGCCTACGCCACCCCCCCTAAAACCAGCGATTGTTCCTCCACACCTATCCCTCCTATATCTTCTGATTTTTTAAATTATATAGCTCAGAGTAGTAAGAAACAAGGTGCTTGTTATAAATGTAATGGCATTGGACACCTATAAGACTATTGCCCCAATAAGAGTATTTACACTATGAGAGGCAATCAATTATATGTAATAGATGAATAAAGGGATGGTGATAGTGATTCTGAGGAGATGCCACCTCTCCTAGAAGAAGGTAAAGAGGATAATAAACTCTTCATTGGCGACAGTGAAGTAGTTGAGGAGAAAAATCGATAAACCTCCTTTCCTTACATCATAATTGTCCAGATGAGCACCCAGAGGGACCGTTGGTAAGAAATTCCACTCTTGTTATTGTCCATTCTTTGAATGCTCACTACTCTCCAGATTTGAACCCAACGCAGTGTAACAACGTATTTTATATATGGTAGAAGATTGAGGATCAGAGGAAATGACTGTTCATCATAGATAGTGGCAACTACACAAACATTGTAAGTGAGTCTTTAGTTAAAGATTTAGCACTAACTTGTTTGCCTCATCCAGACCCTTACAGGTTGCAGGGGCTTGACGATACTAGTGAGATAAAGGTATAGAAGCAGGTTATGGTTACACTAATTAGTATTCTATTTTGTATAAAGGGAAGAAGGAAAATTTGTTACCTCTTTCTCCCAGGTAGGCTACTTTAGCATAAGACAAAGTGTAGGTAGAATGAGAAATTAGCAGAAAGACAGGCAGGATCTAGGAAAAGGAGAAACGGAGCACCACTCATTTACCCCTACGAAAATTGCTATTTCTTCTTAGGGATAGGGAGACCCTTCAAAATTTTTATCTCTTTTACCTAATATGTTAGAACATTCTGATGACATGGGTACAAAAGCTGATGAAGTTGAATCATCTGAAGATACAGCTGAAGAAGAATTTTATACTAACCCAGTTGATATTCTTAGCTCTGTTGTTTTTGATGTCTTGTAGGAAGTGCCATCTGAGTTCTGCACTCTAGAAGGTCCAATTGAACAGGGAGATCTAAGTGAAACACAATCTCAACTTGTATCCCACTACAGCGATCTCAGGGATTCACCGTTGAAATCAATTGAGCTTCAAATAATTTGTGATAGTGTGAATCGTGAACCAGAGTGGAAGAAATATCAATCGGTTCCATATTTGAAATTATATATCTATATGATTCTTATTATGTCCTTTGATGATAGGTTGCACAAGATTCCAAGATAAATCTTTTCTGGCAAGGAGGGACTGATGCGAACCTGGGGTCGTCATAGACCATGGTTGATCTTTATCTTCTAATTGATGAAGCCTAAGATATTCACCGGTGGAAATTCAGCCCAAATTGCAGATTTTATCATGCTAAAAGAAACTTGGGCCAATATACGTGTCAAGCCCTTCACACAGGCTTGAAAAGATGTCACATGCCATCAATACGCATGTTCAAAATTCAGGGCATGCCTAGTTACAAAATTCTTTCAGGGAAAGGTGATTTGCATAGAGAATAACATAGGAAGCTATCAAATGGATCCAAATGTCTTCAAACAAGATCCACTAGTTGATTATTTTGGTCCAGTTATGAGATCCAGAACCCGGAAGAAGTATGGATCGAGTCCAAGTTCAGAGTTCAAGATCGAGTTCCAAGAACAACCAGCCCAAGCCCATCTACATATTTGGAAGCCCAAGCCTATTAATATTTCAAGATTATTCGATAATGGACTTGCAGATGCAACGTAGATGAGGAATGAAATCCAAGAATAAAAACTAAGGTGTGGATTAAGGAAACATGAGGCTAAGATCGAAAAACAAGGCTTCCCTAAGCCCAACTAAAGCTGGAAAATCAAGTCTCTTCCTACTAGGATTATGTTTCTTTTTTACTTTCTTAGTTTTGGAAAGTTTTGTAAGTCTATTATAATTCAACTAGGATAGAAAGAGTTTTTCCTTCTGATTAGGATTTTATTTTGTCTTGAATATTATCTCTCATTGGCCGAATTACTATAAGCCAATCAGAGTTGTATTAGGATTTCTTTTTCTTAATCTCCAAGTCATTAGGATTTGAGATTACCTTTTTAGAACAGGAAGAAAAGACTTGTAATTGCCTATAAATAGCCCTCCACCCTTAATTTTCGAATTTCATAAACTTGTTTTGATAGTTGATATTGAATTTTCAAATTCTTGAGTTGTTAACTCACCCCTAAAATCTCTTTGAGTGATCTTGTGAGATCGTGAGTTGTCCTTACGAGGAAACTTGCACCCTTTTTTGTTGGTTATAGTTTTTGGTTGGACTATCAAACCTTGTCACGTGTTAACTAAAATCATCACAAACCATCACCCATTCTCTGAATTAATTTTTGCACAAATAGGGCTAAACAATTGTGCGTTTTCTTGATTTGAGCGATTTTGCTGCTCAAATTCATGCTTGTGGAGATAGTAGGAAGGAATATACGAGAAATGTCCATCAACACAAGGGTCTTGTTCGTGTAGCATCCAACTTGTCAGCTTCACTTTCACGTTGATTTGAATTTCGAAGAAGATTACCCGTCATCTTTGGATAGTCCGACATCTAATGCCCCATCTTACCATATTTGAAGCACTTGTCTTTCAGCTTCTTCTTCTTTGTGATATTCGGTTTAGGTGCATGATTAGCAGTCTTCTAGGCTTTCTTCTTCTTTTTTCCAGCTTTGGGCTTAAAAGAAGAACCCGAAGCCTTAACTGTGACTAAAGCTTGCTTCTTTTCTTAAAAGAGGTCTTCAGCCGACACCAATGCAGCTAAAAGCTAGAATAGAGTATATACTCCCTAATTAATATTATAATTCAGCGAAACTGCTCAAAACTCTGAGGCAAGCTTTGGAAGATGATATCAACTTGGGTTTCACCATTGATCTCACCTCCCAACACCTCAATCTCATTGATGTTACTAATCATTTCTAGTACATGATCTCTCACATGAGTGCCATCTGCCATCTTGCTAGTCATAAGCTTTCTCATAGCCACTTGTCTAGCTACTCTGCTTTGATAACCCAACATATCCCTTAGATTAGCTATCATGTCAAAAGCAGAGATCATTTACTGATGCTAATGTTGCTGAATATTCAACATAGAAGCCAGAATGTAACTGAAGGAAAACAGAACAAGCCCGGGCTAAATCGAAAATCTCACTTTCGTGCAATGCATTCCAGAATCAGAAAATTTCGACTAAACTCAGGCTCAAATTCATTTTCCCCTGAACGAGTCTAGGCTTATACATATTTAATTTATTAAATCAGAACACAAAGATACAACCTTTAAATTAAAAGTGGAAAAATTAAAAGTTATACCTTTGAAGCGAAGTCCAACGCAATAAGAAATCTAAAAGATGACTCCAAGAAACTTCGAATATTGCGTGGGCAATAATCTATCGAAATGTACTCGCAAAGCCCACAAAAAAACCCTCAACAAAATCCCTCAAATTTGATTTAGAACTAGCCCAAAAATTTGATTAATTCTCGCTGCTCAAAAAACCAAAACCGTCGTGCCGCACCGCTCGAAACCACCCGTCGAAAAGGACCCACGCTGGACAGAAAACCACCGGACTCTGGTCGTGAACTAGACAGGATCAATTGCAGATCACTTGAATGAGATCAATGCAACAAAGCTAGAATCAAATCCACCAAAATCCAGATGACTTCGCCGGAAAACACTGCTGGAGGGTGGCTCAGAAATCTGATTGGCGGTAGCACTAAACCGGCGGGAATCCGAAATAAAAATTGGGCAGAAAAGAATCAATCTTTAGGCAAAAAATCCAACTCGAGAAAGTAAGAATCCAAGTTCATTTTTTAAAGAAAACTTCAAGAAGAAGAATTTCTCTCTCTAGAACTTTCTTACTCTAAGAGGCAATACTTGTCTTGCAAGATTTTATTAATTTTTCTTTAGCCTCAAGTTTTCTATTTATAGGGAGCTCTAATGGAGACCTAATGGGCCTTTGAGTTGGGCCTTTTAATTTGAACTTCGTGGACCTCTTAGTCTTCCCTAGACTAATCAACTCCGATCGACCCATTCGAATTAATTTATTAATTTACTTCGTTAATTAAATTTAATCGAACCCTTAGGATTATTTCCAATAACCCACTTTGTCAATTAAATTAATTAAACCCTTAGAATTAATTAATTCACTTTATCGATTAGTCAAACACATAATTAGTCATACCACTATCAGACTAACTATGGAACTACCACTCAAAAACAACTTTACATCGCGCCACTATATTTTCTTCTATCTCCCCACATCAAAGATCTAGTGTTTGTCAGTTTATCAATTTACTGACAAACTAATTCACCGACTTCTTGGTATCCGAGATTAGTACCACTCAAACTTATTATTATACTGGACATAAAGTCCACTGGCCAGTTTTAGTACAATAAACCTTACGAGCTCATCTCGGGAGCACCATCAACCTGGCGAACAGGTACGCGGATTCCTCCGACTAGCAACAGCACGTTAGAAGCTAAACACCGCATACCCAACCTACCGCGGTATAGGCCTCAATTGACCGCACTCTTTGGCAAATCAAAGCATACGATATCCAACTCTCACGCCCGTCCCAATCTCGGGTTTGAGAGACTTAATACTAGGACCGAATTGACTATGCCGATCAGTACAAGTCAATTTTATCCAAACTGGTCATGCTCAATATGCCCCGGGCATATCCGTGTGATTTAATTAGTCTAGATAAACTAATTTCCAAACCATACGATAACCTATACCGATAGTATGTTCAAACTATCTCAGTTTCGAGCATACTTTTTATATAACAATGCTGTAACCAATAACGGTATCTACTATATCTTTTCACACCCGGTTATCTAGTTCTATGATATAATGGAACAATTTAATACTGAAACAAAATGATATGTCAAATATGGATATTAGTTTTTGATACAAGCCATAGCTTTTTTGTATTCAAAACTAACAATAACACCTTCATATCTCATCAGCCTTTCTCCACCATTGATAGGCTTCTTTTTGCTCTGGAGTTGATTAGTTATTAGGCGTTTGTGGGCAAACCTCAGTGAGCACGAACTTGTATTGCTCAGCCGTTAGGACAATGTCCAAGTTGCATTTCCAATCGATGTAATTTGGACCAGTTAGTTTGTTCACTTTTAATATAACAGCGAATGGATCAAAAGGCATATCGAAAACTGAAAATAAATAAACAGAAAATGTTTCAGCACAAAATAGTCAAAAATATTGATCCCTCAAACTAATATAATCTATCTGCCGACATGTCGTTCACCGGGATTCATACAAGTCACGATAGTGTGAACGTTTACGTTAGTCCACATTCGTTCGAGAAGAACCTAGTTCATTAATTTTACTATATGACCAAACATTCTATTGACCAAGAAAATTAATAGTCAGTACTTTCAGCCATACACAAAAGCACCGTAACCTCGATGGGAGGAATACCACTAATTATGCACTAAGTGTATTCCATTACGTGACTTTTAAGTTTTTTACCTCGGATAGTGCGCCTCAGATGGAGAGGATATCGAATTTTTCCAGTTTAACTTGCTATAGTCATCTTGCTTAGAAATTCAAACTAGTGATTCATGGGTTCGACTCATCCGATATGGAGGAAAGCCCTAATTCCAACGCGCAAATCTACCCACATCACTTATGAATTCGTAATGGAGGCTATGGGAATATTAACCAACCCCTTCCACTTAGATTTTTAAAACGAGAGTTTTCGGTTTTAACATGCCATGAACTATCCTAAGTTATGCGCATTCTAAAGCCTATCTTTTAATCATGAAACAAAACTACAACATAAATTAAAACACATGAGCATGCAACTAAAAAATACGAGAAATAAATACGTAAATAAATTTCCTGACTATTATAGTTTCCAAAATTGCACTTCGCATCCATCTGCTGTCTTGTTTGCGTGTCCCGTCACATCACTCTAATGGATTGAGTCTGTCTTGAGAATCTCAAAACTACCCCGAAGATCAGACAACGCGCGAAGCCACACGGGCCGAGCGCATCGGTCCCGCGCACAGGCCGCAAACCCACATGGGCTGTGCGCGCCACTGCCAGCGCTACACCAGCTATGTCCATGCGCTGTATCTGCAAGCAGCGGTGTGCACAGCGTGCTGCCTGTAACGCTGAACCAGCGGCGCAACCTTAGGCCACGCTGCCCACTACCGGAGGTGCTACTGCCCGTGACTCCTTCAACAGAGGCACCGTCTCCCGCTGTCCTTTCGGGTCTTCTACTCCGCTCCCACTCGTTATTTGGTCTTCTTGCAATTCACCCGGGTTTTCTCAGTTTTCTACACAATCCTTGGAATCACCCAAATCGTGTTAAACTAAAACCCACGAATTCAAGTTGCCCACAATAACGTCTTCGATTACAAAATTTTTCTAAATACAAGGCTTGATTTTCTAGGAAAATAAAATCGATAATTACATAGAAAAAATTCTACTACAGATTTAATATAATCCTACACGATTTCAAGCTCGTGGCTTTACTATTACAAGAATTCATATCAAAAAACCAACCCGGACATGTCCCGGGTTTTATTAAAATATAAACGCATAAACCACCTGCATAAAAAGCCATTTAAAAAATCGAACAAGTATAAAGTCAAAACCTTTGCTTTGATACCAACTGAAGGAATTATCTGTCCGAGCTTAATCGAAAATTTCCATATCGTGCAGAGCATCCAGATTATAAAACTTCCTCATGAACCCAAACGCTCATGCAATCCAATTCAAACCCTTTTGAAATACCGTTGCACAGGATTTTGTTTACCTTTTTCGATTTGTCACACATTCAAAATAAATCTAATTAAAGCGGAAGGAAAAGATTTGACCTTTGAAGCGTGATCCTCAAGATTTCTCTGGTATGACTCTGAGACACGTTTAGAAGTTGTGTGGGCAACTACCTACCAAACGATCGAATCAGCACCAATATAAACTAACAGAAAAGACTGCTCGAAAATAACTGGCCTCCGTCGCTCGTCGCGTTTCCGCTGTGTCGCCATCCGCCGCTGCTCACCGCTTGCCAGAAATCACCGACCGTCGAGCTTCGCCTGCTAGCCGCCACTTTCCTCGAGTTTGGCACAAAACTTGGTTCTTGTGCTAAACTTAAGGACTCACATTTTCTCTCTCTCTAGATTTCTTTCAGAGTTTCTCTCTCTAAGTTTTATGTTCTGTCAATTATGACTTCTGTATGTTGGTATTGTTGACTTTTGTGTCTATTTATAGAGCTACAAGAAAGACCTCAAGTGGGCTTGGGTTTGGCCTTCCTGTTTGGTTTTTGTTTTACTCCAATCCCGTTCCTAGACTGATTCACACCCAACTGACACAAGGATTAATTAATTGTTTAATTAATTAAATCTACCTTTGTCAATTAACCAACACATAATTAATCGTCCCACTAACGGATTAATTATGAAACTACCTCCCAAACCAAAATTGCTTCCGGAACCACTTATTTAATTATTGAGTAATTTCCAAAATTGGTCAGTATACTATAGTCAGTTTCTAGTTTTGGTCATCATACTTTGAAAACTATTTTTAAGGTCGTTATACTTTACTTTTCTTCTAAAAAATGGTCACTCCGTCAAGTTGGACTGTTAACCAACTAAAGTTCAACTTTTTTTAGGGTTATTTTTGTCTTTTCATTGACTCCTTAAATTAAAAAAAAAGAAAACTCTGAATTTGGTCATCATACTTTTCTAAAATCCCACTTTTGGTCATCTTACTTTAAAAACTATATTTGAGATCATCATACTTTCATTTTTTATTCAATTTTGGTCATTCCATCTAAATGTTCCGTTAAGATTTTAACAGCCATAATTTTTTGAGGGTAAATACGGAAAAAAACACCATCATGCACGTGGAATTTTTTTAATTAATTAATTTTTCACATCTCCACCGCCAACACCCATACTAGGGCTGGCAATTTCTGACACGACACGAAAATGAAACACAGAATCAACACGAAATAGGTCAGGTTCGGGTTAGAATTTTGGAACCAAAAAATTTTTTGGTCAGGTTCATGTCGCGTCCATGATTTTCAGGTCAACCCGCCAGGTCAACGTTTTGACCTAATGACCCGAAATATTTTTAAAAATTTATTGTGGAAGAAAAATCGGGTTGGCGAGTCGGGTTAGGGTTGGTCGACCATTTGGATTCGGGTCAGGGGAAAAAATATAATTTCCTTTTCCAACCCGACACGCCGACACGAATTGATAACCCTAACCCACACCATTAAGAAGAATAAAACTTTTTAGGGTCGCGTGCATGATGGGGGTGAGGGTGTGGGTGTTGGAGGCGGAGATGCGAAAAAATAATTAATAAAAAAAATTTTACGTGCATGATGGGGTGTGTTTTTTAGTATTTACCCTCAAAAAATTTTGGCAGTTAGAGACTTAACGGAACATTTAGACGAAATGACCAAAATTGAATAAAAAATGAAAGTATGATGAACTCAAATATAATTTTTAAAGTAAGATGACCAAAAGCGGGATTTTTGAAAAGTATGATGATCAAATTCAGAGTTTACTCTTTTTTTAATTTAATAAGTCAATAAAAAGACGAAAATAGCCCAAAAAAAGTTTACCATTAGTGGGTTAACTGTCCAAAGTGACGGAGTGACCATTTTTTAAAAGAAAAATAAAGTATGATGACATTAAAAATAGTTTTCAAAGTATGATCACCAAAACCAGAAACTAACTATAGTATAGTGACCAATTTTAAAAGTTACTCTTAATTATTCTTTAATCTCCCCACGTCAAAGATATAGTGCTTGTCAATTTATTAATTTACTGATAAATTAATTAATCGACTTCTTCTCATCCGAGATTCATACCACTCAACTTTATTCCTATATCGGTCTACTAGCGGGGTTTAGTATAATAAACTTTACGAGCTCATCTTGAGAACACCATCACCCCGGACGTACCGGTACATGGTTTCCTTTCGACAAGCAATAGCACACTAAGCAATCAAACACGCGCACCCAACCTACTGAGAATATAGGCCTCAAGGGACCGCACTCATTGGCAGATTAATGTACACTATGCTTAATCCTCATGTATGTTCTAGTCTAGGGATTAAGATACATAATATAAGGTTTAAATTAACTACTAAAGAACACTACAAGTTAATTCAAGCCTAATCGGTCATGCTCAATATGTCCCGAGCATATCTATATAATTCAATTAGTCTAGACAATCCAATTTCAGAATCACATAATAGCTTAAATTGATAGTGTGTCCAAAAGTGTCTCAATTAAGAGTTTTATTTTATATATCATAACTTTAACCAATTATTAGATGTACTGTGTCACAGCAGACACCTCATCATCTAGTCATATGATATAAGAGGACAACATATGTAAAAACATAAGACAATTTAACTAAAACATTCATTCGATATATAAACTGGAAAATAGTTTTCATACAAGCAAAGCTTCCAGTATTCAGACCAATATGCCACATTAAGGAAGTCTATTGGGAACAAGTGTTGAGTGCAATAGGAATTGATCCAAGTAATGGATTTGGCCAATAGCATGGGTTGTGGTTGAAAAAGAAGCAACTACGCAATGAAAATGGTTTTTTATCTTACTTTCAAAACTTTTGGAGATTGATAACCTATTTAGTTATACATTTATCTCGGATCAATAGAATGTATAATTTCTAAATGTTATAGTATTTTTTGTCTATTTTATAATAAATGGTAGCTAATATTTTTTTTTATTTCACTTACATGGTTTAGATAGGGCACTAATTGATGTACTACGCAATTTAGAGCATAGACACTGTGTACAACATTTGTATTAGAATTTCAATAAAAAACATCCAGAGAAGGAGTTGAAGACGGAATTGTGGGCTATTGCATCTATATCATGCTCAAAGATGTTTAATCAAGCTATGGATGAATTGAATGAGTTCAATGAAGAAGCTTTAAGTGGGTTCAAAAAACCCCTCCACCAACGCATTGGTGTAAGGCTTTCTTCAACCTTAAGATAAAGTGTGATACTATTACAAATAGTGTTTGTGAGTCATTTAATGCATTTATACTTGAGTGTAGAGATAATTCAATCATTTCTTTAATTGATGGTGTAACGGAAAAGATTATGGAGAGGATAGAGAGAAGGCGAAATATGCTATTAAGTATCCTCATTCCATTGGACCATTGATTAGGAAGGCTGTAGAGAAAAGGATTGCGGATTTTTATCAGCAATTTTTAATGGTATAGTTGGATACCAAGTAAAGGTCCTATGAGTTTTCAATTTGCTATTGACATGAGGAAAATAAAGTGTTCATATGGCCAATGGATGAAGTTTGACGTATCATGTGTCATGCAATTATAGCTATGAAGTATCTAGGATAATTGTGCATGATAAAGAATTTTTCATCAGTGTACTGAAATGTGTTGGATCCAGTGAATGGTAAAGATATTGGCCCAGACGTGCTATTACTCTTACTTTAGATCCTCCAAATGCTCGTCCAACCAAACAGACCCAGAAAACTAAGAAGAAGAGAGAAAGATGAGGGAAAAAGAGTTTCAATCAGTGGTGTACAAAAGTTGTGAAAATTAGTGAAGTCACACTACAGAATGTGTGGTGAAATAGGACACAATGCTACAACTTGTAAAAAAAAAAAAAAAAAACAAAGGCGGCTCAAGTAGAACATGTTGTACAAGGGGATACCACCCGGGCAAATTCTGAAGAACTAGTATAAGTACATGTTAGTAAGATTTAATAAAAACCATCTTATTATTTGCTAAATTACTACTTCCATTCTAGCTGACAAGAAATAAACATGAGCAAACTAGTGGTTCACAAAATTCAAATATTCCTTAACCCAAACTTAGTAAGGTAAGAATGTCGTTTTATTCACCAATTATATGAATATATTCCTGTAAATTTTATGATTACTATATTTTGTTCAGACTTGAGCACGAAAATAAGGCGAAAGCAGTGATATGCTTAGTAAGGAAGGTGTTCCATCAAATCCTAAAAGGGTAAGGGAATTAATTTTGTTAAATATACATTAGCCCATATTTGAAGTTGTATCTATAACGTTATTAAAAGATGAACTTCAGTAGCCTGAGGAGCTTTCTTAGCTCAATCCCAGAACTTTCTATCTATTATAATGTAATAGAAAAAAGGAAACAATTCAAACTTGGATTGACAACTAGCCAAACAAGTTCAACAGGAATAATGGCTTCATAGATTAGATCAACTCTTCCTCAACAAAATCCGCACTTCCAATATAGAAGATCTCCAAGGAAGATAGTGAAACCTGGAGTGAACAAAACTCATCAATTATTTAAAATTATTACTAGTTACCGCCCCAGCTTGGACAATAATGTCCTTAACAATACATTAAATACCTTTATGAATATTTAAATTATATTATACTAAAATACCTAAATTACCCTACTAGAAATTTTGGTTCAAAAAATTTATCCCCCAACCCGGCGACCCACCCTCTCCCCGTCACCGACCCTTCCCCCCATCGCGCACCTCCCGCCTTCCCACAAATTGATTTGCCCTACTGTACCCCCGCGACGCCTCACTCGAAACCCTCCACCGCGCCCCTCCCGCCTTCCCCCAAATCGCCCCGGCGACCCCTCCCTCGAAAACCCTAACGATTCCACCCCTCCCCCTACCAAAACCCTAGCCGGTCACGAAGGTCAGCAAGGTTGCCGCCGAACCGGTCGCGAAGGTATGAATCCACCCGTCCCTCGAAAACCCTAACGATTCCACCACCCCTCCCCCTACTAGCCGGTCGCGAAGGTCGCGAAAGTTGGCAAGGTTGACGCCGAGCGAAGGTCGCGAAGGTTGCGAAGGTTAATGGTCGCGAAGGTCGCGAAGGTGCCGCCGATGTTTGGAGTTCTCAGCGCCGCGGGTTGGTGTTAGCGACGGTCGCGACTTCGCGAAGCCATTGGGTCGCGAAGGTTGCCTCCGGGGGCCGACCGTTAGTAGGTCCGATCACCGTCCTTGGTGTGCTTGATCCGGGCTCACCTTGTTTGATCTCTTTTGGTGATCCAAGGTTGAGTTCGTCCAGATCGTGACCAAGGATTGTGGTCGGTCTTTTATCGGTTGCCGGTGGTCGCGACCGCCGTCGTAATGGTAGTGGAAAATAGGAATAGGAATAAAAAATGTGTTAGCCATGAGATAATTGTCTAAGTGAATGCTTGATTGTTTTGAGACTGATATTACAAATTGCTTTAGGTGCTTCCAGTGTGTAGAAATATTTTTTGTCTGTGTAAAGTCATTCAATTTTTTTCCAGACTGATATTAAATTTTTTTTTGTCACAAATACAACTAGAACCACGTCAAAAACAAATAGCCCTACGTCCAGAAACGTCCTCATCCATGCGTGTGAATGTAAACTTTTTTTTTCACAAAGTCAGTCCATCACGTCTCAGAACAACTAGAACCACGTCAAAAACAACTAGCACCACGTCCATACACGTCTACATCCAGGCATGTCCACAACGTCTTCGCTGAGTCAACAAAGTCTGAGAACAACTGCCGCAACGTCCAAAAAACAACTGTCGCAACGTCTACATCCAGGCATGTCTACAACGTCTCCTAACACTAGCACCACGTCCGAAACAACTAGCACCACGTCCAAAAACATCTACATCCATACATGTAAAATTAAACTGATTTTTTCACAAATACAACTAGAACCACGTCAAAAACAAATAGCACTATGTCCAGAAACGTCCTTATCCATGCGTGTGAATGTAAACTTTTTTTTTTTTACAAAGTCAGTCCACCACATCTCAGAACAACTAGAACCACGTCAAAAACAACTAGCACCACGTCCATAAACGTCTACATCCAAGAATGTCCACAACGTCTTCGCTGAGTCAACAATGTTTCAGAACAACTGCCGCAACGTCCAAAAAATAACTGTCGCAACGTCTACATCCAGGCATGTCCACGACGTCTTCTACAACGTCTCCTAATACTGCCGCATCATCTATGCACGTCCAAAAAATACATGTCGCAACGTCTACATTCAAGCATGTGAATTTAAGCTGAATTTTTCAGATTACACATTCAACAACGTCTCATAACACTAGAACCACGTCCAAAAACGTCTACATCCATGTGTGTGAATTTAAGCTGATTTTTTTTCACAAAGACAGTCAACCACGTCTCATAACACTATAACCACGTAAAAAACAAATAGAACCACGTCCAGAAACGTCTACATCTAAGCATGTGAATTTAAGCTGATTTTTTTTTCACACAGACACTGAACCACGTCTAATAACACTAGCACCACGTCAAAAACAACTAGCACTACGTCCAGAAACGTCTACATCCAAGCATGTGAATTTAAGCTGATTTTTTTTCCACAAAGACAGTGAACCACGTCTCATAACACCAGCACCACGTCATAAACAACTAGCACCACGTCCAGAAATGTCTACATCCAAGCATGTGAATTTAAGCTGATTTTTTTTCACAAAGACAGTGAACCACGTCTCATAACAATAGAACCACGTCAAAAACAACTCGAACCACGTCGAGAAATGTCTACATCCATGTGTGTGAATTTAAGCTGATGTTTTTTCACAAAAACAGTCAACCATGTCTCATAACACTAGAACCACGTGAAAAACAACTAGAACCACGTCCAGAAATGTCTACATCCATGTGTGTGAATTTAAGCTGATTTTTATCCACAAAGACAGTCAACCACGTCTCATAACACTATAACTACGTCAAAAACAACTAGAACCACATCCAGAAACGTCTACATCCATTCATGTGAATTTGAACTGATTTTTTTACAAAAATAGCCCACCACATCACAAAACAACTAGAACCACGTCCAGAAACGTCTACATCTATGAAGGGCATTTTCAAGTGTATAACTTTCTTAATACATGAAGGGAATTTTTGGAAATTTATTACTTTTTTTTGTGCTACAATTAGTATATTTGTGCTACAAATAGCAAGATCTATAATGCACACCCCTACTCTGAACAACCTTTTCTCCAGTACCCTCTGCACCTGTGTGTAATTATGGCGCCGAAGAAGGAGCGCTAAACTATGCAGGTCATCCGACCTTCACAGCAACCGAAATCTTCGCGGCGAACGATCTTTGAGCTTCGAACGCTGCGGGCGAACTCTGGGCAGTGGCGAAGCCTAGTCCTGGCAACGGCGAACTGTTGGCAGCTGCGAAACCGAAGTCCTAGCCACGACGAAGTCTTGGCAGCGGCGAAGCCGATTCTACGCAGCGGCGAATCCCATTCTTGGCAGCGGCGAAACCGATTCTAGGCAGCGGCGAATTGTGGGCGAATTGTTGGCTGCGCCGAATTGTAGGCTGTGGCGAATTGTTGGAAACCAAGGATTGCAGAAATTTAGGGCTTATAAATTGGATTGCAGCAATTAAGGACTCTAAAATGGGATTGCAGCAAATTAGGGGTTAAAAATTGTTTAATGTTGCAACAATATTATAAAATATTTTAATAAAAATTACTATTTCAATATTTATATTTTAATATTTAAATTATTTAAATATAATATTTGAAGGTTATATTAGTAAATTAGCTTGGGGCGGTAATAAAAATTAGGGCGGTAAACTGAGGCGATAATTAGTAAAACCAAGGACAATTTCGTCAAATTACAAGTCTACCGCCCCATTTTTTGGGGCGGTAACTAGTAATCCCGCCCCAGTTACCGCCCCAGTTTGGACAATAATGCCCTTAACAATACACAAAATACCTTAATGAATATTTAAATCAATAAATACTAAAATACCTAAACTACCCTCATACAATTTATGTAAAAAAAGCCCTACAGCCCTAACTTCAACCCCTTCCTCACCGGTCCCCAAATCAGTTGCCAAGGTTGCCGCTGAGCCGGTCGCGAAGGTCGCGAAGGTTTCCAAGGTTGCCGCCGCGGTTTGGAATTCTTAGAGCCAGTCGCGAAGTCGAGTCGTGAAGCCATCGCTGTGTGGGGTTCTTAGCGTCGGTAGCGAAGTCTAGTCGCGAGCCTTGGGTTGCAAAGGTTGGCGCAGCGGTTTGGTGATATTAGGACCGGTCGGTAAGTTGATTCGCGAAGCCTTGGGTTGCGAAGGTTGCCGGTCGCTTGGGTTACCAAGGGAGCCGCCGCTGTTTGGAGTTCTCAGCGCCGGTCGCGAAGTCGAGCCGGTCGCCGGCGCGGTTCTCAGGTATTAATTAGTTAAGCAGTTCTAGTTTTACAACCTTTCCATATAAATTACAAAATATTGATGCCTCATAATGATCATTTTGTGGAGAATTGTCTTGAGTTGCTTATTTGGTTGCAATGATGTTTAATGCAGGAATTGTTAGAATATGTACGAGTGGATTTTTGTACTTGTAGATTTCCCTTGATTGAGGTTTAGATGTACGAGCGAATTTTTCTACTTGTAGATTTTCATAATTGCAAATGCGCGTTTACAAATTGGTGAAATGTTATGGAACTTTTGACATCAGATCAGATAATACTAGACATCAGATCAACAGACTAAAGATATCAGATTAAGAATATAAAAGAAATCATACAGTAGAACTTAAACGTACTTAAAAAGGGAGATCAGATCATGATTATATAGACATCAGATCAGATAATACTAGACATCAGATCAACAGACTATAGATATCAGATCAAGAATATAAAAGAAATCATACAGTAGAACTTAAACATACTTAAAAAGGGAGATCAGATCATGATTATATAGACATCAGATCAGATAATACTAAACATCAGATCAACAGACTATAGATATCAGATCAATAATATAAAAGAAATCATACAGTAGAACTTAAACATACTTAAAAAGGGAGATTAGATCAGTATTATATAGACATCAGATCAGCGAATACTTGAAATCAGACCAACAGACTATAGATATCAGATCAAGAATATAAAAGAAATCATACAGTAGAACTTAAACATACTTAAAAAGGGAGATCAGATCATGATTATATAGACATCAGATCAGATAATACTAGACATCAGATCAACAGACTATAGATATCAGATCAAGAATATAAAAGAAATCATACAGTAGAACTTAAACATACTTAAAAAGGGAGATCAGATCATGATTATATAGACATCGGATCAGCGAATACCTGACATCAGATCAACAGACTATAGATATCAGATCAAAAATATAAAAGAAATCATACAATAGAACTAAATATTTTTATTATACTTAACACACTTAATATTTTTATTAAAAAATAAAAATATTTTTTATTAAAAATAAAAATATTTTTATTATAATCACTACATGTTCTGCATAGGCTAAGCATATATCACTACATGTTTTGGGTGCTGTTTATCACAGGATACCCTTCCACATATATTACACATTCAAGGCAAATAAGTACGATTACACCTATTCCGTAACATCTAGTGATATGAAAAATGCATCCTTCCGCTCTCGAGGGAACTTTGCATTCTAAGCACTTATATTATGTTCATATAGGCTCTCCCATTGCCGAGTGTATTCATCACATAATTCACGTCACATCCTCATAACACCCGACAAAGGTGAATTAGGAAGTAGATCTAACCTTATAAAATGGGCAAGAGGACCAAGATGGGCAATTGCAAATTTTGTAGATGGACCATTTCTATTCCTTCGCGCTCGTAGTGGCAAAATGGTGAAGCATATCCCATAACTATTATACTTGCCACCCTGATCTGAGGCGTACTATTCTACTATATGATTTCTTTTATATTCTTGATCTGATGTCTATTGTCTGGTGATCTGATGTCAAGTATTCGCTGATCTGATGTCTATATAATTCTGATCTGATCTCCCTTGTTAAGTATGCGTTAGTTTTCCTGTATGATTTCTTTTATATTCTTGATCTGATGTCTATTGTCTTGTGATATGATGTCAAGTATTCGCTGACCTGATGTCTATATAATCCTGATCTGATATCCCTTGCTAAGTATGTTTTAGTACTACTGTATGATTTCTTTTATATTCTTGATCTGATGTATATTGTCTGGTGATCTGAAGTCATGTATTCTCTGATCTGATGTCTATATAATCCTGATCTGATCTTCCTTGTTAAGTGTGTTTTTATTCTGTTGTATGATTTCTTTTATATTCTTGATCTGATGTCTATTGTCTGGTGATCTGATGTCAAGTATTCTCTGATCTGATGTCTATAATCCTGATCTGATCTCCCTTGTTAAGTGTGTTTTAATTCTATTGTATGATTTCTTTTATATTCTTGATCTGATATCTATAGTCTGTTGATCTGATGTCAAGTATTCGCTGATCTGATGTATATATAATCCTGATCTGATCTCCCTTGTTAAGTGTGTTTTTATTGTGTTGTATGATTTCTTTTATATTCTTGATCTGATGTCTATAGTCTGTTGATCTGATGTCAAGTATTCGCCGATCTGATGTCTATATAATCCTGATCTGATCTCCCTTATTAAGTATGTTTTAGTTCTATTGTATGATTTCTTTTATATTCTTGATCTGATATCTATAGTCTGTTGATCTGATGTCAAGTATTCGCTGATCTGATGTCTATATAATCCTGATCTGATCTCCCTTGTTAAGTATGTTTTAGTTCTACTGTATAATTTCTTTTATATTCTTGATCTGATATTTATAGTCTGTTGATCTGATGTCAAGTATTCGCTGATTTGATGTCTATATAATCCTGATCTGATCTCCCTTGTTAAGTATGTTGTAGTTCTACTGTATGATTTCTTTTATATTCTTGATCTGATATCTATAGTCTGTTGATCTGATGTCAAGTATTCGCTGATCTGATTTCTATATAATCCTGATCTGATGTCCCTTGTTAAGTATGTTTTAGTTCTAGTGTATGATTTCTTTTATATTCTTGATCTGATATTTATAGTCTGTTGATCTGATGTCAAGTATTCGCTGATCTGATGTCTATATAATCCTGATCTGATCTCCCTTGTTAAGTATGTTGTAGTTCTACTGTATGATTTCTTTTATATTCTTGATCTGATATCTATAGTCTGTTGATCTGATGTCAAGTATTCGCTGATCTGATGTCTATATAATCCTGATCTGATCTCCCTTGCTAAGTATGTTTTAATTCTATTGTATGATTTCTTTTATATTTTTGATCTGATATCTACTGTATTATTATTTTTTTAAAAAAATTTTGTTCATAATATGTATCATAATATCTAAAATTATTTAATTATAAAAAAAACAAAATGATAATTTAAAAAAAAATTATAAAATTCAAAAATATTAAAAAAATACTGAATTGTTTAGAAAAAAACGGACGGAAAAAAGTCTCAAGGAGGAAGGCAAAAAATAAAATAAAATAAAAAATTAGCAAAAAATAACAAAAGAAAGGAAGACACTGTAGCTCGTTACTGTTGCGCGCACTGTAGCGCGTTACTGGATGGACATTGGAAAGCAAAATAAATGAGAATGACATAAATGCCCTCAAGAAAAGGCTCCGTTAAGAGGGTTAACGGCCAATATGGACGGAGTGACCTTTTTTAAAAATAAAATGAAAGTATGATGACCTTAAAAATAGTTTTGAAAGTATGATGACCAAAACTGGAAACTGACCATAGTATGATGACCAATTTTGGAATTTACTCTTCTTCATTTCATATTTCTTTATCTTGTATGTTTTAGTCAAATTCAACAATTGGATAAATCTAATGATTATTATTAGTAAGAACTGGTTATAAATTTATACTTTATCAGCTAAGCAATATGCTCTTTTAGATGTAAAGACAAAAGGATTGTAAATAAATTGCATCATTCCCTTCATGATAGCTATTTCCCTTATGGTACAAAGAAATCCATCCATTGACTACTAACCACAAGGTCCAACTAACTAGTTTACCTGGTGACTCATTCCTTCAGTCGCTCCTTCTCACAATTTCTTTCTGAATAATAGTAAGGAGAAAAAGAAATGAACTATATCTTTTCTCTTTTTTTTTTTTTTTTTTTTTTTTTTGGAGGTGAAAGAAATCCGTCCATGGACTACTAACAACAAGGTCCAACGAACGAGTTTTAAAAGAAAATACATCAATTGATAAAATAAAATATCTCCTAATATGAACTTGATCATAAGAATTCAAAAGCGGCATAAAAAAATAAATACTTGATGGGTGCTAGGATATCCAAAGATTCAAGACCAAAACCAAACCTCTGTCATGAAACACTAGTGTGTTTATTTATTTATTTATTTGATGCACGAGTGTGTTTATTTAAATTATGTATACTTCAAAAGGTGCAATTTACTAAACTTGAAGGCCAACAACAAATAAATTGACAAGGCCTCCAGAAACTGGGGGCCGGACCAGGAAAATCTTAAAATATAGGGACTAGACTGAAATAAATTGATTGAAGAAAATGTGGACTTAAAACAGAGTTTTCAGATTTGCAGAATCCGAAACTCTTAATTCTTTAAAGTTTTGGATTTTGCAAATCCGAAACTGTTAATTAATTAATAAAATTGGATTTGTAAAATCCGATTTTATTAATTAATAATATAATATTTAAATTATGTTTTGAGAAATTTTGGAAAATTAGGGAAATAAAAGAGAAAAATAAATCGGATTTTGTATATCCGAATCCAACATAATCGGATTTACAAAATCCAAAATCAAGAAAATCGGATTGAATTAATATAATTTGGATTTACAAAATCCGAATTGTTAAAATACAGGTTTTTTTAATCCGAATTAGTTGAATAATATAAAACATCAAAATAATTATTCAAAAATATTTGTAAATAAAAAATCCAGATTTGGACGAATTCAGATTTTAGTATTCCGAATCACTCCAGATTTGGATTTCAAGAATCCGAATTTGGGTAATTTCATATTTATAAATTCCTAAATTATACGGGACTATAGATACAAAAAACCCGAGCAATTTGCAGCACTTTTCTTACTCTTATCTTCATCTTTCTCCTTCAATTATTTTCTCTCTACTTCGGGCTGCATTATTTGTGAATAAAATTTTTATTTCGGCTTCAATTTCTTCGAAGATCTACGTCACGTTGCGATATCGTGTTGAGATAAGTGATAATTTACGTATTTTATGAAAGATATTTCATTATTAATATGATTTTGATTTGATTATATGATATTTTGAGTAATTGTGTATGTATTTTAGGAAACGTGATAAGGAAATATACATATTAGTAGTGTGAGATTAAGATTTGAGTTAGATTTGTGGACATTTTCAATGTTAGTAGTGTAATTATAGTAATTACGTATTTAATGTGATTAGATGATATTTTGGGCAGTGGTGTACATGGTGGATGAAATGTGGTTAGTAAATACGTGTATTAGTAGTATAGAAGTAATATTTGTGTAATTTTTGTTGAATTTTTACTTATGTGGCATGCATTAGTAGTTTAATTATTCTAATTACTAGTTTATATATGATTAGTCGTAAGTGGGAATGACATTATAATTAAAATCGTAATGTTGTCCATTGTTTAAAATGTTGTGGGTTGTTTTAGTAATTTGGTTTATAAATTAGACTGATAAAAAATTTTGATTATGAAAATTTAAAATTAATTGTTATAATAATTAAATTTTTATGATTGACAGTTATAATGGCATTTAATGGTCCGTATATGTTTAATTTCTATTGGACATCTACGTTTGATTTTGATAAACCTCCGAATCCGGATCATTCAATATACGTTAATCTTAGAATGTCAAGGGATGATTTGGTAGAAACCGTTTGCAATGTAATTGCGGTGTCTATGAATTCATGTAAAATCACACTTATAGCATTTTTTAAAGTGGATGGGAGTAAGACAAAAGTAGTAATTACGTCGGATGCATTTTTTTGACCAAGGAGTTTTTTAAATGTTAACGTTGGTATTGAGGAAATTTAGTCTTTAGATAGAGTTGATAGATGAAATATTGTATCGAGTTCTTCACATAGCGGATAAGAGAAATTTGACTATGGATTCCGTTATGATTTTGAAGAGGAGGCAGGTGACTTGGATTATAACATTGATGACGATGACGACGGTGTCCATGAATTTGATAGTGATTTTTGTTCTGATTCTACGCATTACAGTTCAGAGGAAAGTTTGGATGAGATTGGGACGTATGAAAGTGAGCATTTCGTCTACTCTGATGTGGGACACCAAGATCCGTATGCCATTGATCGGGATGAACATGCATTGCCCCGATATAAAGGCAATCCTGAGACTATATGCCTTGGAACTGTTTTCAAAAACAAGGAATATGTAAATGTGAAGAGCAATAAAACCATGTGGTGCGTGCAATGCAAGAGTCATCAATTTGCAACATCCGAAAGTTATTCACCGTGTGCATGAAAAATCTGGGTGTCGAAAAATAATCGCACTCACAGCAAATGGGAAGTGGTGATTTGGTGTCCTAGTCACAATTGCCTTGGAATGGCCGAGGAAACCACCACAATGTCACATCGTTCACAATAGTGCCACTTATAATGAAGCAAATTGAACAAAATCCAGAGTATCCTGTGGCCGCTATTAAAATTGACATCAAAACAACCTTAAAAGTCGACGTCATGGACAAGAAAACGTGGCATGCTAGAAGAAAAGCTATCGAATCGGTATATGGTAATTAGGTAATGAATTTTGTTGACTTACCAAGGTAAGTCTTCAAGGTTTATGCTATATTGTAAATTGTGCTTGTTATTATTGTTTTTATGATGATTGTGTGATGAATGTGTTAATGGGTTGTTTATGTAGATTTGTTGAAGCCTTACAATCGTCAAATCCAGGGACAATTGTAGAATGGCAATTTCAAAGAGCGGAGCGTGAATTGGCCAATTCAGAGAGGAATTTCAAATATTTGGTTTGGTCATTCGCTCAAGTTCAGCGTTTGTTTGGAAGATATTGTCCACCGGTGGTCAGTATAGACAGGACACATTTGCGAGGTGGATATAAGGGGAAGTTGCAGGTTGCCATCACAGTTACCGCAGCACGCCATCCCCTTCCACTGGCGTATGCATTAGTTGACGACGAAACTACTGAGAGTTGGATCTTCTTTATTAGAAACCTCATTCGCCATGTCTTTGCTCAGCGTGCGACGTGTGTGATATCAGATCAAAATGCTGGTTTGCTCGCCGTATTTAAAGATTTGGAGGAATGGGAAGAAGGTGTTACAAGTCACAATAGATTTTGCCTATGACACATTCGAAGTGATCTATTGATGCATGTACGGGGCAATACATTGAATAGCTTGTGTTGGGAAATGCGTGAATGCTGTCAACCTCAAAAGTTTGATAGAGTGGGCGCAGTACAGTCAGGACACCTTTTGGTATTTGCAGGATATCAGTGCTAATAAATGGAGTCTAGCACATGATAGATGCCATCGCTGGGGTAATCTAACGATGAATATGTTAGAAAGTTATAACAGTGTTTTAAAAGGTGTACGAGCTCTTCCTATTGGAGCAATCATTGAGTCGACATTCCAGAAAACAAAAAAGATATTCCGTCAGCAAAATAAAAAGTCTCATAAATGCAACACTCTATTTCCTCCTCTTTTGTGGGACATATTCAAGGAATACGAGATACGATCTGGGGGATATCAGGTTGAACCTTATGATTGGACCAATAAAATTTTCAGGGTTAGTTCATTTGTGCATTATGATGGCAAAGGAGGAAACATACACACCGTTGATTATCAGTCGCGCACATGTACTTGTCATAAGTGGCAAACCTATAGGTTTCCTTGCTCACATGCCTTGGTGGTGTGTAGTTTAGTTAGGGATAATCCATTCAATCTCGTGCACTTATTGCTTACAGTCCGAAACTGGAAGAGGCAACTCGAACATGACAATTTCGTCCCAATCCCGTCGAGAGAGTATTGGCGAAAGGGCATTGACTGGAAGTTGAATATAGACTATGAAAGGATTGTCATGGACGATGAACCCCCAGGAAGGATACAGAAATGGTGATTTACTATACAAATAGATTAACGTGGAAGAAAACGTCGTGGCGAATGCACGAGGTGTGGAAGTGCGGCCCATAACGCTAGAAGGTGTCTCGTGTCTCATCCCAGAGCAGACCATACAAGGCTTGGTAGATTATATGACCACGATGGATTTGTTGGAGTTGAATACATAATCTATGCTTGTATTGTACTTCTTCCAAGTAATATATAGATTTATGTTTTGGTTATATCTTGTTGTGTATGATATGTCCATTTGTATTATGTAAGTAGATGATGAGGTGTCTTGTGTGACACAGTAGATCTCATCATCGGTTGAAAGACATAATATATAAATGAGGTTCGTAACCGAGACAGCTTTGGACAAACTGTCGGTTTATGTTATTATGTGATTCGAATAATTGGTTTGTCTAAACTAATTGAATCATATAGATATGTCCGGGGCGTATTGAACTAAACCATTAAGAATGGTTATTCTTGTACTGATTTTATAGACAAATCATTCTTGGTATTCTATCTCTTAATCCCTATACTCGAGCGGGCATGAGGATTAGACATAGCGTACTTTGATCTGCCAAAGGGTGAGGTCAATTGTGGCCAATAATCTCGATAGGTTGGGTGCGCATGTTTAGTTGCTTGGTGTGCTGCTGCTTATCGAAAGGAAACCATGTACCGGTGCGTCCGGGGTGATGGTGCTCCCGAGATGAGCTCGTTATGTTTATTATACTAAACCCAGCTAGTGGACTTATGTCCGGTATAGTAAAAAGGTCGAGTGGTACTAGTCTCGGAATTAAAGAGTTTAATTAATTAATTTATCAGTAAATTAATATATTAATGAGCACAATATCTTTGATGTGGGGAGATTATGAATATAATAAGTTGTTCCAAAAGCAATTCTGGTGTAGGATGGTAGTTCCATAATTAATCCATTAGTGGTACGATTAATTATGTATTGGGTTACTGACAAAGATAGATTTAATTAATTAAGTAATTAATTAATCATTGTGTCAGTTGGTTGTGAATCATACCAGGAACTGGTTTGGGATATGTGAATCCCTGTATCAGATGGTTGTAAATCATACCAGGAACTGGTTTGGGATAAGCAGATCCATGTATCAGTTGGATGTATTTTAGTCCAGGAACAGGATTAAAGGAAAACAAAATCCGAGTAGGAAGGCCAATCCTAAACCAACTTGGGATTAGCTATTCAGGACACACAATTCAATAGATTCATAATTCAAGAATCTAGAGAGAGAAAATCCTAGAGAGAGAAATTCTATCTCTCTAAAATCGGATTTTTCCAAGCCTTAAGGCTGCCAATTTTCTCCTAATTTTTTGCAACCTGCGTGTGGCTTTCTCTCTCTCTGGGTGGTGCGTTTACAGTACGTGCCAGGTTGAGCGGTGCTGGAATTTTCTGGCAGGTGGATTGTGGTGATTAGCTGATCAATTGGTTTCTTGATCGTTGTCCACACAACGTGAAATCAAAGTCTTGAGGCATACAAGAGAATCACCTAAGTGCACGCTTCAAAGGTATTTTTCTAATGTTCTGCTTTTAATTAGAAATTTTGTTGCTTGGTAAATCGAATAAGTGTGAACCCAGATCTTGTGCAATGTTATTTCAAAAGGGTTAGCGTCTAGGCCTGGCCAGAAATTCCGATTCTGGAATGCATAGCACGTAAGTGAGTTTCTGGATAGGCCCGGGCAGATAATCTTTCAATTGGTATAAGAGCCTGGTTTTGGGTTTTGTGTTTGTTCGATTTATTACATGGTTTTATTTTGCAGGTGGTTAAGAAATCTGACAATTATGGTTACATTTGTATGGTTTTTAATTAAACTCTGGGACATATCCGGATTTGATTTTATTATGAATGTTTGTAATACTATAACCACATGCTGGAAGCCGTGTAGGATTAGATCAAATCTGTAGTAGGATTTTTTCTATGTAATTTTGATTATTTAATTTTCCTATAAAGCCTTATAGTAGGAGAATTAATTTTTGTAATCGAAGGCGTTATGGTGGGCAACTTGAATTCGTGGGTTTTGGGTTATCGTTAATTCATAGAAACCCATGAAAACCCATAACGAATTGCAAGAAGACTAAATAACATGGGAAAAAGCGAATGAGGGATTGGCGGCAGGGGGCGGCGCCAGCGACTACCCGCCGGCAGTAGTCGCCGCCGGCAACAGCCTGGAGCAGCAGTGCTGTGTGCGGCAGCAGCGCGTAGCAACTGCTGCGCGCTGCTGGGCCACATGCGCGGTCCGTGTGGGTTGCGAGGGCACGTACGGCGTTCTGCGCGGCCCTTTGGGCGTTTTGCACTCGTACGGCCCGTTTGGGCTGCGTTTTGGCCCGTTTTTCCTCCAGTTTTCATTTTTTGAAGTTCACGACTCTCTCCATCGAGTGGAGTGGTGGGACACGAGATCAAGGCAGAAGATGGAAGCGATTAAAACCATAATAGTCGGGAAATTTATTTTACGTATTTATTTCCCGTATTTATTGTTTTAATTTTTATGCTTTATTTTTATGTTGTATTTTAGATGCATGATTTTAAAGCATGTTGATTTTATGGTTGCATATAACTTAGGGTTAGTTAATTGCATGTTAAAACCAGAAAATCCCTCAATTTGGAAATCTAAGTGGGAGCGGGTTGGTCTAATATCCCCATGGCCACCATTACGATTTCATGTGCAATGTGGGTGGGCTTGCGCGTTGGCATTAGGGCCTTCCTCCATTCGGATGAGTTCAGCCCCGAGATCGCTAGATTATGAATTTCTGAGTAAGATGACTAGAGTAAGTTTAACTAGGAGAAATGCGACACCCTCTCTATCTGAGGTGCACTATACTAAGGTAACAAACTCAGAAGTCACGTAATGGCATACACTTAGTGTACGATCTGCAGTATTCCTCCCAAGAGGTTATGGTGCTTATTTGTACAACTGAAAGCACTGACTATTAGCTACATTGATAAATAGATCGTTTGGTCAGATCGTGTAGTTAATGAACTTGGTTCTTCTCAAACGAATGTGGGTTACCATAAATGTCCACACTGCGTGACTTGCGAGAATCCCGGTGAATGAGATGTTGGTGGATTATAATTATTATTTTGAGGGAAGTCAATAATTATTAGAATTTCATGTTTTCAAAATTCTAGGTTAATAGCTAAAACATTGTCTGTTTGTTAATTTTACAGTTTTATCAATGTAGCATTCAACCCCTTAGCTGCTATTTTGAAAGATAATAAATTAATTGGAACTAATTATGTCGATTGGAGTCGTAACTTGGACATTGTCCTTGTGGCTGAGAGTACTCCTGTGAGAGATCACGTCATTGACATGATTAGTAACATCAACAAGGTTGAGGTAGTGGGAGGCGAAATCGTTGGTGAAACCAAAGTCAATATTATCCTCCAGAGCTTGCCTCAAAACTATGAGCAGATTCAGTTGAACTACAACATAAGTAAGATGTTGTGTATTTCGTCTGAGCTCTTGGCAGAGTTGGTGGCGGCTAAAAGTCTTCTTCAAGAGAATAAGCGAGCTTTAGTCGTAGTCAAAGCTTTAGAATCTTCTTCTGAGCCTGAGGCTGGTAACAAGAAGAGAAAGCTCGAGGGACTAGCTAAAAAGTCACAAATTGCGCCTAAGCCAGATATTGCAAAGAAGAAGTCAAAAAACAACTTCAAGTGCAATACGACGGGACATTGGAAATCTGATTGTCCAAAGCTTAAACGTACGATAGTTTCTACCCTAATTAGTGAGACGTTTTTAGCGGAGATTCCCACAGATACTTTGTGTGTGGATTCAGGCACCACTGACCATGCTTGTAATTCTTTGCAAGGGTTCCAAGTGACCCAGAAGCTTAGAGAGGGCAAGCTAGACATCTACATAGGCGACACTACAAGAGTGTCAGTAAAAGCAGTGGGAGTGGTCAATTTAAATTTCAAAAATTGTATATTAGAGTTAGTTAATTGTCTTTATGTATCGAGTTTTAGAAACAACCTTATTTCGATTTCTAAACTCTTGAAGAACGGTTATAAGTTTGTTTTTCTGATGAGTCTGTATTTATTAGAAGTAATGGAAAACTTATTTGTTCTGGTTCATTGGCTGACAATTTGTTTGTGGTTAACTCTAATTCCCCTATTGCGCAAAATATAGAAACAGATAGCTCTTTATCTAACATAAATAAGAGGAATAAACCTTCTGAAATGAATTAAACCTATCTTTGACATCTCAGGCTAGGTCATATAAACCTTAGTAGGATTCAAAGGTTGGTCAATGATGGGACTTTAGGTTCATTAGAGATTGACAGTTATGCAATATGCGAATCTTGCTTGGAAGGTAAAATGACCAATAGACCTTTTAAGGCAAAATGTTATAGAGCTAAGGAAGTATTAGAGTTGATTCATTCTAACTTGTGTGGACCAATGACGGTCCAGGCACGAGGTGGGTTCGAGTATTTCTTGACGTTCACTGATGACTACTCAAGGTACGGGTACATTTACCTAATGCGTCACAAGTCCGAATGCTTTGGCAAGTTGAAAGAGTTTCGGGGAGATGTGGAGAAGCATCATGGTAAGAGTATCAAGACACTATGTTCAGATAATGGTGGGGAGTACCTGTCCTATGAATTTCGAGAATACCTCAGTGAGGTTGGAATTCACTCTCAGTTGTCTGCACCTGGCATGCCAAAGCAGAACGGTGGAGCAGAAAGGAGGAATCGGACTCTCATGGAAATGGTTAGGTCGATGATGAGCTATAGTGATTTTTCAAGTTCGTTCTGGGAATATACCTTTAAAACGACGATGTATATTCTAAATCTTGTACCATCTAAAATCGTGCCTTCAACCCTATTAGAGTTGTGGAATGGGCACAAGCCCAGTCTAAGAAATCTCAGAATTTGGGGTTGTTCAGCACATGTGCTTCAGGCAGATACGGCTAAGTTAAATACGAGAACTGAATTAATGCTGTTTGTAGGGTATCCTAGGGGAACGAAAGGTGGTATGTTTTATAGACCTAAAGATCAGAAGGTGGTGGTTAGTACCAACGCTAGATTTTTTGAAGAAGACTATGTCTTAGACCACAAGCCCAATAGTAAGATAGTACTAGAAGAGCTTAGACGATAAACTACTAATCCTCATGCACCTGCACAAGTAGATACACCACACACTGCACATGAGATCATAGATGATGCGCCTACACAGGTGGTACCTCGTTGTAGTGGGAGGGTTGTGAGACAACCAGATAGGTTCATTGGCATGGGAGAGGCCTCAGACCTAGTCCTAGGTGCGCCTGAACTTGACCCGGTTAACTACAATGAGGCTCTCCGAGATAAAGACGCAGAGTCTTAGCGTAAGGAAATGATATCCAAGATGGTTCAATGGACCATAATCAAGTCTGGAAGCTTGTGGACCTGCCAGATAGGTTCAAGACCGTTGAGTGGGTCTACAAACATAAGAGGGGACCTGACGGGAAGGTGGAAACCTTTAGAGCTGGGCTGGTGGCGAAGGGGTATACTCAGAAAGAGGGAATCGATTATGAGGAAACCTTCTCCCCGGTAGCCATGCTTAAGTCGATCCCGATTCTCTTGCCCATAGCTGCTCATTTAGATTATGAGATTTGGCAGATGGATATCACGATTGCTTTCCTAAACGAAAGTCTTTAGGAAACCATCTTTATGCAGCAACCAGAGGGATTCATTGAAAAAGGCCAATAACATAAGGTTTGTAGGCTTAAGAGGTCCATTTACGAACTTAAGCAGGCATCCAGATATTGGAACATCTAGTTTGATGAGGTAATCCAGTCCTTCGGATTTACTCAGTGTAAAATGAGTTGGTTGGATGGATGACATTGCTGAGTATTGTCCATGTTCACCTCCTCATCGAATAAGGCTTCAATTGAGTCATCAGTACCTTCTCCTTCTATTCTAACCCTCTTCCTGTCTGATTGTGAACCAGCAGCACTTTCTCTTCAGGGTCTTGACAAGTGGTGTCGATGAGAGGGCCCAAAAGTGTATCAATGGCATCATTCATTTTATTCAAAATGCCAGCTCTCTTGAAAAGCTTCTCTATCACGATTGGGAATAGAAATCAATCACTCTTCTTTTTTTTCTCAAGAGCATCCATCATTTGATCAAGTATTATATCTCCTAAGTCTAACTCCACCTCCTTATACATAAGCATCAACAATTGCAGCCGGAACTTTGTGGGGTTGATATTCATCACCGATGACACATTGTGGACCATAAATGTATAAAGTGTCCAGGCCTTACTGTTTAAGTCTTGATACTTGATATCCACCAATGAATCTGGTGTCGGAATGTGGCTCCTCAAAATCATCCTTAAATCACTTGTGGTGGACTGAAAATTTTTCACGCTATTCTTTCCACATGGCTTGATATCCAAATTGAGTTCAAGCAACTCATTTATGGCTTTCCTTGTAACCTTCACCCTGTGGTTCCTCACCGTGATCATGTTATCGTCATCTTTGAAGGACAAAGCCACATAGAACTCACGCACCAAAGTTCTATTCACCTTCTTTTTTGTAAGGAGCAAACTGGTCCAACCCATTCTTACCACATAGTCCTAATATATGCTTTTTTCATCCACACCTCTTTGATTGCGGAGTGGTCGATCCTTCATGAATTCAAGCACCTCCTTGGGGTTGGCCCCTTTTTTGACCTTTCCTTCTTTAAGTGAGCTCTCTTTCTAGGAGGTTTCTTCTTATTCCCACTTGAAGATGTTTGGGTTGCATTCGACGCTAGTTTCATTCGCACCATTGTTATCTAAAAAATATACAAATTAGTGTTATTGTATCGGTATAGCCAATGATTGTCTACCCTATCCAATGTGATTTCAATGTCATGCACTTTAACAAGAATGCCCACAAAAAAATTGGGAAAACATAACTAATTCCACATTCATGCATTTTATCAAACACTTTGTATTCAATTTTTCATACACATGAGCATAATGAAAATTTCAAAGCATATTTGTCTCCGAATATAATTGAAAATCATAGACAATCATCTTTTGATAATAAATACCAAGCCTAGATGTTACTAAACCATCCAAGAGGCATTTCAAGACAAAACCCTAGTTCTATCAAATATTTGGATAAAAAGAGTGGTTGAAATCATACTTACAATTTGATGAGTTCTTGATGTTATATATGGGATTGGAGAGTGATTTTAGATGGGATGTGAATGGAACAAGAATCTCTAAATTGTGTGACCAAGTTGTGAAATTTGAAAATTTTGTTGGACCTTTGCTCCCTAAGCCAAGTGTGTGCGGTTGTAAGAGTGGAAGCAAGAAAGAATGAACAAATTGGGGGCTTTTTAGTTGCTTAAATTGGGGAGAGGTAGTGGATGCGTTCGTCACGCCCTGGAGTGCTACTGACGCACGGATAAGGTAGTGGCACTGCCAGCTCTGCGCGTCTATATTGCTCCAGGACGCAATGGGCATGCACAACGGGCGTGCACAATAGAAGTGCACGCATTTCCTGCTACGCACGTCCTGCACGCCATGGGGCGTCACATCCCGTATGCCCTGGGGCATCATGGACGTGCGAAGTGGGCACTGCACATGCAGCGCACATCCGTGACGCGCGCCGTAAGCAGTGCGGGCCCGCTCACTTCATATGTCTTGCGTTGCCCGCTGTGCACGTCCCGTGTGCTCTAGGGCGTGCGGGACATGCGCAGCATGCAATGCGCTCTGCCCGCTGTGCACGTCTGTCGTGTTAGTTTTGAATACAGAAAAGCTACGGCTTGTATCAAAAATTAATATCCACATATGATATATGATTTTGTTTCAGTATTAAATTGTTCTATTATATCATAGAACTAGATAAAGGGGTGTGTGAAAGACACAGTAGATACCATTATTGGTTAAAGTATTGATATATAAAAAGTATGCTCGTAACTGAGATAGTCTGAACATACTATCGATATAGGTTATCATGTGGTTTGGAAATTAGTTTATCTAGACTAGTTTAAATCACACGGATATGCCCGGGGCATATTGAGCACGACCAGTTTGGATAGAATTAACTTGTACTGATCGGTGTAGTTAATTCGGTCCTAGTATTCAGTCTCTCAATCCCGAGATTAGAACGGGCATGAGAATTGGATATCGTATGCTTTGATTTGCCAAAGAGTGCGGTCAATTGGGGCCTATACCTCAGTAGATTGGGTATGCAGTGTTTAGCTTCTTACGTACCGTTGCTAGTCAGAGGAATCCACGTACTAGTTCATCAGGTTGGTGGTGCTCCAGAGATGAGCTCGAAAGGTTTATTAAACTAAACCCGGCCGGTGGATTTTATGTCCGGTATAATAAGAAGGTCGAGTGGTACTAATATCGGATACCAAGAAGTCGGTGAATTAGTTTGTCAGTAAATTGATAAATCGACGAGCACTAGATCTTTAATGTGGGGAGATAGAAGAAAATATAGTGGTGTGATGTAAAGTCACTTTTGAGCGGTAGTTCCAAATTTGGTCCGTTAGTGGTACGACTAATTATGCGTTTGACTAATCGTTAAAGTGAATTAATTAATCCTAAAGGTTTAATTAATATTTAATTGACAGAGTGGATTAAGAAAATTAATTCTATATGAATTAATTAATCCAAAGGGTTCGATTAAATTAATTTAATGAAGTGGGTTAAATGTTTTAATTCAAAATGATCGAAATCGATTGGAGTTGACTAGTCTAGGAAACACTAAGGGGTCAATGAGAGTCAAACAAAAAGGCCCAACTCAAAGGCCCATTAGGTCTCCTTAGAAGGTCCCTATAAATATCCCTTGTTAGGCAACTTACAAGACATAAGAAACTTGGAGGCCAAGTTAAGCCTAGTGAGGGAAAGTCTAGTATAGAGTGAGAACTTTGTCTTTCTCCTCAAGTTCTTCCTTGAAGTCGACTAGGATAGCTTTCTTCTTCGAAAAGAAACTCAGCCCATGAATTTTTGAGCAACGCGTTCATGATTTTATTGCCACCGCCGGAATTCTCCTAGATTCGCCTAGCGCTGAATTGCAATTGTGCAGTCCAGCGACTGTTCAGATTCTGGGGTGCTGATCCGACGGTTTCTTCACGTAGATCTCTTCTCTGGTTTTTGATCCGTGAAGCCCGCTGTCCAGATCGTGGCCGGGGTCGACATTCAGGTGACCAGAGTCCGATCAGTGAGTAGAGGCCGGCGGCTGGTTATTTGGGTGTTCCGGGCAAGAACTGTTTTAACAGTTTTTGAGTTTTTCGAAACAAGTTTCTTGGGATTTCTTCGTTTTTCCTTGGGCTACTCCGTAGACACTAGCCCACACTACTTCGGAGTCGAATTGGTGTTATTCTTTGGATTTCTTGTGGAATTCGCTTGCCCGAAGTTTTGGTTTTCTATTTGCTAGGGATTTCGCTACAAAGGTATAATCTTTGAACTTTCCGCTTTAATTAAAGATTGTATCTTTTTTGTCCCGATTAATAAATTAAATAAGTATAGGCCTAGATCCATTCATGGGAAAATGAATTTGAGCTTGAGCTTTGTCGAAAGCTTCCGATTATGCAATGCATTGCACAAAAGTGAGATTTTTTTTTTAGCCCGAGCTTGTTCAGTTTTCCTTCAAAATGGTATCAGAGCGAGTGTTTTAGCTTTATACTTGTTTAATTTATTGCACCACTTTATTTAAGCATCACTATTTTTGTCTAAATGTTTAAACACGTGGTTATTAGTTTCCTGTCTATTATGGTAGAAATTTATTTTTCATTTATAATTCCCGGGACATGTCCGGGCTCATATTGTTTTTGAATGGAAATGTATGTAATAGTAATAACCACGAGCTGGAAGCCCTGTAGGATTAGAAAAATCTTGTAGTAGGATTTGATCTAATCATGTCGTCCTTAAATTCCTAGTAAAACGCCTTTGTATATAGAAATTTATGTATTATGACGAAGACGTTATTTTGGGTAACTTATATCACAGGTTTTGGTTTCTTGTAATTTTGGGTGATTCCTAATTATATAGTAAATCGAGAAAACTCGGGCGAGTCGAGAGGAATCCAAATAACGAGTGGGAGTTACATGACGGGACGTGTCACCGAGGCGTCAAGGAATCAACGATAGAGAATGCCATGATAGTCTGGAAATTTTAATTTCTTTAATTTCCCATATTTATATCTTTTTTGTTGATTATGTGTTTTTCGTTTTATTTTGCATGAACGAAAACCAAACCAAACCATTTTAAAAAGTAAAGTGCAATTAACTAAGGTAGATTATTCACATATTAAAACTCCAACGGTTTTATGGGTGCGAATATCCATAGTAAAGATATTGCATGTTCAAACGTAAAAAAATCCTCAAACTTAAAAATATAAGTGGGAGCGGGTTGGTAAATATCCCCATGGCCTCCATTACGGATTCATTGGTGATGTGGTTATTCTTGCGAGTTGCTATTATGGCCTTCCTCCATGCGGAAAAGTCTTCAATCACAGATATCACCGGAATGAATTTTCGAAGGGATGACTATAGTGAGTTTAATTGGATAAAGTTGCAACACCATCTCTACTGAGGCACATTAGTATCCTAAGTAACAAACTTAGAAGTTACGTAATGACATACACTTAGTGTACTATTTATAGTATTCCTCCCACAAGGTTATGCTATTTATGTGTATGGCTAAAAGCATTGACTATTAATTTCATTGATCATAAGATCGTTGGTCAGATAATGAAATTAATGAACTTTGGTTCTTCTCGAACGAGTGTGGATTGGCGTAGACGTTCACCCGCGTGACCTGCGTTAATCCCAGTGTGAGAGATGTCGATGGAGATTATATTGTTTTTTAGGATTTCAATATTTTTGAAAAAGTATACTGAAACTTGACTGTTTATTTTTCAGTTGTTGATATGTCGTTCAACCGCTAGCTGTCATTTTGAATCAGAACAAACTTACGGGTCCAAATTACATTGATTGGAAATGTAACCTAGACATTGTCCTTACCGCTGAGGGTTACAAGTACGTGCTCACTGAGGAGTGACCCCCAAGCTCAGCGATGATGCCACCCCTGAGTAGTGAGAGCCATATACGAGGTGGGAGAAGACTGATGAGATGACCCGGTGCTATATCTTAGCTTCTATGTCGAGTGTACTGCAGCATCAGCATCAGTTGTTTACCTCAGCCTACGATATGATGCTCAACCTCAGGGAGATGTTTGGACATTAGGGCAGGGCAGCCAAGCAGTCAGCTATGAGGAAACTCATGAATGCTAGGATGGTTGAGGGCACTTCAATGAGGGATCACATGCTGGACATGATGAGTTTCATCAATGAGATAGAGGTATTGGGAGGTGACATTGATGGGGAGACCAAGGTTGATATCATTCTCCATAGCTTGCCCTCAGTTTTGAGCAGTTTCAGTTAAACTACAATATGGGCAAGCTCTCATATTCATTTCTCGAGCTCATGACTGCAATGGTGTCTGCTGTGGGCCTATTCACAGAGAAGAAGCATGCCTTGGCTATTGTTGGTCCTTCAGGTTCCTCTGCTGGGCCCAAAGCTAGGAAGCAAAAGAGAAAGAGATGCCAGAAAGCAGGAGTTGATCATGGACCCAAGGTGGACATTGCCAAGAAGCATAAGCCGAAAGGCAAGTGCTTCAGATGTGGCAAAGCAGGACATTGGAAGAAGGATTGTCCAAAGCCTCGAGGTATGTGTAAATTTTCTCTAGTTACTGAGACATGTCTAGCGGTGATTCCCACAGATACTTGGTTTGTGGATTCAGGAGCCATTGATCATGTTTGTAATTCTTTGCAGGGGTTCCAAGTGACCCGACTGCTTAGAGAGGGAGAGTTACAGGTCTATCTTGGGGATACTTCCAGAGTTTCTGTTGTTGCAGTGGGAGTTCTTTGTCTTCATTTTTCAGACTCAGTTTTACATTTGAAAGATTGTTTATATGTGCCCAGTTTTCGGAAGAATTTACTTTCAGTTTCTAAACTTATTTTGGATGGTTATAAGTGTATTTTTTCTGATGGATCTATTTTTTTAGAAAAAGCCAGAAGCTTATATGTTTTGGTACATTAGTTGACAATCTGTTTTTAATCAAGACATACTCCCCAGTAATGCAAAACATAGAAACTAATAACTCATCACCGAATCATAGTAAGAGAAAGGAGTCTTCCCCTTTGAATCAAACTTATCTTTGGCACCTGAGACTCGGTCACATGAACCTTAGTAGATTCAAAGGTTGGTCAATAATAGGTCTTTGGACTCATTGGATATTGACAGCTATCCGACCTGTGAGTCCTACTTGGAGGGTAAAATGACCAAGAGGCCGTTCAAGGCAAAGGGGTATAGGGACAAGGAGGTTTTAGAGTTGATTCATTCTGACTTGGGTGGGCCTATGTCAGTTCAGGATAGAGGTGGTTATGAGTATTTCGTGACTTTCACGGATGATTGCTCTAGATATTGATACATATACCTGATGCGCCACAAGTCTGAATGCTTTGGCAAGTTCAAAGAGTTTAAGGCTGAAGTAGAGAACCATCTGGGTAAGAGTATCATGGCCTTGTGATATGATCATGGTGGCGAATACCTCTCTAGTGAATTTAGGTCCTATTTGTTGGAGGAGGGTATTCAGACCCAGTTGTCTGCACCTGGCACACCCCAGCAGAATGGTGCAGCAGAGAGAGGGAATAGGACTCTTACGGATATGGTTAGATCGATGATGAGTTATAGCTAATTACCTATATCATTTTGGGGTTTAGCCTTGGAGTCAGTGTGTCATCTCCTTAATCTCATATCATCTAAGTCTGTGTCTTCGACTCCAGTAGAGTTGTGGACTGGGCGAAAGCCTAGTCTGAGACATCTCAGGATTTGGGGTGGTCCAGCATATGTGCTTAAGGCAGACACAACCAAACTAGATGCGAGATCTGAGATTATGCTTTTTGTAGGCTACCCCAAAGGAATAAAAGGTTGTCTGTTTTATAGTCCTCAAGATCAGAAGGTGGTGGTGAGCACTAATGCCAGATTTCCTAAGGATAACTATGTTTTAGATCACAAGGTAAAGAGCAAGGTAGTATTGGAAGAGCTTAGGGGTGAGTTCACTGTTCCAGATGCACGAGTACCGAAAGACACACCACAAGAGACTACACACACTATCACAGATGATGCTCTTACACAGGCTGTATCTCGTCGTAGTGGGAGGGTTTTCAGACAACCCAAGAGGTACATGGGTTTAGGTGAGTCTTCGGACTTTATCCCTGGCGCTCATGAACCAGACCCAGTTAGCTACAATGAGGCTCTCCAGGATAAAGATGCAGATTCTTGACAGAGAGCTATGATTGCTGAGATGGGTTTTATGGACTCAAATTAGGTCTGAAAGCTGGTAGACCTTCCTGATGGTTTTCGGCCTATTGGCTGCAAATGGGTCTACAAGAAAAAAAGAGGATCTGACGGGAGGGTTAAGACCTTCAAGGCTAGACTTATGGCTAAGGGGTATACTCAGAAAGAGGATATCGATTATGAGGAGAACTTTTCCCCAGCAGCTATGCTTAAGTCGATACGGATTCTCTTGGCCATAGCTGCTCATATGGACTATGAGATTTGGCAGATAGACGTTAAGACAGCTTTCCTTAATGGAAGTCTTGAGGTGACCATTTTTATGCAGCAACTAGAGGGTTTCATTGTTCAGGGCCAAGAGAACAAAGTATACAGGCTTAGGAGGTCCATTTATAGACCTAAGCAAGCATCCAGATCTTGGAACATCCATTTTGACGAGGTTATCCAGTAATATGGATTCACTCAGTGTCCGGATGAGCAGTGTGTTTATCGCATGCGTGATGGTGATACGGTGGTGTTCCTTGTACTTTACGTAGATGACATTCTTATGATTGGCAACAGTAAGAAGGTGTTGTCAGACGCAAAGGCATGGTTGTCCAGGCAATTTGATATGAAGGATTTGAGAGAGGTTGGACATATCCTTGGGATCAAGATTATTCGAGATCGTAGGAGACGTTCTCTGACACTCTCCCAGGCATCCTACTTAGACACGATTCTGGCCCGTTTTAACATGCAGAACTCCAAGAAGGGTTTATTACCTTTCAGGTATGGGGTGCATTTATCTAAGGAACAGTGTCCCAAGACTGTTGAGGAGATAGATGCCATGAAGGATGTACCCTATACTTTTGCAGTGGGTAGCCTCATGTATCCTATGTTATGTACGAGGCCTGATATTTGCTTTGATGTTGGCATGGTTAGCAGATATCAGAGTAACCCTGGGAAGGCTCACTGGGAGGCAGTAAAATGCATTCTCAAGTATTTGCGTAGGACAAGAGATTATGTCCTAGTTTATAGAGCGCAGAAGATTGTACTATTTTGTTACACAGATTCGGACTTTCAAGGTGATATGGACAAGAGTAAGTCTACCTCTGGGTTTGAGTTTACTCTAGGAGGTTGAGCCATAGTATGGTGGAGTGTCAAGCAAAAATGCATGGCGGACTCCACTATAGAGGCTGAGTACGTTGCCACATCAGAGGCAGCGAAAGAAGCTGTATGGCTCCGGAGCTTCCTGATAGACTTAGATGTGGTTCCTGAGTTTCCTAGGTCTATCACAGTTTACTGTGATAACAATGGTACAGTTGCTAACTCGAGAGAACCACGAGCCCACAAAGCGAGTAAACACATAGAGCGCAAGTACCACTTGATACGAGATATCGTAAAGAGGGGAGACGTGATCATGGTCAAGATACCATCAGATGACAACCTTGCGAATCCTTTCACAAAACCATTGACCCCAAAGGTCTTTGAGAAACATGTGGAGGGTATGGGAGTCAGATTCTTGAGGGAGCAATGTGATGAGCTTAAAGGTGTTCTGTAGATTTCATTATGACAGCAGTGTAAAAGTGGGTCGAACAGTTTTTGTATTTCTTAGCATTGCTTTGAGTATTAGTGGGAGATTGTTAGTTTTGGATACAGAAAAGCTATGACTTGAATCAAAAACTAATATCCACAGATGACATATCATTTTGTTTCAGTATTAAATTGTTCCATTATATCATAGAACTAGATAACGGGGTGTGTGAAAGACACAGTAGATACCGTTATTGGTTATAGTATTGATATATAAAAAGTATGCTCGTAACTGAGATAGTCTGAATGCTATCGGTATATGTTATCGTGTGGTTTGGAAATTAATTTATCTAGACTAGTTTAAATCACACGGATATGCCCGGAGCATATTGAGCACGACCAATTTGGATGGAATTGACTTGTACTGATCGGCGTAGTCTATTCGGTCCTAGTATTTAGTCTCTCAATCCTGAGAATGGGACGGTCGTGAGAGTTGGATATCGTATGCTTTGATTTGCCAAAGAGTGCGGTCAATTGAGGCCTATACCTCGGTAGGTTAGGTATGTAGTGTTTAGCTTCTTACGTGTCGTTGCTAGTCGGAGGAATCCACATACCGGTTCATCGGGTTGATGGTGCTCCAGAGATGAGCTCGAAAGGTTTATTATACTAAACCCAACATGTGGATTTTATGTCTGGTATAATAAGAAGGTTGAGTGGCACTAATCTCGGATACCAAGAAGTTGGTGAATTAGTTTGTCAGTAAATTGATAAACCGACTAGCACTAGATCTTTAATGTGGGGAGATAGAAGAAAATATAGTGGCGCGATGTAAAGTCATTTTTTAGCGGTAGTTCCATAATTGGTCCGTTAGTGGTACGACTAATTATTCGTTTGACTAATCGATAAAGTAAATTAATTAATCCTAAAGGTTTAATTAATATTTAATTGATAAAATAGATTAAGAAAATTAATTCTATATGAATTAATTATTCCAAAGGGTTCGATTGTTCATTCTAGGATAGCTTGGTGAGAGAAAGTGTAGTCTAGAGTCAGAACTTTGTCTTTCTCGTCAAGTTCTTCCTCGAAGTAGACTAGGATAGCTTTCTTCTTTGAAAATAAACTTAGCCGATGAATTTTTGAGCAACCCGGTTCTTGATTTTATTGCCACCATCGGAGTTTTCATAGATCCGCCTAGCGCCGCCGCGCGATTGAGCAGTCTGGCGACTGTTCAGAATCTGAGGTGCTGATCCGGTAGTTTCTTCACATAGATCTCTTCTCCAGTTGGTGATCCGTGAAGCTCTCTAACCAGATCATCGATAGACAGGTGACCGAAAGTCTGATTGGTGAGTGAAGGCCGGCAGCTGGTTGTTTTGGTGCTCCGGGCAAAAACTGTTGTAATAGTTCTTGAGTTTTTCGAAGCAAGTTTCTTGGGATTTCTTCGTTTTGCCTTGGGATACTACGTAAACACTAGCCCACGCTAGTTCGGTGTTGAATTTGAGTTATTCTTCGGATTTCTTGTGGAATTCGCTTTCCCGAAGTTTTGCTTTTCTATTTGCTAGGGACTTCGCTACAAAGGTATAATCTTTGAACTTTCCGCTTTAATTAAAGATTGTATCTTTTATGTCTCGATTAATAAATTAAATAAGTATAAGCCTAGATCCGTTCATGGGAAAATGAATTTGAGCCTGAACTTTGTCGAAAGCATCCAATTCTGGAATGTATTGCACGAAAGTGAGGTTTTCGATTTAGCCTGGGCTTGTTCTATTTTCCTTCACGTCGCGCCCTAGAGCGATATGGATGCGCGGAGCTGGCAGTGCCACTGCCTGCTCCCCGCATTCGTCACGCTCTAGGGCGCGACGGATGCGTCCATTGCCCCTCCCCAATTTAAGCAACTAAAAAGCCCCCAATTTGTTCATTATTTCTTGCTTCCACTCTTACAAGCTCACGCCCTTGGCCTAGGGAGCAAAGGTCCAACAAAATTTTCAAATTTCACAACTTGGTGACACAATTTAGGGATTCTTATTTCATTCACATCCCAACTAAAATCACTCTCCAAACCCATATACGACATCAAGAACTCATCAAATTGAAGGTATGATTTCAACCACTCTTTTTATCCAAATATTTGATAGAACTAGGGTTTTGTCTTGAAATGCCTTTTGGATGGTTTAGTAACATCTAGGCTTGATGTTTATTATCAAAAGATGATTGTTTATGATTTTCAATTCTATTGGGAGACAAATATGCTTTGAAATTTTCATTATTCTCATGTGTATGAAAAATTTCATACAAGGTGTTTGATAAAATGCATGAATGTGGAATTAGTTGTGTTTTCCCAATTTTTTTGTGGGTATTGTTGTTCAAAGTACATGAAAATTGGTTGGTTATGTTTATTTGGGGATTGATCACATAGTTATTATTCATTAGTGGAGTTCATTTTTGGGTTCACCATTTTGTTATGTGTTGTTATAGGTACAATGGCTTCATCTAGTCAAAGCAGTCAACGACACAAGTATCTAAATCCTGGTCCCATTGAACCAAAAATACTTTATCTCTAAGGCAGACACCAATCTCTACAAGTGTACAATGACATCCCAGGGTTTCGAACAAAAACCCTCAAGTGTAGACGATGTGATAGTGCTATGTGGGATTTTTTGCCGAATGAACAGCCACAAGTGTAGGATGAACTTGAAAAGTTTGGTTTTGGAGGAGTCACTCGTGTGGGGTTGATTAAACTCGACCATGCCCTTATAATAGCATTGGTAGAGAGGTGGCGACCGGAAACTCGCGCGTTCCACTTCCGATTCGAAGAAGCCACTGTAACATTGCAAGATGTTCAGGTTTTTTTGGGTCTCCGCACAAACGGTCCAGCTGTTATGGGTACTTTCCTTCAGAGGTCAACCCATGAATGGATATCTGAATGTGGTCGCTTATTGAGGATTTTTCTAGAGCCGGGACATTTGAAGAGTACCACTTTGCATCTCAGCAGTCTGCAACGTGGGATATCGAACCCAGTCCCGCGAAGGGCTTCTAGGGATCGTTATGCACAGTGGGCTTGGTGCTACATTCTCTTCCTTCTATATGGGATTATCTTCATAGACAAGGCTAACAACAATGTCCCTCTACACTGGCTTGTACGTATAGAGTTTCAAGAAATGAGTGTTGCACATAGTTGGGGATCGGCTACCCTCACCAGTTTATACCGTGGCCTATGCAAGGCTTGCATCCACAACCCCAGGGATATAACAGGTTGCCTACTCCTCCTACAGGTAAACTTATTAACTATTAATTTTTTTATATGTTACTATTAATGTTATTTGCTTTCTTCGTTGTTTGCAATATTGTTTTCACTTAAAATATCTTCATATGGTAAATTTTTCATTTTAATTGAAAAAAATAATTTTTTAATACAGGTATGGGCTTGGGAGTGTATTCCTCGCATTAGCCCCCGTAGAGTGGCAGATACTGACAGACCCGGATTGGGTCACCCATTGGCACAATGTTGGGATGTCCATTTCAGATATGATGATGTCACTGCTCATGTCTTGTCGGGGTACCGCGATCAATTAAGCAATATCCGAGATGATAATGTGAGTTAGATATTTATTAAATTATTTCATTGTCATGCTTTAGATTGATAGTTTCCATTTATTATATAAGTACGATAATAAATGTTTTTTTTCCTAGTTCATATGGCTGCCTTACGCTGAGAACAATATCCTCCAATATCTCCCTCATTTCTGCCGAGATGACCCTGATTGCTAGGGGTGTTCAAACGGGCGGTTTGCGGGTTAATCAGTTTGGGTTAATCAATTTTTCGGTAATACGCCACCCGCCCAAGAATCGAACCGCATAAGGAGAAAACCGCACCGATTTTTGTTCGGTTTTGCGGTTTGGGGCCCAAATAACCCTTTTTTAACAAATTTCTTTATTTGTTAAAAAAACTCCTGTTTTATAAAGCAAATTATATGCTGCACCCGTTACATGTACCAAGTAGCAGGATGTTGCTGGACGTAGTTGTTTTACTGTAGTGCAAATTGTTCTGAAGACGTGGTGGACTGTCTTTGTGAAAAAATCACTTTAAATTCATGCACATGGATGTAGATGTTTCTGGACGTGGTGCTAGTTGTTCTGAGACGTGGTGGGTTGCCTTTGTGAAAAAATAGCTTAAATTCACATGCATAGATGTAGACGTTTCTGGACGTGGTTCTAGTTATTTTTAGACTTGGTGCTAGTTTTTCTGAGACGTGGTGGACTGTCTTTGTGAAAACAATCAGTTCAAATTCACACACATGGATGTAGACGTTTCTGGACATGGTATAAGTTGATTTTGACGTGGTGTTAGTTGTTCTAAGACGTGGTAGACTATTTTTGTCAAAAAAATCAGTTTAAATTCACATGAGTGGATGTAGACGTTTCTGGACGTGGTGCTAGTTGGTTTTGAAGTAGTTCTAGTTGTTCTGAGACGTGGTGGACTATTTTTTTGAAAAAATCAGTTTAAATTCACAGGAATGGATGTAGACGTTTCTGGACGTGGTGCTAGTTGTTTTTGACGTAGTGCTAGTTGTTCAGAGACGTGGTGGACTGTCTTTGTGAAAAAAATTAGTTTAAATTCACACGCATGGATGTAGACATTTCTAGATGTGGTACTAATTGTCTTTGATTTGGTGCTAGTTGTTCTGAGACTTGGTGGACTGTCTTTGTGAAAAAAATTAGTTTAAATTTACATTCATGGATGTAGACGTTTCTGGACGTGGTGCTAGTTGGTTTTGGACGTGGTGCTAGTTGTTCTGAGACGTGGTGGATTGTCTTTGTGAAAAAAATAGCTTAAATTCACACATATGGATGTAGACATTTTTTGGACGTGGTGCTAGTAGTTTTTGACGTGGTGCTGGTTGTTCGGAGACGTGGTGGGTTGTCTTTTTGAAAAAAAAAATAGTTTAAATTCACATGCATGGATGTAGACGTTTCAGGACATGGTGCTAGTTATTTTTGGACGTGGTGCTAGTTGTTCTGAGATGTGGTGGACTGTCTTTGTGAAAAAAATTTAATTAAATTCACACACATGGATGTAGACGTTCCTGCACGTGGTGTTAGTCATTCTGAGAGGTGGTGGATTGTCTTTGTGAAAAAAAAGCTTAAATTCACACACATGGATGTAGACTTTTCGGGACATAGGGCTAGTTGTTTTTGACGTGGTGCTAGTTGTTCTGAGATGTGGTGGGTTGTCTTTGTGAAAAAAATAGCTTAAATTCACATGCATGGATGTATACGTTTCTGGGCGTGGTGCTAGTTGTTTTGAGACGTGGTGGACTGCCTTCGTGAAAAAAATTAGTTTAAATGCACAAGCAATGGATGTAGACGCTTTTAAACATGGTGCTAGTTGTTTTTGACGTGGTGTTAGTTGTTCCGAGACGTGGTGGGTTGTCTTTGTGAAAAAAATAGCTTAAATTCACACACATGGATGTAGACGTTTCTGAACTTGGTGCTAGTGGTGCTAGTTGTTCTGAGACGTGGTGGGTTGTTTTCGTTAAAAAAATAGCTTAAATTCACATGCATGGATATAGACGTTTCTGAACGTGGTGCTAGTTGTTTTTAGACGTGGTGCTAGTTGTTCTGCGACGTGGTGGGTTGTCTTTGTTAAAAAAAATAGCTTAAATTCACATGCATGGATGTAGACGTTTCTGGACGTGGTGCCAGTTGTTTTCGGACTTTGTGCTAGTTGTTCTAAGACGTGGTGGACTGTCTTTGTGAAAAAAATTAGTTTAAATTCACATGCATAAATATAGACGTTTCTGGACGTGGTGATAGTTGTTTTTCAATGTTGTGCTAGTTGTTCTGAGACGTGGTGAACTGTCTTTGTGAAAAAATCAGCTTAAATTCACATGCATGGATGTAGACGTTTCTGGACGTGGTACTAGTTATTTTTGACGTGGTGCAAGTTGTTTTTGACGGGTTGCGAGCTGTCCCTGACTAAGAAATCCTATACCCACACTCGCCCACTAAATCGTCTCCTTTATTCGGTTCCCCGACCATATAACCCGCTCACCCGCATAGCCCAACCTGTTTTCTTAAACAGTTGCAGGTCAGGCGGGTTATGAAGGAAAACTGAGCAAGCCCGGGCTAAATCGAAAACCTCACTTTCGTGCAATGCATTCCAGAATCGGAAGCTTTCGACCAAGCTCAGGCTCAAATTAGTTTACCCATGAGCGGATCTTAGCTTATACTTATTTAATTTATTAATCGGGTCACAAAAGATTCGATCTTTAATTAAAGCGGAATGTTTAAAGATACTACCTTTTGAAGCGAAGTCCCTTGCCTAAAGAAAAATCCAATCTTTGTTGCGATTTCCACAAAGAATCCGAAGAATGACTCCGATACAAACTCCGAAATAGTGTGGGCTATTATCTACGGAGTTACCCACGGCAATAGGATGAAAACCCAAGAAACTTGCTTCTCAAGAAACTCAAAATTCTGCCCTGAGCAGCCAAGAACACAGTCGCCAGCCTATCTACTCCAATCAGAATTTCAGACAACTAATTCACCCAACCCAGCCGCGATCTATACAGCAACAACTATGGATCACCAAGTTTCCAAGAGATCAACACAGCTGCTACCGGCTCAGCACCCTGGGAAGGCGAACAGTCGCCGAAAATTTGGTCGAGAACCTGCTGAAAATCGCGGCAGCAGTACTGCTGTACTGCTCTAAAAACCGGCGGAAAAACCTTCACCTGTGAAGAAGACCGGCGGCTATGGATAATAATGATCGGGCTGCTCTTAATCAATCATGGGCTAAGTTTCTTTTCGAAGAAGAAAGCTGTCCTAGTCGACTTCGAGTGAAAACTTGACGAGGAAGACAAAGTTCTCACTCTAGACTAGACTTTCTCTTACTAACCCTTACTTGGGTATCAAGTTTCTTCTAATGTTTTCTTGCCCAATAAGTTGTATTTATAAGGAGCTTCTAAGGAGACCTAATTGGCTCTCGAGTTAGGTCTTAAAATTTGACTTTCGTTGACCGCTAAGTCTTCCCGACTAATCAACTCCAATCGACCCATTTAAATTAATTTATTTAACCCACTTTGTCAATTTAATTTAATTGAACCATTAGAATTAGGGCTGGCAATTTCTGACACGACACGACAACACGACACGAACACGACACAAAAAAAAAACGGGTTATGGTTGAGTTTTTTGACGCGATTAAGTAAACGGGTCGGGTTCGTGTCGACCCGTTTATCTCCAGGTTAGGTTCAGGTCAACCCGTCGGGTTCGCGGGTTGACCTGTTAACCCAAAAAATTAAAATATATATATATATAAAAGAATACTTGACATCAGATCAACAGACTATAGACATCAGATCAAGAATATAAAAGAAATCATACAATAGAACTAAAACATACTTAACAAAGGAGATCACATCAGGATTATATTGACATCAGATTAGCGAATACTAGACATCAGATCAACAGACTATAGATATCAGATCAAGAATATAAAAGAAATCATACAATAGAACTAAAACATACTTAACAAGGGAGATCACATCAGGATTATATAGACATCAGATCAACAGACTATAGATATCAGATCAAGAATATAAAAGAAATATATGTTGAAATATAAAAGAACAAAAGAACAAAATAATAATAATATAAAAGAACAAAAGATGTATGAAATATATGTTGCGTGTTTTTACATTTAATTACAAAACGATTCTGCATAGGATCTCGATCTTGAAATCTATGGGTGGCCGGTGGTTGACTTGACTTGTTTAGTTAAACGGGTTACGCGGGTCAGGTTCAGGTCGACACGATTATAAATGGGTCGGGTTAGGGTTGGATTTTTCGACACGATTAATTAAATGGGTCGGGTTAGGGTTGGGGGTGTTGGAACTAGGCATGCATAATTTCCTAAATTATGCTACAGAATAGCCTAAATTCTAAGAGGATCGGGTCTTACCCTCGACGCGTAATCGGTTGTGCAGTCACCTGGATCCTTTGGGAAGATTGCGTTCACCACCAAAAACAATTCACACGAATTGCCTCTACGTTCTTGCACTGGAGTTCTCTCAGAACTGGTGTTAGCCCCAAAATTTGCCTGTCAAGAGAAAACGATTTTTCTCTGGGAAAGAGGTTTTGGAAGGACGTCTCCTTTTTTTCTTTTTTCAGTCAGAGAGAGTCTGTTTTTAAAATCTTTAAAACGTGTTTAAAACTAATTTTTCTAAAACCTCTCAACTGACAGATACTTCTCTGATTTGAGAAGTATTTGTTAAATAATTAGTTATAATTAATTATTTACTGATGGGTTTAACCAACACCATGGATCAACCCATTGATCCATGGATCAGGCTGATGGGTCAAGAACCTTAATTCACAATTAGGTCCCTTGATTTGTCAGCCCAATTCAATTCTTCCTAGGTAATTAATTAACTCTTAATTAATACCATAATACTCTTCAATAATATTTAATTAAACTATTTAATTAAATATTATCAATTTAAGTAGAACTCTTATACTTAAAACCAGGCAAATTAATTCTGAATCATCGAACTCACTTATGTGCGATCCTGTAGGCCCATTCCAAATTGACAATGAATAAATTAATCTTATTAATTAATCCATAAATCATTAGTGGTCTCTAGCAAGACATAATGACTACACAATTCAGAACGGAGGGTCGAATGGTGATTCAACACAACCTTCTGAGTATACTACGTAATGTCCTCTACACTGATATCCAGTTTAGCATAAGGCATGGAACCAATCATCCTTATATAGCTAAACGTTTTACTTGATCTCTTAGTGACACTGAACTTAATCAAGCAAATGATAACCCTTATCATTTCTTGGGCACGGCCATGCACTTCTCAGTTCACTATCAAGCGGCCATGATATCATCTATCATTTAAGAGAGACTTATAGTCCCATCACTTCACCTACATACCTTAGCGTGACTCATAGTGTACCCAATCATACCCGTACATGGCAACCTGTTACGTTCCCGTTAGGCATATGTCAAAGCACACTCTAATTCACCTAAGACTATACAGTGATTTCTGGTCTAAGGATCCTCGTACGAGTACTACTCAAAAGAATCACTCATGATCTAACAGTCCATGGAGTGTTTCTTTTGGCGGATCGATTTCATGAAATTCAATATGCACAAGAATATAATTTCATGAAACTAACTCATCAGATAAATAATCAATCAAACGAAAAATGTCTTATTTACATAAATAACCCTCAAAGTTTATTTACATAAATAGCCCTCAAAAAGGGCACATACACCAACAATCTCCCACTTGCCCGTTGAAGGGCTATGTCCTAATCTATTTAAGACCAAGCTCTATTACATGTCTATCAAACTTTGACTGCGGTAGAGCTTTTGTGAGAGGATCTGCTACATTGTCGTCTGACCCTATTTTGCACACTTTCACATCTCCTCGATCAATGATCTCTCAGATGAGGTGAAACCTTCTGAGTATATGTTTGGTTTTCTGGTGTGACCGAGGCTCCTTAGCTTGTGCGATGGCCCCGTTATTGTCACAGAAAAGTTCTATCGGATCTTGGATACTCGGTATCACTCTGATGTCTAACACGAACTTTGTCAAACAAACAGCTTCCTTTGCAGCATCTGATGCAGCAATGTACTCAGACTCTGTTGTAGAATCGGCTGTTGTATCTTACTTTGATCTTTTCCAACTTATTGCACCGCCATTCAGACTAAACACGTAGCCTGATTGTGACTTCATGTCATCTTGATCTGTTTGGAAAGCAGCATCAGCGTAACCTTGTACAATGAGCTGTTCTTGTCCTCCATACACTAGCATTAATCCTTTAGTTCTTCGTAAGTACTTTAGGATTGCTTTGACTGCAGTCCAATGATCTGTTCCTGGATCTTGTTGGTATCTGCTAGTCATGCTCAGTGCATGTGCGACATCCGGGCGGGTACATAACATGGCATACATGATAGATCCTATTGCCGAAGCATATGGTACTCTACTCATTGTATCCCTCTCCTCTCTTGTTGAAGGACCTTGGTTCTTCTTCAAGAGAAGGCCATGTCTAAATGGTACCTTACCATTTTTGGAGTTAGACATATTGAATCTTTTCAATATCTTGTCTATGTACCCTTCTTGACTTAGTCCCAGAAGCCTTTTTGACCTATCTCTATAGATCTTGATACCTAGTATCATTTCGGCTTCTCCTAAGTCTTTCATAGAAAATACAGTCCCCAACCATTGTTTGATGTCTTTCATCATGGGAATGTCATTTCCTATGAGTAGGATGTCGTCTACATATAGGACAAGGAAAACTATCTTGCTCCCACTAACCTTCTTGTAAACACAAGGCTCATCTTCGTTCTTTATGAAGCCGTAACCTTTTACTGCCACGTCAAAACGAAGATTCCAACTCTGAGATGCTTGCTTTAGTCCGTAGATGCACCTCTGAAGCTTGCATACACGATTTGGATGCTCTTGATCAATGTATCCCTCGGGTTGTTTCATGTAAACATCCTCGAGTAGGTTTCCATTTAGGAAAGCCGTCTTAACATCCATCTGCCATATCTCATAGTCATAATATGCAGCTATGGCGAGCATAGTCCGAATGGACTTGAGTATCATGACAAGGGAGAAGGTTTCATCATAGTCTATACCATGAGTCTGTCTGAAACCTTTAGCCACTAGTCGTGCCTTGAAGATCCCGCCAGGTTTTAACTTGAAAATCCACTTGCAATCGACAACCTTTGCCTGAACAGGAGGGTCTATCAAAGTCCACACTTTATTGTCCCTCATGGATTGCATTTCAGATTCCATGGCTTGTAGCCATTTATCCGAATCTGGACTTTCTATAACCTGTTTGTAGTTCATGGGCTCATTAGAGTCCACCAAGATCAAATCTTGATCGTCAGTTACGAGAAATCCGTATCTCTCGGGTTCATGACGAGATCTACTAGACCTTCTAGGTTCTTATGTTGTTGACTCAGTCTGCTCATCTTCATGAGTTCCCATGTCAACTTCCATCTCAGTTTCTGTAGATCGTTCTACATTCTCTTGTGGTTCTGGAACTTCTCCGAGTTCTATTCTACTCCCACTATCTTTCTTGTAGAGAAAATCTTTCTCTAAGAAAGTGGCTCCTCGAGCAATAAACACTTTATTCTCAGTTGGATTGTAGAATTGATATCCTTTAGTTTCCTTAGGATATCCCACAAACTGGCATTTGTCAGTTTTAGGTTCAAACTTACTACTTTGTAAACGCTTTACATGAGCTTGACAACCCCAAACTCGTAGATATGACATATAGGGTTTTTAACCCGTCCACTTCTCATATGGAGTCTTATCTACGTCCTTAGATGGAATACGATTTAGTAAGTAGGCAGCTGAAAAGAGGGCATAACCCCAAAAGGACATAGGGAGAGTCGCTTGGCCCATCATAGATCGAACCATATCTAATAAGGTCCGATTCCTCCTCTCGGATACACCATTCCATTGAGGTGTTCCTGGTGGAGTCAGCTGTGAAACAATTCCACACTATTTTAGATAGCCATCGAACTCATCACTAAGGTATTCACCTCCCCGATCGGAGCGAATAGCCTTAATCCTTCTATCTAACTGATTTTATACTTCGTTTTTAAACTCTTTGAACTTTTCAAAAGTTTCATTTTTATACCTCATTAAGTAGACATAACCATATCTACTATAGTCATCGGTAAAAGTCATGAAGTATTCAAATCCACCTCTGGCTTGTGTGCTCATCGGTCCACATACATCTGTATGTATTAGAGCCAATAGCTCACTAGTCCTCTCGCATTTCTTGCTGAAAGGACTCTTCGTCATTTTGCCTTGCAAACAGGGTTCACATGTGTCATATGATTCAAAATCAAATGACCCAAGCACTCCTTCCTTATGAAGTCTTTGAACTCGCTTCTCATTTGCAAGGCCTAGACGACAATGCCACAGATATGTTGGACTTAAATCAGATTGAATTAATTTGGCTTTCTTTTCAATGTTATAAACCGGTTTCTCTTGGGTCAAATCCAAGATATATAGGCCATTGCACAAATTTGCAACTCCGTATAAAACATCTTTTTGATATAAAGACAACGATTTATTACCAATAATAAAACGAAATCCTTTAATATCCAAACAAGAAATTGAAATAATATTCCTACTCATAGGAGGTACATAATAACAATTCTCTAAAACAATGTTTAAACCGGAAGGCAACGACAAATGTAATCTCCAACTTCAACGACTGCAACTCTTACCCCGTTGCCCACTCGGAGATCTACTTCGCCTTTCTTTGTCATCCTTCTATTGCTCAGTCCCTGCACATTAGTACAAATGTGAGCCCCACATCCGGTATCTAATACCCATGAGGTGGACATAGAAAGATTAATTTCAATAACAAAGATACCTGAAGCCGAAGGATTCTGTTTCTTCTCTTCAAGAAACAACTTGCAGTTTCTTCTCCATTGCCCCTTTTGATTGCAATGGAAACATACCGCGACCTTCTGAGCATTTTTCTTAGCAGGAGGAGTTTGAGGCTGAGCCTTAGGAGCAGTCTTACTGCGAGGCTTCTTGTTTTCAGCAACTTTTGCCTTGCCTTTAAACTTTCTCTTGTTGCCCTTACCTTTTTCTACAACAAGTACTGGCGTTGCCTTCCGAAGGGTTTGCTCAGTATTTTTAAGCAATCCATGGAGCTCAGGAATCGTTCTCTCCATGTTATGCATGTTGTAGTTCACCACAAAGTCACTGTAATCATCAGGCAGTGAAGCCAAGATGATGTCAATGGCTAACTCTCTAGCAAGAGGTGCATTTAATCTCTCTAGGGTATCAATATACCCCTTCCTCTTGATCAAATGCGTGCTTACTGACGAACCCTTCGCCATCTTGCACGAGATCAGTGCTTTTATCGTAACGAACCTTTCGTTACGGGCTTGTCCACGGAACATTTCCGTTAGTGACCTATAAATTTGGAACGCTTCCGAATTCATAAATTGTTTCCGAAGCTCGCCTGACATAGTCGCGAGCATCAGACATGTCACGTCATCGGAATCGCTTTTCAGCTTTTCCAATGCTCGTTGAACAGCAGCCGTAGCATTTACAGGTGGTTCAGGTAAAGCAGCATCTAAGATATTTAGCTTCCTTTCTTGTTTGAGAACAATTCTCAAGTTTCTTTCCCAATCTAAGAAGTTTGGACCAACAAGTTTTTCTCTGTCCAAAATGCTTCTTAGAGTGAGATTAGATGTATTAGTGCTAGTAGATGCCATTTTTACAAAAGAAAATGCAAAATATTAGAATGAGTTTTAAAATATTTTCCACAATAGCCAAAATTGAAATCCCAAACAATTTTGTGTTGGTGCTAGATTGTGGGCCGAAAATCCACAAAGAGTCAACCCCAGTCTTGCTTTGGCAAGTATCGTACGGATCGGGCTCTTTTGGTATGCAACGTTCAAATCACATCCCTATGTAATTTAACGATTTCCAATTGCATCACTATGCAACTTTTCGGTGATATGATGAACATTCCAAATGTTTGACACCATCCTATCTTTGCAAAATTAATCCCTAGTCAACTTATCGGGTCAAGCTAGGATTAATTTTCCCAAGTTAAACCATCCCTCAAGGCATCACATCAATAGACACCCACACAGTTTTTCCATAACAAGTGGTAGTGATAAAGTTGAGCATCTAATACCCAAACAGTTTTTCCACTCATTAATGGTAGTGATAAAGTTGGGCACTATTATGTAACAACCCGCCGCACGAAGAAAACCTGAGGCCCTTGGGCTCTCCAAGTCCACCAGACGTTCGACGCTCAAGCGGGCCCTCAAGTATGGAAGCAAAATCTTGGGTTTTTGGGATTTTATATTTTGAACGGCTTAACATGCATTGTCGTTTTCATTCATTCACAAAACATAAAATTGCGAAAATACGATGAATTGAGCTCTAATCTATTACAGGGCCTTTAAAAAAAAAAACTTCTTTTGGGCCTCCATTTTGGGCTTCCGTTCCTGGGCTCCACCATGGACTCCTTTGGAACCTTGTTTTTGGGCCTAACTATTACATAATTATTTAATAGGCACGCAGGCCCAATTTTAAAATGGCTCGCAGGCCCAAAAAATTTAAATAATAAATTTTAAGCCCAATTCATGCATAGAAAAACACACAAATGCATATGCTTCATACAAGCCAATTTTATTAAGCCGAATCATTTAATTAGGGATTGTGTAACTCTTACACTATTAAAATTGATCGTGTCATGATCAATTTTAATCAATCCCATGTTCATTCATTTTAATCGAATGATGCATGGTCATACCAATAATGTGTGCAATTATTTAAACATTTTAAACAAATAACACATTATTTCGGAAAAATGAATAAATAAATAAAACATAATAATTAATTAACTAATCTTATTAATTCATTAATTATTTATTTATTCATCTAATTATCTAATTTTATTAAGATAATCTTTTTAATTTTAAAATTTAAATATTTCTAATTATCCTAATCTCATTAAGAAAATTATTCAAAATTCTAAATTTTAAAATTCTATAGGATAAGAATTAAATCTAAATCTAATCCTATCTTATCGTAATTTAAAATCTGATAATATCTTTTAATTTATCCTAAATCATAAATTAAAATTTTATCAAATTTTAAAATTCAGAAAAATTAAGTTTTCTGAAATTTTAGGGCAAATCTGTAATTTACAAAATTCTCGGGCTAGGGTTTTAAGGAAATAAAACTTCTGGGCTATTTTGCAATTAAAACAATTTTCAAAACATTTGCAGATTAGGGTTTGTTGGGGCGGCGGGGGGTATTTTAGTAAAATCAGCCCCTAGGGCTTCAACCCCTGCCGCCGCCAACATCTTCTTCCCCGACGAGCGATTCGCCGGATTCCTTGACTTCCGGTGACATTCACCGGTCGTCTTCTTCGGCGATGCAAGCCTTTTCACGATCGCACGACCCAGAACCATTCTGGACGTGCTTCCGATCGTAAAGCGGGAATCCGGAAGCCGCGATTTGATAACGAAGCAGCCGCACAGATCAAATCTGGCGAGCCCGTTTTTCCGGCTTGGAGAAACCCCAAAACAACCCAGAATTGAAAGTAATCATTTAGAAAAACCGACCAAAACCTTTGGCAGCCCACAAAATGAAAACCCAAAACAAATCAGAAAGGATTTTTCCGGTCAAAACACTGGCGGAACAATTCCGATGGAGGCTTCCATTTCACTTTTCGACAAGAACATTCAAAACCAAATCAGGGAAAAACAATAAACGCAAATCTGTTTTCATATTTGGTTTTCCGACGAAAAGAGAAACCCAGCAAACATTCAATCCGTTTTTCAAAAAGTTTCCGGCAAGAAGCCATGAATCGTGTCATATGAATTCAAACACAAACCCAGTTTTGAAAACCCAAACAACACAAAACCGTTCCCCATTAATAAAAGAACAAAAGCACAGGAAAAATTCAGGCCAAAAACCAATTTTTGAGGTGGCGCGATTTCCAGGCGACCTTCCGGCCGGCCGGAACAATTCCGGCGAGTCCATTCCCAGAAACCGGCGCAAGCAAGCATCAAATGTTTTCTTTTCTTTTCAAACGTTTTTTCAAGAAATAAACACTTATACCCGCTTCTTAACTCTTTTGTTTCAATTAAATCATTTTAATTAAAACAAAATTAACCTATGGTCTGATACCACTGTTGGAACTAGGCATGCATAATTTCCTAAATTATGCTACAGAATAGCCTAAATTCTAAGAGGATCGGGTCTTACCCTCGACGCGTAATCGGTTGTGCAGTCGCCTGGATCCTTTGGGAAGATTGCGTTCACCACCAAAAACAATTCACGCGAATTGCCTCTACGTTCTTGCACTGGAGTTCTCTCAGAACTGGTGCTAGCCCCAAAATTTGCCTGTCAAGAGAAAATGATTTTTCTCTGGGAAAGAGGTTTTGGAAGGGCGTCTCTTTTTTTTTTTTTCAGTCAGAGAGAGTCTGTTTTTAAAATCTCTAAAACGTGTTTAAAACTAATTTTTCTAAGACATCTCAACTGATAGATACTTCTCTGATTTGAGAATTATTTGTTAAATAATTAATTATAACTAATTATTTACTGTTGGGTTTAACCAACACCATGGATCAACCCATTGATCCATGGATCAGGCTGATGGGTCAAGAACCTTAATTCACAATTAGGTCCCTTGATTTGTCAGCACAATTCAATTCTTCCTAGGTAATTAATTAACTCTTAATTAATACCATAATACTCTTCAATAATATTTAATTAAACTATTTAATTAAATATTATCAATTTAAGTATAACTCTTATACTTAAAACCAGGCAAATTAATTCTGAATCATCGAACTCACTTATGTGCGATCCTGGAGGCCCATTCCAAATTGACAATGAATAAATTAATCTTATTAATTAATCCATAAATCATTAGTGGTCTCTAGCAAGACATAATGACTACACAATTCAGAACGGAGGGTCGAATGGTGATTCAACACAACCTTCCGAGTATACTACGTAATATCCTCTACACTGATATCCAGTTTAGCATAAGGCATGGAACCAATCATCCTTATATAGCTAAACGTTTTACTTGATCTCTTAGTGACACTGAACTTAATCAAGCAAATGATAACCCTTATCATTTCTTGGGCACGGCCATGCACTTCTCAGTTCACTATCAAGCGGCCAAGATATCATCTCTCATTTAAGAGAGACTTGTAGTCCCATCACTTCACCTACATACCTTAGCGTGACTCATAGTGTACCCAATCATACCCGTACTTGGCAACCTGTTACGTTCCCGTTAGGCATATGTCAAAGCACACTCTAATTCACCTAAGGCTATGCAGTGATTTCTGGTCTAAGGATCCTCGTACGAGTACTACTCAAAAGAATCACTCATGATCTAACAGTCCATGGAGTGTTTCTTTTGGCAGATCGATTTTATGAAATTCAATATGCACAAGAATATAATTTCATAAACTAACTCATCAGATAAATAATCAATCAAACGACAAATGTCTTATTTACATAAATAACCCTTAAAGTTTATTTACATAAATAGCCCTCAAAAAGGGCACATACACCAACAGGGGGTTTCTTGACACGCCAACCCGAACACGATAACATGAACACGACACGAATTGCCAGCCCTACTTAGAATTAATTAATTCAAAATAGAATTAATTTCTAAATTCACTTTGTCGATTAAATATTAATTAAACTTTTTGGATTAATTAATTTACCTTGTCGATTAGTCAAATGCATAATCGGTCGTACCACTAACGGACCAATTATGGAACTACCGCTCGAAAATGACTTTACATCGCGCCATTATATTTTATTCTATCTCCCCACATTAAAGATCTAGCGCTCGTCGGTTTATCAATTTATTGACAAACTAATTCACCGACTTTTTGATTTTTGAGATTAGTACCACTCATCCTTTTATTATACCGAACATAAAGTTCACCAGCCGGGTTTAGTATAATAACCTTACGAGCTCATCTCGGGAGCACCATCAACCCGGTGAACCGGTACGTGGATTCCTCCGACTAGCAAGGGCACGTAAGAAGCTAAACACAGCATACCCAACCCACCGAGGTATAGGCCACAATCGACCGCACTCTTTGACAAATCAAAGCATACGATATCCAACCCTCACGCCCGTCCCAATCTCGTGATTGAGAGACGGAATATTAGGACCGAATTGACTACGCCGATCAGTATAAGTCAATTCTATCCAAACTGGTCGTGCTCAATATGCCCCGGGCATATCCGTGTGATTTAAACTAATTTAGATAAACTAATTTCCAAACCACACAATAACCTATACCGATAGTATGTTCAGACTATCTCGGCTACGAGCATACTTTTTATATATCAATACTTTAACCAATAACGGTATCTACTGTGTCTGTCCACACCCCGTTATCTAGTTCTATGATATAAAGGAACAAATTTATACTGAAACAAAATGATATGTCAACTGTGGATATTAGTTTTTTGATACAAGCCATAGCTTTTCTGTATTCAAAACTAACAGGTTATTCGGGTCGAACCGAATAATGAACAGCCGTACTGATTACTAGATGTCCCACACATTTCTTATTTTTTGGGAGTACCACGAGCCCCATGAGGTTGATAGGGTTCTTCCCCAATTTGGCTTCCATCAGTCTATTCTGGGAAACCCCCTAATTTATCCTGATACAGATGAGAGATATAATGAGATGCATGTCAAGGGAATGCATGGCAAGGGGTACATCGACTATGACAGAGATATTGCCACGTACATGACAGAGTTCGAGAATAGGAGGTTGGCCGTTATAAATGATTTGGTACCTGAGGTTCCTCCATCGGAAGACGATGTGTACCATACGTGGTATAACCACCATACGGTCAAACTAATCAATGATCCCAACATTGATTTTGTCGAGGGATAATGTGGTGCTTCTGCCCGGGAGAGATTATTTGTGAGTTTTCAATATAATATCGTATATTTCTTTTTTACTTCTTTTATGATTTTATCTAATTTTTTTAAACCATTCTATTTGTTTAAATTATTTGTAGAAAGAGGTGGTGAGTGATGCATACAATAGGGGAATGGAATTCCAATCAAATTACATTGGTGATGATCAAAATATCCTGCAGTACGTCTAAGATATTACCACCTCTTTCCACAGTGCCCTCACATTTGGTGGCGCTTTTGAGCAATTCGAGGGCACCCAAATAATCTCAGATTCTCAACCTACATTCTCTCAAGCCCCATGTCCGCGTTGCCGAGTGAGGAACATTCCTCCTAGGGGAGGAGGAAGAAAAAGGAGGGCAGTTGTAGGAGAGAATTTGGATGTGGAAAATTTAGGGGCAGAGGATTATGATGATGATGAGATTGAGGATGATGGAGGTTCTACGCCACCAAATGACAGAGGACCACATGGTCCAGGTGGATGTGGAGGTGCAAGTGGAAGTGGAAGTGGAGGTGGAGGTGAACCTGGAGGTTCACAATGTTGAGGTTCACGGAGTGCTAGTTCGAGTACAAACCCTATAGCTAGTAGGGCTTTAATAGGCGAAATCTGTCTCCACCTTGAAAATATGGATATTCATAGATTTTTATGTTTTCACAATGGATATTTTGTTATTATTTTCATTTTTAACTTTTTTTCATATTTTAACTCTTCAATTTTTCATTTTTATATATTATAATTTAATTCAATTTGAAAGTTCTTTCGTATTGAATTTACATTTAATTTTTGACATTTGAAAGTTATTATTTCATTTTTGCTAATAGTAAATTCAATCAATTTTTTCTTTTTTTTTACATTTAATATTTTTTCAGATTTGAAAAATCCGAATTTAAATAATCCAGATTTTGAAAATCTGATTTTTGTGAATTCGGATTTATTAAAGCCGAATTGAAATAATCCGGATTTTCAAAATCCAATTTTTTTCAAATTCGAATTTACTGAATCCGAATTTACAAAACATTTGGATTTTGTAAATCCGACACCTTTTCTAAATATTATTCAATTTATAAAAACTTAATTTTTCATTCTCTAAAATTTTTTAATTTTTGGATGTACAAAATCCGAATTTCATTAAGTTTCTTAATTAACCTAATTATAATCTAATTAATTTTTAATACACTATTTTTTAGATTTTGGAAATTCGACTTATTCTATTTTCGGATTTCTAAAATCCGAAAATTCCATTTTGATCTACATTTCAATATTCTCAATTTTTCTGTCCACATCTTCAAATTGGGGATTTTTCCGATCAAAAATTCCCAGAAACATGGCCTGAAAGTTGATAACGTTAGAGAACTTCACCATCCACATTCCAAACACCCTCCTTGCAATTGTGAACATAAATTCAGGGGTCTATATATCGTACTCCCTCCTTTTTTTTTTTTAATTAGTTGTATAATCAATAACTTGTCTTTTTATCTCACTGTCAATTTTTTAAGTTTAATTAAATCAATTCACATAGAATTCGAAGTGTATTGGGAAAATAAAATTGAAAGAATAAATTAAAAAAAAAATTAATCATTACTACTTTCCAACACGTGAATATCGCGTGTTATTCTTTTATTCCAAATATGCATCAACATGTCAGCGCCTTTGAATTGCACTTGAAAAAAAAAAAACAAAAAAACCTCAATTACTATTTTTCACCCTTTTTTTACTTGTCTCATCCCCTTTGAACTATTTTCGCTCCTTTTTTACTTAGTTTCGTCCCTTTTGATCATTAGTAAACCCCAAATAAAGATTGAACTAAATTTAAAAAATAAGTGATAAAACCTCAGCAATTTCTAATAGTGGTGTAGAATTTTTGTTTGTCTATTGGCTGAACGGGTATAATTTGTCATAATTGGCCTTGATTCAATGCCATGATTTTTCATAGTGGACGCCTAAATACTGCTCATTTGTTCTTATTTATCATACAGATTATCATTTTGCTCTCTCTATTTTTATCAAAATGCATTTATTATTTTTTAATAAAGATATTTTGATTTAAAAAAAAGGCGATAAAAAAAAATGAGCATTTTTTTTTTGTACAAAAAAGGAGGTCAGGTCTACACCCTCAACCTACTACGTTTCGGATATATGAAATACCAACAAGGTCATGAGTTAACCACTTTCTAACTCCATCTGGTGGTTTAGGAACAATGTGTAGTTCTCGTGTTCTATTCATGGCCAATGAAACTAAACAATCTGTCACAAAATTCTCTTCCCTGTTGGAGTTGAATAAATAAGCTATGCTTGTGTTGTACTTTTTCCCAGTTGATATACCGATTTATGTTTTGGTTATATTTTGTTGTGCGTGATATGTCCATTTATATTCTGTAAGTAGATGATGAGGTGTCTTGTGTGACACAGTAGATCTCATCATTGGTTAAAAGACATAATATATAAATGAGGTTCGTAACCGAGACAGCTTTGGACAAACTGTTGGTTTAGGTTATTATGTGATTCGGATCATTGGTTTCTCTAAACTAATTGAATCATATAGATCTGCCCGGGGCATATTGAACTTGACCATTAGGAATGATTTGTCTTGTACAGATTTAATAGACAAATCGTTCCTGGTATTCTATCTCTTAATCCCTAGACTCGAGCGGGCAAGAGGATTAGACATAGTGTACTTTGATCTGCCAATGGTTGAGGTCAATTCTGGCCAATAGTCTCGGTAGGATGGGTGCGCGTGTTTAGTTGCTTGGTGTGCTGCTGTTTGTCGAAAGGAAACCATGTACCGGTGCGTCCGGGGTGATGGTGCTCCCGAGATGAGCTCGTTATGTTTATTAAACTAAACCTAACTGGTGGACTTATGTCCGGTATAATAAAAAGGTTGAGTGGTACTAGTCTTGGAATTAAAGAAGTTAATTAAATTAATTTATCAATAAATTAATAAATTAACGAGCACTATATCTTTGATGTAGGGAGATTATGAATAAATTAATTAAGTTGTTCCGGAAGCAATTCTGGTGTAGGGTGGTATTGCCAAAATTAATCCGTTAGTGGTACGATTAATTTTGTAATGGGTTAATTGAATAGGTAGACTTAATTAATTGATTAATTATTCCTAAGGGTTAGTTGAGTAATTAACAAAGTGAAATTATTTTATTAATTAATTAAATCTTAAGTTTCAATAAGAATTAGGAAATCCTAGAAATTAGGAAATCTAGTAGGATTTGGTTTATCCTATCAGATTGGTTACCTAATTGGATTTGGAAACTAATTAATTACCTAAACCCATTAGGAAGACCAATCCTAAACCAACTTGGGGTCTCTCTTGTAACTCTATATATAGACAAGGGATTAGCTATTCAATATATACAATTCAATAGTTTCATAATTTAAGAAACTAGAGAGATAAAATCCTAGAGATAGAAATAATTATTTCTGCTCTCAAAGTTAGATTTTTCTTCATAGCTGTGCCTCGAGTTTTGAGTTCCTTCAGGCGGCGGTCGAACTTTGGTTTTGATGGCGGTGCGTGAAACTCCAGGGTGTGGCGCGTAGCTATCACACGCGGCGACGACTGGTTGCTGGCTTATTTTCCTGTGACAGGTCTAAGGTTTTGTGTTGATTGCTGATCAATTGGTTGCTAGATCGTTGCCCACACAACGTGCAGTCAAAGTCTTGATTCATACAAGCGATCACCTGAGTTCTCGCTTCAAAGGTATTTTTCTAAGATTTCGCTTTTAATTAGAAAATTTGTTGCGTGGTAAATCGAATAAGTGCAAACCCAGATCATGCGCAATGCTATTTCAAAAGGGTCGGAATAGCGATTGTGCTAGCGTCTAGGCCTGGCCAGAGATTCTGATTCTGGAATGCATAGCACGAAAGTGAGTTTCTGGCTAGGCACGGGCAGATAATCTTTTAATTGGTATCAGAGTCTGGTTTTGGGTTTTGTGCTTGATCGATTTATTACACTATTTTATTTATAGGTGGTTAAGAAATCCCGACTATTATGGTTACGTTTAGATGGGTTTTAAATAAACTTTGGGACATCTCCGGATTTAATTTTATTATGAATGTTTGTAATAGTATAACCACGTACTGGAAGCCGTGTAGGATTAGATCAAATCTGTAGTAGGATTTTTTCTATGTAATTTTGATTCTTTAATTTTCCTAGAAAGCCTTGTAGTAGGAGAATTAATTTTTGTAATCGAAGGCGTTATGGTGGGCAACTTGAATTCGTGGGTTTTTGGTTATCGTTAATTCGTAGAAACCCAGGAAAAACCAGAACGAATTGCAAGAAGACCAAATAGCATGGGAAGAAGCGAATGAGGGATTGGCGGCTAGGGGAGGCGCCAGTGACGACTCGCCGACAACAGCAGCGGCGTTGCAGCTCGGTGCACCAGCGAGCTGCGCCAGTGCGCGGCAGCAGGTGGCGGGAGTAGCGCACAGCAGTTGCCTGTTGGACCACATGGGCCGTGAGCGCGGTGTGCTGCGTGGGTGCGGCCCGTTCGGGTCGCGTTTTGGCCTTTTTCCTCCATTTTTCATTTTTCAAAGTTCAAAACTCTCTCCATCGAGTTACGTGGTGGGACATGAGATCAAAGCAGAAGATGGAAGCGATTAAAACCATAATAGTCGGGAAATTTATTTTTCATATTTATTTCCCGTATTTATTGTTTTAATTTTTGTGCGTTAATTTTATGTTGTATTTTAGATGCATGATTTTAAAGCATGTTGGTTTTATGGTTGCATATAACTTAGGGTTAGTTAATTCCATGTTAAAATAGGAAAACCCCTCAATTTGGAAATCTAAGTGGCAGCAGGTTGGTTTAATATCCCAATGGACACCATTACGAACTCATATGTGATGTGGTGGGCTTGCGTGTTGGCATTAGGGCCTTCCTCCATTCGGATGAGTCCAGCCACGAGATCGCTAGATTATGAATTTCTGAGTAAGATAACTAGAGTAAGTTTAACTAGGAGAAATGCGACACCCTCTCCATCTAAGGCGCACTATCCTGAGGTAACAAACTCAGAAGTCACGTAATGGCACACACTTAGTGTACGATCTGCAATATTCCTCCCTTGAGGTTACGCTGCTTATTTGTACGGCTGAAAGCATCGACTATTAGCTACATTGATCAATAAATTGTTTGGTCAGATGGTGTAGTTAATGAACTTGGTTCTTCTCAAACGAATATGGGTTAGCGTAAACATCCACACAGCGTGGCTTGCGAGAATCCCGTTGAATGAGATGTTGGTGGATTAAGATTAGTTTTTTGAGGAAAGTCAATAATTGATAGAATTTTCTTGTTTTTAAAATTCTAGACTTAATAACTGAAACATTGTCTGTTTATTTATTTTACAATTTTTATCGATATGGTATTCAACCGCTTAGCTACTATTTTGAAAGACAATAAGTTAACTGGTACCACCAATGTCGACTGGAGTCGTAACTTGGGCATTATCCTGATGGCTGAGCAGTATAAGTTTGTGCTCACCGAAGTATGTCCAGAAGTTCCTGGTGAGGACTCTCCTCAAGAGGATAGGATGCCTATGCCAGGTGGAGAAAACCGGATGAGATGGCGCGGTACTATATTTTGGCCTCTGTGTCAAATGTACTGCAACATCAGCTTCATCCCATGGTCTCTGCCTTCAACATGATGGCTCACCTGAGGGAGATTCGCTCATCAAGGCAGGTCTGCTAAGCAAGCAGCCATGAGGAAGTTAATGAACACAAAGATGGCAGAGGGCGGATCGATGAGAGATCATGTGCTACACATGATCAGTAACATCAATGAAATAGAGGTGTTGGGGGGAGAAATCAACCCAGAAATTCAGATAGATATTATCCTCCAGAGTCTACCCTCTTGTTTTGAGCAGTTTCGGGTCAATTACAACATGAACCAAAGAGTTTACACTCTACCCGAGCTCTTAACTGATTTGGTGGCAGCCGAAGGCATATTCCACGAGAAGAATCAAGCTTTGGTCACAGTGAAGGCTTCAAGTTCTTCTTCTGCGCATAAAGGCAAGAAGAATAAGAAGAACAAGAATGCCAAGAAACTTGCTGCTATGCCGGAAATCGCAAAGAGAAGCAAGCCGAAAGGCAAGTACTTAGAAAGCAGATTGTCTAAAGCCTAAAGGTACGATAGTTTTTGCCCTAATTACTGAGACATGTTTAGCAGTGATTCCCACAGATACTTGGTGTGTGGATTCAGGCACCACTGATCATGTTTGTAATTCTTTGCAGGGGTTCCAAGTAACCCGAAAGCTTAGAGAGGGTGAGCTGGACATCTACATGGGCGACACTACAAGAGTGTCAGTAGAAGCAGTGGGAGTAGTCATTTTGAATTTCAAAAATTCTAGATTAGAATTAGTTAATTGTCTTTATGTATCGAGTTTTAGAAAGAACCTTATTTCGGTTTCTAAACTCTTGAAGAACGGATATAAGTTCATTTTTTCTAGTGAATCTGTATTTATTAGAAAAAATGGAAAACTTATTTGTTCTGGTTCATTGGCTGACAATTTATTTGTGGTTAATTCTAACTCCCCTGTTGTGCAAAACATAGAAACAGATAGCTCTTTATCTAACATTAATAAGAGGAAGAAACCTTCTGAAATGAATCAAACCTATCTTTGGCATCTCAGGCTAGGTCATATAAACCTTAGTAGGATTCAGAGGTTGGTAAATGATAGACCATTAGGTTCATTAGAGATTGACAGTTATTCAACCTGCGAATCTTGCTTCAAGGGTAAGATGACCAAGAAGCCTTTTAAAGAAAAAGTTTATAGAGCTAAAGAAGTATTATATTTAATTCATTCAGACTTGTGTGGACCAATGTCGGTCCAAGCACGAGGTGGGTTCAAGTACTTCGTGACGTTCACGGATGAATACTCAAGGTACGGGTACATTTACATAATGTGTCACAAGTCCGAGTACTTTGGCAAGTTCAAAGAGTTTCGGGCATATGTGGGGAAGCATCATGGTAAGAGTATCAAGACACTGCGATCAGATCATGGTGGCGAGTACCTATCCCACGAATTTTGAGAATACCTCAGTGAGGTCGGAATTCAGTCTCAGTTGTTTGCATCTGGCACGCCACAACAGAACGGTGTAGCAGAAAGAAGGAATCGGACTCTCATGGAAATGGTTAGGTCGATGATGAGCTATAGTGATTTTCCAAGTTCGTTCTGGGGATATGCCTTAGAAACGGCGATGTATATTCTTAATCTTATACCATCTAAAATCATGCCTTCAACCCCAGTAGAGTTGTGGAATGGGCGCAAGCCCAGTCTAAGACATCTCAGAATTTGGGGTTGCCCAGCACATATGCTTGAGGCAGATACGACTAAGTTAGATGCGAGAACTGAATTAATGCTGTTTTTAGGTTATCCCAGGGGAACGAAGGGTGGTCTGTTTTATAGTCCTAAGATCAGAAGGTGGTGTTTAGTACCAACGCTAGATTTTTGAAAGATGACTATATCTTAGATCACAAGCCCAAGAGTAAGATAGTACTAGAAGAGTTTAGGCGACAAACTACTAATCCTGATGCACCGGCACAAGTAGATACACCACTCACTGCAAAAGAGATCACAGACGATGCGCCTACACAGGTGGTGCCTCGGCGTAGTGGGAGGGTTGTAGACAGCCCGACAGGTTCATTGGCGTGAGAGAGGCCTCAGACCTAGTCCCAGGCGCACCTAAGCCTGACCCAGTTAACTACAATGGGGCTCTCTGAGATAAAGATGCAAAATCTTGGCGTAAGACAATGATATCCGATATGGGGTCAATAGACCACAATCAAGTCTGGGTACTTGTAGACCTGCCTAATGGGTTTAAACCTATTGGATGTAAGTGGGTCTACAAACGTAAGAGAGGACTTGACGGGAAGGTGGAAACCTTCAACGCTATGCTGGTGGCGAAGGGGTATACTCAGAAAGAGGGAATCGATTATGAGGAAACCTTCTCCCCGGTAGCCATGCTTAAGTCTATCCCGGATTCACTTGGCCATAGCTGCTCATTTAGATTATGAGATTTGGCAGATCGATGTCAATACAGCTTTCCTAAACGGAAGTCTTGAGGAAACCATCTTCATGCAGCAACCAGAAGGATTCATTGAAAAAAGCCAAGAGCATAAGGTTTGCAGGCTTAAGAGGTCCATTTACGGACTCAAGCAAGTATCCATATCTTGGAACATCCGATTTGAAGAGGTAATCCAGCCCTACGGATTTACTCAGTGTCCGGATGAGCAATGTGTGTACCGCAGAAGTGATGAAAACTCAGTGGTGTTTCTTGTACTTTACGTAGATGACATTCTATTGATTGGCAACAAAAAGAAAGTGTTGTCAGACGTAAAGGCATATCTTTCCAAGCAGTTTGATATGAAGGACTTAGGGGAAGCGGGACATATCCTTGGGATCAAGATAATTCAAGATCGTAGGAAACGTTTGTTAACGCTCTCCCAAGCTTCGTACATAGATACGATCCTGGCCTTTTTTAACATGCAGAACTCCAAGAAAGGTTTTCTACCTTTCAGACACGGAGTGCATCTGTCTAAGGAACAGTCTCCCAAGACTGTTGAGGAGATAGAGGCCATGAAGACAGTTCCTTATGCTTCGGCAGTAAGAAGTCTCATGTATGTCATGTTGTGTACGAGGCCTGATATCTGTTATGTTGTTGGCATGGTAAGAAGATATCAGAGTAGCCCCGGGAAAACTCATTGGGAGGCAGTAAAATGCATTCTCAAGTATTTGTGCAGAACAAGAGACCAAGTTCTGGTCTATTTGGCGTGAGCTGGTACCCTAAGGTTACACAGATTCAGATTTCCAAGGCGACAGGGACAAGAGCAAGTCTACCTCAGGGTATGTGTTTACTCTAGGAGGTGGAGCCATAGTTTGGCGAAGTGTCAAGCATAAATACATGGCGGACTCTACCATGGAGGCTAAATACGTTGTTGCATCAGGGGCAGCGAAAGAAGCAGTATGGCTCAAGAACTTCCTAGTGGACTTAGACGTGATTCCTGGTTTGCAGAAGTCTATCACAGTGTATTGTGATAACAATGGTGCAGTAGCAAACTCGAAGGAACCACGAGCCCACAAGGCGAGTAAACATATACAGCACAAGCACCACCTAATATGAGACATCGTAAAGTGGGAAGACGTGGTCGTGGCTAAGATAGCGTCAGAGGATAACCTTGCTGATCCGTTCACAAAGACATTGACTTCAAAAGTCTTTGAGGCTCACGTAGAGGACATGGGGATCAGATACTTAGGAGAGCCATGATAGTTTTTTTAGATATATAGCAGCAGAGTGTATAGGAGTTGTATGCAGATGTATACTTAAAACCACAGCTTAAGTATTAGCGGTAAATTGTTGGAGTTGAATACATAAGCTATGCTTGTATTGTACATTTTTCCAGTAATATATCGATTTATGTTTTGGTTATATTCTGTTGTGCATGATATGTCCATTTATATTATGTAAGGAGATGATGAGTGGCAATGCTTGTCGAGACACCCAAAATAAATCCGGTTTTCTACCAAACTACAATTTATTTGTAGCGGTAGTGGTACCAGGTCAAAATCCTGAGGGAACCAATTTGTAATTCTAAACCAACGATAACCAAAAAAAAAATCTCAAATTTCCATTCAAGAATAAAATTAAACTATAAAAAGATAAAATAAATTCAATGGTAAAAATATTCAATCAAAAGAAAAGATTATTCAATCGTCACGTTGATCATGGGTTCAAAAGCGTTCTTTTACTCAAATCGCCAATTCCTACATTTAATAGAATAGCCATATTAAATATAGATTTTTCAATATCACTAACCAAACCTGGCATTTGATTAATCTTGTTATGGCAGATTGGATACGATAGCGTTCCATTGTCTGATCATAACAGCAAGAAATTCGGAAGATTAATTGGCTACAAACTAATTAAAAGAAATAGCTACTTTTAAATAATTATGCATATTTGTTGCATCTTAGGCTATCATGTATGTACTTGTCTCACCAACATACATGAATCGCGTAATTGCTACCTAATTTCACCGATTTATTTCTATTACGTAACACTTAATTGATAAATAGCAGAAGAAGAATAAATACCTGTTAAGTCGTCAATTCAACGAGTGTTCATAGTTCTGAATTTTCTAAAGCAACAAATACACTTGAGTTATAGAAAGAAATTTAAATTAAAAATAATACCTCACAACATAACGATTGAATCAATCCCTTGAATTGAAAATTAAATACTTAGCCACTCATGTTCATGAACATGGTTTGAAAATTCTCGAAAGAACTAAATAATGAAAATAAAGAGAAAACAACACTTTTCTAAAATTCTATTGTCTGCTACCCCCCTCTGCAGAGAATAGAGTCTCTTCTATTTATAAAACTCTTCCTAACATAGTAAACTAGTGAAAAGATAAGATAATATTTTTCCTTAAATAAAGTAACCAAAAGATTTAAAATTCTAACTCCTAATCTTTGACTAATTCTTTCTAGCAAATGACAATCCAGCAAAGCAAAAAGAGTTCAGCAGCAATCTGTTTGCAAAAATTCCAGCAACTGTAACTTAGTCCCTGAAGTCTCTAGTATTTCCATTTCGACCGCATAATTTCTGAAAATTTGTAGTTTGGTCCCTACATGTGTAAAAATGAGCAAAATACCTTCAAAATCTAGAATTCAGTCCCTAACGCAAAAAATTTAAACATGAGAAACAATTCATCTCATAAAAGTCTATAAATCTACAAGATATTCAATAAAAAAAAAAACTAAACTAATAGACTTATCAATGAGGTGTCTTGTGTGACAAAATAGATCTCATCATTGGTTGAAAGACATAATATATAAATGAGGTTCATAACCGAGATAGTTCTGGAAAAACTGTCGGTTTAGGCTATTATGTGATTCGGATAATTGGTTTGTCTAAACTAATTGAATCATGTATTGAGATATGCCCGGGCATATTGAACTTGACCATTAGGAATGATTTGTCTTGTACTGATTTAATAGACAAATCGTTCTTGGTATTCTATCTCTTAATCCCTAGACTCGAACGGGCATGAGGATTAGGCATAGTGTATTTTGATCTACCAATAGGTGAGGTCTATTGAGGCCAATAATCTCGGTAGGTTAGGTGCGCGTGTTTAGTTGCTTGGTGTGCTGCTGCTGGTCAAAAGAAAACCATGTACCGGTGCGTCCGGGGTGATGGTTCTCCCGAGATGAGCTCGTTATGTTTATTATACTAAACCCAGCTGGTGGACTTATGTTCGGTATAGTAAAAAGGTCAAGTGGCACTAGTGTCCGAATTAAAGAGGTTAATTAATTAATTTATCAGTAAATTAATATATTAACGACCACTATATCTTTGATGTGGGAAGATTATGAATAAATTAATTAAGTTGTTCCGGGAGCAATTCTGGTGTAGGATGGTAGTGCCAAAATTAATCCGTTAGTGGTACAATTAATTTTGAAATGGATTAATTGAATAGGTAGAATTAATATTGATTAATTATTTCTAAGGGTTAATTGAGTAATTAACAAAGTGGAATTATTTAATTAATTAATTAAATCTTAAGTTTTAATTAGAATCAGGAAATCCAAGAGATTAGGAAATCTAGTAGGATTTGGTTTATCCTATCAGATTGGTTACCTAATTGGATTTGGAAACTAATTAATTACCTAAACCCATTAGGAAGACCAATCCTAAACCAACTTGGGGTCTCTCTTGTAACTCTATATATAGACAAGGGATTAGCTATTCAAGATACACAATTCAATAGATTCATAATTCAAGAATCTAGAGAGATAAAATCCTAGAGAGAGAATTAAACTTCAGCTTTCGAAGTCAGATTTTCCAAAGTTCTAGGCGGCTGCTCTCTCACCTCTAAAACCGACGGCCGGATCTATAGTACTCCCAGCGGCACGTGGTTTTAGAGGGAGGCGGCGATCGAGCTTTGGGGTGGCGTGTGTAGTACACGCGTAGGTAGCGGATGGCGGGTTTTTTTCGGCGAGGTTTCCAATGCAGTTTTTGTGTTGATTGCTGATCAATTGGTTTCTAGATCGTTGCCCACACAATGTGAAATGAAAGTCTTGAGTCATACAAGTGATCACATGAGTTCACACTTCAAAGGTATATTTTTAAGATACCGCTTTTAATTAGAAATTTTTGTTGCATGGTAAATAAGTGCAAACCCAGATCCTGCGCAATGTTATTTCAAAAGTGTTGGAATAGCAATTGTGCTAGCGTCTAGGCCAAGCCAGAGATTCCGATTCTGGAATGCAAGCACGAAAGTGAGTTTCTGGCTAGGCCCGGGCAGATAATCTTTCAGGGGTCTCTTTTTTAACTCTATATATAGACAAGGGATTAGCTATTCAAGATACACAATTCAATAGTTTCATAATTCAAGAAACTATAGAGATAAAATCCTAGAGAGAGAAATAATTATTTCATCTCTCAAAGTTGGATATTTCTTCCTAGTTGCGCATCGAGTTTTGAGTTCCTTCAGGCAGCGGTTGAACTTTGGTGTTGATGGTGGCGCGTGAAACTCTGGGGTGCGGTGCGTGGAGGACCGGGCGGCGCGTAGCTATCATGCTCGGCGGCGACTGCTTGCTGGCTTATTTTCCAGCGACAGGTCTAAGGTTTTGTGTTGATTGCTGAACAATTGGTTGCTATATCGTTGCCCACACAACGTGCAGTCAAATTCTTGAGTCATACAAGTGATCACCTGAGTTCACGCTTCAAACGTATTTTTCTAAGATTCCACTTTTAATTAGAAAATTTGTTGCGTGGTAAATCGAATAAGTGCAAACTCAGATCCTCGCAATGTTATTTCAAAAGGGTTTGAATAGCGATTGTGCTAGCGTCTAGGCCTGGCCAGAGATTCCGATTCTGGAATGCATAGCACGAAAGTGAGTTTCTGGCTAGGCCCGGGCAGATAATCTTTCATTCCCGATAAACATGACTAAGTTGTACTTGTCATTCCCACTGTATCAATTTCTTTATTTCTCAAACCAGACTACCATGAATACCAGCACAATGTGATGTATCCAATACCAAGCAGACAACACTTTCATTGTCTATTTTTGCTTCGAGTCCCAGCTCTCCCATCTCATGTGTCATTTGCAACCCTTTGAACAAGCCTCATAGTTAAACTCCTATAAGACCACACTTCCCTATATTCATCGTAAACCTAAAATGGACGGTATTTAATACTATCATTTCTCGTATCACAAGATGTGGTACTTTTCTAATTGTCTGTTTAATTTCATTAATTTAAAACCATTTTTTAGGAAAAACATTATTTAAGGGTGATTCATGAAAATTCCCAAATTAAGAATCAGAAACATGTAAGCCATCGAGTTTTCATACGCAAGTTATGCTCTAAGCCATTAGGTTGAGTGCACATTTGCTTGGGCATCACGCATCTAGTCGTAACGCCCCCTCTTCCCCAACCATGTCGTTAGTGTTGGAGTTGAATACATAAGCTATGCTTGTATTGTACTTTTTCCCAGTAATATATCGATTTATGTGTTGGTTATATCTTGTTGTGCATGATATGTCCATTTGCATTATGTAAGTAGATGATGAGGTGTCTTGTGTTACACAGTAGATCTCATCATTAGTTGAAAGACATAATATATAAATGAGGTTCGTAACCCAGACAGCTTTGGACAAATTGTCGGTTTAGGTTATTATGTGATTCGGATAATTGAATTGTCTAAACTAATTGAATCATATAGATATGCCCGGGGCATATTGAACTTGACCATTAAGAATGATTTGTCTTGTACTGATTTAATAGACAAATCGTTCTTGGTATTCTATCTCTTAATCCCTAGACTCGAGCGGACATGAGGATTAGACATAGTGTACTTTGATCTGCCAAAGGGTGAGGTCAATTGTAACCAATAGTCTCGGTATGTTGGGTGCGCGTGTTTAGTTACTTGGTGTGCTGCTGCTTGTCAAAAGGAAACCATGTACCGGTGCGTCCGGGTGATGGTGCTCCGAGATGAGCTCGTAAAGTTTATTATACTAAACCCGGCCGGTGGACTTATGTCCGGTATAGTAAAAAGGTCGAGTGATACTAGTCTCGGAATTAAAGAGGTTAATTAATTAATTTATCAATATATTAATATATTAACGAGCACTATATCTTTGATGTGGGAAGATTATGAATATAATTTAATTAAGTTGTTCCGAAAACAATTCTGGTGTAGGATGGTAGTGCCAAAATTAATCCGTTAGTGGTACGATTAATTTTGTAATGGGTTAATTGAATAGGTAGAATTAATTAATTGATTAATTATTTCTAAGGATTAATTGAGTAATTAATAAAGTGGAATTATTTAATTAATTAATTAAGTCTTAAGTTTCAATTGGAATTCGGAAATCCTAGAGATTAGGAAATCTAGTAGGATTTGGTTTATCCTATCAGATTGGTTACCTAATTGGATTTGGAAACTAATTAATTACCTAAACCCATTAGGAATACCAATCCTAAACCAACTTGCGGTCTCTCTTGTAACTCTATATATAGACAAGGGATTAGCTATTCAACACACACAATTCCCATAAGTTTTCAAGACAAGAAAACTAGAGAGATAAAATCTTAGAGAGAGAAAATTTTCTCTCTCCAAGTCAGATTTTTGGGCATTATTTGCGGCTGGTTTTCTTCCTCCCTTGGCCAAATTTTTGGCCTGGTTTTTACCAGCTGCGCGCAGCTTTCTCTCTCTCTAGGCGGTGCGTTTACTGTACGTGCCAAGTGCAGCGGTGCTAGAATTTTCTAGCAGGTGGATTGTGGTGATTAGCTGATCAATTGACTTCTAGTTCGTTTCCCACACAACGTGAAGTCAAAGTCCTGAGGCATACAAGAGAATCACCTGAGTGCACGCGTCAAAGGTACTTTTCTAAGATTCCGCTTTTAATTAGAAATTTTTGTTGCATGGTAAATCGAATAAGTGCGAACCCAAATCCTATGTGACAATCTTTCAGTTAGGGATTACAGACTCTTTATTTTTCGAACCAGACTACCATGCACAATCTGAAGTATCCAATACCAAATATACCATACTTTCACTGCCTATATCTGCTACAAGTCTCCTCTCTCCCATCTCCCATGCAAATTGCAACCCGTTAAACAGGCCCTATAGTTAACCTATAACACCACACTTCCTTATATTCATCATAAACTTAAAAGGGGCAGTATTTAATACTACTATTTCTCGTATTACATGACATAGTACTTCTCTAAATGGCTGTTTAGTTTCATTAACTTAGAACCATTTTTCAGGAAAAACATTATTTAAGGGTGATTCATGAAAATTTTCAAATTAAGAATCAAAATCCCGTGAACCATCGAGTAAATAAAACGTAAGTTGCACCCAAAACCCTTAGGTCGAGGCCACGCTTGCTTGTTTGGGCATCACGCATCTAGTCGTCACCCTTCCCCAATCATGTCGTTATGGATTGCATGGGAGACGGACGTCGGCCTCCTTTGCCCCCGAAATACATATATTATATGAATTTGATTTTATTATACTAATCAAAATAATGCTATTAATCACAACAATTTCAAAATATATAATAAGACATAGAATCCACATAAATATGACACAAAAGCAATTTTTACATGATTTTGAGTTAATGCAAAGCCTCAACCATTTTTCTAAATTAAAACAGCTGATAAAACTTTTTCTAAATTATGATATTCATATATATACATATAAATCCTAATTATCTTTATTCAAAAATAAATCATAATTATCTTGTTCATACTCTAATGATATGTCGGATAAAACATGGTTCCATTGTTGCAGCTTGGAAGCAACACTTTATCCCCTCAATTTCGATTCCAATGAAAGCCACACAATATTTACCTTACGCCTCCAACGCGCAGATGTCAAAGAAAACTTAGTAAACTTGAGTCCGAAGCTACAATATTTAAGGAAACCTGTCTTGTTCATAGCTTGATCATTCATTGTATCCCTTCAAATCATTAATTCTTGATAGTTAATCCATTTACCTCTCTTGGGCTCTGTCTCTTTTCTCCTCTCTGGCTATTTCTTGCTGGGGTTGTGGTGGTGGTGGTTGAGTTTCGGATCAAATATCGGTTACAAAAACTCTCACGCAAACATGTAAAAACCCCTCCTTTTTTATTCACCATTTTTCATGACTTAGAAGAGAGAGTGGACAACCAAAAACGTCATGGAGATTGCAAGAATAAGGCAATTGTTGCGTCTTTGGTCCGGTATTGGAAATACCAGTGTGGCCCTCGTGGGTGGAAACCATACCGCTGCAAGATTTTGCACCCGCTAAATTAAATCCCTGTTTTCTCTTCTGCTCTTTGGCTTTATCCTTCGTTGTGTAATGTTGTACAGTAATCGGTGGTTTAGGACACTTGTTCTCGTACTTGGGTGTTTTTCATACCTTGAGGTTGGCATCTGTACCGCATGCAACCGCTGTGTGATGTGCATTTGAGGCTATATGAATCAGAAAAGATTTGCAGAAAGATTGCATTTTTTTTCTTCACAACATTTTATCAAACATGGATTCTGATACCCTTTTCATTGCTAAGCTGCCTGACCTCCGGGTCCTGCAGATCATTTCAAGATCATTGTTTTTGGCAAATATTCTGATCAGCTTACCTTATTTTGGTTCTGTTATGAGAGGTTCTGATGAGTCTTGTGATATGGTGGGCTCTGATTTGGCTAGTTTCAAGGTGCTGCCTACTCTCCTCCGTGAATTGTCCGATGAAGGCCACCTGAAGAACGGTCAGAAGGGCCTAATTCTGGGCTCTAGCCCTAGCAACGTTGATTTGGTGAAAGATCTAGAGTTTGTCAAGGACAACGGCACGCATGTTGTCATGAATTCAAACATTGGGAACAAGAAGTTGAAAGTTCCTAAAGAAACATTTGATTTTGTTTTCCCATTGAGCTTGAATAGTGAATATGCTGCTCGGGCGCTGAAGAATGGCGGCCGGATTATCACCCAGTTGAGCGACGATCCTTCAGAAATCGATCAACAACTTGGGAACTATGACATCGTTTATCTGCGACAATTTGAGAGTACATTCATTGTATTGAGGAAAGTCAGCACTAGAGCCCGCACAGCCAATTCCGCCGCAAGATCAACAACACCTTCTTATTGGGGTGCAAAATGTGCAAGGAAACAAGCATTGAAGGGCTTAGAAGATGCGTTGATGGAGCCACCTAGAAAAGGGACATTGCTGACGGCTGAAATGAGGAAATTCAACTTCCTTCCCTACTTGTTAGGCGAGTCCCTGGAGAGTTATGACCGCAGAATCTTGATTTCTGATGACAAAAACGGTGTTTTTGAAGAATGGCTTTACAGAAATTACCCGACTCGATACCAGATTTTCGAGAAAATAAATCTAAAAGCAGATGAAGAAAGATATGGTGGTTCAGGGAAGTCAGCATCATCATAATCATCATCATCGAGTTGGGCGTCAGATTGGACCAAGACCATTGTGAGGCAAGAAGATTTTGTAGTAATGAAGGCACAGGCAGAATTGGTGGATGAGATGATAAAGGAAAAGACAATTCACTTGGTGTATGAGTTGATAAAGGAAAAGACAATTCACTTGGTGGATGAGTTGTTCTTGGAGTGCGATGAAAGAAAGAGGGCTTATTGGCAATGTGTAGCTCTCTATGGAAGATTAAAAGAACAGGGCATTGCAGTTAACCAATGGTGGAATTAGAAATTCCATCTTTACATAATGATAGCGGCTTCCCTTTTTCATGGATTTGTATATATTGTTTGTGGATTTCTTAGCGGTTTATGAGTGCAAATGCTTTAGCCTTTTGTTGATTCCGAGTGAATTTGAGGCCGAAGCTTCGGTTCATAACTGCAAATTTGATCAAACTAATAAAAATGTGAAATTTTGTATCAAGAACCAGAGTTGAGAGCTTCGAACATAATATTATTACCTTAACTAAACTGAACATTACTGACGACTTCCTAAGATCCATATCAATAGAGTTGCCTGTATTAGCAAGCTGAGTTTCAAGCTTTCGTAGCATTTAATGAAGTAATATTTGTACTATTATAGCAGCTTCCCTCTTGTCTAATCATTACAACTGCACCAAAACTTTACCAAAGCACCAATAGAAATGCTTAAAGAAGAGAAAAATAAACTTGAAGAAACCAGATTTTGGAAGCTGAGTAAGATTTTATAGAGGATTGGCAATGGCGTATACTGGTCACAGATACAGATATATCTACTACATGGAAAGCTGCTTTTATGTTTCACAAGAAAACATGGAAGATAGGTGTTGGAAAATATATATGTGTGTGTGTGTGTGCGTGTACTTTGTGGTGTTCGTTCGATAAGCTTAAAACTCCAAGGGTTTACGAAGGACTTGTTAGGACCAAAAGTGGGTTTTTCTGGTTCAACTTCAAGGTAAGTGATTTTTGCTTCATAGGAGCTGGGGGAATTGCAGTAAGAGAAAAAAAATGATTGAATATCCTTTTACTGGTAACTTGGTAAGTTATGAGTTTGAGCATCATCAGCAACATAAATTTGTAAATATACATAAAGGCCTCAAATAAGTACATGATAATGACATTCCTGGCCTAGCTGACTCATCAAGAATCACAGAGATTCAACCAAAAGGGGACTGCAAGAGAGGATGAGATATGCTGATGCAGATTAAAAAAAAGGGTCAATACAACAAAAGAATTAAGTGCATAAATGGCAATAATTTGAAGTGCATTCTTAATTGGCATGATAAATTGACCAAATTGACAATATACTCATTTAGTAGAATCAAAACCAGCATTTCAGGTTCAGATACGTACACATGGTCTCTATCTCTCGAGCAAAAGTAACAATGATGAACAAAAATAGCACTATAATTTTATGACCAGAGGTGCGACTATTAGTAACATTAAATGTGTACAAAGACCATTTATTAGTTGATCCATAGAGAATCTTAAGAATCCTAGTTAAGTAGACAGACTATATTTATACATTGAAATGACCCAAACAGGAGAATTTTGCAATTTTGATACGTTACCTTTAACGAAATTTCCCTTTCAAGTCTTCCTGTTCCTCGGCCGGACCTCCGCCTAGATACCAACTCCTACATCTGCCTTCTTTCTTTCCTTACTAGTAGTGTTTTGTTCATTTCTGCAATGTACCTCGTTATCAGACATTGATTCAAACAGGTGCGATCTGGTGCTCTTAAACCTTTGATTCAGGTTTTGGAAAAGGGCATCCAGTAGCAATCAGAAATGCAACGTCAGCAATCCACAAGTTATGCAATGGTGTTGTTGAGAAGAAGATCAAGGATCATCTGTTGATGGATGAGTTGCTACACATTCTTGCAATGTTGTCTCAGAAGGCTATTCAAAAAATGAATGGGCCTGGTGCGGAGTCCTTGTTGTTAACATCCTTAGGCCCTCAATCTGTATGCAAGAGAATTTAAAGATGCTAAATAAGCAAGAAACCTGATTCCATGAAGTTGAGTCTATAACCGAACTGAATTGAGCTCTGATGGATGAGAATCTGGTGAGCTGCAGGGAAGAAGTCTTCCAATGTACAAACTCTCCCTCTTTGTTTTGTTCTGTCCGAATGGGAAGAAAGAACCCGTGGAGAGTTTTTACATTGGGGACTACCTCAATATACACATTGTAAATATAATTTACAATATTTACACAGCAGGTCCTCCTATTCCACCCATCACAGAATAGGCACTCGCTAATTTGAGTCTATACCTATTTAGACCAAACCAACAAAGGCCCTAACCAAAATCACTTAATTAGATCATTTTCATAAGACTAACAAGATAAATAGCAATGCAATATACCACTAATCATAATGTAATAAGTCCACAATACATAAATGGTTTTACAATCTCCCACTTGGACTATACATTATATCTTATAGTCGTTTATTACGTCAAAAACTTTATGAGTACTCATATTTTGCTATTATCTTAAACAATCATGTCCATCAATCATGTAAATGCAGGATCAAAGGGGCCTTCGTCACCATAAGTGTAACTAAACCCATCAATGGTCACAACATCAATACAATCAAATCACAAGGATCAAGTGTGGAAGCATAGCATGAAAAATTCATGTAATGTGATCTATAACATGAATTTTCAACTAGTCCTCTTTATTCTTGGTAGAAATCAACCAAACTCAATATCAGAATGTAAAACTTAAAACTTGAAACCTTATACTGTAACCAAAACTTTATACTTGAAATTGGAATGCTATAGCACTGTAACCAAAATCATAGAACCCAAAAGAAAACAAAATTACAAACTTTCACTAAACCATTACATCACTAGATAACATAACACCCATCCGAACAACATGTTCAAGAAAGACTTTGGGTGGTAAATCTTTAGTGAAAGGGTCTGCAATATTGGAGTTTGTCCCAATATGTTCTATGGAAATCTGACCATTCTGAATCCTTTCTCTAACAACTAGGAATTTTATGTCTATATGCTTCGACTTGGTCGAACTCCTATTGTTGTTAGAAAAATCTACAGCTGCTTTATTGTCACAAAATAACTTCAATGGTCTTTCAACACCATCCACAATTCGCAGTCCTGTGACAAAATTCCGCAGCCAAAGCTTGATTGGATGCCTCAAAACAGGCTATATACTATGCTGCATAGTAGAGGTGGCTATAAGTGATTGCTTGACACTTTTCTAAGAGATATCACCTCCTGCTAGTAAATAAACATAGTCTGAAGTTGATTTGAAATTGTCTAGGCATCCATTATAATCGGAGTCTGAATAACTAACGATTTCTATTCGACCAGAACTCGTATATGTGAGCATATGATATGTAGTGCCTCGAAAATACCTCAAAACTCTTTTGGCTGCTTTTCAATGACCCAAACCTGGATTAGTTAAGAATCTACCAAGAACTCCAAAAATATATGCAATATCTGGGCGTGAAAAAACCATAGCATATATCAGACTCCCCAAAGCAGAAACATAAGGAATCTTTTGCATTTCCATCATTTCAAAATCACTTTTGGCACACTGATCTAGACTAAACTTGTCTTCTTTAGAAACTGGAGTATCACAAGGTCTACAATCCTGCATACCAAATCTATTAAGAACCTTCGCATGTAGCTCTTTTGTGATAATTGAAGTATACCCCGAGAATGTCCCGGTGTATCTGAAAGATTATCTGCCCGGTGCCTAGCCAGAAACTCACTTTCGTGCTATGCATTCCATAATCGGAATCTCTGGCCAGGCCTAGACGCTAGCACAATTGTTATTCCAACCTATTTGAAATAACATTGCGCATGATCTGGGTTTGCACTTATTCGATTTATCACGCAAGAAAAATTCTTAATAAAAGCGAAAGAATAAGAATTACCTACTGAAACGTATACCTAGGTGATTCTCTTGTATGCCTCAAGACTTTGCTTGTACACCGTGTGGGCAGCAATCTAACTAGTAATTTGATCAGCTAATCACCACAATCCACCTGCCAAAAAAATTGCAGCACCGCTGCACCTGGCACGTACAAATCACGCACCGCCCAGTCAGAGAAAGCTACACGTTGCTGCCAAAACTTGAAGAAATTTCAACTGCCCCAAAGCTTAAGAAATCCGAAATTTAGAGTGAGAATTTTCTCTCTCTAAGTTTTCTTGTCATCAAAACTTATAAATTGTGTTACTTGAGTAGCTAATCCCTTGTCAATATATAGAGTTACAAGAGAGACCCCAAGTTGGTTTATGATTGGGCTTCCTACTGGGTTTCTGTTTCCTAAATCCTGTTCCTAGACTGATACACATCCAACTGATACAGGGATTCACTTATCCCAAACTCGTTCCTAGTATGATTCACAACCAACTGATACAGGGATTCACTTATCCCCAATCCAGTTCCTGGTATGATTCACAACCAACTGACACAATAATTAATTAATTACTTAATTAATTAAATCTACCTTTGTCAATAATCCAATACATAATTAATTGTACCACTAACGGATTAATTATGGCATTACCATCCTCCACCAGAATTGCTTCTGGAACAACTTCATTAATTTATTCATAATTTCCCTACATGAAATATTTAGTTCTTGTTAATATATTAATTTACTGATAAATTAATTAATTAACTTCTTTAATCCCGAGACTAGTACTACTCGTCCTTTTTACTATACCAGACATAAGTCCACTGGCCAGGTTTAGTATAATAAACATTACGAGCTCATCTCGGGAGCACCATCACCCCGGACGCACCGGTACATGGTTTTCTTTCAACTTGCAGCAGCACACCCAACCTACTGAGACTATTGGCCACAATTGACCTCACCCATTGGCAGATCAAAGTACACTATGTCTAATCCTCATTGATATATTATGTCTTTTAACCAATGATGAGATCTACTGTGTCACACAAGACACCTCGTCATCTAACTACATAATATAAATTGATAAATAATGCACAACAAGATATAACCAAAACATAAATCAATATATTAACTGGGAAAATGTACAATACAAGCATAGCTTATGTATTCAACTCCAACAGTATCTGAATACCCAACACAAAAGATGCGTTCCCAAAATCTTTCATTTCAAAATTCTTTGATAGATATTTATTGGTTTCACGCAATAAGCCTATATCGTTGCATGCCAGAAGTATGTCATCAACATACAAAATTAGGAAAATATATTTACTCCCACTGAACTTGTGCTACACACAATCCTCTACTAGATTGACCTCAAAACCAAAAGAAAGAACAACCTGAAGAAACTTACGATACCACTGACGAGATGCTTGTTTGAGCCCATAGATGGATTTCTTTAATTTGGAAACCATTTGTTCTGAATTTCCAGATACATAATTTTCAGGTTGCACCATATTGATCATTTCATTAATATTACCATTAAAAAATGTCGTCTTAATGTCCATCTGATGTAGTTCAAGATTGAAATGTACCACAAGTGCCATTAATACCCTAAAGGAGTCTTTTGACGACACTGGAGAAAAAGTCTCAGTGTAATCGATACCTTTCTTTTGGGTAAACCCTTTAGCAACAAGAGGAGCCTTATATCTCTCGATATTACCTTTTGAATCCCTTTTGGTTCTAAAAATCCATTTGCAACAAATGGGTTTCACACCTTCTGGTAATTCGACAAGATCCCAAATGTCATTGTCACTCATTGACTTCATTTCCTCATTTGTGGCATCTATCCACTTTTGAGCATTAGTACTTTCTATAGCTTGACTAAAGTTGATTGGATCACCATCAACTGTGCTAATGGTTTCCTCATGCTCAAGAAGAAATGTAACATCATATAGTATTGCACTTTTCCTTTCTCTAGTGGATCTCCTTAGTGGCATATGTTCTTGAGATTGTTGAGTTTGATTTTCTGGAATATCATTTTGAACTTGACTAGGGAAATCAATATCATTGTCCTGTCTATTTTGAGATGTTTCTGGAATAATCTCAGGAATGATAACTATATGAAGAGAAATTACTTCCTCTTCAAGGACAAAATCCTTATCTTCCCCCCCCCCCCAAAAAAAAAAAAAAAAACTCAATATCCTTAAAGAACTGGGCATTTCTCGTCTCAAAAAATGACTTAGTTTTGGGATCATAAAACTTATATCCCCGAGACCTTTCAGCATATCCAACAAAATAGCAACTAATTCTTCTGGAATCCAACTTCTTTTCTTTAGGCACATAAGCTCTAGCCTCAGCTGGACAACCCCAAATATGCAAATGTTAAAACTAGGCTTCTTGCCTGTCCATAACTCATAAGGGGTCTGAATTGTTGCTTCAGTTGGAACTCTGTTAAGAATGTATGTGGCTGTTTTAAGTGTTTCTCCCCAAAGTGAATGTGTCAAGATGGTACGACTTATCATACTACGCACCATATCTTTAAGGGTTCTGTTTCGTATTTCAGCTACACCATTCATAGAATGACTATCAAGCATGGTATAATGTGGGACGATGCGACACTCATCGAGGAATTTAGTAAATAGCACTGGGCGTTGTTCACCTGAATCATCATATCTACTATAGTATTCAACACCACGATCAGATCGTATGGTTTTAATACTTTTGCTAAGTTGATTTTCAACTTCAGTCTTAAAACTTTTGAACACTTCCAACGCCTGAGACTTTTCATGAATGAGATAGAGGTACCCATAACGTAAATAGTTGTCTATGAACATAACAAAATATGTTTGACCATTCTAAGAAGCCGTAGGGAAAGGACCACATATATCCATATGTATTAGTTCTAAGACATCCTTAGACCTGTCTGAAAGATTGTCACAGGATCAGGGTTCGCACTTATTCGATTTACCACGCAATAAAAATTTCTAATTAAAAGCGGAATCTTAGAAAAGTACCTTTGAAGCGTGCATTCAGGAGATTCTCTTGTATGCCTCGAGACTTTGACTTCACGTTTTCTAGGCAACGAACTAGAAATTAATTGATCAGCTAATCACCACAATCCACCTACTAGAAAATTCTAGCACTGCTGCACCTGGCACGTATTGTAAATGCACCGCCCAGAGAGAGAAAGCTGCACGCAGCTGGTAAAAACTAGGCCAAAAATTTGGCCAAAAGAACCAAAACCCAGCCGCAAAAAGCATTGAAAAATCTGACTATGAGAGAGAAAATTTTCTCGCTCTAGGATTTTCTCTCTCTAGATTCTTGAATTATGAATCTATGGAATTGTATGTCTTGAATAGCTAATCCCTTGTCTATATATAGAGTTACAAGAGAGACCCCAAGTTGGTTTAGGATTGGCCTTCCTACTGGGTTTCTGTTTTCCTTCAATCCTGTTCCTGAACTGATACACATCCAACTATCATAGGGATTCACTTATCCCAATCTAGTTCCTGGTATGATTCACAACCAACTGATACAGGGATTCACTTATCCGAAACCAGTTCCTGGTATGATTCACAACCAACTGACACAAGGATTAATTAATTACTTAATTAATTAAATCTATCTTTGTCAACAACCCAATACATAATTAATCGTACCACTAACGGATTAATTATGGCACTACCATCCAACACCAGAATTGCTTCCGGAACAACTTAATTAAATTATATTCATAATCTCCCCACATCAAAGATATAGTGCTCGTTAATATATTATTTTACTGATAAATTAATTAATTAACCTCTTTAATTCTGAGACTAGTACCATTCGACCTTTTTACTAAACCGGACGTAAGTCCACCGGCAGGGTTTAGTATAATAAACTTTACGAGCTCATCTCGGGAGCACCATCACCCCGGGCGCACCGGTACATGGTTTCCTTTCGAAAACCAGCAGCACACCAAGTAACTAAACACGCGCACCCAACCTACCGAGACTATTGGCCACAATTGACCTCACCCTTTGGCAGATCAAAGTACACTATGTCTAATCCTCATGCCCGCTCGAGTCTAGGGATTAAGAGATAGAATACAAAGAACGATTTGTCTATTAAATCAGTACAAGACAAATCATTCTTAATGGTCAAGTTCAATACGCCCCGGGTATATCTATATGATTCAATTAGTTTAGACAAACCAATTATCCGAATCACATAATAACCTAAACTGACATTTTGTCCAAAGCAGTCTCAGTTACGAACCTCATTTATATATTATCTCTTTCAACCAATGATGAGATCTACTGTGTCACACAAGACACCTCATCATCTACTTACATAATACAAATGGACAAATCATGCACAATAAGATATAACAAAAACATAAATCGATATATTACTGGGAAAAAGTACAATACAAGCATAGCTTATGTATTCAACTCCAATAATCTCCCACTAATACTTAAGTTGTGCTTTAAGTATACAACTACATACAACTCCTAAACATTCTACTGCTATATATCTAGAAAAACTATCATGGCTCTCCTAAGTATCTGATTCCCATGCCCTCCACGTTAGCCTCAAAGACTTTCGAAGTCAATGTCTTCATGAACAGATCTACAAGTTTATCTTCTGATACTATCTTAGCCACGACCACGTCTTTCCTCTTTACGATGTCTCGTATCAGGTGGTACTTGTGCTGTATATGTTTACTCGCCTTGTGGGCTCGTGGTTCCTTCGAGTTTGCTACTGCAGCGTTGTTATCACAAGAAACCATGATAGACTTCTACAAACCAGGGATCACATCCAAGTCCACTAGGAAGTTCTTGAGCCATACTGCTTCTTTCGCTGCCTCTGATGCGGCAACGTACTTAGCCTCCATGGTAGAGTCCGCCACACATTTCTGCTTGACACTCCGCCAAACACTCCACCTCCCAGAGTAAACACATACCCTGAGGTAGACTTGCTCTTGTCCCTGTCGCCTTGGAAATCTGAATCTGTGTAACCTCGGGGTACCAGCTCAGGCGCCTGATAGACCAGAACTTGGTCTCTCGTTCTGCGCAAATACTTGAGAATACATTTTACTGCCTCTCAATGAGCTTTCCCAGGGTTACTCTGATATCTGTTTACCATGCCAACGGCATAACAGATATCAGGCCTCGTACACAACATGGCATACATGAGACTTCCTACTGCCGAAGCATAAGGAACTGTCTTCATGGCCTCTATCTTCTCAACAGTCATAGGGGACTGTTCCTTAGATAGATACACTCCATATCTGAAAGGTAGAAAACCTTTCTTGGAGTTCTGCATGTTAAAATGGGCCAGAATCGTATCTATGTACGAAGCTCGAGAGAGCTTTAACGTATGTTTCCTACGATCTCGAATTATCTTGATCCCACAGATATTTCCCATTTCCCTTAAGTCCTTCAAATCAAACTGCTTGGACAGCCATGCCTTTACGTCTGATAACACTTTCTTGTTGTTGTCAATCAATAGAATGTCATCTACGTAAAGCACGAGAAACACTATTGAGTTTCCATCACGTCTGAGTAAATCCGAAGGACTAGATTACCTCATCAAACTGAATGTTCCAAGATCTGGATGCGTGCTTAAGTTCGTAAATGGACCTCTTAAGACTGCAAACCTTATGCTCTTGGACTTTTTCAATGAATCCTTCTGGTTGCTGCATAAAGATGGTTTCCTCAATACTTCCATTCAGGAAAGCTGTCTTGACATCCATCTGCCAAATCTCACAGTCTAAATGAGCAGCTATGGCCAAGAGAATCCAGATCGACTTTAGCATGGCTACCGGGGAGAAGATTTCCTCATAATCGATTCTCTCTTTCTGAGTATACCCCTTCGCCACCAGCCTAACTTTAAAGGTTTCCACTTTCCCGTCAGGTCCTCTCTTATGTTTGTAGACCCACTTACATCCAATGGGCTTGAACCCATCTGGCAGGTTCACAAGCTCCCAGACTTAATTGTGGTCCATTGACCCCATCTCGGATATCATTGCCTTAAGCCAAGACTCTGTATCTTTATCTCGGAGAGCCTCATTGTAGTTAACCGGTTCAGGTTCAGGTGAGCCTGGGACTAGGTCTGAGGCCTCTCCCACGCCAATGAACCTATCAGGCTGTCTTACAACCCTCCCACTACGATGAGGCACCACCTATGTAGGCGCATCATCTGTGATCTCATGTGCAGTGTGTGGTGTATCTACTTATGCAGGTGCATTTGGATTAGTAGTTTGTCGTCTAAGCTCTTCTAGTACTATCTTACTCTTGGGCTTGTGGTCTAAGACATAGTCCTTTTCCAAAGATCTAGCGTTGGTACTAACCACCACCTTCTGATCTTTAGGACTATAAAACAGACCACCTTTCGTTCCCCTAAGATATCCTACAAACAGCATTAATTCAGTTCTCACATCTAACTTAGCCGTATCTGCCTTAAGCACATGTGCTGGGCAACCCTAAATTCTGAGATGTCTTAGACTGGGATTGCGTCCATGCCACAACTCCAATGGGGTTGAAGGCACGGTTTTAGATGGTACAAGATTAAGAATATACATCGTCGTTTCTAATGCATATCCCCAGAACGAACTTGGCAAATCACTATAGCTCATCATAGACCTAACCATTTCCATGAGAGTCTGATTCCTCCTTTCTGCTACACCGTTCTGCTGTGGCATGCTAGGTGCAGACAACTGAGACTGAATTCCGACCTCACTGAGGTATTCTCGAAATTCATGTGACAGGTACTCCCCACCACAATATGAACACAGTGTCTTGATACTCTTACCATGATGCTTCTCCACGTCTACCTGAAACTCTTTGAACTTGCCTAATATTCAGACTTGTGGCGCATTAGGAAAATGTACCCGTACCTTGAGTAGTCATCCGTGAACGTCACGAAATACTCGAACCCGCTTCGTGCCTGGACCATCATTGCTCCACACAAGTCAGAATGAATCAACTCTAATACTTCCTTAGCTCTATAACCTTTTGCCTTAAAAGGTCTCTTGGTCATCTTACCTTCCAAGCAAGATTCGCAGGTTGCATAACTGTCAATCTCTAATGAACCTAAAGGTCCATCATTGACTAACCTCTGAATCCTACTAAGGTTTATATGACCTAGCCTGAGATGCCAAAGATAGGTTTGATTCATTTCAGAAGGTTTCTTCCCCTTATTAATGTTAGATAAAGAGCTATATGTTTCTGTGTTTTGCTTAACAGGGGAATTAGATTTAACCACAAATAAATTGTCAACCAATGAACCAGAACAAATAAGTTTCTCATTTCTTCTAATAAATACAGACTCATCAGAAAAACCAAACTTATAACCGTTCTTTAAGAGTTTAGAAACCAAAATAAGGTTCTTTCTAAAACTCGGTACATCAAGACAATTAACTAACTCTAATCTATAATTTTCATAATTTAAATTGACAACTCCCACTACTTCTACTGACACTCTTGTAGTGTCGCCCCTGTAACTGTCCAATTCGTCCTCTCTAAGCTTTCCGGTTACTTGGAACCCCTGCAAGGAATTACAAACATGATCAGTGGCATCTGAATCCACACACCAAGTATCTGTGGGAATCACCGCTAAACATGTCTCAGTAATTAGGGCAGAAACTATCGTACCTTTAAGCTTTGGACAATCCACTTTCCAGTTTCCCATTTTACAGCACTTGAAGCACTTGCCTTTGGGCTTGCTCCTTTTTACGGTCTCGGGCTTCGCAGCAAGTTTCCCGGTAGTCTTCTTCTTCTTGCCTTTAGGCGCAGAAGAAGAACCTGAAGCCTTTACTGCGACCAAGGCTTACTTCTTCTCGTGGAAGATGCCTTCGGCCACCACCAAATCAGTTAAGAGCTCAGGTAGAGTATAGACTCTTTGGTTCATGTTATAATTGACCCGAAACTGCTCAAAACTAGAGGGTAGACTCTGGAGGATAATATATATCTGACTTTCTGGGTCGATTTCTCCTCCCAACACCTCTATCTCATTGATGTTACTGATCATGTGTAGCACATGATCTCTCACCGATCCGCCTTCAGCCATCTTTGAGTTCATTAATTTCCTCATGGCTGCTTGCCTAGCAGTCCTTCCTTGATGCGCGAACATCTCTCTCAGGTGAGCCATCATATTGAAGGCAGAGACCATAGGATGAAACTGATGTTGTAGCACATTTGACACAGAGGCCAAAATATAGCACCGTGTCATCTCATCCGCTTTTCTCCACCGGGCATAGGCATCCCTATCCTCTTGAGGAGAGTTCTCATCAGGCACATCTGGACATACTTCGGTGAGCACAAACTTATACTGCTCAGCCGTCAGGACTATGGCCAAGTTCCAATTCCAGTCGACATAATTAGTTCCAGTTAATTTATTGTCTTTCAAAATAGCAGCTAAGGGATTGAATGCCATATCGGTAAAACTGTAAAATTAACAAACAGACAATGTTTTAATTATTAACCTAGAATTTTGAAAACATGAAATTCTATTAATTATTGACTTCCCTCAAAACAATAATTATAATCCACCAACATCTCATCCACCGGGATTCTCACAAGCCACGCAGTGTGGACGTTTACGCTAACCCACATTCGTTTGAGAAGAACCAAGTTCATTAACTACACCATCTGACCAAACGATCTATTGATCAATGTAGCTAATAGTCGGTGCTTTCAGCCGTACAAATAAGCAGTGTAACCTTTTGGGAGGAATACTGCAGATTGTACACTAAGTGTATGCCACTACGTGACTTCTGAGTTTGTTACCTCAAGATAGTGCGCCTCAGATAGAGAGGATGTCGCATTTCTCCTAGTTAAACTCGCTCTAGTCATCTTACTCAGAAATTCATAATCTAGCGATCTCGGGGCTGGACTCATCCGAATGGAGGAAAGCTCTAATGCTAACGCGCAAGCCCACCCACATCGTATATGAACTCGTAATGGTGGCCATGGGAATATTCAACCAACCCGTTCCCACTCAGATTTCCAAATTGAGGGTTTTTCCGATTTTAACATGCAATTATCTAACCCTAAGTTATATGCAACCATAAAACCAACATGCTTTAAAATCATGCATCTAAATACAACATAAAAATAAAGCATAAAAATTAAAATAATAAATACAAAAAATAAATTCCCCGACTATTACGGTTTAATTGCTTCCATCTTCTGCCTTGATCTCGTGTCCCGTCACGTGACTCGATGGACAGAGTCTTGAACTTCAAAAACGAAAACTGGAGGAAAAAATCTGGCCAAAACCGCAGCCGTACGAGCAGGAACTGCTGCGCGCTGTTGCCGCCTGCTGCTGCTGATCCTCGCGGCAGCGGCGCTGCTGTTGCTGGCGGTCCAGCGGCGACTGATGCTAGTGGTTGGTCACCGATGCCGCCTCCTGCCACCACCCCCTCCTTCATTTTTCCCACGCTATTTGGTCTTCTTGCAATTCATTATGGGTTTTCTTGGGTTTCTACGAATATTCGATAACCCAAACCTACGAATTCAAGTTGCCCACCATAACGCCTTCGATTACAAAACTTAATTCTCCTACGACAAGGCTTTCTAGGAAAATTAAATAATCAAAATTACATAGAAAAAATCCTACTACAGATTTAATCTAATCCTACACGGCTTCCAGCACGTTGTTATACTATTACAAACATTCATAATAAAATCAAATCCGGACATGTCCCGGAGTTTAATTAAAACCCATACAAACGTAACCATAATAGTCTGGATTTCTTAACCACCTGCAAATAAAACCATGTAATAAATCGAGCAAGCACAGAACCCAAAACCAGGCTCTGATACGAATTTAAAGATTGCCACAGGATCTGGGTTCACACTAATTCGATTTACCACGCAACAAAAATTTCTAATTAAAAGCGGAATCTTAGAAAAAATATCTTTGAAGCGTGCACTCAGGTGATTCTCTTGTATGCCTCAAGACTTTGACTTCACGTTGTGTGGGCAACGAACTAGAAATCAATTGATCAGCTAATCACCACAATCCACCTGCTAGAAAATTCTAGCACCACTGCACCTGGCACGTACAGTAAACGCACCGCCCGGAGAGAGAGAAAGCTGCACGCAGGTGGTAAAAACCAGGCCAAAAGAACCAAAACCCAGCCGTAAAAAGCTTTGAAAAATCTGACTATGAGAGAGAAAATTTTCTCTCTCTAGGATTTTCTCTCTCTAGATTCTTGAATTATGAATCTATGGAATTGTATGTCTTGAATAGCTAATCCCTTGTCTATATATAGATTTACAAGAGAGACCCCAAGTTGGTTTAGGATTGGCCTTCCTACTGGGTTTCTGTTTTCCTTCAATTCTGTTCCTAGACTAATACACATCCAACTGTCACAGGGATTCACTTATCCCAATCCAGTTCTGGTATAATTCACAACCAACTGATACATGGATTCACTTATTCCAAACCAGTTCCTGGTATGATTCACAGCCAATTGACACAAGGATTAATTAATTACTTAATTAATTAAATCTACCTTTATCAACAACCCAATACATAATTAATCGTATCACTAATGGATTAATTATGGCACTACCATCCTACACCAGAATTGCTTCCGGAACAACTTAATTAAATTATATTCACAATCTCTCCACATCAAAGATATAGTGCTCGTTAATATATTAATTTACTGATAAATTAATTAAGTAACCTCTTTAATTCCGAGACTAGTACCACTCGACCTTTTTACTATACCGGACATAAGTCCACCGGTCGGGTTTAGTATAATAAACTTTACGAGCTCATCTCAGGAGCACCAATCATCCCGGACGCACCAGTACATGGTTTCCTTTCGACAAGCAGCAGCACACCAAGTAACTAAACACGTGCACCCAACCTACCGAGACTATTGGCCACAATTGACCTCACCCTTTGGCAAATCAAAGGAAACTATGTCTAATCCTCATGCCCGCTCGAGTCTAGGGACTAAGAGATAGAATACCAAGAACGATTTGTCTATTAAATCAGTACAAGACAAATCATTCTTAATGGTCAAATTCAATACGCCTCGGGCATATCTATATGATTCAATTAGTTTAGACAAACCAATTATCCGAATCACATAATAACCTAAACCAACAGTTTGTCCAAAGTTGTCTCGGTTATGAATCTCATTTATATATTATGTCTTTCAACCAATGATGAGATCTACTGTGTCACACAAGACACCTCATCATCTACTTACATAATACAAATGGGCATATCATGCACAACAAGATATAACCAAAACATAAATCGATATATTACTGGGAAAAAATACAATACAAGCATAGCTTATGTATTCAACTTCAACACTGTCAGCACCAAATCTAATTTTATTTGTTTGTTTGCCCTTAATACACTCAACACAGACTGAAGAATCTGAATAGTCAAGTGAATCAAGAATTCCATTTGTCACTAGTCTTTCAATCTTTTGTTTAGAGATGTGCCCTAAAAGTAAGTGACATAGAATTCTCATTTGTTAATTTCCGTTTAGTGCCACGGGAATCAACATGTAAGGTTTCATGATATGAAGCAACAGTATACAATAAATACAAGTTATCACCACTTGATAAGGACCCGGCACCAACTTTAGTTGAGTTTAGTACAAGACTGAACTGGCTATTTCCAAAAGAACAAAAATAACCTGATTTGTTCAACATAGAAACAGAAACTAAATTCCTTCTAAAAGAAGGAACTACATAAGTCTCATACAGGTCCAAAAAATAGCCAGTCTTTAGTAATAACCTAAAAGTACCTATTGCTTCTACTTCTGCCACTTCGCCATTTCCCATATAGATGCATCTTTCAATATCAGTTGGCTTTCGGCAGTTCAGGCAACCCTGCATAGACAAACTTATATGAGTAGTAGCACTAGAATCTACCCACCAAGTTTGTTGGGGTGCTGAAGCCAAATTGACTTCAAAACAAACAAAAACAATGCATTTACCCTTCTTCGCACGCCAAGCGTGATACTTAGTGCATTGTTTCTTCTGATGTGAAGCGTCACCACAAAAGAAACAGCCAGATCTCTTATCCTTTGCCTGTTTCTTTGATGGTGGTGCAGCCACAACTGCTTTGTCCTTTTGCCTAAAGGTCTTATCTATTTTCTTTCTTTTATTAGTAGCCTTAGAGATAGTAGCCAAATTAGCACTTTCAGTTTGATCTTGCTTTTGACATTCCTCTTCTTGCACACAATGCGAAATGAGCTCATTTAGAGTCCATTTCTCTTTCTGGCAGCTATAAGTGACCTTGAACTGCCCAAAACGTGCAGGAAGAGAAATCAAGACTAAATGCACCAATTCATCCTCTGACAACTCTAAATTGAGTGCCTTTAGTCGTAAAGCAATATGAGACATATTCATAATGTGCTCCCTGATGTTCCCAGTGCCTTTATACTTCATAGAAACAAGTTTTCCCAAAATGGTACTTGTCTCCACCTTATCACTTTTAACAAAACTCTTTTCGAGCTCTATCAAGAACATTTTTGCGCTACAATTCTCCTCTACTATACAGCCCATTAAGGTTTCTGGAATGGACCGTTTCATAATCATCAAGCTGATCATGTCTGATCGTTCCCACTTCTCTAATTCCCTTTTTTGATCAAGAGAACTTTCAGCTGTGAGGGGAGAGGGACGATCAACTTGAAGAGCAAGGTCCAAATCCATACAGCCAAGGATTATCAACAGTGTCTCCTTCCATTGCTTAAAGTTTTTACCACTTAAAGCTGGAATGGAGTTTATAGTAGCAACTGTATTTGCACTAGCATCAACTGAACAAAACAAAATAACCAAACATAAGCTCACATATAAAATTCATCATAACTACAACATGGTTATTACATTCAAAAGGGTTATTCCCCATTCAAGATACCCAGCGCAACATTGAGTCTAGTCTTTGGACAAAAACTTCAACTTGCAAGTGGTATTCTTGCTTAGTAATCAAACATTGACAATACAGTTTTGTCGAATAATAAGCCTTTCTGCGAACCGACTTATTATCCACAAATACAACCCAATAATTGTCACACGTTCATTACCATAAATTCGTTTAAATCTCGGCCAACTGACAACCTTCCTTTGGGCCGGTAATCAGTCGCATGAGATTGCTACACACACTGTCGTCTTGGTACTTAAAATAACAAAGTAACACTGAAGAGGTTGCTTTGGCAACATACAATGTCACTTCGCTAATTTAATTAATACCAGACCTCCTTAGATAGGCATGTAACAACCAATAATTTAAAACCAGCATCACAAGCCCAGCAATAATAAGCACAATGCACCCCATAAACAATAATAAGCATAAGGTATCCCAACAAGAGAACATTACTTCAAAACATAATAATGGACCAAAGATATAATAATTAAATGCCCATAATCAGAAGCCCATTGACATTTACCATCCCTATTGCGTTTAATTTGTCAGCCCAGCACAACTAAACAAGTAACTCATACTCAAGCCCAAACTCAATTAAAATTCCAGCTTTAGCCCAAACTAATAAAACCTCTTTAATAGTTGACCCACCATATTTACTTAATTTTCAGCCCAGCCCAATTAACTAAGGATTCAGCCTGCCTCTTTACTTTTCCTTCTCCTTCTTCTTTCAAATTCGCCACCAGCGGCCGCCACCACCAATTGCTATCGCCACCGCCAACCATCATCTCCAAAAATTCCTTGAGAGCCACGATGTCATGCCTTCGCCACAATACCGAACGCAGCAAAGAACAAGGACATTACGGGCAGCAAAACCAAAGACCCAAGAAAACAAAAGTGGAGAATCTTTGACCGGAGAACGGAGTCGACGACAAAACCAAAGAGGCGAATCAGGCAAAAACAAAAACGGCAACCCAAATAAAGGCATACGGCCTGAGCAAAAATTCTCAAAACTGAACGAGAAGCAAAAACAGGAACACAACAACCTTTCGAGGAATAAAAACGTGAAAACCTAACAACAGCAACTTCAAAACCAAATGAAGGAGCCAAGGTAACCAAAACAGGGTAATTTTTCTTCTTCTCAAAACCAAAATCGAAAAAGGAAATTTAAACCAAATCAGTAAACAGTGAGGAAGGCCAAATCAAAAAGGCAAAAACTAGGTTTTCCAACTTGGGCTCAATAGCCAAATCGAAACTGAATTTACTAGAATTCAAACTATAAGCACGACTTTAAAACCAAAAAAAATTTCCTCAACATTGAATTGAGGGGTTGCTCTGATACCACTTGTTAAAATCTTTAGGCCCTCAATCCGTATGCAAGAGAATTTAAAAATGCTAAATAAGCAAGAAACCTGATTCCATGAAGTTGAGTCTATGACCGAACTGAATTGAGCTCTGATGGATGAGAATCCGGTGAGCTGCAGTGAAGAAGTCTTCCAATGTACAAACCCTCCCTCTTTGTTTTGTTCCGTCTGAATGGGAAAAGAGAGCCCGTGGAGAGTTTTTACATTGGGGACTACCTCAATATACACATTGTAAATATAATTTATAATATTTACACATCAGGTCCTCCTATTCTACCCATCACAGAATAGGCACCCGCTAATTTGTGTCTATGCCTATTTAGACCACACCAACAAAGGTCCTAACTAAAATCACTTAATTAGATCACTTTGATAGGACTAACAAGATAAATAGCAATGCATTATACCACTAATCATAATGTAATAAGTTTACATAAAAGGTTTTACACTTGTTTCTTGGTATTATCAATGAAAACGTAGGGCATCACATCAAAGAGAATTGTGTAGCAATGGTCTATGATATGATTGATGATGAAGCCCAAATGTTGAAACAAATCACCCAACTATCGTGGCATCTCCAGCAGCCAAAATGGAATTTGTGGAGTGGTTCTTCATTGATCAAGTAGAGAACCAAGGTTTTGTGTACTGCCATGGCCGCAACCCATCGGAATGGTGAATTGACTTATACTCTAAACTATTTATTCTGCCTGATTGATGGAGTTAAAAGGTATTTTTGAGACATGTATTAGAAATGGATGTAAAACGAAATTTGGTAAAGCATGGAACAAAATTGTAATTTTCTCATCAAAGAGTTGTCATAAATTAGAAAGATAGAGATTTTAGAAGAGTGAATTTTCATTAATTGAAGGGCTAGATGGTGTTGACAAAAATCAATCTCTTAAGTTAGAATGGTAGTTTTGATTAAGAGATAAAATGGTGTGAGTAAAAATACCATTAGGTCACAACATCCTCTAATAAGAACTCAACCGATGCCTTTTTTTAAAACAGCTAAAAGATACACCATCACCAAAAAAAACAAAACAAAAAAAAAAAAAGCAAAGACAAGCATACACATGCTATCTTTTTTAAGGCTTTTGTGATCAGATAAAACAAAACATGGGTGAGGAGCTGCTTCTTCAACACTCTGGCTTTATGATGATAACAAATACTAAAATAAATCATCTAATTCATTCAAATAAAATAACACCAAAGTTGAGAGAGTTTTGGTGATTTGCAGAGAGTGATACATCCAAGTCCATGCTATAGCATTTTCGCAAAAAATTCCAAAAATTGAACTGCAAATACAAAATCACTTCATTAAGTTAAATTTGCTAAAATTTGCTTCTCAATCCCAAGGTAGTAATCCCAGGTGATGCATGAGACATCATGCCACTGTTTTCCATCATCCATCAAATCTTCCCACAACACTATCATAGTATAATGGTTTTATTTTCAGATTTTTCCTAGGGTGGGTAGTTTATTATTTTGTATTTTCTATTTTTATCCTTCAAAAAACTAACATATTTTAATTAAAGTATACTATTTAAAAATTTTAATGGTATAAGAAAAAAAATTATAACAAATTCCAATTAGAACATCTACAAATGAACAAAATTTGGAAAAAGGGGCTGTAAAATAAATGACAACAAAGAAGAAAATTCAATTGTTTTCCCCATCAGGTTGCCCGTTCAACAGTCAAAACCTTCTCGACCATTGCTCTCGGAGCATATTTACGCCGATCCCCAAAAATTTCTTTTTATTTTATTGGGATGGAGCCGAGTAATAGTAATTAGTTACACAAAACACAATAATTAATACTCTCCCATTAACACAGGGCTGAACTACCATTGCATTTTTTGGGGGGTAAAACGTAGGTCGAAAGAAAGGAGGACAAGTAAGTTTGCATTTTAGGCTTGTAGAAAGCTGAAATGTAAAGTGAGATGACAAAAATAAAACGGCATCATTTGTCCCACATCAATGAAATGAAGATGGGACTACAACAATGGTGACTGGACCATGATGATGCACAGAGACAAGCCTGGATAAGCACCATGTTCTCTCATTATTATACTCCAAAAAAAAAAAAAAAAACAATAATACAGCTTCATTTCACCCTTTAAACCAGCCCTACAACAACTGACATCATCTGCCAGTGAGATCAAAACTTAGACATGAGGCTTTCAGAAGGATGACAATACTCTTCCATTGCTCACTAGATGTACAGTTGGATCTATATACAAGTTAAGGACAGTATGGTTAATCGGAAAAAATTTCAAACTCAAAAACTCTTCTTCACCTCCAAAGAGCTCTTTTCTGCTCCCATGAAGTGGGGGGGCTCAGATCATATTTTTAGTACTAGTTGTGAAAATGTACATTTGTTGAACGACGCCCTTTCAGAAAGTAGTATCACAAAATTTTCCATCCTTTCTGTTTTGCACTGCTTTCACAGCTGCAACTCTCGCAGCAGTTGCTGCTCGGTTTGCCGCCATTACTGCCTTGTTTACTTGTTCATCCACGCCACCAGCAAGAATTGCTCTTTCAGCACTTCTTCTAGCAGCCTGCAGATTAGGTTAGGAACAACCCAATAAACTCAGATCACAAACCACTCAAAGTTTCACTACACAGAATGAATCAGTGTTCAAAGACTCACATGCACTGCTCCAAGGAGTGCATCACTTGATGGAGGTAAGGGAACCTTAAGGTTGCCACCATCCCATTCACCGCATTTTCTGTCACCAGTTCTGAAAATATAATTGCCATAACCTTGTTTTTGGCCTTCATGCCATGATCCCTCGTAACAGTGGCCATTCGCAAAATGATAAACACCAAAACCATGAATTTTATCTCCAAAATATTCCCCAGCATACCTGTCTCCATTCCTACAAACAGCCAGGACGCTTCATATATCCTTGAATAGAAAAGGGAATGGAATAACAATCAAAAGAGAACACACACTAAATACTAGAAATATCAGTGACTATTTCAAGCGGATCATAGCATAAAGTTTCTAACTTGAATCAAGTATGAAACTGAGAACTGCATACTGAGATGTTCAAGATAACTAATGTTCAGATTTTATGAGCCCATAATGGAAAGGCGATGTCAATAGCAGGGAGGAGTAGGTCGAGAATCAATCAGATGTTCACCAACAACTTCTTCCAAGTCAATGTCTGTCACACAGAAAGAAAGAAAACACCAAATCCACGTCTAATTCAACAGAATCACAAGTTTCCACAAATAAACACCAAGTCAATTGAACTATTCAAACAAGAAACGCTCCATCCTAATGTCACTTATAACACAATTAAAACTTGCCATAACTCTACCTTCAAAAGAACATTAATGAAAAGAACAAGTCACATTTAAAGATAGAATCACCAAATAGATCGCAAAACCATCATAAAAACCACTGTTCCATTCATAACACAATTGACAAACTCTAAAACAAATCAAACCAAAAGTAGAGAAATATCCAAAATTAGAAAGTGAACATTTGTATTACCCCACCCTCACCTGTAATGATAAACACCAAGGCCGTGTGTTACTCCATTTTTGAATTCACCAATGTAGCAGCTTCCATCCGAGCAAGTCTGCATTCCGATACCATGACTCTGCCCACTCAACCATTGCCCAGAATAAGTATCGCCTGTGTAAAATCTAAAAATTCCATAACCATGCCTCAGACCATTCCTATACTGCCCTCTATACCTACTGCCTCTAGCCCAACTTTCGATTCCGTAGCCATCATACTTCCCATCCACCCAATCCCCTTCATACCTCCCACTCCCAATATAATAATAAACTCCACTGCCATTGCACCTTCCTTTATGAAATTCCCCCTCATAAAAGTCCCCATTACTGTAAAACTCAACCCCTTCCTTGATACTCTTCTTCTTCAATTTAAAGTCTATTTGGCTGGTTTCACTCCCAAAATCTGGCTGTTCACCTATGAACCATTGAACAGGTTTCGATCGGGTTCTCGACAACCCAAGTTTCCTCCCACACTCATCAAAAAATTGCTTTAAAGAAGTGAAGCTTTGGTGGATTAGCACCCTGTTCCTTTGCGCAAAAAAAAGCAAAACCGCCACGAAGATCAGAGATAAGAGAAGGTTCTCCGATGCGGGTATCTTTTCCCTGTTAAAAAAAACGACAAGGGTATAGAGAGATAGCAAACAAAGCAAAACCGGAAGGAACCGAGTCGGACCGGAAACGACTCTAGTCGAACCGGGGCGAGCAGTGGTAGAACCGGGTGAGAAATGAGGCTTCTGCTCCTCGAGGTCTTGGTATCCTTGTTCTTCAGGAGTGATCTCGCTGACGGAGGACAAGCTGTGGATGGAAGATCGGATGGTCGGAGAGGACCGGAGAAGCGAAGAATGCGTCCTCGTAAGCTTCGCCTGACTCTTCTGACTGTCCATTCTCCAAATTGTGGGGGTGGGGGGTGGGGGGTGGGGGGTTTCCTACTAAAGCAAAAATCTACCTTGGATTAGTGGGTCCTCCTTAAGCGGCAGAGCCTTGAACATGTACTCTGACGCCGGCTTCATATCTTCCTCCGAGAGTGCTCCTGTGTGTGGAGTAGTGTGTGACTGTGTTTTTTCAAACACTTGGAGAGGGGGGAGGAAGAGAGAGGAGTGGGTAGGGGAGAGAGTAGAGACACGCAAGTAAGGCGGTTCTCTGGGTGCTTTTCTCTCTCTCTACTTTTTTTTATTTAATTCAAGTTTTAGAGAGAGAAAGTGTTCAAAATGGAAGCGGATCTGGGGAGCTGTGACGTTGCGCCGAGCTTTCCGTGTGATATATAGATAATGGGGGGGGTGCAGGAGGGACTTTGGGACAGATCTGGACCGTGGTTTGGTGATCGGATGGTTAAATTTGGTAAGAACAATAACGGCCGTTCGATTTGGTTTTCTTTTGTACTTCGCCGCTATTGACGGGAAGATTTAGTCGTCCGTCGAATCTTGATTCGGCCTTTTCTGCTTTATTGGAGCAGGCCGGCACGTGCCATCACAGGTTTTTCTTTTCCTTTGTTTTTTTTAAGAACAATTTACTGTTTTTTTTTTCCCTCCTGTTTTTCCCTGTTCTTGAAGCATCATAATTTAAAGAGCAGCTGAATTGCTATTTGTATAACGAAATTGTTATTTGTATTAAAAAATAAAAATAATTATAAAATACTTGAAATGGCCTTTTCTACAAAAAAAAGTTTGAAATTCACAAAAAAGGGCATAACAACGCTATGAAAAAACGTTTATACTTGAACCAAAATGCAAGAAAATAACGTTTCGAAGCTAATAAAACGAAGCCCGATGACTATTCCATATACCTAAAATGCTAAAACCATAATATTCTTGGAGAAAAAAATGCAACACCTTAACGATGGCCACATAACAAAAACGCTAAAGTTGTGAGTTTCAGCCATGACTCGCTCGTTAAAATGGTGCTTTTTTGTCATGGCTCGCTCGCTAAAGAGGTGCGTTTTTGCACATTTCAGTTTAAAAAGGGCAAAAATGACCAAAAATGCATCACTTTTCATACGTTCAACCATTTTTTTTGAAAGCTTTCTAAATTCTAAACCCCCTAAATGCGATTTCTAAACAATTGTCTAGCAAAAATCACGAAATGGATGCGGGAGGAGGTGAATAATCGCAAAGACACGGTGCGGGCAAAGGTCCAATGATTAGCCAAGTAAAAAATATGTTCAATCCGAAAAGTTTTTGTTCATGTTTATTAGTTTCGAAAAATGTACATTTTTAGCGATTTTGTTGTGCATAAAAGCTATAGATCTGTTATGGGTAGGTTAGAATAAGCTTTTTGCATTCGTTTTTTCAGTGCAGAAACATTAGATCGTTGCGTTTTGGTGTACATGAAACGCTAATTTGTGCGTTTGACCTATTCCAACGATATAGTGCTACGTTTTGGTTATATCGAAACGTAATGGCACAACGTTGGTGTGAAATTAAACGTTGCGCGATAACGTTTCAGTAAAATCAAAACGTACCACTGTAGCATTTGGCCTACAGTCAAATGTTTGTTTTTAACATTTGACCAAATGTCAAACATTTTTCCTAAGCGTTTGACTGACTGTCAAACTCTGAAAATCAACGTTTGCCTGATAGTCAAACGTTTTTCATATTTTCAGTCAATTTCAACTTATTTTCAAGTTTTAATTTCACATAATATGTTTATATTATTAATTCTCTTGCGTAAATGTTATTTAGGGTGGCGCTAAGCTAAAACCGACTATGGATAGACAGCGTCCCACAGTTTCTGCTACAAGGCAGAAAGTTTCTGTGAGGAGAGGAGGTAGAGGGAAAGGCGGAGGTCGCCATGGAGGCCAATGGACAAACGGGGGTATCATTATTGGAGCCGGAGGTTGAGATAGAGGACGCGACACAGGCGGAGGTGGAGGGGGAGGACGAGGGATTGGCAGATGTCGAGGGTGGAGGTGAAGATGGAAGGATAGTTGACTCATCGTTTCAGTTGAGGGATGAGCAGTATTTTGATACTTCTGATTCCGATGACAATGATGATACTGATGAAGAGTCTCACGAGCAAGAGGAGGAGGAGGAGCAGCCGTAGCACGAGGATCAAGGTGAGGGGCATACTTATGGATGTGACCCTGCTCACCCACACGCTGAGAAGAACGTCTGTTCTCGGTGAAAGATTATCTGCCCAGGCCCGGTCAAAAATTCACTTTCGTGCTATGCGTTCCAAAATCGGAACTCTTGACCAGACCTAGACTCTAGCACAATCGCTATTCCAATCCTTACTTGAAATAACATTGCGCAGGATCTTGGCTTCTACTTGTTCAATTTGCTAAGCAACAATATATTCTTAATTAAAGCGGAAGTTTGAAAAATACTTATTAAAGCGTGTACTTAGGTGATCGCTTATATGAATCAAGACCAGCTGGTACGTTGTGTGGGCAACGAATCAACGAACCAACGATCAGTAAATCCACCACAAACTGCCTGGAGAAAAACCAAATGTTGCCGCCCTCTAAGCCCGTGCAGTACACGCGTCGCCTGGAGGTCCACACGCCACCGTCGGAACCGCCGGAGAGAGAAGAAGCCGTGTGCTACTGCTGGAAAATTCCCACCACCGCCTTGCTTCACCAAAATTGATTTCTGAGGGAGAAATTTCTTAATTTCTCTCTCTAGTTTCTTGAATTATGAAACTTATGAATTGTGTATGTGAATTGCTAATCTCTTGTCTATTTATAGAGTTACAAGAGAGACTCCAAATTAGTTTAGGATTAGCCTTCCTATTAGGTTTGTGTTTTGCTTCAATCCTTTTCCTGGACTGATTCACATCCAACTGACACAAGGATTCACTTATCCTCAATCCAGTTCCTGGTTTGATTCACAACCAATTGACACAAGGATTAATTAACTAATAAATCTACCATTATTAATTTCCCAATACATAATTAATCGTACCACTAACGGATTAATTATGGCATTACCATCCTACACCATAATTGCTTCCGGAACAACTAAATTAATTATTCTTTAATCTTCTAACATCAAAGATATAGTGCTCGTTAATTTATTAATTTACTGATAAAATTAATTAATTAACTTCTTATAATCTGAGATTAGTACCACTCGACCTTTTTCCTATACCGGATATAAGTCCACCAGCTGGATTTAGTATAATAAACATAACGAGCTCATCTCGGTAGCACCATCAACCCGGACACACTGGTACATTGTTTCCTTTCGACAAGCAACAACACACCAATTAAATAAACACGTGTACCTAACCTAACGAGACTATTGATCTCAAATGAACTCACTATTTGGCAGATCAAAGTACACTATGTCTAATTCTCATGCCTGCTCAAGTCTAGGGATTTAGAGATAGAATACTAGGATTGAATAGTCTATTAAATCAGTACAAGACAATTCATCCTAAATGGTCAAGTTCAATATGTCCCGGGCATATCTATATGATTCAATTAGTTTAGACAAACCAATTTCTGAATCACATATAACCTAAACTGACAGTGTATCCAAAATTGTCTTGGTTACGAACCTTATTTATATATTATGTCTTTGAACCAATGATGAGATCTACTGTGTCACACCAGACACCTCATCATCTAATTACATAATATAAATGGACGACATATGTAAAAACATATAAATAATTTAATTAAAACATTTAATCGATATATAAAACTGGGAAATAGATTAATACAAGCAAAACTTTAGTATTTAAACCCAACAATCGGAACCCAGACGACGGACAGTTTGAGCAGGTCGATCCTGCTACAGGTACATGCTCGATTACGATAAATGAAGTTATTTAATTAAAATATTGATTTATTTTGCTATTTAATTTAATTATTTATTTAATTTGAATTTAATATTTGATTTAATTTTTTAATTGATTATTTAATTAATTATTTAATGAATTAGTTTTTTTTTATTTACTTAATCTTAAAGTTGCTATTTAATTGATTATTTGATTTAGTTTGTGAATTGATTATGTAATTGTTTATAGGTTTATTTACATATTTGTTAAATTAATAAATTTAACCAATTATTTATTATTTATTTAATTATTTATTTGTTAAATTAGTTATTTTGTATATATATATATATGAGTTTTAAATTTAGTTAATCCTAGGAAGCGCATTAAGGATGACACGAGTTGGTTGGTTAGAGAGGCTGTTCCTGGTGGCCCTATAGATGATAGTTTGATCCCTAGCTTTTTAGGACACGTTGTATCGAGGTATTGGCAAGAGGGCCAGCCTACCAGATACCATCTTAGGTGCCATAATAGGGAAAATATGTATGATTTGTTTGAGCAGTTGATTGCATCCACGACAGTCGAGGGTTCACAGATTTTGAGTCAGACGGGGCTGGGACATCTTCCTTGCATTATGCACTAGAGCATTGATGAGCCTCTCATTAATGCTTTTATAGAGAGGTGGCAACCAGATACCAATTCATTCCACTTGCCATTCGGAGAGATGACCATCTTACTCCACGATGTGTGGGAGATTCTGCGTATTCCCGTAGATGGTCGCTTGATCACAGATGTGACAGAGTTATCCACCGTACTTTCCCAGTCTATTGGTTTGCTTGAGATACTCCAAAGGAGCGCCTGGAGAAGGAGTTGCACACCAATGGTGGGTTTTCAATGTAGAGAGTGATTGAGAGGTGAATGGAGCGTGCCCGGGATAATTCCGATGTGGCTGCTTTTGTGTTGAGTGTTATTGGGGACTTGTCTATTTACAGATAAAAGTTCCAAAAAGTTTATGCCAGCCCCTGTATTGCAGGTCAGAAAGAGGATGAATCAGGTGGGCCAGGAGGCATGAGGCACCGCGACACTTGCATATCTGTACTATCATTTAGGTGCTTCTAGTAGACATGAGACACAGAGCATGGCAGGGTGCATGACTTTGCTACTTTTATGGATATACGAGCACTTCCCAGATTTCAGACCCCACCCGATGCCCCTCCCATTGTATGGTTCACAGGCACGATCATTGAGGTGGGCAGTCGACACCCACCTTAGTATAGAGCAATGGTTGAGCACTATTCGACGTCCGCTTGACGATATGACCACTGATATGGTAAGTAACTATTTTTTAAAAATAAATATTTTCATTGTATTTGATTTATGTGTTGGATTTGAATATTAAAGTTTTGCTTGTATTAAACTATTTCTCAGTTTATATATCGATAAAATATTTTAGTAAAATCGTTTGTAGGTTTTACATATGTTGTCCAATTTATATTATGGAGTTAGATGATGAGGTGTCTGGTATGACACGTTAGATCTCATCAATGGTTAAAAAACATAATATATAAATGAAGTTCGTAACCGAGTAGTTTTGGACACACTGTCAGTTTAAGTTATTATGTGATTCAGAAATTGGTTTGTCTAAACTAATTTAATCATATAGATATGCCCAGGGCATATTGAACTTGACCAATTAGGATGAATTATATTGTACTGATTTAATAGACTATTCAATCCTAGTATTTTATCTTTAAATCCCTAGACTTGAGCAGGCATGAGAATTAGACATAGTGTACTTTAATCTGCCAAAGAGTGAGGTCACTTGAGGCCAATAGTCTTGGTAGGTTGGGTGTGCGTATTTCGTTGCTTAGTGTGTTGTTGATTGTCGAAAGGAAACTATGTACCGGTGCGTCTGGGGTGATAGTGCTCCCGAGATGAGCTCGTTATGTTTATTATACTAAACCCAACTGGTGAACTTATGTCCGATATAGTAAAAAGGTCGAGTAGTACTAATATCGGATTATAAGAAGTTAATTAATTAATTTATCAGTAAATTAATAAATTAACGAGCGCTATATCTTTGATGTGGGGAGATTAAAGAATAATTAATTTAGTTGTTCCGGAAGCGATTCTAGTGTAGGATGGTAGTGCCATAATTAATCCGTTAGTGGTACGATTAATTAAGTAGTGGGTAAATTGATAAAGTAGAATTAATTATTTAATTAATTATTCCTAAGGGTTAATTAAGTAATTAACAAAGTGAAATTAATTAATTAATTAATCAAGTCTTAAAGTTCAATTGGAATTAGGAAATCTATTTGGATTTGGAAATCCTATTAGATTTGGAACCTAATTGGATTTGTAAACTAATCAAGAAACCAAAACCCATTAGGAAGGTCAATGCTAAACCAACTTGAGATCTCTCTTGTAACTCTATAAATAGAAAAGAGATTAGCAATTCACAATCCACAATTCATAGTTTCAAGCTTTCAAGAAATTTGGAGAGATAAATGTTAGAGAGAGAACTTAAGAAGAATTCTCCCTCGAAGTCTGAATTCTCCCTCAGAAGCTCAGCAGTTTGGATTCCCTCAAGTGGCCTGGGTTGGTCAACTTGATCGCATAAGGTGGCTGGTGGAGTGAAAGATTATCTACCTGGGCCTGGTCAAAAATTCACTTTTGTGCTACGCATTCCAGAATCGAAACTCTTGACCAAGCCTAAGCTCTAGCACAATCGCTATTCCAATCCTTACTTGAAATAACATTGCGTAGGATCTTAGCTTCTACTTATTCGATTTGCCACACAACAATAAATTCCTAATTAAAGCAAATGTTTAAAAATTACCTCTTGAAACGTGTACTTAGGTGGTCGCTTGTATGACTCAAGACCAGCTCGTACATTGTGTGAGCAACGAACCAACGATTAGCAAAACACCATAATTCTACAAAGCCGTCGCCGGAGAAAACCACCGGAGCCGCCGTCACGAGCGCATGAAATCTACACGCCAACCAAGAGCTCCCACTCATCGTCGCCGCACTACCCAAGCGCTATCGGAATTTGGGAAAAGAAACTGGTTACCGATTCTCGAGAAATGGGCCTGCCAAACTTGGGAGAAGATCCGACTTTGAGGGAGAAAATATTAATTCTCTCTCTAGTTTATTAAATTATGAAACTATGAAATTGTGTATTGTGAATTGCTAATCTCTTGTCAATTTATAGAGTTACGAGAGAGACCCCAAATTGGTTTAGGATTGGCCTTCCTAATGGGTTTAGTATTATTAATTAGTTTCCAAATCCAATTAGGTTCCAAATCTAATAGGATTTCCAAATCCAAATCGATTTCCTAATCTCTAGGATTCCCTAATTCCAATTGAACTTTCAGACTTAATTAATTAATTAAATAATCCCATTTTGTTAATTACTTAATTAAATCTTACGAATAACTAATTAAATAATTAATTCTACTTTATCAATTAACCCACTACATAATTAATCGTACCACTAACGGATTAATTATGACACTACTATCCTACACCAGAATTGCTTCCAGAACAACTAAATTAATTATTCTTTAATCTTCTCACATCAAAGATATAGTGCTCTTTAATTTATTAATTTACTGATAAATTAATTTATTAACTTCTTATAATCCGAGATTAGTACCACTTGACCTTTTTACTATAACAAACATAAGTCCACTGGCTGGGTTTAATATAATAAACATATCGAGCTCATCTCGGGAGCACCATCACCCCAAACACACCGGTACATGGTTTCCTTTTGATAATCAACAGCACACCAAGCAACTAAATACACACACCAAACCTATTGAGACTATTGGTCTCAAGTGACCTCACTCTTTGGCAGATCAAAGTACACTATGTCTAATCCTCATGTCTGCTCAAGTCTAGGGATTAAGAGATAGAATACTAGTAATGAATAGTCTATTAAATCAGTACAAGACAATTCATCATAAATGGTCAAGTTCAATATGCCTCGAGCATATCTATATGATTCAATTAGTTTAGACAAACTAATTTCTGAATCACATAATAACCTAAAATGACAGTGTGTCCAAAACTGTCTCGGTTATGAACCTCATTTATATATTATGTATTTTAACCAATGATGAGATCTATTGTGTCACACCAGACACCTCATCATCTAACTACATAATGAAAACAAATGTAAAAACAGATAAACAATTTTACTGAAACATTTAATCGATATATAAAACTGAAAAATAGTTTAATACAAGCAAAACTTTAGTATTCAAACCCAAAAATCTCCCATAAATACTTAAGTTGCGCTTTAAGTATAAAACTACACTAATCCTATAACTACAATAATGACTAGAAAAACAATCATGGCTCTACTAAGTATCTGATCCCCATGCCCTCCACGTGAGTCTCAAAGACTTTTGTCGTCAATGTATTCATGAATAGATCTGCAAGGTTATCTTCCGATGCTATCTTCGCCACGACCATGTCTTCTCTCTTTACCATATCTCGTATTAGGTGGTACTTGCGCTGTGTATGCTTACTCGCATTGTGGGCTCGTGGTTCCTTCGAGTTTGCTACTGCACCGTTGTTGTCACAATACACTGTGATCAACTTCGGCAAGCCAGAATCACATCTAAGTCCACTAGGAAGTTCTTAAGCCACACTTCTTCTTTCGCTGCCTCTGATGCTATAACATACTCAGCCTCTATAGTAGAGTCTGCCACGCATTTCTGCTTGACACTCCGTCATACTATGGCTCCACCTTCCAAAGTAAACACATACCCTGAGGTAGACTTGCTCTTTCGCTGTTGCCTTAGAAATGTGAATCTGTGTAACCTCGGGGCAAAAGCTTAGGCGCCTGATAGACCAACACTTGGTCTCTCGTTTTGCGCAAATACTTGAGAATGCATTTACTACTTCTCAATGAGCTTTCTCGATGTTACTTTTATATCTACATACAATGCCAACAACATAACAGATTTTAGGTCTCATACATAACATTGCATACATGACTGCCGAGGTATAAGGAACTGTCTTTATAGCTTTAGATAGATGCACTCCGTGTCTGAAAAGTACAAAACCTTTTTTGGAGTTCTGCATGTTAAAACGAGCAAGAATCATATCTATGTATGAAGCTTGAGAGAGCGTTAGCGAACGCTTTCTACAATCTCGAATTATCTTGATCCCAAGGATATGTCATGTATTTTCTAAGTCTTTCATATCAAACTATTTGAACAGCCCTACCTTTATGTCTGATAACACTTTCTTATTGGTGCCAATTAGTAAAATGTCATCTACGTAATGCACAAGAAACACCACCGCATTTTCATCATGTTTGCGGTACACACATTGTTCATCCGGGCACTGAGTAAATCCATAGGATTAGATCACCTCATCGAACCAGATGTTCCAAGATCTGGATGCCTACTTAAGTCCGTAAATGGACCTCTTAAGCCTACAAACCTTATGCTTTTGGCATTTTTCAATGAATCCCTCTGGTTGCTGCATGAAGATGGTTTCTTAAAGACTTTCATTAAGAAAAGCTATCTTGACATCCATCTACCATATCTCATAATCTACATGAGCAGTTATGGCCAAGAGAATCTGGATTGACTTAAGCATAACTACCGGGAAAAAGGTTTCCTCATAATTGATTCCCTTTTTCTAAGTATACCCCTTCACCACTTTAAAGGTTTCCACCTTTCCGTCAGGTCCTCTCTTGCGTTTGTAGACCCACTTACATTCAATGGGTTTGAAACCATTAGGTAGGTCCATTAGCTCCCAGACTTGATTGTGGTCCATCGACCCCATCTCGGATATCATTGCCTTTTGCCAAGATTCTGCATCTTTATCTCAGAGAGCCTCATTTTAGTTCATAGAGTCTAGTTTAGACGCACCTGAGATGAAGTCAGAGGCTTCTCCCATGCCAAAGAACCTATCAGGTTGTCTCATAACCCTCCCACTACGACGAGGCACCATCTGTGTAGGTGCGTCTGTTAGATTTGAATACTGAAGCTATGCTTGTATTATACTTTTTCCAAGTAAATATATCTATTGAATATTTTGGTTTATATTTTTTGCATATATTGTCCATTATATTATGTAATTAGATGATGAGGTGTTTGGTGTGACACAGTAGATCTCATCATTGGTTAAAGGCATAAAATATAAATGAGGTTCATAACCGAGATAGTTTTGGACACACTGTCAGTTTAGGTTATTATGTGATTCAGAAAATTGGTTTGTCTAAACTAATTGAATCAAATAGATATGCCCGGGGCGTATTGAACTTGACCATTTAGGATGAATTGTCTTATACTGATTTAATAAACAATTCGTTCCTTGTATTCTATCTCTTAATCCCTAGACTTGAGCAGGCATGGGGATTAGACATAGTGTACTTTGATCTGCCAAAGGGTGAGGTCATTTGTGGCCAAAAGTCTCGGTAGGTTGGGTGCACGTGTTTAGTTACTTGGTGTGTTATGGCTTGTTGAAATGAAACCATGTACCAGTGCGTCCGGTGTGATGGTGTTCCCGAGATGAGCTCATTATGTTTATTATACTAAACCCAGCTGGTGGACTTATGTCCGATATAGTAAAAAGGACGAGTGGTACTAATCTCAAATTATAAGAAGTTAATTAATTAATTTACCAGTAAATTAATAAATTAACGAGCACTAAATCTTTTATGTGGGGAGATTAAAGAATAAATTAAATTAGTTGTTCCGAAAGCAATTCTGGTATAGGATGTGTTAGAGTTGAATACATAAGCTATGCTTGTATTGTATATTTTTTCAGTTAATATATCGATTTATGTTTTGGTTATATTTTGTTGTGCATTATTTGTCCATTTATATTATGTAGTTAGATGATGAGGTGTCTTGTGTGACACAGTAGATCTCATCATTGGTTAAAAGACATAATATATAAATGAGGTTCGTAACCGAGATAGGTTTGGATAAACTGTCGGTTTAGATTATTATGTGATTCAGATAATTGGTTTGTCTAAACTAATTGAATCATATAGGTATGCCCGGGGCATATTGAACTTGACCATTGGAATGATTTGTCTTGTACTGATTAATAGACAAATCATTATTAGTATTCTATCTCTTAATCCCTAGACTCGAGCGAGTATGAGGATTAGACATAGTGTACTTTGATCTGCCAATGGGTGAGGTCAATTATGGCCAATAGTCTCGGTAGGTCGGGTGCGCGTGTTTAGTTACTTGGTGCGCTGCTGCTTTTCGAAAGGAAACCATGCACCGGTACATCCGGGGTGATGGTGCTCCCTAGATGAGCTCGTAATGTTTATTATACTAAACCCAACCGGCAGACTTATGTCCGATATAGTAAAAAGGTCGAGTGGTACTAGTCTCGGAATTAAAGAAGTTAATTAATTAGTTTATCAGTAAATTAATAAATTAACAAGCACTATATCTTTGATGTGGAGAGATTATGAATAAATTAATTAAGTTGTTCCGGAAGCAATTCTGGTGTAGGATGGTAGTGCCAAAATTAATCTGTTAGTGGTACGATTAGTTTTGTAATGGCTTAATTGAATAGGTAGAATTAATTAATTGATTAATTGTTCCTAAGGGTTATTGAGTAATTAACAAGGTGGAATTATTTAATTATTTAATTAAGTCTTAAGTTTTAATTAGAATTACGAAATCCTAGAGATTAGGAATCTAATTTGGATTTGGTTTATCCTATTAGATTGGTTACCTAATTGGATTTGGAAACTAATTAATTACCTAAACCCATTAGGAAGACCAATCCTAAGCCAACTTGGGGTCTCTCTTGTAACTCTATATATAGACAAGGGATTAGCTATTCAAGACACACAATTCAATAGATTTATAATCCACTCTCTCTAAATTTCAAATTTCTCAAGCCAAATAGTTGGTCAATTTTTTCCCAATTTTGGCTGGCACGTGTGGCTTTCTCTCTCCTCCCAGGCAGGGCATGTAGTACACGTTCCAGGTGTGGTGGCGCTGGAATTTTCTGGCAGGTGGATTGTGATGATTAGCTGATCAATTGGTTGCTAGATCGTTACCCACACAACTTGCAATCAAAGTCTTGAGGCATACAAAAGAATCACCTAAGTGTATGGTTTAATATAGCGATTGTGCTAGCATTTAGGCCTGACTAGAGATTCCGATTCTAGAATGCATAGCATGAAAGTGTGTTTCTGGCTAGGCCCGGGCAGATAATCTTTCAATTGGTATCAAATCCTGGTTTTGGGTTTTGTGCTTGTTCGATTTATTACATGGTTTTCTTTGCAGGTGGTTAAGAAATCCCGTCTATTATGGTTACGTTTGTATGCATTAAACTCTGGAACATGTCCGGATTTGATTTTATTATGAATGTTTGTAATAGTATAACCACGTGCTGGAAGCCTCATAGGATTAGATCAAATATGCAGTAGGAATTTTTCTATGTAATTTCGATTATTTAATTTTCCTAGAAAGCCTTGTAGCAGGAGAATTAATTTTTGTAATCGAAGGCGTTATAGTGGGCGACTTGAATTCGTGGGTTTTGGGTTATCATTAATTCATAGAAACCTAGAAAAATCCAGAACGAAATACAAGAAGACCAAATAGCGTAGAAGAAGCGAATGAGGGATTGGTGGCAGGGGGCAACGCCGGCGTCGACTCGCAGGCGAGAGCCACTGCCAGTAACCACCAGAGAACGGCAGCACAGCTGCCGCTCCGTGTAGCAGGTTTACTGCGGGTGGCGCGCCTTGTGCGAGCTGCCCGGTTTTTCTCCAAATTTTGTTTTTTGAAGTTCAAGACTCTTTCCATCGAGTTACGTGGTGGGACACGAGATCAAGGCAGAAGATGGAAGTGATTAAAACCATAATAGTTAGGAAATTTAATTTTCACATTTATTTCCCGTATTTATTGTTTTAATTTTTCTGCTTTAATTTTTATGTTGTATTTTAGATGCATGATTTTAAAGCATGTTGGTTTTATGGTTGCATATAACTTAGGGTTAGTTAATTGCTTGTTAAAATCGAAAAAACCCTCAATTTGGAAATCTAAGTGGGAGCGGATTGGTTTAATATTCCCACAGCCACCATTACGAGTTCATATGCGATGTGGGTGGACTTGCGCATTGGCATTAGGGCCTTCCTCCATTCGGATGAGTCCAACCACGAGATCGCTAGATTATGAATTTCTGAGTAAGATGATAGAGTAAGTTTGACTAGGAGAAATGCGATACTCTCTCCATCTGAGGCGCACTATCCTGAGTAACAAACTCAGAAGTCACGTAATGGCACACACTTAGTGTATGATTTGTAGTATTCCTTCCATCTAGGTTACACTGCTTATTTGTACGGCTGAAAGCACCGACAATTAGCTGCATTGATCAATAGATCGTTTGGTCAGATAGTGTAGTTAATGAACTTGGTTCTTCTCAAATGAATAAGGGTTAGCGTAAACGTCTACACTATCGTGGCTTGCGAGAATCCCGGTGAATGAGATGTTGGTGGATTAAATTATTGTTTTGAGGGAAGTCAATAATTGTTAGAATTTCCTTGTTTTTGAAATTCTAGATTAAACACTAAAACATTGTCTGTTTATTTAATTTACAGTTTTTCGATATGGCATTCAACCCCTTAGCTACTATATTAAAAGACAATAAGTTAACTGGACCTAATTATGTCGATTGGAGTCGTAACTTGGACATTTTCCTTACGGCTGAGAGCACTCCTGTGAGAGATCATGTCATTGACGTGATTAGTAACATCAACAAGGTTGAGGTAATGGGAGGCAAAATCGTTGGTGAAACCTAAGTTGATATTGACCTCCGGAGCTTGCCTCAAAGCTATGAGTAGATTTGGTTAAACTACAACATATGTAAAATGCTGTGTACTTCATCCGAGCTCTTACCAGAGTTGGTGGCAACCAAAAGTCTTTTTCAAGAGAAGAAGTGAGTTTTAGTCGCAGTCAAAGCTTTAGAATCTTCTTCTATGCCTGAGGCTGGAAAGAAGAAGAGAAAGCTCGAGAAAATAGCTCAAAAGGCACGGATTGCGCCTAAGCCAGATATTGCAAAGAAAAAGTCAAAAGACAAGTGCTTCAAGTGTAATAAGACGGGACATTGGAAATCAGATTGTCCAAAGCTTATAGGTACGATAGTTTATGCTTAATTACTGAAACATGTTTAGCGGCGATTCCCACAGATACTTGGTTTGGATTCAGGTGTCACTGACCATGTTTGTAATTCTTTGCAAGGGTTCCCATTGACCCGAAAGCTTAGAGAAGGTGAGATGGATATCTACTTGGGCGACACTACAAGAGTGTCAGTGGAAGCAGTGGGAGTGGTTACTCTAATTTTCGAAAATTCTAGATTAGAGTTGGTTAATTGTCTTTATGTACCGAGTTTTAGAAAGAACCTTGTTTCAGTTTCCAAACTCTTAAAGAACGGTTACAAGTTTATTTTTTCTGATGATTCTGTTATTATTAGAAGAAATGAAAAACTTATTTGTTCTGGTTCATTGATAGATAATTTGTTTGTGGTTAATTCTAACTCCCCTGTTGTGCAAAACATAGAAACAAACAGCTTTTTATCTAACACTAATAAGATGAAACAGCCTTCTGAATTGAATCAAACCAATCTTTGGCATCTCAGGCTAGGTCATATAAACCTTAGTAGGATTCAGAGGTTGGTCAATGATGGACCTTTAGGTTCATTAGAGATTGACAGTTATTCAACCTGTGAATCTTGCTTGGAGGGTAAAATGACCAAGAGACCTTTTAAGACAAAAGGTTATAGGGCCAAGAAAGTACTAGAATTGATTCATTCTGACTTGTGTGGGCCAATGTCAGTCCAAACACGAGGTGGGTTTGAGTATTTCGTGACGTTCACGCATGTCTACTCAAGTTACGGGTACAGTTACCTAATGCGCCACAAGTCCGAGTGCTTTGGCAAGTTCAAAGAGTTTCGGGCAGATGTGGAGAAACATCATGGTAAGAGTATCAAGATACTGCGATCAGATCGTGGTGAGAAGTACCTGTCCCACGAATTTCGAGAATACCTCAGTGAGGTCGAAATTCAGTCTCAGTTGTCTGCACCTGGCTTGCCACAACAGAACGGTGTAGCAAAAAGAAGGAATCAAACTCTCATGGAAATGGTTAGGTCGATGATAAGCTATAGTGATTTTCCGAGTTCGTTCTGGGGATTTGCCTTAGAAACAACGATGTATATTCTTAATCTTGTTCCATCTAAAACCGTGCCTTCAACCCCAGTAGAGTTGTGGAACGGGAGAAAGCCTAGTCTAAGACATCTCAGAATTTGGGTTGCCCAGCGCATGTGCTTAAGACAGATGCGGATAAGTTAGATGCAAGAACATAATTAATGCTGTTTGTAGGATATCCTAAGGGAATGAAAGGTAGTCTGTTTTATAGTCCTAAAGATCAGAAGGTGGTGGTTAGTACTAATGCTAGATTTTTAGAGGGATACTATATCCTAGATCACAAGCCCAAACTTAAGATAGTACTAGAAGAGCTTATGAGACAAACTGATAATCCTGATGCACCAGCACAAGTAGATACACCACACACTGCACAAGATATCACAGATTATGTGCCTACACAGGTGGTGCCTCTGAAGGAAAACTGAACAAGCCCGAGCTAAATCGAAGATCTCACTTTCGTGCAATGCATTCAAGAATCGGAAGCTTTCGACCAAGTTGAGGCTCAAATTAGTTTATCCATGAACGGATATAGGCTTATATTTATTTAATTTATTAATCGAGACACAAAAGATTCAATATTTAATTAAAGCGGAATTTAAAGATACTACCTTTTGAAGCGAAATCCCTTGCTTAAAGAAAACCAAATCTTTGATCGCGATTCCAATAGAAATCCAATCGATTCTCCAAGAACACTTCAAATATTGCGTGGGCAATAATCTATCGAAGCTTACTTAGTTAGCCCACAAAAACCCACTTAGTAGCTTGCCCAAAAAATAATATTTCAAGGCTGCCTAAATATCCTACTCGACTGTGCGCTGGATTTACACCATTTCTGAACCACCAGAAAATCACGCAGCTGCCCAAAAAAAAATATTCTGATCGCCGGGTAGTATTTTCCTCAGCCGCGATCTGGACACAGCCGCTGTGGATCATCAATCGATAGAAAGAGATCAACACAGAAGGTGCGGATCATGCGCGCCAGGAAGAACACACACCCGGAAACCCCCTTCTGCTGCCGAACAGCGGGAATGCGCAAGCTGCTCCCAGTTTGTGGAGCTGCGCTGAAAACCCCCTTCTGCTGACGAACAGCGGGATTGCGCTCCCAGTTTATGGAGCTGCACTGAAACCCCCTTCTGCTGACGAATAGCGGGACTACGCAAGCTGCTCCCAGTTTATGGAGCTGCGCTGAAACCCCTTTCTGCTGCCGAACAGCGGGACTGCGCAAGCTGCTCCCAGTTTATGGAGCTGCGCTGAAATCCCATTAAAACCGGTACTGCGTGATAATGGTCACCAGAATTCAGTCAGGATATTAAGCCTTGAATTTTCGAAAGAGAGAAAGTTCTGGGTGACTCCGAGAAGAATTCAATAATCCAATTTGATTCCCTCTCTAACCCCTTCTCTCTCTAAAGACAACTTCTTGTCTTGCAAGCAAAACTATATATTTTTTTGGTCTAAAGTTATTCTATTTATAGGAGCTCGATTGGAGACCTAATGGGCTCTCGAGTTAGGCCTTAAAATTTGACTTTCGTTGACCGCTAAGTCTTCCCGACTAATCAACTCCAATCGACCTATTTAAATTAATTTATTTAATCCACTTTGTCAATTTAATTTAATCAAACCCTTAGAATTAATTAATTCAAAATCGAATTAATTTCTAAATTCACTTTGTCAATTAAATATTAATTAAACCTTTTGGATTAATTAATTTACCTTGTCGATTAGTCAAACGCATAATCGGTCGTACCACTATCGGACCAATTATGGAACTACCGCTCGAAAATGACTTTACATCGCGCCACAATATTTTATTCTATCTCCCCACATTAAAGATCTAGTGCTCGTCGATTTATCAATTTACTGACAAATTAATTCACTGACTTTTTGGTTTCTGAGATTAGTACCACTCGTCCTTTTATTATACCGAACATAAAGTTCATCAGCCGGGTTTAGTATAATAACTTTACGAGCTCATCTCGGGAGCACCATCAACCCCGTGAACCGGTACGTGGATTCCTCCGACTAGAAACGGCACGTAAGAAGCTAAACACCGCATACCCAACTTACCGAGGTATTGGCCTCAATTGACCTCACTCTTTGGCAAATCAAAGCACACGATATCCAACCCTCACGCCCGTCCCAATCTCGGGATTGAGAGACGGAATACTAGGACCGAATTGACTACGCCGATCAGTATAAGTCAATTCTATCCAAACTGGTCGTGCTCAATATGCCCCGGGCATATCTGTCTGATTTAAACTAGTTTAGATAAACCAATTTCCAAACCACACAATAACCTATACCGATAGTATGTTCAGACTATCTCGGTTACGAGCATACTTTTTATATATCAATACTTTAACCAATAACGGCATCTACTGTGTTTGTCGACACCCCGTTATCTAGTTCTATGATATAAAGGAACAAATTTATACTGAAACAAAATGATATGTCATCTGTGGATATTAGTTTTTGATACAAGCCATAGCTTTTCTGTATTCAAAACTAACAATCTCCCACTAATATTCAAAGCTATGCTAAGAAGTACAAAAACTGTCCAACCCGCTATTACACTGCTATCATAATGAAATCTCCAGAACACCTTTAAGCTCACTCACTTGTCTCCCTCTTTACGATCTCTCGTATCAGGTGGTACTTGCGCTCTATGTGTTTACTCACCTTATGGGCTCGTGGTTCCCTCGAGTTAGCAACTGCACCATTGTTATCACAATAAACTGTGATAGACTTAGGCAACTCAGAAACCACATCTAAGTCCATCAGGAAGCTTCTGAGCCATATAGCCTCTTTCGCTGCCTCTGAAGCGGCAACGTACTCGGCCTCCATGGTAGAGTCCGCCACGCATTTCTGCTTGACACTCTTCCATACTATGGCTTCACCTCCTAGAGTAAACACAAACCCAGAGGTAGACTTACTCTTGTCAAAATCTCCTTGAAAGTCTGAATCTGTGTAACCCAATGGTACAAGCTCCTGCGCTCTATAAACTAGGACATAATCTCTCGTCCTGCGCAAGTACTTGAGAATGCATTTTACTGCCTCCCAGTGAGCCTTCCCAGGGTTACTCTGATATCTGCTAACCCTGCCAATGGCAAAGCAAATATCAGGCCTCGTGCACAACATAGCATACATGAGACTACCCACTGCAGAAGCATAGGATACCGCCTTCATGGCATCTATCTCCTCAGCAGTCATAGGACACTGCCCCTTAGACAAATGCACCCCATGCCTGAAAGGTAGTGAACCCTTCTTGGAGTTCTGCATGTTAAAACGGGCCAGAATCGTGTCTATGTAGGATGCCTGAGAGAGAGTCAGAGAACATCTCCTACGATCTTGAATAATCTTGATCCCAAGGATATGTCCAGCCTCTCCCAAATCCTTCATATCGAATTGCCTGGACAGCCATGCCTTTACGTCTGACAACACCTTCTTACTGTTGCCAATAAGAAGAATGTCATCTACGTAAAGTACTAGAAACACCACCATATCACCATCACGCCTGCGATAAACACACTGCTCATTCGGACACTGAGTGAATCCATAGGACTGGATAACCTCGTCAAAACGGATGTTCCAAGATATGGATGTTTGCATCTTTATCCTGGAGAGCCTCATTGTAGTTAACTGGGTCTGGTTCATGAGCACCAGGGATAAAGTTCAAAGACTCACCAAAACCCATGTACCTCTCGGGCTGTCTCACAACCCTCCAACTACGACGAGGCGCAGCCTATGCAAGAGCATCATCTGTGATAGTGTGTGCAGTCTCTTGTGGTGTGTCTTCCTGTACGTGTGCATCTGGAATAATGGACTCACTTCTAAGCTCTTCCAATACTACCTTGCTGCTCGACTTGTGATCTAAAATATAGTCCTCCTCAAGAAATCTGGCATTGGTGCTGATCACCACCTTCTGATCCTGAGGACTATAAACCACCTCTCGTTCCTTTGGGGTAGCCTATAAACAGCATCACCTTGGATCTCACCTCTAACTTGCCTGCATCTGCCTCGAGCACATGTGCTGGACAACCCCAAATCCTGAGATGTCTCAGACTAGGCTTTCGCCCACTCCACAACTCTACTGGGGTCATAGGCACAGAATTAGATGGCACAAGGTTGAGGATAAAACATGTTGTATCCAAGGCATAACCCCAAAACGAGGTAGGCAACTCACTGTAACTCATCATCGATCTAACCATCTCCATAAGAGTCCTGTTCCTCCTCTCTGCTACACCATTCTGCTGGGGTGTGCCAGGTGCAGACAACTAGGTCTTAATACCCTCCTCTGACAAATAGGTCCTAAATTCACTAGAGAGGTATTCACCACCTCTAGCCTGAACTGACATAGGCCCACGCACGTCAGAATGAATCAAATCTAAAACCTCCTTGGCCCTATACCCCTTTGCCTTGAAAGGCCCCCTCTTGGTTATTTTACCCTCCAAGCAGGACTCACAGGTTGAATAGCCGTCAATATCTAGTAAGTCCAAAGACCCACTATTGACCAACCTTTGAATCCTACTAAGGTTGATGTGACTGAGTCTCAGGTGCCAAAGATAAGTTTGATTCAAAGGGGAAGATTCTTTTCTCTTATTATGATTCGGTGATGAGTTACTAGTTTCTGTGTTTTGCATTGCTGGGGAGTATGTCTTAATTAAAAAACAAATTGTCAACCAATGTACTGGAACATATAAGTTTCTGGCCTTTTCTAATAAATACTGAACCATCAGAAAATGCACACTTATAACCATCCAAAACAAGTCTCGAAACCGAAAGCAAGTTCTTTCGAAAACTAGGTACATAAAGACAATCCTTTAAATGTAAAATAGAGTCTGAAAAATAAAGACAAATAACTCCCACTGCAATTCTCCCTCTCTAAGCAGCCGGGTCACTTGGAACCCTTGCAAAGAATTACAAACGTGATCAGTGGCTCCTGAATCCACACACCAAGTATCCGTGGGAATCGCCGCCAAACACATCTCAGTGACTAGGGAAAATTTACACATACCTCGAGGCTTTGGACAGTCCTTCTTCCAATGTCCTGCTTTGCCACACTTAAAACATTTGCCTTTCGGCTTTTGCTTCGTGGCAATGCCTGCCTTGGGTCCATGATCAGCTCCTGCCTTCTGGCCTCTCTTTCTTTTTTGCTTCCTGGCTTTGGGCCCAGCAGAGGAACCTGAGGGACCAACAGTAGCAAAGGCTTGCTTCTTCTCAGCGAATAGGCCCTCGGCTGACACCAATGTAGTCATGAGCTCGGGGAGTGAATATGAGAGCTTGCCCATATGATAGTTCAACCGAAACTGCTCAAAACTGGGAGGCAAGCTCTGGAGAATGATATCGACCTGGGTCTCCCCATCAATATCACCTCCCAGTACCTCGATCTCAGCACGTGATCCCTCACTGAAGTGCCCTCAGCCATTCTAGCATTCATGAGTTTCCTCATAGCTGACTGCTTGGCTGCCCTGCTTAGGGGGACACTCCTCAGTAAGCACGTACTTATAACCCTCAGCGGTAAGGACAATGTCCAGGTTACGTTTCCAGTCAATATAGTTTGGACTCGTGAGTTTGTTTTGGTTCAAAATGACAGCTAGCGGGTTGAACGACATATCAACTACAACTGAAAAATAACCAGTCAAGTTCCAGTATACTTTTTCGAAAATATTGAAAAATCCTCAGAAAAGAAATATAATCTTCTACCAACATCTCTCACACTGGGATTAACGCAGGTCACGATGGGTGAACGTCTACGCCAACCCACATTCGTTCGAGAAGAACCGAAGTTCATTAATTTCATTATCTGACCAACGATCTTATGATCAATGAAATTAATAGTCGATAATTTTAGCCGTACACGTAGATAGCGTAACCTCAATGGGAGGGATACTATAAACAGTACACTAAGTGTATGCCATTACGTGACTTCTAAGTTTGTTACTTAGGGTACTAATGCGCCTCGGATGGCGAGGGTGTCGCAACTTTTCCCAATTAAACGCACTATAGTCATCCCTTTAGAAATTCATTCCGGTGATATCTGTGATTGAAAACTCATCCGATAGGGAGGAAGGTCTAAGCCAGCACGCAAGTTTAACCACATCACCAATGAACCCGTAATGGAGGCCATGGGGCTATTAACCAACCCGCTCCCACTTAGATTTTTAATTAATTTCAATTCGCCCTGGTTTTCTTGGTTTTCTACGTAATTAGGAATCACCGAAAATTACGATAAACCAAAACCCGGGTTTTCTCGATTTTCTACGTAATTAGGAATCACCCAAAATTACGATTAAACCAAAACCCTACGTAATTAGGAATCACCCAAAATTACGATTAAACAAAAAACCCACGAATGTAATTAAGTTTGAGGATTTTTACATTTTAACATGCAATATCTTAACTATAGATATTCGCACCCATAAAACCGTTGGAGTTTTAATATGCGAATAATCTACCTTAGTTAATTGCACATTACCTTTTAACATGCAATATCTTAACTATGGATATTCACACCCATAAAACCGTTGGAGTTTTAATATGTGAATAATCTACCTTAGTTAATTGCACATTACCTTTTTAAAAACATTTTAGTTTGGTTTTCTTTCATGCAAAATAAAACGAAAATCACACAATCAACGAAAAGACATAAATACGGGAAATTAAAAGAAATAAAATTTCCTGACTATTATGGCCTTCTCTATCGTTGATTCCTTGACGCCTCGATGACACGTCCCGTCGTGTCGCTCCCACTCGTTATTTGGATTCCTCTCGATTCGCCCGGGTTTTCTCGGTTTTCTACGTAATTAGGAATCACCCAATTACGATAAACCAAAACCCGCGAATATAAGTTACCCAAAATAACGTCTTCGTCATAGTACATAAATTCCTACATACAAGGGCGTTTTCTAGGAATTTAAAGACGACATGATTAGATCAAATCCTACTACAAGATTTTTCTAATCCTACACGGCTTCCAGCTCGTGGTTATTACTATTACAGAAATTTCCATTCAAAAATAAACCAAGCCCGGACATGTCCCGGGGTTTATGAATGAAAATTAAATTTCTACCATAATAGCCGGGAAACCAATAACCACCTGTTTATACATTTCGACAAAAATAATAATGCCAAAATAAAGCCGTGTAATAAATCAAACAAGTATAAGACCGAAACCAACGCTCTGATACCAATTTGAAGGAAAACTGAACAAGCCCGGGCTAAATTGAAAACCTCACTTTCGTGCAATGCATTCCAGAATCGGAAGCTTTCGACCAAGCTCAGGCTCAAATTAGTTTACCCATGAACGGATCTAGGCTTATACTTATTTAATTTATTAATCGAGACACAAAAGATTCAATCTTTAATTAAAGTGGATTTTAAAGATACTACCTTTTGAACCGAAGTGCCTTGCTTAAAGAAAACCAAATCTTTGATCGCGATTCCAATAGAAATCCAATCGATTCTCCAAGAACACTTCAAATATTGCGTGGGCAATAATCTATCGAAGCTTACTTACTTAGCCCACAAAAACCCACTTAGTAGCTTGCCCAAAAAGTAATATTTGAAGGCTGCCTAAATATCCTACTCGACTGTGCGCTGGATTTACACCATTTCTGAACCATCAGAAAATCACGCAGCTGCCCAAAAAAAAAATAGTCTGATCGCCGGGTAGTATTTTGCTCAGCCGCGATCTGGACACAACCGCTGTGGATCACCAATCGATTGAAAGAGATCAACACAGACGGTGCGGATCATGCGCGCCAGGAAGAACACACACCCGGAAACCCCCTTCTGCTGCCGAACAGCGGGACTGCGCAAGCTGCTCCCAGTTTATGGAGCTGCGCTGAAAACCCCCTTCTGCTGACAAACAGCGGGACTGCGCAAGCTGCTCCCAGTTTATGGAGCTGCGCTGAAACCCCCTTCTGCTGACGAACAGCGGGACTGCGCAAGCTGCTCCCAGTTTATGGAGCTGCGCTGAAACCCCTTTCTGCTGCCGAACATGAAGGAAAACTGAACAAGCCCGGGCTAAATCGAAAATCTCACTTTCGTGCAATGCATTCCAGAATCGGAAGCTTTCGACCAAGCTCAGGCTTAAATTAGTTTACCTGTGAACGGATCGAGGCTTATACTTATTTAATTTATTAATCGGGACACAAAAGATTCGATCTTTAATTAAAGCGGAATTTAAAGATTATACCTTTTGAAGCTAAGTCCCTTGCTTAAAGAAAAACCAATTCTTTGGCGCAACTTCCACAAGAAATCCGAAGAATATCTCCAATACGAACTCCGAAATAGTGTGGGCTATTGTCTACGGAGTTACCCACGGCAAATCGATGAAAACCCAAGAAACTTGCTTCGCAAGAAACTCAATTAAAAATTGCCCAAACCCTTTTTGCGCAAGAAAGCTGCCGGCTTTGATCACTGGACTACCGATCGGACAGCACAACAGCCAACCGTCTAGTCACGATCTGGACAGTACCACCGGCGGATCACCGACCCAATGTGGAAGAGATCAACGCCGGTAGCCTGGATCAGCACACCGAACTGCTGGTCGGCCCCTGCGCGAAGAGAACCCGCCCAGAAAAATCTGCTGCACGGGCGGAAAAACAAACTGCCCAGCGATCAGACCGGCTTCTTGGCCGGATTCGAAAGCTCACTAAACTGGGTTGAGTTCTCGGTCGAAGAAGAAAGATCCTAGCTGACTTCGAGGAGAGAATTCGAAGAAGAAGAATTTCTCACTCTAAGCTAGACTTTCTCTCACTACCCTTTACTTGGGTGTCAAGTTTCTTAATCAATTTCTTGCCTAATAAGTTGTATTTATATGGAGCTTCTAAGGAGACCTAATGGGCTCTCGAATTAGGCCTTAAAATTTGACTTTCGTTGACCGCTAAGTCTTCCCGACTAATCAAATCCAATCGACCCATTTAAATTAATTTATTTAATCCACTTTGTTAATTTAATTTAATCGAACCCTTAGAATTAATTAATTCAAAATAGAATTAATTTCTAAATTCACTTTGTCGATTAAATATTAATTAAACCCTTTGGATTAATTAATTTACCTTGTCGATTAGTCAAATGCATAATCGGTCGTACCACTAACGGACCAATTATGGAACTACCGCTCGAAAACGACTTTACATCGCGCCATTATTATTTCTTCTATCTCCCCGCATTAAAGATCTAGCGCTCGTCGGTTTATCAATTTACTGACAAATTAATTCACCGACTTTTTGGTTTCCGAGATTAGTACCACTCGACCTTTTATTAAACCGAACATAAAGTTCACCAGCCGGGTTTAGTATAATAACCTTACGAGCTCATCTCGGGAGCACCATCAACCCGGTGAACCGGTACGTGGATTCCTCCGACTAGCAACGGCATGTAAGAGGCTAAACACCGCATACCCAACTTACCGAGGTATTGGCCTCAATTGACCTCACTCTTTGGCAAATCAAAGCACACGATATCCAACCCTCACGCCCGTCCCAGTCTCGGGATTGAGAGACGGAATACTAGGACCGAATTGACAACGCCGATCAGTATAAGTCAATTCTATCCAAACTGGTCGTGCTCAATATGCCCCGGGCATATCTGTGTGATTTAAACTAGTTTAGATAAACCAATTTCCAAACCACACAATAACCTATACCGATGTATGTTCAGACTATCTCGGTTACGAGCATACTTTTTATATATCAATACTTTAACCAATAACGGTATCTACTGTGTTTGTCGACACCCCGTTATCTAGTTCTATGATATAAAGGAACAAATTTATACTGAAACAAAATGATATGTCATCTGTGGATATTAGTTTTTGATACAAGCCATAGCTTTTCTGTATTCAAAACTAACAATCTCCCACTAATACTCAAAGCTATGCTAAGAAGTACAAAAACTGTCCAACCCGCTATTACACTGCTGTCATAATGAAATCTCCAGAACACCTTTAAGCTCACTCACATGGCTCTCTCAAGAATCTAACTCTCATGCCCTCCACATGCCTCTTAAAGACCTTTAGGGTCAATGGCTTGGTGAAAGGATCTACAAGGTTGTCCTCTGAAGCTATCTTGGCCACGATCACGTCTCCCCTCTTTACGATCTCTCGTATTAGGTGGTACTTGCGCTCTATGTGTTTACTCGCTTTATGGGCTCGTGGTTCCCTCGAGTTAGCAACTGCACCATTGTTATCAAAATAAACTGTGATAGACCTAGGCAACTCAGGAACCACATCTAAGTCCATCAGGAAGCTCCTGAGCCATACAGCCTCTTTCGCTGCCTCTGAAGCGGCAACATACTCGGCCTCCATGGTAGAGTCCGCCACGCATTTCTGTTTGACATTCTTTGATACTATGGCTCCACCTCCTAGAGTAAACACAAACCCAGAGGTAGACTTACTCTTGTCCAAATCTCCTTGAAAGTCCGAATCTGTGTAACCCAATAGTACAAGCTCCTGCGCTCTATAAACTAGGACATAATCTCTCGTCCTGCGCAAGTACTTGAGAATGCATTTTACTGCCTCCCAGTGAGCCTTTCCAGGGTTACTCTGATATCTGCTAACCATGCCAACGGCAAAGCAAATATCAGGCCTCGTGCACAACATAGCATACATGAGGCTACCCACTGTAGAAGCATAGGGTACCGCCTTCATGGCATCTATCTCCTCAGCAGTCTTAGGACACTGCTCCTTAGAAAAATGCATTCCATGCCTGAATTGTAGTGAACCCTTCTTGGAGTTCTGCATGTTAAAACGGGCCAGAATCGTGTCTATGTAGGATGCCTGAGAGAGAGTCAGAGAACGTCTCCTACGATCTCGAATAATCTTGATCCCAAGGATATGTCCAGCCTCTCCCAAATCCTTCATATCGAATTGCCTAGACAACCATGCCTTTACGTCTGACAACACCTTCTTACTGTTGCCAATAAGAAGAATGTCATCTACGTAAAGTACGAAGAACACCACCATATCACCATCACGCCTGCGATAAACACACTGCTCATCCAGAGACTGAGTGAATCCATAGAACTTGATAACCTCATCAAAACGAATGTTCCAAGATCTGGATGCTTGCTTAAGTCTATAAATGGGCCTCCTAAGCTTGCATACCTTGTGTTCTTGGCCCTTAGCAATGAAGCCCTCTGGTTGCTGCATAAAGATGGTCTCCTCAAGACTTCCATTAAGGAAAGTTGTCTTGACGTCCGTCTGCCAAATCTCATAATCCATATGAGCAGCTATGGCCAAGAGAATCCGGATTGACTTAAGCATAGCTACCGGGGAAAAGGTCTCCTCATAATCTATCCCTTCTTTCTGAGTATACCCCTTCGCCACAAGCCTAGCCTTGAAGGCCTCAACCCTCCCGTCAGATCCTCTCTTTCGCTTATAAACCCATTTGCACTCAATAGGCCTAAACCCATCAGGAAGGTCTACCAGTTCCCAGACTTGATTTGAGTGCATAGAACCCATCTTAGCAATCATCGCTCTCTGCCAAGAATCTGCATCTTTATCCTGGAGAACCTCATTGTAGTTAACTGGGTCTGGTTTATGAGCACCAGGGATTAAGTCAGAAGACTCACCCAAACCCATGTACCTCTCGGGCTGTCTCATAACCCTCCCACTACGACGAGGCACAGCCTGTGCAAGAGCATCATCTGTGATAGTGTGTGCAGTCTCTTGTGGTGTGTCTTCCTGTACGTGTGCATCTGGAATAGTGGACTCACTTCTAAGCTCTTCCAATACTACCTTGCTGCTTGACTTGTGATCTAAAATATAATCCTCCTCAAGAAATCTGGCATTGGTGCTGACCACCACCTTCTGATCCTGAGGACTATAAAATAAACCACCTCTCGTTCCTTTGGGGTAGCCTATAAACAGCATAACCTTGGATCTCGCCTCTAACTTGCCTGCATCTGCCTCGAGCACATGTGCTGGACAACCCCAAATTCTGAGATGTCTCAGACTAGGCTTTCGCCCACTCCACAACTCTACTGGGGTCGTAGACACAGACTTAGATGGCATAAGGTTGAGGATAAAACATGCTGTATCCAAGGCATAACCCCAAAACGAGGTAGGCAACTCACTGTAACTCATCATCGATCTAACCATCTCCATAAGAGTCCTGTTCCTCCTCTCTGCTACACCATTCTGCTGGGGTGTGCCAGGTGCAGACAACTGGGTCTGAATACCCTCCTCTGACAAATAGGTCCTAAATTCACTAGAGAGGTATTCACCACCACGATCAGACCGCAGTGACTTGATAGTCTTACCCAGATGGTTCTCCACCTCTGCCTTGAATTCTCTGAACTTGCTTAAGCATTCAGACTTGTGGCGCATCAGGTATATGTATCCATATCTAGAGTAATCATCCGTGAAAGTCACGAAATACTCATAACCACCTCTAGCCTGAACTGACATAGGCCCACACACGTCAGAATAAATCAGCTCTAAAACCTCCTTGGCCCTATACCCCTTCGCCTTAAAAGGCCTCTTGGTCATTTTACCCTCCAAGCAGGACTCACAGGTTGAATAGCTGTCAATATCTAGTGAGTCCAAAGACCCACTCTTGACTAACCTTTGAATCCTACTAAGGTTGATGTGACCGAGTCTCAGGTGCCAAAGATAAGTCTGATTCAAAGGGGAAGATTCCTTTCTCTTATTATGATTCGGTGATGAGTTACTAGTTTCTGTGTTTTGCATAACTGGGGAGTAAGTCTTAATTAAAAACAAATTGTCAACCAATGTACCGGAACATATAAGTTTCTGGCATTTTCTAATAAAAACTGAACCATCAGAAAATACACACTTATAACCATCCAAAACAAGTCTCGAAACCGAAAGCAAGTTCTTTCGAAAACTAGGTACATAAAGACAATCCTTTAAATGTAAAATAGAGTCTGAAAAATAAAGACTAATAACTCCCACTGCAGCCACAGAAACTCTGGTAGTATCCCCAAGGTAGACCTGCAACTCTCTCTTTCTAAGCAGCCGGGTCACTTGGAACCCCTGCAAAGAATTACAAATGTGATCAGTGGCTCCTGAATCCACACACCAAGTATCCGTGGGAATCGCCGCTAAACACGTCTCAGTGACTAGGGAAAATTTACACGTACCTCGAGGATTTGGGCAGTCCTTCTTCCAATGTCCCGCTTTGCCACATCTGAAGCATTTGCCTCTCGGCTTCTGCTTCTTGGCAATGCCTGCCTTGGGTCGATGACTAGTTCCTGCTTTCTGGCCTTTCTTCCTCTTTTGCTTCCTGGCTTTGGGCCCAGCAGAGGAACCTGAGGGACCAACAGTAGCCAAGGCTTGCTTATTCTCTGCGAAGAGGCTCTCAGCAGACACCAATGCAGTTATGAGCTCAGAAAGTGAATATGAGAGATTCCCCATATTATAATTCAATCAAAACTGCTCAAAACTGGGAGGCAAGCTCTGAAGGATGATATCGACCTGGGTTTCCCCATCAATATCACCTCCCAATACCTCGATTTCATTGATGCAACCAATCATCTCCAGCACGTGATCTCTCACTGAAGTGCCCTCAGCCATCCGGGCATTCATGAGTTTCCTCGTAGCTGACTGCCTGGCTGCCCTGCCCTGATGTCCAAACATCTCCCTGAGGTTGAGCATCATATCGTAAGCTGAGGTCATCAACTGATGCTGGTGCTGCAGTACACTTGACATGGAAGCCAAGATGTAGCACCTGGTCATCTCATCAGCTTTCTGCCACCTCGTATATGGCTCTCGCTGCTCAGGTGTGGCATCCTCACTGGGCTTAGGGGGGCACTCCTCAGTGAGCACGTACTTATAACCCTCAGCGGTTAGGACAATGTCCAGGTTACGTTTCCAATCAATGTAATTTGGACCGGTGAGTTTGTTTTGGTTCAGAATGACAGCTAGCGGGTTGAACGACATATCAACTGAAAATAAACAAACAATTCTCAGTATACTTTTTCAAAAATATTGAAAAATCCTCAGAAAAGAAATATAATCTTCTATCGACATCTCTCACACCGGGATTAACGCAGGTCACGATGGGTGAACGTCTACGCCAACCCACATTCGTTCAAGAAGAACCGAAGTTCATTAATTTCATTATCTGACCAACGATCTTATGATCAATGAAATTAATAGTCGATAATTTTAGCCGTACACGTAGATAGCGTAACCTCGATGGGAGGGATACTATAAACAGTACACTAAGTGTATGCCATTACGTGACTTCTAAGTTTGTTACTTAGGGTACTAATGTGCCTCGGATGGCGAGGGTGTCGTAACTTTTCCCAATTAAACGCACTATAGTCATCCCTTTAGAAATTCATTCCGGTGATATATGTGATTGAAAACTCATCCGATAGGGAGGAAGGTCTAAGCCAACACGCAAGTTTAACCACATCACCAATGAACCCGTAATGGAGGCCATGGGGCTATTAACCAACCCGCTCCCACTTAGATTTTTAATTAATTTCAATTCGCCCTGGTTTTCTCGGTTTTCTACGTAATTAGGAATCACCCAAAATTACGATAAACCAAAACCCGGGTTTTCTCGGTTTTCTACGTAATTAGGAATCACCCAAAATTACAATTAAACCAAAACCCACGAATTTAATTAAGTTTGAGGATTTTTATGTTTTAACATACACTATCTTAACTATGGATATTCGCACCCATAAAACTGTTGGAGTTTTAATATGCGAATAATCTACCTTAGTTAATTGCACATTACCTTTTTAAAAAACATTTGGTTTGGATTTTGTTCATGCAAAATAAAACAAAAATCACACAATCAACGAAAAATCATAAATACGGGAAATTAAATAAAATAAAATTTCCCGACTATTATGGCCTTCTCTATCGTTGATTCCTTGACGCCTCGGTGACACTTCCCGTCGTGTCGCTCCCACTCGTTATTTGCATTCCTCTCGATTCGCCTGGGTTTTCTCGGTTTACTACATAATTAGGAATCACCCAAAATCACGATAAACCAAAACCCGCTAATATAAGTTACCCAAAATAACGTCTTCGTCATAGTGCATAAATTCCCATATACAAAGGCGTTTTTCTAGGAATTTAAAGATGACATGATTAGATCAAATCGTACTACAAGATTTTTCTAATCCTACACGGCTTCCAGCTCGTGGTTATTACTATTATAGAAATTTCCATTTAAAAATAAAACGAGCCCGGACATGTCCCGGGGTTTATGAATGAAAATTAAATTTCTACCATAATAGCTGGGAAACCAATAACCATCTGTTTATACATTTCGACAAAAATAATAATGCCAAAATAAAGCCGTGTAATAAATCAAACAAGTATAAGACCGAAACCAACGCTCTGATACCAATTTGAGGGAAAACTGAACAAGCCCGGGCTAAATCGAAAACCTCACTTTCTAGCAATGCATTCCAGAATCGGAAGCTTTCGACCAAGCTCAGGCTCAAATTAGTTTACCCATGAATGGATCTAGGCTTATACTTATTTAATTTATTAATCGGGACACAAAAGATTCGATCTTTAATTAAAGCGGAATTTAAAGATTATACCTTTTGAAGCGAAGTCCCTTGCTTAAAGAAAAACCAATTCTTTGGCGCAACTTCCACAAGAAATCCAAAGAATATCTCCAATACGAACTCCGAAATAGTGTGGGCTATTGTCTACGGAGTTACCCACGGCAATGAAGAAAAACTGAACAAGCCCGGGCTAAATCGAAAACCTCACTTTCGTGCTATGCATTCCAGAATCGGAAGCTTTCGACCAAGCTCAGGCTCAAATTAGTTTACCCATGAACGGATCTAGGCTTATACTTATTTAATTTATTAATCAGGACACAAAAAATTAAATCTTTAATTAAAGCGGAATTTAAAGATTATACCTTTTGTAGCGAAGTCCCTTGCTTAAAGAAAACCCAATTATTTAGCGCAATTTCCACAAGAAATCCGAAGAATTCTCCAATACGAACTCCGAAATAGTGTGGGATATCGTCTACGGAGTTACCCACGGCAATACGAAGAAAACCCAGAAACTTGCTTCGCAAGAAACTCAAAAAAAACTGCTGCCCAGAGCAATAATCCAGTCGCCGGATTCCTGCTTATCAAAACTGTCCATCAGCCGTGTGAACTGCTAGAACCCCGACCACGATCTGTACGATAGGACTCACGGATCACCCAGCAAGCAAGAGATCAACGCGAGTCAACCACCGGATCAGCACCCCGAGGCTGGAGCAGTCGGCTGGCTGGAAATCGCACAGCAGCACTCAATAAATCGGGCGGCTGCTGTAAATCAAATACCGAGCAGGATTCCGACAACTCTATAGTGAAAGGGACAATCAGATTGCTCTAAAAATTGAGTGGGCTGAGTTCCTTTACGAAGAAGAAAGTTATCTTGGTCGACTTCGAGAGAAAACTTGACGAGGAAGACACGTTCTCTCTCTAGACCAAACCTTCTCTTTCTAGCCTAAACTTGGCTGCCAAGTTTCTTAGGTTATGTGCTGCCCAATATGTTGTATTTATAGGAGCTTCTAAGGAGACCTAATGGGCTCTCGAGTTAGGCCTTAAAATTTGACTTTCGTTGACCGCTAAGTCTTCCCGACTAATCAACTCCAATCGACCCTTTTAAATTAATTTATTTAATCCACTTTGTTAATTTATTTTAATCGAACCCTTAGAATTAATTAATTCAAAATAGAATTAATTTTTAAATTCACTTCATCGATCAAATATTAATTAAACCCTTCGGATTAATTAATTTACCTTGTCGATTAGCCAAACGCATAACCGGTCGTACCACTAACGGACCAATTATGGAACTACCGCTCGAAAACGACTTTACATCGCGCCATTATTATTTCTTCTATCTCCCTACATTAAAGATCTAGCGCTCGTCGGTTTATCAATTTACTGACAAATTAATTCACCCACTTCTTGGTTTCCGAGATTAGTACCACTCAACCTTTTATTAAACCGAACATAAAGTTCACCAGCCAGGTTTAGTATAATAACCTTACGAGCTCATCTCGGGAGCACCATCAACCCGGCGAACCGGTACGTGGATTCCTCCGACTAGCAACGGCACGTAAGAGGCTAAACACAACATACCCAACTTACCGAGGTATTGGCCTCAATTGACCTCACTCTTTGGCAAATCAAAGCACACGATATCCAACCCTCACGCCCGTCCCAATCTCGGGATTGAGAGACAGAATACTAGGACCGAATTGACTACGCCAATCAGTACAAGTCAATTCTATCCAAACTGGTCGTGCTCAATATGCCCCGGGCATATCTGTGTGATTTAAACTAGTCTAGATAAACCAATTTCCAAACCACACAATAACCAATACCAATAGTATGTTCAGACTATCTCGGTTACGAGCATACTTTTTATATATCAATACTTTAACCAATAACGGTATCTACTGTGTTTGTCGACACCCCGTTATCTAGTTCTATGATATAAAGGAACAGATTTATACTGAAACAAAATGATATGTCATCTGTGGATATTAGTTTTTGATACAAGCCATAGCTTTTCTGTATTCAAAACTAACAGGCAAATCGATGAAAACCCAAGAAACTTGCTTCGCAAGAAACTCAATTAAAAATTGCCCAAACCCTTTTTGCGCAAGAAAGCTGCCGGCTTTGATCACTGGACTACCGATCGGACAGCACAACAGCTAACCGTCCAGTCGCGATCTGGACAGTACCACCGGCGGATCACAGACCCAATATGGAACAGATCAACGCCGGTAGCCTAGATCAGCACACCGAACTACTGGTCGGCCGCTGCGCGAAGAGAACCCGCCCAGAAAACCCTGTGCAGAAAAATCTGCAGCACGAGCAGAAAAACAAACTGCCCAGCGATCAGACCGGCTTCTTGGCTGGATTTGAAAGCTCACTAAACTGGGTTGAGTTCTCGGTCAAAGAAGAAAGATCCTAGCTGACTTCGAGGAGAGAATTCAAAGAAGAACAATTTCTCACTCTAAGCTAGACTTTCTCTCACTACCCTTTACTTGGGTGTCAAGATTCTTAATCAATTTCTTGCCTAATAAGTTGTATTTATATGGAGCTTCTAAGGAGACCTAATGGGCTCTCGAGTTAGGCCTTAAAATTTGACTTTCGTTGACCGCTAAGTCTTCCCGACTAATCAACTCCAATCGACCCATTTAAATTAATTTATTTAATCCACTTTGTTAATTTAATTTAATCGAACCCTTAGAATTAATTAATTCAAAATAGAATTAATTTCTAAATTCACTTTGTCGATTAAATAATAATTAAACCCTTTGGATTAATTAATTTACCTTGTCGATTAGTGAAATGCATAATTGGTCGTACCACTAACGGACCAATTATGGAACTACCACTCGAAAACGACTTTTCTTCGCGCCATTATTATTTCTTCTATCTCCCCGCATTAAAGATCTAGCGCTCATCAGTTTATCAATTTACTGACAAATTAATTCACCGACTTCTTGGTTTCCGAGATTAGTACCACTCGACCTTTTATTATACCGAATATATAGTTCACTGACCGGGTTTAGTATAATAACCTTACGAGCTCATCTTGGGAGCACCATCAACCCGGCGAACCGGTACGTGGATTCCTCCGACTAGCAACGGCACGTAAGAGGCTAAACATCGCATACCCAACTTACCGAGGTATTGGCCTCAATTGACCTCACTTTTTGGCAAATCAAAGCACACGATATCCAACCCTCACGCCTGTCCTAATCTCGGGATTGAGAGACGGAATACTAGGACCGAATTGACTACGCCGATCAGTATAAGTCAATTCTATCCAAACTGGTCGTGCTCAATATGCCCCGGGCATATCTGTGTGATTTAAACTAGTTTAGATAAACCAATTTCCAAACCACACAATAACCTATACCGATAGTATGTTCAGACTATCTCGGTTACGAGCATACTTTTTATATATCAATACTTTAACCAATAACGGTATCTACTGTGTTTGTCGACACCCCGTTATCTAGTTCTATGATATAAAGGAACAAATTTATACTGAAACAAAATGATATGTCACCTGTGGATATTAGTTTGTGATACAAGCCATAGTTTTTCTATATTCAAAACTAACAGAACAACGGGACTGCGCAAGCTGCTCCCAGTTTATGGAGCTGCGCTGAAATCCCATTAAAACCGGTACTGCGTGATAATGGTCACCAGAATTCAGTCAGGATATTAAGCCTTGAATTTTCGAAAGAGAGAAAGTTCTGGGTGACTCCGAGAAGAATTCAATAATCTAATTTGATTCCCTCTCTAACCCCTTCTCTCTCTAAAGACAACTTCTTGTCTTGCAAGCAAAACTATATATTTTTTTGGTCTAAAGTTATTCTATTTATAGGAGCTCGATTGGAGACCTAACGGGCTCTCGAGTTAGACCTTAAAATTTGACTTTCGTTGACCGCTAAGTCTTCCCGACTAATCAACTCCAATCGACCTATTTAAATTAATTTATTTAATCCACTTTGTCAATTTAATTTAATCGAACCCTTAGAATTAATTAATTCAAAATCGAATTAATTTCTACATTCACTTTGTCGATTAAATATTAATTAAACCTTTTGGATTAATTAATTTACCTTGTCGATTAGTCAAACGCATAATCGGTCGTACCACTATCGAACCAATTATGGAACTACCGCACAAAAATGACTTTACATCGCGCCACAATATTTTATTCTATCTCCCCACATTAAAGATCTAGTGCTCGTCGATTTATTAATTTACTGACAAATTAATTCACCGACTTCTTGGTTTCCGAGATTAGTACCACTCGTCCTTTTATTATACCGAACATAAAGTTCACCGGCTGGGTTTAGTATAATAACCTTACGAGCTCATCTCGGGAGCACCATCAACTCGGCGAACCGGTACGTGGATTCTTCCGACTAGCAACGGCCCGTAAGAAGCTAAACACCGCATACCCAACTTACCGAGGTATTGGCCTCAATTGACCTCACTCTTTGGCAAATCAAAGCACACGATATCCAACCCTCACGCCCGTCCTAATCTCGGGATTGAGAGACGGAATACTAGGACCGAATTGACTACGCCGATCAGTATAAGTCAATTCTATCCAAACTGGTCGTGCTCAATATGCCCCGGGCATATCTGTGTGATTTAAACTAGTTTAGATAAACCAATTTCCAAATCACATAATAACCTATACCGATAGTATGTTCAGACTATCTCGGTTACGAGCATACTTTTTATATATCAATACTTTAACCAATAACGGTATCTACTGTGTTTGTCGACACCCCGTTACCTAGTTCTATGATATAAAGGAACAAATTTATACTGAAACAAAATGATATGTCATCTGTGGATATTAGTTTTTGATACAAGCCATAGCTTTTCTGTATTCAAAATTAACGGCCTCGTCGTAGTGGGAGGGTTTTGAGACAGCCCGACAGGTTCATTGGCGTGGGAGAGGCCTCAGACCTAGTCCCAGGCACGCCTAAGCTTGACCCAGTAAGCTACAATGAAGCTCTCAAAGATAAAGATGCAGAATCTTGATGAAAGGCAATGATATCAGAGATGGGGTCAATGGAACACAATCAAGTCTAAGAGCTTGTGGACCTACCTGATGGGTTTAAGCCCATTGGATGCAAGTGGGTCTACAAATATAAGAGAGGACCTGACGGAAAGGTGGAAACCTTTAAAGCTAGGTTGGTGGTGAAGGGGTATACTCAGAAAGAGGGAATCGATTATGAGAAAACCTTCTCCCTGGTAGCCATGCTTAAGTCGATCCGGATTCTCTTGGCCATAGCTGCTCATTTAGATTATGAGATATGACAGATAGATGTCAAGACAGTTTTCCTAAACGGAAGTCTTGAGGAAACCATCTTCATGCAACAATCAGAAGGATTCATTGAAAAAGGCTAAGAGCATAAGGTTTGCAAGCTTAAGAGGTCCATTTATGGATTTAAGCAGGCATCCAGATCTTGGAACATCCATTTTGATGAGGTACTCCAGTCCTACGAATTTACTCAGTGTCCGGATGAGCAATGTGTGTACCGTAGACGTGATAGAAACTCGGTGGTCTTTCTTGTGCTTTACGTAGATGGTATTCTATTGATTGGCAACAACAAGAAAGTGTTATCAGACGTAAAGGCATGGCTATCCAAGCAGTTTGATATGAAGGACTTAGGGGAAGTGAGCATATCCTTGGGATCAAGATAATTTGAGATTGTAGGAAATGTTCATTAACACTCTCTCAAGCTTCATACATAAATATGATTCTGGCCCATTTTAACATGCAGAACTCCAAAAAAGGTTTTCTACCTTTCAGACACAGAGTGCATCTATCTAAAGAACAGCCTCCCAAGACTGTTGAGGAGATAGAGGCCATGAAGACAGTTCCTTATACTTCTGCAGTAGGAAGTCTCATGTATGTCATGTTATGTACGAGGCCTGATATCTGTTATATCGTTGGCATTGTAAGTAGATATAAAAGTAACCCCGGGAAAGCTCATTGGGAGGTAGTAAAATGCATTTTCAAGTATTTGCGCAGAACGAGAGACCAAGTGTTGGTCTATCAGGCACCTGAGCTGGTATAGATTTCCAAGGTGACAGGAACAAGAGCAAGTCTACCTCAGGGTATGAGTTTACTCTGGGAGGTGGAGCCATAGTTTGGCGAAGTGTCAAGCAGAAATGCGTGGCGGACTCTACCATGGAGGTAGAATACGTTGCCGCATCAGAGGCAGTGAAGGAAGCAACGTGGCTCAAGAACTTCCTAGTGGACTTAGATGTGATTCCTGGTTTACAGAAGTCTATCACAATATATTGTGATAACAACGGTGCAGTAGCAAACTCAAAGGAACCACGAGCCCACAAGGCGAGTAAACATATACAGCGCAAGTACCACCTAATACGAGACATCGTAAAGAGGGAAGATGTGGTCGTGGCTAAAATAGCATCGGAGGATAACCTTGCATATCCATTCACGAAGATATTGACTTCAAAAGTCTTTGAGGCTCACGTGGAGGGCTTGGGAATCAGATACTTAGGAGAGTCATGACAGTTTTTCTTGATATATAGTAGCAGAGTGTATAGGAGTTGAATGTAGATGTATACTTAAAGCACAACTTAAGTATTAGTGGGAGATTGTTGGAGTTGAATACATAAGCTATGCTTGTATTGTACATTTTCCCAGTTAATATATCGATTTATTTTTTGGTTATATTTTGTTGTGAATTATTTGTCCATTTATATTATGTAGTTAGATGATGAGGTGTATTGTGTGACATAGTAAATCTGATCATTTGGTTTAAAGACATAATATATAAATGAGGTTCGTAACTGAGATAGCTTTGGATTAACAGTTGGTTTAGGTTATTATGTTATTCGGATAATTGGTTTTTCTAAACTAATTGAATCATATAGGTATGCCAGGGGCATATTGAACTTGATCATTTGGAATGATTTGTCTTGTACTGATTTAATAGACAAATCGTTATTAGTATTCTATCTCTTAATCCCTAGACTCGAGCGAGCATGAGGATTAGACATAGTGTACTTTGATCTGCCAATGGGTGAGGTCAATTGTGGCTAATAGTCTCGGTAGGTTGGGTGCACGTGTTTAGTTACTTGGTGTGCTGCTTGTCGAAATGAAACCATGTACCGGTGCGTCCGGGGTGATGGTGCTCCTAAGATGAGCTAGTAATGTTTATTATACTAAACCCGGCTATTAGACTTATGTCCGGTATAGTAAAAAGGTCGAGTGGTACTAGTCGCAGAATTAAAGAAGTTAATTAATTAATTTATCAGTAAATTAATAAATTAACAAGCACAATATCTTTGATGTGGGGAGATTATGAACAAATTATTTAAGTTGTTCCGTAAGCAATTCGGGTGTAGGATGGTAGTGCCAAAATTAATCCGTTAGTGGTACGATTAGTTTTGTAATGGGTTAATTGAATAAGTAGAATTAATTAATTGATTAATTATTCTTAAGGGTTAATTGAGTAATTAACAAGGTGGAATTAATTAATTAATTAATTAAGTCTTAAGTTTCAATTAGAATTAGGAAATCCTAGAGATTAGGAATCTAATTTGGATTTGGTTTATCCTATTAGATTGGTTACCTAATTTGATTTGGAAACTAATTAATTACCTAAACCCATTAGGAAGACCAATTCTAAACCAACTTGGGGTCTCTCTTGTAACTCTATATATAGACAAGGGATTAGCTATTCAAGACACACAATTGAATTGATTCATAATTTAAGAATCTAGAGAGAAAAAATCCTAGAGAGACTCTAAATTTTGGATTTCTCAATCCAAATAGTTGGTCAATTTTTCCTAATTTTGGCTGGCATGTGTGGCTTTCTCTCTCCCCCCAGGCAGCGCGTGTAGTACGCGTTCTAGGTGTGGTGGTGGTGGAATTTTCTGGCAGGGGTATTGTGGTGATTAGATGATCAATTGGTTGCTAGATCATTGCCCACACAACATGCAATCAAAGTCTTGAGGTGTTGGAGTTGAATACATAAGCTATGCTTGTATTGTACATTTTCCAAGTTAATATATCGATTTATGTTTTGGTTATATCTTGTTGTGCATTATTTGTCCATTTATATTATATAGTTAGATAATGAGGTGTCTTATGTGACACAGTAGATCTCATCATTGGTTGAAAGACATAATATATAAATGAGGTTCGTAACCGAGACAGCTTTGGACAAACTGTTGGTTTAGGTTATTATGTGATTTTGATAATTGGTTTGTCTAAACTAATTGAATCATATAGATATGCCCGGGGCGTATTGAATTTGACCATTTAGAATAATTTGTCTTGTACTGATTTAATAGACAAATCGTTCTTAGTATTCTGTCTCTGAATCCCTAGACTCGAGCGGGGCATGAGGATTAGACATAGTGTACTTTGATCTGCCAATTGGTGAGGTCTATTGTGTCCAATAATCTCGGTATGTTGGGTGAGCGTGTTTAGTTGCTTGGTATGCTGCTGCTTGTTGAAAGGAAACCATGTACCGGTGTGTCCGGGGTGATGGTGCTCCCGAGATGAGCTCGTTATGTTTATTATACTAAACCCAGCTGGTGGACTTATGTCCGGTAGAGTAAAAAGGTCGAGTGGTACTAGTCTCAGAATTAAAGAAGTTAATTAATTAATTTATCAGTAAATTAATAAATTAACGAGCACTATATCTTTGATGTGGGGAGATTATGAATAAATTAATTAAGTTATTCCGGAATAAATTCTGATGTAGGATGGTAGTGCCAAAATTAATCCGTTAGTGGTACGATTAATTTTGTAATGGGTTAATTGAATAGATAGAATTAATTAATTGATTAATTATTCCTAAGGGTTAATTAAGTAATTAACAAAGTGGAATTATTTAATTAATTAATTAAGTCTTAAGTTTCGATTAGAATTAGAAAATCCTAGAGATTAGGAATCTAATTTGGATTTGGTTTATCATATTAGATTGGTTATCTAATTGGATTTGAAAAATAATTAATTACCTAAACCCATTAGGAAGTTAGGAAGACTAATCCTAAACCAACTTGTGGTCTCTCTTGTAACTCTATATATAGACAAGGGATTAGCTATTCCACAATACACAATTCAATAGATTCATAATTCAAGAATCTAGAGAGAGAAAATCCTAGAGAGAGAAAATTTCTCTCTCTAAATTTTAGATTTCTCAAGCCAAATATTTGGCCTATTTTTTCCCAATTTTGACCGGCACGTGTGGCTTTCTCTCTCCTCCCAGGCGGCTCGTGTAGTACACGTTCCAGGTGTGGTGGTGCTGGAATTTTTCGCCAGGTGGATTGTGGTGATTAGCTGATCAATTGCTCGTTAGATTGCTGCCCACACAGCATACAAAGTCTTGAGGCATACAAGAGAATCACCTAAGTATACGCTTCAATGGGTAATTCTTATGTTTCTGCTTTAATTAAGAATTTTTTGTTGCGTAATAAATTGAATGATTGCAAACCCAGATCCTGCGCAATGTTATTTCAAAAGGGTTGGAATAGCGATTGTGCTAGCATCTTGGCTTGGCCAGAGATTCTGATTCTGGAATGCATAGCACAAAAGTGAGTTTCTGGCTAGGCCCGGGCAGATGATCTTTCAAATTATTGTTTTGAGGGAAGTCAATAATTGTTAGAATTTTTTCTCAAAATTCTAGGCTAATTAACTGAAATATTGTCTGTTTGTTTATTTATAGTCTTCGATATGACATTTAATCTGTTAGCTACAATATTGAAAGACAACAAATTAACTTGTCCGAACTGTGTTGATTGGAGTCGTAATTTGGATATTGTCTTAACGGCTGAGAGCACTCCTGTGAGAGATCATATCATTGACATGATTAGTAACATCAATGAGGTTGAGGTAGTGGGAGGCGAAATTGATGGTGAAACCAAAGTCGATATTGTCCTCCAGAACTTTCTTAAAGCTATGAGCTGTTTCGGCTGAACTACACCATAAGTCAATTATTGTGTACTTCATCCGAGGTCTTAGCAGAGTTTGTGGTGGCTAAAAGTCTTTTTCAAGAGAAGAAGCGAGCTTTAGTCACAGTCAAAGCTTCAGAATCTGCTTCTAAGCCTCAGGCTTGAAAGAAGAACAGAAAGCTCAAGGGAATAACTCAAAAGGCATAAATTGTGTCAAAGCCAGAGATTGCAAAAAAGAATCCGAAAGGCAAGTGCAAGTGCAATCAGACGGGACATTGGAAATCAGATTGTACAAAGGTCAAAAGTACGACAGCTTCTGCATTTATTACTGAGACATGTTTAGCGGCGATTCCCACAGATATTTGGTGTGTGGATTCAGGTGCCACTGACCATATTTGTAATTCTTTGCAAAGGTTCCAAGTAACCCGGAAGCTTAAAGAATGCGAGTTGGAAGTCTACTTGGGCGACACTACAAGTGTGTCAGTAGAAGCAGTGGGAGTAGTTAGTGTGATTTTCAAAAATTATAGATTAGAATTAGACAATTGTCTTTTTGTATCGAGTTTTAGAAATAACCTTATTTCGGTTTCTAAACTCTTAAAGAATGGTTATAAGTTTATTTTTTCTGATAATTCTGTTGTTGTTAGAAAAAATGGCAAACTTATTTATTCTGGTTCATTAGTAGACAATTTTTTTGTGGTTAAATCAAACCGTTGGTGTGTGTGCCCTTTTGAGGGCCATTTATGTAAATAAACTTTGAGGGTTATTTATGTAAATAAGACATTTTTCTTTTGATTGATTATTTATCTGATGAGTTAATTTCATGTAATTATATTCTTGTGCATATTGAATTTCATGAAATCGATCCGCCAATAGAAACACTCCATGGACTTTTAGATATTGAGTGATTCTTTTGAGTAGTACTCGTACGAGGATCCTTAGACCAGAACTCACTGCATAGTCTTAGGTGAATTATAGTGTGCTTTGACATATGCCTAACGGGACCGTAACAGGTTGCCAAGTACGGGTATGATTGGGTACACTATGAGTCACGCTAAGGTATGTATGTGAAGTGATGGGACTACAAGTCTCTCTTAAATGAGAGAAGATATCTTGGCCACTTGATAGTGAACTGAGAAGTGCATGGCCGTGCCCAAGAAATGATAAGGGTTATCATTTGCTTGATTAAGTTCAGTGTCACTAAGAGATCAAGTAAAACGTTTAGCTATATAAGGATGATTGGTTCCATGCCTTATGCTAAAGTGGATATCAGTGTAGATGACATTACGCATTATACTCGGAAGGTTGTGTTGAATCACCATTCGACCCTCCGTTCTGAATTGTGTAGTCATTATGTCTTGCTAGAGACCACTAATGATTTATGGATTAATTAATGAGATTAATTTATTCATTGTCAATTTGGAATGGGCCTACAGGATCGCACATAAGTGAGTTCGATGATTCAGAATTAATTAAATTACCTGTATTAAGTATAAGAGTTATACTTCAATTGATAAATATTTAATTAAATATTATTAAAGAGTATTATGGTATTAATTAAGAGTTAATTAATTACCTAGGAAGAATTAAATTGGGCTGACAAATCAAGGGACCTAATTGTGAATTGAGGTTCTTGACCCATCAGCTTGATCCATGGGTCAATGGGTTGATCCATGGTGTTGGTTAAACCCAACTCAGGAAATAATTAATTATTAAGAGATAAGTGAAAAAAAAAACTCTTTTATAAAAAGAGCAAGACGTATCTCTGAGAGAGTGATTCTTTTGAAAACTAATTCTGTTTTTGAAACACGAGAAACAGTTTTTGAGAAATCTCTCTCTCTCTCTCTCTCTTCCAAAAGGATTCTTCCAGAGAAAAATCGTTTTTCTCTTTTGCAGGCAACATTTTTGGCTAGCACCAATTCTGATAGGCTCCAGTGCAATATCGTAGAGACAATTCGCGTGAATTGTTGGTGAACGCAATCTTCTCAAGGGAGCCAGGCAACGAGCGCAACCGATTACGCTTTAAGGGTAAAACTCGGTTTCACATGAATTTAGGCTATTATGTAGCATGATTTTGGAAACATGCATGCCTAGATCCTAACACAAACTCCCCTTTCGTGCAAAATATAAAAGTAAATGGCGCATCAACTACCACTAATATGAAAAAAAACATCTGAAATGAATCAAACCTATCTTTGGCATCTCAGGATAGGTCACATAAACCTTAGTAGGATTCAGAGGTTGGTCAATGATGGACCTTTAAGTTCATTCGAGATTGACAGCTATTCAACCTGCGAATCTTGCTTGGAAGGTAAGATGACCAAGAGACCTTTTAAAGAAAAAGGTTATAGAGCCAAAGAAGTAATATAATTGATTCACTTTGACTTGTGTGGACCAATGTCGGTCCAAGCACAAGGTGGGTTTGAGTATTTTGTGACATTCACATATGATTACACAAGGTACAGATACATTTACCTAATGCGCCACAAGTTCGAATGCTTTAGTAAATTAAAAGAATATCGAGTAGATGTGGAGAAGCATAATGGTAAGAGTATCAAGACACTACGATCAGATCGTGGTGGTGAGTACCTATCCCACGAATTTTGAGAATACCTCAGTGAGGTCGAAATTTAGTCTCAGTTGTCTGCACCTGGCACACTAATGCAGAATGGTGTAGCAGAAAGAAAGAACCACTCATGAAAATGGTTAGGTCGATGATGAGCTATAGTGATTTGCCGAGTTCGTTATGGGGGTATGCCTTAGAAATGACAATGTACATTCTGAATCTTGTACCATCTAAAACCGTGCCTTCACCCTACAGAGTTGTGGAACGGGCATAAACCCAGTCTAAGACATCTCATAATTTGGGGTTGTCCAGCAGATTTGCTTAAGTTAGATGCGGCTAAGTTAGATGCAAGAATGGAAGTGATGCTGTTTGTAGGATATCCTAGAGGGACGAAATATGGTCTGTTCTATAGTCCTAAAGATTAGAAGGTGATAGTTAGCACTAACGCTAGGTTTTTAGAGGAAGACTATATTCTATATCACAAGCCCAAGAGTAAGATAGTACTAGAAGAACTTTTGAAGCAATCTGATAATCCTGATAGACCAGCACAAGTAGATACACCACACACTGCACAAGATATCACAGATGATGCGCCTACACAAGTGGTGTCTCGTCATAGTGAGAGAGTTTTAAGAAAGCCTGGTAGGTTCATTAGAGTGGGAGAAGCCTCTGATTTCATCCAAGGTGTGCCTGAACCGGACCCTGTGAACTACAATGAAACTCTCTGAGATAAAGGTGTAGAATCTTGACGAAAAGCAATGATATCCGAGATGGGGTCGATGGACCATAATCAAGTCTGAGAGCTTGTGGACCTACCTAATGGTTTTAAACCCATTGGATGTAAGTGGGTCTACAAATTCAAGTGAGGACCTGATGGAAAGGTTGAAACCTTTGAAGCTAGGCTTGTGACGAAAGGGTATACTCAGAAAAAGGGAATCGATTATAAAAAAACCTTCTCCCCAGTGGCCATGCTTAAGTCGATCTGGATTCTCTCGGCCATAGCTGCTCATTTAAATTATGAGATATGACAGATGGATATCAAGATAGCTTTCCTTAATGGAAGTCTTGAGAAAACCATCTTCATATAACAACAAGAGGGGTTCGTTGAAAAAGGCCAAGAGCATAAGGTTTGCAGGCTTAAGAGGTCCATTTATGGACTTAAGCAGACATCCAGATCTTGGAACATCCAGTTTGATGAGGTGATCCAATCCTATGGATTTACTCAGTGATTGGATGAACAATGTGTGTACCGCAAACATGATGGAAATGCAGTGGTGTTTCTTGTGCTTTACGTAGATGACATTTTACTAATTGGAAACAATAAAAAAGTGTTATCAGATGTAAAGGCATGGCTGTCCAAATAGTTTGATATGAAAGACTTAGGAAAAGTGGGACATATCATTGGGACCAAGATAATTCGAGATTGTAGGAAACGTTCGTTAACACTCTCTAAAGCTTCATACATAGACACAGTTCTTGCTTGTTTTAACATGCAGAATTCCAAGAAAGGTTTTCTACCTTTCAGACACGGAGTGCATCTGTCTACCTCAGGGTATGTGTTTACTTTGGGAGGTGGAGCCATAGTTTGGTGGAGTGTCAACTAGAAATGCATGGCGGACTCTACTATGGAGGCTGGATAGGTTGCAACATCAAAGGCAGTGAAAGAAGCAGTGTGGCTCAAGAACTTCCTAGTGGACTTAGATGTGATTCCTGGTTTGTAAAAGTTGATCACAGTGTATTGTGATAATAACGGTGCAATAGCAAACTCAAAGGAACCACAAGCCCACAAGGCGAGTAAACATATAAAGTGCAATTACCACCTAATACGAGACATCGTCAAGAGGGAAGACGAGGTCGTGGATAAGATAGCATCGGAAGATAACCTTGCAGATCCGTTCACGAAGACATTGACTGCAAAAGTCTTTGAGGCTCACGTGGAGGGCATGGGGATCAGATACTTAGGAGTGCCATGATAGTTTTTCTAGGTGTATTGTAGTTGTAAAGATTAATGTAGTTTTATACTTAAAACACAACTTAAGTATTAGTAGAAGATTGTTAGATTTGAATACTGAAGCTATGCTTGTATTGTCCATTTATATTATGTAATTAGATGATGAGGTGTCTGGTGTGACACAGTAGATCTCATCATTGGTTAAAATACATAATATATAAATGAGGTTCGTAACCGAAACTGTTTTGGACACACTGTCGGTTTAGGTTATTATGTGATTCAGAAAATTAGTTTGTCTAAACTAATTGAATCATATAGATATGCCCAGGGCATATTGAACTTGACTATTTAGAATGAATTGTCTTATACTGATTTAATAGACAATTCGTTCCTTGTATTCTATCTCTTAATCCCTAGACTTGAGCAGTCATGAGGATTAGACATAGTCATTTGTGGCCAATAGTCTCGGTAGGTCAGGTGCGCGTGTTTAGTTGCTTGGTGTGTTGTTGCTTGTCGAAAGGAATCCATGTACCGATGCGTCCGGGGTGATGGTGCTCCCGAGATGAGCTCGTTATGTTTATTATACTAACCAGCTGGTTGACTTATGTCCGATATAGTAAAAAGGTCGAGTGGTAGTAATTTCGGATTATAAGAAGTTAATTAATTAATTTATTAGTAAATTAATAAATTAATTAGCAGTAAATCTTTTATGTGGGGAGATTAAAGAATAAATTAAATTAGTTATTTCGGAAGAAATTTTGGTGTGGGATGGTAGTGCCAAATTAATCCGTTAGTGGTATGATTAATTTTGTAGTGGGTTAATTGAATAAGTATAATTAATTAATTAATTATTCCTAAGGGTTAATTAAGTAATTAACAAAGTAGAATTAATTAATTAAGTCTTAAGTTTCAATTAGAATTAGGAAATCCTAGAGATTAGGAAATCTAATTGGATTTGGATTATCCTATTAGATTAGTTACCTGATTGTATTTGGAAACTAATTAATTACCTAAACACATTAGGAAGGCCAATCCTAAACCAACTTGGGGTCTCTCTTGTAGCTGTATATATAGACAAGGGATTAGCAATTCCATAGGATACAATTCATAAGTTTTCAAGACAAAAAAAAATTAGAGAGAATTAAAATTCAGCTCTCAAAGTCAGATTTCTCCTCCCTGTGAGGATGCCCAATTCCCGAGATGAAGCTCCAGGGATCAAATATTTTCTCCCGGCGGCACGTGGGACATCGAGCGGTGACAGCGGCGGTGCTGGAATTTTTTGGCGAGTGGATTATGGTGATTTGCTAATCAATTGCTCGTTAGATTGTTGCCCACAAAATATACGTGTTAGGTTTGAATACTAAAAAGCTATTGCTTGTATGAAAAACTAATATCCACAGTTAACATATCAATTATGTTTCAGTATTAAATTTGTTCCATTATATCATAGAAGTAGATAACGAGGTGTGGAAAGACACAGTAGATCTCATTATTGGTTAAAGTATTGATATATAAACAGATACTCGTAACTGAGATAGTTTGAACATACTATCGATATAGGTTAATATGATATGGAAATTAGTTTTTCTAGACTAATTAAATCATACGGATGTGCTCGGGCATATTGAGCACGACCTGTTCGGGATTGATATAACTTGTACTGATCGGCGTAGTTAATTCGATCATAGTATTCTAATCTCTTAATCCCTATATTGAAGCGGGCATGAGAGTTAGATATTGTATGCTTTGATTTGCCAAAGGGTGCGGTCAATTGAGGCCTAGATCTCGGTAAGTTAGGTATCCAGTGTTTAGCTTCTTTCTGTGCCATCGCTAGTCGAAGGAATCCATGTACCGGTTCGCCGGGTTGATAGTGCTCCAGAGATGAGCTCGAAAGGTTTATTATACTAAACCCGACTGGTGGAATTTATGTTCGGTGTAATAAGAAAGTCGAGTGGTACTAATCTCGGATACCAAGAAGTCGATGAATTAATTTGTCAGTAAATTTATGAATCAACGAGCACTAGATCTTTGATGTGGGGAGATAGAAGAATAATAAAGTGGCGCGAAGTAATTCATTTTTGAGCGGTAGTTCCATAATTTGTCCGTTAGTGGTATGACTAATTATGCGTTGGACTAATAGACAAAGTGAATTAAATAATCCTAAAGATTTGATTAATATTTAATTGACAAAGTGGGTTATACGAAATAATCCTAAGGGCTCAATTAATATTTAATTAACAAAGTGGGTTAAGAAATTAATTCTAAAGTTTCGATTGGAGTTGATTATTCTAGGGAAGACTAAGAAAGTCAATGAAAATCCAACATTAAGGCCCAACTCAAAAGCCCGCTAGGTCTCCCTTGAAGCTTCTATAAATAGATTAAGTAATGCCTTGAAAACTCAATAATTCAAGTCTTGCCTCCTTAGATAAAGAAACACCTAGAGAGAGATTTTAGATATATTCAAGAATATTTCTTGAAGTCGGTGTATTCTCTCCCAGAAACACGTGAGCTTGTTTTTTTGTTGACCTGGAAAGTATCCGGTGAGGCAAGAAGTTCTGGTGTGAACAGTGATTCTGGCGTGAACAGTACCCAATAAAACAGTGATTCTGGCGTGAACAGTCTGTGAAAATAGTGATTCCTGCGTGAAATAGTTCCCCCATGAACAGTTATTCCGACATGAACAGTATCGTGAATAGTGATTCCACGTGAACTGTGTTTTCCTATGTGGACTTGGTTTTCGTTGGATCTTTAGATCTGACGATAGATCTGAGTTCCGAGAACTAGATCTATTCATTTGGAGTTCGTTTCAGGAGAGACCTGATAGATTGGGTGATTTCTAATCAGATCTGATTTTTGTTTTCCTGACGGGTTTTCTTGTTAGAGTTTTCGGGCTAGTTAATCTGGTAGGTAGTTGCCCACACAACTTCCAGATCTATCTCGGTGTCATTTGAGGGATTCTTTGGTGGTTTTCGCAACCAAAGTTTCAATTTTTTTTGTTAAAATTCTTTCTTTTTTCGATTTTGGGTGATTCCTAATTGAAAAGAAAATTCATTTATTAGACAAAGTTCTTATCTTTTAATTTTGGGTGATTCAAAATTAAAAAGAAAAGATCTTTTCTTGTGGGTTTCACATTTCAGGATTTGGTATTCTTATTTGTGAGGAACACGGGAGTAGAGGATTGTCCGTCGATAAATGTGCTTTGAATATATCACAAGCACCTCTCTTTGTTAAGAGGAACTTAAAGCGTTTCGCTATTTTCTGGCAATGTTTCAATGCAGCACTGATATTGTGAAACTCTCGATCAATCTGAAAATGCCCACTCAAATCTACTGCAACCTCAAGTTCCACAGCCTCCTCCTGATCCTCCTGTACCTCATCATCATATTCTTCCTCCTCCTGATCCTTCTGCTCCTCATGAACCTCCTGATCATACTCATCATCATCATCCTGTATATACATACATAAATTAAAACGCAACACTTTAACGATTCTCATAGACAAAAATGCACCCAAAATTAAATTTGTAATAGTACAAATGCAACACTTTAACGATTCTCATAGACAAAAACGCACCCAAATTTAAATTTGTCATAGTACAAACGCAACACTTTAACAGTGTATGATGCAATAAACGCCACAAATATTAAATTTCAAGTGTCAAAAATGCTACAAATATTACATTCATTATATATGAAACACACCCATAATTACATACATTCACAACATAGAAAATGCACCAAATTTTATATTACACTTGTAAAAAATGCAAAGATATTTACATACTATCATTAAGAAGTGCTACAAATATTAAATTAAATACATATGAAAGGTAGCAAGATTTAGTTTTGTATACGCATAAACGCAAAAATTTTACAATTTCAGTATACAAAAACGCTAGGAATTTTAAATTCATGGTATATAAAATGAAACAGATTTTATGTTACCATGTTAAAACCGCTGAGAATTTTAAATACCATCATTATAAAACGCAACGAAAAAATGAGCGAACCATGGACAAAAAGCTAAAGTGCAGCATTTCTACCTATGGTTAACATCAATTTTATGTGTTTACTGTACAAATTTCAAAAAAATATACATTACAAATAAAAAACTTACCATTTCATGATGATTCTCATGCTAATACTTGTGTGGACTTCAAGAAAACGATTGCCCGAACGTTTTTGTTGTGAAGGATTTGTTTGGATTTGATTTTTGGAGTGTTGTTTTGAATTTTTGGAAGGTTTTGGTTCAAAGGTTATACTTGTAATTTTGCCACATTTTTTGTGATAGAAATAGTAATTCTATTATACAAATACCAAGTCCCTTTATGGAATTTTGATTCCATTTTACTCGTTTCAAAATTTTATTTCTAAACTAGGGTTAAAAACTTGTCAAGTTATTAAACTTATTTAGTAGTATTTTTTTTTGTCACTAAATTTTTTGACTCCACAAACCAATCATTGAACTCTCAAAATATATTACTTCATATATTTCCTTTAAAAATCAGTTTTGACTTAAATAGAAAATTCAAAAACGTTTTAAGATTAGGAAACAACTTTTTAAATATGATAGAAGTTTATTTTCCTAATTTTATTAAGATTGTAATTGTAGTAGGTTTCCAATTCTATTTGTACAACTCTTATAAATAAATCAAAGTGGTTTCAGAGAAAGACACATAATTTTCTCATAATTATTTCTATTTTCTAAGGTTTTGTAATGGTATTAAAGCCATGTTAACTTTCCTAGGGTTTTTCTCTTGTGATTTGGTGGTGGTGGATTTCTACTAACCCCAGCCAGCATATTTGTGTCTTGGTTTATGGTTCGTGTTTGGAGTGATTTTTTGTCACATTGATCGTTGGTTTCGGGTGTCGCAAGTTGACCACGATTGCTTCCCTTCATTGCGGCCTATTCACAGTCGTATTTCGACAGCAGCAGAATGACAAGCATTTATTGATCGTTTGGTTTCTTGATTGTTTCTCTTGTTTGGTCATAATGGAAGAATCTTCTGAGTTTGGTGTGAAATCAAGTTTGTCGAGTGGTAGCAGTGGGTTTAAGAATCACAAAAGTATTACCCCTTATGATTTGAGTGTTGCCGATCATCCTGGTTTGTTGATCTTTCATGTGCAGTTCAAGTGAGACAATTATGAAGAGTGGTTGCGTGCTTTTAGACGTTTTATTAAGGCTCATAAGAAGTTTGGGTTTCTTGATGGTACTTCGGAAAAACTAAAGGCGGATGATCATTTGGAAGCAGATTTGTATGCAAATCATTATCTAATAACGTCTTGGATTATGAACAATATTGAATCCACGTTGACCTCTCAAATTTTGGATGAGAAATTGGCTAGTAAATTGTGGTGCACACTTCAGAAATGGTTTTCTGCAGTCAATTTCACTCGTATTCGACAGTTAAGAACAGAGATTGGAGCATGCACGAAGAAGGGTATGAGCATTGTTGCCTATTACAGGCGGTTGGAAAAATTATGGGAACAATAGGCTGTTTTGAAAAAGTTCCCACATGTCATTGTAATGGATGTTCTTGCAACTTGGAAGCCTAGTTTTTTGAAAAAACGAGAAAAAATTAAGGTACGCCAGTTTTTGATCGGGCTTGATGCCTCGTTGTATGGAATGCAACACAACAATATTCTCTCTTTAGAGCAATTGCTACTATGGATTATGTCTACTCCATTATGGTTCAAGAAGAAAGGTTGCGTACGTTGGCCCCGGGAAATGACATGCAGAAAGGATATGAATTCATGAGTTTTACTATTCAGACTGCAACACAATTTTCAAAAACCGCTTCTCTAGTAATTCAGCCGAGTGCCGTCGCTCTCACCCTCAGTAGCCGCAGCATCGACGGTGATTCTGGCGGCGGATCCGGTAGTGGCTGGTCTGGCGGCGGTGGGTCAGCAAATCTGGTGCATAAGACTGCGAACCGTTTGGTTTGCTTCCATTGTGGTAAGCCTGGTCACATGCAGGCAACTTGTTAGGATCTTGTTGGTTATCCCCAGGGGTGTGAACGTGGTCGTGGAGGTGGAGGACGTGGACTTGATGATTGTGGTGCAAGTGCAAATACAGTAGTGATAGGAGCTAGTAGCATAGCCGCTTCAGCTTTGGCTGGGCTGAGTAGCTCTCAATGGGAAACCATCATCCAAACAGTTAATTCGTCCAAATTTTCCTTTAGTAAGCGCACTACTAATGTGTAGATGTATGATAGTGGTCCAACACGTCATATGTCAGGTTGCATGGAATTTTTCTCTGACATAGTTGATATTCCTGAATGTCCCATTGTTTTGCCCAACAGAATGACAATTAATGCTCACAAATCCGGGACTATCCACCTGAGTTCCACCTTGAAGTTATTTGATGTGTTATTTGTTCCATAATTTCAGTGCCATTTGATTTCTTTATATCAGCTGATATCCCAATAGGGATGTACAATGCAGTTTAATGATGATTTTTGTGTGATTCAGGACTGTAAATCGAGGAAGGTGATTGGAATGGGTGAGCTAGTGGGGGGACTCTACTACTTCAGGGAAATAGTCACTGCAGCTGCTTTTCAAGTGATTTCTGTTCCAGCTGACGTTTGGCATCAACAGTTGGGACATCATTCGTCTAGTGTTTTCGAGAAATTTTATTTGGATTATTCTAGTTCAGGGTCTGGTTCAAAAACTACATCTTCTGATGTGCGTTTCCAAACTAAACAGTCTCGTATTACTTTTCCTTTAAGCAGTAATAAAAGTGATACATTTTTTAGTTAATTCATTGTGATGTGTGGGGTCCTTATAGAGTCCAGCTTCTTGTGGTTCTCATTATTTTTAACGATTGTGGATGATTTTTCACGTGGTTTGTGGATTCATTTGCTTCAAGATAAGACGCAAATGGCTTCTACTTTGCATAATTTTCTTGCTATGGTAGAACGCCAGTTTGATACTAAAGTTAAAGTGGTTCGTAGTGACAATGAGAGTGAGTTCTTGAGTTTAAGTTGATATTTTCAGTAAGCATGAATTTTGCATGAAACATCGTGTGTACATACTTCCCAACAGAATGGTAGAGTTGAACGTAAACATCGACATATACTCAATGTTGCTCGTGCATTGCTTTTTTAGGGCAATCTTCCCATAGAGTTTTGGGGTCATTCTGTTCTCACTGCAAGTTACCAGAATAATCATACTCCAACACATGTTTTGGGAAACAAGACTCCATTTGAGTTGGTATATGGGAGAACTCCACCCCATGGACATCTGCGGGTGTCTAGTTGTATGTGTCATGTCTGTAATCATGATCGTGAAGGTGATAAATTCGCAAGTCGAAGTCAGTGTTGCATATTTGTTTGTTATCCTCCGGGGAAAAAAGGTTGGCGTGTTTTTTAGCTTGAGAAGCAAAGTTTCTTGGTGTCTAAGGATGTTGAGTTTAATCAAACTATTTTCCCATATCGCACCCGAAAAGGATTTGTTGGTAGTTTCAGAAGATCCATGGTTTATTGATGAGGATACTGGCATGACCATCCCAGTGGGACCACCTACGCACACCGCCAGGACGCCGTGCCAGCCCACCGTCGCGCCACCTCCATTCGCAGCCGCGGTGGACCGGTAGCCAAAAGAGCCACCGCCGGACCAGTCTTTCATTTCGGTGGTGGCACCACACTTGGTCGGGCTAGATCCGGCAGCTGCACAGTGGGAGCTTTCTACGTCTTATGTTCCTGTTGAGTTTTTGGGTTGTAATCATCGAACTAAACTGCCATCTACCAGATTGCATTATTTTGCTTCACATATTTTTCCCCCTCCCCCCAAGTCATCTGCTACTCACTCTGATCCATCATTTTTCTCAGGTATACCTTACCCTATAGCTAATTATGTAACTTGTAATTCTTTTTTTGCTACGCATAGAAATTTTATGGCAGTTGTCTATTCACTTGTTGAGCCTTAATCTTTTGCTGAGACGGCTGTCCATTCTAAGTGGCGCATGGCCATGCAGGAAGAGATCCAAGCTTTGGAGAAGAATAAAACATGGGATCTTATGTCACTTCCATTTTGGAAGCGAACTATAGGGTGTAAGTGGGTTTGTAAAATTAAATATAATTCTGATGGTACGATGGAGCAGTTTAAAGCACGTATTGTGGTTCTTGGAAATAGACAGGTGGAGGGTTTAGATTATTAAGAGACATTTTCTCCGGTTACAAAAATGATTTATGTTCGTGTGTTTTTGGCAGTTGTAGTGGCTAAGAACTGGTAGCTTCATCAAATGGATGTGCACAATGCTTTCCTGCAAGGAGATCTTGAAAAAGAAGCCTACATGCAGCTACCTTCGGGCGTTTGCGTGCAAGCCTCAGGCTTTGTCGTTTGCGGTGCTCTTTGTATGGTTTTAAGCAGGCTCCCAGGTGTTGGTTTGCCAAACTTGCTACTGCTCTCAAGTGGTATGGTTTCACCTAATCTTATTCTGATTATTCTTTATGTTTTCATCAGCATGATACTGTTTTTTTGATGTGTTGGTTTATGTGGATGATCTGATTGTTGTTGGGAGTAGTAGCTCTGCTATTGCTACTTTCAAGAAATATTTGAGCAGTTGTTTTCATATGAAGGATTTGAGACTTTTAAAATATTTTTTTTGTCTGAAAGTTGCTCGTAATGCCACAGGTACTTTTCTCTGTCAGTGAAAATATGCCTTGGATATTGTGGCTGAAGTTGGGTTGTTAGACAGTAAGCCAGCTGATTTTCCCCTTAAGCAGAATCATCATCTTTCTACTAAAGTGGGGGATCTTCTCCAAGATCCTGCTCCTTATCAGCATTTAGTTGGAAAGTTGATAAACTTATCTGCTACTCGTCTGGATCTTGCTTATTCTGTGAATCTGCTAGCACAGTTTATGAGGCAGCCTCAAGTTCCTCATTGGGAGGCAGTTCTTAAAGTTGCGCAGTATTTAGAAAATACTCCTGGCCAAGGGATTGTGCTTCGTGCTTCTTGTTACTTGCAATTGTATGCATGGTGTGATTCTGATTAGGCTGCTTCTCCAACTACTCGTCGGTCACTCACTGGTTAGTTTATCCAATTTGGTCAATCTCCTGTCTCTTAGCGTACAAAGAAACAGCAGACGGTGGCCCGGTTGTCTTCCGAAGTAGAGTATTGTTCTATGGCATCCACGGTTTGTGAGATAAAATGGTTGAAGTGTTTATCATGGTCTTTGGGTGTTGCGCACAAACAGCCTGCACATTTGTTTTGTGATAGTCAGCCTACTTTACATCTTATTGACAATCCAGTGTTTTATGAGCGTACTAAGCACATTGAGGTGGATTGTCAATTTGTCAGAGATGCATTCTCCAAGGACTAATTTCGACATCTCATGTCTCTTCTCAGACTCAACTGGCTGACATCTTTACTAAAGGTTTAGGGAAACAACAGTTTGAGTTCTTTATTGGTAAGTTGGGCATTTGAAATCCACATGCTCCAACTTAAGGGGGAGTGTTAATATTAGGAAATCAGTTTGTAAATATGGTAGAAGTTTATTTTCCTGATTGTATTAACATGCAATTGTAGTAGGTTTTCAATTCTGTTTGTACAAACTCTTATAAATAAATCAAAGTGGTCTTAGAAAAGACACATAGTTTTCTTAGAATTATTTCTGTCTTCTAAGGTTTAGTCAGAACTGTTAGTTTTTTAAGGATAAAAAAAGTAAATCAAAGAAGAAAAAAAAAATTTGTTACCACAGGGATTCTGAGGCTGCGTTCTGTAATATCCAGAAAGAGTCGACACTTCATTTGGTTCTGAGGCTGTGTGGAGGAATCACTAAACCGTCTTTGACGGCCTTGGCTAGGAATTACAACCAGGACAAGATAATCTGCCTCAAACGCTATGCTCGATTGCATCCTCGTTCTGTTAACTGCTGGAAGAAAAAATGTAGGCACAACAACCAATTAAGGCCAAAAAAAAAAAAGATCAAGTGGACGGACCTTGCAATTTTCTTCCAACGAGTTTGAGGCTAGAAGTGATGGATTATATTGTTTTCAAACTTTCTTGTTACCACTTGCTACAGATATGAATTGTGTTATTGCCTGTTGGTACCACGATTCTATAACCCTGAAGCTTCACTCGACACCGATGAATGGCCTCCCCCCTCCCCTTCTGTTTGTTAGCAGTTTAGGAATATTTTTTTACCTTGGTCAAAATAATTTTTTTAGATTTATTTTTTTGTCCCTAAAAACCTAACAGTTTTTTAATTCTCTTTTAGGTCAAAACTGATTCTTAATGGAAAATATCAACTAATATATTTTTAGAGTTTAATGACTGAATTGTCAAAGTCAAAAAGTTCAGTGACCAAAAGTACACTATTGAATAAGTTTAATGAGTTGTTAAGTTTTTAACCCTTTAAACTATCGAAAGTTTGATTAAATATTTAATTTGAAATCTGAGAGATCAAGTTTGAAAATTGAATATATTAAATTAGGTTATTTGATAATACTAAAAAAGATGTTTGAAATTCAAATATGAAATATGAAGTTGAAGTTCGAATTCTAAATTTTGAACGGTAAATTATAAATAAATTTATAAAATTAAATATATTTAAATTCGAAACTAAATTACCTTATTTTAAAAAAACTATTGGATACGTATTTTTAATTTATATAATATAATTTTTAAAATGTATAATTGTTTACTTTTTATGCTTATAATTGTTTACTTAATAATATGAAATTCTATTAAATATCAAATTTTAACACTAAATTAGACTTTCTTTATTCTTTTAAAACTAAAATATTAATTAAAATAAATATCAAATTTTAATAAAAATTTATAAAGAAATAACCAATCACATCATAAATTATTTTTTATTTATTTAAATGATAAAAATATTCTTTTAGAAAAACATTTTATTGAAATATTTAAAGAAAAAAATAAAAAAATGATAAAAAATGAAGAAAATAAAAAAATTAAAAGTAATTCATTTTAGTAATAAGTGAAGACAAATCACTTATTTTTAAACTAAAAATTATACTTAAATTTCAAACTCATTTTAATATAGCACTTAATCAATTGAGATTAAGGTACTGTTTGATAAAATTTAATCTGAGATCTGAAAACTGAAGTTTGAAGTATGAATGTTGAATTGAATAAGTGACTGAATTGAATGACTGAAAATAAGGAGTGTACATGTCTGAATCTGAATATTGAATGGAGTTTAATTGTTTGATAATACTACATGTCTGAAGTCTGAATAGGACTCTTTTTTACCATTTCGTACATTCATACAAATAGTATATAAATTTATTTTTTAACAACTGTATTAATTTAATTATATTAAAATTTATCAATAAAAAAATATAAATTCAATTAGAATTTTATCATGATTTTGAAAATTTAATTACATAATATTTTAAAAATAAATAAAACAAAAAAATAATATAACTTGTCAATTAAATTTATAAAATTTTTAAAAATATATAATTTAATGATGGCGAGAATCGGAGAGTGACGCACAGGGGGGAGGAGGGACGGAGGGAGGAAGTGTGTGTTTGTGTTTTGGTAAAAAAGAAAAAGAAGGGTGAAGGATAATTTTGACAATAAAAAATTTTATTTAAATGGTGAAGACTGAGCGTATTGTTTTCAGTATTAAGTGATGAGTAAACCACTTAATTAGAGATAAAGAGTTTGAACTATTCATTCAGACGTCTGAATGACAAAATACGTTATCAAACACACATAAATAAATAAGTATTTAATCTATTAAGAATATGTGCTGAATAGAGTTATTAAACATAGTCTAAGTGTTGAATTGGTTTATCAAACAAAACCTAAGTTTGATTATAAAAGTTAATTTTGTTTTTAAAGAAAATACAAATTTAATTGATTAAGTTGATGTCTTTAAATTTATTCAATAAAAATAATAAAATTGTGCAGTTATTTTCAATCATTATTTAGTAGTATTAGAGCTATATTATAATATGTCATTTGAAAACTGACAAGACAACATTGGCTATAGTGGGAAATAATGGACATTCAGGGGCACCACATTAAGTGTTTGTTTGATAAAATAATTCAGTACTTGATCTAAATAGATTCAATACTTATTTAAATGAGTGTGTTTGATAAGTCATATTTTCATATCTGAATTAAATAACTCGTCTGAATCTATTAGTTTAAATTTATTATTTTTAATTAAGTGATTTCCCTATCACTTAAAACTGAAGACTGAACATGCTTAGTATTTCAGGTTTAAGTATTTTTTTTTAATACCAACACTGTCATTCACCCTCTATTTTCTTTTTTACAATTCAGTTTCAATTCTGTCGTCACCTCCTCGCACAGTTCTGCCGTCGGCTCTTTCTCGCCTCCTACACAATTCTATCATTGTCTATATTATCGTTTTTTTTTTTTTTGGCATCAAGTCAAGTTAAAGATAACTATCCCCAATTTTTATTCTCATATAGTTTGTCCTTTTTTATTATTTATTATTATTTTTTTGGATTCTTTGGGATTGATCTTTTCTTGTGGGGATTAGTGAAAGAATTTATGGTTTACGTTGTTTAAGTAATTGATTCTTTGAGGTTTTCATTCATTCACAGTTTCATATTATATTTACTGTTTCCTTCCATTCTTCTATAATGCCGGTTTTGTGTGCCATTTTCTTTCTTTGAATGTATGAGATCATAAAACTTTCCTAATCAAAATTTGTAGTATAACTTGAATTGAGGGGGTTTGGTATAACTTGGATTATGATTTTGACTCTCCTTCCTCATTTAGAGATACAGAAGAAGTTATTCATTTCTTAGATGCCAGTTTAGCTGCTAGGGCTGAACTTTTGCTTGTCATGAATAATGGAACATGATCTGATATGATCAAATTTGCATTTTATTCTTTCATAATTTACATACTAAACAAAGGTCTTTAAAATTTAGATGATTAATTTGTGGCTAGGCAATGAAGCTTTTGTTATATCGAACTCAATCACCCTATGCTTCCTTGGATTCACTGTTATCTGCTGGGAGAGATTGCAGTTGATAAGAGATATTGAAGTATACAGACAAACTTCTAAGATTAAGCACATCTTTTAACAATTTTGATTGATAGAGTAGGTGAAAGGAAGATTTTGAAGCAACCACTCATGGTATAGAGACACAGTCTTTTGGTGAAGTGTGATTCATTTGGGTGTGCAACCTAAATGAATCATAAAAGGAAAGTGCTTAGATAGCCATAATTGAACCCGAAGGTAGGATGTAAGGTGGGAATGTGTGAATACTGAAAAGTTGCTTGTATGAACACTATTTCTCAGTTTATATATAGATTGAAATTATTTTAGTTAATTATTTCATATTTACATATGACGTCCCTTTATATCAGATGACTAGATGGTGAGGTGTTTGGTGTGACACAGTAGATCTCATCATTGGTTAAAGTTATGATATATAAATATGTGCTTGTGACTAAGACAGTTTGGACATACTGTCGGTTTTAGGTCATTGTGTGTTTCTGAAATCGGTTTGTCTAAACTGATTGAATCATACAGATATGCACGGTGCATATTGAGCAGGACCGATTATGATTGAATTAACTTTTACTGATTTTTTGTAGTTAATTCGAACCTAGTATCTAGTCTCTTAATCCATAGACAAGGACAAACACGAGGATTGAGCATAGTATACTTTAATCTGCCAAAGAGTGCAGTCGCATAAGGCCTATATAGTTAGTGGGTTGGGTGCAAGGGTTTAGTTGCTCGGTGTGCTGTCGCGAGTCAAAAGGAAACCGTGAACTAGTGCACCAGAGTGATGGTGCTCTCGAGATGAGCTCAAAAAGTTTATTATACTAAACCCGACTTGTGGACGTAAATTCTGATATAGTAAAAAGGTCGAGTGGTACTAATCTCAAATGAGAAGAAGTTGATTAAATTAATTTATGAGTAAATTAATAAATTGACGAGTATTATATCATTGACGCTGGGAGATAAACAAATATGTAATTAAGTAGAACTGGAAGAATGATTTGGTTTGAGTGGTAGTTCCATAATTAATCCATTAGTGGTACAATTAATTATGTGTTATGCTAATCGACAAAGTGGATTTAATTAATTAATTAATCATTGGGTCAATTGGTTATTAATCAGTTGACAAAGTGGATTGAAGTTAATGAAACCCAAACCCAACAGGAAGGCCTAACTCAAGTTCACTTGAGGTCTCTCTTGTAACTCAGAAAAATAGAAGAGAGAGTTGAGAGCTCCTCGAGGTGCGCATTTCTTGAAGCAAGAACGGCTGCTCCCAACGACATGCGGCGGCAGCTGCTCTTAGCAGGCAGCGGCGTGCGGCGGCATGGGACGAAAAAAATTTTCTGACGGAGCAAAGAATCCGGCGATGGAGGCATTTTGATTGCTGCAGTTTGGTTTGCACGAGTTGGTTTTGTGAGGTGGTTCTGTCGGTACTGATTTAGAAACGTTCGGTAGATCGTTGCACACACAATGTCCGGACGGGTGTTTAAAAATTCAAGCGAATTCTCAGGTTCACGCTACAAAGGTCAATTCTAAATCTTCCACATTTAATTTTAGATATTGTTATTGTTGCGTGTGAAATCAAATAAAGGTAATCCAAGATCCTGTGTTGTTGGTTCTGAGAAAATGTTTTCTAATCGGATTGCACGAATGAAAATTTTTGATCAAATCAGAATAGCACGAAATCCTTCAATTGGTGTCAAAGCTAAGGTTCTTGATTACTTTTGTTCGATTTGATTACATGGTTTTACAGGTGGTTTGTTGTCCCGACTATTATGATTTATTTGTTTGCATTTTATTAAACCCTAGATATATCCAGGTTGGGTTTTTGATATGAATACTTGTAATAGTAATAACCACGAGCTGGAAGCCATGTAGGATTAGATTCAATATGTAGTAGGATTTTGATCTATGTAATTTTTGATTTTATTTTTCTAGAAAGATTTAGCCTTGCATTTATAAAAATTGTAATTTGAAAACATTGTTGTGGGCAACTTGAATTCATAGGGAAAATCAAGAAAATCTAGGTGAATTGCAAGAAGACCAGATAACGAGTGGGAGCGGCGTAGGAAACCCAGATCAAGTGTGAGGGAGCGGTGATGTGTCATCAGCAGCGGCGCTGGCAGTTCGCCGCTGGTAGAAGCACCATCGGGGCGTGTATCACCAAGCGCATGCAACGATGCACTAGCGCAGTCTGCCGCGCTGGTGAAAATTGTCGACCGCGAGCTCCCTTGCACTCCGCTGCGGGGTCTTTTTGGCATTTTTTTGACGCATTTTCTGGGAAGCTCTGAGATCTCCAGTTCAGGAGCTCAATCCATCAGAGTGACGTGGTGGGACACCCATACAAGGCAGCAGATGGAAGTGACATCCAATTAGATTTTGAATACCATAATAGTCTGGAAATTTATTTACGTATTTATTTCTCGTATTTGTCATTTTTAATTTTTTGGATGTATGTTTTAAATTTTGCTTTATTTGATGCATGATTGAAACATAGGTTTTTAGAATGCGCATAACTTAGAATAGTTAATAACATGTTTAAAACCAGAAAACCTTCGTTTTAAGAATCTAAGTGAGAGCGGGTTGGTTAATAATCCCATGTCCTCCATCATAGATTCATTAGTGATGTGGGTTGACTTGCGCGTTGGCATCATGGCCTTCCTCCATACAGGATGAGTCAAATCTTCAGATCACTAGAATGAATTTTCAAAATGAAGGCTATAGTGAATTAAAATGGAGAATTGCGATACCCTGTCCATCTGAGATGCATGATCCGAGGTAACAAATTTAGAAATCACGTGATGACACACACTTAGTGTACAATTTGTAGTATTCTTCCCATCAAGGTTACGGGGATTTTGTGTACGGCTAAAAGTACTGACTATTAGTCTCATTGGTCAATAGGTCGTTTGGTCAGATAATAAGATTAATAAACTAGGTTATTCTCGAACAAATGTGGACTAGCCTAAATGTCCACACTATCATGGCTTGCGTGAATCTCGGTGAACGAGGTGTCGATGGATTCAATTAAATTACATTGTTTTTAGGGAGTCAATATTTTCGAATTGAATTTTAGTTACTAAAGTATTTTCTATTTATTTATTTCAGTAATCGATATGTCGTTCAATCCACTAGTTGTCATTCTAAAAGAGAACAAGCTAATTGGTCCAAATTATATTGATTGGAAGCCTAATTTGGATATTGTCCTAGCGACTGAACAGTACAAATTCATTTTCACTGAGGTATGCCCAAATACGCCTAATGACGAGTCGACTGAAGAGGAAATGAAAGCCTATCAGAGGTGGAGAAAGGCTGATGAGATGGCGCGGTGTTACATTCGAGCTTCTATATCGAATGTTCTGCTACATCAGCATCAGTCGATGATTTCTGCTTTTGACATGATGGCTAACCTTAGGCAAATGTTTGGTCACCAAGATCATGCAGTTAGACTAGTGGCTATGAGAAAGCTTATGACTAGAAAGATGGCTGAGGGCACTAATGTGAGGGGTCACATCCTTGAGTTAATTAGTAATATCAGCGGGATAGAGGTATTGGGAGGCAAAATTGATGTTAAGACCCAGGTCGATATCATTCTCCAGAGCTTGCCTCAAAGCTTTGAGCAATTTCGTTTGAACTACAACATGAATAAGAGAATACATAATTTATTCGAGATCGTGGCAGAGTTGGTGTTGGCTGAAGGTCTGTTTCAAAAGAAGAAGCAAGCTTTAGTCATAGTTAAATCTACCTCCGCAGCTAAGGTATGAAATAGGAAGAGAAAGACTAAAGGCAAAGCTCAAAAGGCACCAATTACGCCTAAGCCTGGGATTGCAAAGAAGAAGCCGAAAGACAAGTGCTTCAAATACAGTCGGATGAGACATTGGAAGGTGAACTGTCCAGAGAAACGTATGACTATTTTTTCCTTAATTACTGAGACGTGTTTAGCAGTGATTCCCACAAATACCTGGTGTGTGGATTCAGGAACCACTGATCACGTTTGTAATTTTTTGCAGGGGTTTCAGGTAACCTGGAAGCTTAGAGAAGGTGAGATGGAAGTCTACTTGTGCGACACTATGAAAGTTCAGCTGTTGCAGTGGGAAAAGTGGAGCTGAATTTTCGAAATTCTAAATTAGTTTTAAAACATTATCTTTATGTTCTTAGTTTTTGAAAGAATGTAATTTCAGTTTATAAACTTATGAATGATGGTTATAAGTTTGTTTTTTTCTCATTAATTTGTTTGTATTAAAGAAAATAAGAAACTTATATGTTCTAGTTCATTAGTTGATAATTTGTTTTTGATAAAACTAACTTTTCCTGTTAATCATACAACAATAATTCATACATCATTAAACTATAATAAGAGGAAAGAACCTTCTGAGATGAACCAAACATATCTTTGGCACCTTAGATTAGGTCACATTAACCTTAGTAGGTTTCAGAGGTTGGTAGCTGATGGAACTTTAGGTTCGTTGGAAATTGATAACTACTCGACCTGTGAATCCTGCTTGGAAGGTAAGATGACCAAGAGGCCTTTTAAGGCGAAGGGGTATAGGGCCAAAGAAGTGTTATAATTTGTTCATTCTGACTTGTGTAGACCTATGTCAATTCATGCAAAAGGTGGTTTCAAGTATTTTGTGACTTTCATAGATGACTACTCGAGATATGGGTACATTTACTTGATGCCCCACAAGTCTGAATGTTTTGATAAATTCAAGGAGTATCGGGTAAATGTGGAGAAACATCTTGGTAAAAGTATCAAGACACTGTGATCAGATCGCGGTGGCGAATATCTTGTAGGTGAATTTATGTTTTCCTGTTAGATACGGGAATATAATCCCAGTTGTCTGCACCAGGCTCTCCCTAGCAGAATGGTGTAGTAGAAAGAAGAAATAGGACTCTGATGGAAATGTTTACATCAATGATGAGTTATAGTGAGTTGCCAATTTCTTTTTGGGATTTCGCTTTAGAAACGACAAATTTCATTCTAAACCTTGTATAATCTAAATCCGTGTCTTCAACCCCTGCGGAGTTGTGAATGGGGCGTAAGCCCAGTCTGAGATCAAAGATTATCTGTCTGGGCCCGGTCAACAATTCACTTTTGTGCTACACATTCCAGAATTGGTATCTTTGACTAGGCCTAGACTCTAGCACAATCGCTATTCCAACCCTTGCTTTAAATAACATTGCACAGGATCTTGGTATGTACTCATCGATTTATTACGCAACAAAATAATTTATAATTTAAAGTGAAAACATAGATAGTACCTCCTGAAGCGTAAACTCAGGTGATCACTTGTATGACTCAAGACCAGGCTCGAACGTTGTGTGGGCAATGATCCAATGATCAACAATTCTCCACAATCTGCTCACCCACACGCCGCCGCTCCAACAACCACGCACTGCTGGGAAGTGAACAAAAACCAGCCGCCGGTTTTGGGAAAGAGGAGCCGCCGACTTGGTGTTAAAAATCTGACTTTTAGAGAGAAGAAAATTAATTCTCTCTCTAGGATTTTCTCTCTCTAGTTTTCTTATCTTGAAAACTAATGAATTTGTATATAGAATTGCTAATCCATTGTCTATTTATAAAGCTACAAAAGAGACCCCAAGTTGGTTTATGATTGATCTTCCTAACGGGTTTAGGTAATTAATTAGTTTCCAAATACAATTAGGTAACTAATCTAATAGGATAATCCAAATCCAATTCGATGTCATAATCTCTAGGATTTCCTAATTGTAATTGAAACTTAAGACTTAATTGATTAGTTAAATAATTATACTTTGTTAATTACTTAATTCACCCTTATGAATAATTAATTAAATAATTAATTCTACTTATTTAATTAACCCATTACAAAATTAATCGTACCACTAACGGATTAATTTTGGCACTTCCATCCCACACCAGAATTGCTTCTGGAACAACTAAACTAATTTATTCTTAATCTTTCCACATCAAAGATTTAGTGCTCGTTAATTTATTAATTTAATGATAAATAAATTAATTAACTTCTTTAATTCCATGACTAGTACCACTCGACCTTTTTACTATACCAGACATAAGTTCACCAGCTGAGTTTAGTATAATAAACATAACAAGCTCATTTCGGGAGCACCATCACCCCGATGCACAGGTACATGGTTTCCTTTCGACAAGCAGCAGCACACCAAGTAACTAAATACATGCACCCAACCCACCGAGAATGTTTGTGACAATTGACCTCACCCATTGGTAGATCAAAGTACGCTATGTCTAATTCTCATTCCCACTCAAGTCTAGGGATTAAGAGATAGAATACTATGAATGAATTATCTATTAAATCAGTACAAGACAAATTATTCTAATTGGTCAAGTTCAATACGGCCCGGGCATATCTATATGATTCAATTAGTTTAGACAAACCAATTATCCGAATCACATAATAACCTAAACTGACGACATGTCCAAAACTGTCTAGGTTACGAACCTTATTTATATATTACATCTTTTAACCAATGATGTGATTTACTGTGTGACACTAGACACCTCATAATCTAATTACATAATATAAATGGACGACATGTGAACAACATATAAACCAAAACATAAGTATAATACAAGAATAGCTTACGTATTAAAACCTAACATGAGACACCTCAGCATTTAGGGTTGTCCAGCACATGTGTTTAAGGCAGATGCGGGTAAGTTATATTCAATAGAAGAAGTAAGGCTGTTTGTAGGTTATCCCAGAGGAATGAAAGGTGGTCTATTCTATAGTCCTAAAGATCAGAAGGTGATAATTAGCACAAATGCCAGATTTTAAGAAGAGGAGTATATTATGGATCACAAGCTCCATAGTAAGACCGCACTAGAGGAACTTAGGAGACAACCCATGACTTCTGTACCATCAGTATAAGTAGATACACCAAATGATACTGCACAACGTACCACATATGATGCGCATTTAGAGGTATTACCTTGTCACAGTCAGAAGGTTGTGAGATAGCCCGACAGGTTTATATTCTTGGGAGAATCTACTGATTTTTCCCTTGAGAGAATGTGGCCGACCTAGTGAACTACAATGAGGCACTATGAGATAAAGATGTAGATTCTTGGTAGAAAGTGATGTTGTCTGAGATGGGGTTAATGGACTCTAATCAGGTCTGGAGCTTGTAGACTTGCCTAATGGTTTTTGACTAATTGGGTACACGTGGGTCTACAAACGCAAGAGACGACCCGACGGGAAGGTGGAAACCTTTAAATCTAGGCTTGTGGCAAAGGAGTATAATCAGAAAAAAGGTATCAATTATGAGAAAACCTTTTTCTCGGTAGCTATGCAGAAGTCAATCCTAATTCTCTCAGCCATAGCTGCTCATATGGATTATTAGATTTGTCAGGTGGATGTCAAGACAACTTCCCTTAATGGAAGTCTTGCGAAAACCATCTTCATGCAACAAACCAGATGGATTTATCAGATCTTGGAACATTTAGTTTGATGAGGTAATCCAGTCTTATGGATTTACTCAGTGTCCGGATGAGCAATGCATGTATCGCATATGTAATGGTAATGTAGTGATGTTCCTTGTACTTTATGTAGACGACATTCTACTCATTGGCAACAATAAGAAAGTGTTGTCAGACATAAAGATGTGGTTATCCAAACAATTTGATATGAAAGACTTTGGAGAGGCTGTACATATCCTTGGGATCAAGATTATTCGAGATCGTAGGAAACGTTCACTGACACTTTCCCAAGCTTCATACATAGATATGATTCTGGCTCATTTTAACATACAGAACTCCAAGAAAGGTTTTTTTACCTTTCAGACATATGGTGCATATATCTAAGGAGCAGTCTCCTAAGACTGTCGAGGAGATAGAATCCATGAAGATGGTTCCGTATGCTTCGGTAGTAGGAAGTCTCATGTATGCAATGTTATGCACGAGACCTGATATTTGCTTTACCATAGACATGGTTAGCAGATATCAAAGTAATCCTGTTAAAACTCATTGGAAGGTTGTTAAATACATCCTCAAGTATTTGCGCCAGACAATATACCATGTATTGGTTTATCAGGCACATCAGCTAGTACCGGGAGGTTACAAAGATTCAGATTTCAAAAGTGATAAGGATAAGAGTAAGTCTACCTCTGGTTTTTTGTTTACTTTGGGAGGTGGAACCATAGTTTGGCGAAGTGTCAAGCGAAAATGTGTAGCGGACTTTACCATGGAAGCCATGTACAGTGAAACCTCAAAGGCAGTAAAAGAAGTGGTGTGGCTCAATAACTTCTTGGTGGACTTAGATGTGATTCCTGAGTTGCCGAGGCCTATCACAGTGTACTGTGATACCAATGGTGCAACAGCCAACTCGAGGGAACCACGAGCCCATAACACAAGCAAACACATAGAGCGCAAGTACCACCCGATACGAGAAATTGTTAAGAGGAAAGATGTGGTCGTGGCCAGGATAACATCAGCAGAAAACCTTGAAGATCCTTTCACAAAGACATTGAATACAAAAGTCTTTGAGGCTCACGTAGAGGGCATGGGAGTTAGATACTTAGCTGAGCCTTGAAAGTTCTCTAGATACTAGTATGATAGTAGATTATTGTATTGAACCAGTATTTTACTTAAGCTCAACTTTGAGTATTAGTGGGAGATGTTGGGATTGGAGGCATGATTTTTAAAAATTTACGCAGCGGATTCATACCAATTCCAATTTTAGTGTTTAATTAATCCTACATTTAAAGCTTCTAAAGCTTACCATTGTAGCGTAATCGTTGCTGCGCCTGGATCCTTGTTTAATGTTGGTCTATGCTTTCTGCTCCGGTTACGTTTGTCACCACCAAAAATCCTTTCTGGAAGGATTCTCTACTTTCAAGCATGAAAGCCCTTTGCAGAGTCGGCACTAGCTGTTTTCTGCCTACAGAGAAAATCTAGGATTCTGTGTCATTTTTCTTGGTATGATTTTCTGATTGAATTCGTCTACCTCTACAATAATATCCCTAGGATATTTGTAGAGTTGAAGTCTCCAAAATCAGTATTGTAATCAATTATTTATTATTTAACTTATTCAATCAGATTCCAAATCAGTATTATTACCAAATATTATTTTACTGATTCAAAATCAATATTAAATAATATTTATTGATTGCAAATTAGTATTAAATAATACTTTAATGATTTGGGTTATACACCAAGCCCACGGATTAACCCATGACCCATGGATAAGGCTGATGGGTCAAAAATCTCAATTACAATTAAGTCCCTTGATTTATCAGCCAATTCCAATTGTTCTTAGGTAATTAATTAACTCTTAATTAATACTACAGAAATTTTCAATAATGTTTAATTAAACTATTTAATTAAATCTTATTTATTTAACTATAACAATTATACTTATTGTAGGCAAGAATACTTATTCTGCATCATCGAACTTTCTTATGTGTGATCCTGTAGGCCCATTCTAAATTGTTAATGGATAACTCAATCTCATTGATTAATCTATAAGTCATTAGTGGTCTCTAACAAGACATAATGACTACCCAATTCAGAAAGGATGGTCGAATGGTGATTCAACACAACCTTTCTGAGCAAACTACGTACGATCCTCTACATTGATATCCCGTTTAGCATAAGGCATGGAACCATCATCCTTATATAGCTAAACGTTTACTTGATCTCTTAGCGACATTAAATTCATCAAGTAAATGATAACACTTATCATTCCTTGGGCTCGGCCATGCACTTCTCAGTTCACTATCAAATGGCCAAGATATCATCTCTCACTTAAGAGAGAGTTGTAGTCCCATCACTTAACCTACATACCTTAGCGTATCTAATAATTGACCCAATCATACCCGTACTGGGCAACTTGTTACAGCCCCGTTAGGCGTATGGCAAAGCACACTACAATTCACCTAAGACCATGCAGTGATTTTTGGTATAAGGATCCTCGTACGAGTACTACTCAAAAGAATCACTCATGATCTAATCAGTCCATGTAGTGTTTCTTTTGGCGGATTAATTTTATGAAATTAAATATGTACAAGAATATTACTATCATGAAATTAACTCATCTGATTATAGCATCAATCAAAATGACAAATATCTATATAGCCCTTAAAAGGGCGCATACACCAACAGGAGATTGTTAGTGTGAATACTGAAAAGTTTCGTTTATATGAACACTGTTTCCCAGTTTATATATCGATTGAAATTGCTTTAGTTAATTATTTCATATTTACGTATGACGTCCCTTTATATCATATGACTATATGATGAGGTGTTTGGTATGACACAGTAGATCTCATCATTGGTTAAAGTAATGATATATAAATATGTGCACATGACTGAGATAGTTTGGACATACTATCAGTTTTAGATCATTTTGTGTTTCTGAAATCGGTGTGTCTAAACTGATTGAATTATACAGATATGCACGGTGCATATTGAGCAGGACCATTTAGGATTGAATTAACTTGTACTGATTTTTCATAATTAATAGGAACCTAGTATTCAGTCTCTTAATCCCTAGACAAGGACGAGCACGAGGATTGAGCATAGTGTACTTTAATCTGCCAAAGAGTGCGGTCGCTTAAGGCCTATATACTTGGTAGGTTAGTTGCGCGTGTTTAGTTACTCGGTGTGCTGTCGCGAGTCAAAATGAAGCTGTGTACCGGTGTGCGGGGGTGATGGTGCTCTCGAGTTGAGTTCAAAAATTTTATTATACTAAACTCGACTGGTGGACGTCAAGTCTGGTAGAGTAAAAAGGTCGAGTGGTACTATTCTCGTATAAGATGAAGTTGATTAAATTAATTTATCAGTGAATTGATAAATCAACGAGCATTATATCTTTGACATTGAGAGATAAAAAAAATATGTAATTAAGTTTAACTGGAAGAATTATTCAGTTTGAGCGGTAGTTCCATAATTAATCCATTAGTACTACGTGAAGGAAAACTGAACAAGCCCGGGCTAAATCGAAAACCTCACTTTCGTGCTATGCATTCCAGAATCGGAAGCTTTCGACCAAGCTCAGGCTCAAATTAGTTTACCCATGAACGGATCTAGGCTTATACTTATTTAATTTATTAATCAGGACACAAAAAATCGAATCTTTAATTAAAGCGGAACTTAAAGATTATACCTTTTGTAGCGAAGTCCCTCGATTAAAGAATACCAAATAAAATCTGCTGCGATTTCCACAAGAAATCCGATCGATTCTACAATACAGACTCCGAGATAGTGTGGGCTATCTTCTACGGAGTTACCCACGAGCAATCGATGAAAAACCCAGAAACTTGCTTCGCAAGGAAACTTTAATTTCTGCCCAGAAAACCCTAATCCCTTTTGCTGTACTTGAACTCCGATTAAATCCTGGCGGACTATGCACAGACAGCAACCCAGTCCCGATCTGGACAGTTCAGCCGACCGATCACCAACCTGAAGAGGAAGAGATCAAAGTCGGTGATCTGGTTCTGGGCACCGAGTCGCTGATCGCAGCGCACAAACTGTCGCCTGGGCAAAATACTACTGCAGCGAGCAGAAAAAAAACTGCTGCTTCGAAAAATAAAAACAGCGGAAGTTCACACAGCAAAAAAAAAACTGGGCAGCGGGTTTTCTAAAAAAAAAACTGGGCAAAGTTTTAATCGAAGAAGAAAGATCCTAGCTGACTTCGAGGAGAGAATTCGAAGATGAAGAATTTCTCACTCTAAGCTAGACTTTCTCTCACTACCCTTTACTTGGGTGTCAAGTTTCTTAACGTTTTGGCTGCCCATTATGTTGTATTTATAGTAGCTCGATTGGAGACCTAATGGACTCTCGAGTTAGGCCTTAAAATTTGACTTTCGTTGACCGCTAAGTCTTCCCGACTAATCAACTCCAATCGACCCTTTTAAAATTAATTTATTTAATCCACTTTGTTAATTTAATTTAATCGAACCCTTAGAATTATTTAATTCAAAATAGAATTAATTTCTAAATTCACTTAATTTCTAATTTATTTAATACAGCATAGCACGAAATCTTTCAATTTGCATTAAAGCTAAGGTTCTTAATTACTTTTGTTCGATTTGATTACATGGTTTTATAGGTGGTTTGTTGTCTCGGCTATTATGGTTTCTGTGTTTGCATTTTATTAAACCCTGGGACATATCCAAGTTGGAATTTTGATATGAATGCTTGTAAAAGTAATAACCACGAGCTGGAAGCCGTGTAGGATTAGATTAAATCTGTAGTATGATTTTGATCTATGTGGTTTTTTATTTTGTTTTTCTAGAAAGATTTAGCCTCGTATTTAGGAAAATTGTAATTCGAATACATTGTTATGGATAACATGGATTCATGGGTTTTGGTTTTCGACACATTTTGGTGATTCCGAGAATTGTGGCAAAACCGAGAAAACCCAGGTGAATTGCAAGAAGACCAGATAATGAGTGAGAGCAGCGTAGGAAACCCAGATCAAGCGCGAGAGAGCGGTGATTTGCAGTCAGCAGCGGTACTGGTGGTTCACCACCTGTAGAAGAGCCAACGGTGTATGTGTCATCAAGCTCATGCGATGACACGCTGGTGCAAATTGTCGACCGTGAGCTTGTGACTTCATGGCGGTGCCCTCGCGCTCTGCTGCGGGGTCTTTTTGGCATTTTTTTGAGCATTTTCTGGGAAGCTCTAAGTGAAGGAAAACAGAACAAGCCCGGGCTAAATAGAAAACCTCACTTTCTTGCAATGCATTCCAGAATCGGAAGCTTTTGACAAAGCTCAGGCTCAAATTCATTTTCCCATGAACGGATCTAGGCTTATACTTATTTAATTTATTAAATTGACATCTAACGCACAAAGAATAAACCTTTAATTAAAAGCAGAAGGATTAAAGGTTATACCTATGAAGCGAAGTCCAACGCAATAAGAAAAACCAAATCTTTGATTGCTATTAGCACCGAAATTCAATAGATTACTCCATGAAACTTCGAATATTGCATGGGCAATAATCTATCGAAGTGTACTCGCAAAGCCCACGAAAACCCACAAGAAAGACTTAAAAAAAAAAAGTATTCAAAACTGCCCAAAATATCCGATTAAACTGCTGCCCCTTTTCCACCAAAACTGCTGCTGCCCACCGCTAGTACATCACCAAAATCGACCTAGTGGGCTTTTGAGTTGGCCTTTTAATTTGACTTTCGTTGACCGCTTAGTCTTTCCTAGACTAATCAACTCCAATCGACCCATTTGAATTAATTTCTAAACCCACATCGTTAATTTAATTTAATCGAACCCTTAGGATTAATTAATTCAAATAGAATTAATTTCTTAATCCACTTTGTCAATTAAATATTAATTAAACCTTTAGGATTAACTAATTCACTTTGTCAATTAGTCAAATACATAATTAGTCGTATCACTATCGGACTAACTATGGATCTACCGCTTAAAAACGACTTTACATCGCGCCGCTATATTTTCTTCTATCTTCCCACATCAAAGATCTAGTGCTCATCGGTTTATCAATTTACTGACTAACTAATTCACCGTCTTCTTGGTATCCGAGATTAGTACCACTCAACATTCTTATTATACCAGACGTAAAGTCCACTGGCCAGTTTTAGTACAATAAACCTTACGAGCTCATCTCGGGAGCACCATCAACCCGGCAAACCGGTATGTGAATTCCTCCGACTAGCAACGGTATGTAAGAAGCTAAACACCGCATACCTAACCTACCGAGGTATAGGCCTCAATTGGCCACACTTTTTGGCACATCAAAGTATACGATCTCCAACTCTCAAGCCCATCCCAATCTCGGGATTGAGAGACTGAATACTAGGATCGAATTGACTACGCCGATCAGTACAAGTCAATTCTATCCAAGCTGGCCGTGCTCAATATGCCCCAGGCATATCTGTGTGATTTAATTAGTCTAGATAAACTAATTTTCAAACCACATGATAACCTATATCGATAGTATGTTCAAACTATCTCAGTTACGAGCCTACTTTTTATATATCAATATTTTAACCAATAACGGTATCTACTGTGTCTTTCCACAACCCGTTATCTAGTTCTATAATATAATGGAACAATTTAATACTGAAACAAAATGATATGTCATCTGTGGATATTAGTTTTTGATACAAGCCATAGCTTTTCTGTTTTCAAAACTAACAATCTCTCACTAATACTCAAAGCTATGCTAAGAAGTACAAAAACTGTCCAACCCGCTATTACACTTCTGTCATAATGAAATCTACAGAACACCTTTAAGCTCACTCACATGGCTCCCTCAAGAATCTGACTCCCATGCCCTCCACATGTCACTCAAAGACCTTTGGGGTCAATGGCTTTGTGAAAGGATCAGCAAGGTTGTCATCTGATGCTAGCTTGGCCACAGTCACATTTCCCCTCTTTACGATCTCTCGTATCAGGTGGTACTTGCGCTCTATGTGTTTACTCGTTTTGTGGGCTCATGGTTCCCTCGAGTTAGCAACTGCACCATTGTTATCACAATAAACTGTGATAGAACGAGACAACTTAGGAACCACATCTAAGTCCACCAGGATGTTCCGGAGCCATACAGCTTCTTTCGCTGCCTCTGATGTGGCAACGTACTCAGCCTCCATGGTGGAGTCCGCCACTCATTTCTACTTGACACTCCGCCATACTATGGCTCCACCTCCTAAAGTAAACACAAACCCAGAGGTCGAATTACTCTTGTCCATATCACCTTGAAAGTCTGAATCTGTGTAACCCAACGGTACAAGCTCCTGCACTCTATAAACTAGGACATAATCTCTCATCTTGCGCAAATACTTGAGAATGCATTTTACTACCTCTCAGTGAGCCTTCCCAGGGTTACTCTGATATCTGCTAACCTTGCCAATGACAAAGCAAATATCAGGCCTCGTACATAACATAGCATACATGAGGATACCCACTATTGAAGAATAGGGTACCACTTGTATGACATTTATCTCCTCATAAGTCTTGGGACACTGCTCCTTAGACAAATGCACCCCATGCCTGAAAGGTACTGAACCCTTCTTGGAGTTCTGCATGTTAAAACGGGCCAAAATCGTGTCTATGTAGGATGCTTGGGAGAGAGTCAGAGAATATCTCCTATGATCTCAAATAATCTTGATCCCAAGAATATGTGCAGCCTCTCCCAAATCCTTCATATCAAATTGCCTGGACAACCATGCCTTTACGTCTGACAACACCTTTTTACTGTTGCCAATCAGAAGGATGTCATCTACGTAAAGTATGAGGAACACCACCGTATCACTATCACGTCTACGATATACACACTACTCATCCAGACACTAAGTGAATCCATAGGACTGGATAACCTCGTCAAAAATAATGTTCCAAGATCTGGATGCTTGCTTAAGTCCATAAATGGACCTCTTAAGTCTGCATACCTTGTGCTCTTGGCCCTGAACAATGAAACCCTCTGGTTACTGCATAAAGATGGTCTTCTCAAGATTTCCATTAAGGAAAGCTGTCTTGACATCCATCTGCCAAATCTCATAGTCCATATGAGCAAATATAGCCAAGAGAATCTGGATCGACTTAAGCATAGCTATCGGGGAAAAGGTCTGCTCATAATCGATACCCTTTTTTTGAGTATACCCTTTCGCCACAAGCCTAGCCTTGAAGGTCTCAACCCTCCCGTCAGAACCTCTCTTTCGCTTGTAGACCCATTTGCACCCAATAGGCCGAAACCCATTAGGAAGGTCTACCAGCTCCCAGACCTAATTTGAGTCCATAGAACCCATCTCAGCAATCATCGCTCTCTGCCAAGAATCTGCATCTTTATCCTGTAGAGCCTCATTGTAACTAACTGGGTCTGGTTCATGAGCGCCAGGGATAAAGTCCGAAGACTCACTCAAACCCTTGTACCTTTCAGGCTATCTGGCAACCCTCCCACTACGATGAGGCGCAGCCTGTGTAAGAGCATCATCTGTGATAGTGTGTGCAGTCTCTTGTGGTGTGTCATCCTGTGCTTGTGCATCTGGAATAATAGACTGACTTCTAAGCTCTTCCAATACTACCTTGCTGCTTGACTTGTGATCTAAAATATAGTCATCTTCAAGAAATCTGGCATTGGTGCTCACCACCACCTTCTGATCCTGAGGACTATAAAATAGACCATTTCTCGTTCCTTTGGGGTAGCCTACAAACATCATAGCCTTTGATCTCGAATCTAACTTACCTGCATCTGCCTCGAGCACAAGTGCTGGACAATCCCAAATCCTGAGATGTCTCAGACTAGGCTTTCGCCCAGGCCACAACTCTAGGGGTGTCGTAGGCACATATTTAGATGGCACGAGATTAAGGAGATAACACGCTGTCTCTAAGGCATAACCCCAAAATGAGGTAGGCAACTCACTATAACTCATCATCAATCTAACCATATCCATAAAAGTCTTGTTTCTCCTTTCTACTACACCATTCTGCTGGGGTGATCCAGGTGCAGACAACTGGGCCTCTGACAAATAGGACCTAAATTCACTAGAGAGGTATTCACCACCGCGATCAGACCGCAGGGTCTTGATAATCTTACCCAGATGGTTCTCCACCTCAGCCTTAAACTCTTTGAACTTTCCAAAGCATTCAGACTTGTGGCGCATCAGGTATATGTATCCATATCTAGAGAAATCATCCGTGAATGTCATGAAATACTCATAACCACCTCTAGCCTAAACTGACATAGGTCCACACAAGTCAGAATGAATCAACTCTAAAACCTCTTTGGCCCTATACCCCTTTGCCTTAAAAGGCCTCTTGGTCATTTTACCCTCCAAGCAGGAATCACAGGTAGGAAAATTGTAAATATCTAAAGAGTAAAGACCCATCAATGACCAACCTTTGAATCCTACGAAGGTTAATGTGACCTAGTCTTAGGTGCCAAAGATAAATTTGATTCAAATGGGAAGACTCTTTTATTTTATTATGATTCTGTGATGAGTTACTAGTTTCTGTGTTTTGCACAACTGGGGAGTTTGTCTTAATTAAAAATAGATTGTCAACTAATGTACCAGAACATATAAGCATTTGGTTCTTTCTAATAAAAATATAATTATCAGAAAAAACACACTTATAAAGTTTAGAAACTGAAAGCAAATTCTTCTGAAAACTGGGTACATATAGACAATCTCTCAAATGTAAAATAGATTCTGAAAAATAAAGACACAAAACTCCCACTGCAACAACAGAAACTCTGGTAGTATCCCCAAGGTAGACCTGCAACTCTCCCTCTCTAAGCAGCTGGGTCACTTGGAACCCTGCAAAGAATTACAAACATGATCAGTGGCTCCTGAATCCATACACCAAGTATCTGTGGGAATCACCACTAAACATGTCTCAGTAACTAGGGAAAATTTACACCTTCCTCGAGGCTTTGGGCAGTTATTCTTCCAATGTCCTGCTTTGTCACATTTGGAGCACTTGTCTTTCGGCTTATGCTTCTTGGCAATGCCCGCCTTGGGTTCATGATCAGTAGCTCCTGCTTTCTGGCCTATATTCCTCTTTTGCTTTCGGGCTTTGGGCCCAACAGAGGAACCTGAGGGACCAACAGTAGCCTAGGCTTGCTTCTTCTCTGTGAATAGGCCCTCAGCAGACACCAATGCAGTCATGAGCTCGGGAAATAAATATAAGAGCATGCCCATATTGTAGTTCAACCGAAACTGCTCAAAAACTGAGGGGCAAGCTCTGGAGGATGATATCAACCTGGGTTTTCCCATCAATATCACCTCTCAATACCTCAATCTCATTGATGCAGCTCATCATGTCCAGTACATGATCCCTCACTGAAGTGTCCTCAGCCATCCTAGCATTCATGAGTTTCCTCATAGCTTACTGCTTGGCTGCCCTGTCTTGATGTCCAAACATCTCCCTGAGGTTGAACATCATATCGTAGGTTGAGGTAAACAACTGATGCTAGCGCTGTAGTACACTCGACATAGAAGCCAAGATGTAGCACCGGGTCATCTCCTCAGCCTTCTGCCACCTCGTATATGGTCTCGCTGCTCATGGGTGGCATCATCGCTGGGCTTAGGGGGTACTCCTCAGTGAGCATGTACTTGTAACCCTCAGCAGTAAGGACAATGTCCAGGTTACATTTCCAGTCAATGTAATTTGGACCGATAAGTTTATTCTGATTCAAAGTGACAGCTAGCGGGTTGAATGACATATCTACAACTGAAAAAATAAACAGTCAAGTTTCAGTATACTTTTTTGAAAATATTGATATCCTCAAAACAATACATTCTCCTACCAACATCTCTCACACTGGGATTAACGCAGGTCACGTTGGGTGAACGTCTACGCCAACCCACATTCGTTCGAGAAGAACCGAAGTTCATTAATTCCATTATATGACCAACGATATTATGATCAATTAAACTAATAGTCAATAATTTTAGCCATACACAATAAGCAGCGTAACCTCTTAGGAGGAATACTACAGATGGTACACTAAGTGCTTGCCATTACGTGACTTCTAAGCTTGTTACTTAGGATACTAATGCTCCTTGGTTAGCGAGGGTGTCACAAATTTCTCCAATCAAACTTGCTATAGTCATCCCTTTAGAAATTCAATCTAGTGATATCTTGGGGTTAAAGACTTATCCGTAGGGAAGAAGGCCCTTGGCCAGTGCGTTGGTCTATACCACATCACATATGAATCCGTAATAGAGGCCATGGGGATATCTACCAACCCGCTTCCACTTAGATTTTTAAGTTTGAGAATTTTTACGTTTTAATATGCAATATCTTAACTATGGATATTTGCACCCATAAAACCATTGGAGTTTTAATATGCGAATAATCTACCTTAGTTAATTGCACTTTACTTTTTAAAATGGTTTGGCTTGATTTTCGTTCATGCAAAATAAAACGAAAACACGCAATCAACGAAAAGACATAAATATGGGAAATTAAAGAAATAAAATTTCCCGACTATTATGTCCTTCTCAATCGTTGATTCCTTGACACCTCGGTGACACGTCCCATCATGTTGCTCCCTCTCGTTATTTGGATTCCTCTCGATTCGCCCGGGTTTTCTCAGTTTACTATGTAATTAGAAATCACCCAAAATTATGAGAAACCTAAACCCGTGAATATAAGTTACCCAAAATAACGTCTTCGTCATAATACATAAATTCCTATATACAAAGGCATTTTTCTAGGAATTTAAAGACGACATGATTAGATCAAATCCTACTAAAAGATTTTTCTATTCCTACACGGCTTCCATCTCGTGGTTATTACTATTAGAGACATTTTTATTCAAAAACAATACGAGCCCGGACATGTCCCGGGTTTATGAATGAAAAATAAATTTCTATCATAATATCCGGGAAACTAATAACCACCTGTTTAAATATTTCGACAAAAATAATAATGCCAAAATAAAGTCGTGTAATAAATTAAACAAGTATAAATGCAAAACACTCACTTTGATACCATTTTGAAGGAAAACAGAACAAGCCCGGGCTAAATCAAAAACCTCACTTTCGTGCAATGCATTCCAGAATCGGAAGCTTTCGACAAAGCTCAGGCTCAAATTCATTTTTCGATGAACAGATCTAGGCTTATACTTATTTAATTTATTAAATTGACATCTAACGCATGAAGATTAAACCTTTAATTAAAAGCGGAAGGATTAAAAGTTATACCTTTGAAGCGAAGTCTAACGCAATAAGAAAATCCAAATCTTTGATTGCGATTAGCACCGAAATCCAATAGATGACTCCAAGAAACTTCGAATATTTGTAGGCAATAATCTATCCAAGTGTACTCACAAAGCCTATGAAAACCCACAAGAAAGTCTCTAAAAAAAAAAAAAGAATTCAAAACTGCCTAAAAGATCCGATTAAACTGCTGCCCCTTTTCCACCAAAACTGCTGCTGCCTATCGCTAGTGCATCACCAAAATCGAACTAAAAATCCTTTCTTTGTCGTGATCTAGATAGACCACATTATGGATCAACAAAAGAGAGATCAACACAATGAAAAGGCCGAATCAAACGCTCAAAGATTGGATTTTTCTACTATGGAACCCTAAGAACCAAAGCTGGCGGCTGGGGGCTGGCGGCAGTTTTTTGAGAAACCCGGCGGAAGAAAAAGAAACCCGGCAGCACTTATGTGTTTAATCCATTTGGGCTGAATCCAATTTTCAAGCAAGCCAGAAATCTAGTTCATTTTTGAGAATGAATTCTTGAAGATGGAGGAATTATCTCTCTAGAACCTTCTCACTCAAGAAAGCAAGAGTTGTCTTGCAAGACTTCCTTAATGTTTCTTTGGCCTTAAGTTTTCTATTTATAGGGAGCTCTAATGGAGACCTAGTGGGCTTTTGAGTTGGGCCTTTTAATTTGGCTTTCGTTGACCGCTTAGTCTTTCCTAGACTAATCAACTCCAATCGACCCATTCGAATTAATTTCTTAACCTACTTCATTAATTTAATCTAATTAAACCCTTAGGATAATTAATTCAAATAGAATTAATTTCTTAATCCACTTTGTCAATTAAAAATTAATTAAACCTTTAGGATTAATTAATTCACTTTGTCGATTAGTCAAATACATAATTAGTCGTACCACTATCGGGCTAACTATGGAACTACAGCTAAAAAATGACTTTACATCACGCCACTATATTTTCTTCTACCTCTCCGCATCAAAGATATAGTGCTCGTTGGCTTATGAATTTACTGACACACTAATTCACCGACTTCTTGGTATCCTAGATTAGTACCACTCGACCTTCTTATTATACCGGACGTAAAGTCCACTGGCCAGTTTTAGTACAATAAAACTTTCAAACCGGTACGTGGATTCCTCCGACTAGCAACTGTAGGTAAGAAGCTAAACACCGCAAACCCAACCTACCGAGTTATAGGCCTCAATTGACCGCACTCTTTGCCACATTAAAGCATACGATATCCAACTCTCATGCCCGTCCCAATCCTGGGATTGAGAGAATGAATACTAGGACCTAATTGACTACGCTGATCAGTACAAGTTATTTATATGCAAACTGGTCATGCTCAATATGCCCTGGGCATATCCGTGTGATTTAGTTAGTCTAGATAAACTAATTTCCAAACCACATGATAACCTATACCGATAGTATGTTCAGACTATCTCAGTTACGAGCATACTTTTCATATATCAATACTTTAACCAATAACGGTATCTACTGTGTCTTTCCACACCCCGTTATCTAGTTCTATGATATAATGGAACAATTTAATATTGAAACAAAATGATATGTCATATGTGGATATTAGTTTTTGATACAAGTCACAGTTTTTTTGTATTCAAAACTAACCCTGAGAACTCCAGTTCAAGAGCTCAATCCATCAGAGTGACGTGGCAGGACACGCATACAAGGAAGCAGATGGAAGCGACATCCATTTGGATTTTGAAGACCATAATAGTCGAGAAATTTATTTACGCACTTATTTCCCGTATTTATCATTTTAAATTTTTTGGATGTATGTTTTAAATTATGTTTTATTAGATGCATGATTAAAACATAAGTTTTTAGAATGCGGATAACTTAGGATAGTTAATGGCATGTTTAAAATCGAAAAAACCCTCGTTTTAAGAATCTAAGTGGGAGCTGGTTGGTTAATAATCCCATGGCCTCCGTCACATATTCATTAGTCATGTGGGTTGACTTGCGTGTTGGCATATGGGCCTTCCTCCATATAGGATGAGTCAAGTCTTCGAATCACTAGAATGAATTTTCAAAGTGATGGCTATAGTGAGTTAAAATAGAGAACTGCATTACCCTTTCCATCTGAGATGCATTATCCGAGGTAATAAACTTAGAAGTCACGTGATGACACACACTTAGTGTACAATTTTAGTATTCCTCCCATTAAGGTTATGTTGATTTTGTGTACGACTAAAAGTACCGACTATTAGTCTCATTGGTTAATAGGTCGTTTGGACAGATAATGAGATTAATAAACTAGGTTCTTTTCAAATGAATGTTGACTAGCATAAACGTTCACACTATCGTGGCTTACGTGAATCCTGGTGAATGATACGTCGGTGGATTCAATTAAATTATATTATTTTGAGGGAGTCAATAATTTTTAATTTAATTTTAGTTACTGAAGCATTTTATGTTTATTTATTTTAGTTATCGATATGTCGTTCAATCCACTTGCTGTCATTCTAAAAGAGAACAAACTAACTGGTCTAAACTATATTGATTGGAAGCATAATTTGGATATTATCCTAGCGGCTGAGTGGTACAAATTCTTGCTCACAGAGGTATGCCAAGATACGCCTAATCTGTTGGTGTATGTGCCCTAACGAGGGCTATTTATGTACATAAACTTTGAGGGTTATTTATGTAAATAAGATATATGTCTTTTGTTTGATAATTTATCAAATGAGTTAATTTCATGATAGTAATATTCTTGTGCATATTTAAATTCATGAAATCGATCCGCCAAAAGAAACACTCCATTGACTAATTAGATCAAGAGTGATTCTTTTGAGTAGTACTGGTACGAGGATCCTTAGACCAGAAATCACTACATGGTCCTAGGTGAATTGTAGTGTGCTTTGACATACGCCTAACGGGGCCGTAACAGGTTACCAAGTATGGGTATGATTGGGTACACTATAATTCACGCTAAGATATGTAGGTGAAATGATGGGACTACAAATATCTCTTAAGTGAGAGATGATATCTTGGCCACTTGATGGTGAACTGAAAAGTGCATGGCCATGCCAAAGGAATGATAAGGATATCATTTGCTTGATGGATTCAGTGTCACTAAGAGATCAAGTAAACGTTTAACTATATAAGGATGATGGTTCCATGCCTTATGCTAAACAGGATATCAATGTAGAGGACCGTACGCAGTTTGCTCAGAAAGGTTGTGTTGAATCACCATTCGACCCTCCATTCTGAATTGGGTAGTCATTATGTCTTGCTAGAGACCACTAATGACTTATGGATTAATCAATAAGATTGAGTTATCCGTTGCCAATTTGGAATGGGCCTACAGGATAGCACATAAGAAAGTTCGATGATGCAGAATAAGTATTCTTGCCTACAATAAGTATAATTGTTATACTTAAATAAAGAAGATTTAATTAAATGGTTTAATTAAATATTATTGAGAAGTTCTGGGATATTAATTAATAGTTAATTAATTACCTGGGAACAATTGGGGTGAGCTGATAAATCAAGGGACTTAATTGCAATTGAAGTTCTTGACCCATCAGCCTGATCCATGGGTCAACCATGGGCTTGGTGTATAACCCAAATCATTAAGGTATTATTTAATGATGATTTGGAATCAGTAAATATTATTTAAATACTGATTTGGAATCAGTAAAATAATATTTGGTAATAATACTGATTTGGAATATGACTAAAATCAGTTAAGTTATAATTAGATGATTACAATACTGATTTTGGAATTTTAATCTTTACAAATATCCTAGGGATATTATTGTTGGTAGATGATGATTTTGAATTAGATTTTTCAGATCAGACAAAAATACACCATATTCCCAAATTCTCTCTGTAGGCAAGATTGGCTAGCACCAGATCTGCGAAAACTTTCGTGCTTGAGAGTAGAGAATCCTTCAAGGAAGGTTTTTGGTAGGGACGAACGTAACCGGAGCAGAAGGCTTGGACCAACATCAAACAAGGATCCAGGTGCGGCAACCGATTACGCTACAAGGGTAAGCTTTAGAAGCTTTAAACGTAGGATTAATTGAACACTAAATTGGAATAATCATGAATCCGCTGCGCAAAATTTTTTGTAAATCATGCCTTCGATCCCAACATAATCACGAGTCAAATGTAGAGGAAAGGAAAGCCTATCAGAGGTGAAGAAAGGCTGATGAAATGGTGAGGTGTTATATTCCGGTTTCAATGTCGAATGTTCTGTAACATCAGCATCACTCGATGATTTCTACTTTTGACATGATGGCTAACTTTAGGCAAATGTTTGGTCACCAAGGTCGTGTAGGTAGACAAGTGGCTATGAGAAAGCTTATGACTAGCAAGATGGCTGAGGGCACTCATGTGAGGGATCACGTCCTTGAGATGATTAGTAATATCAACGAGATAGAAGTAGTGAGAGGCAAAATTGATGTTAAAACCCAGGTCCATATCATCCTCCAGAGCTTGTCTTAAAGCTTTGAGCAGTTTCGATTGAACTACAACATGAATTAGAGAATACATAGTTTATCTGAGCTCTTGGCAGAGTTGGGGTTTGTTGAAGGTCGTTTTCAAGACAAGAAGAAAACTTTAGTCACAGTTAAATCTACCTCTACGCCTAAGGCCGAAAAAAGGAAGAGAAAGACTAAAGACAAAGCTCAAAAGGCGCCAACTGTGCCTAAGCCTGGGATTGCATAGAAGAGGCTGAAAGGCAAGTGCTTCACGTGCGGTCAGAAAGGAAATTGGAAGGTGGATTGTCTAAAGAAATGTACGATTATTTTTTCCTTAATTACTGAGACATGTTTAGTGGTGATTCCCACAGATACTTGGTGTGTGGATTCAGGAACCACATATCACCTTTGTAATTATTTACAGGGGTTTCAAGTAACCCGAAAGTTTAGAGAATGCGAGATGGAAGTCTCCTTGGGCAACACTATGAAAGTATCAGTTGTTGTAGTTGGAGAAGTAGAGCAAAATTTTTGAAATTCTAGATTAATTTTAAAACATTGTCTTCATGTTCCAAGTTTTAGAAAGAATTTAATTTCAGTTTCTAAACTTATGAAAGATGGTTATGTTGGTGAATGTGCCCTAATAAGGGCAATTTATGTAAATAGACTTTGAGGGTATTTATGTAAATAAGACATTTGTCGCTTGATTGATTGTTTATCAAATGAGTTAATTTCATGAGAGTAATATTCTTGTGCATATTTAAATTCATGAAATCGATCCGCCAAAAGAAACACTCCATGAACTAATTAGATCATGAGTGATTCTTTTAAGTAGTACTGGTACGAGGATCCTTAGACCAGAAATCACTACATGGTCCTAGGTGAATTGTAGTGTGCTTTGACATGCGCCTAACGGGGCCGTAATAGGTTGCCAAGTATGGGTATGATTGGGTACACTATGATTCACGCTAAGATATGTAGGTGAAGTGATGGGACTACAAATCTCTCTTAAGTGAGAGATGATATCTTGGCCACTTGATAGTGAACTGAAAAGTGCATGGCCATGCCCAAGGAATGATAAGGATATCATTTTCTTGATGGATTCAGTGTCACTAAGAGATCAAGTAACCGTTTAGCTATATAAGGATGATGGTTCCATGCCTTATGCTAAACAGGATATCAATGTAGAGGATCGTACGCAGTTTGCTCGGAAAGGTTGTGTTGAATCACCATTCGACCCTCCATTCTGAATTAGGTAGTCATTATGTCTTGCTAGGGACCACTAATGACTTCTGGATTAATCAATGAGATTGAGTTATTCGTTGCCAATTTGGAATGGGCCTACAGAATCGCACATAAGAAAGTTCGATGATGCAGAATAAGTATTCTTGCCTACAATAAGTATAATTGTTATACTTAAATAAAGAAGATTTAATTAAAATGGGTCATGGGTTGATCCATGGGCTTGGTGTATAACCCAAATCATTAAGGTATTATTTAATGCTGATTTGGAATCAATAAATATTATTTAAATACTGATTTGGAATCAGTAAAATAATATTTGGTAATAATACTGATTTGGAATATGACTAAAATCAGTTAAGTTATAATTGGATAATTACAATACTGATTTTGGAAATTTAAATCTCTACAAATATCCTAGGGATATTATTGTAGGAGGGGAATGATTTTGAATTAGAAAATTGAAATCAGACAAAATACACAAGATTTTCCCAAATTCTCTTGGTAGGCAAGATTGGCTAGCACCAACCTGCGAAGACTTTCGTGCGTGAGAGTAGAGAATCCTTCGAGGAAGGATTTTGGAGACAACAAAACGCCATCTTCTCAAAGAAGCCAAGCGACGTGCACAACCGATTACGCTTCAAGGGTAAGACCCGATCCTTGATGTTTAGGAATTTCGCTGTTTAATTAGATTAAACTCCTAAACAAATCCAACTGGTTATAATTTTTTTTTTATGACTTTTTTTTATTAGAGAAAATAAGAAACTTATTTGTTCTACTTCATTAGTTGATAATTTGTTTTGATAAAACCAACTTCTCCTGTTAATAATACAACAGCAATTCATACATCATTAAACTATAATAAGAGAACAAAAACTTTTGAAATGAACCAAACATATCTTTGGCACCTTAGATTAGTGTTAGTTTTGAATACAGAAAAGCTATGGCTTGTATCAAAAACTAATATCCACATATGACATATCATTTTGTTTCAGTATAAATATGTTCCTTTATATCATAGAACTAGATAACGGGGTGTCGACAAACACAGTAGATACCGTTATTGGTTAAAGTATTGATATATAAAAAGTATGCTCGTAACCGAGATAGTCTGAACATACTATCGGTATAGGTTATTGTGTGGTTTGGAAATTGGTTTATCTAGACTAGTTTAAATCACACAGATATGCTCGGGGCATATTGAGCACGACCAGTTTGGATAGAATTGACTTGTACTGATCGGCGTAGTCAATTCGGTCCTAGTATTCCGTCTCTCAATCCCGAGATTGGGACGGGAGTGAGGGTTGGGTGTCGTATGCTTTGATTTGCCAAAGAGTGAGGTCAATTGAGGCCAATACCTCGGTAAGTTGGGTATGCAGTGTTTAGCTTCTTGTGTGTCGTTGCTAGTCGGAGGAATCCACGTACCGGTTCGCCGGGTTGATGGTGCTCCCGAGATGAGCTCGTAAGGTTATTATACTTAACCTGTCCAGTGAACTTTATGTTCGGTATAATAAAAGGTCGAGTGGTACTAATCTCGGAAACCAAGAAGTCGGTGAATTAATTTGTCAGTAAATTGATAAATCGACGAGCACTAGATCTTTAATGTGGGGAGATAGAAGAAATAATAATGGCGCGATGTAAAGTAGTTTTCGAGCGGTAGTTCCATAATTGGTCCGTTAGTGGTACGACCGATTATGCGTTTGACTAATCGACAAGGTAAATTAATTAATCCGAAGGGTTTAATTAATATTTGATCGACAAAGTGAATTTATTAATTAATTCTATTTTGAATTAATTAATTCTAAGGGTTCGATTAAATTAAATTAACAAAGTGGATTAAATAAATTAATTTAAAAGGGTCGATTGGAGTTGATTAGTCGGGAAGACTTAGCGGTCAACAAAAGTCAAATTGTAAGGCCTAACTCGAGAGCCCATTAGGTCTCCAATCGAGCTACTATAAATACAACATAATGGGCAGCCAAAACATTAAGAAACTTGGCAGCCAAGTTAGGCTAGAAAGAGAAAGTTTGGTATGGAGAGAGAGAACGTGTCTTCCTCGTCAAGTTTTCTCTCGAAGTCGACCAAGATAACTTTTCTCCTCCAGAAGACGTAGCCTTTAGCTTGCCCAGACCAGTCCCAACCAGTCCGACCGATCAAAAACGCGCAGCAAACTGCCGGCCGAACTTGCGCAGCAGATTTCCGTTCGAAGCTGCGCAGTGGGTTTTCGTTCTTCTTAAAACCCGGCGACAGCTTTGTTTAATGCCCAGAACCGACTGGATTTAATGTTTGATCTTCCTATTGGAGTGATCCATGAACTCAGTTGTCTAGATTGGGATTAAACAAGCTGTTTTTCCGGTGGGCAGATTTTATTTTGGCCGGCAAAACTGCGTAGTACAGTTTAGGGTTTTGGGCAGTTTATTTTTTGGGTTTTCTTCCGGAGCAAGTTTCTGGGTTTTCTTCGATTGCTCGTGGGTAACTCCATAGAAGATAGCCCACACTATCTCGGAGTTTGTATTGGAGAATCGATTGGATTTCTTGTGGAAATCGCAGCAGATTTTATTTGGTTTTCTTTAAACGAGGGACTTCGCTACAAAAGGTATAATCTTTAAGTTCTGCTTTAATTAAAGATTTAATTTTTGTGTCCCGATTAATAAATTAAATAAGTATAAGCCTAGATCCGTTCATGGGTAAACTAATTTGAGCCTAAGCTTGGTCGAAAGCTTCCGATTCTGGAATGCATAGCACAAAAGTGAGGTTTTCGATTTAGCCCGGGCTTGTTCAGTTTTCCTTCAAATTGGTATCAGAGCGTTGGTTTCGGTCTTATACTTGTTTGATTTATTACACGGCTTTATTTTGGCATTAGTATTTTTGTCGAAATGTTTAAACAGGTGGTTATTGGTTTCCCTGCTATTATGGTAGAAATTTAATTTTCATTCATAAACCCCGGGACATGTCCGGGCTCGTTTTATTTTTGAATGGAAATTTCTGTAATAGTAATAACCACGAGCTGGAAGCCGTGTAGGATTAGAAAAATATTGTAGTAGGATTTGATCTAATCATGTCGTCTTTAAATTCCTAGAAAAAACGCCTTTGTATATAGGAATTTTTGTACTATGACGAAGACGTTATTTTGGGTAACTTATATTCGCGGGTTTTGGTTTATTGTAATTTTGGGTGATTCCTAATTACGGAATAAACTGAGAAAACCCGGGCGAATCGAGAGGAATCCAAATAACGAGTGGGAGCGACACGACGGGAAGTGTCACCGAGGCGTCAAGGAATCAACGATAGAGAACGCCATAATAGTCGGGAAATTTTATTTTTATTTAATTTCCCGTATTTATGATTTTTTCGTTGATTGTGTGATTTTCGTTTTATTTTGCATGAACTAAATTCAAACCAAAAGTTTTTTCAAAAAGGTAATGTGCAATTAACTAAGGTAGATTATTCGTATATTAAAACTCCAACGGTTTTATGGGTGCGAATATCCATAGTTAAGATATTGCATGTTAAAACGTAAAAATCCTCAAACTTAATTACATTCGCAGGTTTTGGTTTAATCGTAACTTTGGGTGATTCCTAATTACGTGGGGTTTTGGTTTATCGTAATTTTGGGTGATTCCTAATTATGTAGAAAATCGAGAAAACCCGGATTTTGGTTTATCGTAATTTTTGGGTGATTCCTAATTACGTAGAAAACCGAAATGGAAAACCGAGAAAACCAGGGCGAATTGATATTATTTTAAAAATCTAAGTGGGAGCGGGTTGGTTAATAGCCCCATGGCCTCCATTACGGGTTCATTGGCGATGTGGTTAAACTTCCTCCCCATCGGATGAGTTTTCAATCACAGATATCGCTGGAATGAATTTCTAAAGGGATGACTATAGTGCGTTTAATTGGGAAAAGTTGCGACACCCTCACAATCCGAGGCGCATTAGTACCCTAAGTAACAAACTCAGAAGTCACGTAATGGCATACACTTAGTGTACTGTTTATAGTATCCCTCCCATCGAGGTAACGCTATTTACGTGTACGGCTAAAATTATCGACTATTAATTTCATTGATCATAAGATCGTTGGTCAGATAATGAGATTAATGGACTTTGGTCCTTCTCGAACGAATGTGGGTTGGCGTAGACGTTCACCCATCGTGACCTGGGATAATCCCGGTGGGAGAGATGTCGGTAGAAGATTATATTTCTTTTCTGAGGATTTTTCAATATTTTCGAAAAGTATACTGAGACATGTTTTTTTTTCATTATTTTCAGTTGATATGTCGTTCAACCCGCTAGCTGTCATTTTGAACCAAAACAAACTCAGCGGTCCTAATTACATTGATTGGAAACGAAACCTGGACATTGTCCTAACCGCTGAGGGTTATAAGTACGTGCTCACTGAGGAGTGCCCCCTAAGCCCAGTGAGGATGCCACACCTGAGCAGCGAGAGCCATATACGAGGTGGCAGAAGGCTGATGAGATGACCAAGTGCTACATCTTGGCTTCTATGTCGAGTGTACTGCAGCACCAGCATCAGCAGATGACCTCAGCCTACGATATGTTGCTCAACCTCAGGGAGATGTTTAGACATCAGGGTAGGGCGGCCAAGCAGTCAGCTATGAGGAAACTCATGAATGCTAAGATGGCCGAGGGCACTTCAGTGAGAGATCACGTACTGGGCATGATTGGTTGCATCAATGAGATTGAGGTATTGGGAGGTGAGATTGATGGGGAAACCCAGGTCGATATCATCCTTCAGAGCTTGCCTCCCAGTTTTGAGCAGTTCAATTGAACTATAATATGGGGAATCTCTCATATTCACTTTCTGAGCTCATGACTGCATTGGTGTCTGCTGAGAGCCTCTTCGCAGAGAAGAAGCAAGCCTTGGCTACATTTAGTCCCTCAAGTTCCTCTGCTGGGCCCAAAACCAGGAAGCAAAAGAGGAAGAGAGGCCAGAAAGCAGGAGCCAGTCATGGACCCAAGGCAGGCATTGCCAAAAAGCAGAAGTCGAGAGGCAAATGCTTTAGATGTGGCAAAGCAGGACATTGGAAGAAGGACTGCCCAAAGCCTCGAGGTATGTGTAAATTCTCTCTAGTTACTGAGACGTGTTTAGCGGCGATTCCCACGGATACTTCGTGTGTGGATTCGGGAGCCACTGATCACATTTGTAATTCTTTGCAGGGGTTCCAAGTGACCCGGCTGCTTAGAGAGGGAGAGTTGCAGGTCTACCTTGGGGATACTACCAGAGTTTCTGTGGCTGCAGTGGGAGTGATTAGTCTTTATTTTTCAGACTCTATTTTACTTTTAAAGGATTGTCTTTATGTACCTAGTTTTCGAAAGAACTTGCTTCCAGTTTCGAAACTTGTTTTGGATGGTTATAAGTGTGTATTTTCTGGAGGTTCGGTTTTTATAAGAAAATGCCAGAAACTTATATGTTCCGGTACATTGGTTGACAATCTGTTTTTAATCAAGACTTACTCCCCAGTTATGCAAAACACAGAAACTAGTAACTCATCACCGAATCATAATAAGAGAAAGAAATCTTCCCCTTTGAATCAGACTTATCTTTGGCACCTGAGACTAGGTCATATCAACCTTAGTAGGATTCAAAGGTTGGTCAAGAGTGGGTCTTTGGACTTACTAGATATTGATAGCTATTCGACCTGTGAGTCCTGCTTGGAGGGTAAAATGACCAAGAGGCCTTTCAAGGCGAAGGGGTATAGGGCCAAAGAGGATTTAGAGCTGATTCATTCTGACGTGTGTGGGCCTATGTCAGTTCAGGCTAGAGGTGGTTATGAGTATTTCGTGACTTTCACGGATGATTACTCTAGATATGGATACATATACCTGATGCGCCACAAGTCGAATGCTTTGGCAAGTTCAGAGAATTCAAGGTAGAGGTGGAGAACCATCTGGGTAAGAGTATCAAGTCACTGCGGTCTGATCGCGGTGGCGAATACCTCTCTAGTGAATTTAGGACCTATTTGTCAGAGGAGGGTATTCAGACCCAGTTGTCTGCACCTGGCACACCCCAGCAGAATGGTGTAGCAGAGAGGAGGAACAGGACTCTTATGGAGATGGTTAGATCGATGATGAGTTACAGTGAGTTGCCTACCTCGTTTTGGGGTTATGCCTTAGATACAGCGTGTTTTATCCTCAACCTTGTGCCATCTAAGTATGTGCCTACGACCCCAGTAGAGTTGTGGAGTGGGCGTAAGCCTAGTCTGAGACATCTCAGGATTTGGGGTTGTCCAGCACATGTGCTCGAGGCAGATGCAGGCAAGTTAGAGGCGAGATCTAAGGTTATGCTGTTTTTAGGCTACCCCAAAGGAACGAGAGGTGGTTTATTTTATAATCCTCAGGATCAGAAGGTGGTGGTTAGCACCAATGCCAGATTTCTTGAGGAGGACTATATTTTAGATCACAAGTCAAGCAGCAAGGTAGTATTGGAAGAGCTTAGAAGTCAGTCCACTATTCCAGATGCACACGTACAGGAAGACACACCACAGGAAACTGCACACACTATCACAGATGATGCTCTTACACAGGCTGCGCCTCGTCGTAGTGGGAGGGCTGTAATACAGCCCGAGAGGTACATGGGTTTGGGTGAGTCTTCGGACTTTATCCCTGGTGCTCATGAACTAGACCCAGTTAACTACAATGAGGCTCTCCAGGATAAAGATGCAGATTCTTGGCAGAGAGCGATGATTGCTGAGTTGGGTTCTATGGACTCAAATCAAGTCTAGGAGCTGGTAGACCTTCCTGATGGGTTTAGGCCTATTGGGTGCAAATGGGTCTACAAGCGAAAGAGAGGATCTGACGGGAGGGTTGAGACCTTCAAGGCTAGGCTTGTGGCGAAGGGGTATACTCAGAAAGAAGGGATCGATTATGAGGAGACCTTTTCCCCGGTAGCTATGCTTAAGTCGATCCGGATTCTCTTGGCCATAGCTGCTCATATGGACTATGAGATTTTGCAGATGGACGTCAAGACAGCTTTTCTTAATGGAAGTCTTGAGGAGACCATCTTTATGCAGCAACCAGAGGGCTTCATTGTTAAGGGCCAAGAGCACAAGGTATGTAGGCTTAGGAGGTCCATTTATGGACTTAAGCAAGCATCCAGATCTTGGAACATTCGTTTTGATGAGGTTATCCAGTCCTATGGATTCACTCAGTCTCCGGATGAGCAGTGTGTTTATTGCAGGCGTGATGGTGAGATAGTGGTGTTCCTCGTACTTTATGTAGATGACATTCTTCTTATTGGCAACAGTAAGAAGGTGTTGTCAGACGTAAAGGCATGGCTGTCCAGGCAATTCGATATGAAGGATTTGGGAGAGGCTGGACATATCCTTGGGATCAAGATTATTTGAGATCGTAGGAGACGTTCTCTGACTCTCTCACAGGCATCCTACATAGACACGATTCTGGCCCGTTTTAACATGCAGAACTCCAAGAAGGGTTCACTACCTTTCAGGCATGGAGTGCATTTGTCTAAGGAGCAGTGTCCTAAGACTGCTGAGGAGATAGATGCCATGAAGGCGGTACCCTATGCTTCTGCAGTGGGTAGCCTCATGTATGCTATGTTGTGCACGAGACCTGATATTTGCTTTGCCGTTGGCATGGTTAGCAGATATCAGAGTAACTCTGGGAAGGCTCACTGGGAGGCAGTAAAATGCATTCTCAAGTACTTGCGCAGGACGAGAGATTATGTCCTAATATATAGAGCGCAGGAGCTTGTACCATTGGGTTACACAGATTCGGACTTTCAAGGAGATTTGGACAAGAGCAAGTCTACCTCTGGGTTTGTGTTTACTCTAGGAGGTGGAGCCATAGTATGGAAGAGTGTCAAGCAGAAATTCGTGGCGGACTCTACCATGGAGGCCGAGTACGTTGCCGCTTCAGAGGCAGCGAAAGAGGCTGTATGGCTCAGGAGCTTCCTGATGGACTTAGATGTGGTTCTAGAGTTACCGAGGTCTATCACAGTTTATTGTGATAACAATGGTGCAGTTGCTAACTCAAGGGAACCACGAGCCCATAAGGCGAGTAAACACATAGAGCGTAAGTACCACCTGATACGAGAGATCGTAAAGAGGGGAGACGTGATCGTGGCCAAGATAGCTTCAGAGGACAACCTTGCAGATCCTTTCACCAAGCCATTGACCCCAAAGGTCTTTGAGAGGCATGTGGAGGGCATGGGAGTCAGATTCTTGAGAGAGCCATGTGAGTGAGCTTAAAGGTGTTCTGGAGATTTCAGTATGACAGCAGTGTAATAGCGGGTTGGACAGTTTTTGTACTTCTTAGCATAGCTTTGAGTATTAGTGGGAGATTGTTAGTTTTGAATACAGAAAAGCTATGGCTTGTATCAAAAACTAATATCCACAGATGACATATCATTTTGTTTCAGTATAAATATGTTCCTTTATATCATAGAACTAGATAACGGGGTGTCGACAAACACAGTAGATACCGTTATTGGTTAAAGTATTGATATATAAAAAGTATGCTCGTAACCGAGATAGTCTGAACATACTATCGGTATAGGTTATTGTGTGGTTTGGAAATTGGTTTATCTAGACTAGTTTAAATCACACAGATATGCCCGGGGCATATTGAGCACGACCAGTTTGGATAGAATTCACTTGTAGTGATAGGCGAAGTCAATTCGATCCTAGTATTCCGTCTCTCAATCCCGAGATTGGGACGGGCGTGAGGGTTGGGTGTCGTATGCTTTGATTTGCCAAAGAGTGAGGTCAATTGAGGACAATACCTCGGTAAGTTGGGTATGCGGTGTTTAGCTTCTTGCGTGCCGTTGCTAGTCGGAGGAATCCACGTACCGGTTCGCCGGGTTGATGGTGCTCCCGAGATGAGCTCGTAAGGTTATTATACTAAACCTGGCCTGTGAACTTTATGTTCGGTATAATAAAAGGTCGAGTGGTACTAATCGCGAAATCCAAGAAGTCGGTGAATTAATTTGTCAGTAAATTGATAAATTGACGAGCACTAGATCTTTAATGTGGGGAGAAAGAAGAAATAATAATGGCGCGATGTAAAGTCGTTTTCCAGCGGTAGTTCCATAATTGGTCCGCTAGTGGTACGACCGATTATGCGTTTGACTAATCGACAAGGTAAATTAATTAATCCGAAGGGTTTAATTAATATTTGATCGACAAAGTGAATTTAGAAATTAATTCTATTTTGAATTAATTAATTCTAAGGGTTCGATTAAATTAAATTAACAAAGTGGATTAAATAAATTAATTTAAAAGGGTCAATTGGAGTTGATTAGTCAGGAAGACTTAGCGGTCAATGAAAGTCAAATTTTAAGCTGTTCGACCGATCAAAAAAGCACAGCAAACTGCCGACAGAACTTACGCAGCAGATTTCCGTTCGAAGCTGCGCAGTGGGTTTTCGTTCTTCTTAAAACCCAGTGACAGCTTTGTTTAATGCCCAGAACCGACTGGATTTCATGTTTGATCTTCCTATTGGAGTGATCCATGAACTCAGTTGTCTAGATCGGGATTAAACATGCTGTTTTTCCGGTGGGCAGATTTTATTTTGGCCGGCAAAGCTGCGTAGTACATTTTAGGGTTTTGGGCAGTTTATTTTTTGGGTTTTCTTCCGGAGCAAGTTTCTGGGTTTTCTTCGATTGCTCGTGGGTAACTCCGTAGAAGATAGCCCACACTATCTCGGAGTTTGTATTGGAGAATCGATTGGATTTCTTGTGGAAATCGCAGCAGATTTTATTTGGTTTTCTTTAAACGAGGGACTTCACTTCAAAAGGTATAATCTTTAAGTTCCGCTTTAATTAAAGATTTAATTTTTTATGTCCCGATTAATAAATTAAATAAGTATAAGCCTAGATCCGTTCATGGGTAAACTAATTTGAGCCTGAGCTTGGTCGAAAGCTTCCGATTCTGGAATGCATAGCACGAAAGTGAGGTTTTCGATTTAGCCCGGGCTTGTTCAGTTTTCCTTCAATTAGGTCACATTTACCTTAGTAGGATTCAGAGGTTGGTAGCCGATGGACCTTTACGTTCATTGGAAGTTGATAACTACTCGACCTGCGAATCGTACTTGGAAGGTAAGATGACCAAGAGGCCTTTTAAGGCGAAGGGGTATAGGTGTTGGAGTAGAATACATAAGCGATGCTTATATTGTACTGTTTCACAGTTTAATATATCGATTTGTGTTTCAGTCATAGCTTGTTGTGCATTAATCGTCCATTTATATTATGTGAGTATATGATGAGGTGTCTGGTACGACACAGTAGATCTCATCATTCGTTAAAAGACATAATGTATAAATGAGGTTCGTAACCGAGACAGCTTTGGACAAAGTGTCGGTCTAGGTTATTATGTGATTCAGATAATTAGTTTGTCTAAACTAATTGAATCATATAGATATGCCCGGGGCATATTGAACTTGACTTTTAGGAATGATTTGTCTTGTACTGATTTAATAGACAAATCGATCCTTGTATTCTATCTCTAAATCCCTATACTCGAGTGGGCATGAGGATTAGACATAGTGTACTTTGATCTGCCAATGGGTGAGGTCAAATGTGGCCAATAGTCTCGGTAGGTTGGGTGCGTGTGTTTAGTTACTTGGTGTGTTACTGCTTGTCAAAAGGAAACCATGTAACGGTGCGTCCGGGGTGATGGTGCTCCCGAGATGAGCTCGAAATGTTTATTATACTAAACCCGGCCGGTGGACTTATGTCCGGTATAGTAAAAAGGTCGAGTGGTACTAGTCTCGGAATTAAAGAAGTTAATTAATTAATTTATCAGTAAATTAATTTTAATTAACGAGCACTATATCTTTGATGTGGGGAGATTAATGAATATAATTTAATTATGTTGTTCCGGAATCAATTCTTGTGTAGGATGATAGTCCCAAAATTAATCTGTTTGTGGTACGATTAATTTTGTAATGGGTTAATTGAATAGGTAGATTTAATTAATTAATTGGTTAATTATTCCTAAGGGTTAATTCAGTGATTAACAAATTGGAATTATTTAATTAATTCCTAAGGGTTAAATAAGTAATTAACAAAGTGGAATTATTTAATTAATTAATTAAGTCTTAAGTTTCAATTAGAATTAAGAAATCCTAGAGATTAGGAATCTAGTAGGATTTGGTTTATCCTATCAGATTGGTTGCCTAATTGGATTTGGAAACTAATTCATTACCCAAACCCATTAGGAAGACCAATCCTAAACCAACTTGGGGTCTCTCTTGTAACTCTATAAATAGACAAGGGATTAGCCATTCAAGAAATACAATTCAATAGATTCATTATTCAAGAATCTAGAGAGATAATATTCTAGAGAGAGAAATTTCTTTCTCTCTCAAGAACGAATTTTTAAGCTTGGGGCGGGTGGTTTTTACCATTGAAGTGGCCAAAAATTCTTGGCCTTCTGGGAAGCCCCGTGTGTAGCTTTCTCTCTCTCCGGGCAGTGCGTTTGCAGTACGTGCTAGGTGCGGAGGTGCTGAATTTTTTCAGCAGGTGGATTGTGGAGAGTTGCTGATCAATTGACTTCTAGATTGTTTCCCACACAACAAGAGGTCATAGTCTTTGAGGCATACAAGAGAATCATCAGGTGCACGCTTCAAAGGTAACTTTCTAAGGTTCCGCTTTAATTAGAAATTTTTGTTGCGTGGTAAATCGAGCAAGTGCAAACCCAGATCCTATGTGGCAATATTCTTTCATTTGGCATCAGAGCCTGGTTTAGGGGGTTCTGTGCTTGTTCGATTTATTACATGGTTCTATTTTGCAGTGGTTAAGAAATCCGACTATTATGGTTACGTTCGTACGGGTTTTAATTAAACTCCGGGACTTGTCCGGATTTAATTTTATTATGAATGTTTGTAATAGTATAACCACGTGTTGGAAGCCGTGTAGGATTAGATTAAATCTGTAGTATGATTTTTTCTATGTAATTTCGATTATTTAATTTTCCTAGAATGCCTTGTAGTAGGAAAATTGTTTTTTTATGTAATCGAAGGCGTTATGATGGGCGACATGGATTCGTGGGTTTTGGGTTATCATGAATTTGAAGAAACCCAGGAAAACCAAGGAAAACCCATAACGAATTTCAAGAAGACCAAATAGCGTAGGAAAAAGCGAAAGAGGAATTGGCGACAGGAGACGACGCCAGCAACGATCGCCGGCAGCAAAGTCGTCGTTGACAGCCAAGGGAAGGCAGCAGTAGGCAGCAGCAGCGCACAGCAGTTGCTGGGCCGCGCGCGCACGACCGTGCGAGCACGACCGCGCGCGCGGGCAGCGTGGCATTCCTGCCATGCTGCGGCACGGGTGGCCCGTTCGGGCTGTTTTTGGCCAATTTTTCCTCCAATTTTCATTTTTTGAAGTTCAAGACTTTCTCCATCGAGTGACGTATCGGGACACGAGATCAAGGCAGAAGATGGAAGCGATTAAAACTATAATAGTTAGGGAATTTATTTTTATATTTATTTCCAGTATTTATTTTTTTAATTTTTATGCTTTATTTTTTATGCTGTATTTTAGATGCATGATTTAAAGCATGTCTGGTTTTATGGTTGCACAAAACTTAGGTTGGTTTATATCCCCATGGCCACCATTATGGGTTCATATGCGATGTGGGTGGGCTTGCGCGTTGGCATTACGGCCTTCCTCCATTCAGATGAGTCCAGCCCCGAGATCGCTAGACTATGAACTTCTGAGTAAGATGACTTGAGCGAGTTTAACTAGGAGAAATGCGACACCCTCTCTATCTGAGGTGCACTATCCTGAGGTAACAAACTCAGAAGTCATGTAATGGCATACACTTAGTGTACGATCTGCAGTATTCCTCCCGCGAGGTTACGCTGCTTACTTGTAGGGCTAAAAGCACCGATTATTAGCTACATTGATCAAAAGATCGTTGGTCAGAAAGTGTAGTTAATGAACTTGGTTCTTCTCAAATGAATATGGGTTAGCATAAATGTCCACACTGCGTGGCTTGCGAGAATCCCGGTGGATGAGATGTTGGTGGATTAAGATTATTGTTTTCAGGGAAGTCAATAATTAATTAGAATTTTTCGAAATTCTAGCATATATAACTAAAAATTGTTTGTTTATTTTCCAGTTTAAATTGATATGGCTTTCAATCCCTTAGCTGCAATTTTGAAAAACAACAATTTAACTGGAACTAATAATGTCCACGGAAGTCGTAACTTGGACATTGTCCTTAGGGCTGAGAGCATTCCTTTGAGAGATCATGTCATTGACATGATTAGTAACATCAACAAGGTTGAGGTAGTGGGAGGCAAAATCGTTGGTGAAACCAAAGCCGATATTGTCCTCCGGAGCTTGCCTCAAAGCAATGAGCGGATTCGGTTGAACTACAACATAAGTAAGATGTTGTGGAGTTCATCCAAGCTCTTGGCAGAGTTCGTGGCGGCTAAAAGTCTTCTTCAAGAGAAGAAGCGAGCTTTAGTCGAAGTCAAAGCTTCAGAATGTTCTTCTGAGCCTGAGGCTAGAAAGAATAAGAGAAACCATAAGGGAATAGCTCAAGTGGCACAAATTGCGCCTGAGCCATGTATTGAAAAGAAGAAGTCGAAAGACAAGTGCATCAAGTGCAATAAGTGGGGACATTGGAAAGCGGATTGTCCAAAGCTTATAAGTACGATAAATTCTGCCTTAATTACTGAGACATGTTTAGCGGCGATTCCCACAGATACTTGGTGTGTGGATTCAGGTGCCACTGACCATATTTGTAATTCTTTGTAAGGGTTCCAAGTAACCCGGAAGCTTAGAGAAGGCGAATTGGATATCTACTTGGGCGACACTACAAGAGTGTCAGTAGAAGCAGTGGGAAAAGTTAAGTTGAATTTTCAAAATTCTAGCTTAGGGTTAGTTAATTGTCTTTATACACCGAGTTATAGAAAGAACTTAATTTTGGTTTCTAAACTCTTGAAGAACGGGTATAAGTTTATTTTTTCTGATGACCGTGTTGTTATTAGAAGAAATGGAAAACTTATTTGTTCTGGTTCATTGGCGGACAATTTGTTTGTGGTTAACTCTAACTCCCCTGTTGCGCAAAACATAGAAATAGATAGCTCAGGATCCAACATTAAGAGGAAGAAACCATCTGAAATGAATCAAACCTATATTTGGCATCTCAGTCTAGGTCATATAAACCTTAGTAGGATTCAGAGGTTGGTCAATGATGGACCTTTGGGATCATTAGATATTGACAGTTATGCAACCTGCGAATCTTGCTTGGAAGGTAAGATGACCAATAGACCTTTTAAAGCAAAAGGTTATAGAGCTAAAGAAGTATTAGAGTTGATTCATTCTGACTTGTGTCGACCTATGACTGTCCAGGCACGAGGGGGATATGAGTATTTTGTGACGTTCACGGATGACTACTCTAGGTACGGATACATTTACCTAATGCGCCACCAGTCCGAATGTTTTGGAAAGTTCAAAGAGTTTCGGGCAGATGTGGAGAAACATCATGGTAAGAGTATCAAGACACTGCGTTCAGATTGTGGTGGGGAGTACCTGTCCCATGAATTTCGAGATTACCTCACTGGGATAGGAATTCAATCTCAGTTATCTGCACCTGGCATGCCACAACAGAATGGTGTAGCAGAAAGGAGGAATCGAACTCTTATGGAAATGGTTAGGTCCATGATGAGCTATAGTGATTTGCCAAGTTCATTCTGGGGATATGCCTTAGAAACGGCAATGTATATTCTTAATCTTGTACCATCTAAAACCGTGCCTTCAACCCCAGTAGAGTTGTGGAACTGGCGGAAGCCCAGTCTAAGACATCTCAGAATTTGGGGCTGCCTAGCACATGTGCTTAAGGCAGATACGGCTAAGTTAGATGCAAGAACAGAATTAATGCTGTTCGTAGGATATCCTAAGGGAACGAAAGGTGGTCTATTCTATAGTTCTAAAGATCAGAAGGTGGTGGTAAGTACCAATGCTAGTTTTTTAGAAGAGGACAAACTACTAATCCTGATGCACCAGCACAAGTAGATACACCACACACTGCACATGAGATCACAGATGATGCGCCTACACAGGTGGTGCCTTGTCGTAGAGGGAGGGTTGTGAGATAGCCCGACAGGTTCGTTGGCGTGGGAAAGGCCTCAAACCTAGTCCCAGGTGCACCTGAACCTGACCCAGTTAACTACAATAAGGCTCTTCGAGATAAAGATGCAGAATCTTGACGTAAGGCAATGATATCCGAGATGGGGTCAATGGACCACAATCAAGTCTGGGAGCTTGTGGACCTGCCTGATGGGTTTAAGCCCATTGGATACAAGTGGGTCTACAAACGTAAGAGAGGACCTGACGAGAAGGTGGAAACCTTTAAAGCTAGGCTGGTGGCGAAGGGGTATACTCAGAAAGAGGGAATCGATTATGAGAAAACCTTTTCCCCGGTAGCCATGTTTAAGTCGATTCGGATTCTTTTGGCCATAGCTACTCATATGGATTATGAGATTTGGCAGATGGATGTCGAGAGAACTTTTCTAAACGGAAGTCTTGAGGAACCATTTTTATGCAGCAACCAAGGGATTCATTGAGAAAGGCCAAGAGCATAAGGTTTGCAGGCTTAAGAGGTCTATTTATGGACTTAAGCAGGCATCCAGATCTTGGAACATCCGGTTTGATGAGGTAATCCAGTCCTTTGGATTTACTCAGTGTTCGGATGAGCAATGTGTGTATCGCAGACGTGATGGAAACTCAGTGGTGTTTCTTGTGCTTTACGTAGATGACATTCTATTGATTGGCAACAACAAAAACGTGTTATCAGACGTAAAGGCATGACTGTCCAAGCAGTTTGATATGAAGGACTTAGGGGAAGCGGGACATATTATTGGGATCAAAATTATTCGAGATCGTAGAAAATGTTCGCTTACGCTCTCCCAAGCTTCGTACATAGACACAATTCTGGCGCGTTTTAACATGCAGAACTCCAAGAAAGGTATTCTACCTTTCAGGCATGGTGTGTTTCTATCTAAGGAACAGTCTCCTAAGACTGTTAAGGAAATAGAGACCATGAAGACAGTTCCATATGCTTCGGCAGTAGGAAGTCTCATGTACGCCATGTTGTGTACGAGGCCTGATATCTGTTATGCCGTTGGCATGGTGAGCAGATATCAGAGTAACCCCGGGAAAGCTCATTAGGAGGCAGTAAAATGCATTCTTAAGTATTTGCACAGAACGAGGGACCAAGTTCTGGTCTATCAGGCGCCTGAGCTAGTATCCCGAGGTTACAGAGATTCAGATTTCCAAGGCGATAGGGATAAGAGCAAGTCTACCTCAGGTTATGTGTTTACTCTAGGAGGTGGAGCCATAGTTTGGCGGAGTATCAAGCAGAAATGCGTGGCGGACTCTACCATGGAGGTTGAGTACGTTGCCGCATCAGAGACAGCGAAAGAAACAGTATGGCTCAAGAACTTTCTAGTGGACTTAGATGTGATTCCTGGTTTGCCGAAGTCTATCACGGTTTATTGTGATAACAACGGTGCAGTAGCAAACTCGAAGGAACCACGAGCCCACAAGGTGAGTAAACATATACAACGTAAGTACCACCTGATACGAGACATCATAAAGAGGGTAGACGTGGTAGTGGCTAAGATAGCATCAGAGGATAACCTTGCAGATCTATTCACAAAAACATTGACTTCAAAAGTCTTTGAGGCTCACGTGAAGGGCATGGGGATCAGATACTTAGCAGAGCCATGATAGTTTTTCTAGATAGATAGCAGCAGATTGTATAGGATTGTATGTAGTTGTATACTTAAATCACAACTTAAGTATTAGTGGGAGATTGTTGGAGTAGAATACATAAGCTATGCTTATATTGTACAGTTTTCCAGTTTAATATATCGATTTGTGTTTCAGTCATATCTTGTTGTGCATTAATCATCCATTTATATTATGTGAGTTAATGATGAGGTGTCTGGTGCGACACATTAGATCTCATCATTGGTTGAAAGACATAATATATAAATGAGGTTCGTAACCGAGACAGCTTTGGACAAACTGTCGGCCTAGGTTATTATGTGATTCAGATAATTAGTTTGTCTAAACTAATTAAATCAATAGATATGCCCGGGGCATATTGAACTTGACTTTTAGGAATGATTTGTCTTGTACTGATTTAATAGACAAATCGATCCTTGTATTCTATCTCTAAATCCCTAGACTCGAGTGGGCATGAGGATTAGACATAGTGTACTTTGATCTGCCAATGGGTGAGGTCAAATGTGGCCAATAGTCTCGGTAGGTTGGGTGCGCGTGTTTAGTTACTTGGTGTGCTACTGCTTGTCAAAAGGAAACCATGTACCGGTGCGTCCAGGGTGATGGTGCTCCCGAGATGAGCTCGAATTGTTTATTATGCTAAACCCGGCCGGTGGACTTATGTCCGGTATAGTAAAAAGGTCGAGTGGTACTAGTCTCGGAATTAAAGAAGTTAATTAATTAATTTATCAGTAAATTAATTTTAATTAACGAGCACTATATTTTTGATACGGGGAGATAAATGAATATAATTTAATTAAGTTGTTCCGGAAGCAATTCTGGTGTAGGATTGTAGTGCCAAAATTAATCTGTTAGTGGTACGATTAATTTTGTAATGGGTTAATTGAATAGGTAGATTTAATCAATTAATTAATTGGTTAATTATTCCTAAGGGTTAATTAAGTGATTAACAAAGTGGACTAATTTTATTAATTCCTAAGGGTTAATTAAGTAATTAACAAAGTGGAATTATTTAATTAATTAATTAAGTCTTAAGTTTCAATTGGAATTAGGAAATCCTAGAGATTAGGAATCTAGTAGGATTTGGTTTATCCTATCAGATTGGTTGCCTAATTGGATTTGGAAACTAATTCATTACCTAAACCCATTAGGAAGACCAATCCTAAACCAACTTGGGGTCTCTCTTGTAACTCTATAAATAGACAAGGGATTAGCCATTTAAGAAACACAATTCAATAGATTCATTATTCAAGAATCTAGAGAGATAAAATTCTAGAGAGAGAAATTTCTTTCTCTCTCAATAACGAATTTTTAAGCTTGGGGCGGCTGCTTTTTACCATTAAAGTGGCCAAAAATTCTTGGCCTTCTGGGCAGCCCCGTGTGTAGTTTTCTCTCTCTCCGGGCAGTGCGTTTGCAGTACATGCTAGGTGCGGAGGTGCTGAATTTTTTCAGCAGGTGGATTCTGTTGAGTTGCTGATCAATTGACTTCTAGATTATTGCCCACACAACAAGAGGTCATAGTCTTTGAGGCATACAAGAGAATCACCAAGTGCATGCTTCAAATGTAACTTTCTAAGGTTCCGCTTTAATTAGAAATTTTTGTTGCGTGGTAAATCGAGCAAGTGCAAACCCACATCCTATGTAACAATATTCTTTCAATAGGGCCAAAAAAGTGTTAGAATTAGGTCATTCTGACTTGTGTGAACCTATGTATATTCAAGAAATAGGTGCTTTCGAGTATTTTGTGACTTTCACAGATGACTACTCGAGATACAGGTACATTTACTTGATGCGCCACAAGTCTGAATCCTTTGATAAATTCAAGGAGTATCGGGCAGATGTGGAGAAACATCATCGTAAAAGTATCAAGACATTGCGATCAGATCGCGATGGCTAATATCTTGCAGGTGAATTTAAGTCCTACTTGTTAGATGCGAAATACAATCCAAGTTGTCTGCATCAGGCACACCCCAATAGAACCGTGTAGCTGAAAGAAGAAATAAAACTGTGATGGAAATGGTTAGATCAATGATGAGTTATATTGAGTTGCCAAATTCATTTTGAGGTTTTGCTTTAGAAACGACAACTTACATTCTCAACCTTGTACCATGTAAATCCGTGGCTTCAACCCCTGTGGAGTTGTGAACAGACCGCAAGCCCAGTCTGAGACACCTCAGAATTTGGGGTTGTCTAGCACATGTTATTACAGGAGATGCAGGTAAGTTAGATTCAATAACAGAAGTAAGGCAGTTTGGATGTTATCCTAGATAAACGAAAGCTGGTCTATTATATAGTCCTAAAGATCAGAAGGTGATAGTTTGCACTAACACCAGATTTTTAGAGGAGGATTATATTATGGATTACAAGCCCAGTAGTAAGATCGTACTAGAGGAACTTAGGGGACAACCCACTTCTTCTGTACCACCAGTATAAGTAGATACACCAAATGATACTGTACAACATACCACAGATAATGCGCCTTTGCAGGTAGTACCTCGTCGCAGTGCGAGAGTTGTGAGACAGCCCAAGGTTTATGTTCTTGGGAGAATCTACCGATTTTGTCCCTAGAAAGAGGTTGACCCGGTCAACTACAATGAGGCACTACGAGATAAAGATGCAGATTCTTAGCAGAAAGTGATGTTATCTGAGATGGGGTCAATGAACTCTAATCAGGTCTGGGAGCTTGCAGACTTGCTTGATGGTTTTCTACTAATTGGGTACAAGTGAGTCTACAAACGCAAGAGAGAACCCGAAGAGAAGGTGGAAACCTTTAAAGATAGGCTTATGGCAAAGAGGTATACTCAGACACAAGGTATTGATTATGAGGAAATCTTTTTCTCGGTAGCTATGCGTAAGTCGATCCGAATTCTCTTGGCCGTAGCTGCTTTTATGGATTTTGAGATTTGTCAGATGGATATCAAGAGAGCTTTCCTTAATGGAAGTCTTGAGGAAACCATCTTCATGCAACAACAAGAGGGATTCATTGCTAAAGACCAAGAGAATAAGGTTTGCAAGATTAAGATATCTATTTACGGGCTTAAGAAAACATCCAAATCTTTGAACATCCAGTTTTATGAGGTAATCCAGACTTACTAATTTACTCAGTGTCCGTATGAGTAATACATATATCGCAGATGTGATGGTAACGTAATGATGTTCCTTGTACTTTATATAGAAGACATTCTACTTATTGGCAACAATAATAAATTGTTATGAGACATAAAGATATGATTATCCAAGCAATTTGATATGAAAGACTTGGGAGAGGCTGGACATATCCTTGTGATCAAGATTATTTGAGATCGTAGGAAATGTTCAATGACGTTTTCCCAAGCTTCAAACCTAGATACGATTCTGGGTCGTTTTAGCATGTAGAACTCCAAGATGTTGTTTGAATACTGAAAACTTAGCTTGTTTTAAAACTATTTCCCAGTTTATATATCGATTGAATATTTTAGTTAAATTACTTTATGTTTTTACATATGTTGCCCTCTTATATCATATGACTAGTTGAAGAGGTGTCTGGTGTGACACAGTAGATCACATCATTGGTTAAAGCCAAAATATATTAATAAGGCTCGTAATTGAGACAGTTTTGGACTCATTGTCTGTTTAAGTGGTTATGTGATTTTGAGATTGGTTTATCTAAACTAATTAAATCATATAGATATGACTGGAGCATATGGAGCATGAATGATTAAGGATTGACTTAACTTATATTGTTCTTTAATAGTTAATTCGAACATTGTACTCTATCTCTTAATCCCTAGACTAGAACAAGAATGATGATCAAACATAGAGTACTTTAATCTGCCAATGAGTGTGGTCACTTGAGTCTTATATTCTCTGTAGGTTTGGTGCGCACGTTTGATTGCTTAGTGTGTTGTTGCTTATCGAAAGGAAACCATGTACCGGTACATCCGGGGTGATGGTACTCTCGAGATGAGCTCGTAAAGTTTATTATACTAAACTTGGCCGGTGGACTTATGTCTGGTATAGTAATTGTTGGAGTTAAATACATAAGCTGTGCTTATATTGTACATTTTTCCAGTTAATATAACGATTTATGTTTTGGTTATATTTTGTTGTGCATGATATGTCCATTTATATTAAGTAAGTAGATGATGAGGTGCCTTGTGTTACACAGTAGATCTCATCATTGGTTGAAAGACATAATATATAAATGAGGTTCGTAACCGAGATAGCTTTGGACAAACTGTCGGTTTAGGTTACTATATGATTCGGATAATTAGTTTGCCTAAACTAATTAAATCATATAAATATGCCCGGGGCCTATTGAACTTGACCATTTGGAAAGATTTGCCTTGTACTGAATTAATAGACAAATCGTTCTTGGTATTCTATCTCTTAATCCCTAGACTCGAGCGGGCATGAGGATTAGACATAGTGTACTTTGATATGCCAATGGGTGAGGTCAATTGTGGCCAATAATCTCGGTAGGTTGGGTGCGTGTGTTTAGTTGCTTCGTGTGCTGTTGCTTGTCAAAAGGAAACCATGTACCGGTGTGTCCGGGGTGATGGTGCTCCCGAGATGAGCTCGTAAAGTTTATTATACTAAATTCGGTCGGTAAACTTATGTCCGGTATAGTAAAAAGGTCGAGTGGTACTAGTCTCGGAATTAAAGAGGTTAATTAATTAATTTTCAGTAAATTAATATATTAACAAGCACTATACCTTTGATGTGGGGAGATTATGAATAAATTAATTAAGTTGTTCCAGAAGCATTTCTGGTGTAGGATGGTAGTGCTATAATTAATCCATTAGTGGTACGATTAATTATGTATTGGGTTATTGACAAAGGTAGATTTAATTAATTAAGTAATTAATTAATCCTTGTGTCAGTTGGTTGTGAATCATACCAGGAACTGGTTTGGGATAAGTGAATCCCTGTATCAGTTGATTGTGAATCATACCAAGAAATGGTTTGGGATAAGTGAATCCCTGTATCAGTTGGTTGTGAATCATATCAGGAATTGGATTGGGATAAGTGAATCCCTGTATTAGTTCGATGTGTATCAGTCCAGGAACAGGATTGAAGGAAATAGAAACCCAGTAGGAAGGCCAATCCTAAACCAACTTGGGGTCTCTCTTGTAACTCTATATATAGACAAGGGATTAGCTATTCAAGACACACAATTCAATATACAATTCACAAGTTTTCAAGATAAGAAAAATTAGAGAGAGAAAATTCTCTCTCAAGAATTCGGGTTTCATAGAGCTTGAGGCAGCCAAAAATTTCTTCAAAATTTTGGTAACAACGTGTAGCTTTCTCTCTCTCTGGGCGGTGCGTTAATTGTACGTGTCAGGTGCAGCGGTGCTGGATTTTTCTGGCAGGTGGAATGTGGTGATTAGCTGATCAAATTGCTACTTAGATTGCTACCCACACAGCATACAAGCAAAGTCTTGAGGCATACAAAAGAATCACCTGAGTGAACGCTTTAATAGGTAATTCTTATGTTTCCGTTTTTATTAAGATTTTTTGTAGCGTGGTAAATTGAATGAGTGCGAACCCAGATCCTGTGCAATGTTATTTCAAAAGGGTTGGAATAGTGATTGCGCAAGCGTCTAGGCCTGACCAGAGATTCCGATTCTGGAATGCATAGCACGAAAGTGAGTTTCTGGCTAGACCCAGACAGATAATCTTTCAGTAATAAGCCGAGTGGTACTAATCTCATATGAGAATAAGTCGATTAATTAATTTATTAGTAAATTAATAAATTGACGAGCACTGTGTCTTTGACATTCAGAGATTAAAGAATAATTAAATAAGTGGTTTCAGAAGCAATTTTGGTTGAAGCGATAATTCCATAATTATTTCGTTAGTGGTACGATTAATTATGTGTTGGATTAATTGACAAAGTGGATTTAATTATTTAATTAATTATCATTGAGTCAATTTGTATTATGAAATCAAGAGGAGATTTGGAAACTAATAAATCCCAAGTCCAACAAGAAGGCCTAACTCAAGCCCATTTACGTCTCTCTTGTAACTCTATAAATAGACACAAGAGTCAGCAATACCAATACACAGAAATCATAAGTTGTCAAGATGGAAAATATTAGAGAGAGAAAGCTAAAGAGCGAGAGAGAAAAATTAATCCTCAGTCTCTCTCCTTATTTTGCGTGCACGGCAGCAGGACCCGATTAACGACAGCATTTGGTCTCCAGGCGACAGCGTGAGGTCGATCAACAGCGAAGTTCTCTCCTCGGGCGGCACGTGACTACACTCACGACGGTGGCGCTCCAGGTGTCCGGCCGTGGTTTTTTTTTGTGTTGTTTTCTGTTGTTGCTGATTTAGTTTGTTCGGTAGATCATTGCCCACACAACGTCCGAACTTCTCTTAGAGTCATACAACAAAAATCTTGAATTCACACTTCAAATGTCAATTCTTAATCTTCTACTTTAATTTAAGTATTGTATTTGTATGCGTAACAAATCGAACAAGATAAACCAATATCCGGTGCAACGATATCTCAAAAGGGTTTGAATCGGATTGCACGAGCATTTGGGTCTATGTTAAGGTATCATAATCTGAAATGCATTGCACGATATAGAAATTTTTTATTGGACCCAGAAACATAATTCCTTCAATTGAAATCGGAGCTACGGTTTTGGTTTTATACTTGTTCGATTTGTTACATGGCTTTCTATTATAGGTGGTTTGTTATCCCGGCTATTATGGTTTTGCGTTTATATTTTATTAAACCCCGGGATATGTTTGGGTTGGTTATTTTTAATATGAATGCTTGTAATAGTAAAACTATGAGTTGGAAATCTTGTAGGATTAGATTAAATCTGTAATAGGATTTTTTCTATGTAATTGTCGATTTTATTTTACAAGAAAATCAGCCTTGTATTTAGGAAAATTGTTGTAATCGAAGATGTTGTTGTGGGCAATTTGGATTCATGGGTTTTTATTTATCACAATTTGGGTGATTCCAAGGATTGCGTTGAAAACTAAGAAAACCCAGACGAATTGCAAGAAGACTGAATAACGAGTGGAAGCAGAGCAGGAACACTAGAAACCGGTGGCAGCTTGGCATCTGAGGAGCCACCGGTGATTTATCTTCGGCGAAAGCGCAGCCGGTAGAGGCTAGCTCTGGCCGCTGTTGGTGCAGCACTGCGCACAACATCGAGTTTGCCAAAAGAGGGCAGCCGTGGCCTCGCGGCTCTGCTTCGGGGATTAGTTTTTGGCGCATATTTGAGAGATTTTCTGGATTGTTCCAAAATCTTCAAGCCAAAACTCAATCCATCAGAGTGACGTGATGGGACAAGCAGACAAGGTAGTGGATGGAAGCGAAGTGCAATTTTGGAAACTATAATAGTCGGGAAATTTACTTTACATATTTATTTCTCGTATTTATCATTTTAAATGCATGCTTATGTGTTTAATTTATGTTTTAATTTTAATGCATGATTAAAACATAGGTTTTAGAATGCGCATAACTTAGGATAGGTAATGGCATGTGAAAATCAGAAAACCCTCGTTTTAAAAAATCTAAGTGGGAGCGGGTTGGTTAATATTCTCATAGCCTTCATTACGAATTTATAAGTGATGTGAGTAGACTTGTGCGTTGGCTTTAGGGTCTTCATCCATATCGGATGAGTCTAATTCACAGATCACTAGATTGAATTTCTAAGTAAGATGACTATAGTAAGTTAAACTAGAAAAACACAACATCCTCTCCATCTGAGGTGCACTATCTGAGGTAACAAACTTAGAAGTCACGTAATGTCATAACACTTTGTTGGTGTAGGTGCCTTTTTAAGGGCTATAAAGACATTTGTCGTTTGATTGATGATTTATCAGATGAGGTAATTTTATGAATATAATATTCTTGTGTATATTTTAATTCATAAAATCGATCAGCCAAAAGAAACACTCCATGGATTGATTAGATCATGAGTGATTCTTTTGAGTAGTACTCGTACGAGGATCCTCATACCAGAAATCACTACATGGTCTTAGGTGAATTGTAGTGTGCTTTGACATACGCCTAACGGGACCGTAATAGGTTGCCAAGTATGGGTATGATTGGGTACACTATCAGTCACGCTAAGATATGTAGGTGAAGTGATGGGACTACAAGTCTCTTACAAGTGAGAAATGATATCCTGGCCACTTGATAGTGAACTGAGAAGTGCATGGCCATGCCCGAGAAATGATAAGTGTTATCATTAGCTCGAATAGAATCAGTGTCACTGAGAAATCAAGTAAATGTTTAGCTAAATAAGGATGATGATTGCATGCCTTATCCTAAATGGGATATCAATGTAGAGAACCGTACAAAGTATGCTTGGAATGTTGTATTGAATCACCATTCGACCATCCGTGCTGAATTGGGTAGTCATTATGTCTTGCTGGAGACCAATAATGACTTATGGATTAATTAATTAGATTTAATTATCCATTGCCAATTTGGATTGGGCCTACAGGATCGTACATAAGAGGGTTCGATGATACAGAGTTGCCTGCACTAAGCATAATTGTTATTCCTAGACAAATAGTATTTAATTAAATAGTTTAATTAGATATTATTGAGATGTTCTGTGGTATTAATTAAGAGTTAATTAAGTACCCATGAACAATTGGGATTGGCTGATAAATCAAGGGACCTAATTGCAATTGAGATTCTTAACCCATCAGCCTGATCCATGGGTCAATGGGTTGATCCATAGTTTTGGAAAAACCCAAGTCAGTAGAAAGTAGTATTGATTTAATATTACTTTTATATTTTACATTTTATATTTTATATTTTTATATTTTTTGAAATTAAGTTTGTTACTGACTGATAATATCTGACTCTATATATATCTAGGATATGTGAGTTAGGTACGGGATATGAGTTTTTAGAAAAACTGTTTACCAAAACTTGAAAATTCCAAAAACTTTTCTCTCTCGGTAAAAAGGCTAGCACCTCTCCGTGAGAATCCTGGTGCTTGAGTGTAGAGAGTTTTTTCAAAGGAAGAACCTTTTGGTGGTGATTATCGTAACCCGAGTAGAAGGTTTGGACTAACATCAAACAAAGATCCAGGCGTGGCAACTGATTACGCTACGAGGGAAAGCTTTAGAAGCTTTAAACGTACTATTTAATTAAACACTGAACATACTATTTGGCATTTTTCGCTGCGTTTTTGAAAACTAGGCCTAATCGATCCCAACAATGGTATCAGAGTTAAGCTTATATTAATTTTAGTGTTAAAACTAAAATTGATTTTGATTAAAAACAAGGTTGGATTTTAATTAAAATTGATTTTAATAAATTTTGGAAAATTCGTGCTTTTTGAAAGTGAACAAAACAAATTTTTTTCTGAGAAAAGTAATTAAAATTGGTTTTCTGGAAAAATCTTGAAGGTCTGCCGGAGAGGTTGAATTCGATCGGCCAAAAAATTTCCGACCGGCTGGAATCTCGCCAGAAAATCACGAGCACCCGTTATGGCCAATTTTCATGATTTTGGCATCAAATTTTTCAATTTGTTCCTTGTTCTTCCCAAAAATTATTTCCGAACTCATTTGGTTTCAAAAGGGTTTTGGTTGCACGGATTTTGAAAGCTTTAAATCTGGGTTTTAAAATTTTTTTGCTGGAAATCTTTTTGGGCATTCTGGTCGGAAAATCTAAGGGAAGCAAAATGTTATGGGGTTTTAATTTTTTTGACCAAAAAGGGAATCCTGGAACGGTTTCGAGGAATTCTTTGGTTTTGAACGAAATTTTGGTGGAGTTTTTCGCAGGTTTTATTTTCTTTTCTTCCCTGTTTTATTTCCGCCGGCAAAACAGACCACCGGAGATCACTTGGGTCTTCTCTTCTTCGTCGGGAAGTCGATCAATTTTTCACGAAATCGATTAGGCTCTTCGACCGGGTAGGAGATTGGACGGAAGAGATGAATTATTCATCAATGACTTCGGACGAGATGGTCAGAAACCCAAAGAATCGTCGGGGAAGATGAACAGCTGCGGCAGGCAAACCCTAATGGGTTTTTGGCAAAATTACCAAAATACCCCCGTAGCAGTCATCAAACCCTAATCTGCCCAGAATTTTAATTTTTTGAAAATTATAAATTCACCCTAGCAGTTTTGCTCCTTTGAAAACTCTAAGCCCTGGTTTTCCATTACTTGTAAATTTGCCCTAGCAATTTTCCAGAAATTGATTTTCCTAAGTTTAAATAGATAAGATTTTAAAATTTAAATTTATATATTTCAAATATGTTATCATATTTAGTTTTAGGATAGTTAGATAAGATTTTAGATTATTTAGGATAAATTGAAAAATCTTATCAAATTAGATTGGGATAATTAAAAAAATTTAAAATTTAAATTTAAAGAATTATCTTAATTACATTAGGATAATTAGAAAATATTTGAAAATTTGAATTTAAAAGATTATCTTAATTAAATTAAACAAAATAAATAATAATAACAATAAATAAAATTAATTTATTAATAAGACTAGTTATTTATTTATTTATTTATTCATGTTCATGATTTATTTATGATTTCAAATTTAAATTGTTTAAATTGTGAAATGCATACGTAATCATGTTAAATATGTTCATGCAGCATTTTGACCAAAATGAATGAACAAGGGATTGATTAAGGTTAATCATGACTCGATCAAGTTTAATGGTGTAATAGGTACACAATCCTTTAAAATTATTCGTCTTAATTAAAATGGGTTTGTATGAAGCACTTGCATTATTATGTGTTTCTCAAGCATAAATTGGGTTTTTAATTATTTTAATTTGGGGCCTGCAAGCCTATTAAATTACATGTAATAGAATAGAATTAAATAGGCCCAAAATTCTAAGGAGCCTAAGACGGAGCCAAGGAACTGAAACCCTGTTAAAAAGGCCCAAATGAAGAAAATAATTTTAAAAGGCCTTGAAATAGACTAGAGCCCAATTCGTTGCATTTTATTTGCTTTAAATATATTTAATATATATTAACGTGAATGATAACGAAATTCATGTTAAGCCGCTCAAACTAAATCCCCTAAAAACCTAAGTTGTAAATTGATTCCATACTTGGGGGCTCGCCAGAGCGTCGAACGTCTGATGGACTTAGAGAGCCCAAGGGCCTCCGGTTTTCTTCGTGAGGCGAGTTGTCACATAATAGGTGCCCAACTTTACTCACTACCACCGTGTGGAAAAACTATTTGGGTATTTAGGTGCCCAACTTTACTCACTATCACTACGTGGAAAACCGTTTGGGTATTTATTGATGTGATGTTTCGAGTGATGGTTTGACTTAGGGAAATCGGTCCTTGTTTAACTCGATAAGTTGTTTAGTATTGGTTTTGCAATAATAGGATGGTGTCAAACATTTGGAATGTTCATCACTGAAAAGTTACATGGCGATGCAATTGGAAAGCGTTAAATTGCATGAGATGTGATTTGAACGTTGCCTACCAAAAGAGCCAAATCCCTACGATACTTACCAAAGCAAGACTGGGTTTGACTCTTTGTGGATTTTCGGCCAACAATCTAGCACCAACACAAAATTGTTTGGGATTTCAATTTTGGCTATTGTGAAAAATAATTTTAAAAACTCATCCTAATATTTTGCATTTATTCTTTTGTAGAAATGACATCATCTAGCACTAATGTTTTCTCAAACTTTACTCTAAGGAGTATTTTGGATAAAGACAAATTGGTTGGACCAAATTTCTTAGACTGGGAAAGAAATTTGAGAATTGTTCTCAAACATGAAATGAAGCTATATATCTTAGAGACTGTTTTACCTGAACAACCACAGAATGCCACGGCTGATATTCAGTGAGCATAGGATAAGCTGAAAAGCGATTCCGATAATGTGACGTGTTTCATGCTCGCGTCTATGACAGACGAGCTTCAAAAGTTATTCATGAATTCAGAAGCGTTCCGGATTTATGAGTCACTGACGAAAATGGTCCATGAACAAGCCTGTAACGAAAGGTTTGTTACAATCAAGGTATTGATATCGTGCAAAATGATGAAGGGTTCTTCAGTAAGCACACATTTAATCAAGATGAAAGGGTATATTGATACCTTAGAGCGATTAAATACGCCCTTTTGTAGAGAGTTAGCCATTGACATCATCTTGGCCTCACTGCCTGATGAATACAATGATTTTGTGGTGAACTACAACATGCACAACATGGAGAGAAGCATTCCTAAGCTTCAAGGAATGCTGAAAAACACTGAGCAAACCCTTCAGAAGGTCACGCTAGTGATGATTGTAAAGAAAGGTAAAGGGAACAAGAGGAAGTTTAAAGGCAGGGGCAAAGTTGGGCAAAACAAGAAAGCTCGCAGTAAGACTGCTGCCCAACCTCAAGCTCATCAACCTATTAAGACAAAACATCGAAAGGATGATACATGTCTCTTCTACAAACAAAAGGGTCACTGGAAGAGAGAGTGTAGATTGTTTCTTGAAAGCAAGAATCTTTCAGCTTTACGTATCTTTGTTATTGAAATAAATCTTTCTATGTCCACCTCATAGGTATTAGATACCAGATGTGGGACTCACATTTGTACCAATGTGCAGGGACTCAGAAATAGGAGAATGACAAGGAAAGGTGAAGTTGATCTCCGAGTGGGCCACGAGGCAAGAGTTGCTGCTGTTGAAGTGGGAGATTACACTTTATCTTTACCTTTCGGTTTAAACATTGAACTTGAGAATTGTTATTATGTGCCTACTTTGAGCAGAAATATTATTTCAATTTCTTGTTTGGATATTAAAAGTTTTCATATTATTATTGACAATAATGCGCTATCTTTATATCGGAATGATGTTTTATATGGCGTTTCAAATTTTTACAGCGGCCTATATATCTTGGATTTGAACCATGAAAGATTGGTTTATAACATTCAAAAGAAAGCTAAATCAACTAAATCTAATTTAAGTCCAACATATCTTTGGCATTGTCATTTAGGTCATGCAAATGAGAAAAGAGTTCAAAGACTTCATAAAGATGGAGTGCATGGGTCATTTGATTTCAAATCATATGACACATGTGAACCTTGTTTGCAAGGCAAAATGACAAAGAGTCTTTTCAACAACAAAGAGGAAAGGACTAGTGAGCTATTGGCTTTAATACATATAGATGTTTGTGGACTAATGAGCACACAAGACAGAGGTGCATTTGAATACTTCGTGATTTTTACTCATGACTATAGTAGATATGGTTATGTCTACTTAATGAGGTATAAAAGTGAAACCTTTGAAAAGTTCAAAGAGTTCAAGAAGGAAGTAGAAAGTCAGTTGGATAGAAGGATTAAGGCTGTTCGCTTGGATCGGGGAGGTGAATACCTAAGTGATGAGTTCGATGGCTATCTAAAGCAGTTTGGAATTGTTTCACAGCTAACTCCACCAGGAATACCTCAATGGAATGGTGCATCTGAAAGAAGGAATCAGACCTTATTAGATATGGTTCGATCAATGATGGGCCAAGTGACACTCGCTATGTCCTTTTGGGGTTATGCTCTCCTTTCTGCTATCTATTTACTAAATAGTATTCCATCTAAGGCAGTAGATAAGACTCCATATGAGATATGGACGGGCCAAAAGACCCTATATGTCCGATCTACGAGTTTGGGGTTGTCAAACTCATGCAAAGCATTCACAAAGTAATAAGCTTGAACCTAAAACTGACAAATGCCTATTTGTGAGGTATCCTAAGGAAACCAAAGGATAACAATTCTACCTCCCAACTGAGAACAAAGTGTTTGTTGCTCGAGGAGCTACTTTCTTAGAGAAAGACTTTCTGTACATGAAAGACAGTTGGAGTATAATAGAACTTGAAGAGGTTCGAGACCCATAAGAGAATGTAGAACCATATACAGAAACTCAGATGTAAGTTGGCATGAAAACTCATGAAGATGAGCACTTTGAGCCAAAAATACAAGAACATAGAAGATCTGTTAGATCTTGTCAACAACCCGAGATATACAAATTTCTCATGACTGACGATCAAGATTTGAACTTGGTGGACTCTGATGATCCCATGACCTATAGACAGGTTTTAGAAAGTCCAGATTCAGATAAATGACTACAAGCTATGGAGGCTGAAATGCAATCCATGAGGGACAATAAAGTGTGAACTTTGATTAACCCTCCTATTTAGGCAAAGGTTGTCGGTTGCAAGTGAATTTTCAAGTTAAATCCTGGTGGGATCTTCAAGACAGTACTAGTGGCTAAAGGTTTCAGACAGACTCGTGGTATTGATTATGATGAAACATTCTCCCCTATGGTGATTCTCAAGTCCATTAGGACTATGCTAGTCAATGCTGCATATTATGACTATAAGATATGGCAGATGGATGTTAAGATGGCTTTCCTTAATGGAAACCTACTTGAGGATGTTTACATAAAACAACCTGAGGGATACATCAATCAGGAGCATCCTATTCGAGTATGCAAGCTTCAGAGGTCCATCTAGGGATTAAAGTAGGCATCTCGAAGTTGGAATCTTCGTTTTGATGAGGCAGTAAAAGGTTATGGCTTCATAAAGAACGAAGATGAGCCTTGTGTTTACGAGAAGGTTAGTGGGAGCATGAATGTTTTTCTTGTCCTATATATGGATGACATCCTACTCATAGGAAATAACATCCTCATGTTGAAAGATACCAAACAATGGTTGGGGAGTGTATTTTCTATGAAAGACTTAGGAGAAGCCGAAATGATACTAGGTATCAAGATCTATAGATATAGGTCGAAAAGGCTTATGGGACTAAGTCAAGAAGGGTACATAGACAAGATATTGAAGAGATTCAATATGTCTAACTCTAAGAATGGTATGGTACAATTCAGATATAGCCTCCTCTTGAAGAAGAACCAATGTCCTTCAACTAATGATGGGAGGAAAACAATGAATAGAGTTCCATATGCTTTGACAGTAGGATCTATCATGTTTGCCAAGTGATATACCAGCCCGAATATCGCACATGCGCGAAGCATGACTAGCAGATACCAACAAGATCCAGGAATGTCTCATTGGACTGCAGCCAAGGCAATCCTAAAGTACTTAAGAAGATTTAAAGGATTGAAGCTAGTGTATGGAGGACAAGAACAACTCGTCGTATAAGGTTACGTTGATGCTGCTTTCTAAACATATTAAGATGACATAAAGTCACAGTCAGGTTATGTGTTTAGCCTGAATAGTGGTGTAGTGAGTTGGAAAAGCTCAAAACAAGATACCATAGCCAACTCTACAACAGTATCTGAGTACATTGCTGTATCAGATGCTGCAAAGGAAGCTGTTTGCTTAAGGAAGTTCGTGTTAGACATCGGAGTGATACCAAGTTTCCAAGATCCGATAGAACTATTATGTGATAATAACGGGGCTATCGCACAAGCAAAAGAGCCTCGGTCACACTAGAAGAGCAAACACATACTCAGACGTTATCACCTTATTCGAGTGATAATCGATCGAGGATATGTGAAAGTGTGCAAAATAGGGTTAGACGACAATGTAGCAGAGCCTCTCACAAAAGCTCTAGCGCAATCAAAGATTGAGAGACATGTAATAGAGCTTCGTCTTAAAATGTTTAGGACATAGCCCTTCAATGGGAAACTGGGAGATTGTTGGTGTATGTGCCCTTTTAAGGGCTATATAGACATTTGTCATTTGATTGATGATTTATCAGATGAGATAATTTCATGAATATAATATTCTTGTGCATATTTGAATTCATGAAATCGATCTGCCAAAAGAACCACTCCATGGATTGATTAGATCATGAGTGATTCTTTTGAGTAGTACTCGTACAAGGATTCTTAGACCAAAAATCACTACATGGTCTTAGGTGAATTGTAGTGTGCATTGACATATGCCTAATGGGACTGTAACAGGTTGCCAAGTATAGGTATGATTGGGTACACTATGATTCACGCTAAGATATGTATGTGAAGTGATGGGACTACAAGTCTTTCTTAAGTCAGAGATGATATCATGGCCACTTGATAGTGAACTGAGAAGTACATGGTCATGCCTGAGAAATGATAAGTGTTATCATTAGCTCGAATAGAATCAGTGTCACTGAGAAATCAAGTAAACGTTTAGCTAAATAAGGATGATGATTTCATGCCTTATTCTAAACGGGATATTAATGTAAATGACCATACGAAGTATGATCAGAAGGTTGTGTTGAATCACCATTCGACCCTCCGTTCAGAATTGGATAGTCATTATGTCTTACTAGAGACCACTAATGACTTATGGATTAATTAATTAGATTTAATTATCCATTGCCAATTTGGAATGGGCCTACAGGATCGCACATAAGAGGGTTCGATGATACAAAGTTGCCTGCACTAATTATAATTGTTATACTTAGACAAATAGTATTTAATTAAATAGTTTAATTAGATATTATTGAGATATTCTGTGGTATTAATTAAGAGTTAATTAAGTACCCAGAAACAATTCGGATAGGCTGATAAATTAAGGGACCTAATTGTAAATGAGATTCTTGACCCATTAGCCTGATCCATGGTTTTGGTAAAACCCAAGTCAGTAGAAAGTAATATTGATTTAAAATTAGTTTTATATTTTACATTTTATATTTTATATTTTATATTTTTATATTTTATAAAATTACGTTTGTTACTGACTGACAGTATCTGACTCTATATATCTAGGATATGTGAGGCAGATACGGGATATGAGTTTTTAGAAAAACTGTTTACCAAAACTTGAAAATTCCAAAAACTTTTCTCTCTCGACAAAAAGGCTAGCACCTCTACGTGAGAATACTGGTGCTTGAGTGTAGAGAGTTTTTTCAAAGGAAGAAACTTTTGGTGGTTATTAGCGTAACCCGAACAGAAGGTTTAGACCAACATTAAACAAGGATCCAGGCGTGACAACCTATTACGCTACAAGGGTAAGCTGTAGAAGCTTTAAATGTAGGATTTAATTAAACACTAAACAAACTATTAGGCATTTTCTACTGCATTTTTTAAAACTAGGCCTATTTACAATTAGTGGTATTCCTCCTATTGAGGTTACGCTACTTTTATGTACGGCTGAAAGTACCGAATATTAATTTTATTAATCAATAGAACGTTTGGTCAGATAATAAGATTAATAAACTAGGTTCTTCTTGAACAAATATGGATTAAAGTAAATTTTCACAATATCGTGACTTGCGTAAATCCCATTGAACGAGATGTCGGTAGATTGATTATATTGTTTATGAGGGGTCAATATTTTTGACATTAAATTACTAAAACATAATCTGTTTATTTTCTGTTTCGATATGGCATTTAACCGTTTGCTGTCATATTAAAAGAGAAGAAACTAACTGGTCCGAATTACATCGATTGGAAACGCAACTTAGACATTGTCCTAACGGCTGAGCAGTACAAGTTCGTGCTCACAGACATTTGCCCAGAAATACCTAATGATGAAATGCCTCAGGCAGATAAAGAAGCCTATCAAAGGTGAAGAAAAGCTGATAAGATGGCGCAGTGTTACATTATGGCTTCTATGTCGAATGTTCTGCAACATGAGCTCTGCTTTTGACATGATGGCTAATTTGAGGGAGATGTTTGGACATCAAGACAGGGCAGCGAGAGAAGTAACCATGAGGAAGATAATGAACACCAAAATAGCTAAAGGCACACTTTGTTAGTTTTGAATACTTAAAAGCTTTGCTGGTCTAAAAAACTATTTCTCAGTTTCATATTGATTGTGTTTCAGTATATAACTACATGTTATACATGTTGTCCACTTATATCATATGACTAGATGATGAGGTGTTTGGTGTGACACAGTAGATCTCATCATTGGTTAAAGTCATGATATATAAATAATGTTCGTAACTGAGACCATTTGGACATATTGTCGGTTTTAAGTTATTGTATGATTCTGAGATTGGTTTGTCTAGACTAATTGAATCATACGGATGTACATGGGGTATATAGAGTATGACCGATAAAGGATCGAATTAATTTGTACTGATTTTCGTAGTTGATTCGAGGCTTTTATTCTATCTCTTAATCTCTAGACTAGAACGGGCATGAGAATTAGACATAGTGTACTTTGATTTGCCAAAGAGTTCGGTCACTTGAAGCCTATAATCTCAGTAGGTTGGGTATACGTGTTTAATTTCTTATTGTGCTGTTGCTTATTGAAAGAAAACCGTGTACCGGTGTATCCGGGGCGATAGTGCTCTCGAGATGAGCTCGTAAAGATTATTATACTAAACCTGATGGATGGACTTATGTCCGGTATAGTAATAAAGTCATGTAGTACTAATCTCGGAAGAGAAGAAGTTGATTAATTAATTTATCAATAATTACGAGCACTATATCTTTGACATGAGGAGATAAAAGAATAATTAAAGTGGTACCCGGAAACAATTTCCTTTTAAGCGGTAGTTCCATAATTAATCCCTTAGTGGTACAATTAATTATATGTTTGATTAATTGACAAAATGGATTTAATTATTTAATTAATTATCCTTAGTTCAATTAGAATTAATTAGTCTAGTAAAGACTTCAGAAATTAATGAAAAGTCCAACTACAAGGCCCAACTCAAAAGCCCACAAGGTCTCCCTTGAAATTCCTATCAATAGATAATGTTAGTGCATTAGGAAACTTACAAGGCAAGTTGTTTTGCCTCTAGAGAGAGAAAGACCTAGAGAGGGACTTGAAGGAATAGTAAAATCGAGACCCACTCGAAGTCAGCTTTTAGATCTCTCTTGGAAAAGGTGTAGCCCAAGAAGATTCTGGCGGTGAGCAGTTTTTTCAGACTGGTAGAATTTTCCAAAGAAAGAGTTTTTTCGGCGGTCCGGCGGTTCACTCGTGGGTCTTAGCGGCTGCAGTTTTTTTGGCAAGTTCTTGCTTTTTCAGTAAGATCTTACCATTTTTTGGTGAGTTTCTTTGGTGGTTTTCACGGGTTTCAATGGATCTATCTGGTAGATAGTTGCCTACACGACTTTCAGATTATCTTGGAGACATTCAAGGGATTTCTTGTGGGATAAGCTTCAAAGGTGAAAGCTTTTATCTTTCTCAATTGATTTCTTCGAGGGACTCGCATCAAAGGTCGAATATTTAATCCTTTCGCTTTAATTTAAAGATTCAATTTTGTATGGGTTAAGTAAATGGATCAAGTATAAGCTAGATCAGGTTCAAAGGAAATTGTACTGATTGAAAGTTTCTAATTCTGGAATGCATAGCACGAAAGTGAAATTTTTGATTTGGCCCGGACCTACTAGTTTCTTCAATTGGTATCAGAGCCGAGGTTTTGTCTTTATACTTGTTCGATTTGTTATGGCTTTTTGTTGCAGGTGGTTATTATCCCGGCTATTATGGTTTATGCATTCCATTTTCATTGATAAACCCCGGGACATGTCTGGGTTGGTTTTTTGAATGTGAATGTGTAATAGTAATAACAACGAGCTGGAAGCCGTGTAGGATTAAATTAAATCATTCGTAGGATTTATTCAATCAAATGTAGTCTTTATTTTCCTAGAAAATCAAGCCTTGTATTTAGGAAGATATGTAATGGTGAAGACGTTATTGTGGGCAACTTGGATTCTTGGGTTTTATGGTTTATCATAACTTGGGGGATTCCAAAATCGAGAAAACCTGGACAAATTGCAAGGAGTTCAAATAACGAGTGGGAGTGACGTGACGGGGCGCGTCAACAAGGCAATGAATGGAAGCAACAATTAAGAAGGCCATAATAGTCGGGAAATTTTAATTACATATTTATTTCCCGCTTTTATTGTCAGGATTGTTGCTTGCATGTTTTTAATTTATGTTTTGGTGCATGATTAAAAATGTGTGGTTTTATGGGTGCAAATAACTAAGGTTAAGAAATTGCATGTTAAAACCGGAAAAATCCTCAATTTAAAAATCTAAGTGGGAGTGGGTTGTTTGATATCCCCATGGCCTCTATTACGAATTCATATGTGATTTGAATAGACTTGCGAGTTGGCATTACGGTTTTCCTCAATATAGGATGAGTATAATTCATAAGATCACTAGATTGAATTTGTAAATAGATGACTATAGTGAGTTAAATTGGAAAATGTGACACCCTTTCTAACTGAGGCGTACTATCATTGGTAACAAACTTAGAAGTCACGTAATGGCATACACTTAGTGTACCATTTGTAGTTCCTCCCTACGATGCTATGCTACATATGTGTATGACTAAAATTATCAACTATTAATTTTATTGATCAATAGATCATTTGGTCAGATAGTGAAATTTATGAACTTGGTTCTTCTCGAACGAATGTGGACTAGCGTAAATGTTCACACTAACGTGACATGAATCCCGATGAACGAGATGTTGGTGGATTTGATTATATTGTTTTAAGGGTGTCAATATTTTCTAAAAAGATAAAATACTGAAACATATCTATTTATTTATTTTCAGCTTTCGATATGGCGTTTAATTCATTTTCTGTCATACTGAAATGGAACAAACTGACTGGCCCAAATTACATTGGTTAGAAATGTTGGTGAATGTGCCCTAATGAGGGCTATTTACGTAAATATACTTTGAGGGTATTTATGTAAATAAGATATTTGTCGTTTGATTGATTGTTTATCAAATGAGTTAATTTCATGATAGTAATATCCTTGTGCATATTTAAATTCATGAAATCGATCCGCCAAAAGAAACACTCCATGGACTAATTAGATCATGAGTGATTCTTTTGAGTAGTACTGGTACTAGGATCCTTAGACCAGAAATCACTACATGGTCTTAGGTGAATTATAGTGTGTTTTGACATACGCCTAACGGGACCGTAACAGGTTGCCAAGTACGGGTATGATTGGGTACACTATGAGACATGCTAAGGTATGTAGGTGAAGTGATGGGACTACAAATCTCTCTTAAGTGAGAGATGATATCTTGGCCACTTGATAGTGAACTGAAAAGTGCATGGCCATGCCCAAGGAATGATAGGATATCATTTTCTTGAAGGATTCAGTGTCACTAAGAGATCAAGTAAACGCTTAGCTACATAAGGATGATGGCTCCATGCCTTATGCTAAGCTGGATATCGATGTAGAGGATCGTACGCAGTTTACTCGGAAAGAATGTGTTGAATCTCCATTCGACCCTCCATTCTGAATTGGGTAGTCATTATGTCTTGCTAGAGACCACTAATGACTTATGGATTAATCAATGAGATTGAGTTATCCATTGCCAATTTGGAATGGGCCTACAGGATCGCACATAAGAAAGTTCAATGATGCAGAATAAGTATTCTTGCCTACAATAAGTATAATTGTTATACTTAAATGAATAAGATTTAATTAAATGGTTTAATTAAATATTATTGGAAAGTTCTATGGTATTAATTAATAGTTAATTAATTACCTGGGAACAATTGGGATGGGCTGATAAATCAAGGGACTTAATTGCAATTGAAGTTCTTGACCCATCAGCCTGATCCATGGGTCATGGGTTGATCCATGGGCTTGGTGTATTACCCAAATCATTAATGTATTATTTAAGGCTGATTTGGAATTAGTAAATATTATTTAAATACTGATTTGGAATCAGTTAAATAATATTTGGTAATAATACTGATTTGGAATATGACTAAAATCAGTTAAGTTATAATTGGATAATTACAATGCTGATTTTGGAAATTAATTATCTACAAATATCCTAGGGATATAATTGTAGGTGATGATGATTTTGGAATTTTAGAAGATTTCATATCAGCCAAAATACACTAACTTTTCCCAAATTCTTGGAGTAGGCAAGATCGGCTAGCACCAACCTGCGAAGACTTTCGTGCGTAAGAGTAGAGAATCCTTCGAGGAAGGATTTTGGAGACAGAAAAAATCCATCTTCTCAGAGGAGCAAGGCGACGTGCGCAACCGATTACGCTTCAAGGGTAAGACCCGATCCTTATAGTTTAGGATTCCGTTGTTTAATTAGATTAAACACCTAAACTATTCCCAACAAGAAACGCAATTTGGATATTGTCCTCGCGACTGAGCAATACAAGTTCATGCTCACTGAGTTGTGCAAAGAAGTGCCTAATGACGAATCCACTCCCGAGCATAGGGAACTATATCAAAAGTGGAAGAAAGCTGATGAGATGATACTACATTTTGGCTTCTATGTCAAATGTTCTACAGCACTAGCATCAATTGATGACCTTAGCTTTTGATATGATCACTAACCTAAGGGAGATGTTCGGTCACCAAGGTAGAACAGCTAGGCAAGTGGCTATGAGAAAGCTTATGACTAGCAAGATGGCTATGAGAAAGCTTATGACTAGCAAGATGGCTAAGGGCACACCTGTGAGAGATCACGTACTTGACATGATTAGCAACTTCAAAGAGATTGAGGTATTGGGAGGTGATATCGACAGGGAGTCCCAGCTTGACATTATACTCCATAGCTTGCGTCAAAGTTTTGAGCAGTTTCAGCTGAATTATAATATGAATCAGCAACTCTGTACTCTTCCTGAGCTCTTAACTGCATTGGTGTCTGCTGAAAGCCTCTTCCATGAGAAGAAGCAAGCTTTAGCAATAGTCGGGGCTTAAGGATCTTCTTCTGGGCCCAAAGCTAAGAAGAAAAAGAAGACCCAGAAGACTGCTAATCATGGGCCTAAGTCAGACATTGTTAAGAGGAAGAAGCCGAAAGGCAAGTGCTTCAAGTGTAGCAAGGCATGACATTGGAAGCCTGATTGTCCAAAGCTCAAGGTACGACCATTTATGCTTTAGTTACTGAGACATGATTAGCGGTGATTCACATAGATACTTGGTGTGTGGATTCAGGAACCACTGATCATGTTTGTAATTCTTTGTAGGGGTTCCAAGTAAGTCGAATACTTAGAGATGGCGAGATGAAAGTTTACTTGGAAGATACTACCAAAGCATCAGTCAAAGTAGTGGGAGTAACAAGACTTATTTTCCAAAATAATGTTGTAATAGTTTTGAAGAATTGTCTTTATGTTCCGAGTTTTAGAACGAATTTACTTTCAGTTTTTAAACTCTTGTTGGATAGTTCTAAGTTTATTTTTTCTAATAATTCTGTTGTTGTTTGAAAGAAAAAGAAACTTATATGTTCTGGTTCAATGGTAGACAATCTCTTATTGATTAAAACTAACTCCTTTGTTGTGCAAAACACTAAAATGAATGACATATCATTAAGCTACACTAAGAGGAAATAACCTTCTGAAATTAACCAAACTTATCTTTGGCACCTTAGACTAGGTCATATCAACCATAGTAGGATTCAGAGGTTGATCAATGATGGGCCTTTAGGTTCATTGGAGATTGACAGTTATCCAACTTGTGAATCTTGCTTGGAGAGTAAAATGACCAAAAGGCCTTTCAAAGCAAAGAGTTATAGGGCCAAAGAAGTTTTAGAGTTGGTTCACTTTGACTTTTGTAGACTTATGTCAATTTAGGCTAGAGGTGGTTTTGAGTATTTTGTGATTTTCACAGATGATTACTCTATATATAGGTATATTTACTTAATGCTCCACAAGTTCGAATGCTTTGACAAGTTCAAAAAGTTTCAGTCAGATGTGGAGAAGCACTATGGTAAAAGTATCAAGACACTGCGATCTGATCGTGGTGTCGAGTACCTCTCTAACGAATTTAGGAGCAACTTGTCAGAGGAGGGTATTCAGTCCCAATTGTCTGCACCTGACACCCCCTAGCAGAATGGTGTAGCAGAGAAGAGGAACAGAACTCTATGGATATGGTGAGATCTATGATCAGTTATAGTGAGTTGCCCAATTTGTTTTGGGGATATGCCTTAAAGACAGCGACTTACATTCTGAATCTTGTACCATCTAAATCTGTGCCTTCAACCCCTATGGAGTTATGGTCTGGGCGAAAACCCAATGTCAAGCATCTCAGGATTTGGAGTTGTCCAGTACATGTACTTAAGCCAGATGTTAGTAATTTAGATGCAAGATCAGAGATAATGTTGTTTGTAGGATATCCCAGAGGAACGAAAGATGGTTTATCCTATAGTCCTAAGGATTAGAAGGTGGTGGTTAGTATTAACACAAGATTTTTAGAAGAGGACTATATTCTAGGCCAGAAACCAAGTAATAAGATTGTGCTAGAAGAGTTTAGGGGATAGTTCAGTATTCCTGATGCACCAGTACAAGTAGATACACCATAGAATACTGCACAAGATGTCAAAGATGATACACTTACACAGGTTGTGCCTCGTCATAGTGGGAGGGTTGTGAGACAACCTGGGTGGTATGTGGGCTTATGAGAATCTTCGGATTGGATCCCTGGTGCTCACGAACAAGACCCAATTAACTACAATGAGGCTCTTCAAAATAAAGATGCAGATTCTTGGCAACAGGTAATGATAACTGAGATGGTTTCGATAGACTCAAATAAAGTTTGGGAGCTGGTAGACCAGTATGATGGTTTTCGACCAATTGGGTGCAAATGGGTCCACAAGCGAAAGAGAGGATCAGACAGGAAAGTTGAAACCTTCAAAGCTAGGCTTGTGGCGAAGGGGTATACTCAGAAAAAAGGTATCGATTATGAGAAAACCTTTTCCCCAGTAGCTATGCTTAAGTCGATCCAGATTCTCGTGGCCATAGCTACTCATTTAGATTATGAGATTTGGCAGATGGATGTCAAGATAGCTTTCCTTAATGGAAGTCTTGAGGAAACCATCTTTATACAGCAACTAGAGGGATTCGTTGTAGAAGGCCAAGAGCATAAGGTTTGTAGGCTCAAGAAGTCCATTTATGGATTTAAGCACATATGCATATCTCGGAACATCCGTTTTGATGAGGTAATCAAGTCCTATGGATTTACTCAATGTCTGGATGAGCAGTGTGTGTACTGCAGGTGTGATGGAAACTTGGTGGTGTTTCTTGTACTTTACGTAGATGATATTCTTCTTACTAGTAACAGTAAGAAGGTATTATCAGACGTAAAAGCATGGTTGTTCAAGCAGTTTAATATGAAGGATTTAGGAGAGGCTGGACATATCCTTGGGATCAAGATCATTTGAGATCATAGGAGACGTTTATTGACACTCTTTCAGCCTTTATACATAGATACGATTCTGGCCCGTTTTAACATGCACAACTCCAAGAAGGGTTTCCTATATTTCAGACATGGAGTGTATCTATCGAATGAGTAGTCTTCTAAGACTGTTGAAGAGATACATGCATGAAGACAGTTCCTTATGCATCTGCAGTAGAAGTCTTATGTATGTCATGTTGTGTACGAGGCCTGATATTTGTTTTACTATTGGCATAGTTGGCAGATATCAGAGTAACCCTAGAAAAGTTCATTGGGAGGCTGTCAAGCGCATCCTCAAGTATTTGCGCAGAATGAAAACCATGTCTTGTCTATCAGACGCAAGAGGTTATTCCAAAGGGTTACACATATTTGGATTTCCAAGGTAATAAGGACAAGAGCAAGTCTATCTCTGGGTTTTTGTTTACTCTGGGAGGTGGAGCCATAGTTTGGCAAAGTGTCAAACAGAAATATGTAGCGGACTCCACAATGGAAGCTTAATACGTTGTAGCATCAGAGGCAGCGAAAAAAACTGTATGGCTCAGGAACTTCCAAGTGGGCTTAGATGTGATTCCTGAGTTACCAAGGTCTACCATAGTTTACTGTGATAACAATAGTGCAGTTGCGAACTCAAGGGAACCACGAGCCCACAAGGCAAATTAACACATAGAATGCAAGTACCACCTGATACGAGAGATCGTAAAGAGGGGAGACGTGGTTGTGGCAAAGACAGCATCATCGGACAACCTTACAGATTCATTCACGAACATATTGACTACGAAAGTCTTTGAGCCCGACTTAGAGTCATGAGAATTTTATGGATTTTGGTATGACAGTAGAATAAATATATTAAACCAGTTTTTATAGTCAAAATGGTGTATTGAGTATTAGTGGGAGATTGTTAGTTTTGAATACTCTAAAGTTTTGCTTGTATGAAATAATATTTCCCAATTTCATATCGATTGTATTTCAGTATATAATTACATGTTATACATGTTGTCCACTTATCATATAACTATATGATGAGGTGTTTGGTGTGACACAGTAGATCTCATTATTGGTTAAAGTCATGATATATAAATAATGCTCGTAACTGAGACACTTTGGACATACTGTCAGTTTTAAGTTATTGTATGATTCTGAGATTGGTTTGCTAGAATAATTGAATCATACGGTGTTGGGATGTGTTTAGGCATTTAATTCAAAATTAAACGGCGGAATTCCTAAACACTAAGGATTCGGGTCTTACCCTTGAAGCGTAATCGGTTGTGCAGTCGCCTGGCTCCTCTGAGAAGATGGCGTTCACCAACAATTCACGTGAATTGTTTCTACGATCTTGCACCGGAGCCTATCAGAATTGGTGCTAACCCAAAAGTGCCTGTCAAAGAGAAAACGTTTTTCTCTGGAAGAAAGGTTTTGAAGAGTCTGTACTTTCAAAAAGTGACAGAGAGAGTCTCTTCTTCTCTTTTTTTTTTAAAAGTGAGTGAGAGTCATGTTTTAAAATCTCCAAAATCGTGGGTTTTAAAACTAAAATCTGTTAAAAGGAAAAAATCTCTCACTAACAGATACTTCTCTGATTTGAGAAGTATTTGTTAAATAATTAATCATAATTAATTATTTACTGTTGGGTTTAACCAACACCATGGATCAACCCATTGATCCATGGATCAGGTTGATGGGTCAAGAACCTCAATTGACAATTAGGTCCCTTGATTTGTCAGCCCAATCCAATTCTTCCTAGGTAATTAATTAACTCTTAATTAATACCATAATACTCTTCAATAATATTTAATTAAACTATTTAATTAAATATTATCAATTTAAGTATAACTCTTATACTTAAAACGGGCAATTTAATTAATTCTGAATCATCGAACTCACTTATGTGCGATCCTGTAGGCCCATTCCAAATTGACAATGAATAAATTAATCTCATTAATTAATCCATAAATCATTAGTGGTCTCTAACAAGACATAATGACTACACAATTCAGAACGGAGGGTCGAATGGTGATTCAACACAACCTTTCGAGTATACTACGTAATGTCCTCTACACTGATATCCAGTTTAGCATAAGGCATGGAACCAATCATCCTTATATAGCTAAACGTTTTACTTGATCTCTTAGTGACACTGAACTTAATCAAGCAAATGATAACCCTTATCATTTCTTGGGCACGGCCATGCACTTCTCAGTTCACTATCAAGCGGCCAAGATATCATCTCTCATTTAAGAGAGACTTGTAGTCCTATCACTTCACCTACATACCTTAGCGTGACTCATAGTGTACCCAATCATACCCGTACTTGGCAACCTGTTACGGTCCCGTTAGGCATATGTCAAAGCAAACTCTAATTCACCTAAGACTATGCAGTGATTTCTGGTCTAAGGATCCTCGTACGAGTACTACTCAAAAGAATCACTCATGATCTAATAGTCCATGGAGTGTTTCTTTTGGCGGATCGATTTCATGAAATTCAATATGCACAAGAATATAATTTCATGAAATTAACTCATCAGATAAATAATCAATCAAACGACAAAAATTATACTTACACAAATAACCCACAAAGTTTATTTACATAAATAGCCCTCATAAGGGCACATACACCAACAATCTCCCACTTGCCCGTTGAAGGGCTATGTCCTAAACTGTTTAAAACCAAGCTCTATTACATGTCTATCAAAATTTGACTGCGGTAGAGCTTTTGTGAGAGGATCTGCTACATTGTCATCTGACCCTATTTTGCACACTTTCACATCTCCTCGATCAATGATCTCTCAGATGAGGTGAAACCTTCTAAGTATATGTTTGGTTTTCTGGTGTGATCAAGGCTCCTTAGCTTGTGCGATGGCCTCGTTATTGTCACAGAAAAGTTCTATCGGATCTTGGATACTCGGTATCACTCTGATGTCTGACACGAACTTTCTCAACCAAACAGCTTCCTTTGCAGCATCTGATGCAGCAATGTACTCAGACTCTGTTGTAGAATCAACTGTTGTATCTTGCTTTGAGCTTTTCCAACTTATTGCGCCGCCATTCAGACTAAACACGTAGCCTGATTGTGACTTCATGTCATCTTGATATGTTTCGAAAGCAGCATCAGCGTAACCTTGTACAATGAGCTGTTCTTGTCCTCCATACACTAGCATTAATCCTTTAGTTCTTCGTAAGTACTTTAGGATTGCTTTGACTGCAGTCCAATGATCCATTCCAGGATCTTGTTGGTATCCACAAGTCATGCTCAGTGCATGTGCGACATCCGGGCGGGTACACAACATGGCATACATGATAGATCCTATTGCCGAAGCATATGGAACTCTACTCATTGTATCCCTCCCCTCTCTTGTTGAAGGACCTTGGTTCTTCTTCAAGAGAAGGCCATGTCTGAATGGTACCATACCATTCTCAGAGCTAGACATATTAAACCTCTTCAATATTTTGTATATGTACCCTTCTTGACTTAGTCCTAGAAGCCTCTTTGATCTATCTCTATAGATTTTGATACCCAGTATCATTTCAGCTTCTCCTAAGTCTTTCATAGAAAATACACTCCCCAACCATTGTTTGATATCTGTCAACATGGGAATGTCATTTCCTATGAGTAGGATGTCGTCCACATATAGGACATGGAAAACTATCTTGCTCTCACTAATCTTCTTGTAAACACAAGGCTCATCTTCGTTCTTTATAAAGCCGTAACCTTTTACTGCCTCGTCAAAACGAAGATTCCAACTCCGAGATGCTTGTTTTAGTCCGTAGATAGACCTCTGAAGTTTGCATACACGATCTGGATGCTCTTGATCGATGTATCCCTCGGGTTGTTTCATGTAAACATCCTCGAGTAGGTTTCCATTTAGGAAAGCCGTCTTAACATCCATCTGCCATATCTCATAGTCATAATATGCAGCTATGGCGAGCATATTCCGAATGGACTTGAGCATCATAACAGGGGAGAAGGTTTCATCATTGTCTATACCATGAGTCTATCTGAAACCTTTAGCCACTAGTCGTGCCTTGAAGATCCCACCAGGTTTTAACTTGAAAATCCACTTGCAATCGACAACCTTTGCCTGAACAGGAGGATCAATCAAATTTCATACATTATTGTCCCTCATGGATTGCATTTCAGATTCCATTGCTTGTAGCCATTTATCTGAATCTGGACTTTCTAAAACCTGCTTGTAGTTCATGGGCTCATTAGAGTCCACCAAGATCAAATCTTGATCGTCAGTCACGAGAAATCCGTATCTCTCAGGTTCATGACGAGATCTACTAGACCTTCTAGGTTCTTGTGTTGTTGACTCAGGCTGCTCATCTTCATGAGTTCCCATGTCAACTTCCATCTGAGTTTCTGTAGATCGTTCTACATTCTCTTGTGGTTCTGGAACTTCTCCGAGTTCTATTCTACTCCCACTATCTTTCTTGTAGAGAAAATCTTTCTCTAAGAAAGTGGCACCTCGAGCAACAAACACTTTGTTCTCAGTTGGATTGTAGAATTGATATCCTTTTGTTTCCTTAGGATATCCCACAAACAGGCATTTGTCAGTTTTAGGTTCAAGCTTACTACTTTGTAAATGCTTTACATGAGCTTGACAACCCCAAACTCGTAGATATGACATATATGGTTTTTGACTCATCCACATCACATATGGAGTCTTATCTACTGCCTTAGATGGAATATGATTTAGTAAGTAGGCTGCTGAAAGAAGGGCATAACCCAAAAGGACATAGGGAGAGTCGCTTGGCCCATCATAGATCGAACCATATCTAATAAGGTCCGATTCCTCCTCTCGGATACACCATTCCATTGAGGTGTTCCTGGTGGAGTCATCTGTGAAACAATTCCACACTGTTTTAGATAGCCATTGAACTCATCACTAAGGTATTCACCTCCACGATCAGAGTGAATAGCCTTAATCCTTCTATTTAACTGATTTTCTACTTCATTTTTAAACTCTTTAGACTTTTCAAAAGTTTCAGTTTTATACCTCATTAAGTAGACATAACCATATCTACTATAGTCATCGGTAAAAGTCACGAAGTATTCAAATCCACCTCTGGCTTGTGTGCTCATTGGTCCACATACGTCTGTATGTATTAGAGCCAATAGCTCACTAGTCCTCTCGCCTTTCTTGCTGAAAGGACTCTTCGTCATTTTGCCTTACAAACAGGGTTCACATGTGTCACATGATTCGAAATCAAATGACCCAAGCACTCCATCCTTATGAAGTCTCTGAACTCGCTTCTCATTTGCATGGCCTAAATGACAATGCCACAGATATGTTGGACTTAAATCAGATTGAACTAATTGGCTTTCTTTTCAATGTTATAAACCGGTTTCTCTTGGGTCAAATCCAAGATATATAGGTCATTGCACAAATTTGCAACTCCGTATAAAACATCTTTTTGATATAAAGACAACGATTTATTTCCAATAATAAAACGAAATCCTTTAATATCCAAGCAAGAAATTGAAATAATATTCCTACTCATAGTAGGTACATAATAACAATTCTTTAAAACAATGTTTAAACCGGAAGGCAAATACAAAGTGTAATCTCCAACTTCAACAGCTGCAACTCTTGCCCCGTTGCCCACTCAGAGATCTACTTCGCCTTTCATTGTCATCCTTCTATTTCTCAGTCCCTGCACATTAGTACAAATGTGAGCCCCACATCCGGTATCTAATACCCATGAGGTGGACATAGAAAGATTAATTTCAATAACAAAGATACCTGAAGCCGAAGGATTCTGTTTCTTCTCTTCAAGAAACAGCTTGCAGTTTCTTCTCCAATGCCCTTTCTGATTGCAATGGAAACATACAGCGTCCTTCTGAGCATTTTTCATAGCAGGAGGAGTTTGAGGCTGAGCCTTAGGGGCAGTCTTACTGCGAGGCTTCTTGTTTTCAGCAACTTTTGCCTTGCCTTTAAACTTTCTCTTGGTGCCCTTACCTTTTTCTACAACAAGTACTGGCGTTGCCTTCCGAAGTTTTTGCTCAGTATTTTTAAGCATTCCATGGAGCTCAGGAATCGTCTCTCCATGTTATGCATGTTGTAGTTCACCACAAAGTCATTGTAATCATCAGGCAGTGAAGCCAAGATGATGTCAATGGCTAACTCTCTAGCAAGAGGTGCATTTAATCTCTCTAGGGTATCAATATACCCCTTCATCTTGATCAAATGCGTGCTTACTGACGAACCCTTCGCCATTTTGCACGAGATCAATGCTTTTATCGTAACGAACCTTTCGTTACGGGCTTGTTCACGGAACATTTCCGTTAGTGACACATAAATTTGGAACGCTTCCGAATTCATGAATTGTTTCTGAAGCTCGCTTGACATAGTCGCGAGCATCAGACATGTCACGTCATCGAAATTGCTTTTCAGCTTTTCCCATGCTCGTTGAACAGCAGCCGTAGCATTTACAGGTGGTTCAGGTAAAGCAGCGTCTAAGATATTTAGCTTCCTTTCCTGTTTGAGAACAATTCTCAAGTTTCTTTCCCAATCTAAAAAGTTTGGACCAACAAGTTTTTCTTTGTCCAAAATGCTTCTTAGAGTGAGATTAGATGTATTAGTGCTAGTAGATGCCATTTCTACAAAAGAAAGATGCAAAACATTAGAATGAGTTTTAAAATATTTTCCACAATAGCCGAAATTGAAATCCCAAACAATTTTGTGTTGGTGCTAGATTGTGGGCCGAAAATCCACAAAGAGTCAACCCCAGTCTTGCTTTGGCAAGTATAGTAGGGATTGGGCTCTTTTGGTAGGCAACGTTCAAATCACATCCCTATGTAATTTAACGATTTCCAATTACATCACTATGCAACTTTTCGGTGATAGGATGAACATTCCAAATGTTTGACACCATCCTATCTTTGCAAAATTAATCCCTAGTCAACTTATCGGGTCAAGCTAGGATTAATTTTCCCAAGTTAAACAATCCCTCAAGGCATCACATCAATCGATACCCACACAATTTTTCCATAACAAGTGGTAGTGATAAAGTTGAGCATCTAATACCCAAACAGTTTTTCCACTCGTTAATGGTAGTGATAAAGTTGGGCACCTATTATGTGACAACTCGCCGCACGAAGAAAACCTGAGGCCCTTGGGCTCTCCAAGTCCACAGACGTTCGACGCTCTGGCAGGCCCCCAAGTATGAAAGCAAAATCAACTCGGGTTTTTGGGATTTTAGTTTGATCGGCTTAACATGCATTGTCGCTTTCATTCATTCACAAAACATAAAATAAAATTGCGGAAATGCGATGAATTGGGCTCTAATCTATTACAGGGCCTTTAAAAAAAAAACTTCTTTTTGGGCCTCCATTTTGGGCTTCCGTTCCTGGGCTCCACCATGGACTCCTTCGGAACTTCCTTTTGGGCCTAACTATTACATAATTATTTAATAGGCACGCAGGCCCAACATTAAAATGGCTCGCAGGCCCAAAAATTTAAATAATAAATTTTAAGCCAAATTCATGCATATAAAAACACACAAATGCATGTGCTTCATACAAGCCAATTTTAATTAAGCCGAATCATTTAATTAGGGATTGTGTAACTCTTCCACTATTAAAATTGATCGTGTCATGATCAATTTTAATCAATCCCATGTTCATTCATTTTAATCGAATGATGCATGAACATACCAATAATGCGTGCAATTATTTAAACACTTTAAATAAATAACACATTATTTGGAAAATGAATAAATAAATAAAAACATAATAATTAATTAACTAATCTTATTAATTAATTATTTATTTATTTATTCATTTAATTATCTAATTTTATTAAGATAATCTTTCTAATTTTAAAATTTAAATATTTCTAATTATCCTAATCTCATTAAGATAATTATTCAAAATTCTAAATTGATAATTATTCAAAATTCTAAATTTTATAGGATAAGAATTAAATCTAAATCTAATCCTATCTTATCGTAATTTAAAATCTGATAAAATCTTTTAATTTATCCTAAATTATCAATTAAAATTTTATCAAATTTCAAAATTCTGAAAATTAAGTTTTTCTGAAAATTTTAAGGCAAATCTGTAATTTACAAAAACTCTCGGGCTAGGGTTTTAAGGTTAAAACTGCTGGGGTTGGTTTTGGAAATTTTAAAACAATTTTAAATTTTGGCATTTTCGGGATTTTGGAGTGCGGCGGGGGCAAACTGGTCATTTCAGCCCAATTAGGGCAGCAGCCCCCCCCCCCCCCGCCGTCTCCTTCTTCTTCTTCCCCGATTTGCTGCCGGCGTCGCTCCTCGAGTTTTTCGGCGAACACTTCACCTTTTCCAGTGCTGATCGCAGCGCCGGACGTCGTCTCTTTGCCCCGGTTCGACCCCGATCAAATCGAGGCCCACCTTGGCAGTGCATCGACCGACGAAACCCGCGACATAAACTTTTCGGTGGCCACGTTTTTCTGGCGATATAACCTCAAAACCGTTTGGAAACAATTTCCAAAACCCGATGTTGATTCCGGCGTGTCCCTGCGACAAAAACCCAGAAGCAAAACAGCCCAAAATTTTAACCAATCACAAGGCGGAACTCTTCCGTTTTTCGGCAAGCCAAACAAAACAACAACCCAGAAAATTCTTCCAAAATCTTTGCAATCAAAACGTTTTTGACAACCCAATCAACACAAAATCGTTCCCCATTAAGAAAAGAACAAAAAAACACAGAAAATTCAGGCCAAAAACCAATTTTCTTTCCGTTTGCAATTTTCTGGGGAACTTCCGGCCGGCCGGAACACCTTTGCGGCGACCATTCCCAGAAAACCGGCGACAGCAAGCATCTTATGTTTTTTTTTTTCTTTTCAAACGTTTTTTTTTTCAAGGGAAAAAACTTATACCCGGTTCTAACTCCTTTTTGTTTCAATTAAAACATTTTTAATTAAAACAAAATTAACCTATGGCTCTGATACCACTGTTGGGACGTGTTTAGGCATTTAATTCAAAATTAAACGGCAGAATTCCTAAACACTAAGGATTCGGGTCTTACCCTTGAAGCGTAATCGGTTGTGCAGTCGCCTGGCTCCACTGAGAAGATGGCGGTCACCAACAATTCACGTGAATTGTCTCTACGATCTTGCACCGGAGCCTATCAGAATTGGTGCTAGCCCAAAAGTGCCTGTCAAAGAGAAAACGTTTTTCTCTGGAAGAAAGGTTTTGAAGAGTCGGTACTTTTAAAAAGTGACAGAGAGAGTTTCTTCTTCTCTTTTTTTTTTAAAAGTGAGTGAGAGTCATGTTTTAAAATCTCCAAAATCGTGGGTTTTAAAACTGAAATCTGTTAAAAGCAAAAAAATCTCTCACTAACAGATACTTCTCGGATTTGAGAAGTATTTGTTAAATAATTAATCAAAATTAATTATTTACTGTTGGGTTTAACCAACACCATGGATCAACCCATTGATCCATGGATCAGGCTGATGGGTCAAGAACCTCAATTCACAATTAGGTCCCTTGATTTGTCAGCCCAATCCAATTCTTCCTAGGTAATTAATTAACTCTTAATTAATACCATAATACTCTTCAATCATATTTAATTAAACTATTTAATTAAATATTATCAATTTAAGTATAACTCTTATACTTAAAACAGGCAATTTAATTAATTCTGAATCATCGAACTCAATTATGTGCGATCCTGTAGGCCCATTCCAAATTGACAATGAATAAATTAATCTCATTAATTAATCCATAAATCATTAGTGCTCTCTAGCAAGACATAATGACTACACAATTCAGAACGGAGGGTTGAATGGTGATTCAACACAACCTTCCGAGTATACTACGTAATGTCCTCTACACTGATATCCAGTTTAGCATAAGGCATGGAACCAATCATCCTTATATAGCTAAACGTTTTACTTGATCTCTTAGTGACACTGAACTTAATCAAGCAAATGATAACCCTTATCATTTCTTGGGCACGGCCATGCACTTCTCAGTTCACTATCAAGCGGCCAATATATCATCTCTCCTTTAAGAGAGACTTGTAGTCCCATCACTTCACCTACATACCTTAGCGTGACTCATAGTGTACCCAATCATACCCGTACTTGGCAACCTATTACGGTCCCGTTAGGCATATGTCAAAGCACACTCTAATTCACCTATGACTATGCAGTGATTTCTGGTTTAAGGATCCTCGTACGAGTACTACTTAAAAGAATCACTCATGATCTTACAGTCCATGGAGTGTTTCTTTTGGCGGATCGATTTCATGAAATTCAATATGCACAAGAATATAATTTCATGAAATTAACTCATTAGATAAATAATCAATCAAACGAAAAATATCTTATTTACATAAATAACCCACAAAGTTTATTTACATAAATAGCCCTCATAAGGGCACATACACCAACATATGGATGTGATAGGGGCATATTGAGCAGGATCGATAAAGGATCGAATTAACTTATACTGATCTTCGTAGTTAATTCGAACCTTGTATTCTATCTCTTAATCCCTAGACTAGAGCGGGCATGAGGATTAGACATAGTGTAGTTTGATTTGCTAAAGAGTGTGGTCACTTGAGGCCTATAATCTCGATAGGTTGGGTATACGTGTTTAATTTATTATTATATTGTTATTTGTCGAAAGGAAACCATGTACCGGTGTGTCCGGGGTGATGGTGCTCTCGAGATGAGTATGTAAGGATTATTATACTAAACCTGGCAGGTGGACTTATGTCCGGTATAGTAATAAAGTCGAGTGGTACTAATCTCGGATGAGAAGAAGTCGATTAATTAATTTATCAGTAAATTAATAAATTGACGAGCACTGTATCTTTGACATGGAGAGATAAAAGAATAATTAAAGTGGTACCTAGAAGCAATTTCTTTTTGAGTGGTAGTTCCATAAATAATCCATTAGGGGTACGATTAATTATGTATTGGATTAATGGACAAAGTGGATTTAATTATTTAATTAATTATCCTTGGGTCAATTGGAATTAATTAGTCTAGTAAAGGCTTAAGATATTAATTAAAAGTCCAACTACAAGGCCCAACTCAAAAGCCCAATAGGTCTCCCTTGAAGCTCCTATAAATAGATAATGTTAGTGCCTTGAAACTTAAGAAACTTACAAGGCCAGTTGTCTTGCCTTTAGAGAGAGAAAGACGTATAGATGGACTTGAAGAAATAGTAAAATCGAAACCCACTCGAAGTTGCTTTTAGATCTCTCTCTCAGAAAAGTTGTAGGCCAAGAAGATTTCGGGGGTGAGCAATTTTTCTGGAGAGGTAGAATTTTCCAGCGAAGGAGTTTTTCCAGTGGTCTGGCGGTTCACTCTATGCTCTCTCGCTGGTCTTAGCGGAATCAGTTTTTCATAAAGTTCTTGTTTTTTCTGATGAGATCTTGCCGTTTCCCCTGAGTTTTCGCTAGATAGTTGCCTACACGACTTCCCGATTATCTAGGAGACATTTAAGAGATTTCTTGTGGAATAAGCTTCAAAGGTGAAAGATTTTATCTCTATCAATTGATTTCTTCGAGGAACTCGCATCAAAGGTCGAATCTGTAATCCTTCCGCTTTAATTTAAAGATTCAATTTTTTATGGGTTAAGTAAATCGAACAAGTATAATCTAGATCGGGTTCAAAGGAACTTGTACTAGTGTTTAGGCTCGATCGAAATTTTTTGATTCTTGAATGCATAGCACGAAAGTGAAATTTTTTATTTGGCCCGGACCCACTAGTTCCTTCATTTCTGTGAGAGATCACGTACTTGACATGATTAGCAACATCAATGAGGTTGAGGTATTGGGAGGTGAGATCAATGCTAAAACACAAGTTGATATCATCCTCCAAAGCTTGCCTCAGAGCTTTGAGCAGTTTCGACTGAATTATAATATGAATCAATGAGTATATACTCTATCCGATCTCTTAGCTATATTGATGTTGGCTTAAGGTCTCTTTCAAGAAAAGAAGCAAGCTTTAGTCACAGTCAAGGCTCCGGGTTCTTCTTCTATGCCCAAAACAGGAAAGAAGATGAAAGCCCAGAAGGCTGTTAATCATAAGCCTAAGCTAAACATAGCAAAGAAGAATAAGTAAAAAGGCAAGTGTTTCAAATACGGTAAGACAGGGCATTGGAAGTCGGGCTATCCAAAGATCAAAGGTATGAATGTTTCTGCCTTTATTACTGAGACATGTTTAGCGGTGATTCCCATAGATACCTGTTGTGTGGATTCGGGTACCACTGATCATGTCTGTAATTCTTTGCAGGGGTTTAAGGTTAATAAGATTTAATAGTCTAGGTGTTTAATCCAATTAAACAGCGGAATCCTAAACTATGAGGATCGGGTCTTACCCTTGAAGCATAATCGGTTGCGCACGTCGCCTAGCTCCTCTGAGAAGATGGCGTTCTTCTGTCTCCAAAATCCTTTCTCGAAGGATTCTCTACTCTTACGCACGAAAGTCTTCGCAGGTTGGTGCTAGCCGATCTTGCCTACTCCAAGAATTTGGGAAAATTTAGTATATTTTGGCTGATATGAAATCTTCTAAAATTCCAAAATCATCATCCCCTACAATTATATCCCTAGGATATTTGTAGAGAATTAATTTCCAAAATCAGTTTTGTAATTATCCAATTATAACTTAACTGATTTTAGTCATATTCCAAATGAGTATTATTACCAAATATTATTTAACTGATTCCAAATTAGTATTTAAATAATATTTACTAATTCAAAATCAGCCTTAAATAATACATTAATGATTTGGGTAATACACCAAGCCCATGGATCAACCCATGACCCATGAATCAGGCTGATGGGTCAAGAACTTCAATTGCAATTAAGTCCCTTGATTTATTAGCCCATCCCAATTGTTCCCAGGTAATTAATTAACCTTAATTAATACCACAGAACTTTCCAATAATATTTAATTAAACCATTTAATTAAATCTTATTTATTTATGTATAACAATTATACTTATTGTAGACAAGAATACTTATTCTGCATCATTGAACTTTCTTATGTGCGATCCTGTAGGCCCATTCCAAATTGGCAACGGATAACTCAATCTCATTGATTAATCCATAAGTCATTAGTGGTCTCTAGCAAGACATAATGACTACCCAATTCAGAATGGAGGGTCGAATGGAGATTCAACACAACCTTTCCGAGCAAACTGCGTACGATCCTCTACATTGATATCCAGCTTAGCATAAGGCATGGAACCATCATCCTTATGTAGCTAAGCATTTACTTGATCTCTTAGTGACACTGAATCCTTCAAGCAAATGATATCCTATCATTCTTTGGGCATGGCCATGCACTTTCAGTTCACTATCAAGTGGCCAAGATATCATCTCTCACTTAAGAGAGATTTGTAGTCCCATCACTTCACCTACATACCTTAGCGTGTCTCATAGTGTACCCAATCATACCCGTACTTGGCAACCTGTTACGGCCCCGTTAGGCGTATGTCAAAGCACACTGCAATTCACCTAAGACCATGTAGTGATTTCTGGTCTAAGGATCCTAGTACCAGTACTACTCAAAAGAATTACTCATTATCTAATTAGTCCATGGAGTGTTTCTTTTGGCGGATCGATTTCATGAATTTAAATATGCACAAGGATATTACTATCATAAAATTAACTCATTTGATAAACAATCAATCAAGCGACAAATATCTTATTTACATAAATACCCTCAAAGTATATTTACATAAATAGCCCTCATTAGGGCACATTCACCAACAAAGGTAACCCGGAAGCTTAGAGCATGCGAGCTAGAAGTCTACTTGGGCGACACTACGAAAGTGTCGGTTGAAGTAGTGGGTGTAGCTAGGGTCACTTTTGAAAGTTCAGTTTTAGTTTTAAAAGATTGTCTTTATTTTTTAAGTTTTAGAAAGAATTTAATTTCAGTTTCTATACTCATGTTGGATGGTTATAATTTTATTTTTTCTAATAAATAAGGTTTTGTTAGAAAGAATGAGAATCTTATTTATTTTGGTTCATTAGTAGATAATCTGTTTTTACTAAAACCAAACTTCCCGTTTGGCAAAATGCAGAAATAAATAACACTTCATTAAACCATAATAAGAGGAAAGAACCAGCTAAGATGAACCAAAAATATCTTTGGCACCTTAGACTAGGTCATATTAACCTTAGTATGATTCAAAGGTTGGTCACAGATGGACTTTTAGGTTCATTAGAAGTTGACAATGATTCGACTTGCGAATCTTGCTTTGAAGGTAAAATGACCAAAAGACCTTTTAAGGCGAAGGGATAAAGGGCCAAAGAAGTGTTAGAATTGGTTCATTCTGACTTGTGTGAATCTATGTCTATTCAAGCAAGAGGAGACTTTCATAGATGACTGCTCGAGGTATGGGTACATTTACTTGATGCGCCACAGGTCCGAATGTTTTAGTAAATTCAAATCGTATCGGATAGATGTGGAGAAACATCATGGTAAGAGTATTAAGCCACTACGATCGGATAAATTAGATTTAAGGTAGATGCGGGGTAAATTAGATTTAAGAAAAGAAGTAATTTTGTTTATAGGATAAACATCATGGTAAATTCAAATCGTATCGGATAGATGGGCTTAAGGCAGATGCGGGTAAATTAGATTTAAGAAAAGAAGTAATTTTGTTTATAGGATATCCCAGAAGAACGAAAGTTGGTTTATTTTATAGTCCTAAAGATTAGAAGTTGATAGTTAGCACTAACGCCAGATTTTTAGAAGTGTACTATATTCTAGATCACAAGCCCAATAGCAAGATCGTACTAGAGGAATTTAGGGACAATCAACTACTCTTGTTGCACTAGTACAAGTAGATACACCATAAAATATTGCACAAAAAGTCATAGATAATGCGCCTACACAGGTAGTGCCTCGTCATAGTGTGAGGGTTGTGAGACAACCCGAGAGGTACGTGGGCTGGGGAGAATATTCGGATTTGGTTCCTGGAGCGCATGAACCAGACTCGGTTAACTACGATGAGGCACTCCAAGATAAATATGTAGATTCTTGGTAAAAGAAAATGATATCTGAGATGAGGTCAATAGACTCTAATCAAGTATGGGAGCTTGTAGACTTGTTTGGTGGTTTTAAACCCATTAGATGCAAGTGGGTCTATAAAAGGAAGAGAGGACCCAACGGAAAGGTTGAAACCTTTAAAGCTAGGCTTGTGGCGAAGGGGTATACTCAGAAAGAAGGTATCGATTATGAGGAAACCTTTTCCCTGGTAGCTATACTTAAGTCAATATAGATTCTCTAGGCCAGAGCTAATCATTTTGATTATAAGATATGACAGATGGATGTCAAGACAACTTTCCTTAACGAAAGTCTTGAGCAAACTATCTTCATGCAGTAACCGGAGAGATTTATTGTTGATGGCCAAATGCATAAGGTTTGCAAGCTTAAGTGGTCCATCTACGAACTTAAGTAAGTATCCAGATCTTGGAACACCCGGTTTGAAGAAGTAATTCAGTCATACAGATTCACTCATTGTCCGGATGAGCAGTTTGTGTATCGCAGACATGATAGAAATGCCGTGGTGTTTGTTGTACTTTGTGTGTACGAGATCCTACTTATTGGTAACAATAAGAAAGTGTTATCAGACGTAAATGCGTGGTTGTCCAAATAGTTTGATATGAAGGACTTGGGAGAAGCTGGACATATCCTTGGAATCAAGATAATTCCATATCGTTCTAACGCTTTCCCAAACTTCATACATAGATACGATTCTGACTCGTTTCAATATTCAGAACTCCAAGAAAGGTTTTTCTACCTTTCAGACACAGAGTGCATATATCTAAATAGCAGTCTCCGAAGACTGTTGAGAAGATAGAAGCCATGAAGACAGTTCCTTATGCTTCGGCAGGAGGAAGTCTCAAATATGCAATGTTGTGTACGAGACCTGATACTTGTTTTGCCGTTGGTATAGTTAGCAGATGTCAGAGTAATTCCAGAAAAGCTCATTGGGAGGCTGTGAAGTGCATTCTCAAGTATTTGCGCAGAATGAGAGACCAATTTTTAGTCTATCAGGCGCAAGAGCTAGTTCTGAGGGGTTACACAAATTCTGATTTTCAGGCGATATGGACAAGAGTAACTTTGGGAGGGGGAGCCATAGTTTGGCAGAGTGTCAAACAGAAATGCGTGACCGACTCTACCATCGAAACTGAGTACGTTGTAGTCTCAGAGGACTTAGACGTGATTCCTGGTTTGCCAAAGTTAATAACAGTGTATTATGACAATAATGGTGCAGTAGCAAACACGAAGGAAACACGAGCCCGCAAAGCGAGTAAGCACATAGAGCGCAAATACCACCTGATACGAGATATCGTTAACAGGGAAGATGTGGTCGTGGCAAAGACAGCATCAGCAGATAACCTTGCAGATACTTTCACTACGACATTGACTACAAAAGTCTTTGATGCTCACGTGAAAGGCATAGGTATTAAATACTTAGTTGAGCCTTGAATATTATCTAGGTTTTAGTATAGAAGTTGATTAATATAATTGAACAGTTTTATACTTTAAGCACTATTTGAGTATTAGTGGGAGATTGTTAGTTTAAATACTGAAAGTTTTGCTTGTATAAAAACTATTTCCCGGTTTACATATCGATTGAATGTTTTAGTTAAATTATTTTATGTTTTTTACATATGTTGTCCTCTTATATCATATGACTAGATGATGAGGTGTCTAGTGTGACACAGTAGATCTCATCATTGGTTAAATTCAGATATATAAATAAGACTCGTAACTAAGACAGTTTTGGACACACTGTCGGTTTAAGTTATTATGTGATTCTGAGATTGGTTTATCTAAACTAATTTAATCATATAGATATGCTCGGGGCATATTGAGCATGACCGATTAAGGATTGAATTAACTTATACTTTTTTTTAATAATTAATTCAAACCTTGTATTCTATCTTTTAATTCCTAGACTAGAATAGGCATGAGGATTAAACATAGTGTACTTTAATCTGCCAGTGAGTGTGGTCACTTGAGGCTTATAATCTCGGTAGGTTAGGTGCGCGTGTTTGATTGCTTAGTGTGTTATTGATTGTCAAAAGGAAACCATGTATCGGTACTTCTGGGGTCTCGAGATGAGCTCGTAAAGTTTATTATACTAAACTTGGCTGGTGGACTTATATCCGGTATAATAATAAAGTCAAGTGGTACTAATCTCGGATGGAAAGAAGTCAATTAATTAATTTATCAGTAAATTAATAAATTGATGAGCATTGTATCTTTGACGTTGGTAGATTAAAGAATAATTAAATAACTGGTTCAGGAAGCAACTTCGATTCAAGAGGTAATTTCATAATTAATTCATTAATGGTATGATTAATTATGTGTTAAGTTAATTGAAATAGTGGATTTAATTATTTAATTAATTATCCTTGTGTCAATTAGTATTAGGAAATCAAGAAGAGATTTAGAAAATAATAAAACCCAAACCCAACAAGATGGCCTAACTCAAACCCACTTAAGGTTTCTCTTATAACTCTATAAATAGACACAAGAGTCAGCAATGCCAATACCCTGAAATCATAAGTTGTGAAGACAGAAAATATTAGAGAGGGAAAGCTAAAGAGAGAGAGAGAAGAAAATTAATCCTCAGTCTCTCTCATTGGTTTGGGTGCTAGGCAGTAGGACCCGATCAACGGCGGCGTTTTGTCTCTAGGTGACGGCGCGTGAGGTCAGTCAGCGACGAAGTTCTCTCATTGGACGGCACACGCGGTGGTGGATTTGGTCTCTAAGCAATAGCACGTGAGGTCGGTCAGCTGCAAAGTTCTCTCCTCAGGCGGTGCGTGACGACACACGCGGTGGCGGCGCTCCCGGTTTCTGCTGAGGTTTCTTTTTGTGCTATTTTTTGTTGGTGCTGATTTAGGTTTTTTGGTAGGTTGTTGCCCATACAACGTTTGGACTTGTCTTAGAGTTGTACAAGAGAAATTTTGAGTTCACACTTCAAAGGTCAATTCTTAATATTCCACTTTAATTTAAGTATTTTATTTTGTAGGCTGGACAAATTGAACAAGTTAAACTAAGATCCGGTGCAATGGTATTTAAAAAGTGTTTAAATTAGATTACACGAGCTTGGGGTCTGTGTTGAGGTTTCCTAATTTGGAATGCATTGCAAGATATGGAAATTTTTCATCGGACCCAGACAAATAATTCCTTCACAAGAAAGGTTTCTTACCTTTCAGATACGAGCTGTATCTATCTAAGGTGCAGTCTCCTAAGAATGTCGAGGAAATAGAAGCCATGAAGACAGTTCTGTAAGCTTTAGGAGTAGGAAGTCTCATATGTGCGATGTTATGCACGAGACCTGATATTTGCTTTGCTGTAGGCATAGTTAGCAGATATCAGAGTAATCCTGGTAAAGCTCATTAGGAGGCTGTTAAACACATCCTCAAGTATTTGCGCCGGACAAGAGACCATGTCTTTGTCTATCAGGCACATGAGCTGGTACCGAGGGATTACACAGATTCAAATTTTCAAAGTGATAAGGATAAGAATAAGTTTAACTCTGGTTTTGTGTTAACTTTACGAGGTGGAGCCATAGTTTGGCAAAGTGTCAAGCGGAAATGCATGGTGGACTTTACCATGGAAGCCGATTACGTTGCAACCTCAGAGGCAGTAAAAGAAGTGGTGTGGCTTAAGAACTTCTTGGTGGACTTAGATGTGATTCCTGAGCTTCCGAAGTCTATCACAGTGTACTATGGTAACAATGGTGCAATAGCCAACTCGAGAGAACCACGAGCCCACAAGACAAGCAAACACATAGAGCGTAAGTACCACCTGATATGAGAATTGTTAAGAGGAAAGACGTGGTTGTGGCCAAGATAGCATCAGCAGAAAACCTTGCAGATCCTTTCAAGAAGACATTGACTACGAAAGTCTTTGAGGCTCACGTGGAGGGCATTGGAGTTAGATACTTAGCTGAGCCTTGAAAGTTCTCTAGATAGTAGTTTGATAGTAGATTATTATATTGAACCAGTATTTTACTTAAGTGCAACTTTGAGTATTAGTGGGAGATTGTTAGGGTGAATATTGAAAAGTTTTGCTTGTATAAACACTATTTCCTAGTTTATATATCGATTGAAATTACTTTTGTTAAGTTTTTCATATTTACGTATAGTCTTAGGCTCAATCATGCTCACTTAAGAAATTAAGGTGAAGTGATAATGCTTAACCCTTTGAGCTCTAAAGTCGTACGAATTATAACTAAGAGGTTAGAGGCTAAATAGATCTTTCAAAGAAACCCATGGATACATGTTGATGGGCTTTTGACTAGATCTAGAATAAAAAGAGTCCAGAAACCTGCAAACAATGATTTTATGACAACTTGCTACCCATGGATTATCACACCATATCAGGCCTCATGGATAAAGATTAATCCTTGGATTCTTTGCTCTTTTGATTTTGTTTAGGCCTTGTAACAGCCAATTTTTTATATTTTTATGTTTCATTAAGTATTTGGGTATTTGAAAGGGTTTTTAGATCCATTTGGATTAGTTTTACCTTTCTTAAGTCTAAAATATAGGTACATATCTTGGGTTACAAAACTTAGGCCCATATAAGACAACTTAAGCCCAACTAGCCAATAGATTAGAGTAATTTATTTTTTATCAAAATAAAAATCAATTCTTAAAGGATAATGTCAGAAGAATTTGGTTAACTAGTGTTCACACTAGGATTAGTCTTATGCTTCTCTAATTTGAATTTCTATGAGATTCAAACTGTAGAAAGATAGGATCTTTTGTACTTCTTATTTTTAGCTAACCATATTCTATAAATAGAGGGTTAACCTTCATTTATTAATAGATAGATTTTGAATCCTTTAAACAAATTTGATGTGAACATCATGAGTTTTTCCTCTACTCCCTTCAGAACTGCACAACATCTCCCTAAACTGACATGGGATTTTCGCAGCTTTGGTTTACGGAGCCCAAAAGAGACCCAGAATGAACCCCAATTGAAGATTTTATCATGTTAAAAGGCACTTGGGCTAATACATGGGTCAAGCCCTTCAAACGAGCTTGAAGAGATGTCACATGACATCAATATGCATGTTCAAATTTCAGGACATACCTAGTTACGAATTTCCCCATAAGAATCCATAGAAACCCCAACTGTGGATCCAGATCTGTGCCAAAGAGATCCATCATAAGATATTGTTGGACCTATGATGAAAATCAGGTGAAAGGATTGGAGATGCCTTGAAGATTGCTGATCGAGAAACCCAACCACATACCTGAACCCATCAACCAACTTGGAGGCACAAGCCCTATTAATGTGACAAGATTATTCGATAACGGACTTGTAGATGCAATGTAGATGTGGGCTGAATACCAGTAATAAAAGCTGAAGTTTGGATTAAGGAGTTGAAGGCTTAATTGCAAAGCCCAACCATTCCCTAAACACAACTGAAGTTAGGAAAGTCTCTTCCTTGTAGGATTGTTATTTACTTTTCCTTAGACTAGAAGGTTTTGTAAGTCTATTCTAATTCAACTAGGATAGATGGAGTTTTTCATTCTAATTAGGAGTTTTATTTGTCTTGTAATTACACCTCTATATGGCCGAAAATCCATAAGCCAACTAGAGTTAGAGTAGGTTTTGTTTTGTAATCTTTCTTTCACTATGATTGAAGGATACCTTTTTAGAAAAAGAAGAGAACTCTTTTATAGCCTAATTAAAATCCTCTAGGTCGAAAATATTCAATACAGTTGTCAATAATTCTTTTTTCAAGATTTTTTATCTTGTGTTTTTCGAAAATTTTAGTTGTGTGCTATTCTTTCAACCCAGAATCTCGAGTTCGAGTGATATTGCGAGACTGTGTGAATCCTTGCATGGGATAGCACAAAACCCATCCCCTGGTTTAGTAGTTTTGGTTGAACTATTATTCCATGTTAGATTGACAGAATTCATCACAAACTGTCATCCATCCTCTTAGTAAATTTCGCATAGAGAGGTTAAACAATTGTCTGTTCTTGTGAGTTGAGTTTTTCCGTCACTTGATTCATTGGTTTGATAAGATACTGAAGGGATAGCTCGAAATGACCAGACCAAACATTGGTGATAGTTGATTCTTGGTGAAAGGGTTGAACTTAATCCGTCAGTGTACTTAATCTGTCGAGGAAACCACACCCCATTTGAGTGTTCATGCGAGATCGTGAGTTGTCCTTACGAGGAAACCACACCCCTCCTTTTTTATTGGATGCTAGTTTAGGTTGAACTACACCCATGTTACTCTTGGGAGAGAATGACCCCCACATAAAGCAATTCACCCATCTTCCTACTGTATTCACGTGAGAAAGTGAAATAAACACGTGCCCCGAGGCTTAATTGTTTTCCCCAAGTAGCCCTCTAGTCAGATAACGTATAGAATAGTTTAACAAGATCGGGAAACCCATTGGCCAATCATTGAGGAAGGTTACCCTAGGTTTTGAATCCTTAAGGAAACACATCAAAATTTGAACGTTTTTTCTTCTATAGATAACTTAATGAGAGTTTTCTAGGTTTAACACCCTCTGGGTGTTTTTCCTTTCTTGATTTTATTTTTAATGGCTAGAGTAAAATGGTGTCATTCAACATGCTCTTGGAGAGTGTATCGTTTGCCTTAGCCAAATTACTCGACTAGTAACAACTTATCCACATAATTAAAAAGATCTTGGGTAGGAAGTTCTCCCTTCCAGTGTGATTATATGTAGAATTCCCATTATAAGGATGTGTGATTATATGAGTGAGTCAACTTTTGACACTACATAGCTTGCTGCCCTTTTAAACTTAATGTCATTCATACAAAAATATCAACAAAACATGCTTGAGGAATATCTTTCTTTTTTTTTGAAAAACTTTTTTCACAAAAATTTGGAGCTATGAAAAGAAAAGTTTGCACAAAATGGATCAAAATGGAATTTTGACTTCTAAGATAAGTTCGCGTGAATACTTGAGACTGAAAACTTGACTCTATATCCCCCCGTTCCCCGCTTGAACCATACATGGTCCCCAATGTACTACAAAATATACACACAAGTAGGGTGAAGAGCCAAAATTTTGGAAGAACCAAACATAAGACACAAAGCATGGATAAATCTAATGGACAAAACTAGGGCTTAATGCCCTCAAAATCTTAACAAAGTTGATGAGATAAACTAACATCAAAACAAAAGAAATAAAACTATTTATGTGGTAAAATTAAAGAAAAGTATGAAACTACTTAGGAACTTGAAATTGAAAGCTATAAAGTAACATAAACTAAAAAGTCTTGAAAAATGAAAAAAACAACTTCCTAGTGATCATTTTGAGGCAGTGGTGGTGGGGAAGGTGGTTGGAAAGCCGCAATAAAATTATAGACCGTGACAGAGAAATCGGTGATATCACGGTGAACCTCTCTCGAAGTTCATCCAAGAGCAAATGAATCTCCTCACAAAGTGTATTAGGGCTAGATGAATCATCTTGAGGTTGCTCGGTAGAGTTATCAGTGTCATCACCCTCATCCTCAGCTAGGGGTATCTTGTCTAAGGCTATCTCCATGTTGGACTTTTGAGGAGCATGTGGAGCTAATGGTTAGAGAGCTTGTTGCATTACCAGTGTTATGAAGTTCACTGTCTCCATGGGTTTGTTGTTTTCCTCGAAATCATCACCATCCACTGGTGCAATGCCCACGACATAACACATCTCAGTGATCACACTTGGGAATAGAAGCCCATCGGGTTTCCTTGCTTCCAATGCCTTGAGCATGTGAAACCACACGAAGTTTCCTATATCCAATCGTCCATTGTTCATAATGTGGATGAGCGTGAGCAACCGCAACTGAGTGTGCCCCTATTTGTGGTCGGTATCAAGTTGTGGCGTATGAAATTATACCGCGTCCTTGCAGTAAGGATGAGCTTGGCGTAGGGGAACTTGTACTGCACGTCCGTTATCACAAAGCGATCTCCTTCCGGAAGAAAAAAAAGTTCAAGGTTATCCCCAATTAGGAGATAGTGCCCCATCGTCGCCACTCCAAAAGCCTCCAGCTGAATCTCTAACCCGTAAAAACCATTTATCGCTTTGGCCGAGATGGTTAATTGGTGACTGATAGATGATCAGTCGACCCTTGTTCAGTATACACCTAAGTTCGATGTCCTGTCCTGTCGTTTCAAGCAATCCCTTCAATATCTTATCAAACCAATGAATCAAGGGGCGGAAACACTCAACTCACAAGAACACACAATTGTTTAACCTCTCAGTGGGAAATTTACTAAGAGGATGAATGACGGTTTATGATGGATTTTGTCAATCTGACACAGAATAATAGCTCAACCTAAACTACTACAACGGGGGGTGCGTTTTATGTGTTTCCCACTCAAGGATTCACATGATCTAGCAAGACCACTCGAACTTGAGATTCTAGACAAAAGAAAAGCACACAGCTTAAACTTTCAACACAAGATAAAAATCTTGAAAATAATTCTTTATTTTCGGCCAACTGTCTAGAATTTTTGTCCAACTGTTTAGAATTTTAGCCAATAGGCCTTTAAATAGGCTACAAAATAGTACTATTTTTTTCTAAAAAGTAATCTCAAATCTTAGTGACTTGGAGATTAAGAAACAAAATCCTATTCCAACTCTAATAGGCTTAGTATTTTTGGCCACATAGAGAGAGAAAATTAAACTCCTAATTAGAAGGAAAAACTCCATCTAACACTAAGAAAGTGAATAACAATCCTATAAGGAAAAGACTTTCCTAGCTTCAGTTGGGCTGAGGGAAAGGCTGGATTTCGAATTATAGGCCTTCAATCCCTTACTCCAAACATCAATCTTTGTTCTGGGTTTCAGTTCACATCTACGTTCCATCTGCAAGTCCATTATCGAACAATCTTATCACACTAATGGGCTTGGGCCTCCAAATTAGTAAATGGGTTTGAGCCTGTTGGGCCTTGGACTTGATCTTGAACTTTGAAGCTGGAATTTATCCATCTATGTTCTGGGCATTAGATCGAGTAACTGGACCAATGTATTCAGCTTGTGGATCTCTGGAATAGAGTTTTTGACCACAAGTGGGCTCCCTGAGTCAGCTTTTGCGCAGACAGGCTCTCCATGAGCTTTGGTTTACGCTAACTGATCCGGAGTAGAGAAAGAACTGACAAGGCTTGCAAGTTCTTCTTCTAATGGTGAGTCTACCGACATTATGTTCACATCATAACCCCACACTTGGATGACGTGCTTGGGACAGAAAGCTAAAGCCGTGTAGAACTCCATGACAAGGTGTAGTTGACCTGAATAATTTGTTGTACCATGGTGGTTAAGGTGGCCCACTGAATATAAGGTTCATATCTTGGCTCCCTCACAATCCCTCTTTGAAGTATAAGTGGTCGGTGTGGTTTTCTTTGAATTGCCCTTTTTCGTAGCTATCTTCTTTGTGCCACTAAAGGATGCAACGGAAGCATTCAAGGAATTTTTTGTTCTAGCCAGGGTTACCTAATAAAAAGAGTGCAAGTGAATCATAAGCGTCACCATGAGAAAAAACAAAGCTAATATTAGATTTGTGCTCATGCTCTAAAAGCTAATGTTATAACATAGGAACTTAAACAAATCAAGGGGGTTACTAGTTACCGCCCCCAAAAAATAGGACAGTAGTCTCATAATTTGACAAAATTACCTTGTGTTTTACTAATTACCGCTATAGTTTACCGCCCTAATTCTTATTTACCGACCCAATCTAATTTACTAATATAACCTTCAAATATTATATTAATATAATAAAATAATAAATTTCGAAATAGTAATTTTCATTGAAATATTAAATAATAAAAATAATTATAATTAATATTATTATACATAAGGATCATTAATAGATACTTGTTTTCAAGAAGGATTAGCTCTCTGTAATGAAATAAAGCTTAATCAGCAAATCAAGAGACAAAATCTTGATGAAAGAAAACAATTAGGACAGTTTTGTCAACAATTTGGGCTAGATAATGTTAGTTTTGAATACAGAAAAGCTATGACTTGTATCAAAAACTAATATCCACAGTTCACATATCATTTTGTTTCAGTATAAATTTGTTCATTTATATCATAGAACTAGATAACGGGGTGTGGAAAGACACAGTAGATACCGTTATTGGTTAAAGTATTGATATATTAAAAGTATGCTCGTAACCGAGATAGTCTGAACATACTATCGGTAAAGGTTATCATGTGGTTTGAGAATTAATTTATCTAAATTAGTTTGAATCACACGGATATGCACGGGGCATATTGAGCACGACGAGTCTGAATAGAATTGACTTATACTGATCGGCGTAGTCAATTCAGTTCTAGTATTCGGTCTCTCAATCCCGAGATTGGGACGGGCGCGAGAGTTGAATATTGTATGCTTTGATATGCCAAATTGTGCGATTAATTGAGGCCTATACCTTGGTAGGTTGGGTATACGGTGTTTAGCTTCTTACGTGCCGTTGCTAGTCAGAGGAATTCACGTACCGGTTCGCCGGGTTGATGGTGCTCCCGAGATGAGCTCATAAGGTATATTATAATAAACCGGCCGGTGGATTTTGTGTTCGGTATAATAAAAGGACGAGTGGTACTAATCTCGGATATCAAAAAGTCGGTGAATTAATTTGTCAGTAAATTGATAAACCGACGAGCACTAGATCTTTAATGTGGGGAGATAGAATAAAATATATTGGCGCGATGTAAAGTCATTTTCGAGCGATAGTTCCATAATTAGTCCATTAGTGGTACGACCGATCATGCATTTGACTAATCGACAAGGTGAATTAATTAATCCTAAAGATTTAATTAATATTTAATCAACAAAGTGAATTAGAAATTAATTCTATTTGAATTAATTAATTCTAAGTGTTCGATTAAATTAAATTAACAAAGTAGGTTAAAGAAATTAATTCAAATGGGTCGATTGGAGTTGATTAGTCGGGAAAGACTTAGCGGTCAACGAAAGTCAAATTAAAAGGCCTAACTCGAGAGCCCATTAGGTCTTCTTAGAAGCTCCTTATAAATACAACTTGTTAGGCAAGTCAAGACATAAGAAACTTGAGAGCCAAGAAAAGGCAAGAGTGAGAAAGTTTAGCATAGAGAGAGAACTTCGTCTTCCTCGTCGAAGTTCCTTCTCGAAGTCAGCTAAGAAAGCTTTCTCCTTGGAAGATTAATTCTTTAGCTTGCCCCGACCATTCTCCAAGCAGGCAGCCAGTCGGTTATCATCGAATTGCGCAGATTGGTCTTCTTCGACCGGATCGCGCAGGTGGTTTTTTTGGTTCTAAAACCCCAGCGATTGTTCTTGTTCGGTGCCCAGAACCGACCAGACTCCATGTTCGATCTTCCTAGCTAAGTGATCCGTGGGTTTGGTTGTCCAGATCGGGACTGAACAGATCATCTCTGGCGGACAGTTTTTCTGCATGATCGGCAGCTTGCGGAGCAAGTTATAGGAAATTCTGGGCAGCTTTAATTTTCAGTTTTTGGTTTTTTTCTGAAGCAAGTTTCTTGGGTTTTCTTAATTTTGCCATGGGTAACTCCGTAGATAATAGCCCACACTATTTCGGAGTTGAATCGGAGTAATTCTTCGGATTTCTATTGGAATCGCTATCAAAGATTGGATTTTTTCTTTAGGCAAGGGATTTCGCTACAAAAGGTAGAATCTTTAACATTCCGTTTTAATTAAAGATTTAATTTTTTTGTGTCCCGATTAATAAATTAAATAACTATAAGCCAAGATCCATTCATGGGCAAACTAATTTGAGCCTGAGCTTGGTCGAAAGCTTCCGATTCTGGAATGCATTGCACGAAAGTGAGGTTTTCGATTTAGCCCGGGCTTGTTTAGTTTTCCTTCAAAATGGTATCAGAGCGTTGGTTTTGGTCTTATACTTGTTTGATTTATTACACGGCTTTATTTTGGCATTATTATTTTTGTCAAAATGCTTAAACAGGTGGTTATTGGTTTCCCGGCTATTATGGTAGAAATTTAATTTTCATTCATAAACCCCGGTACATGTCCGGGCTTGTATTGTTTTTGAATGGAAATGTCTGTAATAGTAATAACCACGAGCTGGAAGCCGTGTAGGATTAGAAAAATCTTGTAGTAGGATTTGATCTAATCATGTCGTCTTTAAATTCCTAGAAAAACGCCTTTGTATATAGGAATTTTTGTATGATGACGAAGACGTTATTTTGGGTAACTTATATTCGCGGGTTTTGGTTTCTCGTAATATTGGGTGATTCCTAATTACGTAGTAAACCGAGAAAACCCGGGCGAATTGAGAGGAATCCAAATTGAAGGAAAACTGAACAAGCCCGGGCTAAATCGAAAACCTCACTTTCGTGCAATGCATTCCAGAATCGGAAGCTTTCGACCAAGCTCAGGCTCAAATTAGTTTACCCATGAACGAATCTAGGCTTATACTTATTTAATTTATTAATCGGGACACAAAAAATTAAATCTTTAATTAAAGTGGAATTTAAATATTCTACCTTTTGTAGCGAAGTCCCTTGCTTAAAGAAAACCAATTCTTTGTTGCGATTCCAAAAGAAATCCAATCGATATCTCCGTAGAAATCCCGAATATTGGGTGGGCAATAATCTAACGGGATTTGCTAACGAAGCCCATGAGAACTACCAAAAGGGGCTGCACGAATTTCTCCAAAATTAACCCAAAAACTGGTCCGATCAAAACTGGGCAGAACTGCCGCTTGAAGAATGATGAAATGCAAAGAATTTTCAGCGGCTGCTGCAGCAAAAATTCAGACCGAAATGGAATCTTAGTCGCGATCTAAAACACGAAACTCAGTACGTGGATCAGCTGTCAAGACTCAACAATTCGGTCAACAAAAACCCACAAAATAGCAGATAAAAATATCATAGGAAATCCATGAGAAAACTCTGCAGAATAATCGAGAATCCACCGCCCAGGATGAAAATGAGAATCCACCGCCCAATACTAAAACCTTTTTGGGTTGAAGAATGATTCGGGAGAAAGAAAAATCTGGACTCCGAGAGAGATTCAAAGATTGAATTTTTCTTGATTCTCTCTCTAACCCTTTTCTTTCCCAGCAAGACAATTTCTTGTCTTTCAAGCCACACTTCTAATTTCTTGAGGCAAAAGCTTTCTATTTATAGGAGCTCGATTGGAGACCTAATGGGCTCTCGAGTTAGGCCTTTAAATTTGACTTTCGTTGACCGCTAAGTCTTCCCGACTAATCAACTCCAATCGACCCATTTAAATTAATTTATTTAATCCACTTTGTTAATTTAATTTAATCGAACCCTTAGAATTAATTAATTCAAAATCGAATTAATTTCTAAATTCACTTTGTCGATTAAATATTAATTAAACCCTTCGGATTAATTAATTTACCTTGTCGATTAGTCAAACACATAATCGGTCGTACCACTAACGGACCAATTATGGAACTACCGCTCGAAAACGACTTTACATCGCGCCATTATATTTTATTCTATCTCCCCAAATTAAACATATAGTGCTCATCGGTTTATCAATTTACTGACAAATTAATTCACCGACTTCTTGGTTTCCGAGATTAGTACCACTCGTCCTTTTATTATACCGAACATAAAGTTCACCGGCAGGGTTTAGTATAATAACCTTACGAGCTCATCTCGGGAGCACCATCAACCCGGCGAACCGGTACATGGATTCCTCTGACTAGCAACGGCACGTAAGAAGCTAAACACCACATACCCAACTTACCGAGGTATTGGCCTCAATTGACCTCACTCTTTGGCAAATCAAAGCACACGATATCCAACCCTCACGACCGTCCCAATCTCGGGATTGAGAGACGGAATACTAGGACCGAATTGACTACGCCGATCAGTATAAGTCAATTCTATCCAAACTGGTCGTGCTCAATATGCCCCGGGCATATCTGTGTGATTTAAACTAGTCTAGATAGACCAATTTCCAAACCACACAATAACCTATACCGATAGTATGTTCAGAGTATCACGGTTACGAGCATACTTTTTATATATCAATACTTTAACCAATAACGGTATCTTATTGTGTTTGTCGACACCCCGTTATCTAGTTCTATGATATAAAGGAACAAATTTATACTGAGACAAAATGATATGTCATCTGTGGATATTAGTTTTTGATACAAGCCATAGCTTTTCTGTATTCAAAACTAACACAAATAACGAGTGGGAACGACATGACGGGACGTGTCACCGAGGTGTCAAGTAATCAATGATAGAGAAGGCCATAATAGTAGGGAAATTTTATTTAATTTTAATTTCCCGTATTTATGACTTTTCATTGATTGTGTGATTTTCGTTTTATTTTGCATGAACCAAAACCAAACCAAAATGTTTTTAAATGGTAATGTGAAATTTACTAAGGTAGATTATTCGCATATTAAAACTCCAACGGTTTTATGGGTGCGAATATCCATGGTTTAGATATTGCATGTTAAAACGTACAAATCCTCAAGCTTAAAAATCTAAGTGGGAGCGGGTTGGTAAATATCCCCATGGCCTCCATTACGGGTTCATTGGTGATGTGGTTAAACTTGCGTGCTGGCTTCGACCTTCCTCTCTATCGGATTATTTTTCAACCACAGATATCACCGGAATGAATTTCTAAAGGGATGACTATAGTGTGTTTAATTGGAGAAAGTTACGACACCCTCGCCATCCGAGGCGCATTAGTATCCTAAGTAACAAACTTAGAAGTCACGTAATGTTATACACTTAGTGTACCATTTTTAGTATCCCTCCCATCGAGGTTACACTATTTTCGGGTACGGCTAAAATTATCGACTATTAATTTCATTGATCATAAGATCATTGGTCAGATAATGAAATTAATGAACTTCAGTTCTTCTCGAACGAATGTGGGTTAGCATAGACGTTCACCCATCGTGACATGCGTTAATCCCGGTGTGAGAGATGTCGGTAGAAGATTTTTCAATATTTTCGAAAAAGTATACTGAAACCTGAATTGTTTATTTTTCAGTTGATATGTCGTTCAACCCGCTAGCTGTCATTTTGAACCAAAACAAACTCACCGGTCCAAACTATATTGCCTGGAAACATAACCTGGACATTGTCCTTACCGCTGAGGGTTACAAGTACATGCTTACTGAGGAGTGTCCCTCTAAGCCCAGAGATGATGCCACCCCTGAGCAGCGAGAGCCATATACGAGGTGGCAGAAGGCTGATGAGATGACCCGGTGCTACATCTTGGCTTCTATGTCGAGTGTAATGCAGCACCAGCATCAGCAAATGACCTCAGCCTACGATATGATGCTCAACCTCAAGGAGATGTTTGGATATCAGAGCAGGGCAGCCAAGCAGTCAGCTATGAGGAACCTCATGAATGCTAAGATGGCTGAGGGCACTTCAGTGAGAGACCACGTGCTGGAAATGATTGGTCGCATCAATGAGATCGAGGTATTGGGAAGTGAAATTGATGGGGAAACCCAGGTCGATATCATTCTTCAGAGCTTGCCTCCCAGTTTTGAGCAGTTTCGGTTGAACTACAATATGAGGAATCTCTCATATTCACTTTCCGAGCTCATGACTGCACTGGTGTCTGCTGGGAGCCTATTCGCAGAGAAGAAGCAAGTCTTGGCTACTGTTGGTCCCTCAGGTTCCTCTGCTGGGCCCAAAGCCAGGAAGCAAAAGAGGAAGAGAGGCGGGAAAGCAGGAGCTGATCATGAACCCAAGGCGGGCATTGCCAAGAAGCAGAAGCCGAAAGGCAAATGTTTCAGGTGTAGCAAAGCAGGACATTGGAAGAAGGACTGCCCAAAGCCTCGAGGTATGTGTAAATTTTCCCTAGTCACTGAGACGTGTTTAGCGGCGATTCCCACAGATACGTGGTGTGTGGATTCAGGAGCCACTGATCATGTTTGTAATTCTTTGCAGAGGTTCCAAGTGACCCGGCTGCTTAGAAAGGGAGAGTTGCAGGTCTACCTTAGGGATACTACCAGAGTTTCTGTTGCTGCAGTGGGAACTGTTTGTCTTTATTTTTCAGACTCTAGTTTATTGTTGAGAGATTGTCTTTATGTACCCAGTTTTCGCAAAAACTTACTTTCAGTTTCTAAACTTATTTTGGATGGTTATAAGTGTGCTTTTTCTGATAGATCTATTTTTATTAGAAAATGCCAAAAACTTATATGTTCCGGTACATTGGTTGACATTTGTTTTTATTTAAGACATACTCCTCAGTAATGCAAAACACAGAAACTAGTAGCTCATCATCGAATCATAATAAAAAAAAAGAGTCTTCCCCTTTGAATCAGACTTATCTTTGGCACCCGAGACTAGGTCGCATCAACCTTAGTAGGATTCAAAGGTTGGTTAATAGCGTGTCTTTGGACTTACTAGATATTGACAGCTATTCGACCTGTGAGTCCTGCTTGTAGGGTAAAATGACCAAGAGGCTTTTCAAGGCAAAGGGGTATAGGGCCAAGGAAGTTTTAGAGCTGATTCATTCTGATGTGTGTGGGCCTATGTCAGTTCAGGCTAGAGGTGGTTATGAGTATTTCGTGACTTTCACGGATGATTACTCTAGATATGGATACATATACCTGATGCGCCACAAGTCTGAATGCTTTGGCAAGTTCAGAGAGTTCAAGGCTGAGGTGGAGAACCATCTGGGTAAGAGTATCAAAGCCCTGCGATCTGATCGTGATGGCGAATACCTCTCTAGTGAATTTAGATCCTATTTGTCAGAGGAGGGTATTCAGACCCAGTTGTCTGCACCTGGCACACCCCAGCAGAATGGTGTAGCAGAGTGGAGGAACAGGACTCTTATGGAAATGGTTAGATCGATGATGAGTTACAGTGAGTTGCCTATCTCGTTTTGGGGTTAAGCCTTGGAGACAATATGTTTTATCCTCAACCTTGTGCCATCTAAGTCTGTGCCTTCGACCCCATCAGAGTTGCGGAATGGGCGAAAGCCTAGTCTGAGACATCTCAGAATATGGGGTTGTCCATCACATGTGCTCGAGGCAGATGCAGGTAAGTTGAAAGAGAGATCCAAGACTATGCTATTTATAGGCTACCCCAAAGGAACGAGAGGTGGTATATTTTATAGTCCTCAGGATCAGAAGGTTGTGATCAGCACCAATGCCAGATTTCTTGAGGAGGACTATATTTTAGATCACAAGTCGAGCAGCAAGGTAGTATTGGAAGAGCTTAGAAGTCAGTCCACTATTCCAGATGCACAAGTACAAGAAGACACACCACAAGAGACTGCACACACTATCACAGATGATGCTCTTGCACGGGCTATGCCTCGTCATAGTGGGAGGGTTGTCAGACAGCCTGAGAGGTACATGGGTTCGGGTGAATCTTTGGATTTTATCCCCAGCGCTCATGAACCAGACCCAATTAACTACAATGAAGCTCTCCAGGATAAAGATGCAGATTCTTGGCAGAGACCGATGATTGCTGAGATGGGTTCTATGGACTCAAATCAAGTCTGGGAGATGGTAGACCTTCCTGATGGGTTTAGACCTATTGGGTGCAAATGGGTTTAGAGAGGATCTGACGGGAGGGTTAAGACCTTCAAGGCTTGGCTTATGGCGAAGGGGTATACTCAGAAAGAGGGTATCGATTATGAGAAGACCTTTTCCCCGGTAGCTATGCTTAAGTCAATCCAGATTCTCTTAGCCATAGCTGCTCATATGGACTATGAGATTTGGCAGATGGACGTCAAGACAGCTTTCCTTAATGAAAGTCTTGAGGAGACCATCTTTATGCAGCAACCAGAGGGCTTCATTGTTAAGGGCCAAGAGCACAAGGTATGCAGGCTTAGAAGGTCTATTTATGGACTTAAGCAAGCATCTAGATCTTGGAACATCCGTTTTGACGAGGTTATCCAGTCCTATGGATTCACTCAGTGTCCGGATAAGCAGTGTGTTTATCGCAGGCGTGATGGTGATATGGTGGTGTTCCTCGTGCTTTACGTAGATGACATCCTTCAACAGTAAGAAGGTGTTGTCAGACGTAAAGGCATGGTTGTCCAGGCAATTCGATATGAATGATTTGGGAGAGGCTGGACATATCCTTGGGATTAAGATTATTCAAGATCGTAGGAGACGTTCTCTGACTCTCTCTCAGCCATCCTACATAGACATGATTCTGGCCCGTTTTAACATGCAGAACTCCAAGAAGGGTTCACTACCTTTCAGGCATGGAATGCATTTTTCTAAGGAGCAGTGTCCTAAGACTGTTGAGGGGATAGATGCCATGAAGGCGGTACCCTATGCTTCTGCAGTGGGTAGCCTCATGTATGCTATGTTGTGTACGAGGCCTGATATTTGCTTTGTCGTCGGCATGGTTAGCAGATATTAGACTAACCCTGGGAAGGCTCACTGGGAAGCAGTAAAATGCATTCTCAAGTACTTGCGCAGGATGAGACATTATGTCCTAGTTTATAGAGCACAGGAGCTTATACCATTGGGTTACACAGATTCGGACTTTCAAGGTGATTTGGACAAGAGTAAGTCTACCTCTGGGTTTGTGTTTACTCTAGGAGGTGGAGGCATAGTATGATGGAGTGTCAAGCAGAAATGCGAGGCGGACTCTACCATGGATGCTGAGTACGTTGCCGCTTCAGAGGCAGCGAAAGAGGATGTATGGCTCCGGAGCTTCCTGATGAACTTAGATGTGGTTCCTGAGTTGCCTAGGTCTATCACAGTTTACTGTGATAACAATGGTGCAGTTACTAACTCGAGGAAACCATGAGCCCATAAGGCAAGTAAACACATAGAGCACAAGTACCACCTGATACGAGAGATAATAAAGAGGGGAGACGTGATCGTGGCCAAGATAGCATCAGATGACAACTTTGTAGATCTTTTCACCAAGCCATTGACCCCAAAGGTCTTTGAGAGACATGTAGAGAGCATGGGAGTCAGATTCTTGAGGGAGCCATGTGAGTGAGCTTAAAGGCGTTCTGGAGATTTCACTATGAAAACAGTGTAATAGCGGGTTGGACAGTTTTGTACTTCTTAGCATAGCTTTGAGTATTAGTGGGAGATTGTTAGTTTTGAATACAGAAAAGCTATGGCTTGTATCAAAAACTAATATTCACAGTTGACATATCATTTTGTTTCAGTATAAATTTGTTCCTTTATATCATAGAACTAGATAATGGGGTGTGGAAAGACACAGTAGATACCGTTTTTGGTTAAAGTATTGATATATTAAAAGTATGCTCGTAACCGAGATAGTCTAAACATACTATCGGTATAGGTTATCGTGTGGTTTGGGAATTAATTTATCTAAATTAGTTTAAATCACATGGATATGCCCGGGGCATATTGAGCACGACCAGTTTGGATAGAATTGACTTATACTGATCGGCGTAGTCAATTCAGTCCTAGTATTCGGTCTCTCAATCCCGAGATTGGGACGGGCGCAAGAGTTGAATATTGTATGCTTTGATTTGCCAAAGAGTGCAGTCAATTAAGGCCTATACCTCGGTAGGTTGGGTATGCGGTGTTTAGCTTCTTACGTGCCGTTGCTAGTCGGAGGAATCCACGTACCGGTTCGCGGGGTTAATGGTGCTCCCGAGATGAGCTCGTAAGGTATATTATAATAAACCGGCCGGTGGATTTTATGTCCTGTATAATAAAAGGACGAGTGGTACTAATCTCGGATATCAAGAAGTCGGTGAATAAATTTGTCAGTGAATTGATAAACGGACGAGCACTAGATCTTTAATGTGGGGAGATAGAATAAAATATAATGGCGCGATGTAAAGTCATTTTGGAGCGGTAGTTCCATAATTAGTCCGTTAGTGGTACGACCGATTATGCATTTGACTAATCGACAAGGTGAATTAATTAATCCTAAAGGTTTAATTAATATTTAATCGACAAAGTGAATTAAGAAATTAATTCTATTTGAATTAATTAATTCTAAGTCGATTAAATTAAATTAACAAAGTGGGTTAAAGAAATTAATTCAAATGGGTCGGTTGGAGTTGATTAGTCAGGAAAGACTTAGCGGTCAACGAAAGTCAAATTAAAAGGCCTAACTCGAGAGCCCATTAGGTCTCCTTAGAAGCTCCTTATAAATACAACTTGTTAGGCAAGTCAAGACATACGAAACTTGAGTGCCAAGAAAAGGCTAGAGTGAGAAAGTTTAGCTAAGAGAGAGAACTTCGTCTTCCTCATCAAAGTTCCTTCTCGAAGTCAGCTAAGAAAGCTTTCTCCTTCGGAAGATTAATTTTTTAGCTTGCCCGGACCATTCTCCAAGCAGGCCGCCGGTCGGTTATCATCGGATTGCGCAGATCGGTCTTCTTCGACCAGATCGCGCAGGTGGTTTTTTCCAGTTCTAAAACCCCGGCGATTGTTCTTGTTCGGTGCCCAGAACCGACCAGACTGCACGTTCGATCTTCCTAGCTGAGTGATCTGTGGGTTTGGTTGTCCAGATTGGGACTGAAGAGATCATCTCCGGCGGACAGTTTTTCTGCATGATCGGCAGCTTGCGCAGCAAGTTATAGTAAATTCTGGGCATTTTTAATTTTTAGTTCTTGGGTTTTCTTTCAAAGCAAGTTTCTTGAGTTTTCTTAATTTTGTCATGGGTAACTCCGTAAATAATAGCCCACACTATTTCGGAGTTGAATCGGAGTAATTCTTTGGATTTCTATTGGAATTGCTATCAAAGATTGGATTTTTTCTTTAGGCAAGGGACTTCGCTACAAAAGGTAGAATCTTTAACATTCCGCTTTAATTAAAGATTTAATTTTTTGTGTCCGGATTAATAAATTAAATAAGTATAAGCCAAGATCCATTCATGGGTAAACTAATTTGAGCCTGAGCTTGGTCGAAAGCTTACGATTCTAGAATGCATTGCACGAAAGTGAGGTTTTCGATTTAGCCCAGGCTTATTCAGTTTTCCTTCAGATAATCCCTCATCTAGCAAATATCATAAAAAATATAATAAAAATTATAAATCAAAACATAGAAGATCTTCTCAAAATCATATTGAAAAGAAAAATCAGAAAATAGAAGAGAAAATAAAAAACCAAAATATTATAAAAAGAAAAATAAAGAAAGACATTGTAAAATATGCAGCAAATTTGGCCATACTTCAAAATATTGTTGGACTAAAAAGAATAATAATCTTGATATTCAAGATTATATAAAATCTATAATTATACAAACACTTCAGAATTCTAATCTAATAAATCAGAAACATAAAATACAGATATTTCTGAATCAGAAGAAGAATACATTATAAATTCTCTAAAAAATGAAAGTAGTTCTGAATCAGAATGTGAGCCTTATAGAATAGGACAAATTTGTTCTAAAGAAAAGAATAAAACTGAAGATAATATTAATCAAGATGAATTTTATAGAATAATGTCTCAATTTTCAGATATGTAAAATAATGTACTAACTTCTAATAATGATTATTAAAATCAATAAAAGATCCAACATTAAGGATGCAAATTATTGATGCAATTAATACAGAAGAAAGAACTTCATCATCTTCTCATATTGAAGAAAACATTTCAGAAAAAATATTAAATACTAATAGAACAAATAACATGACTGAAGTCATGAATCAATTAAGAAATAAATATCAAAATAACGAAGAAAATATTTCTCTTCAAACTCTTTATAAAGAGATTAATAATTTAAAAGAAAAAATCAGAATATTAAAAATGAGAATATAATTCAAGAAACTAGAATTTCTAAAGTATAAAATATCTTTAAAGATACAGTTTCAATTGAAAAGACCATTGAACATAATATTCCATAAAATTTTCTATCTACAACTGAGACAGTGATATCGCAAAAGTGGTATATAAAGATATCATTATTAATTGAAAATCATTATACAAAAACATTCACTACTTTAGTTGATAGTGGTGTAGATTTAAATGTTATACAGGAATGATTAATTCCTACTAGATATTTTCATAAAACTAGTCATACTCTATGGCATGCTGGGTGTGATAAATTCCAGATACAGTATAAGCTTCCGAAAGCTTTTGTATGTATCAATAATAAATGTATTGCTCAAATCTATTACATGACAGTAGACATCAATCAGCGGATAATAGTTATCAGATCAACAGACTATAGATAACAGATCAACAATATAAAAGAAATCATACAATAGAACTAAAACGTACTGAACAAGGGGGATCAAATCATGATTCTATTGACATCAGATCACAGAATAGTAAATATCAGATCAACACATTATAGATATCACATTACTAATATGTAAAAAATCATACAATAGAACTAAAGCATACTTAACAAGGGGACCAAATCATGATTATATAGACATTAGATCAAAAGATAGAAGACATTAGATCAACTGACTATAGATATCAGATAAAGAATATAAAAAAAATGATACAATAAAACTCAAACATAGTAAACAGGGTATAAAGTCATTGTCAGGATGATATGATATTACGTTTGTGTTGATCTGATATTAATTTTGAGTTGATATGATATGTATTTTTAGTATTAATATGATACTGTTATTTATTTTATGTTTAAATTAATATAATAGTATTATTTTTTTTAGCAGGTTCAGATGATGAATCTATGCAATCTTTGTGTAAATCAGTGATTGAAAATGAAGAAGCAGCATACAACTTTTATATTGATTATGCTTTTAGGTTTAGTGTGAGGAAAAGTAAAGATCGTAAAAACAAAACTATTGGAATCAGGTATTTGAGAAGATATCTTTGTAGCAGAGAAGGAGTTAAACAATGCAAGGAGAATTCAAAGAAGATATATGCGAAAGTTGATATGCGATCAGGATGTAAATCTTTTATTGAATTTAAGGCAAGAGAAAAAAGAGTTGGATTGTCCAAAAATACTTCAAGAAACATAACCATGAATTGTGCCCTGCAGCTGAGAGGCAGTTTTTACTTTCTTAGAGGAAGTTTGATGATTATGGATTACAGTATTTTGATGAATTGAAAAGTTTAGGTGTTCGTCTAACTGATGGTTATCATATATTGTCCAAAGAGGTTAGTTATATTTCAGTTTATTAGTATGAATCTACATATAAATCTGATATGGTATCACAGATTTTCTGATATGATATTACGTTTGAGTTGATATGATATTAGGTTTGTGTTGATCTGATATGTGTTTAAGTATTGATATGTGTGTGTTTTGCAGCCTGGAGGGTCATTAAATGTTGGTTTTACCATGCTAGATGTATAGTCATTTGGAAAAAAGATAAGAGGAGAAAGATTGATGGTTGTGATAGTAATGCTTTGATCAATATGTTAAAACAAAGATCTATGGATGAGAAGAATTTTTATTATGATTTTGATTTGTATGAGGAGTCTTTATTATGTAGTGTATTTTGGAGAGATCATAAGATGAAGGAGGATTATAGTAAATTTGGAGATTTGTTGGTTCATGATACAACTTATCGGACAAACAAATACGACATGATATGTGGACTTTTTGTTGTGATGGAAAACCATTATCGTAACTTTATGTTTGGTATAGGTTTCATAAAAAATGAGAAGGTGGAGTCATTCATTTGGTTGTTTACTACATATTTTAGATCGATGGAGAACAAGCAACCAGTGACATTTATGACAGACCAGGATTTTTCGATGGCAGTTGCTGTGTGTGTGGGTTTTTCAAACGTTCGTCATCGTCTTTGCATTTGGCACAGTGCAAAGAATGCTCGTAGTAATTTACCTCATTTGACAAATCAAGAAGTTTTTTAGATGCGTTTCAATTCTTTCTTAATGAGGTTTCCACAGAAACTGAATTTAATCACTTCTGGAACAGGTTTGTGTGTTTTTCTGAATTTTTTCTATATGTAATGTAATTTGATATCATTGTATTGCTAGGTTTGATTTGATGTGATATTTATGTTTGAGTTGATATGATATGTTTTTAGTCTACTAATGAATCTAGATTGTAATGCGATATTGATATTATCCTTCCTCACAACAAAAGTTCGGCAGAGGTTTGTTTGTGATGGCTATTGTAGGCTCGATTTTTAATCGATTGGAGGCCGACTTTTAGAGGCTATTTTAAGGATTAAAGGGTTCCCAAACATAGTGCTTTCAAGGGGGATGGATACTTTGGGTGGTAGAAGGACAAAGGTCTTCAAAAGGAAGAACTTCAGGAGAGCAACCACAAGTTTATTCTACCCTCAACTTGATAAATCCTAAAAGAGATGATTTGAGAGAGTAAGTTGAGTATGAACTCGGTTTTTCTTGCTTCAAATCATGATTTAGAAGGCTGAATTTCTTCTCTGTTTATAGGAGAAGGAATAGCCTTGAAGTTACAAGCTTATCCCTCAACCCTAGACTAGTCCTGATACAATTCGAACTCTAGTTTAGCTCTCAAAGCCCTAGCTTGTGTGGCTGAGATTTAATCTTGCTATTGAACAAATTTTGAAGGAAAGAAGACACCTTCTAGTTTGGAATCTTGGGTGTTGTAGAAGTTTCTACCTCTTTGGAGAAGTAATCGGCCAAGAATGCTTGAAGTAGTGGACTCTCACTTGTGCTGAAATTCCGGAGAGTTGTTGTAACGAACTATAACTTCTTGTTCAGCCTCATAAAATCCTTGGATGATTAGAACTCCTCAAATTTGCGTAATTATCATGAAAACACGGATTTGGGGAGTATTTCTTGTAGGTTTAGGAGTTCTTCTTCAACTAGGCAAAATTCAGCAACCTAGTAAGTTGATTCCCATGTGAGACGGAGTGGTGTAACTCGACCCAAACTCTTCCAATCAGCCACCAACGAGTCCCTCATCTTTAGGACTCCTCCTAGGGTTAAAAATCTGATTTATAACCCTTCTATAAGCAATAAAAACTGGACTTACCTTTGGTGTAGTCTTCCTCCCAGGTTTTGACAACATTTTCTACCAAAAGGATCTTCTACTTGGGTTGGGCTTCTCCTCTTTATTTAGCCTAGTCTATTACATTTAATTAATTAATTATGACCTAAAAATTGGGCAAAAATTATTTAATAAGTCATTAAACATAGGCTTTACCAAAAACATCACAAATTTAAAACAAGACAAAGGCCTAAATTATCGGGCCAAAATTATTCAAGCCAAATAACAAGTTTTTTGGCCGAAAGTAAAAGAACATTAAAACAAAATAAATTCAAGTAAATTAAAATGAGAAAGGCTAGATATAAATGCTCAACACCATAACCTCTTTGGGTGGGTACTTGTCTTGAAGGACAAGTTTTTCAGTGAATATCTCATGGGCTAAGGCATTGAGGGCTTGTGTGACCTTTCTTTTCCTTGCTCTTGTCAAATGCCCATCTATGTCAATCAAAGGATCTCTTTGGTAGGGCCTTAGTGGTAGACTTGGGCTTGGTGATTTTAGGGTCATGATATCCCCCCTTCTTGGAAAGGAATCATCCTCGATTCTAACTCTTCATCAAACTCAAACGACGTCTGCCACATTGAAGATGCCGTGGACACCTAACTCTTCTCGGAGGTCCAACTCATATGCATTGTCATTGATTTTTTTGAACACTTGGAATGGGCCGTCTCCTTTAGGGTGCAGCTTGGTCTTGCGGGCTTGAGAGAACTGCTCCTTTCTGAGGTGTAGCCACACCCAATCTCCGGGCTCGAATGAGATCTAGCGTCTCTCTTTATTCACCTTCCTTGAATTTTGTTCTTGATGCTTGGGGATGTTGAGTCTGGCTTGTTCATGGATCTCTTGCACCATTTTTTCCCCCCTTTCACCATCTAGACTTGAGATCTCCTTGATGGGTAGAGTTTAAAGGCCCATTGGAGTCAGGGGTTGAAATCCATAGACTATTTCAAAGGAAGAGTAGTCTGTAGCTGAGTGCGTAGACCTGTTATATGCAAACTCACAAAAAGGATGGGTTACTTCCCAACTGGTTAAGTTTTTACTAATCAATGCTCTAAGTAATGAACCAAGAGTTCAATTAGTTATCTCAGTTTAGCCATCTGTCTGAGGATGTCTAGTGGCTGAGAAGAGTAGCTGAGAGGAACTAGACATCCCTATCACTCACTATGCTGCGAGGAATGCCATGTAGCCTAACTACTTCATTAAAGAAGAGTTTGGCTACCTCCTCAGCATCATCTATTTTCCTTCAAGGAATAAATGACTCATCTTAGAAAATCTATCTACCACTACAAAGATAGAGTCATTACCTTTTTGGGACCTTCGGTGGCCTAGGATAAAATTCATGGATAATTCAACCCAAGGTGTTGTTGGGACTTGCTGAGGCATGAGAAAACCATTGGGCTGTTAGAGTTGAATACATAAGCTATGCTTGTATTGTACATTTTCCCAGTTTATATATCGATTTATGTTTGGTTATATTTTTGTTGTGTATTATTTGTCCATTCATATTATGTAGTTAGATGATGAGGTGTCTTGTATGACACAGTAGATCTCATCATTGGTTAAAAGACATAACATATAAATGAGGTTAGTAACCGAGACAGCTTTGGACAAACTGTCGGTTTAGGTTATTATGTGATTCAGATAATTGGTTTCTCTAAACTAATTGAATCAAATAGATATGCCTGGGGCGTATTGAACTTGACCGTTTAGAATAATTTGTCTTGTACTGATTTAATAGACAAATCATTCTTAGTATTCTATCTCTTAATCCCTAGACTTGAGCGGGCATGAGGACTAGACATAGTGTACTTTGATCTACCAATGGGTGAGGTCAATTGTGGCCAATAGTATCGGTAGGTTGGGTGCATGTGTTTAGTTACATGGTGTGCTGCTACTTGTCGAAAGGAAACCATGTACCGGTGCATCCGGGGTGATGGTGCTACAGAGATGAGCTAGTAATGTTTATTATACTAAACCCGGCCGGTGGACTTATGCCCGATATAGTAAAAAGGTCAAGTAGTACTAGTCTCAGAATTAAATAAGTTAATTAATTAATTTATCAGTAAATTAATAAATTAACGAGCACTAAATCTTTGATGTGGGGAGATTATGAATAAATTAATTAACTTGTTCTAGAAGCAATCCTGGTGTAGGATGGTAGTGCCAAAATTAATCCGTTAGTGGTACGATTAATTTTGTAATAGGTTAATTGAATAAGTAGAATTAATTATTTAATTAATTATTCCTAAGGGTCAATTAAGTATTTAACAAAGTGGAATTATTTAATTAATTAATTAAATCTTAGGTTTCAATTAGAATTAGGAAATCCTGGGAAATCTAATTGGATTTGGCTTATCCTATTAGATTGGCTACCTAATTGGATTTGGAAACTAATTAATTACCTAAACCCATTAGGAAGACCAATCCTAATCAAACTTGGGGTCTCTCTTGTAACTCTATATATAGACAAGGGATTAGCTATTCAAGATATATACTTCATAAGTTTTCAAGACAAGAAAACTAGTGAGATAAAATCCGAGAGAGAAATAAATTTTCTCTCTCATAGTCGGATTTTTTTGGCTAATTTGTGGCTGGTTTCCTTCCCTTTTGGCGGCCGAATTTTGGCCTAGTAAGCCGGTGGCGCGTGAGCTATTCTCTCTCTCCGTGCGGTGCATGGATTGTACGTGCGAGGTGCGGTGGTGTTGGGATTTTTTCGGCAGGTGGATTGTGGTGATTAGCTAATCAATTGGTTGCTAGATCATTTCCCACACAATGTGCAATCAAAGTCTTGAGGCATACAAGAGAATCACCTGAGTAAACTCTTCAATAGGTAATTCTTTAGTTTTTGTTTTTAATTAATAATTTATTTGTTGCGTGATAAATCGAATAAATACAAACCAAGATCCTGTGGAATGTTATTTCAAGCACGGGTTGGAATAGTGATTGTGCTAACGCCTATGCCTGGCAAGATATTCCGATTCCTGAATGCGTAGTACGAAACTGAGTTTCGGGCTAGGCCCGGGCAGATAATCTTTCAATTGGTATCAGAGCCTGGTTTTTGGGTTTTGTGCTTGTTCGATTTATTACATGGTTTTATTTGCAGGTGGTTAAGAAATCCCGACTATTATGGTTACGTTTCTATGGGTTTTAATTAAACTCCGGGACATGTCCGGATTTGAATTTATTATGAATGTTTGTACTAGTAGAACCACATGCTGGAGGATTAGATCAAATCTGTAGTAGGATTTTTTCTATGTAATTTTGATTATTTAATTTTCCTAGAAAGCCTTGTAGTAGGAGAATTATTTTTTTGTACTCAAAGGCGTTATGGTAGGCAACTTGAATTCATGGGTTTCGGGTTATCGTTAATTTGTAAAAACCCAAGAAAACCCAGAACGAATTGCAACAAGACCAAATAGCGTGGGAAGAAGCGAAAGAGGAATCGAAGGTGGGGGCGGAGCCGGCTCCGTCACCTACGGCAACCCCCAGTTAAGGCAGAACCACTGCCGCACGGCGCAACAAATTTGTTGCGCCAGTGTGCGGCAGCAAGTGTAGCAGCAGCGCGCTGCGCCTATTGCCCGTGCAGCCCGTTTGGGGCGCATTTTGGCCCTTTTTTTCTCCAGTTTTCATTTTTTGATGTTCAAGACTCAATCCATCAAGTTACGTGGCGGGACACGAGATCAAGGTAGAAGATGGAAGCAATTAAAACCATAATAGTCGGGAAATTTTTTTCACATTTATTTCCCATATTTATAGTTTTAATTTTTGTGCTTTAATTTTTCGTGTTATGCATGATTTTGAAGCATGATGGTTTTATGTTTGCATATAATTTAGGGTTAGTTGATTGCATGTTAAAACTGGAAAAACCCTCAATTCAGAAATCTAAGTGGGAGCGGGTTTGTTTAATATCCCCACTGCCACCATTATAGGTTCATATACGATGTAGGTGGACTTGCGCATTGGCATTAGGGCCTTCATCCATTCGGATAAGTCCAACCACGAGATCACTAGATTATGAATTTCCGAGTAAGATGACTAGAGTAAGTTTAACTAGGAGAAATGCGACACCCTCTCCAACTGAGGCGCACTATACTGAGGTAAGAAGCTTAGAAGTCACGTAATGGCACACACTTAGTGTACGATCTACAGTATTCCTCCCATCGAGGTTACACTGCCAATTTGTACGGTTGAAAGCACCGACTATTAGCTACATTGATCAATAGATCGTTTGGTCAGATAGTGCAGTTAATGAACTTAGTTTTTTCTCAAACGAATGTGGTGTTGGTGTATGTGCCCTAATGAGGGCTATTTATGTAAATAAACTTTGAGGGTTATTTATGTAAATAAGACATATGTCGTTTGATTGATTATTTAATCTAATGAGTTAATTTCATGATAATTATATTCTTGTGCATATCTAATTTCATGAAATCAATCCACTAAAAAAAACACTCCATTGACTAATAGATCATGAGTGATTCTTTTGAGTATACTCGTACGAGGATCCTTAGACCAGAAATCACTGCATGGTCTTAGGTGGATTATGGTGTACTTTGACATACGCCTAACGGGACTGTCACAGGTTGCCAAGTATGGGTATGATTGGGTACACTATGAGTCACGCTAAGATATGTAGGTGAAGTGATGGGACTACAAATCTCTCTTAAGTGAGAGATGATATCCGGGCCACTTGATAGTGAACTGAGAAGTGCATGGCCATGCCCGAGAAATGATAATTGTTATCATTTGCTCGAATAGAATCAGTGTCACTGAGAGATCAAGTAAATTGTTTAGCTTAATAAGGATGATGGTTCCATGCCTTATGCTAAACGGGATATCGATGTAGATGACCGTATATAGTATGCTTAGAAAGGTTGCGTTGAATTACCATTCAACCATCCATTCTAAATTGAGTAGTCATCATGTCTTGCTAGAGGCCACTGATGATTTATAGATTAATCTGTGAGATTAATTTATCCATTGTCAATTTGGAATGGACCTACAGGATTGCACGTAAGTGAGTTCGAAGATTCTTGATGGTACTAGGTATAATTGTTATACTTAGAAGAATAATATTAGATTAAATAGTTTAATTAAATATTATTGAGAAGTTTTTGGGTATTAATTAATAGTTAATTAATTACTCAAGAAGAATTGAGAGAGACTGACAAATCAAGGGACCTAGTTGCAATTGAGGTTCTTGACCCATCAGTCTGATCCATGGGTAAATGGTTTGATCCATGGGTCAAGTAAAACCCAAATTAGTAAAAGTAAAATATTATATTAATATTTTATTTATTAACCACCCGGTGGTTGAGGATTTTGGTTATCAAACTTCGTTTATTAAACAAGTCTGTTGACAGAATTTTGAGATTACGAGAAAATTGTTTTCTATTTTCCTCTGATAAAATTCTTTCTCTCTCTTTCCAAAGGAAAAACTTCTTTAACAGGAATCTACTAGCATCGAAGAACTCCGGTGCCTGAGAGTAGAGGACACTTCAGGGAAGTGTTATAGAAAAACGATGAAACGCCATCTTCTCAGAGGAGCCAGGCGACTACACAACCGATTACGTTTCAAGGGTAAGACCTGATTCCATATAATTTAGGCTATTCCGTAGCATAATTTAGGAAATTATGCATGCCTAAGATCCTACAGTGGTATCAGAGCCAGGTTCAGAATTTTAGTGTTCTGATTAAAATTAATAGATTAAAACAAATTGTTTGTTTTAAAATTAATTTTGTGAATGAACGATTTGAAAATTAGTTTCGGAGAAGGAAAATTAATTTTCTGGGTCTTTGTATTGAAAGTCCCGTCCGATGACTTTGCGTTTTGAAGGAAAAAGGGCAATTTGGCCGGTTTTGGAAACGGGTCTCGGGAAGAAGTAAAAGGAAAAGGTTTTGCCTAGAAAATTCTTTATGTTTTTCTATTCTTTTGAAGGTCCGATTTCTTACTTGGATTCTTGGTTTCTCTGAAAGGTTTTGAATGGCTGGAAACTGTTTTTTTTTTTTTTTTTTTTTTGTCGTTTAAAGGTTTGGCTGGATGGTTGATTTCGGGCAATTTTGGTATTGTTTGGTTTTCATTTTCTGGGCTGAAAAATTGTTTGGCCGGATGGTTGATTTCCTAAATCTGGGTTTTCATCACGGGAAAAACATTTTTTTTTTGTTTATTTAGCCTGAATCGATTTTGATTTCCTTGTCGGAATTGTTCCGCTTTGAACTATGCAATCTGGGTTTGGTTTTGTTTCGAAACTAGTCAGAAAAATGAGTTCTTCGAAAGAGTTTTTGGCTGCTACTGTTCGTTTAATAGGTCTCACCGAGAAAGCGGGATTGCTGGAATGGTTCTGGTCGTTCTATTGTTTTTCTCGGGAGTCAACAGTCAATCTGAATTCGAGAATTGCGATTTGAGTTCGCGGTTGCGGTTGAATCCTGCTACGATCGGCGGCCAGAAGTGTTCTGGCTACTGAACGGAGACCGTCGCTGCAAGTTTGCAGCCCCGGGAAAGACAACCGGCGACAAAGACAAGACCATCTGCGAAAAAGTTGGGGAAGAAGATGTTGGCGGTGGCTGGGGGTGAAGCCCTAGGGGCTGATTTTACTAAAATACCCCGCCGCCCCAACAGACCCTAAACAGCAAATGTTTTAAAATTGTTTAAAATTACAAAAAGGACCCTGAAAAGTTTTATTCCTTGAAACCCTAGACCGAAAATCTTGGTTATTTACGAAATGACCCCAAGAATTTCAGAAAATTAAAATTTTAAAAATTTTCTGAATTTTATTTAATAAGATTTTAATTAAATAATCTTATTAGATAAAGATAGGATTAATTTAGAATTTCATCCTATAAGTTTGAATTTAAAATTTTGAAATAAATTATCTTAATTAGATTAGAATAATTAGAATTGTGTAAATTTAAATTTGAAACATTATCTTAATTAGATTAGGATAATTAGAAAAGATAAATAAATAATTAATTAATTAGATTAATTAATTTTTTTAAATTTTGAATTGTTATTTATTTATTTTATTTTACTTATGATGCTTAAATTTAAATTGTTTAAATTTTATGTGAAGCATCATAATTATGCCAGCATTTTCATGCATCATTTTGGATAAATGTAAAATGAACAGAATGATTGATTAAAATTGATCATGACACTATCAATTTTAATTCTGTAATAGTTACACAATCCTTAAAATTTATCGGCTTAAATTAAACCGGCTTGTATGAGCATATGCATTTTATGTGTTTCAAAGTATGAATTGGGCTTTTAATTTTAACGTTTTAAAAGTTGGGGCCTGCGAGCCAATTTTGAATTTGGGCCTGCGTGCCTATAAAAATCATCATGTAATAGTTAGGCCCAAAAGGAGGTTCAAAGAGGAGTCCATAGTGGAGCCCACAAATGAAGGCCCAAACATGAAGATTTTAAAAGGCCCTGTAATAGATTAGAGCCCAGTTCATCGCTTTAATTCATTCTTTTATTTATGCAAATGAATGATAAACAAAAATGCATGTTAAGCCGATCAAACTAAAATCCCCAAAACCCGAGTTGATTTTGCTTCCATACTTGGGGGCCCGCCTGAGCGTCGAACGTCTGTGAACTTAGAGAGCCCAAGGGCCTCAGGTTTTCTTCGTGCGGCGAGTTGTCACATAATAGGTGCCCAACTTTATCACTACCATTAATGAGTGGAAAAACTGTTTGGGTATTAGATGCTCAACTTTATCACTACCACTTGTTATGGAAAAACTGTGTGGGTATCGATTGATGTGATGCCTTGAGGGATGGTTTAACTTGGGAAAATTAATCCTAGCCTGACCCGAGAAGTTGACTAGGGATTAATTTTTCAAAGATAGGATGGTGTCAAACATTTGGAATGTTCATCCTATCACTGAAAAGTTGCATGGTATGCAATTGGAAAGCGTTATATTATCCGGAATGTAATTTGAACGTTGCCTACCAGAAGAGCCCGATCCCTACGATACTTGCCAAAGCAAGACTGGGGTTGACTCTTTGTAGAGTTTCGGACAACAATCTAGCACCAACACAAAATTGTTAGGGATTTCAATTTTGGCTATTGTGGAAAATTAATTTTAAAACTCATTATAATATTTTGCATTTATTCATTGTAGAAATGGCATCATCTAGCACAAATGTTATCTCAAACTTCACTCTAAGAAGTATATTGGATAAAGATAAATTGGTTGGACCAAACTTATTAGATTGGGAAAGAAACTTAGAATAGTTCTCAAACAAGAAAGGAAGCTACATGTCTTAGAGATTGTTTTACCTGAACCACCACAGAATGCCACGGCTACTGTTCAGAGAGCATGGGATAAGCTGAAAAGCGATTCCGATGATGTGACGTGCTTGAAGCTCGCGTCTATGACGGGCGAGCTTCAAAAACAGTTCATGAATTCGAAAGCGTTCTGGATTTATGAGTCACTGACGGAAATGTTTCGTGAACAAGTTTCAGGTATCTTTGTTATAGAAATAAACCTTTCTATGTCCACCTCATGGGTATTAGATACTGGTTGTGGGGCTCACATTTGTACTAATGTGCAGGGACTTAGAAATAGAAGGATGACAAAGAAAGGTGAAGTGGATCTCCGAGTGGGCAACGGGGCAAGAGTTGCTGCTGTTGAAGTTGGAGATTACACTCTGTCATTACCTTCTGGTTTAAATATCGAACTTGAAAATTGTTATTATGTACCTGCTTTGAGCAGAAATATTATTTCAGTTTCGAGTTTGGATAATAAAGGATTTCGATTTATTATAGAGAATAATTCGTTATCTTTATATCGAAATGATATTTTATACGGAGTTGCAAATATGTGTAACGGTCTGTATGTCTTGGATTTGACCCAAGAAAAACCAGTCTATAACATAGAAAAGAAAGCTAAATCAACTAAAAATGATTTAAGTCCAACATACCTTTGGCATTGTCGATTAGGCCATGCAAATGAAAATCGAGTTCAAAGACTTCACAAGGATGGAGTGCTAGGGTCATTTGATTTTGAATTTACGATACATGTGAACCCTGCTTGCAAGGCAAAATGACAAAGAGTCCTTTCAACAAGAAAGGGGAAAGAACAAGTGGGCTATTGGATCTAATACATACGGATGTATGTGGACCAATGAGCACACAAGCCAGAGGTGGATTGGAATACTTCGTGACTTTTACTGATGACTATAGTAGATATGGGTATGTCTACTTAATGAGATATAAAAGTGAAACTTTTGAAAAGTTCAAAGAGTTTAAAAATGAAGTAGAGAATCAGTTGGATAGAAGGATTAAGGCTATTCGCTCTGATCGGGGAGGTGAATACCTTAGTGATGAGTTCGATGGCTATCTAAAAAAGTGTGGAATTGTTTCACAGCTAACTCCACCGGGAACACCTCAATGGAATGGTGTATCTGAAAGGAGGAATCATACCCTATTAGATATGGTTCGATCAATGATGGGCCAAGCGACTCTCCCTACATCCTTTTGGGGTTATGCTCTCCTTTCTGCTACCTATTTATTAAATCGTATTCCATCTAAGGCAGTAGATAAGACTCCATATGAGATATGGATGGGTCGGAAGCCCTATATGTCCTATCTATGAGTTTGGAGTTGTCAAGCTCATGTAAAACGTTTACAAAGTGATAAGCTTGAACCTAAAACTGACAAATGCCTATTTGTGGGATATCCTAAGGAAACCAAAGGATATCAATTCTACAAACCAACTGAGAACAAAGTGTTCGTTGCTCGAGGAGCTACTTTCTTAAAGAAAGAATTTCTGTACAAGAAAGACAGTGGGAGTAGAATAGAACTTGGAGAAGTTCCAGAACCACAAGAGAATGTAGAACGATCTACAGAAACTCAGATGGAAGTTGACATGGAAACTCATGACGATGAGCATCCTGAGTCAACAACACAAGAACCTAGAAGGTCTAGTAGATCTCGTCATGAACCCGAGAGATACGGATTTCTCGTGACTGACGAGCAAGATTTGATCTTGGTGGACTATAATGAGCCCGTGAACTACAAACAGGTTTTAGAAAATCCAGAGTCAGATAAATGGCTACAAGCAATGGAATCTGAAATGGAATCCATGAGGGAAAATAAAGTATGGACTTTGATTCATCCTCCTGTATAGACAAAGGTTGTCAATTGCAAGTGGATTTTCAAGTTAAAACCTGGCGGGATCTTCAAGGCACGACTAGTGGCTAAAGGTTTCAGACAAACTCATGGTATAGACTATGATGAAACCTTCTCCCCTGTCGTGATGCTCAAGTCCATTCGGACTATGCTCGCCATAGCTGCATATTATGACTATGAGATGTGGCAGATGGAAGTTAAGACGACTTTCCTGAATGGAAACCTACTCGAGGATGTTTACATGAAACAACCCGAGGGATACATCGGTCAAAGAGCATCCAAATCGTGTATGCAAGCTTCAGAGGTCCATCTATGGACTAAAGCAAGCATCTCAGAGTTGGAATCTTCGTTTTGACGAGGCAATAAAAGGTTACGGCTTCATAAAGAACGAAGATGAGCCATGTGTTTACAAGAAGATTAGTGGGAGCAAGAATATTTTTCTTGTCCTATATGTGGACGACATCCTACTCATAGGAAATGACATTCCCATGATGAAAGACATCAAACAATGGTTGGGGACTGTATTTTCTATGAAAGACTTAGGAGAAGCCGAAATGATACTAGGTATCAAGATCTATAGAGATAGGTCCAAAAGGTTCCTGGGACTAAGTCAAGAAGGGTACATAGATAAGATATTGAAAAGATTCAATATGTCTAACTCAAAAAATGGTAAGGTACCATTTAGACATGGCCTTCTCTTGAAGAAGAACCAAGGTCCTTCAACAAGAGAGGAGAGGGATACAATGAGTAGAGTACCATATGCTTCGGCAATAGGATCTATCATGTATGCCATGTTATGTACCCGTCCAGATGTTGTACATGCACTTAGCATTACTAGCAGATACCAATAAGATCCCGGGATGGATCATTGGAATGCAGTCAAAGCAATCCTAAAGTACTCACGAAGAACTAAAGGATTAATGCCAGTGTATGGAGGGCAAGAACAGCTCATTATATAAGGTTACGCTGATGCTGCTTTCCAAACAGATCAAGATGACATGAAGTCACAATCAGGCTACGTGTTTAGTCTGAATGGCGGTGCAATAAGTTGGAAAAGCTCGAAGCAAGATACCACAGCCGACTTTACAACATAATCTGAGTACATTGCTGCATCAGATGCTGCAAAAGAAGCTGTTTGGATGAGGAAGTTCGTGTCAGACATCGGAGTGATACCGAGTATCCAAGATCCGATAGAACTTTTCTGTGACAATAACGGGGCCATTGCACAAGCTAAGGAGCCTCGGTCACACCAAAAGACCAAATATATACTCAGGAGATATCACCTCATTCGAGAGATCATCGATCGAGGAGATGTTAAAGTATGCAAAATAGGGACAGACGACAATGTAGCAGATCCTCTCACAAAAGCTCTACCGCAGTCAAAGTTTGATAGACATGTAATAGAGCTTGGTCTTAAACAGTTTAGGACATAGCCCTTCAAAGGGCAAGTGGGAGATTGTTGGTGTATGTGCCCTAATGAGGGCTATTTATGTAAATAAACTTTGAGGGTTATTTATGTAAATAAGACATATGTCGTTTGATTGATTATTTAATCTGATGAGTTAATTTCATGATAATTATATTCTTGTGCATATCTAATTTCATGAAATCAATCCGCTAAAAGAAACACTCCATGGACTAATAGATCATGAGTGATTCTTGTGAGTATACTCGTACGAGGATCCTTAGACAAGAAATCACTGCATGGTCTTAGGTGGATTATGGTGTACTTTGACATACGCCTAACGGGACAATAACAGGTTTCCAAGTATGGGTATGATTGGGTACACTATGAGTCACGCTAAGATATGTAGGTGAAGTGATGGGACTACAAATCTCTCTTAAGTGAGAGATGATATTCGGGCCACTTGATAGTGAACTGAGAAGTGCATGGCCATGCCCGAGAAATGATAATTGTTATCATTTTATCGAATAGAATCAGTGTCACTGAGAGATCAAGTAAATTGTTTAGCCTAATAAGGATGATGGTTCCATGCCTTATGCTAAACGGGATATCGATGTAGAGGACCGTATATAGTATGCTTAGAAAGGTTGCGTTGAATTACCATTCGACCATCCATTCTAAATTGAGTAGTCATCATGTCTTGCTAGAGGCCACTGATAATTTATGGATTAATCTGTGAGATTAATTTATCCATTGTCAATTTGGAATGGACCTACAGGATTGCACGTAACTGAGTTCGAAGATTCTTGACGGTACTAGGTATAATTGTTATACTTAGAAGAATAATATTAGATTAAATAGTTTAATTAAATATTATTGAGAAGTTTTTGGGTATTAATTAATAGTTAATTAATTACTCAAGAAGAATTGAGAGAGACTGACAAATTAAGGGACCTAGTTGCAATTGAGGTTCTTGACCCATCAGTCTGATCCATGGGTAAATGGTTTGATCCATGGGTCAAGTAAAACCCAAATCAGTAAAAGTAAAATATTATATTATATTTTATAATATTAATATTTTATTTATTAACCACCCGGTGGTTGAGGATTTTGGTTATCAGACTTCGTTTATTAAACAAGTCTGTTGACAGAATTTTGAGATTACGAGAAAATTGTTTTCTGTTTTCCTCTGGTAAAATTCTTTCTCTCTCTTCCAAAAGGAAAAACTTCTTTAACAGGAATCAACTAGCATCAAAGAACTCCGGTGCCTTAGAGTAGAGGACATTTCAGGGAAGTGTTATAGAAAAACGACGAAACGCCATCTTCTCAGAGGAGCCAGGCAACTGCACAACCGATTATGCTTCAAGGTAAGACCTGATTCCATATAATTTAGGCTATTTCGTAGCATAATTTTGTAAATTATGCATGCCTAAGATCCTACATGTGGGTTAGCGTAAACGTCCACACTATCGTGGCTTGAGAGAATCCCGATGAATGAGATGTTGGTGAATTAAAATTATTATTTTGAGGGAAGTCAATAATTATTAGAATTTTGTTTTTTTTTTTAAATTCTAGATTAGATAACTGAAACATTGTCTGTTTAATTTACAGTTTTTAGATATGGCATTCAACCCCTTAGCTACTATTTTGAAATACAACAAGTTAACTGGACCTAATTATGTCGACTGGAGTCGTAACTTGGGCATTGTCCTAATGACAGAGCAATATAAGTTTGTGCTCACCAAAGTATGTCAAGATGTGCCTAACGAAGACTCTCCTCAAGAGGAAAGGGATGCCTATGCTAGGTGAAAATAAGCGGATGACATGGCGCGGTGCTATATTTTGGCTTCTGTGTTGAATGTGCTGAAACATCAGCTTCATCCCATGGTCTCTGCCATTAACATGATGGCTCACCTGAGGGAAATGTCATTCATCAAGGCAGGACTGCTAGGCAAGCAGCCATGAGAATGTTGATGAACACTAAAATGGCTGAGGGCAGATCGGTGAGAGATTATATGCTTCACATGATAAGTAATATCAACGAGATAGAGCTGTTAGGAGGTGAAATCGACCCAGAAAGTTAGAATGATATCATCCTCCAGAGTTTACCCTCTGGTTTTGAGCAGTTTTGGGTTAATTATAATATGAACCAATGAGTTTATACTCTACACGAGCTCTTAACAGAGTTGGTGTAGGCCGAAAGCATCTTCCACAAGAAGAAGCAAGCTTTGGTCACAGTGAAGGCTTCAACTTCTTCTTCTATGCCTAAAGAAAAGAAAATAAAAAGAATGCCAAAAAACTTGCTGTTAATCCTGAAATCGCAAAGAAGAGCAATCCCAAAGGTAAGTGCTTCAGATGTGGGAAAACAGGACACTGGAAAGCAGATTATCCAAAGCCTAAAGGTACGATAGTTTCTGCCCTAATTACTGAGACATGTTTAGCGGTGATTCCCACAGATACTTGGTGTGTGGATTCAGCCGTTACTGATCATGTTTGTAATTCTTTACATGGGTTCCAAGCACCACAGAAGCTTAGAGAGGGCGAGCTGGACATCTACATGGGCGACACTCAAGAGTGTCAATAGAAGACTATATCCTAGAGGAACGAAATGTGGTCTATTTTATAGTCCTAAAGATCAAAAGGTGGTGGTTAGTACAAACGCTAGATTTTTAGAGGAAGACTATATCCTAGATCACAAGCCCAATAGTAAGATAGTACGAGAAAGGTTTAGGAGACAAACTGTTAATATTGATGCACTAGTACAAGTAGATACACCACACACTGCACCAGATATCACAGATGATGCACCTACACAGGTAGTGCCTCTCCTAGTAAGAGGGTTGTGAGACAGGCCGTCAAGTTCATTGGCGTGGGAGAGACTTCAAACCTAGTCCCAGGCACACCTAAACCTGACCCGGTTAACTACAATGAGGCTCTCCGAGATAAAGATACAGAATCTTGGCGTAAGGCAATGATATCCGAGATAGGGTCAATAGACCACAATCAAGTCTGGGAGCTTGTAGATCTTCCTGATGGGTTTAAGCCCATTGGATGCAAGTGGGTCTACAAACGTAAGAGAGTACCTAACAAAAAAGTGGAAACCTTTAAAGTTAGGCTGGTGGCGAAGGGGTATACTTAGAAAAGGGGAATCGATTATGAGGAAACCTTCTCCCCGGTAGCCATGAATAAGTCAATCCAGATTCTCTTGGCCGTAGCTACTTATCTAGATTATGAGACATGGCAGATGGATGTTAAGACAGCTTTCCTCAATGGAAGTCTTGAGAAAACCATCTTCATGCAGCAACCAGAGGGATTAGTTGAAAAAGGGCAAGAGCATAAAGTTTGTAGGCTTAAGAGGTCCATTTACGGACTTAAGCAGGCATCTGGATCTTGGAATATCCGATTTGATGAGGTAATGCAGTCCTACGGATTTACTCAGTGTCTGGATGAGCAATATGTGTACCGCAGACTTGATGGAAACTCAGTGGTGTTTCTTGTGTTTTACGTAGATGACATTCTATTGATTGGCAACAACAAGAAAGTGTTATCAGATGTAAAGGAATGGCTTTCCAAGTAGTTTGATATGAAGGACTTAGAGGAAGCATGACATATCCTTGGGATTATGATAATTCAAGATCGTAGAAAATGTTCGTTAAAGCTCTCCCAAGCTTTATACATAAATACTATTTTGCCCCGTTTTAACATGCAGAACTTTAAAAAAGGTTTTGTACCTTTTAGACACGGAGTGCATCTATCTAAAAAACATTCTCCCAAGACTGTTGAGGAGATAGAGGCCATGAAGACAGTTCCTTATACTTCGGTAGTAGGAAGCCTCATGTATGCCATGTTATATACAAGGTCTGATATCTGTTATGCCGTTGACATTGTAAGCAGATATCAGAGTACCCCCGGGAAAGCTCATTGGGAGGCAGTAAAATACATTCTCAAGTATTTGCGCAGAATGAGAGACCAAGTGTTGGTCTATCAGGCGCCTGAGCTGGTACCCCAAGGTTACACAGATTAAGATTTCAAAGGCGATAGGGACAAGAGCAAGTCTATCTCAGGGTATGTGTTTACTATGGGAGGTGGAGCCATAGTTTGGCGGAGTGTCAAGCAGAAATGCATGGTGGACTCTACAATAGAGGCTGAATACGTTGCCACATCAGAGGCAACGAATGAAGCAGTGTGGCTTAAGAACTTCCTAGTGCACTTAGATGTGATTCCTGGTTTGCAGAAGTCTATCACAGTGTATGGTGATAACAACGGTGCAATAGCAAACTCGAAGGAACCACGAGCCCACAAGACGAGTAAACATATACAGCAGAAGTACCACCTAATACGAGACATCTTAAAGAGGGAAGATGTGGTCATGGTAAAGATAGCATCAGAGGATAACCTTGCAGATCTGTTCAGGAAGATATTGACTTCAAAAGTCTTTGAGGCTCACGTGGAGGGTAAGGGGATAAGATACTTAGGAGAGCCATGTAGCAAAGTGTATAGGAGTTGAATGTAGTTGTACACTTAAAGCACAGCTTAAGTATTTATGGGAGATTTTTGGAGTTGAATACATAAGCTATGCTTGTATTGTACATTTTCCCAGTCAATATATCGATTAATGTTTTGGTTATATTTTTGTTGTGCATTATTTGTCCATTTATATTATGTAGTTAGATGATGGGGTGTCTTTTGTGACACAATAGACCTCATCATTAGTTAAAAGACATAATATATAAATGAGGTTTGTAACCGAGACAGCTTTGGACAAACTGTCGATTTAGGTTATTATGTGATTCAGATAATTAGTTTGTCTAAACTAATTGAATCATACAGATATGCACGGGCGTAATGGACATGACCATTTAGAATGATTTGTCTTGTACTGATTTAATAGACAAATCATTCTTAGTATTCTATCTCTTAATCCCTAGACTCGAGCGGGCATAAGGATTAGACATAGTATACTTTGATCTGCTAATGGGTGAGGTCAATTGTGGCCAACAGTCTCGGTAGGTTGGGTGCTCGTGTTTAGTTACTTGGTGTGCTTCTGCTTGTCAAAAGGAAACCATGTATCGGTGTATCCGGGGTGATGGTGCTCCCGAGATGAGCTCTTAATGTTTGTTATACTAAACCCGGCCAGTGGACTTATGTCCGGTATAGTAAAAAAGTCGAGTGGTTCTAGTCTCATAATTAAGGAAGTTAATTAATTAATTTATCAATAAATTAATAAATTAACGAGCACTAAATCTTTGATGTGGGGAGATTATGAATAAATTAATTAGCTTGTTTCGGAAGCAATTCTGGTGTAGTGCCAAAATTAATCCGTTAGTGGTATGATTAATTTTGTAATGGGTTAATTGAATAAGTAGAATTAATTATTAATTAAGTAATTAACAAAGTGAAATTATTTAATTATTTAATTAATTAAGTCTTAAGTTTCAATTCGAATTAGGAAATCCTAGAGATTGAAAAATCTAATTGGATTTGGTTTATCCTATTAGATTGGTTACCTAATTGGATTTGGAAACTAATTAATTACCTAAACCCATTAGGAAGACCAATCATAAACCAACTTGGGGTCTCTCTTGTAACTCTATATATAGATAAGGGATTAGCTATTCAAGATATATAATTCATATGTTTTCAAGACAAGAAAACTAGAGAGATAAAATCCTGGAGAGATAAATAAATTTCTCTCTCATAGTTGGATTTTTTAGGCTAATTTTCTGCTAGTTTTCTTCCCTTTTGGCGGCCGAATTTTGGCCTAGTAAGATGGCGGCGCGTCAGCTGTTCTCTCTCTCCAGGTGGCGCGTGGATTGTACGTGCCAGGTGCGGTGCTGCTGGGATTTTTCGGCAGGTGGATTGTGATGATAACTGATCAATTGGTTGCTAGATCGTTGCCCACATAACGTGCAATCAAAGTCTTGAGGCATTCAAGCGAATCACCTGAGTAAACACTTTAATAGGTAATTCTTAAGTTTCTGTTTTTAATTAAGAATTTATTTGTTGCGTGATAAATCGAATAAGTACAAACCATGATCCTGCACAATGTTATTTTAAGCAAGGGTTGGAATAGCAATTGTGCAAGCGTTTAGACCAGGCCAGAGATTTTGATTCTGGAATGCATAGCCCGAAAGTGAGTTTCTGGCTAGGCCCGAGCAGATAATCTTTTTATGGGCTGGACCTTAGATTTGGAATTTTTGCATGTTACGCACCTGTCATAGATTCTTCCCACGTCATTCTTCATGTTGGGCCAATAAAAGTGCTATTTTAGGATGTCAAGAGTCTTTGCCACTCGAAAATGTCCCATCAGGCCTCCTCCATGGGCCTCTCTTGTCCACAGCTCATGTAGAGAGCACTTGGGAATGCATAGACGATTTTCTTTGAAAAGAAAACCCTCTTCATTGTAAAATCTCTGAAATGCACCTACCTCACAAGCTGCAAAAAGGTTTGAAAAATCAGGATCCGTAGGATAAAGACTCTTTATATACTCAAATCCCAACAATCTAGTATGCATGGAAGTGAGGAGTGAATGTCTAAGAGATAAGGCATCAGCAATCACATTATCCTTTCCATTTTTATATTTCAACACATAAGGAAATGTTTCAATAAATGACACCCACTTAGCATGCCTTTTGTTCAGCTTATTCGGAGACATTAAGTACTTTAGGGACTCATGATCAGTATGAATGATAAATTCCTTAGGAAACAGACAATGTTGCCAAGTTTCTAGAGCCCTAACCATAGTATACAACTCTTTGTCATAAGCTGAATAGTTTAAACATGCACCATTCAATTTCTCACTAAAATAAGCAATGAGACGTTTATTTTGCATCAAAACCGCCCCTACCCCAATACCCGAAGCATCACACTCGAGTTTAAAAGTATAATCAAAACAAGGTAATGCTAAAGTAGGGGAAGAGGTTAACTCCCTTTTAAGCTGATCAAACACCTCTTGTTGTCGCTTGCTCCACTCGAATCTGACATCGTTCTTCACCAACTCATTTAATGAGGTAACTTTGGTGGAAAAGTCTCGAACGCCGGTAGAAACTAGCTAGTCCATGAAATGACCTCATTTTTGAGGCATTGGTTGGTGTTGGCCACTCGAGTATAGCCTTCACCTTTGCTTCTTCGACCTGAACCCCTTGTGCACCTACAACAAAACCAAGAAACACCACTTCTGGTACACAAAAGGTGCACTTCTTGAGGTTAGCGTAAAGTTGAGCCTCACGAAGGGTTAGTAGTACTTGCTTTAAATGAGACAAGTGTAAATCAAAAGTACTACTATAAATCAGGATATCGTCAAAGTAAACAACAAAGAATTTTCCTATGTTCTTTCTCAAAACATGATTCATTAAACGCATAAAGGTAATAGGGGCGTTGGTTAATCCGAACGGCATTACTAACCACTGATAAAGACCAAACTTAGTTTTAAAAGTCATTTTCCACTCATCTCCCTCTTTAATTCGGATTTGGTGATATCCAATTTTTAAATCTATTTTCGAAACAATTACAGCACCATGAAGTTCATCTAGGACATCATCTAAATGAGGGATAGGGTAACGGTACCATATTGTGATCTTGTTGACGGCTCGGCAGTCAACACACATCCACATCGTTCTATCCTTCTTGGGCACTAGGATGACTGGTACGACGCATGGGCTGATACTTCGACGCATGGGCTGTTGGGGATGACTGATACTGGTTTGAAATCTGGCTGGTGTTCGATTCCTCTAATCGGGAGACCATTTGGCAGCTCCTCGGGGAACACATCTGTAAACTCATCTAAAAGATTTTGAACACTAGCAGGAAGGGGGTCAGTAGCAGGGTTAGTCTCTAAAGTACGCTCAATATCTCGGGTAGATACGAAGAGACTTTGGCCATTGGATTTGATCTCTAACTTTGACTATTGGGCCTTGGGTCTGGGAATGTCAGCCATTCCTCTGGGCTCCTTAGCCAGACCCTCTTTGGCATTCACTTTCTCCTTGTCTAAGCTTCGTGCATCTCTCGGTTGGCTTGAGCTATATGCACACGAGACAAAGGGTTTAAAACTATCTCAGAATTGTTAAAGGTAAAAAAGTACCTGTTAGTGAGTCTGTCGTGGGTGGTTTTGTGGTCAAACTACCACGGTCCTCCTAAGATCATTTGGGCTGCATCCAGTGGGACCACGTCGTAGGTGGCGTAGTCCTTGTACTGGCATATTGTGAAACCCACTCGGCATTGTCTGTCAACTCGAATGTCACATCCGTTGATGAACCACTGGAGCTTATAAGGCTTGGGGTGCGGTTGGGTAGCTAGACTAAGGTTGTTGACTGTGTACTCGAAAACCAGGTTAGTCCAACTATCGCTATCTATAATTATTAAACGAACAGCCTTACCCACGAGTCCTTTGGTGTGGAAGATGTTTGTCTGTTGCTCATTTTCATCTATGGGCTTGGCATGTGCCTTCAAAGTCATTGTCGTGGTCAAGCCCAGTTGTGTCTTGTGAGGGTGACTCGAGTACTTGTTGTCCACAATAGTTCCATCATCGAGTGCTATCATAGTTCTCTAGTCGGGACATTGTGACTGGATGTGTCATTTGCTTAAACACTTAAAACAGGTAACTTGTCTTGAAAAATGCCAGTTAGTAGCACTATTATTTCCATTCGGCAAAAAGATGGGTTTAAGAGGTGAGGTTGGAAAAAAAATAGGGTTATATATTACCTTTGTGGGACCCTTGGACCCACTCGATGTGCCACTACTTTTGGCGGGTGGAGGAGTTTGATATTTTGAGGTGTTTGAAGTGCTAGATGTGTTCCGTCAAGTTGAGAATATGGATTGACTCGTGCTTGATTCTCTCTCTTCCACAATGATGGCCTTGTGGACTAATTCGTCTATATCCACATAGTGGTATAGCTCCACTACTCGAGCTATGCTTAGATTGAGTCCGTTAAGAAACCGGGCCATCTTCATCTCTGGGTCCTCATCGATTCCACTTCTAATGGCTAAGTACTCTAACTCCTTGTAGAAGTCCGCCATAGTTTTTGTACCCTGCACTAGTGTGTTAAGATTTCTTTGCATTGTGCGAGAGTAGTTCTCAGGTATATACCTTTTCCTCAGCAGATGCTTCATTTTTGTCCATGATGTCATGGGTGGTTCTCGATACTTTCGCCTTAGGTAGGCGTAGTGATCCCACCACGTCAGGGCATAGTCGGTGAGTTTGGCAAAGGCTAGATTGACCCAATCTTCCTCAGGGTATCTACTTGCTATGAGGAGTGCATCCATTCATTTCTCCTACATTGCATAGGCCTCGGGGTCTAGCTTTCCGTTGAATTGTGGAAAAACCACCTTGGGCTTGTGTGATGATCTGGAGCTGGGGTCATGGAAATCTCTGCCACCTTGGTAGGTTCGTGGCATCTGGTTGTTCTGGCCGGGTGTTGATTCCCTTTATAATCTTAGAAGATCAATTTCTGCTTGTAGCTCGATCAGCTTCTGGTCGTACTCCTTTATCTTTTCATTGAGGATGTTTCTCGTCATCCTCTTGTGCTCAGTTGCAGGTGCTACGTTCATCTCAAAAGTATCTTTTTTAATTGTTGCTGAGGGAAAAAAAAAAAAAAAAGAGTTTGGGTAGAAGAGTTCTTCTCCCTTGGGTAGGTCTTCACAAAAATTTAAGAGGGAAGAAAATAAGACTTCACAAAAATTTAAACACTTAGAGACATGCACTAGAGATAGTGATGATCAGATAGATGTAGATAAGGTTTGGAAAGATAGAGATAGAGATAGAGTTTGGAACAGATAGAGATAAGGTTAAAACGATAGAGATAAATACAAAGATAGAGATAAAACTTGTATGTTTGTGCTCGTGTGTGTTTTAGTGATCCGAATTTTAAGACCTATTCTTCCGAGAGAATCGTGGGCCTTAAGTCTCTATTGTACTCCTTCGGTTGTATTGGTTATCAATCTCCAAGTTAGGAGAAAACAAGTTATAATGACCAAGACTCTATGGCTTTTGGCTATTTCCCATTATTTTCTCTTTTGTATGATGTCTACTGTTCAACGCCGATGACAACTTCTTAAGTATTTCAGAAACTACTCATTTGGTTGAAGTATAAGTAAACTTACACTTTCACCTAAGGGTTTTCTTTTACCTTTAACAAAGTCCTTTTTAAACTTTTTTTTATTTATTTATATAGAGGCATGAAAATTTTAAAAATGAGACACGAAATTTTTGTATTGTTGAGTGCTCTTTTTTGGCCTTTACTTTTCATTACAAGGAGACACTTCTTCTAAATGTAATCCTACCCTTTAATAGGTGGTATAAACCAACTTATACCAAAACCAAAGAAAGAGTCAGTCAAAATAGAAAAGAAAATTTTCACAAGTTAATTCAAGTAAGGCTTTACCACAACTTGGGAGTTTTATGGTTGTAGCGCAATCACAGAATAGGCACGATTACAAGTGTTCTCAATTGGTACTAACTTTGGAAAGAAATCACCAATTACAAATTTTAGTTATACTATGAGACTTAATGCCAAAGAGTCATTGTTCAATGATTATTTTCTTTAAGTTCTAGATGTGGATGACTAAATAAACACAAAATAGAAGTAGATAAGCACAAGATTAGTAAAGAAAATCAACAAGAAATATGCAAAAATCCTATTTTCTTACTTGATTTATCTTGGGATAATTAGTTAACATGCATCTCTAATGATAAAGATTAAAAGCAAAGTGATAAGGACAAAGTTTAACATGTTTATCAATAGTGAAATTGCAGAATTTCAGATTGTAGCAACAAACTTGGAAAATTTATTTCTCCTTAACCGTGTGGAATTAGCATGCAAAAAATATACCAAATTAATAAGCAGATAACATAAAACAAAATAAAAATTATATAAAAATTTTTAGGACAAAATATATTTACTAAATTACACAAAAAGGCGGAACTTTTATCTGTTCAAGGGAGAGGATCCGGATATGAACAATCTGACCTCTTCAACCTTTCCGATCCCAATTATTGATTATAAAAACTTGGAGAAGGAGAAGGATCATTCCTTCCAAAAGGTGTTATAACAAAACTTACCCTTGGTAGTACTTCTGACTCTGATACAAAACTGATATGATCCTTCCTCACAACAAAAGTTCGGCAGAGGTTTGTTTGTGATGACTATTGTAGGATCGGTTTTTAATAGATTGGAGATGGAAGGGAGGCCGAATTTTAGAGGATATTTTAAGGATCAAAGGGTTCCCAAATCTAGTGCTTTCAATAGGGATGGGTACTTTGGGTGGTAGAAGGACAAAGGTCTTCAAAAGGAAGAACTTCAGGAGAGCAACCACAAGTTTATTCTACCCTAAACTTGATAAATGCTAAAAGTGATTACTTGAGAGAGTAAGTTGAGTATGAATTCGGTTTTTCTTGCTTCAAATCATGATTGAGAAGGCTGAATTCCTTCTCTATTTATAGGAAAAGGAATAGCCTTGAAGTTACAAGCTTATCCCTCAACCCTTGACTAGTCCTGATACAATTCGAACTCTAGTTAAGCTCTCAAAACCCTAGCTTGTGTGGCTGAGATTTAATCTTGCTTTTGAAAGAATTTTGAAGGAAACAAGAAAATTTTAGACCTTGAATCCTTCTAGGGTTGGATTCTTGTGTCTTGTAGAAGTTTCTGTCTCTTTGGAGAAGTAATCGGCCAAGAATGCTTGCAGTAGTGGACTCTCACTTGTGCTGAAGTTCCGGAGCGTTGTTGTAACCAACTATAACTTATTGTTCAGCCTCCTAAACTCCTTGGATGATTAGAAAAACTCAAATTTTTTAAATTATCATGAAAAAAACGGATTTGGGGAGTATTTCTTGTAGGTTTAGGAGTCCTTCTTCAACTAGACTTCTTTTAGTCAAAATTTAGCAACCTTGTAAGTTGATTCCCACGTGAGAGAGAGTAGTGTAACTCAACCCAAACTCTTCGAATCAGCCACCATTGAGTCCCCCATCTTTAGGACTCCTCCTAGGGTCAAAACTCTGAGTTGTAACCCTTCTAGAAGGAATAAAAACCGGACTTCCCTTTGGTGTAGTCTTCCTCCCAAGTTTTGAAAACATTTCCTGCCAAAAGGATCTTCTACTTGGGTTGGGCTTCTCCTCTTTATTTAGCCTAGTCTATTACATTTAATTAATTAATTATGAACTAAAAATTGGGCCAAAATTTATTAATAAGTCATTAAACCTAGGCTTTACCATAAACATCAAACAATACAAAGGCCTAAACCTTCGGGCCAAAATTATTCAAGCCACATAACAAGTCTTTTGGCCGAAAGTAAAAAAACATTAAAACAAAATAAATTCAAGTAAATTAAAATGAGAAAGGATATAGATAAATTCTCAATACCATAACCTCTTTGGGTGGGTACTTGTCTTGAAAGACAAGTTCTGCAGTGAATATCTCATGGGCTAAGGCTTTGAGGGCTTGCGTGGCCTTTCTTCTCCTTGCTTTTATCAAATGCCCATCAATGTCAATCAAAGGATCTCTTTGGTAGGGCCTTGGTGGTAATCTTGGGCTTGGTGGGCTTGGGGTCATAACAGATATGATATTAGTTGTTAGTTGATATGATATTATTTATGAATTGATCTGATATTACATTTGCGTTGATTTGATATATTACTCTATTACTAATTTATTCTATCAGTTTGTTAAAGGATTAAAATTGCAAAGGCAACACTCAGTTGAAGAAATTAGATAAGATAAAAGAGAAGTGGTGCCCTGCATTTAGTAAACAATATTTTTCTAGAGGGGCATTTTCTTCTCAAAGATGTGAGACAACCAATCGTTCTGTTTCAATGAAGTTGTCGAAAACTTCTACTTTGTGTGAATTCTATCAGCAGTTTTTTGATGTTGTGATTGAGTGGAGAAATAATAGGATTGCAGAAGATTTTAGATGTAGAGGAAGGGTTGACACTTTTGTTGGAAATTCACTAATGCTTCAACATGCTGCCGAGGTTTATACGATAGAAGTGTTTGTAAGATTTTAGGAGCTGTATATGATGATGTTATCATATAATCACTTGCAAACCAGTAACAATAATGGTTTTTATTAATATCAGGTTTGGCATACCAAACTTGATTTGTTTCAACACGTAGTTCTTTTTTATAAGAATAACTATACCGTGAGCTGCACGTGCAATTTGTTTTCTGAGGTTGGGTTGTTATGCTCGCATACTCTTTGTGTGCTAAATCTGAATAATTACTCGGTATGCATTTATTGCAACTTCAGAGATTTTTCTTTGAGTTGATCTGATATTACGTTTGGGTTGATCTGATATTACGTTTGAGTTGATCTAATATTACGTTTGAGTTTTCTGATATGTTTTTAAGTTTGTAGTATGATTCTATATGTAATGTGATATGATATTAGTTGCTAGTTGATATGATGTTAGTTATTATTTGATCTGATATTACTTTTTTTTAGTTCATATGATATACGCATTCTATTATCTATATGTAATGTGATGTGATTTCCTAGTATCGCCGACGTGATATTATGTTTGAGTTGATCTAATATGTTTTTTAGTTTGCTGATATGATTTTATATGTAATGTGATATGATATTAGCTGCTAGTTTATATGATATTAGTTATTATTCGATCTTATATTACCTTTTTGAGTTGATATGTTATGCATCATATTAGTTTAAGATGAGTCACTCTTTCACTGAGATGTGGACATTTAACTTTCTAATTTTTATATCTTATAGAGAATTCCTGAGAAGTATGTATTAAAAATGTGGACTAAGAGTTCAAGTAGTGATCATTATTCTAAAGAAGATTGTTTGTTGACATCAAGTAGCTGTGAGAAAGATTTACATTCTGTTTAGAGAGTTGAAACAAGCAGAAAATATTTAGATTTAATTAGACATGCATAGTTTAGTTTTGTTGCACGTTCTATTCTTGACAAGCACTTTAATTTGGCTAGAGTTTCTATTAAATCAGATGTTGGTCCATCCTATATTGGTGACAAATAAGAAGGTTCAAACATTGTTAAAATTAGAAATCCCAAGAGAATAAGAGAAAAATGTGTTAAAAATATTCGGCCAAAAAGTGTTGTGGAGAAAATGTGCAATAGAGCAAGAGGAAAGAAGAAGAAGGCAGCAGCATATGCATTGCGTACTAGAGAACGAGTCGCATTAATGGGGATTGAAAATTATAGAGTTGTTGATGGTAATTTTGTCAATCCTATGGTGAAGAAGTTGTAGTTGATATGATGTATTTTAGTTATTTGATATGATTTCTTTTAGGTAGTTGATATGAATTCTTTTAGTTAGTTGATACAAATCATTAAATGACTCCCAGTTGTTGGGAGAAGTTATATGTTATATGATTTTTTTTGTGAGTAAATAGTTATTTCATACGATTTCTTTTACCTGGTTGTATCATAACATTGACTAGAAGATATCATATCACAATAAAGTAAAGATCAGATCAACGGACAATAGATATCGTATCACAATATAAAAGAGACTCTATCGTGGAACTGAAACATACTTAAGAGCATAGATCAAATCATGCATTATATAAATATCATATCACAAGACAGTAGATTTCAGATCATAGAATTATAGATATCAGATCAAATGACTATAGGCATCAGATCAGAGGATTATAGATATCAGATCAGATGATTATAGACATCAGATCATATGACTATAGATATCAGATCAGAGTACTATAGATATCATATCAATAATGCGATATGATATTAGTTGTTATTTAATGTGATATTAGTTATGAATTGATATGATATTTACGTTTGAGTTGATTTGATACATTAATCTGGTACTACTTGATTTATATATTAGTTGGAACAGAAAAGAGACCATTTCATAGAATTTGGAATAAAAGACTAATATATATTTCATAAAATTCAAAAACTGAACATTGTCAAGTACAATCAATCTAAAGACAAGACTCAAGTACTATTTACAATTTTGTACTATAAAAACATCTCAATTCTGGCCTTAACTCCATTTTTCATTGTATTGATTTGAGATACCATTATAGTATAACCATACTTGACCATAAGAATCTATAGAGCTCTGTTGAGAGCAGTTTTGCTCTTGCGTGCTTCTCTTGTGAGCTCTGGATCCCAAGTTTGAGTTCTTTGTCCTTTGTAGAGCTCCATGTGTCTCATTGTATGAATGCCACAATCAACGTGATTCTTGTTATTTTGCCAGACTAATTTTGGATACTCCACTTCATACTCTCTGGGATCTCCAAAAATTCTTTATGTTGATGTCCCTCTTACTATCTCAACAAAATATCACAGCTTCATTAATGTCAAAACAGATATCATATTAGTGTAAAGAAGATATCAGAATAGAAATAGGTACTTACCAAGATTTCAGGAATCTTAGAGTACCAACTTTCATCATCTAGAATTTTGTTGTTCAGTATCACTGTCCTTCTCGTGTTTGCATTGATACACCAAGTATAGTAGTGGTCATGTTGAAGTACTGGGACGAAAACCCGCTCAAATAATAGCAATGAGAAGTTGATATTGACATATTGAATTCAATGAATAGAGGTATTAAAATTACTTACCATTTTTGCGTTTAATGTGTCCATGTTTCTGTTGGCACGTCTGACATCATTAGTGAATTGAGTTCTCATAATGTCCACAATCTCAGGTTTAATCTTTATGTGGGGCATTATTGGTTTTGGGATTATGGGGGGAGGAGGGATGCATAACTCATTGGCAGCTTCATTTGCTTTCTTTGAATTTCTATAGTCGTCCATTGCCGATACAAACTCCAGACGTTGAGGTAGTGTATCTTCCATCATTGGAAGCTAAAAACATAATGAATTGAATTCATATCAGATAGAATAATATACATATATTTGTAAATGAAATTCATATGAAAAAATTAGGGATCCATATCTTACCCAAAATTCTTGAGATATGAACAGCCTTGTTGGATCTTTGTAGGTTATATGTACGATCCATGCATTTAGTACCGAAATTGTTATTCATATATTTGGATACATGCTCTTGAGGTCCGTTCGGTCCACTGAAATATGTGATGCACCGGAGTAAATTTGTTCTCTGTATGTGAATATCAAAAGAATATAAACAAAAATGTGTTAAAATCAAATCACAAGACAGTGTACATCAGATCAACGAATGTAAGATATCATATTACAATAGAAAAGGTTCATATCATACAACTAAAACATACTTAAAAGGGAGAGGGATGAAATCATGCATTCTATACACATCATATCACAAGACAGTATATATCAGATCAGAGGACTATAGACATCAGATCAGAGGACTACAGATATTAGATCAGAGGAATATATACATCAGATCAAAGTACTATAATATCATATCATACTTTTAGAAAGGATCAAATCATGCATTATATACATATCATATCAAAAGGCATACATCATATCAGCAGATATAAGATATCAGGTCAAAAAGACAAGATTTCATATCAGTGGAAAGAATATATGTAAAAATACAATAGAACTTACTCCTTACTGGTTCCAAGTGTCTTGTCCCCTTTTAGATAAGCATAATCCGTGAACAGTTTTTCTATCATTAAATCTTCAATAATGGTTGAGGCGTCTTGACCTAAAAATCAGATCTCAAACAGAAAGGTAGTTGTCTATTTCTTTGTTTTGAGTTTGGTGTCAAAATGACATCTTCCTCAGCATTGTCTCCCTCTCCATTGATCATGCTGGAAATAGAGTTCATATCACCAAATGTAAGACATCAAATCAGTCACAAAAATATATCATATCAGATAAAAATGTGGCTTTACTTACTTTATGAGGTCTGTTAGGGCATCATCAGCTTTTGATGTCTGATGTGGTTTTGATGTCATATCTACTTTTGAAATGATTGTGTTGAGATTTGTAGCAAGTAGTACTGCATCCTGCACCATTTTTCAGTATCTTCATCTTGTGATTCTGTAAAAATTACAAGAGCTTTCCCTTTCTCCTTTCTTTCCCCTTATTAACTTATTTATGTGTATCTTTTTCTTCATGCTTCGCTTTTCTATTTTTCTTTTTTCTTCCTGCTAATCTTTCCAATTTTTCTGCTTCACGATGAGTATTTATTTTTCTTTCTCCTTCAAGTTTAAGACATTGTACACCAATTTCTTAGCAATTGGATATTCCTTTTCCTTTGGTCTGCTATTTTCCTTTTCTATCTCTTCTTGTTCGGCTTCTGTTTGTTCCAGGGGTAGTGGAGAGATGCCTGCTGACCGAGATTCTTTTTTTTTCCTCCTCTACATTTTGCTCTTCTTCTTCTTCTGCTTCATCAAAACTGTCTTCAGGTGCAGATTCTTCATCTTCTGAGGATGGTATGAGATTGAATTTTGGCATATCATCTTTTAATTGTGCAGTGGCGGATTTGTTTTATATTCTGTTATAATCTTCCTATAGTTGATCCGTAATTTCTGCACATGCTGCATAGAACCTTACGTCTTGTAATAATGTTGGTTCATTTTCTTCAGTTGGAGATTTTGAGGATTGTCTCTCTTTCTGTTACTCAGGAGTTGTATTTTTCTCCCCCAATTCATGGATAATCCCCTCCACTATGCTTGTTATTGTTGCAAATGTTGCAGCACCTTTTGGATTGTTTGTTGCCCCCAACATTGTGTCATGCTTTGATGAAAGCCATCATGGACTTTGCCAAATCAACCACTTATTTTGTCATTTCATCAGTATTTTCAAATTCCTATTGCAGAAGATATTTGTTATAGTTAGTTTGTTTCATATTATAATATAAAAGAGATATTAGATCACAAAATGTAGACATCATATCAGCATACAACACATATCATATCACAACTATAAAAGTAAACATACTATAAAACTAAAATATATTTAACAGGGGGATATCAAAGTATGATTATATAGATATCAGATCAATATATAACACATATCAATGAAGGAAACAGATCAAGCCCTGGCTAAACCGAAAATCTCACTTTCGTGCTATGCATTCCGGAATTGGAGATTTTCGATCTGGCTCAGGCTTAAAATCATTTCCCCTGAACGGATCTAGGCTTATGCTAATTCGATTTATTAAACCAACATGATAAAAATTAAATCTTTAATTAAAGCAAAAAGTATAAAGGTTATACCTTTGAAGCGTGCCCCTCGCAATAAGAAAACCCAAAGCGAATACCACCAAAAATCCTTTGGATGCCTCCAATAAATCCCAAATATCGTGTGGGTGATAAACTATCGAGAAGTGCTCACAAAGCCCGATAAAAATTGCTGAGAAGATCCTTGAAAAAGATTACAAAACACCCAAAACTGATCGAAAAAGGGCTGGCTGAACCTACCCACCGATCTCGCAGGAAAACCCACACATTTACCGAAAAAATGAACACCCACAAAATGATACCCCAACCACGATCTAGATCTTTGCAAACCCAAAGGAACGAGCCAAGAGATCAGCGCATGGGGTAGATCGACAGTCGGAAAAAGAAGTCGAACAATCGCGACGTGAGGAGCTGGAAAGTCATGGCAAAGAACCCGACGGCAAGCAGAAATTCTGGCACGACGAGAGGAAAAATCCAGGCTGCTATAAAAACCCAATCTTGGGTTACATCCAATTCGAGTGAGTGACTTTTCTAGTTTGACTTCGAAAGAAAATTTCAAGAAGAAAAAGTTCTCTCTAGAACTTTCTCACTCTAAGAGGCAAGACTTGTCTTACAAGATTTTCTTAACTCTGTTAAGGCTTAAGCTTTCTATTTATAGGGAGTTCCAAAAGAAACCTAGTTGGCCTTTGAGTTGGGCCTTAGTGTTGGCCTTTCGTTGACTCTCTTAGTCTTCCCTAGACTAATCAACTCCAATCGAACCTTTTAAACTAATTTTTTAACCCACTTTTTTAATTAAATTTAATCGAACCCTTAGGATTATTTCGTATAACCCACTTTGTCAATTAAATATCAATTAAACCTTTAGGATTAATTAATTCACTTTGTCAATTAGTCCAAGGCATAATTAGTCGTACCACTAACGGACCAATTATGGAACTACCGCTCCAAAATGAATTTACTTCGCGCTCACTCTATTATTATTCTATCTCCCCACATCAAAGATCTAGTGCTCATTGATGCATAAATTTACTGACAAATTAATTCATCGACTTCTCAGTATTTGAGATTAGTATAACTCGACTTTTTTATTATACCGGACAAAAAGTCCACCAGCCAGGTTTAGTATAATAAACATTTTGAGCTCATCTCGGGAGCACCATTAACCCGACGAACCGGTATATAGATTCCTTTGACTAGAAACGGCACACAAAGAAGCCAAATACTGCATACCTAACTTACTGAGATTTAGGTCTCAATTTTGACCACACCCTTTGTCAAATCAAAGCATACGAAATCTAACTCTCGTGCCCGCTCTAATCAAAGGATTAAGAGATTAGAATGCTATATTCGAATTAACTATGCCAATCAGTATAAGTTAATTCAATCCCGAACAGGTCCTGCTCAATATGTCCCGGGCACATCTGTAAGATTTAATTATTCTAGAAAAACTAATTTCCAAATCACACGATAACCTAAACTAATAGTATGTTCAAACTATCTCAGTTACGAGCATCTATTTATATATCATTACTTTTAACCAATAACGAGATCTACTGTGCTTTTCTACACCTCGTTATCTATATATATGTGATAAAGGAACAATTTAATATTGAAACATAAACAATAGATTAATTGGGTATTAGTTTTTCATACAAGCAATAGCTTTTCTGTATTCAAAACTAACAATCAGATCACAACTTTAAGAGAAAGCATACTATAGAACTAAAACATACTTAACATGGGGATATCAAAGCATGATTATATACATATCAGATCACTAAATAGTAGACATCATGTCCACAGAAAATAGATATCATATCACAACTTTAAAAGAAAGCATACTATAGAACTAAAACATACTTAATATATGGAGATCAAATCATCATTATATAGACATCAAATCACAAAAAAAAAAACATCAGATCAGCATATAACACATATCAGATCACAACTATAAAAGAAATCATACTATAGAACTAAAACATACTTAAGAAAGGGAGATCAAAGCATAATTATATAAGCATCATTTCAATTGAAAGTATAGTTTATATAAAACAAATTAGGCATACCTTGTTTTGTTATTTGATTGAACCTTCATTTGATTTTGATTTGTTGGATCATCTGGACTTTTCAGAAGCATGTGCATGTTTTGGATTTTCTATATGCACCTCGGCTGTAGCCCTTTCTCTTATCCAGCCTTGTCCATGTTCTTCCTTTTTTCTCTTCGACTTTTGGTCTCTCAAAGAGTTTATTCTGACTCCAATTTGTGAAAATTGGTAGGTTTCTTGGAATGTCATTGTGAATTCCATACACAACCCTATCAACATAGAATAACTGAAAAATATATGTTAGATGTGAGTTAAAAAATAAAATGGAGTATGTATCAGAGGACAATAGACATCAGACCAGAGGACTTACAATCAGAAAAGTCAGTGGTCCCTGGTAGGCTGTTGATGTTGGGCAATCTTTGTGAAAATATTTTTCCTGGTATTCGACCAATGCTTTGAAAGTATAGCTACAACAGTTTAGCTCCCTTACTTGGTCAATGCCATGCAGGGATTTTAGGAGATGATATCTGATGTTGTTGATGCTCTCATAACTGTACAAAAATGAGCTGGCCAGTAGATAAGGAAATCTTGGATGAAGTTGATATCATTGTAGTCTTGATTGTTGGGCCAAAGAGGTTTTAGAGTTGGTTCACTCTGACTTGTGTAGACCTAAGTCAGTTCTGATTATAGGTGGTTTTGAGGATTTCATGACCTTCACGGATGATTACTCTAGATATGGGTATATGTACTTGATGCACCACAAGTTCAAATGGTTTGGCAAGTTCAAAGAATATATGGCAGATATGGAGAAGCAACATGGTAAGAGTATCAAGACCCTGTGATCTGATCGCAGTGGCGAATATCTCTCTAGTGAATTTAGGACCTATTTTTCAGATGAGGGTATTCAGTCTGAGTTGTCTGCACTTGGCACACCCCAGCAGAACGGTGTAGCAAGGAGGAGGAACAGGACTCTTATGGATATGGTTAGATTGATGATGAGTTATAGTGAGTTGCCAAGTCATTTTAGGGATATGCCTTGGAGACAACAGCTTATATCCTCAATCTCGTACCATCTAAGACTGTGCCTTCGACCTCTATGGAGTTGTTGACTGGGTGTAAGCCTAGTCTGAGACATCTCCGAATTTGGGGTTACCCAGCACATGTGCTTAAGGCAGATGCAACCAAGTTAGATGCGAGGTCAGAGGTTATGCTATTTATAGGCTATCCCAGAGGAATGATGGGTGGTCTATTTTATAGTCCTCAGGATCAGAAGTGTTAGTTTTGAATACAGAAATGCTATGGCTTATATCAAAAACTAATATCCACAGATGGCATGTTATTTTGTTTCAGTATTAAATTGTTCCATTATATCATAGAACTAGATAACGGGGTGTGGAAAGACCCAATAGATACCGTTATTGGTTAAAGTATTGATATATTAAGAGTATGCTCACAACTGAGATAGTCTGAACATACTATCAGTATAGGTTATCTTGAGGTTTGGAAATTAGTTTATCTAGACTAATTAAATCACACCGATATGCCCGGGACATATTGAGCACGGCCAGTTTGGATAGAATTGACTTGTACTGATAAACGTAGTCAATCCAGTCCTAGTATTCAGTCTCTCAATCCCGAGATTGGTCGGGCGTGAGAGTTAGATATCGTATGCTTTGATGTGCCAAAGAGTGCGGTCAATTGAGGCCTATACCTCGATAGGTTGGGTATGCAGTGTTTAGTTTCTTACGTGTTATAGCTAGTCGGAGGAATCCACGTACCGATTCGCCAGGTTGATGGTGCTCTCGAGATGAGCTCGTAAGGTTTATTGTACTAAAACTGGCCAGTGGACTTTACATCCGGTATAATAAGAAAGTCGAGTGGTACTAATCTCGAATATCAAGAAGTAGGTGAAATAGTTTGTCAGTAAACTGATAAACCGACGAGCACTAGATCTTTAATGTGGGGAGAGAGAAGAAAATATAGTGGCGCGATATAAAGTCAATTTTGAGCGGTAGTTCCATAGTTGGTCCGTTAGTGGTACGAGTAATTATCCGTTGGACTAATAGATAAAGTGAATTAATTAATCTTAAAGGTTTAATTAATATTTAATTGACAAAGTGGATTAAGAAAATTAATTCTATATGAATTAATTAATCCTAGGGGTTCGATTAAATTAAATTAACAAAGTGGGTTAAAGATTTAATTCAAAAGGATTGATTGGAGTTGACTAGTCTAGGAAAGACTAAGGTGTCAACGAAAGTCAAACTAAAAGGTCCAACTCAAAGGCCCATTAGGTCTCCCTAGAAGCTCCCTATAAATATCCCTTGTTAGGCAACTTACAAGACATTAGAAACCTTAGAGGCATTTTGCCTACTATGAGAAAGAGTGGTCTAGAGAGAGAACTTCTTCCTCTACCTTGAAGTTTTCTTTCGAAGTCAACCAAGGATCTTTCTTCTTTGAGAATTCTCATAGCCCATTACCTAGAGAATCCTAGAGCACCTTTTTTAGATAAGAAAGCTGCCGTTTTATTTTCCGGAATATATTCTCAACCGCCGGATAGATATTGCCGCCAGCGATTGGTTGTTATAGGCGGTGGTTTTTGCTTCTTTTCTGAGGGTTTGTTCATTCTTGTTGTGTTGATCCTCTTGCTTGATTTTCTTAGATCGCTAGACTCTAGATCTACGAGCAGGAACACATTCCGGACACTTTTGGTGTGGATTCTCAGTTTAGGCTCAGCTTCCGGGCTAAATCTGTTTCTTCAGATTTTTGTGATTCTTGAAGTGGGTTTTTTAGGATTTCTTCGTTTTGCCTTGGGCTACTCCGTAGACACTAGCCCACACTAGTTCAGAGTCGAATTGGAGTTATTCTTTGGATTTCTTATGGAATTCGCTTGCCCGAAGTTTTTGAATTTCTTTTTGCTAGGGACTTCGCTACAAAGGTATAATCTTTGAACTTTCTGCTTTAATTAAAGATTGTATCTTTTGTGTCCTGATTATTAAATTAAATAAGTATAAGCCTAGATTCGTTCATGGGAAAATGAAGTTGAGCCTGAGCTTTGTCGAAAGCTTCCGATTCTGGAATGTATTGCACGAAAGTGAGGTTTTCGATTTAGCCCGGGCTTGTTCTGTTTTATTTCAAAATGGTATCAGAGCGAGTGTTTTGGCTTTATACTTGTTTAATTTATTACACGGCTTTATTTTGGCATTATTATTTTTGTCGAAATGTTTAAATAGATGGTTATTAGTTTTCCGGCTATTATGGTAAAAATTTATTTTTCATTCATAAACCCCGGGACATGTCCGGGCTTGTATTTTTTGAATGGAAATGTCTGTAATAGTAATAACCACGAGCTGGAAGCCGTGTAGGACTAGAAAAATTTTGTAGTAGGATTTAATCTAATCATGTCATCTTTAAATTCCTAGAAAAATGCCTTTGTATATAGGAATTTATGTATTATGACAAAGACGTTATTTTGGGCAACTTATATTCGCGGTCTTTGGTTTCTCGTAATTTTGGGTGATTCCTAATTAAATAGTAAACCGAGAAAACTCGGGCGAATCTAGAGGAATCCAAATAACGAGTGGGAGTGACATGATGGGATGTGTCACCGAGGCTTCAAAGAATCAACGATATAGAAGGCCATAATAGTCAGGAAATTTTATTTCTTTAATTTCTCGTATTTTTGTCTTTTCGTTGATTGTGTATTTTCAATTTATTTGCATGAACAAAAACCAAACAGTTTTAAAAAGTAAAGTGCAATTAACTAAGGTATATTATTCGCATATTAAAACTCCAACGATTTTATGGGTGCGAATATCCATAGTTAAGATATTGTATATTAAAACATAAAAATCCTCAAACTTAAAAATCTAAGTGGGAGTGGGTTGGTAAATATCCCCATGGCCTCCATTACGGATTTATATGTGATGTGGGTTAGATCGACTGGCCAAGGGCCTTCTTCCCTACGGAGAAGTCTTCAACCCCAAGATCTCGCTAGATTGAATTTCTAAAGGGATGACTATAGCGAGTTTAATTGGAGAAATTTGTGACACCTTCGCTAATCGAGGTGCATTAGTATCCTAAGTAACAAGCTTAGAAGTCACGTAATGGCAAACACTTAGTGTACCAACTGTAGTATTCCTCATAAGAGGTTAAGCTGCTTATTGTGTACGGCTAAAATTATCGACTATTAATTTCATTGATCATAAGATCATTGGTCAGATAATGAAATTAATTAACTTTGGATCTTCTCGAACGAATGTGGGTTGGCTTAGACGTTCACCCAACGTGACCTGCGTTAATCCCGGTGTGAGAGGTGTCGGTAGGAGAATGCATTATTTTGAGGATATGAATATTTTCAAAAAAGTATACTAAAACTTAACTGTTTACTTTTCAATTGTTGATATGTCGTTCAACCTACTAGCTGTCATTTTGAATCAGAACAAACTCACGGGTCCTAATTACATTGACTAAAACGTATCCTGGATATTGTCCTTACCGCTAAGGGTTCCATGTACATGCTCACTGAGGAGTGCCCCCTAAGCCCAACGATGATGCCACCCCTGAGCAGCGAAAGCTATATACGAGGTGGCAGAAGGCTGATGAGATGACCCGGTGCTACATCTTGGCTTTTATGTCGAGTGTACTGCAGCACCAGCATCAGTTGTTTACCTTAGCCTACGATATGATGCTCAACCTCAGGGAGATGTTTGGATATCAGGGCAGGGCAGCCAAACAGTCAGGTATGAGGAAACTCATGAATGTTAGGATGGCTGAGGCCACTTCAGTGAGGGATCACGTGCTGGACATGATGAGCTGCATAAATGAGATCGAGGTATTGAGAGGTTACATTGATGGGGAGACGCAGGTCGATATCATTCTCCAGTGCTTTCCCCCCAGTTTTGAGCAGTTTTGATTGAACTATAATATGGGCAAGCTCTCATATTCACTTCCCGAGCTCATGACTGCATTGGTGTCTGTTGAGGGTCTCTTCGTAGAGAAGAATCAAGTCTTGTCTACTTACTGTTGGTCCCTCAGGTTCCTCTGCTGGGCCCAAAGCCAGAAAACAATAGATGAAGAGAGGTACTTTATTTGATGGTTATAAGTGTGTTTTTTCTGATAATTCTGTTTTTATTAGAAAGAACCAAGGACTTATATGTTCCGCTACATTATTTGACAATCTATTTTTAATTAACACGAACTCCCCAGTTGTGCAAAACACATAAACTAGTAACTCATCACTGCATCATAATAAGAGAAAAGAGTCTTCCCCTTTGAATCAAACTTATCTTTGGCACTTGAGATTAGGTCACATTAACCTTAGTAGGATTCAAAGGTTGGTCAGTGACGGGTCTTTAGACTCATTAGATATTGAAAGTTTTCCTACCTATGAGTCTTACTTGGAGGGTAAAATGACCAAGAGGCCTTTCAAGGCAAAGGGGTATAGGGCCAAAGAGGTTTTAGAGTTGATTTATTCTGACTTGTGTAGGCCTATGTCAGTTTAGGCTAAAGGTGGTTATGAGTATTTTGTGACATTGACGGATGATTACTCTAGATATGGATACATATACCTGATACGGCACAAGTCTGAATGTTTTGGCAAGTTCAAAGAGTTTAAGGCTGAGGTGGAGAATCATCTGGGTAAGAGTATCAAGACCCTGCGGTCTGATTGCGGTGGTGAATACCTCTCTAGTGAATTTAGGTCTATTTGTCAGAGGTGGGTATTCAGTCCCAGTTGTCTGCACCTGGCACACCCCAGCAGAATGGTGTAGAAGAGATGAGGAACAGGACTCTTATGGATATGGTTAGATCGATGATGAGTTATAGTGAGTTACCTACCTCGTTTTGGGCTATGCCTTAGAGACAGCGTGTTATCTCCTTAATCTCGTGCTATCTAAATCTGTGCCTACGATACCCCTAGAGTTGTGGACTGGGCGAAAGCCGAGTCTGAGACATCTCAGGATTTGGGGTTGTCCAACACATGTGCTCGAGGCAGATGCAGGTAAGTTAGATTCGAGATCAAAGGCTATGCTGTTTGCAGGCTACCCCAAAAGAACGAGAGGTGGCTTATATTATAGTCCTCAGGATCAGAAGGTGGTGGTAAACACCAATCCCAGATTTCTTGAGGGGGACTATATTTTAGATCACAAGTCAAGCAGCAAGGTAGTATTGGAAGAGCTTAGAAGTCAGTCCATTATTTCAGATGCACGAGTACAGGAAGACACACCACAAGAGACTGCACACACTATCACAGATGATGCTCTTATACAGGCTGTGCCTCATCGTAGTGGGAGGGTTGCCAGGCAGCCCGAGAGGTACATGGGTTTTGGTGAGTTTTCGGACTTTGTTCCTAGCACTCATGAACTAGACCCAATTAGTCATAATGAGGCTCCAGGATAAAGATGCAGATTCTTAGCAGAGAGTGATGATTGCTGAGTTGGGTTCTATGGACTCAAATCAGGTCTGGGAACTGGTAGACCTTCCTAATGGGTTTTCACATATTGGGTGCAAATAGGTCTACAAGCGAAAGAGAGGATCTGACGGGAGGGTTGAGACCTTCAAGGCTAGGCTTGTGACAAAGGGGTATACTCAGAAAGAGGGTATCGATTATGAAGAGACCTTTTCCCCAACAGCTATGCTTAAGTCGATCCGGATTCCCTTGGCCATAGCTGCTCATTTGGACTATGAGATTTGGCAGATGGATGTCAAGACAGCTTTCCTTAATGGAAGTCTTGAGGAGACCATCTTTATGCAGCAACCAGAGGGTTTCATTGTTCAGAGCCAATAGCACAAGGTATGCAGGCTTAGGAGGTCCATTTATGGACTGAAGTAAACATCCAGATCTTGGAACATCCATTTTGATAAGGTTATCCAGTCCCATAGATTCACTCAGTGTTCGAATAAGCAGTGTGTATATCACAGGCGTGATGGTGATACGGTGGTGTTCCTAGTACTTTACGTAGATGACATCCTTCTGATTGGCAACAGTAAGAAGGTGTTGTCAGATGTAAATGCATGGTTGTCCAGGCAATTTGATATGAAGGATTTGGGAGAGGCTAAACATATCCTTGGGATCAAGATTATTCGTGATCGTACGAGACGTTCTCTGACTCTCTCCCAGACATCCTACATAGACACGATTCTGGCTCATTTTAAAATGAAGAACTCCAAGAAGGGTTCACTGCCTTTCAGGCATGGGGTGCATTTGTCTAAGAAGCAGTGTCCCAAGACTGCTGAGGAGATAGATGCCATACAGGCGGTACCCTATGCTTCTGCAATGGGTAGCCTCATGTATGCTATGTTATGTACGAGGCCTGATATTTGATTTCTCGTTGGCATGGTTAGCAGATATCAGAGTAACCCTGGGAAGGCTCACTGGGAGGTAGTAAAATACATTCTCAAGTACTTGCACAGGACGAGAGATTATGTCTTAGTTTATAGAGCACGGGACCTTGTACGGTTGGGTTACACAGATTCAGACTTTTCAGGTGATATAGACAAGAGTAAGTCTACCTCTGGGTTTGTGTTTACTATAGGACGTGGAGCCATAGTATGGCGGAGTGTCAGGCAGAAATGTGTTGTCGCATCAGAGGAAGCGAAAGAAGCTGTATGACTCAAGAGCTTCTTGATGGACTTAGATGTGGTTCCTAAGTTTCCTAGGTCTATCACAGTTTATTGTGATAACAATGGTGCAGTTGCTAACTCGAGGGAACCACGAGCCCACAAAGTAAGTAAACACATAGAGCGCAAGTACCACCTGATACGAGAGATCGTAAAGAGGGGAGACATGATCGTGGCCTAGATAGCATCAGATGGCAACCTTGTAGATCCTTTCACAAAGCCATTGACCCCAAAGGTCTTTGAGAGACTTGTGAAGGGCATGGGAGTCAGATTCTTGAGGGAGCCATGTGAGTGAGGTGTTCTGTAGATTTCATTATGACAGCAGTGTGTAATAGCGGGTTGGACAGTTTTTGTACTCTTTAGCATAACTTTGAGTATTAGTGGGAGATTGTTAGTTTTGAATACAGAAAAGCTATGGCTTGTATCAAAAACTAATATCCACAAATGACATATTATTTTGTTTCAGTATTAAATTGTTCCATTATATCATAGAACTAGATAACGGGGTGTAGAAAGACACAGTAGATACCGTTATTGGTTAAAGTATTGATATATTAAAAGTATGCTCGTAACTGAGATAGTCTAAATATACTATCGGTATAGGTTATTGTGTGGTTTGGAAATTAGTTTATCTAGACTAACTAAATCACACGGATATACCCGGGGCATATTGAGCACGACCAGTTAGGATAGAATTGACTTGTACTGATTAGCGTAGTTAATTCGGTCCTAGTATTCAGTCTCTCAATCTCGAGATTGATACGGGCATGAGAGTTAGATATCGTATGCATTGATGTGCCAAAGAGTGCCGTCAATTGAGGCCTATAACTCTGTAGGTTGGGTATGTGGTGTTTAGCTTCTTATGTGTCGTTACTAGTTGAAGGAATTCACATACCGGTTCGCCGGGATGATGGTGCTCCCGAGATGACCTCGTAAGGTTTATTGTACTAAAACTGGCCAGTGGACTTTACATCCGGTGTAATAAGAAAGTCGAGTGGAACTAATCTCAGATACCAAGAAGTTGGTGAATTTGTTTCTCAGTAAATTGATAAACCGATAAGAACTAGATCTTTAATGTTGAGATAGAAGAAAATATAGTGGCGCGATATAAAGTCATTTTTGAGCGGTAGTTCCATAGTTGGTCCGTTAGTGGTACGACTAATTATGCATTTGACTAATTGATAAAGTAAATTAATTAATCCTAAAGTTTAATTAATATTTAATTGACAAAGTGGATTAAGAAAATTAGTTCTATATGAATTAATTAATCCTACGGGTTTGATTAAATTAAATTAACAAAGTGGGTTAAAGATTTAATTCAAAAGGATCGATTAGAGTTGACTTGTCTAGGAAAGACTAAGGGGTCAACGAAAGTCAAACTAAAAGGCCAACTCAAAGGCCCATTAGGTCTCCTTAGAAGCTCCCTATAAATATCCCTTGTTAGGCAACTTACAAGACATTAGAAACCTTAGAGGCATTTTGCCTAGTTTGAGAATGAGTGGTGTAGAGAGAGAGAACTTTTTCCTCTACCTTGAAGTTTTCTTTCGAAGTCAACCAAGGATCTTTCTTCTTCGAGAATTCTCAAAGCCCATAACCTAGACAATCCTAGATCACCTTATTTTAGAGAAGAAAGTTGCCGCCGATTGTGTTTCTTTGCTGGAATATATTCTCGGCCGCCAGATAGATATTGCCACTGGCGATTGGTTGTTATAGGCGGTGGCTTTAGCTTCTTTTGTGTGGGTTTGTTTATTCTTGTTGTGTTGATCCTCTAGCTTAATCTTCTTAGATCGCTAGAGTCTAAATCTACGAGCAGGAACACATTCCAGACACTTTTGGTATGGATTCTCAGTTTAGGCTCAGTTCATGGGCTAAATCTGTTTCTTCATATTTGTGTGATTCTTGAAGTGAGTTTCTTAGGATTTCTTTTTTTTGCCTTGGGCTACTCTATAGACACTATCCCACACTAGTTCGGAGTCGAATTGGAGTATTCTTCAGATTTCTTGTGGAATTCGCTTGCCCGAAGTTTTTCGATTTCTTTTTGCTAGGGACTTCGCTACAAAGGTATAATCTTTGAAATTTCTGCTTTAATTAAAGATTGTATCATTGGTGTCCCGATTAATAAATTAAATAAGTATAAGCCTAGATTCGTTCATAGGAAAATGAATTTGAGCCTGAGCTTTGTCGAAAGCTTTTGATTCTGGAATGCATTGCACGAAAGTGTTGTTTTCTATTTAGCCTGGGCTTGTTCTATTTTCCTTCAAAAGGTGGTGGTCAGCACCAATGCCAGATTTCTAGAGGAGGATTATATTTTAGATTACAAGCCCAGCAGCAAGATCATATTAGAGAAACTTAGGGGTTAGTCGAGTGTTTCAGATGCACCAGTACAGGATGACACACCACAGATTACTGCACGCACTATCACAGATGATGCACTTACATAGGCTGCATGAGAGGATTGTCAGATAGCCTGAGAGGAACGTGAGTTTGGGACAGTCTTCGAACTTTATCCCTGGCGATCACGAACCAGACCTAGTTAGCTATAATGAGGCTCCCTTGGATAAAGATGTAGATTCTTGGTAGAGAGCGATGATTACTGAGATTGGTTATATGGACTCAAATGAAGTCTGGGAGCTGGTAGACCTTCCTGATGGGTTTCTACCTATTGGGTGCAAATGGGTCTACAAGTGAAAGAGAGGATCTGACGGGAGGGTTGAGACCTTCGAAGCTAGGCTTGTGGAAAAAAGGTATACTCAGAAATAGGGTATCAATTATGAGGAGACCTTTTCCTCAGTAGCTGTGCTTCAGTTAATCCGGATTCTTTTGACTATAGCTGCTCATTTTGATTATGAGATTTGGCAGATGTACATCAAGATAGTTTTTCTTAATTGAAGTTTTGGGAGACTATCTTTATGCAGCAACCAAAAGTTTTCATTGTCCAAGACCAAAAGCACAAGGTACGCAAGCTCAAGAGGTCTATCTATGGACTTAAGCAAGCATATAGATCTTGGAATATCCGTTTTGACGAGGTTATCCAGTGTTATTGATTCACTCAGTGTTCGGATGAGCAGTGTGTATACCGCGGGCGTGATAGTGATATAGTGGTGTTTCTTGTACTTTATGTAGATGATATTCTTCTTATTGGCAACAATAAGAAGGTATTTTCAGATGTAAAGGCATAGTTGTCCAAGCAGTCTTATATGAAGATTTGGAAGAGGCTGGACATATCCTTGGGATCAAGATTATTCAAGATCGTAGGAGATGTTCACTGATACTCTCTCAGACCTCATACATAGACACAATTCTGACTCATTTTAACATGTAGAACTCCAAGAAAGGTACACTACCTTTCACGCATGGAGAGCATCTATCAAAAGACCAGTGTCCCAAAACTATTGAAGAGATAGAGGCCATGAAGGCAGTTCCCTATGCATCTGCAGTGGGTAGTCTCATGTATGCAATATTATGTACTAAGCCTAATATTTGTTTTTCCATTTGCAAGGTTAGCAGATATCAGAGTAACCCTTAGAAAGCTCATTGGGAGGCTGTCAAGTGCATCCTCAAGTATTTGCGCTGGACGAGAGATCATGTTTTGATCTGTCGAGCGCAAAAGCTAGTTCCATTGGGTTACACAGATTCAGACTTCCAAGGTGAAATGGACAAGAGTAAGTCTACCTCTGGGTTTGTGTTTACTCTGGGAGGTGAATCCATAGTTTGGCAGAGTGTCAAGTAGAAATGCATGGCGGACTCCACCATGGAGGCTGAATACGTTGCCACATCAGAGGCAGCGAAAAAAGCTGTATGGCTTGAGAACTTCCTAGTGGATTTAAATGTGATTCCTAAGTTGTCGAGGCCTATTACAGTTTACTGTGATAACAATGGTGCAGTTACTAACTCAAGGGAACCACGAGCCCACAAGGCAAGTAAACACATAGAGCGCAAGTACCACCTGATACGAGAGATCGTAAATAGGGAAGATGTGACCGTGGCCAAGATAGCATCATGAGACAACCTTACAGATCCATTCACGAAGGCATTAACACCAAAGGTTTTTGAGAGCCACGTGGAGGCCATGGGAGTCAGATTCTTAAGTAAGATATGAGGGTGTGTCAAAAGTGTTTTGGAGTTTTTAGAATGACAGCAGTGAGATAAGTGTACTGAATAGTTTTTATACTTTAGAGCATAGCTTTGAGTATTAGTGAGAGATTGTTAGTTTTGAATACTGAAAAGCTTTGCTTGTATGAAAAACTAATATCAATAGTTTACATATCGATTATGTTTCAGTATTAATTGTTCCTTTATATCATATGCATAGATGATAAGGTGTCGGGTGTAGCACAGTAGATCTTATCATTGGTTAAATTTATGATATATAAATTAATGCTCTTAACCGAGATAGTTTGAGCATACTATCGGTTTAGGTTATCGTATAATTTAGAAATTAGTTTGTCTAGACTAATTAAATCATACGGATGTGCCCGGGACATATTGAGGATGACCTAATTGGAATTGAATTAACTTGTACTGATCTTCGTAGTTAATTCGAACTCTATATTCTAATCTCTTAATCCCTAGACTAGAGTGGGCATGAGAGTTAGACATTGTGTACTTTGATTTGCCAAATGATGCAGTCAATTGAGGCCTCAATCTCGGTAAGTTGGGCGTGTTTGGCTTCTTACTGTGTTGTTGCTTGTCAAAAGGAATCCATGTATCGGTTTGGCGGGTTGATGGTGCTCCCGAGATAAGCTCGTAAGGATTATTATACTAAACCCGACCGGTGGACTTATGTTCGATATAATAAGAAGGTCAAGTGGTACTAATCTTAGATAATAAGAAGTAGATGAATTAATTTGTAAGTATATTTATGAATCGACGAGCACCATATCTTTGACGTGGGGAGATAGAAGAATTATAAAGCGAGCGCGAAGTAATTTCTTTTTTTAGGAGTAGTTCCATAATTGGTCCGTTAGTGGTATGACTAATAATGCGTTGGACTAATAGATAAGGTGAATTAAAAAAATTACCATTGGGTTAATTTCATATTTAATTGATGAAGTGGGTTATACGAAATAATCCTACGGGTCGATTGAGATTTAATTGACGAAGTGGGTTAAAGAATTAATTCGAAAGTTCAATTAGAGTTGACTAGTCTAGTGAGGACTAAGAAAGTCAATGAAAGTCCAACACTAAAGCCCAACTCAAAAGCCCACTAGGTCTCCCTTGAAGCTCCTTATAAATATCATAATGTCTTCACTTACATGACATAGGAACTTAGGAGGCAAGTTTGCCTAGAGTGAGAAAGAGTAGTCTAGAGAGAGAACTTCGTCTTCCTGAACGAAGATCTCTTTCGAAAGCGACTAAGGATCTTTCTTTTCTCGAAAAAACTCAATCCAAGTTGCTGTCTAGTTTTATTGCCTGTTCTCGCCAATTCATTTTTTCAATTGCTGTTTTCTGACGGTTTCAGATAGCCAGTTTCTGTGAGGTCCAATCTTGAGTTGCCCATCATCTTTCTGGTTGAGGCACGCAGATTCACAATCTTCCGGGTCAAAATTAGAGCTCCCAGAATTTGGATCACGGCTTCGGTGGATTTTTCTCGCACCGGCGCTAGGTCTTTTGCAGCAGCATTGGGCAATTTGCAGTTGTGTTATCTGGGTTACTCTATTTTGAGCAGTCCTTAAGTTTTTCGAGGCTATGTTCTTGTGAGTTTCTTGTTTGGTGCTGATTCACCCCGTAGATAGTAGCCCACACGACTTTGGGGGTTTTCGGAGTCATTCTCGGGATTCTCTCGTGGTTTGCGCTTGGTTTTCTTTATTGCTTCGAGGACACTCTTCAAAGGTATAAACTATTTGTCTCCCGCTTTAAATTAAAGATTTAATTTTTAGAGTGTCATTTTAATAAATCGAATATATATAAGCCTAGATCTTTCGTGGGAAATGATTTTAGAGTCTGGGCTCGATAGAAAGTCTCCAATTCTGGAATGCAAAGCACGAAAGTGAGATTTTTAGTTTGGCCAAGACCAGATCTGTTTCCTTCACGTTAAGCACAGATTGTCAACGGATGATTTGGTAGAAAGCATTTGCAATGAATTTGGGCGGTTAAAGAATTATCGGAAAATCACACTTGTATCATTTTTTGAACTAGATGGGACTAGGAGACAAGCAATAATTAATTCTGATGATGAATAGATTTCATTTATACTTTTCGTGCATATAGTTTTATTGATGTGTATGTGGGGCTTTAGGAAATTTAGGATTTAGAAAAAGTGGATAGGTGAAATGTTGCTTCGAGTTCTTCACAGGGTGGAGAAACTCAATTTGATTTTGGATTCTGTTATGACTTTGAAGAGGTGTTAAGGGACTTTGATTATAACATTGAGGACGATGCCGACGCTGTCTATACATCTGACAGTGATTTTTGTTCTGACTCTACCGAGTTCAGTTCTGATGAAAGTGAGTAAGAGTTTAGGATGCTAAAAATGGGACATTTCGTAAACTCTGATGTGGTCCACCATGATCGTTATGCCATTGATCGAGAAGAATATACTTTGCCCCGATATAATGGTAATCCCGATAGTATAACCTTGGGAACTGTTTTCAAAGACAAGGAAGGAACACAACGGGCCATAACCACATGGAACGTGGCAAGGTTTATGGAATATGCCAATTGTGATAGCAATAAAACCACATTGTGCGTTCAATGTAAAAGTCGAAAATATCCTATTCCCGAAGGTTAACATCCATGTGCATGGAAAATCTGTGTGTCAAAGAAAATGCCTGTCACGGTCTATGGGAAGTGACTATTTGGTGTCTGAATCACAATTGGGTTTGAATAACCTGTAGAAAATGACCACCGCAATGTGACATCGTCCACAATAGCGCCGCACATATTGAGACAAATTGAAATAAACCCGGAGTATAGTGTTGCTGCTATTATAACCGATGTCAAAAACAAATTAAAAGTTGACGTCTAGGAGAAAAAAGCATGGCATGCTAGAAGGAAAGCCATCGAGCTTGTATTTATTAATTGGGTGACGAATTTTGTCGAGTTACCGAGTTAGGTTTTAAAAGTTTATGATTTTTTGTAAACAGGATTGGAATTATTGTTTAGATGATGATTGGGTGATGATTTTGTTAATGTTTGGTTTATGTAGCTTTCTTGATGCTTTACAATCGTCGAATCACGACAAGATTATCGAATTGGATGTTGAAGGAGGGTCGAATGAAACAGACAAGAAGTTTAAATATTTGTTTTGTTATTCGGTGCACCTCGGCATACGTTTCAGAAATGTCCACCGGTGGTTGGTATTGACAGAACACATTTGCGAGATGGATATAATAAAAAGTAGCTCGTGACCATTACCGTTACCACTGCACGTTGTCTTCTGCCACTCGCGTTTGCACTGGTGGACGAGGAAAGTACATAAAGTTGGACCTTTTTCATCAGACAACTCATTGATGTAACCTAAGTTACATCTATTTTCATGGCATTTCCACTGTAATTCATTAAATTTAGATAGAGTTTTGATCATTCTTGTGTAATTTTTAAGCTTATAATCTGTTTTATGGAAAATGCAGGCAAGGGTTCAGTTGTATAACTTTTCCACCACAAATAGGGCCATAAATTGCTGAAATGATTATTATAAGAAAGTTGGTCATTACTGGACTCATTTAGTCAACCTGGATGTGCATGTTTGGCTAAAAAGACTATTTTACCCTTGCTCTCTTTAGTTGTTTGTAACCCTACAATGCTGTAATAGTATATATAGCACAAGAACGAGTCCCAGCAGAAACGTTTGCTTCGTTCTTCTCTCATTTGAGCCGACAACTTCTTTGTATATTCGGGTAACTAGGGTTTTCTATTGAGATGGCGATCCAGCTTTGAACCATGCGGTTCTAAACAGTTCATGGGGTTTAATCCTATATCTATTCAGTCTATGTGGAATCAGAGCATCTGTAGTTGATCTGAGCAGCTTTGTAGTTCTCTTCTTCTTCTTGATAAAGGGGTTTTGCAGTTCTAGGTGTGACAGGCCTTATGTAAGGGTGAGCCAGCTGATTGGTTTTGTATTTATGCTCTGAGTGTAGTGTATCTGATTTCTTTTGGTTTATCGTATATTGGTGTATTTATTTCTGTGGTTGATTTGGGCTGTACCAATTTGTTGGCGATTTCTTATTGCACTGTTTGAGATTGAATCTCGCTAGTAAGTTTATTAATCTGTTAGCGGTTTCCTGTTTGGAGATTGAATCTTTTTAGTAAACTTATTATCTTATTGGCGGTTTCCTTTGTGTAATGTCTGAGATTAAATCTTGTTGCTAAAACAAGCCTAATGTTCAGAGAGAAATCAAGAAACCGATGTATGATAAACACTAGCTAAAAGTGAAGGAGGTTAAACCACCACCCCAACATCCCATCAATTTATTTTTCTGTATTTGTTTGTTTTTATTTGATCAAATCAAAGTCATTCCATTTATAGCTCTTGTATATTTACAATTTAATTTGATACACAAGTGTTCAGTGTTCCCTGTGGATTCGATACCTTTCTCTACTACACGATAGGATTTATTGTCCTAAAGTGTGCTAAAAAATGGTTTTATTAGTGTTGTTATTCGAGCACATCACTTTTTCACACCATTGCCGGGGAGCACGGTAGCCCTTGTGTATTTAATTCTCTTTCTATTTTGTGAGAGTATGGAGTTTATGGTGCAAACAAGGTCAACAAAAGCGATAGCAGCTGCACCAGTGGAAGCTGGTGAAAGTGGGAGTCACGTAGAGACTTCTAAGTCTAAAGAAGGTGCGACTAAGAAAGTGAAAATTGAGAAGATGGCAGAAGAACCAAGGCCTACCTTTGGCTCATTTTTCGAACCCACATTTCGTGAAGACAACATAGTAGCTGCCACTGGAAATGTCGAATATATGGTGAAGGAAAACTGAACAAGCCCGGGCTAAATCGAAAACCTCACTTTCGTGCAATGCGTTCCAGAATCGGAAGCTTTCGACCAAGCTCAGGCTCAAATTAGTTTACCCATGAACGGATCTTAGCTTATACTTTTTTAATTTATTAATCGGGACACAAAAAATTAAATCTTTAATTAAAACGGAATTTAAAGATTCTACCTTTTGTAGCGAAGTCCCTTGCTTAAAGAAAAAATCCAATCTTTGTTGCGATTCCAATAGAAATCCAATAGATATCTCCGTAGAAACTTCGAATATTGCGTGGGCAATAATCTATCGAAGTCTACTTGTTTAGCCCACGAAAACCCACGAAGAAATCTTTCAAATCGGATTCAAAACACTCTCAAAATCTGATCAAAAACCCATAAACTGCTCAGCCTCTTGCTTGAAAACTTCTACTGCCACAATTTATAAAACCCATAAGAAAACCGCTAGTACCCAACCCTTTGTCCCGCCGTGATCTAGACAAGGAGAAGCAGCGGATCACCAATCGATAGAAAGAGATCAACGCTGCCTCTTCTCGAATCAAATGCACGGAACTGAAGCTGAAGACTAGCAGTAGAGAAATCCGACCGTGGCTGTCCTAGCTTGTACGCTACTGCCCGGAAAAAATCCCAGCGAAGATCGCTGCTATCCGGGGAAGAAAAATAGCAAGAATCAGGCGAGCTTAGATGAATAATCAACTAAAGGCTTGATCTTTGAGAGGAATCCAATTCGAGGAGTAAGAAATCTAGTTTGTTTTTGAAAGAAAACTTCAAAGGGAAGAAGTTCTCTCTCTAGAACTTTCTTACTCTAAATTGGGCAAGACTTGTCTTGCAAGATTTCTTAGCTTTCTTTGGTTCCAAATTATTCTATTTCTAGGAGCTCTAATGGAGACCTAATGGGCTCTCGAGTTGGGCATTTTAAGTTGACTTTCGTTGACCGCTAAGTCTTTCCCGACTAATCAACTCCAATCCATTAGAATTAATTTCTTAATCCACTTCGTTATTTAATTTAATCGAACCCTTAGAATTAATTAATTCAAATAGAATTAATTTCTTAATTCACTTTGTCGATTAAATATTAATTAAACCTTTTGGATTAATTAATTCACCTTGTCGATTAGTCAAATACATAATTAGTCGTGCCACTATCGGACCAATTATGGAACTACCGCTCGAAAACGACTTTACATCGCGCCATTATATTTTATTCTATCTCCCCACATTAAAGATCTAGTGCTCATCGGTTTATCAATTTACTGACAAATTAATTCACTGACTTCTTGATATCCGAGATTAGTACCACTCATCCTTTTATTATACCGAACATAAAGTTCACCGGCCGGGTTTAGTATAATATACTTTACGAGCTTGTCTCGGGAGCACCATCAACCCGGCGAACCGGTACGTGGATTCCTCCGACTAGCAACGGCACGTAAGAAGCTAAACACCGCATACCCAACCTACCGAGGTATAGGCCTCAATCGATCGCACTCTTTGGCAAATCAAAGCATACGATCTCCAACTCTCACTCCCGTCCCAATCTCGGGATTGAGAGACGGAATACTAGGACTGAATTTACTACGCCGATCAGTACAAGTCAATTCTATCCAAACTGGTCATGCTCAATATGCCCCGGGCATATCCGTGTGATTTAAACTAGTCTAGATAAACTAATTTCCAAACCACACGATAACCTATACCGATAGTATGTTCAGACTATCTCGGTTACGAGCATACTTTTAGTATATCAATACTTTAACCAATAACGGTATCTACTGTGTCTTTCCACACACCGTTATCTAGTTCTATGATATAAAGGAACAAATTTATACCGAAAGAAAATGATATGTCAACTGTGGATATTAGTTTTTGATACAAGCCATAGCTTTTCTGTATGCAAAACTAACAATCTCCCACTAATACTCAATGCTATGCTAAGAAGTACAAAAACTGTCCAACCCGCTATTACACTGCTGTTATTATGAAATCTCCAGAACACCTTTAAGCTCACTCACATGGCTCTCTCAAGAATCTGACTCCCATGCCCTCCACATGCCTCTCAAAAACCTTTGGGGTCAATGGCTTGGTGAAAGGATCTGCAAGGTTGTCCTCTGAAGCTATCTTGGCCACAATCACGTCTCCCCTCTTTACGATCTCTCGTATCAGGTGGTACTTGCGCTCTATGTGTTTACTCGCCTTATGGGCTCGTGGTTCCCTTGAGTTAGCAACTGCACCATTGTTATCACAATAAACTGTGATTGACCTAGGCAATCTGGAACCACATCTAAGTCCATCAGGAAGCACCTGAGCCATACAGCCTCTTTCGCTGCCTCTGAAGCGGCAACGTACTCGACCTCCATGGTAGAGTCCGCCACGCATTTCTGCTTGACACTCTTCCATACTATGGCTCCACCTCCTAGAGTAAACACAAACCCAGAGGTAGACTTGCTCTTGTCCAAATCTCCTTGAAAGTCCGAATCTGTGTAACCCAATGGTACAAGCTCCTGCGCTCTATAAACTAGGACATAATCTCTCGTCCTGCGCAAGTACTTGAGAATGCATTTTACTGCCTCCCAGTGAGCCTTTCCAGGGTTACTCTTGTTGGTGAATGTGCCCTAATGAGGGCTATTTATGTAAATATACTTTGAGGGTATTTATGTAAATAAGATATTTGTCGCTTGATTGATTGTTTATCAAATGAGTTAATTTCATGATAGTAATATCCTTGTGCATATTTAAATTCATGAAATCGATCCGCCAAAAGAAACACTCCATGGACTAACCAGATCATGAGTGATTCTTTTGAGTAGTACTGGTACTAGGATCCTTAGACCAGAAATCACTACATGGTCTTAGGTGAATTGTAGTGTGCTTTGACATACGCCTAACGGGGCCGTAACAGGTTGCCAAGTACGGGTATGATTGGGTACACTATGAGACACGCTAAGGTATGTAGGTGAAGTGATGGGACTACAAATCTCTCTTAAGTGAGAGATGATATCTTGGCCACTTGATAGTGAACTGAAAAGTGCATGGCCATGCCCAAGGAATGATAAGGATATCATTTGCTTGATGGATTCAGTGTCACTAAGAGATCAAGTAAACGCTTAGCTACATAAGGATGATGGTTCCATGCCTTATGCTAAGCTGGATATCGATGTAGAGGATCGTACGCAGTTTGCTCGGAAAGGTTGTGTTGAATCTCCATTCGACCCTCCATTCTAAATTGGGTAGTCATTATGTCTTGCTAGAGACCACTAATGACTTATGGATTAATCAATGAGATTGAGTTATCCGTTGCCAATTTGGAATGGGCCTACAGGATCGCACATAAGAAAGTCCAATGATGCAGAATAAGTATTCTTGCCTACAATAAGTATAATTGTTATACTTAAATAAATAAGATTTAATTAAATGGTTTAATTGAATATTATTGGAAAGTTCGGTGGTATTAATTAATAGTTAATTAATTACCTGGGAACAATTGGGATGGGCTGATAAATCAAGGGACTTAATTGCAATTGAAGTTCTTGACCCATCAGCTTGATCCATGGGTCATGGGTTGATCCATGGGCTTGGTGTATAACCCAAATCATTAAAGTGTTATTTAAGGCTGATTTGGAATTAGTAAATATTATTTAAATACTGACTTGGAATCAGTTAAATAATATTTGGTAATAATACTGATTTGGAAATTACTAAAATCAGTTAAGTTATAATTGGATAAATTACAATACTGATTTTGGAAATTAATTCTCTACAAATATCCTAGGGATATAATTGTAGGAAAGAGATTTTTTTGGAATAATTCTCATCAGAAAAATACACAGATTTCCCAAATTCTCCGGGTAGGCAAGATTGGCTAGCACCAACCTGCGAAGGCTTTCGTGCTTGAGAGTAGAGGATCCTTCAAGGAAGGATTTTGGAGACAACAAAACGCCATCTTCTCAGAGGAGCCAGGCGACGTGCGCAACCGATTACGCTTCAAGGGTAAGACCCGATCCTCATAGTTTAGGATTCCGCTGTTTAATTGGATTAAACACCTAGACAATTCCCAACAGTGGTATCAAAGCGAGGTTAAAATTAAAATTGATTTTAATTAAAAGTAATTGGATTTTTATTAAAATTGATTTTAATAAAATTTTGAAAAAAAAAAAAACGGGCTTTTAGAAAGCAAAAAGAAAAAAAAATTTCTGGGAAAAATAAATAAAATATTATTTTATTATTTCTGGGAAAATAATAAAATAATGATGAAGATCGGCCGGCCTTGGTGGGTGACATCGGCACGTCGGAAAAAGTTCCGACCAGCCGGATTCTCGCCGGAAATTCGCGAGCTCCCGATATGGCTGAATTTTATGGTTTTTGGTTCAAAATTTTGTGGGTTTTGATCTCCCGTTCCTTGAAATTGTTTTCGTTTTGGTTTGAGCTTAAAAAACGAGTCAGGATTAGATGGTTTCAAGACTGGGTTTAATAAAATTTTTCCGCCGGATTTTTTTTTTCCAATCGGAAAAACGGGGAGAAACAAAATCGTTTTGGGGTTTGTTTTTCTTTTTAAAACGGAATCGCAGAATGGTTTGGATGATTTCGTTGATTTCGAAAAAAGGATTTTGGTTAGTTTTTCGCCGGGTTATTGGTCGTTCGCCGGAAAGACGGGGGCTGTGATAGAAATCCTTCCTAACTGGGTTTCGGTTTTATGGATTTTTCGCCGGAGAATCGGGCCTAGGATGCTTCGGGTATCTTTCGCGAACGTTTCTGGTGAGATCCGCGTCGTTTTCTTTGGCCGGAAAGGATGAATGGTTCATCGAGCATTCTGTCGCAGCTGGTCGTAAACGGGAACTGGTTGAAGAAGACGACCGGAGGCTGGCGGCGGGCGGTTGAAGCCCTAGGGGCTGAAATTACCAAAATGCCCCCGCCGCAGCCTCAAAACCCTAAAATGCCATCAGTTTTAAAATTGTTTTAAAATTGCAAAAGGAACCCTGAAGTTTTCAAAAAATAAAAACCTGAGCCCAGAATTTTTGGTTATTTACGAAATGACCCCAAAAGTTTCAGAAAATTAAATTTTAAATTTTTCTGAATTTTATTTAATAAGATATTAATTAAATAGTCTTATTAGATAAAGATAGGATTAATTTAGAATTTTATCCTATAAGTTTAAATTTATCCTAATTAGATAAATTTTAAAATAATTATTTTTTATTAGATTAAAATAATTAGAAAAGATAAATAAAAAAAAATTAATTAATTAGATTAATTAATTAGTTTAAATTTTGAATTGTTATTTATTTATTTTAATTTTGATGCTTAATTTAAATTGTTTAAATTTTATGTGAAGCATCATAATTATGCTAGCATGTTCATGCATCATTTTGGATAAATGTAAAATGAACAGAAGGATTGATTAAAATTGATCATGACACGATCAATTTTAATTCTGTAATAGTTACACAATCCTTAAAATTAATCGGCTTAAATTAAAACTGGCTTGTATGAGCATATGCATTTTATGTGTTTCAAAGCATGAATTGGGCTTTTAACTTTAACGTTTTAAAAGTTGGGGCCTGCGAGCCAATTTTTAATTGGGCCTGCGTGCCTATAAAATCATCATGTAATAGTTAGGCCCAAAAGGAGGTTCCAAGAGGAGTCCATGGTGGAGCCCAGGAGCGGAAGCCCAAACATGAAGATTTTAAAATGCCCTGTAATAGATTAGAGCCCAGTTCATCGCTTTAATTTCATTCTTTTATTTTATGCAATTGAATGATAAACGAAAATGCATGTTAAGCCGATCAAACTTAAATCCCAAAAACCCAAGATTTTGCTTCCATACTTGAGGGCCCGCTTGAGTGTCGAACGTCTGATGGACTTGGAGAGCCCAAGGGCCTCAGGTTTTCTTCATGCGGCGGGTTGTTACATAATAGTGCCCAACTTTATCACTACCATTAATGAGTGGAAAAACTGTTTGGGTATTAGATGCTCAACTTTATCACTACCACTTGTTATGGAAAAACTGTGTGGGTGCATATTGATGTGATGCCTTGAGGGATGGTTTAACTTGGGAAAATTAATCCTAGCTTGACCCGATAAGTTGACTAGGGATTAATTTTGCAAAGATAGGATGGTGTCAAACATTTGGAATGTTCATCCTATCACCGAAAAGTTGCATGGTATGCAATTGGAAAGCGTTAAATTACATGGAATGTGATTTGAACGTTGCCTACCAGAAGAGCCCGATCCCTACGATACTTGCCAAAGCAAGACTGGGGTTGACTCTTTGTGGATTTTCGGCCCACAATCTAGCACCAACACAAAATTGTTTGGGATTTCAATTTTGGCTATTGTGGAAAACATTTTTTCAAAACTCATTCTAATATTTTGCATTTACTCTTTGTAGAAATGGCATCATCTAGCACAAATGTTATCTTAAACTCTACTCTAAGAAGTATATTGGATAAAGGTAAATTGGTTGGACCAAACTTCTTAGATTGGGAAAGAAACTTGAGAATAGTTCTCAAACAAGAAAGGAAGCTACATGTCTTAGAGACAGCTTTACCTGAACCACCACAAAATGCTTCGGCAAATGTTCAACAAGCCTGGGATAAGCTGAAAAGCGACTCCGATGATGTGACGTGCTTGATGCTCACGTCTATGACAGGTGAGCTTCAAAAGCAGTTCATGAATTTGGAAGCGTTCCGAATTTATGAGTCACTGACGGAAATGTTTCGTGAACAAGCTTCAGGTATCTTTGTTATAGAAATAAATCTTTCTATGTCCACCTCATGGGTATTAGATACTGGTTGTGGGGCTCACATTTGTACTAATGTGCAAGGACTCAGAAATAGAAGGATAACAAAGAAAGGTGAAGTAGATCTCCGAGTGGGCAACGGGGCAAGAGTTGCTGCTGTTGAAGTTGGAGATTACACTCTGTCTTTACCTTCTGGTTTAAATATCGAACTTGAAAATTGTTATTATGTACCTGCTTTGAGCAGAAATATTATTTCAGTTTCGAGTTTAGATAATAAAGGTTTTCGATTTATTATAGAGAATAATTCGTTATCTTTATATCGAAATGATATTTTATACGGAGTTGCAAATATGTGTAACGGTCTGTATGTCTTGGATTTGACCCAAGAAAAACCAGTCTATAACATAGAAAAGAAAGCTAAATCATCTAAAAATGATTTAAGTCCAACATACCTTTGGCATTGTCGATTAGGCCATGCAAATGAAAAGCGAGTTCAAAAGCTTCACAAGGATGGAGTGCTTGGTTCATTTGATTTTGAATCATATGATACCTGCGAACCCTGCTTGCAAGGCAAAATGACAAAGAGTCCTTTCAATAAGAAAGGTGAAAGAACAAGTGAGCTATTGGCCCTAATACATACGGATGTATGTGGACCAATGAGCACACAAGCCAGAGGTGGATTTGAATATTTCGTGACTTTTACTGATGACTTTAGTAGATATGGGTATGTCTACTTAATGAGGTATAAAAGTGAAACTTTTGAAAAGTTTAAAGAGTTTAAAAACGAAGTAGAGAATCAGTTGGATAGAAGGATTAAGGTTATTCGCTCCGATCGGGGAGGTGAATACCTTAGTGATGAGTTCGATGGCTGTCTAAAACAGTGTGGAATTGTTTCACAGCTGACTCCACCAGGAACACCTCAATGGAATGGTGTATCCGAGAGGAGAAATCGGACCTTATTAGATATGGTTCGATCAATGATGGGCCTAGCGACTCTCCCTACATCCTTTTGGGGTTATGCTCTCCTTTCTGCTGCCTACTTATTGAATCGTATTCCATCTAAGGCAGTAGATAAGACTCCATATGAGATATGGATGGGTCGGAAGCCCTATATGTCCTATCTACGAGTTTGGGGTTGTCAAGCTCATGTAAAGCGTTTACAAAGTAATAAGCTTGAACCCAAAACTGACAAATGCCTATTTGTGGGATATCCTAAGGAAACCAAAGGATATCAATTCTACAACCCAACTGAGAACAAAGTGTTCGTTGCTCGAGGAGCTACTTTCTTAGAGAAAGAATATCTGTACAAGAAAGACAGTGGGAGTAGAATAGAACTCGGAGAAGTTCAAGAACCACAAGAGAATGTAGAACGATCTGCAGAAACTCAGATGGAAGTTGACATAGAAACTCATGAAGATGAGCAACCTGAGTCAACAACACAAGAACCTAGAAGATCTGGTAGATCTCGTCACCAACCCGAGAGATACGGATTTCTCGTGACTGACGATCAAGATTTGATCTTGGTGGACTCTAATGAGCCCGCGAACTACAAACAGGTTTTAGAAAGTCCAGATTCCGATAAATGGCTAGAAGCTATGGAATCTGAAATGCAATCCATGAGGGACAATAAAGTGTGGACTTTGATTGACCCTCCTGTTCAGGCAAAGGTTGTCGATTGCAAGTGGATTTTCAAGTTAAAACCTGGCGGGATCTTCAAGGCACGACTAGTGGCTAAAGGTTTCAGACAGACTCATGGTATTGACTATGATGAAACCTTCTCCCCTGTCGTAATGCTCAAGTCCATTAGGACAATGCTTGCCATAGCAGCATATTTTGACTATGAGGTATGGCAGATGGATGTTAAGACGGCTTTCCTGAATGGAAACCTACTCGAGGATGTTTATATGAAACAACTCGAGGGATACATCGATCAAAAGCATCCTAATCGAGTAAGTAAGCTTCAGAGGTCCATCTATGGACTAAAGCAAGCATCTCGAAGTTGGAATCTTCGTTTTGATGAGGAAGTAAAAGGTTACGGATTCATCAAGAACGAAGATGAGCCTTGTGTTTACAAGAAAGTTAGTGGGAGCAAGATTGTTTTCCTTGTCCTATATGTAGATGACATCCTGCTCATAGGAAATGACATTCCTTTGATGAAAGACATCAAACAATGGTTGGGGAGTGTATTTTCTATGAAAGACTTAGGAGAAGCTGAGACGATACTAGGTATCAAGATCTATAGAGATAGGTCTAAAAGGCTTCTGGGACTAAGTCAAGAAGGGTACATAGACAAGATATTGAAAAGATTCAATATGTCTAACTCCAAAAATGGTAAGGTACCATTTAGACATGGCCTTCTCTTGAAGAAGAACCAAGGTCCTTCAACAAGAGAGGAGAGGGATACAATGAGTAGAGTCCCATATGCTTCGGCAATAGGATCTATCATGTATGCCATGTTGTGTACCCGTCCGGATGTTGCACATGCACTTAGCATGACTAGTAGATACCAACAAGATCCAGGGATGGATCATTGGACTGCAGTCAAAGCAATCCTGAAGTACTTACGAAGAACTAAAGGATTAATGCTAGTGTATGGAGGACAAGAACAGCTCATTGTACAAGGTTACACTGATGCTGCTTTCCAAACAGATCAAGATGACATGAAGTCACAATCAGGCTACGTGTTTAGTCTGAATGGCGGTGCAATAAGTTGGAAAAGCTCAAAGCAAGATACAACAGCCGATTCTACAACAGAGTCTGAGTACATTGCTGCATCAGATGCTGCAAAGGAAGATGTTTGGCTGAGAAAGTTCGTGTCAGACATCGGAGTGATACCGAGTATCCAAGATCCGATAGAACTTTTCTGTGACAATAACGGGGCCATCGCACAAGCTAAGGAGCCTCGGTCACACCAGAAAACCAAACACATACTTAGAAGATTTCACCTCATCCGAGAGATCATTGATCGAGGAGATGTGAAAGTGTGCAAAATAGGGTCAGACGACAATATAGCAGATCCTCTCACAAAAGCTCTACCACAGTCAAAGTTTGATAGACATGTAATAGAGCTTGGTCTTAAACAGTTGAGGACATAGCCCTTCATCGGGCAAGTAGGAGATTGTTGGTGAATGTGCCCTAATGAGGGCTATTTATGTAAATATACTTTGAGGGTATTTATGTAAATAAGATATTTGTCGCTTGATTGATTGTTTATCAAATGAGTTAATTTCATGATAGTAATATCCTTGTGCATATTTAAATTCATGAAATCGATCCGCCAAAAGAAACACTCCATGGACTAACCAGATCATGAGTGATTCTTTTGAGTAGTACTGGTACTAGGATCCTTAGACCAGAAATCACTACATGGTCTTAGGTGAATTGTAGTGTGCTTTGACATACGCCTAACGGGGCCGTAACAGGTTGCCAAGTACGGGTATGATTGGGTACACTATGAGACACGCTAAGGTATGTAGGTGAAGTGATGGGACTACAAATCTCTCTTAAGTGAGAGATGATATCTTGGCCACTTGATAGTGAACTGAAAAGTGCATGGCCATGCCCAAGGAATGATAAGGATATCATTTGCTTGATGGATTCAGTGTCACTAAGAGATCAAGTAAACGCTTAGCTACATAAGGATGATGGTTCCATGCCTTATGCTAAGCTGGATATCGATGTAGAGGATCGTACGCAGTTTGCTCGGAAAGGTTGTGTTGAATCTCCATTCGACCCTCCATTCTAAATTGGGTAGTCATTATGTCTTGCTAGAGACCACTAATGACTTATGGATTAATCAATGAGATTGAGTTATCCGTTGCCAATTTGGAATGGGCCTACAGGATCGCACATAAGAAAGTCCAATGATGCAGAATAAGTATTCTTGCCTACAATAAGTATAATTGTTATACTTAAATAAATAAGATTTAATTAAATGGTTTAATTGAATATTATTGGAAAGTTTGGTGGTATTAATTAATAGTTAATTAATTACCTGGGAACAATTGGGATGGGCTGATAAATCAAGGGACTTAATTGCAATTGAAGTTCTTGACCCATCAGCTTGATCCATGGGTCATGGGTTGATCCATGGGCTTGGTGTATAACCCAAATCATTAAAGTGTTATTTAAGGCTGATTTGGAATTAGTAAATATTATTTAAATACTGACTTGGAATCAGTTAAATAATATTTGGTAATAATACTGATTTGGAAATTACTAAAATCAGTTAAGTTATAATTGGATAAATTACAATACTGATTTTGGAAATTAATTCTCTACAAATATCCTAGGGATATAATTGTAGGAAAGAGATTTTTTTGGAATAATTCTCATCAGAAAAATACACAGATTTCCCAAATTCTCCGGGTAGGCAAGATTGGCTAGCACCAACCTGCGAAGGCTTTCGTGCTTGAGAGTAGAGGATCCTTCAAGGAAGGATTTTGGAGACAACAAAACGCCATCTTCTCAGAGGAGCCAGGCGACGTGCGCAACCGATTACGCTTCAAGGGTAAGACCCGATCCTCATAGTTTAGGATTCCGCTGTTTAATTGGATTAAACACCTAGACAATTCCCAACAACTCTGATATCTGCTAACCATGCCAACGGCAAAGCAAATTTCAGGTCTCGTGCACAACATAGCATACATGAGGCTACCCACTGCAGAAGCATAGGGTACCGCCTTCATGGCATCTATCTCCTCAGCAGTTTTAGGACACTGCTCCTTAGACAAATGCACTCCATGCCTGAAAGGAAGTGAACCCTTCTTGGAGTTCTGCATGTTAAAACGGGCCAGAATCGTGTCTATGTAGGATGCCTGTGAGAGAGTCAGAGAACGACTCCTACGATCTCGAATAATCTTGATCCCAAGGATATGTCCAGCCTCTCCCAAATCGTTCATATCGAATTGTCTGGACAGCCATGCCTTTACGTCTGACAACACCTTCTTACTGTTGCCAATAAGAAGAATGTCATCTACATAAAGTACGAGGAACACCACTATCTCACCATCACGCCTGCTATAAACACACTGCTCATCCGGAGACTGAGTGAATCCATAGGACTGGATAACCTCATCAAAACGAATGTTCCAAGATCTGGATGCTTGCTTAAGTCCATAAATGGACCTCCTAAGCCTGCATTCCTTGTGCTCTTGGCCCTTGGCAATGAAGCCCTCTGGTTGCTGCATAAAGATGGTCTCCTCAAGACTTCCATTAAGGAAAGCTGTCTTGACGTCCATCTGCCAAATCTCATAATCCATATGAGCAGCTATGGCCAAGAGAATCCAGATCGACTTAAGCATAGCTACCGGGGAAAAGGTCTCCTCACAATCGATCCCTTCTTTCTGAGTATACCCCTTCGCCACAAGCCTAGCCTTGAAGGTCTCAACCCTCCCGTCAGATCCTCTCTTTCGCTTGTAGACCCATTTGCACCCAATAGGCCTAAACCCATCAGGAAGGTCTACCAGCTCCCATACTTGATTTGAGTCCATAGAACCCATCTCAGCAATCATCGCTCTCTGCAAAGAATCTGTATCTTTATCCTGGAGAGCCTCATTGTAGTTAACTGAGTCTGGTTCATGAGCACCAGGGATAAAGTCCGAAGACTCACCCAAACCCATGTACCTCTCGGGCTGTCTCACAACCCTCCCACTATGATGAGGCGCAGCCTGTGTAAGAGCATCATATGTGATAGTGTGTGCAGTCTCTTGTGGTGTGTCTTCCTGTACGTGTGCATCTGGAATAGTGGACTGACTTCTAAGCTCTTCCAATACTACCTTGCTGCTTGACTTGTGATCTAAAATATAGTCCTCCTCAAGAAATCTGGCATTGGTGCTTACCACCACCTTCTGATCCTGAGGACTATAAAATGAACCACCTCTCGTTCCTTTGGGGTAGCCTACAAACAGCATAACCTTAGATCTCGCCTCTAACTTGGCTGCATCTGCCTCGAGCACATGTGCTGGACAACCCCAAATCCTGAGATGTCTCAGACTAGGCTTGCACCCACTCCACAACTCTTCTGGGGTCGTAGGCACAGACTTAGATGGCACAAGGTTGAGGATAAAACATGCTGTATCTAAGGCATAACCCCAAAACGAGGTAGGCAACTCACTATAACTCATCATCGATCTAACCATCTCCATAAGAGTCCTGTTCCTCCTCTCTGCTACACCATTCTGCTGGGGTGTGCCAGGTGCAGACAACTGGGTCTGAATACCCTCCTCTGACAAATAGGTCCTAAATTCACTAGAGAGGTATTCGCCACCGCGATCAGACCGCAGTGACTTGATACTCTTACCCAGATGGTTCTCCACCTCTGCCTTGAATTCTCTGAACTTGCCAAAGCATTCAGACTTGTGGCGCATCAGGTATATGTATCCATATATAGAGTAATCATCCGTGAAAGTCACGAAATACTCATAACCACCTCTAGCCTGAACTAACATAGGCCCACACACGTCAGAATGAATCAGCTCTAAAACCTCCTTGGCCCTATACCCCTTCGCCTTAAAAGGCCTCTTGGTCATTTTACCCTCCAAGCAGGACTCACAGGTCGAATAACTGTCAATATCTAGCAAGTCCAAAGACCCACTCTTGACCAACCTTTGAATCCTACTAAGGTTGATATGACCTAGTCTCAGGTGCCAAAGATAAGTCTGATTCAAAGGGGAAGATTCCTTTCTCTTATTATGATTCGGTGATGAGTTACTAGTTTCTGTGTTTTGCATAACTGGGGAGTAAGTCTTGATTAAAAACAGATTGTCAACCAATGTACCGGAACATATAAGTTTCTGGCATTTTCTTATAAAAACCGAACCGTCAGAAAATACACACTTATAACCATCCAAAACAAGTTTCGAAACCGAAAGCAAGTTCTTTCGAAAACTAGGTACATAAAGACAATCCTTTAAAAGTAAAATAGAGTCTGGAAAATAAAGACTAATCACTCCCACTGTAGCCACAGAAACTCTAGTAGTATCCCCAAGGTAGACCTGCAACTCTCCCTCTCTAAGCAGCCGGGTCACTTGGAACCCCTGCAAAGAATTACAAACGTGATCAGTGGCTCCTGAATCCACACACCAAGTATCCGTGGGAATCGCCGCTAAACACGTCTCAGTGACTAGGGAGAATTTACACATACCTCGAGGCTTTGGGCAGTCCTTCTTCCAATGTCCTGCTTTGCCACATCTGAAGCACTTTCCTCTCGGCTTCTGCTTCTTGGCAATGTCTGCCTTGGGTCGATGACTGGCTCCTACTTTCTGGCCTCCCTTCCTCTTTTACTTCCTGGCTTTGGGCCCAGCAGAGGAACCTGAGGGACCAACAGTAGCCAAGACTTGCTTCTTCTCAGCGAAGAGGCTTTCAGTAGACACCAATGCAGTCATGAGCTCAGAAAGTGAATATGAAAGATTCCCCATATTATAGTTCAATCGAAACTGCTCAAAACTGGGAGGCAAGCTCTGAAGGATGATATCGACCTGGGTTTCCCCATCAATCTCACCTCCCAATACCTCAATCTCATTGATGCAACCAATCATCTCCAGTACGTGATCTCTCACTGAAGTGCCCTCAGCCATCTTGGCATTCATGAGTTTCCTCATAGCTGACTGCCTGGCTGTCCTGCCCTGATGACCAAACATCTCCCTGAGGTTGAGCATCATATCGTAGGCTGAGTGTCAGGCCCCGAAAGCACCTGATTTCCTAAACTCGCAACAAAGCATGATGAAGCTAATTTAACTAATTACAATCTACAAAATTAGCTTTTAACGAACTATTACATTTAAGTATTTTCAAAGCTTATGACATCCCGACCACTCCCAAGCTTCTCCTAGGCTTGTCTCCGATAAACTCCTACCTGGATCACATTCAAAAAGAAAAATGGACATAAGTATGCAAAATCGCATACCTAGTGAGGGTCACCTCCTGGACCCAACAGTATAATTGAAAAACAACAAACAGAAGAACAACCTACAACAACAGTCATGTATTCTAACGTGCCCAAATAACATGCCAATGTTATAACAAATAACCACATAATGCGCATACAAAAATAACCAACAAACCTGGATCTGTACCAACCAACGGTAACGGGCATCCCACCCGTTATCAACCGAGCCACCAATATCCGCCGAGCCACCAAAGGTACCCCGGGCCATACCTGTCCTATGTACTAGGCCTCAATCCTGCCCCTACCTAGTAGGCCGGCATGGAAAGGGCGGGGCCCCCAAAAGATGCAAACACAACCATGACGCTTAAATAAATCATACAACAATTAGTACAAATAATTATACGGTCGTGCCATAGACTCTACAGAAATTTCAGCATCATAACGACTGTAACCACAACAAAACCAAATAACCAAACAGCATAGAATCATTCAAAAACAGCCACAGAATCAACCAACAACACAACGTAATATACATAACTGAAACCTATGTGCCGACAAGGCCATAATATTCTATACAGAATATAAACCAAACACAAGCATACGAAAAACTTTGCATGTAATCCAGGTCCATCCTAGGTTACGCCTGTATGTCCATAGAACATACCGGTGTACTCCTAGTCAGGACAACAAGCACAACTAAGGGGGAGACACTCACCTTATCGCATTTTACCTATCGAACTTCAATTGACACGAAAATGCCAACCATCACCTTATTACGAGCTTCTCCTATTAAAAATAACATACACGAAACACTACTCAATTTCTCATATAAAGATGATATTTATATGCATATGTCCTAAGATTCTTTAAATGAAAACTAACCTAATCCTATTCCAATTTGTGTCTTAAAACCAATTCTACGATTGAAGGGAATAAGATTCCACAAGGGTCGCGAACCAAGTCGATTCTCACGTTCTTTCAGTCCTAGGTTAGTTATGAGGCAAATGGAAGTTCTATTTAGGTTTTCTTCAATAATTGGGTATCACCAACTTAAATGCCTAAAGCTCACTTCTACATTATGCATAAAATAATCTCCAAAGTCCAAAGGTATAAATCTAAGAATATATGTTATACTCCCAACTTCTCTTAAATTAACCTTTCCATTGTCTATAAAGTATTACTACAAGTTTTAGTCATTGACATTACCATGTGACATTCAAGGATTAATTTATAGTTTATGATTGACTCTCTCAAGGGAAAACCTACTATAACTTAGTCCTCAAACTACAACTCATCCTTGAACACATTATCTAAACATGCATGCACAAAAAAATACCTAATGAGACTTATTTTAAACACTAGAAACACATGGATAAATATAATTAAAACTTTAATAAGTTTGTCTTACTTAAAAGTACTAAAGCACCAACTTTACCTAATAGTGGTAGCAGGGTTAGGAATAATTCCGGAAACAAAGCTGGGACCTAAAGGAGAAGGTTCTGGTTGGCGAATGGAGGAAAGAGGGACGGCGGCGGCGGTCCGGTGGCGACAGTGGCGGTCTGGTGGCGGCGTGACTTTTCCGATCATCAAAATGCAAAACCTTTTGGTGGGTTTTGAAGCTCTAAGAGACATGAGTCCATGCAAAGCAGTGGGTGATCAAAACGAGGCCGGAGAAGGTCAATTCGGGGCGGCGAGGCCTGAGCAGGGAGAGAGAAAAACGAGGGAGAAAGCAGTTTTTAAGGAATGGGCTTTGTTCCCTAGAGTGTGGGGATTCTTTTCGTGGGTTCAGGTCGCTGAGGATAAGGCTGGGTGGCCGGAAATGGGCCGTCTCCATGGCGGGTGAAGGTGGAGTCCGGCGGCAGGGGGAGAAAGAAAACGCGAGAGGAAGAGGAAAATGAAGGCTGGGTTTTGTTCCTGGCATGAAGAGGATTATTTTTGTGAGGATGGGCGAACGAAATGAAGTTCTGAACGGCCGGGAAGGGGCAGCGGTGAGTGGTCCGTTGGTGAGGAATCCGGCGGAAGTGAAGGGAGGAAGAAGGAAGAAGGAAGAAAAGAGAAATAAAAAGGAAAGTTAGGCTCAACCTTTAGGAATTTGCATTTTTAGTCCCTAAACTACCAAGGTCTTCTTAATTTAAGTCTACAATTATTATTTTCTCCAATTACACCCTTATCTTACCATTTTAGCGTAATTAAATCATTCTATAAGTTATTCCACTAATTTAATTATTAATTTTCTATTTGACTAATTATTTAAGTCATATTCATTTATATTTTGACCTATTTGACTAATTTACGAACTTGAGTCTTCTAATTTTCCTTGAAGACTTCTCCTATTTTTCGGGGATGTTACACTGAGGTCATCAACTGATGCTGGTGCTGTAGTACACTCGACATAGAAGCCAAGATGTAGCACCTGGTCATCTCATCAGCTTTCTGCCACCTCGTATATGGCTCTCGCTGCTCAGGTGTGGCATCCTCACTGGGCTTAGGGGGGCACTCCTCAGTGAGCACATACTTATAACCCTCAGTGGTTAGGACAATGTCCAGGTTTCGTTTCCAATCAATGTAATTAGGACCGGTGAGTTTGTTTTGGTTCAGAATGACAGCTAGCGGGTTGAACGACATATCAACTGAAAATAATGAAAAAAAAAATGTCTCAGTATACTTTTTGAAAATATTGAAAAATCCTCAGAAAAGAAATATAATCTTCTACCTACATCTCTCCCACCGAGATTAACGCAGGTCACGATGGGTGAACATCTACGCCAACCCACATTCGTTCGAGAAGGACCGAAGTCCATTAATCTCATTATCTGACCAACGATCTTATGATGAATGAAATTAATAGTCGATAATTTTAGCCATACACGTAAATAGCGTTACCTCGATGGGAGGGATACTATAAACAGTACACTAAGTGTATGCCATTACGTGACTTCTAAGTTTGTTACTTAGGGTACTAATGCGCCTCGGATGGCGAGGGTGTCGCAACTTTTCCCAATTAAACGCACTATAGTCATCCCTTTAGAATTCATTCCAGAGATATCTGTGATTGAAAACTCATCCGATAGGGAGGAAGGTCTAAGCCAGCACGCAAGTTTAACCACATCGCCAATGAACCCGTAATGGAGGCCATGGGGCTATTAACCAACCCGCTCCCACTTAGATTTTTAAAATAATTTCAATTTGCCCTGGTTTTCTCGATTTTCTATTTCGGTTTTCTACGTAATTAGGAATCACCCAAAAATTACGATAAACCAAAATCCGTTTTCTCAGTTTTCTACGTAATTAGGAATCACCCAAAATTATGATAAACCAAAACCCCACGTAATTAGGAATCACCCAAAATTACGATTAAACCAAAACCTGCGAATGTAATTAAGTTTGAGGATTTTTACGTTTTAACATGCAATATCTTAACTATGGATATTCGCACCCATAAAACCGTTGGAGTTTTAATATGCGAATAATATACCTTAGTTAATTGCACATTACCTTTTTGAAAAAACTTTTGGTTTGAATTTCGTTCATGCAAAATAAAACGAAAATCACACAATCAACGAAAAAATCATAAATATGGGAAATTAAATAAAATAAAATTTCCCGACTATTATGGCCTTCTCTATCGTTGATTCCTTGACGCCTCGGTGACACTTCCCTTCGTGTCGCTCCCACTCGTTATTTGGATTCCTCTCGATTCGCCCGAGTTTTCTTGGTTTACTCCGTAATTAGGAATCACCCAAAATTACAATAAACCAAAACCCGAATATAAGTTACCCAAAATAACGTCTTCGTCATAGTACAAAAATTCCTATATACAAAGGCGTTTTTCTAGGAATTTAAAGACGACATGATTAGATCAAATCCTATTACAAGATTTTTCTAATCCTACACGGCTTCCAGCTCGTGGTTATTACTATTACAAAAATTTCCATTCAAAAATAAAACAAGCCCGAACATGTCCCAGAATCGGAATCTTTCGACCAAGCTCAGGCTCAAATTAGTTTACCCATGAACGGATCTAGGCTTATTTTAATTTATTAATCGGGACACAAAAAATCGAATCTTTAATAAAAACGGAACTTAAAGATTATACCTTTTGTAGCGAAGTCCCTCGCTTAAAGAAAACCCTCTTTTCTTAGCTGTGATTTCCACAAGAAGTTCGAAGAATTCTCCAATACAAACTCCGAGATAATGTGGGCTATCTTCTACGGAGTTACCCACGAGCAATCGAAGAAAACCCAGAAACTTGCTTCGCAAGAAAACTCAAAAAACTGCCCAAAGCTGCTGCCTTTCTTAAACCGCCAACCGCCCACTGCCCGATCTCTAATCCGACCGACCTGCTGTTCTTTTCCCTGGCCACGATCTGCGCCACCGTCCTCACGGATCACCAACCGAAGAAGAGATCAACGTGAAGGACAGCAGGATCAAGCGCCCCAGGTTGAAGAACAGCCGCTGCTGCGCAAAGAAAACTACGCGGGTTTCCTGCTGCGCTAAATAAAAAACGCGCGAGAGAATATCCAAAAAACTGGGCGGGCGATCGGCTGTTCAAGGCTAGATAATCTGCTGCAACTATTAGAAATCCGGTGGGCTGAGTTTCTAATCGAAGAAGAAAGCTATCTTGGTCGACTTCGAGGGAAAACTTGATGAGGAAGACACGTTCTCTCTCTAGACCAAACTTTCTCTTTCTAGCCTAACTTGGCTGCCAAGTTTCTTAGGGTTTTTGGCTGCCCATTATGTTGTATTTATAGGAGCTTCTAAGGAGACCTAATGGGCTCTCGAGTTAGGCCTTAAAATTTGACTTTCGTTGACCGCTAAGTCTTCCCGACTAATCAACTCCAATCGAACCTTTTAAATTAATTTATTTAATCCACTTTCTTAATTTAATTTAATCAAACCCTTAGAATTAATTAATTCAAAATAGAATTAATTTCTAAATTCACTTCGTCGGTCAAATATTAATTAAACCCTTCGGATTAATTAATTTACCTTGTCGATTAGTCAAACGCATAATCGGTCGTACCACTAACGGACCAATTATGGAACTACCGCTCGAAAATGACTTTACATCGCGCCATTATTATTTCTTCTATCTCCCCACATTAAAGATATAGTGCTTGTCGATTTATCAATTTACTGACAAATTAATTCACCGACTTCTTGGTTTCCGAGATTAGTACCACTCGACCTTTTACTATACCGAACATAAAGTTCACTGGCCAGGTTTAGTATAATAACCTTACGAGTTCATCTCGGGAACACCATCAACCCGGCGAACCGGTACGTGGATTCCTCCGACCAGCAACGGCACGCAAGAAGCTAAACACCGCATACCCAACATACCGAGGTATTGGCCTCAATTGACCTCACTCTTTGGCAAATCAAAGCACACGACACCCAACCCTCACGCCCGTCCCAATCTCGGGATTGAGAGACGGAATACTAGGACCGAATTGACTACGCCGATCAGTACAAGTCAATTCTATCCAAACTGGTCGTGCTCAATATGCCCCGGGCATATCTGTGTGATTTAAACTAGTCTAGATAAACCAATTTCCAAACCACACAATAACCTATTCCGATAGTATGTTCAGACTATCTCGGTTACGAGCATACTTTTTATATATCAATACATTAACCAATAACGGTATCTACTGTGTTTGTCGACACCCCGTTATCTAGTTCTATGATATAAAGGAACAGATTTATACTGAAACAAAATGATATGTCATCTGTGGATATTAGTTTTTGATACAAGCCATAGCTTCTCTGTATTCAAAACTAACAGTCCAGCCTCTCCCAAATCCTTCATATCGAATTGCATGGATAGCCATGTATTTACGTCTGACAACATCTTCTTACTGTTGTCAATAAGAAGGATGTCATCTACGTAAAGTAAAAGGAACACCACCATATCACCATCACGCCTGCGATAAACGCACTGCTCATCCGGACACTGAGTGAATCCATAGGACTGGATAACCTCATCAAAATGGATGTTCCAAGATTTGGATGCTTGCTTAAGTCCAAAAATGGACCTCCTAAGCCTGCATACCTTGTGCTCTTGGCCTTTAACAATGAAGCCCTCTGGTTACTGCATAAAGATGGTCTCTTCAAGACTTCCATTAAGGAAAGCTGTCTTGACGTCCATCTGCCAAATCTCATAATCCATATGAGCAGGTATGGCCAAGAGATTCCGGATTGACTTAAGCATAGCCACTGGGAAAAAGGTCTCCTCATAATCGATCCCTTCTTTATGAGTATACCCCTTCGCCACAAGCCTGGCCTTGAAGGTCTCAACCCTCCCGTCAGATCCTTTCTTTCGCTTGTAAACCCATTTGCACCCAATAGGCCTAAACCCATCATGAAGGTCTACCAGCTCCCAGAATTGATTTAAGTCCATAGAACCCATCTCAGCAATCATCGCTCTCTGCCAAAAATCTGCATCTTTATCCTGGAGAGCCTCATTGTAGTTAACTGGGTCCGGTTCATGAGCACCTGGGATAAAGTCTGAAGACTCACCCAAACCCATGTACCACTCGGGCTGTCTGACAACCCTCCCACTACAACGAGGCGCAGCCTATGTAAGAGCATCATCTATGATAGTGTGTGCAGTCTCTTGTGGTGTGTCTTCCTGTACTTGTGCATCTGGAATAATGGACTGACTTCTAAGCTCTTCCAATACTACCTTGCTGCTTGACTTTTGATCTAAAATATAGTCCTCCTCAAGAAATCTGGCATTAGTGCTGATCACAACCTTCTGATCCTGAGGACTATAAAATAACCACCTCTCGTTCCTTTGGGGTAGCCTATAAACAGCATAGCCTTGGATCTCGCCTCTAACTTGCCTGCATCTGCCTCAAGCACATATGCTGGACAACCCCATATTTTGAGATGTCTCAGACTAGGCTTTCGCCCATTCCACAGCTCTGATGGGGTCGAAGGCACAGACTTAGCATGTTGTCTCCAAGGCATGACCCCAAAACGAGATAGGCAATTCATTGTAACTCATCTCGATCTAACCATCTCCACAAGAGTCCTGTTCCTCCTCTCTGCTACACCATTCTACTGGGGTGTGCAAGGTGCAGACAACTGGGTTTGAATACCATCCTCTGGCAAATAGGATCTAAATTCACTATAGAGGTATTCGCCACCGCGATCAGATCGCAAGGCCTTGATACTCTTATCCAGATGGTTCTCCACTTCTGCCTTGAATTCTCTGAACTTGCCAAAGCATTCAGACTTGTGGCGCATCAGGTATATGTATCCATATCTAGAGCAATCATTCGTGAAAGTCACGAAATACTCATAACCACCTCTAGCCTGAACTGACATAGGCCCACACACGTCAGAATGAATCAGCTCTAAAACCTCCTTGGGGCTATACCCCTTTGCCTTAAAAGGCCTCTTAGTCATTTTACCCTCCAAGCAGGACTCACAGGTCGAATAGCTGTCAATATCTAGTAAATCCAAAGACCCACTCTTGACCAACCTTTGAATCCTACTAAGCTTGATGTGACCTAGTCTCAGGTGCCAAAGATAAGTCTGATTCAAAGGGGAAGACTCTTTTCTCTTATTATGATTCGGTGATGAGCTACTAGTTTCTGTGTTTTGCATTACTGGGGAGTATGTCTTAATTAAAAACAAATTGTCAACAAATGTACCGAAACATATAAGTTTCTGGCCTCTTTCTAATAAATATAGATCTATCAGAAAAAACACACTTATAACCATCCAAAACAAGTTTAGAAACTGAAAGTAAGTTTTTGCGAAAACTGGGTACATAAAGACAATCTCTCAACAATAAAGTAGAGTCTGAAAAATAAAGACAAATAACTCCCACTGCAGCAATAGAAAGTCTGGTAGAATCCCCAAGGTAGACCTGCAACTCTCCCTCTCTAAGCAGTCGGGTCACTTGGAACCCCTCGAGGCTTTGGGAAGTCCTTCTTCCAATGTCCCGCTTTGCCACATCTAAATCATTTGCCTTTCGGCTTCTGCTTCTTGGCAATGCCCACCTTGGGTCCATGATTAGCTCCTGCTTTCTGGCCTCTCTTCCTTCTTTGCATCCTGGCTTTAGGCCCAACAGAGGAACCTGAGGGACCAACAGTAGCCAAGGCTTGCTTCTTCTCTACGAATAGGCTCTCAGCAGACACAATGCAGTCATGAGCTCGGAAAGTGAATATGAGAGATTCCCCATATTATAGTTCAACTGAAACTGCTAAAAACTGGGAGGCAAGTTCTGGAGAATGATATCGACCTGGGTTTCCCCATCAATGTCACCTCCCAATACCTCGATCTCATTGATGCAACTCATTATGCCCAACACGTGGTCTCCCACTGAAGTGCCCTCAACCATCCTAGCATTCATGAGTTTCCTCATAGCTGACTGTCTGGTTGCTCTGCTTAGGGGAACACTACTCAGTAAGCACGTACTTGTAACCCTCAGCGGTAAGAACAATGTCCAGGTTACATTTCCAGTCAATATAGTTTGGACCCGTGAGTTTGTTTTGGTTCAAAATGACAGCTAGCGGGTTGAACGACATATCATAACCGAAAAATAAACAATTCAAGTTTCAGTATACTTTTTCGAAAATATTGAAAATCCTCCAAAAAACTATATAATCTTCTACCGACATCTCTCACACCGGGATTAACGCATGTCACGATGGGTGAACGTCTACGCTAACCCACATTCGTTCGAGAAGAATCGAAGTTCATTAATTTCATTATCTGACCAACGATCTTATGATCAATGAAATTAATAGTCCATAATTTTAGCCGTATCCGAAAATAGCGTAACCTCGATGGGAGGAATACTAAAAACGGTACACTAAGTGTATGCCATTACGTGACTTCTAAGTTTGTTACTTAGGATACTAATGCACCTCGGACGGCGAGGGTGTCGTAACTTTCTCCAATTAAACTTACTATAGTCATCCCTTTAGAAATTCATTCCGGTGATATCTGTGATTGAAAACTCATCCGATAGGGAGGAAGGTCTAAGCCAGCACGCAAGTTTAACCACATCACCAATGAACCCGTAATGGAGGCTATGGGGATATTAACCAACCCGCTCCCACTTAGATTTTTAAGTTTGAGGATTTTTACGTTTTAACATGCAATATCTTAACTATGGATATTCACACCCATAAAACCGTTGGAGTTTTAATATGCGAATAATCTACCTTAGTTAATTGCACATTACCTTTTAAAAACATTTTGGTTTGGTTTTTGTTCATGCAAAATAAAACAAAAATCACACAATCAACGAAAAGACATAAATACGAGAAATTAAACAAATAAAATTTCTAGACTATTATGGCCTTCTCTATCGTTGATTCTTTGACGCCTCTGTGACACGTCCCGTCATGTCGCTCCCACTCGTTATTTGGATTTCTCTCGATTCGCCCGGGTTTTCTCGGTTTACTACGTAATTAGGAATCACCCAAAATTATGAGAAACCAAAACCCGCGAATATAAGTTACCCAAAATAACGTCTTCGTCATAATACATAAATTCCTATATACGAAGGCATTTTTCTAGGAATTTAAAGATGACATGATTAGATCAAATCCAACTACAAGATTTTTCTAATCCTACATGGCTTCCAGCTCGTGGTTATTACTATTACAGACATTTCCATTCAAAAACAATACAAGCCCGAACATGTTCCGGGGCTTATGAATGAAAAATAAATTTCTACCATAATAGCTGGGAAACCAATAACCACCTGTTTAAGCATTTTGACAAAAATAATAATGCCAAAATAAAGCCGTGTAATAAATCAAACAAGTATAAGACAGAAACCAATGCTCTGATACCAATTTGAAGGAAAACTGAACAAGCCCGGGCTAAATCGAAAACCTCACTTTCGTGTAATGCATTCCAGAATCGGAAGCTTTCGACCAAGCTCAGGCTCAAATTAGTTTACCCATGAACGGATCTTAGCTTATACTTATTTAATTTATTAATCGGGACACAAAAAATTAAATCTTTAATTAAAGCGGAATTTAAAGATTCTACCTTTTGTAGCGAAGTCCCTTGCCTAACGAAAAAATCCAATCTTTGTTGTGATTCCAATAGAAATCCAAAAGATATCTCCGTAGAAACTTTGAATATTGCATGGGCAATAATCTATCGAAGTCTACTTGCTTAGCCCACGAAAACCCACGAAGAAATCTTTCAAATCGGATTCAAAACACTCTCAAAATCTGATCAAAAACCCATAAACTGCTCAGCCTCTTGCTTGAAAACTGCTACTGCCACAATTTATAAAACCCACAAGAAAACCGCTAGTACCCAGCCCTTTGTCCCGCCGTGATCTAGACAAGGAGAAGCAGCGGATCACCAATCGATAGAAAGAGATCAATGCTGCCTCTTCTCAAATCAAACACACGGAACTAAAGCTGAAGACTAGCAGCAGAAAAATCTGACCGTGGCTATCCAAGCTTGTACGCTACTGCCCGGAAAAAATCCCAGCGAAGATCGCTGCTATCAGGGGAAGAAAAACAGCAAGAATCTGGCGAGCTTAGATGAATAATCAACTAAAGGCTTGATCTTTGAGAGGAATCCAATTCGAGGAGCAAGAAATCTAGTTCGTTTCTGAAAGAAAACTTCAAAGGGAAAAAGTTCTCTCTCTAGAACTTTCTTACTCTAAATTGGGCAAGACTTGTCTTGCAAGATTTCTTAGCTTTCTTTGGTCTCAAGTTATTCTATTTATAGGAGCTCTAATGAAGACCTAATGAGCTCTCGAGTTGGGCCTTTTAATTTGATTTTCGTTGACCGCTAAGTCTTTCCCGACTAATCAACTCCAATCGACCCATTAGAATTAATTTCTTAATCTACTTCGTTAATTTAATTTAATCGAACCCTTAGAATTAATTAATTCAAATAGAATTAATTTCTTAATTCACTTTGTCGATTAAATATTAATTAAACCTTTTGGATTAATTAATTCACCTTGTCGATTAGTCAAATACATAATTAGTCGTGCCACTATCGGACCAATTATGGAACTACCGCTCGAAAATGACTTTACATCGGGCATTTATATTTTATTCTATCTCCCCACATTAAAGATCTAGTGCTCGTTGGTTTATCAATTTACTAACAAATTAATTCACCGACTTCTTGATATCCGAGATTAGTACCACTCGTCCTTTTATTATACCGAACATAAAGTTCTCCGACTGGGTTTAGTATAATATACTTTACGAGCTCATCTCGGGAGCACCATCAACCCGACGAACTGGTACGTGGATTCCTCTGACTAGCAATGGCACGTAAGAAGCTAAACACCGCATACCCAACCTACTGAGGTATAGGCCTCAATTGACCGCACTCTTTGGCAAATCAAAGCATACGATATCCAACTCTCACGCCCATCCCAATCTCGGAATTGAGAGACGGAATACTAGGACCGAATTGACTACGCCGATCAGTATAAGTCAATTATATCCAAACTGGTCGTGCTCAATATATCCCGGGCATATCCGTGTGATTTAAACTAGTTTAGATAAACTAATTTCCAAACCACACAATAACCTATACCGATAGTATGTTCAGACTATCTCGGTTACGAGCATACTTCTAATATATCAATACTTTAACCAATAACGGTATCTACTGTGTCTTTCCACACCCCATTTTCTAGTTCTATGATATAAAGGAACAAATTTATACCGAAACAAAATGATATGTCAACTGTGGATATTAGTTTTTGATACAAGCCATAGCTTTTTTGTATTCAAAACTAACATATGGTGCATCCTGCATTGATCAATCTAGTAATGAATGAGGCAAACATGCATATGTCATTGGTAGACATGATAGTACATGCCCTGAAATATCACAGATATCTGAGAGAACTGCTGGCAAAGAAAAGTAAATTCACCTTGGAAAGCATGAAAAAACCTGTGAGGGTAGACAATGTCCAATAGTATAAACTTCCGTTGAAATTGGAAGATCCATGAATGTGTACTGTCCCTTGTAAAATTGGAATTCAAAGCTTTGAATAGGCATTGTGTGATCATGTAGCAGGGGTGAATCTGATACCTAATAAGACAGTTGAATCATGTGGAATAATTAATGATTTGAAGCCTACTAAAATCACTTTGCTAATGGCCGACCGCTCTAAGGTGAAACCCAAAGGGATAGTTGAGAATGAAATGGTAAAAATTAATCAAGTCATCATCCCTGTGGACTTTGTAGTGATTGATGTGGAGGAAGATTCAGAGGTTCCTATAATTCTAGGTAGACCATTATTGGCTATTGGAGACACTACTCTTAAGATTAAGGATGAAATGATCACCTTTGATGTATGTGGATCGAAATCTAGTTTTAAGATAGAGGAGTCCACTAAAAGCACATATGAAGATGTAATAGGATTGCTGTAAATGTTCAAGATTAGAATTTAGAACCAGGAAGGGAAAATAAGGTTAAGAGTGAACTAGTTAGATTAGAATGGAGGGAGGATCAGTCAACCGAGGGAGTTGAGGATAACCATGTGGGAAAAAAGTTGGATTCAAAATACGGGGAACAATAAGAATGAGAAAAGAAGGGAAAACAAAAAAGAGTCAACGAGGCAGCTAGTAATTGGAAGAAGCTGGGTAATGCTATCAGGAATCAGTTATGCAGTTTTCAAATTGCATAGAAGATCATAGAGTTTTTAAAGGATTTTTAATTGAACACAACGTATTCTTTTGGCCAGGCCTGAGGCATAATAGGAGTGCTACTGGGAGGCAACCCATGCACAAGTTTTATTTTCTTTTTTTATCTACTTTTCATTAGACAGTTTGTCATTTTTTCGCTGATGACTTTAATCATGCAGTAACATTTTAGATGGTTGACAGAAGAACGGTTTGAAAGCATCAGAGTAGGTCTGGAAAAAAAAAGAGATAAAAGAGAATCAACAAAACAGGGGGTTCTACTGTGCTTTTTAATTGTTCTTTTAATCTGGCATATATTGATAGATTTTGATAAGGACATGGTCGGACTAACCATAACTTACAGTATTCATTGAGGACATTGAACTCCTTAGTGTGGGGAGGGTTGTACAATGTAGTAAATGAATTTCTATTTCAATGACAAGTTGTTTGGGGTATTCTGGTGCTTGATATTGTTATAAATTGACTCTTCTTACGCCTCCAGGTAAGTATTTTTGAACCACTGGTCTTGAAGCTAATCCAGTGCTTGAAATTTTGTAATACTCCAGTGATGTTTTTCTGATACTATTTTGCAAATTCTAAGCATCACTTTTTCAGCAAGTAGTGGATGTTTTATACATTGGATCTCTTCGAATTAAATGATGATGTTTATGAAAAAATTGATAAAGTACTTGCTAGTTTGAAGTATTGATCATAATTCTTATGAGTGAGCATTTGAGCCTATAATAAGTATTCTTTTGCTTGCTTTTTCATTTGATAGTGTTTATAACTTGTGTTAGATTGGGAATCCATAATTTGAGATAGTATGCATATTGCTTGTTGATTCTGAGCATGAGTTGTTAAAATGAAATATGCATTAGAAACCTTTTCTCTTTATTTTGGCCAGCCAAGACAGATACAACCCTTAGAACTACCCAAGTTGAGCTATAAGCCTTATTTTTGCTAACCAACGCCAATAGCCCATCCTCCCTAATTTTGTCCATCTTCGCTCCTGTTCTAACCCCCAAGGTGCTTAATTCTAATTCTAGTATATTAAATGTCAGTAAAATGGATTCCTAAGGATTTAAGGCAGAAAGCAGTAAATAGTATAATCAATAAAAAGGAATAAGTGAGGGATCTTTAAGCCCCGAAGCTCGTATTTTTTAAAAAAAAAAATCCTACCTTATGAGGAAGTGAGGGATGTTTAAGCCTTGTACCCTTAGCTTATAGTAGGATCCAAAGTCAATAAATAAATACAAACTGGAATCGGGTTAAGTACTAAGGGTTATAGCTCCAGTCTTCCAGTTTTGACTTTCTTCTGACCTTAAACCTTAAACCTTAGCTAAAGACCTATTGATTAATGCCTTGTGTCCAGGATTAATGTGAGGGCGTGATCCTTTCTCAAGCCTATGGATGCATCAGTTTTACACAAGTGTGATAGTTTCCATAAATGTAAATAGGACCTGAAAAGAGGGCAACTTTCTTGGACTAAATAGTAAGAGTACTTGAATCAGGAAATGCTTGAACCAATTGGTTCACTTGTATCTGAATTCTCATGTGATGATTGAACCAGTGTATGGATGTGTACTACTTGCCTTATTTTAACTCTGGTTTTTAGGAACATTAAAACACTGGAATGGGAATTGCAATTAGCTATGTTAAATGACATGCAAGACTTTAGTGTGGATGAGTGATGTAACCCAAAATTACATCAATTTTCATGGCATTTTCCACTGTAATTTATTACATTTAGAAAGAATTTTGATCACTCTTGTGTACTTTTTAAGTTTATAATGTGTTTTGTGGGAAATGCAGGCACAGGTTCGGTTCTAGCACTTTTTCACCACAAATAGGGCCATAAATTGCTAAAATGATGAATATAAGCAAGCTGGTCATTACTGGACTCATTTAGTCAACTTGGATATGCATGTGTGGCTGAAAAGACTATTTTACCCTTGCTCTCTTTAGTTATTTGCAACCTTATAATGTTGTAATAGTATATATAGCATAAGAACAAATCTGGATGGCAACTTTTGCTTCATTCTTCTCTCATTTGAGCCGATAGCTTCTTTGTATATTTAGGTAGCTAGGGTTTCCTGTTGAGATGGCAATCTAGCTTAGAACCATGTGGTTCTAAGCAGTTAATAGGGGTTTAATCCCAGATCTATTCAGTCTAGGTGGAATCAGAGCATATGCACTTAATCTGAGCATCTTATAGTTCTTTTCTTCTGCTTGGTAAAAGGCTTTTGCTGTTCTAGGTGTGACAGACCTTAAGCAAGGGTGAACCAGCTGATTTTTGTTATATGTATGCTCTAAGTGTAGTGTATCTGAATTCTTTTGTTTTATTGTATATGTATTTATTTTTGTGGTTTATTTGGGCTTTGCCAATTTTTGGAGGTTTCTTATTGCACTGTTGGAGATTGAATCTCGTTAGTAAGTTTATTAATCTGTTGGCGATTTCCTGTGTGAAGATTGAATCTTTTTAGTAAACTTATTATCTTGTTGGCGGATTCCTTTGTGTAATGTCTGAGATTGAATCTTGTTGGTTAAACAAGCCTAAGGTCCGAAGAGAAATCAAGAAACCGATGTATGATAAACACTAGCAAAAATGAATGAGGTTGAACTACTACCCCAACATCCCATTAATTTATTTTTCTGCATTTGTTTGTTTTTATTTGATCAAATCAAAGTCATTCCATTTCCAACTCTTGCATGTTTACAATTTAATTTGATACACAAGTGTTCAGTGTTCACTATGGATTCGATACCTTTCTCTACTACACGATAGGATTTGTGGTCTAAAGTTTGCCAAAATGGGTTTTATTAGTGTTGTTATTTGAGCACATCAAGCATTAATCATGTCTTTGCTCGTCGTGTCATGTGTGTGCTATCAGATCGATGACCTGGCATCATCGCCACATTTTTAGACATTGAGGAATAGGATAGGTGTTACACGTCACCACAAATTTTGTCTGTGACACGTTCGAAGCAATTTACTGAAGTATCATCGCGGCAGTAGATTGAACAATTTGTGTTGGGAAATGGGTGAAAAGTGTCAACCTAGAAAGTATGAGATAGTTGCTTACATGATGTATGAATACAATTCGGCTGCATAGTAATGGTTGCTGGAAGTTGGTCCACAACAATAGAGTTTGGCACACGACGGACACCATTGATGGGGTAACTTAACCATGAATATGTCTGAAAGTTACAACAGTGCATTGAAAGACATTCTATTTCTTCCAATCAGAGCAATCATTGAGTTCACATTTCAAAAAATTAAAGAGATACATTGATCGGAACATGTAGAGGCTCATAAATGCAACACACTTTCCTCCTCTGTTGTGGGAAATATTCACGAAGTACGATAGATGCACTGGGGGACATATTGTAGAACCATATGACACGTCGAACAAAACTTTCAAGGTTAGTACCTATGTGTGTCCAGATAGTAAAGGAGGAAACATACACACGGTTCATTATGATGTGCGCATATGTACGCGTCATAAGTGGCAAAATTATAGATATACGGGTCACGATGCGTTGACTGTGTGTCGTTATCTTTGTCATAATATATAAAATCTCATTGAGGAATTGCTTACGGTCAGAAATTGGAATCGGTAATTTGGGACCCAGTCCTTCCAAAAGAGAAATGGCAAAGAGACATTTAATTGAAGTTGATTCTCGATTATCAACGATTAATAGTTCATAGTGGTTTGGGAAGGAAATAGAAGTGGAGGTTTCAAATGCAAATAGATCGCCGTGGACGACGACGCCGAGGAGAATGCACGAGGTGTGGTAGTGTAGACCATTGAGCTAGAATGTGTTCTATATCTTATCCAAGATCGGACAGAACAAGGCTAGGTAGAATTTATGACTCAACTGGCATGCTTTGATGTTTTGATGTTCTTATGTTGTATTAGTTAGTTAATGTCTATAATTACTTATTTGATGTTATTAATGTTGTTTTGGTCATGTAATAGGTAGAATAACTTATTTGATGTTCTTATGCTGTATTGGTTAGTTAATGTTGTTTTGGTTTATGTAATAGGTAGAATGACTATTTGATGTTCTTATGTTGTACTGGTTAATGTTTACCTGTTTTGATTATGTAATATGTATAATGACTCATTTGATGTTTTTATATTGTATTGGTTAGTTAATGTTCTTTTGGTTTATGTAATAGGTAGAATGGCTATTTGTTGTTCTTATGTTGTACTTGTTAATGTTTACTTGTTACTTGTTAATGTTTACTTGTTTTGTTTATGTAATAGGTAGAATGATTATTTGATGTTCTTATGATGTATTGGTTAGTTAATGTTGTTTTGGTTTATGCAATTTGTATAATGAATTTAGTGAATGTCTTATAAGATTTAAAAAAATAAAATAAAAATCCAAATTAAGTCAAATTCGGGTTATTATAATCTGAATTTTACTAAATTCAGATTATAATGAAAAACAGACTTCGGATTTTAAAATTTTGAAGTTCCCTTTACATTCTGTCCCTTGGACAGAATGTAAAGGGAACTTCAAATTTTTAAAATCCGAAGTCTGTTTTGGACAGAATGTAAAACCAGTTTCGGATTTTTAAAATCCAAAGCTTGTTTTACATACTGTCCAGGACAAGATTTTAATTTATTCGGATTTTAGAAATCCAAACCTTGAATTTGGATTTCTAAAATCCGAATCTTGGTCGGACTATAAAAACCCGCACCCTCCATTTCTCTTCTTCCCCAATTTCTTCAACCACTCAACGGAAAAAACCCTAATGCACGGTTTCTGACCATTCAACCATCCAATCCACAAAATAAATACTCCAAAACAATGCCCCATAACCCAAGGAACAAAACCATACTGTCCTTGCCTCATTTTGTCGATGTTTTTTCTTTCCTAAATATTTATCGCCCAGCTAACCACCGCCTCGATTCCTCTAATTTCGGCTATCTATTTTGTTGAAAATCACCACCAAAACACTCACCTCACTATCTAGAACAAACCCCCTTAAGTAAATTTATTCCTTTGAAGAAATTCTCTACACTCAAACACCGGAGTTCTCACAGAGTGGTGCTAGCCTATCTGCAGAGAGAGAATTTTGCGAATCATTTTCAATTTTGGTAAAATCGTTTTTCCTCAAAACTGAATTGAGTATCTGAGTCAATATCCCTGGGATATATAAGAGTCGGATACTCAGTTAGTAAATTAAAATATTAACATTAATATTAAATTAATAATATTAATATTATTTTTGTTGACCTGGATTTTTACTAAAACCATGGATCAACCCATTGACCCATGGATCAGGCTGACGGGACAAGAACCTCTATTGCAATTAGGTCCCTTGTTTTGTCAGTCTATCCTAATTGTTCCTAAGTACTTAATTAACTCTTAATTAATACCAAAGAACTTCTCATTAATATTTAATTAAAATATTTAATTAAATATTATTTGTCTAAGTATAACAATTATACTTAGTGCAGACAATTCTGTATCATCGAACCCTCTTATGTACGATCCTGTAGGCTGATTCCAAATTGGAAATGGATAATTAAATCTAATTAATTAATCCATAAGTCATTAGTGGTCTCTAGCAAGACGTAATGACTACCCAATTTAGAACGGAGGGTCGAATGGTGATTCAACACAACCTTCCGAGCATACTACGTACGGTCCTCTACATTGATATCCCGTTTGGCATAAGGCATGAAACCATCATCCTTATTTAGTTAGACGTTCACTTGATCTCTTAGCGACATTGATTCTATTTGAGCTAATGATAACACTTATCATTTCTCGGGCATGGCCATGCACTTCTCAGTTCACTATCAAGTGGCCACGATATCATCTGTCACTTAAGAGTGACTTGTAGTCCGATCACTTCACCTATATATCTTAGCGTGACTCATAGTGTACCCAATCATACCCGTACTTGGCAACCTGTTATGACCCCGTTAGGCGTATGTCAAAGCACACTACAATTCACCTAAGACCATGTAGTAATTTCTGGTCTAAGGATCCCGTACGAGTACTACTCAAAACAATCACCCATGATCTAATTAATTCATGGATTGTTTCTTTTGGCAGATCGATTTCATGAATTCAAATATGCATAAGAATATTATATTCATGAAATTAAATCATCTGATAAATCATCAATCAAATGACAAATGTCTATGTATAGCCCTTAAAATGGCACATACACCAACATGGCGGTCCAGTTTTTGGGATATTTCGAGATCTTTAATAGCAAGTTTCTTTAGGATTTTTCGTGGGTTTTGTGAGTATGACCCGGTAGATAATTGTCCACATGACTTTCGGGTTTTCTTGGAGGCATCCAAAGGATTTCTAGTGGATTTCTTCATCAAAGATTGGATTTTTCTTATTTGCTTAGACACGCTTCAAAGGTACAATCTTTATCTTCCGCTTTAATTAAATCAAACAAGTATAAAGCCAAAACACTCGCTTTGATACCAATTTGAAGAAACAGAACTAGCCCGGACTAAACCAAAAATCTCACTTTCATGCAATGTATTCCATAATCGGAGACTTTTGATTTGGCTTAGGCTAAAATACATTTCCCCTGAATGGATCTAGGCTTATACTAGTTCGATCTATTAAAATGACACGCAAAAAATGAATCTTTAAATTAAAGCGAAAACCTTTAAAGATTATACCTTTGAAGCGTGTCCCTCGTAAATATAGAAAACCCATGAAATCCACTAATGAGTCCCGAGAATAACTCCAAACGATCCCAAATCTGAGTAGGTAAATGTCCACGGGATGGCTAAAGCACAATACAAAGAAATCCAAAGAAACCCACTTTAAGAAAACTCAAAATCTGAAAAACAGATTTAGCGCTGGAAATGATCCTAATATGAAAACCCACTTCAGGAAAGACTTTTGCTTGGAGATCTAGACTTTGGTGAACCCAAAGGAACAAGCCAAAGGATCAGTGCAACAAAAAGATCAAACCCAAAACAAGAACACCAACAAAGAACTATGATCCCCAGAATCGGCATCGAAAATCGCGCCTCACAGTGGCTCGGAGAGAATCACGGCAGACGGCAAGTCCGAGAGAGAAAACGAAGGGCCACTTAGGTTCTCTAGGATCCGAGATTGAGTTCCTCAAAGAATAAATATCAAAAACCGACTTTGAAAGAGAAATCTCAACGAAGGAGATGAAGTTCTCTCTCTATGCTTGACTTTCTCTCTCTAGGGAGGCAACTTTGCCTACAACGTTTCTTATGTCTTCAAATACCTGTCTTAAGCTATTTATAGGAGCTACAAGGGACACCTAGTGGGCTTTTGAGTTGAGCCTTAATGTTTGACTTTCGTTGACCCCTTAGTCTTCCCTAGACTAATCAACTCCAATCGAGTATTTCAAATTAATTTCTTAATTCACTTCGTTAATTAAATTTAATTGAACCCTTAGGAGTATTTCGTATAACCCACTTTGTCAATTAAATATTAATTAAACCTTTAGAAATAATTAATTTACTTTGTCGATTAGTCAAACGCATAATTAGTCGTACCTCTAACGGACCAATTATGGAACTACCACTAAAAAACGAATTTACTTCGCACTCATTTTATTATTGTTCTACTCCCCACATCAAAGATCTAGTGCTCGTCAATTCATCAATTTACTGAAAAATTAATTTTTTGACTTCTTGGTATCCGAGATTAGTACCACTCGACTTTCTTATTATACCGGATGTAAAGTCCACTGGCCAGATTTAGTATAATAAACCTTACAGCTCATCTCGGGAGCACCATCAACCCAGCGAACCGGTACATGGATTCCTTCGACTAACAACGGCACACAAGAAGCTAAACACCGTATACCCAATTTACCGAGATTTAGGCCTCAATTGACCACACCCTTTAGCAAATCAAAGTATATGATAATTAGCTCTCATGCCTGGTCCAATCTAGGGATTAATAGATTAAAATATAAGGATCGAATTAATTACGCCGACCAGTACAAGTTAATTCAATCCAAACTGGTTGTGATCAATATGCCCCGGACACATCTGTATTATTTAATTAGTCTAGATAAACTAATTTCCAAATTACATGATAACCTATAGCGATAGTATGTTCAGACTATCTCAGTTACGAGCATATTTTATATATCAATACTTTAACAAATAATGAGATCTATGTGTCTTTTCACACCTCGTCATCTAGTTCTATGATATAATGGAAAAAATTTAATATTGAAACAAAATGATATGTCAACTTGGTATTAGTTTTTGATACAAGCAAATAGCTTCCTAGTATTCAAAACTAACAATCTCCCACTAATAGTCAAAGTTATGCTCTAAAGTACAAAAACTCTGTTCAACCCACTTTATTACACTGTTGCCATAATGAAAGCTACAAAACACTCTTAAAGCTGACTCTGATGGCTCCCTTAAGAATCTGACTCCCATGCCCTCCACATGTCTCTCAAAGACCTTTGGGGTCAATGCTTTGTGAAAGGATCTGCAAGGTTGTCTCCTGATGCTATCTTGGCCATGGTCACGTCTCCCCTCTTTACGATCTCTCGTATCAGGTGGTACTTGCACTCTATGTGTTTACTCGCCTTGTAAGCTCGTCATTTCCTTGAGTTAGCAACTGCACCATTGTTATCACAATAAATTTTGATAGACCTCGGCAACTCAAGGACCACATCTATGTCTACTAGGAAGCTCCTGAGCCATACAGCTTCTTTTGCTGACTCTGATGTGGCAACGTACTCAGCCTCCATGATGGAGTCTGCCACGTATTTCTGCTTGACACTCTGTCATACTATGGCTCCACCTCCCAGAGTAAACACAAACCCAGAGGTAGACTTACTCTTGTCCATATCACCTTGAAAATCCAAATCTATGTAACTCGATGAAACTAGCTTCTACGCTTGATAAATCAAGATGTGATCTCTCGACCTATGAAAGTACTTGAGAATGCATTTTACTGCCTCCCAATGAACCTTCCCAGGGTTACTCTGATATCTGCTGACCATGCCAACGGTAAAGCAAATATAAGTCCTTGTACATAACATAGCGTACATGAGACTACCCACTGCAGATGCATAGGGTACCGCCTTCATGGCATCTATCTCCTCAACAGTCTTAGGATACATCTCTTTTGATAAATGCACTCCATACCTGAAAGGTAGCAAACCCTTCTGGGAGTTCTGCATGTTAAAACAGGCCAGAATCGTGTCTATGTATGAAGCCTGAGAGAGCGTCAGTGAACGTCTCCTACGATATCGAATGATCTTAATCCCAAGGATATGTCCAGTCTCTCCCAAGTCCTTCATATCAAACTGCCTAGACAACCATGCATTTACGCCTGACAACACCTTCTTTCTATTGCTAATCAGAATGATGTCATGTACTTAAAGTACGAGGAACACCACAAAATTACCATCATGCCTACGGTATACACACTGCTCCTCCGGACACTGAGTGAATCCATAGGACTGGATGATCTCATCAAAAAGGAAGTTCCAAGATCTGGATGCCTGCTTAAGTCCATAAATTGACCTTTTAAGCCTGCATACCTTGTACTCTTGGCCCAGAACAATGAAACCCTCTGGTTGCTGCATAAAGATGGTCTCCTCAAGACTTCCATTGAGGAACGCTGTCTTGACGTCCATCTGCCAAACCTCATAGTCCATATGAGCAGCTATGGCCAAGAGAGTCCGGATCAACTTAAGCATAGCTACCGGGGAAAAGGTCTCATCATAATCGATGCCCTCTTTCTCAGTATACCCTTTCGCCACAAGCCTAGCCTTTAAGGTCTCAACTCTCCCGTCAGATCCTCTCTTTCGCTTGTAGACCCAGTTTCACCCAATAAGCCAAAACCCATCAGGAAGGTCTACCAGCTCCCAGACCTGATTTGAGTCCATAGAACCCATCTCAGTAATCATCGCTCTTTGCCAAGAATCTGCATCTCTATGCTAAAGAGCCTTATTATAGCTAAATGGGTCTGGTTCATTAGCACTAGGGATAAAGTCCGAAGACTCACCCAAACCCATGTACCTCTCAGGATATGTGAAACCCTCTTACTGCGACGGGGCATGACTTGTGTAAGTGCACATCTGTGATAGTGCGTGCAGTACTCTGTGGTGTGTTATCCTGTACAGGTGCATCTGGAATACTGAACTGAACCCTAAGCTCTTTCAATACTATCTTGCTTCTTGGCTTGTGATTTAAAATATAATCCTCCTCTAAAAATCGTGCATTGGTGCTAACCACCACTTTCCAATCCTGAGGACTATAAAATAGACCACCCTTCGTTCCTTTGGGATAGCCTATAAACAGTATAACCTCAGACCTCGCATCTAGCTTGGCTGCATCTGCCTTACGCACATGTGCTGGGCAAACCCAAATTCTGAGATGTCTCATACTGGACTTTCGCCCAGTTCACAACTCTATAGGGGTCAAAGGCACAGACTTAGATGGTACAAGGTTAAGAATATAACATGTTGTCTCAAAGGTATAACCCCAAAATGAATTGGGCAACTTACTATAACTCATCATCGATCTAACCATGTCTATAAGAGTCATGTTCCTTCTCTCTGCTCCACCATTCTGCTGGAGTGTGCCAGGTGAAAAGAACTGGGAATAAATACCCTCCTCTAACAAATGGGCCCTAAATTCACTAGAGAGCTATTCACCACCACGATCAGATCGCAGTGTCTTGATACTCTTACTGTGATCTTTTCCACATCTGCCTTAAACTCTTTAAACTTGTCAAAGCATTCAGACTTATGACGTATTATGTATATGTATCCAAATCTAGAGTAATCATCCGTGAATGTCACGAAATACTCATAACCACCTCTAGCCTGAACTGACATAGGTCCACACAAGTTAGAATGAACCAACTCTAAAACCTCCTTGGCCCTATACCCATTTGCCTTAAAAGGTCTTTTGGTCATTTTACCCTCCAGGTATGACTCACAGGTCAGATAACTGTCAATCTCTAATGAGCCTAATGGCCCATCATGACCAACCTCTGAATCCTACTAAGGTTGATGTGACAAAGTCTTAGGAGCCAAAGATAAGTCTGGTTTGAAGGAAAACTGAACAAGCATTCCAGAATCGGAAGCTTTCGACCAAGCTCAGGCTCAAATTAATTTACCCATGAATGGATCTAGGCTTATACTTATTTAATTTATTAATCGGGACACAAAAGATTCAATCTTTAATAAAAACCAAATCTTTGTTGCGATTCCAATAGAAATCCAATAGATATCTCCGTAGAAACTTCGAATATTGCATGGGCAATAATCTATCGAAGTCTACTTGCTTAGCCCACAAGGAAATCACTCAAATCGGATTCAAAACACTCTCAAAAACTGATCAAAACCCCATAAAGTGCTCAGCCTCTTGCTTGAAAAAACTGCTGCTGCCACGATTTATAAAACCCACAAGAAAATCGCTAGTACCCAGCCCTTTGTCCCACCGTGATCTAGACAAGGAGAAACAGCGGATCACCAATCGATAGAAAGAGATCAACGCTGCCTCTTCTCGAATCAAACGCACGGAACTGAAGCTGAAGACTAGCGGCAGAAAAATCCGACCGTGGCTGTCCTAGCTTGTACGCTACTGCACGGAATATATCCCAGCGAAGATCACTGCTATCCAGGGAAGAAAAACAGCAAGAATCCGGCGAGCTTAGATAAATAATCAACTAAAGGTTTGATCTTTGAGAGGAATCCAATTCAAGCAAGTGAGAAATCTGGTTTGTTTTTGAGAAAGAATTCTTGAAGAAAAATTCTCTCTCTTAAACCTTCTCACTCAAGAAAGCAAGAAAAATTGTCTTGCAAGACTTCCTTAGGTTTTCTTGGGCTTCAAGTCTTCTATTTATAGGAGCTCTATTGGAGACCTAATGTGCTCTCGAGTTAGGCCTTTTAATTTGACTTTCGTTGACCGCTAAGTCTTCCCGACTAATCAACAACAATCGACCCATTTGAATTAATTTATTAAACCCACTTTGTTAATTTAATTTAATCTAACCCTTGGAATTAATTCATTCAAATAGAATTAATTTCTTAATTCACTTTGTCGATTAAATATTAATTAAACCTTTTGGATTAATTAATTGACCTTGTCGATTAGTCAAATACATAATTAGTCGTGCCACTATCTGACCAATTATGGAACTACCGCTCGAAAATGACTTTACATCACGCCATTATATTTTATTCTATTTCCCCACATTAAAGATCTAGTGCTCGTTAGTTTATCAATTTACTGACAACTTAATTCACCGACTTCTTGGTTTCCGAGATTAGTACCACTCGTCCTTTTATTATACCGAACATAAAGTTCACCGGCCGGGTTTAGTATAATAGACTTTACGAGCTCATCTCGGGAGCACCATCAAACCGGCGAACCGGTACGTGGATTCCTCCGACTAGCAACGGCACGTAAGAAGCTAAACACCGCATACCCAACCTACCGAGGTATAGGCCTCAATCGACCGCACTCTTCGGCAAATCAAAGCATACGATATCCAACTCTCACGCCCGTCCCAATCTCGGGATTGAGAGACGGAATACTAGGACCGAATTGACTATGCCGATCAGTATAAGTCAATTCTATCCAAACTGGTCGTGCTCAATATTCCCCGGGTATATCTGTGTGATTTAAACTAGTTTAGATAAACTAATTTCCAAACCACACGATAACCTATGCCGATAGTATGTTCAGACTATCTCGGTTACGAGCATACTTTTAATATATCAATACTTTAACCAATAACGGTATCTACTGTGTCTTTCCACATCCCGTTATCTAGTTCTATGATATAAAGGAACAAATTTATACCAAAACAAAATGATATGTCAACTGTGGATATTAGTTTTTGATACAAGCCATAGTTTTTCTGTATTCAAAACTAACAATCTCCCACTAATACTCAAAGCTATGCTAAGAAGTACAAAAACTGTCCAACCCGCTATTACACTGCTGTCATAATGAAATCTCCAGAACGCCTTTAAGCTCACTCACATGGCTCCCTCAAGAATCTGATTCCCATGCCCTCCACATGTCTCTCAAAGATTTTTGGGGTCAATGGCTTGGTGAAAGGATCTGCAAGGTTGTCATCTGATGCTATCTTTGCCACGATCACGTCTCCCCTCTTTACGATCTCTCGTATCAGGTGGTACTTGCGCTCTATGTGTTTACTCGCCTTATGGGCTCGTGGTTCTCTTGAATTAGCAACTGCACCATTGTTATCACAATAAACTGTGATAGACCTAGGCAACTCAGGAACCACATCTAAGTCCATCAGGAAGCTCCTGAGCCATACAGCCTCTTTCGCTGCCTCTAAAGCAGCAACATACTCGGCCTCCATGGTGGAGTCTGCCACGTATTTCTGCTTGACACTCCTCCATACTATGGCTCCACCTCCTAGAGTAAACACAAACCCAGAGGTAGACTTACTCTTGTCCAAATCACCTTGAAAGTCCGAATCTGTGTAACCCAATGGTACAAGCTCCTGCGCTCTATAAACTAGGACATAATCTCTCATCCTGCGTAAGTACTTGAGAATGCATTTTACTGCCTTCCAGTGAGCCTTCCCAGGGTTACTCTGATATCTGCTAACCATGCCAATGGCAAAGCAAATATCAGGCCTCGTACACAACATAGCATACATGAGGCTACCCACTGCAGAAGCATAGGGTACCGCCTTCATGGCATCTATCTCCTCAGCAGTCTTAGGACACTGCTCCTTAGACAAATGCACTCCATGCCTGAAAGGTAGTGAACCCTTCTTGGAGTTCTGCATGTTAAAACGGGCCAGAATCGTGTCTATGTAGGATGCCTGAGAGAGAGTCAGTGAACGTCTCCTACGATCTCAAATAATCTTAATCCCAAGGATATGTCCAGCCTCTCCCAAATCCTTCATATTGAATTGCCTGGACAACCATGCCTTTACATCTGACAACACCTTCTTACTGTTGCCAATAAAAAGAATGTCTTCTACGTAAAGTACGAGGAACACCACCGTATCACCATCACGCCTGTGATAAACACACTGCTCATCCGGACACTGAGTGAATCCATAGAACTGGATAACCTCATCAAAACGGATATTCCAAGATCTGGATGCTTGCTTAAGTCCATAAATGGACCTCCTAAGCCTGCATACCTTGTGCTCTTGGCCCTTAACAATGAAGGGCCCTGGTTGCTGCATAAAGATGGTCTCCTCAAGACGTCCATTAAGGAAAGCTGTCTTGACATCCATCTGCCAAATCTCATAATCCATATGAGCAGCTATGGCCAAGAGAATCCGGATTGACTTAAGCATAGCTACCGGGGAAAAGGTTTCCTCATAATTGATCCCTTCTTTCTGAGTATACCCCTTCGCCACAAGCCTAGCCTTGATGGTCTGAACCCTCCTGTCAGATCCTCTCTTTCACTTGTAAACCCATTTGCACCCAATAGGCCTAAACCCATCAGGAAGGTCTACCAGCTCCCAGACTTGATTTGAGTCCATAAAACCCATCTCAGCAATCATTGCTCTCTGCTAAAAATATGCATCTTTATCCTGAAATGCCTCATTGTAGTTAATTGGGTCTGGTTCATGAGCACCAGGGATAAAGACCGAAGACTCACCCAAACCCATGCACCTCTCGGTCTGTCTCACAACCCTCCCACTACGACGAGGCGCAGCCTATGCAAGAGCATCATCTGTAATAGTGTGTGCAGTCTCTTGTGGTGTGTCTTCCTGTACGTGTGCATCTGGAATAGTGGACTGACTTCTAAGCTCTTCCAATACTACCTTACTGCTTGACTTGGGATCTAAAATATAGTCCTCCTCAAGAAATCTGGCATTGGTGCTGATCACCACCTTCTGATCCTGAGGACTATAAAATAAACCACCTCTCATTCCTTTGGGGTAGCCTATAAACAGCATAGCCTTGGATCTCGCTTCTAACTTGCCTGCATCTGCCTCGAGCACATGTGCTGGACAACCCCATATTCTGATATGTCTCATACTAGGCTTTCGCCCATTCCACAACTCTGATGGGGTCGAAGGCACAGACTTAGATGGTACAAGGTTGAGGATAAAACATGTTGTCTTCAAGGCATAACCCCAAAACGAGATAGATAACTCACTGTAACTCATCATCGATCTAACCATCTCCTTAAGAGTCCTGTTCCTCCTCTCTGCTACACCATTCTGCTGGGGTGTGCCAGGTGCAGACAACTGGGTCTGAATACCCTCCTCTGACAAATAGGATCTGAATTCACTAGAAAGGTATTCGCCACCGGGATCAGATCGTAGGGCCTTGATACTCTTACCCAGATGGTTCTCCACCTCTGCCTTGAATTCTCTGAACTTGCCAAAGCATTCAGACCTGTGGCGCATCAGGTATATGTATCCATATCTAGAGTAATCATCCATAAAAGTCACGAAATACTCATAACCACCTCTAGCCTTAACTGTCATAGGCCCACACACGTCAGAATGAATCAGCTCTAAAACCTCCTTGGCCCTATACCCCTTTGCCTTAAAAGGCCTCTTGGTAATTTTACCCTCCAAGCAGGACTCACAGGTCGAATAACTGTCAATATCTAGTAAGTCTACAGACCCATTCTTGACCAACCTTTGAATCCTACTAAGGTTGATATGACCGAGTCTCAGGTGCCAAAGATAAGTCTGATTCAAAGGGGAAGACTCTTTTCTCTTATTATGATTCGGTGATGAGCTACTAGTTTCTGTGTTTTGCATTACTGGGGAGTATGTCTTAATTAAAAACAAATTGTCAACCAATGTATCGGAACATATAATTTTCTGGCCTTTTCTAATAAATATAGATCTATCAGAAAAAACACACTTATAACCATCCAAAACAAGTTTAGAAACTGAAAGTAAGTTCTTGCGAAAACTGGGTACATAAAGACAATCTCTCAACAATAAAGTAGAGTCTGAAAAATAAAGACAAATAACTCCCACTGTAGCAACAGAAACTCTGGTAGTATCCCCAAGGTAGACCTACAACTCTCCCTCTCTAAACAGCCGGGTCACTTGGAACCCCTGCAAAGAATTACAAACATGATCAGTGGCTCCTGAATCCACACACCAAGTATCTGTGGGAATCGCCGCTAAACACGTCTCAGTGACTAGGGAAAATTTACACAAACATCGAGGCTTTGGGCAGTCCTTCTTCCAATGTCCTGCTTTGCCACATCTAAAGCATTTGCCTTTCGGCTTCTGCTTCTTGGCAATGCCCGCCTTGGGTCCATAATTAGTTCCTGCTTTCTGGCCTCTCTTCCTCTTTTGCTTCCTGGCTTTGGGCCCAGCGGAGGAACCTGAGGGACCAACAGTAACCAAGGCTTGCTTCTTCTTAGTGAATATGCTCTCAGCAGACACCAATGCAGTCATGAGCTCAGAAAGTGAATATGAGAGATTCCCCATATTATAGTTCAATCGAAACTGCTCAAAACTGAGAGGCAAGCTCTGAATGATGATATCGACCTGGGTTTTCCCATCAATCTCACCTCCTAATACCTCGATCTCATTGATGTAACCAATCATGTCCAACACGTGATCTCTCACTGAAGTGCCCTCAGCCATCTTAGCATTCATGAGTTTCCTCATAGCTGACTGCTTGGCTGCCCTGCCCTGATGTCCAAACATCTCCCTGAGGTTGAGCATCATATCGTAGGCTGAGGTCATCTGCTGATACTGGTGCTGTAATACACTTGACATAGAAGCCAAAATGTAGTACCTAGTAATCTCATCAGCCTTCTGCCACCTCGTATATGGCTCTCGCTGCTCAGGGGTGGCATCATCTCTGGGCTTAGGGGGACACTGCACAGTAAGCACGTACTTGTAACCCTCAGCGGTAAGGACAATGTCCAAGTTACGTTTCCAGTCAATATAGTTTGGACCGGTGAGTTTGTTTTGGTTCAGAATGACAGCTAGCGGGTTGAACGACATATCAACTGAAAAATAAACAATTCAAGTTTCAGTATTCTTTTTCGAAAATATTGAAAATCCTCTAAAAACTCAATATAATCTTCTACCGACATCTCTCACACCAGGATTAAAGCATGTCACGATAGGTGAACGTCTACGCTAACCCACATTCGTTCGAGAAGAACTGAAGTTCATTAATTTCATTATCTAACCAACGATCTTATGATCAATGAAATTAATAGTCGATAATTTTAGCCGTACCTGAAAATTTCGTAACCTCGATGGGAGGGATACTAAAAATGGTACACTAAGTGTATGCCATTACGTGACTTCTAAGTTTGTTACTTAGGATACTAATGCACCTCGGATGGCGAGGGTGTCGCAACTTTCTCCAATTAAACTCACTATAGTCATCCCTTTAGAAATTCATTCTGGTGATATCCGTGGTTGAAAACTATCCGTGGTTGAAAACTCATCCGATAGGGAGGAAGGTCTAAGCCAGCACGCAAGTTTAACCACATCACCAATGAACCCGTAATGGAGGCCATGGGGATATTTACCAACCCGTTCCCACTTAGATTTTTAAGTTTGAGGATTTTTTTACGTTTTAACATGCAATATCTTAACTATGGATATTCGCACCCATAAAACCGTTGGAGTTTTAATATGCGAATAATCTACCTTAGTTAATTGCTCATTACCTTTTAAAAACATTTTTAGTTTGGTTTTCGTTCATGCAAAATAAAACGAAAATCACACAATCAATAAAAAGACATAAATACGGGAAATTAAACAAATAAAATTTCCCGACTATTATGGCCTTCTCTATCGTTGATTCCTTGACGCCTCGGTGACACATCCCGTCACGTTGCTCCCACTCGTTATTTGGATTTCTCTCGATTCGCCCGGGTTTTCTCGGTTTACTATGTAATTAGGAATCACCCAAAATTATGAGAAACTAAAACCCGCGAATATAAGTTACCCAAAATAACGTCTTCGTCATAATACATAAATTCATATATACAAAGGCGTTTTTTTAGGAATTTAAAGACGACATGATTATATCAAATCCTACTACAAGATTTTTCTAATCCTACACGGCTTCCAGCTCGTGGTTATTACTATTACAGAAATTTCCATTCAAAAAATAAAACAAGCCCGGACATGTCCCTGGGTTTATGAATGAAAATTAAATTTCTACCATAATAGCCGGGAAACCAATAACCACCTGTTTAAGCATTTCGACAAAAATAATAATGCCAAAATAAAGCCGTGTAATAAATCAAACAAGTATAAGACCGAAACCAACGCTCTGATACCAATTTGAAGGAAAACTGAACAAGCCCGGGCTAAATCGAAAACCTCACTTTCGTGCAATGCATTCCAGAATCGGAATCTTTCGACCAAGCTCAGGCTCAAATTAGTTTACCCATGAACCGATCTAGGCTTATACTTATTTAATTTATTAATCGGGACACAAAAGATTCAATTTTTAATAAAAGTGGAATTTAAAGATTCTACCTTTTGTAGCGAAGTCCCTTGCCTAAAGAAAAACCAAATCTTTGTTGTGATTCCAATAGAAATCCAATAGATATCTCCGTAAAAACTTCGAATATTGCGTGGGCAATAATCTATCGAAGTCTACTTGCTTAGCCCACAAGGAAATCACTCAAATCGGATTCAAAACACTCTCAAAAACTAATCAAAAACCCATAAACTGCCCAGCCTCTTGCTTGAAAAAACAGTTGCTGCCACGATTTATAAAACCCACAAGAAAACCGCTAGTACCCAGCCCTTTGTCCCGCCGTGATCTAGACAAGGAGAAGCAGCAGATCAGCAATCGATAGAAAGTGATCAATGCTGCCTCTTCTCGAATCAAATGCACGGAACTGAAGCTGAAGACTAGCGGCAGAAAAATCCGACAGTAGCTGTCCTAGCTTGTACGCTACGGCCGGAATATATCCCAGCGAAGATCGCTGCTATCCAGGGAAGAAAAAAGCAAGAATCCGGCTAGCTTAGATAAATAATCAACTAAAGGTTTGATCTTTGAGAGGAATCCAATTCAAGCAAGTGAGAAATCTGGTTTGTTTTTGAGAAAGAATTCTTGAAGAAAAATTCTCTCTCTTAAACCTTCTCACTCAAGAAAGCAAGAAAAATTGTCTTGCAAGACTTCATTAGCTTTTCTTGGGCTTCAAGTCTTCTATTTATAGGAGCTCTATTGGAGACCTAATGGGCTCTTGAGTTACGCCTTTGAATTTGACTTTCGTTGACCGCTAAGTCTTCCCGACTAATAACCTCCAATCGACCCATTTGAATTAATTTATTAAACCCACTTTGTTAATTTAATTTAATCAAACCCTTAGAATTAATTAATTCAAATATAATTAATTTCTTAATTCACTTTGTCGATTAAATATTAATTAAACTTTTTGGATTATTTAATTCACCTTGTCGATTAGTCAAATACATAATTAGTCGTGCCACTATCTGACCAATTATGGAACTACCGCTCGAAAATGACTTTACATCGCGCCATTATATTTTATTCTATCTCCCCACATTAAAGATCTAGTGCTCGTCGATTTATCAATTTTCTGACAAATTAATTCATCGACTTCTTGGTTTCCGAGATTAGTACCACTCATCCTTTTATTATACCGAACATAAAGTTCACTTGCCGGGTTTAGTATAATAGACTCTACGAGCTCATCTCGGGAGCACCATCAACCCGGCGAACCGGTACGTGGATTCCTCCGACTAGCAATGGCACGTAAGAAGCTAAACACCGCATACCCAACCTACCGAGGTATAGGTCTCAATCGACCGCACTCTTTGGCAAATCAAAGCATACGATATCCAACTCTCACGCCCGTCCCAATCTCGGGATTGAGAGACGGAATACTAGGACCGAATTGACTACGCCGATCAGTATAAGTCAATTTTATCCAAACTGGTCGTGCTCAATATGCTCCGGGCATATCCGTGTGATTTAAACTAGTTTAGATAAACTAATTTCCAAACCACACGATAACCTATACCGATAGTATGTTCAGACTATCTCGGTTACAAGCATACTTTTAATATATCAATACTTTAACCAGTAACGGTATCTACTGTGTCTTTCCACACCCCATTATCTAGTTCTATGATATCAAGGAACAAATTTATACCGAAACAAAATGATATGTCAACTGTGGATATTAGTTTTTGATACAAGCCATAGCTCTTCTGTATTCAAAACTAACATGGTTAAAAGGGGAAGACTCCTTTCTCTTACTATGATTCAATGATGGGTTATTAATTTCTGTGTTTTGCATTTCTGGGGAGTTAGTTTTAATCAGAAACAAATTATCAACTAATGCACCGGAACATATACATTTCTTGTTCTTTCTAATAAAAACAGAATCATCAAAAAAACAAACTTATAACCATCCAAAAGTAGCTTAGAAACCGAAAGCAAGTTCTTTCTAAAGCTGGGTACATAAAGACAATGTCTCAAAATCAAAACAACTGAGTCTGGAAAATAAAGACAAACAACTCCCACTGCACCTCTGGTAGTATCCCCAAGGTAGACCTGTAACTCACCCTCTCTAAGCAGCTGGGTCGCTTGGAACCCCTGCAAAGAATTATAAACATGATCAGTGGCTCCTGAATCCATACACCAAGTCTCTGTGGGAATTTCCGCTAAACATGTCTCGGTAACAAGGGTAAAATTACTCATACCTCGAGGCTTTCCAATGTCCTGCTTTGCCGCATCTAAAACACTTGTCTTTCGACTTATGCTTCTTAGAAATGCCTCCCTTGGGTCCATGATCAGCACCTGCTTTCTGGCCCTTCTTCCTCTTATGCTTCCTGGCTTTGGGCCCAGTGACAGTAGCCAAATCTTGTTTTTTCTCAGAGAAGAGGCCTTCGGTAGACACCAACGCAGTCATGAGTTTGGGTAAAGTATACTGAAGCTTGTTCATGTTATAGTTCAACCAAAACTGCTCAAAACTAGGAGGTAAGCTTTGGAGAATGATGTCACACTGTGACTCACAATCAATCTCACCTCCCAATACCCCAATCTCGTGGATGTTGCTAATCATCTCCAGCACGTGATCTCTCACTGTGGTGCCTTCAGCCATATTGGCACTCATGAGTTTCCTCATAGCTGACTACTTGGCTGCCCTGCCCTGATGTCCAAACATCTCCCTGAGGTTAGTCAGTACACTCGACATAGAAGCCAAGATGTAGCACCTGGTCATCTCATCAGCTTTCTTCCACCTCGTATATGGTTCCTTCTCCTCAGGGGTGGCATCATCTCTGGGTGTCTCAGGGTACACCTCAATAAGCACGTACTTATAACCCTCAGCAATAAGGACAATGTCCAGGTTACGCTTCCAATCGATGTAATTATGACCGGTGAGTTTGTTTTGATTCAAAATTATAGCTAGCAGGTTGAACGAAATATTGACAAACTAAAAAATAAGATAGTCAAGTTTCAATATTCTTTTTCAAAAATATTGATTTCCTCAAAAATAATATAATCTCCCATTGACATCTCTCACACAGGGATCAACGCAGGTCACGCGGGTGAATATCTACGCTAAGCCACATTCGTTTGAGAAGAACCGAAGTTTATTAATTTCACTATTTGACCCACGATCTTATAATCAATGAAATTAATAGTCAATGATTTTATCCACACACAAAAATAGCGTAACCTCTTATGAGGGATACTATAAATAATGCACTAAGTGTATACCATTACGTGACTTCAAAAAAGAATTTACTTCGCGCTCATTTTATTATTCTTCTTTCTCCTCACATCAAAGATCTAGTGCTCATCGATCCATAAATTTACTAACAAATTAATTCATCAACTTTTTGGTATCCGAGATTAGTACCACTCGACTTACTTACTATACCGGACGTAAAGTCCACTGGACAGATTTAGTATAATAAACCTTATGAGCTAATCTCAAGAGCACCATCAACCCGGCGAACCGGTACATAGATTCCTTTGACAAGCAATGACACACAAAGAAACTAAACACCACATACTCAACTTATCGAGATTTAGGCCTCAATTGACCGTACCCTTTGGAAAATCAAAGTATATGATATCTAACTCTCATGCCCACTCCAATTTATGGATTAAGAGATTAGAATACTATGATCGAATTAACTACGCTGATCAGCACAAGTTAATTCAATCCAAACTAGTCGTGCTCAATATGCTCGGGGCACATTCGTATGATTTAATTAGTCTAGATAAACTAATTTCCAAATCACACGATAACCTATACAGATAGTATGTTCAGACTATCTCAGTTATGAGCATCTTTTCATATATCAATACTTTAACCAATAACGAGATCTACTGTGTCTTTTCACACCTCGTCATCTAGTTCCATAATATAATGGAACAAATTTAATACTGAAACAAAATGATATGTCAACTGGGTATTAGTTTTTTATACAAGCAAATAGCTTTCTAGTATTCAAAACTAACACCTTAGAGATGGTGATTTGCATGTCTACCTTGGGAATACTACTAGAGTATCAGTTGCTAAAGTGGGAGTAGTTCGTCTTTATTTTTCAGACTCTGTTTTACATTTGAGAGATTTTCTTTATGTACCCAACTTTAGAAAGAACTTACTTTCAGTTTCTAAGCTATTTTTGGATGGTTATAAGTTTGTCTTTTCTGATAATTCTGTTTTAATTAGAAAGAACAAGAAACTTATATATTCCGGTGCATTTGTTGATAATTTGTTTTTAATTAAGAGGAACTCCCCAGTTTTGCAAAACACAGAAATTAATGACACATCATCGAATCATAATAAGAGAAAGGAGTCTTCCCCTTTAAACCATACTTATCTTTGACACCTAAGACTGGGTCATATCAACCTTAGTAGGATTCAGAGGTTGGTCAATGATTGGTCTTTAGACTCATTGGATATTGACAGTTTTCTTACCTGTGAGTCTTGCTTGGAGGGTAAAATAACCAAGAGGCCTTTTAAGGCAAAGGGGTATAGGGTCAAATATGTTTTAGAGTTGGTTCATTTTGACTTATGTAGACCTATGTCAGTTCGGGCTAAAGGTGGTTATGAGTATTTTGTGACATTCACAGATGATTACTCTAGATATAGATACATATACCTGATGCACCACAAGTCTGAATGTTTTGGCAAGTTCAAAGAGTTTAAGGCTGATGTGGAGAAGCATCTGGGTAAGAGTATCAAGACCCTGTGATCTGATTGTGGTGGTGAACTCTAGTGAATTTCATATCTATTTGTTAGATGAGGGTATTCAGTCCCAGTTGTCTGCACCTGGCACACCTTGCAGAATGGTGTAACAGATAGGAGGAACAAGACACTTATGGATATGGTTAGATCGATGATAAGTTATAGTGAGTTGCCCTCCTTAGAGACAACATGTTATATCCTTACTTTCGTACCATCTAAATCTGTGCCCACGACACCCCTGGAGTTGTGGAGAAAGCAAAAGCCTAGTCTGAGATATCTCAGGATTTGTGGTTATCCAGCACATGTGTTTGAGGCAAATGCAAGTAAGTTGGATACGAGATCAAAGGTTACGCTTTTTATAGGCTACCCCAAATGAACGAGAAGTAGTCTATTTTATAGTCCTCATGGTGGTCAACACCAATGCCAGATATCTAGAGAAGGATTATATTTTAGATCAGAAGCCCAGCAGCAAAGTCATATTAGAAGAGCTTAGGGGAGTATTCCATATGCACAAGTACAGGATGACATATCACAGAGTACTGTACGCACTATCACAGATGATACACCTACACAGGCTACACCTCGTCGTAGTGGGAGGGTTGTCAGATAGCCTGAGAGGTACATAGGCTTGGGTGATTTATCAGACTTTATCCCTAGCGCTCATAAACTAGACCCAGTTAGCTATAATGAGGCTCTTCATGATAAAGATGCAGATTATTGGCAGAGAGCGATGATTGCTGAGATGGGTTCTATAGACTCAAATCAAGTCTGGAAGCTAGTAGACCTTCCTGATAGGTTTTAACCTATTTGATACAAATGGATCTAAAAGCGAAAGAGATAATCTGACGGGAGGGATGAGACCTTCAAGGCTAGGATTGTGGCAAAATGGTATACTCAGAAATAGGGTATCGATTATAAGGAGACCTTTTCGCAGTAGCTATGCTTAAGTCGATCCGGATTCTCTTGGCCATAGCTGCTCATATGGATTATGAGATTTGGCAGATGGATGTCAAGATAGCTTCCCTTAATGGAAGTCTTGGGGAGACCATCTTTGTGCAGCAACCTGAGGTTTTCATTGTTCAGGGCCAAGAGCACAAGGTAGCAAGCTCAAGAGGTCCATTTATGGGTTTAAGCAAGCATCCAGATCTTGGAATATCCATTTTGACGAGGCTATCCAGTCTTATAAATTCACTAAGTGTCTGGATGAGTAGTTTGTATATCACAGGCATGATGGTGATTTGGTAGTGTTCCTTCTACTTTAGTTGCTGACATCCTTTTTATTTGCAACAGTAAGAAGGTGTTGTCAGACGTAAAGGCATGGTTGTCTGGGCAGTTTGATATAAATGACTTGGGAGAGACTGGACATATCCTTGGGATCAAGATTATTCGATATTGTAGGAGTTGTTCTTTAACACTCTCCCAAACTTCATACACAGACACAATTCTGGACCGTTTTAACCTGTAGAACTCCAAAAAGGATTCGTTACCTTTCAGACATGGCGTGCGTTTATCAAAGGAGCAGTGTCACAAGACTGCCAAGAAGATAGATGTCATGAAGGTAGTATCCTATGCATCTGCAGTGGATAGTCTCATGTATGCTATGTTATGTACTAGGCCTAATATTTACTTTATTGTTGGCATGGTTAGCAGATATCAGAGTAACCCTGGGAAGGCTCATTGCGAGGCGGTCAAATGCATTCTCAAGTACTTACGCAGGACGAGAGATCACATCTTGATTTATCGAGCGTAGGAGTTAGTTCAATTGGGTTACACAGATTCGGACTTTCAAGGTGATATGGACAATAGTAAGTCTACCTCTGGATTTGTGTTTACTTTAGGCGATGGAGCCATAGTATGGCAGAGTGTCAAGCAAAAATGCATGGCGGACTCCACCATTGTGGCTGAGTATGTTGCCACATCAAAGGCAATGAAAGAAGCTGTATGGCTCAGAAACTTCCCGATAGACTTAGATGTGGTTCCTGAGTTGCCGAGGTCTATCACAATCTATTGTGCTAACAATGGTGCAGTTGCTAACTCAAGGGAACCACGAGCCCACAAGGCGAGTAAACACATAGAGCGCAAGTACCACCTGATACGAGAGATCGTAAAAAGGGGAGACGTGACCGTGGCTAAAATAGCATCAGGAGACAACCTTGCAGATCTTTTCACGAAGGCATTTACCCCAAAGGTCTTTGAGAGCCTTATAGAGGGCATGGGAGTCAGATTCTCAAGAGAGCCATGTGAGTGAGCTAAAGAGTGTTTTGTAGTTTTCATTATGACAGCAATGTAATAAGTGGATTGAACAATGTTTTTGTACTTCAGAGTACAACTTTGAGTATTAGTGGGAGATTGTTGGTTTTGAATACTGAAAAGCTATTGCTTGTATCAAAAACTAATTCCCAGTTGACATATCATTTTGTTTTATTATTAAATTTGTTCCTTTATATCATATATCTAGATAACGAGGTGTAGAAAAGCACTATAGATCTCATTACTGGTTAAAGTAATGATATATAAATAGATGCTCGTAATTGATATAGTTTGAATATACTATTAGTTTAGGTTATCGTGTGATTTGAAAATTAGTTTGTCTAGACTAATTAAATTATACGGATGTGCCCGGGGCATATTGAGCATGACCTGTTCGGGATTGAATTAACTTGTACTGATCGGCGTAGTTAATTCGATTATAGTATTCTAATCACTTAATCCCTAGATTAGAGCGGGCATGAGAGTTAGATTTCGTATGCTTAGATTTGTCAAAAGGTGCGGTCAATTGAGGCCTAAATCTCAGTAAGTTGGGTATGCAGTGTTTGGCTTCTTTGTGTGCTGCTGCTAGTCGAAGGAATCCAAGTGCTGTTTACCGGGTTGATGGTGCTCCAGAGATGAGCTCGAAAGGTTTATTATACTAAACCTGGCCAGTGGATTTTATGTCCGGTATAATAAGAAAGTCGAGTGGTACTAATCTCGGATACCAAAAAGTCGATGAATTAATTTTTCAGTAAATTTATGAATCAACGAGCACTAGATCTTTGATGTGGGGAGATAGAAGAATAATAAAGTGAGCACGAAGTAAATTCATTTTTGAGTGGTAGTTTCATAACTGGTCTGTTAGTGGTACGACTAATTATGCGTTTGACTAATCAAAAAAGTGAATTAATTAATCCTAAAGGTTTAATTAATATTTAATTGACTAAGTGGGTTATACGAATAATCTTAAGGGCTCGATTAAATTTAATTAACAAAGAGGGTTAAGAAATTAATTTGAAATACTCGATTGGAGTTGATTAGTCTAGGGAAGACTAAGGAGTCAACGAAAGTCAAATATTAAGGCCCAACTAAAAAGCCCACTAGGTCTCCTTTGGAGCTCCCTATAAATAGCTAATGTTAGGCACTTAAAGATATTAAGAAATCTTAGAGGCTAAGTTGCCTAGAGAAAGAAAGTCTAGCCTAGAGAGAGAACTTCATCTTCCTCATCAAAGATCTTTCTTGAAGTCGGTTAGCAAAGCTTTCTTTATCGAAAAGAAACTCAGCCCTATTTTTGATTTGGACAGCTGTCGTGAACTTGCCGCCGTTGGTCTTCTTCGCCGATCAGAATTCCAACAGTCGATGCGCGACTTAGTTTTATGGGAAACGGCGCCACCACGGGATTAATCCTCTCCTTCTTTGCATTGATCATTTGGCTCATTCCTTTAGGTTTGCTGTAGTCTAGATCTCCGAGCGGTTGGGGTGTATTTCTCGACAGGTTTTTTCGATAGCACACGGCGGTCCGAATTTTGCGGGAGTTACCTCTGGGCAAGGATCTACGTGGGTTTTTTGAGTTTTTTCGAAGTGGGTTTCTTTTGGTTTTCTTTATTTGTGCTATTAGTCGCTCAGTAGGTTATTGCCCACTCAATCTCGGAGTTGTAGAAGTCATCCAAAGGATTTTTTGTAGTATTCGCAGTTTCTTGGCTTTGGTTTTTCTTATTGCGAGGGACACGCTTCAAAGGTATAATCTTTAAGGTTTCCGCTTTAGTTAAATATTCAACTTTTGCGTGTCGTTTTAATAAATTGAATTAGTATAAGCCTAGATCCGTTTAGGGAAAATGATTTTAAGCCTTAGCCAAATCGAAATTCTCTGATTCTGGAATGCAGAGCACGAAAGTGAGATTTTCGGTTTAGCCCGGGCTAGATCTGTTTCCTTCACAGTTTACCTTCTCTAAGCTTTCGGGTTACTCGGAACCCCTGCAAAGAATTACAAACATGATCACTGGTGCCTGAATCTACCACCAAGTATCTGTGGAAATCACCGCTAAACATGTCTCAGTAATTGAGGCTGAAACTGTTGTACCTTTGATCCTTGGACAATCCGATTTCCAATGTCCCATTTGATTGCATTTAAAGCACCTGTCTTTCGGCTTCTTCTTTTCAATGCTAAACTTATGCACCACTTTTGACTTTGTAGTCTGACTTTGATGACCAAATATTTCTCTCAAGTAAACCATCATCTCAAAAGCGGAATTCATAGCCATATACTGATATTGCAGAACATCCGACATAGATGCCAGAATGTATTACCGCGCCATCTTATCTGCCTTAATCTATCTTTGATAGGCTAACCTATCTTTTTCAATTGACTGGTCATTAAGCACATCTACACATATTTCCATAAGCACAAATTCGTGCTCCTCAGCCGTTAGGACAATGTCCAAGTTACATTTCCAATCAATGTAGTTTTGACCAGTTGTTTATTCTCTTTTAATATGACAGCTAAAGGATTAAATGCCATATCAAAAACTATAAAATAAATAAACAGAGAATGTTTTAGTACATATGAAATTCGAACCAAACATTGCAAAATCCCTTAAAACAATATTTAAATCCATCGACATATCATTCACCAGGATTCATGCAACTCACGTTAGTGTGAACGTTTATGCTAGTCTACATTCGTTTGAGAAGAACCTAGTTCATAAAATTCATTATCTGACCAAATGATCTATTGATCAATGAAATTAATAGTCATTGTTGTTGGCCGTACACAAGAACAGCGTAACCTCATCAGGAGAAATACTACAAATTGTACACTAAGTGTTATCCATTATGTGACTTATAAGTTTGTTACCTAAGATAGTGCTCCTCAGTTAGAGAGGGTTCGCATTCTCAAATTTAACTTGCTATAGTCATCTTACTTAAAAATTCAATATAACGATCTTATCGATTAGATTCATCCATTTTGGAGGAAGGCCCTAATGCCAGCGTGCAAGTCTACCCACATCACTTATGAATTCGTAATGGAGGTCATGAGAATATTAACCAACCCGCTCCCACTTAGATTCTTAAAATGAGGATTTTCCCAGTTTTAACATGCAATTGACTATCCTAAGTTATACACAACATAAAACGAACATGCTTTGATCATGCATAAAATAAAGCACAAAATTCGAGCATATAACAAACAATTGAAATGATAAAATGGGAAATAAATACGTAAAATAAAATTTCTGACTATTATGGTTTTAATCGCTTTAATCTGCTGCCTTGTCTTCATGTCCCGTCACGTCACTCGGATGGATTGAGTTTGAAAAGGTTAGATCTCGGAGCTACCCCCCAAAAAAATAGACTAAAAAATGAGTCTCAAGCTGTGCAACCAGCATATGGGCCACGCGCACAGCCCACGCATCCGGGTTGCGTACAACTTGTGCTCGCTGGCCATGCGTCTCGCTGCAGGTTGTGCGCACAGCTGGGCCTGCGTACAGTGCTGACCCAGCTGCTGTAGGTGCACTAGCCACTGCTTAAGCAGCGTCACACTAGGAGCGGTGCCAGCTTGCAGTAGAGTAACGGCCCTACAACAGCTTTGCGGCGACACTGCTGCTGCTGCTGCTGTCGCTGCCTCTGCCACCGCTGGCAGCACCTGCCCGCGAGATGTTGCCGACGTCGCCTGCTGTTGTTGTCCCTCTGGTTCTTCAGCTTCACTCTCACTCGTTATCTGGTCTTCTTGCAATTCATCTCGGTTTTCTTGGTTTTCTAGTCAATTCTTAGAATCACCCAAATTGCGATAAACTAAAACCCACGAATTTAATTTGCCCACAACAACATCTTTGATTACATAAATTTCCTATATACAAGGCTTAATTTCTAGGAAAATTAAATCGATAATTGGATAGAAAAAATACTACCACAGATTTAATCTAATCCTACACAGCTTCCAGCACATGGTTTTACTATTACAAGCATTCATAAAAAAAACCCGGACATGTCCCGAGGTTTGATTAAAACATACAAACGCAAACACAATAGTCGGGATAACAAAATCACCAGCATAAAAAAAACCATGCAACAAATCAAACAAAGCAAAACCAAAACCTTAGCTCTGATACCAATTGAAGGAATTATCTGTCTACGTCTGGTCAAAAATCTCACTTTCGTGCTATGCATTACAGAATCAAAAATTCTCAACCAAACCCGAACGCTCGTGTAATACGATTCAAACCCTTTTGAAATACTACACGAGCACTGGATCTTAGTTTTACTTTATTCAATTTTTCATGCAGCAATATTATGATAACTAATTAAAACCGAAACGATAGAAATCGACCTCTTGAAGTGTGTCCCTTAAGAATTCGCTTGTATGACTCTGAGACGGGTCAGGAAACTGTGTGGGCAATTTTCTATGAAGCAAAGGGATCAGCAAAATGAAATCAACAAAAAATTGCTCGCCGGAAAATACTCCAGCCTCTGCCAACGATCCACGCGCCGATCACCTGAACTCCACATGCTGCTGACCGAAGCGTCACGCGCCGTCCGGGACTGTTGTCGCTGCTTTTGAGGAGAAGAACCGACTTTGAGGGAGAAGTCATTTTGATTTCTCTCTCTAGGTTTTTCTCTCTAAGTTTCTGTTGTTTTGAAACTTATGAATTGTGTGTTGATTGCTAATCCCTTATATCTATTCATAGATTTACAAGAGAGATAAGCCTTGTTGTTGGGTTTTGATTTATTAGTTTTCAAATCCAATTAGATTTCCTAATTCTTGGATTTCCTAATTCTAATTGAACTAAAAGACTTAATTAATTAATTATTTAATTAATTTCACATTGTCAATTTACTAATTGACACTTCGGATTAATCAATTAATTATACTTTATCAATTAACCCAACACATAATGAATCGTACCACTAACGGTTTAAATATGGAATCACTCCTCAAATCGAAATTACTTCTGAAACCACTAAATTAATTATTCTTTATTCTCCCCACGTCAAAGATATAGTGCTCGTTAATTTATTAATTTACTGATAAATTAATTAATCGACTTCTTATTATCCAAGATTAGTACCACTTGACTTTATTACTATATAGGACATAAAGTCCACTAGACGGGTTTAGTATAATAAACCTTTCAAGTTCATCTCGACAGCACCATCACCCCGGACGCACCGATACATGGTTTCATTTCGACAAGCAATAACACACTAAGCAACTAAACATGTATACCCAACCCACCGAGACTATAGGCCTCAAGTGACCGCACTCTTTAGCAGATCAAATTACACTATGTGTAATCCTCATGTCTATTCAAGTCTAGGGATTAAGAGATAAAATGCCTGGATCGAATAGTCTACTAAATCAGTACAAGAAAATTCAATCCATTTAGTCATGCTCAATATGCCCCGGGCATATCTATATGATTCAATTAGTCTAGACCAATTAATCTCAAAATCACATAATAACTTAAACTGACAGTATATCCAAACTGCCTCAGCCACGAGCGTAATTTATATATCAAGACTTTAACCAACGATGAGATCTACCGTGCTACACATGATACCTCATCCTCTAGTCACATTATATAATTGGACAACATATATAAAACATAAAGTATTTAACTGAACCATTTAACTCAATATATATACTGAGAAAATAGTTTTCATACAAGCAAAGTTTTCAGTATTCAAACCAACACCACGTACACTGTTGCATATCTTTCTAGCGACATTTAGGAGGAACTTGTGCTCAAAATTGTACCTAAAAATTTCAATCCATTAAGGTTCGAGAATAAATAAGAAAAATGTATTCTAAGGAAGATAAAGACATTCAATAAGCAAATGGATAATAAAACACATCCAACCCTGAGTAAAAATTCAAGATTTTGAGTCCCTAAATCACAAATGTCTGATTAATCCTGTTGGATTGCGTTTAGGCATTTAATTCTAAATTAAATGGCGGAATTCCTAAACGCTAAAGGATTCGGGTCTTACCCTCGACGCGTAATCGGTTGTGCAGCCGCCTGGATCCTTTGGGAAGATTGCGTTCACCACCACAGAACAATTCAAGCGAATTGTCTCTACGTTCTTGCACTGGAGTTCTCTCAGAACCGATGCTAGCCCCAAAATTTGCCTGTTTTAGAGAAAACCTTTTTCTCTGTGGGAAGAATAATTTTTGGAAGAACGTGTCTTCTGAAGTCTGATCGATTGTTTCTCATAAAAAAAAAAGTTTTCAGAAAGTCTATTTAAAAATGAGTCTGTTAAAACGTTTTTAACAGACTCCAGATACTTCTCAGATTTGAGAAGTATCTGTTTTTAATTAATAAATAATAATTAATAATTAATAATAATAATTATTTATTTATTTACTGAGTTGGGTTTAACCAACACCATGGATCAACCCATTGATCCATGGATCAGGCTGATGGGTCAAGAACCTTAATTCACAATTAGGTCCCTTGATTTATCAGCTCAACTCAATTCTTCCCAGGTAATTAATTAACTTTTAATTAATACCATAAAACTCTTCAATAATATTTAATTAAACCATTTAATTAAATATTATCTATTTAAGTATAACTCTTATACTTAGAACAGGCAATTTAATTAATTCTGAATCATCGAACTCACTTATGTGCGATCCTGTAGGTCCATTCCAAATTGACAATGAATAAATTAATCTCATTAATTAATCCATAAATCATTAGTGGTCTCTAGCAAGACATAATGACTACACAATTCAGAACGGAGGGTCGAATGGTGATTCAACACAACCTTCTGAGTATACTACGTAATGTCCTCTACACTGATATCCAGTTTAGCATAAGGCATGGAACCAATCATCCTTATATAGCTAAACGTTTTACTTGATCTCTTAGTGACACTGAACTTAATCAAGCAAATGATAACCCTTATCATTTCTTGGGCACGGCCATGCACTTCTCAGTTCACTATCAAGCGGCCAAGATATCATCTCTCATTTAAGAGAGACTTGTAGTCCCATCACTTCACCTACATACCTTAGCATGACTCATAGTGTACCCAATCATACCCGTACTTGGCAACCTGTTACGGTCCCGTTAGGCATATGTCAAAGCACACTCTAATTCACCTAAGACTATGCAGTGATTTCTGGTCTAAGGATCCTCGTACGAGTACTACTCAAAAGAATCACTCATGATCTAACAGTCCATGGAGTGTTTCTTTTGGCGGATCGATTTCATAAAATTCAATATGCACAAGAATATAATTTCATGAAATTAACTCATCAGATAAATAATCAATCAAACGACAAATGTCTTATTTACATAAATAACCCTCAAAGTTTATTTACATAAATAGCCCTCATTAGGGCATATACACCAACAATCTCCCACTTGCCCGTTGAAGGGCTATGTCCTAAACTGTTTAAGACCAAGCTCTATTACATGTCTATCAAACTTTGACTGCGGTAGAGCTTTTGTGAGAGGATCTGCTATATTGTCGTCTGACCCTATCTTGCACACTTTCACATCTCCTCGATCAATGATCTCTCGGATGAGGTGAAACCTTCTGAGTATATGTTTGGTTTTCTGGTGTGACAGAGGCTCCTTAGCTTGTGCGATGGCCCCGTTATTGTCACAGAAAAGTTCTATCGGATCTTGGATACTCGGTATCACTCCGATGTCTGACACGAACTTTCTTAACCAAACAGCTTCCTTTGCAGCATCGGATGCAGCAATGTACTCAGACTCTGTTGTAGAATCGGCTGTTGTATCTTGCTTTGAGCTTTTCCAACTTATTGCACCACCATTCAGACTAAACACGTAGCCTGATTGTGACTTCATGTCATCTTGATCTGTTTGGAAAGCAGCATCAGCGTAACCTTGTACGATGAGCTGTTCTTGTCCTCCATACACTAGCATCAATCCTTTAGTCCTTCGCAAGTACTTTAGGATTGCTTTGACTGCAGTCCAATGATCTGTTCCTGGATCTTGTTGGTATCTGCTAGTCATGCTCAGTGCATGTGCGACATCCGGGCGGGTACATAACATGGCATACATAATAGATCCTATTGCCGAAGCATATGGTACTCTACTCATTGTATCCCTCTCCTCTCTTGTTGAAGGACCTTGGTTCTTCTTCAAGAGAAGGCCATGTCTAAATGGTACCTTACCATTTTTGGAGTTAGACATATTGAACCTCTTCAATATTTTGTCTATGTACCCTTCTTGACTTAGTCCTAGAAGCCTTTTTGACCTATCTCTATAGATCTTGATACCTAGTATCATTTCGGCTTCTCCTAAGTCTTTTATAGAAAATACAGTCCCCAACCATTGTTTGATGTCTTTCATCATGGGAATGTCATTTCCTATGAGTAGGATGTCGTCCACATATAGGACAAGGAAAACTATCTTGCTCCCACTAACCTTCTTGTAAACACAAGGCTCATCTTCGTTCTTTATGAAGCCGTAACCTTTTACTGCCTCGTCAAAACGAAGATTCCAACTCCGAGATGCTTGCTTTAGTCCGTAGATGGACCTCTGAAGCTTGCATACACGATTTGGATGCTCTTGATCGATGTATCCCTCGGGTTGTTTCATATAAACATCCTCGAGTAGGTTTCCATTCAGGAAAGCCATCTTAACATCCATCTGCCATATCTCATAGTCATAATATGCAGCTATGACGAGCATAGTCCGAATGGACTTGAGCATCACGACAGGGGAGAAGGTTTCATCATAGTCTATACCATGAGTCTGTCTGAAACCTTTAGCCACTAGTCGTGCCTTGAAGATCCCACCAGGTTTTAACTTGAAAATCCACTTGCAATCGACAACCTTTGTCTGAACAGGAGGATCAATCAAAGTCCAAACTTTATTGTCCCTCATGGATTGCATTTCAGATTCCATTGCTTGTAGCCATTTATCTGAATCTGGACTTTCTAAAACCTGTTTGTAGTTCACGGGCTCATTAGAGTCCACCAAGATCAAATCTTGATCGTCAGTTACGAGAAATCCGTATCTCTCAGGTTCATGACGAGATCTACTAGACCTTCTAGGTTCTTGTGTTGTTGACTCAGGCTGCTCATCTTCATGAGTTCCCATGTCAACTTCCATCTCAGTTTCTGTAGATCGTTCTACATTCTCTTGTGGTTCTGGAACTTCTCCGAGTTCTATTCTACTCCCACTATCTTTCTTGTAGAGAAAATCTTTCTCTAAGAAAGTGGCTCCCCGAGCAACAAACACTTTGTTCTCAGTTGGATTGTAGAATTGATATCCTTTAGTTTCCTTAGGATATCCCACAAACAGGCATTTGTCAGTTTTAGGTTCAAGCTTACTACTTTGTAAACGCTTTACATGAGCTTGACAACCCCAAACTCGTAGATATGACATATAGGGTTTTTGACCCGTCCACATCTCATATGGAGTCTTATCTACTGCCTTAGATGGAATACGATTTAGTAAGTAGGCTGCTGAAAGGAGGGCATAACCCCAAAAGGACATAGGGAGAGTCGCTTGGCCCATCATAGATCGAACCATATCTAATAAGGTCCGATTCCTCCTCTCGGATACACCATTCCATTGAGGTGTTCCTGGCGGAGTCAGCTGTGAAACAATTCCACACTGTTTTAGATAGCCATCGAACTCATCATTAAGGTATTCACCTCCCCGATCGGAGCGAATAGCCTTAATCCTTCTATTTAACTGATTTTCTACTTCATTTTTAAACTCTTTGAACTTTTCAAAAGTTTCACTTTTATACCTCATTACGTAGACATAACCATATCTACTATAGTCATCGGTAAAAGTCACGAAGTATTCAAATCCACCTCTGGCTTGTGTGCTCATCGGTCCACATACATCTGTATGTATTAGTGCCAATAGCTCACTAGTCCTCTCGCCTTTCTTGCTGAAAGGACTCTTCGTCATTTTGCCTTGCAAACAGGGTTCACATGTGTCATATGATTCAAAATCAAATGAACCAAGCACTCCATCCTTATGAAGTCTTTGAACTCGCTTCTCATTTGCATGGCCTAGACGACAGTGCCATAGATATGTTGGACTTAAATCAGATTGAATTAATTTGGCTTTCTTTTCAATGTTATATACCGGTTTCTCTTGGGTCAAATCCAAGATATATAGGCCATTGCACAAATTTGCAACTCCATATAAAACATCTTTTTGATATAAAGACAACGATTTATTACCAATAATAAAACGAAATCCTTTGATATCTAAGCAAGAAATTGAAATAATATTCCTACTCATAGTAGGTACATAATAACAATTCTCTAAAACAATGTTTAAACCGGAAGGCAAAGACAAAATGTAATCTCCAACTTCAACGGCTGCAACTCTTGCCCCGTTGCCTACTCGGAGATCTACTTCGCCTTTCTTTGTCATCCTTCTATTGCTCAGTCCCTGCACATCAGTACAAATGTGAGCCCCACAACCGGTATCTAATACCCATGAGGTGGACATAGAAAGATTAATCTCAATAACAAAGATACCTGAAGCCGAAGGATTCTGTTTCTTCTCTTCAAGAAACAGCTTGCAGTTTCTTCTCCAATGCCCCTTCTGATTGCAATGGAAACATACTGCGTCCTTCTGAGCATTTTTCTTAGCAGGAGGAGTTTGAGGCTGAGCCTTAGGAGCAGTCTTACTGCGAGGCTTCTTGTTTTCAGCAACTTTTGCCTTGCCTTTAAACTTTCTCTTGTTGCCCTTACCCTTTTCCACAACAAGTACTGGCGTTGCCTTCCGAAGGGTTTGCTCAGTATTTTTAAGCATTCCATGGAGCTCAGGAATTGTCCTCTCCATGTTATGCATGTTGTAGTTCACCACAAAGTCATTGTAATCATCAGGCAGTGAAGCCAAGATGATGTCAATGGCTAACTCTCTAGAAAGAGGTGCATTTAATCTCTCTAGGGTATCAATATACCCCTTCATCTTGATCAAATGCGTGCTTACTGACGAACCCTTCGCCATCTTGCACGAGATCAATGCTTTTATCGTAACGAACCTTTCGTTACGGGCTTGTTCACGGAACATTTCCGTTAGTGACACATAAATTTGGAACGCTTCCGAATTCATGAATTGTTTCTGAAGCTCGCCTGACATAGTAGCGAGCATCAGACATGTCACGTCATCGGAATCGCTTTTCAGCTTTTCCCATGCTCGTTGAACCGCAGCCGTAGCATTTACTGGTGGTTCAGGTAAAGCAGCGTCTAAGATATTTAGCTTCCTTTCTTGTTTGAGAACGATTCTCAAGTTTCTTTCCCAATCTAAGAAGTTTGGACCAATAAGCTTTTCTTTGTCCAAAATACTTCTTAGAGTGAGATTAGATGTATTAGTGCTAGTAGATGCCATTTCTACAAAAGAAAATGCAAAATATTAGAATGAGTTTTAAAATATTTTCCACAATAGCCAAAATTGAAATCCCAAACAATTTTGTGTTGGTGCTAGATTGTGGGCCGAAAATCCACAAAGAATCAACCCCAGTCTTGCTTTGGCAAGTATCGTAGGGATTGGGCTCTTTTGGTAGGCAACGTTCAAATCACATCCCTATGTAATTTAACGATTTCCAATTGCATCACTATGCAACTTTTCGGTGATAGGATGAACATTCCAAATGTTTGACACCATCCTATCTTTGCAAAATTAATCCCTAGTCAACTTATCGGGTCAAGCTAGGATTAATTTTCCCAAGTTAAACCATCCCTCAAGGCATCACATCAATAGACACCCACACAGTTTTTCCATAACAAGTGGTAGTGATAAAGTCGGGCATCTAATACCCAAACAGTTTTTCCACTCATTAATGGTAGTGATAAAGTTGGGCACTATTATGCAATAACCCGCCGCACGAAGAAAACCTGAGGCCCTTGGGCTCTCCAAGTCCACCAGACGTTCAACGCTCAAGCGGGCCCTCAAGTATGGAAGCAAAATCTTGGGTTTTTGGGATTTAAGTTTGATCGGCTTAACATGCATTGTCGTTTTCATTCATTCATAAAACATAAAATTTCGGAAATGCGATGAATTGGGCTCTAATCTATTACAGGGCCTTTTAACAAAAAAAACTTCTTTTGGGCCTCCATTTTGGGCTTCCGTTCCTGGGCTCCACCATGGACTCCTTTGGAACCTCCTTTTGGGCCTAACTATTACATAATTTTTTTTTTAATAGGCACGCAGGCCCAATTTTAAAATGGCTCACAGGCCCAAAAATTTAAATAATAAATTTTAAGCCCAATTCATGCATAGAAAAACATACAATTGCATATGCTTCATACAAGCCAATTTTATTAGGCCGAATCATTTAATTAGGGATTGTGTAACTCTTACACTATTAAAATTGATCGTGTCATGATCAATTTTAATCAATCCCATGTTCATTCATTTTAATCGAATGATGCATGAACATGCTAGCATAATTATGATGCTTCACATAAAATTTAAACAATTTAAATTTAAGCATATAAGTAAACTAAAATAAATAAATAACAATTAATTAATCTAATTAATTATTTATTTATTTATCTTTTCTAATTATCCTAATCTAATTAAGATAATTTATTTCAAAATTTAAACTTATAGGATAAAATTCTAAATTAATCCTATCTTTATCTAATAAGATTATTTAATTAAAATCTTATTAAATAAAATTCAGAAAATTTTTTAAAATTTTAATTTTCTGAAACTCTTGGGGTCATTTCGTAAATAACCGAAATTCTGGGCTTAGGGTTTAAAGGAAAAAAAAACTTCTGGGGTTGTTTTGCAAAATTTTAAAACAATTTTAAAAAGGCTGGCATTTCCGAGATTATGGAGTGCGGCGGGGGCAATTTGGTCATTTCACCCAATTAGGGCACCAGCCTCCCGCCGCCTCCTTTCTTCTCCGGCAAACATGCCTCGGGTTCCTGGCCGGCGTCCTTGAATCCCGGCGACACTCGCCGTTCATCTCATCCGGCTCATCCGACCGATCGTGACCTTCCCAACAAAATGAAGATCTCCGTCCGAAGAAAACCACGAAGAAGCGATCTTCGTCTTGGCGTCTAACGCCAGTTCGAAAACCGCGACTCCGATGCCCCTTTCCCGGTGTCCGGAAAAGAGAACTCAGCGGCGACCTTCGCCGCTGTTGTTTTCTCCATCAGTCGGTTTCCGATAACCACAAAACATATAACCCCTGCATCGTCAAAATCAAAACCCATATGTTTTCAGTGAACACAAAACCAGTCAAAAACGTTTTTCCGGCAAATCAACATATAAACCCAGATTTTCGGCCAAAAAAAAAACGAAAACTATTCAGCCCAGCAAAGATTTTAATCAAAAACCGACCAAACCGAATCAATTTAGGCTAGTTTCGAAACCCTTATCCCAGAAACTATTTCAATCGGAAAAGAAAGGAAGAATCCCGTCTGTTTTCGAAAACCTCCAAATGCCAAAAAAAATTCAATTTAGTCCAGAATTATGAAATCAACAATCCAGCCAAACAATTTGGTAACCCAGAAAAACGGAATTCAAACAACACCAAAAAAAAATCAATTTCCGGGTAAATCCCGTTTTTCCGGCGAACTTCCGGCCGGCCGGAACAATTCCGGCGAGTCTTCCCAGAAAACAGGCGACTTCAAAGCAGCAACCTTTTTTTTCTTTAAAACCGTTTTCAAGGAAAAAAAACTTATACCCAATTTTCTTAACTCTTTTGTTTTAATTAAACCATTTTTAATTAAAACAAAATTAACCAATGGCTCTGATACCACTGTTGGATTGCGTTTAGGCATTTAATTCTAAATTAAATGGCGGAATTCCTAAACGCTAAAGGATTCGGGTCTTACCCTCGACGCGTAATCGGTTGTGCAGCCGCCTGGATCCTTTGGGAAGATTGCGTTCACCACCACAGAACAATTCAAGCGAATTGTCTCTACGTTCTTGCACTGGAGTTCTCTCAGAACCGATGCTAGCCCCAAAATTTGCCTGTTTTAGAGAAAACCTTTTTCTCTGTGGGAAGAATAATTTTTGGAAGAACGTGTCTTCTGAAGTCTGATCGATTGTTTCTCATAAAAAAAAAAGTTTTCAGAAAGTCTATTTAAAAATGAGTCTGTTAAAACGTTTTTAACAGACTCCAGATACTTCTCAGATTTGAGAAGTATCTGTTTTTAATTAATAAATAATAATTAATAATTAATAATAATAATTATTTATTTATTTACTGAGTTGGGTTTAACCAACACCATGGATCAACCCATTGATCCATGGATCAGGCTGATGGGTCAAGAACCTTAATTCACAATTAGGTCCCTTGATTTATCAGCTCAACTCAATTCTTCCCAGGTAATTAATTAACTTTTAATTAATACCATAAAACTCTTCAATAATATTTAATTAAACCATTTAATTAAATATTATCTATTTAAGTATAACTCTTATACTTAGAACAGGCAATTTAATTAATTCTGAATCATCGAACTCACTTATGTGCGATCCTGTAGGTCCATTCCAAATTGACAATGAATAAATTAATCTCATTAATTAATCCATAAATCATTAGTGGTCTCTAGCAAGACATAATGACTACACAATTCAGAACGGAGGGTCGAATGGTGATTCAACACAACCTTCTGAGTATACTACGTAATGTCCTCTACACTGATATCCAGTTTAGCATAAGGCATGGAACCAATCATCCTTATATAGCTAAACGTTTTACTTGATCTCTTAGTGACACTGAACTTAATCAAGCAAATGATAACCCTTATCATTTCTTGGGCACGGCCATGCACTTCTCAGTTCACTATCAAGCGGCCAAGATATCATCTCTCATTTAAGAGAGACTTGTAGTCCCATCACTTCACCTACATACCTTAGCATGACTCATAGTGTACCCAATCATACCCGTACTTGGCAACCTGTTACGGTCCCGTTAGGCATATGTCAAAGCACACTCTAATTCACCTAAGACTATGCAGTGATTTCTGGTCTAAGGATCCTCGTACGAGTACTACTCAAAAGAATCACTCATGATCTAACAGTCCATGGAGTGTTTCTTTTGGCGGATCGATTTCATAAAATTCAATATGCACAAGAATATAATTTCATGAAATTAACTCATCAGATAAATAATCAATCAAACGACAAATGTCTTATTTACATAAATAACCCTCAAAGTTTATTTACATAAATAGCCCTCATTAGGGCATATACACCAACAAATCCTTGTTTATGAAGTTTGAAGCGATAACACCCTTCACTATTTGGAGAATGCTTGAAATCCTATGATGGTCTGATTCCGCCATTTAATTGGATTAAATGCCTAAACAAATCCCAACATGAATACCTTCCTCTGATAAGTAGCTCATAAATTTGCTATAGAGGTACTCACCACCACGATCTGATCGCAGTGTCTTGATAACTTTACCATGATATTTCTCCATATCTGCCCGAAACTCTTTGAACTTGTCAAGATATTCGGACTTGTTATGCATCAAGTAAATGTACCCGTACCTAAAGTAATCATCTGTGAAAGTCACAAAATAGTCAAAACCACCTCTAGCCTGAATTGACATAGGTCCACATAAGTCAGAGTGAACCAAATCTAAAACTTCTTTGACCCTATACCCCTTTGCCTTGAAAGGCCTTTTGGTCATTTTACCCTCCAAGCAAGATTCACAAGTTTGATAACTATCAATCTCCAATGAACTCAAAAGGCCATCATTAACCAACCTCTGAATCCTACTAAGGTTGATATGACCTAGTCTAAGGTGACAAATATAAGTTTGATTCATTTCAGAAGGTTCTTTCCTCTTAGTCTGGCTTAATGATGTGTAATTAATTTCAGTGTTTTGCACAACATGGGAGTTAGTTTTAATCAAGAAAAGATTGTCTACCATTGAACCAGAACATATAAGTTTCTCATTCATTCTAACAATAACAGAATTATTAGAAAAAACAAACTTATAACCATCCAACAAGAGTTTAGAAACTGAAAGTAAATTCTTTCTAAAACTCATAATATAAAGACAATTCTTCAAAACTATTACAGCATTATTTTAGAAAATAAGTCTTGCTACTTGCACTGATTTGACTGATACTTTGTTAGTATCCCCCAAGTAGATTTACATCTCACAATCTCTAAGCATCCGGGTTACTTAGAATCCCTACAAAGAATTACAAACATGATCAGTGGTTTCTGAATCCACACACCAAGTATCTGTGGGAATCACTGCTAAACATGTCTCAGTAACTAAAGGGTAAATGGTCGTACCTTTGAGCTTTGGACAATCTCGCTTCCAATGTCATGCATTGCCACACTTGAAGCATTTGTCTTGCGTCTTCTTCTTCTTGGCAATGTCTGGCTTAGCTCCATGATTAACAATCTTTTGGGTATTCTTTTTCTTCTTCCTAGTTTTGGGCTTAGAAGAAGATCCTGAGGCCCAACTATTGCTAAAGCTTGCTTCTTCTCATTGAAGAGGTCTTCAACAGACACCAATACAGTTAAGTGTTCACGAAGAGTATAGAGTCGCTGATTCATGTTTTAATTCAATTGAAACTGCTCAAAACTTTGAGGCAAGCTCTAGAGTATGATATCAACCTGAGACTCGCAGTCGATGCCACCTCCCAATACCTCAATCTCATTGAAGTTGTTAATAATGTCAAGTACGTGATCTCTCACAGGTGTGCCCTTAGCCATCTTGCTAGTCATAAGCTTTCTCATAGCCACTTGTCTAGCTGCTTCGCCTTGGTGACCGAACATCTCTCTTAGGTTAGTCATCATATCAAAAGCTGAGGTGATCAAATGATGCTGGTACTACAGAACATTTGACATAGAAGCCAAAATGTAGCACTTTGCCATTTCATTAGCTTTTTTCCACTTTTGATATGCTTCCCTATACTCGAGAGTGGATTCATCATTAGGCTCATCTGGGCACACTGCAGTGAGCATAAACTTGTATTGCTCAGCCGTGAGGACAATGTCCAAATTGCATTTCCAATCAATGTAATTTGTGTCAGTCAGTTTGTTCTTTTTTAGTATTACAGACAATGGATTAAATGCCATATCGAAAGCTGAAAATAAATAAATAGAGAAGTTTCAGTATTTTATCTTTTTAGAAAATATTGACACCATCAAAATAATATAATCATGTCCACCAACATCTCGTTCACCGGGATTCATGCAAGTCACATTAGTGTGAATGTTTACGCTAGTCCATATTCGTTTGAGAAGAACCAAGTTCATTAGTTTCACTATCTGACCAAACGATCTATTGATCAATGAAATTAATAGTTGGTGATTTTATCCTTACACATAAGTAGTGTAACCTCGTTGGGAGGAATACTACAAATAGTACACTAAGCGTATGCCATTATGTGACTTCTAAGTTTGTTACCAAGGATAGTGCGACCTCAGTTAGAGAGGGTGTCGCATTCTCCAATTTAACTCACTACAGTCATCCCTTTAGAAATTCAATCTAGTGATCTTATGAATTAGACTCATCCAATATGGAGGAATGCCCTAATGCCAACGCACAAGCCTATTCACATCACATATGAATTCGTAGTAGAGGCCATGGGGATATCAAGCAACCCACTCTCACTTAGATTTTTAAATTGAAGGTTTTTCCGATTTTAACATGCAATTTCTTAACCTTAGTTATTTGCACCCATAAAACCTCACCTTTTTGAATCATGCATCTAAACATAAATTAAAAACATACAAGCAACAATCAAGACAATAAAAGCGGAAAATAAATACGTAAATAAAATTTCCCGACTATTATGACCTTCTCAATTATTGCTTCCTTTCGTTGCCTTGTTGACGTGTCCCGTCACATCGCTCCCACTCGTTATTTGGACTCCTTGCAATTCGTCCAAATTTTCTCAGTTTTCTATGTAATTCTTGGAATCACCCAAGTTATGATAAACCATAAAACCCACAAATCCAAGTTGCCCTCAATAACGTCTTCGCCATTACATATATTCCTAAATACAAGGCTTTGATTTTCTAGGAAAATAAAGACGACATTTGATACAATAAATCCTACTACAAATTCAATCTAATCCTACATGGCTTCCACCTTGTGATTATTACTATTACACATATTCACATTCAAAAAACCAACCCAGACATGTCTTGAAGTTTATAAATGAAAACTGGATGCATAAACCATAATAACCTGGATAATAACAACCTGCAATAAAAGCCCATAATAAATCAAACAAGTATAAAGCCAAAACATCGGCTCTGATACCAATTGAAGGAACTAGTGGGTCCGGGCCAAATAGAAAATTTCACTTTTGTGTTATGCATTCCAGAATTAGAAACTTTTGATCGAGCCCAAACACTAGTACAAGTTCATTTGAACACGATTTAGCTTATACTTGTTCGATTTATATAACCCATAACAAATAGAATCTTTAATTTAAAACGGGAAGGTTAAAGATTCGACCTTTGATGCGAGTCCCTCAAAAAATTAACTTGAGAAAGATAAAGATCCAATCTTTGAAGCTTCTCCCACAAGAAATCCCTCGAATGCCTCGAAGATAATCCAGAAATCATGTGGGCAATTATCTACCAGATAGATCTAGCGAAACCCATGAAAACCCAACAAAAACTCGCCGGAAAAGGCAAGTCTTCGTAAGAATCCTGCTGCCGCGAGAGAATCGCGACCGCCGAGAAAAATCTGCTCGTCGAACTTCCTCGCCGGAACTGCTGGGTCGCTGGAAAATCTGGGCAGATCGAAAATACTTGAGCTTTTCCCTTTTTCCGAGAGAGATCCAAAAGCCGACTTCGAGTGGGTATCAATTTTACTATTTCTACAAGTCCCTTTCTAGGCCTTTCTCTCTCTAGAGGCAAGACTTCTTGCCTTGCAAGTTTCTTATGTTTCTTAAGGTACAAGAATTATCTATTTATAAGAGTTTCAAGGGAGACCTAGTGGGCTTTTAAAGTGGGCCTCATTGTTGGACTTTTAATTAATCTCTAAGTCTTCATTAGGCATAATTAATTCCAATCGACCCAAGGATGTTGAATTAATTAAACTCACTTCGTTAATTGACCCAAGGATAATTAAATAAATAATTAAATCTATTTTGTCAATTTACTCAAGGATAATTAATTAAATTCACTTTGTCAATTAATCCAACACATAATTCATCGTACCACTAATCAATTAATTATGGAACTACCACTCAAAAAAAAATTTCTTTCGGGTGCCACTTTAATTATTCTTTTATCTCCCCACGTCAAAGATATAGTGCTCGTCAATTTTTATTAATTTACTGATAAATTAATTAATCGACTTCTTCTTATCCGAGATTAGCACCACTCGACTTTATTACTATACCGACATAAGTCCACTGGCCGAATTTAGTATAATAATCCTTACGAGCTCATCTCGAGAACACCATCACCCTAGATGCACAGGTACATGGTTTCTTTTCGATAAGCAAATGCACAATAAGAAATCAAATACGTATACCCAACTTACCGAGATTTAGGCCTCAAGTGACCGCACTCTTTGTCAAATCAAAGTACACTATGTCTGATCCTCATGTTCGCTCTAGTCTAGGGATTAAGAGATAGAATATAAGGCTCGATTTAACTACAAAGATCAGTACAAGTTAATTCAATCCAATACCGGTCCTGCTCAACATGCCCTAGGCACATCCGTATGATTCAATTAGTCTAGACAAATAAATCTGAGAATATACAATAACTTAAACCGACAGTATGTCCAAACTGTCTTAGTTATGAGCATTATTTATATATTATGACTTTAGCAATGATGAGATCTATAGTGTCACACCAAACATCTCATCATCTAATCATATGATATAATTGGACAACATGTATAACATGTAATTATATACTGAAACACAATTGATATGAAACTAATAAATAGTTTTTCATACAAGCAAAGCTTTTAAGTATTCAAAACTAACAATTGTTCACATCATATCATTTTTACTCACCAGATAATAAAGATGACCTCTCAGATTTAGTATAGTTGGAAGCGTGAGAGCATCAATTGAACACCGAGTGGCAGTTACAGGGATGACTGAATCAGTTTCCCCACTGAAAACACAATAAACAAAGAATTTAGATCAATTGAATACCGAGTGGCAGTTACAGAGATAACTGAATCAGTTTTCCCACTGAAAACACAGTAAACAAAAAACTTAGTCAGTTTCTACAGGAACTCTGAAAGATAATAAATTTGAGTTTCACATCATGTTGAAAGATTGATGTGGTTGAAGTAACAATTGTAAAGAGTAAACATAATGTCACAGGAGAAGAGTATCTGAACATGAATACCTATATTCGTAAACCAGCTGCCATTAGTTCTTCTCATAGATGGAAAGCATGGATGTAGGAGTATATCCCTAGTAGTTACCAATAGTGTCAATGCACAATAGTAGTTGTAGTTGTAGTCAAAGCAAACATTAAATCTAGAACATATGCACAAGACAACAATAGTAGTTACCAATAGAGGTTTCGGGTGAAATTAAGCAACAATTCAAATTCAAAAAACTCAAGACAACAATCTTGAAAATCAAAAGTCAATTCTTGACAAATTGTATATTATTTTTCGGCCAATGGGCCTATTTATAGGTTTACATAAAATCCTCTTCCTTTTCTAAAAAGTAATCACTTAATCATAGTGTGAGAGAAATTAAAAATAAAATACTGCTCTAACTCTAAGACCTCATGGAAATTCGGCCATACCAGAGTAGTATTATAAGACAAATAAAATCCTACCATAGAAGGGAAAAATTCATCGATCCTAGTTGAATTAGGATAAACTTATAAAACCTTCTAGGACTATGAAACTGAATAACAATCCTAATAGGAAGAGACTTTATAAGGTCTCAAATGGCTTAGGGAGTGACTGGGCTTTGCTGTTAAGCCTTTAACTCTTCAACCTAATGTTCAACCTTATATTCTTGGGCATCAATCCTCATCTACATTAACTTTGTAAGTCCATTATTGAACAATCTCGTGACGTTAATGGGCTTGGGCCTCATTGTTGGCAGATGGGCTTGGGCCTATTGTTGGGTTTCTCAATCAGCAATCTTCAAAGCTTCATCAATCCTTTTATCTGCTTATCATCATAGGTCCAACATTGTCTACTAACGGATCTCTCTTGAGGCTATCTTGATCCAAAGTATGAGAAACCATGGACTCCCATGGAGAATTTCGTAACTAGGCATGTCTTGAAATTTGAACATGCATATTGTGCCATATGGCATCTCTTTAATCCCGTTTGAAGGACTTGACCCATATGTTGGCCCAGATTTCTTTTAACATGATAAAATCTTCAATTCAGGCTCATTATGGGTCTTCTTAGGGCTCCCTAAACGAAAGTTGCAAAAATCCCTTGTTAGTTTAGGGAGATGCTATGTAGTTTTAAAGGGAGTAAAGGAAGAGCTCATGATGTTCACATCAGTTGCATGAAATGCTTTTTGAACTTTCGGGATATTGAAATACACATCAGAATGCCTCTCAGTACATGGATCATATGCTCTAGGCATCCATGGCTAAGTTACAGAGTAATCAATGAGTTTGAACTTAAAGAAGGAAAGAAGAAAAGAAAATAAAGCAATGAATAATTTTCTTAGTAAAATTGAAGAAGCCTTTAAGGCTAAAAGGATATAGATATCAAGAATATGAAACTTAATCACAAAAACAAAAGTTTTAAAAGCCATGTAGAATTCAAGCCACGTTTTTTTTCTTTTCAAGTTCTGGAACAATCTGAACTATATGTATGATCTATAGGGCGGTCGCTATACTTGACATCAGATCCACATTATATAAGACAAAGATGGTGGATAACAAAATTATGGTGCTCTCTCGAACCCAAAATAATAGTCTTGTTTGTTGAATTAAAATGATACAACAAACAGGACTCATATAGAATTGTGACATCATATAATATCCTTTTTTTGTTCATTGAAAATGTAAAATACCAACGAATTCGAGCGGCTCAAACCACCATTTAGCAATTTTAGGCAGCAAAAGATGATAGACATGGACACTAGTAAAAACTGATGAAATGCGCTTCCTAAAAGAGATTAGCGATATCTACATGTTCAGATTTCTTAAGTTCAATTGTGAAATAGGTTTCACATTAGTAATTCTGATAGAAAGTTGCTACCAATATAAAAGCAAATGGTAATCCACTAATCCCCAAACTGGAAATCTGAAGGCATTGAGGCACTTCTCCACTCCCTACAATAGACTAATTAGAGGTAAAGAAGTAACAAAAGAGAAAGGAAAAAGAAAGTAAACTTACAAAGCCAATAAAATAATAAATAGAGCATTCCAACATTGGTGCTGAAATGAAACGCACTTGGCAAAATGCAGAATGACAGTTCCAGTTAGTTACCTTAATTGCCTGATTCTTTAGCAACTCAAGTGTCTCAGAAGCCTCCTCTGGTGTCTACTATATGAAATAGGACATAAAATAAGCAATTATCTATAGGTATAACATACTTTACAAACCAACTATGAGTAATTGAACCTGGCTACTACAAAGAAAACCCCCAGGAATGGCAGGAGGTAAGTCATTGAGTTGATCAATAATCAAAGCTACTAATAAACCCATCCCAAAAATGTATTCCCTGAATAACACAAATCATATTACCTAAAAAAGGTGATGACTTTTCCTCGTAAAGGCCTCCAAATATATAAAATAGGTTTAGCTCAGTCAAAGTAGGGATGGAGACCCATGGAAAAGCTTCAAATGTGATCAAAGAAAAAACAGGGGGAGGAAATGCTATGTTTTTCTGATTAGTCCAAAGAAACAAAATTTGGTACACAACCAAATAACCAAATGAAGAGCATAAAAATGGATTAGGGTAAGTACGCAAAAGTGCATGAACTAAAATAGGACAGAATCTACAGACTAATAGTAAATTCCTTAAAACTGTATAGAGGTTTATCCTAGGAGAAAAACTCAACCATATGCCTTTCTCACCTTTTATCTGTCATTTCATACCCCAAGAAATAGAAGTGAGGGGCAAAAGAAATTATTCCTTTTTTTCACCTTCTAGAGTCGTCTAACTGCAATTATTCTTCACAATGCAGAACCAACAATTTTCAGATTAATTATGGCAACTATTCAAATAGATTCCTTTACCATCATCATTTTGATTCAGTTGCATCAATATATAGTGAAGTATTCAGACATAGAACAATATGGTTTTCAGGTTACTATTTGTAAAAATTAATGTCAACATTGTACATATAAGAAGGGTTTAAAAACATAAAATTTGAAGGAATAGTTATAGCTTTATAGGTAAAAAATAAGTATTAACTAATGGAAACAACATTAAGCGTAATTCCTGGCAAGATCTCAATAATAGAACATATTTTTATTGCATTGTGGAGATTTCTTTATACCTACAGCTCTTCTAGGTCTCCTGGAGGTGTCTCGACTGGGTGGCCTCCATACATCAAGATCATCCATTGATCCATTCAACAAAGTAGGATACTCATTTGATGTTTGAAAAACATAGGAAGACTTATTAGTAATTGGAGGTGAACTGGGCATAGTAAACTATGACCTTGCAGCAGCTGAAATACAAAATATCATAGTCATATTCTCCATATTTTTGTTACCAACTGTGTTTTCACTGACAGAAAATAAGTCAATAAATCTTAGGGAATGAGATGAAAAATGATATTCTAGAACACGCATTGCATTGTGCTGCTTTCCATTAAAAGAAAAAAAAATACTCCTTCTATGTCATAATAATAGTTATATTTGAAAATTACTTTTTTTTAAAAAAATAGTCCAATTTTTATATTTTTGCTATTAATATATGAAATTTCTTTTAACATTTAAATTGATATGGTGATATATAATTTTTATATATTTATAACTAAAATATAAAATTATAGGTGAAAAAATATAATATTAAATAGTTTATGTGAATTGTATTTTATTTATATAAAAAGTTACTTATTAAGTTAAAAAAAGAGTGTTCCAAAATTGGTCATCATACTATTCTGAAATTTAGATTTTAGTTATTAACTTTTAAAAATTCCATTTAAAATTACTAACTTTTATATTTTGTTCCAATTTTGGTCATCAAATTTCACCATTAAGTACATTGACGGACCAATTCTGCAAGGTTATTTTTGTGCATTCCTTGTTGCTCGTTTCTCTTTCGCTAGGTTGTAGGATTTTTTTTTTTCTCTCCTCCTATTTTTGCTGGCAGCTCTCCCTGCTGTTCACCTATTTACAACCGAACGACCTTGATGATTCCATTGGTGTCCAACTCAATTGAAACCATTAAAGCCACAGGTGCAAACTTTTGCCGCGGTTGCTAAAATTCGCTAAAATTGACAAGAAAATAATTGAAAAATGGGAAACTCAGAAAGAAACAAGCCAAAAACTCCGACTGCTAAAATAGGTGGAACGACTTCAATTTACACGCCAGAACTCAAATAAAACTTGATCAGCCAAAAACAAGCCATGGAAAATTCTAAAATTCAGAGGAAGCCACAAAGGAAACAACGATTTGTTTGTGTAAATCCATGATAATTTCTTCTCAAAACCCAGAACCTTCTCAAAATTGCAGAACACCTAGAAAGAAAAAAAACGAGGGAAGAATTTGGATGAGCTAACCTGTATTTTTATCATCATTGGGCTCATAAACTACTCCCCAACAGTGAGAAGAAGAACCTCCCATGGCCCCCTCAAAGTACCAAAATTAATAGCAAAACACCATACCAACCCAAGTTGCTGTTTGTTTAGATTCTCACACTCACCCATTCCTAATGCAAATCTATTCTCTCCAAATTTGTTTTCCCAATCTCCCCCCCCCTCTCTCTCTTCTCAAATCACACCTTTTAAAAACATGTTGTGATTGATTGTTTAAAATAGGTTTTTCAATTTCTTCGTTGGGTGGTTTTAATGGATTAGATGATTGATAAATTGCTGGCGGAAGAAATTTTTTTCAAACATAAAAGATAGTTCCTATCATCTTTCCGACTATGTTCTGCCCTATTGGTCGACTCCAATGATCCCGACACTTGATCCATCATCATCGTCTATCCATTATGTTGGTCGACTCTTGGGCGAACCCGCCACAACATGGTTTCCTTTGGGGATTGTTCCCTTTTGTTTTTGCTCCATCCCCTATCCTTTTTTCTCGTTTGCCGTTTGCGGGTGGTGTTGGTGTCGATTCATTTGTCAATAAAAGAGGAGAAGAGCTGGCAACGTAAAAGAGGGGAAGGATGGGCTGCCGGAAGAGGATTGAGAGAGAATATAGGGATAAAGGCAAAAAAAAAAAAAAAAGTGGGAAATAAAGTGATTTTACATTTTTACCCTTCAAACCGTCAATGTAGTCAACAATGAAGATTGACCGAATGACCAAAATTAGAACAAAATACAAAAGTTAGTGATTTTATATGATATTTTTAAAAGTCAGTGACCAAAACCTAATTTCTGAATAATATGATACAATTTTGGATTTCACCTGTTAAAAAAAGAGTGAATTTTAAAAAAGGTCATCATACTTTGATAAAGTTTAGGTTTTGGTCACTAACTTTTAAAAATTCAAAAAAGGTCACTAATTTTTGCATTTGAATTTTGATTTTGGTCATTCCGTCCATATTATCCGTTAAGCCCACTAACAGACCAAAATTTTGAGGGTATTTCTGTCCAATCATACCCAAAAACTCATGTGCTTCATTTTGAATTTTAAAAAAGGTCATCATACTTTGATAAAGTTTAGGTTTTGGTCACTAATTTTTAAAAATTCAAAAAAGGTCACTAACTTTTGCATTTGAATTTTGGTTTTTGTCATTCCGTCCATATTATCCGTGAAGCCCACTAACGGACCAAAATTTTGAGGGTATTTCTGTCCAATCACACCCAAAAAACCCATGTACTTCCTTTTGAATTTTAAAAAAGGTCATCATACTTTGATAAAGTTTAGGTTTTGGTCACTAACTTTTAAAAATTCAAAAAAGGTCACTAACTTTTGCATTTGAATTTTGATTTTGGTTATTCCGTCCATATTATATGTGAAGCCCACTAACGGACCAAAATTTTGAGGGTATTTCTGTCCAATCACACCCAAAAAACCCATGTGCTTCCTTTTTTTTACTATTTATCTTTCTTCCCCTCACCCTCCCCTCTTTTTTTTTTTCGTATTCATCTTTCTTCTACTGCCACCCTGCCACCCTTCTTGCCGGAAACAATAAAACTCATCACCATTCTCCCAGAAATGTCTACATCTATGCATGTGAATTTAAGCCGATTTTTTTTGGTTTCATGTTTTTTTTTTTTACTATTTATCTTTCTTCCCCTCACCATCTCCACTTTTTTTTTTTTTTTTGTCGTATTCATCTTTCTTCTCCTGCCACCCTTCTTGCCGGAAACAACAAAACCCATCACCATTCTCCCAGAAACGTCTACATCCATGCATGTGAATTTAAGTCGATTTTTTTTCGGGTTTTTTGGGTGTGATTGGACAGAAATACCCTCAAAATTTTGGTCCGTTAGTGGACTTCACATATAATATGGACGGAATGCCCAAAACCAAAATTCAAATACAAAAGTTAGTGACCTTTTTTGAATTTTTAAAAGTTAGTGACCAAAACCTAAACTTTATCAAAGTATGATGACCTTTTTTAAAATTCAAAAGGAAGTACATGGGTTTTTTGTGTGTGATTGGACAGAAATACCCTCAAAATTTTGGTCCGTTAGTGGGCTTAACGGATAATATGGACGGAATGACAAAAACCAAAATTCAAATGCAAAAGTTAGTGACTTTTTTTGAATTTTTAAAAGTTAGTGATCAAAACTTAAATTTTATCCAAGATGATTTTTTTAAAATTCACTCTTAAAAAAACAAAAAAATTGGACACCATCACGCCCACTCTTTCCTAGGTGTTCAATGGAAAGCATCTGAAGGTCAAAAACATATATACGTATATTTTCTATAAATCCAACGGCATTTATACACTTTTCCTATACTTCCGCCTTTTGTTGTCTCTCTTGTCTGATCGGACTCCGTCATTATTTGGACTCTGACTCGTCTGTCTTCTCCCGTAAATCGGCTTCCGGCTGGCATCCCCGTCTTTGTCACTGTTTCCGGTATCGATAATCTCCTCAGCTCAGGTTCTTTCAAGTTTCTTTCCCTGTCTCCCTTCTCCTTTCTGAGCTTAGGAGAACCCTAAAATTCACTAATTCGTCGTTCATTTATCTGAATTTTTTGATCAATTTCGACGCTGTGTGTATCATATTCGTACTATTCGATATGCTTATGGAAGTATTTTATTCCATCTTTTATCTGTTCATTCAGTTCTTATAGCAGCCCTAACATTTTGCTGCTTCTGGCTGTGCATGTATTTTTTTGTGTTGCTGATTTAAAGTATTTTTTCGATGGTATGATGTGATTACTGACATCCAGAAATATGATGGGGCGGGTTTTATTATATTTTATTTTAATTCTAATGTTTGATAGCTAAAAATTGTTGAGTTTCATTGTACAGAATGGAACTCAGATAGCTTACCCTTCATTAATTCGTTTGTTAATTTTCTATAGAAATTACATAATAAATGCGATCTGAGGATGTTTTCGTACTCACAGGAATTGGAATTCACTAGGAATGATAATTATTTTATTAGTATTTGTTTTAAATCTCCACAAAGTACCTCTAGTTCCCGCTTTAATATAGTTATCATTGGAAATGAACTTTTCATACTTGGGTTTGGATTCTTTCCTGCTACATTTTGAGAATTTAAACTAATGTTTTCTGGTTCTGTATTTCTCAGTCTACATGCAGAGGAAATTTTTATTACTTATAGAATGAGTGAGTTGGGGATTGACGTCCCACTGATTGGATCAGCGGGGGAAGGGCAGATCCTAGAAACAATTACGCCTATTAAGGCTAGTAGCGGTATGAATGGAAGCCGCCACGTTTCCAATTCAGATGGAAACTCAAGCCCAGAAAGTGAATCAGTTTCGCAGAAGGAGCAGCAGCCAATTGAAGATGATTTACAGTCTTCCCCCAGTGTACATGCAGTTCTCTTTTCACTTTCATGATTGTCAATCTTTTATTTGAACTGGGTTTAAGGAGAGTGAATTTTGTGTAGGATGAATCATTTGGTGCTAACAGTGATGATGATGAAAGCGTGGCTGAGACATCTTCATCTGGTTCTGCTAGGATGGAAGAAGGTGGTATTACTTATGATGGTTCCTGCTTTTTCTGGTTACTGCTTTCTGTAATTTGATATGAAGTTAATGCAACATGATGTTCTAAAGATAAAATCTTTGTATTTCATCTAAAGATAAAATCTTTGTATTTCAGCTTTTGATGGTGGAGTATCGTTAGACCATTACTTTGGTGGATGGAAAATGGTAACTTTCTCGTACATTGTCTCTTTCTAATTTATTTTTTTAGTTGTTAGGTTACCCACCATAGGATATTCGAATTTTGTGTTAGTTGAGCTCTCATTCATTGATGTGATTATCTTGGAGCCAGAATCTAAGTTGATGCTTCTGTGAATTGTGATCTACTCTAACTGCTGCTGCATTAATATCAATGGGGGTGATCCGCCCCGATCCTTTCCATTTCCAATCAATATGGATCGGTTTTGGATCAATCCCAAACCCTCCCACTATCACCCCCCCCCCCTCTGTCTCCCCTTTTCCCCCCTCTTGCTCCAGATCTTGCCTCTGTTGCTGTTGCTGGCCTTAGTATTTATTTTTAAAATTATTTTCATTTTGGATTAGTTTGGATCGATATGTTGATCTGAATCGAACTGATCCTAATAAGTTCTTGATCAGATCAGATCAGATTGGAACAGCGATTCGATTGAAACCTTGATCCATGGCAACCCGACAATAATGAGAATTATCCAATTTCCATTGCTAGAGGCCATCGATGGTCTTTCTTCTCTGAATCATTTTGAAACCAAAAGATTATAAAATGCTACCATCAACCATAAAAGTAAAACCTCTATGTTTGGTGTCCTTGATGCTGTTGTTTTTTGTAACCTTACTCTTTTTTTTTCTTTTTTTTTTTGAAGTCAGCAACTATGATGTTTTGTTTTAACTATTTGTGGACTTAGCATCAGCTATTAACATTATGATTCCAACCACTTGTTAGTGCAATGACAAAGGTTTTTTTTTTTTTTTTTTTTTTTTCTGAATGACATTATGATGAATAGGTTTGTCCTTGATAATGGTTGGGATGCTATGTGTGATGCAAATGATAGAGATGCTTTTGTTGATAACTTGATCTCGAACTATTTGAGCTTGTGCTTACAGTTATAGTGGTATTCAAAGATACGGATATTGTTTCTGTCGATGGTAGGTGTCAATGAAGAAGGTCGTTGAAAAATAGTGGTTGGGATGCTTATGGGGTGTGATTGTTAACCATAGTGCTCATAAATTCAGCCAAGAATATTATCTTGTATTCACTGTTTTATTTATTTAAAGTTGGGATGTTAATTTTTTTTTATGTAGATTAAGAAGTTTTTATTTCTTTTCTTGAAATGAATTCTTAGACAGTCTCTTCCCATTAGCAACAATAATTTCTTTGTTCCTTCCAGTTCATTCATTTTCAGGTTTCTTTTTGTTGCAGATTCAGGTCTGCAGTGTCTTAGGGATGTGTAGATATAACTTTTTCTTATGCATAAGAAATATAAGCTGCAACTTTTTATATTGAATTGCACCAACTTCATACACATTTTAATGTAACCTTTGAATTATTAGAAATATCTTAGACTGTCTTTGGAAGAGTATGTGCGTGTGCTTATATATGGAATGTACTTTGTATAGAGTGCCTCTGTCCATCTGTAGAAGATGTTAACAGGCTTTTCTCTTTGAAGAAAAGGCGTCTTAAGTTTTCTTTCAAGGTGGTGGCAGGAACATTTTATTTATTCTCTTACTGGAATGATCCTTTGCTGTTTTGCAATAAACAGCCCCCTCTGCTTTCTTTGGTATCTATTTCGAGTACCATTTCTGCCTTTTTAGCGACCATTTTCTGTTACATTTGCAGGGTCCTGGTGTGAAGGAAGTTCTTTTCCATGCAGACTTTGTCATGTACGAGTCTATATATTTGACCAACTGTGAGTTGATATTCTCAGATAGGTTTCTCCTAGCGAAAGGTCTAGCTGCATATGGTGACGGAGATGATTTCTTTGTTCGGTGGAGATTAGATGACATAGTACTTATTGAATCTGACTGGTTTGGAAGGGTGCGTTCCATGTTACTGGAGTAATTTTGGTGTTTTCTTTCATTTTGAGTTTATGGTCTTCAGAAAGTTTGCATTTACATAAGACCAACAATATTGAGATCAGCACCTTTATGTTATATACAGTTTCAAACAGCTAGGGTGAAGATTTGTGCAACTCCAGAAAATATAGATACTGAAACTAATATTCTACTTCCAGGTCTGTGTATCCTTCTGTTCAGATGTTTCATATTTTCTAGTTGACTAATGAAGTTTATGTTTTGGTATTTGTTAGCATATCTAAAACATGTCTAGTGTTATTCCTACTTTTCAAATTAGTTTCTGGTGAATGTATTTTGTTATAACTTTTATATGAAAATGCAACGTTATAAGAAAAGATTTGTGCAACTTCAGAGAATATAGATTTTGAAACTAATATTCCACTTTCAGGTCTACATATCCTTCTGTTTTGATGTTTCATATTTCTAGTTGACTACTGCAGTTTGTGTTTTGGTATTTCTAACATATCTTTAGAACATGTTTAGTGTTATTTCTACTTTTCAAATAAGTTTCTAATGAATGTATTTTGTTAGAGCTTATAAATGAAAATGCAAAGTTATAAGAATGAATATTCCGGTTGTGGAAAGGAATTCTAATGAATCTGATAGGGGTCTGAAAGTTTGGTTGTGATCAGATTTTATGCTACTAGGATCTTGCTTTACTGTGTTTTGAAGTTAAATGGTAATCTGCTCATTCAGAGTAGGCAGGCTGATCACTTAGGCTTTGTTTGTTTACTCTTTTTTTCCTGGAAAAATTTCTCTTGGAAGGACTCAATTTTTCTGAGGTAGATGTGTTAAATAAGGTTGTGAAGGTAGATGTGTTAAATCTAACAAGTAGCGACTGATGAGACCAAGGCTGTTGAAGTATATCTACTTCTTTGTCTAAAGGCTAAACAAATGAGGTTTCACCATTTTGATTTTACTTTCTTCCTGATTCTACCCCAAGCTTGATGCTAAAATCTTCTGAGTAGAGGTCAACTAATGTTTTGGAATTATGTGCCTATGTTTGAATAGGGTTTCTATATCTATCTGCTTTTTTCTTCGTCTCCAAGTTCTGCTTTCTAGGCTAATACTTCCTGAGGAAAAGAAAAGCTCAAACTGTCAATTAATTTGGTCAAAGTAATCTTTTGATGATAGTATTCACTTTTATACGTTTTGATGATAGTATTGTTTGATGATTCGTCTCTTTTCTACCTTTTTTGTTACGCCATTCAGGGATTAAAGAGTTAAAGTTTGCGGTTAAAGACCCGTGCTGGTATGAGAAATGCGAAGCAATTCGATCTTTGGATATCAGATATAATGCATTATGGAGAGTTGTAAATGAGTGAGTTTTCCTCTTCTTTTGGGTGAATCTTTCATAGGTTTCGCTGGCTTTCTTCTGCTTTAAAGCTTATTGATGTTCAGTTTGAGTTCTATTTAATCAAATCTAATCATCAATTTTGCAATAGCTTTTTACCCTGTTTGAATTTTCATTCAGTATGTTATGAATTTAATTGATTCCGGTGCTGTCAACCCTCTAGTGCATTTTCATGAAAACAGTCCTCTTTCTATTGGGTGACTTGGAGGAAATTTGTAGTGTAGTTCTCATTAGAGTTAATTGAAATTTCAAAGACCCATTGGATAAATTGCTTATACTTTCCCACCACTTTGAACAAAACTGATTTTCTCTAGTTATTGCAAATATATCTTAGGTTGGAGAAATTGATATCTTTTGTATCTTAATTCATGCAGTTTTATGTTCTCTTGGTTGGCAGTCCTGGTTTTACTTTTATGTTTGTTTATTTTGGTTTTCTGAGTCGCATGATATACAACCTGACCATCATTTCACAGCTCTGAGGTGGAAGAGTATGGAGAAACTTCGGGAGAGAAGACGTTGCTATTTCCTTCTACCTACTTCCCTGAGTGAGTTCATTTGTGTTTTTCTTTTCAAAATATCCCTTAGAGGCAATACTGCATAATATTTTAGCCTTTTCCCCCCTTTTTTGTGGCAACTATTGGGTTTCAAGTATTCCATGTTACTATTTATTTGCCTACCTCTAAATGTGCTGTAGTTGCTATTACATTATTTGATGAAGCTGCTGCCCTAACTGCCTCTCTGATTGCTAAAATCCCCAAAGCCTTTTGCAAGTAATTAATTAGTTAATCTATGATGTACTCAATTTCTGCATCTCCATGAATCAGAGTGAACTCGTATTGTTTTTAAATAGACAAATTTTTTTCATTTATTACCCCAAACTAAGTTATTATTTTACTTGCAAACTTAAATGAAATTCAAATGTTATCACCTGTCACCTGAGCATATGGATGCTGAAACTCATTAACCCTACATGTGATAAGTACTGTCTTTCTCTTGTAGCCGAGTTATGTTGCTTGTGATTTCAATCTGGTACTGGAATTCTAGTAATAGTATCCAATTTTAGGAGACATGATTGAAGTTATGTTCATTTATTTTGTTTAATACTAATCTAATTGTTTCATGATTTTCTGATTAGATTATGTGAGAATGAGAAATATGCATAAAAAACAGGGCAATGAATTAGTGGAATGAGTGTCAGAAGGTGGAGAATATTTTCACATGGGCTTGTACTGACCAGAAGACCTGGCTTTCTTAAATTTTTATGCCTTAAATAACGATTATCCTGATTTTTCTAGCCTACATTTGTGTGATCACTATTCTGCTAGGATTGGGTTCAAGATCTAATATTGTATGAAATGAACATGTGAATTCCTTTTCTAGTACTTCGGTTGGTGACTGTCCTTCATTCATTTGCTGCCTTTGGTTTTAGGCTACTTTTATTTATTGCAAATTGGTGAGATATCTGGGTCTTGTTTCCTTTTAAATTTTATTTCAATGAACTTGTAGATACTCACTTAAGTATCCCATTTATCATTGTTTGTCGCATCCTTGGTTCTAAGACAGCCCGTCTCTTGTAAATGTACAGTTTTAAGCCTTTTGAAGATTTTATATACCCAGAAGGAGATGCTGATGCAGTGTCCATTAGTAAGAGAGATGTTGATCTTCTACAACCAGATACATTTGTCAATGACACTATTATTGATTTTTACATTAAGTAAGTTTGTGTTGGAATTTCTCTTTCTAGTTACTTTCACAGTTCAGGGGTTTTTTCTCCTCACAAATGGCCTGGGATTGAGTACTGAAGTAGGGAGTCCTCATGGCCTTCTTTTTCTTTATTATGGTGGGAAAACTCAGTGTAAGTATGGATTTAATAGGTTAGTGGAAGAACTTGAACTATGGAAGAAGGTGGGGGAACTCCTTTTACCAGGACCTTGTGTCGAGGCTCCCAAAATTGTGAATCCTTTTGGATTCCTGATTGACTAATCATTCTTATTTATTTATTTTTAATTACACCTTTTGCTTATGCGAAATAGTTTCCATGACAGATACTTGAAGGATAAGATGCAGCCTGAGAAGAGGCAAAGATTTCACTTCTTTAATAGTTTTTTCTTCCGGAAGCTGGCTGACTTGGAGAAATATCCTCCAGGATCGTTTGATGGCAGGGCTGCTTTTCTTCGTGTCCGTAAGTGGACAAGAAAGGTGAACTTATTTGAGAAGGACTTTATATTCATTCCTGTTAATCACAAGTAAGACATCAGAGTACCATTTCATAAGGCCTTTATTTTTTTATTTATTTTTTTAATATTTTTGAACTCCCAGAAGTGCTAAGAATATGGTCTCTGGTTTGTGTACAGCTATCACTGGAGTTTACTAGTAATATGTCATCCTGGTGAAGTGGCTACCTGCAGAGGTACGTCCGGCTGTCATCTTCCTATTTACTTGCATGTTGTCTATAATAAGTAGTTGTCTTTCTTGAATACCTTATCTGTGGTCTGGAACCATACATCAGATTCTTCTAAATTGTCCTTACACATGTTTTGCTTCCTTTCTTGGGCTTTAGATGAAGATGTGATGAAGTTGACTAGAGTTCCATGCATATTGCATATGGATTCTATTAGAGGAACCCATGTGGATCTCAAAGACCGAATACAAAGGTACGATTTGAAAAGAACTATTTGATGCTATGGGGTGGTTCGTGATGCAGCACCAGCTTAGATAGATTGCAAACAATAATCTTAGGCTTGTAAGTGCCGGAAGTAAAGTTAGTCCCCAGGAATCTGAAACAGTAAAGAGGAGTTACAAGAAAACTGAAAGAAAGCCTGGGAATCCCTCCTAGAACTGTAGGCATCACACCCAAGGTTGCACCAGTAGGCTTCACACCTAGGGACCCCTTAGATGACATGCCCAAAGTTGCTCCGTTGCAGGAAATCACTATTAAGGTAAAGTCTGTCCTTTCCTCTTGAAGAAGTACATTATTTATAGACTTCAAAACTAAATCCAAGTTCGTTTGGAATCAGTTTTGGATTCAAATTCTACTTTCCAATAACTATTTCCTTAAACCAAAGGTTTATACCTCAAAAAAATGAATTGCACTTCTCTGAAAAAATCAACTTCCAAACAATATCCTAAATTCAAACAGCCTTGAAGATTATTGAAAGCAGTGGATTATTCTGATACTTCAGACAGCCTTGAAGATTTTTGCAGCCTCAAAATTACTAATAAAATATCAGAACTTTCAGCTTCTACTGGAGGATTAAGCACTCTGTTATTGCTTGCTGCAACCTTTTCCGGACTTGGTTGATCTTGGTTCTTGATGCTTCCTTGTAGTTTCATTACGAGTTTCAAATGATATGCTTTTTATCAAAGCTGAATGAATAGGTGTTGGCCTTACCATTATGCATAACTTGACATACAATCTAGGTTGTCCCATGATGATGTGTGCAACTGGCATAGGGATGACATGTCACAATCTAGAATCAAATATGCCCTATTTCAGTGGCGCCAAGCAACACTTGGTCACTTGGATAGAGGTGCCGTTAATCCATGCAACAACCTTGTAAGGTTCTGGATGGTACTCTGGGTAACTTAAATTTCTCTACTGTAGATTCAGAAACCACATTCATGGAGAAACTAAGGTCTGAAAAATTGCATTTCTCCTCGCATCTTGCATTCCTCTTTCTGGTGAAGGATAAGATGTACCATCCTTCTCTTCTTCTAGATCCTCATCATCAAGCAGGTATATCCCTTCTAGGTATTCAGTAATTTGTCTTCCTCAAATTCGTGCAACCTACAGATTGAATCAGGGTGAGATAAGTCATTTAGGTCAGGATACCAATTCATGTTAAAGCCAGCACTTTGTAGGAAATTGACTCTGATACCAATAACTCATGCAATACAAGCGTATTGTTCTGCACTTCTTACTTGGTGTAGCTTGTTACATGGGTTGTGAGTGGGAACTTAGTTTTCGTCTTGGTATGCGACCTTGGATTTCTGTTGCATATTCAGCTCCTGTTGCTGCTGCTATTGCAGTTTTCTTGATCTATCCAATTGGTCAAGGAAGTTTTTCTGATGCCTCTAGGAATCTCTGGTCCTTTCAACTTCATGATTGTATTCCGGGCTGACATAACATCCTTATGCACCCATTTCACTTCTCAGGCGTAGCTGGTTTATTCTACAGGCTAATCTTAGGCTAGTTAAGTGCTGGAAGTTGAGTTGATCGACAGGGAATCTGAAATGGTGAAGAAGAATTACAAGAAAACTGAAAGAAAACCTAGGAATCCTGGAATTCCTCCTGGAACCCGTGGGCGTCACAGCCAAGGTTGGATGTAACTCGTTAAAAAACAATCCTTTGAAAGTTTTATCAAGGCACAGTCCGGCTTTTCCCCTTAAAGGGGTAAACTATTTATAGACCTCTAAACTAAAATTAACTCTGTTTTGGAAATCCAAATCAGTAAAACCAAATAAGGAAAGGTAGGACCTAAACTAAATAAGGAAAAAATGCAATTTTGGTCCATTACGTTTGGCGAATTTGCTCTTTTAGTCCATCATGTTTAGGCCCACCCAAAATTACCCATTACGTTTGAAATTTTACACACTTTTGGTCCAATATGTTTGTTTTTTATAGACCAAAAGTGTGTAAAATTTCAAACATAATGGGTATTTTTGGGGAGTTTAAACATGATGGGACTAAAAGAGCAAATTTGCCAAACGTAATCGACCAAAATTGCATTTTTTTCAACTAAATAAACTCAGAAACAGAAATAGGAAACCAGATTCAGGATTTGCTGTGATGCAGCAACTTACTGCAAGACTCCCTAATTAATTTAGGAAATAAAATAACAAATAAAAGTCATGCGGTTTAGACAAAAGTGAAATTAACTATTGTTGGAGTTTGTTTCTTCTTTTGATCCTCTAGCGAATTTTGCAGAGTTAAGGAAATCCTTACTGATTGATTTCCCTGTTTACAATAGTTGCTATCAGAGAGTAGGGCTCCTCACTATGTATCTGATAACTATTAGCATTCTGGACGGTACCACTCTTAATCAAGTTTTTTGCTTTTGTGTGGCTATCTGCTAACTAAGCACATTGAGGGAAATGCCACTTGCTGAACTACAATTTTGGTGGTTACGTTTTGATGCAAAACGGATCTGCTATCGTTTAGTGTGGAATTTTGGTGAGCACTCTAGGCCTCAATTAGGATGTAATGAGTCTTATACTTCAACAGTGCTAATGAAGCTGGAGAGATTGAGGGTAGACTGCTATTTTTTTTTGAAATACAGAAAACCTTAAGATGTCAGCTAAGAAACGGAAGTTTTTAAACTCTATGGCTAATTATACAGTGATTTCTTAAAGCCATTCTTTCAGAAATGATGTCACCAGAAGGATGGCATCTATGCAGACAATCCATTTTAATCAAATGGCAAAAGATTGATGTACTAACTCATGGCCTCAATCATCCGTTTTCTTTCATTTTTCACAAGACCATATTTTTGTTGACTGGTGCTCTCCTTTTGATTTTCTCATCAGTTTTTTTTGCATTTAACGTAGTCACACTATTTACTGCAGTTACCTGTGTGAAGAGTGGAAAGAGAGACAAAAGGGAACAGCTGGAGATATCTCTTCAAAGTTTTTAAACTTGAGATTTGTCTCTCTTGAGGTATGTATTCTAAATCTGACCGTGTATTTCCTTGATCATTTCATCTAAGATTTTAAGACTGAAAAAGTGAGTTCGATGAGCATTTTAAACAATTGCGAGTTGCTTGTTTAATCTTGTTGATGATTCAAAATGCAACAAGTAATCCACTTATCTTTGTTTACCTTTTCTTATTATTATTTTTTTTCCTAAATTTTATTGGGTTAAATTATTTGGTCCTGCATATTCATTAGTATCATTAATGATGAGCATGTGAAACCTGGTGAATTTCCGACTTGGTTTTGAAATGGATATTGGCAGGTGTAATATGAAATCTGCTACGTGTCTTCTCTCTCGAGTGAAAAATATTGTAGACATATTGGATACCGTGTCATCATCCAAGGAGCAAGAAGAGAAATGAAATAAAAATTGCTAATTTTTAATTTCCTTTTCTGAACTTTTTCAGATTCTTGCTTCCTTGTGTTGGAAAGATCAGTGAATCTGGAATCCTTGTTAGTATCACATTCTCCTAGAATATAGGGATAACATTTCTAGGATCTACAGAACAAAAGCAATTAGTGCTTCTAGCTTTGCCCTACACAATCTGTCTTTCTTGTTACCCTTGCATTAGTTATTTTTATTTATTTCTGACAAACTTTTGGGTTATAATGAATATACAATTTGTAAGTCTTGTTTATTCTCTTGCTTGACCTCTGTTGACATTAGTATAAGCCAAGTATTCATTAGTATAATGGATCTTTAGCATAGTTGTAGATCAGATTGTACCTTTCTGTTTTTATTTTCTGCATATTTAATCTTTTCTTTGTGTGACAAGAGCTTGACAGGTGTGTTTCATTACTTCATGTGTTCCAATCAAAAAGTAAAAAAGAAAAAGGGTAGTTTTGCACCAGAAAAATTTAGTAATCACAACCACCATCTAGCAGAACAACTCCCCAAGTCTGGTAGCTCCATAGAATTTTGTTTCACAAACCCAACATTTGCTTTTGGTATGTCATTTTGAGGTCATGTCTCTGGATGGTTCCTAAATCTGCTTGTCATTTTCCTGTTTGATTCAGCTTCCTCAGCAGCAAAATTCATATGATTGTGGCCTCTTCTTGCTTCACTATGTGGAACAGTTTTTGGAGGAAGATCCAGTTAACATTAGCCCATTAAATATCACACCACTTGATCGATTTGTAAGTACGCTGCTTTCACTTTGACTATGGTTTCGTTTCGTAAGGGCTTTAGGCTATATAAAGAGCAGGGACTTGATTATAAGATATAATGCTGATTCCTAAGACTTTGTTTTTTCACAGATAACAATAAGGAGTTATTTTCTCTGGTAGGGTGTCATTGCATTACCCGGGGTTATAAAAGTTTTTCCTTAATAAAGATGTACTAATAGTTAATTCATGGATAGAGCACAAGATGATGACCATTAAAGTTGATTTATTGAATGAAAGACTGCAGTGACATACTGTCTTCAGTTTAATTATATGTTCAGGCTACATCATTTGTTGTAACCTTATGGCATCTTTCTATGGTGTGGATGTTTTGTTTTGCTTAATTTTGTTAAATTATTTGGACCGTAGATTTGGTGGTGATCAACCATATTTACATTTGTGAAACTGTGGGTAGTAGGAAGGAAAATGGGGTGCTGGCTTCAAACATCCTGTAGTTACCTAGGGTTGATGTCTTGATGTGCAAATTAATTATAAACAATTGTGTTCTAATACTTCTCTGTCCTTCTATGTACTGCAAAGCGACATAATATATTCATAGTTTGACTACTGAAATTTCCCAATGTAAATATACTAAGTCTTCGGTTTGGTAAGGCAGAAAAGTACTTCAGTATAATACCGTTCAATATATTTCTTTGCATAAAGTTTTGGTAGGTACAGAATGGTAATTATCAGTGGTGACAAGTTAGGTGCAATATTTTGCATAAGCAAATTATTGCAAGAGTGTTGATCAATAGTTCTTTTTTTTTAAATTTATATTGAGCACATGTGGTATACTTGTTTATATTTGGCATGCCTGGTTGGTATCTGTTTCCTATGTGTCAGCTCAGTTTCACTTCTGCTCAGAATCTATTGTATAATAATGCTTGGAACCTTTCTTTTTGACCCCTCTACAGCTTACCATGGATTGGTTTCCTTCAACCGAACCGTCCCTCAAGCGAGGTTATATTCAGAAGTTGATTTATGATCTCCTTGAAAATCATCCTGGGGAAACTTCTCCAGTTTGTGGTGTTGACAAGTGTCATACCCTTAACCGCCCTAATATAGAAAATGCTATGGAATTTCCTTCAGAGAGCCTTTCAAAAGGTTGTGATGTGAATTTATCGTCTTCTCAAGCCCAAAATGGTCTTGAGATGACCCTTTTTCCAGTTTCTTCTTTGAGGGGGTCACATTGTGGGAACCCTACTGGAGGTTCAGGCGAGCTGTTTGAGTCGGGGTCTCTTACAGTATCCTCAGTGAATTTGCAGTACCAAGCTTTGGAGCGGATGTCATCTTTTAATGAGTTTAAAAGTGCTTTGGCATCAATAGGGGTATGTGAATCTTGCATTATTTTATGAATTAGATATCACATTATTGAACATATTAAAAGGCATTCAATTACGGCAATATTTTTCTGTTAGCATGTATTTTATTGACCACGGTCAACACGCAAGGATGGTTTATGGCTTTTGCTGATTCTGTTTGTTAAATACTTAAATTCATGATACAAAATGTTATTATAAGCAGAAGCATTCGGTTAATATTCAATTTCTCTGGAGATTTTGTTTTGGAATGAGCATACATTCAAGAAGCTGAACTTTTCTTATGGTTGTCAGGAAGTCGTTGGAAGTGGTGAGAATATTGTCTACTCAACATCAGCTGAAAAAGGCTTCCAGCATCTCGAGAGACTGACACCTGAAACTTGTGACTATGCATCTTCGTCAAGAGGTTTAAGAACGGAGGTTTCTTCCAACAAAGGGAGTCCTGTTCATCTAACTGCATGTGAGAACAGGCTTGCTTCACTGCATGTGAGAACAGACATTAACTCGGACAATTCCTTAGTAGTAGAAGAAGAAGATGGAAAATTCCAAGTTTCGGGAGAAATTAGTTTGGATGAGAAAATGGATCTGATTAATCATGCTTCAGTAGGAAACGTTCAGTCTTTGACCGATTGCTTTGCCTCTGTCCCAAGTGCAATGCTGGATGTTGAAGACCCTCATTCCCACAAGATCATTGATCAGAATGATACTAAAGATGCTCTCAAAGCATCGCCTAAGAGGAGTGCCCCTGAGCTATTAAAAGTAGGCAATGATGCAGAACATAACACAGGTACATGCTATAATGATGATGCTGATGCAGTATTGGAATCAGAGGTTCAACATTCTGCAAAAAGACTGCGTTTTACACCCAGTACTGAAGTAGAACATACAAAAAGCACCTCCAAGGATTTGTGTATGTAAATCGCCCTTTATTTTCCCCTTCTTTTGATGGCCAATAACTCAAGAAATTGGTAGCTTAGTTTAGCATTGTGAATAGATAGCAAGATACCCGATGGCATTTTAAGGCTGAAAATGTGGGATTGTATGTTCTTTTAAATGGTGGTAGCTATGGAAACTTTGGCTGTGAATTGGTGTGCATCCTTGATGTGATATCTATTCCTTAGAAATGTCTTAATCACACTGTTTGGTTTTAATTTTTTACCAAGGAACACCACACACATTTCCTGTATGGTTTGTGAGGTTTGAACAAGCCCCAAACAAGGATGTGATCAATCTTTCTGTATATTGTGCTCTGCCAGATTTAGAAACAGAAAAATAAATTATGTAAGGTAAGTGACCATCCCAAGAGAAGGGAGAAGGGGGTGGCCTGCAGTCCGTATACCCTATACACAGTGGTACATGTACCTACTACTATATATAGTAATTTTTTACTTAACAACTATACACTTACTAAATATAGTAAGTTTCGCCCACGCGCGCGCTCGCTGAGTCCACAACGTCTTCGCTGAGTCCACAACGTCTCAGAACAACTACCGCAACGTCCAAAAAACAACTGTCGCAACGTCTACATCCAGGCATGTCCACAACGTCTTCGCTGAGTCAACAACGTCTCAGAACAACTGCCGCAACGTCCAAAAAATAACTGTCGCAACGTCTACATCCAGGCATGTCTACAACGTCTCCTAACACTAGCACCACGTCAAAAACAACTAGCACCACGTCCAGAAACGTCTACATTCATGCATGTGAATTTAAACTGATTTTTTCACAAATACAACTAGAACCACGTCAAAAAAAAATAGCACTACGTCCAGAAACGTCCTCATCCATGCGTGTGAATTTAAATTTTTTTTTTACAAAGACAGTCCACCACGTCTCAGAACAACTAGAACCACGTCAAAAACAATTAGCACCACGTCCACAAACGTCTACATCCAGGCATGTCCACAACGTCTTCGCTGAGTCAACAACGTCTCAGAACAACTGCCGCAACGTCCAAAAAATAACTGTCGCAACGTCTACATCCCAGCATGTCCACAACGTCTACTAACACTGCCGCAACGTCCACCTACGTCCAAAAAACAACTGCCGCAACGTCCACCAACGTCCAAAAAAAACTGTCGCAACGTCAAAAAAAATCTATATCCAGGCATGTGAATTTAAGTTGAATTTTTTACATAACACCTTCCACAACGTCTCCTAACACGGCCGCAACGTCCCCGCACGTCCAAAAAAATTGCTGCAACGTCCAAAAAACGGCTTAGCTGATTTTAGTAATGTAAAAAGCAGATACCATTTTAGTAGGAAAAAACCAAAAAAAAAAATTGTCAGGGGCGAGACTCGAACCCTGGTTATTTTAGTCTTGTGACTTTCCAAAAAATTCAATTGCCATTAATCCACTTAAAGTTAGTTGACATTTAATTACACTTTCTTGTACATGTCATTTAAAAGATCACTATTGTCAATATTGAATTTCCCATCTCCCAATACATAGGTCAGTAGAACCCTGGAGGAACAAGGTTTTCATGCATGCAAATCGTAAAAAACTATTTTTTATACATGTCAAATGTTTCGTCAAAAATTCAAAAAACCCTTGAAATTAGTAAAAATCTTTCGTATCTTTTAAAATATGACGTTTTTTGGAGTTTTGAACTGCCCAAACCGCCTTCGGCAGTTTGCAAATAGATAGATCTCGAAAAGTTATATGAAATCAAAAAAAAAATCGTCTAAAACGGACCACCGAGCGCAAAGTTATGACCATTTAAAGTTTTCGTCCAAAACCACACATTTTTCAATATCGGAACCATCTCCAAATGCCGGTCTGCTGTGTACATTGCGTAGATCTCGTCAAGAACCATCAAATTGACTACTCACGCGTCCAAATCGGACAATCGAGTGCCGAGTTATGCCCTCTTGAACCGTTCGTGCAATACAACTTCATAGATTGCACATTCCACAACGTCTCCTAACACTGCCGCAACGTCCCTGCACGTCCCACAAACAACTGCCGCAACGTCAACATTCGGGCATGTGGTGAATTTTTCACATAACACCTTCTACAACGTCTCCTAATACTGCCGCAACATCCATGCATGTCCAAAAAATAATTGCCTCAACGTCTACATCCAATCATGTGAATTTATGCTGAATTTTTCATATTACACCTTCAACAACGTCTCCTAACACTATAACCACGTCAAAAACAACTAGTACCACGTCCTGAAACGTCTACATCCATCCATGCATGTGAATTTAAGATGATTTTTTTCACAAAGACAGTCCACCAAGTCTCATAACACTAGAACCACGTCAAAAACAACTAGCACCACGTCCTGAAACGTCCCGAAACGTCCCGCAACGTCCGAAAATACAAAGCAGCAACGTCTCGCAACGTCTTGTTACGTCCCGCAATGTCCGAAAATACAAAGCAGCAACGTCTCGCAACGTCTTGTTACGTCCCGCAACGTCCAAAATACAAAGCAGCAACATCCCGTTATGTCCCACAACGTCCCGCAACGTCCGAAAATACAAAGCAGCAACGTCTCGCAATGTCTTGTTACGTCCCGCAACATCCAAAATACAAAGCAGCAACATCCCGTTATGTCCCGCAACGTCCCGCAACGTCTAGTTACGTCCCATAACGCGTTCTACCAAGTCCAGCAGCGGGGAAGAATCAGAAGCAACCCATTTCACATGAAAGTGCCAATACTCACGGAAACCATTTATATATCATATTTCGGAGCAATAGAGCATTATTTGAATAAGAAAACACGAATATAACATCATTAATACATTACCCAACATCAGATCGTGAAAATAAGGTTCCGTAAATCCATCAAATACAGTTTATACTTTATGATGTGGTGATTTTTTAAGAAGAATAAGTTATTTTTGAAGAAGAAGAAGAAGAAGAGATTTTTGAATAAGAAGAAGAAGAGATTTTTGAACAGGAAAAAGTGATTTTTTAAGAAGAAGAGATTTTTTCGTTGTATTTGGTGTTGTTTGTCGGAAAAAATAATTGTCGATCTCCGTTAAATCTGTGTTTGAATGAAAATTTTGATTAAATGCGGTTTCAAATGGAGTACGGCGAAGAAGAATAACTGATTTTTTAAGAAGAAGAAGTGATTTTTTGAAAAAGAAGGATCTGGGTTTTTGGAGAAGAAGAAGAAGAAAAGAGCGTGTATCTCACTCTCTTGTAGTGAGAGTGGTGATGTGTTAAGTGGTACATGTACACAGTGGTACAGGGTATAATTTGCGGGTGGCCTGGGTTCTAAACCTTTCCTTTGTTTATCCTGAAAAAATTGTTTTTAAAAACCTTTTGAAAATCTTTTCAATTTACGGTATATGATTTGTGTAAAGAGCAGAGTTGTGTACACTTGTGAAAGTAATAAATGAAATGCAAGAACAAGAAACAAAATGACCCACAAGAATTATAGTGCTTCAAATTTAGATCTTGCAACCTATTAATTCACTCCCACCTTACTTTCTTGTTGTTCTTTCTCTCAAATTAGATTTCTTAAAAGTGAAATTCAAACCCTTACACTTATAGTTGATAACCGTCAACAAATGAAGAATTTTACCTCTAAATCCTTGAGTAATCATTCTATGGTTACGTCCTTCACAAAGAAAGGATTTTTTTTTTTTTTCTCTCTCTGTTGCCAATAATAGCATTTTCCTCGCTCCAATCAGCAAGACCCTCGATCACTCACGTCGTGGCACAGATCATCCTCTACTTAACTTCTTGTATATGCGCAAAAACTCTTATCATTTTCTTATTCTCATGCTCATCTTCCTAAACATAAAATAAGCACAATAAAGTCATCCAAATACCATAGAAATCACCTCCAAACCAACCAAAATACTTAGGGTCTGTTTGATAAACCAATTCAACATTTAAGGGGCGTTTGGTTGAACTCTGGAGTAAACCGGTTTCACCATATTTTCTCTTGCCTTTTTGCATGTTAATCCAACTGTTTGAGTGAAGATTTGTCTGCACTCTTGCATTTTATAAGGCTTATGTGGGTTAAATGTGTATCGCAGGTGTGAAGCTGAAAGTGATGAATCGTGGCACAATTTGGATTGGAAAGCGACTGAAGAAGCTTATACTACAAGCTCCAAACTTTGGAATTATTATGGAAGGAGAATCAGCTGATGAAAAGATTAAAACCATGTAATTACTATGTTGCCCCTAATATTGTAACTATTTACTAACCTAATTGTAAGGGGTATAAATACCCAAAGACAAGTCCTCTGGAGCATCTTTTGTTCACTTTATCATTCGGCCACTATTTTGAGTCTTCTCTAGGAAGGTTGAACTAGGGTTTCTTCGATTGATGTCTTGTGAGCTCGGATCTATGGAGTTCTAAGCTCCATACTGGAGAGGAAACCCCGGATGATGTAGTGTTGGGGATAATCAAGCATACAACAGCATTCTACTCGCGACCGCCATCCAGTCAAAGTATTCTATTTCGCAACAGCCAAATACCAGTTGATACAACGGATTTAATGTCGTACACCTCTTAGAATTAACAATTTATAAATCAAATACCACAAATTTTAGTAGTATAAGGTTCGATCCACAGGGAGCGGAGGGTAGAATTTGTAACACAAGTTAAAAATGTAGTAATATAGTATAGATGTTGGAGCAGTAATTATAACAGTATATTTGATTAAAATGAATAGGTTAGAAACAAACTGAGTTAGAAAAATAAGGGTGAGAAGTGGGATTTCTACTTCCCTATAAGGCTAGAAGCTCTGATTACATCTCGTGATTGACAAAAACGGTTGGAGTGGCACAACAGTGAAGATCAATAAAGTGGTGAAGAAGCTCTGATTACATCTTGTGATTGACAAAAAAGGTTGGAGTGGCACAACAGTGAAGATCAAGAAAGTGGTGAAGAGTATCCAGTTTTGGCTTGGCTTAAACAACACCAGTGTCACTTACTCCATGATTGCTCTACCCATCGACTATGTAGTCCCTAGTCACTCTTGTATCTGCCTAGCACCAACCCAACCAACTAGGGGATTGGACCTCCTCACCATACATATATCGTACTAGGATTGGAATGTACATAGTAGATGTTTGCTAAGGTATCATAATTTAAGATTTCCCTACAAGCTTTCCCATTTTGTCCATTCGTGACCTTTACAAGATAAATGGTTGCTGAGGTATTGTCACTCAAGACTTCCCTTAAGCATTTCTATCCTGCGAGGCTTAAGAGTTTTACAGAATAAGTGAATGCTGAGGTATCGTCAATCAAGGCATCCCCATGAGCATTCCTATTCTGTTAAACTCTTGGAGTAAAAGAGTATTTGGTTGTTGAGATACTATCAATTACGATTTTCCTACAAACATACCTTCTCTATTGGACTTATGATAGCACAAGATCATTGGTCACCACAGTATTATCAAGTAAGATTTCCTGAAAAGTATTCCAATCCTGTGCTACCACAGCCTCTTAGAATGTATGATATTACCATGGCTTGGATTTCTATGACATCTTCACCTTACTCTCTACTACCAAAGCTGTTGATTCAGCTTGAAAACCTACACTACAACACTCGCTGTAATTAACATACGTGAAGCTCAAATACAAAGGTGTGCTCAGTAAGTTCTTGATAATAGCCTATTCCACCCATCTGTTGGTAGAAGGACTTAAGCGTGCAGTTCGGCTTTATCAAACTTGCTTTAATGCATATTTTGTAGAATAAACTTTCACCTTACCTCTTCCTAATGAAAGGAGTAGAAATCCCTGTGAAGAACTTAAAACCTCATTATTCTAAATCAAAACTCTAAGAGATAAATATCATAAAAAGTAAATAAAGAGTTTCAGATAAAACAACCCCTATAATAAACTCAACTACTACTCCTTAGTCCCTACTGTCTTCGTTCTTGAGTTTGGAGTTAACTACGGCTATTTATAGAAGAAAATCTAGTGAAGGAAATGCTAGATGGCTAAATTTTCAGGATTGCTTGGTGGCTAAGGATCACAAGCTGGCTTCTTGGCATCTTCCAGGGGGAAAACGCTGACATCCAGCCGTAAAAGCATCCATACATAGTTCATAAACGGTTAAAATAGCCTGCAACCCTGTTTTGGGCGTACTTCATCCGCGTGATTCTTGCCCTGGTGTACTTTTTGTCTCCTCAGGCAGGAACCATTAGCTATAATATCGTACTTCTTGTCTTCTGTGTGAAAGATTATCTGTCCGGGCATAGCCAGAAACTCACTTTCGTGCTATGCATTCCAGAATCGGAATCTCTGACTAGGCCTAGACGCTAGCGCAATTGCAATTCCAACCCTTTTGAAATAACATTGCGCAGGATCTGGGTTTGCACTTATTCGATTTACCACGCAACAAAAATTTCTAATTAAAAGCGGAACTTTAGAAAATACCTTTGAAGCTGCACTCAGGTGATTCTCTTATAAGCCTCAAGACTTTGATTTTGCGTTGTATGAGCAACGATCTAGAAAACAATTTGATCAGCTAATCACCACAATCCACCTGCCAGAAAATTCCAGCACCGCTGCACCTGGCACGCACTGTAAACGCACCGCCCAGAGAGAGAGAAAGCTGCACGTGCTGCTAGTTTAACCGGCCAATAATTTTGGCCAAAAACAGAGAAGAACCATCCTACACCATAATTACTTCCGGAACAACTTAATTAATTTATTCATAATCTCCCCACATCAAAGATATAGTGCTCGTTAATTTATTAATTTACAGATAAATTAATTTATTAACTTCTTTAATTCTGAGACTAGTACCACTCTACCTTTTTACTATACCGGACATAAGTCCACCAGCTGGGTTTAGTATAATACACTTAATGAGCTCATCTTGGGAGCACCATCACCCCGGACGCACCAGTACATGGTTTTCTTTCGACAAGCAGTAGTACACCAAATAACTAAACACGCGCACCCAACCTACCGAGATTATTGGCCTCAATAGGCCTCACCCATTGGCAGATCAAAGTACACTATGTCTAATCCTCATGCCCGCTCGAGTCTAGGGATTAAGAGATAGAATACCAAGAACGATTTTTCTATTAAATCAGTACAAGACAAATCATTCCTAATGGTTAAGTTTAATACGCCCCGGGCATATCTATATGATTCAATTAGTTTAGACAAACTAATTATCTAAATCACATAATAATCTAAACCGACAGTTTGTCCAAAGCTGGCTCGGTTACGAACCTCATTTATATATTATGTCTTTCAACCAATGATGAGATCTACTGTGTCACACAAGACACCTCATCATCTACTTAGATAATATAAATGGACATATCATGCACAACAAGATATAACCAAAACATAAATTGATATATTACTGGGATAATGTACAATACAAGCATAGCTTATGTATTCAACTCTAACAATCTCCCACTAATTCTTAAGCTATGCTTGAAGTCTACAACTACATATAACTCCTATACACTCTGCTACTATATATCTAGAAAAACTGTCACGACTCTCCTAAGTATCTGATACCCATGCCCTCCACGTGAGCCTCAAAGACTTTTGAAGTTAATGTCTTTGTGAAAGGATCTTCAAGGTTATCATCTGATGCTATCTTAGCCACGACCATATCTTCCCTCTTTATGATGTCTTTTATCAGGTGGTACTTGCGCTGTAGGCTCGTAGTTCCTTCGAGTTTGCTACTACACCGTTGTTATCACAATATACCGTGATAGACTTCTGCAAACCAGGAATCACATCTAAGTCCACTAGGAAGTTCTTGAGCCACACTGCTTTCTTCGCTGCCTCTGATGCGGCAACGTATTCAGCCTCTATGGTAGAGTCCGCCACGCATTTCTGCTTGACACTCCGCCAAACTATGGCTCCACCTCTTAGAGTAAACACATACCCTAAGGTAGACTTGCTCTTGTCCCTGTCGCCTTGGAAATATGAATCTGTGTAACCTCGGGGTACCAGCTCAGACGCCTGATAAACCAGGACTTGGTCCCTCGTTCTGCGCAAATACTTGAGAATGCATTTTACTGCCTCCCAATGAGCTTTCCCGGGGTTACTCTGATATCTACTTACCTTGCCAACGGCATAACAGATATCAGGCCTCGTACGACAAGGCATACTTGAGACTTCCTACTACCGAAGCATAATGAACTGCCTTTATGGCCTCTATCTCCTCAACAGTCTTCAGAGACTATTCCTTAGATAGATGCACTGCATGTCTGAAAGGTAGAAAACCTTTCTTAGAGTTTTGCATGTTAAAACAGGCCAGAATCTTATCTATGTATGAAGCTTGGGAGAGCGTGAACGAACGTTTCCTATGATCTCGAATTATCTTGATCCCAAGGATATGTCCCGCTTCCCCTAAGTCCTTCATATCAAACTGCTTGGACAGCTATGCCTTTACATCTGATAACACTTTCTTGTTGTTGCCAATCAATAGAATATCATCTACGTAAAGCACAAGAAACACCACTGAGTTTCCATCATGTCTGCGGTACACACATTGTGTTGGAATAGAATACATAAGCTATGCTTGTATTGTACAGTTTCCCAGTTTAATATATCGATTTGTGTTTCAGTCATATTTTGTTGTGCATGTTTATGTCCATTTATATTATGTAAGTAGATGATGAGGTGTCTGGTGCGACACAGTAGATCTCATCATTGGTTGAAAGACATAATATATAAATGAGGTTCGTAACCGAGACGGTTTTGGACAAACTATTGGTCTAGGTTATTATGTGATTCAGATAATTAGTTTGTCTAAACTAATTGAATTATATAGATATGCCCGGGGCATATTGAACTTGACTCTTAGGAATAATTTGTCTTGTACTGATTTAATAGACAAATCGATCCTTGTATTCTATCTCTAAATCCCTAGACTCGAGTGGGCATGAGGATTAGATATAGTGTACTTTGATCTGCCAATAGGTGAGGTCAAATGTGGCCAATAGTCTCGGTGGGTTGGGTGCGCGTGTTTAGTTACTTGGTGTGCTGCTGCTTGTCGAAAGGAAACCATGTACCGGTTCGTCCGGGGTGATGGTGCTCCCGAGATAAGCTCGAAATGTTTATTATACTAAACCCCAGCCAGTGGACTTATGTCCGGTATAGTAAAAAGGTCGAGTGGTTCTAGTCTCGGAATTAAAGAAGTTAATTAATTAATTTATCAGTAAATTAATTTTAATTAACGAGCACTATATCTTTGATGTGGGGAGATTATGAATATAATTTAATTAAGTTGTTCCGGAAGCAATTCTGGTGTAGGTTGGTATGGCCATAATTAATCCGTTAGTGGTACGATTAATTATGTACTGGGTTGTTGACAAAGGTAGATTTAATTAATTTAGAAATTAATTAATCCTTGTGTCAGTTGGTTGTGAATCATCCCAGGAACTGGTTTGGGATAAGTGAATCCCTGTGTCAGTTGGGAGTGATACATCCCAGGAACTGGATTGGGATAAGTGAATCCCTGTGACAGTTGGGAGTGTATCAGTCCAGGAATAGGATTGAAGGAAACAGAATCTGTATCAGTCCAGAAACAGGATTGAAGGAAAACAGAAACCCAGTCGGAAGACCAATCCTAAACCAACTTGGAGTCTTTCTTGTAACTCTATAAATAGACAAGGGATCAGTTATTCAAGACATACAATTCAAAAATAATTAATCCACAGGATTTCTAGAGAGAGAAAATTCTAGAGAGAGAAAATGTTTCTCTCTCTAAGTCGAATTTTCAAGAAAGTGTGCAGCTGGTTTTTGGGTTTCTAGTGGCTGAAATTTTGGCCTTGGTTTATACCAGCTGCGCGTAGCTTTCTCTCTCTGCGGGAGGTGCGTTTATAGTACGTGCCAGGTGCTGCGGGGCTAAAGGTTTCTAGCAGGTGGATTGTGGTGAGTAGCTGATCAATTGACTTCTAGTTCGTTGCCCACACAACGTGAAGTCATAGTATTGAGGCATACAAGAGAATCACCAAGTGCACGCTTCAAAGGTACTTTTCTAAGATTCCGCTTTAATAGAAATTTTTTGTTGCGTGGTAAATCGAGCAAGTGCAAACCCAAATCCTACCAAAATCTTTCACATTGCTCATCCGGACACTGAGTAAACCTGAAGGACTGGATTACCTCATCAAACAGGATATTCCAAGATCTAGATACCTGCTTAAGTCCGTAAATGAACCTCTTAAGCCTGCAAACCTTATGCTTTTGGCCTTTTTCAACGAATCCCTCTGGTTGCTGCACAAAGATGGTTTCCTAAAGACTTCCGTTTAGGAAAGCTGTCTTGACATCCATCTGCCAAATCTCATAGTCTAAATGAGCAGCTATGGCCAAGAGAATCCGAATCGACTTAAGCATGGCTACCGGGAAGAAGGTTTCCTCATAATCGATTCCCTCTTTCTGAGTCCCTTTGCCACCAGCCTAGCTTTAAATGTTTTCACCTTCCCGTCAGGTCCTCTCTTACGTTTGTAGACCCACTTGCATCCAATAGGCTTGAACCCATCAGGAAGGTCCACAAGCTCCCAGACTTTATTGTGGTCCATTGACCCCATCTCGGATATCATTGCCTTATGCCAAGATTCTGCATCTTTATCTCGGAGAGCCTCATTGTAGTTAACTGGGTCAGGTTCAGGCGCGCCTGGGACTAGGTCTCAGGTTCAGGCGCGCCTGGGACTAGGTCTGAGGCCTCTCCTATGCCAATGAACCTGTCGGGGTGTCTCACAACCCTCCCACTACGACGAGGCACCACCTGTGTAGGCGCATCATCTGTGATCTCATGTGCAGAGTGTGGTGTATCTGCTTGTGCCGGTGCATCAGGATTAGTAGTTTGTCGTCTAAGCTCTTCTAGTACTATCTTACTCTTGGGCTTGTGGTCTAAATATAGTCATCTTCCAAAAATCTAGCGTTGGTACTAACCACCACCTTCTGATCTTTAGGACTATAAAACAAACCACCTTTCGTTCCCCTAGGATATCCTACAAACAGCATTAATTCAGTTCTCGCATCTAACTTAGCCGTATCTACCGTAAGCACATGTGCTGGGCAACCCCAAATTCTGAGATGTCTTAGACTGGGCTTGCGCCCATTCCACAACTCTACTGGGGTTGAAGGCAGGGTTTTAGATGGTACAAGATTAAAAATATCGCCGTTTCTAAGGCATATCCCCAGAACGAACTTGGCAAATCACTATAGCTCATCATAGACCTAACCATTTCTATGAGAGTCCGATTCCTCTTTTCTGCTACACCGTCCTGCTGTGGCGTGCCAAGTGCAGACAACTGAGACTGAATTCTGACCTCACTGAGGTATTCTTGAAATTCATGAGATAGGTACTCCCTACCACGATCTGAACACAGTGTCTTGATACTCTTACAATGATGCTTTTCCACATTTGCCCGAAACTCTTTGAACTTGCCAAAACATTCGGACTTGTGACGCATTAGGTAAATGTACCCGTACCTTGAGTAGTCATCCGTGAACGTCACGAAATACTCGAACCTACCTCGTGCATGGACCTTCATTGGTCCACACAAGTCATAATGAATCAACTCTAATACTTCATTAGCTCTATAACCTTTTGCCTTAAAAGGTATCTTGGTCGTTTTACCTTCTAAGCAAGATTCGCCGGTTGCATAACTGTCAATCTCTAATGAACCTAAAGGTCCATCATTGACCAACCTCTGAATCCTATTAAGGTTTATATGACCTAGCCTGAGATACCAAAGATAGGTTTGACTCATTTCAGAAGGTTTCTTCCTCTTATTAATGTTAGATAAAGAGATATCTGTTTCTATGTTTTGCGCAATAGGGGAATTAGAGTTAACCACAAATAAATTGTTAGCCAATGAACCAGAACAAATAACTTTTCCATTTCTTCTAATAAATACAGACTCATCAGAAAAACAAACTTATAACCGTTCTTAAAGAGTTCAAAAACCGAAATAAGGTTCTTTCTAAAACTCGATACATAAAGACAATTATCTAACTCTAATCTAGAATTTTCAAAATTCAGAGTAACTACTACCATTGCTTATACTGACACTCTTGTAGTGTCGCCCAAGTAGATATCCAATTCTCCTTCTCTAAGCTTCTGGGTTACTTGAAACCCTTGCAAAGAATTACAAACATGGTCAGTGGCACCTGAATCCACACACCAAGTATCTGTGGGAATCGCCGCAAAACATGTCTTAGTAATTAAAGCAGAAACTATCGTACTTATAAGCTTTGGACAATCCAATTTATAATGTCCCGTTTTATTACACTTGAAGCACTTGTCTTTCGACTTCTTCTTTGCAATATCTGGCTTAGGCGCAATCTGCGCCTTTTGAGCTATTCCCTCGAGCTTTCTCTTCTTTTTTCTAGCCTCAGGCTCAGAAGAAGATCCTGAAGCTTTGCCTGCGACTAAAACTCGCTTCTTCTCTTGAAGAAGACTTTTAGCCGCCACCAACTCTGCCAAGAGCTCTGACGAAGTACACAACATCTTACTTTTGTTGTATTTAAACCGAATCTACTCATAGCTTCAAGGCAAGCTCTGGAGGACAATATCGACTTTGGTTTCACCAACGATTTCGCCTCCCACTACCTCAACCTTGTTGATGTCACTAATCACGTCAATGACATGATCTCTCACAGGAGTGCTCTCAGCCATAAGGACAATGTCCAAGTTACGACTCCAATCGACATAATTAGGTTCCAGTTAATTTATTTTTTTTCAAAATAGCAGCTAAGGGGTTGAATGCCATATCGATAAAACTGTAAAATAAATAAATAGACAATGTTTCAGTTATTAACCTAGAATTTCAAAAACATAAAATTCTAATAATTATTGACTTCCCTCAAAATAATAATTATAATCCACCAACATCTCATTCACCGGGATTCTCGCAAGCCACGCAGTGTGGATGTTTACGCTAACCCTCATTCGTTTGAGAGAAACCAAGTTCATTAACTACACTATCTGACAAAACGATCTATTGATCAATGTAGCTAATAGTTAGTGCTTTCAGCCATACAAATAACCAGTGTAACCTCGAGGGAGGAATACTGCAGATCCTACACTAAGTGTATGCCATTACGTGACTTCTGAGTTTGTTACCTCAGGATAGTGCGCCTCAGATGGAGAGGGTGTCGCATTTCTACTAGTTAAACTTACTTTAGTCATCTTACTCAGAAATTCATAATCTAGCGATCTCGGGGTTGGACTTATCCGAATGGAGGAAGGCCCTAATGCTAACGCGCAAGCCCACCCACATCGTATATAAACTCGTAATGGTGGCCATGGGGATATTAAACTAACCTGCTCCCACTTAGATTTCCAAATTGAGGGTTTTTTCGGTTTTAACATTCAATTAACTAACCCTAAGTTATATGCAACCATAAAACCAACATGCTTTAAAATCATGCATCTAAAATACATCATAAAAATAAAGCATAAAAATTAAAACAATAAATACGAGAAATAAATACAAAAAATAAATTTTCTGACTATTATGGTTTTAATCGCTTCCATTTTCTGCCTTGATCTCGTGTCCCGTCACGCAACTCGATGGAGAGAGTTTTGAACTTCAAAAAACGAAAAATAGAGGAAAAACGGGTCAAAACGCAGCCCAAACAGGCCGAACGTGCGCAGCTCACATAGGCCGCGCGCTGGCGCAGCTGCCTGCTGCACCACGCGGCAGCCCGCTGCCGCTAGCGGTAGCCAGAGGTGGCCCCTGCCGGCGGGTCGTCGCCGGCGCCGCCCCTTCCTCCAATCCCTTATTCATTTTTTCCCACGCTATTTGGTCTTCTTGTAATTTGTTTTGGGTTTTTATGGGTTTCTATGAATTAACGATAACCCAAAACCCACGAATTCAAGTTGCCCACAATAACGCTTTCGATTACAAAAAATTAATTCTCCTACTACAAGGCTTTCTTGGAAAATTAAATAATCGAAATTACATAGAAAAAATTCTACAATAGATTTGATCTAATCCTACACTGCTTTCAGCACGTGGTTATACTATTACAAACATTCATAATAAAATCAAATCCGAACATGTCCCGGAGTTTAATTAAAACCCATACAAACGTAACCACAATAGTCAGGATTTCTTAACCACCTGCAATTAAAACCATGTAATAAATTGAACAAGCACAAAACCCAAAACCAGGCTCTGATACCAATTGAAAGATTATCTGCCCGGGCCTAGCCAGAAACTCATTTTCATGCTATGCATTCCAGAATCGGAATCTATGACCAGGCCTAGACGCTAGCGCAATTGCTATTCCAATCTTTTTGAAATAACATTGCGCAGGATCTGGGTTTGCACTTATTCGATTTACCACGCAACAAAAATTTCTAATTAAAAACGGAACTTTAGAAAATACCTTTGTAACGTGTACTCAGTGTTGGAGTAGAATACATAAGCTATGCTTGTATTGTACAGTTTCCCAGTTTCATATATCGATTTGTGTTTCAATTATATTTTGTTGTGCAGTTTTATGTCCATTTATATTATGTAAGTAGATGATGAGGTGTCAGGTGCGACACAGTAGATCTTATCATTGGTTGAAAGACATAATATATAAATGAGGTTCGTAACCGAGACAGTTTTGGACAAACTGTCGGTCTAGGTTATTATGTGATTCAGATAATTAGTTTGTCTAAACTAATTGAATCATATAGATATGCCCGGGACATATTGAACTTGACTCTTAGGAATGATTTGTCTTGTACTGATTTAATAGACAAATTGATCTTTGTATTTTATCTCTAAATCTCAAGACTCGAGTGGGCATGAGGATTAAACTTAGTGTACTTTGATCTGCCAATGGGTGAGGTCAAATGTGGCCAATAGTCTCGGTGGGTTGGGTGCGCGTGTTTAGTTACTTGGTGTGCTGCTGCTTGTCGAAAGGAAACCATGTACCGGTGCGTCCAAGGTGATGGTGCTCCCGAGATGAGCTTGAAACGTTTATTATACTAAACCCAGCCGGTGGACTTATGTCTGGTATAGTAAAAAGGTCGAGTGGTACTAGTCTCGGAATTAAAGAAGTTAATTAGTTAATTTATCAATAAATTAATTTTAATTAACGAGCACTATATCTTTGATGTGGGGAGATTAATGAATATAATTTAATTAAGTTGTTCCGGAAGCAATTCTGGTGTAGGATGGTAGTGCCAAAATAAATCCGTTAGTGGTACGATTAATTTTGTAATGGGTTAATTGAATAGGTAGATTTAATTAGTTAATTGGTTAATTATTCCTAAGGGTTAATTCAGTAATTAACAAAGTGGAATTATTTAATTAATTCCTAATGGTTAATTAAGTAATTAACAAAGTGGAATTATTTAATTAATTAATTAAGTCTTAAGTTTCAATTGGAATTAGGAAATCCTAGAGATTAGGAATCCAGTAGGATTTGGTTATCCTATCAGATTGGTTGCCTAATTGGATTTGGAAACTAATTCATTACCTAAACCCATTAGGAAGACCAATCCTAAACAAACTTGGAGTCTCTCTTGTAACTCTATAAATAGACAAGGGATTAGCCATTCAAGAAACACAATTCATAGATTCATAATTCTAGAATCTAGAGAGATAAAATCCTAGAGAGATAAACTCTCTCAAAGTCGTATTTTTTAACCAAAATTATGGCCGCCCATTTGAAGCTTTTTGCCAGATTTTTCCTATAAATTCCGGCGGCGCGTGTTGGTTGTCTCGGTGCCAGGCGGCGCGTGAAGGTCACGCGCTAGGCGGTGGAGGTTGCTGATTTTTCCGGCAAACCCAGTTGTGTTGATTGCTAGTCAATTGGCTTCTAGATTGTTTCCCACACAACGAGGAGTCAAAGTCTTGAGTCATACAAGCGATCATCCAAGTCACGCTTCAAAGGTATTTTTCTAGAATTCCGCTTTAATAGAAATTTTTGTTGCGTGGTAAATCGAGCAAGGGCTAGGGGGTTCTGTCCTTGTTATCAGAGCCCGGTTTAGGGGGTTCTGGCTTGTTCGATTTATTACATGGTTTTATTTCCAGGTGGTTTAGAATCCCGATTATTATGGTTACGTTTGTATGAGTTTTAATTAAACTCCGGGACATGTCCGGATTTAATTTTACTATGAATGTTTGTTATAGTATAACCACGTGCTGGAAGCCGTGTAGGATTAGATCAAATCTGTAGTAGGATTTTTTCTATGTAATTTCGATTATTTAATTTTCCTAGAATGCCTTGTAGTAGGAAAATTATTTTTTATGTAATCGAAGGCGTTATAGTGGGCGACTTGGATTCGTGGGTTTTAGGTTATCATGAATTTGAAGAAACCCAGGAAAACCCAGAACGAATTGCAAGAAGACCAAATAGCGTGGGAAAAAGGGAAGGAGGAGTTGGCGGCAGGAGGCGACGCCGGCATGGTTTGCCGGCAGCAAAATCGCCGGCCGGCAGGCAAACAGCAGCAGCAGGCAGCAGCAGCACGCAGCAGTTGCTCCACGCTGCTGCTGTAGTCGCGCGCAGAAGGCCGGGCACGCTGGGCCTCGCGCGCTGGTTGCGCAAGCACGGCCCGTGCGGCCCGGGCGACCCGTTCGGGCCGTTCGAGCTGTTTTTGGCCCGTTTTTCCTCTAGTTTTCATTTTTTGAAGTTCAAGACTCTCTCCATCGAGTGACGTGACGGGACACGAGATCAAGGCAAAGGATGGAAGGAATTAAAACCATAATAGTCAGGAAATTTATTTTACGTATTTATTTCCCGTATTTATTGTTTTAATTTTTATGCTGTATTTTAGATGCATGAATTAAAGCATGTTTGGTTTTATGGTTGCATATAACTTAGGTTAGTTAATTGCATGTTAAAACCGAAAAAACCCTCAATTTGGAAATCTAAGTGGGAGGGGGTTGTGTTATATCCCCATGGCCACCATTACGGGTTCATATGCGATGTGGGTGGGCTTGCGCGTTGGCATTAGAGCCTTCCTCCATTCGGATAAGTCCAGCCCCGAGATCGCTAGACTATGAGCTTCTGAGTAAGATGACTAGAGCGAGTTTAACTAGGAGAAATGTGACTCCCTCTCCATCTGAGGCGCACTATCCTGAGGTAACAAACTCAGAAGTCAACGTAATGGCACACACTTTGTGTACGATCTGCAGTATTCCTCCCGCGAGGTTACGCTGCTTACTTGTACGGCTAAAAGCACCGACTATTAGCTCCATTGATCAAAAGATCGTTGGTCAGATAGTGTAGTTAATGAACTTGGTTCTTCTCAAACGAATGTGGGTTAGCGTAAACGTCCACACTGCGTGGCTTGCGAGAACCCCGGTGGATAAGATGTTGGTGGATTAATATTATTGTTTTGAGGGAAATCAATAATTAAATTGAATTTTCATGTTTTTCGAAAATTCTAGCATATATAACTGAAACACTGTTTGTTTACTTTCCAGTTTAAATCGATATGGCATTCAATCCTTTAGCTGCTATTTTGAAAAACAACAATTTAACTGGAACTAATAATGTCGATGGATGTCGTAACTTGGATATTGTCCTTAGGGCTGAGAGACGCTCCTGTGAAAGATCGTGTCATTGACATGATTAGTAACATCAACAAGGCTGAGGTAGTGGGAGGCGAAATCGTTGGTGAAACCAAAGTCGATATTGTCCTCCAGAGCTTGCCTCAAAGCTATGAGCGGATTTAGTTTAACTACAACATAAGTAAGATGTTGTGGAGTTCATCCGAGCTCTTGGAAGAGTTGATGGCGGCTCAAAGCTATGAGCGGATTCGGTTGAACTATAGCATAAGTAAGATGTTGTGGAGTTCATCCGAGCTCTTGTCAGAGTTGATGGTGGCTAAAAGTCTTCTTCAAGAGAAGAGGCGAGCTTTAGTCGCAGTCAAAGCTTTAGAATCTTCTTCTGTGCCTGAGGCTGGAAAGAAGAAGAGAAAGCTCGAGGGAGTAGCTCAAATGGCACAAATTGCGCCTAAGCCGTCTATTGCAAAGAAGAAGTCGAAAGACAAGTGCTTCAAGTGCAATAAGACGGGACATTGGAAAGCAAATTGTCCAAAGCTTATAAGTACGATAAATTATGCCTTAATTACTGAGACATGTTTAGTGGCGATTCCCATAGATACTTGGTGTGTGGATTCAGGTGCCACAGACCATGTTTGTAATTCTTTGCAAGGGTTCCAAGTAACCCAGAAGCTTGGAGAAGGCGAATTGGATATCTACTTGGGCGACACTACAAGAGTGTCAGTGGAAGTAGTGGGAGTAGTTAAGTTGAATTTCGAAAATTCTAGCTTGGAGTTAGTTAATTGTCTTTATGTACCGAGTTTTAGAAAGAACTTGATTACGTTTCTAAACTCTTGAAGAACGGGTATAAGTTTATTTTTTCTGATGACTGTGTTGTTATTAGAATAAATGGAAAACTTATTTGTTCTGGTTCATTGGCCGACAATTTGTTTGTAGTTAACTCTAACTCCCCTGTTGCGCAAAACATAGAAATAGATAGCTCAGGATCCAACATTAATAAGAGGAAGAAACCTTCTGAAATGAATCAAACCTATCTTTGGCATCTCAGGCTAGGTCATATAAACCTTTGTAGGATTCTGAGGTTGGTCAATGATGGACCTTTGGGTTCATTAGATATTGACAGTTATGCAACCTGCGAATCTTGCTTGGAAGGTAAGATGACCAAGAGACCTTTTAAAGCAAAAGGCTATAGGGCTAAAGAAGTATTAGAGTTGATTCATTCTGACTTGTGTGGACCGATGACCAGGCACGAGGGGGATATGAGTATTTCGTGACATTCATGGATGACTACTCAAGGTACGAATACATTTACCTAATGCGCCACAAGTCTGAATGTTTTGGCAAGTTCAAAGAGTTTCGGGCAGATGTGGAGAAGCATCATTGTTAGAGTATCAAGACACTGCGTTCAGATCGTGGTGGGGAGTACCTATCCCATGAATTTTGAGATTACCTCACTGAGGTAGGAATTCAGTCTCAGTTGTCTGCACCTGGCACGCCACTGCAGAATGGTGTAGCAGAAAGGAAGAACCGAACTCTTATGGAAATGGTTAGGTCCATGATGAGCTATAGTGATTTGCCAAGTTCGTTCTGGGGATATGCCTTAGAAATGGCAATATATATTCTTAATCTTGTACCATCTAAAACCGTGCCTTCAACCCAGTAGAGTTGTGGAATGGGCGCAAGCCAAGTCTAAGACATCTCAGAATTTGGGGCTGCCCAACACATGTGCTTAAGGCAGATACGGCTAAGTTAGATGTGAGAACAGAATTAATGCTGTTTGTAGGATATCCTAGGGGAATGAAAGGTGGTCTATTCTATAATCCTAAAGATCAGAAGGTGGTGGTTAGTACCAACGATAGATTTTTAGAAGAGGACTATGTCTTAGACCACAAGCCCAAGAGTAAGATAGTACTAGAAGAGCTTAGATGACAAACTACTAATCCTGATGCACCAGCACAAGTAGATACACCACACACTGCACATGAGATCACAGATGATGCGCCTACACAGGTGGTGCCTCGTCGTAGTGGGAGGGTTGTGAGACAGCCCAACAGGTTCGTTGGCATGGGAGAGGCCTCAGACCTAGTCCCAGGTGTGCCTGAACCTGACCCAGTTAACTACAATAAGGCACTTCGAGATAAAGATGCAGAATCTTGGGGTAAGGCAATGATATCCGAGATGGGGTGGATGGACCACAATCAAGTCTGGGAGCTTGTGGACCTGCCTGATGGTTTTAAGCCCATTGGATGCAAGTGGGTCTACAAACGTAAGAGAGGACCTGACGGGAAGGTGGAAACCTTTAAAGCTAGGCTGGTGGCGAAGGGGTATACTCAGAAAGAAGGAATCGATTATGAGGAAACCTTCTCCCCGGTAGCCAAGCTTAAGTCGATCCGGATTCTCTTGGCCATAGCTGCTCATATGGATTATGAGATTTGGCAGATGGATGTCAAGACAGCTTTCCTAAACAGAAGTCTTGAGGAAACCATCTTTATGCAGCAACCAAAGGGATTCATTGAAAAAGGCCAAGAGCATAAGGTTTGCAGGCTTAAGAGGTATATCTATGGACTTAAGCAGGCATCAAGATCTTGGAACATCTGGTTTGATGAGGTAATCTAGTCTTTTGGATTTACTCAATGTCCGGATGAGCAATGTGTATATCGCAGATGTGATGGAAACTCAGTGGTGTTTCTTGTGCTTTACGTAGATGACATTCTATTGATTGGCAACAACAAGAAAGTGTTATCAGACATAAAGGCATGGCTGTCCAAGCAATTTGATATGAAGGACTTAGGGGAAGTGGGACATATCCTTGGGATCAAGATTATTCGAGATCATAGGAAATGTTCGCTAACGCTCTCCTAAGCTTCATACATAGACACGATTTTGGCCCATTTTAACATGCAGAACTCCAAGAAAGGTTTTCTACCTTTCAGGCATGGAGTGTTTCTATCTAAGGAGCAGTCTCCTAAGACTGTTAAGGAGATAGAGACCATGAGAACAGTTTCATATGCTTCGGCAGTAGGAAGTCTCATGTATGCCATGTTGTGTATGAGGCCTGATATCTGTTATGCCATTGGCATGGTGAGCAGATATCAGAGTAACCCCGGGAAAGCTCATTGGGAGGCAGTAAAATGCATTCTCAAGTATTTGCTCAGAACGAGAGACCAAGTTCTGGTCTATCAGGCGTCTGAGCTGGTACCCCGTGGTTACACAGATTCAGATTTCCAAGGCGATAGGGACAAGAGCAAGTCTACCTCAGGGTATGTGTTTACTCTAGGAGGTGGAGTCGTAGTTTGGCGGAGAGTCAAGCAGAAATGCGTGGCGGACTCTACCATAGAGGCTGAGTATGTTGCCACATCAGAGGCAGTGAAAGAAGCAGTATGGCTCAAGAACTTCCTAGTGGACTTAGATGTGATTCCTGGTTTGCTGAAGTCTATCATGGTTTATTGTGATAACAATGGTGCAGTAGCAAACTCGAAGGAACCACGAGCCCACAAGGTGAGTAAACTTATACAGCGCAAGTACCACCTGATACGAGACATCGTAAAGAGGGTATACGTGGTCATGACTAAGATAGCATCAGAGGATAACCTTGCAGATCCGTTCACGAAAACATTGACTTCTAAAGTCTTTGAGGCTCATGTGAAGGGCATGGGGATCAGATGCTTAGGAGAGCTTTGACAGTTTTTTCTAGATAGATAGCAGCAGATTGTATAGGTTTGTATGTAGTTGTATACTTAAAGCACAGCTTAAGTATTAGTGGGAGATTGTTGGAGTAGAATACATAAGCTATGCTTGTATTGTACAATTTCCCAGTTTAATATATCGATTTGTGTTTCAATTATATTTTGTTGTGCAGTTTTATGTCCATTTATATTATGTAAGTAGATGATGAGGTGTCTGGTGCGACACAGTAGATCTCATCATTGGTTGAAAGACATAATATATAAATGAGGTTCGTAACCGAGACAGTTTTGGACAAACTGTCGGTTTAGGTTATTATGTGATTCAGATAATTAGTTTGTCTAAACTAATTGAATCATAAAGATATGCCCGGGGCATATTGAACTTGACTCTTAGGAATGATTTTTCTTGTACTGATTTAATATACAAATTGATCCTTGTATTCTATCTCTAAATCTCTAGACTCGAGTGGGCATGAGGATTAGACATAGTGTACTTTAATCTGCCAATGGGTGAGGTCAAATGTGGCCAATAGTCTCGGTGGGTTGGGTGCGCGTGTTTAATTACTTGGTGTGTTGCTGCTTGTCGAAAGGAAACCATGTACTGGTGCGTCCGTGGTGATGGTGCTCCCGAGATGAGCTCGAAATGTTTATTATACTAAACCCGGTCGGTGGACTTATGTCCGGTATAGTAAAAAGGTCGAGTGGTACTAGTCTCGGAATTAAAGAAGTTAATTAATTAATTTATCAGTAAATTAATTTTAATTAACGAGCACTATATCTTTGATGTGGGGAGATTAATGAATATAATTTAATTAAGTTGTTCCGGAATCAATTCTGGTGTAGGATGGTAGTGCCAAAATTAATCCGTTAGTGGTACGATTAATTTTGTGATGGGTTAATTGAATAGGTAGATTTAATTAATTAATTGGTTAATTATTCCTAAGGGTTAATTCAATAATTAACAAAGTGAAATTATTTAATTAATTCCTAAGGGTTAATTAAATAATTAACAAAGTGGAATTATTTAATTAATTAATTAAGTCTTAAGTTTCTTGGAATTAGGAAATCCTAGAGATTAGGAATCCGGTAGGATTTGGTTATCCTATCAGATTGGTTGCCTAATTGGATTTGCAAACTAATTCATTACCTAAACCCATTAGGAAGACCAATCCTAAACAAACTTGGAGTCTCTCTTGTAACTCTATAAATAGACAAGGGATTAGCCATTCAAGAAACACAATTCATAGATTCATAATTGTAGAATATAGAGAGATAAAATCCTAGAGAGATAAACTCTCTCAAAGTCGGATTTTTTAACCAAAATTGCGGCTGCCCATTTGAAGCTTTTGGCCGGATTTTTCCTATAAATTCCGGCAGCTTTTTTGTAAGCTCCGGGCAGCGGCACGTGTTGGTTGTCTCGGTGCCAGGCGGCGCGTGAAGGTCACGCGCTATGTGGTGGAGGTTGCTGATTTTTCCAGCAAACCCAATTGTGTTGATTGCTAGTCAATTGGCTTCTAGATCGTTGCCCACACAACGAGGAGTCAAAGTCCTGAGTCATACAAGCGATCATCCAAGTCACGCTTAAAAGGTATTTTTCTAGAATTCCGCTTTAATAGAAATTTTTATTGCGTGGTAAATCGAGCAAGGGCAAACCCAGATCCTACCAAAATCTTTCACTCAGGTGATTCTCTTGTATGACTCAAGACTTTGATTTCACTTTGTGTGGGGAGCGATCTAGAAACCAATATGATCAGCTAATCACCACAATCCACCTGCAAGAAAATTCCAGCACCGCTGCACCTGGCACGTACTGTAAACGCACCGCCTGGAGAGAGAGAAAGAGAGAGAGAGAGAGAGAGAGAGAGAGAGAGAGAGAAAGCTACACGCGCTGCTAGTTTAATAGGTCAATAATTTCGGCCAAAAACAGAGAAGGACCAGCCGCAATTTGCTTGTAAAATCCGAATTTGAGGAAGAAATTTTATTTCTCTCTTTAGGATTTTATCTCTCTAGTTTTCTTGTCTTGAAAACTTATGAATTGTATATTCAATTGTGTATCTTGAATAGCTAATCCCTTGTCTATATATAGAGTTACAAGAGAGACCCCAAGTTGGTTTAGGATTAGCCTTCCTACTGGGTTTCTGTTTCCTTCAATCCTGTTCCTGAACTGATACACATCCAACTGATACAGGGATCCACTTATCCCACACCAGTTCCTGGTATGATTCACTACCAACTGACACAAGGATTAATTAATTACTTAATTAATTAAATCTATCTTTGTCAACAACCCAATACATAATTAATCGTACCACTAACGGATTAATTATGGCACTACCATCCTACACCAGAATTGCTTCCGGAATAACTTAATTAATTTATTCATAATCTCCCCACATCAAAGATATAGTGCTCATTAATTTATTAATTTACTAATAAATTAATTTATTAACTTCTTTAATTTTGAGACTAGTACCACTGGACCTTTTTACTATACCGGACATAAGTCAACCAGCTGGGTTTAGTATAATAAACTTAACGAGCTCATCTCGGGAGCACCATCACCCTGGACGCACCGGTACATGGTTTCCTTTTGACAAGCAGCAGTACACCAAGCAACTAAACACGCGCACCCAACCTACCTAGATTATTGTCCTCAATAGACCTCACCCATTGGCAGATCAAAGTACACTATGTCTAATCCTCATGCCCGCTCGAGTTTAGGGATTAATAGATAGAATACCAAGAATGATTTTTCTATTAAATCAGTACAAGACAAATCATTCCTAATGGTCAAGTTCAATACGCCTCGGGCATATCTATATGATTCAATTAGTTTAGACAAACCAATTATCTGAATCACATAATAACCTAAACCAACAGTTTGTCCAAAGCTGGCTCAGTTACGAACCTCATTCATATATTATGTCTTTCAACCAATGATGAGATCTACTGTGTCACACAAGACACCTCATCATCTACTTACATAATATAAATGGACATATCATGCACAACAAGATATAAGCAAAACATAAATCGATATATTACTGGGAAAATGTACAATACAAGTATTCAACTCCAACACTGTGGTCTTGCCCGTAGCTGTGGCCGGTGTACTAACTGTCCTTCTGGGTTCTGCCCATTGCCCGTGACAATGATGCTGGTCAGACGCTTAATTGACGGTGGCTTCAACTGAGTGTCACTTAGAAATGTCAGTCACCGTACACTGAAGGGTTGGATTTGACTTCACTAGACGCTATTGTTCCTGATCGTCATCTTTTCACGCTCCTCTGACACTGGCGTTTAGTGATCATCACGTTGGGACTCTCAAGAAACACTGTCGTCCGAGGGCTGTGATATTTTCTTTAAGCTCCTGTTGTTTCAACACTCACTCTACTTTGTCAGGGTTGTGTCTAGTGAACGGTGTCGTAAACAGGACGTCTTCAGCTCACGCTCATCAAACGCTGGACTTTCACTGGACTCAGTGACCTTCACATTCTCATGAAGTTGTCATCTGCTGACCGTGTCCTTCCTTCAACTTGTAAATCCTCAGTTCTGCTCCAGATGTTAAGTCTGAAATGTGGTTTCCTAAGGTCTCTATTCAATGCATATTTGACCTGCAAGTAACACAAGTAGAGCCGTAACTAGTATTTTTATCCTACGAACAGATTGAGAATTTTTCCATAGGTAGCTCAAAACTAGGCTAAAAACAAGTAAAAATATGTATAAAATGAATCGCATCACCAGTCTGACCATGAACCCTCCTCCGTGTAATGGTAGAATATCTTTTCCCCAGTCGTCAGTGCTTGAGTGTATGTGTATTGCTTGATTTCTTTAGTTGTGTATATATTGGATGGTTGATTCTATATTATCTTACAGTTGACTCAAGTTCCATTAGTAATTGATTCCTTGTGTGTTCATGCTAGACCTCAGATTATATACACCATCGTTCTTCCTAGATAGGTTAACAGTAGAATAAAACCCTAGTAAGTGAGTTTTATCACCAGGCCAAACACTACATTGAATGAAATGTCATTCAGGTGTGTCAAGCTAGGGTTACACTGACGGCGGAAGGCATTAATGGCTATTTGGGGTTACGTTTGGGACCACAGGCACGAGATCCTTGGCATCTATATAGTTTCATGCCAAGAAAGGAACTTCGTTCGGAAATGATGAAAAAGGGAGTGCAAGTGCCATCAAACTGGGAAGATGTCGCATTCGATATGATGAATCCCTGGGCACAAACCTTATCCAATTTTGTGTGCTGGTTCATTGCTCTCACTGATGAAGATGCCACGGAATAACTGAGAAATACCCAAGTTTGGTCTTGTTGGCAATGCTGGGAGGGGAAGAGGTCAACGTGGGTAGCCTGGTTCTGTATTTCATCAATGATGCTTTGGCCAACGAGTGGCGGAAGTACTTGCCCTTCCCCTACTTGGTGCAAGAGACGTGTTATGCTGCTGGAGTTAAAAAGAAGATGGTGACCGCATCTATTATGTAAGGAACCGTCTTAGTAGAGAAGCGACTGATGGAAGGAAGGCATAGAAATCTGAACAGAAAGTTTTGCAATTGAAAAAAGAGATTCGGGATCTGGGGGTGGGGGGGGAAGTATGAAATCTTTCGGGCAGATTACATCTTTTCTCTTAAGTAAGTCAGTAGCCCAAAACAATATGTGAAAATCCCCTGACAATCAACCTTAGCCGATCTTTTGCTGTTTCGATTTTGGTCACCACTGTGAGAGTAGTTCAAGACAATTTAATCTTGTTGATGCTTGCAGACATAATTTTGCTTAGTTATTTTGCCTAATCTTATTTAAGTTTTTTTATAGATAGCTAGAGGCACCCGAGTTTTGGGTAAACTTTCTGAAACTTTTTGCTAATCAGTAGTAAACTAAATGAACTTGAGTAGGAAATTTCTTATGCATGTCATCATTCTGCAACTGTAGGATATTCGAATTACCCACTTATAACATGTACATAAGAAGTTTTTTAAAGTAGAGTTCAGTGAGAACACTGAATGAATTAAGTAAGAGAGAGGATAAATTATAGTATTGAAATTGTTTGGCCTCGAGGTAAGTCTCTTGAACTCTCTGCTCTCTTATAAGAATTTGCATTGTTGAATCGTGGTGAAAATTTTTGAATCTTGCTGATCCAGGATGCATTTTACCATGTGTTTAAAATATTCCAAGTGTATTCTTTTGGATAAGCATGAATTCAGCGAATGTGTTGGCTTTTTTTAGATGGGATAATGCGAATGGTGGAGTAAGATCTATGAGTTATTTTCTATTTTATTCATACTGTACCCAAATTGTTTGAGTGAGTATCTCCGTAAGCCTTTTTTTTTTCTTTGGCCGCTTACTTTTTATTGTGGATATGTGAATAACTTGTGCTGGGAAGAGTATCTAAAATTTGTGAAGAGCATACATGCCTCCACCTAATTTTGGTGTAAAGTGCTAAAGTGATGAAAGTATTAGCAATCTATGTGTTAATCTCCTCTTTTCTAGTCCACCTAACACAGTAACCCTTAGGACCAGTCCCTAGAGCCCCAATTTTTCTTTGTCCTCACCCGAATTATAATAACCACTACAGCCTTCCTTTCTGTTCCAATCATTTGTCAACCCTCTATGGAATTTAACTAGAAAGAAAGAAAAATCTTAAAGCTGAACATTTTGTAGCTAATAAATGAAGCTTTCAAAGGATAGAGAGGCCCAACTAGTTTAAGAGGCCGCCCCAGCCCCTACCCATAGGCAACAGTAAATTAACTCATTATATGGGTGGGCTAGCTCTCTGATGCATTCCTTGCGTCACTCCTCAGGAGCGTCACGCTTTCTCTATTCTTCACAGACTGCCTCTCCCTCGCTTAGTCACCTCTGTGGTATTATAAGAATAAGTGGAGAAGTGGGGGACGTTGAAGCCCTAGACCTCCTCAGAAAAAGCAATGAAAAAAAAAAACAGAAAAATGAAAAAGAAAAGCTGAACAAAAAGAAATAAGAACAAAATATCTAAGATGAAGAAGTGAATGATATTTCATCGATGACACTTTGGCTAACGAGTGGCGGAAATACTTGCCCTTCCCTAGCTTGGTGCAAGAGATGTTTTTGCTGCTGGAGCTAGAAAAGAAAACGGTGACCGCATCTATTGTGTAAGGAGCCGTCTTGGTGGGGAAGTGACTGATGGAAAGAAGGCACAGAAATCTGAAGAGAGAATCTTGCAATTGAAAAAAGAGATTCGGGATCTGAGGGGAAAGTACGGAATCTTTCCGATAGATTACATATTCTCTCTCAACTGAGCAAGTCAGCAGCCCAATGCAATATGTGAAAATCCCTTGACAACCAACCCTAGCCGATCTTTTGTTGTTTCGATTTTGGTTGCCACTATGGGAGTAATTCAAGACAATTTAATATTGTTGATGCTTGTAGACATAATTTTTCTTAGTTATTTTTGCCTAATTTTATTTAAGTTTTTTATGGATAGCTAGAGGCACTCAAGTTTTGGGTAAACTTTCTGAATCCTTTTGCTAATCTGTAGTCAAATAAATGAACTTGAGTAGGAAGTTCTTATGCATGTTATCATTATGCAACTGTAATTTATTCGTGAAAGATTTCAGTTCGTGTAATCCGATTTCAAAAAATTCTTTCAAAACCATTGCACAAGATCTTCGTTTTCCTCGTTCGATTTGTCACGCAAACAAATACAAAACTAAATAAAGTGGAATATTAGAATTGACCTTCGAAGCATGAACTTGAGAATTCCCTTGTATTCTTAAAGACCCGTCCGGACGTTATGTGGGCTATGATCTACCGAACGTTTCTGAATTAGCACCGATAGAAAACTCCTCATAAAAATCTGCTAGAAAAACCGTTGTTGCCTCCTGAAACCGCACGCTGCCATCGCTTGAATCCTACGCGCTGTCGCCGACAAATCCCAAGGGCCATCTCCAATCGGAATCTGCCGCCGTTGGGTTTTCTTGTCACAGCCGCTGGATTTCACTCTCTCGGGATTTGCCCTGACTCTTTAGTTTTTCTCTCTCTAGGAAATTGTGTTATGTCTGAATTATGTCATTCTCTGTATTCTGGGGCTGATCATTGTGTCTTATATAGAGCTACAAAAGAGACTACAAGTAGGCTTGAATTAGGCCTTCCTGTTGGGTTTTGGTATAATTAACTCCAATTCACTTCCTGAACTGATTACTAACCAATTGACCCAAGGATTAATTAATTAATTAAATTCAAATTTTCAATTAACCCAATAATCATACCACTATGGAACTACCACTCAACCCAAATAAAGCTTCCAGTTCCACTTAATTATATATTCTATAATCTCCCCGTGTCAAAGATATAATGCTCGTCGATTTATTAATCTACTGATAAATTAATCTAATCAACTTCTTCTAATATGAGATTAGTATCACTCGACCTTATTACTATATCAAACAAATGTCCACTGGCTAGATTTATATAATAATTTTTTCGAGTTCCTCTCGAGAGTGAAGGAAACAGAACTAGCCCGGGCTAAACTGAAAATCTCACTTTCGTGCAGTTCATTCTAGAATCGGAGACTTTGAATCTGGCTCAGGCTAAAATTCATCTCCCTTGAACGGATCTAGGCTTATACTAATTCAATTTACTAAATCGACACACAAAGATTAAATCTTTAATTAAATCGAAAGGATTAAAGATTATACCTTTGAAGCGTGTCCCAAGCAATATAGAAAACCAAAAAACTTCGGGAAAGCGAAATTCACTCGAAATCCCAAGAATAACTCCAAACAACCTCGAACTTGGGTGGGCAAGGGACTATGAGGTGGCCAAAAGCACTAGTGAAGAAATCCAAAGAAACCCGCTTCAAGAATCTCACAGATCTGAAAAATAGATTTAGCCCGGGAACTGATCCTAATAAGAAAACCCACTTCAGGAATGACCTTTGCTCGTAGATCTAGACTTTGGCGAACTGGAAGGAACGAGCCAAAGGATCAACACAAAAAAGGGATTAAAACCCAAAGCAAAAGCTGCCCACAAAAGCTCGCAGAAGCTTAGCCCGAAAAACTCGCCGGCGGAATCACCCAACGGCGGCCTGGCTATTGGCAGACAAAGCTCGGCACGGCAAAAAAATGGGAATGGGCTCATGGGTTTTCTAGGATTTTGGGCTTGAGATTCTCAAAAAGAAAGATGGCAAGATGACTTCGAGAAAGAACTCTCAATGAAGTTGAAGAAGTTCTCTCCAGGCTTGTCTTTCTCACTCTAAGGCATTTGCCTACAAGGTTTGTAATATCTTCAAATATGCCTAACGTTAGCTATTTATAGGGAGCTTCTTAGGAGACCTAGTTGGTTTTTGAGTTGGGCATTTATGTTTGACTTTCGTTGACACCTTAGTCTTCTCTAGACTAATTAACTCCAATCGAGCTTTTCGTATTAATTTCTTAGCCACTTCATTAATTTAATTTAATCGAACTCTTAGGATTAATTAAATTACAAATTAATTTCTTAATCCACTTAGTCAATTAAATATTAATTAAACCTTTAGGATTAATTAATTCCCTTTGTCGATTAGTCAAACGCATAATTAGTCGTACCACTAACTGACCAATTATGGAACTACCGCTAAAAAATGAATTTACATCGCGCTCACTTTATTATTCTTCTATCTCCCCACATCAAAGATCTAGTGCTCGTCGGTTCATCAATTTATTGACAAATTAATTCACTGACTTCTTGGTATCCGAGAATAGTACCACCCGACTTTCTTATTATACCTGGTGTAATGTCCACTGGCCAGATTTAGTATAATAAACCTTACGAGCTCATATCGGGAGCACCATCAACCCAGCGAATCGGTACGTGGATTCCTTCGACTAGCAACGGCACATAAGAAGCTAAACACCGTATACCCAACTTACCGAGATTTAGGCCTCATTGACAGCACCCATTGGCAAATCAAAGCATACGATATCCAATTAATCTCGAGATTAAGAGATTAGAATACTAGGATCGAATTAACTACGCCGATCTGTACAAGCTAATTCAATCCAAACTGGATCTACTCAATATGCCCTGGGCACCTCCGTATGATTTAATTAGTCGAAACAAACTAATTTCCAAGTCACACGATAACTTATACCGATAGTATGTTTAAACTATCTCAGTTATGAGTATTCTTTTTATATATCAATACTTTAACCAATAACGAGATCTACTCTGTCTTTTCACACCTCGTTATCTAGTTCTATGATATAATGGAACAAATTTAATACTTAAACAAAATGATATGTCAACTGGGTATTAGTTTTTGATACAAGCAAATAGCTTTCTACTATTCAAAACTAACAATCTCTCACTAATACTCAAAGCTATGCTCTGAAGTACAAAAACACTTTCCAATCCACTTATTACACTGCTGTCATAATAAAAGCTACAAAACACTCTTAAAGCTCACTCAGATGGCTCCTTTAAGAATCTGAATTCCATGCCCTCCACATGTCTCACAAAGACCTTTGGGGTCAATGGCTTTGTGAAAGGATCTGCAAGGTTTTCTCCCGATGCTATCTTGGCCACAGTCACGTCTCCTCTCTTTACGATCTCTCGTATTAGGTGGTACTTGCGCTCTATGTGTTTACTCGACTTGTGAGCTCGTGGTTCCCTTGAGTTAACAACTGCATCATTGTTATTACAATAAATTGTGATAGTCCTAGGAAACTCAGGGACCACATCTAAGTCCACCAGGAAGTTCCTAAGCCATACAACTTCTTTCACTGCCTCTGATGCGGCAACGTACTCAGCCTCCATGGTGGAGTCTGCCATGCATTTCTGCTTGACACTCCGCCATACTATGGCTCCACCTCTTAGAGTAAACACAAACCCAGAGGTAGACTTACTCTTGTCCATATCACCTCGAAAGTCTGAATCTATGTAACCCAATGGTACTAGCTCCTGCACTCTATAAATTAGGACAGATCTCTTGTCCTGTACAAGTACTTGAGAATGTATTTTACTGCCTCACAGTGAGCCTTCCCAAGGTTACTCGGATATCTGCTAACCATGCCAACAGCAAAGCAAATATCAAGCCTAGTACATAACTTAGCATACATGAGACTACCCATTGCAGATGCATAGGGTACTACCTTCATGGCATCTATCTCCTCGACAGTCTTGGGACACTGCTCCTTTGATAAATGCACTCCATGCCTGAAAGGTAGTGAACCCTTCTTGGAGTTCAGCATGTTAAAATGGGCCAGAATCATGTTTATGTATGAAGCCTGGGAGAATATCAGAGAAAGTCTCCTACGATCTGGAATAATCTTGATCCCAAGGATATGTCCAGCCTCTCCCAAGTCCTTCATATCAAATAGCCTGGACAACCACGCCTTTACGTCTGACAACACCTTCTTACTGTTGCCAATCAGAAAGATGTCATCTACGTAAAGTACGAGGAACACCACCAAAACACCATCACGCTTGCGGTATACACACTGCTCATCCGGACATCGAGTGAATCCATAGGACTGGATAACCTCATCAAAATGGTTGTTCTAAGATCTGGATCCTTTCTTAAGTCCATAAATGGACCTATTGAGTCTGCATACCTTGTGCTCGTGTTGTTGGCCCTGAACAATGAAACCCTCTGATTGATGTATAAAGATGGTCTCCTCAAGACTTCCATTAAGGAAAGCAGTCTTGACTTCCATCTGCCAAATCTCATAGTCCATATGAGCAGTTATGGCCAAAAGAATCCAGATCGACTTAAGCAAAGCTACCAGGGAAAAAGTCTTCTCATAATCGATACCCTCTTTCTGAGTATACCATTTCGCCACAAGCCTAGCCTTGAAGGTCTAAATTCTCCCGTCAGATCCTCTCTTTCGTTTGTAAACCCATTTGCACCCAATTGGCCAAAACCCATAAGGAAGGTCTACCAGCTCCCGGACCTGATTTGATTCCATGAACCTATCTCAGCTATCATCGCCCTCTGCCAAGAATCTGTTGAAAGATTATCTGCCCGGACCTAGCCAGAAACTCACGTTCGTGCTATGCATTCCGGAATCGGAATCTCTGGCCAGGCCTAGACGCTAGCACTATCACTATTCCAACCCTTTTGAAATAACATTGTGCAGGATCTGGGTTTGCAATCATTCAATTTATCACGCAACAAAAATTGTTAATTAAAAGCGGAAGAATAAGAATTACCTAGTGACGCGTATACTTAGGTGATTTTCTTGTATGCCTCAAGACTTTGCTTGTATGCTGTGTGGGAAGCAATCTAACAAACAATTGATCAGCTAATCACCATAATTGGGTTGCCTAAAAAAATTCTGCAACCCCTGCCCCTAGTGCGTGATGTACACGCGCCGCCTGGAACCCGAGAGAAGACTCACGCGCCGCCTGAATTTCTTCCACGCACCACCATGTTCAAGACCAAAACCGGCCAGCCAAATTGAAGGAAGAAAATCGGCAGCCTTGAGCTCAAAAATCCAATTTTAGAGTGAGGAAATATTTCTCTCTCTAGGATTTTCTCTCTCTAAATTTTCTTGTCTTGAAAACTTATGAATTGTGTATATTGTGGAATAGCTAATCCCTTGTCTATATATAGAGTTACAAGAGAGACCCCAAGTTGGTCTAGGATTGGTCTTCCTAATGGGTTTAGGTAATTAATTAGTTTCCAAATCCAATTAGGCAACCAATATAATAGGATAAACCAAATCCAAATTAGATTCCTAATCTCTAGGATTTCCTAATTTTAATTGAAACTTAAGACTTAATTAATTAATTAAATAATTTCACTTTGTTAATTACTTAATTAACCCTTAGGAATAATTAATCCATTAATTAATTCTACCTATTCAATTAATTCATTCCAAAATTAATCGTACCACTAAAGGATTAATTTTGGCACTACCATCCTACACCAGAATTGCTTCCGGAACAACTTATTTAATTTATATTCATAATCTCCCCACATCAAAGATATAGTGCTCATTAATTTATTAATTTACTGATAAATTAATTAATTAAATTATTTAATTTCGAGAATAGTACCACTCGACCTTTTTACTATACCGACATAAGTCCACCGGCCGGGTTTAGTATAATAAACATTACGAGCTTATCTCGGGAGCACCATCACCCCGGACGTACCGGTACATGGTTTTCTTTCGACAAGCAGCAGCACACCAAGCAACTAAACACATGCACCCAACCTACCGAGAATATTGGCCACAATTGACCTCACCCATTGGCAGATCAAAGTACACTATGTCTAATCCTCATGCCCGCTCGAGTCTAGGGATTAAGAGATAGAATACTATGAATGATTTGTCTATTAAATCAGTACAAGACAAATCATTCTAAATGGCCAAGTTCAATACGCCCCGGGCATATCTAAATGATTCAATTAGTTTAGACAAATCAATTATCTGAATAACATAATAACCTAAACCGACAGTTTGTCCAAAACTGTTTCGATTACGAACCTCATTTATATATTATGTCTTTTAACCAATGATGAGATCTACTGTGTCATATAAGACACATCTTCATCTAACTACATAATATAAATGGACAAATAATGCACAACAAAATATAACCAAAACATAAATCGATATATTAACTGGGAAAATGTACGATACAAGCATAGCTTATGTATTCAACCCCAACAATCTCCCACTAATACTTAAGATGTGCTTTAAGTATACATCTACATATAACTCCTATACACTCTGCTACTCTATATCTAGAAAAAACTATCTCGGCTCTCCTAAGTATCTGATTCCCATGCCCTTCACGTGAGCCTCAAAGACTTTTGAAGTCAATGTCTTCGTGAACAGATCCGCAAGGTTATCCTCTGATGCTATATTAGCCACGACCATGTCTTCCCTCTTTACGATATCTCGTGTCAGGTGGTACTTGCGCTGTATATGTTTACTCGCTTTGTGGGCTCGTTGTTCCTTTGAGTTGGCTACTGCACCATTGTTATCACAATACACCGTGATGGACTTCTGCAAACCAGGAATTACATCTAAGCCAACTAGGACGTTCTTGAGCCATACTACTTCTTTCGCTGCCTCTGATGCGGCAACGTATTCAGCCTCCATGGTGGAGTCCGCCACGCATTTCTGCTTGACACACTGCCAAACTATGGCTCCACATCCTAGAGTAAACACATACCCTGAGGTAGACTTGCTCTTGTTCTGTGCAAATACTTGAGAATGCATTTTACTGCCTCCCAATGAGCTTTCCCGGGATTACTCTGATATCTTCTTACAATGCCAACGGCATACCAGATATCTGGCCTCATACACAACATGGCATACATGAGACTTCCTACTGCTGAAGCATAAGGAACTGTCTTTATGGCCTCTATCTCCTTAATAGTCTTGGAAGACTGTTCTTTAGATAGATGCACTCCATGTCTGAAAGGTAGAAAACCTTTCTTGAAGTTCTGCATGTTAAAATGGGCCAGGATCGTATCTATGTATGAAGCGTAGGAGAGCGTTAACGAACGTTTTCTACAATCTCGAATTATCTTGATCCCAAGGATATGTCCCGCTTCCCCTAAGTCCTTCATATCAAACTGCTTGGACAGCCATGCCTTTACGTCTGATAACACTTTCTTGTTGTTGCCAATCAATAGAATGTCATATACGTAAAGTGCAAGAAACACCACTGAGTTTCCATCACGTCTGGGGTACACACATTGTTCATCTGGACACTGAGTAAATCCAAAGGACTGGATTACCTCATCAAACCTGATGTTCCAAGATCTGGATGCCTGCTTAAGTCTGTAAATGGACCTCTTAAGCTTGCAAACCTTATGCTCTCGGCATTTTTCAACGAATTCTTCTGGTTGTTGTATGAAGATGGTTTTCTCAAGACTTCCATTTAGGAAAGCTGTCTTGGCATCCATCTGCCATATCTCATAATCTAAATGAGCAGCTATGGCCAAAATAATCTAGATCGACTTAAGCATGGCTACCGGGAAGAAGGTTTTCTCATAATCGATTCCCCCTTTCTGAGTATACCCCTTTGCCACTAGCCTAGCTTTAAAGGTTTTCACCTTTCTGTCAGGTCCTCTCTTATGTTTGTAGACCCACTTGCATTCAATGGGCTTAAACCCATTAGGCCAGACTTGATTGTGGTCCATTGACCCCATATCGGATATCATTGCCTTACGTAAAGATTCTGCATCTTTATCTCGGAGAGCCTCATTGTAGTTAACTGGGTCAGGTTCAGACGCGCCGGGGACTAGGTCGGATGCCTCTCCCACGCCAATGAACCTGTCGGGCTGTCTTACAACCCTCCCACTATGACGAGGCACCACCTATGTAGGCATATCATCTGTGATCTCTTGTGCAGTGTGTGGTGTATCTACTTGTACTGGTGCATCAGAATTATTCGTTTGTCTTCTAAGCTCTTCTAGTACCATCTTACTCTTGGGCTTGTGATCTAGGATATAGTCTTCATCCAAAAATCTTGCGTTGGTACTGACCACCACCTTCTGATCTTTAGGACTATGAAACAGACCACCTTTCGTTCCCCTAGGATATCCTACAAACAGCATTAATTCAGTTCTCGCATCTAACTTAGCCGCATCTGCCTTAAGCACATGTGCTGGGCAACCCCAAATTCTAAAATGTCTTAAACTAGGCTTTCGCCCCTTTCACAACTCTACTGGGGTTGAAGGCACGGTTTTAGATTGTACAATATTAAGAATATACATTGCTATTTCCAAGGCATATCCCAATAACGAACTTGGAAAATCACTATAGCTCATCATCGACCTAACCATTTCCATGAGAGTTTGATTCCTTCTTTCTGCTACACTGTTCTGTTGTGGTGTGCCAGGTGCAGACAACTGAGACTGAATTCCAAACTCACTGAGGTATTCTCGAAATTCGTGGGACAGGTACTCCCCATCATGATCTGATCGCAGTGTCTTGATACTCTTACCATGATGCTTCTCCATATATGCCCGAAACTCTTTGAACCTGCCAATGTACTTGTACTTATGACGCATTAGGTAAATGTACCCGTACCTTGAGTAGTCATCCGTGAATGTCATGAAATACTCAAACCCACCTCATGTTTGGACCGACATTGGTCCACACAAGTCAGAGTGAATAAACTCTAGTACTTCTTTAGCTCTATAACCTCTTGCTTTAAAAGGTCTCTAGGTTATCTTACCCTCCAAGCAGGATTCGCAGGTTGAATAACTGTCAATCTCTAATGAACCTAAAGTTCCATCATTGACCAACCTCTGAATCCTACTAAGGTTTATATGACCTAGCATGAGATGCCAAAGATAGGTTTGATTCATTTCAGAAGGTTTCTTCCTCTTATTAATGTTAGATAAAGAGCTATCTGTTTCTATGTTTTGCACAACCTGGGAATTAGAATTAACCACAAAAAAATTATTAGCCAATGAACCAGAACAAATAAGTTTTCTATTTCTTTTAATAAATACAAAATTATCAGAAAAAATAAACTTATAACCTTTCTTTAAGAGTTTAGAAACCGAAATAAGGTTCTTTCTAAAACTCGATACATAAAGACATTTAATTAATTCTAATCTAGAATTTTCGAAATTTAAAGTGACTACTCCTACTGCTTCTACTTACACTCTTGTAGTGTCGCCCATGTAGATGTCTACCTCACACTCTCTAAGCTTTCGGATTACTTGGAACCCCTGCAAAGAATTACAAACATGATCAGTGGCGCCTGAATCCACACACCAATTATCTGTGGGAGTCACCCCTAATCCTATCTCAGTAATTAGGGCAGAAACTATCGTACCTTTAGGCTTTGAACAATCCACTTTCCAGTGTCCCATTTTCCCGCACCTGAAGCACTTGCCTTTGGGCTTGCTTTTCTTTGCGATTTCAGGCTTAGGAGCAAGTTTCTTGTCCTTCTTCTTATTCTTATTCTTCTTGCCTTTAAGCACGAAAGAAGAACTTGAAGCCTTCACTGTGACCAAAGCTTGTTTCTTCTCATGAAAGATGCCTTCGGCCGACACCAAATCAGTTAAGAGATCGGGTAGAGTGTAAACTCTATGATTCTTGTTATAGTTGACCCGAAACTACTCAAAACTAAAGGGTAAGCTCTGGAGAATGATATCTATCTAACTTTCTGGGTCAATTTCATCTCCCAACACCTCTTTCTCGTTGATGTTACTGATCATGTGAAGCACATGATCTCTCACCGATCTGCCCTCAGCCATTTTAGTGTTCATCAACTTTCTCATGGCTGCTTGCCTAGTAGTCCTGCCTTGATGAGAGAATATCTCCCTTAGGTGAGCCATCATGTTGAAGGTAGAGACCATGGGATGAAGCTGATGTTGTAGCACATTTGACACAGAGACCAAAATATAGCACCGCACCATCTCATCCGCTTTTCTCCACCTGGCATAGACATCCCTATCCTCTTGAGGAGAGTCATTATTAGGCACATCTGGACATACTTAGGTGAGCACAAACTTATACTGCTCTACCGTCAGGACAATGTCCAAGTTACGACTCCAGTCGACATAATTAGTTCCAGTTAACTTATTGTCTTTCAATATAGCAGCTAAGGGGTTGAATGCCATATCGAAAAAACTGTAACATAAATAAACAGACAATGTTTCAGTTATTAAATCTAGAATTTCGAAAATAAGGAAATTCTAACAATTATTGACTTCCCTCAAAACAATAATTTTAATCAACCAACATATCATTCACCGGGATTCTCGCAAGCCACGATAGTGTGGACGTTTACGCTAACCCACATTCATTTGAGAATTACCAAGTTCATTAACTACACTATCTGACCAAACGATCTATCGATCAATGTAGCTAATAATCGGTGCTTTCAGCCATACAAATAAGCAGTGTAAACTCGATGGGAGAAAAACTGCAGATCGTACACTAAATGTGTGCCATTACGTGACTTCTGAGCTTGTTATCTCAGAATCGTGCGCCTCAGATGGAGAGGGTGTTGCATTTCTCCTAGTTAAACTTACTCTAATCATCTTACTCAGAAATTCATAATCTAGCATCTTGGGTTTGGACTCATCCGAATGGAGGAAAGCCCTAATGCCAACGCGCAAGCCCACCCACATCACATATGAACTCCTAATGGTGGCTGTAGGGATATTAAACCAACCCGCTCCCACTAAGATTTCTAAATTGAGGGTTTTTCTGGCTTTAACATGCAATTAACTAACCCTAAGATATATGAACCACAAAACCAACATGCTTTAAAATCATGCATCTAAAATACAACATAAAAATTAAAGCACAAAAATTAAAACAATAAATACTGGAAATAAATGTGAAAATTAAATTTTCTGACTATCATGGTTTTAATTGCTTCCATCTTCTGCCCTGATCTCGTGTCCCGTCACGTAACTCGATGGAAAGAGTCTTGAACTTCAAAAAACAAAAAAAATTGAGAAAAAATTGGCCAAAACGTGCCACAAATAGGCTGCGAACGCGCAGCGCGTAGCTGCCGCAGCAAACCTGCGATGCCGCGCGACAGTGGTGCTGCCGCTTCCTGGTGGTTGCCGGCGGCGGCTCCCACCGGCGAGTCGTCACTGGTGCCGCCCCCTGCCACCAAACCCTCATTCGCTTCTTCTACGCTATTTGGTCTTCTTGCAATTCGTTCTGGGTTTTCCTAGTTTTCTACGAATTAACGATAACCCAAACCCACGAATTCAAGTTGCAGACCATAACGCCTTCCATTACAAAAATTAATTCTCCTACTACAAAGCTTTCTAGGAAAATTAAAGAATCGAAATTACATAGAAAAAAATCCTACTACAGATTTGATCTAATCCTACACGGCTTCCAGCACGTGGTTATACTATTACAAACATTTATAATAAAATCAAATCCAGACATGTCCCAGAGTTTAATTAAAACCTATACAAACGTAACCATAATAGTTGGGATTTCTTAACCACCTGTAAATAAAACATGTAATAAATCGAACAAGCACAAAACCCAAAACAAGGCTCTGATACTAATTGAAAGATTATTTGCCTGGGCCTAGCCAGGAAATAACTTTCGTGCTATGCATTCCAAAATCAGAATCTCTGGCCAGGCCTAGACGCTAGCACAATCGCTATTCCAACCCTTGTGCAGGATCTGGGTTTGCACTCATTCGATTTATCACGTAACAAAAATTCTTAATTAAAAGCGGAAGAATAAGAATTACCTATTGAAGCACATACTCAGGTGATTCTCTTGTATGCCTCCAAACTTTGCTTGTATGCTATGTGGTCAGCAATCTAACCAGCACTTGATCAGCTAATCACCACAATCCACCAGACGGAAAAATTCAGCACCGCCGCACCTGGAACGTGTACTACACGTGCCGCCTGGGAAGAAAGAGAAAGCCATGCGCCGCTGCCAAAAATGGAGAAAATCGGCCAGCCAATAGGCTTATAGAATCCAAAACTTCTGAGGGGAATTATTTCTCTCTCTAGGATTTTCTCTCTATAGTTTTCATGTCTTGAAAACCTATGAATTGTATATTGTGGAATAGCTAATCCCTTGTCTATATATAGAGTTACAAGAGAGACCCCATGTTGGTTTAGGATTGGTCTTCCTAATGGGTTTAGGTAATTAATTAGTTTTCAGATCCAATTAGGTAACCAATCTGATAGGATAAACCAAATCCTACTAGATTCTTAATCTCTAGGATTTCCTAATTCTAATCGAAACTTAAGACTTAATTAATTAATTAAATAATTCCACTTTGTTAATTACTTAATTAACCATTAGGAATAATTAATCAATTAATTAATTCCACATATTCAATTAACCCATTACAAAATTAATCGTACCACTAACGGATTAATTTTGCCACTACCATCCTACACCAGAATTGCTTCCGGAACAACTTAATTAAATTATATTCATAATCTCCCCATATCAGAAATATAGTGCTTGCTAATTTATTAATTTACTGAAAAATTAATTAATTAACTTCTTTAATTCCGAGACTAGTACCACTCGACCTTTTTACTATACCGAAAATAAGTCCACCGGCCGGGTTTAGTATAATAAACATTTTTAGCTCATCTCGGGAGCACCATCACCCCGGACGCACCGGTATATGGTTTCCTTTTGACAAGCAGCAGCACACCAAGAGACTAAACGCATGCACCCAACCTACCGAGAATATTGGCCACAATTGACCTCACCCATTGGCATATCAAAGTACACTATGTCTAATACTTATAGCCGCTCGAGTCTAGGGATTAAGAGATAGAATACTAAGAACGATTTGTCTATTAAATCAGTACAAGACAAATCATTCCAAATGGTCAAGTTCAATACACCCCAGACATGTCTATATAATTCAATTAGTTTAGACAAACCAATTATCCGAATCACATAATAAACTAAACTGACAGTTTGTCCAAAGCTATCTCGGTTACGAACCTCATTTATATATTATGTCTTTTAACCAATGATGAGATCTACTGTGTTACACAAGACACCTCATCATCTAACTACATAATATCAATGGACAAATAATGCACAACAAAATATAACCAAAACATAAATCGATATATTAACTGGGAAAATGTACAATACAAGCATAACTTATGTATTTAATTATAACAAAGACAACCCACCACGTCTTAGAACAACTAGAACCACGTCCATAAACGTCTACATCCATTCATGTGAATTTAAACTGATTTTTTTTCACAAAGACATTCCACCACGTCTCATAACAATAGCACCATGTCCATAAATGTCTACGTCCAGAAATGTCTACATCCATTCAAGTGAATTTAAGCTTTTTTTTTCACAAAGACAACCCACCACATCAAAAACAACTAGAACCACGTCCATAAACGTCTACATTCATTCATGTGAATTTAACTTGATTTTTTTTCCCAAAGACATGAAAGATTATCTGCTCGACCCTAGCCAGAAACTCACTTTCGTGCTATGCATTCCAAAATTGGAATCTCTGGCCAGGCCTAGACGATAGCACAATTGCTATTACAACCCTTTTGAAATAACATTGCGCAGGATCTGGGTTTGTACTTATTCGATTTACCACGCAACAAAAATTCTTAATTAAGCAGAAACAAAAGAATTACCTATTGAAGCGTACACTTAGGTGATTCTCTTGTATGCCTCAATACTTTGCTTGTATGCTGTGTGGGCAACAATCTAACCAACAATTTGATCAGCTAATCACCACAATCCACCTGCCAGAAAATTCCAGCACCACCGCACCTGGTACGTACAATTAACGCACCGCCCAGAGAGAGAGAAAGCCACACACAAGCCGCCAAAAACTGAACAAATTTTGGCAACCTTAAAGGCTTGTGAAATCCAATTTTAAGAGAGAGAAATTTTCTCTCTCTAGGATTTTCTCTCTCGAAGTTTTCTTGTCTTGAAAACTTATGAATTGTATATTGTGGAATAGTTAATCCCTTGTCTATATATAGAGTTACAGGAGAGACCCCAAGTTGGTTTAGGATTGGTCTTCCTAATGGGTTTAGGTAATTAATTAGTTTCCAAATCCAATTAGGTAACCAATCTAATAGGATAAACCAAATCCTACTAGATTTCCTAATCTCTAGGATTTCTTAATTCTATTTGAAACTTAAAACTTAATTAATTAATTAAATAATTCCACTTTGTTAATTACTCAATAATAATTCATCAATTAATTAATTCTACCTATTCAATTAACCCATCACAAAATTAAGCGTACCACTAACGGATTAATTTTGGCACTACCATCCTACACCAGAATTGTTTTCGGAACAACTTAATTAATTTATATTCATAATCTCCCCACATCAAAGATATAGTGCTCGTTAGCTTATTAATTTACTGATAAATTAATTAATTAACTTCTTTAATTCTGAGACTAGTACCACTCGACCTTTTTACTATACCGGACATAAGTCCACCGAACGGGTTTAGTATAATAAAGATTACGAGCTCATCTCGTGAGCACCATCACCCCGGACGCACTGGTACATGGTTTACTTTCGACAAGCAGCAGCACACTAAGCAACTACACACGTGCACCCAACCTACCGAGACTATTGGCCACAATCGACCTCACCCATTGTCAGATCAAAGTACACTATGTCTAATCCTCATGCCCGCTCGAGTCTAGAGATTAAGAGATAGAATACGAAGAACGATTTGTCTATTAAATCAGTACAAGACAAATCATTCCTGATGGTCAAGTTCAATATGCCCCGGGCATATCTATATGATTCAATTAGTTTAGACAAACCAATTATCCAAATCACATAATAACCTAAACTGACAGTTTGTCCAAAGCTGTCTCAGTTATGAACCTCATTTATATATTATGTCTTTTAACCAATGATGAGATCTACTGTGTCACACAAGACACCTCATAATCTAACTACATAATATAAATGGGCAAATAATTGACAACAAAATATGACCAAAACATAAATCGATATATTAACTGGGAAAATGTACAACACAAGCATAGCTTATGTATTCAACTCCAATAATCTCCCACTAATACTTAAGCTGTGCTTTAAGTATACATCTACATTCAACTCCTATACACTCTGTTGCTATATATATCTAGAAAAACTGTCATGGCTCGCCTAAGTTTCTGATCCCCATGCCCTTGTGAGCTTCAATGACTTTTGAAGTCAATGTTTTCATGAACGGATCTGCAAGATTATTTTCTGATGCTATCTTAGCCACGACCTCATCTTCCCTCTTTACGATATCTCGTATCAGGTAGTACTTGCGCTGTATATGTTTACTCGCCTTGTAGGCTCGTGGTTCCTTCGAGTTTTCTACTGCACCATTGTTGTCACAATACACCGTGATAGACTTCCGCAAACCAGGAATCACATCTAAGTCCACTAAGAAGTTCTTGAGCCATACTGCTTCTTTCGCTGCCTTGCGGCAATGTATTCGGCCTCCATGGTAGAGTCCACCACATATTTTTGGTTGACACTCAGCCAAACTATGGCTCTACCTCCTAGAGTAAACACATACCCTGAGGTAGACTTACTCTTGTCCCTGTCAGCTTGGAAATCTGAATCTGTGTAACCTCAGGGTACCAGCTCAGGCGCCTGATTGACCAACACTTGGTCTTTTGTTCTGAGCAAATACTTGAGAATGCATTTTACTGCTTCCCAATGAGCTTTCCTAGGGTTGCTCTGGTATCTACTTACCATGCCAATGACATAACAGATATCAGGCCTCCTAAACAACAAAGCATACATGAGATTTCCTACTGCCGAAGCATAAGGAACTGCCTTCATGGCCTTTATCTCCTCAACAGTCTTGGGAGACTGTTCCTCAAACAGATGCACTCCGTGTCTGAAAGGTAGAAAACCTTTCTTGAAGTTCTGCATGTTAAAATGGGTCAGGATCATATCTATGTATGAAGCTTGGAAGAGCGTTAACGAACGTTTCCTACGATCTCGAATTATCTTGATCCCAAGGATATATCCCGCTTCCCCTAAGTCCTTCGTATCAAACTACTTGGACAGCCATGCCTTTACGTCTGATAACACTTTCTTATTGTTGTCAATCAATAGAATGTCATCTACATAAAGCAAAAGAAACACCACTGAGTTTCCATCACGTCTGCGGTACACACATTGCTCATTCGGACACTGAGTAAATCCATAGGACTGGATTACCTCATCAAATCAGATGTTTCAAGATATAGATGCCTGCTTAAGTCCGTAAATGGACATCTTAAGCCTGCAAACCTTATGCTCTTGGCCTTTTTCAATGAATCCCTCTGGTTGTTGTGTAAAAATGGTTTCCTAAAGACTTACGTTTAGGAAAGTTATCTTGACATCCATCTGCCATATCTCATAATCTAAATGAGCAGCTATGACCAAGAGAATCCGGATTGAGTTAAGCATGGTTACTGGGGAGAAGGTTTCCTCATAATCGATTCCCTTTTTCTGAGTATACCCCTTCACCTTCAGCCTAGCTTTAAAGGTTTCCACCTTTCCATCAGGTCCTCTCTTACGTTTATAGACCCACTTGCATCCAGTGGGTTCAAACCCATCAAGCAGGTCCACAAGCTCCCAGAATTGATTGTGGTCCATTGACCTCATCTCGTATATCATTGTCTTACGCCAAGATTCTGCATCTTTATCTTGGAGAGCCTCATTGTAGTTTACTCAGTCAGTTTTAGGTGCGCCTGAAAATAGTTCTGAAGTCTCTCCCACACCAATGAACCAGTCGGGCTATCTTACAACCTCATACTACGACGAGGCACCACCTGTGTAGGCGCATCATCTGTGATCTCTTGTACAGTGTGTGGTGTATCTACTTATGTTGGTGCATCGGGATTATTAGTTTGTCTCCTAAGCTCTTCTAGTACTATCTTACTTTTCGGCTTGTGATCTAGGATATAGTATTCCTCCTAAAATCTAGCGTCGGTACTAACCACCACCTTCTGATCTTTAGGACTATAAAACAAACCACCTTTCGTTCCCCTAGGATATCCTACAAACAGCATTAATTCAGTTCTCGCATCTAACTTAGCCGCATATGCCTTCAGCACATGTGTTGGGCAACCCCAAACTCTGAGATGTCTTAGACTGGGCTTGCGCCCGTTCTACAACTCTACCGGGGTTGAAGTCACGGTTTTAGATGGTACAAGATTAAGAATATACATCGTTGTTTCTTAGGCATATCCCCTGAACGAACTCAAAAAATCACTATAGCTCATCATCGACCTAACCATTTCCATAGAGTTCAATTTCTTCTTTCTGCTACACCGTTCTGCTGTGGCGTGCCAGGTGCAGACAACTAAGACTGAATTCCGACCTCACTGAGGTATTCTCAAGATTCATGGGATAGGTACTCCCTACCATGATCTAATCGCAGTGTCTTGGTACTCTTACCATGATGTTTATCCACATATGCCCAAAACACTTTGAACTTGCCAAAGCACTCGGACTTGTGATGCATTAGGTAAATGTACCCATACCTTGAGTAGTCATCCGTGAACGTCACGAAATACTCAAACCCACCTCGTGCTTGGACCGACATTGGTCCACACAAGTCAGAATGAATTAACTCTAGTACTTCTTTGGCTCTATAACCTTTTGCTTTAAAAGGTCTCTTGGTCATCTTACCCTCCAAGAAAGATTCGCAGGTTGAATAACTGTCAATCTCTAATGAACCTAAAGATCCATCATTGACCAACCTCTGAATCCTACTAAGGTTTATATGACCTGGCCTGAGATGTAAAAGATAGGTTTGATTCATTTCAGAAGGTTTCTTTATCTTATTAATGTTAGATAAAGAGCTATCTGTTTCTATGTTTTGCACAACAGGGGAGTTAGAGTTAACCGCAAACAAATTGTCAGCCAATGAACCAGAACAAATAAGTTTTCCATTTCTTCTAATAAATACAGAATCATCAGAAAAAATAAACTTATAACAGTTCTTTAAGAGTTTAGAAACCGAAATAAGGTTCTTTCTAAAACTCGGTACATAAAGACAAAACTCTAATCTAGAATTTTTGAAATTCAGAGTAACAACTCCCACTGCTTTTACGGACACTCTTGTAGTATCGCCCAAGTAGATATCCAATTCGCCTTCTCTAAGGTTCCAGGTTACTTGGAACCTTGCAAAGAATTACAAACATGATCAGTAGCACCTGAATCTACACACCAAGTATCTGTGGGAATCGCCGCTAAACATGTCTCAGTAATTATGGCAGAAACTATCGAACGTTTAAGCTTTGAACATTCCGATTTCCAATGTCCCGTCTTATTGCACTTGAAACACTTGTCTTTTGACTTCTTCTTTGCAATATCTGGCTTAGGCGCAAGTCACGCCTTTTGAGCTATTCCCTCGAGCTTTCTCTTCTTCTTTCTAGCCTCAGGCTCAGAAGAAAATTCTGAAGATTTGACAACGACTAAAGCTCGCTCCTTTTCTTGAAGAAGACTTTTAGCCACCACCAACTCTGCCAAGAGCACGGATGAAGTACACAACATCTTACTTATGTTGTAGTTCAATCGAATCTGCTCATAGCTTTGAGGCAAGCTCAGGAAGACAATATCAAATTTGGTTTCACCAACGATTTCGCCTCCCACTACCTCAACTTTATCGATGTTACTAATCAAGTCATTGACATGATCTCTCACAAGAGTGCTCTCAGCCATACGGACAATGTCCAAATTACGACTCCAATCGACATAATTAGGTCTAGTTAACTTATTGTCTTTCAATATAGTAGCTAAGGGGTTGAATGCCATATCGAAAAAACTGTAAATTAAACAGACAATGATTTAGTTATTAAATCTAGAATTTTAAAAGCAAGAAAATTCTAACAATTATTGACTTCCCTCAAAACAATAATTTTAATCCACCAACATCTCGTTCATCAGGATTCTCACAAGCCACGATAGTGTGGACGTTTACGCTAATCCACATTCGTTTGAGAAGAACCAAGTTTATTAACTACACTATCTGACCAAACGATCTATTGATTAATGTAGCTAATAGTCGGTGCTTTCACCGTACAAATAAGCAGCGTAACCTCGATGGGAGGAATAATGAAGATCATACACTAAGTGTGTACCATTATGTGACTTCTGAGTTTGTTACCTCAAGATAGTGCGCCTCAGATGGAGAGGGTGTCGCATTTCTCCTAGTTAAACTTACTCTAGTCATCTTACTCAGAAATTCATAATCTAGCGATCTTGGGGTTGGACTTATCCGAATGGAGGAAGGCCCTAATGCTAACACACAAGCCCACCCACATCGCATATGACCTCATAATGGTGGCCATGGGGATATTAAACCAACCCGCTTCCACTTAGATTTCCGAATTGAAAGTTTTTTCTATTTTAACATGCAATTAACTAACCCTAAGTTATATGCAACCATAAAACCAACATGCTTTAAAATCATGCATCTAAAATACAGCATAAAAATTAAAATAATAAATATGGGAAATAAATACAAAAATAAATTTCCCGACTATTATGGTTTTAATCGCTTCCATATTCTACCTTGATCTCGTGTCCCATCATATTACTCGATGGAAAGAGTCTTGAACTTCAAAAAATGAAATTGGAGGAAAAATAGGCCAAAACGCGCCTCAACCAGGCTGTGGACGCGTAGCGTGCTGCTGCGCTTCTGCCACACAGCCGAGTCGTCGCCAGCGCCGTCCCCTGCCACCAATCCCTCATTCGCTTCTTCTACGCTATTTGGTCTTCCTGTAATTCGTTCTTGGTTTTCCTGGGTTTCTACGAATTAACAATAACCTAAAACCCACGAATTCAAGTTGCCCACCATAACCCCTTCGATTACAAAAAAATTAATTCTCCTACTACAAGGCTTTCTAGGAAAATTAAATAATCGAAATTACATAGAAAAAATTCTACTACAGATTTGATATAATCCTACACGGCTTCCAGCATATAGTTATACTATTACAAACATTCATAATAAAATCAAATCCAAACATGTCCCGGAGTTTAATTAAAACCCATACAAACGTAACCATAATAGTCGGGATTTCTTAACCACCTGCAAATAAAACCATGTAATAAATCGAACAAGCACAAAACCCAAAACCAGGCTCTTATACCAATTGAAAGATTATTTTCCTGGTCCTAGCCAGAAACTCATTTTCGTGCCATACATTCCAGAATCGGAATCTCTGGCCAGGCCAAGACGCTAGCACAATTGCTATTCCAATCCTTTTGAAATAACATTGCGCAGGATCTGCATTTGCACTTATTCGATTTACCACGTAACAAAAATTCGTAATTAAGCGGAAATATAAAAATTACCTATTGAAGCTTACACAGGTGATTCTCTTGTATGCCTCAAGACTTTGCTTGTATGCTATGTGGGTAGCAATATAACCAGCAATTTGATCAGCTAATCACCACAATCCACCTACCAGAAAATTCCAGCACCACCGCACCTGGCACGTATAATTAACGCACCACCCAGAGAGAGAGAAAGCCACACACAAGCCGCCAAAATCTGAAAAAATTTCGGCAGCCTTAAAGGCTTGTGAAATCCGATTTTAAGAGAGAGAAATTTTCTCTCTCTAAGTTTTCTTGTCTTGGAAACTTATGAATTGTATATTGTGGAATAGCTAATCCCTTGTCTATACATAGAGTTACAAGAGAGACCCCAAGTTAGTTTAGGATTGGTCTTTCTAATGGGTTTAAGTAATTAATTAGTTTCCAAATCCAATTAGGTAACCAATATGATAGGATAAACCAAATCCTACTAGATTTCCTAATCTCTAGGTTTTCCTAATTCTAATTGAAACTTAAGAATTAATTAATTAATTAAATAATTCCACTTTGTTAATTACTCAATTAAACCATAGGAATAATTAATCAATTAATTAATTCTACCTATTCAATTAACCCATTACAAAATTAATCGTACCACTAACGGATTAATTTTGGCACTACCATCCTACACCAGAATTGCTTCCAAAACAACTTAATTAATTTATATTCCTAATCTCCCCACATCAAAGATATAGTGCTTGTTAATTTATTAATTTATTGATAAATTAATTAATTAACTTCTCTAATTTCGAGACTAGTACCACTTGACCTTTTTACTATACCAGACTTAAGTCCACCGGCCAGGTTTAGTATAATAAACATTACAAGCTCATCTCGGGAGGACCATCACCCTAGACGCATAGGTACATGGTTTCCTTTCGACAAGCCGCAACACACCAAGCAACTAAACATGCGCACCCAACCTACCGAGACTATTGGCCACAATCGACCTCACCCATTGGCAGATCAAAGTACACTATGTCTAATCCTCATTCCCGCTCAAGTCTAGGGATTAAGAGATAGAACACCAAGAACGATTTGTCTATAAAATCAGTACAAGACAAATCATTCCTATTGGTCAAGTTCAATACGCCCCGGGCATATCTATACGATTCAATCAGTTTAGATAAAACAATTATCCGAATCACATAATAACCTAAACGGGCAGTTTGTCCAAAGCTGTCTCGGTTACGAACCTCATTTATATATTTTGTCTTTTAACCAATGATGAGATCTACTGTGTCACACAAGACACCTCATCATCTAACTACATAATATAAATGGACAAATAGTGCACAAAAAATATAACCAAAACATAAACGATATATTAACTGGGAAAATGTACAACACAAGCATAGCTTATGTATTCAACTCTAACAAGACAGTCCAGCACGTCTCATAACACTAGTACCAAGTCAAAAATAACTAGAACCACGTCTAGAAACGTCTACATCCATTCATGTGAATTTAAACTAATTTTTTTCACAAAGACAACCCACCACGTCAAAGACAACTAGAACCACGTCCATAAACGTCTACATCCATTCATGTGAATTTGAACTGGTTTTTTTTCACAAAGATAGTCCACCACGTCTCAAAACACTAGAACCACGTCAAAAATAACTAGCACCACGTACAGAAACATCTACATTTAGAAACGTCTAACCCAAATTTTTATGTATATTAAATGCTAAATATATTTATGATATATAGATTCGGTTCAACCAGAATGGCCGGTTTTACAGCCTAACCCTTTGGCCGAACCGTTATTGCAATTTATAAACTTTTCAAATTGTCGGCCTATGAATATATATTTAAACCGGCCAAACTAAAAAAAATGGTTTGGTTTGGCCATTTTACACGGTTTTGGCCAAACTGTGTACACCCCTAACGCTAAGCCACATTCGTTGGAGAAGAACCAAAGTTCATTAATTTCACTATCTGACCAACGATCTTATGATCAATGAAATTAATAATCAATATTTTAGCCGTACACATAAATAGCGTAACCTCTTATGAGGGAAACTATAGATAGTACATTAAGTGTTTGCCATTACGTGACTTCTAAGTTTGTTACTTAAGAGGTAGAGCGCCTCAGCAGAAAGGGTGCCGCAATCCTCCAATTAATCTCACTATAGTCATCCCTTTAGAAATTCAATCTAGTGATCTCATGATTCAAGACTCATCCGAATGGAGGAATGCCCTAATGCCAACGCACAAGTCTAACCACATCACATATGAATTCGTCATTGGAGGCCGTTGGGATATATACCAACCCACTCCCATTTAGAATTTTTTTAAGTTTGAGGATTTTTACGTTTTAACATGCAATTTCTTAACTATGGATATTCGCACCCATAAAACCGTTGGAGTTTTAATATGCGAATAATATACCTTAGTTAATTGCGTGTACTTTTAAAAATGGTTTGTTTCTGCTCATGCATAAAAATGAAACCTTGCAATCCACGAAAAGACATAAAAATTGAAAATACATAATTAAACATTTTCTAACTATTATGACCTTCTCTATCATTAATTCCTATGACTCCTTGTTAACACGTCCCGTCGCATCGCTCCCACTCGTTATTTGGATTCCTCTCAATTCGTTCGGGTTTTCTTGATTTTCTACATAATTAGGAATCACCCAAAATTATGAGAAACCAAAACCCACGAATATGAGTTACCCAAAATAATGTCTTCGTCATAATACTTAAATTCTTATATACAAATGCGTTTTCTAGGAATTTAAAAAATGACAACATTAGATTAAATCCTACTACAAGATTTATCTAATCCTACACAGCTTCTAGCTCGTGGTTATTACTATAACAGACATTTCTATTCAAAAAACAAAATGTGCCAGGACATGTCCCGGGGATTATGAATGAAAATTAAATTAAACATAATAGCCGAGAATAATAACCACCTGTTAATATATATCAACAATGCAAAATAACAATGCCAAAACAAAGTCGTGTAATAAATCGAACAAGTATAAAGCCAAAACACTCGCTCTGATACCAATTTGAAGGAAACAGAACTAGCCTGGGCTAAACCAAAAATCTCGTTTTCGTGCAATGCATTCCAGAATCGGAGACTTTCGATCTGGCTCAAACTAAAATTCATTTCCCCTGAACGTATCTAGGCTAATACTAATTCAATTTATTAAACCAACATGCAAATATTAAATCTTTAATTAAAGCAGAATGATTAAAGATTATATATTTGAAACGTGTCCCAAGAAATATAGAAAACCAAAAAACTCTGGGAAAGCGAAATCCACTCGAAATCCCAAGAATAACTCCAAACAACCTCGAACTTGGGTGGGTAAGTGATTACGAGGTGGCCAAAAGCACTAGTGAAGAAATCCAAAGAAATCCACTTCAAGAATCTCACATATCTGAAAAATAGATTTAGCCTGGGAACTAATCTTAATCTGAAAACCCACTTCAGGAATGACCTTTGCTCGTAGATCTAGACTTTGGCAAACCCAAAGGAATGAGCCAAAGGATCAAAACAACAAAGGGAATAAATCCCAAACAAAAGCTGCCCACAAAAGCTCGCCGGAGCTTGGCTGAAAAAACTCACCGGCGGAATCACCCAACGGTGGCCCGACGATTGGTGGACAAAGCTCGGCACGACAGAAAAATTGGAATGGGCTCATGGGTTTTCTAGGATTTTGGGCTTGAGATTCTCCAAAAGAAAGATCGCAAGTTGACTTCGAGAAAGAACTCTCAATGAAGGAAAATAAGTTCTCTCTCTAGGCTTGTCTTTCTCACTCTAAGGCATTTGCCTACAAGATTTCTAGTGTCTTCAAATTTTCCTAACATTAGCTATTTATAGGGAGCTTCTTAGGAGACCTAGTGGGCTTTTGAGTTGGACCGTAGTGTTTGACTTTCGTTGACCCCTTAGTATTCCCTAGACTAATCAACTCCAATCGAGCCTTTCGAATTAATTTCTTAACCCACTTCGTTAATTAAATTTAATCAAACCCTTAAGATTAATTAATTCATTATGAATTAATTTCTTAATCCACTTAGTCAATTAAATATTAATTAAACCTTTAGGATTAATTAATTCACTTTGTCGATTAGTCAAAAGCATAATTAGTCATACTACTCAAAAATGACTTTACATCGGCTCACTTTATTATTCTTCTATCTCCCCGTATCAAAGATCTAGTGCTCGTCGGTTCATCAATTTACTGAAAAATTAATTCACCGACTTCTTGGTATCCAAGATTATTACCACTCGACTTTCTTATTATACCGGACGTAATGTCCACTGGCCAGATTTAGTATAATAAACCTTACAAGCTCATCTCGGGAACACCATTAACCCAGCGAACTGGTACATGGATTTCTTCGACTAGAAATGGCACATAAAGAAGCTATAAACCGCATACCCAACTTACCGAGATTTAGGTCTCAATTGACAGCACAACCATTGGCAAATCAAAGCATACGATATCCAATTCTCATGCCCGCTCTAATCTTGGGATTAAGAGATTAGAATAGTATGATCGAATTAACTACGCCGATCAGTACAAGTTAATTCAATCCAAACTGGTCGTGCTCAATATGCCCCAGGCACATCTGTATGATTTAATTAGTATAGATAAACTAATTTCCAAATCACACGATAACTTATAGCGATAGTATGTTCAGACTATCTCAGTTACTAGCATTCTTTTTATATATCAATACTTTAACCAATAACGAGATCTACTGTGTCTTGATACTTTTACCATGATGTTTCTCCACATCTGTCCGATACTCCTTGAACTTATCAAAGCATTCAGACTTGTGGCACATCAAGTAAGTGTACCCATATCTCGAGTAGTTATCTGTGAAAGTCACAAAATACTCGAGGTCACCTCTTGCATGAATTGACATAGGTCTACACAAGTCAGAATGAACCAATTCTAACACTTCTTTGGCTCTATACCCCTTCGCCTTAAAAGGCCTCTTGGTCATCTTACCTTTCAAGAAGGACTCGCAGGTTGAGTAGCTTGTTAGTTTTGAATATAGAAAAGCTATGGCTTGTATCAAAAACTAATATCCACAGTTGACATATCATTTTGTTTCAGTATAAATTTGTTCATTTATATCATAGAACTAGATAACGGGGTGTGGACAGACACAGTAGATACCATTATCGGTTAAAGTATTGATATATTAAAAGTATGCTCGTAACCGAGATAGTCTGAACATACTATCGGTATAGGTTATTGTGTGGTTTGGAAATTAGTTTATCTAAACTAGTTTAAATCACACGGATATGCCCAGGGTATATTGAGCACGACCAATTTGGATAGAATTGACTTATACTGATCGGCGTAGTCAATTCGGTATTTCGTCTCTCAATCCCGAGATTAGGACGTGCATGAGAGTTGGATATCGTATGCTTTGATTTGCCAAAGAGTGTGGTCAATTGAGGCCTATACCTCAGTAGGTTGGGTATGCGGTGTTTATCTTCTTACGTGCCGTTGCTAGTCGGAGGAATTCACGTACCGGTTCGTCGGGTTGATGGTGGTCCCGAGATGAGCTCGTAAAGTCTATTATACTAAACCCGGCCAGTGAACTTTATGTTCAGTATAATAAAAGGACGAGTGATACTAATCTCAGAAACCAAGAAGTCGGTGAATTAATTTGTCAATAAATTGATAAACCGACGAGCACTAGATCTTTAAAGTGGGGAGACAGAATAAAATATAATGGCACGATGTAAAGTCATTTTCGAGCGGTAGTTCCATAATTGGTCCGTTAGTGGTACGACCGATTATGCAATTGACTAATCGACAAGGTGAATTAATTAATCCAAATGGTTTAATTAATATTTAATCTACAAAGTGAATTTAGAAATTAATTCTATTTGAATTAATTAATTCTAAGGGTTCGATTAAATTAAATTAACAAAATGGGTTAAATAAATTAATTTAAATGGGTCGATTGGAGTTGATTAGTCGGGAAGACTTAGCGGTCAACGAAAGTCAAATTAAAAGGCCCAACTCGAGAGCACATTAGGTCTCCATTAGAGCTCCTATAAATAGAATAACTTGAGACCAAAGAAAGCTAAGGAAATTCTTGAAAGACAATTTTTCTTGCTTTCTTGAGTGAGAAGGTTTAAGAGAGAGAATTTTTCTTCAAGAATTTTTTCTCAAAAACAAACCAGATTTCTCACTCCTTGGATTTAACTCAGTCCAAAGATCACATCTTCTTTATTATTTGGTTATTTCCACCGGACTGCTGTATAGATTTTCCGCCGGACAGATTCATAAAGTTTTCACCGGGCTGTGGGTTTTTCATTATTTTCGGCGCTGGAAGTTTGGTGTTCTACCCGCGCGTTGATTCGATCTTCACCACGTTGATCTCTATTGGTGATCCGTGGTGGAGATTGTCTAGATCACGGCTGGGTAGGTGCTGAGCTAAGGCGACTGGTCGGCGTTCATAACAGCCCGGCATCAGGAAGCTTGCGGCGCAAGAAAATTCTCGACAGCGAAAATTGTGGCCACATTTTGGGTTTTGTGAGTTCGATTAGAAGAATTTCCTGGTGTGTTTTCGTGGGCTAAGCAAGTAAGCTTCGATAGATTATTGCCCACGCAATATTCAAAGTGTTCTTGGAGATATCTAGTGGATTTCTTGTGGTAATTGCGTAAAAGATTGGATTTTTCTTTAGGCAAAGGACTTCGCTACAAAAGGTAGAATCTTTAAATTCCGCTTTTATTAAAGATTTAATTTTTTGTGTCCCGATTAATAAATTAAATAAGTATAAGCCTAGATCCGTTCATGGGTAAACTAATTTGAGCCTGAGCTTGGTCGAAAGCTTCCGATTCTGGAATGCATTGCACGAAAGTGAGGTTTTCGATTTAGCCCGGGCTTGTTTAGTTTTCCTTCATAGCTATCAACTTCCAAACGAACCTAAAGGTCCATCGGCTACTAACCTATAAATTCTACTAAGGTTTATGTAACCTAACCTAAGGTGCCAAAGATATTTTTGGTTCATCTCAGAAGGTTCTTTTCTTTTATTATGATTCAATGATGTGTTATAAATCGTTGTTGCATGCGCATGAGAAGTTGGTTTTATCAAAAACAAATTGTTAACCAATGAACTAGAACAAATAAGTTTCTCATTCTTTTTAATAAAACCAAATCCATCATTAAAAATTAACTTATAACTATCCTTCAAAAGTTTAGAAATTGAAATTAAATTCTTTATAAAGCTAGGAAAATAAAGACAACGTTTTAAAACCAAGCTGGAATTTTCGAACTCTAGCCTAGCTTCTCCCACTGCAACAACTGACACTCTCATAGTGTCGTCCAAGTAGACTTGTAATTCGCCCTCTCTAAACTTCCGGGTTACCTGAAACCCCTGCAAAGAATTACAAATATGATAAGTGGTTCCTGAGTCCACACACCAGGATCTGTGAGAATCACCGTCAAACATGTCTTAGTAATTAAGGTAGAAATAGTCGTACCTTTGTTCTTTGGACAATCCAACTTCCAATGTCCCGTCTAACCACACTTGAAGCACTTGCCTTTCGGCTTCTTCTTTGCAATCCAAGACTTAGGTGCAGAAACTGACTTTGAAGTTTTGCCTTTAGTATTTCTCTTCTTTTTTCCGGCTTTAGGCGTAGAAACTAAGGCTTTGACTGTTACTAAGGCTTACTTCTTCTCTTGAAAAATACCTTCAGCTGACACCAACTCAGCCAAGAGCTCGGATAAACTATATACTCTCTGCTCCATGTTGTAGTTCAACGAAACTGCTCAAAGCTTTGAGGCAAGCTCTGGAGGATGATGTTGACCTTGGTATCATCATCAATCTAACATCCCAAAACCTCAATTTGTTGATATTACTAATCATCTCAAGAACACGTTCTCTCACATGAGTGCCTTCAGCCATCTTGCTAGTCGTAAGTTTTCTTATAGCCACTTGTCTAGCTGCCTGACCTTGGAAACCGAACATTTGCCTTAAGTTAGCCATTATTTCAAAAGTAGAGATCATTGCCTAATGCTAATGTTGAAGAACATTCGCCATAGAAGCCAGAATATAACATCGCACCATCTCATCTGCCTTTCTCCACCTTTGATTGGATAACCTATCATTTTTAGTCGACTCGTCGTTGGGCGCATCTGGACACACCTCAGTAAGCATGAATTTATGCCCCTCAGTCGTTAGGACAATATCCAAGTTACGTTTCTAATTAATGTAATTTGGACTAGTTAGTTTGTTCTCTTTCAGAATGACATGGATTGAACGACATATCGATAACTGGAAATAAATAAATAGAAAATGCTTTAGTAAACTAATTAACTCAAATCACAAATATTGACTCCCTAAAAATAATATAAAATTGAATCCTCCGACATCTCATTCACCGAGATTCACTCAAGCCACAATAGTGTGGACATTTACGCTAGTCAACATTCATTCAAGAAGAACCTAGTTCATTAACTTCATTATCTGACCAAACGAACTATTGACCAATGAAACTAATAGACGATACTTTTAGGCGTACACAAAAGCAGCGTAACCTCGATGGGACGAATACTACTAATTGTACACTAAGTATATGCTATCACATGAGTTCTAAGTTCATTACCTCGAATAATGCACCTCAGATGGAAAGGGTATCGCAATTCTCCATTTTAATTCACTATGGTCATCCTCTTAGAAATTCATTATAGTGATCCTACAGATTTGACTCATCCGATATGGAGGAAGGTACTGATGCCAATGCACAAGTCAACCCACATCACCAATGAATCCGTGATGGAGGCCATGGGATTAATTAACCTAACCCGCTCCCGCTTAGATTCTTAGAACGAGGGTTTTTTCAGTTTTAACATGCCATTAACTATCCTAAGTTATGCGAATTCTAAAAACCTATATTTTAATTATGCAATAAAATAAAGCACAAATTAAAACATACATCCAAAATAATAAAAGCGATAAATAAGGGAAATAAATACATAAATAAATTTCTCGACTATTATGTTCTTCTAAATTAGATGTCGCTTTCATCTGTTACCTTATTTACGTGTCCCGTCATGTCACTCTGATGGATTGAGTCATTGGCTTGGAGATCACAGTGCCATCTAGAAAAACATGTGCCTCACGATATCGCACAACGTCTTAAGGATGCTGCACGTCACAGGAGACCGCAAATGCGATCGTGAAGCCACAACCGCGACGGCGATGTTGCAACCATGAATGCGATGTCGTGACAGCGATCGCGGCCACCGCAACGATGCCGTGACGTCGCAGTCTGTGCCAGTCACCCTAGCGACTCAGCACCAGCGACGCCACTGCACCATCTAGGTTTTCTGCTCCGCTCCAACTCATTATTTGGTCTTCTTGCAATTCACTTGGGTTTTCTCAATTTTCTACACAATCCTTGGAATCACCCACCCATGAATCCAAGTTGCCCTCAACAACGTCTTCGATTACAAAATTTTCCTAAATACAAGGCTAGAATTTCTAGGAAAATAAAAAAAAAGTTACATAGATCAAAATCCTACTACAGATCAATCTAATCCTACACGGCTTCCAGCTCGTGGTTATTACTATTACAAGCATTCAAATCAAAAAACTCAATCTGGACATGTCCTAGGGTTTAATAAAATACAAACACATACATAATATTCGGTACAAAAATCAACCACCTGCAAAAGCCATGTAACAAATTAAACAGTATAAAGCCAAAACCTCAGCTCTGATACCGATTGAAAGTTTTCGGTTCGTGCAATCCGATTTGAAAAAATTCTTTCGAAACCATTGCATAGGATCTTGGTTTACCTCGTTCGATTTGTCACGTAAACAAATACAAACTAAATAAAGCAGAAGATTAGAATTGACCTTTAAAGCATGAACTTGAGAATTCGCTTGTATTCTCAAAGACCCGCTCGGATATTGTGTGGGCAACGATCTACCGAATGTTTCTAAATCAGAATCGACAGAAAACTCCTCACAAAATCTGATCAAAAAACTATTACCGCGGTCGCCTGAAACCATGCTCTGTCATCGCCTGAATCCTATGCTCCGCCGTCGACAAACCCCACGCGCCGTCTCTAATCAAAATCTGTCGCCGCTAGGTTTTCTTGTCGTAGCAGCTGGATTTCACTCCCTAGGGATTTGCACTGGCTCTCTAGTTTTTCTCTCTCAAGGATTTTGTGTTCTGTCTGAATTATGACAATCTCTTTATTCTGGGGCTGATTCTTGTGTCTTATATAAAGCTACAAGAGAAACCTCAAGTTGGCTTGAGTTAGGCCTTCCTGTTGAGTTTGAGTTTGATTAACTCCAATACATTTCATGAACTAATTAATAACCAATTGACCCAAGAATTAATTAATTAATTAATCAAATCAACTTTGTCAATTAACACAATAAATAATTAATCGTACCACTAACAAAATCATAGAACTACCACTCAAACCGGATAATGCTTCTAGTTCCACTTAATCACATATTATATAATCTACCCATATCAAAGATATAATGCTCATCGATTTATTAATTTACTGATAAATTAATTTAATCAACTTCTTCTCATCCGAAATTAGTACCACTCGACCTTATTACTATACCGGACAAATGTTCACTTGCCAGATTTATAATAATCTTTTCGAGCTCATCTCGAGAGCACCATCACCCCAGCGCACCGGTACACGATTTTCTTTCGATTCGCAACAGCACACCAAGTAACTAAACACGCACTCTTTGGCATATTAAAGTACACTATGCTCAATCCTCGTGCCCGTGCCCGTCCTCGTCTAGGGATTAAGACACAGAATAGTAGGTTCAAATTAACTATAAAGAATTAGTACAAGTTAATTCAATCATAAACGGTCCTGCTCAATATACACCGTGCATATCTGTATGATTCAATCAGTTTAGACAAACCGATTTCAGAAACACAAAATGACCTAAAACCGACAGTATGTCCAAACTGTCTCAGTTACGAGCATATATTTATATATCATAACTTTAACCAATGATGAGATCTGTTATATCACACCAAACACCTCATCATCTATTGATATAATATAAAGGGACTTCATACGTAAATATGAAATAATTAACTGAATCAATTTCAATCAATATATAAACTGGGAAATAGTGTTCAAACAAGAGAAACTTTCCAGTATTCACACTAACTATTCGAATTACCACTTATAACATGTTTATAAGAAGTTTTTGCTGGTAAAGTTCAGTGAGAACACTGAACAAATTAAGTAAGGGGGAGGATAAATTCCAGTATAGAAGATGCTTGCCCTTGAGGTAAGTTTCTTGAACTCTCTGATCTCTTACAAGAATTTGCATAGCTGAATCGCAGTGAAAATTTTTGAATGTTGCTGATCCAGGATACATTTTACCATATGTTTAAAATATTCCAAGTGTATTTTTTTGGATAAGCATGAATTCATCAAATGTGTTGGCTTGTTTTAGATGGGATAATGCTAATTGTGGAGTAAGATCCATGAGTTATTTTCTATTTTATTTTCATATTGTGCCCAAATTGTTTGAGTAAGTATCATTGAACCTCCATAAGAATTTTTTTTCTTTGGCCGCTTATTTTTTATTGTGGATGTGTGAATAACTTGTGCTGGGAAAAATATCTAGAATTTGTAAAGAGCATACATGCCTTCACCTAATTTTAGTGTAAAGTGATGAAGTGATGAAAGTATTAGAAATCTATGTGTTAATCCCCTCTCTTCTAGTCCACCTATCACAATAACCCTTAGGACCAACCCCTAGGCCCAAATTTTTCTTTGTCCTTACCTAAATTATAATAAGCACAACAACCTTCCTTTTTAACCCAATCATTTGTCAACCCTCTAAGGAATTTAACTGGAATGAAAGAAGAATCTTCAAGCTGAACATTTTGTATAGAGACTCAGTCACCTATGTGGTATTATAAGAATAAGTGGAGAAGTGTGGGAGTTGAAGCCCTGGACCTCCTCAGAAAAAGCAATGGAAAAAGAAAAATGAAAAATAAAAGAGAAAAAGAAAAGCTGAACAAAAAGAAATAAGAACAAAAGTTCTAAGATGAAGAAGTGAAGGATAATTAAGCCTTGAACTGTCATCCTAAGAAGAGGTTCTGAGTCTATGGAAGCTTTAAAAGGAGAAATGTGATGCATACAGTTGAGTTCCTTAGAAACGTGAAACCTCCATTCACCAGTCTTGACTAATTCTCCTAAGCACCTCAACTCTGAAACCTGAATGCTTTTTTGATTGATGCTCTGTGCTTGGAATTAGTGTGGGGTGTGATCTCTTCTCAAACATATGGTTGATGTTTCTCATGCATAAGTCTTGAGAGTCCAGCATATATATAAACCCATGGATTGAGTGCAGCTCTCTTGAGCCATCTCTGTGAGGATGACTGGACCAGAAAATTATTCAAAGGAACTTCTCCACACTTAGCTGAATCTTCATATCTTGCAAAGCTGATATACTCTATAAGTTTACCTTGTCTTGTTTTCAACTCTACACTTGGACAGAGCTACCCAGTGCATTTAATGCGCATTAAATGCGCCTTTGAATTTTCCTGAGAGTTTGATTGACTTTGCTTGAGGACAAGCAAGATTCTTATTGTGTGAGGGGAGGGGAGGGGTGGAGTAAACCGGTTTTACCATATTTTCCCTTGCCTTTTTGCATGTTAATTGAACTGTTTGAGTGAAGATTTGTCTTCACTCATGCATTTTATAAGGCTTATATGGGTTAAATGTGAATTGCAGATGTGAAGCTAAAAGTGATGAATCATGGCGCAATTTGGATTGGAAAGCGGCTAAAGAAGCTTATAATACAAGCTCCAAACTTTAGAATTATTATTGAAGGAGAATTAGCTGCTGACAAGATTAAAACCATGCCGCCCATCACTAAAATTACTATGTTGCCCCCACTATTATAACTATTTACTAACCTAATTGTAAGGGGTATAAATACCTAAAGACAAGTCCTCTGTGGCATCTTTTGTTCACACTTTATCATTCGACCGCTATTTTGAGTCGTGTCTAGGAAGTTTCAGGTAGGGTTTCTTCTATTAATTTCTTGTAAGATCGGATCTATGTAGTTCTAAGCTCCATACTAGAAAGGAAACCCCAAATGAAGTAGTGTTGGTGGTAATCAAGCATATGACAACATTCTACTCTCGACCGCCGTCCAGCCAAAGTATTCTATTTCGGAGCAGCCGAGTGCCGATTTGACCGTGAACCCTCCTCCGTGTAATGGTAGAATATCTTTCCCCCAATCGTCAGTGCTTGAGTGGATGTGTATTGCTTGATTCCTTTAGTTGTGTATATATCGGATGGTTGATTCCATATTATCTTACGGTTGACTCAAGTTCCGTTAGTAATTGATTCCTTGTGTGTTCGTGTTGGACCTCGGATTATGTGCCTGTTGTTCCTCCCAGAATACGTTGTCTATTAATCAAACACGCAAATAGGATAGGTTACCAGACCGGAATATGATCCCTGATAAGCCAGACCCCATCTGCTATGTCACAACACAACACTAACTCTAATAGTGGCTGAATCTCCCCCTTAAACCAACCTTATTCCAAACCTGCTAATTTGTGTGCTTTGTGAATGCTTGTTAGTATAACTTGTTGCTTCTGTGGTCAGTAATCAAAAAAGATATTTGAATCCGTACAATTTCTCAGTAGCTATATGTGGAATCGAAACCTAACGTACTGCACGACGTGGTTTTGGAATCCCTTAGTGTGGAAAATTATGTTTTTATTTTGAAGTATTTTTCGCACTCTAAACTCACATGCATCGCAATCGATATGGGTTTAGTTTAAGTCAGAATGGATTTAATTTAAGTCAGAATGAGTATGAGTTTTGAGAATTTGAATGTGTATGATAAAAGTTGTTTAGTTTATAAGGTAAATTTGATATTATTAGGGTTTCGAAGTTTATAAAATTACCAATTTATCCTTAAATAAAACATAAAAAAATAATTTTCACTTAATTCTCAAAACGTAACCGACTCATCTCTTCCAGCCTCCCCTTCCCCTTCCCTTTCCCCAGCGCCTCCCCCTTCCCTTCTCTCTCCCTGGTGCCTCACTTCCTTCTCACCGGTCATTCCATCAAAGCCACTAATATTTTCCACTCTCCTACTCATCACATTTACCTCCACCCAAAACACACACATATCACACAGTAAGATGACTGTGAATAACTGCTGCATTTCAATATCTTCCACCGCAACACCCATCCTACAAGATTCCTTAACGAATCCTCCACCATCATCGTCGGCTCAACTACCAACACACAGCCTAAGGCTGACCAAGATTTTGATTCCCAGGAAAGAAACCTTTGAAATGGACTACAGGGGTGGCTCCGGGGCAATATGGTGGTCTTCCGACTACTCCAAGATTTTGTTCTTCTAGTTGAACCGAAAGCAGCTTAGGAAAACACAAAAGAAATGGACAAAGTTTGGAATGAAATTTGAAACCCACCCCCTCCCCCCTCCCCCGCACTAAGTTTCCTCAAACCCATTCTCATTGGTTTTGTTTCCATTCCACCTAGTGGTGTAAATGAACTGAGCCGCTCATGAGCTATTCGCGAGCGGCTCGGTCAAAGCTTGGCTTGAGTTCGAAGTTGACTGAGCTCGAGCCGAGCTCGAGCTCAGCTCGTTAAGGTAACGAGCCGAGTTCGAGCTTATAATATATAGGCTCGTTAGGCTCGACGAGCCTAACGAGCTTATATATATTTATTTTATAATATTAAATATTTTTAAAATTTTTCATTTTGTAGGCAATTGACTATCCTTTAGAGCATCTCCAACGCATACGGCACTTTTGCGTTTTACTCTATTTTGGCGTACGAAGCGTCTCCAACGAGTACTGCAAATGGTACTGTAAAATTGGGGGGAGGAGAGAGGGACGGTAAATGTAGCGTACGAAGAAGAAGGTTGCATCCCTGTAGAAGTGGGGTTGTTTTATTTTTTTAATATTTTTTTCACCACTATATTTTCTTTTATCTTTTTTTTTTTTTTAAACTTAACAAGTTATTTTTGACGTTTCTGGACGTGGTGCAAGTTATTTTTGACGTGGTGCAAGTGTTATGAGACGTGGTGGACTGTCTTTGGGGAAAAAATCAGTTTAAATTCACATGAATGGATGTAGACATTTATGGACGTGGTTCTAGTTTTCTTTGACGTGGTGGTTTGTCTTTGTGAAAAAAAATAGCTTCAATTCACACGAATGGATGTAGACGTTTCTGGACGTGGTGCTACTTATTTTTGACGTGGTGCAAGTGTTATGAGACGTGGTGGACTATTTTTTAGTGAAAAAAATCAGTTTAAATTCACACGAACGGATGTAGACGTTTCTGGACGTGGTGCTAATTATTTTTGACGTGGTGCAAGTGTTATGAGACGTGGTGGACTGTTTTTTGGTGAAAAAATCAGTTTAAATTCACACGAATAGATGTAGACGTTTCTGGACGTGGTGCTAGTTATTTTTGACGTGGTGCAAGTGTTATGAGACGTGGTGGACTGTTTTTTGGTGAAAAAAATCAGTTTAAATTCACACGAATGGATGTAGACATTTCTGGACGTGGTGCTAGTTATTTTTGACGTAGTGCAAGTGTTATGAGACGTGGTGGACTGTTTTTTTGGTGAAAAAAATCAGTTTAAATTAACACGAATGGATGTAGAAGTTTCTGGACGTGGTGCTAGTTATTTTTGACGTTGTGCAAGTGTTATGGGACGTGGTGGACTGTCTTTGGGGAAAAAAATCAGTTTAAATTCACATGAATGGATGTAGACGTTTCTGGACGTGGTGCAAGTTATTTTTGACGTGGTGCAAATGTTATGAGACGTGGTGGACTGTCTTTGGGCACTTTGTCAAATTCAAAATCGAGCTTGGCTTGCGAGCCTAGCTCGCGAGCTCGAGCTCGAGCTTCACAATTCTCAAACGAGCTCGAGCTCGAGCTCCAAAAAATGAGCTCGAACGAGCTCAAGCTCAAACTCGAGCTCGAGCCCCTTCATATTTAGCCGAGCCGAGCCTGAACATAGGTAAGTTTAAGCTCGGCTCGGCTCGTTTACACCGTTAATTCCACCATTCTTTTTTTTTCTTTCAACTAAACATAGGAAATGGGTTGGGAATGGGGTTCATATCCATTCCCCATTCCAAATCCTTCAAACCACACAACCTGTTATTCTTAATTGATTAAGTGCGTTTGATAACTCAATTTATTTATCACTTAATGAATTAAGAGTTTTTTTAATTAAGTACTTAAAAATTAAGTGTGTTTGATAATTACATATCAATATCTTAATAGATTAGGTGGGTTTGAAAAGCAAGTATAATTATTAGTTTGAAAATAAGTTATGTGTAAATCACTTATTATTGAACTAAACTACTTGCAATTTTTTTTCTTTATTATTTATCATTCTTTTTAGTTTTTTCTTTAAATATTTTTTAAAAAAATATTTTTATCATTTAAATAAATAAAAATATTTTTATTGCCACAAGTGTTTTTCATCACGAATGAAAACTAGGCCCTTTTAGGAACTATATTTTCTAGGTTTAAATCCGCTTTTGATCCCTCATAACATGGAGTATTTCATTTTTGGTCCCCCTTAAATTTTAATTATCAATTTTAGTCCCACTTAAATTTTTTTTGACAATTTTAGTCTTTTTCTTACGAAAATACTCTTGACTATCCCTAATTGTTCACCCCTTAGTCAAGAGTATTTTCATAAGAAAATGATTAGAATTATTAAAAAAAATTTAAGGAGATTAAAATTGGTGACTAAAATTTAAGGGTGACCAAAAATAGAATCACCCATGTTATGAAGTACAAAAAATGGATTAGACCTAAACTAAACTTACTATTCGAAATAGGGAAGATAAGTCACAATTTCAATAGTTTGAGAATTCGTTTATGACCACCTCTTTCATAGCTGGATTGAGCTTCTGTTAGGCATTCTTACTAGTTTCAAATCGGGTTCAAGAAAATTCCACAAGGATTGTGTAAGATAAAAAAAAATGCTGCATTGCGGGTGAAATTCGTAACCGTGAAGGGGGAAAAATGAAAATTTTTAAGAATTTCAAAATTAGAAGAAATTTCTGATCCAGCATCATATTTCTTTTAAAACTTACATTTTCTATTTTGTTTCGATTTTATGCATTTAACAAATTGAGATATGCTTGGGTTGAAATTTTTTTTTTTTTAAAAAAAGGTACTTATAAAATTTTGGAAGGAGTTTTGTTTTGGAGAGAAAAGTTAGAGAAAATATTTTTTAAAAGAGTTAAATTTATTTTTGGTTCCTCATAACATGGGTTATTCTATTTTTTGTCCTCCTTAAGTTTTAGTTACCAATTTTAGTTTCACTTAAATTTTTTTGACAATTCTACTACTTTTTTTACGAAAATACCCTTGACTATAATTGTTCACTCTTTAGTCAATGGTATTTTAGTAAGAAAATGACTAGAATTATAAAAAAAAAAAAGTAGGACTAAAATTTGTGACTAAAACTTAAGGGGAACCAAAAATTGAAATAATCTATGTAATCAGGGATCAAAATGGATTTAGGCCTTTTTAAAATAATATGAAAATAATTAAGAGGAAAAGCGAAATTTTAAAATATTTAAAATGTTAAAAGTTGATTTTTATAAAAAATAGTATTTCAATGCCTATTTTCTGCCCCCTATTTTGTTATTTCACTCATTTTTTATACCCAAATTATCCTTAACAAATTAAGAAATACCAATCATAATATTTAAATATAAAATATAATAGTATATTTATAAATTTTTGGTAGATTAAGAAGGGACTTATAAAATTTTTGATAAATTGATTAAGAGCTGTTAGATAATAATAAGAGGATGAAAATAAACATTAAGGGTGCGAGAAATAAGACTTGAAGGGGTAATACTTAACAAAATAAAGAAATTTTCAAAAAAGAAGTACGTTCAATAACAAAAAATACACACAATATAACACTACCTTAATAAACCAATGGGATATCACCCAAAACGACATCCTATAACTCTTTGGATAATTTCATTAAACCTTGAAAGTGGTAAAGTTAACTCTCACAATAACGAAATAAAAAAGAATAGCCAATTCCTTTTTATTCCTTTTTCTGTTAAGATAAAAACATACAAAATTCTAGTAATTTTTTATAGTGAAAATATAGGTAATTTATACGGTGGTCCTATAAGACCACCGTGTAAATTTAATCTCACCCCAAAAATAGTAATTTATTAGAATGCGTTACTGATTCCACACGCGTGCGGGTCTGAGAGAGTGTTTTTAATTTTTTTAAAACTCACGTAGCCCGCGCAGCTTTCAATTTTGAGTCCAGTTTTATTCAGCTTACAATTCTTTTCTTATTCCTTCAAGTTTTTTTTTTCTTTTTCCCTGAAACTTTTTTTCTATCCTTTTTTTGAAAAACAATTTAATAATTTTTTTCTACATTTTTTAATTTTTTTAAAAAATAATTAAAAAATAATTATTTATTTATTTATAATTATTTAATTTTATATACTGTGACTTGATATCTATTTTTCAATGATCTGATGTCTACTATTTGTGATCTGATGTCTATATAATCATGATTTGATCCCCTTGTTAAGTATATTTTAGTTCTATTTTATGATTTCTTTTATATTATTCATCTGATATCTATAGTCTGTTGATCTGATGTCTATATAATATTATGTGATCTCCCTTGTTAAGTATGTTTTAGTTCTATTGTATGATTTCTTTTATATTCTTGATCTGATATCTATAGTCTGTTGATCTAATGTCTATATAATCATGATGTGATATCCCTTGTAAAATATGTTTTAGTTCTATTGTATGATTTCTTTTATATTCTTGATCTGATATCTATAGTCTATTGATCTGATGTATAGTATTCTGTGATCTTATGTCTATATAATCATGATGTGATCTCCCTTGTTAAGTATGTTTTAGTTATATCATATGATTTTTTTTATATTCTTGATCTGATATCTATAGTCTGTTGATATGATGTCTAGTATTCTGTGATCTGATGTCTATATAATCATGATGTGATCTCCCTTGTTAAGTATGTTTTAGTTCTATTGTATGATTTCTTTTATATTATTGATCTGATATCTATAGTCTGTTGATCTGATGTCTAGTATTCTCTGATCTGATTTCGATATAATCATGATGGGATCTCCCTTGTTAAGTATATTTTAGTTCTATTGTATGATTTCTTTAATATTCTTGATCTGATATCTATAGTCTGTTGATCTGATGTCTAATATTCTCTGATCTGATGTCTATATAATCATGATGTGATCTCCCTTGTTAAGTATGTTTTAGTTCTATTGTATGATTTCTTTTATATTATTGATCTGATATCTATAGTCTGTTGATCTGATGTATAGTATTCTCTGATCTGATTTCGATATAATCATGATGTGATCTCCCTTGTTAAGTATATTTTAGTTCTATTGTATGATTTCTTTTATATTCTTGATCTGATATCTATTGTCTGTTGATCTGATGTATAGTATTCTGTAATTTTATGTTTATATAATCATGATGTGATCTCCATTGTTAAGTATGTTTTAGTTCTATTGTATGATTTGTTTTATATTCTTGATCTGCTATTTATATTCTATTGATCTGATATCTACTGTAGCGCGTTACTGTAGCACTACAATAGGAGCATGATAAATTTTACTCCTATAGCCCTACAGTATACGGACATAGAAATATATGCTAAACCCATAATCTACCTCAACTTGCCCTTAATAAGGACAAATTTTTTTAAAAAAAAGATTGGAGATGCAAACTAAAATAATTCTTTTAGCAAAGAATCAATAATAACTCTAAACGCAAAATAGGCTACTAAAAAATAGGAAGAATTTATTTCAGGCTGTCCGAAAGTCGCGGGCGGGTTCGGTTCGAACTAGACCCGAATCGGACTGACCTGGAACCGAACTGAAAACCGAGCTTCGGTTCGGTTTGTTCGATTTTTTAGTATTTCGGTTCAATTTGGATTAAAAACCAAACTGGCTCGTGGGTTTTTTTGACCATTGAACCAATTTTAATAATTTTGAACATTTTTTAAAGAATTATCAATTTCGTCTCCCTCCGTTCGAACGCAAACCTAAACGCAAAAAAACTCCCTACCGTCGGCGAAATTCACCGCCGTCCGTTCACTTTTAACTCTTCTTGCTGCCGTGCTGTGAGCTTCTTCGGTGAAGATTTTTCCTGTTTCATGGTAAGATTTTTCTTTATTCTTGTTGGGTTTTTGTAGAAATACATTGATTCTCTTGTTCTCATATAGTTTATAGATCTGGTGGGGGTTTATTAGGTTCCTCTTTTTTTGTTTTTTGCTTTAATGGGTTTCTGTTGTCTGTTGATTGGATGGTACGAAAAATTCTCAAAAATTTTATCCATACTGCCCCCATATTTTTTGGTCTGAAGTTATACTTTCTATCCTCGTGCACTTGTTTTCATTTAATTTATTCTTAATTTATTGGTGATTTCAGGTAGGGTTCCTAACTCAAAAAGGTTGAATTTGCAAGCTGTGGGTGTTGAACTAGATAAAGTCGGAGCCATAAAGGTTAACCTTCATATACTTCTCTGTATTTGCTGTTATTAACTCGAAAACAACAACAGGGATGTCAATTTTTTAACTCTAAGGTTAAACAAATGTGCAAGCCCTGAATCCACCTTGCTTATTTTTTGATAAACTCAATGAGGATTGAATCTCCTTTATATCCTGCAATATAAGAAATGTAGAATCATGTGAATTAATGAAATTAATTTACAGAAAGTATAACCTTTGCATCCTCAAAAAGGTTTGCATTTGTATCATAAAATCTAGTCATTTATAGGGTTATAGCAATAGGTTTAATAGGGAAATATGTTGTCCATTTTACAGCCCTGAAAGTAAATTATTTAGAGTGCATCAATTTTGATAGTCTTCTGTTGAATTTTGATACTAGAATCTGTTGTTTGCTTATAAATTATTCCATAGAAATAAGGCTGATTTTCGTCTTGTTTGGTGGTTTGGCAATTTTGTGATGTTTCTTTTGTATTATACTAATGAGTTTAACGATAGGAAGAAATTATGTGCAGTTGCTGGTGTGTTTTTTTTTTTCTTTACTAAGTTTGATTTGCAAAATAGTAATAGTTGGAATAAGGCCTAAAGTCAGTGAGTCGTTTGAATAGTGTTCTACAAACATTTTCATTGATATTCTAAGTGAGCATAGAATATTCTTGTTTCAAAATCAGTGTATTGCCTTCCTCTTTTCTTTGCTTTCCTAATTTGTACTTGCACAGATTGATTAAAGGAGCTATTTTTTTTTGCAATTTTTAAATCATAGTCTTAGGAGACCAAATGGGAAAAAGCTATAGGGATGCTTGAGGAGACCAAAGGTTTGGAGGCAAATGTCGAAGAGAATTTACCAAAAGTTATATGTAGAAACTGGGTTTTGATGGAAGATAATGCCTGATAGTTTCAAGGCTTATACTTTTCTTTGTTATTTATAAGTATTTATACTTTTGATGGAAGATATTGCCATTGCTGTTGATAATTTATAGAATTACTGCCATTGTTGTTCCATATTGATCTCCTGTTTAGGTGGCTCTCCTTTTTGTTTCTGCATTAGGATCTGTACCTTTCTATCATTCTTCGCCAGATGCTTCATCAAAACTTAAATCAACAAAGATAAGCATAATGCAAAACTCATAAAATCACCATATCTGGCTCTCCAAAAAATTCATTTCGTGTTCGAATTGAAAGAGAAAGTCAATGCAACTTTGCATCGCATGTTTAATGATTATTCTCCATCCACTACACAACGAAGAGAGTCAGTCATTCAATCCAAGGGGGCGAATTTGATAGGAAGTAGTAGTATAGTAGGTGCTTCATTCTTGGACTCTTTATTTGATGATGAAGATGATGGAGATACTGTGGCCAACCAAACAGAATTGGATATATATTTGAATGAAAAGGGATGTATCAAAAAAGATGAGACTTTTGACATTCTTCATTGGTGATACTTCTAGATTTCCTACATTGGTGATGGTGGCTAGAGATTTGTTGGCTATTCCAATTTCCACAGTGGCATCAGAGTCGGCATTCAGTGCAGGAGGTCGAGTGCTTGATTCTTTCCGAAGTTCTTTAACTCCGAGGACAGTGGAGGCCCTTATTTGTGCTAGAGATTGGTTGAGAAATGAGCATAGAATTATTGATTTGGATGAGCATTTAGATGAGATTGAGAAGATAGAATCAGATAATTTTTACTATCTTGATATTTCATTAACATCGATTTTTTTTTAATCTAATTTAACTTGTAATTGTGACTCGTGCTATGATTTCAATATTTCAAAGGCATTGGAGGCAAATGATGAACATCCTATCCATGACATTGCTGCTGAAGATAATTTAGTGGTTGAAGATTAATAGTTTGTTCTGCCTTTATTTGTTTCGTTGGATGAACTATTTGAAGTTCTGTTTTTGGAAATGAATATGATAAAACTTGTATTTGGTCGGCACTGTATCTTTGAAAAATATTCTGTAGGAAATGTTTCTGATTAATGTACTTTGGGTATTTCTGATTAATGTACTAACTTCCTTAGTCATTTTTATATCAGTTTAAACTCATTTTTTAAGGAAAACAGAACATGCCCGGGCTAAATCGAAAATCTCACTTTCTCGCAATACATTCCAGAATTGGAAGCTTTCGACAAAGCTCAGACTCAAATTCATTTTCCCATGAACAGATCTAGGCTTATACTTATTTAATTTATTAAATCGACAACAAACGCGCAAAGATTGAACCTTTAATTAAAAGCGGAAGGATTAAAGGTTATACCTTTGAAGCGAAGTCCAACGCAATAAGAAAAATCAAATCTTTGATTGCGATTACTACTGAAATCCAATAGATGATTCCAAGAAACTTCGAATATTGCGTGGGCAATAATCTATCGAAGTGTACTTGTAAAGCCCACGAAAAACCCACAAGGAAATTCCTCAATCGGACTTAAGCATAAGGTTTGCAGGCTTAAGAGGTCCATTTACGGACTTAAGCAGGCATCCAGATCTTGGAACGTCCAGTTTGATGAGGTAATCCAGTTATTCGGATTTACTCAGTGTCCGGATGAGCAATGTGTGTACCACAGACGTGATGAAAACTTAGTGGTGTTTCTTGTGCTTTACGTAGATGACATTCTATTGATTGGAAACAACAAGAAAGTGTTATCAGACGTAAAGGCATGGTTGTCCAGGCAGTTTCATATGAAGGACTTAGGGAAAGCGGGACATATCCTTGGGATCAATATAATTCGAGATCGTAGGAAATGTTCGTTAATGCTCTCCCAAGCTTCGTACATATATCCGATTCTGGCCCATTTTAACATGCATAACTCCAAGAAAGGTTTTCTACCTTTCAGACATGGAGTGTGTCTTTCTAAGGAACAGTCCCCTAAGACTGTTGAGGAGATAGAGGCCATGAAGACAGTTCCTTATGCTTCGGCAGTAGGAAGTCTCATGTATTCCATGTTGTGTACGAGGCCTGATATATGTTATTGAAGGAAAACTGAACAAGCCCGGGCTAAATCGAAAACCTCACTTTCGTGCAATGCATTCCAGAAATGGAAGCTTTCGACCAAGCTCAGGCTCAAATTAGTTTACCCATGAACGGATCTAGGCTTATACTTATTTAATTTATTAATTGGGACACAAAAGATTCGATCTTTAATTAAAGCAGAATATAAAGATTATACCTTTTGAAGCGAAGTCCCTTGCCTAAAGAAAAAATCCAATCTTTAACGTAATTTCCACAAGAAATCCGAAGAATGACTCCAATACGAACTCTGAAATAGTGTGGGCTATTGTCTACGGAGTTACCCACGGCAAAATAAGAATACCCAAGAAACTTGCTTCGGAAGAAAACCCAAAAACTGTAATTAAGGACTGCCCAAAATTTTTTTTTTTTCAAAAAAAAACTGCTGCGCCAAAATAAATTGCTGCGCAAACTGCTGGTTTTTAGAAGAAAAATAATCCACCGGAAATGATCTATTCAGTCCCGATCTAGACAACCCAACCCACGGATCACTCCTTTAGGAAGATCGGACGTGGAATTAGGTCGGTTCTGGGCACCGAACAAAACCACCGCCGCAGGATTATTAGCTAGGTAAATCTGCTGCCACGCGATCCAATTGGAAAAATTGATCAGCGAAGCCCAACGAGAAAACCGACCAGCAGCTCACTTAAAAATGGTCTGGGCAAGTTAAAAATATGATCTTCCAAAAAACAATGGAATAATCAAGCATTACCGGGTTTAAAACTGCAGCAGTACCGGTTTAATAATATGAAAAAACCCTGCTGCATTTTTCAAGAAAAATCCGACCATCCCACTTCTTAAATAATAATCTGGGCAAGTTAAAGATTTGATCTTCCGAAGGAGAAAGCTATCTTAGCTGACTTCGAGAGAGAATTTCGATGAGGAAGACGATGTTCTCTCTCTAAGCTAAACTTTCTCTCACTAGCCTTGTCTTGGCTGCCAAGTTTCTTATTCTTTGTCTTGCCCAACAAGTTGTATTTATAGGGAGCTTCTAAGGAGACCTAATGGGTTCTCGAGTTAGGCCTTTTAATTTGACTTTCGTTGACCGCTAAGTCTTCCCGACTAATCAACTCCAATCGACCCATTTAAATTAATTTATTTAATCCACTTTGTTAATTTAATTTAATCGAACCCTTAGAATTAATTAATTCAAAATAGAATTAATTTCTAAATTCACTTTGTCGATTAAATATTAATTAAACCTTTTGGATTAATTAATTTACCTTGTCGATTAGTCAAATGCATAATCGGTCGTACCACTAACGGACCAATTATGGAACTACCGCTCGAAAACGACTTTACATCGCGCCATTATATTTTATTCTATCTCCCCACATTAAAGATCTAGCGCTCGTCGGTTTATCAATTTACTGACAAATTAATTCATCGACTTCTTCGTTTCCTAGATTAGTACCACTCGACCTTTTATTATACCGAACATAATGTTCACCGGTCGGGTTTAGTATAATAACCTTACGAGCTCATCTCGGGAGCACCATCAACCCGGCGAACCGGTACATGGATTCCTCCGACTAGCAACGACACGTAAGAAGCTAAACACCGCATACCCAACTTACCTAGGTATAGGCCTCAATTGACCACACTCTTTGGCAAATCAAAGCATACGATATCCAACCCTCACGCCCATCTCAATCTCGGGATTGAGAGACGAAATACTAGGATCGAATTGACTACGCCGATCAGTATAAGTCAATTCTATCCAAACTGGTCGTGCTCAATATGCCCCGGGCACATCCGTTTGATTTAAACTAGTCTAGATAAACTAATTTCCAAACCACACGATAACCTATACCGATAGTATGTTCAGACTATCTCGGTTACGAGCATACTTTTTATATATCAATACTTTAACCAATAACGGTATCTACTGTGTCTGTCCACACCCCGTTATCTAGTTCTATGATATAAAGGAACAAATTTATACTGAAACAAAATGATATGTCAACTGTGGATATTAGTTTTTGATACAAGCCATAGCTTTTCTGTATTCAAAACTAACAATCTCCCACTAATACTCAAAGCTATGCTAAGAAGTACAAAAAATTGTCCAACCCGCTATTACACTGCTGTCACAATGAAATCTCCAGAACACCTTTAAGCTCACTCACATGTCTTCCTCTTTACGATCTCTCGTATCAGGTGGTACTTGCGCTCTATGTGTTTACTCGCCTTATGGGCGCGTAGTTCCCTCGAGTTAGCAACTGCACCATTGATATCACAATAAACTGTGATAGACCTAGGCAACTCAGGAACCACATCTAAGTCCATCAGGAAGCTCCTGAGCCATACAGCCTCTTTCGCTGCCTCTGAAGCGGCAACGTACTCGGCCTTCATGGTAGAGTCTGCCACGCATTTCTGCTTGACACTCCGCCATACTATGGCTCCACCTCCAAGAGTAAACACAAACCCAGAGGTAGACTTACTCTTGTCCAAATCACCTTGAAAGTCTGAATCTGTGTAACCCAATGGTACAAGCTCCTGCGCTCTATAAACTAGGACATAATCTCTCGTCCTGCGCAAGTACTTGAGAATACATTTTACTGCCTCCCATTGAGCCTTCCCAGGGTTACTTTGATATCTGCTAACCATGCCAACGGCAAAGCAAATATCAGGCCTCGTGCACAACATAGCATACATGAGGCTACCCACTGCAGAAGCATAGGGTACCGCCTTCATGGCATCTATCTCCTCAGCAATCTTGGGACACTGCTCCTTAGACAAATGCACTCCATGCCTGAAAGGTAGTGAACCCTTCTTGGATTTCTGCATGTTAAAACGGGCCAGAATCATATCTATGTAGGATGCCTGAGAGAGAGTCAGAGAATATCTCCTACGATCTCGAATAATCTTGATCCCAAGGATATGTCCAGCCTCTCCCAAATCCTTCATATCGAATTGCCTGGACAGCCATGCCTTTACGTCTGACAACACCTTCTTACTGTTGCCAATAAGAAGAATGCCATCTACGTAAAGTACTAGGAACACCACCATATCACCATCACGCCTGCGATAAACACACTGCTCATCCGGACACTGAGTGAATCCATAGGACTGGATAACCTCGTCAAAACGGATGTTCCAAGATATGGATACTTGCATCTTTATCCTGGAGAGCCTCATTGTAGTTAACTGGGTCTGGTTCATGAGCACCAGGGATAAAGTCCGAAGACTCACCCCAACCCATGTACCTCTCGGGCTGTCTCACAACCCTCCCACTACGACGAGGCGCAGCCTGTGCAAGAGCATCATCTATGATAGTGTGTGCAGTCTCTTGTGGTGTGTCTTCCTGTACGTGTGCATCTGGAATAGTGGACTGACTTCTAAGCTCTTCCAATACTACCTTGCTGCTTGACTTGTGATCTAAAATATAGTCATCCTCAAGAAATCTGGCATTGGTGCTGATCACCACCTTCTGATCCTGAGGACTATAAAATAAACCACCTCTCGTTCCTTTGGGGTAGCCTATAAACAGCATCACCTTGGATCTCACCTCTAACTTGCCTGCATTTGCCTCGAGCACATGTGCTTGACAACCCCAAATCCTGAGATGTCTCAGACTAGGCTTTCGCCCACTCCACAACTCTACTGGGGTCGTAGGCACAGACTTAGATGGCACAAGGTTGAGGATAAAACATGCTGTATCCAAGGCATAACCCCAAAACGAGATAGGCAACTCACTGTAACTCATCATCGATCTAACCATCTCCATAAGAGTCCTGTTCCTCCTCTCTGCTACACCATTCTGCTGGGGTGTGCCAGGTGCAGACAACTGGGTCTGAATACCCTCCTCTGACAAATAGGTCCTAAATTCACTAGAGAGGTATTCACCACCGCGATCAGATCGCAGGGCCTTGATACTCTTACCCAGATGGTTCTCCACCTCTGCCTTGAATTCTCTGAACTTGCCAAAGTATTCAGACTTGTGGCGCATCAGGTATATGTATCCATATCTAGAGTAATCATCCGTGAAAGTCACGAAATACTCATAACCACCTCTAGCCTGAACTGACATAGGTCCACACACGTCAGAATGAATCAACTCTAAAACCTCCTTGGCCCTATACCCCTTTGCCTTAAAAGGCCTCTTGGTCATTTTACCCTCCAAGCAAGACTCACAGGTTGAATAGCTGTCAATAGCTTGCAAGTCCAAAGACCCACTCTTGACCAACCTTTGAATCCTACTAAGGTTGATGTGACCGTGTCTCAGGTGCCAAAGATAAGTTTGATTCAAAAGGGAAGATTATTTTCTCTTATTATGATTCGGTGATGAGTTACTAGTTTCTGTGTTTTGCATTACTGGGGAGTATGTCTTAATTAAAAAACAAATTGTCAACAATGTACCGGAACATATAAGTTTCTGGCCTTTTCTAATAAAAACTGAACCATCAGAAAATGCACACTTATAACCATCCAAAACAAGTCTCGAAACCAAAAACAAGTTCTTTTGAAAACTAGGTACATAAAGACAATCCTTTAAATGTAAAATAGAGTCTGAAAAATAAAGACAAATAACTCCCACTGCAGCCACAGAAACTCTGGTAGTATCCCCAAGGTAGACCTGCAATTCTCCCTCTCTAAGCAGCCGGGTCACTTGGAATCCTTGCAAAGAATTACAAACGTGATCAGTGGTTCCCGAATCCATACACCAAGTATCCGTGGGAATCGCCGCCAAACACGTCTTAGTGACTAGGGAAAATTTACACATACCTCGAGGCTTTGGGCAGTCCTTATTCCAATGTCCTGCTTTGCCACACCTAAAACATTTGCCTTTCGGCTTCTGTTTCTTGGCAATACCTGCCTTGGGTCCATGATCAGCTCTTGCCTTCTGGCCTCTCTTCCTTTTCTGCTTCCTGGCTTTGGGCCCAGTAGAGGAACCTGAGGGACCAACAGTAGCAAAGGCTTGCTTCTTCTCTGCGAATAGGCCCTCGGCTGACACCAATGTAGTCATGAGCTCGGGGAGTGAATATGAGAGCTTGCCCATATTATAGTTCAACCAAAACTGCTCAAAACTGGGAGGCAAGCTCTGGAGAATGATATTGACCTGGGTCTCCCCATCAATATCACCTCCCAGTACCTCGATCTCATTGATGCAACTGATCATGTCCAGCACGTGATCCCTCACTGAAGTGCCCACAGTCATTCTAGCATTCATGAGTTTCCTCATAGCTGACTGCTTGGCTGCCCTGTTTAGGGAGACACTCCTCAGTAAGCACGTACTTGTAACCCTCAGCGGTAAGGACAATGTCCAGGTTACGTTTCCAGTCAATATAGTTTGAACTCGTGAGTTTGTTTTGATTCAAAATGACAACTAGCGGGTTGAACGACATATCAACTACAACTGAAAAATAACCAGTCAAGTTCCAGTATACTTTTTCGAAAATATTGAAAAATCCTCAAAAAACAAATATAATCTTCTACCGACATCTCTCACATCGGGATTAACGCAGGTCACGATGGGTGAACGTCTACACCAACCCACATTCGTTCGAGAAGAACCGAAGTTCATTAATTTCATTATCTGACCAACGATCTTATGATCAATAAAATTAATAGTCGATAATTTTAGCCGTACACGTAGATAGCGTAACCTCGATGGGAGGGATACTATAAACAGTACACTAAGTGTATGCCATTACGTGACTTCTAAGTTTGTTACTGAGGATACTAATGCGCCTCGGATGGCGAGGGTGTCGCAACTTTCTCCAATTAAACTCACTATAGTCATCCCTTTAGAAATTCATTCCGGTGATATCTGTGATTGAAAACTCATCCGATAGGGAGGAAGGTCTAAGCCAGCACGCAAGTTTAACCACATCACCAATGAACCCGTAATGGAGGCCATGAGGCTATTAACCAACCCACTCCCACTTAGATTTTTAATTTCGATTCGCCCGGGTTTTCTCGGTTTTCTACATAATTAGGAATCACCCAAAATTACGATTAAACCAAGAACCTACGTAATTAGGAATCACCCAAAATTACGAAAAAAAAACTACGTAATTAGGAATCACCCAAAATTACGATTAAACCAAAACCCGCGAATGCAATTAGGTTTGAGGATTTTTACGTTTTAACATGCAATATCTTAACTATGGATATTCGCACCCATAAAACCGTTGGAGTTTTAATATGCGAATAATCTACCTTAGATAATCGCACATTACCTTTAACATGCAATATCTTAACTATGGATATTCACACCCATAAAACCGTTGGAGTTTTAATATGTTAATAATCTACCTTAGTTAATTGCACATTTTTTAAAAACATTTTAGTTTGGTTTTCGTTCATGCAAAATAAAACGAAAATCACACAATCAACGAAAAGACATAAATACGGGAAATTAAAAGAAATAAAATTTCCCGACTATTATGGCCTTCTCTATCGTTGATTCCTTGACGCCTCGATGACACGTCCCGTCGTGTCGTTCCCACTCGTTATTTGGATTCCTCTCGATTCGCCCGGGTTTTCTCGGTTTACTACGTAATTAGGAATCACCCAAAATTACGATAAACCAAAACCCGCGAATATAAGTTACCCAAAATAACGTCTTCGTCAAAATACATAAATTCCTATATACAAAGGCGTTTTCTAGGAATTTAAAGACGACATGATTAGATCAAATCCTACTACAAGATTTTTCTAATCCTACACGGCTTCCAGCTCGTGGTTATTACTATTACAGAAATTTCCATTCAAAAATAAAATGAGCCCGGACATGTCCCGGGGTTTATGAATGAAAAATAAATTTCTACCATAATAGCCGGGAAACCAATAACCACCTGTTTATACATTTTGACAAAAATAATAATGCCAAAATAAAGCCGTGTAATAAATCAAACAAGTATAAGACCGAAACCAACGCTCTGATACCAATTTGAAGGAAAACTAAACAAGCCTGGGCTAAATCGAAAACCTCACTTTCGTGCAATGCATTCCAGAATCGGAAGCTTTCGACCAAGGTCAGGCTCAAATTAGTTTACCCATGAACGGATCTAGGCTTATACTTATTTAATTTATTAATCGGGACACAAAAGATTCGATCTTTAATTAAAGCGGAATATAAAGATTATACCTTTTGAAGCGAAGTCCCTTGCCTAAAGAAAAAATCCAATCTTTAACGCAATTTCCACAAGAAATCCGAAGAATGACTCCAATACGAACTCCAAAATAGTGTGGGCTATTGTCTACGGAGTTACCCACGGAAAAATAAGAATACCCAAGAAACTTGCTTCGGAAGAAAACCCAAAAACTGTAATTAAGGACTGCCCAGAATTTTTTTTTTTCAAAAAAAAACTGCCGCGCCAAAATAAATTGCTGCGCAAACTGCTGGTTTTTAGAAGAAAAATAATCCACCGGAAATGATCTATTCAGTCCCGATCTAGACAACCCAACCCACGGATCACTCCTTTAGGAAGATCGGACGTGGAATTAGGTCGGTTCTGGGCACCGAACAAAACCACCGCCGCATGATTATTAGCTGGGTAAATCTGCTGCCACGCAATCCAATTGGAAAAATTGATCAGCGAAGCCCAGCGAGAAAACCGACCAGCAACTCACTTAAAAATGGTCTGGGCAAGTTAAAAATATGATCTTTCGAAAAACAATGGAATAATCAAGCATTACCGGGTTTAAAACTGCAGCAGTACCGGTTTAATAATATGAAAAAACCCTGCTGCATTTTTCAAGAAAAATCCGACCAGCCCACTTCTTAAATAATAATATGGGCAAGTTAAAGATTTGATCTTCCGAAGGAGAAATCTATCTTAGCTGACTTCGAGAGAGAATTTCGATGAGGAAGACGATGTTCTCTCTCTAAGCTAAACTTTCTCTCACTAGCCTTGTCTTGGCTGCCAAGTTTCTTATTCTTTGTCTTGCCCAACAAGTTGTATTTATAGGGAGCTTCTAAGGAGACCAAATGGGCTCTCGAGTTAGGCCTTTTAATTTGACTTTCGTTGACCGCTAAGTCTTCCCGACTAATCAACTCCAATCGACCCATTTAAATTAATTTATTTAATCCACTTTGTTAATTTAATTTAATCGAACCCTTAGAATTAATTAATTCCAAATAGAATTAATTTCTAAATTCACTTTGTCGATTAAATATTAATTAAACCTTTTGGATTAATTAATTTACCTTGTCGATTAGTCAAATACAGGTCGTACCACTAACGGACCAATTATGGAACTACCGCTCGAAAACGACTTTACATCGCGCCATTATATTTTATTCTATCTCCCTATATTAAAGATCTAGCGCTCGTCGGTTTATCAATTTACTGACAAATTAATTCACCGACTTCTTGGTTTCCGAGATTAGTACCACTAGACCTTTTATTATACCGAACATAAAGTTCACCAGCCGGGTTTAGTATAATAACCTTACGAGCTCATCTCGGGAGCACCATCAACCCGGCGAACCGGTACGTGGATTTCTCCGACTAGTAACAGCACGTAAGAAGCTAAACACCGCATACCCAACCTACCGAGGTATAGGCCTCAATTGACCGCACTATTTGGCAAATCAAAGCATACGATATCCAACCCTCACGCCCATCCCAATCTCGGGATTGAGAGACGGAATACTAGGACCGAATTGACTACGCCGATCAGTATAAGTCAATTCTATCCAAACTGGTCATGCTCAATATGCCCCGGGTACATCCATGTGATTTAAACTAGTCTAGATAAACTAATTTCCAAACCACACGATAACCTATACCGATAGTATGTTCAGACTATCTCGGTTACGAGCATACTTTTAATATATCAATACTTTAACCAATAACGGTATCTACTGTGTCTGTCCACACCCCGTTATCTAGTTCTATGATATAAAGGAACAAATTTATACTGAAACAAAATGATATGTCAACTGTGGATATTAGTTTTTGATACAAGCCTTAGCTTTTCTGTATTCAAAACTAACAGTTATGCCGTTGGCATGGTAAGCAGATATGAGAGTAATCCCGGGAAAGCTCATTGGGAGGCAGTAAAATGTATTCTCAAGTATTTGTGCCGAACGAGGGACCAAGTTCTGGTCTATCAGGCGCCTGAACTAGTACCCCGAGGTTACACAGATTCAGATTTCCAAGGTGACAGGGACAAGAGCAAGTCTACCTCAGGGTATGTGTTTACTCTGGGAGGTGGAGCCATAGTTTGGCGGAGTGTCAAACATAAATGTGTGGCGGACTCCACCATGGAGGCTGAGTACGTTGCCGCATCAGAGGCAGTGAAAGAAGCAGTATGGCTCAAGAACTTCCTAGTGGACTTAGTTGTGATTCCTGGTTTGCAGAAGTCTATCCCGGTTTACTGTGATAACAACGGTGCAGTAGCAAACTCGAAGGAACCACAAGCCCACAAGGCGAGTAAACATATACAGCGCAAGTACCACCTGATACGAGACATCGTAAAGAGGGAAGACGTGGTCGTGGCTAAGATAGCATCAGAGGATAACCTTGCAGATCCATTCACAAAAACATTGACTTTGAAAGTCTTTGAGGCTCACGTGGAGGGCATGTGAATCAGATACTTAGGAGAGCCATGACAGTTTTTCAAGATATATAGCAGCAGAATGTATAGGAGTTGTATGTAGTTGTATACTTAAAGCACAGCTAAAGTATTAGTGGGAGATTGTTGGAGTTGAATACATAAACTATGCTTGTATTGTACTTTTTTCCAGTAATATATCGTTTTATGTTTTGGTTATATCTTGTTGTGCATAATATGTCCATTTATATTATGTAAGTAGATGATGAGGTGTCTTGTGTGACACAGTAAATCTCATCATTGATTGAAAGACATAATATATAAATAAGGTTCGTAACCGAGACAGCTTTGGACAAACTGTCGGTTTAGGTTATTATGTGATTCGGGTAATTGGTTTGTCTAAACTGATTGAATCATATAGATATGCCCGGGCATTTTAAACTTGACCATTAAGAATGATTTGTCTTATACTGATTTAATAGACAAGTCATTCTTGGTATTCTATCTCTTAATCCCTAGACTCGAGCAGGCATGAGGATTAGACATAGTGTACTTTGATCTGCCAAAGGATGAGGTCAATTGTGGCCAATAATCTCGGTAAGTTGGGTGCGCGTGTTTAGTTGCTTGGTGTGCTGCTGCTTATCGAAAGGAAACTATGTACCTGTGCATCCGGGGTTATGTTTATTATACTAAACCCAGCTGGTGAACTTATGCTCGGTATAGTAAAAAGGTCAAGTGGTACTAGTCTCGGAATTAAAGAAGTTGATTAATTAATTTATCAATAAATTAATAAATTAACGAGCACTATATCTTTGATGTGAGGAGATTATGAATATAATTTAATTAAGTTGTTCCGGAAGTAATTCTGGTGTAGGATGGTAGTGTCATATTTAATCCGTTAGTGGTACGATTAATTATGTATTGGGTTATTGACAAAGGTAGATTTAATTAATTAAGCAATTAATTAATCCTTGTGTCAGTTGGTTTTGAATCATACCAGGAACTGGTTTGGGATAAGTGAATCCCTGTGTCTGTTGGTTGTGAATCATACTAGGAACTGGATTGGGATAAGTGGATCCCTGTATCAGTTGAATGTGTTTCAGTCCAGGAACAGGATTGAAAGAAACAAAAACCCAGTAGAAAGGCCAATCCTAAACCAACTTGGGGTCTATCTTGTAACTCTATATATATACAAGGGATTAGCTATTCAAGACATACAATTCAATAGATTCATAATTCAAGAATCTAGAGAGAGAAAATCCTAGAGAGAGAAAAATTCTCTCACTCTAAATTTTGGATTTCTCTAAGCCTTAAGGCTGCCGATTTTCTCCTAATTTTTGGCAACCTGCGTGTGACATTCTCTATTTCCGGGTGGTGCGTTTACAGTACGTGCCAGGTGCAGCGGTGCCGGAATTTTCTGGCAGGTGGATTGTGGTGATTAGCTGATCAAATGATTTCTAGGTCGTTGCCCACACAACGTGAAATCAAAGTCTTGAGGCATACAAGAGAATCACCTAAGTGCACGCTTCGAAGGTATTTCTCTAAAGTTCCACTTTTTATTCGAGATTTTGGCTGCGTGGTAAATCGAATAAGTGCGAACCCAGATCCTGTGCAATGTTATTTCAAAAGGGTTAGAATAGCATTGTGCTAGCGTCTAGGCCTGACCAGAGATTATGATTCTGGAATGCATAGCACGAAAGTGAGTTTCTGGCTAGGCCCGGGCAGATAATCTTTCACGAGGTATAGGTGTTGGAAATTAGTTTAGGCGTTTAATCTAATTAAACGTCGAAATCCTAAACTATAAGGATCGGGTCTTACCCTCGAAGCGTAATCGGTTACGCATGACACCTGGCTCCTCTGAGAAGACGGCGTTTTTCTGTCTCCAAAATCCTTCCTCGAAGGATTCTCTACTCTCAAGCACGAAAGTCTTCGCAGGTTGGTGCTAGTCAATCTTGCCTACCCGGTGAATTTGGGAAATCCTGTGTATTTTGGCTGATCTGAATTTTCTTAAATTCCAAATCATCATCATCTACAATTATATCCCTAGGATATTTGTAGAGAATTAATTTCTAAAATCAGTATTGTTATTATCCAATTATAACTTAACTGATTTTAGTCATATTCCAAATCAGTATTATTACCAAATATTATTTAACTGATTCCAAATCAGTATTTAAATAATATTTACTAATTCCAAATCAGCCTTAAATAATACCTTAATGATTTGGGTTATACACCAAGCCCATGGATCAACCCATGACCCATGGATCAGGCTGATGGGTCAAGAACTTCAATTGCAATTAAGGCCCTTGATTGATCATCCCATCCCAATTGTTCCCAGATAATTAATTAACTATTAATTAATACCACATAACTGTCCAATAATAATTAATTAAACTATTTAATTAAATCTTATTTATTTAAGTATACCAATTATACTTATTGTAGGCAAGAATCCTTATTCTCCATCATCGAACTTTCTTATGTGCGATCCTGTAGGCCCATTCTAAATTGGCAACGGATAACTCAATATCATTGGTTAATCCATAAGTCATTAGTGGTCTTTAGCAAGACATAATGACTACCCAATTCAGAATGGAGGGTCAAATGGAGATTCAACACAACCTTTCCGAGAAAACTGCGTACGATCCTCTACATCGATATCCCGTTTAGCATAAGGCATGGAACCATCATCCTTATATAGCTAAACGTTTACTTGATCTCTTAGTGGCACTAAATCCATCAAGCAAATGATATCCTTATCATTCCCTGGGCATGGCCATGCACTTTCAGTTCACTATCAAGTGGCCAAGATATCATCTCTCACTTAAGAGAGATTTGTAGTCCCATACTTAACCTACATATCTTAGTATGAATCATAGTGTACCCAATCATACCCGTACTTGGCAACCTGTTACGGCCCCGTTAGGCGTATGTCAAAGCACACCACAATTCACCTAAGACCATGTAGTGATTTCTGGTCTAAGGATCCTAGTACCAGTACTACTCAAAAGAATCACTCATGATTTAATTAGTGAATGGAGTGTTTCTTTTGGCGGATCGATTTCATGAATTTAAATATGCACAAGGATATTACTATCATGAAATTAACTCATTTGATAAACAATCAATCAAGTGCCAAATATCTTATTTACATAAATACCCTCAAAGTATATTTACATAAATAGCCCTCATTAGGGCACATTCACCAACAATCTCCCACTTATCCGATGAAGGGCTATGTCCTAAACTGTTTAAGACCAAGCTCTATTACATGTCTATCAAACTTTGACTGTGGTAGAGCTTATGTGAGAGGATCTGCTATATTATCGTCTGACCCTATTTTGCACACTTTCACATCTCCTCGATCAATGATCTCTCGGATGAGGTGAAACCTTCTGAGTATGTGTTTGGTTTTCTGGTGTGACCGAGACTCCTTAGCTTGTGCGATGGCCCCGTTATTGTCACAGAAAAGTTCTATCAGATCCTGGATACTCGGTATCACTCCGATGTCTGACACGAACTTTCTCAACCAAACAGCTTCCTTTGCAGCATCTGATGTAGCAATATACTCAGACTCTGTTGTAGAATCGGCTGTTGTATCTTGCTTTGAGCTTTTCCAACTTATTGCACCGCCATTCAGACTAAACACGTAGCCTGATTGTGACTTCATGTCATCTTGATCGGTTTGGAAAGTAGCATCAGCATAACCTTGTACAATGAGTTGTTCTTGTCCTCCATACACTAGCATTAATCCTTTAGTTCTTCGTAAGTACTTCAGGATTACTTTGACTGCAGTCCAATGATCCATCCCTGGATCTTGTTGGTATCTGCTAGTCATGCTAAGTGCATGTGCAACATCCGGACTGGTACATAACATGGCATACATGATAGATCCTATTCCCGAAGCATATGGGACTCTACTCATTGTATCCCTCTCCTCCCTTGTTGAAGGACCTTGGTTCTTCTTCAAGAGAAGGCCATGTCTAAATTGTACGTTACCATTTTTGGAGTTAGACATATTGAATCTTTTCAATATCTTATCTATGTACCCTTCTTGACTTAGTCCCAGAAGCCTTTTAGACCTATCTCTATAGATCTTGATACCTAGTATCGTCTCAGCTTCTCGTAAGTCTTTCATAGAAAATACACTCCCCAACCATTGTTTGATGTCTTTCATCAAAGGAATGTCATTTCCTATGAGCAGGATGTCGTCCACATATAGGACAAGGAAAACAATCTTGCTCCCACTAACTTTCTTATAAACACAAGGCTCATCTTCGGTCTTCATGAATCCGTAACCTTTTACTTCCTCATCAAAATGAAGATTCCAACTTTGAGATGCTTACTTTAGTCCATAGATAGATCTCTGAAGCTTACATACTCGATTAGGATGCTTTTGATCGATGTATCCCTTGGGTTGTTTCATATAAACATCTTCGAGTAGGTTTCCATTCAGGAAATCCGTCTTAACATCCATCTGCCATACCTCATAGTCAAAATATGCTACTATGGCAAGCATTGTCCTAATGGACTTGAGCATCACGACAGGGAAGAAGGTTTCATCATAGTCTATACCATGAGTCTGTCTGAAACCTTTAGCCACTAGTCGTGCCTTGAAGATCCCACTAGGTTTTAACTTAAAAATCCACTTGCAATCAACAACCTTTGCCTGAACTGGAGGGTCAATCAAAGTCCACACTTTATTGTCCCTCATGGATTGCATTTCAGATTCCATGGCTTGTAGCCATTTATCTGAATCCAGACTTTCTAAAACCTATTTCTAGTTCGCGGGCTCATTAGAGTCCACCAAGATCAAATCTTGATCGTCAGTTACGAGAAATCCGTATCTCTCGGGTTAGTGACGAGATCTACAAGATCTTCTAGGTTCTTGTGTTGTTGGCTCAGGTTGCTCATCTTCATGAGTTTCCATGCCAACTTCCATCTGAGTTTCTGTAGATCGTTCTACATTCTCTTGTGGTTCTTGAACTTCTCCGAGTTCTAGTCTACTCTCATTGTCTTTTTTGTACAGAAATTCTTTCTCTAAGAAAGTAGCTCCTCGAGCAACGAACACTTTGTTCCCTGTTGGGTTGTATAATTGATATCCTTTTGTTTCCTTATGATATCCCACAAATAAGCATTTGTCAATTTTGGGTTCAAGCTTATTACTTTGTAAATTTACATGAGCTTGACAACCCCAAACTCGTAGATAGGACATATAGGGCTTCCGACCTATCCATATCTCATATGGAGTCTTATCTACTGCCTTAGATAGAATACGATTCAATAAGTAGGCAGCAGAAATGAGAGCATAACCCCAAAAGGATGTAGGGAGAGTCACTAGGCCCATCATTGATCGAACAATATCTAATAAAGTCCGATTTCTCCTTTCGGATACACCATTCCATTGAGGTGTTCCTGGTGGAGTCAGTTGTGAAACAATTCCACACTGTTTTGATAGCCATCGAACTCATCACTAAGGTATTCACCTCCCCGATCGGAGCGAATAGTCTTAATCCTTCTATGCAACTGATTCTCTACTTCGTTTTTAAACTCTTTGAACTTTTCAAAAGTTTCACTTTTATACCTCATTAAGTAGACATACCCATATCTACTAAAATCATCAGTAAAAGTCACGAAGTATTCAAATCCACCTCTGGCTTGTGTGCTCATTGGTCCACATACATCCGTATGTATTAGGGCCAATAGCTCACTTGTTCTTTCACCTTTCTTGTTGAAAGGACTCTTTGTCATTTTGCTTTGCAAGCAGGGTTCACAGGTTTCATATGATTCAAAATCAAATGAACCAAGCACTCCATCCTTGTGAAGCTTTTGAACTCGCTTTTCATTTGCATGGCCTAATCGACAATTCCAAAGGTATGTTGGACTTAAATCATTTTTAGATGATTTAGCTTTCTTTTCTATGTTATAGACTGGTTTTTCTTGGGTCAAATCCAAGACATACAGACCGTTACACATATTTGCAATTCCGTATAAAATATCATTTCGATATAAAGATAACGAATTATTCTCTATAATAAATCGAAAACCTTTATTATCTAAACTCGAAACTGAAATAATATTTCTGCTCAAAGTAGGTACATAATAACAATTTTTGAGTTTGATATTTAAACCAGAAGGTAAAGACAGAGTGTAATCTCCAACTTCAACAGCAGCAACTCTTGCCCCGTTGCCCACTCGGAGATCCACTTCACCTTTCTTTATTATCCTTCTATTTCTGAGTCCTTGCATATTAGTACAAATGTGAGCCCCACAACCAGTATCTAATACCCATGAGGAGGACATAGAAAGATTTATTTCTATAACAAAGATACCTGAAGCTTGTTCACGAAACATTTCCGTCAGTGACTCATAAATTCGGAACGCTTCCAAATTCATGAACTGCTTTTGAAGCTCACCTGTCATAGACGCGAGCATCAAGCACGTCACATCATCAGAGTCGCTTTTCAGCTTATCCCAGGCTCATTGAACAGTTGTCGAAGCATTTTGTGGTGATTCAGGTAAAGCGGTCTCTAAGACATGTAGCTTCCTTTCTTGCTTGAGAACTATTCTCAAGTTTCTTTCCCAATCTAAGAAGTTTGGTCCAACCAATTTATCTTTATCCAATATACTTCTTAGAGTAAAGTTTAAGATAACATTTGTGCTAGATAATGCCATTTCTACAAAGAATATTGCAAAATATTAGAATGAGTTTTAAAATTAATTTTCCACAATAGCCAAAATTGAAATCCCTAACAATTTTGTGTTGGTGCTAGATTGTGGGCCAAAAATCCACAAAGAGTCAACCCTAGTCTTGCTTTGGCAAGTATCGTAGGGATCGGGCTCTTCTGGTAAGCAACGTTCAAATCACATTCCATGTAATCTAACGCTTTCCAATTGCATACCATGCAACTTTTCGGTGATAGAATGAACATTCCAAATGTTGACACCATCCTATATTTGCAAAATTAATCCCTAGTCAACTTATCGGGTCAAGTTAGGATTAATTTTCCCAAGTTAAACCATCCTCAAGGCATCACATCAATAGACACCCACACAGTTTTTCCATAACAAGTGGTAGTGATAAAGTTGAGCATCTAATACCCAAACAGTTTTTCCACTTATTAATGGTAGTGATAAAGTTGGGCACTATTATGTAACAACCCGCCGCATGAAGAAAACCTGAGGCCCTTGGGCTCTCCAAGTCCATCAGACGTTCGACACTCAAGCGGGCCCTCAAGTATGGAAGCAAAATCTTGGGTTTTTGGGATTTAAGTTTGATCGGCTTAACATGCATTTTTCGTTTATCATTCATTTGCAAAAGAATGAATTAAAGCAATGAACTGGGCTCTAGTCTATTACAAGGCCTTTTAAAATCTTCATGTTTGGGCCTCCGTTCGTGGGCTCCACCATGGACTCCTCTTGGAACCTCCTTTTGGGCCTAAATATTACATGATGATTTTTATAGGCACGCAGGCCCAAATTCAAAATTGGCTCGCAGGCCCCAACTTTTAAAACGTTAAAATTAAAAGCCCAATTCATGCTTTGAAACACATAAAATGCATATGCTCATACAAGCCGATTTTAATTTAAGTCGATTAATTTTAAGGATTGTGTAACTATTACAGAATTAAAATTGATCGTGTCATGATCAATTTTAATCAATTCTTCTGTTCATTTTACATTTAACCAAAATGATGCATAAACATGCATGCATATTTATGATGCTAAACAATTTAAATAAGCATCAAAATTAAAATAAATAAATAAATAACAATTCAAAATTTAAACTAATTAATTAATCTAATTAATTAATTAATTAATTAATTATTTATTTATTTACCTTTTTTCTAATTATTTTTAATCTAATTAAAATAATTATTTTAAAATATATCTAATTATCTAATTAAGATAAATTTAAACTTATAGGATAAAATTCTAAATTAATCCTATCTTTATCCAATAAGACTATTTAATTAAAATCTTATTAAAAAAAATTCAAAAAATTTTAAAATTTTAATTTTCTAAAACTTTTGGGGCAATAGTATAATTTATCTTAATTTTCGGGCTTAGGGTTTTATGGAAATAAAACTATTGGGGCTGGTTTGTAATTTTCAAAAAAAATTCTTTTTGGCAGATTAGGGTTTAGAGGCTGCGGCGGGGGCATTTTGGTCATTTCAGCCCCTAGGGCTTCAACCACCCGCCGCCAGCCTCCGGTCGTCTTCCCCAGCGAGAAAATTCCGGCCGACTAAGATTCAATGAACGAACTTCGTCTTTTCGGCCTCAGAATCGAACAAAATTCCGTCACAAAGCCAACCCCGAGCGCCCAACGCCCGATCCACCGGCTTGAGAAAAACGAAATGCCCAGAACCTTTCCGGCGTTCATGTTTTCCCGACGAAAACAACCCACAAAAAGATACAACGGCAGCCCAGATATTAAATTAGCAAAACCCAGAAACCCAAATGCTAAGTTAATAGCGGAACAATTCCGACAAGGAAAACACAATCGTTTCAGCCCAGCAAGAAATTTAAACTAAAGCAGACAAAAAAATTCATCCCGGAACCATTCCGTGAACTGTCATCAGCCCAAAAACCATTTTGAAACCTAAAACAAAATTTCCATTAATAAATTTTGGAACCCAGACAAAAAAACAGCTTAGCAAAGCATTTTTCGAAACCAAAAACTCAAACCCAAGCAGCGTTTTGTTTCGAAAACCCAGAATACAACAGATTTCCAGTAAAGATTCGAAACAATCCGATTTGAAAATTTTTTATTTTCTAGCGAACTCAATTCCCTCATTTGAAAACACAGAAAACAAATAGAGTTATCTCTTTTGTGAGGGTTTCGAAACCCAGAAAACAAATTTTGCAGCCCAGAAAAATGAAAACCAAACAACACCAATTCAAAGGAAACCCAGTTTCCGGTCCATCCAATTTTCGATGAAACAAACCCAGTTGCTGGTGGCTTTCATTTTGAAAGCACCCAGTTGCGATCAAAACCACAAAAGCTTTGGTCAAGATTTTTTTTTCTTAATTCCCGAAACAAAATTGACGAGAATTTTTTTTTCAGCCAAATAAATTAATTCTCAAAACAAATAATTTGTTTTAAACAATTAACTTTATTTTAACACTAAAGCAACCAGGCTCTGATACCTCTGTTGGAAATTAGTTTAGGCATTTAATCTAATTAAATGGCGGAATCCTAAACTATAAGGATCGGGTCTTACCCTCGAAGCGTAATCGGTTGCGCACGTCGCCTGGCTCCTATGAGAAGACGGCATTTTTCTGTCTCCAAAATCCTTCCTCGAAGGATTCTCTACTCTCAAGCACGAAAGTCTTCGCAGGTTGGTGCTAGCCAATCTTGCCTACCCGGAGAATTGGGGAAATCCTGTGTATTTTGGCTGATCTGAATTTTCTTAAATTCTAAATCATCATCATCTACAATTATATCCCTAGGATATTTGTAGAGAATTAATTTCCCAAAATCAGTATTGTAATTATCCAATTATAACTTAACTGATTTTAGTCATATTCCAAATCAGTATTATTACCAAATATTATTTAACTGATTTCAAATCAGTATTTAAATAATATTTACTAATTCCAAATCAGCCTTAAATAATACCTTAATGATTTGGGTTATACACCAAGCCCATGGATTAACCCATGACCTATGGATCAGGCTGATGGGTCAAGAACTTTAATTGCAATTAAGTCCCTTAATTTATCAGCCCATCCCAATTGTTCCCATGTAATTAATTAACTATTAATTAATACCACAGAACTTTCCAATAATATTTAATTAAATCATTTAATTAAATCTTATTTATTTAAGTATAACAATTATACTTATTGTAGGCAAGAATCCTTATTCTGCATCATCGAACTTTCTTATGTGCGATCTTGTAGGCCCATTCTAAATTGGCAATGGATAACTCAATCTCATTGATTAATCCATAAGTCATTAGTGGTCTGTAGCAAGACATAATGACTACCCAATTCAGAATGGAGGGTCGAATGGAGATTCAACACAACCTTTCCGAGAAAACTGCGTACGATCCTCTACATCGATATCCCGTTTAGCATAAGGCATGGAACCATCATCCTTATATAGCTAAACGTTTACTTGATCTCTTAGTGACACTGAATCCATCAAGCAAATGATATCCTTATCATTCCCTTGGCATGGCCATGCACTTTCAGTTCACTATCAAGTGGCCAAGATATCATCTCTCACTTAAGAGAGATTTGTAGTCCCATCACTTCACCTACATATCTTAGCATGAATCATAGTGTACCCAATCATACCCGTACTTGGCAAGCTGTTACGACCCCTTTAGGCGTATGTCAAAGCACACCACATTTCACCTAAGACCATGTAGTGATTTCTGGTCTAAGGATCCTAGTACCAGTACTACTCAAAAGAATCACTCATGATCTAATTATTCCATGGAGTGTTTCTTTTGGCGGATCGATTTCATGAATTTAAATATGCACAAGGATATTACTATCATGAAATTAACTCATTTGATAAACAATCAATCAAGCGACAAATATCTTATTTACATAAATACCCTCAAAGTATATTTACATAAATAGCCCTCATTAGGGCACATTCACCAACAATAGGCCTCAATTGACCGCACTCTTTGGTAAATCAAAGCAGAAGATATCCAACTCTCACTCCCGTCTATCCAAACTGGTAGTGCTCAATATGCCTGGGCCTATCCATATAATTTAAATTAGTCAAGATAAACTAATTTCTAAATCACACGATAACCTATATCGATAGTATGTTCAGACTATCTCAGTTACGAGCATACTTTTAATATATCAATACTTTAACCAATAACGGTATCTACTGTGTCTTTCACACACCCCGTTATCTAGTTCTATGATATAATGGAATAGTTTAATAATGAAACAAAAATGATATGTCATCTGTGGATATTAGTTTTTGATACAAGCCATAGCTTTTCTTTATTCAAAACTAACAATCTCCCACTAATACTCAAAGCTATGCTAAGAGGTAGAAACTCTGTCCAACCCGCTATTACACTGCTGTCATAATGAAAATCTACAGAACACCTTTATGCTCACTCAGATAGCTCCCTTAAGAATCTGACTCCCATGCCCTCCACATGTCCCTCAAAGACCTTTGGGGTCAATGACTTTGTGAAAGGATCTGCAAGGTTGTCATCTGATGCTATCTTGGCCACAGTCACGTCTCTTCTCTTTACGATCTCTCGTATCAGGTGGTACTTATGCTCTATGTGTTTACTCGCTTTGTGGGCTCGTGGTTCCCTCGAGTTAGCAACTGCACCATTGTTATCACAGTAAACTGTGATAGACCTAGGCAATTCAGGAACCACATCTAAGTCCACCAGGAAGTTCCGAAGCCATACAGCTCTTTCGCTGCCTCTGATGCGGCAACGTACTCAGCCTTCACGGTGGAGTCCGCCACAAATTTTTGCTTGACACTGTTGGAATTGAATACATAAGCTATGCTTGTGTTGTACTTTTTCCCTGTAATATATCGATTTATGTTTTGGTTATATCTAGTTGTGCATTAATTGTCCATTTATATTATGTAAGTAGATGATGAGGTGTCTGGTGTGACACAGTAGATCTCATCATTGGTTGAAAGACATAATATATAAATGAGGTTCGTAACTGAGACAGTTTTGGACAAACTGTCAGTTTAGTTTAGTATGTGATTCAGATAATTAGTTTGTCTAAACTAATTGAATCATATAGATATGCCTGGGGCATATTGAACTTGACTATTAGGAATGATTTGTCTTGTACTGATTTAATAGACAAATCGATCCTTGTATTCTATCTCTTAATCCCTAGACTCGAGCGGGCATGAGGATTAGACATAGTGTACTTTGATTTGCCAATGGGTGAGGTCAATTGTGGCCAATAGTCTCGGTGGGTTGGGTGCACATGTTTAGTTACTTGGTGTGCTGCTGTTTGTCGAAAGGAAACCATGTACCGGTGCGTCCGGGGTGATGGTGCTCCCGAGCTGAGATAAAAATGTTTATTATACTAAACCCGGCCGGTGGACTTATGTCCGGTATAGTAAAAAGGTTGAGTGGTACTAGTCTCGGAATTAAAGAAGTTAATTAATTAATTTATCAGTAAATTAATTTATAATTAACGAGCACTATATCTTTGATGTGGGGAGATAAATAAATATAATTTAATTAAATTATTCCGGAAGCAATTCTGGTGTAGGATGGTAGTGCCAAAATTAATCCGTTAGTGGTACGATTAATTTTGTAATGGGTTAATTGAATAGGTACAGTTAATTAATTAATTGGTTAATTATTCCTAAGGGTTAATTCAGTAATTAACAAAGTGGAATTATTTAATTAATTCCTAAGGGTTAATTAAGTAATTAACAAAGTAGAATTATTTAATTAAGTAATTAAGTCTTAAGTTTTAATTGGCATTAAGAAATCCTAGAGATTAGGAAATCTAGTAGGATTTGGCTTATCCTATCAAATTGGTTGCCTAATTGGATTTGGAAACTAACTCATTGCCTAAACCCATTTGGAAGACCAATCCTAAACCAATTTGGGGTCTCTCTTGTAACTCTATATATAGATAAGGGATCAGCCATTCAAGACATAATTCAGAATACAATTCCACAAGATTCAGAACTCAAGAATCTAGAGAGAGAAAATTCTAGAGAGAGAAAATGTTTCTCTCTCCAAGTCGGATTTTCAAGAAAGTGTGCGGCTGATTTTTTGGTTTCTAGTGGCCAAAAGTTTGGCCTTAGTTTATACCAGCTGCGCGTAGCTTTCTCTCTCTGCGGGCGGTGCGTTTATAGTACGTGCTAGGTGCTGCGGCGCTAGAGTTTTCTAGCAGGTGGATTGTGGTGATTGGTTGATCAATTGGCTTCTAGTTCGTTGCCCACATAATGTGAAGTCATAGTCTTGAGGCATACAAGAGAATCACCAGGTGCACGCTTCAAAGGTATTTTTCTAAGGTTCCGCTTTAATTAGAAATTTTTGTTGCGTGGTAAATTGAGCAAGTGCAAACCCAGATCCTAAGTGGCATTCCTTTCAATTGGTATCAGAGCCTGGTTTAGGGGGTTTTGGTACTTTTTTGATTTATTACATGGTTTTATTTGCAGGTGGTTAAGAATCCGACTATTATGGTTACATTTGTATGTGTTTTTATTAAACTCCGGGACATGTCCAGATTTAATTTTATTATGAATGTTTGTAATAGTATAACCACGTGCTTGAAGCTGTGTAGGATTAGATTAAATCTGTAGAAGGATTTTTTCTATGTAATTCGATTATTTAATTTTCCTAGAAGCCTTGTAGTAGGAAAATTGTTTTTTGTAATCAAAGGCGTTACGGTGGGCAACTTGAATTCGTGGGTTTTGGGTTATCGTTAATTCGTAGAAACCCAGGAAAACTCAGAACGAATTGCAAGAAGACCAAATAGCGTGGGAAAAATGAAGAAGGAGATGACGGCAGGAGGCGGCGCCGGCAACCACTGCCGGCAGCAGTAGCCGCTAGCAGGCAGCTGGTCGTGCAGTAGCTGCTGCGCGCTGCTACTGGGCGCGCACAGGGCCGCGCGCACACGGCCTATGCGGGCGGTGCGCGCGTGGGCATTGTGGTTTTCGGGCCATGCTGCCGCACGGGTGGCCCGTTCGGGCCATTCAGGCTGTTTTTGGCCCGTTTTTCCTCCAGTTTTCATTTTTTGAAGTTCAAGACTCTCTCCATCGAGTGAAGTAATGGGACACGAGATCAAGGCAAAGGATGGAAGTACTTAAAACCATAATAGTCGGGAAATTTATTTTTCGTATTTATTTCCCATATTTATCATTTTAATTTTTATGCTTTATTTTATGCTGTATTTTAGATGCATGAATTTAAAGCATGACTGGTTTTATGGCTGCATATAACTTAGGTTAGTTAATTTCATGTTAAAACCGGAAAAACCCTCAATTTGGAAATAAAATGGGAGCGGGTTGGTTTATATCCCCATGGCCACCATTACGGGTTCATATGCGATGTGGGTGGGCTTGCGCGTTGGCATTAGGGCCTTTCTCCATTCAGATGAGTCCAGCCCCGAGATCACTAGACTATGAACTTCTAAGTAAGATGACTAGAGCGAGTTTAACTAGGAGAAATGAGACACCCTCTCCATCTGAGGCGCACTATCCTGAGGTAACAAACTCAGAAGTCACGTAATGGCACACACTTAGTGTACGATCTGTTGTATTCCTCCCGCGAGGTTACGCTACTTATTTGTATGGCTGAAAGCACTGACTATTAGTTACATTGATCAAAAGATCGTTGGTCAAATAGTGTATTTAATGAACTTGGTTCTTCTCAAACGAATGTGGGTAAGCGTAAACGTCCACACTGCATGGCTTGCGAGAATTCCGATGGATGAGATGTTGGTGGATTATAATTATTGTTTTGAGGGAAGTCAATAATTAATAGAATTTCATGTTTTTTGAAATTCTAAGCATATATAACTGAAACATTGTTTGTTTATTTTCCAGTTTAAATTGATATGGCATTCAACCCCTTAGCTGCTATTTTGAAAAACAACAATTTAACTGGAACTAATAATGTCGATGAAAGTCGTAACTTGGACATTGTCCTTAGGGTTGAGAGCGTTCCTGTGAGAGATCATGTCATTGACATGATTAGTAACATCAACAAGGTTGAGGTAGTGGGAGGCGAAATAGTTGGTGAAACCAAAGCCGATATTGTCCTCCGGAGCTTGCCTTAATGCTATAAGCGGATTCGGTTGAACTACAACATAAGTAAGATGTTGTGGAGTTCATCCGAGCTCTTGGCAGAGTTGGTGGCGGCTAAAAGTCTTCTTCACGAGAAGAAGTGAGCTTTAGTCACAGTCCAAGCATCAGAATATTCTTCTGAGTCTGAGGCTAGAAAGAAGAAGAAGAAGCTCGAGGGAATAGCTCAAGTGGCGCAAATTGCGCATAAGCCATGTATTGTAAAGAAGAAGTCGGAAGACAAGTGCTTCAAGTGCAATAAGACGGGACATTGGAAAGCGGATTGTCAAAAGCTTATAAGTACGATAAATTCTGCCTTAATTACTGAGACATGTTTAGCAGCGATTCCCACAGATACTTGGTGTGTGGATTTAGGTGCCACTGACCATGTTTGTAATTTTTTGCAAGGGTTCCAAGTAAGCCGGAAGCTTAGAGAAGGCGAATTGGATATCTACTTGGGCGACACTACAAGAGTGTCAGTAGAAGCAGTGGGAGTAGTTAAGTTGAATTTTGAAAATTCTAGCTTAGAGTTAGTTAATTGTCTTTATGTACCGAGTTTTAGAAAGAACTTGATTTCGGTTTCTAAACTCTTGAAGAACGGGTATAAGTTTATTTTTTCTGATGACTGTGTTGTTATTAGAAGAAATGGAAAACTTATTTGTTCTGGTTCATTGGCAGACAATTTGTTTATGGTTAACTCTAACTCCCCTGTTGCACAAAACATAGAAATAGATAGCTCAGGATCCAACATTAATAAGAGGAAGAAACCTTCTGAAATGAATCAAACCTATTTTTGGCATCTCAGGCTAGGTCATATAAACCTTAGTAGGATTCAAAGGTTGGTCAATGATGAACCTTTGGGTTCATTAGATATTGACAGTTATGCATCCTGCGAATCTTGCTTGGAAGATAAGATAACCAAGAGACCTTTTAAGGCAAAAGGTTATAGAGCTAAAGAAGTATTAGAGTTGATTAATTCTGACATGTGTGGACCTATGACGGTCCAGGCACGAGGGGGATTTGAGTATTTCGTGACGTTCACGGATGACTACTCTAGGTACGGATACATTTACCTAATGCGCCACAAGTCCGAATGTTTTGGCAAGTTCAAAGAGTTTCGGGCAGATGTGGAGAAGCATCATGGTAAGAGTATCAAGACACTGCATTCAGATCGTGGTGGGGAGTACCTGTCCCATGAATTTTGAGATTACCTCAGTGAGGTAGGAATTCAGTCTCAGTTGTCTGCACCTGGCACGCCACAGCAGAATGGTGTAGCAGAAAGGAGGACTCGAACTCTTATGGAAATAGTTATGTCCATGATGAGCTATAGTGATTTGCCAAGTTCGTTCTGAGGATATGCCTTGGAAACGGAAATGTATATTCTTAATCTTGTACCATCTAAAAATTGTGCCTTTAACCCCAGTAGAGTTGTAGAATGGGCGCAAGCCCAGTCTAAGACATCTCAGAATTTGGGGCTGCCCAGTACATGTGCTTAAGTCAGATACGGCTAAGTTAGATGCCAGAACAGAATTAATGCTATTTGTAGGATATCCTAAGGGAACAAGAGGTGGTCTGTTTTATAGTCCTAAAGATCAGAAGGTGGTGGTTAGTACCAACGCTAGATTTTTAGAAGATGAGTATATCTTAGACCGCAAGCCCAAGAGTAAGATAGTACTAGAAGAGCTTAGACGACAAACTAATCCTGATGCAACTGCACAAGTAGATACACCACACACTGCACATGAGATCACAGATGATACGCCTACACAAGTGGTGCCTCGTCGTAGTGGGAGGGTTGTAAGACAGCCCGACAGATTCATTGGCGTGGAAGAGGCTTCAGACCTAGTCTCAGGCGTGCCTGAACCTGACCTAGTTAACTACAATGAGGCTCTCTGAGATAAAGATGCAGAATCTTGGCTTAAGGCAATGATATCCGAGATAGGGTCAATGGACCACAATCAAGTCTGAGAGCTTGTGGACCTGCCTAATGGGTTTAAGCCTATTGGATACAAGTGGGTCTACAAACGTAAGAGAGGACATGATGGAAATGTGAAAACCTTTAAAGCTAGGCTGGTGGCGAAGGGGTATACTCAGCAAGAGGGAATAGATTATGAGGAAACCTTATCCCCGGTAGCCATGCTTAAGTCGCTCCGGATTCTCTTGGCCATAGCGGCTTATATGGATTATGAGATTTGGCAGATGGATGTCAAGACAGCTTTTCTAAACGGAAGTCTTGAGGAAACCATCTTTATGCAGCAACCAGAGGGATTCATTGAAAAAGGCCAAGAGCATAAGGTTTGCAGGCTTAAGAGGTCTATTTATGGACTTAAGCAGGTATCCAGATCTTGGAACATCTGGTTTGATGAGGTAATCCAGTCCTTTGGATTTACTCAGTGTCCGGATAAGCAATGTGTGCATTGGAGATGTGATGGAAACTCAGTGGTGTTTCTTGTGCTTTACATAGATGACATTCTATTGATTGGAAACAACAAGAAAGTGTTATCAGACGTAAAGGCATGGCTGTCCAAGCAGTTTGATATGAAGGACTTAGGGGAAGTGGGATATATCCTTGGGATCAAGATTATTCGAGATTATAGGAAACATTCGTTAACGCTCTTCCAAGCTTCATACATAGATACGATTATGGCCAGTTTTAACATGCAGAACTCCAAGAAAGGTTTTATACCTTTCAGGCATAGAGTGTTTCTATCTAAGGAACAGTTTCGTAAGACTATTGAGGAGATAGAGGCCATGAAGACAGTTCCGTATGCTTCGGCAGTAGGAAGCCTCATGTATGTCATGTTGTGTACAAGGCCTGATATCTATTATGCCGTTGGCATGGTGAGCAGATATCAGAGTAACCCCAGGAAAGCTCATTGGGAGGCAGTAAAATGCATTCTCAAGTATTTGCGCAGAACGAGGGACCAAGTTCTGGTCTATCAGGCGCCTGAGCTGGTACCCCGAGGTTACACATATTCAGATTTCCAATGCGACAGGGACAAGAGCAAGTCTACCTCAGGGTATGTGTTTACTCTAGGAGGTGGACTATAGTTTGGCGGAGTGTCAAGCAGAAATGTGTGGCGGACTCTACCGTTGAGGCTGAGTGCGTTGCCACATCAGAGGCAGCGAAAGAAGCAGTATGGCTCAAAAACTTTCTAGTGGACTTAGATGTGATTCCTGGTTTGCAGAAGTCTATCACGGTATATTGTGATAACAACTGTGCAGTAGCAAACTCGAAGGAACCACGAGCCCACAAGGCGAGTAAACATATATAGCGCAAGTACCACCTGATACGAGACATCGTAAAGAAGGAAGACGTGGTCGTGGCTAAGATAGCATCAGAGGATAACCTTGCAGATCCATTCACGAAAACATTGACTTCTAAAGTCTTTGAGGCTCACGTGAATGGCATGGGGATCAGATACTTAGCAGAGCCATGATAGTTTTTCTAGATAAATAGTAGCAGATTGTATAGGAGTTGTATGCATATGTATACTTAAAGCACAGTTTAAGTATTAGTGGGAGATTGTTGAAATTGAATACATAAGCTATACTTGTGTTGTACTTTTTCCCTGTAATATATCGATTTATGTTTTGGTTATATCTAGTTGTGCATTAATTGTCCATTTATATTATGTAAGTAGATGATGAGGTGTCTGGTATGACACAGTAAATCTCATCATTGCTTGAAAGACATAATATATAAATGAGGTTTGTAACCGAGATAGTTTTGGACAAACTGTCGGTTTAGGTTATTATGTGATTCAGATAATTAGTTTGTCTAAACTAATTGAATCATATAGATATGCCCGGGGCATATTGAACTTGACCATTAGGAATGATTTGTCTTGTACTGATTTAATAGACAAATCGATCCTTGTATTCTATCTCTTAATCCCTAGACTCGAGCGGGCATGAGGATTAGACATAGTGTACTTTGATCTGCCAATGGGTGAGGTCAATTGTGGCCAACAATCTCGGTGGGTTGGGTGCGCGTGTTTAGTTACTTGGTGTGCAGCTGCTTGTCGAAAGAAAACCATGTACCGGTGCGCCCGGGGTGAAGGTGCTCCCAAGATGAGCTCGAAATGTTTATTATACTAAACCCGACCGGTGGACTTATGTCCGGTATAGTAAAAAGGTCGAGTGGTACTAGTCTCAGAATTAAAGAAGTTAATTAATTAATTTATCAGTAAATTAATTTTTAATTAACGAGCACTATATCTTTGATGTGGGGAGATAAATGAATATAATTTAATTAAGTTGTTCCGGAAGCAATTCTGGTGTAGGATGGTAGTGCTAAAATGAATCCGTTAGTGGTACGATTAATTTTGTAATGGGTTAATTGAATAGGTAGATTTAATTAATTAATTGATTAATTATTCCTAAGGGTTAATTCAGTAATTAACAAAGTGAAATTATTTAATTAATTCATAAGGGTTAATTAATTAATTAACAAAGTAAAATTAATTAATTAATTAATTAAGTCTTAAGTTTCAATTGAAATTAGGAAATCCTAGAAATTAGGAAATCTAGTAGGATTTGGTTTATCCTATCAAATTGGTTACCTAATTGGATTTGGAAACTAATTCATTACCTAAACCCATTAGGAAGACCAATCCTAAACAAACTTGGGGTCTCTCTTGTAACTCTATATATAGACAAGGGATCAGCCATTCAAGACATAATTCAGAATACAATTCCATAAGATTCAGAACTCAAGAATCTAGAGAGAGAAAATCCTAGAGAGAGAAAATGTTTCTCTCTCCAAGTCAGATTTTCAAGAAAGTGTGCCACTGGTTTTTTGGTTTCTAGTGGCCGAAATTTTGGCCTTGGTTTATACCAGCTGCGCGTAGCTTTCTCTCTCTGCGGGCGGTGTGTTTATAGTACGTGCCAGGTGCTGCGGCGCTAGAGTTTTCTAGCAGGTGGATTGTGGTGATTGGTTTATCAATTGGCTTATAGTTCGTTGCCCACACAATGTGAAGTCATAGTCTTGAGGCATACAAGAGAATCACCAGGTGCACGCTTCAAAGGTATTTTTCTAAGGTTCCGCTTTAATTAGAAATTTTTGTTGCGAGGTAAATCGAGCAAGTGCAAACCCAGATCCAAAGTGGCAATCGTTTCAGACACTCCACCATACTATGGCTCCACCTCATAGAGTAAACACAAACCCAGATGTAGACTTACTCTTTTCCATATCACCTTGAAAGTTCGAATCTGTGTAACCCAACGGTACAAGCTCCTGCGCTCTATAAACTAGGACATAATCTCTCGTCCTGCGCAAGTACTTGAGAATACATTTTACTGCCTACCAGTGAGCCTTCCCAGGGTTACTTTGATATCTGCTAACCATGCCAACGACAAATCAAATATCAGGCCTCGTACATAACATAGCATACATGAGGCTACCAACTGCAGAAGCATAGGGTACTGCCTGCATGGCATCTATCTCCTCAGCAGTCTAGGGACACTGCTCCTTAGACAAATGCACCCCATGCGTGAAAGGTAGTGAACTCTTCTTGGAGTTTTGCATGTTAAAATGGGCCAAAATCATGTCTATGTAGGATGCCTGGGAGAGTGTCAGAGAACATCTCCTACGATCTTGAATAATCTTGATCCCAATGATATGTCCAGTCTCTCCCAAATCCTTCATATCAAATTGCCTGGACAATCATGCTTTTACGTCTGACAACACCTTCTTACTGTTGCCAATTAGAAGGATGTCATCTACGTAAAGTACGAGGAACACCACCGTATCACCATCACGCCTGCGATAAACACACTGCTCATCCGGACACTGAGTGAATCCATAGGACTGGATAACCTTGTCAAAATAGATGTTCCAAGATCTGGATGCATGCTTAAGTCAATAAATGACCTCATAAGCCTGCATACATTGTGCTCTTGGCCCTGAACAATGAAACCCTCTGGTTGCTGCATAAAGATGGTCTCCTCAAGACTTCCATTAAGGAAAGCTGTCTTGACATCCATCTGCCAAATATCATAGTCCATATGAGCAGTTATGGCCAAGAGAATCCAGATCAACTTAAGCATGGCTACCGGGGAAAAGGTCTCCTCATAATCGATACCCTTTTTCTGAGTATACCCCTTTGCCACAAGCCTAGCCTTGAAGGTCTCAACCCTCCCGTCAGATCCTCTCTTTCTCTTGTAGACCAATTTGAAAGATTATCTGCCCAGGCCTAGCCAGAAACTCACTTTCATACTATGCATTCCAGAATCGAAATCTCTGGCCAGGCCTAGATGCTAGCACAATGCTATTCCAATCATTTTGAAATAACATTGCACAGGATCTGGGTTCGCACTTATTCGATTTGCCACGCAACAAAAATTTCTAATTAAAAACGGAACTTTAGAAAAATACCTTTGAAGCGTGCACTTAGGTGATTCTCTTGTATGCCTTAAAACTTTGATTTCACGTTGTGTCGGCAACGATCAAGAAACCAATTGATCAGCTAATCACCACAATCCACCTGCCAGAAAATTCCAGCACTGCTGCACCTGGCACGTACTATAAACACACCACCCGGAGAGAGAGAAAGCCACACGCAGGTCGCCAAAAATTAGGAGAAAATCGGCAGCCTTAAGGCTTGGAGAAATCCAAATTTAGGGAGAGAGAATTTTTCTCTCTCTAGGATTTTCTCTCTCTAGATTCTTGAATTATGAATCTATTGAATTGTGTATTCTTGAATTATGAATCTATTGAATTGTGTATCTTGAATAGCTAATCTCTTGTCTATTTATAGAGTTACAAGAGAGACCCCAAGTTGGTTTAGGATTGGCCTTCCTACTGGGATTCTGTTTTCCTTCAATCCTGTTCCTGGACTGAAACACATCCAACTGATACAGGGATCCACTTATCCCAAACCAGTTCCTGGTATGATTCACAACCAACTGATACAGGAATTCATTTATCCCAAACCAGTTCCTGGTATGATTCACAACCAACTGACACAAGGATTAATTAATTACTTAATTAATTAATCTACCTTTGTCAATAACCCAATACATAATTAATCGTACCACTAACGGATTAATTATGACACTACCATCCTACACCAGAATTACTTCCGGAACAACTTAATTAAATTATATTCATAATCTCCCCACATTAAAGATGTAGTGCTCGTTAATATATTAATTTACTGATAAATTAATTAATTAACCTCTTTAATTTTGAGACTAGTGCCACTCGACCTTTTTACTACACTGGATATAAGTCCACCAGCTGGGTTTAGTATAATAAACATAACAAGCTCATCTCGGGAGCACCATCACCCCGGACGCACCGGTACATGGTTTCCTTTCGACATGCAGCAGCACACCAAGCAACTAACCATGCGCACCCAACCTACCGAGATTATTTGCCAGAATTAACCTCAACCTTTGGCAGATCAAAGTACGCTATGTCTAATCCTCATGCCCGCTCGAGTCTAGGGATTAAGAGATAGAATACCAAGAACGTCTTATCTATTAAATCAGTATAAGACAAATTATTCTTATTGGTCAAGTTCAATACACCCCGGGCATATCTATATGATTCAATTAGTTTAGACAAACCAATTATCTGAATCACATAATAACCTAAACCGACAGTTTATCCAAAGCTGTCTCGGTTACGAACCTCATTTATATATTATGTCTTTTAACCAATGATACGATCTACTGTGTCACACAGGACACCTCATCATCTACTTACATAATACAAATGGACATATCATGCACAACAACATATAACCAAAACATAAATCGATATATTACTGGGAAAAAGTACATAGCTTATGTATTCAACTCCAACAATCTCCCACTAATACCTAAGCTGTGCTTTAAGTATATAACTACATACAACTCCAATATATTCTGCTGCTATATATCTAGAAAAAACTGTCATGGCTCTTTTAAGTATCTGATTCCCATGCCCTCCACGTGAGCCTCAAAGACTTTCGAAGTCAATGTCTTCGTGAACGGATCTGCAAGGTTATCCTCTGATGCTATCTTAGCCATGACTACATCTTCTCTCTTTACGATATCTCGTATCAGGTGGTACTTGCGCTATATATGTTTACTCGCCTTGTGGGCTCTTGGTTCCTTCGAGTTTGCTACTGAACTGTTGTTATCACAATAAACCGTGATAGACTTCTGCAAACCAGGAATCACATCTAAGTCCACTAGGAAGTTCTTGAGCCATACTGCTTCTTTCGCTGCCTCTGATGCGGCAACGTACTCAGCCTCCAAGGTAGAGTCCGCTACGTATTTCTGCTTGACACTCCGCCAAACTATGGCTCCACCTCCCAGAGTAAACACATACCCTGAGGTAGACTTGCTCTTGACCGCTTTGGAAATCTGAATCTTTGTAACCTCGGGGTACCAGCTCAGGCGCCTGATAGACCAACACTTGGTCACTCGTTCTGTGCAAATACTTGAGAATGCATTTTACTGTCTCCCAATGAGCTTTCTCGGGGTTTCTCTGATATCTACTTACCATGCAAATGGCATAACAGATATCAGGCCTCGTACACAACATGGCATACATAAGACTCCCTACTTCCGAAGTATAAGGAACTGTCTTCATGGCCTCTATCTCCTCAACAGTCTTAGGGGACTGTTCCTTAGATAGATACACTCCCTGTCTGAAAGGTAGAAAACCTTTCTTGGAGTTCTGCATGTTAAAATGGGCTAGAATCGTATCTATGTACGAAGCTTATGAGAGCGTTAACAAACGTTTCCTACGATCTCGAATTACCTTGATCCCAAGGATATGTCCCGCTTTCCCTAAGTCCTTCATATCAAACTGCTTGGACAGCCATGCCTTTACGTCTGATAACACTTTTTTGTTGTTACCAATCAATAGAATGTCATCTACGTAAAGCACAAGAAACACCACTGAGTTTCTATCACGTCTGTGGTATACACATTGCTCATCCAGACACTGAGTAAATTCAAAGGACTGGATTACCTCATCAAACTGGATGTTCCAAGATCTGGATTCCTACTTAAGTCAGTAAATGGACCTCTTAAGCCTGCGAACCTTATGCTCTTGGCCTTTTTTCAAAAAATCCCTCTGGTTGCTGCATAAAGATGGTTTCCTCTAGACTTCTGTTTAGGAAAGCTGTCTTGACATCATCTGCCAAATCTCATAATCTAAATGAGCAGCTATGGCCAAGAGAATCCGGATCGACTTAAGCATGGCTACCGGGGAGAAGGTTTCCTCATAATCGATTCTCTTTTTCTGAGTATACCCCTTCGCCACCAGTCTAGCTTTAAAGGTTTCCACCTTCCCGTCAGGTCCTCTCTTACATTTGTAGACCCACTTGCATCCAATGGGCTTAAACCCATCAGGCAGGTCCACCAGCTCCTAAACTTGATTGTGGTCCGTTGACCCCATCTTGGATATCATTGCCTTACGCCAAGACTCTTCATCTTTATCTCAGAGAGCCTCATTGTAGTTAACCGGGTTAGGTTCAGGCGCACCTGGGGCTAAGTCTGAGGCCTCTCCCACGCCAACGAACCTATCGGGCTGTCTCACAACCCTCCCACTACAACGAGGCACCACCTGTGTAGGCGCATCATATATGATCTCATGTGCAGTGTGTGATATATCCACTTGTGCAGGTGCATCAGGATTAGTAGTTTATCGTCTAAGCTCTTCTAGTACTATCTTACTCTTGGGCTTGTTGTCTAAGACATAGTCCTCTTCCAAAAATCTAGCGTTGGTACTAACCACCACCTTCTGATCATTAGGACTATAAAATAGACCACCTTTCGTTCCCCTAGGATATCCTACAAACAACATTAATTCAGTTCTTGCATCTAACTTAGCCGTATCTGCCTTAAACACATGTGCTGGGCAACCCCAAATTCTGAGATGTCTTAGACTGGGCTTGCGTTCCACAACTCTAATGGGGTTGAATGCACGGTTTTAGATGGTACAAGATTAAGAATATACATCGCTGTTTCTAAGGTATATCTCCAGAATGAACTTGGCAAATCACTATAGCTTATCATCGACCTAACCATTTCCATGAGAGTCCGATTTCTCCTTTCTGCTACACCGTTCTGCTGTGGCGTGCCAGGTGCAGACAACTGAGACTGAATTCCAACCTTGCTGAGGTATTCTCAAAATTCATGGGACAGGTACTCCCACTACGATATGAATGCAGTGTCTTGATACTCTTACCATGTTGTTTTTCCACATCTGCCCGAAACTCTTTGAACTTGCCAAAACATTCGGACTTGTGACGCATTAGGTAAATTTACCCGTACCTTGAGTAGTCATCCGTGAACGTCACGAAATACTCGAACCCACCTCGTGCCTGGACCATCATTGGTCCACACAAGTCAGAATGAATCAACTCTAATACTTCATTAACTCTATAACCTTTTGCCTTAAAAGGTCTCTTAGTCATTTTACCTTCCAAGCAGGATTCGCAGATTGCATAACTGTCAATCTCTAATGAACCTAAAGGCCCATCACTGACCAACCTTTGAATCTTACTAAGGTTTATATGACCTAGCCTGAGATGCCAAAGATAGGTTTGATTCATTTCAGAAGGTTTCTTCCTCTTATTAATGTTAGATAAAGATCTATTTGTTTTTATGTTTTGCGCAACAGGGGAATTAGAGTTAACCACAAATAAATTGTTAGCCAATGAACCAGAACAAATAAGTTTTCCATTTCTTCTAATAAATACAAAAAACAAACTTATAACCGTTCTTCAAGAGTTTAGAAACCGAAATAAGGTTCTTTCTAAAACTCAGTACATAAAGACAATTAACTAACTCTAATCTACAATTCTCGAAATTCAAAATAACTACTCCCACTGGTTCTACGGACACTCATGTAGTGTCGCCCAAGTAGATATCCAATTCGCCTTCTCTATGCTTCCGGGTTACTTGGACCCTTACAAAGAATTACAAACATTGTCAGTGGCACCTGAATCCACACATCAAGTATCTGTGGGAATCGTTGCTAAACATGTCTCAGTAATTAAGGCAGAAACTATCGTACCTATAACCTTTGGACAATCCGATTTCCAATTTCCCCTCTTATTGCACTTGAAGTACTTGTCTTTCGACTTCTTCTTTACAATATCTGGCTTAGGCACAATTTGTGCCTTTTTATCTACTCCATCGAGCTTTCTCTACTTCTTTCCAGCCTCAGGCTCAGAAGAAGATTCTAAAGCTCGCTTCTTCTCTTGAAGAAGACTTTTAGCCGCCACCAACTTTGCCAAGAGCTAGGATGAAGTACACAACATCTTACTTATGCTATAGTTCAACCAAATCTGCTCATAGCTTCAAGGCAAGCTTCGGAGGACAATATCGACTTTGGTTTCACAAACGATTTCACCACCCACTACCTCAACCATGTTGATGTTACTAATCACGTCAATGACATGATCTCTCACAGGAGTACTCTCAACTATAAGGACAATGTCCAAGTTATGACTCCAATCGACATAATTAATTCCAGTTAATTTATTGTCTTTCGAAATAGCAGCTAAGGAGTTGAATGCCATATCGATAAAAATGTAAAATTAACAAATAGACAATATTTTAGTTATTAACCTAGAATTTCGAAATCATGAAATTCTAATAATTATTGACTTCCCTCAAAACAATAATTATAATCCACCAACATCTCATTTACCGGGATTCTCGCAAGCCACGCAGTGTGGACGTTTATGCTAACCCACATTCGTTTGAGAAGAACCAAGTTCATTAACTACACTATCTGACCAAACGATCTATTGATCAATGTAGCTAATAGTCGGTGCTTTCAGCCTTACAAATAAGCAGCGTAACCTCTTGGGAGGAATACTACAGATCGTACACTAAGTGTATGCCATTACGTGACTTCTGAGTTTGTTACCTCAGGATAGTGCTCCTCAGATGGAGAGGGTGTCGCATTTCTCCTAGTTAAACTTACTCTAGTCATCTTACTCAGAAATTCATAATCTAACGATCTCGGGGCTAGACTCATCCAAATGGAGGAAGGCCCTAATGCCAACACGCAAGCCCAATCACATCGCATATGAACTCGTAATGGTGGCCATGGGGATATTAAACCAACCCGCTCCCACTTAGATTTCCAAATAGAGGGTTTTTCCAGTTTTAACATGCAATTAACTAACCCTAAGTTATATGCAACCATAAAACCAACATGCTTTAAAATCATGCATCTAAAATACAACATAAAAATTAAAACAATAAATACTGGAAATAAATGCAAAAAACAAATTTCCCGACAATTATGGTTTTAATCACTTCCATCTTCTGCCTTTATCTCGTGTCCCGTCACGTCACTCGATGGAGAGAGTCTTGAACTTAAAAAAATGAAAACTGGAGAAAAAACGGGCCAAAACGCAACCCGAATGGGCCACACGGGCCGCTGGCGCAACCTTCTGCTGCGCTGCGCGGCAGGGCCGCTGCTCCAGGCGGTTGCCGGTGGCGACCGCTGCCGGTGGGTAGTCGCCGGTGCCGCCCCCTACCAATCCCTCATTCGTTTCTTCCCATGTTATTTGGTCTTCTTGCAATTCGTTCTGGGTTTTTCTAGGTTTCTACGAATTAAAGATAACCCAAAACCCACGAATTCAAGTTGCCCACCATAACGCATTCGATTACAAAAAAAAATTAATTCTCCTACTACAAGGCTTTCTATGAAAATTAAATAATTGAAATTACATAGAAAAATCCTACTATAGATTTGATCTAATCCTACACGGCTTCCAGCACGTGGTTATACTATTACAAACATTCATAATAAAATCAAATCTGGACATGTCCCGGAGTTTAATTAAAAACCATACAAATGTAACTATAATAGTCGGGATTTCTTAACCACCTGCAAAATAAAACCATGTAATAAATCGAACTAGCACAAAACCCAAAACCAGTCCCTGATACCAATTGAAAGATTATCTGCCCGGGCCTAGCCAGAAACTCACTTTCATACTATGCATTCCAGAATCGGAATCTCTAGCCAGGCCTAGATGCTAGCACAATGCTATTCCAACCCTTTTGAAATAACATTGCATAGGATCTGGGTTCACACTTATTTGATTTACCACGCAACAAAAATTTCTAATTAAAAACGGAACTTTAGAAAAATACCTTTGAAGCGTGCACTTAGGTGATTCTCTTGTATGTCTCAAGACTTTGATTTCACATTGTGTGGGCAATGATCAAGAAACCAATTGATCAGCTAATCACCACAATCCACCTGCCAGAAAATTCCAGCACCGCAGCACCTGGCACGTATTGTAAATGCACCGCTCGGAGAGAGAGAAAGCCACACGCAGGCCACCAAAAATTAGGAGAGAATCGGCAGCCTTAAGGCTTGGAGAAATCTGAATATAGAGAGAGAGAGAGAGAGAGAGAGAGAGAGAGAGAGAGAATTTTTCTTTCTCTATGATTTTCTCTCTCTAGATTCTTGAATTATGAATCTATTGAATTGTGTATCTTGAATAGCTAATCCTTTGTCATTATATTGGTTTAGGATTGGCCTTCCTACTGGGATTCTCTTTTCCTTCAATCCTCTTCCGGGACTGAAACACATCCAACTGATACAGGGATCCACTTATCCAAAACCAGTTCCTGGCATGATTCACAACCAACTTATACAGGGATTCACTTATCCCAAACCAGTTCCTGGTATGATTCACAACCAACTGACAAAAGGATTAATTAATTACTTAATTAATTAAATATACCTTTGTCAATAACCCAATACATAATTAATCGTACCACTAACGGATTAATTATGACACTATCATCCTACACCAGAATTACTTCCAAAACAACTTAATTAAATTATATTCATAATCTCCCCACATCAAAGATATAGTGCTCATTAATATATTAATTTAATGATAAATTAATTAATTAACCTCTTTAATTCCCAGACTAGTACCACTCGACCTTTTTACTATACCGGACATAAGTCAACCAGCTGGGTTTAGTATAATAAACATAACGAGCTCATCTCAGAAGTACTATCACCCCGGACGCACCTGTACATGGTTTCCTTTCGACAAGCAGCAGCACATCAAGCAACTAACCACGCTCACCCAACCTACCGAGATTATTGGCCACAGTTAACCTCACCATTTGGCAGATCAAAGTACGCTATGTCTAATCCCCACGCCCGCTCAAGTCTAGGGATTAAGAGATAGAATACCAAGAACGACTTGTCTATTAAATCAGTACAAGACAAATCATTCTTAATGGTCAAGTTTAATATGCCCCGGGCATATCTATATGATTCAATTAGTTTAGACAAACCAATTATATGAATCACATAATAACCTAAACCGACAGTTTGTCCAAAGCTGTCTCGGTTACGAACCTCATTTATATATTATGTCTTTCAACCAATGATGCGATCTACTGTGTCACACAAGACACCTCATCATCTACTTACATAATACAAATGGACATATCATGCACAACAAGATATAACCAAAATATAAATCGATATATTACTAGGAAAAAGTACAATACAAGCATAGCTTATGTATTCAACTCCAACACCATTTGCACCCAATAGGCCGAACCCATCAAGGAAGTCTACCAGCTCCCAGACCTGATTTGACTCTATAGAACCCATCTCAGAAATCGTCGTTCTCTGCCAAGAATCTGCATCTTTATCCTGGAGAGCCTCATTGTAGCTAACTGGTCTGGTTCATAAGCGCCAGGAATAAAGTTCGAAGACTTACCCAAACCTATGTACCTCTCCAGCTGTCTGACAACCCTCCCACTACGATGAGGCACAACCTGTGTAAGAGTATCATCTACGATAGTGTGTACAATCTCTTGTGGTGTGTCTTCCTGTACTCGTGCATCTGGAATAGTGGACTCACCCCTAAGCTCTTCCAATACTACATTGCTCTTTGCCTTGTGATCTAAAACATAGTCCTCCTCAAGAAACTTGGCATTGGTGCTCACCACCACCTTCTGATCCTGATGACTATAAAACAGACCACCTTTCGTTCCATTGGGGTGGCCTACAAAAAGCATAATCTCATATCTCATATCTAGCTTGGCTGTGTCTGCCTTAAGTACATATGCTGGACAACTCCAAATCCTGAGATGTCTCAGACTAGGCTTTCATCCAGTCCACAGCTCTACTGGAGTCGAAGGCACAGACTTAGATGGTACGAGATTAAGTAGATAACATGCTGATCCAAGGCTAAACCCCAAAACGATATAGGCAATTTGCTATAACTCATCATAGATCTAACCATATCCATAAGAGTCCTGTTCCTCTTCTCTGTTACACCATTATGCTGGGGTGTGCCAGGTGCAGACAACTGGGTCTGAATACCCTCCTCTGACAAATAGGACCTAAATTCACTAGAGAGGTATTCGCCACCATGATCAGATCACAAGGCCTTGATACTCTTACCCAGATGGTTCTTCACCTCAGCCTTAAACTCTTTGAACTTGCCAAAGCATTCAGACTTGTGGCGCATCAGGTATATGTATCGATATCTAGAGTAATCATCTGTGAAAGTCACAAAATACTCATAACCACCTCTAACCTAAACTGACATAGGCCCACACAAGTTAGAATGAATCAACTCTAAAACCTCCTTGGCCCTATACCCCTTTGCCTCGAAAGGCCTCTTGGTCATCTTACCCTCCAAGCAGGACTCACAGGTTGGATAGCTAGCAATATCCAATGAGTCCAAAGACCCATTATTGACCAACCTTTGAATCCTACTAAGGTTAATGTGACCGAGTCTCAGGTGCCAAAGATAAGTTTGATTCAAAGGGGAAGACTCATTTCTCTTATTATGATTCGGTGATGAGTTATTAGTTTTTGTATTACTGAGGAGTATATCTTAATTAAAAATAGATTGTCAACTAATGTACCAGAACATATAAGCTTCTGGCATTTTCTAATAAGAATAGAATTATCAGAAAAAATACACTTATAACCATCCAAAATAAATTTAGAAACTGAAAGCAAATTCTTTCGAAAACTGGGTACATATAAACAATCTCTCAAATGTAAAACTGAGTCTGAAAAATAAAAACAAAGAACTCTCATTGCAACAATAGAAACTTTGGTAGTATCCCCAAGGTAGACCTGTAACTCTTCCTCTCTAAGCAGCCGAGTCACTTGGAACCCCTGCGAAGAATTACAAACATGATCAGTGGCTCCTGGATCCACACACCAAGTATCTGTGGGAATCGCTAGTAAACATGTCTCAGTGACTAGGGAAAATTTACACATACCTCGAGGCTTTGGGCAATCATTCTTCCAATATCCTGTTTTGCCATATCTGAAGCTCTTGCCTTTCAGCTTATGCTTCTTGGCAATGCCCGCCTTGGGTCCATGATCAGTAGCTCCTGCTTTCTAGCCTCTCTTCCTATTTTTCTTCCTGGCTTTGGGCAGAGCAGAGGAACCTGAGGGACCAACAGTAGCCAAGGCTTGCTTCTTCTCTGTTAATAGGCCCTCAGCAGACACCAATGCATTCATGAGCTTGGGAAATCAATATGAGAGCTTGCCCATATTGTAGTTCAACCAAAACTGCTCAAAACTGGGGGGCAAGCTTAGGAGAATGATATCGACTTGGGTCTCCCCATCAATGTCACCTCCCAATACCTCGATCTCATTGATGTAGCTCATCATGTCTAGCATATGATCCCTCACTGAAGTACCCTCAGCCATCCTAGCATTCATGAGTTTCCTCATAGCTGACTGCTTGGCTGCCCTGCCGTGATATCCAAACATCTCCCTGAGGTTGAGCATCATATCGTAGGCTGAGATAAATAACTGATGCTTGTACTGCAGTACACTCGACATAGAAGCCAAGATGTAGCACTGGGTCATCTCATCATCCTTCTGCCACCTCGTATATGGCTCTCGCTGCTCAGGGGTGGCATCATCGCTGGGCTTAGGGGGGCACTCCTTAGTGAGCACGTATTTGTAACCCTCAGCGGTAAGGACAATGTCCAGGTTACGTTTCCAGTTAATGTAATTTGGACCCGTAAGTTTGTTCTGATTCAAAATAACAGCTAGCGGGTTGAACGACATATCGACAACTGAAAAATAAATGGTCAAGGTTCAGTATACTTTTTCAAAAATATTAAAATCCTCAAAAAAAAATATAATCTCCATCGACATCTCTCACACCAGGATTAACTTAGGTCACGCGGGTGAACATCTACGCCAACCCACATTCGTTCGAGAAGAACCGAAGTTCATTAATTTCACTATCTGACCAACGATCTTATGATCAATGAAATTAATAGTCAATCCTTTTAACCGTATACATAAATAGCGTAACCTCGCGGGAGGAATACTATAAATAGTACACTAAGTGTATGTAATTACGTGACTTCTAATTTTGTTACTTAGGATACTAATGCGCCCTCAACAGAGAGGGTGTCGCAACTTTCTCCAATTAAACTCACTATAGTCATCCCTTCGGAAATTCATTCCGGTGATATCTGTGAATGAAGACTTGTCCGCATGGAGGAAGGCCATAATACCAACTCGCAAGAATAACCACATCACCAATGAACCGGTAATGGAGGCCATGGAGATATTTACGAACCCACTCCCACTTAGTTTGGTTTTAGTTTGAGGATTTTTACGTTTTAACATGCAATATCTTAACTATGGATATTCGCACCCCTAAAACCGTTGGAGTTTTAATATGCGAATAACCTACCTTAGTTAATTGCACTTTGCTTTTAAAACGGTTTGGTTTGGTTTTCGTTCATGCAAAATAAAATAAAAAACACATAATCAACGAAAAGACATAAATATGAAAAATTAAAGAAAATTAAAATTTCTCGACTATCATGGCCTTCTTTATCGTTGATTCCTTGACGCCTCGGTGACACGTCCTGTCATGTCCTCCCACTCGTTATTTGGATTCCTCTGGATTCGCCCGAGTTTTCTCAGTTTTCTACATAATTAGGAATCTCCCAAAATTAGGAGAAACCAAAACCCGCAAATATAAGTTACCCAAAATAACGTCTTCGTCATAATACATAAATTCCTATATACAAAGGCGTTTTTCTAGGAATTTAAAGACGACATGATTAGATCAAATCCTACTACAAGATTTTTCTAATCTTACACGGCTTCCAGCTCGTGGTTATTACTATTACAAACATTTCCATTCAAAAACAACACGAGCCCGGACATGTCCCGGGGTTTATGAATGAAAAATAAAATTCTACCATAATAGCTGGGAAACTAATAATCACCTGTTTAAACATTTTGACAAAAATAGTAATGCCAAAATAAAGCTGTGTAATAAATTAAACAGGTATAAAGCCAAAACACTCACTCCGATACCATTTTGAAGGAAAACAGAACAAGCCTGGGCTAAATCAAAAACCTCACTTTCGTGCAATGCATTTCAGAATCGGAAGCTTTTGACAAAGCTTAGGCTCAAATTCATTTTCCCATAAACAGATCTAGGCTTATACTTATTTAATTTATTAAATCGACAACTAACGCACAAAGATTGAACCTTTAATTAAAAGTGGAAGGATTAAAGGTTATACCTTTGAAGCGAAGTCCAACGCAATAAGAAAAACCAAATCTTTGATTGCGATTACCACCGAAATCCAATAGATGACTCCAAGAAACTTCGAATATTGCATAGGCAATAATCTATCGAAGTGTACTTGCAAAGCCCACGAAAAATCCACAAGGAAATTCCTCAAATCGGACTCTAATCAACCCAAAAACTGATCAACACTTCCATAAAAACTGCTGCCATAAACCCGCCGCCAACTGCCCAATTCACCGATCAATAAACACCCACCAGTCGCCAGAAAACACCCCATCCCATCCGTGATCTAGACAGCTCCAGCAGCGGATCACTAAGGAGAGATCGACGCTGCCAAAGCCGAATCAAACGCGCTGGATTAAGGTGAAAACCCGGCGCCAAAATTCTGGACTAGCGGCGGATCAATGGCCAGCAAGCAGTCCGGCAAAAAAGAAATTAAATCCAACTAGAAAAGCGTGATCTTTGGGATGAATCCAATTCAAGAAGCAAGTTTTTGAAAGAAAACTTCAAAAGGGAAGAAGTTCTCTCTCTAGAACTTTCTTACTCTAAGAGGCAAGACTTGTCTTGAAAGAATTTCCTTAATGTTTCTTAGGCCTTAAGTTTTCTATTTATAGGGAGCTCTAATGGAAACCTAGTGGGCTTTTGAGTTGGGCCTTTTAATTTGACTTTCGTTGACCGCTTTGTCTTTCCTAGACTAATCAACTCCAATCTTCGAATTAATTTCTTAACCCACTTCGTTAATTTAATTTAATCGAACCCTTAGGATTAATTAATTCATATAGAATTAATTTCTTAATCCACTTTGTTAATTAAATATTAATTATTCCTTTAGGATTAATTAATTCATTTTGTCGATTAGCCAAATACATAATTAGTCGTACCACTATCGGACTAACTATAGAACTACCACTCAAAAATGACTTTACATCGCGCCACTATATTTTCTTCTATCTCCCCACATCAAAGATCTAGTGCTCGTCGGTTATCAATTTACTGACAAACTAATTCACCGACTTCTTGGTATCCGAGATTAGTACCACTCGACCTTTTTATTATACCGGACAAAGTCCACTGGTCATTTTTAGTACAATAAACCTTACGAGCTCATCTTGGGAGCACCATCAACCCCGCGAACAGGTACGTGGATTCCTCCGACTAGCAACGGCACGTAAGAAGCTAAACACAGCATACCCAACCTATCGAGGTATAGGCCTCAATTGACCGCACTCTTTGGTAAATCAAAGCATACGATATCCAACTCTCACGCCCGTCCCAATCTCGGGATTGAGAGACTGAATACTAGGACCGAATTGACTACGCTGATCAGTACAAGTCAATTCTATCCAAACTGGTCGAGCTCAATATGCCCCGGGCATATCCGTGTGATTTAAATTAGTCTAGATAAACTAATTTCCAAATCACACGATAACCTATACCGTTAGTATGTTCAGACTATCTCAGTTACGAGCATACTTTTAATATATCAATACTTTAACCAATAACGGTATCTACTGTGTCTTTCACACACCCCGTTATCTAGTTCTATGATATAATGGAACAATTTAATACTGAAACAAAAATGATATGTGATTTGTGGATATTAGTTTTTTATACAAGCCATAGCTTTTTTGTATTCAAAACTAACAATTTTTTCGCGATAACGGTACTATTGATTTTATTGAAACACTTATGTTATATATTTTCAAGTCAAATTGGGTCGACTCAAGTCAAACAGGGCCTTCCCAAATATATTTTAACATGACTCAATCTATTTTTAACTATATTGACTTCTTTGATTTTTTTAGAGTTATGTTCGATATTTATAATGTAGTGATAATAGTTATATTTCTATTGGTTACCAGTTTGATTAATGGTTTAACCGGTTCGATCAATCGTTCGGTTTAAATTCGATAACGCTGATTAAAATGAGTTGATTTAGATTAAAATAGTATAAATATGTAAAAAAAAATAATTTTAGATCTAAAAAACAAAAAAATTATAAAAAAGACTCAAATTGGGTCAGCCCAAATCAAAATGTGTCGACCCAAATTTATTTTCACATGGGCGAACATATTTTTAACGAAATTGGAGTATTTGAAATTTTTTAAGAGTTGTATTCAATATTTATGAAGTAACGATTTTAATTGTATTTTGATTGGTTACCGGTTTGATTATCGATTAAACCGATTCAGTCCAAATCTGACAACACTCATTAAAATGAGTCGATTTAAATTAAAATAGTATAAATGTTGAAATAATAATAGTTTTACATAAAAATGAATGAAAATGTTAAATTAAAAAAAAAAAAGGCCGATCCGGGTTAAACCGGTTTAAATTGGGTCAATTCAAATATTTTTGAATTAAAACGATTCATTTTATGTTAAATTAGTGTAAATAATATTAGTTTTACATTTCATCAAAAAAAAAAAAAGGGTCGACCTGGATTAACCGGGTTAAACTCGGATTAAACCGGATTCAAACTCGATTAAACCCGCCCGATCACCGGGCCAAACCGTCGGCCCGCCGACCCGTCACAACCCATACCTGAACCGACCCCTTGTCGCGGGTACCCACCTTAAACCGAACCTGCCCTGCCAATCGAACCAAACCGAACCTCGCTGTTCAGTTCGGGTCGGTTCGGGTCAGGCGCGGGTACCCGTGCCTGGCACCTCTATTTCAGATATCAAACTCGACTTGGAAAGAAATATATGCAAAGTATCTGATAATTAATAGTTTTATTTTGGCTTAAATGTTTTTTTTTCCTTCATAGTAACTGTCGTATTACTTTTAATTTTTTTTTAAATTTGTGATCAATAAAAAATTAGTTCCTGTTAATATTTTTAAATCATATTTAGACTTTTTTTAACGAAGAAATTAGTGAATTAACGGTTTGACCACTAGTCAAATCTACTTTTTATTCAACCATGATTTGTATCATAGTTTGTTCAACCCATTTTATGATATGGATCATTCTTAATGTTCAACTCATTTAGATTGACCTCCAATCCGAAATAACGACCGAAAACCTAAATGGTTTGAATATGAAGAAGAATCCAAATAAAAAAATGAGTTGAACAAATTATGGTTGGGTAACAAGTAGATTTGACTAGCAGTCAAATACATCAAACTGTTAGTTCACTAATTTTTTTATTGAAAATAATTAAATGTGATTAAAAAAGATTAAGAGTCCATTTGGTTGGCTAGGTTTAGAATGGGGAATGAGTATCATTTTGATTCTGGATGTTTGATAGAGGTGTGGAAATGAGAGAATAAGTTTGATTGCTGGAATTTTTGGAATGTCGAGTTTCATTTGGTGACGCACATACTACCCTAATATTTTGGTCATATGCGAACAAATGTGCCTATTCTTTGGGCACCAAACACCATAAATAATAATTATTCAAAACAGTTTAATAAAACGTTAAAAAAATACTAATTTGATCGACCAAATTTTAAGAGAATCAGAAGTGATACGAATAAAAAAATATTCAAACCTTTTATTTTTTTATAAATTTCACACTAATATACTAAATAAATATGTCTCACTTAAAAAAAAAAAAAATCATCCTAATATTTTCTATGAATTCTTCTACTATAGATACCTCTTAGCTAAAATAAATAATGATTCCGCATCAAAGTCAGAGATATCCAAATGATAATGCCCGGACACCCAAACTCCATACTGCAATTATTTAGAATTTTTGTCCAAAAGGGAATTAAAAATAAATGTATGGACTAAAAAGAGGAAAAATTTAGAAGTGTGGACAAAAATGGGCCTATCGGATTCTTAAAATCTGAATTTAAAAAATTAAAATTTTAAGAATCCGAAAATTCCGAAAATTTGTTTTAATTCAATACTAATTACACTAATTAATTAAATTAACAAATTTTAGATTTTAGAAATCTGAATATTGAGGACGGTCTACCACTTCTCAGAATAACACGTCTTAAACAACATGCGCCACGTCCAAAAATGTCTACATCTAGACATGTGAATTTAAACTGATTTTTCCACAATAACATCTCACATCGTCTCAGAACAACTAGAACTACGTCCAAAAATGTCAACATCCCAGCATGTGATTTAAACTGATTTTTTTTTTTCACCAAGACAGTTGACCAAGTCTAAGAACAACTACCACCACATCTAAAACAAAAAAAACCACGTCCAAAAAAGTTTACATCCAGACATGTGAATTTAAACCGATTTTTTCACAAAACATCTCACCTCGTCTCAGAAAAACTAGCACCACGTCCAAAAATGTTTACGTACATGCATGTGAATTTAAAAAAATTTATTTTTCACAAAGACAGTCTACCACGCCTCAGAACAACTAGAACCACGTCTTTAACAACTAGAACCACGTCCAAAAATGTCTACATCCAAACATGTGAATTTAAACTGATTTTCCACAATAACATCTCACCTCGTCTCAGAACAACTAGCACCACGTCCAAAAATGTCAACATCCATGCATGTGAATTTAAACTGATTTTTTTTTACAAAGGTTGTCTACCACGTCGAAGAACAACTAGCACCACGCCTAAAACAACAAGAACCACGTCCAAAAATGTCTACATACATGCATGTGAATTTAAACTGATTTTTTTTTCAAAAAGATAGTCTACCACGTCTACGAACAACTAGCACCACGTCTAAAACAACAAGAACCACGTACAAAAACGTCTACATCCAGACATACGAATTTAAACTGATTTTTTCACAAAACATCTCATCTCGTCTCAGAAAAACTAGCAACACGTCCAAAAACGTCTACATACATGCATGTGAATTTAAAATAATTTTTTTCAGAAAGATAGTCTACCACAGCTCAGAACAACTAGAACCACATATTTAACAACAAGAACCACGTCCAAAAACGTCTACATCCCGATAAAATGTTCAAATTAGTGAAATTCGAAATACATCTAAAATCCGAATTTAATAAAAAATTTTGGATTTAGAAGATAAGAATTTAAACTTATTTTTTCATAAAACATCTCATCTCGTCTCAGAAAAACTTGCACCACGTCCAAAAACGTCTACATACATGCATGTGAATTTGAACTGATTTTTTTCCACAAAGACAGTCTACCACGTCTCAAACAACTAGAACCACATCTCAAACAACTAGCACCACGTCCAAAAACGTCTACATCCAGACATGTGAATTTAAACTGATTTTTTACAAAACAACTCACATCGTCTCAGAAAAACTAGCACCAAGGCCAAAAACGTCTACATAAATGTATGTGAATTTAAACTGATTTTTTTCCACAAAGATAGTCTACCACGTCTCAAACAACTAGAACCACGTTTCAAACAACAAGCACCACGTCCAAAAACGTCTACATCCAGACATGTCAATTTAAACCGATTTTTTCACAAAACATCTCACCTCGTCTAATAACAACTAACACCACGTCAAAAAATGTCTACATACATGCATGTGAATTTGAAATGATTTTTTTCACAAAGACACTCTACCATGTCTCAGAACAACTAGAACCACATCTTTAACAACTTGAACCACGTTCAAAAACGTCTCCATCCAGATAAAATGTTCGGATTAGGGAAATCCAAAATACATTGAATTCAGATTTATTAAAAATCCGGATCTTCTAAATCCGAAATAAATTAAATTCGAATTTAGAAGATCCGAATTTAATTGAAAGCGGAAAATTATAAGAAAGAATAGATAGTATAATAATCCAATCCATAACACTTATACCAATATACTAACCGTAATGTATTCATAAAACTTCTATCCAATATACAAATACAATATGACCATAATCCAATTCCCAAATTTAATCCATCGAACATCAAATAAAATCCTTCCAATTACATATACCTTTACATCAATACCTAACCAAATCACCAATGCAACTACACATAATCAATTATACCTATAAGCACTTGTAAACAATTGTACCAATTACATACATATGAATATCATATCATTCCATCGGGATCATATAGTCTACCAAGCCTTGTACGAGCTCATCTGGGATGAGAGACGGGACACCTTGTAGCTCTATGGGCCGTACTTTCACACCTTGTGCATTCATGATCTCTGATCTAAGAGTTTTGTGGAGATAAAACAATTAAAATGACCATATAACTTTTAGAAATGTCCATGATCTTGTATGTAGGTGTTGTAATAAGATAATACAAATAAAATGGCCATACAACATCTCAACTCGTCTCAGAACAACTAGCACCACGACCAAAATTGTCTACATCCATTCATGTGAATTTAAACTTATTTTTTTTCACAATGACAGTCTACCACGTCTCAAACGACTATCACCACGTCTAAAACAACTAGCACCATGTCAAAAAACGTCTACATCCGGACATGTGAATTTAAACTGATTTTTTCACAAAACATCTCACCTCGTCTCAGAACAACTAGAACCACTTCCTAAAACGTATGAGGTGGACCGAAATGTTCATAATCTCTTATCTAAGGATTTTGATAAGATAAAACAAATAAAACGGTTATACAATTCTTATAAATGATCATGATCTCATATCCAAGACTTGTAATGAGATAAAACAAATAAAATGACCATTCAACCCTTATAAATGTTCATCATCTCTGATCTAAGAGTTTTGTGAAGATAAAACAATTAAAATGACCATATAACTCTTAGAAATGTTCATGATCTTGTAAGGAGGTTGTGTAATAAGATAAAACAAATAAAATGGCCATACAACATATCAAATCGTCTCAGAACAACTAGCACCACGGCCAAAAATGTCTACATTAATTCATGTGAATTTAAACTATTTTTTTTCACAAACACAGTCTACCACATCTCAGAACACCTAGAACCACGTCTTTAACAACTAGAATCACGTCCAAAAATGTCTACATCCAAACATGTGAATTTAAACTGATTTTTCACAATAACATCTCACCTCGTCTCAGAGCAACTAGCACCACGTCCAAAAATGTCAACATCCATGCATGTGAATTTAAACTGATTTATTTTACAAAGACAGTCTACCACGTCGAAGAACAACTAGCACCACGTCTAAAACAACAAGAACCACGTCCAAAAATGTCTACATTCATGTATGTGAATTTAAACTGATTTTTTTTTTCACAAAGATAGTCTACCACATCTATGAACAACTAGCACCACGTCTAAAACAACAAGAACCACGTCCAAAAATGTATACATCCAGACATGCGAATTTAAACTGATTTTTTCACAAAACATCTCACCTCATCTCAGAACAACTAGAACCACGTCCTAAAACGTATGAGGTGGACCGAAATGTTCATAATCTCTTATCTAAGGATTTTGATAAGATAAAACAAATAAAACGGTTATACAATTCTTATAAATGATCATGATCTCATATCTAAGACTTGTAATGAGATAAAACAAATAAAATGACCATTCAACTCTTATAAATGTTCATCATCTCTGATCTAAGAGTTTTGTGAAGATAAAACAATTAAAATGACCATATAACTCTTAGAAATGTTCATGATCTTGTAAGTAGGTGTTGTAATAAGATAAAACAAATAAAATGGCGATACAACATATCAAATCGTCTCAGAACAACTAGCACCACGGCCAAAAATGTCTACATTAATTCATGTGAATTTAAACTTTTTTTTTTTCACAAAGACAGTCTACCACGTCTTTAACAACTAGAATCACGTCCAAAAACGTCTACATCCAAACATGTGAATTTAAACTGATTTTTCACAATAACATCTCACCTCGTCTCAGAGCAACTAGCACCACGTCCAAAAATGTCAACATCCATGCATGTGAATTTAAACTGATTTATTTTATAAATACAGTTTACCACGTCGAAGAACAACTAGCACCACGTCTAAAACAACAAGAACCACGTCCAAAAATGTCTACATTCATGCATGTGAATTTAAACTGATTTTTTTTTCACAAAGATAGTCTACCACATCTACGAACAACTAGCACCACGTCTAAAACAACAAGAACCACGTCCAAAAATGTATACATCCAGACATGCGAATTTAAACTGATTTTTTCACAAAACATCTCATCTCGTCTCAGAAAAACTAGCAACACGTCCAAAAATGTCTACATACATGCATGTGAATTTAAAATAATTTTTTTTTCACAAAGACAGTCTACCACGGTTCAGAACAACTAGAACCACATCTTTAACAACAAGAACCACGTCCAAAATGTCTACATCCCGATAAAACATTCGGATTAGGGAAATCCAAAATACATCTGAAATCCAAATTTAATAAAAAATTTTGGATTTAGAAGATGAGAATTTAAACTTATTTTTTCATAAAACATCTCACCTCGTCTCGGAAAAACTTGCACCACGTCCAAAAACGTCTACATACATGCATGTGAATTTAAACTGATTTTTTTCCACAAACACAGTCTACCACGTCTCAAACAACTAGAACGACATCTCAAACAACTAGCACCACGTCCAAAAACGTCTACATCCAGACATGTGAATTTAAACTGATTTTTTACAAAACAACTCACATCGTCTCAGAAAAACTAGCACCAAGGCCAAAAACGTCTACATACATGCATGTGAATTTAAACTGATTTTTTTCCACAAAGATAGTCTACCACATCTCAAACAACTAGAACCACGTCTCAAACAACAAGCACCATGTCCAAAAACGTCTACATCCATGTCAATTTAAACTGATTTTTTCACAAAACATCTCACCTCGTCTCAGAACAACTAACACCGCGTCTACATACATGCATGTGAATTTAAAATGATTTTTTTTCACAAAGAAAGTCTACCACGTCTCAGAACAACTAGAACCACATCTTTAACAACTAGAACCACGTTCAAAAATGTCTGCATCCAGATAAAATGTTCGGATTAGGGAAATCCAAAATACATTATAAGAAAGAATAGATAGTACAATAATCCAATCCATAACACTTATACCAATATACTAACCATAATGTATTCATAAAACTTCTATCCAATATACAAATACAATATGACCATAATACAATTCCCAAATTTAATCCATCGAACATCAAATAAAATCCTTCCAATTACATATACCTTTACATCAATACCTAACCAAATCACCAATGCAACTACACATAATCAATTATACCTATAAGCACTTGTAAACAATTGTACCAATTACATACATATGAACATCATATCATTCCATCGGGGTCATATAGTCTACCAAGCTTTGTACGATCTCATCTGGGATGAGAGATGGGACACCTTGTAGCTCTATGGGCCGTACTTTCACACCTTGTGCATTCATGATCTCTGAACTAAGAGTTTTGTGAAGATAAAACAATTAAAATGACCATATAACTTTTAGAAATGTTCATGATCTTGTAAGTAGGTGTTGTAATAAGATAATACAAATAAAATGGCCATACAACATCTCAACTCGTCTCAGAACAACTAGCACCACGAAAAAAAATGTCTACATCCATTCATGTGAAATTAAACAAATTTTTTTTCACAATGACAGTCTACCACGTCTCAAACGACTATCACCACGTCTAAAACAACTAGCACCATGTCCAAAAATGTCTACATCCAGACATGTGAATTTAAACTGATTTTTTCACAAAACATCTCACCTCATCTCAGAACAACTAGAACCACGTCCTAAAACGTATGAGGTGGACCGAAATTTTCATAATCTCTTATCTAAGGATTTTGATAAGATAAGACAAATAAAACGGTTATACAATTCTTATAAATGATCATGATCTCATATCTAAACTTGTAATGAGATAAAACAAAAAAAAATGACCATTCAACTCTTATAAATGTTCATCATCTCTGATCTAAGAGTTTTGTGAAGATAAAACAATTAAAATGACCATATAACTCTTAGAAATGTTCATGATCTTGTAAGTAGGTGTTGTAATAAGATAAAACAAATAAAATGGCCATACAACATATCAAATCGTCTCAGAACAACTAGTACCACGGCCAAAAATGTCTACATCCATTCATGTGAATTTAAACTGTTTTTTTTTCAACAAACACAGTCTACCACGTCTTAGAACAACTAGAATCACGTCCAAAAACGTCTACATCCAAACATGTGAATTTAAACTGATTTTCCACAATAACATCTCACCTCGTCTCAGAACAACTAGCACCACGTCCAAAAATGTCAACATCCATGCATGTAAATTTAAACTGATTTTTTTTACAAGGACAGTCTACCAAGTTGAAGAACAACTAGCACCACGTCTAAAACAACTAGAACCACGTCCAAAAATGTCTACATACATGCATGTGAATTTAAACTGATTTTTATTTTTTCACAAAGATAGTCTACCACGTCTACGAACAACTAGCACTACGTCTAAAACAACAAGAACCACGTCCAAAAAGTATACATCTAGACATGCGAATTTAAACTGATTTTTTCACAAAACATCTCATATCGTCTCAGAAAAACTAGCAACACGTCCAAAAATATCTACATACATGCATGTGAATTTAAAATAATTTTTTTTTTCACAAAGGCAGTCTACCACGGCTCAGAACAACTAGAACCACATCTTTAACAACAAGAACCACGTCCAAAAACGTCTACATCCCGATAAAATGTTCGGATTAGGGAAATCCGAAATACATCTGAAATCCGAATTTAATAAAAAATTTTGGATTTAGAAGATGAGAATTTAAACTTATTTTTTCATAAAACATCTCACCTCGTCTCAGAAAAACTTGCTCCACGTCCAAAAACGTCTACATACATGCATGTGAATTTAAATTAATTTTTTTCCACAAAGACAGTCTACAACGTCTCAAACAACTAGAACCACATCTCAAACAAGTAGCACCATGTCCAAAAACGTCTTCATCCAGACATGTGAATTTAAACTGATTTTTTACAAAACAACTCACCTCGTCTCAGAAAAACTAGCACCAAGGCCAAAAACGTCTACATACATGCATGTGAATTTAAACTGATTTTTTTCCACAAAGATAGTCAACCACATCTCAAACAACTAGAACCACGTACCACATGTCAAACAACTAGAACCACGTCTCAAATAACAAGCACCACGTCCCAAAACGTCTACATCCAGACATGTCAATTTAAACTGATTTTTTCACAAAACGTCTCACCTCGTTTCAGAACAATTAACACCACGTCTACATACATGCATGTGAATTTAAAATTATTTTTTTCACAAAGACAGTCCACCACGTCTCTGAACAACTAGAACCACATCTTTAACAACTAGAACCACGTTCAAAAATGTCTGCATCCAGATAAAATGTTCTGATTAGAGAAATCCAAAATACATTGAATTCGGATTTCTAAAATCCGAATTTTATTAAAAATCCGGATCTTCTAAATCCGAAATAAATTAAATTCAAATTTAGAAGATCCGAATTTAATTTATTTCGGATTTAGAATATCCGAATTTAATTGAAAATTGAAAATTGCAAGAAAGAATAGATAGTACAATAATCCAATCCATAACACTTATACCAATATACTAACCATAATGTATTCATAAAACTTCTATCCAATATACAAATACAATATGACCATAATACAATTCCTAAATTTAATCCATTGAACATCAAATAAAATGCTTCCAATTACATATACCTTTACATCAATACCTAACCAAATCACCAATGCAACTACACATAATCAATTATACCTATAAGCACTTGTAAACAATTGTACCAATTACATACATATGAACATCATATCATTCCATCGGGGTCAGATAGTCTACCAAGCCTTGTACGATCTCATCTGGGATGAGAGACGGGACACCTTGTAGCTCTATGGGCCGTACTTTCACACCTTGTGCATTCATGATCTCTGAACTAAGAGTTTTGTGGAGATAAAACAATTAAAATGACCATATAACTCTTAGAAATGTTCATGATCTTGTAAGTAGGTGTTGTAATAAGATAAAACAAATAAAATGGCCATACAACATATCAAATCGTCTCAGAACAACTAGCACCACGGCCAAAAATGTCTACATTAAGTCATGTGAATTTAAACTGTTTTTTTTTCACAAACACAGTCTACCACGTCTCAGAACAACTAGAACCACGTCTTTAACAACTAGAATCACGTCCAAAAATGTTTACATCCAAACATGTGAATTTAAACTGATTTTTCACAATAACATCTCACATCGTCTCAGAGCAACTAGCACCAAGTCCAAAAATGTCAACATCCATGCATGTGAATTTAAACTGATTTATTTTACAAAAACAGTCTACCACGTCGAAGAACAACTAGCACCACGTCTAAAACAACAAGAACCACGTCCAAAAATGTCTACATTCATGCATGTGAATTTAAACTGATTTTTTTTTCACAAAGATAGTCTACCACATCTACGAACAACTAGCACCACGTCTAAAACAACAAGAACCACGTCCAAAAATGTATACATCCAGACATGCGAATTTAAACTGATTTTTTCACAAAACATCTCACCTCGTCTCAGAACAACTAGAACCACGTCCTAAAACGTATGAGGTGGACCGAAATGTTCATAATCTCTTATCTAAGGATTTTGATAAGATAAAACAAATAAAACGGTTATACAATTCTTATAAATGATCATGATCTCATATCTAAGACTTGTAATGAGATAAAACAAATAAAATGACCATTCAACTCTTATAAATGCTCATCATCTCTAATCTAAGAGTTTTGTGAAGATAAAACAATTAAAATGACCATATAACTCTTAGAAATGTTCATGATCTTGTAAGTAGGTGTTGTAATAAGATAAAACAAATAAAATGGCGATACAACATATCAAATCGTTTCAGAACAACTAGCACCACGGCCAAAAATGTCTACATTAATTCATGTGAATTTAAACTGTTTTTTTCACAATGACAGTCTACCACGTCTTTAACAACTAGAATCACGTCCAAAAACGTCTACCTCCAAACATGTGAATTTAAACTGATTTTTCACAATAACATCTCACCTCGTCTCAGAGCAACTAGCACCACGTCCAAAAATGTCAACATCCAAGCATGTGAATTTAAACTGATTTATTTTACAAATACAGTTTATCACGTCGAAGAACAACTAGCACCACGTCTAAAACAACAAGAACCACGTCCAAAAATGTCTACATTCATGCATGTGAATTTAACCTGATTTTTTTTCACAAAGATAGTCTACCACATCTACGAACAACTAGCACCACGTCTAAAACAACAAGAACCACGTCCAAAAATGTATACATCCAGACATGCGAATTTAAACTGATTTTTTCACAAAACATCTCACCTCGTCTCAGAACAACTAGAACCACGTCCTAAAACGTATGAGGTGGACCGAAATGTTCATAATCTCTTATCTAAGGATTTTGATAAGATAAAACAAATAAAACGGTTATACAATTCTTATAAATGATCATGATCTCATATCTAAGACTTGTAATGAGATAAAACAAATAAAATAACCATTCAACTCTTATAAATGCTCATCATCTCTAATCTAAGAGTTTTGTGAAGATAAAACAATTAAAATGACCATATAACTCTTAGAAATGTTCATGATCTTGTAAGTAGGTGTTGTAATAAGATAAAACATATCAAATCGTCTCAGAACAACTAGCACCACGGCCAAAAATGTCTACATTAATTCATGTGAATTTAAACTTTTTTTTTTCACAATGACAGTCTACCACGTCTTTAACAACTAGAATCACGTCCAAAAACGTCTACCTCCAAACATGTGAATTTAAACTGATTTTTCACAATAACATCTCACCTCGTCTCAGAGCAACTAGCACCACGTCCAAAAATGTCAACATCCATGCATGTGAATTTAAACTGATTTATTTTACAAATACAGTTTACCACGTCGAAGAACAACTAGCACCACGTCTAAAACAATAAGAACCACGTCCAAAAATGTCTACATTCATGCATGTGAATTTAACCTGATTTTTTTTTTCACAAAGATAGTCTACCACATCTACAAACAACTAGCACCACGTCTCAAACAACAAGAACCACGTCCAAAAATGTATACATCTAGACATGCGAATTTAAACTGATTTTTTCAGAAAACATCTCATCTCGTCTCAGAAAAACAAGCAACACATCCAAAAACGTCTACATACATGCATGTGAATTTAAAATAATTTTTTTTCACAAAGACAGTCTACCACGGCTCAGAACAACTAGAACCACATCTTTAACAACAAGAACCACGTCCAAAATGTCTACATCCCGATAAAACATTCGGATTAGGGAAATCCAAAATACATCTGAAATCCGAATTTAATAAAAAATTTTGGATTTAGAAGATGAGAATTTAAACTTATTTTTTCATAAAACATCTCACCTCGTCTCAGAAAAACTTGCACCACGTCCAAAAACGTCTACATACATGCATGTGAATTTAAACTGATTTTTTTCCACAAACACAGTCTACCACGTCTCAAACAACTAGAACGACATCTCAAACAACTAGCACCACGTCCAAAAACGTCTACATCCAGACATGTGAATTTAAACTGATTTTTTACAAAACAACTCACCTCGTCTCAGAAAAACTAGCACCAAGGCCAAAAACGTCTACATACATGCATGTGAATTTAAACTGATTTTTTTCCACAAAGATAGTCTACCACATCTCAAACAACTAGAACCACGTACCACGTGTCAAACAACTAGAACCACGTCTCAAATAACAAGCACCACGTCCCAAAACGTCTACATCCAGACATGTCAATTTAAACTGATTTTTTCACAAAACATCTCACCTCGTTTCAGAACAATTAACACCACGTCTACATACATGCATGTGAATTTAAAATTATTTTTTTCACAAAGACAGTCTACCACGTCTCAGAACAACTAGAACCACATCTTTAACAACTAGAACCACGTTCAAAAATGTCTGCATCCAGATAAAATGTTCGGATTAGAGAAATCCAAAATACATTGAATTCGGATTTCTAAAATCCGAATTTTATTAAAAATCTGGATCTTCTAAATCCGAAATAAATTAAATTCGAATTTAGAAGATCCGAATTTAATTTATTTATGATTTAGAAGATCCGAATTTAATTGAAAACGGAAAATTATAAGAAATAATAGATAGTAGAATAATTCAATCCATAGCACTTATACCAATATACTAACCATAATGTATTGATAAACTTCTATCCAATATACAAATACAATATGACCATAATACAATTCCCAAATTTAATCCATCGAACATCAAATAAAATCCTTCCAATTACATATACCTTTACATCAATACCTAACCAAATCACCAATGCAACTACACATAATCAATTATACCTATAAGCACTTGTAAACAATTGTACCAATTACATACATATGAACATCATATCATTCCATCGGGGTCATATAGCCTACCAAGCTTTGTACGATCTCATCTGGGATGAGAGACGGGACACCTTGTAGCTCTATGGGCCGTACTTTCACACCTTGAGCATTCATGATCTCTGAACTAAGAGTTTTGTGGAGATAAAACAATTAAAATGACCATATAACTATTAAAAATGTTCATGATCTTGTAAGTAGGTGTTATAATAAGATAATACAAATAAAATGGCCATACAACATCTCAACTTGTCTTAGAACAACTAGCACCATGACCAAAAACGTCTACATCCATTCATGTGAATTTAAACTGATTTTTTTTCACAATGATAGTCTACCACGTCTAAAACAACTAGCACTATGTCCAAAAACGTCTACATCCAGACATGTGAATTTAAACTGATTTTTTCACAATACATCTCACCTCGTCTTAGAACAACTAGAACCACGTCCTAAAACATATGAGGTGGACCAAAATGTTCATAATCTCTTATCTAAGGGTTTGATAAGATAAAACAAATAAAACGGTTATACAATTCTTATAAATGATCATGAGCTAATATGGAAGACTTGTAATGAGATAAAACAAATAAAATGACCACTCAACTCTTATAAATGTTCATGATCTCTGATTTAAGAGTTTTGTGAAGATAAAACAATTAAAATGACCATATAACTCTTAGAAATGTTCATGATCTTGTAAGTAGGTATTGTAAAAAGATAAAACAAATAAAATGGCCATACAACATATCAAATCGTCTTAGAACAACTAGCACCACGGGCCAAAAATGTCTACATCCATTCATGTGAATTTAAACTTTTTTTTTTCCACAAAGACGGTCTACAACGTCTCAGAACAACTTGCACCACGTCTCAAAACACTAGAACCACGTTCAAAAACTTCTACTGTTAGTTTTGAATACAGAAAAGCTCTGGCTTGTATCAAAATCTAATATCCACAGTTGACATATCATTTTGTTTGGGTATTAGTTTGTTCCTTTATATCATAGAACGAGATAACGGGGTGTGAAAAGACATAGTTGATACCGTTATTGGTTAAAGTATTGAGATATTAAAAGTATGCTCGTAACCGAGATAGTCTAAACATACTATCGGTATAGGTTATCGTGTGGTTTGGAAATTAGTTTATCTAAACTAGTTTAAATCACACTGATATGCCCGGGGCATATTGAGCATGACCAGTTTGGATAGAATTGACTTATACTGATCGGCGTAGTCAATTCGGTCGTAGTATTCTGTCTCTCAATCCCGAGATTGGGATGGGCGTGAGAGTTGGATATCGTATGCTTTGATTTGCCAAAGAGTGCGGTCAATTGAGGCCTATACCTCGGTAGGTTGGGTATGCGGTGTTTAGCTTCTTACGTGCCCTTGCTAGTCGGAGGAATCCACGTACCGGTTCGCCGGGTTGATGGTGCTGCCGAGATGAGCTTGTAAAGTCTATTATACTAAACTCGGCCGGTGAACTTTATGTTCGGTATAATAAAAGGACGAGTGGTACTAATCTCGGATATCAAGAAGTTGGTATATTAATTAGTCAGTAAATTGATAAACCGACGAGCACTAGATCTTTAATGTGGAGAGATAGAATAAAATATAATTGCGCGATGTAAAGTCATTTTCGAGCGGTAGTTCCATAATTGGTCCGTTAGTGGTACGACTAATTATGCATTTGAATAATCGACAAGGTGAATTAATTAATCCTAAAGGTTTAATTAATATTTAATCAACAAAGTGAATTAAGAAATTAATTCTATTTGAATTAATTAATTCTACGGGTTTGATTAAATTAAATTAACAAAGTGGGTTAAATAAATTAATTTAAATGGGTCGATTGGAGTTGATTAGTTGGGAAGACTTAGCGGTCAACGAAAGTCAAATTAAAAGGCCTAACTCGAGAGCCCATTAGGTCTCCTTAGAAGCTCCATATAAATATCTTTGTTAGGCAATTCAAGACATTAAGGAAACTTGAAGGCCAAGAAAAGCCTAGTGAGAGAAAGTCTAGTCTAGAGAGAGAACGTTGTCTTCCTCGTCAAGTTTTCTCTCGAAGTCAACTAGGATAGCTTTCTCTTCTTCGGGAAACTCAAGCCCATAGATTAATTCGAGCAGCCCATGGATTTTATTGATTGATCGCCAGGTCTTTTCTTCAGTTCGAGGAGTGGCGGCTCATCTTCTTCAAGACCGGCGTGACCGTTCGTCTTCCTCAAGTCCGGCGCGGTTGTTCGACTGCTCCAGTCCAGTGCTGCTGCCGTGAAATCCTGCTGTCGCCAGTTTATTCACGCGGCTGCTGATCATTTCGCCCAGCGCCTGAAATTTCAGTTTGTCTGCTATGCCGATCCGCAGGTTCGGCTGCTTAGCTTTGAGCCCGAGTACAAATCGCGATCAGATGATCTGAATTTCGAGATCTGGGTTTTGGTTCATAGGATCGGTGGCTGGGTTTTTAGCGACTTGCGCAGGAAGTTATTGGGCAGCTCTAATTATTGGGCAGATTTGTTTTTTCCCGAAGTGGGTTTCCTTAGGATTTCTTATTTTGCCGTGGGTAACTCCGTAGATAATAGCCCACACTATTTCGGAGTTGGATCGGAGTCATTCTTTGGATTTCTTGTGGTAATCGCATCAAAAGATTGGATTTTTCTTTAGGCAAGGGACTTCGCTACAAAAGGTAGAATCTTTAATATTCCGCTTTAATTAAAGATTTAATTTTTTGCGTCCCGATTAATAAATTAAATAAGTATAAGCCAAGATCCGTTCATGGGTAAACTATTTGAGCCTGAGCTTGGTCGAAAGCTTCCGATTCTGGAATGCATTGCACGAAAGTGAGGTTTTCGATTTAGCCCGGGCTTGTTCAGTTTTCCTTCATCTACATCCATACATGTGAATTTAAACTGATTTTTTCACAAAACATCTCACATAATCTCGGAACAATTAGAACCACGTCCAAAAACGTCTACATACATGCATGTGAATGTAAACCGATTTTTTTTACAAAGATAGTCTACCACGTCTCAGAACCACTAGAATCACGTCTTAAAAAACTATCACCACGTCCAAAAACGTCTACATCCAGACATGTGAATTTTAACTGATTTTTTCACAAAACATCTCAACTCGTCTCAGAAAAACTAGCACCACGTATAAAAATGTCTACATCAATGCAAGTGAATTTAAACTGATTTTTTTTTTCATAATGACCGTCTACCACGTCTCAAACAACTAGCACCACGCCTCAAACAACTAGAACCACATCCAAAAACGTCTACATCCAAACATGTGAATTTAAACTGGTTTTTTCACAAAACATCTCACCTCGTCTAAGAACACCTAGCACCACGTCCAAAAACGTCTACGTCTATGCATGTGAATTTAAAATGATTTTTTTCACAAAGACAGTCTACCACGTCTTAAAAAACTAGAACCACGTCCATGAACGTCTACTTCCAGATATGTGAATTTAAACTGATTTTTTCACAATAACATATCACATCGTCTCAGAACAACTAGAACCACGTAAAAAAAGTCTACATACATGCATGTGAATTTAAACTAATTTTTTTTCACAAATACAGTCTACCACGTCTCAGAACAACTAGCACCACGTCTCAAACAACTAGCACAATGTCCAAAAATGTCTACATCTAGACATGTGAATTTAAATTGATTTTTTATCAATAACATCTCACCTCGTCTCAGAAAAATAGCACCACGTCCAAATTCACTTGAATGGATGTAGTCGTTGCTGGACGTGATGCTAGTTGTTTGAGACGTAGTTCTAGTTGTTTGGGATGTGGTGGACTGTCTTTATGAAAAAATCAATTTAAATTCACACACATGAATGTAGACGTTTATGGATGTGGTGCTAGTTATCTGGGACGTGATGGACTGTCTTGGTGAAAAAATCAGTTTAAATTCATACAGATAAATGTAAATATTTCTGGACATGGTACTTGTTGTTTTTGACGCAGTGCTAGTTGTCTGAGATGTGGTGGACTGTCTTGAAGAAGTATTTCGAGAAGAATAAATTCGGATTTTTCAAATCCAAATCTATGCTTCCGTTTTTTTTTTTACCTTTTACAACTGATTCAGATTTGTAAAATCTTAAACTCTTAATTAATTAGTGTTTCAGATTTTACAAATCCGAGAGGCCCCTTTCAGACCACACCCCAATTTTTTCAATTTCTTTCAGTCCACATCCAAAATTTCTCGGCCCCTTTTGGTCCCGGCCCCCAATTATTTATGCTCTTTTAACTTATATTATTATTGTGTTTTAAAATGGTATTAGTTGATGACTTGGTGGAGGAATGATGAATGCCACTCATGAATTTTTCTTTTTTCAAATTGCATCATTCTCCTGGGCCCTTTTCGGGTTTCAACTCCATTTTCCCACTTCGAAAGGCCATCCCTTTTCCAGAATCCGATACTGTAAAGGCCATTTTCATTATCATTCCACGAGTTTCTTCTTTTGTTTTTTTATTTGGCGCATTATATCTATTTTATCTCTAATTTGATCAAACTATTAATATTATTTTGAAACTTTTAAAATTATATTTATTTTTAAAGTCAAATATTAAAAAATATCTAAAAATAAAAAATTTGGCATTTTTTGGTCAAAATTGAATTCAAGTGAGGGTGAATATGAACTTTTCTAATGAACTTTTGACTCAATAAAAATGTTTATGACTGTAGTTTTACTTTTTTTTCCGTGTCAACTAGGAGTTGATTGTTATGAATTTAGATAGTAAAATGTGATAAATGTAATTTAAGAATCTCGAAGAGTACTAGTAGTTTGACCAAACTATAGGGGAGATAAATGTAATTTACTTATTTTTTCTTTTATGGGCAAATGACCTCCATCATTATTGTATTGAATAATTTGTATATATTTCTAGTCTCATAAATTACTACTAATTTAAATTAACTATTTTGAATTAGTAATGACTAATTTTGAAAGTTAGTAGATCAGTTAATAAGGGTAGAATATTACACATAGCTTAATTTTTTTTTTCTTTATACTGTCTATATTATTAAAGGGTGGGACAAAATTATTATTTGTTTTCTTATTGAACAGTTTGAGAGCTAATTTCCTTATATTTTTTAGAGTTAATAAAAGGTATCTAATTCTATTGCTCTTCTTGATCTTATTCGTTAAACTTCGAACAGAATTTTTAAAATAAGACAGATTTTGAATCAAATACAGATCTAATTTTTAATTTTTCATATTTAGTTTAATCTGATTTGTTACACAATAATTGATGACAAACAAAAATCATGTTTTTATTTAAACGTTTGGATTAGAGTTTTCATTCGAATCTAACGAAACTCTTACAACCACTAAATTTGGGAAGAGCCAAACCTTGAGTATTTATTTAGAAATAAATCACTAAATTTATATTATTAAAAGAATAATCATTATTCTGATTCACCTTTCTTTGGTGAAAACAATGCAGTTTGTTACATCCCACAGTTAAGAAGCAGTCTAATCATGGGAGAATTGGCCAAATGTACAATCAAGTACATGACTAACATTTACATTTGTCATCCACAGCCACAAACCCTTCTAAGTTTTGTCATATCTGCGTTCTTGTGATCTAAAATCATGATCAGAAATAAGTGCCCAATCAATTTATTCTGTAGAATGTGGAATAATATGGTCAGGGCTGGATTCTATCGTTTGCTTTTTCGGTACCTGTTTGTTAACATTTTTTTTAAAAGAATAAATAATAATCGGGTTGCATTGTTGTAGGGAGTTTCAGTTTTCTAAGGTACAATTGCAGATTGATAAATACATATGTGACCTTGATGCTTCAATATAGAACTAAATTCCTTTGAAAGGAGTATAGTATTAATTTTAATATGACAAAGTCACATTAAACAATTATGCCCATAAGGATTTGAATATCGTAACAACCACTAAAGAAAGCACATAAAACATATCTTGAACGGAATTCTTCATTATACAATAAGATCACTAGAAATCCCAACAGTTTCTATAAACCATTTTCTCTCCTTTGACCCTCTTGAGAGTATACAGCCAGATGGAAAGCCAACTTTATTCTACTGACACAATATAATTTATTGTTGTGTCGGTAGGGCAGGGACATTACTAGTTTATATACCCATAACCCTTTAATCTAGTACGTCTATCGAATACTAGTTTAATAGACCATATTTAATCTAATTATTAAACTGATTAGAAAATCCAAACCAACTGCAAATGGGTTTTATTAAAAATACGAGTCGTAATATCCAGGCCACATTGTTACATTCTCTCACTTGACTGGATGTTCTACAGTTCTATTTTACAGTTTAATATAAGGCTAGCAAAATTAAATCTATCAACCATTAACATCATAAACACCTTAACATAACAAACCATACAACATGATTTATGGTGGCCATATATAGTATAGTCATTTACGCCCTTCCATACACCACACATTAAGGGTCTATCATTTCAGGTTCATAAATTGTATATAAACAATATATAGCCCACACATACTGTTATGAAAAGTCAAATGAATTTCTTATTCAAACAATCATGCATGCATAAGGATAGAGAATAAAAAATAGAAACTCAGAAACAATTTATTATTGAGCTCAAGAGTGTTAGAACATCATCATTAATACATCAATCATCAATACAACCAAGACCCATCTTAAGCACATGTTCTTTAAAAGCCTTTGGTTATAATCCTTTAGTTAACGGATCTGCTATCATAAGACCTGTGCTAATATGTTCTAAACACACTATTTGTTTCTGAATCTCCTCTTTAACGATAAGGAACATTAAATCCATGTGTTTTGCACCTTTGGAAGACTTATCATTCCTAGTGAAGAATACTACTGCAGTATTATAACAATAAATTTTCAGCGGCTTGCTTATAGTGTCGACAACTTCAAGCCCTGAAATAAAGTTCCAAAGCCATAATGCATGAATTATAGCCTCATAAAAAGCCACAAATTCTTCTTCCATGGTAGATGCAGCAATGACAGACTGTTTGGCACTTTTCCAAGAGATTGCTCCTTCAGCTAAGAAGAACAAATATCCAAACGTCGATTTTCCACTACCAGTACAACCATGAAAGCCTGAATCTGAATATCCAATCGCTTCTTAATGATTGGACCTCTTATAAGTGAGCATGTAATCCGTTTTTCCTTGAAGGTATCTCATCACTTTCTTTGCGGCTTTCTAATGATCGATACCCGGTTTACTTAGAAATCTTCCCAGCATTCCTAATGCAAAACAAATATCGGGTCTGGTTCAGGTTTGTAAGTACATCAGACTTGAAAGATTATCTGTCCAGGCCTAGCCAGAAACTCGCTGTCGTGCTATGCATTCCTGAATCGGAATCTCTGGCCAGGTCTAGATGCTAGTGCAATTGCTATTCCAACCCTTTTGAAATACCATTGCGCAGGATCTGGGTTTGCACTTATTTGATTTACCACGCAACAAAAATTTCTAATTAAAAGTGGAACTTTAGAAAATACCTTTGAAGCGTGCACTCAGGTGATTCTCTTGAATGCCTCAAGACTTTAATTTCACATTGTGTGGGCAATGATCTAGAAACCAATTTGATCAGCTAATCACCACAATTCACCTGCCTGAAAATTTCAGCACCGCTGCACCTGGCACGTACAATAAACGCACTGCCCAGAGAGAGAGAAAACTACACACACAGCTGGTTTGAACAGACCAAAATTTTTGCCAAAACAGAAGAAAAACCATCCACAATTTTCTTCTTAAAATCCAACTTTAAGGGAGAAATTTTATTTCTCTCTCTAAGATTTTATCTCTCTAGTTTTCTTGTCTTGAAAACTTATGAATTGTGTGTCTTGAATAGCTAATCTCTTGTCTGTATATAGAATTACAAGAGAGACCCCAAGTTGGTTTAGGATTGGTCTTCCTACGGTGTTTCTGTTTCTTTCAATCCTTTTCCTGGACTGATACACATCCAACTGATACAGGGATTCACTTATCCCAATCCAGTTCTTGATATGATTCACAACCAACTGATACAGGGATTCACTTATCCCAAACCAGTTCTTTGTATGATTCACAACCAACTGATACAGGGATTCACTTATCCCAAACCAGTTCCTGGTATGATTCACAACCAACTGACACGAGGATTAATTAATTACTTAATTAATTAAATATTACTTTGTCAACAACCCAATACATAATTAATCGTACCTCTAACGGATTAATTATGGCACTACCATCCTACACCAGAATTGCTTCCGGAACAACTTAATTAATTTATATTCATAATCTCCCCACATCAAAGATATAGTGCTCGTTAATTTATTAATTTACTGATAAATTAATTTATTAACTTCTTTAACTCCAAGACTAGTACCACTAGATCTTTTTACTATACCAGACACAAGTCCACCAGCTGGGTTTAGTATAATAAACATAACGAGCTCATCTCGGGAGCACCATCACCCCGGCCGCACCGGTACATGGTTTCCTTTCGACAAGCAGCAGTACACCAAGAAACTAAACACGCGTACCCAACCTACCGAGATTTTTGGCCACAATAGACCTCACCCATTGACAGATCAAAGTACACTATGTCTAATCCTCATGCACGCTCGAGTCTAAGGATTAAGAGATAGAATACGAAGAACGATTTTTATATTAAATCAGTACAAGACAAATCATTCCTAATGGTCAAGTTCAATATGCCCCGGGCATATCTATATGATTCAATTAGTTTAGACAAACCAATTATCCAAATCACATAATAACCTAAACTGACAGTTTGTCCAAAGCTATCTCAGTTAAGAACCTTATTTATATATTATGTCTTTCAACCAATGATGAGATCTACTGTGTCACACAAGACACCTCATCATCTACTTACATAATATAAATGGACATATCATGCACAACAAGATATAACCAAAACATAAATCGATATATTACTGGAAAAATGTACAATACAAGCATAGCTTATGTATTCAACTCCAACAATCTCCCACTAATACTTAAGTTGTGCTTTAAGTATACAACTACATACAACTCCTATACACTCTGCTACTATATATCTAGAAAAACTGTCATGGCTCTCCTAAGTATCTGATTCCCATGCCCTCCACGTGAGCCTCAAAGGCTTTCGAAGTCAAAGTCTTCTTGAACGGATCTGTAAGGTTATCCTCTGATGCTATCTTTGCCACGACCATGTCTTCCTGTTGGAGTAGAATACATAAGCTATGCTTGTATTGTACAGTTTTCCAGATTAATATATCGATTCGTGTTTCAGTCATATCTAGTTGTGCATTAATTATCTATTTATATTATGTAAGTAGATGACGAGGTGTCTGGTGCGACACAGTAGATCTCATCATCGGTTGAAAGACATAATATATAAATGAAGTTCGTAACCGAGATAGTTTTGGACAAACTGTTGGTTTAGGTTATTATGTGATTCAGATAATTGGTTTGTCTAAACTAATTGAATCATATAGATATGCCCGGGGCATATTGAACTTGACCTTTAGGAATGATTTGTCTTGTACTGATTTAATAGACAAATCAATCCTTGTATTCTATCTCTAAATACATATACTCGAGCCGGCATGAGAATTAGACATAGTGTACTTTGATCTGCCAATGGGTGAGGTCAAATGTGGCCAATAGTCTCAGTGGGTTGGGTACGCGTGTTTAGTTACTTGGTGTGCTACTGCTAGTCGAAAGGAAACCATGTTCCGGTGAATCTGGGGTGATGGTGCTCCCGAGATGAGCTCAAAATGTTTATTATACTAAAGCCAACCGGTGGACTTATGTCTTGTATAATAAAAAGGTCGAGTGGTACTAGTCTCAGAATTAAAGATGTTAATTAATTAATTTATCAGTAAATTAATTTTAATTAACGAGCACTATATCTTTGATGTGGTGAGATTAAAGAATATAATTTAATTAAATTGTTTCGGAAGCAATTCTTGTTTAGGATGGTAGTACCAAAATTAATCCGTTAGTGGTACGATTAATTTTGTAATGGGTTAATTGAATAGGTAGATTTAATTAATTAATTGGTTAATTATTCCAAAGGGTTAATTCAGTAATTAACAAAGTGGAATTATTTAATTAATTCCTATGGGTTAATTAAGTAATTAACAAAGTGGAATTATTTAATTAATTAATTAAGTCTTAAGTTTCAATTGGAATTAAGAAATTCTAGATATTAGGAATCTAGTAGGATTTGGTTTATCCTATCAGATTGGTTGCGTAATTAGATTTAGAAACTAATTCATTACCTAAACCCATTAGGAAGACCAATCCTAAACCAACTTGGGGTCTGTCTTGTAACTCTATAAATACACAAGGGATTAGCTATTAAAGATACACAATTCAATAGATTCATAATTCAAGAATCTAGAGAGAGAAAATGTTTCTCTCCAAGTCGAATTTACAAGAAAGTGTGCGGCTGATTTTTGGGTTTCTAGTGGCTGAAATTTTGGCCTTGGTTTATACCAGCTACGCGTAGCTTTCTCTCTCTGCGGGCGGTGCGTTTATAGTACGTGTCAGGTGCTGCAGCGCTAGAGTTTTCTAGCAGGTGGATTGTGGTGAGTAGCTGATCAATTGACTTCTAGTTCGTTGCCCACACAACATGAAGTCATAGTCTTGACGCATACAAGAGAATCACCAGGTGCACGCTTCAAAGGTAACTTTCTAAGGTTCCGCTTTTAATTAGAAAAATTTTGTTGCGTGGTAAATCGAGCAAGTGCAAACCCAGATCCTATGTGGCTAAATCTTTCAATTGGTATTAGAGCCTGGTTTAGGGGGTTTTGGTAGTTGTTCGATTTATTACATGGTTTTATTTTCAGGTGGTTTAGAATCCCGACTATTATGGTTACGTTTGTATGGGTTTTAATTAAACTCCGGGACATGTCCGGATTTAATTTTATTATGAATGTTTCTAATAGTATAACCACGTGCTGGAAGCCATGTAGGATTTGATTAAATCTGTAGTAGGATTTTTTCTATGTAATTTCGATTATTTAATTTTTTCCTAGAAAGCCTTGTAGTAGGAAAAATGATTTTTGTAATCGAAGGCGTTATGGTGGGCGACTTGAATTCGTGGGTTTTAGGTTAACGTGAATTCGTAGAAACCCAGGAAAACCCAGAACGAATTGCAAGAAGACCAAATAGTGTGGGAAAAAGCGAAGGAGGAATTGGCGGTAGGAGGCGACGCTGGCAACGATCACCGGCAGCAATCGCGCCATCCGGGAGGCAGCAGGAACAGCTACCGCGCAAGGGCAGCAGCAGCTGCTGCGCGCTTTTGGGCCGCGCGCGCGGGCGGTGCGGCCCTCAGGCCGTGCTGTGGCATGGGCGGCCCGTTCGGGCTGTTTTTGGCCCGTTTTTCCTCCAGTTTTTGTTTTTTGAAGTTCAAGACTCTCTCCATCGAGTGACCTGACGGAACACGAGATCAAGGCAAAGGATCGAAGCAATTAAAACCATAATAGTCGGGAAATTTATTTTTCATATTTATTTCCCATATTTATTGTTTTAATTTTGTTTGCTTTATTTTTATGCTGTATTTTAGATGCATGAATTAAAGCATGTCTGATTTTATGGTTGCATATAACTTAGGTTAGTTAATTGCATGTTAAAACCGGAAAAACCCTTAATTTAGAAATCTAAGTGGGAGCGGGTTGGTTTAATATCCCTATGGCCACCATTACGGGTTCATATGCGATGTGGGTGGGCTTGCGCGTTGGTATTATGGCCTTCCTCCATTCGGATGAGTCCAGCCCCGAGATCGCTAGACTATGAACTTCTGAGTAAGATGACTAGAGCTAGTTTAACAAGGAGAAATGCGAAACCCTCTCCATCTAAGGTGCACTATCCTGAGGTAACAAACTCAAAAGTCACGTAATGGCATGCACTTACTGTATTATCTGCAGTATTCCTCCCGCTAGGTTACGCTGATTACTTGTATGGCTGAAAGCACCGATTATTAGCTACATTGATCAAAAGATCGTTAGTCAGATAGTGTAGTTAATGAACTTGGTTCTTCTCAAATGAATGCGGGTTAGCGTAAACGTCCACACTATGTGGCTTGCGAGAATCCCGGTGGATAAGATGTTGGTGGATAATGATTATTGTTTTGAGGGAAATCAATAATTAATTAGAATTTTTTTTTGAAATTCTAAGCATATATAACTGAAACATTGTTTATTTATTTTCCAGTTTCAATCGATATGGCATTCAATCCTTTAGCTGCTATTTTGAAAGACAACAAATTAACTGGAACCAATTATGTCGACTGGAGTCAGAATTTGGACATAGTCCTGACGGCTGAGCAGTATAAGTTTGTGCTCATCGAAGCATGTCCATAAGTGCCTGATAAGAACTCTACCCAAGAGGATAGGGATGCCTATGCCAGTTGGAGAAAAGCGGATGAGATGGCGCTCTACTACATTTTGGCTTCTGTGTCAAATGTGCTGCAACATCAGCTTCATCCCATTATCTCCGCCAATGACATGATGACGCACCTAAGAAAGATGTTTGTGCATCAAGGCAGGACTGCCAGGCAGTTAGCCATGAGGAAGTTAATGAACACCAAAATGGCTGAAAGCGGATCGGTGAGAGATCATGTTTTACACATGATAAGTAACATCAATGAAATAGAGGTGTTAGGAGGAAATATCGACCCAGAGAGTAAGATAGATATTATCCTCCAGAGTCTACCCTCTTGCTGATTTTTTTTAGTCCACCCGATCCTTCCTCTTCCGATTCTTTTTTCATTTTTTCAACATTAGAGTGGCTTTGAGTAACATCAACTAAAAATTCAAACTTGTTATTTTCTTTTTCAAAATCGATTTTGTTTTGTTTAAGAACACTATGAATCCGATTTATACCAACTGTCTTTATTAAATTTTCTATCGAAGTTTTAGAGGGTAAAAACATTTCTTTGATTCTTCCGCGGGTCAACTACAATATGAACCAAAGGGTTTATACGTTGCTCGAGCTCATGACTGATTTGGAGGCTGCTGAAGACATCTTCCATGAGAAGAAGCAAGCTTTGGTCGTGGTAAAGGGTTCGAGTTCTTCTTCTGGGCCGAAAGGCAAGAAGAATAAGAAGAATAAGAATGCCAAGAAACTTGCTGCAAAGCCAGATATCGCAAAGAAAAGCAAGCCAAAGGGCAAGTGCTTTAAATGCGGTAAAGTAGGACACTGGAAAGTGGATTGTCCGAAGCTCAAAGGTACGATTGTTTCTGCCCTAATTACTGGGACATGTTTAGCGGTGATTCCCACAGATACTTGGTGCGTGGATTCAGGCGCCACTGACCATGTTTATAATTCTTTGCAGGGGTTCCAAGTAACCCGGAAGCTTAGAGAGGGCGAACTGGATATCTACATGGGCGACACTGCAAGAGTGTCAGTAGAAGCAGTGGGAGTAGTTAGGCTAAATTTTGAAAATTGTAGCTTAGAATTAGTAAATTGTCTTTTTATACCGAGTTTTAGAAAGAACCTGATTTCGGTTTCTAAACTCTTAAAGAACGGTTATAAGTTCATTTTTTCTGATGACTCTGTACTTATTAGAAGAAATGGGAAACTTATTTGTTCTGGTTCATTGGTTGACAATTTATTCGTGGTTAATTCTAACTCCCCTGTTGTGCAAAACATAGAAATAGATAGCTCAGTATCTAACATTAATAAGAGGAAGAAGCCTTCTGAAATAAATCAAACCTATCTTTGGCATCTCAGGCTAGGTCATATAAACCTTAGTAGGATTCAGAGGTTGGTCAATGATGGACCCTTAGGTTCATTAGAGATTGACAGTTATGCAACCTTCGAATCTTGCTTGAAAGGTAAGATGACCAAGAGACTTTTTAAGGAAAAAGGTTATAGAGCTAAAGAAGTATTAGAGTTGATTCATTATGACTTGTGTGGACCTATGATGATCCAGGCACGAGGGGGATATGAGTATTTCGTGACGTTCACAGACGACTACTCTAGGTACAGATACATTTACCTAATGCGCCACAAGTCTGAATATTTTGGCAAGTTCAAAGAGTTTCGGGCAGATGTGGAGAAGCATCATGGTAAGAGTATCAAGACATTGTGTTCAAATCGTGATGGGGAGTACCTGTCTCATGAATTTCGAGATTACCTCACTGAGGTAGAAATTCAGTCTCAGTTGTCTGCACCTGGCACGCCACAGCAGAATGGTGTAGCAGAAAGGAGGAATCGAACTCTTATGGAAATGGTTAGGTCCATGATGAGCTATAGTGATTTTCCAAGTTTGTTCTGGGGATATGCCTTAGAAACGGCAATGTATATTGTTAATCTTGTACCATCTAAAACCGTGCCTTCAACCCCAGTAGAGTTGTGGAATGGGCGGAAGCCCAGTCTAAGACATTTCAGAATTTGGGGATGCCCAGCACATGTGCTTAAGGCAGATACGGCTACGTTAGATACGAGAACAAATTAATGCTGTTTGTAGGGTATCCTAGGGGAATGGAAGGTGGTCTATTCTATAGTCCTAAAGATCAGAAGGTGGTGGTAAGTACTAATGCTAGATTTTTAGAAGAGGACTATGTATTAGACCACAAGCCCAAGAGTAAGATAGTACTAGAAGAGCTTAGACGACAAAATCCTGATGCACCAGCACAAGTAGATACACCACACACTGTACATGAGATCACAGATGATGCGCCTACACAGGTAGTGCCTCGTCGTAGTGGGAGGGTTGTGAGACAGCCCGACAGGTTCGTTAGCGTAGAAGATGCCTCAGACTTAGTCCCAGGTATGCCTGAACCTGACCCGATTAACTACAATGAGGCGCTTTGAGATAAAAATGCAGAATCTTGGCTTAAGGCAATGATATCCGAGATGGGGTCAATGGACCACAATCAAGGCTGGGAGCTTGTGGACCTGCTTGATGGGTTTAAGCCCATTGGATGCAAGTGGGTCTACAAACGTAAGAGAGGACCTGACGGGAAGGTAGAAACCTTTAAAGCTAGGCTGGTGGTGAAAGGGTATACTCAGAAAGAGGGAATCAATTATGAGGAAACCTTCTCCCCGGTATCCATGCTTAAGTCGATCCGGATTCTCTTGGCTATAGCTGCTCATATGGATTATGAGATTTGGCAGATGGATGTCAAGACAGCTTTTCCAAATGGAAGTCTTGAGGAAACCATCTGTTAGTTTTGAATACAGAAAAGCTATGGCTTGTATCAAAAACTAATATCCACATATGACATATCATTTTGTGTCAGTATAAATCTGTTCCTTTATATCATAGAACTAGATAACGGGATGTCGACAAACACAGTAGATACCGTTATTGGTTAAAGTAATGATATATAAAAAGTATGCTCGTAACCGAGATAGTCTGAACATACTATCGGTATAGGTTATTGTGTGGTTTGGAAATTGGTTTATCTAGACTAGTTTAAATCACACAGATATGCCCGGGGCATATTGAGCACGACCAGTTTGGATAGAATTGACTTGTACTGATCGGCGTAGTCAATTCGGTCCTAGTATTCCATCTCTCAATCCCGAGATTGGGACGAGCGTGAGGGTTGGGTGTCGTATGCTTTGATTTGCCAAAGAGTGAGGTCAATTGAGGCCAATACCTCGGTAAGTTGGGTATGCGGTGTTTAGCTTCTTGCGTGCCGTTGCTAGTCGGAGGAATCCACGTACTGGTTCGCCGGGTTGATGGTGCTCCCGAGATGAGCTCGTAAGGTTATTATACTAAACCTGGCCAGTGAACTTTATGTTCGGTATAATAAAAGGTCGAGTGGTACTAATCTCGGAAACCAAGAAGTCGGTGAATTAATTTGTCAGTAAATTGATAAATCGACGAGCACTAGATCTTTAATGTGGGGAGATAGAAGAAATAATAATGGCACGATGTAAAGTCGTTTTCAAGCGGTAGTTCCATAATTGGTCCGATAGTGGTACTACCGATTATGCGTTTGACTAATCGACAAGGTAAATTAATTAATCCGAAGGGTTTAATTAATATTTGATCGACAAAGTGAATTTAGAAATTAATTCGATTTTGAATTAATTAATTCTAAGGGTTCGATTAAATTAAATTAACAAAGTGGATTAAATAAATTAATTTAAAAGGGTCGATTGGAGTTGATTAGTCGGGAAGAATTAGCGGTCAACGAAAGTCAAATTTTAAGGCCTAACTCGAGAGCCCATTAGGTCTCCAATCGAGCTACTATAAATAGAATAACTTGAGACCAAAGAAAGGTAAGAAATCTTGCAAGACAAGTCTTGCCCATTTTAGAGTAAGAAAGTTCTAGAGAGAGAACTTCTTCCCTTTGAAGTTTTCACTCAAAAACGAACTAGATTTCTTGCTCTCGGATTGGATTCAACCCAAAGATCAAGTCTTTAATTTGTTTTTCAAAAAGGGCTGCTCCAGATTTTTGTCCGCTGCTCCAGATTTTTTGTCCACTACCCGGTTTTTCCTTGGACAACTGCTGCTGCATTTTTTTTATTATTCTGTCCGAGTAGTTTTCTTCCTCCTCAAGTCTTGCGCGGTTGATTCGAGAATAACCTGGATCGATCTCTTTCTTTGATGGGTGATCTTCAGGTGGTTCTTGTCTAGATCACTGGTGAGATTTCAGGTGGAAAAACTGCAGAAATCGGGCTGGCAGTAGCAGTTTTACAGCAGCAGGACAGCAGCGTTTTTAGGGTTTTCTTGATCAGATTTTGGGGTTTGTTGAATTCAGTTTGATAGATTTCTTTGTGGGCTTTCGTGGGTTAATCGAGTAAGCTCCGATAGATTATTGCCCACGCAATATTCGGAGTGTTCTAAGGAGAATCGATTGGATTTCTTTTGGAAATCGCAGCAGATTTTATTTGGTATTCTTTAATCGAGGGACTTCGCTACAAAATGTATAATCTTTAAGTTCCGTTTTAATTAAAGATTTAATTTTTTGTGTCCCGATTAATAAATTAAATAAGTATAAGCCTAGATCCGTTCATGGGTAAACTAATTTGAGCCTGAGCTTGGTCGAAAGCTTCCGATTCTGGAATGCATAGCACGAAAGTGAGGTTTTCGATTTAGCCCGGGCTTGTTCAGTTTTCCTTCAAATTGGTATCAGAGCGTTGGTTTCGGTCTTATACTTGTTTGATTTATTACACGGCTTTATTTTGGCATTATTATTTTTGTCGAAATGTATAAACAGGTGGTTATTGGTTTCCCGGCTATTATGGTATAAATTTAATTTTCATTCATAAACCCCGGGACATGTCCGGGCTCATTTTATTTTGAATGGAAATTTCTGTAATAGTAATAACCATGAGCTGGAAGCCGTGTAGGATTAGAAAAATCTTGTAGTAGGATTTGATCTAATCATGTCGTCTTTAAATTCCTAAAAAACGCCTTTGTATATCGGAATTTTTTGTACTATGACGAAGACGTTATTTTGGGTAACTTATATTCACGTGTTTTGGTTTATTGTAATTTTGGGTGATTCCTAATTACAGAATAAACCGAGAAAACCCGAGCGAATCGAGAGGATTCCAAATAACGAGTGGGAGCGACACGACGGGAAGTGTCACCGAGGCGTCAAGGAATCAACGATAGAGAAGGCCATAATAGTCGGGAAATTTTATTTTATTTAATTTCCCGTATTTATGATTTTTTCGTTGATTGTGTGATTTTCGTTTTATTTTGCATGAACGAAATTCAAACCAAAAGTTTTTTCAAAAAGGTAATGTGCAATTAACTAAGGTAGATTATTCGCATATTAAAACTCCAACGGTTTTATGGGTGCGAATATCCATAGTTAAGATATTGCATGTTAAAACGTAAAAATCCTCAAACTTAATTATATTCGCAAGTTTTGGTTTAATCGTAATTTTGGGTGATTCCTAATTACGTGGGGTTTTGGTTTATCGTAATTTTTGGGTGATTCCTAATTACGTAGAAAATCGAAATGGAAAATCGAGAAAACTATGGCGAATTGAAATTATTTTAAAAATCTAAGTGGGAGCGGGTTGGTTAATAGCCCCATGGCCTCCATTACGGATTCATTGGTGATGTGGTTAAACGGCTTCCCCATCGGATGAGTTTTCAATCACAGATATCGCTGGAATGAATTTCTAAAGGGATGACTATAGTGCGTTTAATTGGGAAAAGTTGCGACACCCTCGCCATCCGAGGCGCATTAGTACCCTAAGTAACAAACTTAGAAGTCACGTAATGGCATACACTTAGTGTACTGTTTATAGTATCCCTCCAATCGAGGTAACGCTATTTACGTGTACGGCTAAAATTATCGACTATTAATTTCATTGATCATAAGATCGTTGGTCAGATAATGAGATTAATGGACTTCGGTCCTTCTCGAACGAATGTGGGTTGGCGTAGACGTTCACCCATCGTGACCTGTGTTAATCCCGGTGGGAGAGATGTCGGTAGAAGATTATATTTCTTTTCTTAGGATTTTTTAATATTTTCGAAAAGTATACTGAGACATGTTTTTTTCATTATTTTCAGTTGATATGTCGTTCAACCCGCTAGCTGTCATTCTGAACCAAAACAAACTCACCGGTCCTAATTACATTGATTGGAAATGAAACCTGGACATCGTCCTAACCGCCGAGGGTTATAAGTACGTGCTCACTGAGGAGTGCCCCCCTAAGCCCAGTGAGGATGCCACACCTGAGCAGCGAGAGCCATATACGAGGTGGCAGAAAGCTGATGAGATGACCAGGTGCTACATCTTGGCTTCCATGTCAAGTGTACTGCAGCACCAGCATCAGTTGATGACCTCAGCCTACGATATGATGCTCAACCTCAGGGAGATGTTTGGACATCAGGGCAGGGCAGCCAAGCAGTCAGCTATGAGGAAACTCATGAATGCTAAGATGGCTGAGGGCACTTCAGTGAGAGATCACGTACTGGACATGATTGGTTGCATCAATGAGATCGAGGTATTGGGAGGTGAGATTGATGGGAAAACCCAGGTCGATATCATCCTTCAGAGCTTGCCTCCCAGTTTTGAGCAGTTTCAATTGAACTATAATATGGGGAATCTCTCATATTCACTTTCTAAGCTCATGACTGCATTGGTGTCTGCTGAGAGCCTCTTCGCAGAGAAGAAGCAAGCCTTGGCTACTGTTGGTCCCTCAGGTTTCTCTGCTGGGCCCAAAGCCAGGAAGCAAAAGAGGAAGAGAGGCCAGAAAGCAGGAGCCAGTCATGGACCCAAGGCGGGCATTGCCAAGAAGCAGAAGCCGAGAGGCAAATGCTTCAGATGTGGCAAAGCGGGACATTGGAAGAAGCACTGCCCAAAGCCTCGAGGTACGTGTAAATTTTCCCTAGTCACTGAGACGTGTTTAGCGGCGATTCCCACGGATACTTGGTGTGTGGATTTGGGAGCCACTGATCACGTTTGTAATTCTTTGCAGGGGGTTCCAAGTGACCCGGCTGCTTAGAGAGGGAGAGTTGCAGGTCTACCTTGGGGATACCACCAGAGTTTCTGTGGCTGCAGTGGGAGTTATTAGTCTTTACTTTTCAGACTCTATTTTATATTTGAAGGATTGTCTTTATGTACCTAGTTTTCGAAAGAACTTGCTTTCAGTTTTGAAACTTGTTTCGGATGGTTATAAGTGTGTATTTTCTTATGGTTCGGTTTTTATAAGAAAATGCCAGAAACTTATATGTTCCTGTACATTGGTTGACGATCTGTTTTTAATCAAGACTTACTCCCCAGTTATGCAAAACACAGAAACTAGTAACTCATCACTAAATCATAATAAGAGAAAGGAATCTTCCCCTTTGAATCAGACTTATCTTTGGCACCTGAGACTAGGTCATATCAACCTTAGTAGGATTCAAAGGTTGGTCAAGAGTGGGTCTTTGGACTTACTAGATATTGACAACTATTCAACCTGTGTGTCCTGCTTGGAGGGTAAAATGACCAAGAGGCCTTTTAAGGCGAAGGGGTATAGGGCCAAAGAGGTTTTAGAGCTGATTCATTCTGACGTGTGTGGGCCTATGTCAGTTAAGGCTAGAGGTGGTTATGAGTATTTCGTGACTTTCACTGATGATTACTCCATATATGGATACATATACCTGATGCGCCACAAGTCTGAATGCTTTGGCAAGTTCAGAGAATTCAAGGCAGAGGTGGAGAACCATCTGGGTAAGAGTATCAAGTCACTGCGGTCTGATCGCGGTGGCGAATACCTCTCTAGTGAATTTAGGACCTATTTGTCAGAGGAGGGTATTCAGACCCAGTTGTCTGCACCTGGCACACCCCAGCAGAATGGTGTAGCAGAGAGGAGGAACAGGACTCTTATGGAGATGGTTAGATCGATGATGAGTTACAGTGAGTTGCCTACCTCGTTTTGGGGTTATGCCTTAGACACAGCATGTTTTATCCTCAACCTTGTGCCATCTAAGTCTGTGCCTACGACCCCAGTAGAGTTGTGGGGTGGGCGTAAGCCTACTCTGAGACATCTCAGGATTTAGGGTTGTCCAGCACATGTGCTCGAGGCAGATGCAGGCAAGTTAGAGGCAAGATCTAAGGTTATGCTGTTTGTAGGCTACCCCAAAGGAACGAGAGGTGGTTTATTTTATAGTACTCAGAATCAGAAGGTGGTGGTCAGCACCAATGCCAGATTTCTTGAGGAGGACTATATTTTAGATCACAAGTCAAGCAGCAAGGTAGTATTGGAAGAGCTTAGAAGTCAGTCCACTATTCCAGATGCACATGTACAGGAAGACACACCACAGGAAACTGCATGCACTATCACAGATGATGCTCTTACACAGGCTGCGCCTCGTCGTAGTGGGAGGGCTGTGAGACAGCCCGAGAGGTATATGGGTTTGGGTGAGTCTTCGGACATTATCCCTGGTGCTCATGAACCAGACCCAGTTAACTACAATGAGGCTCTCCAGGATAAAGATGCAGATTCTTGGCAGAGAGCGATGATTGCTGAGATGGGTTCTATGGACTCAAATCAAGTCTGAGAGCTGGTAGACCTTCCTGATGGGTTTAGGCCTATTGGGTGCAAATGGGTCTACAAGCGAAAGAGAGGATCTGACGGGAGGGTTGAGACCTTCAAGGCTAGGCTTGTGGCGAAAGGGTATACTCAGAAAAAAGGGATCGATTATGAGGAGACTTTTTCCCCGGTAGCTATGCTTAAGTCAATCCGGATTCTCTTGGCCATAGCTGCTCATATGGATTATGAGATATGGCAGATGAACGTCAAGACAGCTTTCCTTAATGGAAGTCTTGAGGAGACCATCTTTATGCAGCAACAAGAGGGCTTCATTGTTAAGGGCCAAGAGCACAAGGTATGCAGGCTTAGGAGGTCCATTTATGGACTTAAGCAAGCATCCAGATCTTGGAACATTCGTTTTGATGAGGTTATCCAGTCCTATGGATTCACTCAGTCTCCGGATGAGCAGTGTGTTTATTGCAGGCGTGATGGTGAGATAGTGGTGTTCCTCGTACTTTATGTAGATGACATTCTTCTTATTGGCAACAGTAAGAAGGTGTTGTCAGACGTAAAGGCATGGCTGTCCAGGCAATTCGATATGAAGGATTTGGGAGAGGCTGGACATATCCTTGGGATCAAGATTATTCGAGATCGTAGGAGACGTTCTCTGACTCTCTCACAGGCATCCTACATAGACACGATTCTGGCCCGTTTTAACATGCAGAACTCCAAGAAGGGTTCACTACCTTTCAGGCATGGAGTGCATTTGTCTAAGGAGCAGTGTCCTAAGACTGCTGAGGAGATAGATGCCATGAAGGCGGTACCCTATGCTTCTGCAGTGGGTAGCCTCATGTATGCTATGTTGTGCACGAGGCCTGATATTTGCTTTGCCGTTGGCATGGTTAGCAGATATCAGAGTAACCCTGGGAAGGCTCACTGGGAGGCAGTAAAATGCATTCTCAAGTACTTGCGCAGGACGAGAGATTATGTCCTAGTTTATAGAGCGCAGGAGCTTGTACCATTGGGTTACACAGATTCGGACTTTCAAGGAGATATGGACAAGAGTAAGTCTACCTCTGGGTTTGTGTTTACTCTGAGAGGTGGAGCCATAGTATGGAAGAGTGTCAAGCAGAAATGCGTGGCGGACTCTACCATGGAGGCCGAGTACGTTGCCGCTTCAGAGGCAGCGAAAGAGGCTGTATGGCTCAGGAGCTTCCTGATGGACTTAGATGTGGTTCCAGAGTTGCCTAGGTCTATCACAGTTTATTGTGATAACAATGGTGCAGTTGCTAACTCAAGGGAACCACGATTTCATAAGGCGAGTAAACACATAGAGCGCAAGTACCACCTGATACGAGAGATCGTAAAGAGGGGAGACGTGATTGTGGCCAAGATAGCTTCAGAGGACAACCTTGCAGATCCTTTCACCAAGCCATTGACCCCAAAGGTCTTTGAGAGGCATGTGGAGGGCATGGGAGTCAGATTCTTGAGAGAGCCATGTGAGTGAGCTTAAAGGTGTTCTGGAGATTTCATTATGACAGCAGTGTAATAGCGGGTTGGACAGTTTTTGTACTTCTTAGCATAGCTTTGAGTATTAGTGGGAGATTGTTAGTTTTGAATACAGAAAAGCTATGGCTTGTATCAAAAACTAATATCCACAGATGACATATCATTTTGTTTCAGTATAAATTTGTTCCTTTATATCATAGAACTAGATAACGGGGTGTCGACAAACACAGTAGATACCGTTATTGGTTAAAGTATTGATATATAAAAGTATGCTCGTAACCGAGATAGTCTGAACATACTATCGGTATAGGTTATTGTGTGGTTTGGAAATTGGTTTATCTAGACTAGTTTAAATCACACAGATATGCCCGGGGCATATTGAGCACGACCAGTTTGGATAGAATTGACTTATACTGATCGGCGTAGTCAATTCGGTCCTAGTATTCCGTCTCTCAATCTCGAGATTGGGACGGGCGTGAGGGTTGGATATCGTGTGCTTTGATTTGCCAAAGAGTGAGATCAATTGAGGCCAATACCTCGGTAAGTTGGGTATGCGGTGTTTAGCTTCTTGCGTGCCGTTGCTAGTCGGAGGAATCCACGTACCGGTTCGCCGGGTTGATGGTGCTCCTGAGATGACCTCGTAAGGTTATTATACTAAACCCGGCCGGTGAACTTTATGTTCGGTACAATAAAAGGACGAGTGGTACTAATCTCGTATACCAAGAAGTCGGTGAATTAATTTGTCAGTAAATTGATAAATCGACGAGCACTAGATCTTTAATGTGGAGAGATAGAATAATATATAATGGCGCGATGTAAAGTCGTTTTCGAGCGATAGTTCCATAATTGGTCCGTTAGTGGTACGACCGATTATGCGTTTGACTAATCGACAAGGTAAATTAATTAATCCGAAGGGTTTAATTAATATTTAATCGACAAAGTGAATTTAGAAATTAATTCGATTTTGAATTAATTAATTCTAAGGGTTCGATTAAATTAAATTAACAAAGTGGATTAAATAAATTAATTTAAATGGGTCGATTGGAGTTGATTAGTCAGGAAGACTTAGCGGTCAACGAAAGTCAAATTTAAAGGCCTAACTCGAGAGCCCATTAGGTCTCCAATCGAGCTGCTATAAATAGAAAGCTTTTGTTAGCAACTGCACTATTGTTATCACAATAAACTGTGATAGACCTAGGCAACTCAGGAACCACATCTAAGTCCATCCGGAAGTTCCTGAGCCACACAGCCTCTTTCGCTGCCTCTGAAGCAGCAACGTACTCGGCCTCCATGGTAAAGTCCACCACGCATTTCTACTTGACACTCTTCCATACTATGGCTCCACCTCCCAGAGTAAACACAAACCCAGAGGTAGACTTACTCTTGTCCATATCTCCTTGAAAGTCCGAATCTGTGTAACCCAATGGTACAAGCTCCTGCGCTCTATAAACTAGGACATAATCTCTCGTCCTGCGCAAGTACTTGAGAATGCATTTTACTGCCTCCCAGTGAGCCTTCCCAGGGTTACTCTGATGTCTGCTAACCATGCCAACGGCAAAGCAAATATCAGGCCTCGTGCACAACATAGCATACATGAGGCTACCCACTGCAGAAGCATAGGGTACCGCCTTCATGGCATCTATCTCCTCAGCAGTCTTAGGACACTGCTCCTTAGACAAATGCACTCCATGCCTGAAAGGTAGTGAACCCTTCTTGGAGTTCTGCATGTTAAAACGGGCCAGAATCGTGTCTATGTAGGATGCCTGTGAGAGAGTCAGAGAACGTCTCCTACGATCTCGAATAATCTTGATCCCAAGGATATGTCCAGCCTCTCCCAAATCCTTCATATCGAATTGCCTGGACAGCCATGCCTTTACGTCTGACAACACCTTCTTACTGTTGCCAATAAGAAGAATGTCATCTACATAAAGTACGAGGAACACCACTATCTCACCATCACGCCTGCAATAAACACACTGCTCATCCGGAGACTGAGTGAATCCATAGGACTGGATAACCTCATCAAAACGAATGTTCCAAGATCTGGATGCTTGCTTAAGTCCATAAATGGACCTCCTAAGCCTGCATACCTTGTGCTCTTGGCCCTTAACAATGAAGCCCTCTTGTTGCTGCATAAAGATGGTCCACTCAAGACTTCCATTAAGGAAAGCTGTCTTGACGTCCATCTGCCAAATCTCATAGTCCATATGAGCTGCTATGGCCAAGAGAATCCAGATTTACTTAACCATAGCTACCGGGGAAAAGGTCTCCTTATAATCGATACCCTTTTTCTGAGTATACCCCTTCGTCACAAGCCTAGCCTTGAAGGTCTCAACCCTCCCGTCAGATCCTCTTTTTTGCTTGTAGACCCATTTGCACCCAATAGGCCTAAACCCATCAGGAAGGTCTACCAGCTCCCAGACTTGATTTGAGTCCATAGAACCCATCTCAGCAATCATCGCTCTTTGCCAAGAATCTATATCTTTATCCTGGAGAGCCTCATTGTAGTTAACTGGTCTGGTTCATGAGCGCCAGGGATAAAGTCCGAAGAGTCACCCCAATCCATGTACCTCTCAGGCTGTCTAACAACCCTCCCACTACGATGAGGCGCAGCCTGTGTAAGAGCATCATCTATGATAGTGTGTGCAGTCTCTTGTGGTGCGTCTTCTTGTACTTGTGCATATGGAATAATGGACTGACTTCTAAGCTCTTCCAATACTACCTTGCTGCTTGACTTATTTTCTAAAATATAGTCCTCCTCAAAAAACCTGGCATTGGTGTTGATCACCACCTTCTGATCCCGAGGACTATAAAATAGACCACCTCTTGTTCCTTTGGGGTAGCCTATAAACAGTATAGCCTTGGTTCTTGCCTCTACCTTGCCTGCATCTACCTCGAGCACATGTGCTGGACAACCCCATATTCTGAGATGTCTCAGACTAGGCTTTTGCCCATTCCACAACTCTGATGGGGTCGAAGGCACAGACTTAGATGGCACAAGGTTGAGGATAAAACATGTTGTCTACAAGGCATAACCCCAAAACGAGATAGGCAAATCACTGTAACTCATCATCGATCTAACCATATCCATAAGAGTCCAATTCCTCAGTTCTGCTACACCGTTCTGTTGTGGCGTACCAGGTGCAGACAACTGAGACTGACATCACTGAGGTATTCTCGAAATTCATTGGACAGGTACTCCTCACCATGATCTGAATGCAGTGTCTTGACACTCTTACCATGATGCTTCTCCTCATGGCTGCTTGCCTAGCAGTCCTACCTTGATGTGCAAACATCTCTCTCAGGTGAGCCATCATGTTGAAGGCAGAGACCATATGATGAAGCTGATGTTACAGCACATTTGACACAGAGGCCAAAATATAGCACCGCGCCATCTCATCCTCTTTTATCCACAGGGCATAGGCATCCCTATCCTCTTGAAGAGAGTTCTCATCAGGCACATCAGGACATACTTCGGTGAGCACAAACTTATACTGCTCAGCCGTCAGGACAATGTCCAAATTACGACTCCAGTCGACATAATTGGTTCCAGTTAATTTATTGTCTTTCAAAATAGCAGCTAAGGGGTTGAATGTCATATCGATAAAATCGTAAAATAAATAAACAGACAATATTTTAGTTATTAATCTAGAATTTCAAAAACATGAAATTCTAATAATTATTGACTTCCCTCAAAACAATAATTATAATCCACCAACATATCATTCACCAGGATTCTCGTAAGCCACGCAGTGTGGACATTTACGCTAACCCATATTCGTTTGAGAAGAACCATGTTCATTAACTACACTATCTGACCAAACTATCTATTAATCAATGTAGCTAATAGACGGTGCTTTCAGCCGTAAAAATAAGCAGTGTAACCTCGCGGGAGGAATACTGCAGATCGTACACTAAGTGTATGCCATTACGTCACTTCTGAGTTTGCTACCTCAGGATAGTGCGCCTCAGATGGAAAGGGTGTCGCATTTCTCCTAGTTCAACTTACTCTAGTCATCTTACTCAGAAATTCATAATCTAGCGATCTCAGGGTTGGACTCATTCGAATGGAGGAAGGCCCTAATGCCAACGCGTAAGCCCACCCACATCGCATATGAACTCGTAATGGTGGCCATGGGGATATTAAAGCAACCTGTTCCCACTTAGATTTCCAAATTGAGGATTTTTTGGTTTTAACATGCAATTAACTAACACTAAGTTATATGCAACCATAAAACCAACATGCTTTAAAATCATGCATCTAAAATACAGCGTAAAAATTAAAACAATAAATATGAAAAATAAATTTTCCGACTATTATGGTTTTAATCGCTTCCATCTTCTGCCTTGTTCTTGTCTCCCGCCACACAACTCGATGGAGTGAGTCTTGAACTTCAAAAAAAGAAAACTGGAGGAAAAAATGGCCAAAACGCAGCCCACACGAGGCCACAACTGATGCGCGCTACTGCCGCCTGCTGCTACCGAACACTGGCGCAGCTGCCTGCAGCGCCGCGTGGCAGCCCGCTGCCGCTGGCGGTTACCGGGCGGTGGCCCCTGCCGGCGGGTCGTCGCCGGTGCCACCCCCTGCCGCTAATCCCTCATTCACTTTTTCCCACGCTATTTGATCTTCTTGCAATTCGTTCTGGGTTTTCCTGGATTTCTATGAATTAACGATAACCCAAAACCCACGAATTCAAGTTGCCCACAATAACGCCTTCGATTACAAAATTTAATTCTCCTACTACAAGGCTTTCTAGGAAAATTTAATAATTGAAATTATATAGAAAAAATCCTACTACATATTTGATCTAATCCTACACGGCTTCCAACACGTGGTTATACTATTACAAACATTCATAATAAAATCAAATCTGGACATGTCCCGGAGTTTAATTAAAACCCATACCAACGTAACCACAATAGTCGGGATTTCTTAACCACCTACAAATAAAACAATGTAATAAATCGAACAAGCACAAAACCCAAAACCAGGCTCTGATATCAATTGAAAGATTAATTACCCGGGCCTAGCCAGAAACTCACATTCGTGCTATGCATTCCAGAATCGGAATCTCTGGCTCGGCCTAGACGCTAGCGCAATTGCTATTCTAACCCTTTTAAAATAACATTGCGCAGGATCTGGGTTTGCACTCAGGTGATTATCTTGTATGCCTTAAGACTTTGATTTCACGTTATGTGGGCAATGATCTAGAAACCAATTTGATCAGCTAATCACCACAATCCACCTGCCAGAAAATTCCAGCACCGCTGCACCTGGCACGTACAATAAACGCACCGCCCAAAGAAAGAGAAAACTACACACACAGCTGGTTTGAATTGACCAAAATTTTGGCAAAAACAGAAGAAAAACCAGCCGCAATTTTCTTCTTAAAATCTGACTTTGAGGGAGAAATTTTATTTCTCTCTCTAGGATTTTATCTCTCTAGTTTTCTTTTATTGAAAACTTATGAATTGTGTGTCTTAAATAGCTAATCCCTTGTCTATATATAGAGTTACAAGAGAGACCCCAAGTTGGTTTAGGATTGGTCTTCCTACTGGGTTTCTGTTTCCTTCAATCCTGCTCCTGTACTGATACACATCCAACTGATACAGGGATTCACTTATCCCAATCTAGTTCTTAATATGATTCACAACCAACTGATACATGGATTCACTTATCCCAAACCAGTTCTTGATATGATTCACAATCAACAAAGTTTTTCATTTTCTAGCGGGCTTGGTGTTCTGGTGAAAGGTTTGAGTGACTCCTCAAGAAAGCTCTCCGAAATTTTCTAAGCCCCGCTGCCTAGCGCGTGTTACAAACACGCCACCGAGAGACTCCTCTACTCGCCGCCAGACAAGACCCACAGGCGCCGGATCTTCAAGAAGAAAACCACCGAACTTTTCTTAGGAATTGGGCCACCGCTTGGAGCTTAAGGAAAATCGACTTTGAGATAAAATTATTTAGTTTATCTCTCTCGATTTCTTGAATTATGAGCTATGAATTGTGTATTGTGAATTGCTAATCTCTTGTCTATTTATAGAGTTATAATAGACCCAAAGTTGGTTTAGAATTGGTCTTTCTATTTGGTTTGTGTTTTACTTCAATCCTGTTCCTGGACTGATTCATATCCAACTGACACAAGGATTCACTTATCCTCAATCCAGTTCCTGGTCTGATTACAACCAACTGATACAAGGATTCACTTATCCTCAATCCAGTTTCTGGTCTGATTCACAACCAATTGACACAAGGATTAATTAATTTCTTAATTAATTAAATCTACCTTTGTCAATTACCCAATACATATCACTAACAGATTAATTTTGGCACTACCATCCTACATCACAATTGCTTCTGGAATAACTAAATTAATTATTCTTTAATCTCCCCACATCAAAGATATAGTGCTCGTTAATTTATTAATTTACTGATAAATTAATTAATTACCTTCTTATAATCCGATATTGGACCACTCGACCTTTTTACTATACCGGACATAAGTCCACCGGCGGGTATTAGTATAATGAACATAATGAGCTCATCTCGGGAGCACCATCACCCCAGATGCACCAGTACATGGTTTCCTTTCGACAAGCAATAGTACACCAAACAATCGAACACACGCACCCAACCTACCGAGATTATTGGCCTCAAGTGACCTCACTCTTTGACAGATAAAAGTACACTATGTCTAATCCTCATGTCTGCTCAAATCTAGAGATTTAGAGATAGAATACTAGGATCAAATAGTCAATTAAACTAGTACAAGACAATTTGTCCAAAATGGTCATGTTTAATATGCCCCGGGCATATCTATATGATTCAATTAGTTTGGACAACCTAATTTTCTGAATCACATAATAACTTAAACTGACAGTGTGTCCAAAACTGTCTCAGTTACGAACCTCAGTTGTATATTATGTCTTTTAACCAATGATGAGATCTACTGTGTCACACCAGACACCTCATCATCTAATTACATAATATAAATGGAAAACATATGTAGAACATATAAATAATTTAACTAAAACATTCAATCGATATATACAAACTAGGAAATAGTTTAATACAAGCAAAGCTTTAGTATTCAAAACCAACAATCTCCATTAATACTTAAGTTGCACTTCAAGTACAAAACTACATTAATTTTACAACTACAATAATATCTAGAAAAACCGTCAAGGCTCAGCTAAGTATCTAATCCCTATGCTCTCTACATGAGCTTCGAAGACTTTTGCATTCAGTGTATTCGTGAATGGATCTGCAAAGTTATCTTCTGATGCTAGTTTTGCCACGAGCATGTATTCTCTCTTTACGATATCTCGTATTATGTGGTACTTGCACTGTATATGCTTACTCGCCTTTTGAGCTCGTGGTTCCTTCGAGTTTGCTACTGCACCATTGTTATCACAGTATACTATGATCGACTTCTGCCAACCAAGAATCACATATAAGTCCACTAGGAAGTTCTTGAGCCACACTGTTTCTTTCGCTGCCTCTGATGCTGCAACTTATTCAGCCTCCATGGTAGAGTCTACCATGCATTTCTACTTGACACTCCGCCAAACTATTGCTTCACCTCCCAAAGTAAACACATACCCTGAGGTAGACTTGCTCTTGTCCCTGTCGCCTTGGAAATCTAAATCTGTGTAAGCACGGGGTGCAAGCTCAGGATGCTGGTAGACTAAGACTTGCTATCTCATTCCACGCAAATACTTGAGAATGCACTTTACTGCCTCCCAATGAGCTTTCCCGGGGTTACTCTAATATCTGCTTATAATGCAACAACATAACAGATATCAGGCCTCGTACACAACATTGCATACAAGAGACTTCCTACATCCGAAGCATAAGGAACTGCCTTCATGGCTTCTATCTCTTCAATAGTCTTTGGAGACTGCTCTTTAGATAGATACACTCTGTGTCTAAAAGGTAGAAAACCTTTGTTGGAGTTCTGCATGTTAAAACGAGCCAAAATTGTATCTATGTATGAAGCTTGACAGAGTGTTAACTAACATTTCCTATGATCTCGAATGATCTTCATCCCGAGGATATGTCCCGTTTCTCCTAAGTTTTTCATATAAAACTATTTAGATAGCCATGACATTACGTCTGATAACACTTTCCTTTTGTTGCCAATTAGTAAAATGTAATCTACGTAAAGCGTAAGAAACACCACCGCGTCTCCATCATGTCTGCGGTAGACACATTGTTCATTCGGGCATTGAGTAAATCCGTAGGATTGGATTACCTCATCCAACTAGATATTCCAAGATTTGGATGCTTGCTTAAGTCCGTAAATGGACCTCTTAAACTTGTAAACCTTATATTTTTGGCCTTTTTCAATGAATCCCTCTGGTTGTTGCATGAAGACAGTTTCTTCAAGACTTCCGTTAAAGAAAGTTGTCTTGACATCCATCTGTCAAATCTCATAATCTAAATGAGCAGCTATGACCAAAAGAATATAGATTGACTTAAACATAGCTACCAGGGAGAAGGTTTCCTCATAATCGATTCACTCTTTCTGAGTATATCCCTTCACCACAAGCCTAGCTTTAAAGGTTTCAACCATTCCGTCAAGCCCTTTCTTGTGTTTGTAGACCCATTTACATCCAATGGGTTTGAAACTATCAGGTAGGTCCACAAGCTCCCAATACTTATTTTGGTCCATCGACCCCATTTCGGATATCATTGCCTTTTGTCAAGATTCTGCATCTTTATCTCGGAGAGCTTCATTGTAGTTTATCGGATCCGGTTCAGGCATACCAGGATGAAGTCAGAGGCTTCTCCCACGCCAATGAACCTATCAGGTTGTCAGATAACCCTTCCAATACGATGAAGCACCACCTGTGTAGGTGCATCATCTGTGATATCTTGTACAGTGTTGTGTAGTGTATATACTTGTGCTGGTGCATCAGGATTATCAAATTGTTTTCTAAGTTGTTTTACTACTATCGTACTATTGGGCTTGAGATATAGAATATAGCCTTCCTCTAAAAATCTAGCATTAGTACGAACTATCACCTTCGGATCTTTAGTACTATAGAACAGACCAACTTTCGTTCCTCTAGGATATCCTACAAATAGTATTACTTAGGTTCTTGCATCTAACTTAGCCGCATTTGCCTTAAGCATATGTACTGGACAACCCCAGATTCTGAGATGTCTTAGACTGCCCTAAACCAGACTCTGATACCAATTGAAAGATTTTGGTAGGATCTGAGTTTGCACTTGCTTGACTTACCAAGCAACAAAAATTTCTATTAAAGGGGAATCTTAGAAAAATACCTTTGAAGCGTGCACCTGGTGAATCTCTTGTATATCTCAAGACTATAACTTCACGTTGTGTGAGCAACGAACTAGAAGTTAATTGATCAGCTATCACCACAACTCCGCCTGCCAGAAAAATCCAGCACCTCCGCACCTAGCACGTACTGCAAACGCACTGCCCGGAGAGAGAGAGAGAGAAAGTTGCTTGCAGCTGGTATACACCAAGGGCTTAAAAATTCAGCCACTAGGAAGAAAAACCAGCCGCCAAAACTTCTTGAAAATTTGACCTGGAGAGAGAAACGTTTTCTCTCTCTAGAATTTTCTCTCTCTAGAAATCATGTGGATTAATTGTTGAATTGTGGTTCTTGAATGACTAATCCCTTGTCTATTTATAGAGTTACAAGAGAGACTCCAAGTTGGTTTAGGATTGGTCTTCCTAATGGGTTTAGGTAATGAATTAGTTTCCAAATCCAATTAGGCAACCAATCTGATAAGATAACCAAATCCTACTGGATTCCTAATCTCTAGGATTTCCTAATTCCAATTGAAACTTAAGACTTAATTAATTAATTAAATAATTCTACTTTGTTAATTACTTAATTAACCCTTAGGAATTAATTAAATAATTCAACTTTGTTAATTACTGAATTAACCCTTAGGAATAATTAACCAATTAATTAATTAAATCTACCTATTCAATTAACCCATTACAAAATTAATTGTACCACTAACGGATTAATTTTGGCACAACCATCCTACACCAGAATTGCTTCCGGAACAACTTAATTAAATTATATTCATTAATCTCCCCACATCAAAGATATAGTGCTCGTTAATTAAAATTAATTTACTGATAAATTATTTAATTAACTTCTTTAATTCCGAGACTAGTACCACTCGACCTTTTTACTATACCGGACATAAGTCCATCGGCCGGGTTTAGTATAATAAACATTTCGAGCTCATCTCGGGAGCACCATCACCCCGAACGCACCGGTACATGGTTTCCTTTCGACAAGCAGTAGCACACCAAGTAACTAAACACGCGCACCCAACCCACCGAGACTATTGGCCACATTTGACCTACCCATTGGCAGATTAAAGTACACTATGTCTAATCCTCATGCCCACTCGAGTCTAGGGATTTAGAGATAGAATACAAGGATCAATTTGTCTATTAAATCAGTATAAGACAAATCATTCCTAAGAGTCAAGTTCAATATGCCCCGGGCATATCTATATGATTCAATTAGTTTAGACAAACTAATTATCTGAATCACATAATAACCTAGACCGACAGTTTGTCCAAAACTGTCTCGGTTACGAACCTCATTTATATATTATGTCTTTCAACCAATGATGAGATCTACTGTGTCGCACCAGACACCTCATCATCTACTTACATAATATAAATGGACATAAACAAGCACAACAAAATATAATTGAAACACAAATCTATATATTAAACTGGGAAACTGTACAATACAAGCATAGCTTATGTATTCTACTCCAACAATCTCCCATTAATACTTAAGCTGTGCTTTAAGTATACAACTACATACAAACCTATACAATCTGCTGTTATCTATCTAGAAAAACTATCATGGCTCTCCTAGATATCTGATCCCCATGCCCTCCACGTGAGCCTCAAAGACTTTAGAGGTCAATGTTTTCGTGAACGGATCTGCAAGGTTATCCTCTGATGCTATCTTAGCCACGACCACGTATTCCCTCTTCACGCTGTATATGTTTACTCGCCTTGTGGGCTCGTGGTTCCTTCGAGTTTGCCACTACACCATTGTTATCACAATAAACAGTGATAGACTTCGGCAAACCAGGAATCACATCTAAGTCCACTAGGAAGTTCGTCAGCCATACTGCTTCTTTCGCTGCCTCTGATGCGGTAACATACTCAGCCTCCATGGTACAGTCCGCCACGCATTTCTGCTTGACACTCCGCCAAACTATGGCTCCACCTCCTAGAGTAAATACACCCTGAGGTAGACTTACTCTTGTCCCTGTCGCCTTGGAAATCTGAATCTGTGTAACCTCGGGGTACCAGCTCATACGCCTGATAGACCAGAACTTGGTCTCTCGTTCTGCGCAAATACTTGAGAATGCATTTTACTGCTTCCCAATGAGCTTTCCCGGGGTTACTCTGATATCTGCTCACTATGCCAATAGCATAACAGATATCAGGCCTCGTACACAACATGGCATACATGAGACTTCCTACTGCCGAAGCATATGGAACTGTCTTCATGGTCTCTATCTCCTCAACAGTCTTAGGAGACTGCTCCTTAGATAGAAACACTCCATGCCTGAAAGGTAGAAAACCTTTCTTGGAGTTTTGCATGTTAAAATGGGCAAGAATCGTGTCTACGTACGAAGCTTGGGAGAGCGTTAGCGAACGTTTCCTACGATCTCGAATAATCTTGATCCCAAGGATATGTCCCAATTCTCCTAAGTCCTTCATATCAAATTGCTTGGACAGCAATGCCTTTACGTCTGATAACACTTTCTTGTTGTTGCCAATCAATAGAATGTCATCTATGTAAAGCACAAGAAACACCACTGAGTTTCCATCACGTCTGCGATACACACATTGCTCATCTGGACACTGAGTAAATCCAAAGCACTGGATTACCTCATCAAACCCGATGTTCCAAGATCTGGATGCCTGCTTAAGTCCATAAATAGACCTCTTAAGCCTGCAAACCTTATGCTCTTGGCCTTTTTCAATGAATCCCTCTAGTTGCGGCATAAAGATGGTTTCCTCAAGACTTCCATTTAGGAAAGCTGTCTTGACATCCATCTGTCAAATCTCATAATCCATATGAGCAGCTATGGCCAAGAGAATCCGGATCGACTTAAGCACGGATACCGGGGATAAGGTTTTCTCATAATCGATTCCCTCTTTCTGAGTATACCCCTTCGCCACCAGCCTAGTTTTAAAGGTTTCCACCTTCTCATCAGGTCCTCTCTTACGTTTGTAGACCCACTTGCATCCAATGGGTTTAAACCCATCAGGCAGGTCCACTAGCTCCCAGACTTGATTGTGGTCCATTGACCCCATCTCGGATATCATTGCCTTATGCCAAGATTCTGCATCTTTATCTCGAAGCGCTTCATTATAGTTGACTGGGTCAGGTTCAGGCACACTTGGGACTAGGTCTGAAGCCTCTCCCATGCCAACGAACCTGTCGGGCTGTCTCACAACCCTCCCACTACGACGAGGCACCGCCTGTGTAGGCGCATCATCTGTGATCTCATGTACAGTGTGTGGTGTATCTACTTGCACTGGTGCATCAGGATTAGTAGTTTGTCGTCTAAGCTCTTCTAGTACTATCTTACTCTTGGGCTTGTGGTCTAAGACATAGTCCTCTTCTAAAAATCTAGCATTGGTATTTACCACCACCTGCTGATATTTAGGACTATAGAATAGACCACCTTTCGTTCCCCTAGGATATCCTACAAACAGCTGTTGGTTTTAGGCATGCATAATCTCCTAAAATTATGCTACGGAATAGCCTAAATTATATGGAATCGGGTCTTACCCTTAACGTGTAATCGGTTGCGCTCATCGCCTGGATCCCTTGGGAAGATTGCGTTCACCACCAAAAACAATTCACACGAATAGCCTCTACGTTCTTGCACTGGAGTCTCTCAGAACCGGTGCTAGCCCAAAAGTGCCTGTCAAAGAGAAAACCTTTTTTCTCTCTGGAAGAATGTTTTTCAAAAAAAAAAAAAAAAAATTATCTTTTGGAAGAGTCAGAGCGAGAGCCTTTAAAATTTTTCCAAAACGTGTTTTAAAACTAAATTAGTTAAAATCTCTCAACAGACTCCCAGATATTTCTCGGATTAAAGAGTTGAGAAGTATCTATAAATAATTAATTATTTACTGAGTTGGGTTTAACCAACACCATGGATCAACCCATTGATCCATGGGTCAGGCTGATGGGTCAAGAACCTTAATTCACAATTAGGTCCCTTGATTTGTCAGCCCAACTCAATTCTTCCTAGGTACTTAATTAACTCTTAATTTATACCATAATTCTCTTCAATAATATTTAATTAAATAATTTAATTAAATATTATCAATTTAAGTATAACTCTTATACTTAAAATAGGCAATTTAATTAATTCTTAATCTTCGAACTCACTTATGTGCAATCCTGTAGGCCCATTCCAAATTGACAATGAATAAATTAATCTCATTAATTAATCCATAAATCATTAGTGGTCTCTAGCAAGACATAATGACTACACAATTCAGAACGGAGGGTCGAATGGTGATTCAACACAACCTTCCGAGTATACTACGTAATGTCCTCTACACTGATATCCAGTTTAGCATAAGGCATGAAACCAATCATCCTTATATATAGCTAAATGTTTTATTTGATTTCTTAGTGACACTGAACTTAATCAAGAAAATGATAACACTTATCATTTCTTGGGCACGGCCATGCACTTCTCAGTTCACTATCAAGCGGCTAAGATATCATCTCTCATTTAAGAGAGACTTGTAGTCCCATCACTTCACCTACATACCTTAGCGTGACTCATAGTGTACCCAATCATACCCGTACTTGGCAACCTGTTACGGTCCCGTTAGGCATATGTCAAAGCACACTCTAATTCACCTAAGACTATGCAGTGATTTCTTGTCTAAGGATCCTCGTACGAGTACTACTCAAAAGAATCACTCATGATCTAACAGTCTATGGAGTGTTTCTTTTGGCGGATCAATTTCAGGAAATTCAATATGCACAAGAATATAATTTCATGAAATTAACTCATCAGATAAATAATCAATCAAATGACAAATATCTTATTTACATAAATAACCATCAAAGTTTATTTACATAAATAGCCCTCATAAGGGCACATACACTAACAACAGCATTAATTCTGTTCTTGCATCTAACTTAGCCGTATCTACCTTAAGCACATGTGCTGGGCAGCCCCAAATTCTAAGATGTCTTAGACTGGGCTTCCGCCCATTCCACAACTCTACTGGGGTTGAAGGCACAGTTTTAGATGGTACAAGATTAAGAATATACATTGCCGTTTCCAAGGTATATCCCTAGAACGAACTTGGAAAATCACTATAGCTCATCATGGACCTAACCATTTCCATAAGAGTTCGATTCCTCCTTTCTGCTACTCCATTCTGCTGTGGCGTGCCAGGTGCAGACAACTGAGACTGAATTCCTACCTCAGTGAGGTAATCTCGAAATTCATGGGACAGGTACTCCCCACCATGATCTGAACGCAGTGTCTTGATGCTCTTACCATGATGCTTCTCCACATCTGCCCGAAACTCTTTGAACTTGCCAAAACATTCAGACTTGTGGCGCATTAGGTAAATGTATCCGTACCTAGAATAGTCATCCGTGAACGTCACGAAATACTCATATCCCCCTCGTGCCTGGACCGTCATAGGTCCACAAAAATCAGAATGAATCAACTCTAATACTTCTTTAGCTCTATGACCTTTTGCCTTAGAAGGTCTCTTAGTCATCTTACCCTCCAAGCAAGATTCGCAGGTTGCATAACTGTCAATATCTAATGAACTCAAAGGTCCATCATTGACCAACCTCTGAATCCTACTAAGGTTTATATGACCTAGCCTTAGATGCCAAAGATAGGTTTGATTCATTTCAGAAGGTTTCTTCCTCTTATCAATGTTAGATACTGAGCTATCTATTTCTATGTTTTGCGCAACAGGGGAGTTAGAGTTAACCACAAACAAATTGTCCGCCAATGAACCAGAACAAACAAGTTTGCCATTTCTTCTAATAAAAACAGACTCATCAGAAAAAACAAACTTGTTACCGTTCTTTAAGAGTTTAGAAACCGAAATCAGGTTCTTTCTAAAACTCGGTACATAAAGACAGTTTACTAAATCTAGGTTACAATTCTCGAAATTTAACCTAAATACTCCCACTGCTTCAACTGACACTCTTGTAGTGTCGCCCATGTAGATGTCCAATTCGCCTTCTCTAAGCTTCTGGGTTACTTGGAACCCTTGCAAAGAATGACAAACATGGTAAGTGGCACCTGAATCCACACACTAAGTATCTGTGGGAATCGCCGCTAAACATGTCTCAGTAATTAAGGCATAATTTATCGTACTTATAAGCTTTGGACAATCCGCTTTCCAATGTCCCGTCTTATTGCACTTGAAGCACTTGTTTTTCGACTTCTTCTTTGCAATATCTGGCTTAGGCGCAATTTCTGCCTTTTTAGCTACTCCCTCGAGCTTTCTCTTCTTCTTTCCAGCCTCAGGCTCAGAAAAAGATTCTAAAGCTTTGACTGCGACTAAACCTCACTTCTTCTTTTGAAGCAGACTTTTATCCGCCATCAACTCTGCCAAGAGCTCAGATGAACTCCACAACATCTTACTTATGTTGTAGTTCAACCGAATCCGCTCATAGCTTTGAGGCAAGCTCTGGAGAACAATATCGGCTTTCGTTTCACCAACGATTTCGCCTCACTTTACCTCAACCTTGTTGATGTTACTTATCATGTCAATGACACGATCTCTCACAGGAGTGCTCTCAGCCCTAAGGACAATGTCCAAGTTACGACTTCCATCGACATTATTAGTTCCAGTTAAATTGTTGTTTTTCAAAATAGCAGCTAAAGGATTGAATACCATATCGATTTAAACTGGAAAGTAAACAAACATTGTTTCAGTTATATATGCTAGAATTTTCGAAAACATGAAAATTTAATTTAATTATTGATTTCCCTCAAAGCAATAATATTAATCCACCAACATCTCATCCACCGGGATTCTCGCAAGCCACGCAGTGTGGACGTTTACGCTAACCCACATTCGTTTGAGAAGAACCAAGTTCATTAACTACACTATCTGGCCAACGATCTTTTGATCAATGTAGCTAATAGTCGGTGCTTTCAGCCATACAAGTAAGCAGCATAACCTCGCAGGAGGAATACTGCAGATCGTACACTAAGTGTGTGCCATTACGTGACATCTGAGTTTGTTACCTCAGGATAGTGCGCCTCAGATGGAGAGGGTGTCGCATTTCTCCTAGTTAAACTCGTTCTAGTCATCTTACTCAGAAGCTCATAGTCTAGCGATCTCGGGGCTGGACTCATCCGAATGGAGGAAGGCCCTAATGCCAACGCGCAAGCCCACCCATATCGCATATGAACCCGTAATGGTGGCCATGGGGATATAACACAAACCGCTCCCACTTAGATTTCCAAATTAAGGGTTTTTCCGGTTTTAACATGCAATTAACTAACCTAAGTTATATGCAACCATAAAACCAGACATGCTTTAATTCATGCATCTAAAATACAGCATAAAAATAAAGCATAAAAATTAAAACAATAAATACGGGAAATAAATACGTGAAATAAATTTCCTGACTATTCTGGTTTTAATTGCTTCCATCCTTTGCCTTGATCTCGTGTCCCATCACGTCACTCGATGGAGAAAGACTTTAACTTCAAAAAACAAAAATTGGAGAAAAAAGGGCCAAAAACAGCCCCAACGGGCCGCCCGGGCCGCAGCCTGAGCGCACAGCCCGCACAGCCCTTGCGGGCCGTGAGCGCGGCCTAGCGCGCGGCCCAGCGCCCGCACGGCCCGCACGGGCCGTGGCGGGCGGGCATGCGCGTCTGCGCGCCCGCTCGCGCACCGCCCGCATGGGCCGTGCACCGCGGCCCTGCGCCCAGCAGCACCACGCAGCAACTGTTGCGCGCTACTGCTGCCTGCTGCTGCCTTTTTGGCCTGCCGGCCGGTGATTTTGCTGCCGGCAAACGTTGCCGGCGTCGCCTCCTACCGACAACTCCTCATTCGCTTTTTCCCACGCTATTTGGTCTTCTTGCAATTCGTTCTGGGTTTTCCTGGGTTTCTTCAAATTCATGATAACCCAAAACCCACGAATCCAAGTCGCCCACCATAACGCCTTCGATTGCATAAAAAAACAATTTTTCTACTACAAGGTATTCTAGGAAAATTAAATAATCGAAATTACATAGAAAAAATCCTACTACAGATTTGATCTAATCCTACACGGCTTCCAGCACGTGGTTAAACTATTACAAACATTCATAATAAAATTAAATCCGAACATGTCCCGGAGTTTAATTAAAACCCATACAAATGTAACCATAATAGTCGGGATTCTAAACCACCTGCAAATAAAACCATGTACTAATTCGAACAAGCATAGAACCCCCTAAACGAGGCTCTGATACCAATTGAAAGATTTTGGTAGGATCTGGGTTTGCACTTGCTTGATTTACCACGCAACAAAAATTTCTTTTAAAGCGGAATCTTAGAAAAATACCTTTGAAGCGTGCACCTGGTGAATCTCTTGTATGCCTCAAGACTATAACTTCACGTTGTGTGGGCAACGAACTAGAAGTTAATTGATCAGCTATCACCACAACTCCACCTGCCAGAAAAATCCAGCACCTCCGCACCTCGCACGTACTACAAACGCACTGCCCGGAAAGAGAGAGAAAGTTGCTTGCAGCTGGTAAACACCAAGGGCTTAAAAATTCAGCCACTAGGAAGAAAAACCAGTCGCCAAAACTTCTTGAAAATTTGACCTGGAGAGAAACATTTTCTCTCTCTAGAAATCCTGTGGATTAATTGTTGAATTGTGATTCTTGAATGACTGATCCCTTGTCTATTTATAGAGTTACAAGAGAGACTCCAAGTTGGTTTATGATTGGTCTTCCTAATGGGTTTAGGTAATGAATTAGTTTCCAAATCCAATTAGGCAACCAATCTGATAGGATAACCAAATCCTACTGGATTCCTAATCTCTAGGATTTCCTAATTCCAATTGAAACTTAAGACTTAATTAATTAATTAAATAATTCTACTTTGCTAATTACTTAATTAACCCTTAGGAATTAATTAAATAATTTCACTTTGTTAATTACTGAATTAACCCTTAGGAATAATTAACCAATTAATTATTTAAATCTACCAATTCAATTAACCCATTACAAAATTAATCGTACCACTAACGGATTAATTTTGGCACTACCATTCTACACCAGAATTGCTTCCGGAACAGCTTAATTAAATTATATTCATTAATCTCCCCACATCAAAGATATAGTGCTCGTTAATTAAAATTAATTTACTGATAAATTAATTAATTAACTTCTTTAATTCCGAGACTAGTACCACTCGACCTTTTTACTATACCGGACATAAGTCCACCGGCTGGGTTTAGTATAATAAACATTTCGAGCTCATCTCGGGAGCACCATCACCCCGGACGCACCGGTACATGGTTTCCTTTCGACAAGCAGTAGCACACCAAGTAATTAAACACGCGCACCCAACCCACCGAGACTAGTGGCCACATTTGACCTCACCCATTGGCAGATCAAAGTACACTATGTCTAATCCTCATGCCCACTCAAGTCTAGGGATTTAGAGATAGAATACAAGGATCAATTTGTCTATTAAATCAGTACAAGACAAATCATTCCTAAGAGTCAAGTTCAATATGCCCCGGGCATATCTATATGATTCAATTAGTTTAGACAAACTAATTATCTGAATTACATAATAACCTAGACCGACAGTTTGTCCAAAACTGTCTCGGTTACGAACCTCATTTATATATTATGTCATTCAACCAATGATGAGATCTACTGTGTCGCACCAGACACCTCATTATCTACTTACATAATATAAATGGACATAAACATGCACAACAAAATATAATTGAATCACAAATCGATATAATAAACTGGGAAACTATACAATACAAGCATAGCTTATGTATTCTACTCCAACAAACTCTATAGGGTTTGAAAGCACGGTTTTAGATGGTACAAGATTTAGAATGTACATTGCAGTTTCTAAGGCATATCCCCAAAATGAACTAGGCAAATCACTATAGCTCATCATTGACCTAACCATTTCCATGAGATTTCTGTTTCTTCTTTTTGCTACACCATTCTGCCATTGAGTGTTAGGTGCAGACAACTGAGACTAAATTCCGATCTCACTAAGGTATTCTCAAAATCCGTCGGATAGGTACTCACCACCATGATCTGATCACAGTGTCTTTATACTCTTCTCGTGATGTTTCTCCACATCTGCCCGATACTTTTTGAATTTTCTAAAGTATTCGGACTTGTGGCGCATTAGGTAAATATATTTGTACCTTGAATAATCATTTGTGAAGGTCACAAAATACTCAAATCCACCTCGTGCCTGGACCGAAATTGGTCCACACAAGTTAGAGTGAATCAACTCTAATATTTCTTTCGCTTTAAAATGTCTCTTGGTCATCTTACCATCCAAGTAGCATTCGCAGGTTGAGTAACTGTCAATCTCTAATAAACTTAACGGTCTATCATTGACTAGCTTCTAAATCCTACTAAGATTTATATAACCTAGTCTGAGATGCCAAATATAGGTTTGATTCATTTTAGAAGGTTATTTTCTCTTATTTAGGTTAGATGATACGCCATTTAGTTCTGTGGTTTGCACAACAGGGAGTTTGATTCAACCAAAAATAAATTGTTCACTAATGAACCAGAACAAACAAGTTTTCCATATTTTATAACAACAACAAATTTATCAGAAAAAATAAACTTGTAACCATTCATTAAGAGTTTAGAAACCGAAATAATATTCTTTCTAAAACTCGGTACATAAAGATAATTTACTAAATCTAAACTATAATTTTCAAAAAAATGAGTACTCTCACTGCTTCCACTGACACTCTTACAGTGTCGCCCAAGTAGACTTCTAGCTCGCCTTCTCTAAGCTTTCGGGTTACTTGAAACCTCTGCAAAGAACTACAAACATGACCAGTGTCACCTGAATCCACACACCAAATATCTGTGGGAATCACCGCTAACACGTCTCAGTAATTAAGGCAAAAACTATCGTACCTTTGAGTTTTAGACAATCCGATTTCCAATGTCTTACTTTCCCGCACTTGAAACATTTGCCTTTAGGCTTCTTTTTCTTTGCTATGTCTGGTTTGGTAGCATGATTCTTTGTCTTTTTCTTCTTCTTGTTCTTGCCTTTAGGCACATGAGAGGAACTCAAAGCCTTAACTCTGACCAAAACTTGTTTCTTCTCTTGGAAGATGCCTTCGGTCAAAAGTAATGTTGTTAGGAGCTCGGGAAGAGTATAGACTCTTTGGTTTATATTGTAGTTCACCCGAAACTGCTCGAAACTAGAAGGTAAGTTCTGAATAATGATATCGATCTGACTCTCTTGATCAATTTCACCTCCCAACACTTCTATTTCATTGATGTTATTGATCATGCGAAGCACATAATCTCTCACCGATGAGCCTTCAGCCATTTTAGTATTCATTATCTTTCTCATAGCTGATTGCCTTGTTGTCCTGTCTTGATGACCAAACATCTCTCTCAGGTGAGCCATCATGTTAAAAACGGAAACCATGGTATGAAACTGATGTTGCAGAACATTCGACACAGAGGCCAGAATGTAACACCGCACGATCTCATCCGCTTTTCTTCACCTCGCATAAGCATCTCTTTCCTCTTGAGGAGAGTCATTAGTAGGCACATCTGGACAAATTTTGGTGAGCACAAACCTATACTACTCAGTCGTCAGGACAATGGCCAAATTACTACTCAAGTCGAAATAGTTCGGACCGGTTAATTTGTTATCTTTCAATATCATAGCTAATGGATTAAATGCCATATCGAATACTGTAAATAAATAAACAGACAATGTTTCAGTAAACTAAAGCATAGAATTTTAAAAAAATAAATTCTACAACTATTGACAACCCTCAAACAATAATTAAATCCATTGATATCTCATTCACCGGGATTTTCGCAAGCCATGATAGTGTGGACGTTTATGTTAACCCACATTTATTTGAGAAGAACTAGATTCATTAACTACACTATCTGACCAAATGATCTATTGATCAATGTAGCTAATAGTCAGTGCTTTTAGGCGTACAAATAAGTATGGTAACCTCGTTGGAAGAATACTACAAATCACACACTAAGTGTGTGTCATTACGTGACTTCTGAGTTTGTTACCTTAGAATAGTATGCCTCAGATGGAGAGGGTATCGCATTTCTCCAATTTCAACTTACTCTAGTCATCTTACTTAGAAGTTCATAAGCTAGTGATCTTATGGTTAAACTTATCCGATATGGAGGAAGGCACTAATGCCAACACGCAAGTCCACCCACATCACTTATGAATTCATAATGGAGGCTATGGAAATATTAACCAACCCGCTCCCACTTAGATTTCTAAAATGAGAGTTTTTTCCATTTTAACATGCAATTAACTAATCCTAAGTTATATGCAAATATGAAACCAACATGCATTAAATTATGCATCTAAAATACAACAGAAAATTAAAGCATATAATTAAAACTGTAAATATGGGAAATAAATGCGTAAAATAAATTCCAGACATTATGGTTTTAATTGCTTCCATCTGCTGTCTTGATCTCTTGTCATATCACGTCACTCAATGGATTGAGTCTTGAAAATTGGATCTCGAAGGATATCTCAAAAGAAATGAAAAAAATGTCCCCCACATATTGAAAAATTATCTGCTCAGGCCCGGTCAAAAATTTACTTTCGTACTATGCATTACAGAAACAGAACTCTTGACCAGGCCTAAGCCCTAGCACAATCGCTATTCCAATCCTTACTTGAAATAACATTGAGCAGGATCTTATCTTCTACTTGTTCGATTTACCACGGAACAATAAATTTCTAATTAACGCGGAAGTTTAAGAATTACCTCTTGAAGCGTGTACTTAGGTGATCGCTTGTACGACTCAAGACTAGCTCGTATGTTGTGTGGGCAACGAACCAACGATGAGCAATCTAACACAAAGCTCACCGGAAAACACCAACAACTTGCCGTCGCTGGAAACTTCGGAGCCGCCGATCGTGCATGAAACACGTGCTATTGGAGGAGAGAGAGAGTGAAGCCGACGTCGTACGATTCACGCGCCACCACTGCCCTCAACCACTGCCAACTTGGAGAGAAAACCAACTGCGAGAAGAAATTCTAAAGAATTCTCTCTCTAGATTTTCTCACTCTAAGTTTCTTGAATTATGAAACTTAGAAAATTGTGTGTCTTGAATTACTAATCTCTTGTTTATTTATAGAGTTACAAGAGAGCCCCCAAGTTGGTTTAGAATTAGTCTTCCTAATGGGTTTAGGATTATTAATTAGTTTTCAAATCCAATTAGGTTCTAAATCTAATAGGATTTCCAAATCCAAATAGATTTCCTAATCTCTAGGATTTTCTAATTCCAATTGAACTTTAAAACTTAATTAATTAACCCTTATGAGTAATTAATCAAATAATTAATTCTACTTTATCAATTAACCCACTACATAATTAATTGTACCACTAACGGATTAATTATGGCACTACCATCCTACACTAGAATTGCTTCCGGAATAACTAAATTAATTATTCTTTAATCTCCTCACATCAAAGATATAGTGCTCGTTAATTTATTAATTTACTGATAAATTAATTCATTAATTTCTTATAATTCGAGATTAGTACCACTCGACCTTTTTACTATACCGGATATAAGTCCACCGGCTAGGTTTAGTATAATAAACAGAACGAACTCATCTCGGGAGCACCATCATCGCGAACGCACCGGTACATGGTTTCCTTTCGACAAGTAACAACACACTGAACAACTAAACACGCGCACCCAACCTACCAAGACTATTGGTCTCAAGTGACCTCACTCTTTGCTCAATCAAAGTACACTATGTCTATTCCTCATGCCTACTCAAGTCTAGGGATTAAGAGATAGAATACTAGGATTGAATAGTCTATTAAATCAGTACAAGATAATTCATCCTAAATGGTCAAGTTAAATATACCCCGAGCATATTTATATGATTCAATAATTTTAGACAAACCAATTTTCTGAATCACATAATAACCTAAACTGACAATGTGTCCAAAACTGTCTCAGTTACGAACCTCATTTATATATTATGTCTGTTAACCAATGATGAGATTTACTGTGTCACAACAGACACCTCATCATCTAAATAATAATATAAATGGACAACATATGTAAAACATACAAACAATTTAACTAAAACATTTAATCGATATATAAACTGGGAAATAGTTTAATACAAACAAAGCTTTAGTATTTAAATCTGACATTTCCATCATTACAGTTCCCATCAATCATCTTTCGTCTGAACGTCAAATATTAATCCAAGTAGCATATTACATCAACTAATTAAAAAACAACAACAACATTCGAAAAAGCAGTACAAAATTAACTAATACACATGTCATGATTTTACATCATGAATATCAGAAAATAGATTTTCCATCATCAGCCGAATAGCTATCCATATATTGTTTTTGTTAGTTTTGAATACAGAAAAGCTATGGCTTGTATCAAAAACTAATATCCACAGATGACATATCATTTTGTTTCAGTATTAAATTGTTCCATTATATCATAGAACTAGATAACGGAGTGTGGAAAGACACAGTAGATACCGTTATTGGTTAAAATATTTATATATAAAAAGTATGCTCGTAACTGAGATAGTCTGAACATACTATCAGTATAGGTTATCGTGTGGTTTGGAAATTAGTTTATCTAGACTAATTAAATCACATGGATATGCCCGGCACATATTGAGCACGACCAGTTTGGATAGAATTGACTTATACTGATCGGCGTAGTCAATTCGGTCCTAGTATTCAGTCTCTCAATCCTGAGATTGGGACGGGCGTGAGAGTTGGATATCGTATGCGTTGATGTGCCAAAACGTGCAGTCAATTGAGGCCTATACCTCGGTAGGTTGGGTATGCGGTGTTTAGCTTCTTACGTGGCGTTGCTAGTCGGAGGAATCCACGTACCGGTTAGCTGGGTTGATGGTGCTCCCAAGATGAGCTCGTAAGGTTTATTGTACTAAAACTGGCCAATGGACTTTATGTCCGGTATAATAAAAAGGTCGAGTGGTACTAATCTCGGATACAAAGAAGTTGGTGAATTAGTTTGTCAGTAAATTGATAAACCGACGAGCACTAGATCTTTAATGTGGGGATATAAAAGAAAATATAGTGGCACGATGTAAAGTCATTTTTGAGCGGTAGTTCCATAGTTTGTCCGATAGTGGTTTGACTAATTATGTATTTGACTAATCGACAAAGTGAATTAATTAATCCTAATGGTTTAATTAATATTTAATTGACAAAATGAATTAAGAAATTTATTCTATTTGGATTAATTGATCCTAAGGGTTTGATTAAATTAAATTAATGAAGTGGTTAAGAAATTAATTTGAATTGGTCGATAGGAGTTGATTAGTGTAGGAAAGACTAAGCAGTTAACGAAAGTCAAATTAAAAGGCCCAACTCAAAAGCCCACTAGGTCTCCATTGGAGCTCCCTATAAATAGAAAGCTTATTCCTTAAGAAACTTAAGAAAATCTTGCTACACAACTTTAAGAAAGTTCTAGAGAGAGACTCTCCTTCCTTCTTGGGTTTCTTTCAAACACGAACTTGGAATCTCACTTCTCGATTTAGATTAAGTTCAAAGATCAAACTTTTAGATAGCCCATCGATTTATTTGAGTTGCCCACTGCGGGATTTTAATTCTTTTGGCCAGATTTATTGATATTATTGGCCGGACTGTTTAGAATTTTTAGCCGGACATCACGGTTTTCATCTTTGCCCAGCGAACTTACTTCTAGCAGCTCCGGGGTGCTTAATCCAGCTGGGTTTGTATTGATCTCTCCCTTGGGTTGGTGATCCACAATCCCGGTTATCCAGATCGTGACCGGAGTTGAAGTGGGTTCAATTTTATTGGCGAGAAAAGTAGTGGGCAGCAGATTTTTGGGCTAAAGGTTTGATCTTTTGGGCAGATTTGATCTAATTGAGGGATTTTCTTAGTGGGTTTCTCGTGGGCTTGGTAGCACACTTCGATAGATTATTGCCCACACAATATTCGAAGTTTCTTAGAGTAATCCATTGGATTTCGGTGGTGATCACAACATAAAGATTTGGTTTTTCTTATTGCGTTGGACTTCGCTTCAAAGGTATGACCTTTATGTTTTCCGCTTTTAATTAAAGGTTTAATCTTTGTGCGTTAGATGTCGATTTAATAAATTAAATAAGTATAAGCCTAGATCCATTCATGAGAAAATGAATTTGAGCCTGAGCTTTGTCAAAAGCTTCTGATTCTAGAATGCATTGCACGAAGTGTGGTTTGCGATTTAGCCTGGGCTTGTTCTATTTTCCTTCAAATTGGTATCAGAGCGAGTGTTTCGACTTTATACTTATTTAATTTATTACACGGCTTTATTTTGGTATTATTATTTTTGTCGAAATGTTTAAACAGGTGGTTATTAGTTTCTCAGCTATTATGGTAGAATTTAATTTTCATTCATAAACCCCTGGACATATCCGGGCTCGTATTGTTTTTGAATGAAAATGTCTGTAATAGTAATAAACATGAGCTGGAAGCCGTGTAGGATTAGAAAAATCTTGTAGTAGGATTTGATCTAATCATGTCCTCTTTAAATTCCTAGAAAAATGCCTTTGCATATAGGAATTTATGTATTATGACGATGACGTTATTTTGGGTAACTTATATTCGCGGGTTTTGGTTGCTCGTAATTTTGGGTGATTCCTAATTAAGTAGTAAATCGAGAAAACTCAGGCGAATCGAGAGGAATCCAAATAATGAGTGGGAGCGACATGACGAGACGTGTCACCAAGGCGTCAAGGAATCAATGATAGAGAAGGCCATGATAGTTGGGAAATTTTATTTTCTTTAATTTCTGGTATTTATACTCTTCGTTGATTGTGTGTTTTTCATTTTATTTCACATGAACGAAAACCAAACCAAACCATTTTAAAAGTAACGTGCAATTAATTAAGGTAGATTATTCGCATATTAAAACTCCAACGGTTTTATGGGTGTGAATATCCATAGTTAAGATATTACATGTTAAAACGTAAAAATCCTCAAACTTAAAGATCTAAGTGGAGCGGGTTGGTAAATATCCCCATGGCCTCCATTACGGGTTCATTCGTGATGTGGTTATTCTTGCGAGTTGGTATTATGGCCTTCCTCCATGTGGACAAGTCTTCAATCAGAGATATCACCAGAATAATTTCCGAAGGGATGACTATAGTGAGTTTAATTGGAGAAAGTTGCGACACCCTCTCTGCTGAGGGCGCATTAGTATCCTAAGTAACAAACTTAGAAGTCACGTAACGGCATACACTTAGTGTACTATTTATAGTATTCCTCCCACGAGATTACGCTATTTATGTGTACGACTAAAAGCATTGACTATTAATTTCATTGATCATAAGATCGTTGGTCAGATAGTGAAATTAATGAACTTCAGTTCTTCTCGAACAAATGTGGATTGGCGTAGATGTTCACCCGCATGACCTGCGTTAATCCCGGTGTGAGAGATGTCGATGTAGATTATATTGTTTTCGAGGATTTTAATATTTTCAAAAAAGTATACTGAAACTTGATCATTTATTTTTCAGTTGTTGATATGTCGTTCAACCCGCTAGCTGTCATTTTGAATCAGAACAAACTTACAGGTTCAAATTACATTGACTGGAAACGTAACCTGGACATTGTCTTTACCGCTGAGGGTTACAAGTACTTGCTCACTGAGGAGTGCCCCCCTAAGCCCAGCGATGATGCCACCCCTAAGCAGCGAGAGGCATATACGAGGTGGCAGAAGGCTGATGAAATGACCCAGTTCTACATCTTGGCTTTTATGTCTAGTGTACTGCAGCACCAGTATCAGTTGTTTACATCTGCCTATGATATGATGCTCAACCTCAGGGAGATGTTTGAACATCAGGGCAAGGCAGCTATGAGGAAACTCATGAATGCTAGGATGGCTGAGGGCACTTCAGTGAGGGGTCACGTGCTAGACATGTTGAGCTGTATCAATGAGATCGAGGTACTGGAAGGTGACATTGATGGGGAGACCCAACTCGATATTATCCTCCAGAGCTTACCCCCTAGTTTTGAGCAGTTTTGGTTAAACTACAATATGGGCAAGCTCTCATATTCACTTCTCGAGCTCATAACTGTATTGGTGTCTGCTGAGGGCCTTTTGCAGAGAAGAAGCAAGCCTTGGCTACTGTTGCTCCCTCAGGTTCCTCTGCTGGGCCCAAAGCGCGGAAGCAAAAGAGGAAGAGAGGCCAGAAAGCAAGAGCTGCTGATCATGGACCCAAGGTGGGCATTGCCAAGAAGCATAAGTCGAAAGACAAATGCTTCAGATGTGGCAAAGCAGGACATTGGAAGAAGGATTGCCCAAAGCCTCGAGGTATGTGTAAATTTTCCCCAGTCACTGAGACATGTTTAGCAGCAATTTCCACAGATACTTGGTGTGTGAATTTAGGAGCCACTGATCATGTTTGTAATTCTTTGCAGGGGTTCTAAGTGACCCGGCTGCTTAGAGAGGGAGAATTACAGGTCTACCTTGAGGATACTACCAGAGTTTCTGTTATTACAGTGGGAGTTCTTTGTCTTTATTTTTCAGACTCAGTTTTACATTTGAGAGATTGTTTATATGTACCCAGTTTTAGGAAGAATTGGCTTTTAGTTTCTAAACTTATTTTGGATGGTTATAAGTGTGTTTTTTCTGATGGATCTATTTTTATTATAAAAATCTAAAAGCTTATATTTTCCGGTACATTAGTTGACAATCTGTTTTTAATCAAGACATACTCCCCAGTAATGCAAAACATAGAAACAACTAACTCATCACCGAGTCATAGTAAGAGAAAGGAGTCTTCCCCATTGAATCAAACCTATCTTTGGCACCTGAGACTCGGTCACTTTAACCTTTGTAGGATTCAAAGGTTGGTCAATAATGGGTCTTTGGACTCATTGGATATTGACAGCTATCCAACCTGTGAGTCCTGCTTGGAAGGTAAGATGACCAAGAGGCCTTTAAAGGCAAATAGGAATAGGGCCAAGGAGGTTTTAGAGTTGATTCATTCTGACTTGTGTGGACCTATGTCAGTTCTGGCTAGAGGTAGTTATGAGTATTTCGTGACCTTCACGGATGATTACTCTAGATATGGGTACATATACCTGATGCACCACAAGTCTGAATGCTTTGACAAGTTCAAAGAGTCTAAGGCTGAGGTGGAGAACCATCAGGGTAAGAGTATCAAGGCCTTGCGATCTGATCGTGGTGATGAATACCTCTCTAGTGAATTTAGGTCCTATTTGTCAGAGGAGGGTATTCAGACCCAATTGTCTACACCTGACACACCCCAGTAGAATGGTGCAGCAGAGAGGAGGAACAGGACTCTTATGGATATGGTTAGATCAATGATGAGTTATAACGAATTGCCTATACCATTTTGGGGTTTAGCCTTGGAGTCAGCGTGTTATCTCCTCAATCTCGTACCATTTAAGTCTGTGCTTTCGACTCCAGTAGAGCTGTGGACTGGGCAAAAGCCTAGTCTGAGACATCTCAGGATTTGAGGTTGTCCAGCGTATGTGCTAAAGGCAGACACAGCCAAGCTATATGCGAGTCTGAGATTATACTTTTTGTAGGCTACCCCAAAGGAACGAAATGTGGTATGTTTTATAGTTCTCATGATCAGAAGGTGGCGGTGAGCACCAATGCCAGATTTCTTGAGGAGGACTATGTTTTAGATCACAAGGCAAAGAGCAAGGTAGTATTGGAAGAGCTTAGGGTTGAGTCCACTATTCTAAATACACGAGTACGGGAAGATACACCACAAGAGACTGCACACACTATCACAGATGATGCTCTTACACAGGTTGTGCCTCGTCATAGTGGGAGGGTAGTTAGACAGCCCAAGAGGTGCATGGGTTTGGGTGAGTCTTCGGACTTTATCCCTGGTCATGAACAAGACCTAGTTAGCTACAATGAGGCTCTCTAGGATAAAGATACAATTCTTGGTAGAGAGCTATGATTGCTGAGAAGGGTTCTATGGACTCAAATCAGATCTGGGAGCTGGTAGACCTTCCTGATGGGTTTCGGCCTATTGGGTGCAAATGGGTCTACAAGCGAAAGAAAGGATCAGACGGGAGGGTTGAGACCTTCAAGGCTAGGCTTGTGGCGAAGGGGTATACTCAGAAAGTGGGTATTGATTATGAGGAGACCTTTTCCCCTGTAGCTATGGATTATGAGATTTGGCATATGGACGTCAAGACCGTGTTCCTTAATGGAAGTCTTGAGGAGACCATCTTTATGCAGCAACCAGAGGGTTTCATTGTTCAGGGCCAAGAGCACAAGGTATACAGACTTAGGAGGTCCATTTATGGACTTAAGCAAGCATCCAGATCTTGGAACATCCATTTTGATGAGTTTATCCAGTCATATGGATTCACTCAGTGTCCGGATGAGCAGTGTGTTTATCACAGGCATGATGGTGATACGGTGGTGTTCCTCGTACTTCATTAGATGACATCCTTCTGATTGGCAACAGTAAAAAAGTGTTGTCAGATGTAAAGGCATGGTTGTCCAGGCAATTTGATATGAAGGATTTGGGAGAGGCCGGACATATCCTTGGGATCAAGATTATTCTAGATCGTAGGAGACGTTCTCTGACACTCTCTCAGGCATCCTACATAGACGCGATTCTGGACCATTTTAACATGCAGAATTCCAAGAAGGGTTCACTACCTTTCAGGCATGGGGTGCATTTATCTAAGGAGCAGTGTCCCAAGACTGCTGAGGAGATAGATGTCATGCAGGCGGTACCCTGTGCTTCCGCAGTGGGTAGCCTCATGTATGCTATGTTATGTTCGAGGCCTAATATTTTCTTTGCCGTTGGCATGGTTAGCAGATATCAGAGTAACCCTAGGAAGGCTCACTGGGAGGTAGTAAAATGCATTCTCAAGTACTTGCACAGGACAAGAGATTATGTCCTAGTTTATAGAGTGCAAGAGCTTGTTCCGTTAGGTTACACAGATTCGGACTTTCAAGGTGATATGGACAAGAGTAAGTCTACCTCTGGGTTTGTGTTTATTCTAGGAGGTGGAGTCATAGTAAGGTGGAGTGTCAAGCAGAAATGCATGATGAACTCCACCGTGGAGGCTGAGTACGTTGCCGTATCAGAGGCAGCGAAAGAAGTTGTATGGCTTTGGAAGTTCCTGGTGGCCTTAGATGTGGTTCCTGAGTTGCCTAGGTCTATCACAGTTTATTGTGATAACAATGGTACAGTTGCTAACTCGAGGGAACCACGAGCCCACAAAGCGAGTAAACACATAGAGCGCAAGTACCACCTGAAATGAGCGATCGTAAAGACGGGAGACGTGAACGTGGCCAAGATAGCATCAGATGACAATCTTACAGATCCTTTCACAAAGCCATTGACCCCAAAGGTCTTTGAGAAACACGTGGAGAGCATGTGACTCAGATTCTTGAGGGAGTTGTTGGAGTTGAATACATAAGCTATGCTTGTATTGTACTTTTTCCCAGTAATATATCGATTTATGTTTTGGTTATATCTAGTTGTGCATAATATGTCCATTTATATTATGTAAGTAGATGATGAGGTGTCTTGTGTGACACAATAGATCTCATCATTGGTTGAAAGACATAATATATAAATGAGGTTCGTAACTGAGATAGCTTTGGATAAACTGTCGGATTAGGTTATTATGTGATTCGGATAATTGGTTTGTCTAAACTAATTGAATCATATAGATATGCTCGGGGCGTATTGAACTTGACCATTAGGAATGTTTTGTCTTGTACTGATTTGATAGACAAAACATTCTTGGTATTCTATCTCTTAATCCCTAGACTCAAATAAGTGCAAACCCAGATCCTGTGCAATGTTCTTTCAAAAGGGTTGGAATAGCATTGTGCTAGCGTCTAGGTCTGGACGGAGATTCCGATTCTGGAATGCATAGCACGAAAGTGAGTCTCTGGCTAGGCCCGGGCATAAAGGTGAGTGAGCTTAAAGGTGTTCTGTAGATTTTATTATGACAACAGTGTAATAGTGGGTTGGACAGTTTTTGTACTTCTTAGCATAGCTTTGAGTATTAGTGGGAGATTGCTAGTTTTTAATACAGAAAAGCTAGAGCTTGTATCAAAAACTAGTATCCACATATGACATATCATTTTGTTTCAGTATTAAATTGTTCCATTAGATCATAGAACTAGATAACGGGTTGTAGAAAGACATAGTAGATACCGTTATTGGTTAAAGTATTGATATATAAAAGTATGCTCATAACTGAGATAGTCTGAACATACTATCGGTATAGGTTATCGTGTGGTTTGGAAATTAGTTTATCTAGACTAATTAAATCACATGGATATGCCCGGGGCATATTGAGCATGACCAGTTTGGATAGAATTGACTTATACTGATCGGCGTAGTCAATTCGGTCCTAGTATTCAGTCTCTCAATCCACGTGCTGGAAAACATGTAGGATTAGATCAAATCTGTAGTAGGATTTTTTCTATGTAATTTCGATTATTTAATTTTCCTAGAAAGTCTTATAGTAGGAGAATTAATTTTTGTAATCAAAGGCGTTATGGTGGGCAACTTGAATTCGTGGGTTTTGGGTTATCGTTAATTCGAAGAAACCCAGGAAAACCCAGAATGAATTGAAAGAAGACCAAATAGCGTGGGAAAAAGCGAAGCGGGGATTGGCGGCAGGGGGTGGCGCAGGCGACGACCGCCGGCAGGGGCCACCGCCGGCAAACCGCCAGCAGCAGTGGGCTGCTGCTCCAGCGCGCGGCAGCAGCAGGCGGCAGCAGCGTGCATCAAGTGCTTCGCACTGCTGGGCCGTGGGCGTGGCCCATGTGGGCTGCATTTTGGCCCGTTTTTCCTCCTATTTTCATTTTTTTAAGTTCCAGACTCTCTCCATCGAGTGGCGTGGTGGGACACGAGTTCAAGACAGAAGATAGAAGCGATTAAAACCATAATAGTCGGGAAATTTATTTTTCGTATTTATTTTTTAATTTTTATGCTTTATTTTTATGTTGTATTTTAGATGCATGATTTTAAAGCATGTTGGTTTTATGGTTGTATATAACTTAGGGTTAGTTAATTGCATGTTAAAATCGGAAAAACACTCAATTTGGAAATCTAAGTGGGAGCAGGTTGGTTTAATATCCCCATGGTCACCATTACGAGTTCATATGCGATATGGGTGGGCTTGCATGTTGGCATTAGGGCCTTCCTCCATTCGGATAAGTCCAGCCCCGAGATCGCTAGATTATGAATTTCTGAGTAAGATGACTAGAGTAAGTTTAACTAGGAGAAATGCGACACCCTCTCCATCTGAGGCGCACTATCCTGAGGTAACAAACTCAAAAGTCACGTAATGACAAACACTTAGTGTACGATCTGCAGTATTCCTCCCAAGAGGTTACGGTGTTTATTTGTACGGCTGAAAGCACCGACTATTAGCTACATTGATCAATAGATCATTTGGTCAGAAAGTCTAGTTAATGAACATGGTTCTTCTCAAACTAATGTGGGTTAGCGTAAATGTCCATACTGCGTGGCTTGTGAGAATCCCGGTGAATGAGATGTTGGTGGATTATATTTATTGTTTTGAGGAAAGTCAATAATTATTAGAATTTCATGTTTTCGAAATTCTTGGTTAAATAACTGAAACATTGTCTGTTTGTTAATTTTACAGTTTTATCGATATGGCATTGAACCCTTAGCTGCTATTTTGAAAGACAATAAATTAACTGGAATCAATTATGTCAACTGGAGTCATAACTTGGACATTGTCCTGACGACTGAGCAGTATAAGTTTGTGCTCACCGAAGTATGTCCAGATATGCCTGATGAGAACTCTCTTTAAGAGGATAGGGATGCCTATGCCCGATGGAAAAAAGCGGATGAGATGGCGCGGTGCTATATTTTGGCCTCTGTGTCAAATGTGCTGCAACATCAGCTTCATCCCATGGTCTCGACCTTCAACATGATGGCTCACCTGAGAGAGATGTTCGCGCATCAAGGTAGGACTGCTAGGCAAGCAGCCATGAGGAAGTTAATAAACTCAAGGATGGCTGAAGGCATATCGGTGAAAGATCATGTGCTATACATGATCAGTCACATCAATGAGATAGAGGTGTTAGGAGGAGAAATCGACCCAGAAAGTCAGACATATATTATCCTCCAAAGTCTACCCTCTGGTTTTGAGCAGTTTCGAGTTAATTACAACATGAACCAAAGTGTCTATACTCTACCTGAGCTCTTAACTGATTTGGTGGCGGTCGAAGGCATCTTCCACGAGAAGAAGCAAGCTTTGGTCGCAGTGAAGGCTTCAGGTTCTTCTTCTACGCCTAAAGGCAAGAAGAATAAGAAGAAGAAGAATGCCAGGAAACTTTCTGCGAAGCCCGAGATCGCAAAGAGAAGCAAGCCTAAAGGCAAGTGTTTCAAGTGCGATAAAACGGGACACTGGAAAGCGGATTGTCCAAAGCTTAAAGGTACGATAGTTTCTGCCCGGATTACTGAGACATGTTTAGCGATGATTTCCAAATATACTTGGTGAGTGGATTCAGGCTCCACTGATCATGTTTGTAATTTTTTGCAGGGGTTCCAAGTAACCCGAAAGCATAGAGAGGGCGAACTTGACATCTACATGGGCGACACTACAAGAGTGTCAGTAGAAGCAGTAGGAGTGGTCAATTTAAATTTCAAAAATTGTAGATTGGAGTTAGTTAATTGTCTTTATGTACTGAGTTTTAGAAAGAACCTTATTTCTATTTCTAAACTCTTGAAGAACGGTTATAAGTTTGTTTTTCTTATGAGTCTGTATTTATTAGAAGAAATGGAAAACTTATTTGTTCTGGTTCATTGGCTGACAATTTATTTGTGGTTAACTCTAATTCCCCTGTTGCGCAAAACATAGAAACAGATAGCTCTTTATCTAACATTAATAAGAGAAAGAAACCTTCTGAAATGAATCAAACCTATCTTTGGCATCTCAAGCTAGGTCATATTAATCTTAGTAGGATTCAAAGGTTGGTCAATGATGGACCTTTAGGTTCATTAGAGATTGACAGTTATGTAACCTGCGAATCTTGCTTGGAAGGTAAAATGACCAAGAGACCTTTTAAGGCAAAAGTTTATAGAGCTAATGAAGTATTAGAGTTGATTTATTCTGATTTGTGTGGACCAATGATGGTCCAGGCACGAGGTGGGTTCGAGTATTTTGTGACGTTCACGGATGACTACTCAAGGTACGGGTACATTTACCTAATGCGTCACAAGTCTAAATGTTTTGGCAAGTTAAAAGAGTTTCCGGCAGATGTGGAGAAGCATCATGGTAAGAGTATCAAGACACTGCGTTCAGATCGTGGTGGAGAGTACCTCAGTGAGGTTAGAATTCAGTCTCAGTTGTCTGCACCTGGCACGCCACAGCAGAACGGTGCAGCAAAAAGGAGGAATCGGACTCTCATGGAAATGGTTAGGTCTATGATGGGCTATAGTGATTTGCCAAGTTCGTTCTGGGGATATGCCTTAGAAATGGCAATGTATATTCTTAATCTTGTACCATCTAAAACCGTGCCTTCAACCCCATTAGAGTTGTAGAATAGGCGCAAGCCCAGTCTAAGACATCTCAAAATTTGGGGTTGCCTAGCACATTGCTTAATGTTGGAGTTGAATACATAAGCCATGCTTGTATTGTATTTTTTCCCAGTAATATATTGATTTATGTTTTGGTTAGATCTTGTTGTGCATGATATGTCCATTTATATTATGTAAGAAGATGATGAGGTGTCTTGTGTGACACAGTAGATCTCATCATTGGTTGAAAGACATAATATATAAATGAGGTTTGTAACCGAGACAGTTTTGGACAAAACTGTCGATTTAGGTTATTATGTGATTCATGTAGTTGGTTTGTCTAAACTTATAGAATCATATTGATATGCCCGGGGCATATTGAACTAGACCATTAAGAATGATTTGTCTTGTATTGATTTAATAGACAAATCATTCTTGGTATTCTATCTCCTAATACCTGGACTCGAGCGGGCATGAGGATTAGACATAGCATACTTTGATCTGCCAAAGGGTAACGTCAATTGTGGCCAATAATCTCGGTAGGTTGGGTGCGCTTGTTTAGTTGCTTGGTGTGCTGCTGCTTGTCAAAAGGAAACCATGTACCGGTGCGTCCGGGGTGATGGTGCTCCCGAGATGAGCTCGTTATGTTTATTATACTAAACCCAACTGGTGGACTTATGTCCGGTATAGTAAAAAGGTGAGTGGTACTAGTCTCAGAATTAAAGAAGTTAACTAATTAATTTATCAATAAATTAATATATTAACGATCACCATATCTTTGATGCGGGAAGATTATGAATATAATTTAATTAAGTTATTCCGGAAGCAATTCTGGTGTAGGATGGTAGTGCCATAATTAATCCGTTAGGGGTATGATTAGTTTTGTATTGGGTTATTGACAAAGGTAGATTTAATTAATTAAGTAAATAATTAATCCTTGTGTCAGTTGTGAATTATACCAGGAACTGGTTTGGGATAAGTGAATCCCTGTATCAGTTGGTTGTGAATCATACCAGGAACTTGTTTGGGATAAGTGGATTCCTGTATCAGTTGGATGTGTTTCAGTCCATGAACAGAATTGAAGGAAAACAGAATCCCAGTAGGAAGGCTAATCTTAAACCAACTTTGGGTCTCTCTTGTAACTTTATATATAGACAAGAGATTAGCTATTCAAGATATACAATTCATAAGTTTTCAAGACAAAAAAACTAGAGAGATAAAATTATAGAGAGAAATATTTTCTTCTCTCTCCAAGTCAAATTTTTGAGCTTTTATACGGCTGGTTTTTCTCCTCTTCTGGCCGAAATTTAGGCCTGTTTATACCAGCTGTGCGTGTAACTTTTTCTCTCTTTGGGTGGTGCATTTACAGTACGTGCCAGGTGCAGCGGTGCTGGAATTTTGTGGCAGGTGGATTATGGTGATTAGCTGATCAATTGGTTTCTAGATCGTTGCCCACACAACGTGAAATCAAAGTCTTGAGGCATACAAGAGAATCACCTAAGTGCACGCTTCAAAGGTATTTTTCTAAATTTTTGCTTTTAATTAGAAATTTTTTGTTACGTGATAAATCGAATAAGTGCGAACCCAGATCCTATGCAATGTTATTTCAAAAGGGTTGGAATAGCATTGTGCCAGCTTCTAGGCCTGGCCAGAGATTCCGATTCTGGAATGCGCAGTACGAAAGTGAGTTTTAGGCTAGGCCCGGGCAGATAATCTTTCAATTGGTATCAGAGCCTGGTTTTGGGTTTTGTGTTTGTTCGATTTATTACATGGTTTTATTTTGTAGGAGGTTAAGAAATCTCGACTATTATGGTTACGTTTGTATGGTTTTTAATTAAACTCCGGGACATGTTCAGATTTGATTTTATTATGAATGTTTGCTGGAAGCCATGTAGGATTAGATCAAATCTATAGTAGGATTTTTTCTACGTAATTTTGATTATTTAATTTTCCTAGAAAGCCTTGTAGTAGGAGAATTAATTTGTGTAATCGAAGGCGTTATGGTGGGCAACTTGAATTCGTGGGTTTTGGGTTATCCTTAATTCATAAAAACCCAGGAAAACCCATAACAAATTGCAAGAAGACCAAATAATGTGGGAAGAAGCGAAGGAGGGATTGGTGGCAGAGGGTGGCGTCGGCGACTACCCGTCGGCAGCAGTTGTCGCTGGCAACCGCCTGGAGCAGCGACGCTGCCGCGCGGCGCAGCTGGAGGCTACACCAACGCACGGCAGCAGCAAGGCGGAAGCTACACGCGGAGGTCAGTGGGCTGAGCGCGCGCAACGTTCCCTATGGGTGTGTTGCGCGCATGCGACCCGTTTGGGCTGCATTTTGGCCCGTTTTTTCTCCAGTTTTCATTTTTTGAAGTTCAAGACTCTCTCCATCAAGTGACATGGCGGGACAAGAGATCAAGGCAGAAGATGGAATCGATTAAAACCATAATAGTCAGGAAATTTATTTTTCGTATTTATTTCTTGTATTTATTGTTTTAATTTTTATGCTTTATTTTTATGCTGTATTTTAGATGCATGATTTTAAAGCATGTTGGTTTTATGGTTGTATATAACTTAGGGTTAGTTAATTGCATGTTAAAACTGGAAAAACCCTCTATTTGAAAATCTAAGTGGGAGCGGGTTGGTTTAATATCCCCATGGCCCCCATTACGAGTTCATATGCGATGTGGGTGGGCTTACGCATTGGCATTAGGGTCTTCCTCCATTCGGATGAGTCCAATCCCGAGATCGCTAGATTATGAATTTCTGAGTAAGATAACTAGAGAAAGTTTAACTAGGAGAAATGCGACACCCTCTCCACATGAGGCGCACTATCCTGAGGTAACAAACTCAGAAGTCACGTAATGGCATACATTAGTGTAAAATCTGTAGTGTTCCTCCTAAGAGGTTACGCTGCTTATTTGTAAGCCTAAAAGCATCGACTATTAGTTACATTGATCAATAGATCGTTTGGTCAGATAGTGTAGTTAATGAACTTGGTTCTTCTCAAACGAATATGAGTTAGCGTAAATGTCCACACTGTGTGGCTTGCGAGAATCCGGGTGAATGAGATGTTGGTGGATTATAATTATTGTTTTGAGGGAAGTCAATAGTTATTAGAATTTCATGTTTTCGAAATTCTAGGTTAATAACTGAAACATTGTCTGTTTGTTAATTTTACAGTTTTATCGATATGGCATTCAACCCCTTAGCTACTATTTTGAAAGACAATAAATTAACTGGAACTAATTATGTCGATTGGAGTCGTAACTTGGACATTGGTCTTATGGCTGAGAGCACTCCTGTTAGAGATCATGTCATTGACGTGATTAGTAACATCAACAAGGTTGATGTAGTGGGAGGCGAAATTGTTGGTGAAACCAAAGTCGATATTGTCATCTGGAGCTTGCCTCAAAGCTATGAGTATATTCGGTTGAACTACAACATAAGTAAGATGTTGTGTACTTCATCCGAGCTCTTGGCAGAGTTGATGGTGGCTAAAAGTCTTCTTCAAGAGAAGAAGCGAGCTTTAGTCGCAGTCAAAGCTTTAGAATCTTCTTCTGAGCCTGAGGCTGGAAAGAATAAGAGAAAGCTCGAGGGAGTAGATAAAAAGGCACAAATTGTGCCTAAGCCAGATATTGCAAAGAAGAAGTCGAAATACAAGTGCTTCAAGTGCAATAAGACGGGACATTGGAAATTGGATTTTCCAAAGCTTAAATGTATGATAGTTTCTGCCTTAATTACTGATAAATGTTTAGCAGTGATTCCCACAGATACTTAGTGTGTGGATTCAGGTGCCACAGACCATGTTTGTAATTCTTTGCAAGGGTTCCAAGTAACCTGGAAGCTTAGAGAGGGCGAACTGGACATCTACATTGGTGACACTACAAGTGTGTCAGTAGAAGCAGTGGGAGTGGTCAATTTAAATTTCAAAAATTTTAGTTTAGAGTTAGTTAATTGTCTTTATATACGAGTTTAAGAAAGAACCTTATTTCTATTTCTAAACTCTTGAAGAACGGTTATAAGTTTGTTTTTTCTGATGAGTCTATATTTATTAAAATAAATGGAAAACTTATTTGTTCTGGTTCATTGGTTGACAATTTGTTTGTGGTCAACTCTAATTCCCCTGTTGTGCAAAACATAAAAACAAATAGCTCTTTATCTAACATTAATAAGAGGAAGAAACCTTCTGAAATAAATCAAACCTATTTTTGGCATCTCATGCTAGGTCATATAAACCTTAGTAGGATTCAGAGGTTGGTCAATGATGGACCTTTAGGTTCATTAGAGATTGACAGTTATGCAACCTGTGAATCTTGCTTGGAATGTAAAATGACCGAGAGACCTTTTAAGGCAAAAGGTTATAGAGCTAAAGAAGTATTAGAGTTGATTCATTCTGACTTGTGTGGACCAATGATGGTCCAGGCACGAGGTGGGTTTGAGTATTTCGTGATGTTCACGGATGACTACTCAAGGTATGGGTACATTTACCTAATGCGTCACAAGTCTGAATATTTTGGCAAATTCAAAGAGTTTCGGGCAGATGTGGAGAAGCATCATGGTAAGAGTATCAAGACACTGCGTTCAGATTATGGTGGGGAGTACCTGTCCCATGAATTTTGAGAATACCTCAAAGAGGTTGGAATTCAGTCTCAGTTGTCTGCACCTGGCATGCCATAGCAGAACGGTGTAGCAGAAAGGAGGAATCGGACTCTCATGAAAATTGTTAGGTTGATGATGAGCTATAGTGATTTCCCAAGTTCATTCTGGGGATATGCCTTAGAAATGGTGATGTATATTCTTAATCTTGTACCATTTAAAATCGTGCTTTCAACCCCATTCGAGTTGTGGAATGGGCGCAAGCCCAGTCTAAGACATCTCAGAATTTGGGGTTGCCCAGCACATGTGCTTAAGGCAGATACGGCTAAGTTAGATGCGAGAACTGAATTAATGCTGTTTGTAGGATATCCTAGGGGAACGAAAGGTAGTCTGTTTGATAGTCCTAAATATCAGAAGGTGGTGGTTAGTACCAACGCTAGATTTTTGGAAGAGGACTATGTCTTAGACCCCAAGCCCAAGAGTAAGATAGTCCTAGAAGAGCTTAGACGACAAACTACTAATCCTGATGCACCTGCACAAGTAGATACACCGCACACTGCACATGAGATCACAGATGATGCGCCTACATAGGTGGTGCCTCGTCGTAGTGAGAGGGTTGTGAGACAGCCCGATAGGTTCATTGGCGTGTAAGAGGCCTCAGACCTAGTCCCAGGCGCGCCTGAACCTGACTCGGTTAACTACAATGAGGCTCTACGAGATAAAGATGCAGAGTCTTGGCGTAAGGTAATGATATCTGAGATGGGGTTAATGGACCACAATCAAGTCTGGGAGCTAGTGGACCTGCCTGATGGGTTTAAGCCCATTGGATGCAAGTGGGTCTACAAACGTAAGAGAGGACCTGACGGGAAGGTAGAAACCTTTAAAGCTAGGCTAGTGGCGATGGGGTATACTCAGAAAGAGGGAATCGATTATGAGAAAACCTTTTTCCCGGTAGCCATGCTTAAGTCGATCCGGATTCTCTTGGCCATAGCTGCTCATTTAGATTATGAGATTTGGCAGATGGATGTCAAAACAGCTTTTCTAAACAGAAGTCTTGAAGAAACCATCTTTACGCAGTAACCACAGGGATTCGTTGAAAAAGGTCAAGAGCATAAGGTTTGCAGGCGTAAGAGGTCCATTTACGGACTTAAGCAGGCATCCAGATCTTGGAACATCCAGTTTGATGAGGTAATCCAGTCCTTTGAATTTACTCAGTGTCCAGATGAGCAATGTGTGTATCGTAGACTTGATGGAAACTCAGTGGTGTTTCTTGTGCTTTACGTAGATGACATTCTATTGATTGGAAACAACAAAAAAGTGTTATCAGACGTAAAGGCATGGTTGTCCAAGCAGTTTGATATGAAGGACTTAGGGGAAGCGGGACATATCCTTGGGATCAAGATAATTCGAGATCGTAGGAAATGTTTGTTAACGATCTTCCAAGCTTCGTACATAGATACGATTCTGGCCCATTTTAACATGCAGAACTCCAAGAAAGGTTTTTTACCTTTCAGACATGGAGTGTATCTATCTAAGGAACAGTCCCCTAAGACTGTTGAGGAGATAGAGGCCATGAAGACAGTTCCGTATGTTTTGGCAGTAGGAAGTCTCATGTATGCCATGTTGTGTACGAGGCCTGATATTTGTTATGCCGTTGGCATGGTAAGCAGATGTCAAAGTAACCCCGGGAAAGCTCATTGGGAGGCAGTAAAATGCATTCTCAAGTATTTGCGCAAAACAAGGGACCAAGTTCTGGTCTATCAGGCGCCTGCGCTGGTACCCCGAGGTTACATTTCCAAGGCGACAGGGACAAGAGCAAGTCTACCTCAGGGTATGTGTTTATTATGGGAAGTAGAGCCATAGTTGGGCGGAGTGTCAAGCAGAAATGCGTGGCGGACTTTACCATGGAGGCTGAGTACGTTGCCGCATCAGAGGCAGCGAAAGAAACAGTATGGCTCAAGAACTTCCTAGTGGACTTAGATGTGATTCCTGGTTTGCAGAAGTCAATCACGGTTTATTGTGATAACAATGGTGCAGTAGCAAACTCGAAGGAACCACGAGCCCACAAGGCGAGTAAACATATACAACGCAAGTACCACCTAATACGAGACATCGTAAAGAGGGAAGACGTGGTCATGGCTAAGATAGCATCAGAAGATAACCTTGTAGATCCGTTCACGAAGACTTGACTTCGAAAGTCTTTGAGGCTCACGTAGAGGGCATAGAAATCAGATAGTTAGGAGAGCCATGACAATTTTTCTAGATATATAGCAGCAGAATGTATAGGAGTTGTATGTAGTTGTATACTTAAAGCACAGCTTAAGTATTATGAAAGATTTGCCACATAGGATCTGGGTTTGCACTTGCTCGATTTACCACGCAACAAAATTTTCTAATTAAAAACGGAACCTTAGAAAGTTACCTTTGAAGCGTGCACCTGGTGATTCTCTTGTATGCCTCAAGACTATGACTTCTTGTTGTGTGGGCAATAATCCAGAAGTCAATTGATCAGCAACTCACCACAATCCACTTGTCAGAAAAATCTAGCAGCTCCGCACCTAGCGCGTACTGCAAACGCACTGCCCGGAGAGAGAGAAAGCAACACACGGGGCTAGCAAAACCAAGGCAAAATTTTGGCCAAGGTATAGAAAATCCAGCCGCCACTTGCTTAATAAAATTCGTTTAGGAGAGAGAATATTTTCTCTCTCTAGAAAACTTGTGAATTGATTGTGTATCTTGAATAGCTAATCCCTTGTCTATTTATAGAGTTACAAGAGAGACCTCAAGTTGGTTTAGGATTGGTCTTCCTAATGGGTTTAGGTAATGAATTAGTTTTTAAATCCAATTAGGTAACCAATCTGATAGGATAAACCAAATCCTACTAGATTCCTAATCTCTAGGATTTCCTAATTCCAATTGAAACTAAAGACTTAATTAATTAATTAACTAATTCCACTTTGTTAATTACTTAATTAACCCTTAAGAATTAATTAAATAATTTCACTTTGTTAATTACTGAATTAACCCTTAGGAATAATTAACCAATTAATTAATTAAATCTACCTATTCAATTAACCCATTAGAAAATTAATCGTACCACTAACGGATTAATTTTGGCACTACCACCTTATACCAGAATTGCTTCCGGAACAACTTAATTAAATTATATTCATTAATCTCCCCACATTAAATATATAGTGCTCGTTAATTAAATTAATTTACTGATAAATTAATTAATTAACTTCTTTAATTCCGAGACTAGTACCACTCGACCGTTTTACTATAACGGACATATATCCACCAGCCGGGTTTAGTATAATAAACATTTCGAGCTCATCTCGGGAGCACCATCACCCCGGATTCACCGGTACATGGTTTCCTTTCGACAAGCAGCAGCACACCAAGTAACTAAACACGCGCACCCAACCCACCTAGACTATTGGCCACTATGTCTAATTCTCATGCCCGCTCGAGTCTAGGGATTAAGAGATAGAATACTGAAGGAAAACTGAACAAGCCCGGGCTAAATCGAAAACCTCACTTTCGTGCTATGCATTCCAGAATCGGAAGCTTTCGACCAAGCTCAGGCTCAAATTAGTTTACCCATGAACGGATATAGGTTTATACTTATTTAATTTATTAATCGGGACACAAAAAATTAAATCTTTAATAAAAGCGGAATTTAAAGATTATACCTTTTGTAGCGAAGTCCCTTGCCTAAAAGAAAACCCAATTCTTTAGCGCAATTTCCACAAGAAATCCGAAGAATTCTCCAATACGAACTCCGAGATAGTGTGGGCTATCGTCTACGGAGCTACCCACGGCAATACAACTGAAAACCCAAGAAACTTGCTTCTCAAGAAACTCAAATTAAGGCTGCCCATAATTTTTTCTCAAAATTATAGCTGCCCAGAATTTTCTTTCTCAAATTGAAGCTGCCCGGAGTTTAAAACTGAAGAAAAACCCAGTCGCTGGTTTTCCCTGCTATACCCTCGAACTGCCGGCGAAAAGTACAGCCTAGATCGGCCACGATCTGCATGGCAGATCGCTTGGATCGCTTGGATCTGCACGGCACATCGCGCCATTATTATTTCTTCTATCTCCCCACATTAAAGATCTAGTGCTCGTCGATTTATCAATTTACTGACAAATTAATTCACCGACTTCTTGGTTTCCGAGATTAGTACCACTCGACCTTTTATTATACCGAACATAAAGTTCACTGGCCAGGTTTAGTATAATAACCTTACGAGCTCATCTCGGGAGCACCATCAACCCGGTGAACCGGTACGTGGATTCCTCCGACTAGCAACAGCACGCAAGAAGCTAAACACCGCATACCCAACTTACCGAGGTATTGGCCTCAATTGACCTCACTCTTTGGCAAATCAAAGCATACGACACCCAACCCTCACGCCCGTCCCAATCTCGGGATTGAGAGACGGAATACTAGGACCGAATTAACTACGCCGATCAGTACAAGTCAATTCTATCCAAACTGGTCGTGCTCAATATGCCCCGGGCATATCTGTGTGATTTAAACTAGTCTAGATAAACCAATTTCCAAACCACACAATAACCTATACCGATAGTATGTTCAGACTATCTCAGTTACGAGCATACTTTTTATATATCAATACTTTAACCAATAACGGTATCTACTGTGTTTGTCGACACCCCGTTATCTAGTTCTATGATATAAAGGAACAGATTTATACTGAAACAAAATGATATGTCATCTGTGGATATTAGTTTTTGATACAAGCATAGCTTTTCTGTATTCAAAACTAACAATCTCCCACTAATACTCAAAGCTATGCTAAGAAGTACAAAAACTGTCCAACCCGCTATTACATTGCTGTCATAATGAAATCTCCAAAACACCTTTAAGCTCACTCACATGGCTCTCTCAAGAATCTGACTCCCATGCCCTCCATATGCCTCTCCAAGACCTTTGGGGTCAATGGCTTGGTGAAAGGATCTGCAAGGTTGTCCTCTGAAGCTATCTTGCCACGATCACGTCTCCCCTCTTTACGATCTCTCGTATCAGGTGGTACTTGCGCTCTATGTGTTTACTCGCCTTATGGGCTCGTGGTTCCCTTGAGTTAGCAACTGCACCATTGTTATCACAATAAACTGTGATAGACCTAGGCAACTCTGGAACCACATCTAAGTCCATCAGGAAGCTCCTGAGCCATACAGCCTCTTTCGCTGCCTCTGAAGCGGCAACGTACTCGGCCTCCATGGTAGAGTCCGCCACGCATTTCTGCTTGACACTCTTTCATACTATGGCTCCACCTCCTAGAGTAAACACAAACCCAGAGGTAGACTTACTCTTGTCCATATCTCCTTAAAAGTCCGAATCTGTGTAACCCAATGGTACAAGCTCCTGCGCTCTATAAACTAGGACATAATCTCTCATCCTGCGCAAGTACTTCAGAATGCATTTTACTGCCTCCCAGTGAGCCTTCCCAGGGTTACTCTGATATCTGCTAACCATGCCAACGGCAAAGCAAATATCAGGCCTCGTGCACAACATAGCATACATGAGGCTACCCACTGCAGAAGCATAGGGTACCGCCTTCATGGCATCTATCTCCTCAGCAGTCTTAGGACACTGCTCCTTAGACAAATGCACTCCATGCCTGAAAGGTAGTGAACCCTTCTTGGAGTTCTGCATGTTAAAACGGGCCAGAATCGTGTCTATGTAGGATGCCTGTGAGAGAGTCAGAGAACGTCTCCTACGATCTCGAATAATCTTGATCCCAAGGATATGTCTAGCCTTTCCCAAATCCTTCATATCGAATTGCCTGGACAGCCATGCCTTTATGTCTGACAACACCTTCTTACTGTTGCCAATAAGAAGAATGTCATCTACATAAAGTACGAGGAACACCACTATCTCACCATCACGCCTGCAATAAACACACTGCTCATCCGGTGACTGAGTGAATCCATAGGACTGGATAACCTCATCAAAATGAATGTTCCAAGATCTGGATGCTTGCTTAAGTCCATAAATGGACCTCCTAAGCCTGCATACCTTGTGCTCTTGGCCCTTAACAATGAAGCCCTCTGGTTGCTGCATAAAGATGGTCTCCTCAAGACTTCCATTAAGGAAAGCTGTCTTGACGTCCATCTGCCATATCTCATAATCCATATGAGCAGCTCTGGCCAAGAGAATCCGGATCGACTTAAGCATAGCTACCGGGGAAAAAGTCTCCTCATAATCGATCCCTTCTTTCTGAGTATACCCCTTCGCCACAAGCCTAGCCTTGAAGGTCTCAACCCTCCCGTCAGATCCTCTCTTTCGCTTGTAGACCCATTTGCACCCAATAGGCCTAAACCCATCAGGAAGGTCTACCAGCTCCCAGACTTGATTTGAGTCCATAGAACCCATCTCAGCAATCATCGCTCTTTGCCAAGAATCTGCATCTTTATCCTGGAGAGCCTCATTGTAGTTAACTGGGTCTGGTTCATGAGCACCAGGGATAAAGTCTGAAGACTCACCCAAACCCATGTACCTCTCGGGCTGTCTCACAGCCCTCCCACTACGACGAGGCGCAGCCTGTGTAAGAGCATCATCTGTGATAGTGTGTGCAGTTTCCTGTGGTGTGTCTTCCTGTACGTGTGCATCTGGAATAGTGGACTGACTTCTAAGCTCTTCCAATACTACCTTGCTGCTTGACTTGTGATCTAAAATATAGTCCTCCTCAAGAAATCTAGCATTGGTGCTGACCACCACCTTCTGATCCTGAGGACTATAATATAAACCACCTCTCGTTCCTTTGGGGTAGCCTATAAACAGCATAACCTTATATCTCGCCTCTAACTTGCCTGCATCTGCCTTGAGCACATGTGCTGGACAACCCCAAATCCTGAGATGTCTCAGACTAGGCTTGCGCCCATCCCACAACTCTAATGGGGTCGTTGGCACAGACTTAGAGGGCACAAGGTTGAGGATATAACATGTTGTATCTAAGGCATAACCCCAAAACGAGGTAGGCAACTCACTATAACTCATCATCGATCTAACCATCTCCATAAGAGTCCTGTTCCTCCTCTCTGCTACACCATTCTGCTGGGGTGTGCCAGGTGCAGACAACTGGATCTGAATACCCTCCTCTGACAAATAGGTCCTAAATTCACTAGAGAGGTATTCGTCACCGCGATCAGACCTCAGTGACTTGATACTCTTACCCAGATGGTTCTCCACCTCTGCCTTGAATTCTCTGAACTTGCCAAAGCATTCAGACTTGTGGCGCATCAGGTATATGTATCCATATGTAGAGTAATCATCCGTGAAAGTCACGAAATACTCATAACCACCTCTAGCCTGAACTGACATAGGCCCACACACGTCAGAATGAATCAGCTCTAAAACCTCTTTGGCCCTATACCCCTTCGCCTTAAAAAGCCTCTTGGTCATTTTACCCTCCAAGCAGGACTCACAGGTCGAATAGCTGTCAATATCTAGTAGGTCCAAAAACCCACTCTTGACCAACCTTTGAATCCTACTAAGGTTGATATGACCTAGTCTTAGGTGCCAAAGATAAGTCTGATTCAAAGGAGAAGATTCTTTTCTCTTATTATGATTCGGTGATGAGTTACTAGTTTCTGTGTTTTGCATAACTGGGGAGTAAGTCTTGATTAAAAACAGATTGTCAACCAATGTACCAAAACATATAAGTTTCTGGCATTTTCTTATAAAAACCGAACCGTCAGAAAATACACACTTATAACCATCCAAAACAAGTTTCGAAACCGAAAGCAAGTTCTTTCGAAAACTAGGTACATAAAGACAATCCTTCAAATATAAAATAGAGTCTGAAAAATAAAGACTAATAACTCCCACTGCAGCCACAGAAACTCTGGTAGTATCCCCAAGGTAGACCTACAACTCTCCCTCTCTAAGCAACCGGGTCACTTGGAACCCCTGCAAAGAATTACAAACGTGATCAGTGGCTCCCGGATCCACACACCTAGTATCCGTGGGAATCGCCGCTAAACACGTCTCAGTAACTAGAGAGAATTTACACATACCTCGAGGCTTTGGGCAGTCCTTCTTCCAATGTCCTGCTTTGCCACATCTGAAGCACTTTCCTCTCGGCTTCTGCTTCTTGGCAATGCCTGCCTTGGGTCGATGACTAGCTCCTGCTTTCCGGCCTCTCTTCCTCTTTTGCTTCCTGGCTTTGGGCCCAGCAGAGGAACCTGAGGGACCAACAGTAGCCAGGGCTTGCTTCTTCTCAGCGAAGAGGCTCTCAGCAGACACCAATGCAGTCATGAGCTCAGAAAGTGAATATGAGAGATTCCCCATATTATAGTTCAATCGAAACTGCTCAAAACTGGGAGGCAAGCTCTGAAGGATAATATCGACCTGGGTTTCCCCATCAATCTCACCTCCCAATACCTCAATCTCATTGATGCAACCAATCATCTCCAGCACGTGATCTCTCACTGAAGTGCCCTCAGCCATCTTGGCATTCATGAGTTTCCTCATAGCTGACTGCCTGGCTGCCCTGCCCTGATGACCAAACATCTCCCTGAGGTTGAGCATCATATCGTAGGCTGAGGTCATCAACTGATGCTGGTGCTGCAGTACACTCGACATGGAAGCCAAGATGTAGCACCTGGTCATCTCATCAGCTTTCTGCCACCTCGTATATGGCTCTCGCTGCTCAGGTGTGGCATCCTCACTGGGCTTAGGGGGCACTCCTCAGTGAGCACGTACTTATAACCCTCAGCGGTTAGGACAATGTTCAGGTTTCATTTCCAATCAATGTAATTAGGACCGGTGAGTTTGTTTTGGTTCAGAATGACAGCTAGCGGGTTGAATTACATATCAACTGAAAATAATGAAAAAACATGTCTCAGTATACTTTTCGAAAATATTGAAAAATCCTCAGAAAAGAAATATAATCTTCTACCGACATCTCACCCATCGGGATTAACGCAGGTCACGTAGGTGAACGTCTACGCCAACCCACATTCGTTCGAGAAGGACCAAAGTCCATTAATCTCATTATCTGACCAACGATCTTATGATCAATGAAATTAATAGTCGATAATTTTAGCCGTACACGTAAATAATGTTACCTCGTAGGAAGGATACTATAAACAGTACACTAAGTGTATGCCATTACGTGACTTCTAAGTTTGTTACTTAGGGTACTAATGCGCCTCGGTAGCGAGGGTGTCGTAACTTTTCCCAATTAAACGCACTATAGTCATCCCTTTAGAAATTCATTCCAGCGATATCTGTGATTGAAAACTCATCCGTAAGGAAGCCGTTTAACCATATCGCCAATGAACCCGTAATGGAGGCCATGGGGCTATTAACCAACCCGCTCCCACTTAGATTTTTAAAATAATTTCAATTCGCCCTAGTTTTCTCGGTTTTTCATTTCGGTTTTCTACGTAATTAGGAATCACCCAAAAATTACGAAAAACCAAAATCCGGGTTTTCTCGGTTTTCTACGTAATTAGGAATCACCCAAAATTACAATAAACCAAAACCCCACGTAATTAGGAATCACCCAAAATTACGATTAAACCAAAACTTGCGAATGTAATTAAGTTTGAGGATTTTTACGTTTTAACATGCAATATCTTAACTATGGATATTCGCACCCATAAAACCGTTGGAGTTTTAATATGCAAATAATCTACCTTAGTTAATTGCACATTACCTTTTTGAAAAAACTTTTGGTTTGAATTTCGTTCATGCAAAATAAAACGAAAATCACACAATCAACGAAAAAATCATAAATACGGGAAATTAAATAAAATAAAATTTCCCGACTATTATGGCCTTCTCTATCGTTGATTCCTCGACGCCTCGGTGACACTTCCCGTCGTGTTGCTCCCACTCGTTATTTGGATTCCTCTCGATTCGCCCGGGTTTTCTCGGTTTATTCCATAATTAGGAATCACCCAAAATTACAATAAACCAAAACCCGCGAATATAAGTTACCCAAAATAACGTCTTCGTCATAGTACAAAAATTCCTATATACAAAGGCGTTTTCTAGGAATTTAAAGACGACATGATTAGATCAAATCCTACTACAAGATTTTTCTAATCCTACACGGCTTCCAGCTCGTGGTTATTACTATTACAGAAATTTCCATTCAAAAATAAAACGAGCCCGGACATGTCCCGGGGTTTATGAATGAAAATTAAATTTCTACCATAATAGCCGGGAAACCAATAACCACCTGTTTATACATTTCGACAAAAATAATAATGCCAAAATAAAGCCGTGTAATAAATCAAACAAGTATAAGACCGAAACCAACGCTCTGATACCAATTTGAAGGAAAACTGAACAAGCCCGGGCTAAATCGAAAACCTCACTTTCGTGCTATGCATTCCAGAATCGGAAGCTTTCGACCAAGCTCAGGCTCAAATTAGTTTACCCATGAACGGATCTAGGTTTATACTTATTTAATTTATTAATCGGGACACAAAAAATTAAATCTTTAATAAAAGCGGAATTTAAAGATTATACCTTTTGTAGCGAAGTCCCTTGCCTAAAAGAAAACCCAATTCTTTAGCGCAATTTCCACAAGAAATCCAAAGAATTCTCCAATACGAACTTCGAGATAGTGTGGGTTATCGTCTACGGAGCTACCCACGGCAATACGACTGAAAACCCAAGAAACTTGCTTCTCAAGAAACTCAAATTAAGGCTGCCCAGAATTTTTTCTCAAAATTATAGCTTCCCAGAATTTTCTTTCTCAAATTGAAGCTGCCCGGAGTTTAAAACTGAAGAAAAACCCAGTCGCTGGTTTTCCCTGCTATACCCTCGAACTGCCGGCGAAAAGTACAGCCTAGATCGGCCACGATCTGCACGGCAGATCGCTTGGATCACCAACCGGAACGGAAGAGATCAACCAGCGATCAATGCCGGATCAGCACCCCGATTCTGAGCCAACAATCAGCCGGACAGAAAATAAAAAAACCGCTGCGCAGGACCAAAATCTGCTGCGAAACCAGCGAAAAAAAACTGCAGGAAATTCCAGTGACTATTCTTGTGAAGAAGATGACCGGGCTGCTCTAAAAACCAGTGGGCTGAGTTTCTTTACGAAGGAGAAAGTTATCTTGATCGACTTCGAGAGAAAACTTGATGAGGAAGACACGTTTTCTCTCTAGACCAAACTTTCTCTTTCTAGCCAAAACTTGGCTGCCAAGTTTCTTCTTAGGGTTTTCTTGCCTATTATGTTGTATTTATAGGAGCCTCTAAGGAGACCTAATGGGCTCTCGAGTTAGGCCTTAAAATTTGACTTTCGTTGACCGCTAAGTCTTCCCGATTAATCAACTCCAATCGACCCTTTTAAATTAATTTATTTAATCCACTTTGTTAATTTAATTTAATCAAACCCTTAGAATTAATTAATTCAAAATAGAATTAATTTCTAAATTCACTTCGTCGATCAAATATTAATTAAACCTTTCGGATTAATTAATTTACCTTGTCGATTAGTCAAACGCATAATCGGTCGTACCACTAACGGACCAATTATGGAACTACCGCTCGAAAATGACTTTACATCGCTCCATTATTATTTCTTCTATCTCCCCACATTAAAGATCTAGTGCTCGTCGATTTATCAATTTTCTGACAAATTAATTCACCGACTTCTTGGTTTCCGAGATTAGTACCACTCGACCTTTTATTATACCGAACATAAAGTTCACTGGCCATGTTTAGTATAATAACCTTACGAGCTCATCTCGGGAGCACCATCAACCCGGCGAACCGGTACGTGAATTCCTCCAACTAGCAACGGCACGCAAGAAGCTAAACACCGCATACCCAACTTACCGAGGTATTGGCCTCAATTGACCTCACTCTTTGGCAAATCAAAGCATACGACACCCAACCCTCACGCCCGTCCCAATCTCGGGATTGAGAGACGGAATACTAGGACCGAATTGACTACGCCGATCAGTACAAGTCAATTCTATCCAAACTGGTCGTGCTCAATATGCCCCGGGCATATCTGTGTGATTTAAACTAGTCTAGATAAACCAATTTCCAAACCACACAATAACCTATACCGATAGTATGTTCAGACTATCTCAGTTACGAGCATACTTTTTATATATCAATACTTTAACCAATAACGGTATCTACTGTGTTTGTCGACACCCCGTTATCTAGTTCTATGATATAAAGGAACAGATTTATACTGAAACAAAATGATATGTCATCTGTGGATATTAGTTTTTGATACAAGTATAGCTTTTCTGTATTCAAAACTAACAAATACAAGGATCAATTTGTCTATTAAACCAGTACAAGACAAATCATTCCCAAAATGTCAAGTTCAATATGCCCCGTGCATATCTATATGATTCAATTAGTTTAGACAAACCAATTATCCGAATCACATAATAACCTAAACTGACAGTTTGTCCAAAACTGTCTCGGTTACGAACCTCATTTATATATTATGTCTTTCAACCAATGATGAGATCTACTGTGTCACACCAGACACCTCATCATCTACTTACATAATATAAATGGACAATTAATGCACAACAAGATATGACTGAAACATGATCGATATATTAATCTGGGAAACTGTACAATACAAGCATAGCTTATGTATTCTACTCCAACATATTAGTGGGAGATTGTTGGAGTTGAAGATATAAGCTATGCTTGTATTATACTTTTTCCCAGTAATATATCGATTTATATTTTGGTTATATCTTGTTGTGCATGATATGTCCATTTGTATTATGTAAGTAGATGATGAGGTGTCTTGTGTGACACAGTAGATCTCATCATTGGTTGAAAGACATAATATGTAAATGAGGTTCGTAACCGAGATAGCTTTGGACAAACTGTCTGTTTAGGTTATTATTTGATACGGATAATTGGTTTGTCTAAACTAATTGATTATATAGATATACCCGGGGCAGATTGAACTTGACCATTAGGAATATTTTGTCTTGTACTGATTTAATAGACAAATCGTTCTTGGTATTCTATCTCTTAATCCCTAGACTCGAGCGGGCATGAGGATTAGACATAGTGTACTTCGATATGCCAATAGGTGAGGTCAATTATGGCCAATAGTCTCGGTAGGTTGGGTGCGCATGTTTAATTGCTTGGTGTGCTGCTGCTTGTCGAAAGGAAACCATGTACTAGTGCGTCGGGGGGGATGGTGCTACCGAGATGAGCTTTAATGTTTATTATACTAAACCCAACCGGTGGATTTATGTCCGGTATAGTAAAAAGGTCGAGTGGTACTAGTCTCAGAATTAAACAGGTTAATTAATTAATTTATCAGTAAATTAATATATTAATGAGCACTATATCTTTGATATGGGTATATTATGAATATAAATTAATTAAGTTATTCCGGAAGCAATTCTGGTATAGGATGGTAGTGCCATAATTAATCCGTTAGTGGTACGATTAATTATGTATTGGGTTGTTGACAAAGGTAGATTTAATTAATTAAGTAATTAATTAATCCTTGTGTCAGTTGGTTGTGAATCATACCAGGAACTGGTATGGGATAAGTGAATCCCTGTGTCAGTTGGTTGTGAATCATACCAGGAACTGGTTTGGGATAAGTGGATCCGTATATCAGTTGGATGTGTATCAGTCTAGGAACAGGATTGAGGGAAACAGAATTCCAGTAGGAAGGCCAATGCTAAACCAACTTTGGGTTTCTCTTGTAACTATATATAGAGACAAGGGATTAGCTATTCAAGACACACAATTGGATATACAATTCATAAGTTTTCAAGACAAGAAAACTAGAGAGATAAAATTCTAGAGAGAAAAATAAAATTCTTCTCTCAAAATTGGATTTTACAAGGCTTTGTGCGGCTAGATTTTCTTCTTCTTTGGGAAAAAAGTATTGGCCTGTTAAGCCAGCTACGCGTGTAGTTTTCTCTCTCTCCGGGCGGTGCATTTACAGTACGTGCCATGTGCGGTGGTGCTGGAATTTTCTGGCAGGTAGATTGTGGTGATTAGCTGATCAATTGGTTTCTAGATCGTTGCCCACACAATGTGAAATCAAAGTCTTGAGACATACAAGAGAATCACCTGAGTGCACGCTTCAAAGGTATTTTTCTAAAGTTCCTCTTTTAATTAGAAATTTTGTTGCGTGGTAAATCGAATAAGTGCAAACCCAGATCCTGTGCAATGTTATTTCAAAAGGGTTAGAATAGCATTGTGCTAGCGTCTAGGCCTGGCCAGAGATTTTGATTCTGGAATGCATAGCACGAAAGTGAGTTTCTGACTAGGCCCGGGCAGATAATCCTTCAGGAGCCATGTGAGTGAGCTTAAAGGTGTTCTGTAGATTTCATTATGACAGCAGTGTAATAGCGGGTTGGACAGTTTTTGTGCTTCTTAGCATAGCTTTGAGTATTAGTGAGAGATTGTTATTTTTGAATACATAAAAGCTATGCTTGTATCAAAAACTAATATCCACAGATGATATATCATTTTGTTTCAGTATTAAATTGTTCCATTATATCATAGAACTAGATAACGGGGTGTGAAAATACACAGTAGATATCATTATTGGTTAAAGTATTGATATATAAAAAATATGCTCATAACTGATATAATCTGAACATACTATCGGTATAGGTTCTCGTGTGGTTTGGAAATTAGTTTATCTAGACTAATTAAATCACACGGATATGCCCGGGGCATATTGAGCACGACCAGTTTGGATAGAATTGACTTATACTGATCAGTGTAGTCAATTCGGTCCTAGTATTCAGTCTCTCAATCCCAAGATTGGGACGGGCGTGAGAGTTGGATATCGTATGCTTTGATGTGCCAAAAAGTGCAGTCAATTGAGGCATATACCTTGGTAGGTTAGGTATGCGGTGTTTAGCTTCTTACGTGTCGTTGATAGTCGGAGGAATCCACGTACCGGTTAGCCGGGTTGATGGTGCTCCCAAGATGAGCTCGTAAGGTTTATTGTGCTAAAACTGGTCGAGTGGTACTAATCTCGGATACAAAGAAGTCGGTGAATTAGTTTGTCAGTAAATTGATAAACCGACGAGCACTAGATCTTTAATGTGGGGATATAGAAGAAAATATAGTGGCGCGATGTAAAGTCATTTTTGAGCGGTAGTTCCATAGTTAGTCCGATAGTGGTACGACTAATTATGTATTTGACTAATAGACAAAGTGAATTAATTAATCCTGAATGTTTAATTAATATTTAATTAACAAAGTCGATTAAAAAATTAATTCTATTTGGATTAATTAATCCTAAGGGTTCGATTAAATTAAATTAGCGAAGTGGTTTAAAAAATTAATTCAAATGGGTCGATTGGAGATGATTAGTCTAGGAAAGACTAAGCGGCCAACGAAAGTCAAATTAAAAGGCCCAACTCAAAAGCTCACTAGGTCTCCATTGGAGCTCCCTATAAATAGAAAGCTTATGCCTTAAGAAACTTAAGAAAATCTTGCTAGACAACTTTGTCTTCCTTGAGTGAGAAAGTTCTAGAGAGAGACTCTCTTTCCTTCTTGGGTTTCTTTCAAAAACGAACTTGGAATCTCACTTCTCGATTTAGATTAAGTTCAAATATCAAACTTTTAGATAGTCCATCGATTTATTTGAGTTGCCCACTGCTGGATTTTAATTCTTTTGGCCGGATTTATTGATATTATTGGCCGGACTGTTCAGAATTTTTGGCCGGACTTCATGGTTTTCATCTTTGTCCGGCGAACTCACTTCTAGCAGCTCCGGTGTGCTTGATCCAGCTGGGTTTGTGTTGATCTCTCCCTTGGGTTGGTGATCCACAATCCCGGTTATCCAGATCGTGACCGGAGTTAAAGTGGGTTCGATTTTATTGCCGAGAAAAGTAGTGGGCAGTAATTTTTTTGGCCAAAGGTTTGATCTTTTGGGCAGATTTGATCTAATTGAGGGATTTTCTTAGTGGGTTTCTCGTGGGCTTGGTAGCACACTTCGATAGATTATTGCCCACACAATATTTGAAGTTTCTTGGAGTAATCCATTGGATTTCGGCGGTGATTGCAACATAAAGATTTGGTTTTTCTTATTACGTTGGACTTCGCTTCAAATGTATAACCTTTATGTTTTCTGCTTTTAATTAAAGGTTCAATATTTGTGCGTTAGATGTCGATTTAATAAATTAAATAAGTATAAGTCTAGATCCGTTCATGGGAAAATGAATTTGAGCCTGAGCTTTGTCGAAAGCTTCCGATTCTAGAATGCATTGCACGAAAGTGAGGTTTTCAATTTAGCCCAGGCTTGTTCTGTTTTCCTTCTGTTTTACATGAACAAAATAACAATACATTTTCCATCATAAATATCAGAATACATTTTCCATCACCAGTAATTACATTTCCCATTATCATCATTCATATTAATGCAATATATCATTTTCCATCGAAATAATATACAAAGGCAGTACACAAATCATCCATTCTACATTTCAAGATTTTAGATCAAACATAGTCAGTTAAACCATTTTCCATCATCAGCTAAATGCATATCTACATATTGTTTACCAGCATCAAAATCACAATACATTTTTCATCATCAAGTATTACGTTTTCCAACACCCAAATAATATTTCCCTATTATTACATGAATCTATCTTAAAAAAATCCGTCTTCCATAAACATCACAAATCATCTAAATCATGCCTTTCATATCATAAATCTAATTCAACCTATGCAAAAGAATGACATCTTTTACATCATTCAAAGTGTTTTCCATCATACTTTTTAAAAAAATTCACATTAGTGGGCTGAAATCGCTTCAGATGTACAATTTTCCATCACATTCGATATTACATATCCATTAATACCTAAAACGAACCAATGTTAAGCAAAAAAAAAAAAAAAATCCAATCTTTAAATAAAACGAATCAAGAACATACCTTCTCTCTGTCGCTTTTCTTCTCCTTCACTTGAAACATTTTTGGTTATCATTTTTCCCATCTTTTCGTTGCATATTGTAGCTCCTCTGAAATTCTTGCTTCTTTTTATTCTTCAAAACATTTGGATAATGTTGTTCCTCTTCTCTTCTGATTGTGCTTTATACGTTTTATCGGGCTTATCTTCGGCGAACGTGGGAAAGCAGAGGGTTCGTGCAGTAGTGGCGGTTTCTCGGACGCAATTTTCAAATGACATGGAGTTTTTTCGACAAATGGAATGCAACAATTTTGCTTGATGAATTGAAAGTGGGGATGGAATGTCGGAGTTGTTGTCTATTTTGTGGGATTTGATGAAAATTTTTAATTTGTTCAATTTTTCACGAAATTTGAAATCATTACTATTGTCTTGGAAATATAAGAGATGTCAAATTGCAGTTTCAGTATTTTATTTGGGTTTTTATTATTTTCAAAGAGCGTGATTACACTCTCTTCAGCCCATAATTTATAGACTTAACTTTTGATTTATTTTTTATTAGGAGTACCAATTAATTAGGTACTCCTAATTCTACTATATAAGTATTACTATAAAAGTATACAACTAGTGGGGTATAATTGGCCCTAACCGACAAAGTTTTAAAAAAAAAAAAAGAAAAAGTTCTATGAATAATTTTACTTGTTTGATGAAAATAGCTGAAATCAAATTCTGTGATGGTTCCTTCTCATATGAGCGTATACATCAATGACAGCAAACACATTTTTTGGGCTCCCAACTCACTTTTTCTTGGTCTGGCATGCGAAGAATATAGAACATGCATGTACTAACTTTATGGGGGAAAATATTTGTGAAGGAAGCTTCGCATATATTTTATATGTGGATCTCATCTCATCTCATCTCATCTCACATGCCTTCTTCACCTCTCTTCTTCTTCTTCTTCTCCTTCTTCTTCCTATCTACACTGCCCCCACATTCTTCTGCTCCGGGCTGCGCCGAAAGCTTTTTCTGGAAGAATACTACTTTTCAGTGAAGCCTTTTTTTTTTTTTTTTTTGTAGCTCTACCGAAGATGGATAATTTTTTCTATATTAAGAAGCCTATATGATTCTTCTTTCCCTTGGCTCTTTGCATAACGTGGCACAATACATTGTTCCCTTCCCTTGGCTTGGGTCATATATGAATAGATTATACCCAACTATGACCGAATTACAATTTTATCTCTATTAAATCATAATTTTTAAATATTCAAAAATAAATAAATAAATTACAAAAAATATAAATTTATGCAAGGTTGATACGAATACACCAATTAGGTGTTCCTTCCATCTGGGTGCGTTAGATTAGTTTATTATACCTATGTAAGTAATTCTTGCTTGACTAAGAAACAAAATGTGTAATCCCAACAGGTACTGCCGTAGGTTGCTCCAAAAAACAAAAACAAAAAAAAGATCACTTTCTTCAAACAAATATAACTATCATCCTAAAATAATAATACCATTTTTTTACTATTTAATTTAATAAACATGAGTATTATTATATCACGGGGGAATAATAACTAATTAAAAACAAATTGGACAGTTAGTACCTCGCATCGTTTTTATTTTCAAAAAAAAAAAAAAAAAAAGCCTTCCACTTTTGTTATATAGAATTTAAATCAACACGGTGATCATCGTACTTAAGTCGATTATTAGAGCTATTTTAAATTTTATAATTGGTATCAAACTCTGTATTATAAATCTCCGAATAAATAAAGATGCAAATTTTCAAGTGTTATATAATTATCATATTTTGTCTTTAATGGTAAAATAATTTTGAAACATGAGGTGAGCAGATAGAGGATCTTTTCAAAGCCATTGGAATTTTCCATGTTATAGAACCTGAGTTCAAAAAACCCAAAGAAGGTGAAAAATTGTCCCGTGAAAAGATAATGGAGTTGGAGGCAAATCGAACTCATAATCAAAGATCTTGATTTTATTTGAATACAAATGTGTAGTTGAATGTAATCAGTAAATTCATGCGTGCTAAAACAGCCAAGGAGGCTTGAAGAATTTTGCTAAATTTCATCTGAGTAACTGTGATATCAAGAGAGTGAAATTAAGAGAACTAAGAAGGCAATATGAATTAGTCTCGAAGAAACCAACTAGACAAGTTCAAAAATTTAAGGACAAAAAAGCATATCAATGGCTAGATGAGAATTAACGGTGAGATAATAATAGTAGAGGAGCTAATTTCAAAAGCTCTACCTTCTCTAACCTTCAAATTTCACAGGAAATACACGATTCTTGAATCAACCAAGAATTTTAAAATATTTAGTTATGGGATTTGGAAGGAGAATTAGTGACTTATGAGATGTCACTTGCTCATCAGCGGGTTAAACCAACTAAAGAATCATTAAAGGTTTTATAGATAAGCCTAAGAAGAAACTTGCAAAAATAACCAGCAAAGTCAAAACACTCAAGGTAAAGGATGTGGTGACATAGACAATTCCAGAGGTAAAGGTAAAGGTTGAGGTCGAGGAAACTATTTTGGCCATGGTGTGGGTAATTTTGATTATCAGCAACAGAATACCATTGATACTAATAAAATAAAAAATAAAAAAAATAAAAAAAAAAGGTGAAGGGAGATATTTCAATCAGTGTGATAAATTAAAATTAAAGTGTTACGAGTGTGGAGAATTTGGACATTATAAGTATGAATGTCCAAGTGTAGAAAATTATGCCACAATTATTGATCATTTTTGTGATGACAAACACAAGACATTAATGTTTTAGAATTTGATCTCTGAGAAAGATAAACAGAATAGATGATAATAATCACTCCGCCTATAATAATCATATGACTTCCAGAGATAGATATTTGCAGATTTAAATGAATCATTCCGGACTTATGTGAAGTTTGGAAATAATACTCAAATTCTTACAGCTGAAAAGGGAAAATTTGCTATAGAATTGAAGGATGGTTCAACTAATTTTATCTCCGATGTGTATTATGTTCCAAAACTGCTTCATTACTTATTCAACCTTTGTAGTAAGTATGTTTACCATCAGTGATGACAAATTAGGTGATAGCCAAGTTAAGTAGAAATCAGAGTCTGCACACTGTGATGAAACTTAGTTATGGCATATGCGGTTGGGCATTTGAATTTTGATAGTTTCAGATTATTGTCTTGATAGAATTATGTTTGTGGGTTGTCTTCGATCAATTTCAGAGATAAGAAATGCGGGTTTTGCATTTTAGGTATTAAACATAAAGACATGTTTTCACATGGAAAAACATTGGAGAGTTGGGAAACCACTTTAGTTGGTGCATTTAGATATATGCTCAATTGAAATTCTGTCAAATAGTGCTAATGGGTTTTGTTTACTTTTTATTGATAGTTTTTAGTAGAAAGACTTGGGAGAAATAGGCTTGATACTTGTGATACATTCAAGAGGTTGAAAATATATGTGGTAAAATAGATTGACTATTATCTACAGTGTTTGAGGACCCTAGGCATAGAATATACTATATATGATAATTATTTGAGTGATCATTAAATCAAACAGCAAATGACATATCGGTATACTCCTAAACAAATTTGAGTAGCAAACAAAATGAATAGAACAGTGATAGATACGGTCACATCCATGATGCATACTAAAATGGTGTCAAAGAGCGTTTGGCCTGAAGTTGTTGCTTATGGGATGGATATACATGTGCAAAATCAGTGCCCTACGTGTTGTAATGGTAGGAGAATACCTAAAGAGTTTTGGACAGATACAAAACCTAATGTCAGACATTTGAGAATATTTGGTTATATAGCTTATACTTATGTTCTGCACAGTTTGAAGAAGAAATCAGATGATAAAGTTGAGAATTGTGTGTCATTGTTATGGTTATGAGAAGAAAGTTTACAAGGTGTACAATCCAAATACTGAGAAAATGATTATTAGTAAAGACGTCACCTTTGAGGAAAAGGTGGGTTGGTTGGTTCTCTAAAGAGCCTAAATCAACTGTTAGCCATCAACTATAATAGGAATTACTAGTTATCGTTCCAATACTTTTATCTTATCATCTCAATTTAGACTAAAATATTCCCCTATAATATTCTGTTTTTTCCTCCTTCTTTTATATAAAAGGGTGCTTTTATCAAAATCTATGGACTACCGCTCCAAAAAGTGAGATGATAAAACTATAATTCTGTCAATATATGAATATGAGATTTTTAGTAAGAAGTAAGAGAAGCAAACAATTTAAACTCACAATCAATTATAGTTAAGATAACAAGTCGATCATTGAGAAACAGTCAGTTACCAACAACAAGAATAAAAGATTATGAATTTGACAAAGACGATAATATATCTAATGAAAATATTGTCAATTTTATATTGTTTGCTGATTGTAGTAATATTTGGAGAGGCGGTTCGCATGAAAATTAGATGCAACCAATGGATGAAGAAATGTATTACATTAAAAAGAACCAGACATGGGAGTTGACAACACTTTCAGCAAGGAAAAACCTATCGAAGTCAAATGGGTGTATAAGACAAAATATAGACCAAATGGAGAGGGTGATCGTTTAGCGAGGTTGGATATCAAAGGTTACAAATAGAAGACATGTATCAACTATTTTGAAGTTTTTACAAACATAGTTGAAAATCCATTAAATGAATCTAAAAATCTGCAATTTTTAATGGGATTTTTGAAGAAGAGGTGTGTTCAAAATCCCTATTAGGTATGTAGAGAATAATAAAAAACTAAAGTTTATTAATTTTAGTATGAGTCACTAAGTATTTTATTTATTTTTATAAATATTCGATGACCTTTGACTCTGTTAACTTATACAATTATCGTGTATTTTTGGTTAAAAGTAGTTAATGAATAGAAAATGTTTAAATTTTCATAATTATTAGATATTTTTAGGGCTTGTTCTTGTTAAATAAAAAAAAAGATTATTTATGAACCAAAATTATAAATTTTTTACATGAATTAGTGTTAAGAGGGAAGTCTTAGGATCAAAAAATCTAAAATAATGAAGTTAGATTTTTCAAGAAATAGAAAATCAAACCGCTCTGTTTCTTATGCTTTTGCATATTTACTGTCAAGTTTTTATGGACATTGTGCTCATCATCTTATTCCCTTTTTTTTATTATTGGATTCAAAAATATCGGATAACCTAACCTAAGCCTAGAACTTTTTCTTCTCCAAATTATTTGTTCTCATTTCCCCTTCATAGTGATTGGAACTTAAAAGAATTTATCAATTTATCAATTTTAAGTGAATTTATAACTTTTTCTTTGTCTAATTAAATTTAGAATTCTTCTTTCCATAAAGGGTAAAGATTTTAGTAAAACATTAGAACTTGAACCAAAACAAAAATTCTAAAAAGAGAAAAAAAAAAAAAAAAAAAAAAGTTCAAAGCAGGAGGAAGACATTTAATTATGATCTCTTACTACAAACTTGGATCATAGAACAAGTACAGCTTTGATGTTTGACGATGATTATAATCTGTGGCAAAGAAGACATTTAAATATTGAAGAACCCTAATTAAAATGTAAAAAAAAAAAAAAAAGCCCTTATGAACAAACCAGCTGGAATTAAAAACACAGGTTATAAAATCACATAGAGAGATCAAAAGGAATTTTCACCATTTTGATCTGTTTTACATCACACTTAATTAGGAAGCCCAGCTAAAAGAAAGAAAAAAAAAAAAAAAGGAAAATCTGAAAATGTTTCTAATGGAATCCTCCAATGGCCTGAGTTTTGTGTGCGGGTAAATCGGCCGGTGGAGACGGTAACTTAGTGAAGGCAATTATCCCACTGAGAGCAGCCGCAACAGCTCCCACAATAAATGCCGGTATGTTGCCACCTCCAAATAAGGCATCAAATTGCCCACTTAAAAGAGAAACCAACATCTACACATACAAATAAATTTTCCTTTAATCAGTTCAACAACCAAACACGACTTCTTTGAAAAATATTTATTTATATTTTAAATAAAAAATAAAAATATATTATCACAATAAATTAATACTCCTTTCTTCTGCGTATATTAGATAAAATTATCTTTTATTAATTGATAATTTACTCTTATTTAGAGGTAAATTTTTAAATTTATTCTGTTTTATCATTTTTAAAATGTGTATCATTATAAATTCTATCACTCAATTAAAAAAGATTTACTAATTAAACATTAATTATTCTCATTCTAAAACGTATATTATTTTCAGATGTAATGAGTAAATTACCTGAGGGACAACAATAGCAAGGTTGAGAACTCCAAGTGAAAGACCCTGTCCAGACCCAGAGTCGGTCGAAAATATAGATGCTAGAGCAAAAGGTATGCTATACGTTACCTGCAAAAAGGGAAATTGTTTAGGCTATTGAAAAAAAAGAAAATCTCAACCATACTTGAAACTTGTGTCTCCCGCCAATTGGGGGAAGAGAAACTCAGAAAGATTTCTTATCCATAATGACCGCTTTCCAATGCAGAAAAATAATCTCTATATTTCAAAATATAAATCGTTTTCACCTATTAAAAAATTAAAAAATCGATCAAAATATAAGTCACTTGTCTATTTTTAAGAAATAATTTATTATTTTTACTCTATTAACCTTATTTAATTTATAATTTCTTTGAAATTTATTTTCGTCATGGCTATTTCAAGTTAAATAGGGATATAACCGATTTAACCATTAAAAGTTATGAGACTTTTCAAAAATTAATTACAGTCTTAATATTTGTATTTTGGTCAAAATGATTTATATATTGAGATGGGGGAGTACTAATTTAAAACAGGAATTAATGACGCAATTTGGCATCATTGTAGTTGTAGTATTAATGTAAGGTGGAGCTGGATAAACATACATTAAATGAACAATAACAAACCCATATGCAAGCCTTCTAAGCATTTCCGGTTTTTTCACCCAACCCCTTTTTAGATTCTCTCTCCCTAATTAAGGATTATAAATTGCGTCATACAAATGGGACCAGCTTAGATACACGTGGCGTCTGAGTTTCTGAAACTTTAACACGTACCATAGGGTCAAAAAACAGAGAAAAGAAGGATGAAGAACCTTGTTAAGCTTACATTAATTTTGCCCTTTTCCCCCCAATCAAGGTGAGCCAAACCATTATAAGCAATCCCGTCAAACATTATTATTGTATGGATTGAATAATTTGTGTATAAATTTTTAAATAATTTAAGTTCATTTAAAGTAATAATAATTGATTTTTAAAAATTATTAAATCAGTTAAATGAAAAATTGACCATTTTTTCTCCAATTCAACTCCACGCATCAACTGAAAGGGATGATTTAAACAATTTTAGTATAAGAAGATGGGAGCTGAAAACTTACAGAGAGAGGAATTCCGAGAACTGAAAAGAGGGCCAAGGAGCCAGCTTTGACACCTTGCGCCGGCATACCATTGGCGTGGCGGGTGGAGTTTGCTAACTTTGTAATCAAAACAGTGAAGGCCAAACCACCAGCCAGGATGAAATTAACGCCGCCCCATAACCTCTTCACCCCACCAATCACACGCGCTGACGGCTCCACCATAACCGACGCCACGCCCAGCACCACCGAGTTCAACATTAGTCCCAACGACCCGGCGTGCACACCCTTATCGTACAACCGGTCTCCGACTTTCCCTCCATACACCTCTCTACCCATCCAATCAGTGTCAAACAAGAAGAACGGGAACCAACCAATCCAGTTCAGACACGTCACCACCAACAAGATCCACATCGGCCTGGGAAGGTCCTTCAAGGCACTAAATATTTCCCCAAAAAAGGGTACTTTACTTTGTTTCCCATTTTCTTCTCCTTCGGAGGGGTTTCCGGAGAAGGGTATTTCACGAACTAAGGTCAAGGCTAATATGGTCAAGGTGAGTAAAAGGGCAATGGAAATTATAAAACAGCTCTTGAGGTTTGCGCAGTAAATATCGCAGGATTTGGTATGGGTAAATGGGAATAATTTGTAAAGTTTCGGGTACGAACCGGCTGCGTAACCCAGAATATTACCAACCGCCATGAAGAAAGAATAGCCCGCGTATGACATACGCGTCCTCCTCGCGTCCCCACCGGATAGATCTGCGAGCAGTGCTCTACATGGACCCTGCAAAATTTTTAACAGTTAAAAACACAATTAATTAATTAATGACGGACTTGTCCCCAAAACTCCACTTAAATGCAAAATCAAACAAGTCGTACCAAACACTGAACTAATTAAATTCCAAATACTAGTAATAATAACTTTTTCAATTTTTTTTTTTAAATACTTTTTATATATTCTTACTTTTCTCTTTTAATGACTTGAAAAAATCGATTCGGTTAAAAAGTAGATGGACTTTGAGGAGCCGTCTCACCCAGCTATATATATATATATATATCTCCCTTTTATATATTCTCTCCCTTTATTTTTATTTGACATTTTAAAAATTTTAAAAATCTATTTTTATTTGACATTTTACACTTTTTAAATTTTCAATATTTTTAGTTTTAAATTTTTATTAAGATAATTTATATGTCTAATCTTTATCTTCCTATCAAAATCATATATTAAGTAATTAAATTCAAGTAAAAAGAATAAATAGGAAAATTTTATTTCTTTTAATCTTGTCTGAATATTTTAAAACGTCAAATAAAAATAAATAGATATATATATATATATATTCTTTCCCACTTTTGCATAAAAGAATAAGAGAAACAAAGGCTAAAAAGTAAAGCTAATCAAACTCAGCGCCACAAAATACAGTAACTGAACTAGAAAGGGAAATAGTCACAATTCAGTTAATTTTTAAAAATTTTAAAATAGTTATAATTCAATAACTTTTATTATTCTCTCTGATTTATTCTTAAAAATATTTAAAATTATTCAATATTTTTTTTTAATTATAACTATTATGTCCAACAAGTAAATTAAAATTCTATTATTATAAATAAAAAATTAAAAGCCCAAATTGAGTAATTCAATTATTTAAACCACACCATATTGTTTCATAATCCTAAAATATCAAGTTGCAGATATTCAAATAATTGAGCCATCCCTCCGCTGATAGGATGACGTCAGATTTCATGTTTTTTTCTCGACGACCTTCAGCACAAACTTAATGATTATCGGAAAAATACAAGAGCAATTGGATTAATTTGCCCCCACCCCTCCTGGACCAATTGTTATCCTACTCCATGTTCCTACCTAAAAATAATTATTATGACCACTTCCCACCTGAGTAGAGGGAAAGAAAAAAAAAAAAAAAAAAAAAAGTACCATTTTAGGAATATATATAATTCAAAATTTTAGGAATATAATGTTATTTCTAAATATTTTTCTCGTTTTCCACAGCTCTTATTTTTAAAGGATTTGTAATAAAACTCCTAATGTTTTGTTTAAGTTAAAGAAATTTATGACGTAATCCATTTCCATTAACGATCTGCTTTAAAGTTTGTTTTCTTAGACGGAGGAGTATTATATTTGTGGTTGCAAACGTCATTAATAAATAAATTAGCGAATTCTAAGAAAGAAAAGATTACGACCAAAAAAGAAAAAAACGACATCAGAGGCTGTTTTGCCCAAGACGACATGCCGCTCCGATTGGGACCGCAGCCTGAGCATTCACATAAGCGTAGTGTGCGACTGTGTGTAAACTACAAGGCATGCAAAATATATACTAAAATTTCACCTGCAACATGTTGTTGGCCACGTCGAGAATGGCGAAACCGACTATAAAGACAGCAATAGCGCGAGGTTTAGCGGACTTTCCGAGAGGGTCACCGCACATGTGTCCAATGTCAGCAGCGAAGCCAATGAGGACGACGGCGATGGCAACAAGGCCGGCTCCGGCAGCTATGAAAGGCCGGCGGCGGCCGAAGCGGGAAGTACAGTTGTCACTGTAGTAACCTACCATGGGTTGGACAAGCATACCAGAAATTGGGCCACAAAGCCAGATAATGGGTGCCAGTTTGTGGGATATCCCCAGAAGTTGGACGTAAGGCGTCAGCAAGGAAAGCTGCAAAGCCCATCCGAACTGGATTCCGGCGGCTATTGCGGCCACCATTACCAGGTTTCGTACCGGCTCAGGCGGAACAGATGGTGGTTGAGGTAAATGAGAAGAAGACTGGAGTTGGAAAGCGGCGGAAGGTTTGGTGTTTTCTTCAGCCATTATTAATTGCTGTAGAATTCTTTTGTGAAAAATAAGAAGAGGACAGGACACACTGAGGTTTGAGAGAGGGGAGGAAAGACGGGTATTTATAAGGTTTCGGCGGTAATCTTTGACGAAAAATTAATGAACTGTGGTGGGGGGGTGGCCAGAGAGGGCAAAGACAAGCCTTATCCAAACTGGGAGTGGATTCTGAAAATTTATTTTTGTTCAAATCTTAATACATTTTTATAAATTATATTTCTCACAAATTTGTAGTATTTATTATGTAATAAATATATTATTTTAGTAGGCGTATGTGAAATTTTCAGTGAGGACATTTAATTGAGTTGTTGCCAAGTAAGAATCAGGGCTGGCAATTTCTGACCAACACGTGAACCCATCACGACCTAACATGAAAAAAAAGTATGTTGGATTGAGATTTTTAACCTGATTATTAAATGGGTTGGATCCCCAACCTGTTTAATACGCAGGTTGTGTAACTCGTTAACCCGCCAAAAAAATAAAATTTTTTTGAAAAAAATTATGTGAAGAAAAACCTAATTAATTTTTATTTGTTGCCCAGCCATATAGTACATAGTCAGACACTCACTTTTTTGTGCGGTTGAAGATTTTATAAGTATATATTTATTTTCTATTCGATCTTTTGAAGTAATTTTTATGATTTTTTAATTAGATGATGATTTAGAATTATTTATGATTAAGTAAATTATTTTTATATCTTTCTTTGTTTCTTTCGATGAGTGAGTATGATGTATGTTTTATGCAATGTTATATCTACGATTAGAGCTGGCAATTCGTGTCGTGTTCGTGTTATCGTATTCGGATTGGCGTGTTGGCGTGTTGAGAAACCCCCAACCAAAACTCAACCCATTTAATTAATCGTATCGAAAACTCCAACCCTAACCCGATTTATTTATAATCGTGTCGACCCGAACCTAATCCGCGTAATCCGTTTAATTGTTGATAGGTGATTTTTTAGTCCAAGTTTTCGCCACAGAAAAAGGAAACTGAATTTGTCAAGGAGACTAAAACATACATGTTTATTTATAATAACACCATCTAAAATTTGAATCTATCAAATTCAAATCTATCAATTTAAATTTAACCATAACATTCTTATACATCACATCAACATAAATTTCTTCAATTTAAATTTTTCCTAATACAACCAAAATACAATTCAATTTAACCAAAATAAATAAAATCCAAAGGTAATTACCATTAGAAAATTTAAATAACAAAATACCACTATAGGAAGTCGTGTTGAATTTTTAATTTGGGAATTTGGAAGTTTCCTCAATTATTAAGGTTATAAAATTTAATTTTTTAAAAAATATTTTCTTAACGGGTTCACGTGTCAACTCACCAACCCGTCGTGTCGACCCAAATCCGACCCGTTATTTAAACGTGTCGACCCAAACCCGACCCATTTATTATACGTGTCAAAAATCTCAACCCTAACCTGCTTTTTTTCGTGTTCACGTCGGGTTATCGTGTCGTGTGAGCAATTGCAAGCCCTATCTACGATAATGTGAGTATAATGTCCGAACTAAATTCAAAAGCGCGAATTTCATGCGAAAGTAAACAAATCTAATTAACATTGAAAACACAATGACCAATATGTAGTGTACAAGTGAATTAATTATGGTTAAACATTGACATTGTTACTTAATGTGTAAAAATCAGTAATTTAACTATAAATTTTAACAATTTAAAATTGTACATATTTTTTGAAGTAAAAATTAGACTTGTTAACAGCGTGAAACAGGTCTTATAAGAAAACTTTTTATTAGTAATGATTGTAATGCATATTTAATTTCAGAATTATAAAAATTGATGATAATAAATGCTTTATATTGATCAAAAAATAATTGAAATATGTTAGGTGGGTTGACGGGTTGACAGATTGGCGGGTTAAACTAGTTAAACGGATGACCTATTTAATTAAATATGTTAGACGGGATGGGTTGACTTGACCTATATATTAATAAGGTTGGGTTGGGTTCATATTCTTAACTCATTTAATAAACGGGTTAGATCAACCGAACCTGTTTTTTTTGCAAATTGAGTTGATCCAACCCGTTTACATCAGGTCAACCCGTTTTGCAAGGAATTGATTAGGGAAGAAGGGCAAGGGTCAATAAACACACTCATTGTTGCTTTTGGAAAGTGAAAAAAAAAATTGATAATTGAATATTGTTAATTATCATTATAATTTTTATTATTTCAAATTGTTTTCATTTTAGACATGTTTCTTTCTCGCTCCCTTTTTTAAATACATATCCTTCTAACGTTTTTTTACCAGGTATTTTTTTATTTGTCACCTTAAAATTTCATTGCGGTGATCATTAAAATTTTTTTAATTAATCCTTTTAATTTCATATTCACAAATTCATTTAGAACTCTATGTGAATTGATTTAAGGGTAGTGTTATATCGCGCACTCTTTTTGTTATTGTGCGGCCCCTTCTCCAAAGAAGCTCTTCATTTTGTTAAGTATCGTCCCCGTTAATTTTTATTTCTCACCCCTTAATGTTTATCTTCTGCCCCTACTATTATTACCTAAATGCCCTTAATTAATTTATCAAAAATTTTATAAGTCTCTTCTTAAACTACCAAAAATTTATAAAAATTATGATTAAAGTAGCATAGATGAGTGGAACTATAAATGAATTTTTTTAGTATTTTTAGTAAATTAATTAAGGATAGCTAAATAATTTAATATATTACTATATTTTATATTTAAATATTATGATTGATATTTCTTAATTTATCAAGGATAATTTAAATATAAAAGATGCACGAAATAACAAAATAGGGGATACAAAATAGTCCTTCACTTGATTTAATTAAAGGAAAGGAGAAAGTCAAGGTAAAAAAGACAAGTTCTTAATTATTTTCTTAATAGTGCTACAAATTCTAAAACGACTACTATTTTAAAAAGGAAAGTATTTAATTTCTAATAAATTAGAATTAGCTTCATCTTAATTTTTTTATCCATGAAATGCTAATTATATAGTAATTATTTGTGTTTAAAATAGTTAATCCTCAACGCACATTCACTTAACCATATAAATATTTTCTTTCCCTCAAAAATACAAATACAATTTTGTTCTATTAATTATGATCATTTTACTTTTTTTTTTTTGTCCGACTAACTCAAAAATATTCAAAACCTTTTAAAATTTTAGCCTTAACTTGCATTTATATATAGCCAAAACGCTAAAAAAAATTTTAAAAAAATTGAATGTTTTTGAATTTGGCTGATTTTAAAAAATAATTATAATTTATAGATTGTTTTTCTAATATAATACTATAGAGGTGGATTTACCTAACGTGATTAATGGAAATGCGTGAAACGTTGGAAAGACGCGACGCTGACTAAGGAATAAGTTTTATTAATGGAGTAGTAGACTATAATGGTAGTACTATTAGATTCTTTATTGTTTTTGTGGACTCCTGTAGTAGTAGTGGTAGTTGTAGTACTATGGTTTCTTTCTTTATTAATTTAGTGGACCAATTTATAACACAAGCGAAATTATTATGTGTTCCTCGTTTTCATGCGTCACTTTATAATTTTTATTGTTATTAAAAAAATAATTAATATTAATTTAGTTAAATAAGTATTTTTTTACTCTTAATTAATTTAGAGAGAGTATGAATTAATTATGAAGAAAATAGTTAATTAAATGATAGAATTTAAGAAACTTATAAATTTTGAAAAAGTATTATTTTTTTTATGAGATAGGTAAATGAGGATGGAGTGAATATTATTTAACATTTTTATTTTATGAGAGTGACCATTATTTCAAAATCCTCTTGCTTCGCTCAAAAGAATTTGGAATTAATTGTCATCTAAGTGTTTATGACGTTTACAAATTTATGGCCGAACAATTATTATACTAGTATAGTTTTATCCTAGTACAGTGCCCGTGAACGACTTAACAATTTGTATCACGGTAATAATAATATTATTATTTCAATGTATAATATTTTATATGAATTTTAAATAAATGTCATTATTTCACAAATCATTTTTATAAAATTTTGTAGTAAATAATCATAATAATAATTTTTTGTGAATATTATTATTATAGAACATTTTATATAATGGATATAATGTTACTCATAATTTAATACAAATATGTAGCATGAAATATAATTTTAAATAAAAATTATAAAATTGATGAGGAAGAGTTATACTTATTTTATTTCATCTATCTATGTATAAATATTTTCATAATATTATTATTTATAAAATTAAATATATACAGAAATTATAAAAACAAATAACATATTATTAAAATCATGATTGTGTAAGAATAAAAAATGATTGTGTAAAAATAAAAGTTAAAAAAATTTTAACAAAGGCAGTCGTTAAAGGAAAGCTTACCTTTTATTCTTTCTAAAAATTTACTCTGCACAACTCTCTGAAGTATCTTTCGTCAAATTTGGGTAAGCAAACTATTCCGATCCTTTCATCTATTGTCAATGCAACATTGAAGTTCATCATGGCATAAGCATCAAAATGAGATTTTAATATGTCTGATTAGTTACCTTGCATATTGGGTTTGAAAATCCAAATTTTTTGTTTCTACATTCAACTCAAAACAAATCACTCAGAGGCGTTGATGGAGGTAAATATTTGACGAAATTAATTGCTGATATCAAATAAGTTATAATGGGTAATGAATGTGATCGTTTTATCTATATTCTTCAAACCCTTTTCTGTAATTTAGATCTCGTATACTCAGATCTTTTAAATTCATATTTTGGTTTTAGATGTTTAGAGCTAATAATATTTTTTTATAGCACGAGACACTTAAATTCGCTAGTAATGGGAATTGGAATTGGAATTGGTTTTTATTTATTTATTTATTTTTGTTCAGGCTCTGGTTGCCTTAGTAAATTAGATTTTATATCTGTTCATTGAATGAAAAAGTCAATTACAGTTATGATGTATTTTTTAATGTTGAATATGCATTTTATTTAGTGTGTCCAACAGTTTAGAATGAAAAAGTCAATTACAGTTATGATGTATTTTTTAATGTTGAATATGCATTTTATTTAGTGTGTCCAACAATTTAGTTAGGATTCAGTTTTAGATTTTAAAATTTATATACTGTTTGTTTTTTCGATTTGTTGAATTGCATAATTTCAGTTAGCAATTTCAAAAACTTTTCATATCAGCATATCCCTTCAATGAAAAATTAGTAGAGTTATTCCGTCTTATCCAATTATATATATGCATGTAGTTAGCTTCTTTTTTGTTATCCAGAAGCACTTATACGGTGATTTCTGCTCATATATGTAGTTCAGTTATTGACATAGTTGTAATACATCTCTTGTTGACACACCACAGATTTTGGATCCCATGTTCATATATGCAATCGCAGAATACATAATTTGGTTTTAGTTTATTATAACTAATAATGGTTGTTTCAAGTTTGATATGCAAATTCGATAATAATGGACATTGTATTTATATGTTTCAACAGAAGATGATGAAATAGATAGAGATATGATGTAGAAGAAAAGATAAATATTGATTGAAGAGTTGCAGAAACTACATGCTTTGGTGAAAGAAAAAAAAAGCATAGACATCAGAAAATGATTGCAACCATTGAGATAAGAAAAGGATGACTGCTATTTTACAAACTTTGAAGAGGTCTAGATGAGAAGCACAACAACTCTTATTCAATCGAAGAAAAAGAGAGAGATCCTGTAGAAGAGAATATAAATTTTGACTGAGGAACTACACAAACTAAATGCTTTAGTGTAATAAAAAGAATCAGAAATAGGAAAAAATTAATACAAAGTTGAGATAGTTGAGAAAAGGATGGTTGCTGTTATCTCTAACTTTCAAGAGCCACACTCAAAACTGGATGAAAAGCACAACAACCTTCAGTGAGAATAGATACAATAGATAGTAAAAGAAAGAATAATAATCTAATTGACATTTTCTATCATTATTAAATTAAATCTTAAAATAGATAAATTATTATAAATTATATTTAGTATTAAATTTGTAGGTTAAAATTGATTCAAGTTAGTATAAGGGTTATTCCACTTTTAGGCTTTCTTATGTTTTGAGTGATAATACTAGTTCCCATTCTTTTTTTTTTTTAAACATTTTTAGTCTTTTTGGACAAAAAAAAAAAAAAAAATGGTCAACTAACGGTTGATCAATTTTAACAGTTAATTAAAGGACTTTTGTATAATTTTTTTTTTCTTTCCAAATTTTTGTAGTGCACAAAGGTCCTTCTTCACCCAGCAACCACCCTTCCCCCTTTCCTCATTCTCCGATCGCCACTCCCCTTTTCCCTAATTGGCTGCCCCTACTGCAGCTCCATCTTCTACTGTTGTAACCAATACCATCATCATCCATCCATTCGCTCGATCTCCCTCTTCCTCAGCGCCTTTCTCTCTCATCGAACCTCCCTCTTCCCTGACTACCGTTCCCCCATTGGATTTCCCTATTCCCGCAGCCCAGCATTGCGGCTCTCCTCATTTCCCTCATTTTCGCTCATCGCCATCACCACCATCACCACCCCAGCCTCCTTTCTCCCTCGCTTCCCTCTCTCTGCTTCAACCCACCCCGTTTCTTCCTCGCCAGCAGATCGACCACCATATTCCCACCGTTAGGAAACCCCTTCGGACTCCTCGCCTCGCCTCCTTATTCCTCTCTCGATCTCTCTCTTCTGTCATCCCGTAAACCCCAATCTCTCTCTCTTTCTCTCTCTCATTTTAAGTTTCCCACTGTGGTTACGAAGGGAATCTTTTTGCGGGATTTGGGTTTAGAGACGAAGAAAAAAATGATGAATAAGAAGAAGAAGAAGACGAAGAAGAAAAAAAACAAGAAGAAGAGTCGATGAGAAACCAACGGATGAACGATGGTGATGATCGGATGTTGGCTGAAGGGGTGTGCGGCAACGACGAGAAGGGGTGATGACAACAAAGCATTAGTTTAAACTCCCACCCTCTAATTAAGTGATTTACTTATCACTTAAAACTGAAAACTGAACAAGTTCAGTCATCTACTGGAACACACACTATCTCTCCCCCTCACTCGTCCATATCTCCTCCCTTTCTTTTGTAAAGTTTCTTAATATAAATTTCTTCATTTTTATAATAATAGTCTTATTTAGAAATTAATTTTTATTTTGTAAAATAATCTAAATTTTAATGTATAAAATTTCTTTTACTTATTTTTTATTAAATATTTATAATAAAAAATTTTAAATCAGAATGAAATTATAATTAGAGATCTTTTATATTTTTTATAAAATTAAATATAGTTAAATTAATATAATTTTAAAAAAAATAAACATTCTTTTTTTATTAGTGGGCAGAATGGTAAAAGAAATCATATTGAAATTTTAGACATGTAAAATTATCTAATAGTTAAACGTTATTCAATATTGAGATTTAGACATATATATATTTTTTTGTACAAAGAAGAAGGCCGAAACCTAGATGACTCGAACTCAAAATCTATTGATTTTAAGCGGGGAGTGCTAAACACTGGAGTACTACCAATTAGTATATAGTACCTTAGGGTATATTGCTATATACCTTTACCTACCAAAATTAAAAAAAATTCTAGTGCAAAACAGTGTGTGCATACAAGCGCATAGGGAGGATGGAAAGAACTAAAAACATAGAAAAAAATATCAATTAATGAAAAAAGAATATTTTTTTAAAAAAGAAAATAAATATTCTGTAGCTATTTTCCAAAAAAAAAAAAAAAAAGAAACGATTGCATACAGTTTCCTTTAAAACCAAAACAAAATTAGGTTTATGATTTGGGAGTTTCATCATTTTCATAATCCAAAAAAATCTTCTGTCATCTGCAACATTGAAAGATTATCTGCCTGGGCCTAGCCAGAAACTCACTTTCGTGCTACGCATTCAAGAGTCAGAATCTCTGGCCAGGCCTAGACGCTAGCACAATCGCTATTCCAACATTTGCTTGAAATAACATTGCGCAGGATCTTGGTTTGTACTTATTCGATTTATCACGCAACAAATAAATTCTTAATTAAAAGCGAAATAATAAGAATTACCTATTGAAGCGTTCATTTAGGTGATTCTCTTGTACGACTCAAGACTTTGATCGCTCGTTGTGTGGGCAACGATCTAGCAACCAATTGATCAGCTAATCACCACAATCCAACTGCTAGAAAAAATCTACAGCTCATCGCCACCTGAATTTCAACCGCCGCCGCTGCCGCTGGATTTCTCCTGCCACTGTCGCCTGCCGGAATTAACCACCGACCACCGCCTGGGACAATAACTGGCCGCCTGAGATTATACTAGAGGGACCAAAACGTTTTCTCTCTCTAGACTTTCTCTCTCTAGTTTTCTTGTCTTGAAAACTTATGAATTGTATGTCTTGAATAGCTAATCCCTTGTCTATATATAGAGTTAAAAGAGAGACCCCAAGTTGGTTTAGGATTGGCCTTCCTACTGGGTTTCTGTTTCCTTCAATCCTGTTCCTGGACTGATATACATCCAACTGATACATGGATTCACTTATCCCAATCCAGTTCCTTGTATGATTCACAACCAACTGATACAGGGATTCACTTATCCCCAATCCAGTTCCTAGTACGATTCACAACCAACTGACATAAGGATTAATTAATTACTTAATTAATTAAATCTACCTTTGTCAATAACCCAATACATAATTAATCGTACCACTAACAGATTAATTATGACACTACCATCCTACACCAGAATTGCTTCCGGAACAACTTAATTAATTTATTCTTAATCTCCCCACATCAAAGATATAGTGCTCGTTAACTTATTAATTTACTGATAAATTAATTAATTAATTTCTTTAATTCCGAGACTAGTACAACTCGACCTTTTTACTATACCAGACATAAGTCCACCAGCTGGGTTTAGTATAATAAACATAACGAACTCATCTCGAGAGCACCATCACCCCGGATGCACCAGTTGAAAGATTATCTGCCCGGGCCTAGCCAGAAACTCACTTTCGTGCTATGCATTCCAGAATCGGAATCTCTAGCCAGGTCTAGACGTTAGCATAATCGCTATTCCAATCCTTGCCTGAAATAACATTGGGCAGGATCTTGGTATGTACTTATTCGATTTATCACGCAACAAATAAGTTCTTTATTAAAAGCGGAAACATAAAAATTACCTATTGAAGCGTTTATTCAGGTGATTCTCTTGTATTCCTCAAGACTTTGTTTGTAAAAGATTATCTGCCCGAGCCTAGCCAGAAACTCACTTTCGTGCTATGCATTCCAGAATCAGAATCTCTGGCCAGGCCTAGACGCTAGCGCAATTGCTATTCTAACCCTTTTGAAATAACATTGCGCAGGATCTGGGTTTGCACTTATTCGATTTACCACGCAACAAAAATTTCTAATTAAAAGTGAAACTTTAGAAAATACCTTTGAAGCGTGCACTCAGGTGATTCTCTCGTACGCCTCAAGACTTTGATCTCACGTTGTGTGGGCATCGATCTAGAAACCAATTTGATCAGCTAATCACCACAATCCACCTGCCAGAAAATTCCAGCACCGCTGCACCTGATACGTACTGTAAATGCACCGCCCGAAGAGAGAGAAAATTATATACACTGCTGGTTTAACAGACCAAGAAAATTTGGCCACCACAGATAAAAAACCTGCCGCAATTTTCCTCTGTAAAATGCGACTTTGAGGGAGAAATTTTATTTCTCTCTCTAGGATTTTATCTCTCTAGTTTTCTTGTCTTGAAAACTTATGAATTGTATATCTTGAATAGCTAATCTCTTGTCTATATATAGAGTTACAAGAGAGACGCAAAGTTGGTTTAGGATTGGCCTTCCTATTGGGATTCTGTTTCCTTCAATCCTGTTCCTGGACTGATACATATCCAACTGATACAGGGATCCACTTATCCCAAACCAGTTCTTGTATGATTCACAACCAACTGACATAGGGATTCACTTATCCCAAACTAGTTCCTGGTATGATTCACAACCAACTGACACAAGGATTAATTAATTACTTAATTAATTAAATCTACCTTTGTCAACAACCCAATACACAATTAATCGTACCACTAACGGATTAATTATGACACTACCATCCTACACCAGAATTGCTTCCGAAACAACTTAATTAATTTATATTCATAATCTCCCCACATCAAAGATATATTGCTCGTTAATATATTAATTTACTGATAAATTAATTATTTAACCTCTTTAATTTCGAGACTAGTACCACTCAACCTTTTTATTATATCGGACATAAGTCCATCGGTCGGGTTTAGTATAATAAACTTTACGAGCTCATCTCGAGAGCACCATCACCCCGGACGCACCGGTACATGGTTTTCTTTCGACAAGCAGCAGCACACCAAGAAACTGAACACGCGCACCCAACCTACCGAGACTATTGGCCACAATTGACCTCACCCATTGGCAGATCAAAGTACACTATGTCTAATCCTCATGCCCGCTCGAGTCCAGGGATTAAGAGATAGAATACCAAGAACGATTTGTCGATTAAATCGGTACAAGACAAAACATTCCTAATGGTCAAGTTCAATACGCCCCGGGCATATCTATATGATTCAATTAGTCTAGACAAACCAATTATCCGAATCACATAATAACCTAAACCGACAGTTTGTCCAAAGCTATCTCGGTTACGAATCTCATTTATATATTATGTCTTTTAACTAATGATGAGATCTACTGTGTCACACAAGACACCTCATCATCTAACTACATAATATAAATGGACAAATAATGCACAACAAGATATAACCAAAACATAAATCGATATATTTACTAGGAAAATATACAATACAAGCATAGCTTATGTATTCAACTCCAATAATCTCCCACTAATACTTAAGCTGTGCTTTAAGTATACATCTGCATTCAACTCCTATACACTCTGCCACTATATATCTAGAAAAACTGTTATGACTCTCATAAGTACATGATTCCCATACCCTCCACGTGAGTCTCAAAGACTTTTGAAGTCAATGTCTTCGTGAACGGATCTGTAAGGTTATCCTCTAATGCTATCTTAGCCACGACCACGTCTTCCCTCTTTACGATGTCTTGTATCAGGTGATATTTGAGCTGTATATATTTACTTACCTTGTGGGCTCGTGGTTCCTTTGAATTTGCTACTGCACCGTTGTTATCACAATAAACCGTGATAGACTTCTGCAAACCAAGAATCACATTTAAGTCCATTAGAAAGTTCTTGAGCCACACTGCTTCCTTCGCTGCCTCTGATGCGGCAACGTATTTAGCCTCCATGGTAGAGTCTGCCACGCATTTCTGCTTGACACTCTGCCAAACTATGGCTCCATATCCTAGAGTAAACACATACCCTGAGGTAGACTTGCTCTTGTCCCTGTCACCTTGGAAATCTGAATCTGTGTAACCTCGGGGTACCAGCTCAGGCGCCTGATAGGCCAGAACTTGGTCTCTCGTTCTACACAAATACTTGAAAATGCATTTTACTGCCTCCCAATAAGCTTTCCCGGGGTACTCTGATATCTGCTTACCATGCCAATGACATAACAGATATCAGGCCTCGTACACAACATGTCATACATGAGACTTCATACTTCTAAAGCATAAGGAACTGTCTTCATGGCCTCTATCTCCTCAATAGTCTTAGGGGATTATTCCTTAGATAGATAAACTCCATGTCTGAAAGGTAGAAAACCTTTCTGGGAGTTCTGCACGTTAAAACGGGCCAGAATTATATCTATGTACGAAGCTTAGGAGGGCGTTAACCAGCATTTCCTACGATCATGAATTATCTTGATCCCAAGGATATGTCCCGCTTCCCCTAAGTCCTTCATATCAAACTACTTGGACAGCCATGTCTTTATGTCTGATAACACTTTCTTGTTGTTGCGAATCAATAGAATGTCATCTACATAAAGTACAAGAAACACCACTGAGTTTCCATTACGTCTGCGGTACACACATTGCTCATCCGGACACTGAGTAAATCCAAAGGACTGGATTACCTCATTAAACCGGATGTTCCAAGATCTGGATGCCTACTTAAGTCCGTAAATGGACCTCTTAAGCTTACAAACCTTATGCTCTTGGCTTTTGTCAACGAATCCCTCTGGTTGCTGCATAAAGATGGTTTCCTCAAGACTTTCGTTTAGGAAAGCTGTCTTGACATCCATCTGCCAAATCTCATAATCTAAATGAGCAGCTATGGCCAAGAGAATCTGGATCGACTTAAGCATGGCTACCGGGGAAAAGGTTTTCTCATAATCGATTCCCTCTTTCTGAGTATACCCCTTCGCCACCAGCCTAGCTTTAAAGGTTTTCACATTCCCATCAGGTCCTCTCTTAAGTTTGTAGACGCACTTGCATCCAATGGGCTTGAACCCATCAGGCAGGTCTATAAGCTCCTAGACTTGATTGTGGTCCATTGACCCCATCTCAGATATCATTGCCTTACGCCAAGACTCTGTATCTTTATCTCGGAGAGCCTCATTGTAGTTAACTGGGTCAGGTTCAGGCGCACCTGGGACTAGGTCTGAGGCCTCTCCTACGCCAATGAACCTATCGGGCAGTCTCACAACCCTCCCACTATGACGAGGCACCACCTGTGCAGGCGCATCATCTGTGTTCTCATGTGCAGTGTATGGTGTATCTACTTGTGTAGGTGCATCAGGATTAGTAGTTTGTCGTCTAAGCTCTTTTAGTACCATCTTACTCTTGGGCTTGTGGTCTAAGACATAGTCCTCTTCTAAAAATCTAGCGTTGGTACTAACCATCACCTTCTGATCTTTAGGACTATAAAACAGACCACCTTTCGTTCCCCTAGGATATCCTACAAACAGCATTAATTCATTTCTCGCATCTAACTTAGCTGTATCTGCCTTAAGCACATGTGCTGGGCAACCCGAAATTCTGAGATGTCTTAGACTGGGCTTGAGTCCATTCCACAACTCTAATGGGGTTGAATGCACGGTTTCAGATGGTACAAGATTAAAAATATACGTTGCCATTTCTAAGGCATATCCCCAAAACGAATTTGGCAAATCACTATAGCTCATCATAGACCTAACCATTTCCATGAGAGTCCGATTCCTCTTTTCTACAACACAGTTCTGCTGTGGTGTGCCAGGTGCAGACAACTGAGACTGAATTCCGACCTTACTGAGGTATTCTCAAAATTCATGGGATAGGTACTCCCCACCATGATCTGAACGTAGTTCTTGATACTCTTACCATGTTGTTTTTTCACATCCGCCTGAAACTCTTTGAACTCGCCTAAACATTCGGACTTGTGACGCATTAGGTAAATGTACCCGTATCTTGAGTAGTCATCCGTGAACATCACGAAATACTTAAACCCACCTCGTGCCTAGACCGTCATTGGTCCACACAAGTCAGAATGAATCAACTCTAATATTTCCTTAGCTCTATAACCTTTTGCCTTAAAAGGTCTCTTGGTCATTTTACCTTCCAAGCAAGATTCGCATGTTGCATAACTGTCAATCTCTAATGAACCTAAAAGTCCATCATTGTCCAACCTCTGAATCTTACTAAGGTTTATATGACCTAGCCTGAGATGCGAAAGATAGGTTTGATTCATTTCAAAAGATTTCTTCCTCTTATTAATGTTAGATAAAGAGCTATATGTTTCTATGTTTTGCGCAACAAGGGAATTAGAGTTAACAACAAATAAATTGTCAGCCAATGAACCATAACAAATAAGATTTCCGTTTCTTCTAATAAATACAGACTCATCAGAAAAAATAAACTTATAACCATTCTTCAGGAGTTTAGAAACCGAAATAAGGTTCTTTCTAAAACTCGGTACATAAAGACAATTAACTAACTCTAATCTACAATTTTCAAAATTTAAATTGACCACTCCCACTGCTTCTACTAACACTCTTGTAGTGTGACCCATGTAGATATCTCGCTCGCCCTCTCTAAGCTTTCGGGTTACTTGGAACCCCTGCAAAGAATTACAAACATGATCAGTGGCGCCTGAATCCACATACCAAGTATCTGTGAGAATCACCACTAAACATGTCTCAGTAATTAGGGCAGAAACTATCGTACCTTTAAGCTTTGGACAATCTACTTTCCAGTGTCCCGTTTTACCGCATTTAAAGCACTTGCCTTTGGGCTTGCTCCTCTTTGCGATCTCGGGCTTCGCAACAAGTTTCCTAGCATTCTTCTTCTTCTTCTTCTTCTTCTTCTTCTTCTTCTTCTTCTTCTTATTTTTCTTGCCTTTAGGCGTAGAAGAAGAACCTGAAGCCTTTACTGCGACCAAAGCTTGCTTCTTCTCGTGGAAGATGCCTTCGGCCGTCACCAAATCATTTAAGAGCTTGGGTAGAGTATAGACTCTTTGGTTCATATTGTAATTGACCCGAACTGCTCAAAACAAGAGGGTATACTCTGGAGGATAATATCTATCTGACTTTCTGGGTCGATTTCTCCTCCCAACACCTCTATTTCATTGATGTGACTGATCATGTGTAGCACATGATCTCTCACCGATCCGCCTTCAGCCATCTTTGAGTTCATTAACTTCCTCATGACTGCTTGCCTAGCAGTCCTTCCTTAATGTGCGAACACCTCTCTCAGGTGAGCCATCATGTTGAAGGCAGAGACCATGGGATGAAGCTGATGTTGCAGCACATTTGACACAGAGGCCAAAATATAACACCGCGCCATTTCATCCGCTTTTCTCCACCGGGCATAGGCATCCCTATCCTCTTGAGGAGAGTTCTCATCAGGCACATCTGGACATACTTCGGTGAGCACAAACTTATACTGCTTAGCCGTCAGGACAATGTCCAAGTTACAACTCCAGTCGACATAATTGGTTCCAGTTAATTTATTGTCTTTCAAAATAGCAGCTAAGGGGTTGAATGCCATATCGATAAATGTAATTAAACAGACAACGTTTTAGTTATCTAATCTAGAATTTCGAAAACAAGGAAATATTTTAATGGAAAACAAAACAAGCCCGGGCTAAATCGAAAATCTCACTTTCGTGCAATGTATTCCAGAATCAGAAACTTTCGACAAAACTCAGGCTCAAATTCATTTACCCACGAACGGATCTAGGCTTATACTTATTTAATTTATTAAATCGACATCTAACGCACAAAGATTACACCTTTAATTAAAAGCGAAAAGATTAAAGGTTATATCTTTGAAGCGAAGTCCAACGCAATAAGAAAACCCAAATCTTTAATTGCGAGTTCCACGAGAAATCCAATAGATGACTCCGAGAAAACTTCGAATATTGCGTGGGCTTAATTGAGGTATTTTCTTTGTGGATTTCTCATGGGCTTTGGTAGCGCACTTCGATAGATTAAACCTTTAACCCAAAAAACTGCTGTCCACTACTTTTCTCACAAATAAAATCCAACCCACTTCAACTCCGGTCATGATCTGGACAACCGGGATTGTGGATCACCAACCCAAGGAAGAGATCAACACAAACCCAGCTGGATCAAGCACCCTGGAGTGATTAGAAGTGGCTGCCATCTCACGAAAAAAAATGTGAACAGTAACGTGAACAGTGATTCCGGGCAAAAATTATAAAATCCAGCAGTGGGCAACTCCAAAAATCGATGGGCTATCTAAAAGTTTAATCTTTTAAGCTTAATCTAAATCGAGAAGTGAGAATCCAAGTTCGTTTTTGAAAGAAAACTCAAAAGGGGAGAGAGTTTCTCTCTAGAACTTTCTCACTCTAAGGGAGACAAATGTCTTGCAAGATTTTCTTAAGTTTCTTTGGCCTTAAGCTTTCTATTTATAGGAAGCTCTAATGGAGACCTAGTGGGATTTTGAGTTGGGCATTTTAATTTGACTTTCGTTGACTGCTTAGTCTTTCCCGACTAATCAACTCCAATTGACCCATTCAAATTAATTTCTTAACCCACTTCATTAATTTAATTTAATCGAACCCTTAGAATTAATTTCTTAATTCACTTTGTCGATTAAATATTAATTAAACCTATAAGATTAATTAATTTACTTTGTCGATTAGTCAAATACATAATTAGTCGTACCACTATCGGACTAACTATGGAACTACCGCTCAAAAATGACTTTACATCGCGCCACTATTTTTCTTCTATCTCCCCACATTGAAGATCTAGTGCTCGTCGGTTTAGCAATTCACTGACAAACTAATTCACCGACTTCTTGGTATCCGAGATTAGTACCACTCGACCTTTTATTATACCGGACATAAAGTCCACCGGTCGGGTTTAGTATAATAGACCTTACGAGCTCAACTCTGGAGCACCATCAACCTGGCGAATCAGTACGTGGATTCCTCCGACTAGCAACGGCATATAAGAAGCTAAATACCGTATACCCAACCTACCGAGGTATAGGTCTCAATTGACCGCACTCTTTGGCAAATCAAAGCATACGATATCCAACTCTCATGCCCGTCCCAATCTCAGGATTGAGAGACTAAATACTAGGACCGAATTGACTACGCCGATCAGTAAAAGTCAATTCTATCCAAACTAGTCGTGCTCAATATGCCCCGGGCATATCCGCGTGATTTAAACTAGTGTACATAAACTAATTTCTAAATCACACAATAACCTATACCGATAGTATGTTCAGACTATCTCAGTTATGAGCATACTTTTTATATATCAATACTTTAACCAATAATGGTATCTACTGTGTTTTTCACACACCCCGTTATCTAGTTCTATTATATAATGGAACAATTCAATACTGAAACAAAATGATACGTTATCTGTGGATATTAGTTTTTGATACAAGCCATAGCTTTTCTGTATTCAAAACTAACAGGAAATTCTAACAATTATTGACTTCCCTCAAAACAAAAATCTTAATTCACCAACATCTCATTCACAGGGATTCTCGCAAGCCATGCAGTGTGGAAGTTTACGCTAACCCATATTCATTTGAGAAGAATCAAATTCATTAACTACACTATCGGACCAAACAATCTATTGATCAATGTAGCTAATGGTCGGTGCTTTCAGCCATACAAATAAACAGCGTAACCTCTTGGGAGGAATACTGCAGATCGTACACTAAGTGTATGCCATTACGTGACTTCTGAGTTTGTTACCTCAGGATAGTGCACCTCAGATGGAGAGGGTGTCGCATTTCTCTTAGTTAAACTTACTCTAGTCATCTTACTCAGAAATTCATAATCTAGCGATCTCGGGGCTGGACTCATCCGAATGGAGGAAGACCCTAATGGCAACCCGTAAGCCCACCCTGTAAGATTTTGGTAGGATCTGGGTTTGCACTTGCTCGATTTACCACGCAACAAAATTTTCTATTAAAGCGGAATCTTAGAAAAGTACCTTTGAAGCGTGCACCTGGTGATTCTCTTGTATCCCCCAAGACTATGACTTCACGTTGTGTGGGCAACGAACTAGAAGTCAATTGATTAGCTACTCACCACAATCCACCTGCTAGAAAACTCTAGCCCGCAGCACCTGGCACGTACTATAAACGCACCGCCCGCAGAGAGAGAAAGCTACGCGCAGCTGGTATAGACCAAGGCCAAAATTTCAGCCATTAGAAACCCAAAAACTAGCCGCACACTTTCTTAAAAATTCGACTTGGAGAGAGAAATGTTTTCTCTCTCTAGAAATCCTGTGGATTAATTGTGTTATTGTTGCTATCTGAATGACTGATCCCTTGTCTATTTATAGAGTTACAAGAGAGACTCCAAGTTGGTTTAGGATTGGTCTTCCTACTGGGTTTCGGTTTTCCTTCAATCCTGTTTCTGGACTGATACATATTCTGTTTCCTTCAATCTTGTTCCTGGACTGATACACTCCCAACTGTCACAGGGATTCACTTATCCCAATCCAGTTCCTGGGATGAATCACTCCCAACTGACACAGGGATTCACTTATCCCAAACCAGTTCCTGGGATGATTCACAACCAACTGACACAAGGATTAATTAATTTCTCAATTAATTAAATCTACCTTTGTCAACAACCCAGTACATAATTAATCGTACCATTAACGGATTAATTATGGCACTACCAACCTACACCAGAATTGCTTCCGGAACAACTTAATTAAATTATATTCATAATCTCCCCACATCAAAGATATAGTGCTCGTTAATTCATTAATTTACTGATAAATTAATTCACCAACTTCTTTAATTCCGAGACTAGTACCACTCGACATTTTTACTATACCGGACATAAATCCACTGGCTGGGTTTAGTATAATAAACATTTCGAGTTCATCTCGGGAGCACCATCACCCCGGACGCACCGGTACATGGTTTCCTTTCGACAAGCAGCAGCACACCAAGTAACTAAACACGTGCACCCAACCCACCGAGACTATTGGCCACAATTGACCTCACCCTTTGGCAGATCAAAGTACACTATGTCTAATCCTCATGCCCGCTCGAGTCTAGGGATTTAGAGATAGAATACAAGGATCGATTTGTCTATTAAATCAGTACAAGACAAATCATTCCTAAGAGTCAAGTTCAATATGCCCCGGGCATATCTATATGATTCAATTAGTTTAGACAAACTAATTATCTGAATCACATAATAACCTAAACTGACAGTTTGTCCAAAGCTGTCTCGGTTACGAACCTCATTTATATATTATGTCTTTCAACCAATGATGAGATCTACTGTGTCGCACCAGACACCTCATCATCTACTTACATAATATAAATGGACAATAAATATGCACAACAAAATATGACTGAAACACAAATCGATATATTAAACTGGGAAAATGTACAACACAAGCATAGCTTATGTATTCTAATCCAACAATCTCCCACTAATACTTAAGCTGTGCTTTAAGTATACAACTATATACAATCCTACCCAATCTGCTGTTATCTATCTAGAAAAAACTGTCAAGGCTCTCCTAAGTATCTGATCCCCTTGCCCTTCACGTGAGCCTCAAAGACTTTAGAAGTCAATGTTTGCGTGAACGGATCTGCAAGGTTATCCTCTGATGCTATCTTAGCCATGACCACGTCTACCCTCTTTACGATGTCTCGTATCAGGTGGTACTTGCGCTGTATATGTTTACTCGCCTTGTGGGCTCGTGGTTCCTTCGAGTTTGCTACTGCACCGTTGTTATCACAATAAACCGTGATAGACTTGGCAAACCAGGAATCACATCTAAGTCCACTAGGAAGTTCTTGAGCCATACTGCTTCTTTTGCTGCCTCTGATGCGGCAACAAACTCAGCCTCCATGGTAGAGTCCGCCATGCATTTCTGCTTGACACTCCGCCAAACTATGGCTCCACCTCCTAGAGTAAACACATACCCTGAGGTAGACTTGCTCTTGTCCCTGTCGCCTTGGAAATCTGAATCTGTGTAACCTCGGGGTACCAGCTCAGATGCCTGATAGACCAGAACTTGGTCCCTCGTTCTGCGCAAATACTTGAGAATGCATTTTACTGCCTCCCAATGAGCTTTCTCGGGGTTACTCTGATATTTGCTCACCATGCCAACGGCATAACAAATATCAGGCCTCGTATACAACATGGCATACATGAGACTTCCTACTGTCGAAGCATATGGAACTGTCTTCATGGTCTCTATCTCCTCAACAGTCTTAGGAGACTGCTCCTTAGATAGACACACTCCGTGCCTGAAAGGTAAAAAACCTTTCTTGGAGTTCTGCATGTTAAAACGGGCCAGAATCGTGTCTATGTATGAAGCTTGGGAGAGCGTTAACGAACATTTTCTATGATCTTGAATAATCTTGATCCCAAGGATATGTCCCACTTCCCCTAAGTCCTTCATATCAAATTGCTTGGACAACCATGCCTTTATGTCTGATAACACTTTCTTGTTGTTGCCAATCAATAGAATGTCATCTACGTAAAGCACAAGAAACACCACTGAGTTTCTATCACGTCTGCGATATACACATTGCTCATCTGGACACTGAGTAAATCCAAAAGACTGGATTACCTTATCAAAAATGGATGTTCCAAGATCTGGATGCCTGCTTAAGTCCATAAATAGACCTCTTAAGCCTGCAAACCTTATGCTCTTGGCCTTTTTCAATGAATCCCTCTGGTTGCTGCATAAAGATGGTTTCCTCAAGACTTCCGTTCAGGAAAGCTGTCTTGACATCCATCTGCCAAATCTCATAATCCTTATGAGCAGCTATGGCCAAGAGAATCCGGATCGACTTAAGCATGGCTACCGGGGAGAAGGTTTTCTCATAGTCGATTCCCTCCTTCTGAGTATACCCCTTCGCCACCAGCCTAGCTTTAAAGGTTTCCACCTTCCCGTCAGGTCCTCTCTTACGTTTGTAGACCCACTTGCATCCAATGGGCTTAAACCCATCAGGCAGGTCCACAAGCTCCCAGACTTGATTGTGGTCCATTTGCCCCCATCTCGGATATCATTGCCTTACGCCAAGATTCTGCATCTTTATCTCGAAGCGCATCATTGTAGTTAACTGGGTCAGGTTCAGGCATACCTGGGACTAGGTCTGAAACCTCTCCCACGCCAATGAACCTTGTAGGTGCATCATCTGTGATCTCATGTGCTGTGTGTGGTGTATCTACTTGTGCTGGTGCATCAGGATTAGTAGTTTCTCGTCTAAGCTCTTCTAGTACTATCTTACTCTTGGGCTTGTGGTCTAAGACATAGTCCTCTTCTAAAAATCTAGCGTTGGTACTCATCACCACCTTCTGATCTTTAGGACTATAGAATAGACCACCTTTCGTTCCCCTAGGATATCCTACAAATAGCATTAATTCTGTTCTTGCATCTAACTTAGCCGTATCTACCTTAAGCACATGTGCTGGGCAGCCCCAAATTCTGAGATGTCTTAGACTGGGCTTCCGCCCGTTTCACAACTCTACTGGGGTTGAAGGCACGGTTTTAGATGGTACAAGATTAAGAATATACATTGCCGTTTCCAAGGCATATCCCCAGAACGAACTTGGCAAATCACTATAGCTCATCATGGACCTAACCATTTCCATAAGAGTTCGGTTCCTCCTTTCTGCTACACCATTCTGCTGTGGCGTGCCAGGTGCAGACAACTGAGACTGAATTCCTACCTCAGTGAGGTAATCTCGAAATTCATGGGACAGGTACTCCCCACCACAATCTGAACACAGCGTCTTGATACTCTTACCATGATGCTTCTCCACATCTGCCCGAAACTCTTTGAACTTGCCAAAACATTCGGACTTGTGGCGCATTAGGTAAATGTATCCGTACCTAGAGTAATCATCCGTGAATGTCACAAAATACTCATATCCCCCTCGTGCCTGGACCGTCATAGGTCCACACAACTCAGAATGAATCAACTCTAATACTTCTTTAGCTCTATAGCCTTTTGCTTTAAAAGGTCTCTTGGTCATCTTACCTTCCAAGCAAGATTCGCAGGTTGCATAACTGTCAATATCTGATGAACCCAAAGGTCCATCATTGACCAACCTTTGAATCCTACTAAGGTTTATATGACCTAGCCTTAGATGCCAAAGATAGGTTTGATTCATTTCAGAAGGTTTCTTCCTCTTATTAATGTCAGATTCTGAGCTATCTATCTCTATATTTTGCGCAACAGGGGAGTTAGAGTTAACCACAAACAAATTGTCCGCCAATGAACTATAACAAATAAGTTTTCCATTTCTTCTAATAACAACACAGTCATCAGAAAAAATAAACTTATACCCGTTCTTCAAGAGTTTAGAAACCGAAATCAAGTTCTTCCTAAAACTCGGTACATAAAGACAATTAACTAACTCCAAGCTAGAATTTTCGAAATTCAACTTAACTACTCCCACTGCTTCTACTGACACTCTTGTAGTGTCACCCAAGTAGATATCCAATTCGCCTTCTCTAAGCTTCTGGGTTACTTGGAACCCTTGCAAAGAATTACAAACATGGTCAGTGGCACCTGAATCCACACACCAAGTATCTGTGGGAATCACCACTAAACATGTCTCAGTAATTAAGGCATAATTTATCGTACTTATAAGCTTTGGACAATCCGCTTTCCAATGTCCCGTCTTATTGCACTTGAAGTACTTGTTTTTCGACTTCTTCTTTGCAATATCTGGCTTAGGCACAATTTGTGCCTTTTTAGCTACTCCCTCGAGCTTTCTCTTCTTCTTTCCAGCCTCAGGCTCAGAAGAAGATTCTAAAGCTTCGACTGCGACTAAAGCTCGCTTCTTCTCTTGAAGAAGACTTTTAGCCGCCATCAACTCTGCCAAGAGCTCGGATGAACTCCACAACATCTTACTTATGTTGTAGTTCAACCGAATCCGCTCATAGCTTTGAGGCGCCATCAACTCTGCCAAGAGCTCGGATGAACTCCACAACATCTTACTTATGTTGTAGTTCAACCGAATCCGCTCATAGCTCTGAGGCAAGCTCTGGAGGACAATATCGGCTTTGGTTTCACCAACGATTTCGCCTCCTCCTACCTCAACTTGTTGATGTTACTAATCATGTCAATGACACGATCTCTCACAGGAGCGCTCTCAGCCCTAAGGATAATGTCCAAGTTACGACTTCCATTGACATTATTAGTTCTAGTTACATTGTTGTTTTTCAAAATAGCAGCTAAAGGATTGAATGCCATATCGATTTAAACTGGAAAGTAAACAAACAGTGTTTCAGTTATATATGCTAGAATTTTCGGAAACATGAAAATTCAATTAATTATTGATTTCCCTCAAAACAATAATATTAATCCACCAACATCTCATTCACCGGGATTCTCGCAAGCCACGCAGTGTGGACGTTTACGCTAATCCACATTCGTTTTAGAAGAACCAAGTTCATTAACTACACTATCTGACCAACGATATTTTGATCAATGTAGCTAATAGTCGGTGCTTTCAGCCGTACAAGTAAGCAGCGTAACCTCGCGGGAGGAATACTGCAGATCATACACTAAGTGTGCGCCATTACGTGACTTCTGAGTTTGTTACCTCAGGATAGTGCGCCTCAGATGGAGAGGGTGTCGCATTTCTCCTAGTTAAACTCGCTCTAGTCATCTTACTCAGAAGCTCATAGTCTAGTAATCTCGGGGCTGGACTCATCCGAATGGAGGAAGGCCCTAATGCCAATGCGCAAGCCCACCCACATCGCATATGAACCCGTAATGGTGGCCATGGGGATATAACACAACCCGCTCCCACTTAGATTTCCAATTTGAGGGTTTTTCCGATTTTAACATACAATTAACTAACCTAAGTTATATGCAACCATAAAACCAGACATGCTTTAATTCATGCATCTAAAATACAGCATAAAAATAAAGCATAAAAATTAAAACAATAAATACGGGAAATAAATACGAAAAATAAATTTCCCAACTATTATGGTTTTAATTGCTTCCATCCTTTGCCTTGATCTTGTAACCCGCCACGTCACTCGATGAAGAGAGTCTTGAATTTTAAAAAAACGAAAACTGGAGGAAAAACGGGCAAAAAACAGCTCGAACGGCCCGAAATGGCCGCCCGGGCCGCAGCCCGCGCGATTGCTATTCCAATCTTTTTGGAATAACATTGCGCAGGATCTGGGTTTGCACTTATTCGATTTACCACGCAACAAAAATTTCTAATTAAAAGCGGAACTTTAGAAAATACCTTTGAAGTGTGCACTCAGGTGATTCTCTCGTACGCCTCAAGACTTTGATCTCACGTTGTGTGGGCAACGATCTAGAAACCAATTTGATCAGCTAATCACCACAATCCACCTGTCAGAAAAGTCCTGCACCGCTGCACCTGACACGTACTGTAAACGCACCGCCCAGAGAGAGAGAGAAAATTATACGTGCTGCTGGTTTAACAGACCAATAAAATTCTGCAAATACAGATATAAAAACCAACCGCAATTTTCCTCTTTAAATTCTGACTTTGAGGGAGAAATTTTATTTCTCTCTCTAGGATTTTATCTCTTTAGTTTTCTTGTCTTGAAAACTTATGAATTGTATATCTTGAATAGCTAATCTTTTGTCTATATATAGAGTTACAAGAGAGACCCCAAGTTGGTTTAGGATTGACCTTCCTACTGGGATTCTGTTTCCTTCAATCCTGTTCATGGACTGATACACATCCAACTGATACAGGGATCCATTTATCCCAAACCAGTTCCTGGTAGGATTCACAACCAACTGACACAGGGATTCACTTATCCCAAACCAGTTCCTAGTATGATTCACAATCAACTGACACAAGGATTAATTAATTACTTAATTAATTAAATCTACCTTTGTCAACAACCCAATACATAATTAATCGTACCACTAACGGATTAATTATGACACTACCATCCTACACAAGAATTGCTTTCGGAATAACTTAATTAATTTATATTCATAATCTCCCCACATCAAAGATATAGTGCTCGTTAATATATTAATTTACTGATAAATTAATTAATTAACTATTTAATTCTGAGACTAGTACCACTCGACCTTTTTACTATACTGGACATAAGTCCACCGGCCGAGTTTAGTATAATAAACTTTACGAGCTCATCTCAGGGGCACCATCACCCCGGACGCACCGGTACATGGTTTTCTTTCGACAAGCAGCAACACACCAAGAAACTGAACACGCACACCCAACCTACCAAGACTATTGGCCACAATTGACCTCACCCATAGGTAGATCAAAGTACACTATGTCTAATCCTCATGCCCGCTGGAGTCCAGGGATTAAGAGATAAAATACCAAGAACGATTTGTCTATTAAATCGGTACAAGACAAAACATTCCTAATGGTCAAGTTCAATACGCCCCGGGCATATCTCTATGATTCAATTAGTCTAGACAAACCAATTATCCGAATCACATAATAACCTAAACCGACAAGTTTGTCCAAAGCTATCTCGATTACGAATCTCATTTATATATTATATCTTTTAACCAATGATGAGATCTATTGTGTCACACAAGACACCTCATCATCTAACTATATAATATAAATGGACAAATAATGCACAACAAGATATAACCAAAACATAAATTGATATATTTACTGGGAAAATGTACAATACAAACATAGCTTATGTATTCAACTCCAACAATTCGTATGTTATGTGGGCAACAATCTAACGAACAATTCATCAGCGAATCACCACAATCCACTTGCCAGAACCGCCTCCGCCTTCGGATTTCTCCTGCCACCGCCGCCTGCCGGAATTAACTACCGACCGCCGCCTGGGATAATAACCGGCCACCTGAGATTATGCTAGAGGGAGAAAAACATTTTCTCTCTCTAGAATTTCTCTCTCTAGTTTTCTTGTCTTGAAAACTTATGAATTGTATGTCTTGAATAGCTAATCCATTGTCTATATATAGAGTTACAAGAGAGACCCCAAGTTACTGGGTTTCTGTTTCCTTCAATCCTGTTCCTGGACATATACACATCCAACTAATACATGGATTCACTTATCCCAATCCAGTTCCTTGTATGATTTACAACTAATTGATACAGGGATTCACTTATCCCCAATCCAGTTCCTGGTATGATTCACAATCAACTGACATAAGAATTAATTAATTACTTAATTAATTAAATCTACATTTGTCAATAACCCAATACATAATTAATTGTACCACTAACGGATTAATTATGGCATTACCATCCTACACCAGAATTGCTTCCGAAACAACTTAATTAATTTATTCTTAATCTCCCCACATCAAAGATATAGTGCTCGTTAACTTATCAATTTACTAATAAATTAATTAATTAACTTCTTTAATTCTGAGACTAGTACCACTCGACCTTTTTACTATACCGAACATAAGTTCACCAGTTGGGTTTAGTATAATAAACATAACGAGCTCATCTCGGGAGCACCATCACCCCCGATGCACCGGTTGAAAGATTATCTGCTCGGGCCAGGCCAGAAACTCACTTTCGTGCTATGTATTCCAGAATCGGAATCTCTGGCCAGGTCTAGACGTTAGCACAATCGCTATTCCAATCCTTGCCTGAAACAACATTGCGCAGGATCTTGGTATGTACTTATTCGATTTATCACGCAACAAATAAATTCTTAATTAAAAGCGAAAACATAAGAATTACCTATTGAAGCGTTTACTCAGGTGATTCTCTTGTATTCCTCAAGACTTTGTTTTTGAAAGATTATCTGCCCGGGCCTAGCCAGAAACTCACTTTCGTGCTATGCATTCCAGAATCAGAATCTCTGGCCAGGCCAATAAGCTAGCATAATTGCTATTCCAATCCTTTAGAAATAATATTGCGCAAGATCTGGGTTTACACTTATTCGATTTACCACACAGCAAAAATTTCTAATTAAAAGCGGAACTTTAGAAAATACATTTGAAGCGTACACTCAGGTGATTCTCTCGTATGCCTCAAGACTTTGATCTCAGGTTGTGTGAGCAACGATATAGAAACCAATTTGATCAGCTAATCACCACAGTCCTCCTGCCAGAAAATTCCAGCACCATTGCACCTGGCACGTACTGTAAACGCATCACCCGGAGAGAGAGAAAATTACACGCGCTGCTGGTTTGAACAGGCCAAAATTTTGGCCAACACAGGGGAAAAAACCAGCCGCACTTTTCTCAGTAAAATACGACTTTGAGGGAGAAATTTTATTTCTCTCTCTAGGATTTTATCTCTCTAGTTTTCTTATCTTGAAAACTTATGAATTGTATATTTTGAATTGTGTGTCTTGAATAGCTAGTCCCTTGTCTATATATAGAGTTACAAGAGAGACCCCAAGTTGGTTTAGGATTGACCTTCCTACTGGGATTCTGTTTCCTTCAATCTTGTTCCTGGACTGATACACATCTAACTGATACAGGGATCCACTTATCCCAAACCAGTTCCTGGTATGATTCACAACCAACTGACATAGGGATTCACTTATCCCAAACCGGTTCCTGGTATGATTCACAACCAACTGGCACAAGGATTAATTAATTACTTAATTAATTAAATCTACCTTTGTCAACAACCCAATACATAATTAATCGTACCTCTAACAGATTAATTATGACACTACCATCCTACACATGAATTGCTTCTGAAACAACTTAATTAAATTATATTCATAATCTCCCCACATCAAAGATATAGTGCTCGTTAATTTATTAATTTACTGATAAATTAATTAATCAACTTCTTTAATTTCGAGACTAGTACCACTCGACCTTTTTACTATACCGGACATAAGTCCACCAGCTGGGTTTAGTATAATAAACATAATGAGCTCATCTCGGGAGCACCATTACCCCGGATGCGCTGGTACATGATTTCCTTTCGACAAGTAGCAGCACACCAAGCAACTAAACAAGTGCACCCAACCTACCGAGATTATTGGCCTCAATTGACCTCACCCTTTGGCAGATCAAAGTACAATATGTCTAATCCTCATGCCCACTCGAGTCTAGGGATTAAGAGATAGAATACCAAGAACGATTTGTCTATTAAATCAGTACAAGAAAAATCATTCCTAATGGTCAAGTTCAATACGCCCCGGGTATATCTATATGATTCAATTAGTTTAGACAAACCAATTTTCTGAATCACATAATAACCTAAACCGACAGTTTGTCCAAAGCTGTCTCGGTTACGAACCTCATTTATATATTATGTCTTTCAACCAATGATGAGATCTACTGTGTCACACAAGACACCTTTTCATCTACTTACATAATACAATGGACATATCATGCACAACAAGATATAACCAAAACATAAATCGATATATTACTGGGAAAAAGTATAATACAAGCATAGCTTATGTATTGAACTCTAACAATCTCCCACTAATAGTTAAGCCTTGCTTTAAGTATACAACATACATACAACTCCTATACATTCTCCACGTGAGGCTCAAAGACTTTCAAAGTCAATGTCTTCGTGAACGGATCTGTAAGGTTATCCTCTGATGTTGTCTTAGCCACGACCACGTCTTCCCTCTTTACGACGTCTCATATCAGGTGGTATTTACGCTGTATATTTTTACTCGCCTTGTGGGCTTATTGTTCCTTCGAGTTTGCTACTGCACCGTTGTTATCAGAATAAACCGTGATAGACTTCTACAAACCAGGAATCACATCTAAGTCCACTAGGAAGTTCTTGAGCCATACTGCTTCTTTCGCTGCCTCTGATGCGGTAACGTACTCAGCCTCCTTGGTAGAGTCCGCCACGCATTTCTGCTTGACACTCCGCCAAACTATGGCTCCACCTCCCAGAGTAAACACATACCCTGAGGTAGACTTGCTCTTGTCCCTGTCGCCTTGGAAATCTGAATCTGTGTAACCTCAGGGTACCAGTTCAAGCGCTTGATAGATCAGAACTTGGTCCCTCGTTCTGCGTAAATACCTGAGAATGCATTTTAATGCCTCCCAATGAGCTTTCTCGGGGTTACTCTGATATCTGCTTACCATGCCAATGGCATAACAGATATCAGGCATCGTACACAACATAGCATCCATGAGACTTCCTACTGCCAAAGCATAAGGAACTGTCTTCATGGTCTTTATCTCTTCAACAGTCTTAGTGGACTGTTCCTTAGATAGATACACTCCATGTCTGAAAGGCAGAAAACCTTTCTTGGAGTTCTGTATGTTAAAACGGGCTAGAATAATATCTATGTATGAAGCTTGGGAGTGCGTTAATAAACGTTCCCTACGATCTCGAATTATCTTGATCCCAAGGATATGTCCCACTTCCCCTAAGTCCTTTATATCAAACAGCTTGGACAACCATGCCTTTACGTCTTATAACGCTTTCTTGTTGTTGCCAATCAATAGAATGTCATCTACGTAAAGCACAAGAAACACCACTAAGTTTTCATCACGTCTGCGGTACACACATTGCTCATCTGGACATAGAGTAAATATGTAGGACTAGATTACCACATCAAACTGGATATTCCAAGATCTGGATGCCTGCTTATGTCCGTAAATGGACCTCTTAAGCCTGCAAACCTTATGCTCTTGGCATTTTTCAATGAATCCCTCTGGTTGCTACATAAAAATGGTTTCCTCAAGACTTCCGTTTAGGAAAGCTGTCTTGACATCCATCTGCCAAATCTCATAGTCTAAATGAGCAGCTATGGCTAAGAGAATCCGGATCGACTTAAGCATGGCTACCAGGGAGAAGGTTTCCTCATAATCGATTTCATCTTTCTGAGTATACCACTTCGCCACCAGCCTAGCTTTAAAGGTTTCCACCTTCCCGTCGGGTCCTCTTTTATGTTTGTAGACCCACTTGCATCCAATGGGCTTGAACCCATCAGGCAGGTCCACAAGCTCCCAGACTTGATTGTGGTCCATTGACCCCATCTCGGATATCATTGCCTTACGCCAAGATTCTGCATCTTTATCTCGGAGAGCCTCATTGTAGTTAATCGGGTCAGGTTTAGGCGCGCCTGGGACTAGGTCTGAGGACTCTCCCACGCCAATGAACCTATCGGGCAGTCTCATAACCCTCCCACTACGACGAGGCACCACCTGTGTAGTCGCATCATCTGTGATCTCATGTGCAGTTTGTGGTGTATCTACTTGTGCCGGTGCATCAGGACTAGTAGTTTGTCATCTAAGCTCTTCTATTACTATCTTACTCTTGTGCTTGTGGTCTAAGACATAGTCCTCTTCCAAAAATCTAGCATTGGTACTAACCACCACCTTCTGATCTTTAGGACTATAAAACAGACCACCTTTCGTTCCTCTAGGATATCCTACAAATAGCATTAATTCAGTTATCACATCTAACTTAGCCGTATATGCCTTAAGCACATGTGCTGGGTAACCCCAAATTCTGAGATGTCTTAGACTGGGCTTGCACCCATTCCACAACTCTAATGGGGTGGAAGGCATGGTTTTAGATGGTACAAGATTAAGAATATACATCGCCGTTTCTAAGGCATATCTCCAGAACGAACATGGCAAGTCACTATAGCTCATCATAGACCTAACCATTTCCATAAGAGTCCGATTCCTTCTTTCTGCTACACCGTTCTGATGTGTCATGCCAGGTGCAGACGACTGAGACTGGATTTTGACCTCACTGAGGTATTCTCGAAATTCATGGGATAGATACTCCCCACCACGATCTGAACACAGTGTCATGATACTCTTACCATGATGCTTCTCCACATCTGCCCGAAACTCTTTGAACTTGCCAAAATATTTGGACATGTAATGCATTAGGTAAATGTACCCGTACCTTGAGTAGTCATCCGTGAACGTCATGAAATACTCGAACCCACCTCGTGCCTGGACCGTCATTGGTCCACACAAGTCAGAATAAATCAACTCTAATACTTTCTTAGCTCTATAACCTTTTGCCTTAAAGGTCTCTTGGTCATTTTACCTTCCAAGCAAGATTCGCAGGTTGCATACCTGTCAATCTCTAATGAACCTAAAGGTCTATCATTGACCAACCTCTGAATCCTGCTAAGGTTTATATAACCTAGCCAGAGATGCCAAAGATAGGTTTGATTCATTTCAGAAGGTTTCTTCCTCTTATTAATGTTAGATAAAGAGCTATCTGTTTCTATGTTTTGCGCAACAGGGGAATTAAAGTTAACCACAAATAAATTGTCAGCCAATGAACCAGAATAAATAAGTTTTCCATTTCTTCTAATAACAACACAATCATCAGAAAAAATAAACTTATAACTGTTCTTTAAGAGTTTAGAAACCAAAATAAGGTTCTTTCTAAAACTCGATACATAAAGACAATTAACTAACTCTAAACTAGAACTTTCAAAATTCAGAGTGACTACTCCCACTGCTTCTACTGACACTCTCGTAGTGTCGCCCAAGTAGATATCCAGCTCACCCTATCTATGCTTCTTGGTTACTTGGAACCCTTGTAAAGAATTACAAACATGGTCAGTGGCACCCGAATCCACACACCAAGTATCTGTGGGAATTGTCGCTAAACATGTCTCAGTAATTATGGCAGAAACTATCGTACGTTTAAGCTTTAGACAATCCGATTTCCAATGTCCCATCTTATTGCACTTGAAGCACTTGTCTTTTGACTTCTTCTTTGCAATATCTGGCTTAGGTGCAATTTGTGCCTTTTTAGCTACTCCATCGAGCTTTCACTTCTTCTTTATAGCCTCAGGCTCAGAAGAAGATTCTGAAGCTTTGCCTGTGACTAAAGCTCGCTTCTTCTCTTGAAGAAGACTTTTAGCCGCCATCAACTCTGCCAAGAGCTCGGACGAAGTACACAACATCTTACTTTTGTTGTAGTTCAACTGAATCTGCTCATAGCTTCGAGGCAAGCTCCGGAGGACAATATCGACTTTGGTTTCACCAAGGATTTTGCCTCCCACTACCTCAACCTTGTTGATATTACTAATCACGTCAATGACATGATCTCTCACAGGAGTGCTCTCAGCCATAAGGACAATGTCCAAGTTACGACTCCAATCGACATAATTAGGTCCAGTTAACTTGTTGTTTTTCAATATAGTAGTTAAAGGGGTTGAATGCCATATCAAAAACTGTAAATTAAACAGACAATGTTTTAGTTATCTAACATAGAATTTTGAACACAAGGAAATTCTAATAATTATTGACTTTCCTCAAAACAATCATCTTAATCCACCAATATCTCATTCACTGGGATACTCGCAAGCCACGCAGTTTGGACGTTTACGCTAACCCACATTCGTTTGATAAGAACCATGTTTATTAACTACACTATCTGACTAAACGATTTATTGAACAATGTAGCTAATAGTTGGTGTTTTCAGCCGTACAAATAAGAAGCATAACCTAGCGGGAGGAATACTACAGATCGTACACTAAGTGTATGCCATTACGTGACTTCTGAGTTTGTTACCTCAGGATAGTGCGCATCAGATGGAGAGGGTGTTGCATTTCTCTTAGTTAAACTTACTCTATTCATCTTACTCAGAAATTCATAATCTAGCGATCTCGGGGTTGGACTCATCCGAATAGAGGAAGGCCCTAATAGCAACGCGTAAGCCCACCCACATCACATATGAACTCGTAATGGTGGCCATGGGGATATTAAACCAACCCACTCCCACTTAGATTTCCAAATTGAGGGTTTTTCTGGTTTTAACATGCAATTAACCAACCTAAGTTATATGCAACCATAAAACCAACATGCTTTAAAATCATGCAACTAAAATACAACATAAAAATAAAGCATAAAAATTAAAACAATAAATACGGGAAATAAATTTCCCAACAATTATGGTTTTAATCACTTCTATCTTCTGCCTTGATCTCGTGTCCTGCCACGTCACTCGATGGAGAAATTCTTGAACTTTAAAAAATGAAAAACTGGAGGAAAAACCAGCCAAAACGCAGCTCGAATAGGCCACACGCACGCAGCATACCCAAAGGGCGCGCTGCTGCCGCCTGCTGCTGCCGCTGGAGGTTGCTGGCGATGGCCCCTGCCGGCGCCGTCCCCTACTGCCAATCCCTCATTCACTTTTTCCCACGCTATTTGGTCTTCTTGCAATTCGTTCTGGGTTTTTCTAGGTTTCTACAAATTAACGATAACCCAAAACCCACGAATTCAAGTTGCCCACAATAACGCCTTCGATTACAAAAAATTAATTCTCCTGCTATAGGCTTTCTAGGAAAATTAAATAATCAAATTTGCATAGAAAAAATTCTACTATAGATTTGATCAAATCCTACACGGCTTCCAGCACGTGGTTATACTATTACAAACATTCATAATAAAATCAAATCCGGACATGTCCCAGAGTTTAATTAAAACCCATACAAAGGTAGCCATAATGGTCAGGATTTCTTAACCACCTACAAATAAAACCATGTACTAAATCGAACAAGCTCAAAACCCAAAACCAGGCTCTGATACCAATTAAAAGATTATTTGCTGGGGCCTAGCCAGAAACTCACTTTCGTGCTATGCATTCCAGAATCAGAATCTCTGTCCAGGCCTAGACGCTAGCGCAATTGCTATTCTAATCCTTTTGAAATAACATTGCACAGGATCTGGGTTTGCACTTATTCGATTTACAACGCAACAAAAATTTCTAATTAAAAGCGGAACTTTAGAAAATACCTTTGAAGCGTGCACTCAGGTGATTCTCTTTTACACCTCAAGACTTTGATCTCACATTGTGTGGGTAACGATATAGAACCAATTTGATAAGCTAATCACCACAGTCCACCTGCCAGAAAATTCCAGCACCGCTGCACCTGGCATGTACTATAAATGCACCGCCCGGAGAAAGAGAAAGTTACACGCGCTGCTGGTTTGAACAGGCCAAAATTTTGGCCAACACAGTGGAAAAAACCAGCCGCACCTTTCTCTGTAAAATCCGACTTTGAGGGAGAAATTTTATTTCTCTATCTTGGATTTTATCTCTCTAGTTTTCTTGTCTTGAAAACCTATGAATTGTGTATTTTGAGTTGTGTGTCTTGAATAGCTAATCTCTTGTCTATATATTGAGTAACAAGAGAGACCCCAAGCTGGTTTAGGATTGGCCTTCCCACTGGGTTTCTGTTTCCTTCAATCCTGTTCTTGGACTGATATACATCCAACTGATACAGGGATTCACTTATCCCAATCCAGTTCCTGGTATGATTCACAACCAACTCATACAGGGATTTACTTATCCCAATCCAGTTCCTGGTATGATTCACAACCAACTGACACAAGGATTAATTAATTACTTAATTAATTAAATCTACCTTTGTCCATAACCAATACATAATTAATCGTACCACTAACGGATTAATTATGGCACTACCATCCTAGACCAGAATTGCTTTCAGAACAACTTAATTAATTTGTTCATAATCTCCCCACATCAATGATTTTGTGTGAAAGAATTTGCCACATAGGATCTGGGTTTGCACTTGCTCGATTTACTACACAACAAAATTTTCTAATTAAAAGAGGAACCTTAGAAAGTTACCTTTGAAGCATGCACCTGGTGATTCTCTTGTATGCCTCAAGACTATGACTTCACGTTGTGTGGGTAACGAACTAGAAGTCAATTGATCAGCCAATCACCACAATACACCTGCTAGAAAACTCTAGCCCCGCAGCACCTGGCACGTACTATAAACACACAGCCCGCAGCACCTGACACGTACTATAAACTCTAGCCCCGCAGCTCGTATAAACCAAGGCCAAAATTTCAGCCACTAGAAACCCAAAAACCAGCCGCACACTTTCTTGAAAATCCGACTTGGAGAGAGAAATATTTTCTCTCTCTAGGATTTTCTCTCTCTAGATTCGTGAATTATGAATCTATTGAATTGTGTATCTTGAATAGCTAATCCCTTGTCTATTTATGGAGTTACAAGAGAGACCCCAAGTTGGTTTAGGATTGGTCTTCCCAGTAGGTTTAGGTAATGAATTAGTTTCCAAATCTAATTAGGCAACCAATCTGATAGGATAAACCAAATCCTACTAGATTTCCTAATCTCTAGGATTTCCTAATTCTAATTGAAATTAATTAAATAATTCTACTTTGTTAATTACTTAATTAACCCTTAGGAATTAATTAAATAATTTCACTTTGTTAATTACTGAATTAACCCTTAGACATAATTAACCAATTAATTAATTAAATCTACCTATTCAATTAACCCATTACAAAATTAATCGTACCACTAACGGATTAATTTTGGCACTACCATCCTACACCAGAATTGCTTCCAGAACAACTTAATTAAATTATATTCATTAATCTCCCCACATCAAAGATATAGTGCTTGTTAATTAAAATTAATTTACTGATAAATTAATTAATTAACTTCTTTAATTCCGAGACTAGGACCACTCGACCTTTTTACTATACCTGACATAAGTCCACCAGCGGGGTTTAGTATAATAAACATTTCGAGCTCATCTCAGGAGCACCATCACCCCGGACGCACCGGTACATGGTTTCCTTTCGACAAGCAGCAGCACACCAAGTAACTAAACACGCGCACCCAACCTACCGAGACTATTGGCCACAATTGACCTCACCCATTGGCAGATCAAAGTATACTATGTCTAATCCTCATGCCCGCTCGAGTCTAGGGATTAAGAGATAGAATACAATGATTGATTTGTCTATTAAATCAGTACAGGACAAATCATTCCTAAAGGTCAAGTTCAATATACCCCGGGTATATCTATATGATTCAAGTAGTTTAGACAAACTAATTATCTGAATCAAATAATAACCTAAACTGACTGTTTGTCCAAAGCTGTCTCGGTTACAAACCTTATTTATATATTATGTCTTTCAACCAATGATGAGATCTACTGTGTCACTCCAGACACCTCATCATCTACTTACATAATATAATTGGACAATTAATGCACAACCAGATATAACCAAAACATAAATCGATATATTACAGGGAAAAAGTATAACACAAGCAAAGCTTATGTATTCAATTCCAACAATCTCCCACTAATACTTAAGCTGTGCTTTAAGTATACATCTGCATACAATTCCTATACAATCTGCTGCTATCTATCTAGAAAAAATATCATGGCTCTGCTAAGTATCTAATCCCCATGCCCTTCACGTGAGCCTTAAAGACTTTAGAAGTCAATGTTTTCGTGAATGGATCTGCAAGGTTATCCTCTGATGCTATCTTAGCCACGAACACGTCTTCCCTCTTTACGATGTCTCATTTTAGGTGGTACTTACGCTGTATATGTTTACTCGCCTTGTGGGCTCGTGGTTCCTTCGAGTTTGCTACTGCACCGTTGTTATCACAATATACCGTGATAGACTTCTCCAAACTAGGAATCACATCTAAGTCCACTAGGAAGTTCTTGAGCCATACTGCTTCTTTTGCTGCCTCTGATGCGGCAACGTATTCAGCCTCCATGGTGGAGTCCGCAACGCATTTCTGCTTGAAACTCCGCCAAACTATGGCTCCACCTCCTAGAGTAAACACATACCCTGAGGTAGACTTGCTCTTATCCCTGTCACCTTGGAAATCTGAATCTGTGTAACCTCGGGATACCAGCTCAGACGCCTGATAGACCAGAACTTGGTCCCTCGTTCTGTGCAAATACTTGAGAATGCATTTTACTGCCTCCCAATGAGCTTTCCCGGGGTTATCTGATATCTGCTCACCATGCCAACTGCATAACAAATATCAGGCCTCGTACACAACATGGCATACATGAGACTTCCTACTGCCGAAGCATACGGAACTATCTTCATGGCCTCTATCTCCTCAACAGTCCTAGGAGACTGTTCCTTAGATAGATGCACTCAATATCTGAAAGGTAGAAAACCTTTCTTGGAGTTCTGCAAGTTAAAACGGGCCAGAATCGTATCTATGTATGAAGCTTGGGAGAGTATTAACGAACGCTTCCTACGATCTCGAATAATCTTGATCCCAAATCCTTCATATCAAATTGCTTGGACAGCCTTGCCTTTACTTCTGATAACACTTTCTTATTGTTTCCAATCAATAGAATGTCATCTATGTAAAACACAAGAAATACCACTGAGTTTCCATCACGTCTGCGATATACACAATGCTCATCCGGACACTGAGTAAATCCAAAGGACTGGATTACCTCATCAAACCGGATGTTCCAAGATCTGGATGCCTGCTTAAGTCCATAAATAGACCTCTTAAGCCTGCAAACCTTATGCCCTTGGCCTTTTTCAATGAATCCCTCTGGTTGTTGCATAAAGATGGTTTCATCAAGACTTCCATTTAGGAAAACTGTCTTGACATCCATCTGCCAAATCTCATAATCCATATGAGCAACTATGGCCAAGAGAATCCGGATCGACTTAAACATGGCTACCGGGGAGAAGGTTTCCTCATAATCGATTCCCACTTTCTGAGTATACCCCTTCACCACCAACCTAGCTTTAAAGGTCTCCACCTTCTTGTTAGGTCCTCTCTTAGGCCCACTTGCATCCAATGGGGTTAAACCCATCAGGAAGGTCCATAAGCTCCCAGACTTGATTGTGGTCCATTGACCCCATCTCGGATATCATTGCCTTACGCCAAGACTCTGCATCTTTATCTCGAAGAGCCTCATTGTAGTTAACTGGGTTAGGTTCAGGCGCACCTGGGACTAGGTCTGAGGCCTCTTCCACGCCAATGAACCTGTCGGGCTGTCTCACAACCCTCCCACTATGACGAGGCACCACCTGTGTTGGCGCATCATCTGTGATCTCATGTGCAGTGTGTGGTGTATCTACTTGTGCTGGTGCATCAGGATTAGTAGTTTGTCGTCTAAGCTCTTCTAGTACAATCTTACTCTTGTGCTTGTGGTCTAAGACATAGTCCTCTTCTAAAAATCTAGCGTTGGTACTTACCACCACCTTCTGATCTTTAGGACTATAGAATAGACCACCTTTTGTTCCCCTAGGATATCCTACAAACAACATTAATTCTATTCTCGCATCTAACTTAGCCGTATCTGCCTTAAGCACATGTGCTGGGCAGCCCCAAATTCTGAGATGTCTTAGCCTTGGCTTCCGCCCATTCCCCAACTCTACTGTGGTTGAAGGCACGGTTTTAGATGGTACAAGATTAAGAATATACATTGCCGTTTCCAAGGCATATCCCCAGAACGAACTTGGCAAATCACTATAGCTCATCATGGACCTAACCATTTCCATAAGAGTTCGGTTCCTCCTTTCTGCTACACCATTCTGCTGTGGCGTGCCAGGTGCAGACAACTGAGACTGAATTCCTACCTCAGTGAGGTAATCTCGAAATTCATGGGACAGGTACTCCCCACCACGATCTGAACGCAGTGTCTTGATACTCTTACCATGATGCTTCTCCACATCTGCCCGAAACTCTTTAAACTTGCCAAAATATTCGGACTTGTGGCGCATTAGGTAAATGTACCCGTACCTAGAGTAGTTATCCGTGAACGTCACAAAATACTCATATCCCCCTCGTGTCTGGACCGTCATAGGTCCACACAAGTCAGAATGAATCAACTCTAATACTTCTTTAGCTCCATGACCTTTTGCCTTGAAAGGTCTCTTGGTTATCTTACCTTCCAAGCAAGATTCGCAAGTTGCATAACTGTCAATATCTAATGAACAAAAGTCCATCATTGACCAACCTCAGAATCCTACTAAGGTTTATATGACCTAGCCTGAGATGCCAAAGATAGGTTTGATTCATTTCAGAAGCTTTCTTCCTCTTATTAATGTTGGATCCTGAGCTATTTATTTCTATGTTTTGCGCAACAGGGGAGTTAGAGTTAACCACAAACAAATTGTCCGGCAATGAACCATAACAAATAAGTTTTTCATTTCTTCTAATAACAACACAGTCATCAGAAAGAAATAAACTTATACCCGTTCTTCAAGAGTTTAGAAACCGAAATCAAGTTCTTTCTAAAACTCGGTACATAAAAACAATTAACTAACTCTAAACTAGAATTTTTGAAATTCAACTTAACTACTCCCACTTCTTCTACTGACACTCTTGTAGTGTCGCCCAAGTAGATATCCAATTCGCCTTCTCTAAGCTTCTGGGTTACTTGGAACCCTTGCAAAGAATTACAAACATGGTCAGTAGCACCTGAATCCACACACCAAGTATCTTGTGGGAATCGCCGCTAAACATGTCTCAGTAATTAAGACAGAATTTATCGTACTTATAAGCTTTGGACAATCCGCTTTCCAATGTCCTGTCTTATTGCACTTGAAGCACTTGTCTTTCGACTTCTTCTTTGCAATACATGGCTTAGGTGCAATTTGCGTCACTTGAGCTATTCCCTCGAGCTTCCTCTTCTTCTTTCTAGCCTCAGGCCCAGAAGAAGATTCTGAAGCTTCGACTGCGACTAAAGCTCACTTCTTCTCTTGAAGAAGACTTTTAGCCGCCACCAACTCTGCCAAGAGCTCGGATGAACTCCACAACATCTTACTTATGTTGTAGTTCAACCAAATCCACTCATAGCTTTGAGGCAAGCTCCGGAGGACAATATCGGCTTTGGTTTCACCAACGATTTCTCCTGCCACTACCTCAACCTTGTTGATGTTACTAATCATGTCAATGACATGATCTCTCACAGGAATGCTCTTAGCCCTAAGGACAGTGTCTAAGTTATGACTTCCATCGACATTATTAGTTCCAGTTAAATTGTTGTTTTTTAAAATAGCATCTAAGGGGTTGAATGCCATATCGATTTAAACTGGAAAGTAAACAAATAATGTTTCAGTTATATATGCTTAGAATTTCAAAAGCATAAAATTCTATTAATTATTGACATCCCTCAAAACAATAATTATAACCCACCAACATCTCATCCACCGGGATTCTCGCAAGCCACGCAGTGTGGACGTTTATGCTAACCCACATTCGTTTGAGAAGAACCAACTTCATTAACTACACTATCTGACCAACGATCCTTTGATCAATGTAGCTAATAGTCTGTGCTTTTAGCCGTACAATTAAGCAGCGTAACCTCGTGGGAGGAATACTGCAGATCGTACACTAAGTGTGTGCCATTACGTGACTTCTGAGTTTGTTACCTCAGGATAGTGCACCTCAGATGGAGAGGGTGTCGTATTTCTCCTAGTTACACTCGCTCTAGTCATCTTACTCAGAAGTTCATAGTCTAGCGATCTCGGGGCTGGACTCATCCAAATGGAGGAAGGCCCTAATGCCAACGCACAAGCCCACCCATATCGCATATGAACCCGTAATGGTGGCCATGGGGATATTAAACCAACCTGCTCCCACTTAGATTTCCAAATTGAGGGTTTTTCTGGTTTTAACATGCAATTAACAAACCTAAGTTATATGCAACCATAAAACCAGTCATGCTTTAATTCATGCATCTAAAATACAACATAAAAATAAAGCATAAAAATTAAAACAATAACTACAAGAAATAAATACGAAAAATAAATTTCCCGACTATTATGGTTTTAATTGTTTCCATCCTTTGCCTTGATATCGTGTCCCATCACGTCACTCGATGGAAAGAGTCTTGAACTTCAAAAAATGAAAATTGGGCCAAAAACAGCCCGAATATCCCGAACGGGCCGCCCGTGCCGCAGCACGGCCCAAAGGCAGCACCGCCTGCACGGGCCGTGCGCGCGGCCTGCCGGCGCACGCGTGCACCACGCGCAAGGGCCGTGCGCGTGCGGCCCTGTATGCTTGCTCTCTCGCACGCGCACCGCCCGAACAGGCCGTGCGCGCACGGCCTTGCGCGCTGCTGCTGCATGACTTGCTGCCTGCCGGCGGCGGCTGCTGCTGGCAGTGGTTGCTGGTGCCGCCTCCTACCGCCATTTCCTCCTTCATTTTTTCCATGCTATTTGGTCTTCTTGGAATTCGTTCTGGATTTTCCTGGGTTTCTACGAATTTACGATAACCCAAAACCCACGAATTCAAGTCGTGCACCATAACGCCTTCGATTACAAAAATCAATTTTCCTACTACAAGGCTTTCTAGGAAAATTAAAGAATCGAAATTACATAGAAAAAATCCTACTACAGATTTAATCTAATCTTACGCGGCTTCCAGCACGTGGTTATACTATTACAAACATTCATAATAAAATTAAATCCGAACATGTCCCGAAGTTTAATTAAAACCCATACAAAAGTAACCATAATAGTTGGGATTCTTAACCACCTATAAATAAAACCCTATCATAAATCGAACAAGTACCAAAACCCCCTAAACCATGCTCTGATACTAATTGAAAGAATTTGCCACATAGGATCTGGGTTTGCACTAGCTCGATTTACCACGCAACAAAATTTTCTAATTAAAAGCAGAACCTTAGAAAGTTACCTTTGAAACGTGCACCTGGTGATTCTCTTGTATGCTTCTTGACTATGACTTCACGTTGTGTGAGCAACGAACTAGAAGTCAATTGATCAGCCAATCACCACAATCCACCTGCTAGAAAACTCCAGCCCCGCAGCACCTGGCACGTACTATAAACGCACCGCCCGTAGAGAGAGAAAGCTACGCGCAGCTGGTATAAACCAAGGCCAAAATTTCAGCCACTAGAAACCCAAAAACCAGCCGCACACTTTCTTGAAAACCCGACTTGGAGAGAGAAATATTTTCTCTCTCTAGATTCTTGAATTATGAATCTATTGAATTGTGTATCTTGAATAGCTAATCCCTTGTCTATTTATAGAGTTACAAGAGAGACCCCAAGTTGGTTTAGGATTGGTCTTCCTAATGGGTTTAGGTAATGAATTAGTTTCCAAATCCAATTAGGCAACCAATCTGATGGGATAAACCAAATCCTACTAGATTTCCTAATCTCTAGGATTTCCTAATTCCAATTAAAACTTAAGACTTAATTAATTAAATAATTCCACTTTGTTAATTACTTAATTAACCCTTAGGAATTAATTAAATAATTCCACTTTGTTCATTACTGAATTAACCCTTAGGAATAATTAACCAATTAATTAATTAAATCTACCTATTCAATTAACCCATTACAAAATTAATCGTACCACTAACGGATTAATTTTGGCACTACCATCCTACACCAGAATTGCTTCCGGAACAACTTAATTAAATTATATTCATTAATCTCCCCACATCAAAGATATAGTGCTTGTTAATTAAAATTAATTTACTTATAAATTAATTAATTAACTTCTTTAATTCCGAGACTAGTACCACTCGACCTTTTTACTATACCGGACATAAGTTGACCGGCCGGGTTTAGTATAATAAACATTTCGAGCTCATCTCCGGAGCACCATCACCCCAGACGCACCGATACAAGGTTTCCTTTCGACAAGCAGCAGCACACCAAGTAACTAAACACACGCACCCAACCTACCGAGACTATTGGCCACAATTGACCTCACCCATTGGCAGATCAAAGTACACTATGTCTAATCCTCATGCCCGCTCGAGTCTAGGGATTAAGAGATAGAATACAAGGATCGATTTGTGTATTAAATCAGTACAAGACAAATCATTCCTAAAGGTCAAGTTCAATATACCCCGGGCATATCTATATGATTCAATTAGTTTAGACAAACTAATTATCTGAATCACATAATAACCTAAACCGATAGTTTGTCCAAAGCTGTCTCGGTTACGAACCTTATTTATATATTATGTCTTTCAACCAATGATGAGATCTACTGTGTCACACCAGACACCTCATCATCTACTTATATAATATAATTGGACAATTAATGCACAACCAGATATAACCAAAACATAAATCGATATATTACAGGGAAAAAGTACAACACAAGTATAGCTTATGTATTCAATTCCAACATAGTGCACGTTAATTTATTAATTTACTGATAAATTAATTAATTAACTTCTTTAATTCTGAGACTAGTACCACTCGACCTTTTTACTACACCGGACATAAGTCCACCAACCGGGTTTAGTATAATAAACATAACAAGCTCATCTCGGGACCACCATCACCCCGGACGCACCGGTACTTGGTTTTCTTTCGACAAGCAGCAGCACACCAAGTAACTAAACACACGCACCCAACCTACCGAGACTATTGGCCACAATTGACCTCACCCATTAGCAGATCAAAGTACACTATGTCTAATCCTCATGCCCGCTCAAGTCTAGGGATTAAGAGATAGAATACTAAGAACGATTTGTCTATTAAATCAGTACAAGGCAAATCATTCTAAATTGTCAAGTTCAATACGCCCCTGGCATATCTATATGATTCAATTAGTTTAGACAAACCAATTATTTGAATCACATAATAACCTAAACCGACAGTTTGACCAAAGTTGTCTCCGTTACGAACCTCATTTATATATTATGTTATTTAAACAATGATGACATCTACTATGTCACACAAGACTCCTCATCATCTAACTGCATAATATAAATGAACAAATAATGCACAACAAAATATAACCAAAACATTAATCGATATATTAACTGGGAAAATGTACAATACAAGCATAATTTATGCATTTAACTCTAACAATCTCCCACTAATACTTAAGCTGTGGTTTAAGTATACATCTACATTCAACTCTTATACACTCTACTACTATGTATCTAGAAAAACTATCATGGCTCACCTAAGTATCTGATTCCCATGCCCTCCAGGTGAGCCTCAAAGACTTTTGAAATCAATGTCTTCGTGAATGGATCTGCAAGGTTATCCTCTGATGCTATCTTAGCCATGACCACGTCTTCCCTCTTTTCGATGTCTCGTGGTACTTGCGCTGTATATGTTTACTCACCTTGTGGGCTCGTGGTTCCTTCGAGTTTGCTACTGCACCATTGTTATCACAATACAATGTGATAGACTTATGCAAACCAGGAATCACATCTAAGTCCACTAGGAAGTTCTTGAGCCACACTGCTTCCTTCACTGCCTCTGATGCGACAACGTATTCAGCCTCCATGGTAGAGTCCGCCACACAATTTTGTTTGACACTACGGCAAACAATGACTCCACCTCCCAGAGTAAACACATATCGTGAGGTAGACTTGCTCTTATCTCTGTAGCCTTGGAAATCTGAATCTGTGTAACATCGGGGTACCAGCTCAGGTGCCTGATAGACCAACACTTGGTCTCTCGTTCTGCTCAAATACTTGAGAATGCATTTTACTGCCTCCCAATGAACTTTCCTGGGATTACTCTGATATTTGCTTACAATGCCAACGGCATAACAGATATCAGGCCTCGTACACAACATGGCATACATGAGACTTCCTACTGCCGAAGCATAAGGAACTGTCATCATGGTCTCTATCTCCTCAACAGTCTTGGGAGACTATTCTTTAGACAGATGCACTTCGTGTCTGAAAGGCAGAAAACCTTTCTTGGAGTACTGCATATTAAAACAGGCCAGAATCGTATCTATGCATGAAGCTTGGGAGAATGTCAAGGAATGTTTGCTACGATTTTGAATTATTTTGATCCCAAGGATATGTCCCGCTTTCCCTAAGTCCTTCATATCAAACTGCTTGGATAACCATGCCTTTACGTCTGATAACACTTTTTTGTTATTGCCAATTAATAGAATGTCATCTACGTAAAGCACAAGAAACACCACTGAGTTTCCATCACGTATGCGTTACACACATTGCTCATCCGGACACTGAGTAAATCCGTATGACTGGATTACCTCATCAAACTGGATGTTCCAAGATCTGGATGCCTGGGACTAGGTCTGATGCCTCTTCCTCACCAATGAACCTGTCGGGCTATCTAACAACCCTCCCACTATGACGAGGCACCACCTATGTAGGCATCATCTGTGATCTCTTGTACAGTGTGTGGTGTATCTACTTGTGCTGGTGTATCAGGATTTTTAGTTTGTCTCCTAAGCTCTTCTAGTACTATCTTACTCTTGGGCTTGTGATCTAGGATATAGTATTCCTCTAAAATTTAGCGTTGGTACTAACCACCACCTTCTGATCTTTAGGACTATAAAACAGATCACTTTCGTTCCCCTAGGATATCCTACAAATAACATTAATTCTGTTCTTGCATCTAACTTAGCCGCATCTGCCTTAAGCACATGTGCTGGGAAACCCTAAACTCTGAGATATGTTAGACTAGGCTTTCGCCTGTTCCACAACTCTACTGGGGTTGAAGGCACGGTTTTAGATGGTACAAGGTTAAGAATATACATCGCTGTTTCTAAGGCATATCCCCAGAACGAACTCGGTAAATCACTATAGCTCATCATCGACCTAACCATTTCCATGAGAGTTCGATTCCTTCTTTCTGCTACACCGTTCTACTGTGCCGTGCCAGGTACAGACAACTGAGACTGAATTCCTACCTCACTGAGGTATTCTCGAAATTCGTGAGACAGGTACTCCCAACCACGATCTGATTGCAGTGTCTTGATACTCTTACCATGATGATTCTCCACATTCGGCCGAAACTCTTTGAACTTGCGAAAACACTCGGACTTGTGGCGCATTAGGTAAATGTACCCGTACCATGAGTAGTCATCTGTGAACGTCACAAAATATTCGAACCCACCTCGTGCTTGGACCAATATTGGTCCACACAAGTCAGAATGAATCAACTCTAGTACTTCTTTGGCTTCATAACCTTTTGCTTTAAATGGTTTCTTGGTCATCTTACCCTCCAAGCAAGATTCGGAGGTTGAATAACTGTCAATCTCTAATGAAACTAAATGTCCATCATTAACCAACCTCTGAATCTTACTAAGGTTTATATGACCTAGCCTGAGATGCCAAAGATATGTTTGATTCATTTCAGAAGGTTTCTTTCCTTATTAATGTTAGATAAAGAGCTATCTGTTTCTATGTTTTGCACAACAAGGGAGTTAGAATTAACCACAAACAAATTGTCAGTCAATGAACCCGAACAAATAAGTTTTCCATTTATTCTAATAACAACACAATCATCAGAAAAAATAAACTTATAACCGTTCTTTAAGAGTTTAGAAACCAAAATAAGGTTCTTTCTAAAACTCGATACATAAAGAAAATTAAATAATTCTAATCTATAACTCTCAAAATTTAGAGTGAAAACTCCCACTGCTTCTACTGACACTCTTGTAGTGTCGCCCATATAGGTATCCAATTCGCCTTCTCTAAGCTTTCGGGTTACTTGGAACCCTTGCAAAGAATTACAAACATGGTCAGTTGCACCTGAATCCACAAACCAAGTATCTGGGGGAATCACCGCTAAACATGTCTCAGTAATTAAGGCAGAAAATATCCTACATTTAAGCTTTGAACAATCCGATTTCCAATGTCCCGTCTTATTGCACTTGAAGCACTTGTCTTTCGACTTCTTCTTTGCAATATCTGGCTTAGGCCCAATTCGCGCCTTTTGAGCTATTCTCTCGAGCTTTCTCTTCTTCTTTCTAGCCTCAGGCTCAGAAGAAGATTCTGAAGCTTTGCCTGTGACTAAAGCTCGCTTCTTCTCTTGAAGAAGACTTTTAGCCGCCAGTAACTCTGCCAAGAGCTCGGATGAAGTACACAACATCTTACTTATGTTGTAGTTCGACTGAATCTACTCACAGTTTTGAGACAAGCTCCTGAGGACAATATCAACTTTGGTTTCACCAACGATTTCTCCTTCCACTACCTCAACCTTGTTGATATTACTAATAACGTCAATGACATGATCTCTCACAGGAGTGCTTTCAGCCATAAGGACAATGTCTAAGTTACGACTCCAATCGACATAATTAGGTCCAGTTAATTTATTGTCTTTCAATATAGTAGCTAAGAGGTTGAATGCTATATCGAAAACTATAAATTAAACAGACAATGTTTTAGTTATCTAACCTAGCATTTCGAACATGACAAAATTCTAAAAAATTATTGACTTTCATCAAAACAATAATTTTAATCCACAAACATTTCATTCTCCAGGATTCTCGTAAGCCACGATAGTGTGGACATTTACGCTAACCCACATTCGTTTGAGAAGAACCAAGTTCATTAACTACACTATCTGACCAAACGATTTATTAATCAATGTAGCTAATAGTCGGTGCTTTCAGCCGTACAAATAAGCAGCGTAACCTCGATGGGAGGAATACTGCATATCGTACACTAAGTGTGTGCCATTATGTGACTTCTGACCTTGTTACCTCAGGATAGTGCACCTCAGATGAAGAGGGTGTCGTATTTCTCCTAGTTAAACTTACTTTAGTCATCTTACTCAGAAATTCATAATCTAGCGATCTCGTGGTTGTACTCATCCGAATGGAGGAAGACGCTAATGCCAACGCGCAAGCCCACCCACATCGCATATGAACTCATAATGGTGGCCGTGGGGATATTAAACCAACCCGCTCCCACCTCGATTTCTAAATTGAGGATTTTTTCGGTTTTAACATACAATTAACTAACCCTAAGTTATATGCAACCATAAAACCATCATGCTTTAAAATCATGCGTCTAAAATACAACACAAAAAATTAAAGCATAAAAATTAAAACAATAAATACGGGAAATAAATGCGAAAATTTAATTTCCCGACTATTATGGTTTTAATCGCTTACATCATCTGCCTTGATCTCGTGTCCCGCCACGTAACTTGATGGGAAGAGTCTTGAACTTCAAAAAATGAAATCTGGAGGAAAAATGGGCTAAAATGCGCCCCAAATGGGCCACGCACGCGCAGTGCGTGCTGCCCAGTTGCTGCTGCACCACGCGGTAGCGATTGGTGCTGGTCGTCGGCGGCGACTACAACCGGCGAGTCATCGCCGGTGCCGCCCCCACCTTTGAGTCCTTATTTCATTTCTTCTACATTATTTGGTCTTTTTGCAATTCGTTCAGAGTTTTCCTTGGTTTCTACGAATTAACGATAACCCAAAACCCACGAATTCAAGTTGCCCACCATAACACCTTCGATTACAAAAAAATTAATTCTCCTACTACAAGGCTTTTTAGAAAAATTAAATAATCGAAATTACATAGAAAAAATCATAGTACAGATTTGATCTAATCCTACATGGTTTCCAGCACGTGGTTATACTATTACAAACATTCATAATAAGATAAAATCCGGACATGTCCCAGAGTTTAATTAAAACGCATACAAATGTAACCATAATAGTCGGGATTTCTTAACCACCTGCAAATAAAACTATGTAATAAATCGAACAAGCACAAAACTCAAAAACCAGGTTCTGATACCAATTGAAAGATTATCTGCCCAGGCCTAGCCAGAAACTCACTTTCGTACTATGCATTCCAGAATCGGAATCTCTGGCCAGGTCTAGACGCTAGCACAATCGCTATTCCAATCCTTGCCTGAAATAACATTGCGAAGGATCTTGGTATGTACTTATTCAATTTATCACGCAACAAATAAATTCTTAATTAAAAGCGGAAACATAAGAATTACCTATTGAAGCGTTTACTCAGGTGATTCTCTTGTATGCCTCAAGACTTTGTTCGTATGTTGTGTGGGCAACAATCTAACAAACAATTGATCAGCTAATGACCACAATCCACTTGTCGCAAAAAATTATGCAGCTCATCGCTGCCTGAATTTCAACTGCCACCTCCGTCGGATTTATCCTGCCACCGCCGCCTGCCAGAATTAACCACCTACCGCCGCCTGGGACAATAACTGGCCGCCTGAGATTATGCTAGAGGGAGAAAAACATTTTCTCTCTCTTGACTTTCTCTCTCTAAGTTTTCTTGTCTTGAAAACTTATGAATTGTATGTTGTGTAATAGCTAATCCCTTGTTTGTATATAAAGTTAGAAGAGAGACCACAAGTTGGTTTAGGATTGGCCTTCCTACTAGGTTTCTGTTTTTTCAATCCTGTTCTTGGACTGATACACATCTAACTGATATAAGGAGTCACTTATCACAATCCAGGTCCTAGTATGATTCAAAACCAAGTGATACAGGGATTCACTTATCCCAATCCAATTCCTGGTATGATTCACAACCAACTGACACAAGCATTAACTAATTACTTAATTAATTAAATCTACCTTTGTCAATAACCCAATACATAATTAATCGTACCATTAACGGATTAATTATGACACTACCATCCTACACCAGAATTGCTTCCGGAACAACTTAATTAATTTATTCATAATCTCCCCACATCAAAGATTTAGTGCTCATTAATTTATTAATTTATCTTCCTTAATTCTGAGACTAGTACCACTCGACCTTTTTACTATACTGGACATAAGTCCACCAGCCGGATTTAGTATAATAAACATAACGAGCCTATCTCGGGAGCACTATCACCCTGGACTCACCGGTACATGGTTTTCTTTCGATAAGCAGCAGCACACCAAGTAACTAAACACGCGCACCTAACCTACCGAGACTATTAGCCATAATTGACCTTACCCATTGGCAGATCAAAGTACACTATGTCTAATCCTCATGCCCGCTAGAGTCTTGGGATTAAGAGATAGAATACTAAGAATGATTTGTCTATTAAATTAGTACAAGACAAATAATTCTAAATGGTCAAGTTCAATAAGCCCCGGGCATATCTACATGATTCAATTAGTTTAGACAAACCAATTATCTGAATCACATAAGAACCTAAACTGACAGTTTGTCCAAAGCTGTCTCGGTTACGAACCTCATTTATACATTATGTCGTTTAACCAATGATGAGATCTACTGTGTCACACAAGACACATCATCGTCTAACTACATAATATAAATGAACAAATAATGCACAACTAAATATAACCAAAACATTAATCGATATATTAATTGGGAAAATGTACAATCCAAGCATAGCTTATGTATTCAACTCCAACATTGGGATCGGAGGCATGATTTTGAAAATTTTATGCAGCGGATTCATGCCTATTCCAATTTTAGTGTTTTAATTAATCCTACGTTTAAAGCTTCTAAAGCTTACCCTCGTAGCGTAATCGGGTACCGCGCCTGGATCCTTGTTTGATGTTGGTCCAAGCTTTCTGTTCCGGTTACGTTCGTCACCACCAAAATCCTTTCTTAAAGTATTCTCTACTTTCAAGCACTAAAGCTCTTTGCAGATTTGGTGCTAGCCGTTTTTTTTTTTCCTACAGAGAGAATTGGGATTAAGGGTTTGATTAAATTAAATTAATGAAGTGGGTTAAGAAATTAATTCGAATGGGTCGATTGGAGTTGATTAGTCAGGAAAGACTAAGCGGTCAACGAAAGTCAAATTAAAAGGGTCAACTCAAAAGCCCATTAGGTCTCCATTAGAGCTTCCAATAAATAAAAAGCTTAAGGCCAAAGAAACTTAAGAAAATCTTGCAAGACATTTATGTCTTCCTTAGAGTGAGAAAGTTCTAGAGAGAAACTCGCTTCCCTTTTGAGTTTTCTTTCAAAAACGAACTTGGATTCTCACTTCTCGATTTAGATTAGGCTTGAAAGATTAAACTTTTAGATAGCCCATCGATTTTTGGAGTTGCCCACTGCTGGAATAACTGTTCACGGTTGCTGTTCACGGTACTGTTCAATGATACTGTTCACCATTTTCTTGGTGAGATGACAGCCACTTCTAATCACTCCGAGGTGCTTGATCCAGCTGGGTTTGTGTTGATCTCTTCCTTGGGTTAGTGATCCACAATCCCGGTTGTCCAGATCATGACCGGAGTTGAAGTGGGTTCGATTTTATTGGCGAGAAAAGTAGTGGACAGCAGTTTTTTGGGTTAAAGGTTTGATCTTTTGGGCAGATTTAATGTAATTAAGGAATTTTCTTTGTGGATTTCTTGTGGGCTTTGGTAGCACACTTCGATAGATTATTGCCCACGCAATGTTCGAAGTTTTCTCTGAGTCATCTATTGGATTTCTCGTGGAATTCACAATTAAAGATTTAGGTTTTCTTATTGCGTTGGACTTCGCTTCAAAGGTATAACCTTTAATCTTTCCGCTTTTAATTAAAGGTGTAATCTTTGTGCGTTAGATGTCAATTTAATAAATTAAATAAGTATAAGCCTAGATCCGTTCGTGAGTAAATGAATTTGAGCCTGAGCTTTGTCAAAAGCTTCTGATTCTGGAATGCATTGCACGAAAGTGAGGTTTTCGATTTAGCCCGGGCTTGTTCTGTTTTCCTTCACTAAAACTGAAATAACCCATGTTATGAGGGACTAAAAATGGATTTAAGCCTAAAATATTAAAACTCATAAAATACATTCATAACTATACATGTATTTTCTATAGGTTCGTTTGATTCTTAATTTTTGTACAGTAAATGATTCATATGTAAGAAGCCTTAAAAGTTTGATTTTAGTGGTATTTACCTCAATTTCTTATTGGATTTATGTTTAAAGTTTAACTATTTTGTGCAATTATATTTTTAATTTTGGTCTTTCCATGACTTGTATCTCATTGTGTGAGGCAAAATTTCAAATTTATTTTTATGTTTTAAAATATTTAAAAATTATTGTAATTGTGACGATTACTATACGCACAAATAACACACGGCATAAATAGTACTTCCTTAGTTTTTTAATTGACGATTTAGAAAAATGGTAAGATTTATGATGTTTTACAACTTTTTAAATACTCACTTCCGATTTTACCCTACTGTAATAAAGATGAATTACTCTTCTCTCTCCTCCCCAATACGTATATTTACTCCCTCCCTCCCTGACTTAATTTTTAAGTTCTAACATTTTTAACTTTCAACACTTCTCTTATTGTTTCATCGTATAAATCCACATCCTCTGTGATGGAGAAATCTCAAATTTTGCAGAAAAATGAAGAAAACAAAGAAGAACCAAGAATGGAGGTTAATGAAGAATCAATTGGAGAACTCAAATTTTTAGATGAAAATTTTGAGGAAGAGAAGATAACACTGGATATTGATTTGAATCAATCAGGTGATTGTAGTTTTTATTTTAATAAATTTCCATCTTTAAATCAACCAGATGATTGCAATTTTGATTTAAATGAATTTCCAGAAGATGAAGAGGGAGCAACAGAGAAAAAGAGGGAAAAACAAAAATTTATCTGATCAATGTTAAAAAATTTTCTTCCCATGTTTTTTTAGCATGTACAACTAGCTTTTGATAGTTGCCTACGGCAGTTGTGAGTTGAGATTATAACTAGTATTTCTCCCTATGGCTATTTTGAGCTGCTGTATTCTTCCTAATTTTCACTCCATTTTGAATAAAATTTGTTGGGAGCTAGAGTACCTATTAATTCATTTATTTTTTAAAATTTTGATTAATTTTTCATTGAACAAATTTTATTTATTTATTTATTTTTTTGTTTATGTGCAAGACTGCTCAATGTTGTTGTGGGAACAAGACTTATGTACAAGAGTAAGACTTATTTATTGCAAGTCTTATCTTTGGTCAAGAGTAATCAAGAGTTTTTTTTTCGTTTATATTTGAATCTATTTTGTCAAACTTACTAAATTACCACATTAATAAAAGAACAATTTCTGACTAACTGAAATTGGCTTGGAGTCTGTTTCGAGAACTCTTGCCTCCTACTGCTATTCTCAATGGCAACTGATGCTACTAAGCAGCATTCATCTACTTATTCTCTACTTTTTTGGATTGAGACTGAGTTATTGGCGATACCCATAAGACTAGGCAAGAAAGAAAATTACAAACAGACGGGATTCCTCTAGTCAACAACACAACCAAAACACTAAAAGCGAACTAAACAAAACTACCAAATTCTTAGGAATTTATTGTTACGGAGCTTTTGATTAACATGCACTCGGGCATAAAGGAAGGTGGATAAAGAAATACTCAAAACTATCATATTTTCTGGTTTCATTTTTTTCTTCTTATGAATTTTAGAGGCATACTAACTGTAAAAGCCATAATTCTTCAAAAATTTTCATGGATTATGGATATTCATGAAGACATAAAATGAAAATATTTGTGGCCAAGTTCTTGCGATCAATGAGGTATATTGGTGGCTTAATGTTTATATGTTTTTGCATTTTTGTAATTGTATCTTGAAGGATAATGCTCTGGTACCTTACAACCATTGTTGTGTATTTTTCCTGCGCTTATCATGGAGCATTTAAAATTGGGGGTTATTAGTTACCGCCCCAGTTGGGGCGGTAGCCTTGTAATTTGACGAAATTATCCTTGGTTTTACTAATTACCGCCTAGTTTACCGCCCCAATTTTTATTTACCGTCATAATCTAATTTACTAATATAACCTTATAATAATATATTAATGTAATAAAAATAATAAATTTAAAAATATTAATTTTTTATTAACCCACCCTCTCCCCGAACCACCCTCTCCACGTCACCCCCCCTTTCCCCCCGCGACGCCTCACTCGAAACCCTCCACCGCGCCCCTCCCACATTCCCCTAAATCGCCCCGGTAACCCCTCCCTCGAAAACCCTAACGATTCCACCCCCCGGCGATGCCTCACTCGAAACCCTCCACCGCGCCCCTCCCGCCTTCCCCCAAATCGCCCCGGCGACCCCTCCCTCGAAAACCCTAACGGTGGCCGGAATTCCTTCACTGCGGAACAGTGATCGGCACGTGATTCAATATTTGGTCAAGTTTTGGAAACAGAAAACTTTGGTAAATCATATCAGGATTATATAGACATCAGATCAGAGAATACTTGACATCAAATCACCAGACAATAGACATCAGATCAAGAATATAAAAGAAATCATACAACAGAATTAAAACACACTTAACAAGGGAGATCAGATCATGATTATATAGACATCAGATCAGCGAATACTTGACATCAGATCAACAGACTATAGATATCAGATCAAGAATCATTCAAGAAATCATACAATAGAATTAAAACACACTTAACAAGGGAGATAAGATCAGGATTATATAGACATCAGATCATAAAATAGTAGACATCAGATCATTAGAAAACAGATATCATATCACAGTATATAAAATTAAATAATTATAAATAAATAAAAAAATATTTTTTAATCATTTTTTTTAAAAATTCAAAAACATAGAAAAAAATTATTGAATTGTTTTTAAAAATACGGACGGAAAAACAATTCAATAATTTTAAAAAATATTTTTAAAAACAATTCAATAATTTTTTTCTATGTTTTTGAATTTTTTTAAAAAAATGATTAAAAAATATTTTTTTATTTTTTTATAATTATTTAATTTTATATACTGTGATATGATATCTGTTTTCCAATGATCTGATGTCTACTATTTTATGATTTGATGTCTATATAATCCTGATCTGATCTCCCTTGTTAAGTGTGTTTTAATTCTATTGTATGATTTCTTGAATGATTCTTGATCTGATATCTATAGTCTGTTGATTTGATGTCAAGTATTCGCTGATCTGATGTCTATATAATCATGATCTGATCTCCCTTTTTAAATATGTTTAAGTTCTACTGTATGATTTCTTTTATATTCTTGATCTGATATCTATAGTCTGTTGATCTGATGTCTAGTATTATCTGATCTGATGTCTATATAATCATGATCTGATCTCCCTTTTTAAGTATGTTTAAGTTCTACTGTATGATTTCTTTTATATTTTTGATCTGATGTCTATAGTCTGTTGATCTAATGTCAAGTATTCGCTGATCTGATTTCTATATAATCCTGATCTGATCTCCCTTGTTAAGTGTTTTAATTCTGTTGTATGATTTCTTTTATATTCTTGATCCGATATCTATAGTCTGTTGATCTGATGTCAAGTATTCACTGATCTGATGTCAGCCATTGAAACCAATTCTCAGTCCTAAACCAGCCGAACGAAGCCAACAAACTCCAAAACCAGCCACACCACTCTGTTGAGACTTCATAAAAACTTTGGCCAAACGAATCCAACAATTGAACCATCCAAATCTACCAAAAGAATCGAACAATTGAACAATTGCATAAAAAAGAACAAGAAGCACAAGTTTCAGATTTTCAGCTCATATTTTTCCCAAATTATAAAATATCAGATTTACCAAAGTTTTCTGTTTCCAAAACTTGACCAAATCTTGAATCACGTGCCGGTCACTATTCCGCAGTGAAGGAATTCCGGCCACCGTTCGAAGCCTGACCAACCACCGCAATCCTTGGTCACGATCTGGACGAACTCAGCCTTGGATCACCAAAAGAGATCAAATAAGGTGAGCCCGGATCAAGCACACCAAGAATTACGTCGGTCGGAGCTAAGAACACCAAACCGCGGCGGCAACAAAAAACCAACGACCAGTTCGACTTCGCGACCGGCTAGGGTTTTGATAGAGGGAGTGGTGGAATCGTTAGGGCACCGGTGGGAGAGTGGGTAGCGCCGGCTAGGGTTTTCGTTGAGGGAGGGGTAACCGATTTAGGGGAGGGGGTTCGGGGCTGGCTAGGGTTTTCGTTGAGGGAGGGGTAACCGATTTAGGGGAGGGGGTGGTGGGGGGGAGGGGGGGGGAGGGGTCGCGACCCCCGCCGGTCACTGCTCCGCAGGATAACCGATTTAGGGGAGGGGGTGGGGGGGAGGGGGGTTCGGCGGGGGGGGGGGGGGGTAGGTTTTTTACCTAAATTTATATGCAGGGTATTTTAGGTATTAGGTATTAGTGTATTTGTTAATTTAAATATTCATGAAGGTATTTAGTGTATGGTTAAGGGTATAATTATCCAAACTGGGGCGGTATTTTAAATTGATTACCTTGAGGCAACTTTTCTAAATGGTCCATGATCAGCTTGTGTATTTTTCAGCTTTAATAATGAGATTCAGATATTTAGTTCCTCAAGTTCTAACAAGATGGTTATGGATTTATAATTTTCTTTTCTATACCTATACAAAATTAATGTTTTTTGGTTTTGTTTTCTTTTTTCAAGGGTTCAAAGTTTTGGAAGATAAGTCGTCCTGTAGCTTTCTCTCGTGATATTTTAAAAAATATTGCACTTGGGTACTTGGTCATTTTGCCTTTGGGTACTTGTCTCTTACATATTTTTATTATCCTTCACATTCGTAATTTCTCAGATACCATGCTGAAATTTTACATTGCTGATTTTGCTTGCCCTATATTCTGCTGTAGTTGTTAGTTGCAATTTGTATTTTTTATTGGGATTTGTTTCTTAGTTTCTGGCCAACTGTAGATTGGAGAACTGCTTTGCTTTTACTTATCATTAACAGTACGGATTGTTTTAAGCAACATCTGAGGGGATGAAAGAACTTCTTTGATTTTAGCTTTCTAGGATAATAGTATTTCCAGTTTAAAGTTGTCCCCCATGTGTAGTTGCCTAAGTCCTCATCTCTGGTTATACTATCCTCTGGAAGCAAAAGTGGAAACATAAGACCGAAATTTGCATGATCAGAAAAGTTGTCCCTCCTATTTGCTTCCATTTCTCATCTGATTGGTATTCTCTGAAAGCAATAGCAGCTATACTGCACCTGGATTTTGACTAATCAGAATGGCTGTTGTATATTGTGTTTTTGCTAGTTCTCTCAAAATAAGGCATTTATTATTGCATAAGATGAGTTACCCTTCAAAATAATGTCCCTTGTGTTTTGTAGATATCTTTTATCATTCAAATGACGTTGTATGAAACTTATGACATCAATGGCCTACAAAACATTGGTACTCAAATCACAAAGTCAAGAAAACACGAACTCATCTGCAAAAGGGAATGTTGAAGGTGAACACATATAGAATTAGGCATTTATTATTGCATAAGATGAGTTATCCTTCAAAATAATGTCCCTTGTGTTTTGTAGATATCTTTCATCATTCAAATGACGTTGTATAAAACTTATGACATCAATGGCCTACAAAACATTGGTACTCAAATCATAAAGTCAAGAAAACATGAACTCAACTGCAAAAGGGAATGTTGAAGGTGAACACATATAGAATTATCAAGACCTATTCACTCGCAAAGGGTAAAGAGAAAATTGCTGCCAAAGGCTAGCATGACAGCTATTTTCTTTTCTAGCTTTAGCTGGAGATAAAAATCAGTATATTTAATTTCATTAGTATTTTGAGGTTTCTAGGCAAACAATTCACAAATACAAAAAAAAAAAAAAAAAAAAAAAAAGGAAATGCACTAATTTTAAAAAAATAAATTGCTCGTACAATCCGAATCCATTTTACATGATATTTTCATCAAGTATTCAAATTTCAGATGTTTTAATGACCTATACCCAAACTAAGAAAGCAAAATACAAATTCACAATTCTACAATAAAATAAAAACACTACAAACTCAAAATTTGCATTACTATTTGAACCAATGCAGCATCACATTTCAATCAACTAGGAAACGTCTTCTCTTTCCAACTTTGATTTGTTAATATGTGGAACAACAATTTGGGCACCTTTTGCTTTCATGATCTCGATCATACACAGCTGTAAATTTAAAAATACATGATTTGATTTCACGTCATCAAATGATTTTATGTCAGCATCCACGAGCTCATCCACTTTTTGAACATACTATTTATTTCTTAAAATCAGTGGAATTCAGAGGTTGAAAATAATCAGATATCAAATTCGTCTTGTAGCTTCACAAAACTCAGGGTCAGCGGGATAATTATGTGTTCTTGCACTGTCTTGTTTGATGTATATTGGAAGCACATTATCATCCCTCGGCCATTTGTCTCTTATGACAGGTAATACTTTTTCAATAAAGACTGATACACTAATAGCTTTTCTTACTGAAGTGATCAGCCTTGTCTCTAATGTACCTGTGGGTCTATTAACATTGCTACTTTTAGCTGGTTCTTAAGTGGCAAAAGGCCATATCCCTATTTTTTTAGAGAATAATACATTCATATTTTCATAAAAAATGGGACGGGCTAAAACTGCTAGGAACATGACTTTTTCAATAAATTTTTTGTTATTAATCATGCGTTTTGGTTCTTACTCATCATGATGTAAATAATACTTCTATGTTTTCTTTGTCAGTTGGAACCACTTTTCATCAATATGAACAACATTATACATACCTTTAAAAATTGGATCAACTGGTATGCTACTCTTCTTAAACATGGACTTGCAAAATTGTAGACAATAAATTTTATTCTTTTCTTTCAGAAAAGGCTTTAGAGAACTTGAATGCCGACGTATAGATCAATATTTGAACAGATTGAATGTTGTACTCTTTCCAATATTAAGAGCTCTAGCCAAAGTTGCAATAGTTGTACATTTATATAATGGAATGTCGCGAATTTTACCAAGGTCGACTTCAGCTCTCTTGCAATCACACTTTGATGTCCTTTGGCTTGATACATCACTTGTAGAACTTTACGAATATCAACAGAAAAAAAATTGCCACTTTTCTTGTTGCAAACTTTTTCAATTTCCTATCAATATTTTTTTTAGAAGCATTTCGTATATTGCCCTTCATTCAATATTACTTGAATTATTATAATTTTTAACCATATGATCTCATGCAAAACATAGCAAAAATATTTGCAAAGCAAAAGTCATATATATATATATGTAGATTGTACAACAATATCGTATCTAAAATAAATTTTAAAATTTTCATCATCATTTTCATGAATATCAATTTCCCATCTAGTAGTTTTCTCTTTTCCTCCAATTCAAACTCAAACTACTGTTTTTCCGATGCTGAGCACTTCTTTGCTCATTAAGAACCTTTTTAATTTCCACTTTCTCGGGTATTGAGTTTATCTGTTAAAGCACTCAACTCCTTCTCTTTTGCTTTTATTTCCTTCCTTAGGGACTCAGTTTTTCCCTCCTTCAGAGCCAGAATTTCCAGTATAATTTTTAGATCATCTTCTTTTGCTTTCACTGCCAAATTGGCCAAATGAATTTTCTCCTCTTCTTCTTCAAGTACCTTCTCTCTATTTAAGAACCTTGTCATTTCTATTTGCTCTTTCTTCTCTCTCGGTAAGGATCCTCCGGCCCTCACATAGTCTCTCTTCTGCTTCTTGAATTTCTTTTCCCACCCCTTAAATCTTCTTTATGCTTGGAAAATGTAGCTTCATGTGCTTCTTCTGCCTTCGAAGACATGCGCTCCCTCCTAAGCACACTTTCTCGAGCTTCAACCTCCAGAAGCTTCCTATCCAATTCCATAATCTTTCTACTTGCCTCTATTAGTATTGCATCAGCAGCAAATAGCTTCTCTTTCACTTCAATAGATTTATCCTGAGCTCAGCCAGCTTAGCTTCGAGATCAATCTTGACCCGTTCAACTCTACATAACTTTCACGTAAACCCTTCTCCAAATTAGCAACCAATAGCTTCTCCATATCTAATGCTCCTCTCAGATTTTCCTCCCTTTTCTCAGCTTCAGCTAGGGCAATCAAATGGACTGCCCGCTCCCATTTGAGTACTTCCTCAACTTCTGCACTATATTCTCTAAGTTCTTCAAACTTCACAGTCCATTCGTTCTTATTTATCAAAAGTAGTCCAAGATAGTGATGATAGTCAAGCAACTCATTTTCGAGCCTGTAATTCTTCATTTATATGTAGCCCATACTGATTATCGCCATCTCCACACACACACTCCACGAACACCTAACCACCTGCGTATTTTTCTCTATTTTTTACCCCTTTATCTAGCATTTTTTTCTTCTAATCTCCTTAGTCATGGCAACAAAATCACCAGAAAATGAGCATCCCGTGCCAGGTTACGGATGGGCTGCTCTGGAGCCATTGTTTGGCTCTGTTAATTTATTTTTCCTTCTAATCTCGACAATTTAAAAAAAAAAAAAATTCTTGGGTGAATCTTATTGAATCCAGTATCAAAAATAACTTCTATGTGCCAAATCATCTTGAACAAAAAACACAAACAAACAAAGCTACTGTTCTTTAATTTTTTTAATTTTTTATACAATCTATGAACTCTTAGTGTGAATATTGAAAAACTTAGCTTGTATGAACACTATTTTCTCAGTATATATATATCGAGTTAAATTGCTTTAGTTAATTGTTTCATATTTATTTATGTAGTTCATTTATATAATATGACTAGATGATTATGTGTTAGGTATGACAAGTAGATCTCATCATTGATTAAAGTTATGATTTATAAACTAGGCTCATGACTGAGACAGTTTTGGACATACTGTTGGTTTAACTCATTATGTGATTCTGAGGTTAGTTTATCTAGACTAATTGAATCATCTAGATATGCCCGGGGCATATTGAGCATGACTAATTAGTTTTGAATTAACTTGTACTGATCTATTGTAGTTAATTTAAATCTTATATTCTGTCTCTTAATCTTTAAGGTGAAGATAGGCACGAGGATTAGACATAGTGTACTTTAAACTGTCAAAGCGTGCGATCACTTGATGCCTAGAGTCTCGGTAGGTTAGGTGCACATGTTTAATTTCTTGATGTGCTGTCACGAGTCGAAAAGAAACCATGTACCGGTGCCTCCGGGGTGATAGTGATCTCGAGATGAGCTTGAAAGGTTTACTGTACTAAATTTGTCCAGTGGATTTATGTCCGGTATAGTAATAAAGTCAAGTGGTGCTAGTTTCGGATAATAAGAAGTCGATTAATTAATTTATCGGTAAATTAATAAAATTAAAGAGCAATATATCTTTGATTTTGGGAGATAAAGAATTAAGAATAATTAATTTAATTTAATTTAAGTTATTCCGGAAGCAATTCTAGTGTAAGATGGTAGTGCAGTAATTAATCCGTTAGTGGTATATTTAATTATGTATTGAGTTAATTGATAAAGTAGAATTAATTAATTAATTAATTAATTAATCCTGAGAGTCAATTAGTAAATTAACATAATGGAATTAATTAATTAATTAATTAAATCTTAAAGTTCAATTAAAAATAGGAAATTCAAGATATTAACAAATCTATTTGGATTTGGAATCTAATTAGATTTGGTTACTAATTGGATTTGAAAACTAATTAAAACCAAAACTCAATAGGAAGACCAATCCTAAACCAACTTTGGGCCTCTCTTGTAGCTCTATAAATAGACATAGAGAGTCGGCAATTAAAGAACACAATTCACACAATTCATAGTTTCATAGTTCAAGAAACTTAGAGAGAGAAATCCTAGAAAGAGAATCCCAGGTGCAAGAACCCAGAACTCTCCCTCGAAGTCGGAATTCTCCCTCGGGAAGTGTGCAACCTGCGGCGGCATTAACCTCCTGCAAGGCGGTCAAAATTCCGGCGGGAATTTTTCGGTAAGTTTTGTGTTGATTTTATTTTGCTGATTCATTTTAGATCATTGGTTCGTTGCCCACACAACGTACGAGCTGGTCTTGAATCATACAAAAGGGAATTTTTCGGTAAGTTTTGTGTTGATTTTATTTTGCTGATTTAATTTGGATCGTTGGTTCGTTGCCCACACAATGTACGAGCTGGTCTTGAATCATACAAAAGAATCACCTAAGTACACGCTTCAAGAGGTAATTCTTCTACTTCTGCTTTAATTAAGAATTTTATTTGTTATGTGACAAATCGAATCAAGTAAAACTAATATCCTTTGCAATGGTGTTTCAAGTAAGGATTGGAATAGTATTGCACTAAAGCTTAGGCCTGAACAAAAGTTTCGATTCTGGAATGTAATGCACGAAAGTAAATTTTTGATCGAGCCCGGGTAAATAATCTTTCAATTGGTATAAGAGCGAAGGTTTTGGCTTTGCTTTGTTCGATTTGTTACATGGTTTCTTTAATGTAGGTGGTTTGTTATCTCGGCTATTATGGTTTATGTATTTTGTTTTATTAAACCCTAGGACATGTCCGGGTTGGTTTTTGAATGTGAATGCTTGTAATAGTAAAACCATGTGCTGGAAGCCTTGTAGGATTAGATGAAATCTGTAGTAGGATTTTTTCTATGTAAATTGTCATTTTTATTTTCCTAAGAATCAAGTCTTGTATTTCGGGGAATATGTAATAACAAGTAGGAGCGGAGAAGAAGACACGAAGGGAGAACGGGAAATCGAATGGTGCCAGCATAAGAACGCCGGCGAAGACCGTCGACGTTGGGCGCATTAGAGCACAAGGGAAGGCTGCCGCTGGTGCGGCACTGTAGCAATGCAGCACCGAGGCACCAGGAGCGTGTGACGCCAGAGTGTGCGAGGTCCATCACGCGTGGCTTTCGCTGCGCCCGCAGGTTTTCGATTGCGTGCCAGGCTCAGAGTGCGCGGTCATCGCTGCGCGTATGGCCTAGGCCGTGCGCAAGTAAGTGCGCACCTGGTCTATTTTCCAAGATGATTTTGAGAGTGACGTGATGGGACATGTGAACAAGGCAGCAGATGGAAGCAATTAAAACCATAGTAGTCGGGAAATTTATTTTACGTATTTATTTTTTGTATTTTTGTTTTTATTGCAAGCTTTATATGCTTTAATTTTATGTATTATTGAAGCATATGGTTTTATGGTTACTTATAACTTAGGATAGTTGATTGCATCATAAAATCGGAAAACTCTCATTCTAAGAATCTAAGTGGGAGCGGAATAGTTATAATTCCCACAGCCTCTATTACGAATTCATAAGTGATGTAGTTTTGATTTGCACGTTGGCATTAGGGACTTCTTCCATATCGGATGAGTCAAACCTGCAGATCAATAGGTTCAATTTCTAAGAAGGTGACTATAGTGAATTAAACTAGAGAAATGTGACACCCTCTCTATCTGAGGCGCACTATCTGAAGTAATGCACTTAGAAGTCACATAATGGCACATACTTAGTGTACAAATTGCAATATTCCTCCCATCGAGGTTATGCTGCTTATGTGTACGGCTAAAAGCACTGACTATTAGTCTCATTGGTCAATAGATCGTTTGATCAGATAATGAGATTAATGAACTAGTTTCTTCTCATATAAATGTAGGCTAGCATAAACGTCCATACTATCGTGGCTTGTACAAATCCCACTGAATGACATGTCAGTGGATTAAATTGATTATGTTGTTTGAGGGAGTCAATATTTTTGAATCATTAGTTATTTATTTTTTAAATTTTTTCCTGTTTATTTATTTTTAGTAATTCAATATGACGTTCAATCCATTAGCTATTATTTTGAAAGAGAACAAGTTAACTGGTCCAAATTACATTGATTGGAAATGGAATTTGTATATTGTCCTAATGGCCGAGCCGTACAAGTTTGTGCTCAATGAGGTATGCCCAGATACGCCTACCGACGAGTCGCATGACGAGGAGAGAGAGGCCTATCAGAGGTGGAAAAAAGCTTATGAGATGGTGGTGTTACATTCTGGCTTTTATGTCGAATGTACTGCAACATCAGCATCAGTCAATAATCTCTGCTTTCGACATGATGGCTAATCTCAGACAGATGTTTGGTCACCAATGTCCAACAGCTAGGCAAGTAGCCATAAGGAAGATAATGAACACCAAAATGGCTAAGGGTACTCATGTGAGAGATCACATCCTTGAGATGATGAGCAACATCAATGAAATTAAGGTGCTTGGGGGCAAAATTAACAACGAAACTAAAGTTTATATAGTCCTCCAAAGTCTGCCTCAAAGCTTTAAGCAGTTTCGGCTGAACTATAACATGAATCAAAGGATTTATAGTTTGTCCAAGCTCTTGGCAGAGTTGGTGTTGGCTGAAGGATTGTTTCAAAAGAAGCAATATTTAGTCACAACCAAGGCTTCAAGTCCTTCTTCTGTGCCTAAGGCTGGTAAGAAGAAGAAGAAGTATAAGGCAAAGACGAAGAATCATGCGCCTAAGCCTAATATCGCAAAGAAGAAAAAGCCAAAAGACAAGTGTTTTAAGTGCTATCAGACGGGACATTAAAAAAGGATTGTCCAAAGAAATGTACGACTATTTTTGCCATAATTACTGAGACATATTTAGCAGTGATTCTCACAGATACCTGGTGTGTAGATTCGGGCACCACTAATCATGTTTGTATTTCTTTGTAGGGGTTTCGGGTAACCCAGAAACTTAGAGAATGCGAGATAGAAGTCTACATGGGAAATACTACAAATGTATCAGCTGTTGCAATGGGAGAAGTAGACTTAAAATTCAAAAATTATAGTTTAGTTTTAAATAATTGTCTTTAAGTTCCTAGTTTTAGAAAAAAACCTTGTTTCGGTTTCTAAATTTTTATTCAATGGTTATAAGTTCATTTTTTCCGATAATTTTGTGTTTATTAAAAGAAATGAGAAACTTATTTGTGTTAGGTTTGAATACTAAAGCTATGCTTGTATTAAAATTTTTCCCAGTTAATATATCGAGTTAATGTTTTGGTTTATATGTTGTGCATTATTTGTCCATTTATATTATGTAGCTAGATGATGAGGTCCTTGTGTGACACAGTAGATCTCATCATTGGTTAAAAGACATACACTTATTGTACGATTTGTAGTATTCCTCCCATCGAGGTTACACAAATTATTTGTACGGCTGAAAGCACTGATTATTAGCTACGTTGATCAATAGATCGTTTGGTCAGATAGTGTAGTTAATGAACTTGGTTCTTCTCAAACGAATGTGGGTTAGCGTAAAGGTCCACACTATCATGGCTTGCGAGAATTCCGGTGAATGAGATGTCGGTGGTTTAAATTATTGTTTTGAGGGAAGTCAATAATTGTTTGAATTTCCTTTTTTTTTTTGAAATTCTAGTTTTAATAACAGAAACATTGTCTATTTATTTAATTTACAGTATTTGATATTGAAAGATTATCTGCCTGGGCCTAGCCAGAAATTCACTTTCGTGCTATGCATTCCAGAATCCGAATCTCTGGCCAGGCCTAGACGCTAGCACAATTGCTATTCCAACCCTTTTGAAATAACATTGCGCAGGATCTGGGTTTGCACTTATTCGATTTACCACGCAACAAAAAATTTTTAATTAAAAGCGGAACTTTAGAAAATACCTTTGAAGCATGCACTCAGGTGATTCTCTTGTATGCCTCAAGACTTTGATTACACGTTGTGTGGGCAACTATCTAGAAACTAAGTTGATCAGCTAATCACCACAATCCACTTGCCAGAAAATTCCAGCACCATTGCACCTGGCAAGAACAATAAATGCACCGCTCGGAGAGAGAGAAAACTATCGCACTGCTGGTTTGAACAGGCCAAAATTTTGGCCAATACAGAGGAAAAATCCAGCCGCAGTTTTCCTTCAAAAATCCAACTTTGAGGGAGAAATTTATTTTTCTCTCTAGGATTTTATCTCTCTAGTTTTCTTGTCTTGAAAACTTATGAATTGTATATTGTAGAATAGCTAATCCCATGTCTATATATAGAGTTACAAGAGAGACCCCAAGTTGGTTTAGGATTGGCCTTCTTACTGGGTTTTTGTTTCCTTCAATCATGTTCCTGGACTGATACACATCCAACTGATACAGGGATTCACTTATCCCAAACCAGTTCCTGCTATGATTCACAATCAACTAATACAGTGATTAATTAATTAATTAAATCTACCTTTGTCAACAACCCAATACATAATTAATCGTACCACTAACGGAATAATTATGGCACTACCATCCTACACCAGAATTGCTTCCGGAACAACTTATTTAATTTATTCATAATCTCCCCACATCAAAGATATAGTGCTCGTTAATTTATTAATTTACTGATAAATTAATTTATTAACTTCTTTAATTTTGAGACTAGTACCACTCGACCTTTTTACTATACCGGACACAAGTCCACCAGCTGGGTTTAGTATAATAAACATAACGTGCTCATCTCGGGAGCACCATCACCCCGGACGCACCGGTACATGGTTTCCTTTTGGCAAGCAGCAGCACACCAAGCAACTAAACGCGCATACCCAACCTACCTAGATTATTGGCCTCAATAGACCTCACCCATTGGAAGATCAAAGTACACTATGTCTAATCCTCATGCCCGCTCATGAAGACAGTGACTTCAAAAGTCTTTGAGGCTCACGTGGAGGACATGAGAATCAAATACTTAGGAGAGTCGTGACAATTTTTCTAGATATGTAGTAGAGCGTATAGAGTTGAATGTAGCTATGTACTTAAAACACAGCTTAAGTATTAATGGGAGATTGTTAGGTTTGAATACTAAAGCTATGCTTGTATTAAACTTTTTCTCAGTTAATATATCGAGTTAATGTTTTGGCTTATATGTTGTGCATTATTTGTCCATTTATATTATGTAGTTAGATGATGAGGTGTCTTGTGTGACACAGTAGATCTCATCATTGGTTAAAAGACATAATATATAAAGATGTTCGTAACAGAGACAGCTTTGGACAAACTGTCGGTTTACGTTATTATGTGATTCAGATAATTGGTTTGTCTAAAATAATTGAATCATATAGATATGCCCGAGGCGTATTGAACTTGACCATTTAGAATAATTTGTCTTGTACTGATTTAATAGACAAATCGTTCTTAGTATTCTATCTCCTAATCCCTAGACTTGAGCGGGCATGAGGATTATACATAGTGTACTTTTATCTGCCAATGGGTGAGGTCAATTGTGGCCAATAGTCTCGGTGGGTTGGGTGCGCATGTTTAGTTACTTGGCGTGCTGCTGCTTGTCGAAAGAAAACCATGTACCAGTGGGTCCGGGGTGATAGTGCTCCCGGAATGAGCTCGTTATGTTTATTATTCTAAACCCGGCCGGTGGACTTATGCCCGGTATAGTAAAAAGGTCGAGTGGTACTAATCTCAGAATTAAAGAGGTTAATTAATTAATTTATCAGTAAATTAATAAATTATTGAGCACTAAATCTTTGATGTGGGGAGATTAAGAATTAATTAATTTAGTTGTTCCGGAAGCAATTCTGGTGTAGGATGATAGTGCCACGATTAATTTTGTAGTGAGTTAATTGAATAAGTATAATTAATTAATTAATTATTCCTAAGGGTTAATTAAGTAATTAAAAAAGTAAAATTATTTAATTAATTAATTAAGTCTTAAGTTTCATTTAGAATTAGGAAATCCTAGAGATTAGGAAATCTAATTGGATTTGGTTTATCCTATTAGATTAGTTACCTAATTGGATTTGAAAACTAATTAATTAGTTAAGCCCATTAGGAAAGGCCAATCCTAAATGCTCTTGTAGCTCTATATATAGACAAGGGATTAGCAATTATACAACACACAATTCATTAGTTTTCAAGACAAGAAAACTTAGAGAAAGAAAATCCTAGAGAGAGAAATTGCTCTCTAAAAATCAAATTTTGAGCTAAAGGCTGCCAGATTTTCTTCCTCTAATTGGCCGACCGATTTTTGGTGGTGCGTGGGAGAGTTTCAGGCGGCTCGTGAGTCAACTCTTGGTCTTAAGTCGGCGCTTGTTTCCACGCACTTAAGGTGGCGTTTAGTTGCTGAATTTTGGTGACCCAGTTGTGTTGATTGCTGATCAATTGATTGCAAGATCGTTGCCCACACAACGTGCGATCATAGTCTTGAGTCATACAAGCGATCATCTAAGTTAACACGCTTCAAGAGGTATATTCTATGATTCCGCTTTTTATTAGAATTTATTTTGTTGCGTGATAAATCGAATAAGTACAAACCAAGATCCTGCGCAATGTTATTTCAAGCAAAGATTGGAATAGCGACTGTGTTATAGTCTAGGTCTGGTCAAATATTCTAATTCTGGAATGCGTAGCACGAAAGTGAGTTTTTGACCGGGCCTGGGCAGATAATCTTTCAATTTGTTCTGGCACGTTGATAGAAAATTTGTTCATTTTAAAACCAACTTCTCATACAAATCATGTAATGACAACTCATATATCATTAAACAATAATAAGATGAAAGAACCTTCTGGGATGAATCAAACATATCTTTGGCATATTAGATAAGGTCATATAAACCTTAGTAGGATTCAAAGGTTAGTCACAGATGGACCTTTAGGTTTATTAGAAGTTGACAATTATACGACCTGTGAATCATGCTTGGAAGGTAAAATAACCAAGAGGCCTTTCAAGTTAAAAGGGTATAGAGCCAAAGAAGTGTTACAGTTAATTCACTCTTATTTGTGTGGACCAATGTCAATAAAACCAATAGAAGGTTTAGAGTATTTTGTGACATTCACATATTACTACTCAACATACGGATACATCTACTTAGTGTGCCACAAGTCTGAATGCTTTGACAAGTTTAAAGAGTTTTGGCCAGATGTAGAGAATTATCATGGTAAAAGTATCAAGACACTATGATCAGATCGTGGTGGTGAAAACTTGTCCATAGATTTTTGAAATTATAAGGTGAAAGTAAGTATTCAGTCTCAATTATCTGCACCTGGTATACCCCAGTAGAATGGTGTAGCAGAATGGAGAAATAGAACTCTTATGAAAATGGTTAGGTGTGTGATGAGTTATAATGAGTTGCCTATTTCGTTTTGGGGTTATGCCTTAGAAATTGCAGCTTACATCCTTAATCTTGTACTATCTAAATCCGTGCCTGAAACTCCTATTGAATTGTGGATGGGGCGCAAGCCTAGTCTAAGACATCTCAGAGTTTGGGGTTGTCCAGCACATGTTCCGAAGGCAGATGCAGGTAAGTTAGATTGAAGAACAAAAGTAATGCTATTCGTAGGTTATCCCAAAGGTACGAAAGGTTGTTTATTTATAGTCCTAAAGATCATAATGTGGTAGTTAGCACTAAAGCCATATTTTTAGAAGAGGATTATATTATAGATCGCAAGCCCAGTAGTAAAGTAGTACTAGAAGAACTTAGTGGACAATCCAGAACTCCTGTTACACCAGTACACGTAGATACACTACAAGACACAGCACAAATAGTCACAGAAACTGCATCTGCACCAGTGCCTCGTAGAAGTGGGAGGGTTGTGAGACAACCTGATAGGTTCATTGGCATGGGAGAGTCCTCAGACTTCATTCTGGGTGCGCATGAACTGGATCCCATAAACTAAAATAAGGCAATCCGAGATAAAGATGCAGATAATTGGCAAAAATAATGTTAGCTGAGATGGGGTCGATAAACTCTAATCAAGTTTGGGAACCTGTAGAACTACCTGATGGTTTTCGATCAATAGGCTGTAAGTGGGTTTACAAACGCAAAAGAGGTCTTGACGGAAAGATTGAAACCTTTGAAGCTAGACTTGTGGTGAAGGGGTATACTCAGAAAAAAGGTATCGATTATGAGGAAACCTTCTCCCCAATAGCTATGCTTAAGTCAATCCGAATTCTCTTGACCATAGTTACTCATTTAGATTATGAGATTTAGTATATGGATGCTAAGACAACATTCCTTAACAGAAATCTTGAGGAAACCATCTTTATGCAGGAACCAGAGGGATTCATTGCTAAAGGCCAAAAGCATAAGGTTTACAAGCTGAAGAGGTCTATTTACGGACTTAAGCAAGCATGCAGATCTTGGAACATTCAGTTTGATGAGGTAATACAATCATGTGGATTTACTCAATGTCCGGATGAACAGCGTGAAAGGATTGCCACATAGGATCTGGATTTGCACTTGCTCGATTTACCACGCAACAAAAAATTTATATTAAAAGCGGAATCTTAGAAAAATACCTTTGAAGCGCGACTTGGGTGATCGCTTGTATGACTCAAGACTTCGACTTCTCGTTGTGTGGGCAACGATCTAGAAGCCAATTGATCAGCAATCAACACAACTGGATACACCAGAAAAAAATTCAGCAAATCCACCGCCAAGCAAGTGACCTTCATGCGCCACCTAGGCTCGAGATAAAACCAACACGCGCCGTCGAAAAACAATGGAAAAATCCCGCCAATAAGACTATTAGGGCTGCCACAATTTTGGTCCTTACATCCGACTACGAGGGAGAATATTATTTCTCTCTCTACGATTTTATTTCTCTAGATTCTTGAATTGTGAATCTATTGAATTGTGTATCTTGAATAGCTAATCCCTTGTCTATATATAGAGTTACAAGAGAGACCCCAAGTTAGTTTAGGATTGGTCTTCCTAATGGGTTTAGGTAATGAATTAGTTTTCAAATCCAATTAGGCAACCAATCTGATAGGATAAACCAAATCCTACTAGATTTCCTAATCTATAGGATTTCTTAATTCCAATTGAAACTTAAGACTTAATTAATTAATTAATTAATTAATTCCACTTTGTTAATTACTCAATTAACCCCTAGGAATAATTAATTAATTAATTAATTCTACCTATTCAATTGACCCATTCCAAAATTAATCGTACCACTAACGGATTAATTTTGGCACTACCATCCTACACCAAAATTGCTTCCAGAACAACTTAATTAAATTATATTCATAATCTCCCCACATCAAAGATATAGTGCTCGTTAATATAAATTAATTTACTTATAAATTAATTAATTAACATATTTAATTCCGAGACTAGTACCACTCGACCTTTTTACTATACCGGACATAAGTCCATCGGTCGGGTTTAGTATAATAAACATTTCGAGCTCACCTCGGCAGCACCATCACCCCGGACGCACCGGTACATGGTTTCTTTTCGACAAGCAGCAGCACGCCAAGTAACTAAACACGCGCACCCAACCTACCGAGACTATTGGCCACAATTGACCTCACCCTTTAGTAGATTAAAGTACACTATGTCTAATCCTCATGCCCGCTCGATTCTAGGGATTAAGAGATAGAATACAAGGAATGATTTGTCTATTAAATCAGTACAAGACAAATCATTCCTAAAGGTCAAGTTCAATATGCCCCGGGCATATCTATATGGTTTAATTAGTTTAGACAAACCAATTGTCCGAATCACATAATAACCTAAACCGACAGTTTATCCAAAGATGTCTCGGTTACGAACCTCATTTATATATTATGTCTTTCAATCAATGATGAGATCTACAGTGTCACACAAGACACCTCATCATCTAATTACATAATATAAATGGACAATTAATGCCAACAAATTATAACCAAAACATAAATCGATATATTAATCTGGGAAATTGTACAATACAAGCATAGCTTATGTATTTAACTCCAACAATCTCCCATTAATACTTAAGCTGTGATTTAAGTATACATCTACATACAACTCCTATACATTCTGTTGCTATCTATATAGAAAAACTATCATGGCTCTCCTATGTATCTGATCCCCATGCCCTCCATGTGAGCCTCAAAGACTTTCGAAGTCAATGTCTTCGTGAATGGATCTGCAAGGTTATCCTCTGATGCTATCTTAGCCACGACCCCATTTTCTCTTTTTACGATATCTCGTATCAGGTGGTACTTGCGCTGTATATGTTTACTCCCCTTATGGGCTCGTGGTTCCTTCGAGTTTGGTACTGCATCGTTGTTATCATAATAAACCGTGATAGACTTCTGCAAACCAGGAATCACATCTAAGTCCACTAGGAAGTTCTTGAGCCATTCTGCTTCTTTCGCTGCCTCTGATGCGGCAACATACTCAGCCTCAATGGTAGAGTCCTCCACGCATTTCTGCTTGACACTTCGCCAAACTATGGCTCCACCTCCCAGAGTAAACACATACCCTGAGGTAGACTTGCTCTTGTCCCTGTCACCTTGGAAATCCGAATTTGTGTAACCTCGGGGTACCAGCTCAGGCGCCTAATAGACCAGAACTTGGTCACTCGTTCTGCACAAATACTTGAGAATGCATTTTACTGCCTCCCAATGAGCTTTCCTGGGGTTAGTCTGATATCTGCTTACCATGCCAACGGCATAACAGATATCAGGTCTTGTACACAGCATGGCATACATGAGACTTCCTACTGCCGAAGCATAAGGAACTGTCTTCATGGCCTCTATCTCCTCAACAGTCTTAGGACACTGTTCCTTAGATAGATGCACTCCATGTCAGAAAGGTAGAAAACCTTTCTTGGAGTTAAAACGGGCCAGAATCATGTCTATGTACGAAGCTTGGAAGAGCGTTAACGAATGTTTCCTACGATCTCAAATTATCTTGATCCCAAGGATATGTCCCGCTTTCCCTAAGTCTTTCATATCAAACTGCTCGGACAGCCATGCCTTTACGTCTGATAACACTTTCTTGTTGTTGCCAATCAATAGAATGTCATCTACGTAAATCACAAAAAACACCACTAAGTTTCCATCATGTCTGCAATACACACATTGCTCATCCGAATACTGAGTAAATCAGAAGGACTGGATTATCTCATCAAACCGGATGTTCCATGATCTGGATGCCTACTTAAGTCCGTAAATGGAACTCTTAAGCCTGCAAACCTTATACTCTTGGCCTTTTTCAATGAATCCCTCTGGTTGAAAGCTGTCTTAATATCCATCTGCCAAATCTCATAGTCTAAATGAGCAGCTATGTCCAAAAGAATCCGGATCGACTTAAGCATGGCTACCTGGGAGAAAGTTTTCTCATAATTGATTCCCGTTTTCTGAGTATACCCCTTCGCCACCCGCCTAGCTTTAAAGGTTTTCACCTTTCCATCAGGTCCTCTCTTACGTTTGTAGACCCACTTGCATCCAATGGGCTTAAACCCATCAAGCAGGTCCACAAGCTCCCAGACTTGATTGTGGTCCATTGACCCCATCTCGGATATCATTGCCTTACACCAAGACTCTGCATCTTTATCTCAGAGAACCTCATTGTAGTTAACTGGATCAGATTCAGGCACACCTGGGACTAGGTCTGAAGCCTCTCCCACGCCAATGAACCTGTCGGGCTGTCTCACAACCCTCCCACTACGATGAGGCACCACCTGTGTAGGCGCATCATCTGTGATCTCATATGCAGTGTGTGGTGTATCTACTTGTGCCGGTGCATCAGGATTAGTAGTTTGTCGTCTAAGCTCTTCTAGTACTATCTTACTCTTGGGCTTGGGGTCTAAGACATAGTCCTCTTCTAAAAATCTAGCGTTGGTACTAACCACCACCTTATGATCTTTAAGACTATAGAATAGACAACTTTTCGTTCCCCTAGGATATCCTACAAACAGAATTAACTCTATTCTCGCATCTAACTTAGCCGTATCTGCCTTAAGCACATGTGCTGGACAGCCCCAAATTCTGAGATGTCTTAGACTGGGTTTGCGCCCATCCCACAACTCTACTGGGGTTGAAGGCCCGGTTTTAGATGGTACAAAATTAACAATATACATTGCCGTTTCTAAGGCATATCCCCAGAACTAACTTGGCAAATCACTATAGCTCATCATGGACCTAACCATTTCCATAAGAGTTCGATTTCTCCTTTCTGCTACACCATTCTGCTGTGGCGTGCCAGGTGCAAACAACTGAGACTGAATTCCTACCTCACTGAGGTAATCTCAAAATTCATGGGATAGGTACTCCCCACCATGATCTGACGCAGTGTCTTGATACTCTTACCATTATGCTACTTCACATCTGCCCGAAACTCTTTGAATTTGCCAAAATATTCAGATTTGTGGCGCATTAGGTAAATGTACCCGTATCTAGAGTAGTCATCCGTGAACGTCACGAAATACTCAAATCCTTCTCGTGCCTGGACCGTCATAGGTCCACACAAGTCAGAATGAATCAACTCCAATATTTTTTTAGCTCTATAACCTTTTGCCTTAAAAGGTCTCTTGGTCATTTTACCTTCCAAGCAAGATTCGCAGGTTGCATAACTGTCAATCTCTAATGAACATAAAGGTCCATCATTGACCAACCTTTGAATCCTACTAAGGTTTATATGACCTAGCTTGAGATGCCAAAGATAGGCTTGATTCATCTCAGAAGGTTTCTTCCTCTTATTAATGTTAGATACTGAGCTATCTATTTTTATGTTTTTCGCAACAAGAGAGTTAGAATTAACTATAAATAAATTGTCAACTAATGAACCAGAACAAATAAGTTTTCCATTTCTTCTAATAAGTACAGAGTCATCAGAAAAAATGAACTTATAACCGTTCTTCAAGAGTTTAGAAACCGAAATTAGGTTCTTTCTAAAACTCGGTACATAAAGACAATTCACTAATTCTAAACTACAATTTTCAAAAATTAAACTGACACCTCCCACTGCTTCTACTAACACTTTGGTAGTGTCGCCCATGTAGATGTCAAGTTCGCCCTTTCTAAGCTTCCGGGTTACTTGGAACCCCTACAAAGAATTACAATCATGGTTAGTGGCGCCTGAATCCACACACCAAGTATCTGTGAGAATCACCGCTAAACATGTCTCAGTAATTAGGGCAGAAACAATCGTACCTTTGAGCTTTAGACAATCCGCTTTCCAGTGTCTTGCTTTACCGCATTTAAAGCACTTGCCCTTGGGCTTGCTTTTCTTCGCGATGTCTGGCTTTGCAGCAAGTTTCCTGGCATTCTTGTTCTTCTTATTCTTTTTGCCTTTCGGCCCAGAAGAAGAACTTGAAGCCTTTACTGCGACCAAAGCTTGCTTCTTCTCGTGGAAGATGCCTTCCTCGCCACCAAATCAGTCAAGAGCTCGGGCAAAGTATAAACCCTTTGGTTCATATTATAGTTGACCCAAAACTGCTCAAAATAAGAGGGTAGACTCAAGAGGATAATATCTATCTGACTTTCTGGGTCGATTTCTCCTCCCAACACCTCAATTTCATTGATGTTGCTCATCATGTGTAGAACATGATCTCTCACCAATCCTCTTTCAGCCATTTTGGTATTCATTAATTTTTGCATGGCTGCCTGCCTAGCAGTCCTGCCTTAATGTGCAAACATTTCCCTTAGGTGTGTCATCATGTTGAAGGCCAAGACCATGGGATGAAGCTGATGTTACAGCACATTTGACACACAAGCCAAAATGTAGCACCACGCCATCTCATCCACTTTTCTCCACCTTGCATAGGCATCCCTATCCTCTTGGGTAGAGTTCTCATCAGGCACTTCTGGACGTACAAACTTATACTACTCAGCCGTTAGGACAATGTCCAAGTTACGACTCCAGTCGACATAATTGGTTCCAGTTAATTTGTTGTCTTTCAAAATAGTAGCTAAGGGGTTGAATGTCATATCGATTAAACTGGAAAATAAACAAATAATGTTTCAGTTATTTAGCCTAGAATTTTGAAAACATGAAATTCTATTAATTATTGACTTCCCTCAAAACAATAATGATAATCCACCAACATCTCATCCACCGGGATTCTCGCAAGCCACGCAGTGTGGACGTTTACGCTAACCCACATTCGTTTGAGAAGAACCAAGTTCATTAACTACATTATCTAACCAAATGATCTATTGATCAATGTAGTTAATAGTCGATGCTTTCAGCCGTACAAATAAGCAGCGTAACCTCTTGGGAGGAATACTGCATATCGTACACTAAGTGTATGTCATTACGTGACTTCTGAGTTTGTTACCTTAGGATAGTGCGTCTCAGATGAAGATGGTGTCGCATTTCTCCTAGTTGAACTCGCTCTAGTCATCTTACTCAGAAATTCATAATCTAGCGATCTCAGAATTGGACTCATCCGAATGGAGGAAGTCCCTAATGCCAACGCGCAAGGCCGGCCACATCGCATATGAACTCATAATGGTGGCCATGGGAATATTAAACCAACCCGCTCCCACTTAGATTTCCAAATTGAGGGTTTTTCTGGTTTAACATGTAATTAACTAACCTAAGTTATGTGCAACCATAAAACCAGTCATGCTTTAAAATAATGCATCTAAACTACAGTATAAAAATTAAAACGATAAATATGGGAAATAAATACGAAATATAAATTCCCCGACTATTATGGTTTTAATTGCTTCCATCGTCTGCCTTGATCTCGTATCCCGTCATGTCACTCGATGGAAAGAGTCTTGAACTTCAAAAAATGAAAATTGGAGGAAAAACTAGCCAAAAACGCAACCTAAACGGGCTGCACGCACACAGCACGCCCAACGGATCCACAGTTGACATATCATTTTGTTTCAGTATAAATTTGTTCCTTTATATCATAGAACTAGATAACAGGGTGTGGACAGATACAGTAGATACCGTTATTGGTTAAAGTATTGATATATAAAAAGTATGCTCGTAACCGAGATAGTCTGAACATACTATCGGTATAGGTTATTGTGTGGTTTGGAAATTAGTTTATCTAAACTAGTTTAAATCACACAGATATGCCCGGGGCATATTGAGCACGACCAGTTTGGATAGAATTGACTTATACTGATCGGCGTAGTTAATTCGGTCCTAGTATTCTGTCTCTCAATCCCGAGATTGGGACGGGCGTGAGGGTTGGATATCGTGTGCTTTGATTTTCCAAAGAGTGAGGTCAATTGAGGCCAATACCTCGGTAAGTTGGGTATGCGGTGTTTAGCTTCTTACGTGCCGTTGCTAGTCGGAGGAATCCATGTACCGGTTCGCCGGGTTGATGGTGCTCCCGAGATGAGCTCGTAAAGTTATTATACTAAACCCGGCCGGTGAACTTTATGTTCGGTATAATAAAAGGACGAGTGGTACTAATCTCGGAAACTAAGAAGTCGGTGAATTAATTTGTCAGTAAATTGATAAACTGACGAGCGCTAGATCTTTAATGCGGGGAGATAGAATAAAATATAATGGCGCGATGTAAAGTCATTTTCGAGCGGTAGTTCCATAATTGGTCCGATAGTGGCACGACCGATTATGCATTTGACTAATCGACGAGGTAAATTAATTAATCCAAAAGGTTTAATTAATATTTAATCGACAAAGTGAATTTAGAAATTAATTCTATTTTGAATTAATTAATTCTAAGGGTTCGATTAAATTAAATTAACAAAGTGGGTTAAATAAATTAATTTAAATGGGTCGATTGGAGTTGATTAGTCGGGAAGACTTAGCGGTCAACGAAAGTCAAATTTAAAGGCCTAACTCGAGAGCCCATTAGGTCTCCATTAGAGCTCCTTATAAATAGAAAGCTTAAGGCCTAAGAAACTTAAGAAAATCTTGCAAGACAACTTTGTCTTCCTTGAGTGAGAAAGTTCTAGAGAGAGACTCTTCTTCCTTCTTGGGTTTCTTTCAAAAACGAACTTGGAATCTCACTTCTCGATTTAGATTAAGTCCAAAGATCAAATATTTATATAGCCCACCGGATACTGTTCATCGGATAATGTTCACCGGACACTGTTCATCGGATACTGTTCACCGGACACTGTTCATCGGATTCACTGTTCACTCCAGGGTGCTTGATCCAGCTGGGTTTGTGTTGATCTCTTCCTTGGGTTGGTGATCCACAATCCCGGTTGTGCAGATCGTGACCGGAGTTGAAGTGGGTTCGATTTTATTGGCGAGAAAAGTAGTGGGCAGCAGTTTTTTGGGTTAAAGGTTTGATCTTTTGGGCAGATTTGATCTAATTGAGGGATTTTCTTGGCGGGTTTCTCGTGGGCTTTGGTAGCAGACTTCGATAGATTATTGCCCACGCAATATTCGAAGTTTTCTCGGAGTGATCTTTTGGATTTCTTGTGGAATTCGCGTAAAGATTGGATTTTTTTCTTTAGGCAAGGGAATTCGCTACAAAAGGTAAAATCTTTAATATTCCGCTTTAATTAAAGATTTAATTTTTTGTGTCCCGATTAATAAATTAAATAAGTATAAGCTAAGATCCGTTCATGGGTAAACTAATTTGAGCCTGAGCTTGGTCGAAAGCTTCCGATTCTGGAATGCATTGCACGAAAGTGAGGTTTTCGATTTAGCCCGGGCTTGTTCAGTTTTTCTTCAGTGCGCTGTGTGCGCGCATAGGCCGCACGCGCGGCCCAGTAGCGTGCTGCTGCACAACCTGCTGCCGCACCTCGTGGCAGCTGCGCTGCCTTGGTTGCCGGCAGCGGCTGCTGGCAGCGGTTGTTGCCGGCGCCGTCTCCTGCCGCCACCTCCTCCTTCATTTTTCCCATACTATTTGGTCTTCTTGATATTCGTTCTGGGATTTCCTGGGTTTCTATGAATTAACGATAACCCAAAACCCACGAATTCAAGTTGCCCACCATAATGCCTTCATTACAAAAATCAATTTTCCTACTACAAGGCTTTATAGGAAAATTAAATAATCGAAATTACATAGAAAAAATCCTACTACAGATTTAATCTAATCCTACATGACTTCCAGCACGTGGTTATACTATTACAAACATTCATAATAAAATTAAATCTGGACATGTCTCGGAGTTTAATTAAAACTCAGACAAACATAGCCATAATAGTCGGGATTTCTTAACCACCTGCAAAATAAAACCATGTAATAAATCGAACAAGCACAGAACCCAAAATTAGGCTCTGATACCAATTGAAAGGATTGCCACATAGGATCTGGGTTTGCACTTGCTCGATTTGCCATGCAACAAAATTTTTTTTTTGAAAGAGGAATCTTAGAAAAATCCCTTCGAAGCGTGACTTGGGTGATCGCTTGTATGACTCAAGACTTCGACTTCTCGTTGTGTGGGCAATGATCTAGAAGCCAATTGATCAGCAATCAACACAACTGAATTTGCCAGGAAAAAATTCAGCAAATCCACCGCCAAGCGCGTGACCTTCACGCGCCGCCTAGGCTCGAGATAAAAACAACACGCGCCGTCGCCAAAGCCTTTAAAATACCGCCGGAAAACAATGGAAAAATCCGAACAATAAGACTATTTGGGCTGCCGCAATTTTGGTCCTTAAATCTGACTACGAGTGAGAATATTTTTTCTCTCTCTAGAATTTTATCTCTCTAGATTCTTGAATTGTGAATCTATTGAATTGTGTCTCTTGAATAGCAAATCCCTTGTCTATATATAGAGTTACAAGAGAGACCCCAAGTTGGTTTAGGATTGGTATTCCTAATGGGTTTAGGTAATGAATTAGTTTCCAAATCCAATCTGATAGGATAAACCAATTGAAACTTAAGACTTAATTAATTAATTAAATAATTCCACTTTGTTAATTACTGAATTAACCCTTAGGAATAATTAATCAATTAATTAATTCTACCTATTCTATTAACCCATTACAAAATTATTCGTACCACTGACGGATTAATTTTGGCACTACCATCCTACACCAGAATTGCTTCCGGAACAACTTAATTAAATTATATTCATAATCTCCCAACATCAAAGATATAGTGCTCGTTAATATAAATTAATTTACTAATAAATAAATTAATTAACTTCTTTAATTCCGAGACTAGTACCACTCGACCTTTTTACTATACGGCCATAAGTCCACCGGCTGAGTTTAGTATAATAAACATTTCAAGCTCATCTCGGGAGCACCATCACCCCGGACGCACCGGTACATGGTTTCCTTTCGACAAGCAGCAGCACATCAAGTAACTAAACATGCACACCCAACCTACCGAGACTATTGGCCACAATTGACCTCACCCTTTGGCAGATCAAAGTACACTATGTCTAATCCTAATGCCCGCTCGAGTCTAGGGATTAAGAGATAGAATACAAGGAATGATTTGTCTATTGAATTAGTACAAGACAAATCATTCCTAAAGGTCAAGTTCAATATGCCCCGGGCATATCTATATGATTCAATTAGTTTAGACAAACCAATTATCCGAATCACATAATAACCTAAACCGACAGTTTGTCTAAAGCTGTCTCGGTTACGAACCTCATTTATATATTATGTCTTTCAATCAATGATGAGATCTACTATGTCACACAAGACACCTCATCATCTAATTACATAATATAAATGGATAATTAATGCACAACAAATTATAACCAAAACATAAATTGATATATTAATCTGGGAAATTATACAATACAAGCATAGCTTATGTATTTAACTCCAACACAGCGTGTATATCACAGACGTGACAAAGACACGGTGGTGTTTCTTATACTTTACGTGGATGACATTTTACTTTTTGGCAACAATAAGAAACTGTTGTCAGATGTAAAGACATGGTTATCCTAACAGTTTGATATAAAAACTTAGAAGAGGCTGGACATATTATTGGGATTAAAATTATTCAAGATCGTAGGAAATGTTCACTTACACTATCCCTAGCTTCTTACAAAGACACTATTTTGATGCATTTCAACATGCAAAACTCCAAGAAAGGTTTCTTGCCTTTCAGACATTGAGTGCATTTATCTAAAGCTCAGTCTTCTAAGACTGTTAAGGATATAGAAGTCATGAAGGCAGTTCCTTATGCTTCTGCGGTAGGAAGTCTCATGTATTCAATGTTGTGTACGAGGTTTGATATTTGTTTTACTTTTAACATGGTTAGCTGATATCAAAGTAATCATGGTAAAGCACATTGGGAAGTTGTAAAATGCATCCTTAAGTATTTGCGCAGAACAAGAAACCAAGTGTTGGTCTATCAGGCGTAAGACTTAGTGCTTAGAGGTTACACCGATTTTGATTTCCAAGGTGATAAAGATGAGACTAAGTCTACCTCAGGTTTTGTGTTTACTTTAGGAGGTGGAGCCATAGTTTGGCGGAGTGACAAGCAAAAATGTGTGGCGAACTCTACCATGGAAGCTGAGTATGTCACAACATCAGAGGCAGCAAAAGAAGCTGTGTGGCTCAAGAATTTCTTAATGGACTTAGATGTGATTCCTGATTTGCCCAAGTCAATCAAGGTATAATGTGATAACAATGGTGCAGTAGCAAATTTGAAGAAACCACGAGCCCATAATGCAAGTAAGCAGATAGAGCATAAGTACCACCTCATACGAGAGATCGTTGAGAGAGAAAACGTAGTCATGGCCAAGATAGTATCAGCAAATAACCTTGCAGATCCATTAACTAAAACATTGACTGCAAAAGTCTTTGAGACTCATGTGGAAGGCATGGGAGTTAGATATGTGGCTGAGTCATGATAGTTCTCTATATATTAGTGTAGTGGCAGATTGGTGTATTGAACTGCAATTTACTTTAAGTTTAGTTTTGAGTATTAGTGGGAGATTGTTAGTGTGAATACTGAAAAATTTAGCTTGTATGAACACTTTTTTATCAGTATATATATCGAGTTAAATTGTTTTAGTTAATTGTTTCATATTTATTTATGTAGTTCATTTATATCATATGACTAGATGATGAGGTGTTAGGTATGACACAGTAGATCTCATTATTAGTTAAAGTTATGATTTATAAACTAGACTCATGACTGAAACAGTTTTGGACATACTGTCGATTTAAGTTATTATGTGATTCTGATGTTAGTTTATCTAGACTAATTGAATTATATAGATATGCCCGGGGTATATTGAGCAAGACCAATTAGTTTTGAATTAACTTGTACTGATCTATTGTAGTTAATTCGAATCTTATATTCTATTTCTTAATCTTTAAGATGAGGATAAGCACGAGAACTAGACATAGTGTACTTTAATCTGCCAAAGAGTGCAGTCACTTGAGGCCTATAGTCTCGGTAGGTTGGGTGCACATGTTAAGTTGGTTGGGTGCTGTTGTGAATCAAAGAGAAACTATGAACCGGTGCGTCGGGGGTGATGGTGCTCTCGAGATGAGCTTGAAAGGTTTACTATACTAAATCTTGCCTGTGGATTTATGTCCGGTATAGTAATAAAGTCAAGTGGTGCTAGTCTCAAATAATAAGAAAGCGATTAATTAATTTATCAATAAATTAATAAAATTGACGAGCACTATATCTTTGATGTGGGGAGATAAAGAATTAATAATAATTAATTTAATTTAATTTAAGTTGTGCTGGAATCAATTCTGGTGTAGGATGGTAGTGCAGTAATTAATGCGTTAGTGGTAAAATTAATTATGTATTGGGTTAATTGATAAAGTAAAATTAATTAATTAATCCTGAGGATCAATTAGTAAATTGAAAAAGTGGAATTATTTAATTAATTAATTAAGTCTTAAAGTTCAATTAAAATTAGGAAATTCAAGATATTAGGAAATCTATTTGGATTTGGAATCTAATTGGATTTGGTTACTAATTGGATTTGGAAACTAATTAAAACCAAAACCCAATAGGAAGACCAATCCTAAACCAACTTGGAGTCTCTTTTGTAGCTCTATAAATAGACATAGAGAGTTGGCAATTAAAGAACACAATTCATAGTGCATAGTTCAAGAAACTTAGAGAGAGAGTCCCAAGCACAAGAACCTAGAACTCTCCCTCGAAGTCAGAATTCTCCCTCGGGAAGTGTGTAACCGGCAGTGGCATTAAGCTCCGGTAAGGCTGCTGCGGTGGTCAAAATTCCAGCGAGAATTTTCTAACAAGTTTTGTGTTGATTTTATTTTGTTGATTCGTTTTGGATCATTGGTTCGTTGCCCACACAACGTACGAGCTGGTCTTGAGTCATACAAGAGAATCGCCTAAGTACACGCTTCAAGAGGTAATTATTATACTTCCGCTTTAATTAAGAATTTTGTTTATTGCGTGACAAATCAAATAAAGTAAAACTAAAATCTTATGCAATGGTATTTCAAGTAAGGATTGGAATAGTATTGCACTAGAGCTTAGGCGTAATCAAAAGTTTTGATTCTGGAATGCAATGCACAAAAGTAAATATTTGATCAGGCCCGGGCAGATAATCTTTCATGAACTACAAGAAGAAGAAAAAGTCATTTATTTGGATCAATATTTTCAACCCAGATAATAACTAAAGCATAACACATTGCAGTAAGAAGTACGTAGAACATATTGTCAACAATTGGGCAGATGAATGTGCCTTTGTTGATTATTTCGTGTTGTAAGTCTTCTTCATTGTCAATATCATCTTGTTGTTTCTCTATATTAGTGTCATATTGTGCTTCATTATCATCATTATCTTCATATTGCTCCAAATTCAAACAAAAAAATATAGTTGTATCATCTTCTTCACATGGCTCTTTATTTAAATTCAAAAGATTTGCATTAACTCCCTCATCATTTGGCTCTTTATTTAAGTCTATTTCAATAGAATCCTCATGAAATCTAATTTGTGTTCTGAATCCATATACATTTCTACATCCTACTCAATAAATAAACTTTCCATGTTTTATAGGAAGTCAAAAAGTTTTCAATAAATTTTGAATGCAAAGTTTAGTGCTAATTTAATGGTATGTTTCAATCAAAATTTTAAACCACTAAAATTTCTAAACGTGGAATTTTTGCAGTTGTAATTATTGAGTAATTAAGAACTACAGTGATTATGAGGTGTAATTTGTTTAAGAATATGTATTTATTTATTGTAGGGTAATTATTTTTGAAGTAAATACGGGTAATTTAGTATATTTGTATCACTCTTAATCTGTATGAAATCTTCTAAAATGTTAATTAAAAAAATGGAGGGAGTAGCAAATTTTTAAGGAAAAAATAAACAATTGGTCCTGTATAATGACACTGTTACATAATTGGTCCTACACGTTTAGAATTTGACAAACGTACGCACACAATTGGTCCAATCGGCCGCACACATGCCACTTGGCTGTCACGTGGTGTAAATGTGACACATGGCTGTCAAACGTACGTGCACATGCCACGTGGCTGCCATGTTGTAGATTTTAAAAAGTTTAAAAAATTTCAAAATTGACAAATTTAGTCCTAAAAGTTTCTGAAAGTGTCAAATTTAGTTTTAAAACTTTCTAAAAGTATCACATTCAATCCAATTAAAAGAATTTTGTATTCAATTAATAGTAACGTCTCTCAAACCGCTAGTTGTCGATTATTTTAAAATTATTTACTTAATAATAATTTTTTAAAATCTTGTTCGCCATATTTTAAGTCAGATCAGTCTATTTTTGTCGAATTTTAGTCTAGGTCGACCTTGAATCAAATCAGTCGACCATGCTTACCCAGTTTCACCCATGTTGACATTTTTTATTTCGTTTATATTAATGTAAAATTACTTTTTTGGTAAGTTTAACTATTTATTAATCGAATTAATTTAGTCTATTGATTTGACCCGAATTGAGACAGATTCAAATCTGACAAAAATAGACTAATCTAGGTTAAAATATGGTGACTGAGATTTTAAAAAATTATTATTTTATAAATAATTTTAAAATAATCGTTGACTAGCGGTTTGAGAGTATACCGTTAACTGAATGCAAAATTCTTTTAATTAGATTGAATGTGATACTTTTAGAAATTTTTAAGACAAAATTTGATACTTTCAAAAACTTTTAGTACTGAATTTGTCAATCTTAAATTTTTTTAATTTTTAATAATTTACCACGTGGTCGCCACATGGCGCACGCATGGCTGATTGTTTACCACGTGTCAATCACTGCCACTTGGTAGTCACATGGCATGTGCGCGAACTATTGACTGCCACATGGCATAAATTTTAACGGTTGATAAGTCAGCCGTTAAACACTATTGAAAAATGTTAAATTAGACTAAATGTGGCAATTTTAAAAATGTTTAGGATGAAATTTATCGAGTTCCAAATGTGTAGGACCAAGTGTTAGAGTTGAATACATACGCTATGCTTGTGTTGTACTTTTTTCTAGTAATATATCGATCTATGTTTTGGTTATAATTTGTTGTGCATTAATTGTCCATTTGTATTATGTAAGTAGATGATGAGGTGTCTTGTGTGACACAGTAGATCTCATCATTGGTAGAAAGACATAATATATAAATGAGGTTCGTAATCGAGACAGCTTTGGACAAACTTTCGGTTTAGGTTATTATGTGATTCGGATAATTGGTTTATCTAAACTAATTGAATTATATAGATATGCCCGGGGTATATTGAACTTGACCTTTGGGAATGATTTGTCTTGTACTGATTTAATAGACAAATCGTTCCTTGTATTCTATCTCTTAATCCCTAGACTCGAGCGGGTTTGAGGATTAGACATAGTGTACTTTGATCTGCCAATGGGTGAGGTCAATTGTGACCAATAGTCTCAGTAGGTTGGGTGCGCGTGTTTAGTTACTTGGTGTGCCGCTGCTTGTCGAAAGAAAACTATGTACCGGTGCATCCGGGGTGATGGTGCTCCCGAGATGAGCTCGAAATGTTTATTATACTAAACTCGGCCGGTGGACTTATGTCCGGTATAGTACAAAGGTCGAGTGGTACTAGTCTCGGAATTAAAGAAGTCAATTAATTAATTTATCAGCAAATTAATTTATATTAATGAGCACTATATCTTTGATGTTGGGAGATTATGAATATAATTTAATTAAGTTGTTCCGGAAGTAATTCTGGTGTAGGATGTTGCGCCAAGGCGCAGCAGTAGCGCGCGGGCTGTGCATGCACGCCCGGCCCGTGCGGCCTGTGTGGGCGCACAGCGCGCCCCATTGGGTGAGCTGTGCGTGTGCGGACCGTTCGGGCTGCGTTTTCAGCCCTTTTTTCTCCATTTTTTGTTTTTTGAAGTTCAAGACTCTCTCTATCGAATGATGTGACGGGACACAAGATCAAGGCAGAAGATGGAAGTAATTAAAATCATAATAGTCGGGAAATTTATTTTTCGTATTTATTTCCCGTATTTATCATTTTAATTTTTATGCTTTATTTTTATGTTGTATTTTAGATGCATGATTTTAAAGCATGACTGGTTTTATGGTTGCACATAATTTAGGTTAGTTAATTGCATGTTAAAACTGAAAAAACCCTCAATTTAGAAATCTAAGTGGGAGCGGGTTGGTTTAATATTCCCATGGCCACCATTACTGGTTCATATGCGATGTGGGTGGACTTGCACGTTGGCATTAGGCCTTCCTCCATTCGGATGAGTCCAGCCCTGAGATTACTAGACTATGAACTTCTGAGTAAGATGACTAGAGCAAGTTTAACTAGGAGAAATGCGACACCCTCTCTATCTGAGGCGCACTATCCTAAGGTAACAAACTCAGAAGTCACGTAATGGCATACACTTAGTGTACGATCTACAGTATTTCTCCCAAGAGGTTACGCTACTTATTTGTACGACTGAAACCACCGACTATTAGCTACATTGATCAATAGATCTTTTGGTCAGATAATATATGGCCGTGCTTGTCGAGGCACCCAAAATAAATCCGGTTCTACCGAACTCCAAATAAACTTGCAGCAATAGTAGTACCGAGTCGAAATCCCAAAGGAACTAAAATTAATTCTTAAACCAACCAGTAATCAGGGGTTTTGAAATTAAATTAAAAATACTAAAATCAAAAGAATTCTAAAATTGTGACAAATTTAAATCAAGAAAATCAAAAGAGAAAAATCCAATCCAAGGGAAACATGAATAATTAACACGTTGATCATAGGCTCAAAGGTTTTCCTTCAATTCAAGCATTCAACCTCCACTATTATTAGGATAGCCATAATAACTATGGATTCTCTAATTTAATCAACCAAACCCAGCATTCGATTAACTCTTGCTATGAAGAACTGGGCACGATAGCGTTCCATATTCACCCATAACAGCATTACACACAAGAATTAGTCGAAAACTAAATTAACTAAAAGAAATAGCTGCAATTAACTAATTTAGTTCAATTGTTTCCCTTTAGGTTATCACGCATGCTCAACTAAGTCTCACCAACATGCATAAATAAACTAATTGCTACTTGGAACTACAATTCCGTGTCATATACGTAACACTCAACATGTAGATAGCACAGAAAAATCAACACTAATTGAGTCGTCAATTCAATTAGTACTAAAAATTCTAAATTAAAACAAGAAACAATCATACTTGAACTTACGAAAGAAATTAAATTAAACTCAAAACCTCACAATATGCTAATTAAATCAAATCCCTTGGACTGAAAAAAGGATTTAGCTACTCATGTTCTTGAACAAAACAAATAAGAAATTTTTAATTATCACAGCGAAAAACTGAAAAACACAAAAGTCAGACACAGCGGTTGAGCTCTCCTCTTTGCTCTGTTCACGGCCCTCTGTTCTTGCATTCACCTAACTCACGGCTCTCCCTCCGTTTAAATGCCAGCAGGAGAACAATTATAAAAATGGAAAATCCAGACCTTACCTATTTTCCTTTGCTTTCTTCAGGTAAAACCAAATTGGAAATTTGGAAACAGAATTTTTGGAAGAAAATGCTGCAGTTGCTGATTTTTTAGGAACAGTCCCTTTCTATCTTCAATCGGTGAAATCAGCATCTTTGAAAATTTCCTTTTCTTTTCCTCTCTTTTTAACCCCTTCAGCAGCTTTGAGCGAGGAAATAAATTTCCTTTCCTTTCCCTTTTCTTTCTCTAGCTGTGCATACGGAAAATACGGACGTCCAGCAGCAATTAACTATGGGAACAAGAAAATTCAGCAATTTTCCTTCTTTTGTTGATTCGATGGCAACTCTTCAGATTTGGAAGTTGGACCTGACTGTGTCAATTAGAAAACGAGAAAAAAAACTGCAGCAGCCGCTTTGGTTTTGGCAAGAATATGCAGCAGCTTCGGAAAGCGATTGAAATTTCCTTTTCCTTGACAATCAATCAGCTCAAATTTGGAAAGAAGAAATTCCCTTATTTTGTTTCTTCTGAACAGCACCTTAGATCTTCTTTTTCTTGCACTGTGGCAGCAACTTTTGGAAGTTAAGGAATCTGCAACAGCTTCCATTTTTTCTCTGGTTCCATTGCTTGCGTGGCTGCTATAATTAAGGAGAAACATAGCTGCAACTAAAGGAAAAAGTGGTTTCCTTTCTTCTTCTATTCGGTCCAGCAGCAAGTCGGGGAGGAAAAGATTCGGCATCACCTTTGGAAATAAAAATCAGCAGCAGCTCACGATGGGGAAATTGAAGGTGGTAGAACCGCAGCAGCGTCAGAGCAAGGAAAAACCACCAGTTTCAGTTATTCTCCTTGGGAACTTTACAATGGATGGCAGCAGCTTGGCAGCTGCAATTCTGGAAGCAAAATGAAGAAGAGCAGCCGACCAATTCATTTTAGTAAACTAGGGATTTTAGTCAAAATAGCCACAATGCAGAATTGACCCTCTATTTATGCCATTGTCAACTTTCACCCCTACTTTTCCTTCAATCTTGCAAATTGGTCCTTAATAGAGTGTATCATCCAAAATAATTGCAATCTCCAATTTCTATCCTTCAACACAAAATATAGATATAAGCAATTAATTCAACTCACAAAGCCTATAAAACAATAAAATTATAACACTGAAAAATATCATTATATGGCTTTATCAATATAGTTAATGAACTTGGTTGTTCTCAAACGAATGTGGGTTAGCGTAAACGTCCACACAGCGTGGCTTGTGATAATACTGGTGGATGAGATGTTGGTGGATTAAGATTATTGTTTTGAGGGAATTCAATAATTAATAGAATTTCATGTTTTCGAAATTCTAGGCTAAATAACTGAAACATTGTTTGTTAATTTTACAGTTTTATCGATATGGCATTCAACCCCTTAGCTGCTATTTTGAAAAATAATAAATTAGCTGGACCTAATTATGTCGATTGGAGTCATAACTTAGACATTGTCCTTATGGCTGAGAGTACTCCTATGAGAGATCATGTCATTGATGTGATTTGTAACATCAACAAGGTTGAGGTAGTGGTAGGCGAAATCGTTGGTGAAACCAAAGTCGATATTGTCCTCTGGAGCTTGCCTCAAAGCTATGAGCAGATTCGGTTGAACTACAACATAAGTAAGATGTTGAGTACTTAATCCGAGCTCTTGGCCGAGTTAGTGGCGGCTAAAAGTCTTCTTTAAGAGAAGGAGCGAGCTTTAGTCACAGTCAAAGCTTTAGAATATTCTTCTGAGCCTGAGGCTAGAAAAAAGAAGAGAAAGCTCTAGGGAGTAGCTAAAAAGGCTCAAATTGCGCCTAAGCCAGATATTGCAAAGAAGAAGTCGAATGACAAGTGCTTCAAGTGCAATAAGACGGGACATTGGAAATCAGATTGTCCAAACCTTAAACGTACGATAGTTTATACCCTAATTACTGAGACATGTTTAGCGACAATTCCCACAGATACTTGTGTGTGGATTCAGGTGCCACTGACCATGTTTGTAATTCTTTGCAAGGGTTCCAAATGACCCAGAAACTTAGAGAGGGCGAACTGGACATCTACATGGGCGACACTACGAGAGTGTCAGTAGAAGCAGTGGGAGTTGTCTACTTAATTTTCAAAAATTGTAGCTTAGAATTAGTGAATTGTCTTTATGTACCGAGTTTTAGAAAGAACCTAATTTCGGTTTCTAAACTCTTGAAGAACGGTTATAAGTTCATTTTTTCTGATGACTCTGTACTTATTAGAAGAAATGGAAAACTTATTTGCTCTGGTTCATTGGTTGACAATTTATTTGTGGTTAATTCTAACTCCCCTGTTGCGCAAAACATAGTAATAGATAGCTCAGTATCTAACATTAATAAGAGGAAGAAACCTTCTGAAATGAATCAAACCTATCTTTGGAATCTCAGGCTAGGTCATATAAACCTTAGTAGGATTCAGGGGTTGGTCAATGATGGACCTTTAGGTTCATTAGAGATTGACAGTTATGCAACCTGCGAATCTTGCTTGGAAGGTAAGATGACCAAGAGACATTTTAAGGCAAAAGGTTATAGAGCTAAGAAAGTATTAGAATTGATTCATTCTGACTTGTGTGAACCAATGATGGTCTAGGCACGAGGTGGGTTCGAGTATTTCGTGACGTTCACAGATGACTACTCAAGGTACGGGTACATTTACCTAACGCGTCACAAGTCTGAATGTTTTGGCAAGTTCAAAGAGTTTCGGGCAGATGTGGAGAAGCATCATGGTAAAAGTATCAAGACATTGCGTTCAGATAATGGTGGGTAGTACCTATCCCATGAATTTCAAGAATACCTCAGAGAGGTCGGAATTCAGTCTCAGTTGTCTGCACCTGGCACACCACAGCAGAATGGTGTAGCAGAAAGGAGGAATCGAACTCTTATGGAAATGGTTAGGTCCATGATGAGCTATAGTGATTTTCCAAGTTTATTCTGGGGATATACCTTGGAAACGGCAATGTATATTCTTAATCTTTTACCATCTAAAACCGTGCCTTCAACCCCAGTAGAATTGTGGAATGGGCACAAGCCTAGTCTAAGACATCTCAGAATTTGGGGCTGCCCAGCACATGTGCTTAAGGTAGATACAGCTAAGTTAGATGTGAGAACAGAGTTAATGTTGTTTGTAGGATATCCTAGGGGAACGAAAGGTGGTCTATTCTATAGTCCTAAAGTTCAGAAGGTGGTGGTTAGTACCAACGCTAGATTTTTGGAAGAGGACTATGTCTTAGACCACAAGCCCAAGAGTAAGATAGTACTATAAGAGCTTAGACGACAAACTACTAATCCTGATGCACAGGCACAAGTAGATACGTCACACACTACACATGAGATCACAGATGATGCACCTACACAGGTGGTGCCTCGCCGTAGTGAGAGGGTTGTAAGACAGCCTGACAGGTTCATTGGCGTGGAGAGGCCTCAGACCTAGTCCCAGGTGCACCTGAACCTGACCAAGTTAACTACAATGAGGCTCTCCGAGATAAAGATGTAGAGTCTTGGTGTAAGGCAATGATATCCGAGATGGGGTCAATGGACCACAATCAAGTCTGGGAGCTTGTGGACCTGCCTGATGGGTTTAAGCCCTTTGGATGCAAGTGGGTCTACAAATGTAAGAGAGGACCTGACGGAAAGGTGAAAACCTTTAAAGCTAGGCTGGTGGCATAGGGGTATACTCAGAAAGAGGGAATCGATTATGAGGAAACCTTCTCCCGGATAGCCATGCTTCAGTCGATCCGGATTCTCTTGGCCATAGCTTCTCATTTGGATTATGAGATTTAGCAGATGGATGTCAAGACAGCTTTCCTAAACGGAAGTCTTGAGGAAAGCATTTTTATGCAGCAACCAGAGGGATTCATTAAAAAATGCCAAGAGCATAAGGTTTGCAGGCTTAAGAGGTGTATTTATGGACTTAAGCAGGCATCAAGATCTTGGAACATTCGGTTTGATGAGGTAATCCAGTCCTTCAGATTTACACAGTGTCTGGATGAGCAATGTGTGTATCGCAGACGTGATGGAAACTCAGTGGTGTTTCTTGTGGTTTACGTAGATAACATTCTATTGATTGGCAACAACAAGAAAGTGATATCAGATGTAAAGGCATGGCTGTCCAAGCAGTTTGGTATAAAGGACTTAGGAAAATCAGGACATATCCTTGGGATCAAGATAATTCGAGATCATAGGAAACGTTCGCTAATGCTCTCCCAAGCTTCATACATAGATACGATTTTGGCCCATTTTAACATGCAGAACTCCAAGAAAGGTTTTCTACCTTCTAGACATGGAGTGTTTCTATCTAAGGAACAATTTCCTAAGACTGTTGAGGAGGTAGAAGCCATGGAGACAGTTCCGTATACTTCGGCTGTAGGAAGTCTCATGTATGCCATGTTGTGTACGAGGCCTGATATCTGTTATGTCATTTGCATGGTAAGTAGATATCAGAGTAACCCAGGGAAAGCTCATTGAGAGGCAGTAAAATGCATTCTCAAGTATTTGTGCAGAACGAGGGACCAAGTTCTGGTTTATTAAGGGCCTGAGCTGGTACCCCGAGGTTACGCAGATTCAGATTTCCAAGGCGACAGGGACAAGAGCAAGTCTACCTCAGGGTATGTGTTTATTCTGGGAGGTGGAGCCATAGTTTGCAGAGTGTCAAGAAGAATTGCATGGCGTACTCTACCATGAAGGCTGAGTACGTTGCCGCATCAGATGCAGTATGGCTCAAGAACTTCCTAGTGGACTTAGATGTGATTCCTGGTTTGCAGAAGTCTATCACGGTTTATTGTGATAACAACGGTGCAGTAGCAAATTCAAAGGAACCACGAGCCCACAAGGCCAGTAAACATATACAGAGCAAGTACCACCTGATACGAGACATCGTAAAGAGGGAAGAGTGGTCGTATTGTTAGTTTTGAATACAGAAAAGCTATGGCTTGTATCAAAAACTAATATCCACAGTTGACATATCATTTTGTTTCAGTATAAATTTGTTCCTTTATATCATAGAACTAGATAACGGGGTGTGGACAGACACAGTAGATACCGTTATTGGTTAAAGTATTGATATATAAAAAGTATGCTCGTAACCGAGATAGTCTGAACATACTATCGGTATAGGTTATTGTGTGGTTTGGAAATTAGTTTATCTAAACTAGTTTAAATCACACAGATATGCCCGGGGCATATTGAGCACGACCAGTTTGGATAGAATTGACTTATACTGATCGGCGTAGTCAATTCGGTCCTAGTATTCCGTCTCTCAATCCCGAGATTGGGACGGGCGTGAGGGTTGGATATCGTGTGCTTTGATTTGCCAAAGAGTGAGGTCAATTGAGGCCAATACCTCGGTAGGTTGGGTATGCGATGTTTAGCTTCTTACGTGCCATTGCTAGTCGGAGGAATCCACGTACCAGTTCGCCGGGTTGATGGTGCTCCCGAGATGAGCTCGTAAGGTTATTATACTAAACCCGGGCGGTGAACTTTATGTTCGGTATAATAAAAAGGACGAGTGGTACTAATCTCAAAAACCAAGAAGTCGGTGAATTAATTTGTCAGTAAATTGATAAACCGAGGAGCGCTAGATCTTTAATGTGGGGAGATAGAATAAAATATAATGGCGCGATGTAAAGTCATTTTCGAGCGGTAGTTCCATAATTGGTCCGTTAGTGGTACGACCGATTATGCATTTGACTAATGGACAAGGTAAATTAATTAATCCAAAAGGTTTAATTAATATTTAATCGACAAAATGAATTTAGAAATTAATTCGATTTTGAATTAATTAATTCTAAGGGTTCGATTAAATTAAATAAATTAATTTAAATGGGTCCATTGGAGTTGATTAGTCGGGAAGACTTAGCGGTCAACGAAAGTCAAATTTTAAGGCCTAACTCGAGAGCCCATTAGGTCTCCTTAGAAGCTCCATATAAATACAACTTATTGGGCAAGAAAAACGTAAGAAACTTGAGAGCCAAGAAAAGGCTAGTGAGAGAAAGTTTAGCTTAGAGAGAGAACTTCGTCTTCCTCATCGAAGTTCCTTCTCGAAGTCAGCTAAGATAGCTTTCTCCTTCGGAAGACTCAAGCTTTATACTGCCCGGATTGTTCCATAGCCCAGCCGCCGGTCAAAATTTAAGAATCCCGCTGATCGGATTTTCGAAAGAGAAAAACCCGGTTGCTGTCCTTGATTTGGTGCCCTGAACCGATCAGTCTCCACATCTGATCTTCTTAGCTGAGTGATCCGTGGGACTGATTGTACAGATCGGGACTGAGTCGGGCTGCTCCGGTGGTCGGTTTTCACAGCAGGATCGGCGGGTTATGCAGCAGGCCATTTTTCTTGCGCAGCAAGTTTTTCCAGCGCAGCAGTTTTTCTTGAAAAAATTCTGGGCAGTCCGATTTTCAGTTCATTGAGTTTTCTTCCGGAGCAAGTTTCTTGGATTTCGATTAATTTGTCGTGGGTAACTCCGTAGACGATAGCCCACACTATTTCAAAGTTCGTATTGGAGTAATTCTTCAGATTTCTTGTGGAAGCTGCGTCAAAGATTGGATTTTTCTTTAAGCAAGGGACTTCGCTACAAAAGGTATAATCTTTAAATTCCGCTTTAATTAAAGATCGAATCTTTTGTGTCCCGATTAATAAATTAAATAAGTATAAGCCTAGATCCGTTCATGGGTAAACTAATTTGAGCCTGAGCTTAGTCGAAAGCTTCCGATTCTGGAATGCATTGCACGAAAGTGAGGTTTTCGATTTAGCCCGGGCTTGTTCATTTTTCCTTCACGTAGCTAAGATAGCATCAGAGGATAACCTTGTAGATCCATTCACGAAGACATTGACTTCGAAAGTCTTTGAGGCTCACGTGGAGGGCATGGGGATCAGATACTTAGGAGAGCCATGACAGTTTTTTCTAGATAGATAGCAGCAGAATGTATAGGAGTTGTATGTAGTTGTATACTTAAAGCACAGCTTAAGTATTAGTGGGAGATTGTTAGAGTTGAATATATAAGCTATGCTTGTGTTGTACTTTTTCCAAGTAATATATCGATTTATGTTTTCGTTATAATTTGTTGTGCATTAATTGTCCATTTGTATTATGTAAGTAGATGATGAGGTGTCTTGTGTGACACAGTAGATCTCATCATTGGTTGAAAGACATAATATATAAATGAGGTTCGTAACCGAGATAGCTTTGGACAAACTGTCGGTTTAGGTTATTATGTGATTCGGATAATTGGTTTGTCTAAACTAATTGAATCATATAGATATGCCCGGGGTATATTGAACTTGACCTTTAGGAATAATTTGTCTTGTACTGATTTAATAGACAAATCGTTCCTTGTATTCTATCTCTTAATCCCTAGACTCGAGCGGGCATGAGGATTAGACATAGTGTACTTTGATCTGCCAATGGGTGAGGTCAATTGTGACCAATAGTCTCAGTAGGTTGGGTGCGCGTGTTTAGTTACTTGGTGTACTGCTGCTTGTCGAAAGGAAACCATGTACCGGTGCGTCCGGGGTGATGGTGCTCCCGAGATGGGCTCGAAATGTTTATTATACTAAACCCGACCGGTGGACTTATGTCCGGTATAGTAAAAAGGTCGAGTGGTACTAGTCTCAGAATTAAACAAGTTAATTAATTAATTTATCAGTAAATTAATTTATATTAACGAGCACTATATCTTTGATGTGGGGAGATTATGAATATAATTTAATTAAGTTGTTCCGGAAGCAATTCTGGTGTGGGATGGTAGTGCCAAAATTAATCCGTTAGTGGTACGATTAATTTTGTAATGGGTTAATTGAATAGGTAGAATTAATTAATTGATTAATTATTCTTAAGGGTTAATTGAGTAATTAACAAAGTGGAATTATTTAACTAATTCCTAAGGGTTAATTAAGTAATTAACAAAGTGAAATTATTTAATTAATTAATTAAGTCTTAAGTTTCAATTGGAATTAGAAAATCCTAGAGATTAAGAAATCTAGTAGAATTTGGTTTATCCTATCAAATTGATTGCCTAATTGGATTTGGAAACTAATTAATTACCTAAACCCATTAGGAAAACCAATTCTAAACTAACTTGGGGTCTCTCTTGTAACTCTATATATAGACAGGGGATTAGCTATTCAAGACATACAATTTCATAAGTTTTCAAGACAAGAAAACTAGAGAGAGAAAATCCTAGAGAGAAAAAAATTCTCTCTCCATGTCGGATTTTCAAGGCAAATAGGCTGCTGGTTTTTTCCTTCTGTTTGGCCAAATTTGGCCTTGTTTTATACCAGCTGCGCATAGCTTTCTCTCTCTCCGGGCAGTGCATTTACAATACGTGCCAGGTGCTTCTAGTTCGTTGCTCACACAGTGTGAAGTCAAAGTCTTGAGACATACAAGAGAATCACCAAGTGCGCGCTTCAAAGGTACTTTTCGAAGATTCCGCTTTAATTAGAAATTTTTGTTGTGTGGTAAATCGAGCAAGTGCAAACTCAGATCCTATGTGGCAATCCTTTCACCAAGTGTGTAACATGTGAAGGAAAATAGAACAAGCCCGGGCTAAATCGAAAATCTCACTTTCGTGTAATGCATTCCAGAATCAGAAACTTTCAACAAAGCTTAGGCTCAAATTCATTTTTCCCTGAACGGATCTAGACTTATACTTATTTAGTTTATTAATCGGGACACAAAAAAAATATAATCTTTAATTAAAGCTGAAAGTTCAAAGATTATACCTTTGTAGCGAAATCCCTAGCAAAAAGAAATACAAAAACTTTGGGTAAGCGAAATCAATAAGAAATCCAAAACATAACTCCAAATCGACTCCGAACTAGTGTGGGCTAGTATCCATGAAGTATCCCAAAGCAAATTGAAGAAATCCCAAGAAACTTGCTTCGAAAAACTCAACAACTGTCGAAACAGATCTTACCCGAGGCAGCCTGCACCACCAACCGCCGGCTGCCACTCATCACCCGACTTCCGGTCACCTGATCGTCGACCCCGGCCATGATCTGGACAGCGGTCTTCACAGATCACCAACCGGGAAGAGATCGACGTCAAGAACCACCGGATCTAGCACCCCGGTCACCGGAAAAGAAAACCAACGGCGGCGCTAGGTGGAGCTAAGAGAAAACATGCGGCACTAAATAATAAATCCGGGCTGCTCAAAAATCCATGGGTTGAGTTTCTTTTTGAAGAAGAAAGCTATCCTAGCTAACTTCGAGGAGAAGATTCGACAAAGAATAAGAATTTCTCACTCTAAGCTAGACTTTCTCTCACTAGGCTAAGTGGCCTCCAAGTTTCTTATGTCTTCATTAATGCCTAACAAGGGGTATTTATAGGGAGCTTCTAAGGAGACCTAGTGAGCCTTTGAGTTGGGCTTTTTAGTTTGACTTCCATTTACTCCTTAGTCTTTCCTAGACTAGTCAACTCCAATCGATCCTTTCGAATTAATTCTTTAACCCACTTCATTAATTTAATTTAATCGAACCCCTAGGATTAATTAATTCATATAGAATTAATTTTCTTAATCCACTTCGTGAATTAAATATTAATTAAATCTTTAGGATTAATTAGTTCACTTTATCGAGTAGTCAAACACATAATTAGTCGTACCACTAAGGGACCAATTATGGAACTACCACTCAAAAATGACTTTACATCGCGCCACTTTATTTTCTTCTATCTCCCCACATTAAAGATCTAGTGTTCGTCGGTTCATCAATTTACTGACAAATTAATTCACCGACTTCTTGGTATCCGAGATTAGTTCCACTCGACCTTCTTATTATACCGGACATAAAGTCCACTAGCCAGATTTAGTATAATAAACCTTACGAGCTCATCTTGGGAGCACCATCAACCAGGCAAACCGGTACGTGGATTCCTCTGACTAGCAACGGCACATCATAAGCTAAATACCGCATACCCAACTTACCGAGGTATAGGCCTCAATTGACCGCACTCTTTGGCAAATCAAAGTATACGATATCTAACTTTCACGCCTGTCCCAATCTCGGGATTGAGAGACTGAATACTATGACCGAATTGACTACGCCGATCAGTACAAGTCAATTCTATCCAAACTGGTCGTACTCAATATGCCCCGGGCATATCCGTGTGATTTAATTAGTCTAGATAAACTAATTTAGATAAACTAATTTCCAAACCACACGATAACTTATACTGATAGTATATTCAGACTATCTCAGTTACGAGCATACTTTTTATATATCAATACTTTAACCAATAACGGTATCTACTATGTCTTTCCACACCCCGTTATCTAGTTCTATGATATAATGGAACAATTTAATACTGAAACAAAATGATATGTCAACTGTGGATATTAGTTTTTTATACAAGCCATAATTTTTTTGTATTCAAAACTAACAACATGGTCATTATATACGACCAATTGTATATTTTTTCCAATTTTTAATCACAAATGTGAAAAATTTTCCTCTTACATGTCTAGATGGAACAGACCGCGAATCATTCCGATGAGTTCACTTTGTTAAGCAAACATTTAAACAAATTATGAAGAGTCTTTTTTGAAAAAAAAAAAGAAAATTATCAATACTTTTTTAGTCCCTTATAATAGGGGTCGTGTCACTTTCAGTCCCTCTTAAATTTTAGTTAGCCAAATTAGTCTTGCTTAATTTCTTTCTACGCCATTTATGTTTCTTTTAACAGAAAAATTGAGAAATAGCGGTTTGACCCATTTTTATGCAAAATCACCTTCTGAATGTCTCCCCTCATTGCCTTTTTTTTTTTTTTTTGCCATTTGTTCTGCCATTTAGCTATGGCATCTCTGAAACTATTACGGGTTGTTCTCGTATCAGGTTGTGCAACTGAAGAGGAATCGTTGGTCATCTCTCTCCTGATAGGCTCTCCTTGCCGTTGTTGCCCTCTATGTTCACTTTCTCAGCGGCGTTGTCTTTGGATTCGGCCGATTTTTTACCATTTTCAATAGCCTTAGGTTGTCGGCTCTATTGGTTTTCTTACTTTTGGCTCTATTTGTGTTTTGTTCCTGAGGTGTTGGCTCTATTTTTTGTTTGTTTGCTATTGGTCTCCAATTGATCCATTCTTTTTTTATATATTGATTTGATTTGGGCTCGTGATTTCTTTGAATTCTAAGTTTGCATCTCTCGGTTGCTTGGATTGATTTCTGGGTTTTTTTTTTTTTCTTTTGTTGAAACCTTTTGTTGTCAAAGTTGACAAGTCCTTGTTATGGGCATATTATGTTTTTTTGTTAGCAGTGGCATGAATCGCAATGGCAATCCTCGACTAGAGTCGTTGATTCACGACCAATCTGGTCGTGGAGAGCTCCCAAATAGCCAGAATCTTCTGGCAAATGTTGGAATAGAAAGGTTCTGTCCATATCAACATTTGTGGGGTCGGCGTTAGAGAAAACCGAAAAATAAAGGAGAACAGTTGCTTCTAAGGTTAAGTAAACGGTCGTGAAAAATCGAGAGAAAACCGGCAAAAGAAGGAAGAAGATGACATCATGAAGGTTTTTTTAATACATAATAGTCATTGAATTTTGTACCCAACAAGTTTTTACAGACTAAACAGTTACACGAGTCAAACTATTAAATTACCAACTTTTCTGTGAAAATGACCAAAAATAAAATTAAAAAAGATTAAATGAGACTAATTTGATCGATCAAAATTTAAGAAAAATAAAAAATGATAGGATCCCTATTAAAAGTAACCAAATACGCATTTAAGCAATCTTTTATAAATGGACCGGCCATCAAAATTGGACTGGCTCGCACTTTATTCTGAAGAAAAGGAAGAACAATAATCACGGAGGTAATTAAAATAAAAGAAAAGGGGGAAAAAAAAACCCATATTTTGAGATTGAGCAATAACGGAATAAACAGGCTCCTTTCCACGTATTTGGTGGGTCGGATTTGGGTGGATGGGTTGGTAGACACATCTTTATCTTTATTTCGTGACTTTTTTTGCATCTTCTACTCTCGTGCCAGAATTTTCAAACCTCCATTGACCACCCGATTGGATAGTACTTAAAGAGAATAATAAGCCATATCCATTACCGTCATTGTAATCACTGACCAAAAGAAATTCCAAGTTGATTCGTGTCAATTCTTACTTGCTAATAAATCATTACGATAAATTCATCAACGAATCGATCTAATAAAAAATAATAATACAAATAAATTTTTTCAAAGAAAAATGATTTCTCCTATCCAATAAGGTGGTCTATTTTTCTTTCTTCTTATTTTAACCCGATTTACAATAATCAACCCACAATGATTGACCTGGAACATATTATAAAAATTTTTATTTTTTTTTTTGTTTTAGTATATAATGCTTCCTTTGTCCAATAATAGGAGTCTTATTTGGATATAGTATAACTTTTTTATGTCGTATAAAATATAACTGACATAAAATATTTTGTTTTGATTTCTCTAATTATAATTTTTTATTTTAGTTATAAATTACATAAAAATCATATATAATCAAATTAATTTATTTATTGGAAGTAAAATATTTGTATTAATAGTAAAAATACAAAAATTGAACTATTTTTGTAGACAAAAAATATCTTAACACATGACTATTATTATGTATTAATTTACACTAAATATAGAGGAGTTGGGCTCTGTTTGATAACTCTATTTAACGGTTATTTTTAATAAATTTAAGTACTTATTTAATTAAGTATATTTGATAACGTATTTTGTCATATTTGAATTAATTATACATGTGAATGAATTAGTTCAAACACTATCTATCTCTAATTAAGTGATTTACTCATCACTTAATGCTGATCATTGAACACGCTCACTCTTTACCATTTAAATAACTTTTTTTATTATCAAAATTATCCTTCACCTTTCTTTTTGTTTTTTCAAACACACACTCTCTCTATCCGTCACTCCCTGATTCTCACCATCATTAAATTATAGTTTTTTAAAAATTTTATAAATTTAATTGACGAGTTATATTAGTGTATTTTTGTTTTATTTAATTTTTTAAATATTATGTAATTAAAATTTGAAAATCATGATAAAATCCTAATTGAAGTTTTATGTATTTTTATTGATAAAAATTTAATATAATTAAATTATTAAAAAATAAAAATATATATACTTTTTGTATGAATGGACGATATGAAAAAAAAAGTTCTATTGAGAGTTCATATATGTAGTATTATCAAACTGTTAAACTCCATTCAATATTCAGATTCAGACATGTATCATCTTTATTTTTAGTCATACTTCAATTTTCAGATATCAGATAAGTTTTATCAAATAGAATCTTAGTCAAACTAAGAGTTAAATTCACTGTAATACTATGTTAAATTTTTAATACCATCAATAAACAGAAAAAGTTCTATCTCAAAACTACTACTCTGTCAATTTTTTTTAATAGTAGTCGTTTTAAGATTTATACTATTATCAAGGAGATTAGTTAATGCTCAACTTTTTTACATTGAATTCCTTCCTTACCCTTATTTACTTAAAATTAAATGGAGTTTTATTATAAAACTAACCCTACTCAATATTCGTATTTACTGTAATGTATATAAAGGTAAAGGAGAAAAATGGTAATAATTACAGTTTTGAAAATCTAACTGCACAAAAAAATTAGGGAAGGAGAAAATTCTAAAACCAATACTATTATGAAAAAAGGGAGGGAGTAATTAATAATGGCTGGTGTAGCCCATGTACTTATATAGTAATATAGCATGCGCTCTATTTTAGTATTAAATATGATTTGAGAGTTCAAACATAACAATAGGAAAGTAGAAAAATCGCGACTCCCTCCTTTTTCTTATAAAATATTTAAATTATGAACAAAAATTTAAAAATCACTCATAGTATAGTTTTAAATCTAACTGTTAGTTTTATTTTTCTTTTATTACAAGTTTTCTTTAAAAATAATTTCTCTTTGTTGTCATTAAATATGGAAATTTCTAAAATATCAAAAGTATCATTGAAAATATCAAATATTTTACAAATCCCAAATGGAACTATTTCTTTATTGTTCATCCCACTATATAGTAGAATAGAATTTTTTAATTTTTTTTTGGTGAATATGATAAAATTGGAATTCTAATTAATGAACAAGTTTCCATGGCATGTTGTTGTGTTTTTAAATTTCTCCAGTCGTATAATTTTTAAAACTGTAAAAGTATTTACTAAAAAATTATGGTTGACTAAATGAAGCAAAGGTGCGACAGAGGTTAGGAGAGAGGATGAGCAGTCGGATTTTTGGTTAGGCGGACTACCATTTTTGCGGTGCTTTCGGCTGCAAAAGCTAATTATTTGCCCATTTCTTTAATCATGTTATAGAAATCCAACTATACACCGATGAAGAACTTTCAAATTCCGTTTTAATTCAAAAATGTTAAGTTAACTTATGAGTAACATCTGTAATTAAAATTTATATACAAATTATTCAATTACTACGGTAATAAGGATACGAAAGAAAATTTCACAAAATCAATTTGTTAGTTTTAAAACTTAATCACTTATATCCTTAAACTTTTACCATTTTTTCTTAAAATGTAAAATGTTTGAGTTTCGTCTTTAATTTTCTGCTTTAAAATTTTAATTCATTTAGTTGAAGAAATTCAATAGTATTGGACTGACGTCCTTAAACGGAGTCCGTTTACGGTGGGGCTATAGGAGTAGGATGAATTTTACTCCTACCTACTGTAGCGCGCTACAGTAACGCGCTATAGTTGCGCGCTACAGTAACGCGCTACAGTTGCGCGCTACAGTTTTTTTTTTTTTTTTTTGACGCACTACCTTTTTAAAAAAAAATACTTAACAAGGGAGATCACATCAGGATTATATAGACATCAGATCAGCGAATAATATACATCAGATCAACAGACAATAGATATCAGATCAAGAAAATAGAAGAAATCATATAGTAGAACTAAAACATAGTTAACAAGGAAGATCAGATCATGATTGTATAGACATCAGATCATAGAATAATAGACATCAGATCAAGAAAATAGAAGAAATCATATAGTTGAATTAAAACATAGTTAACAAGTGAGATCAGATCATGATTGTATAGACATCAGATCAGAGAATAATAGACATCAGATCAACAGACAATAGATATCAGATCAAGAAAATAGAAGAAATCATATAGTAGAACTAAAACATAGTTAACAAGGGAGATCAGATCATGATTGTCTAGACATCAGATCAGAGAATAATAGACATCAGATCAACAGACAATAGATATCAGATCAAGAAAATAGAAGAAATCATATAGTAGAATTAAAACATAGTTAACAAGTGAGATCAGATCATGATTGTATAGACATCAGATCAGAGAATAATAGACATCAGATCAACAGACAATAGATATCAGATCAAGAAAATAGAAGAAATCATATAGTAGAACTAAAACATAGTTAACAAGGGAGATCAGATCATGATTGTATAGACATCAGATCAGAGAATAATAGACATCAGATCAACAGACAATAGATATCAGATCAAGAATATAAAAAGAAATCATACAATAAAATAAAAGAATAGCAAAAAATAACAAAAAAAAGGAAAGCACTGTAGCGCGCTTTTGAAGCGCGACTTAATTAAATCCCAAAACCCTTCCTTCCTTTCTCCCGCTCTGAAACTGAAAACCCAAAACCCTTCTTTCCTTCGTGGCTCTCAAACCGATTTCATCCCCACGATCTTCATCGTTCCATTAACAACATCAGATCTAAATTTCTAACCTCAAATACGTTCAGAGATCACTGCATTTCGATTTTCTGCTCTTCTTCCGGTTCAGAAAACACCATAGCCATCATCTGCGCGAAGAAAAAGCTTGCTGTTCAACTCAAACGCTAAAAAAAGTCTCCAAATCGGACGAAAAACTTGCTGTTTTTCTCAAACCAACGTTTTTCCTGCTTCGACATTTATCTACAGGTACAAAAACCTAATTTTATAACCGTTATTTTCTTTGAATAATTAGGGTTCTGATGTCTGTATTGTTTTAATCTGATATATGTTTTCGATTGATCTGATGTCTGTTTATGCTTTTAATTTTTCTATCTGATATAATTAGGGTTCGTTGATCTGATGTATATTATATGTTGCTCTGATCTCTGTATTATCGTAATATGATGTCTATTTTAGTTCATTGAAATATTTGCCTTCAATATTTTGTGACCTGATGTCTGTATTCTTTTTGTCTGATATATATTTTCAATTGACCTGATGTCTCTTATATGCTTTTAATTTTGTTTTAGTTCTTTGAAAAAAGTTTCTATCAAAATTACTAATCTGTTGACTGTATTATTTTGATCTGATATCTGTTTTGTTTTGATCTGATGTATGTATTTAGTTGATCTGATGTCTTCATTTTCTTTGATCTGATATAAGTTATATCCTGATTTGATTTATTTGTTCAATTTGTTTTCTTTCTGTGAAATGTTTTTCTTATAAAATAGTGATCTGATGTCCATTTTTTGTTGATCTGATGTGAGAATTAAGTTGATCTGATGTGTGTTTTTGCTTGATCTGATGTTTGTATTCAGTTGATCTGATCTCTGTGTTTTCGTGATCTGGTGTCTGCCATATGCTGATCTGATGTGTTCATGTTGCGATCTGATGTCTTATATCTGCTGATCTGATATCTGCTTTCTTCTAATATGATATCAACTTATTTTTGCTTACATACTCTTACTGACATATTACAGGAAACAACAATTTAAACATAATGGCTGATAAAACCAACCAAGATAAACAAGTTATTCAAGCACAAGATGAGAGTTCAGATTTTCAAGAAACCCCTAGCAAGTCGTTACAACATACCTACAAACGTAAATCAGAAAAGAAAAGAAAAGAACAGGAAGTAGTTCAACCATCCCAAAAGGAGCAAACAAGTAAAAGGATGAAACTACCTCTAAAGAAGAAGAAGACAAATGAAGAAATTCTTCAACAATTGCAGAAGAAGGATCTGCAGCAGAAGCAACAACAGAAAAAGACCAATGTTATGGTCAATAAGGAAAAGAAACAGGGCGATGTGGATGTCCACATCACAAAAAAACAGAAAAAAGATGATGATGATGATGGTGATGATGAGATGAACAAAAGATTCAGTTGCAGTACATCTCCAAACGGTATAAGTTTCGTGGTTTCTAGACTCTCAGAACCACAAAGAAATGCTGTGAGGGATATAGGCTTTGGCAGCTTCCTCAGTATCAACTACACCAGGATGCCAAACAAACTGGGACAATACCTGCTCAAAAAATTCAACTGTATCAAGTTGAGGCTGGAGCTGGAGCAAGATACAGTTATTCTCATTGCTGAAGAAGATGTGGAATTGGTTCTTGGCTTCCCAAGAGGTCCAATTGAAGTTGAAGAATACACAGCTGGTGAGTCAAAGGGTGAAGATTATGAGCAGCATGTCGAACAATACTGTCAAAGATTTGGCATGCCACCCACAAAAAGACCGACCATCAAGCAGCTTGAGCAGTACATTGTCAACTATCAGGATTACAGTGACATCAACTTCGTCCAGGATTTCCTTATCTACCTGGCCACCACGTTTCTTTACCATCATGGGAGCATCAACAACATCAGATATCGGCTCCTCAAATCCCTAAACAGCATTGATCAAATAAGGCAGCTGAACTGGTGTAGCTACACATTCAGGGCCTTAGTGGAATGCCAAGAGAAGTATTTCCACAAAGATGGCACAACATCAACAGCCTACAATGGACCACTCTCTTTTCTGATTGTAAGTCTCTCATCTTTCTTTTCTGTATTCATTTGATTACTGATCTGATGTCTGTATTGTTGTGATCTGATATCTTTTATATGTTGATCTGATGTGTATATTTTCTGATCTGATGTCTGTTTTAGTTCAGTTAAATATTTCCTTTCAATAACTTGTGATCTGATGTTTGTATTCATATAATCTGATATTTGTTTCCTGTTGATCTGATGTCTGTTATATACTGTTAATTTTGTTTTATTTGTTTCAAATAATTTTCTATCAAAATTACTGATCTGATGTGGGTATTATTGAGATCTGATGTATGTTATATGCTGATCTGATGTGGGTATTATCTTGATCTGATGTTTTTTTTAGTTTGTGAAATGCTTTGCTAAAAATTTTATTTTCTTAACTCACAACTAACATATTTTCTTCAGCTATTCTATGTTGATAGGGTTGTGTATGGAATTCACAAAGATATTCCAAGAAACCTACCAACATTCACAAACTGGAGTCAGACTCAACTCTTTGAAAGAGCAAAACTCGAAGAGAAAAAGGGAGGACATGGTCAAGGCTGGATAAGAGAAAGGGCTACAGCCGAGGTGCATGTGGAAAAACAACAACATGCACATGCATCTGAAAAGCCTAGCAAATCAAAACAAGCTCCAACCACATCAAAAAGCAAGGTAAACTCTCTGATCTGATATCTTTCATTTGATGATCTGATGTATTTTTTTTTTTTTTTTTGATCTGATGTCCGATTGTTAAGTACATTTCATTTCTATAGTATGCTTTCTTTTATAGTTGTGATCTGATATGTGTTATATTATGATCTGATATCTGTTTTTTCATGATCTGATGTCTCTATAATGATTCTTTAATCACCCATTTTTTAATTATGTTTTCGTTCTGTAGTATACTTTCTTTCATAGTTCTGATCTGATATGTATTATATGCTGATCTGATGTCTATTTTACCGTAATCTGATTTATCTTTTTTATACTAATATGAAACAATCTAACTATAACAATTATCTTCCGCAACAGGATTTTGAAAATGCTGATGAAATGACTCAAACAGTGGTTGATTTGGCAAAGTCCATGATGGCTTTCATCAAAGCATGGCACAATGTTGGGGCAGCAAACAATCCAGAAGGTGCTGCAGCATTTGCCACAATAACAAGCACAGTGGAGGGGATTATCCGTGACTTGAGGGAGAAAAATACAACTCCTGAGCAACAAGGTCAATCCTCAAAATCCGCAACCGAAGAAAATGAACCAACACCATCACAGGATGCAAGGTTCTATGCGGCATGTGCCGAAATTGCGGATAAACTACAAGAGGATTACAACAAAATGCAGAAGAAATCCGCCACTGTACGCTTCGAAGATGATATGGATATGCCAAATTTCAACCTCATAACACCTTCAGGAGACAGCATTCATGAAGCAGAAGGAGAACAAACACAAGAAAATGTGGTGGAGCAAAAGGAAAAAGAACCTCAGACACCACATATCTCTCCAATAACCCTGGAACAAAAAGAAGTTGAACCAAAAGAAATGGAAATGGAAGAGAGCAGAACAAAGCTTAAGGAAGATCCAATTGCAAAGCAATTGGTGTATAGAATGTTACGAAAGGAGAATGAAAAACTGGATGTAGATGCAGAGAGTGGAAACAAGAAGAATAAAAAAGAAAAAGATAGGGAGGAAGAGAAGCCTGAAGAAACAGAAGCTACCAAAGAGAAAGAGAATGAGAAAGGGAAAGCTTCTCTACAAGATATAAATATTGAAAGAATGATGGAGGATGCAGTACTGCTTGCTACAAACCTCAATGCAATGATTTCAGAAGCAGATCAACCTCCAAAACAAGCCATGACTTCAAAAGATAATCAAGACATAGCAGAGCTCAAAACGTAAGTAAAAACACACTACAATCTGATATGATATCTTTAATTGAATAATTTGATATGTTATATCTACTGATATGAACTTTATTTCCATCATGATCAATGAAGAGCCAGACAATGCTGAGGAAGATGTCATCTTGTCACCAAACTCAAGACATCGAGATAGACAACTCCCTGTACGTTTGAGATCAGAATTTTGGCTCAAGAAGCCTAAAACATTTTTGATGATCTCAAGGAGAGAGAAACTGTTCACTGATTATGCTTACCTAACAGGGACAAAAGAAAATAAAATCAATCAGCAGTAAGTTCTAATCTTGCCTTTTTGATCTGATATCTAATATCCAATGATGTGATGCCTACTGTCTTTTGATATGATATGTGTAAAATGCATGATTTGATTCGTTCTAAAAAATGTATGATTTTTTTTATATTATTGATCTGATATAAATAGTCTTATGATCTGATGTCTATAGTCCTCTGATCTGATATAAATATTCTTCTGATCTGATGTCTATAGTCTTCTGATCTGATATCTACTGTCTTGTCATCTGATATCTGTTGGATAAATTGATCTGATATCTGTTATATGCTGACCTGCTGTTTACATTTTGTGATCTGATTTCTATTATATGCTGTTATATCTGATTTCAACATACTTTTGTTAACATTATTTTGATTTACGCATACAGAGAAGTACTCTACTCCGATGGAAAATTTACATTAATGGATCGATCGGACTTCCTATCCATGCTTCCAGGAGTATGGATAACAAATTCGGTACTAAATGCATGGATCACACATATGAACTTCAAAGATCCAACAAGGCTGTTCATATCTGAACAATTTTGTGTAAGATATGAATCCCTTATAATTTTAATATGAAATTCATTTTCAAAAATATATACATGTTATTCCATCTGATATGAATTAAATTCATTATGTTTTCAGTTTGCAATAATGGAAGATACAAAAGAACAACGTCTGAAGTTCGTTGATTCAATGGATGATTACAACAATTTAAAGAAAAAACATGATGCTTCCAAGAAGTTAGGCATCACAATACCAAAACCAGCATTTCCTCACTATGAGGTTAAACCAGAGATTCTGGACAACATGAAAGATCAATTCATAGAAGATGTCACAAAAGCCAAAAGAAACATGGACACATTAAATGTAAAAATGGTAAGTGCAATTTTAATTCCTCTATTCAGTGAATTCAATATATAAAAATATCAACTTCTAATTAGTATTATACTTTGTGCAGATCTTTATCCCAATATTACAGCATGATCATTACTATACTTTGTGTATAAATGCAACGGCGAGAAAAGTAGTCGTACTTAATAACAAAATCCCAGAAAACACTTGGTACACTGCAATTCCCGAACTTATGGTAAGTACATGTCCCTTGATCTGATATCTTCTTTACCTTGATCTGATATATTCTTTACCTTGATCTGATGTCTTCTTTCCGATGATCTGATGTCTTTTTTACACTGATCTGATATGATTTTACACTAATCTGATATCTTCTTTCCCATGATCTGATGTATTCTTTCCCTTGATCTGATATCTTCTTTACCTTGATCTGATATATTCTTTACCTTGATCTGATGTCTTCTTTCCGATGATCTGATGTCTTTTTTACACTGATCTGATATGGTTTTACACTAATCTGATATCTTCTTTCCCATGATCTGATGTATTCTTTCCCTTGATCTGATGTATTTTTTACATTGATCTGATAATGTTTTACACTAATCTGATATCATCTTTTCAATAGTCTGATATATATGTTTTCTTCATTAATGCAGCTGCGGTATATTGTTGAGATAATAAAAGGGACATCAGCAGAAAAAATTTTGGAAATCCCAAAGAATATAAAGTGGAGTATCCAAAACTGGACTGGCAAGATAACAAGAACTCCAATGATTGTGGCATTCTTACAATGAGACACATGGAGCTCTACAAAGGACAAACAACTCATACTTGGGATACAGAGCTCACAAGAGAAGCACGCAAGAGCAAAGCTGCTCTCAACAAGGCTCTACAGATTCTTAGGGTCAAGTATTCTTATAATATACTGGCTTCTCAAACAAATACAATGAAGGATGAGGTCAAATCCAAAATTGAGGAGTTTTATAGTACAAAATTGTAAAAAGTACTAGAGTCTAGTCTTATAGGACAATATTGATTCTAAATGAAAATGTACAGTTTTTTCTTAGATATTCTGAAACTGCAGAAATGATCTGATCTCAGCTTGCGGCTGGTCTGATGTGCACGGCATCTGATCTGATGTCGCGCTTCCTGAGATCTGCACCAGAAATGATCTGATCTCAGCTTGTGGTTGATCTGATGTGCGCGGCATCTGATCTGATGTCGCGTTTCCTGAGATCTGTACAGAAACAGTTTGAAGCGGTTATTAGTCTTGGTATATATATACTTGTACAGAAACAGTTGTAAGTAGTTTTGATAATAAAATTCAGAGAAAAGCTTTCACAAAATCTTTTGCTCCTTCTTCTTCTGGAAACCGCTTTTCATGTAGTTTTTGCTACTTGTATGACATGTACTTTTCCTTCTCAAACTCCCGAGTGTATTGTCGAGAAATACCTTCAGTAGTGGTGGAAAAATACATATCATACAAGAGAGCAAAAACTACAGCAAAACTGTAATCTGAACTCTTATCCGATGACTACAGTAGTGGAGGAAATTTTGGGCTTGGTTTTTTTGCAAGGGAAGAAGAAAAGCAGAGGAAATGTTGTATGGACGTTGCCAGACATGGGTCTTGTTTATAGTAGAATTTTTGAAAGAGTTTATGTTGAAAGTACAAGGTTGGTTGGGCAATTAATATGAATGTAGTTGAAACTATTAATAAGTGGTTGAGGAAATTGAATGAAGTGATGAAGTGTTGTACCTTGGCGGGAGTTGTTTTTCAGAAGTGGCAGGAAGTTGTACGCTTACTCTGAACACAATAATGTATCAACTAACAACTAACACCTAATATAGTATCGCATTATTGATCTGATATCTATATTACTCTGATCTGATCTCCATATAATTCTGATCTGATATCTTTTATATGTTGATCTGATATTTTTATTTTCTGATCTGATGTCTGTTTATTTCAGATAAATAATTCCTTTCAATAGCTTGTGATCTGATGTTTGTATTCATTTGATCTGATATCTGTTTCCTGTTGTTCTGATGTCGTTATAATTCTGATCTGATGTATATATTCCTCTTATCCGATGACTACATTCCTCTAATCTGATCTCTATACACATGTGATCTGATGTCTGTAACACTCTGATCTGATGTCTATATTTCTGTGATCTGATATCTTCTAGACTTTGTAATGAAACAACTAAGTATAGCAAGTCTTTTAATGTTTTGTATCAACTAAAAAAAAGAATTCATATAAACTACAACTACAACTACAACTTCTCCACAACAGGATTTACAAAATTACCATCAACAACAGGATTTTCAATCCCCATTGATGCGACCCGTTCTCTAGTACGCAATGCAAATGCTTCTGCTTTCTTCTTCTTCCCTCTTGCCCTATTGCACATTTTCTCCACAACGCTTTTTGGACGAATGTTTCTAACACCCTTTTCTCTTCTTCTCTTCGGATCTCTAATTTCAGCAATGTTTGAACCTTCTGCTTTTTCACCAACATAGGATGGACCAACCTCTGATTTAATAGAATCTCTAGCCAAATTGAAGTGTCTGTCAAGAATAGAACGTGCAACAGAACTAGACTGTGCATGTCTAATTAAATCCAAATATTTTCTGCTTGCTTCAACTCTCCAAACAGAATCTGAATGTTTCTCAATGCTACTTGATGGCAACAAACAATCTTCTTTCGAATAATAATCACAGCAACTTGCACTCTTAGTCCACCTTTTCAATACATACTTCTCAGGGATTCTCTACAGTATATAACATATATAAAGTTAAACATATCAGATCAACTAGCAACTAATATCATATCAACTAGCAACTAATATCAGATCAACCACATTACATAAAAAAAAAAAATACTTAAAAAGGCAATAGATATCAGATCAACAGACAATAGACATCAGATCAAGAATATAAAAGAAATCACACAGTAGAACTAAAACATACTTAAAAAGGGAGATCAGATCAGGATTCTATAGACATCAGATCAGCGAATACTTGACATCAGATCACCAGAAAATAGATATCAGATCAAGAATATAAAGTTAAACATATCAGATCAACTAGCAACTAATATCATATCAACTAGCAACTAATATCAGATCAACCATATTACATAAAAAAAAAAAAAACTCTGAAGTTGCAATAAATACGTACCGAGTAATTATTCAGATTTAGCACACGAAGAGCATGCGAGCATAACAACCCAGCCTCAGAAAAAAGATTACAAGTGCAGCTCACTGTATACTCATTCTCATCAAAACAAACTACGTGTCGAAACAAATCAAGTTTGGTACGCCAAACCTGATATTCATAAACACCATTATCGCTACTCGTCTGCAAGTGATTATAAGATAACATCTTGATATACAGCTCCTGAAATCTTACAAACACCTCTATCGTATAAACCTCAGCAGCATGTTGAAGCATTAATGAATCTCCAACAATAGGATCAACCCTTCCTCTACATCTAAAATCTTCTGCAATGCCATTGTTTCTCCACTCCGTCACAACATCAAGAAACTGCTGATAGAATTCACACAAAGTAGACGTTTTCGACAACTTCATTGAAACCGAACGATTGGTTGTCTCACATCTTTGGGAAGAAACTGCCCCTCCAGAAAAATATTGTTTACTGAATGCAGGGCACCACTTCTCTTTTATCTCATCTAATTTCTTCAACCAAGTGTTTCCTTTGCAATTGTAATCCTCCAACAAACTAATGGAATAAAAATGTAACTGATTAATATATCAGATCAATTCATAATAAAATATCAGATCAATTCATAACTAATATCAGATCAGCTTACAGCAAAAAAAAAAAAAAAAGTAGTATAATAATAATATATCAGATCAACACGAACTTCATATCAGATCAATACATAACTAATATCAGATCACCTAACAACTAATACAGAAAGAAAACACACACCTGTTCCAGAAGTGGTTAAATTCAGCTTCTGTGCAAACTTGATTAAGCAAGAATTGAAAAGCATCTGAAAATCCTTCTTTACTCATCAAATGAGGTATATTACTACGAGCATTCTTTGCAATGTGCCAAACACAAAGACGATGACGAACATTTGGAAAAACCACACGCACAGCAGCTGCCATCGAAAAATCCTGGTCTGTCATAAATGTCATTGGTTGCTTGTTCCCCATCGATCTCAAAAATGTACTAAACAACCAAATAAACGACTCCACCTTCTCATTTTTTATGAAACCTATACCAAACATAACATTACGACAATGGTTGTCCATACCAACAAAAGGTCCACAGATCATGTCGTATTTGTTTGTCTGATAAGTCGTATCATGAACCAACAAATCCCCAAATCTACTATAATCCTCCTTCATCTTCTGATCTCTCCAAAATACACTACATAATGAAGACTCCTCATCCAAATCAAAATCATAATAAAAGTCCTTCTCATCCGTAAATCTCTGTTTTAACATATTTATCAGTGCATTACTATCACACCCTTCAATCTTCCTCCTCTTCTCTTGTTCCAAATAATTATATACATCTCGCATGGTATAACCAACATTTGATGAACCTCCAGACTGAAAAATAATATCAGATCAAACAGAAAAATAATATCAGATCAACAGGAACATAATATCAGATCAACAGAAAGGAAATATCAGATCAACTCAAACGTAATATCAGATCAACTCAAACGTAATATCAGATCATAACAAGTATCACATTTATGTAGATTCATAAAAAATAATCTGAAAGTATAACTACCTCTTTGGACAATATATGATAACCATCCGTTACACGAACACCTGAACTTTTCAATTCCTCAAAATACTGCAATGCAGAATCATCAAACTTCCTCTGAGAACGTAAAAACTGCCTCTCAGCTACAGGACACAATTCATGATTATGCTTCCTGAAATGCTTTTGGACAATCCAACTCCCATCTTCTCTTTTCTTAAATTCAATAAAAGCTTTACATCTAGATCGCATATCAACTTTCGTATAAATCTTCTTCAAATTCTCCTTGCATTGTTTAGCTCCTTCTCTATTACAAAGATATCTTCTCAAATACCTGATTCCAGTAGTTTTGTTTTTACGATCTTTACCTTTCCTCACACTAAATCCTAACCTAAAAGCATAATCATTATATAAATTGTATGCTGCATCTTCATTTTCAACCACTGATTTACACAGAGATTCCATAGATTCATCATCTGAACCTGTATAAAAAATGATAATATCATATTAGTTTAAACATAGTTGATCAGATAAGGATTATATAGACATCAGATCAGCGAATACTTGACATCAGATCAACAGACTATAGATATCAGATCAAGAATATAAAAGAAATCATACAATAGAAATAAAACATACTTTACAAGGGAGATCAGATCAGGATTATATAGACATCAGATCAGCTGATACTTGACATCAGATCAACAGACTATAGATATCAGATCAAGAATATAAAGAAATCATACAACAACACTGAAACATACTTAACAAGGGAGATCAGATCAGGATTATATAGACATCAGATCAACGAATACTTAACATCAGATCAACAGACTATAGATATCAGATCAAGAATATAAAAGAAATCATACAATAGCACTGACACATACTTAACAAGGGAGATCATATCAGGATTATATAGACATCAGATCATAGAATACTTGACATCAGATCAATAGACTATAGATATCAGATCAAGAATATGAAAATATCGTACTGTAAAACTAATATCAGATCAACATAGAACTAATATCAGATCAATGAATAACTAATATCAGATCAATTTATAACTAATATCTCATCATGACTTACATTCCAACAGAGATACCGTTGATTCTTGCTGTTTATCAAAATCAAACAATTCAGGAGCATCTTCTTCGCGAATGAAATCAACTATACCACCCACCGTATCTTCCATTGAAATTTCTCCAATCCACAATGATCTATCAACAAAAAAAATAGACTTTAAGCAACAATTTTCGATCAAAAACAAAACGGTAAGAATAACAGAACCGTAGAAACAACAAATTCAAACACATAAATCAATCGAAAGGATCAAAACACAGGAATAAATATCTTAATTATCAAATTCGAAGCAAAAACTCCACAGAAAGATAAACAGAGCACAAACGGAAACAAACTAAGCGAAAAACGAAGACGAAAAACAGATAAACAACACATTTGTAAGCATAAATCAATCACAATCATACCGTAATCAAAATTGGAAGCAAAAGAATTCAAGCGAAAGACGGAGACGAAAAACGGCAACAAAAGACGAAGAAGAATATCGGCAACAAACTCCTGAAAAAAAGAAAAAAAAGAACCTTATATAGCTTAGGGTGGGAGTAAGGCGCGTGTCTAATTTTTTTTAAAAAAGAAACTACTAATAAAGTTGGGAGGCTAAAATAGAAACTACTACTATATTAGGGGTAGGAGTAAAATTGCATGGTGGTCCTATAGGACCACCATATAAATTACCCCTTAAACGAGGTAAATAATTCAATCTTGCATATTATTTAATCAATTTTCAAATTTTATTCTACAGTGTATATTTCTTTGTTATATGAGCCCAACTCATATGTGTTACGAATTTTTTACCAAAAAAATTAAAAAATCCATATGTGAACAAAAAAAGAAGAATTATAAATTTGTAGTTGCAAATAGGTCTCTCGAATTTTCAAAATCCGAATGTTGATGAATTCGGATTTAAAATATTCATTTTTTGAAAATCTGAAATATTACCATACCTAATTAAACTAAAAATTAATAATGTAATTAATTAAATTCGGATTCAATAAATCCGAATTTCCTCAAATTTGGATTTTATAAATCCGCATTTGTCAATATTAAAAAAATTAAAGAGGATTATGAAAATGAAATTTTCAAAAATTAATTAATGGAATTAAAATAATTCAGATTTATAAAATCCGGATTGCTTAAATTCGAATTTTATAAATCCGAATTGTGGTAAAAAAAAGTAAAAAATAAAAATGTTGATTTAATTAGTTAGTAAGAATGAAATTACACCTTCTAATGTACCAAAATTTAAATGTAAATAAATCAATACGAAAGAACATTCATATTGAATTGAACTAAAAAATATATAAAGAACAAAAATTATGAAATGTTGAAATATAATAAATATTATAATCAAATCCCAATATCAAAACACACAATGAAAAAACAAAAAAATCTAACTACTAAATTCATATCTCGTAGGTGGAGACGCATTTCTTCTACATACTCTCTTTGAAATAGGTCTCGTACTAAAACCTGAACTCTGTGAACCTCTACCTCGAGAAGCTCTACCTCAAGCTTCACCTCCATCTCCAACTCCAACTCTACCTAGACCCCCACCTTCACCTACACATCCACCTGGGCCCCTTGGACCCCGTGGTGGCGACGGACCGCCATTATCATCGCTAGAGTCATCCTCTTCCTCCTCATCATCTCCAGCTTCTTCATCTTCGCCCCTAATATGTTCCATATATAGTGGCTCTCATTGCTCTTCATAGATGGCCCTCATTTTTCTGCCTCCCCCCCTTGGAGGAGCGTGCCATTGTGGGCGAGCCCGAATAGAGGCCTAAGTGAAAGGAGGTGGATCATCCATGAGTAATTGGGAACCACCATCATCGAATTCTTCAAGATGTGAAGACCCAAGCGTGATGGCACTCTGGAAATAGCTGGACATTTTTTTGATGAATTGAAGTACTTCAGGGTGAGCGTCATCTCTGCGATAGTAATCAGTCTGAAATTCAATGCCCCTGTTGTACCATTCACTCATCTGATCCGACTACAAAGAAATAAAGAAGTGTAATGGTTAGAAAAAAAATGATAATCATGGCATAAATGTAAAATAATTTAAACAACAAGTAAATGAAACACTTACGCATACTCTGGCTCGGTTCATCGCACCACGGTATCCAATCTGAGTGGGATCACCTTTGCTTGGATCGTTTATGAGCTGCACTGTTATGCGGTTATACCAGCTTTGGTACCCCGCGTCAGCTACTGGAGGTTGTTCCGGCATACCGTCAGATAAATTAGCAGCTGACATCCTAGCTCCCCAATGCTGAGTGTACCAAGCACATTCAAGCCCCCAGTCAACGCACGGCTTGCCTCCCATACCCCTGGAATAATTCTTTTCATACACGTCCGCACGCATAGGATAAATGATTAGGGGGCTAGGGATAGGCTGATGGTAGCCAAATTGGCGAAGTACCCTCGAAGCCTCATGTGCCTCGTGTTCGTCGTAGTAAATCAACCAAGTGTTGGACATCCAACACTGCCTCCCTTCTCGACTGTATGGTAAGAGGTAACCATCAAGCAAATTGTTCTCCAGATAAGGCTCCCAGAAAAACTGAAAAAAATAAATAGAAAATTGATGAAAATGTTAATAAATATAATAGTATTTAAATAATCATCGAATTTTACAACAAAATTTAAACTAACCTCCTTCTCTCGGAGACCCTCTAGCTGATCTCTGAAAGTGGACAAATAATGAATAGTGGTGCTGTCAAATTTTTTCGGGGTGTGCCACCGTTCTGTCAAAGGGCAACCAATTAATGGTTGGTCACTAATAGTCACTCTAGTTGGTTTGACAGCACCAATACGCTCCCAAACCCATATCTTGATAATAAAATGAAAATGATATTAACATAAAATGAAATATGAACATAAATAATGTGAAAATAATAAAATGAAAAAAATCACATAAATAGAAAATGAACATATGAACGTTATGGAAAAAAAATCAGAAAATAATTGTACCTGTAGTAGGAGTGAAAAATCTGTAATGTCATTTGACTCCCGGTGCCAAGCTTCGCAGAGGCCGTGGTACAAACTGCAGAAGGCCGCCGAACCCTAACTAAGCTTAGAACTCCTCTCCGGATCCTCTATATTTTGAAGAAGCTATAGAGGGACGTAGATGCCGGTGGTGTCCACAAAGAGCAATCCGAAACAGATGTATATGATGTAGCATCGAGCCCTCTGTCTATATAACAATGGGTCAACCCCGTGAGCCGCCAGTGGTGTCGCGATGGCACGCTTAAGACGTCTGAGATGTAAATTGGCACTCCTCAACTCCTCTGGCTCTACAGGGAAGCCCAAAACTCTTTCACACTTATTGCTCCAGTCTTGGGGTGTGTACTCAAAACAAACACCCGTAACAGGCTCACTGTGTGTCGCCAGGCCAAAAAGTACTTGGATGTCTTGCAATGTCATTGTCGGCTATGAGAAGTTGAAGTGGAATGTGTGAGTCTATGGCCACCATCTCTCACACAATGCTGTTATAAGTGAATGGTAGAGTTTAATTGACCCCACACGGCAAAGTCCCCCAAATCCAAACCGTTCAATTTCATCGTACTCTTGGGGCTGTTCTCTTGCCAATGGTTCCCACATCCCACCATCTGCCCTTCGACACTTGAGCGTCCGAGAGCGAAACCCTGGAGAATCTAAGTACACACTCTACGAACGGTGTGACTGCTGCATATAAAGTTCCTCAGGATCCATTGGTCCAGGGTTAAGATATTGGCGACGACCTTGTGAGCCGCTGGATGACGCCATTATACCTAGATTGAATGAATAGATTTAAGAATTTAATTAAAAAAAATTTTGGCAGCATAACGACAGTAAAATGTAACTTTTCTGAATTCCCAATCAGTACATAAAATATAAACACAACAATATATTATTAAATCAACACACAATCATCAATAAACAACACCCTATACGCCAGCAAGACCATAATAGTCTAAATTCTTTTAAAATAAATAAAATCTACCAAATATACTAAAAATGAAATAATCAAATATAAAACAAAAATATTAATAATACTAATAAATTAAGAATAACAAATAGGTAAAACTTACAATTTTTTTGGTTTTTCGGTTGGCATTGGTGGCGGTCTGGCGAAGTAGGTGAAATCCGAAAAATGTTCGGTGTGTTTTGTAGAGTTAAACAAGTGGAGTATGTTGGTGGTATTATCTCACTCAAACACAGGCTGGATTGTCGTAAATCTAAGAAAATGTGATGGGTTTTGATTTTTTAAAGAGGTAAAAAATCAAAACAAAATCTAGATTGGAATATATGGTTTTGTTCCTTGTGATGAGGTGAATGTTTTGATCGGGTTTAGATTTTTTATTAGAGGTCCGGTTGGCCGGAAACGAAAAATTCGGTGAGAGCACAAAAAAACACCGGCAAGGGGATAAATTGGAAGAAGAAGAAGGAAGAGAGAACAAAAAGGGGGCTGCACCCTTTTTATAATCCAGGTAGAATTCGGATTTTACAAATCCGAATTACCAAAATCCGTCCTGGATTTTATTAAATCCACTTTCGGATTTTGAAAATCCAAAACTGGATTTTTGCTACTGCCTTCGAATTCATAAGAATTCAGATTCAAAATCTGAATTCATATTTAAATTCGGATGTGTTTTATCCGAATTGAATTAAATTCGGATATCGAATATTTATCATCCCAATGTTTAAAAAAATTGAAATTTTTTTTAAATACTTTTCATATACCTATTACATATACCAAAATATCAATAACTCAATAAAACACCAATATGAACATCATATAAGCAATTCTACCTATTACATATACCAAAATATCAATAACTCAATAAAACACCAATATGAACATCACATAAGCAATTCTACTTATTACATATACCAAAACTTCAATAACTCAATAAAACACCAATATGAACATGATATAACTAAAGAAAACAACATATGAACATCAAATAATGCCATCTACGTTATAGAGCCTACCAAGCCGGTCTGCTCTGGGATGAGAGACGTGACACATTCTAGCTCGATTGGTTGTACTTCCACACCTCGTGCATTCTCCTCGTCGTCATCTTCTACAGCAATCTATTTGCATTATAAATCTCCGCTTCTATCTCCTTCTCGGCGTGCATTATGAACACGAGTCTTTCGTAGTCTATATTCAACTTCCAGTCAATGTCACTTTGCCAATGCTCTCTCGGCGGGATTAGGACGAAATTGCCATTCCCAAATTGCCTCTTCTAGTTTCGGACCGTAAGCAACTCATCCACAAGATTGAATGAATTATCACGAAGAGAACGACACACCGCCAAGGCATGTGAACACAGAAACCTATAGGTTTGCCACTTATGAAAAGTACAAGTGCGCGCCTGATAATCAATAGTGTGTATATTTTCTCCATTGCCATCATAACGCACAAATGTGCTAACCCTGAAGATTTTATTTGTCTCGTCATAAGGTTCAACCTGATGTCCCCCAGCTCATATCTCGTAATCCTTGAATATTTTCCACAAAAGTGGAGGAAATTGAGTGTTGCATTTATGAGAATTTTCATTTTCCTGGCGGAATATCTCTTTTATTTTCTGGAAGGTCGACTCAATGATTGCTCTAATAGGACGAGATCGTATGCCTTTCAACTCACTATTGTAACTTTTGGACATATTCGTCGTTAAGTTACCCCAGCGATGGGAATCCGTCTTGTGTAAGACTCCATTTATCTGCACCGATATCCTACAAATACCGATAGGCATCCTGACTGTTTTCAGACAGCCCCGCACCAACTCTATCAAACTTCCGAGGTTGACAGCATGCACCCATTTCCCAACAAAGACTATTAAATCTATTTCCGCGAAAATACATCATTAGATTACTTCGAACGTGCCGCAGACAAAATCTATGGTGACCTGTAACACCTTCTTCCCATTTCTCAATGTCTCTAAATGCTGCGAGAAACCCAGCACATCGATCGGATAGCACACACGTCACACGCTAAGCAAAGACATGACGAATGAGGTTTCTAATGAAAAAGCTCCAACTCTCAGTAGTTTCTTCACTAACCAATGCATATGCCAGTGAAAGAAGACGCATGTTGTGGTAACTATGATGGCAACTAGCAACTTCCCTTTATATCCACCACGCAAATGTGTCCCGTCTATACTAACCACCGGTGGACAAAATCTCCCAAACGTACGTCGGACTGGACAGAATGCCCAAAACAAATATTTAAAATGCCTCTCTGAATTGGCCATTTCACTCGCCCCTTCTTTATATTCCCATTCTACAATTGTCCCTGGATTCGACAATTGTAAGACTTCAACAAAGCTACATAGAAAAAACCATTAACACAGACATCACCCAATCATCATGTAAATAGTAATTCCATGCAAAATTAAAAAAAAAATAAACATTTAGAACTTACCTCGGTAACTCAACAAAATTTGTGACCCAATAACCATATACCAAATCGATGGTTTTCCTTCTCGCATGCCATGTTTTCTTCTTCTTGATATCAACTTTTAATTGCGTTTTGAGGTCAATTTCAATAGCGGCCACTGGATACTCCGGATCTTGTTCAATCTGCTTCATTATCAGTGGCGCTATTGTGGACGATGTCACATTGTGGTGGTCATTTCCTACGGCCATTCCAATGCAATTGTGACTCGGACACTAAATAACCACTTCTCAATTGCCGTGAGTACGATTCTTTTTCGACACCCGAATTTTTCATGCACATAGGGAATAATCTTTGGATGTCTCAAATCGTCGACTCTTACATTCCACACATCATGTGGTTTTATTGCTCTCAACATTTACATATTTCCTAAGTCTTTTCACGTTCCATGCGAATATGGCCCGTTGTGCTTCTTTCTTATTTTTGAAAACAGTTCCAAGGCCTATAGTCTCATGATTGCCTTTATATCGGGGCAAAGCATATTCATCTCAATCAATGGCGTACGGATCTTGGTTCCCAACATCAGAGTAGACATACTATCCCCTTTAATATCCCCTTTGTTGTTAGACGTTGCAGTATGTGTTATGTAAATTAAGGGACAAAAAATGTGTTTGGTGTTTGTATTTTTGAAAAATTAAAATTTTTTTGTTTTTTGAGGTTGGACATTGCGGCAGTTGTTTTTTGGACGTAGAGGGACGTGGTGTGTGTGTGTACTGGACGTTGCAGTGTCTTTGTTGTTTATTTTTTTTTCTAAAAGTAATATTGTGTTTGTGATGTTAGACGTTGCAATATGTGTTTGGTGTTTGTATATGTGAAAAAATAAGAATTTTTTGTGTTTTCTGTTGGACATTGCAGTGTGTTTGTTATTTGTGTTTTTTGTTGGACGTTGTAGTGTGCTAAAATTAGAATTGTGTGTTTACTGAACTTTTGGTTTGAACCTGTTTACGATTGTTATGGTTTCAAAATTCTACTTGTGCAAAGCTATCAACATGGATGTACTTAAACAACTATACAAAAGCACTACTGAAGTTTATCAACTCTCCAACTTCATTTCAAGGATTCAAAACAAAACATACAACCATGAATGGAAAGTGGTTAAAACTGATTGGGATCGCCTGACAGAGTTGGTCGGGAATTGCAAACACTTCACACGAATGGAAGAGCTAAGAACAAAAGCTCTTTGGGAAATGAAGACTGGGAGAAAAATCATCTTTGAAGCTGAATCCTATGCAGATAATCCTATCAGGATTGTTACTACTAATGATGGGGAAATCGACCAATCAGTGGTCACCGAGGGAGCATTACACATGTATATGCTGAAACATGGCTTGAGAAGAGATGAATACCTGATCACTGAAGATGCGGGGGAGCTCTTTATCCAGAAGGCGATTTTGATGTATATTGCGATGACGATGTCTGCGTCAGTGATGGAATTCATTTCAAATACAGAATTGATAATTTGGTTGATTTGGATGACGATGAATACTATATACTAGATGTGTTTGGAAGGGTTTTGAATGAGAAATATGATGATGAGACTGCAGCTCATACATTCACTATGGAATTATTATGGAGCACAAATAAACTTGATGAATACACTCAGTATTGAGAGGAAAGATCTGCATCAGTATTGGCATTTGGTAACGATAAAGCTGTGGAAGAATGGAAAAAATGAAAAAGACATAAAACTTTCTCTTTATGAAAAACATGCTAGGGGTGATTGAATGAAGAATACTGAGTTTTTCTCTGAGGAATTCCTCATGATTCTCGGAGACACATGCGAGAGCATTCAAGAAGTTCGAAAAGTTCATGCTGGAGTAATAAGAACAGAGCTACAGGTTTCTGGCTCTCATACTCGCCTACTCACTCAAATTATGTGACTTGCACTTATTTTCTCCCCGTTTCCCCTGCCACCGCCACCTATGTCACCAGGGTTTTTAATTGAATGCCTAACCCTTCAAATCTTTCTTACAACATAATGATCAACCTTTATATCCTTTTGTCTTCCCATGAAACTGCCTTCAGCTTCTTCACCAGAATGGCAATACTCTCACCCCCACATGATGGATATTCCTTCATTTATACTCTCAGAGCTTGTGAGCTTAGAAAGTCCCTCACACTCACAAAAACCCTTCATTTGCAAGCCCTGAGATTTGGGTTCTTGAATGATAGGATTTTTTTTTAAAATCTTATGCGAGCCTACAGTGTAGCAGGTTATAAATGTGATGGCTATCATGCTATTCTTATAAAGATTAGTAGGAAGTGCAATCCCTTTATTCTAAAGAAAATATAGGTTAGCAGAAAATGGTAGGCAGTTTTTGCATTTGTTTGGGCTTTAACTCTAGAGGTATGATCATCCTTGTCTCATGTAAATTTTTTGCTGATATATGAAATGTGTCATCCACCAATTTTTCATTTTGTGTTCTTTTCTTATTGATGTAAATCAAGTATTTCAAATCGATGTACTCAACCAAAAAACTTTCTGTCATTTCTTTTCTTTTTGAAGGAAAATATTATGTATAATTAGGAATACTTGTAAGTTTTGTTTGCTAATGATCAAAATTGTAGATTTAAGTTTTGATAAATTAGTTGAAGATGAAAGAAAACTAACTACTATTTGGTGAAGCCACTACACAGTCTCAATACTAGAGAGTAGTTTCCACGCGTGCGACACCTCACACACCCCATCAAAACCAACTTTCTGCAGTTACATTTTTTCAAAATATCAACTTCCTTCCGCTCAAAATCTTCCAAAATCGCCATCGTCAAACCCTAAAAATATTGATTTCGGTTTCCAATCATCCAAAATTCTAGACGAACTATGTCTCAGACGAAATTTCTGACGAAGAAGACCAAAAAAACACCGAAAAAACTTCAATCCAGTCAAACTACGTCCCACTACGTTCATTAGAACTTCGTTCTTCAACTCCGCAAAACAAACATTCGAACAAAAATACAACAAAGCATATTTGTTATACAAATCGAATGCCGCATTTTCGCTACCAACTGTATGACCCATCAAAGACACCATCGATTCATCATCCATTGTTTCATCATACGATTCCATATCTGAAAAAAAATTAGCCACAACCCACAACGTTTGGTTATAACATCTGTAATGTCCACCCACATCATTCAAAAAAAAAAAAAAAAAACATCCTTACACTCAACGTCCCACCACGTCTGGTTATAAGTTACGTAACGTCCACCCACATCATTTAAAAAAAAAAAAAAAAGACAACATCCTAGCCCGCTACATCCAGATATATGCCGTTATATCAAAACATACATACCAACAACGTCCTCATACACAACGATCATATTAACATTATTACAAAAACGAATCATACGATTGGAAAAACGATTTTCAACCTATCAAAAAATTTAACATGTATTAATATTTCTTCCAGAATTCGCAAAAAAATCTATCAGAATGACAATTAAACAACTAAAACATTATTCGTGAACAGAAAGAAAGTGATGATCATCATTGTTCTTCGTTCCGGTACCTTTATTAACGACGATCAAGAATGAAAATAACGATTTGAATGTTTGTAGAATGATTTCAGCAGCAACGCAATACGAAATGTATATATACCGCGGCGGGAAAAGAAAGAAAAAATAGGAAAAATAGGCGCGTCTAGTAAAAATTACTAAAAATGGAAAATATACATTTGGTAAAAAAAACTTACTAATTATAGTAATATGTACATATACACTAGATACAACATATAATTTGAGCCAATTCGTATACCGCAAATTATATCCTGTACCACTGTGTACATGTACCACTTAATACATCACCACTCTCACTATAAGAGAGTGAGATACACGCACTTTTCTTCTTCTTCTTCTCCAAAAACCCAGATCCTTCTTTTTCAAAAAATCACTTATTCTTCTTAAAAAATCAGTTATTCTTCTTCGCCGTACTCCATTTGAAACCGCATTTAATCAAAATTTTCATTCAAACACAGATTTAACAGAGATCGACAATTATTTTTTCCGACAAACAACACCAAATACAACGGAAAAATCACTTCTTCTTAAAAAATCACTTTTTCCTGTTCAAAAATCTCTTCTTCTTCTTCAAAAATAACTTATTCTTCTTAAAAAATCACCACATCATAAAGTATAAACTGTATTTGATGGATTTACGGAACCTTATTTTCACGATCTGATGTTGGGTAATGTATTAATGATGTTATATTCGTGTTTTCTTATTCAAATAATGCTCTATTGCTCCGAAATATGATATATAAATGGTTTCCGTGAGGTATTGGCACTTTCATGTGAAATGGGTTGCTTCTGATTCTTCCCCGCTGCTGGACTTGGTAGAACGCGTTATGGGACGTAACTAGACGTTGCGAGACGTTGCGGGACGTTGCGGGACATAACAGGATGTTGCTGCTTTGTATTTTGGACGTTGCGGGACGTAACAAGACGTTGCAGGACGTTGCTGCTTTGTATTTTCGGACGTTGCGGGACGTTGCGGGACGTTGCTGTTTTGTATTTTCGGACGTTACGGGACGTTGCGGGACGTTGCTGCTTTGTATTTTCGGACGTTGCGGGACGTTGCTGCTTTGTATTTTCGGACGTTGCGGGACGTTGCTGGACGTATCTGGACGTGGTGCTAGTTTTTTCGGACGTAGCGAGACGTGGTGGACTGTCTTCGTGAAAAATATCAGTTTAAATTCACACGCATAGATGTAGACGTTTCAGGACGTGGTGCTAGTTGTTTTTGACGTGGTTCTAGTGTTATGAGACTTGGTGGACTGTCTTTGTGAAAAAAATCAACTTAAATTCACATGCATGGATGGATGTAGACGTTTCAGGACGTGGTACTAGTTGTTTTTGACGTGGTTCTAGTGTTAGGAGACGTTGTTGAAGGTGTAATATGAAAAATTCAGCTTAAGTTCACATGATTGGATGTAGACGTTGAGGCAATTATTTTTTGGACATGCATGGATGTTGCGGCAGTATTAGGAGACGTTGTAGAAGGTGTTAGGTGAAAAATTCACCATATGCCCGAATGTTGACGTTGCGGCAGTTGTTTTTTGGACGTGCAGGGACGTTGCGGCAGTGTTAGGAGACGTTGTGGAATGTGCAATCTATGAAGTTGTATTGCACGGACGGTTCAAGAGGGCATAACTCGGCACTCGATTGTCCGATTTGGACGCACGAGTAGTCAATTTGATGGTTCTTGACGAGATCTACGCAATGTACACATCAGACTGGCATTTGGAGATGGTTCCGATATTGAAAAATGTGTGGTTTTGGACAAAAACTTTAAATGGTCATAACTTTGCGCTCGGTGGTCCGTTTTAGACGAATTTTTTTTTGATTTCATATAACTTTTCGAGATCTATCTATCTGAAAACTGCCGAAGGTGGTTTGGACAGCTCGAAACTCCAAAAAACGTCATATTTTACAAGATACGAAAGATTTTTAATAATTTCAAGGGTTTTTTCAATTTTTGACGAAACATTTGACATGTATAAAAAATAGTTTTTTACGATTTGCATGCATGAAAACCTTGTTCCTCCGGGGTTCTACTGACCTATGTATTGGGAGATGAGAAATTCAATATTGACAATAGTGATCTTTTAAATGACATGTACAAAAAAGTGTAATTAAATGTCAACTAACTTTAAGTGGATTAATGGCAATTGAATTTTTTGGAAAGTCACAAGACTAAAACAACCAGGGTTCGAGTCTCGCCCCTGACAAATTTTTTTTTTGGTTTTTTCCTACTAATAGTTACTTAAATGGTATCTGCTTTTTACATTACTAAAATTAGCTAAGCCGTTTTTCGGACGTTGCAGCAATTTTTTTGGACGTGCGGGGACGTTGCGGCAGTGTTAGGAGACGTTGTGGAAGGTGTTATGTGAAAAATTCAACTTAAATTCACATGCCTGGATATAGATTTTTTTGACGTTGCGGCAGTTGTTTTTTGGACGTTGGTGGACGTTGCGGCAGTTGTTTTTTGGACGTAGGTGGACGTTGCGGCAGTGTTAGTAGACGTTGTGGACATGCTGGGATGTAGACGTTGCGACAGTTATTTTTTGGACGTTGCGGCAGTTGTTCTGAGACGTTGTTGACTCAGCGAAGACGTTGTGGACATGCCTGGATGTAGACGTTTGTGGACGTGGTGCTAATTATTTTTGACGTGGTTCTAGTTGTTCTGAGACGTGGTGGACTGTCTTTGTAAAAAAAAACAATTTAAATTCACACGCATGGATGAAGACGTTTCTGGACGTAGTGCTATTTTTTTTTTGACGTTGTTCTAGTGTTAAAATTCACATGCATGGATGTAGACGTTTCTGGACGTGGTGCTAGTTGTTTTTGACGTGGTTCTAGTTGTATTTGTGAAAAAAATTAGTTTAAATTCACATGAATAGATGTAGACATTTCTGGACGTGGTGCTAGTTGTTTTTGACGTGGTGCTTGTGTTATGAGACGTGGTGGACATACCTGGATGTAGACGTTGCGACAGTTGTTTTTTGGACGTTGCGGCAGTTGTTCTGAGACGTTGTGGACTCAGCGAAGACGTTGTGGACTCAGTGAGCGCGCGCGTGGGCGAAACTTACTATATTTAGTAAGTGTACAGTTGTTAAGCAAAAAATTACTATATATAGTAGTAGGTACATGTACCACTGTGTACAGGGTATACGAACTGTTCGTATACAGTAGTACTATAGTAGTACCATGGTTAGTCCCCGTCCCTAATTTTTCACCTTCCACTAGTCGTAGAACGGGCGCTTAGCTGTACGCGCGGGCTCAACATGATATAAACTCACGTTCTATTTGATATAAACTTATGTTTTCAATGATATAATCAAATTTTTACTTTATACATACATATACATATAAAACTTCATGAAACCATGATAAACTCATATTTTGACTGATATAATCACAAATTTACTTTATATATTTACAAAAATTCAAAAAAAAAAGAAAAACATCATGAAATGAAAAATTTTATATAATCTCATATTTTAATTTAATTAAATAATTAAAAATTTTTAATTAAAAATTTTTAATTTTAAAAAAATTAAATTTTTTATTTTGAAATAAAATAAACAAAATTAATTTTCAAAATAAAAACTGCAAAAATGAATGCAAAAAAAATAAAATAAAAAAGAATGTGAAAATTAATTAAAAAATGAGAAAAAATTTTTTAAAAAAGGAAGAAACCCGTGCATGACAAAACCCACAGCTAAGCAAGTGAAACTAAAAATGAACCTCAAGTCACGCGCGCATGAAAACTACTGGACGAAAAGTCAATAATTATGGGTTGGGCAATAGCTACGGACTGAGACCACTAATTAAATCAGCGCGCTATACAAAATTGTTTAAAAGTACAATTGTATTGTACTACTATAGTAATATTATTCTATATAAATTACCAGTTTGCACAGATCATATCATATTGGATTAGTTCGGATTCTATATCAATCCGAATTGATCCAAACTTTTTTTATTGGATTTTTTAAATCATCTTTTGGGATGTTTTAAAAAAATTTTATACTATTTGTATGTTCAACCTAAAAAATATACCCTTCCATCATAAAAATAATAATAATTTTTTATATTAGTTAAATGAATAAAACTATTATTTTACTTTTTGTTTTGACAAAAAACTATTATTTTACTTAAAAAATGAAAAATATTACAAATTTATCGGCTCAAAATTCTACCTAATTGAAATTGATTTAAACAAAAACGGATCAAAATATCAAATTAAACTAACGAATCGGCCCGAATCCTCTAATACATGCTCACGGTAACAATGCCGTGACTTTCTTTGTTTGTTTGGGGATGCAATGTAGTAAGCTGGGAATAGATTTATGTCTCTGGTTCCTAGCAATATGGCTTTCCACAAAAAGGGTTAATATTAAAGTGGCATTTCTCATTTTATAGGAAAAAGCTGTTTCTATAAAGTTTCATTTAACAAAATTTTAAAATATTTTATATCAATAAAATATAACTAGTCCACCTACTTCCTATCATAAATTGTTTTATGAAAAAAAAATTTAATTAATACATTTCTTTCCCAAAAAAATAAAAAAAGCTACCTCATGACGTATGATGACGATTGTTGGAGTACATAAAGGAGCGGGTGGGCCCATCTACACCAGTTGCGTGGAAGTAGCGTTGACTATTAACTGACAGTGTCATTCAGTTTGGGAGCTTTGGTTTGCGCACTTTAGAGAGATTGTTACCATCGACATCTAAATAATGCTCACAGGAATTGACTTTGAGCCCCGCTGGTTTTGACTTGTAATAATGATTAATAATGGGAGTGGAGGAAAAGACAAAAACACCCCATTTTGTGCTAGTTGTGCAACGTGGGTAGCCAAAATAAATAAACTACTTTTATATGAGGATGAAGACGAACGGGGCCGGACCGGAAAAATTCTAAAATATAGGGATTGGATTGAAATAAATTGATTGGAGGAAATGTGGACAAGAAAAGGGGTTTTCAGATTTACAAAATCTGAAACTCTTAATCCATTTAAGTTTCGGATTTTGCAAATCCGATTTGTTAATTGATTAATAAAATCAAATTTGCAAAATCCGATTTTTTAAAATAATAATATAATATTTAAATTTAAGTTTGAAAAATTTTGAAAATTATGAGAAAAAAATGCAAAAGAAAAATCGGAATTTGGATTTTTTAAATCCGAATTACATGAATTGTATGAAATATCAAAGTAATTTTGGAAAAAGTATGAAAATAAAACTTTAAAAAAAATTCAGATTTGGAATAATTCGGATTTTAATAATTCGAATTTGTATAATTTCGGATTTACAAAATCCGAAACTATACGGGACTATAAATACAAAAAACCCTAGCCATTTGCAGCATTTTTGTCACTCTTATCTTCATCTTCCCCCTTAATTATTCTCTCTCTACTTCGGGCTGCACTATTCATCAAGAAATTTTGGATTTCGGCTTCAATTTCTTCAAAGATCTACGTCATGTCGTGATATCGTGTTAAGCTAAGTGACAATTTACGTATTTTACGGAAGATATTTCATTATTAATAAGATTTTGATTTTATTATATGATATTTTGAGTAATTGTGTATGTATTTGAGGAAATGTGATAAGGAAATATATGTATTAGTAGTGTGGGACTAAGATTTGAGTAAGTTTTGTGGACATTTTAAATATTAGTCATGCATTAGTAGTGTAATTAATTTAATTATGATTTTAATGTGATTAGATGATATTTTGAGTAGCGGTGTACGTAGTGGATGAAATGTGGTTAGGAAATACATGTATTAGTATTATAGTACTAATACTTGTGTAAGTTTTGTTGAATTTTTAATTAGTAGTCATGCATTAGTAGTGTAATTATTCTAATTACTATTTTAAATATGATTAGTCGTAAGTGGTAATGAAATTATAATTAAAATCGTAATGTTGTGGATTGTTTATATTATTGTGGGTTGTTTCATGTAATGTGGTTTATAAATTTGATTGATAAAAAAATTTTACTACGAAAATCAAAAATTAATTGTTATAATAATGATATTTTTACGATTGACAGGTATAATGGCATTTAATGGTCCGTATATGTTTAATTTCTATTGAAAATCTACGTTTGATTTTGATAACCCTCCGAAACCAGATCATTCAATAGTCGTTAATATTAAAATGTCAAGGAACGATTTGGTAGAAAGCATTTGCAATGTAATCGGGGTGTCACTGGATTATCGTAAAATCACACTTATAGCTTTTTTGAAGTGAATGGGAGTAAGAGACCAGTAGTAATTACTTCTGATGCGATGTTGGATCTTTTTTATACTTTTCGACCATGAAGTTTTATTTATGTCTACGTCGGTATTAAGGAAATTTAGCCTTTAGATAGAGTTGATAGACGAAACATTGCTTCGAGTTCTTCACATGGCGGAGAAGGGCAATTTGATTATGGATTCCGTTATGATTTTGAAGAGGAGGCAGGTGACTTGGATTATAACATTGAGGACGATGCCGACGGTGACCATGAATCCAATAGTGATTTTTGTTCTGATTCTACGGAGTTTCATTTAGAGAAAAGTTCGGATGAGATTAGGACGTATAAAGGTGGGCATTTTGTCTACTCATATGTGGGACTCCAAGATCCGTAAGCCATTGATTAGGATGAACATGCGTTGCCCAGATACAAAGGCAATCCTGAGACTATATGCCTTGGAACTGTTTTCAAAAACAAGGATGAAATACAACGGGCAATATCTGCATGGAATGTGGCAAGGTTCAGGGAATATGTAAATGTCGAGAGCAATAAAACCACGTGGTGCATGGAATACAAGAGTCGACGATTTGCAACACCCGAAAGTTATTCACCATACGCATGAAAAATTCGGGTGTCAAAAAAGAATCGTACCCACAGCAAATGGGAAGTGGTGATTTACTGTCCCAGTCACAATTGCCTTGGAATGGCCGAGGAAAATGACCACCACATTGTCACATCGTCCACAATAGCGCCACTAATAATGAAGAAAATTGAACAAAATCTGGAGTATCCAGTGGCCGCTATTAAAATTGAGGTCAAAACACACTTAAAAGTCAACGTGAAGGAGAAGAAAGCATGGCATGCGAGAAGAAAAACCATCGAATTGGTATATGGTAATTGGGTAATCAATTTTGTTGACTTACCAAGGTAAGTTTTAAATTTTTATTTTTTTTGTAAATTTTGCTTGTAATGATTGTTTTCATGATGATTAGGTGATGAATGTGTTTCTAGGTTGTTTATGTAGCTTTGTTGAAGCCTTACAATCGTCGAATCCAGGGACGGTTGTAGAATGGGAATTTCAAGGAGTGGAGTCTGAATTGGCCAATTTAGAGAGAAATTTCAAATATTTGTTTTGGGCATTCGGTCCAGTTCGACGTTTGTTTGGGAGATATTGTCCACCGGTGGTCAGTATAGACGGGACACATTTGCGTAGTGGATATAAGAGGAAATTGCTGGTTGCCATCACCGTTACCGCATCATGTTATCTTCTTCCACTGGCGTATGCATTAGTTGACGACGAAACTACTGAGAGTTGGAGCTTTTTCATTAGAAACCTCATTCGACATGTCTTTGCTCAGCATGCGACGTGTGTGATATCTGATCGAAATGCTGTGTTGCTTGCTGCATTAAAAGACTTGGAGGAATGGGAAGAAGGTGTTACAGGTCACCATAGATTTTGCCTGCGACATGTTCGAAGCAATCTATTGACGTATTTTCGCGGTAATAGATTGAATAGCTTGTGTTGGGAAATGGGTGAATGCTGCCAACCTCAGAAGTTTGATAGAGTGGGTGCAGAGCTGTTTCAATACAGTCAGGACGCCTTTCGATATTTGCAGGATATCGGTACTGATAAATGGAGTCTTGCAAATGATGGATTCCATCGCTGGGGTAACCTAACGACGAATATATCGAAAAGTTACAACAGTGCGTTGAAAGGTGTACGAGCTCTTTCTATTCGAGCAATCATTGAGTCGACCTTCCAGAAAACAAAAGAGATATTCTGCCAGGAAAATGAAAAGTCTCGTAAATGCAACACTCAATTTCCTCCTCTTTTGTGGGAAATATTCAAGGATTACGAGATACAAGTTGGGGGACATCAGGTTGAACCTTATGACTGAATCAATAAAATTTTCAGGGTTAGTACATTTGTGCGTTATGATGGCAAAGGAGGAAACATATACACCATTGATTATCAGTCGCGCACATGTACTTGTCATAAGTGGCAAACCTATAGGTTTCCTTGCTCACATGCCTTGGTGGTGTGTCATTCTCTTAGGGAGAATCCATTCAATCTCGTGGATGTCTTGCTTACGGTCCGAAACTGGAAGAGGCAATTTGGACATGACATTTTCATCCCAATCCCGCCGAGAATGCATTGGCAAAGGGACATTGACCAGAAGTTGAATATAGACTATGAAAGGCACATCGTGCATAATACACCGCCAGGATAGAGACAGAAATAGCGATTTACTATACAAATCGATCGCCGTGGAAGATGACGTCGTGGCAAATGCATGAGGTGTGGAAGTACGGCCCATAGCGCTAGAAGGTGTTCCGTCTCTCATCCCAGAGTAGACCGTACAAGGCTTGGTAGACTATATGAACCTGATGAAATGATTTGATGTTCATATGTTGGTTTCTTTAGTTATTGTTGTTTTCGTGTATGTAATATGTACAATTGATTACAAGTGCTAATATGGTGTAAAGTTCAGTTATTTATGGTTTAGTATATGTTATAGGTAGAATTGATCATTTGTAGTTGCATTAGTGATTTGGTGAGGTATTGATGTAAAGGTATATGTAATTTGAAGAATTGCTTATCTGATGTTCCATTGTTGTTTGGTTTTAGTATTGGTTTTTTGATTTGTGTAGTTGATACAATTGCAGAATTGTGTGGTCATATGGTGTTGGTACATTGGTAGCTATGGATTATTCTACGATCTCATATTTACATTAAAATTGTAAGTGATTGTCAAATTCATAGTATTGAAATGAAATCAAGGTTTGAATTAAATTCGGATTCATCAAATCCGAATGTAATAAAATTCGGATGTGATGAATTCGAATTTCCATTAACTTTCGGATTCAGTGAATCCGAATTGAATCAATTTCGGATTCACTTAATCCGAAAGTAAATATAATTTTTCCCGCTCCAGTGGCTCTTTAAAGCGCCATTTAGCTACCTACCAGGTAGAACGTTCTGCCTGGTATTAGCGTCCATGGCGCCTCCAAAGCGCCACAGACTCGATTATATGGTTTTTATATTAAAACTTACCAATTTTTTCAATTTTTAAATCTAATATTCAATGCTTTAAAAAATTATAATGACAACGTAACATTACGCAATGAAATGCAAGTATTAATACGGATTTAACATAATTAACTACAAAACTTATCAAATTCATTGATATCCAAAACAAAAACCATAAAAATAACCAAATCTAATTTTCATATCCAACAAACTATGGCCATGAGTGGCTTGGTGAGTGACGAGTGCTTGTGGATGCCCTATTCTATGGAGGTGAAATGTGGGATATGACTCTCTCAAAATTGGTGGAGATCATTTGTTGGAGATCCTTAATCTTTTTCTTCAGGGTGGACTTCATCTTCTTCATCTTTGCTTTGGCTTTAGCCCTTGAATTTTGACTTCTTTTCTTGTCAATTGCTCTCGATCCCACCATCTTCTCTCTCATGTTTCGAAGTTTATCCATAATGATTTGATTGGATGGATGACCTTGTTGAGTATTGTCCATGTTTACCTCATCCTCGAATATGGAGTCATTTTCTTCATCATCCCCGTCTCCTTCTCTTCTAACCCTCTTCCTCATTGATTGTGATCCGACAACACTTTTTTCTTTAGGGTATTGACAAGTGGTGTCGGTGAGCGGGCCCAAAAGTGTATCTATGGCATCACTCATTTTACTCACAACGCCAGCTCTCTCGCACAGCTTCTCTATCACGGTTGGGAATGGTAGTTCATCAGTCTTATTTTTCTTCTCAAGAGCATCCATCATTTGATCAAAGATGATGTCTCCTAAGTCCAACTCTGCTTCCTTATACATTAGCATCAACAATTGCTACCGGAACATAGTGGGGTTGATATTCATCACCGGTGACACATTATGGACCATAAATGTATAAAGTGTCCTGGCCATGCTGTTCAAGTATTGATACTTGATGTCCACCCAAGAATCTGGTGTATGAATGTGGCTCCTCAGAATCATCCTTATATCACTTGGGGTGGGTTCAAAACTTTTCACGCCATTCGTTCCACAAGGCTTGATATCCGAGTTGAGTTCAAGCAACTCATTTATGGCTTTTTGTGTAACCTTCATCTTGTGGTTTCTCATCGTGATCATGTTCTCATCATCTTTGAATGCCAAAGCTGTATAGAACTCACGCACGAAAGTTCTATTTGAAAGATTTTGGTAGGATCTGGGTTTGCACTTGCTCGATTTACCACGCAACAAAAATTTCTATTAAAGCGGAATCTTAGAAAAGTACCTTTGAAGCATGCACTTGGTGATTCTCTTGTATGCCTCAAGACTATGATTTCACGTTGTGTGGGCAACGAACTAGAAGTCAATTGATCAGCTACTTACCACAATCCACCTGCTAGAAAACTGTAGCCCCGCAGCACCTGACACGTACTATAAACGCACCGCCCGCAGAGAAAGAAAGCTACGTGCAGCTGGTATAAACCAAGGCCAAAATTTCAGCCACTAGAAACCCAAAAACCAGCTGCACACTTTCTTGAAAATTTGACTTGGAGAGAGAAACGTTTTCTCTCTCTAGAAATCCTGTGGATTAATTGTGTTCTTGTGTATGACTGATCCCTTGTCTATTTATAGAGTTACAAGAGAGACACCAAGTTGGTTTAGGATTGGTCTTCCTACTGGGTTTCTGTTTTCCTTCAATCCTGTTTCTGGACTGATACAGATTCTATTTCCTTCAATCCTGTTCCTGGACTGATACACTCCCAACTGTCACAGGAATTCACTTATCCCAATCCAGTTCCTGGGATGAATCACTCCCAACTGACACAGGGATTCACTTATCCCAAACCAGTTCCTGGGATGATTCACAACCAACTGACACAAGGATTAATTAATTTCTAAATGAATTAAATCTACCTTTGTCAACAACCCAGTACATAATTAATCGTACCACTAACGGATTAATTATGGCACTACCAACCTACACCAGAATTGCTTCCGGAATAACTTAATTAAATTATATTCATAATCTCCCCACATCAAAGATATAGTGCTCGTTAATTCATTAATTTACTGATAAATTAATTTATCAACTTCTTTAATTCCGAGACTAGTACCACTCGACCTTTTTACTATACCGGACATAAATCCACCGGCCGGGTTTAGTATAATAAACATTTCGAGCTCATATCAGGAGCACCATCACCCCAGACTCACCGGTACATGGTTTCCTTTCGACAAGCAGTAACACACCAAGTAACTAAACACGCGCGCCCAACCCACCGAGACTATTGGCCACATTTGACATCACCCATTGGCAGATCAAAGTACACTATGTCTAATCCTCATGCCCACTCGAGTCTAGGGATTTAGAGATAGAATACAAGAATCGATTTGTCTATTAAATCAGTACAAAACAAATCATTCCTAAGAGTCAAGTTCAATATGCCCCGGGCATATCTATATGATTCAATTAGTTTAGACAAACTAATTATCTGAATCACATAATAACCTAAACCGACAGTTTGTCCAAAGCTGTCTCGGTTACGAACCTCATTTATATATTATGTCTTTCAACCAATGATGAGATCTACTGTGTCGCACCAGACACCTCATCATCTACTTACATAATATAAATGGACATAAACATGCACAACAAAATATGACTAAAACACAAATCGATATATTAAACTGGGAAACTGTACAATACAAGCATAGCTTATGTATTCTATTCCAACACTATTAGCTTTCTTCTCCGCATGTAGCAAATTGGTCCAACCCATTCGTACCACATAGTCCCAATATTTACTGCTTTGGTCCACACCTCTTTGGTTGTGCAGTGGTCGATACTTCATTATCTCAAGAGCTTTCTTGGGGTTGGCTCCTTTTTCGGTTCTTCGTTCCTCAAGTGAGCCCTCTTCCTAGGTGGTTTGTTCTTAGTCCCACTTAAAGATGCCGTGTTTGCATTCGATGCAAGTTTCATTCTCACCATTATGATCTAAAAATAAAAAATTATTGGTATGTTACCGTCGTAGCCAATGATTTTATACCCTATCCAATGTGATTACAATTGTTATGTACATTGAACAAGAATGCCCACAAAAATTTGGAAATACATAGTTAATTCCACATTCAAGCATTTTATCAAACATCTAAGAAGCATTATTCATATGTAGGTTCAAAATGAAAGATTTAAATCATCCATGTCTCACATTATCATAGAATATCTCTACCATTCATAATTTAATCACAAATAGCAAGCCTAGATGTTACTACACCATTCAAGAATCATTTGAAGACAAAACCCTAGTTTTAGGAAATATTTGGAGAAAAATTTTTGGTTGAAATCATACATTCAATTTGATGAATGATTGATGTTGTAAATGTGTTTGGAGAGTTTTTTAGTTGTGTTGTGAGTGGAATAGAAATCCCCAAATTGTGTGACCAAGATGGTTGTCCTTGGAAAAATTTTGCACCTTTGATGTCTATTCTTGCGCACTGCCCGCTTGGAAGTTTTGCAAATGGTGTGTGAATGTGGTTTAAATGGGAGGGCCCACTTCGCGCGTTCGTCGCTCCCTGGGGCGCGACGGAGGTGCGTGGCAGGCAATGCGCACTGCTTACAATGCACGTCCTTTGCGCTTCATCTCGCAAAGTACGCGCGCAGCAGGCAGTGAGCACTGCCCGCTTCACGCGTCCTTTGTGCCACGGAGCGCGAAAGACACACCCCACTTTCAGATGTATGAAATCCGAAACTGGGCTGGGGTATAAAAGGAGCAGAACTCCTCTTTTCTACCCCCTTTTCTACTATTTTCTTCCCCAAATTAAAAAAATGCCCAACATAAACCCTAAACCCCCAATTTTTGATTCAGCCCAACCAACACTCGTTTTCTAAATTCTAACCCAATCAAAATCTTTCCTACAACGTAAGGAACAAAACCAACCAAGCCAATCTTCATTTTTGTCTCAAATTTTTTCCCACCAATATTTGTAGACACATTAAATTTTTTGCGATTCCGGCCAAACTAACAGGTTTTTAGTTGAATTGTAAACATAAAAACGTTCCCCGCATGTTGTAGAACATAACCCATTAAGTTTTTTATCATTTTGTTGAAACTACCATCAGACCGCCACCGCAACGCCGCCGGATACTCACCGGAGATTCCATATACCTTAAAATTTTGTGGTAAATATTATATTTAGTATTATCTATTATGTTATTTTCATTTTTTTCATTTTTATTGCAAATATTTTTTCCCATAATTCTTTTTTTAGTGCATATTAGTTAATTAAGTTGGTGCATATTAAATAGGTGTTAGTATTATTTTTATTTGTATGTTTCATATATTTTTACATAGTTGGTAGATTGATTTTAATTGTGCATTGCATATGTAGTTATTTAATTTACTTGTGGCTTTAATTTGATGGATTGATGACTTTATACTTTTTGTTGCTATGGGTATTTGGAAAAGTTCATTTTACTGCCATTATGCTGACGAAATTTATTTCGAAATTTGTATTTTAAATTTTGTTGTGTGTTTTTTTAGGTACAATGGCTTCTTCGAGCCAAAACAGTTAACACCGCAAGTATCTAAATCTAAGTCCCATCGAACCTGAGCTACTTTATCTACAGGGTAGACACAGATCTCTGCAAGTTTACAACAATACCCCATGGATTCGATCCAAGACCCTCAAGTGTAGATGCTGTGATGGTAGTATGTGGAACTAGTTTCCCACATTAACTGCCCAAAGTGTAGGATGAGATGGACAAGTTTGGATTTGGAGGTGTCACACGTGTGGGGTCGATTCAACTCGACCATGCCCTTATAATGACATTGGTTGAGAGATGATGACCGGAGACTCACACGTTCCACTTTCAATTCGGTGAGGCGACTGTGACATTGCAGGATGTTTAAGTACTTTTTGGCCTCCGTACAGAAGGTCCAACAGTTACGGGTACCTTTCCTCGAAGAACGACACAAGAATGGATTGGCGAATGTGACCGTTTGTTGGGGTTTTTCCTCAAACCACATCATTTGAGGAGTAACTCATTGCATCTCGGCCGTCTATAGCGTGAGATTCAGGATGCAGTCCCGCCAAGGGTTGATAGGGAACGTTATGTACTGTTGGTGTATGTGCCCTAATGAGGGCTATTTATATAAATAAAATTTAAGGGTTATTTATGTAAATAAGACATATGTCGTTTGATTGATTATTTAATCTGATGAGTTAACTTCATGATAATTATATTCTTGTGCATATCTAATTTCATGAAATCAATCCGCTAAAAGAAACACTCCATGGACTAATAGATCATGAGTGATTCTTTTGAGCATACTCGTACGAGGATCCTTAGACCAGAAATCACTGCATGGTCTTAGGTGAATTATTGTGTACTTTGACATACGCCTAACGGGACTGTAACAGGTTGCCAAGTATGGGTATGATTGGGTACACTATGAGTCACGCTAAGATATGTAGGTGAAGTGATGGGACTACAAATCTCTCTTAAGTGAGAGATGATATCCGGGCCACTTGATAGTGAACTGAGAAGTGCATGGCCATGCCCGAGAAATGATAATTGTTATCATTTGCTTGAATAGAATCAGTGTCACTGAGAGATCAAGTAAATTGTTTAGCTTAATAAGGATGATGATTCCATGCCTTATGCTAAACAGGATATCGATGTAGAGGACCGTGCATAGTATCTTTAGAAAGGTTGCGTTGAATTACCATTCGACCATCCATTCTAAATTGAGTAGTCATCATGTCTTGCTAGAGGCCACTGATGATTTATGGATTAATCTGTGAGATTAATTTATCCATTGTCAATTTGGAATGGACCTACAGGATTGCACGTAAGTGAGTTCGAAGATTCTTGACGGTACTAGGTATAATTGTTATACTTATAAGAATAATATTAAATTAAATAGTTTAATTAAATATTATTGAGAAGTTTTGGGGTATTAATTAATAGTTAATTAATTACTCAGGAAGAATTGAGATAGACTGACAAATCAAGGGACCTAGTTGCAATTGAGGTTCTGGACCCATCAGTCTGATCCATGGGTAAATGGTTTGATCCATGGGTCAAGTAAAATCCAAATCAGTAAAAGTAAAATATTTTATTATATTTTATAATATTTTATTTTATTTTAATTTAATTTTAACCACCCGGTGGTTATGATTTTGGGAAACCAGACTTATTTTCTAAAACAGAGTCTGTTGAGAGAGATGTGGGTTGAGATTTTAAAAAGTGAAAAATAGTTTTCTGAAAAGGATCCTGCTCTTTTATCTCGGGTGAAAACTTTCTCTCTTCCAGAAAATTAAAAACTTCTTCACAGGAATCTACTAGCATCGAAGAACTCCGGTGCCTGAGAGTAGAGGACGCTTCAAGGAAGTGTTAGAGAAAGACGACGAAACGCCATCTTCTTAGAGGAGCCAGGCGACTGCGCAACAGATTACGCTTCAAGGGTAAGACCCGATTTCATATAATTTAGGCTATTCCGTAGCATAATTTAGGAAATTATGTATGCCTAAGATCCAACAATGGTATCAGAGCGAGGTTGATTTCAGTTTTAATTAAAATTGGGTTTTAATTAAAGGGAATTTTTGGAAGAAATTATGTTTTCTTCTGTTGCTGTGCATTCGCCAAAAACGAGGCCGACTGGCCGATTTTCAAAAACGGAAAGTTACTTCTGTTTTTCTTTTGTTTTTTTTTTCTGGTGAGAGAACTCATATTGGATTTTCGATGAACTCGATTGAATGTTTTGCCGGAAATCGATTTTTGGAAAATCTGGTGCTTGCGTTTTGAACGAAGAACTGGGTTTTCAATTTTTGTTCTGGGTTTTGGAAACTTTCGCCGCGAAATCGGGTGCGGCCAAGTCTTCCATTTTGTTTTTACATTCTGGGTTTTTGTTCTTATTTTGGCCAGAAAAAAGGAAATCTGGGTTTTTTGAAAACGAGATTTTGTTTTTCCGATTGGAATGTTTCCGGATTTTCATGCTGGGCCAAATCGGGGTTTCTAAATTTTGACGGAAATTGAATTTTGGTATTGTTTGGTTTTCGTTTTTCTGGGCTACAAAATTTGTTTTTTGGGTTTTGAACTTTGGCTGGAAACTGGGTTTTCATCACCGGAAAAACAGTTTTGTTTATTTGGGCTGAATCGATTCAGATTTCTTTGTCGGAATTGTTCCGCTTTTAACTTAGCATTTTGGTTTATTGGATTGAAAAATGTGCTGCTGGTTGTTGTTGTTGCTGGTTATTTTTCTCTCCGCATGTGTTGGGTCTTCCGAAAAACGGCGAATACGGAATCCATGTTGGCTGGATGCTTCGGTTTCATCGAAGTGATCGCTGGGTTCGCGCCTGGGCTCGATTGGCACCGGAAATGAGCAGTGGCAAACGTCGCCGCTGCGTTTCCTCGTCGATCGAAGCCGGGGATCGCAACTGTTGTTGTTGATTCTTCGCCGGAGGCTTGCGAATTTTTGAACGACGATTATTGTCGCTCGGAGAGGCCGCTATTGGGGACAGAAAAGTTCTGACCACCAAGACAAGAAACGCCGAAAAATGATGGGTTCGCCGGGGAAGATAACCGGAGGCTGGCGGCGGGTGGTTGAAGCCCTAGGGGCTAAAATGACTAAAATACCGCCGCCGCAGCCTCTAAACCCTAATCAGCCAAAAAAGAAAAATTTTAAAATTTATAAAATGGCCCCTGCAATTTTGTTCTTTTAAAAACTCTAGCCCGGAAATTTTGGTTCTTTACGAAATGACCCCAAGAGTTTTAGAAAAAAATTAAAATTTTAAAATTTTCTGAATTTTATTTAATAAGATTTTAATTAAATAATCTTATTAGATAAAGATAGGATTAATTTAGAATTTTATCCTATAAAGTTTAAATTTAAAATTTTGGAATAAATTATCTTAATTAGATTAGGATAATTAGAATTGTTTAAATTTAAATTCGAAATATTATCTTAATTAGATTAGGATAATTAGAAAAGATAAATAATTAATTAATTAGATTAATTAATTTGTTTAAATTTTGAATTGTTATTTATTTTATTTTACTTATGATGCTTAAATTTAAATTGTTTAAATTTTATGTGAAGCATCATAATAATGCTAGCATGTTCATGCATCATTTTGGATAAATATAAAATGAACAGAAGGATTGATTAAAATTGATCATGACACGATCAATTTTAATTCTGTAATAGTTACACAATCCTTAAAATTAATCGACTTAAATTAAAACCGGCTTGTATGAGCATATGCATTTTATGTGTTTCAAAGCATGAATTGGGCTTTTAATTTTAACGTTTTAAAAGTTGGGGCCTGCGAGCCAATTTTGAATTTGGGCCTGTGTGCCTATAAAAATCATCATGTAATAGTTAGGCCCAAAAGGAGGTTCAAAGAGGAGTCCATGGTGGAGCCCACAAATAGAGGCCCAAACATGAAGATTTTAAAAGGCCCTGTAATAGATTAGAGCCCAGTTCGTCGCTTTAATTCATTCTTTTATTTATGCAAATGAATGATAAACGAAAATGCATGTTAAGCCGATCAAAAATCCAAAAAACCCGAGTTGATTTTGCTTCCATACTTGGGGGCCCGCTAGAGCGTCGAACGTCTGTGGACTTGGAGAGCCCAAGGGCCTCAGGTTTTCTTCGTGCGGCGAGTTGTCACATAATAGGTGCCCAACTTTATCACTACCATTAATGAGTGGAAAAACTGTTTGGGTATTATATGCTCAACTTTATCACTACCACTTGTTATGGAAAAACTGTGTGGGTATCGATTGATGTGATGCCTTGAGGGATGGTTTAACTTTGGAAAATTAATCCTAGCTTGACCCGAGAAGTTGACTAGGGATTAATTTTGCAAAGATAGGATTGTGTCAAACATTTGGAATGTTCATCCTATCACCGAAAAGTTGCATGGTATGCAATTGGAAAGCGTTATATTACATGGAATGTAATTTGAACGTTGCCTACCAGAAGAGCCCGATCCCTACGATACTTGCCAAAGTAAGACTGGGGTTGACTCTTTGTGGATTTTCGGACCACAATCTAGCACCAACACAAAATTGTTAGGGATTTCAATTTTGGCTATTGTGGAAAATTAATTTTAAAACTCATTCTAATATTTTGCATTTATTCATTGTAGAAATGGCATCATCTAGCACAAATGTTATCTCAAATTTCACTCTAAGAAGTATATTGGATAAAGATAAATTGGTTGGACCAAACTTCTTAGATTGGGAAAGAAACTTGAGAATAGTTCTGAAGCAAGAAAGGAAGCTACAAGTCTTGGAGACCGCTTTACCTGAACCACCACAAAATGCTTCGGCAACTGTTCAACGAGCCTGGGAGAAGCTGAAAAGCGACTCCGATGATGTGACTTTCTTGATGCTCGCGTCGATGACGGGCGAGCTTCAAAAGCAGTTCATGAATTCAGAAGCGTTTTGGATTTATGAGTCACTGACGGAGATGTTCTGTGAACAAGCCCGTAACGAAAGGTTCGTTACGATAAAAGCTTTAATTTTGTGCAAAATAACGAAGGGTTCGTCAGTAAGCACACATTTGATCAAGATGAAAGGGTACATTGATACCCTAGAGCGATTGAATGCACCTCTTCCTAGGGAATTGGCCATTGATATCATCTTGGCATCATTGTCTGATGAATACAATGATTTTGTGGTGAACTAAAATATGCACAACATGGATAGGAGCATTCCTGAGCTCCATGGCATGTTGAAGAACACTGAGCAGACCCTTTGGAAGGCAACACCAATGTTGGTAGTGGAAAAAGGTAAAGGGAAGAGGAAGTTTAAAGGCAAGGCCAAAGTTGGGCAGAACAAGAAAGCTCGCAGTAAGACTGCTCCCCAACCACAAGCTCCTCCATCTGCTAAGACAAGATCCAAAAAGGATGATACATGTCTCTTCTACAAACAGAAGGGTCATTGGAAGAGAGACTGCAAGAAGTTTCTCGAAAGCAATCCTTCAGCTTCAGGTATCTTTGTTATAGAAATTAATCTTTCTATGTCCACCTCATGGGTATTAGATACTGGTTGTGAGGCTCACATTTGTACTAATGTGCAGGGACTTAGAAATAGAAGGATGACAAAGAAAGGTGAAGTAGATCTCCGAGTGGGCAACGGGGCAAGAGTTGCTGCTGTTGAAGTTGGAGATTACACTCTGTCTTTACCTTCTGGTTTAAACATCGAGCTTGAAAATTGTTATTATGTACCTGCTTTGAGCAGAAATATTATTTCAGTTTCGAGTTTGGATAATAAAGGATTTCGATTTATTATAGAGAATAATTCGTTATCTTTATATCGAAATGATATTTTATATGGAGTTGCAAATATCGAAATGATATTCGTTAGTATGTATGTCTTGGATTTGACCCAAGAAAAACCAGTCTATAACATAGAAAAGAAAGCTAAATCAACTAAAAATGATTTAAGTCCAACATATCTTTGGCATTGTCGATTAGACAATGCAAATGAAAAGTGAGTTCAAAGACTTCACAAGGATGGAGTGCTAGGGTCATTTGATTTTGAATCTTATGATACCTGTGAACCATGCTTGCAAGGCAAAATGACAAAGAGTCCTTTCAACAAGAAAGGGGAAAGAACAAGTGGGCTATTGGATCTAATACATACGGATGTATGTGGACCAATGAGCACACAAGCCAGAGGTGGATTTGAATACTTCGTGACTTTTACTGATGACTATAGTAGATATGGGTATGTCTACTTAATGAGGTATAAAAGTGAAACTTTTGAAAAGTTCAAAGAGTTTAAAAATGAAGTGGAGAATCAGTTGGATAGAAGGATTAAGGCTATTCGCTCCGATCGGGGAGGTGAATACCTTAGTGATGAGTTCGAAGGCTATCTAAAACAGTGTGGAATTGTTTTACAGCTGACTCCACCGGGAAAACCTCAATAGAATGGTGTATCTGAAAGGAGGAATCGTACCCTATTAGATATGGTTCGATCAATGATGGGCCAAACAACTCTCCCTACATCCTTTTGGGGTTATGCTCTCCTTTTTACTGCCTACTTATTAAACCGTATTCCATCTAAGGCAGTAGATAAGACTCCATATGAGATATGGATGGGTCGGAAGCCCTATATGTCCTATCTACGAGTTTGGGGTTGTCAAGCTCATGTAAAACGTTTACAAAGTGATAAGCTTGAACCTAAAACTGACAAATGCCTGTTTGTGGGATATCCTAAGGAAACCAAAGGATATCAATTCTACAACCCAACTGAGAACAAAGTGTTCGTTGCTCGAGGAGCTACTTTCTTAGAGAAAGAATTTCTGTACAAGAAAGACAGTGGGAGTAGAATAGAACTCGGAGAAGTTCCAGAACCACAAGAGAATGTAGAACGATCTACAAAAACTCAGATGGAAGTTGACATGGAAACTCATGAAGATGAGCAGCCTGAGTCAACAACACAAGAACCTAGAAGGTCTAATAGATCTAGTCATGAACCCGAGAGATACGGATTTCTCGTAACTGACAAGCAAGATTTGATCTTGGTGGACTCTAATGAGCCCGTGAACTAAAAACAGGTTTTAGAAAGTCCAGATTCAGATAAATGGCTACAAGTAATGGAATCTGAAATGCAATACATGAGGGATAATAAAGTATGGACTTTGATTGATCCTCCTGTACAGGTAAAGGTTGTCGATTATAAGTGGATTTTCAAGTTAAAACTTGGCGGGATCTTCAAGGCACAACTAGTGGCTAAAGGTTTCAGACAAACTCATGGTATAGATTATGATGAAACCTTCTCCCCTGTCGTGATGCTCAAGTCCATTCGGACTATGCTCGCCATAGCTGCGTATGAGATATGGCAGATGGATGTTAAGACGGCTTTCCTGAATGGAAACCTACTCGAGGATGTTTACATGAAACAACCCGAGGGATACATCAATTAAGAGCATCCAAATCGTGTATGCAAGCTTCAGAGTGTTGGAACTAGGCATGCATAATTTCCTAAATTATGCTACGGAATAGCCTAAATTCAATGGAATCGGGTCTTACCCTTGAAGCGAAATCGGTTGTGCAGTCGCCTGGCTCCTTTGAGAAGATAGCGTTCACCAACAATTCACGTGAATTGTCTCTACGATCTTGCACCGGAGCCTATCAGAATTGGTGTTAGCCCAAAAGTACCTGTCAAAGAGAGAAAACGTTTTTCTCTGGGGAAGAGTTTTGGAAGAGCGTCTGTTTTTTTTTTTCTTGGAGTCAGAGAGTCACACCTTCTCAAAAGAAAACTTTTAAACGTATTTAAAACCAATTCTGTTAAAAAAACTTTAACAGACTCCCAGATACTTCTCCGATTTTGAGAAGTATCTGTTTTAATAATAATTAATTAATTATTTACTGAGTTGGGTTTAACCAACACCATGGATCAACCCATTGACCCATGGATCAGGCTGATGGGTCAAGAACCTTAATTCACAATTAGATCCCTTGATTTGTCAGCCCAACTCAATTCTTCCCAGGTAATTAATTAACTTTTAATTAATACCATAAAACTCTTCAATAATATTTAATCAAACCATTTAATTAAATATTATCTATTTAAGCATAACTCTTATACTTATTACAGGCAATTTAATTCTGAATCATCAACTCTCTTATGTGCGATCCTGTAGGCCCATTCCAAATTGACAATGAATAAATTAATCTCATTAATTAATCCATAAATCATTAGTGATCTCTAGCAAGACATAATGACTACACAATTCAGAACGGAGGGTCGAATGGTGATTCAACACAACCTTCCGAGTATACTACGTAATGTCCTCTACACTGATATCCAGTTTAGCATAAGGCATGGAACTAATCATCCTTATATAGCTAAACGTTTTACTTGATCTCTTAGTGACACTGAACTTAATTAAGCAAATGATAACCCTTATCATTTCTTGGGCACGGCCATGAACTTCTCAGTTCACTATCAAGCGACCAAGATATCATCTCTCATTTAAGAGAGACTTGTAGTCCCATCACATCACCTACATACCTTAGCGTGACTCATAGCGTACCCAATCATACCCGTACTTGGCAACCTGTTACTGTCCCGTTAGGCATATGTCAAAGCACACTCTAATTCACCTAAGACTATGCAGTGATTTCTGGTCTAAGGATCCTCGTACGAGTACTACTCAAAAAAATCACTCATGATCTAAAAGTCCATGGAGTGTTTCTTTTTGGTGGATCGATTTCATAAAATTCATTATGCACAAGAATATAATTTCATGAAATTAACTCATCAGATAAATAATCAATCAAACGACAAATGTCTTATTTACATAAGTAACCCTCAAAGTTTATTTACATAAATAGCCCTCAAAAGGGCACATACACCAACAATCTCCCACTTGCCCGTTGAAGGGCTATGTCCTAAACTGTTTAAGACCAAGCTCTATTACATGTCTATCAAACTTTGACTGTGGTAGAGCTTTTCTGAGAGGATCTGCTGCATTCTCGTCTGACCCTATTTTGCACACTTTGACATCTCCTCGATCAATGATCTCTCGGATGAGGTGAAACCTTCTGAGTATATGTTTGGTTTTCTGGTGTGACCGAGGCTCCTTAGCTTGTGCGATGGCCCCGTTATTGTCACAGAAAAGTTCTATCGGATCTTGGATACTTGGTATCACTCCGATGTCTGACACGAACTTTCTCAACCAAACAGCTTCCTTTGCAGCGTCTGATGCAGCAATGTACTCAGACTCTGTTGTAGAATCGGCTGTTGTATCTTGCTTTGAGCTTTTCCAACTTATTGCACCGCCATTCAGACTAAACACGTAGCCTGATTGTGACTTCATATCATCTTGATCTGTTTGGAAAGCAGCATCAGCGTAACCTTGTACAATGAGCTGTTTTTGCCCTCCATACACTAGCATTAATCCTTTAGTTGTTCGTAAGTACTTTAGAATTGCTTTGACTGCAGTCCAATGATCCATTCCAGGATCTTGTTGGTATCTGCTAGTCATGCTCAGTGCATGTGCGACATCTGGGTGGGTACACAACATGGCATACATGATAGATCCTATTGCCGAAGCATATGGAACTCTACTCATTGTATCCCTTTTCTCTCTTGTTGAAGGACCTTGGTTCTTCTTCAAGAGAAGGCCATGTCTGAATGGTACCATACCATTCTTAGAGTTAGACATATTGAACCTCTTCAATATTTTGTCTATGTACCCTTCTTGACTTAGTCCTAGAAGTCTCTTTGATCTATCTCTATAGATTTTGATACCCAGTATCATTTCAGCTTCTCCTAAGTCTTTCATAGAAAATACACTCCCCAACCATTGTTTGATATCTTTCAACATGGGAATGTCATTTCCTATCAGTAGGATGTCGTCCACATATAGGACAAGGAAAACTATCTTGCTCCCACTAACCTTCTTGTAAACACAAGGCTCATCTTCGTTCTTTATGAAGCCGTAACCTTTTACTGCCTCGTCAAAACGAAGATTCCAACTCCGAGATGCTTGCTTTAGTCCGTAGATTGACCTCTGAAGCTTGCATACACGATTTGGATGCTCTTGATCGATGTATCCCTCGGGTTGTTTTATATAAACATCCTCGAGTAGGTTTCCATTCAGGAAAGCCGTCTTAACATCCATCTGCCATATCTCATAGTCATAATATGCAGCTATGGCGAGCATAGTCCGAATGGACTTGAGCATCACGACAGGGGAGAAGGTTTCATCATAGTCTATACCATGAGTCTGTCTGAAACCTTTAGCCACTAGTCGTGCCTTGAAGATCCCGCCAGGTTTTAACTTGAAAATCCACTTGCAATCGACAACCTTTGCCTGAATAGGAGGGTCAATCAAAGTCCATACTTTATTATCCCTCATGGATTAGATTTCAGATTCCATTGCTTGTAGCCATTTATCTGAATCTGGACTTTCTAAAACCTGTTTGTAGTTCACAGGCTCATTAGAGTCCGTCAAGATCAAATCTTGATAACCAGTCACGAGAAATCCGTATCTCTCGGGTTCATGACGAGATCTACTAGACCTTCTAGGTTCTTGTGTTGTTGACTCAGGCTACTCATCTTCATGAGTTTCCATGTCAACTTCCATATGAGTTTCTATAGATCGTTCTATATTCTCTTGTGGTTCTGGAACTTCTCCGAGTTCTATTCTACTCCCACTATCTTTCTTGTAGAGAAACTCTTTCTCTAAGAAAGTGGCTCCTCGAGCAACAAACACTTTGTTCTCAGTTGGATTGTAGAATTGATATCCTTTTGTTTCCTTAGGATATCCCACAAACAGGCATTTGTCAATTTCAGGTTCAAGCTTACTACTTTGTAAACGCTTTACATGAGCTTGACAACCCTAAACTCGTAGATATGACATATAGGGTTTTTGACCCGTCCACATCTCATATGGAGTCTTATCTACTGCCTTAGATGGAATACGATTTAGTAAGTAGGCTGCTAAAAGGAGGGCATAACCCCAAAAGGACATAGGGAGAGTCGCTTGGCCCATCATAGATCGAACCATATCTAATAAGGTCCGATTCCTCCTCTCGGATACACCATTCTATTGAGGTGTTCCTGGTGGAGTCAGCTGTGAAACAATTCCACACTGTTTTAGATAGCCATCGAACTCATCACTAAGGTATTCACCTCCCTGATCAGAGCGAACAGCCTTAATCCTTCTATTTAACTGATTTTCTACTTCGTTTTTAAACTCTTTGAACTTTTGAAAAGTTTCATTTTTATACCTCATTAAGTAGACATAACCATATCTACTATAGTCATCGGTAAAAGTCACGAAGTATTCAAATCCACTTCTGGCTTGTGTGCTCATTGGTCCACATACATCTGTATGTATTAGAGCCAATAGCTCACTAGTCCTCTCGCCTTTCTTGCTGAAAGGACTCTTCGTCATTTTGCCTTGCAAACAGGTTCACATGTGTCATATGATTTGAAATCAAATGACCCAAACACTCCATCCTTATGAAGTCTTTGAACTCGCTTCTCATTTGCATGGCCTAAACGACAATGCCACAGATATGTTGGACTTAAATCAGATTGAATTAATTTGGCTTTCTTTTCAATGTTATAAACCGGTTTCTCTTGGGTCAAATCCAAGATATATAGGCCATTGCACAAATTTGCAACTCTGTATAAAACATCTTTTTGATATAAAGACAACGAATTATTACCAATAATAAAACGAAATCCTTTAATATCCAAACAAGAAATTGAAATAATATTCCTACTCATAGTAGGTACATAATAACAATTCTCTAAAATAATGTTTAAACCGGAAGGCAAAGACAAAATGTAATCTCCAACTTCAACGGCTGCAACTCTTGCCCCGTTGCCCACTCGGTGATCTACTTCGCCTTTCTTTGTCATCCTTCTATTTCTCAGTCCCTGCACATTAGTACAAATGTGAGCCCCACATCCGGTATCTAATACCCATGAGGTGGACATAGAAAGATTAATTTCAATAACAAAGATACCTGAAGCCGAAGGATTCTGTTTCTTCTCTTCAAGAAACAACTTGCAGTTTCTTCTCCAATGCCCCTTTTGATTGCAATGGAAACATATCGCGTCCTTCTGAGCATTTTTCTTAGCAGGAGGAGTTTGAGGTTGAGCCTTAGGAGCAGTCTTACTGCGAGGCTTCTTGTTTTCAGCAACTTTTGCCTTGCCTTTAAGCTTTCTCTTGGTGCCCTTACCTTTTTCTACAACAAGTACTGGTGTTGCCTTCCGAAGGGTTTGCTCAGTATTTTTAAGCATTCTATGGAGCTCAGGAATCGTCCTCTCCATGTTATACATGTTGTAGTTTACCACAAAATCATTGTATTCATCAGGTAGCGAAGCCAAGATGATGTCAATGGCTAACTCTCTAGAAAGAGGTGCATTTAATCTCTCTAGGGTATCAATATACCCCTTCATCTTGATCAAATACGTGCTTACTGATGAACCCTTCGCCATCTTGCACAAGATCAATGCTTTTATCGTAACGAACCTTTCGTTACGGGCTTGTTCATGGAACATTTCCGTTAATGACATATAAATTTGGAACGCTTCCGAATTCATGAACTGTTTCTGAAGCTCGCCTGACATAGTCGCGAGCATCGGACATGTCATGTCATCGGAATCGCTTTTCAGCTTTTCCCATGCTCGTTGAACAACAGCCGTAGCATTTACAGGTGGTTCAGGTAAGGTAGCGTCTAAGATATTTAGCTTCCTTTCTTGTTTGAGAACAATTCTCAAGTTTCTTTCCTAATCTAAAAAGTTTGGACCAACAAGTTTTTCTTTGTCCAAAATGCTTCTTAGAGTGAGATTAGATGTATTAGTGCTAGTAGATGCCATTTCTACAAAAGAAAGATGCAAAACATTAGAATGAGTTTTAAAATATTTTCCACAATAGCCAAAATTGAAGTCCCAAACAATTTTGTGTTGGTGCTAGATTGTGGGCCGAAAATCCACAAAGAGTCAACCCCAGTCTTGCTTTGGCAAGTATCGTAGGGATTGGGCTCTTTTGGTAGGCAACATTCAAATCACATCCCTATGTAATTTAACGATTTCCAATTACATCACTATGCAACTTTTCGGTGATAGGATGAACATTCCAAATGTTTGACACCATCCTATCTTTACAAAATTAATCCCTAGTCAACTTATCGGGTCAAGCTAGGATTAATTTTCCCAAGTTAAACCATCCCTAAGGCATCACATCAATCGATACCCACACAGTTTTTCCATAACAAGTGGTAGTGATAAAGTTAAGCATCTAATACCCAAACAGTTTTTCCACTCATTAATGATAGTGATAAAGTTGGGCACCTATTATGTGACAACTCGCCGCACGAAGAAAACCTGAGGCCCTTGGGCTCTTCAAGTCCACAGACGTTCGACGCTCTGGCAGGCCCCCAAGTATGGAAGCGAAATCAACTCGGGTTTTTGGGATTTTAGTTTGATCGGCTTAACATGCATTGTCGTTTTCATTCATTCACAAAACATAAAATAAAATTGCGGAAATGCGATGAATTGGGCTCTAATCTATTACAGGGCCTTTAAAAAAAAACTTCTTTTGGGCCTCCATTTTGGGCTTCCGTTCCTGGGCTCCACCATGGACTCCTTCGGAACCTCCTTTTGGGCCTAACTATTACATAATTATTTAATAGGCACGCAGGCCCAATATTAAAATGGCTCGCAGGCCCAAAAATTTAAATAATAAATTTTAAGCCCAATTCATGCATATAAAACACACAAATGCATATGCTTCATACAAGCCAATTTTAATTAAGCCGAATCATTTAATTAGGGATTGTGTAACTCTTACACTATTAAAATTGATCGTGTCATGATCAATTTTAATCAATCCCATGTTCATTCATTTTAATCGAATGATGCATGAACATACCAATAATGCGTGCAATTATTTAAACACTTTAAATAAATAACACATTATTTGGAAAATGAATAAATAAATAAAAATATATAATAATTAATTAACTAATCTTATTAATTAATTAATTATTTATTTATTCATTTAATTATCTATTTTTATTAAGATAATCTTTCTAATTTTAAAATTTAAATATTTCTAATTATCCTAATCTCATTAAGATAATTATTCAAAATTCTAAATTTTAAAATTCTATAGGATAAGAATTAAATCTAAATCTAATCCTATCTTATCGTAATTTAAAATCTGATAAAATCTTTTAATTTATCCTAAATTATAAATTAAAATTTTATCAAATTTTAAAATTCAGAAAGATTAAATTTTCCTGAAATTTTGAGGCCAATCTGTAATTTCACAAAATCCACGGGCTAGGGTTTTAAGGTTTAAAACTTCTGGGGTTGTTTTGCAAAATTTTAAAACAATTTTAAAATTTGGCATTTTTGAGATTTTGGAGTGCGGTGGGGGCAATTTGGTCATTTCACCCAATTAGGGCACTAGCCTCCCGCCGCCTCCTTTCTTCTTCTCCGATCGCGCAGCCGACGTCCTGTCTGCGATTTCTGGCGAATGATTCGCCTTTTTTCCGGCGCCGTTTGCAGCGCCGGACGTCGTCTCTTCGCCCAGGCCTGACCCAGATCACATCAAAGCCCACCTCGGCGATTCATCGATCGACAAAAAATAAAAACCGTGAATAGCCGCGAATCTCCCGGCGAAAATGATTTCCCGACGGAACAAACGAGGAAGCCAGTTCTCCGTCACTTCGTTTCCCCGTGGCGCGAGGAACCTTTCCCCGGCCTTCGCGAAACAACCGGCGCTAGTTTCTAGCGGTTCTCAAAACCCAAATCGGAAAAAAAATTTCCCCTTTTTCCCATTTTAAAATCCGACGAAGCGTTTTCAAAACCCATAAAATTCTTTCCAAAATCTTTGCAATCAAAACGTTTTTGACACCCCAAATCAACATGAAATTGTTTCCCATGAAGAAAAGAACAAAACCCATAGAAAATTCAGGCCAAAAAAACCAATTTTTGTGCAGTTCGCGATTTCCCGGCGAACTTCTGGCCGGCCGGAAAAATAATCCGGTGACAATTCCCAGAAACCGGCCGCCTCAGTTTTTTTTCAAAAAAAAAAAATTTTTCTTGGTCAAAATTTTGACGAATTTTTTTTTCTCATACTCGATTTTCAACTTTTGTTTCAATTAAAACACTTTTAATTAAAACAAAATTAAACCTATGGCTCTGATACCACTGTTGGAACTAGGCATGCATAATTTCCTAAATTATGCTACGGAATAGCCTAAATTCAATGGAATCGGGTCTTACCCTTGAAGCGTAATCGGTTGTGTAGTCGCCTGGCTCCTTTGAGAAGATAGCGTTCACCAACAATTCACATGAATTGTCTCTACGATCTTGCACCGGAGCCTATTAGAATTGGTGCTAGCCCAAAAGTGCCTGTTAAAGAGAGAAAACGTTTTTCTCTGGGGAAGAGTTTTGGAAGAGCGTCTGTTTTTTTTTTTTTTTTTTCTTGGAGTCAGAGAGTCACACCTTCTCAAAAGAAAACTTTTAAACGTGTTTAAAACCAATTCTGTTAAAAAAACTTTAACAGACTCCCAGATACTTCTCTGATTTTGAGAAGTATCTGTTTTAATAATAAATAATAATAATTAATTATTTATTTACTGAGTTGGGTTTAACCAACACCATGGATCAACCCATTGACCCATGGATCAGGTTGATGGGTCAAGAACCTTAATTCACAATTAGATCCCTTGATTTGTCAGCCCAACTCAATTCTTCCCAGGTAATTAATTAACTTTTAATTAATGCCATAAAACTCTTCAATAATATTTAATTAAACCATTTAATTAAATATTATCTATTTAAGCATAACTCTTATACTTATTACAGGCAATTTAATTCTGAATCATCAACTCTCTTATGTGCGATCCTGTAGGCCCATTCCAAATTGACAATGAATAAATTAATCTCATTAATTAATCCATAAATCATTAGTGGTCTCTAGCAAGACATAATGACTACACAATTCAGAACGGAGGGTAGAATGGTGATTCAACACAACTTTCCGAGTATACTACGTAATGTCCTCTACACTGATATCCAGTTTAGCATAAGGCATGGAACCAATCATCTTTATATAGCTAAACGTTTTACTTGATCTCTTAGTGACACTGAACTTAATCAAGTAAATAATAACCCTTATCATTTATTGGGCACGGCCATGCACTTCTCAGTTCACTATCAAGCGGCCAAGATATCATCTCTCATTTAAGAGAGACTTGTAGTCCCATCACTTCACCTACATACCTTAGCGTGACTCATAGTGTACCCAATCATACCCGTACTTGGCAACCTGTTACGGTCCCGTTAGGCATATGTCAAAGCACACTCTAATTCACCTAAGACTATGCAGTGATTTCTGGTCTAAGGATCCTCGTACGAGTACTACTCAAAAAAATCACTCATGATCTAAAAGTCCATGGAGTGTTTCTTTTTGGTGGATCGATTTCATAAAATTCAATATGCACAAGAATATAATTTCATGAAATTAACTCATCAGATAAATAATCAATCAAACGACAAATGTCTTATTTACATAAATAACCCTCAAAGTTTATTTACATAAATAGCCCTCAAAAGGGCACTTACACCAACACAGAGGTCCATCTATGGACTAAAGCAAGCATCCCAGAGTTGGAATCTTCATTTTAACGAGGCAGTAAAAGGTTACGGCTTCATAAAGAATGAAGATGAGCCTTGTGTTTACAAGAAGATTAGTGGGAGCAAGAATATTTTTCTCGTCCTATATGTAGACCACATCCTACTCATAGGAAATGACATTCCCATGATGAAGGACATCAAACAATGGTTGGGGTCTGTATTTTCTATGAAAGACTTAGGAGAAGCCGAAATGATACTAGGTATCAAGATCTATAGAGATAGGTTCAAAAGGCTTCTGGGACTAAGTCAAGAAGGGTACATAGACAAGATATTGAAAAGATTCAATATGTCTAACTCAAAAAATGGTAAGGTACCATTTAAACATGGCCTTCTATTGAAGAAGAACCAAGGTCCTTCAACAAGAGAGGAGAGGGATACAATGAGTAGAGTACCATATGCTTCGGCAATAGGATCTATCATGTATGCCATGTTATGTACCCGTCTAGATGTTGCACATGCACTTAGCATGACTAGCAGATACCAACAAGATCCCGGGATGGATCATTGGACTGCAGTCAAAGCAATCCTAAAGTACTTACGAAGAACTAAAGGATTAATGCTAGTGTATGGAGGGAAAGAACAACTCATTGTACAAGGTTACGTTGATGCTGCTTTCCAAACAGATCAAGATGACATGAAGTCACAATCAGGCTACATGTTTAGTCTGAATGGCGGTGCGATAAGTTGGAAAAGCTCAAAGCAAGATACCACAGCCGACTCTACAACAGAATCTGAGTACATTGCTGCATCAGGTGCTGCAAAGGAAGCTATTTGGTTGAGGAAGTTCGTGTCAGACATCAGAGTGATACTGAGTATCCAAGATCCAATAAAACTTTTCTGTGATAATAACGGGGCCATTGCATAAGCTAAGGAGCCTCGGTCACACCAAAAGACCAAACATATACTCAGGAGATATCACCTCATTCGAGAGATCGTTGATCGAGGAGATATTAAAGTATGCAAAATAGGGTCAGACGAAAATGTAGCAAATTCTCTCACAAAAGCTCTACCACAGTCAAAGTTTGATAGAGATGTAATAGAGTTTGGTCTTAAACAGTTTAGGACATAGCCCTTCAACGGGCAAGTGGGAGATTGTTGGTGTATGCGCCCTAATGAGGGCTATTTATGTAAATAAACTTTGAGGGTTATTTATGTAAATAAGACATATGTCGTTTGATTGATTATTTAATCTGATGAGTTAATTTCGTGATAATTATATTTTTGTGCATATCTAATTTCATGAAATCAATCCGCTAAAAGAAACACTCCATGGACTAATAGATCATGAGTGATTCTTTTGAGCATACTCGTACGAGGATCCTTAGACCAGAAATCACTGCATGGTCTTAGGTGAATTATTGTGTACTTTGACATACGCCTAACGGGACTGTAACGGGTTACCAAGTATGGGTATGATTGGGTACACTATGAGTCACGCTAAGATATGTAGGTGAAGTGATGGGACTACAAATCTCTCTTAAGTGAGAGATGATATCCGGGCCACTTGATAGTGAACTGAGAAGTGCATGGCCATGCCCGAGAAATGATAATTGTTATCATTTGCTTGAATAGAATCAGTGTCACTGAGAGATCAAGTAAATTGTTTAGCTTAATAAGGATGATGGTTCCATGCCTTATGCTAAACGGGATATCGATGTAGAGGACCGTGCATAGTATGCTTAGAAAGGTTGCGTTGAATTCCCATTCGACCATCCATTCTAAATTGAGTAGTCATCATGTCTTGCTAGAGGCCACTGATGATTTATGGATTAATCTGTGAGATTAATTTATCCATTGTCAATTTGGAATGGACCTACAGGATTGCACGTAAGTGAGTTCGAAGATTCTTAATGGTACTAGGTATAATTGTTATACTTATAAGAATAATATTAAATTAAATAGTTTAATTAACTATTATTGAGAAGTTTTGGGGTATTAATTAATAGTTAATTAATTACTCAGGAAGAATTGAGATAGACTGACAAATCAAGGAACCTAGTTGCAATTGAGGTTCTGGACCCATCAGTCTGATCTATGGGTAAATGGTTTGATCCATGGGTCAAGTAAAACCCAAATCAGTAAAAGTAAAATATTATATTTTATAATATTTTATTTTAATTTAATTTTAACCACCCGGTGGTTATGATTTTGGGAAACCAGACTTATTTTCTAAAACAGAGTCTGTTGAGAGAGATGTGGGTTGAGATTTTAAAAAGTGAAAAATAGTTTTCTGAAAAGGATCCTGCTCTTTTCTCTCGGGTGAAAACTTTCTCTCTTCCAGAAAATTAAAAACTTCTTCACAGGAATCTACTAGCATCGAAGAACTCCGGTGCCTGAGAGTAGAGGACGCTTCAAGGAAGTGTTAGAGAAAGATGACGAAAAGCCATCTTCTCAGAGGAGCCAGGCGACTGCGTAACCGATTCCGCTTCAAGGGTAAGACCCGATTTCATATAATTTAGGCTATTCCGTAGCATAATTTAGGAAATTATGCATGCCTAAGATCCAACATGTACGCCGGGCAAGGTGCTACATTCTATACCTGCTATATGGGATGATCTTCATGGACATGGTAAACAACTTCGTCCCTCTGCACTGGCTTGTAAATATAGAGTTCCAAGATAGGTGTAATGCACTTTGTTGGATTTCGGTGGCCCTTGCTGGTTTATACCGCGGCCTATGCAAGGCATGCGTTCACAACGCCAATGACATAATCGGTTTCCTGCTCCTCCTACAGGTAAACAGATTTACTAGTAATTTGAAAATGCATATGTTCAATGTTAATTTTTATTTTTCTTCTTTATAATTATTCTTTTCACCTATATGGGTTCTTATTATAATTTTATCTTTTTAAATGCAAATTTCATTGGTTTATGCAAGTATGGGCTTGAGAGCGTATTCCTCGCATCAGCCCGTGTAGAGTGGTAGATATTGACAGACTCGATGTGGGTCACCCGTTGTCACAACGGTGGGATGTCCGTTTCACTTATGATGACTTCACTTCTCATGTCCTACAGGCGTACCGAGATCAGTTGAACAGTCTTAGAGATGATGACGTGAGTTCAGTCTTTATTAACTTAAGTCATTTTATTATAATACTATAGATTTAGATTTACCAATCTTTTTATAAGTTTGATTTTATTGAATTTGTTTATTTTTTTTAAGTTTAATTGGCTCCCTTATGCTGAGGATGGTATCCTCAAGTATCTCTCCAATTTCTGTCGAGATGACCCGATTGTTGGATATCCTGAACTTTTCTAATATTTTGGTAGTGCCACGAACCTCATGAGGCCAATAGACTTCTTCGCCAATTTGGGTTCCCCAGTCACGTCTTGGGAACCGTCAAATTTATCCATTGACGGAGAAGAGATATAATCAAATGCATGCAAAGGGAAGGCAAGGCAATGGGTACATCGACTACGACATAGACAATCATTTATACATAACGGATTGGGAGAATATGAGGCTTTCCACTAGAGATGATTTTGTATCGGAGGTTCCTCCAACGGCAGACGATGAGTACCGTTCGTGGTATAACCTCCATATGGTCAAACTAATCAATGATCCCAGCATTGATTTTGTGGATGGATACCGAGGCACTTCTGCCCGAGAGAGACTATATATGAGTTTTGAATATAATAGCTTATATGTCATTTTTATATCTTTTACAATTTTATCTAATTTTTTATAACAATTGTATTTATTTAAATCATTTGTAGATGGAGGTGGTGAGTGAAGAATACAATAGGGGCATGGAATTCCAATCAAATTACATTGGTGATGACCCCGAGATCCTGCAGTACGTCGAAGATATTACCACCTCTTTCCACAGTACCCTCACATTTGGTGGTGATACTTTTGAGCCAGTCGAGGGCACACAAATACTCTCATATGTTCAACCTATATCTCTCAAGCCCCACGTCCGAGTTGCCGAGTGAGGAACGTTCCTCTTAGGGGAGGAGGCAGAAAGAGGAGGCTAGTCATAGGAGATCATTTGGATGTGGAAAATTTAGGGGTAGAAAATGAAGATGATGATGAGGAGATCCAGGATGATGGAGGAGAAAGATTATCTGCCCGAGCCCGGTCAAAAATTCACTTTCGTTCTACGCATTTCAGAATCAGAATCTTTGACCAGGCCTAGACTCTAGCACAATCGCTATTCCAACCCTTGCTTGAAATAACATTACGCAGAATCTTGGTATGTACTTATTCGATTTATCACGCAACAATAATTTCTAATTAAAGTGGAAACATAGAAAGTACCTCTTGAAGCGTGTTACTCAGGTGATCGCTTGTATGACTATCGCACGTTGTTCGGGCAATGATCTAGCGAGCAATTGATTAGCAATCCACACAAAAAGACTCACCTGAAAAATTCCACAGTTTGACGTCGCCAGAATTGAACCGCCACCGCCGCCGGATATTTCCTGCCACCGCCGCCTGCCGGAATTACACCACCGGCCGCCGCCCGGGACAAATAACCGGCCGAAAATTATTCAAGAGGGAGAAAAAATGTTTTCTCTCTTTAAACTTTCTCTCTCTAGTTTTATTGTCTTGAAAACTTAGGAATTGTGTACTATGTAATTGGTAATCCCTTGTCTATATATAGAGCTACAAGAGAGACTCCAAGTTGATTTAGGATTGGTCTTCCTAACGGGGTTAGGTAATTAATTAGTTTTCAAATCCAATTAGGTAACTAATCTAATCGAAAATCCAAATCAAATTAGATTTCCTAATCTCTAGGATTTTCTAACTCTAATTGAAACTTAATACTTAATTAATTAATTAAATAATTCCACTTTGTTAATTACTTAATTAATCCTTTGGAATAATTAATTAATTAATTATACTTATTCAATTAGCCCATTACAAAATTAATCGTACCACTAACGGATTAATTTTAGAACTACCATGCTACACCAGAATTGCTTCCGGAACAACTAAATTAATTTATTCTTAATCTCTCCATATCAAAGATTTAGTGCTCGTTAATTTATTAATTTACTGATAAATTAATTAATTAACTTCTTTAATTTTGAGAATAGTACCACTCGACCTTTTTATTATACCAGACATAAGTCCACCAGCTTGGTTTAGTATAATAAACCTAACAAGCTCATCTTGGGAGCACCATCACCCCGGAAGCACAGGTACATGGTTTCCTTTCGACAAGCAGCAGCACACCAAGTAACTAACCACGTGCTCCCAACCTATCGAGACTATTGGCCACATTTGACCTCACCCATTGGCAGATCAAAGTATGCTATGTCTAATCCTCATGCCCGCTCAAGTCTAGGGATTTAGAGATAGAATACTAAGAACGATTTGTCTATTAAATCAGTACAAGATAAATCATTCTAAATGATCAAGTTCAATATGCCCCGGGCATATCTATATGATTCAAATAGTTTAGACAAACCAATTATCTGAATCACATAATAACCTAAACCGACAGCGTGTCCAAAACTATCTCGGTTACGAACCTCATTTATATATTGTGTCTTTTAACCAATGATGAGATCCACTGTGTCACACCAGATACCTCATCATCTAATTACATAATATAAATGGACTAAATATGCACAACATATAAACCAAAACATTAAATCGATATATTAACTGGAAAAACGTACAATACAAGAATAGCTTATCTATTCAAATCTAACAATCTCCCACTAATACTTAAGTTGTGCTTTAAGTATATAACTACATTCAATCTTTTACCCTCTACAATACATCTAGAAAAACTATCTTAGCTCTCCTAAGTATCTGATCCCCATGCCCTCCACGTGAGCCTCAAAGACTTTTGAAGTCAATGTTTTCGTGAACGGATCTACAAGGTTATCCTCCGATGCTATCTTAGTCACAACCACGTTTTACCTCCTGACGATATCTCGTATCAGGTGGTACTTGCGCTGTATGTATTTACTCGCCTTGTGGGCTCGTGGTTCCTTTGAGTTTGCTATTGCATCGTTGTTATCACGATACACTATGATTGACTTCTGCAAACCAGGAATCACATCTAAGTTCACTAGGAAGTTCTTGAGCCACACTGCTTCTTTCGCTGCCTCTGATGCGGTAACGTATTCAGCCTCCAAGGTAGAGTCCGCCACATATTTCTGCTTGACACTTGTCCATACTTTGACTCCATCTCCCAATGTAAAAACATACCCTGACGTAGACTTGCTCTTGTCCCTGTCGCCTTGGAAATCTGAATCTATGTAACCTCAGGGTACTAGCTCAGGCGCCTGATAGACCAACACTTGGTCTTACATTCTGCGCAAATACTTGAGAATGCATTTTACTTCCTCACAATGAGCTTTCCCAGGGTTACTTTGATATCTTCTTACAATGCCAACGGTATAACAGATATCAAGCCTCGTACACAACATGGCATATATGAGACTTTCTACTACTGAAGCATCAAGAACTGTCTTCATGGCCTCTATCTCCTCAACAGTCTTGGGAGACTGTTTTTTAGACAGATGCACTCCGTAACTGAAAGGTAGAAAACCTTTCTTGGAGTTCTGCATGTTAAAACGGGCCAGAATTGTATCTATGTATGAAGCTTGAGAAAGTATTAGCGAATGTTTCCCACGATCGCGCATTGTCTTGATCCCAAGGATATGTCACACTTCTCCTAAATCCTTCATATCAAATTGCTTGGACAACCATGCCTTTATGTTTGATAACACTTTCTTATTGTTGCCACTTAGTAAAATGTCATCTACGTAAAGCACAAGAAACACCACTGTATTTCTATCACGTCTGCGGTACACACATTGTTCATCCAGGCATTGAGTAAATCCGTAGGATTGGATTACCTCATCGAACTAGATGTTCCAAGATCTAGATGCCTATTTAAGTCCGTAAATTGACCTCTTAAGCCTGCAAACCTTATGCTCTTGGTCTTTTTCAACGAATCCCTCTGGTTACTGCATGAAGATGGTTTCTTCTAGACTTTCGTTAAGGAAAACTGTCTTGACATCCATCTGCCATATCTTATAATCTAAATGAACAACTATGGCCAAGAGAATCCGGATTGACTTAAGCATAGATACTGGGGAGAAGGTTTCCTCATAATCGATTCCCTCTTTCTTAGTATACCCCTTCGCCACAAGCCTAGCTTCAAAGGTTTTAACCTTTCAATCAGGTAATCTCTTACATTTGTAGACCCACTTACATCCAGCGGGTTAGGCAGGTCCACAAGCTCCCAGACTTGGCTGTGGTCCATCGACCCCATCTCAGATATCATTGCTTTTCACCAAGATTCTACATTTTTATCTCGGAGAGCCTCATTGTAGTTAACTGGGTCAGGCTCAGGTGCACCTGGGACTATGTCTAAAGCCTCTCCCACGCCAATGAACCTGTCGGGCTGTCTTACAACCTTCCTACTACGATAAGGCACCACCTGTGTAGACACATCATCTATGATATCTTGTGCGGTGTGTGGTGTTTCTACTTGTGATGGTGCATCAGGATTATCAGATTGTTTCCTAAGCTCTTCTAGTACTATCTTGCTCTTGGGCTTGTGATCTAGAATATAGTCTTTCTCCAAAAATTTGGCTTTAGTGCTAACTATCACCTCTGATCTTTAGGACTATAAAACAGACCACCCCTAGGATATCTTACAAATAGTATTAATTCAATTCTCGCATCTAACTTAGCCGTATCTGCATTAAGCACATATGCTGGGTAATCCCAAATTCTGAGATGTCTTAGGCTGGGCTTGCGCCCATTCCACAACTCTAATGGGGCTGAAGGCACAGTTTTAGATGGTAAAAGATTAAGAATATACATTGCCGTTTCCAAGTCATATCCCCAGAACGATCTTGGAAAATCACTATAGTTCATCATTGACCTACCCATTTCCAAGAAAGTCCCATTCCTCCTTTCTGCTACACCATTCTGCTGTGGCATGCCAGGTGCAGACAACTGAGACTGAATTCCGACCTCACTGAGGTATTCTCAAAATTCATGGGACAGGTACTCTCTACCACGATCTGAATGCAGTGTCTTGATACTCTTACCATGTTGTTTTTCTACATCTGCCTGAAATTCTTTGAACTTGCCAAAACATTCGGACTTGTGACGCATTAGGTAAATATACCCGTACCTTGAGTAGTCATCCGTGAACGTCACGAAATACTCGAACCCACCTCGTGCCTGGATGGTCATAGGTCCACACAAGTCAGAATGAATCAACTCTAATACATCCTTAGCTCTATAACCTTTTGCCTTAAAAGGTCTCTTGGTCATTTTACCTTCCAAGCAAGATTCGCAGGTTGCATAACTGTCAATCTCTAATGAACCTAAAGGTCCATCGTTGACCAAACTCTGAATCCTACTAAGGTTTATATGACCTAGCCTGAGATGCCAAAGATAGGTTTGATTCATTTCAGAAGGTCTCTTCCTCTTATTAATGTTAGATAAAGAGCTATCTGTTTTTATGTTTTGCGCAACAGGGGAATTAGAGTTAACCACAAACAAATTGCCAGCCAATGAACCAGAAGAAATAAGTTTTCCATTTCTTCTAATAAATACAAACTCATCAGAAAAAACAAACTTATAACCGTTCTTCAAGAGTGTAGAAACCGAAATAAGGTTCTTTCTAAAAATCGGTACATAAAGACAATTAACTAACTCTAATTTACAATTTTCAAAATTTAAATTGACCACTCCCACTGCTTCTACTAACACTCTTGTAGTGTCGCCCTATGTAGATGTCCAGTTCACCCTCTCTAAGCTTCCGGTTTACTTGAAACCACTGCAAAGAATTATAAACATGATCAGTGGCACCTGAATCCACACACAAAGTATCTATGGGAATCACCGCTAAGCATGTCTCAGTAATTAGGGAAGAAACTATCGTACCTTTAAGCTTTGGACAATCCGCTTTCCAGTGTCCTGGTTTACCGCACTTGAAGCACTTGCCTTTGGGCTTGCTCCTCTTTGCAATTTCGGGCTTCACAGCAAGTTTCCTGGCATTCTTCTTCTTCTTGCCTTTAGACGCAGAAGAAGAACCTGAAGCCTTTACTGCAACCAAAGCTTGCTTCTTCTCATGGAAGATGCCTTTGGCCGGCACCAAATCAATTAAAACCTCGGGTAGAGTATAAACTCTTTGGTTCATATTGTAATTGACCCGAAACTACACAAAACAAGAGGGTAGACTCTGGAGGATAATATCTATCTGACTTTCTGCGTCAATTTCTCCTCCCAACACCTCTATCTCTTTGATGTGACTGATCATGTGTAGCACATGATCTCTCACTGATCCGCCTTCAGCCATCTTTGAGTTCATTAACTTCCTCATGGCTATTTGCCTAGCAGTCCTGCCTTGATGTATGAACATCTCTCTCAGGTGAGCCATCATGTTGAAGGCAGAGACCATGGGATGAAGCTGATATTGCAGCACATTTGACACAGAGGCCAAAATATAGCACCGTGCCATCTCATCCACTTTTCTCCACTAGGCATAGGCATCCCTATCCTCTTGAGGAGAGTTCTCATCAGGCACATCTGGACATACTTCGGTGAGCACAAACTTATAATACTCAGCCGTCAGGACAATGTCCAAGTTATGACTCCAATCGACATAATTGGTTCCAGTTAATTTATTGTCTTTCAAAATAGCAGCTAAGGGGTTGAATGCCATATCGATAAAATTGTAAAATTAACAAATAGACAATGTTTCAGTTATTAACCTAGAATTTTGAAAACATGAAATTCTAATAATTATTGACTTCCCTCAAAACAACAATTATAATCCACCAACATCTCATTCACCGGGATTCTCGCAAGCCACACAGTGTGGACGTTTACGCTAACCCACATTCGTTTGAGAGGAACCAAGGTCATTAACTATACTATCTGGCTAAACAATCTATTGATCAATGTAGCTAATAGTCGGTGCTTTCAACAATACAAATAAGCAGCGTAACCTCTTAGGAGGAATATTGCAGATCGTACACTAAGTGTATGCCATTACGTGACTTCTGAGTTTGTTACCTCAGGATAGTGCGCCTCAGATAGAGAGGGTGTCGCATTTCTCCTAGTTAAACTTACTCGAGTCATCTTACTCAGAAATTCATAATCTAGCGATCTCGGGGTTGGACTCAACCGAATGGAGGAAGTCCCTAATGCCAACGCGCAAGCCCACCCACATCGCATATGAACTTGTAATGGTGGCCAAGGGGATATTAAACCAACCCGCGCCCACTTAGATTTCCAAATAGAGGGTTTTTCTGGTTTTAACATGCAATTGACTAACCCTAAGTTATATGCAACCATAAAACCAATATGCTTTAAAATCATGCATCTAAAATACAACATACAAATAAAGCATAAAAATTAAAACAATAAATACGGGAAATAAATACGAAAAATAAATTTCTCGACTATTATGGTTTTAATCGCTTTCATCTTCTACCTTGATCTCGTGTCCCGCCATGTTACTCGATGGAGAGAGTCTTGAACTTCAAAAAAGTAAAACTGGAGGAAAAATGGGCCAAAACACAGCCCGAACGGACCGTACGCGCACAACACGCCCAAAGGGAGGGTGCTGCGCTACTGCTGCCGCACGCTGGCAGCCTCCTGCTGCGCCGCTGCTCCAGGTGGTTGCCGATGGCGACTACTACCGGCGAGTAGTCGCCGGCGCCGCCCCCTACCGCCAATCCCTCATTCGCTTCTTCCCACGTTATTTGGTCTTCTTACAATTCGTTCTGGGTTTTTTTGGGTTTCTACGAATTAACGATAACCCAAAACCCACGAATTCAAGTTGCCCACCATAACGCATTCGATTACAAAAATTAACTCTCCTACTACAAGGCTTTCTAGGAAAATTAAATAATCAAAATTACATAGAAAAAATCCTTCTACAGATTTGATATAATCCAACACGGCTTCCAGCATGTGGTTATACTATTACAAACATTCATAATAAAATCAAATTCGGACATATCCCAGAGTTTAATTAAAACCCATACAAACATAACCATAATAGTCGGGATTTCTTAACCACCTGCAAATAAAACCATGTAATAAATTGAACAAGCACAAAAGCCAAAACCAGGCTTTGATACCAATTGAAAGATTATCTGCCCGGGCCTAGCCATAAACTCACTTTCGTGCTATGTATTCCAGAATCAGAATCTCTGGCCAGCCCTAGACGCTAGCACAATGCTATTCCAACCCTTTTGAAGTATTGCATAGGATCTGGGTTCACACTTATTCGATTTACCACGCATCAAAAAATTTCTAATTAAAAGCCAAACATTAGAAAGATACCTTTGAAGCATGCACTTAGGCGATTCTCTTGTATGCCTCAAGACTTTGATTTCACGTTGTGTGGGCAATGATCTAGAAACCAATTGATCAGCTAATCACCATAATCCACCTGCCAAAAAATTCCAGCACCGCTGCACCTGGCACGTACTGTAAACGCACCGCCCAGAGAGAAAGAAAGCCACGTGCAGGCGGCCAAAAATTAGGAGAAAATTGGTAGCCTTAAGGCTTGGAGAAATCTGAATATAGAGAGAGAGAGAATTGTTCTCTCTTGAGAATTTTCTCTCTCTAGATTCTAGAATTATGAATCTATTGAATTGTATGTCTTGAATAGCTAATCCCTTGTCTATATATAGAGTTATAAGAGAGACCCCAAGTTGGTTTAGGATTGGCCTTCCTACTGGGATTCTGTTTACTTCAATCCTGTTCCTGGACTGATACACATCCAATGGATACAGGGATTCACTTATCCCAAACCAGTTCCTGGTATGATTCACAACCAACTGATACAGGGATTCACTTATCCCAAACCAGTTCCTGGTATGATTCACAACCAACTGACACAAGGATTAATTAATTACTTAATTAATTAAATCTACATTTGTCAATAACCCAATACATAATTAATCGTACCACAACGGATTAATTATGGCACTACCATCCTACACCAGAATTGCTTCTGGAACAACTTAATTAAATTATATTCATAATCTCCCCATATCAAAGATATAGTGCTCGTTAATTTATTAATTTACTGATAAATAAATTAATCAACTTCTTTAATTCTGAGACTAGTACCACTCGACATTTTTACTATACCGGACATAAGTACACCAGCTGGGTTTAGTATAATAAATATAACGAGCTCATCTCGGGAGCACCATCACCCCGGACGCACCAGTACATGGTTTCATTTCGACAAGCAGCAGCACACCAAGAAACTAAATACGCGCACCCAACCTACCGAGATTATTGGCCTCAATTGACCTCACCCTTTGGCAGATCAAACTACACTATGTCGAATCCTCATGTTCGCTCGAGTCTAGGGATTAAGAGATTGAATACCAAGAACGATTTCTCTATTAAATCAGACAAGACAAATCATTCCCAATGGTCAAGTTCAATACGCCCTGGGCATATCTATATGATTCAATTAGTTTAGACAAACCAATTATCCGAATCACATAATAACCTAAACTGACAATTTGTCCAAAGCTGTCTTGGTTACGAACCTCATTTATATATTATATCTTTCAACCAATGATGAGATCTACTGTGTCACACAAGACACCTCATCATCTACTTGCATAATACAAATGGACATATCATGCACAACAAGATATAACCAAAACATAAATTGATATATTGCTGGGAAAAAGTACAATTCCAGCATAGCTTATGTATTCAACTCCAACACAAATAAGCAGTGTAACTTCGATGGGAGGGATACTGCAGATCGTACACTGAGTGTGTGCCATTACATGACTTATGAGCTTGTTACCTCAGGATAGTGCGTATCAGATGGAAAGGCTACCGTATTTCTCCTAGTTAAACTTGTTAGTTTTGAATACAGAAAAGCTATGGCTTGTATAAAAAACTAATATCCAAAGATGACATATCATTTTGTTTCAGTATTAAATTGTTCCATTATATCAAAGAACTAGATAACGGGGTTTGGAAAGACACAATAGATCCCGTTATTGGTTACAGTATTGATATATAAAAAGTATGCTCGTAACTGAGATAGTCTAAGCATACTATCGGTATAGGTTATCGTGTGATTTAGAAATTAGTTTGTCTAGACTAATTAAATCACACAGCTATGCCCGGGGCATATTGAGCACGACCAGTTTGGATAGAATTGGCTTGTACTAATGGGTATAGTCAATTCGGTCCTAGTATTCAGTCTCTTAATCCTGAGATTGGGATAGGCGTGAGAGTTAGATATCGTGTGCTTTGATTTTCCAAAGAGTGTGGTCAATTGAGGCCTATACCTCGGCAGGTTGGGTATGCAGTGTTTAGCTTTTTACGTGCCGTTGCTAGTTGGAGGCATCCATGTACCAGTTGGCTGGATTGATGGTGCTCCCTAGATGATCTCGTAAGGTTTATTGTACTGAAACTAGCCAGTGGACTTTACGTCTGGTATAATAAGAAAGTCGAGTGGTACTAATCTCGGATACCAAGAAGTCGTTGAATTAGTTTGTCTGTAAATTGATAAACCGAAGAGCACTAGATCTTTAAGGTGTGGAGATAGAAGAAAACTTTGTGGCGCGATATAAAGTTGTTTTTGAGCGGTAGTTCCACAGTTAGTCCGATAGTGGTACGACTAATTATGTATTTGACTAATCGACAAAGTGAATTAATTCATCCTGAGGTCTAATTAATATTTAATTGATCAAGTGCATTAAGAAATTAATTCTATTTAAATTAATTAATCATAAGGGTTCAATTAAATTAAATTAACAAAGTGGGTTAATAAATTAATTCGAAACGGTTGATTGGAGTTGATTAGTCTAGGAAAGACTAAGCGGTCAATGAATGAAAGTGAAATTGAAAAGCCCAACTCAAAAGCCCACTAGGTCTCCTTAAGAGCTCTCTATAAATAGAAAGCTTAAGGCCAAAGAAAACTAAGAAAAACCTTGCAAGACAAGTCTTGCCTCTTAGTGTGAGAAAGTTCTAGAGAGAGAACTCCTCCTTATTGAAGTTTTTTCTCAAAGTCAAACTTGGATACTCACTCTATCGAATCAAACTAAGCTCAAAGATCGAAGCTTTATTGAAGCCCATGGTTTATATTGCAGTCCAAAATTTATCGAAGCCTATGCTTTTCCACCGCATTTTCTAGTCCCGGGCAGATTAAAGTTCAGTCCTTTTAGAGTACTTAATCCGGATTCATCACGTTTGATCTCTTTCTTGGTGATCCATGATTGGGCTTGTCCAGATCGTGACTAAAAGGCTGGACTTTGTGAGTTTTAGTGCGGCGGATTAGAGCTGTAGTAGCTGGTTTTATGGGCTGAAGCTAAGATCAGATTTTGAGCAAATTTAGTTTATTTCGAGGGGTTTTTCTTTGTGTGTTTTCGTGGGTTTTGGTAGCACACCTTGATAGACTATTGCCCACGCAATATTTGAGGTTTCTTGGAGTAATCTCTTGGATTTCGGTGGTGATCGCAAGTTAAAGATTCAGTTTTCTTATTAGTGTTGCACTTCGCTACAAAGGTATAACCTTTAGAATTTCCGCTTTTAATTAAAGGTTGAATCTTTATATGTCGATTTACGTTTTAATAAATTAAATAAGTATAAGCCTAGATCTGTTCAGGGGAAAATGAATTTGAGCCTGAGCTTTGTCGAAAGTTTCCAATTCTGGAATGCATTGCACGAAAGTGAGATTTTCAATTTAGCCCGGGCTTATTCTGTTTTCCTTCAAATTGGTATCAGAGCGGGTGTTTTGGCTTTATACTTGTTTAATTTATTACATGGCTTTATTTTGTTTTTGTCAAAATGTTTAAACAGGTGGTTATTATTTTCTCGGCTATTATGGTAGAATTTATTTTTCATTCATAAACCCCGGGACATGTCCGGGCTCTTATTGTTTTTTGAATGGAAATGTCTGTAATAGTAATAACCATGAGCTGGAAGCCGTGTAGGATTAGATAAATCTTTTAGTAGGATTTAATCTAATGTTGTCATCTTTAAATTCCTAGAAGAAGACCTTTGTATATAGGAATTTATGTACTATGACGAAGACGTTATTTTGGGTAACTTATATTCATGGGTTTTAGTTTATCATAATTTTGGGTGATTTCTAATTACGTAGTAAACCAAAAAAACCCGGGTGAATCGAGAGGAATCCAAATAACGAGTGGGAGTGACATGACGGGAAGTGTCACCGAGGTGTCAAGGAATCAACGATAGAGAAGGCCATAATAATCGAGAAATTTTATTTCTTTAATTTTCAGCATTTATGTCTTTTCGTTGATTGTGTGTTTTTGATTTATTTGCATGAACAAAAACCAAAACGTTTTAAAAAGTAAAGTGAAATTAACTAAGGTAGATTATTCGCATATTAAAACTCCAAAGGTTTTATGGTGCGAATATCCTTTGTTAAGATATTGCATGTTAAAATGGAAAAATCCTCAAACTTAAAATTCTAAGTGGGAGCGTGTTGGTAAATATCCCCATGGCCTCTATTATAGGTTCATTGGTGATGTGGTTATTTTTGCGAGTTCGTTTTATGGCCTTCCTCCATACAGACAAGTCTTCAATCACATATATCACTAGAATGAATTTCCGAAGGGATGACTATAATGAGTTTAATTGGAGAAAGTTTCAACACCCTCTCTGCTGAGGGCGCATTAGTATCCTAAGTAACAAACTTAGAAGTCACGTAATGGCATACACTTAGTGTACCATTTTTAGTATCCCTCCAATCGAGGTTACGCTATATCCGTTTATGGCTAAAATTATCGACTATTAATTTCATTGATCATAAAATCGTTGGTCAGATAATGAAATTAATGAACTTCGGTTCTTCTCGAACGAATGTGGGTTGGCATAGACTTTCACCCGTGTGACCTGCATTAATCCCGGTGTAAGAGATGTCGATGGAAATTATATTGTTTTTGAGGATATCAATATTTTCGAAAAAGTAATACTGAAACTTGATTGTTTATTTTTCAATTGTTGATATGTCGTTCAACCCGCTAGCTGTCATACTGAATCAGAACAAACTTATGGGTCCTAATTACATTGATTGGAAACGTAACCTGGACATTGTCCTTACCGCTGAAAGTTACAAATATGTGCTCACTGAGGAGTGCCCCCTAAGCCCAGCGATGATGCCACCCCTGAGCCGTTAGAGCCATATACGAGGTGGCAGAAGGCTAATGAGATGACCCGGTGTTACATCTTGGCTTCTATGTCAAGTGTACTGCAGCACCAACATTAATTGTTTACCTCAGCCTACGATATAATGCTCAACCTCAGGGAGATGTTTGGACATCAGGGCAGGGCAACTAAACAGTATGCTATGAGGAAACTCATGAATATTAGGATGGCTGTAGGCACCTCAGTGAGAGATTACGTGTTGGACTTGATGAGCTGCATCAATGAGATTAAGGTATTGGGAGGTGATATTGATGGGGAGACCCAGGTTCGATATCATCCTCCAGAGTTTGCCCTTTAGTTTTGAGCAGTTTTGGTTGAATTACAATATGGGCAAGCTCTCATATTCACTTACCGAGCTCATGACTGCATTGGTGTCTGCTGAGGGCCTCTTTTCAGAGAAGAAACAAGCCTTGACTACTGTTGGTCCCTCAGGTTCCTCTGCTGGGCCCAAAGCCAGGAAGCATAAGAAGAAGAGAGGCCAGAGAGTAGCAGGTAATCATGGACCCAAGGCGGGCATTGCCATGAAGCATAAGCCGAAAGGCAAGTGCTTTAGATGTGGCAAAGCAGGACATTGATGAAGGGTTACCTAAAGCCTCGAGGTATGTGCAAATTTTCCCTAATTACTGAGACGTGTTTAGTGGTGATTCCCAATGATACTTGGTGTGTGGATTCATGAGCCACTGATCATGTTTGTAATTCTTTGCAGGGGGTTCCAAGTGACCCGGATGCTTAAAGAGGGAGAATTGCAGGTTTACCTTGGAGATACTACAAGAGTTTCGGTTGTTGAGTGTGAGTTTTATGTCTTTATTTTTCCGACTCTGTTTTAAATTTAAAGGATTTTCTTTATGTACCCAGTTTTCGAAAAAACTTGCTTTCAGTTTCAAAACTTTTATTGAATGGTTATAATTGTGCTTTTTCTTGATAATTCTGTTTTTATTAGAAAGAACCAGAAGCTTATATGTTCCGGTACATTAGTTGACAATCTGTTTTTAATCAAGACATACTCCCCAGTAATGCAAAACATTGAAACTGATAATTCATCACCGAATCATAACAAGAGAAAGAATCTTCCCCTTTGAATCAAACTTATTTTTGGCACCTGAGACTAGGTCACATCAAACTTTGTAGGATTCAAAGGTTAGTCAATAATTGGCCTTTGGGCTCATTGGAGATTAACAGCTATCCAACCTGCGAGTCCTGATTAAAGGGTAAGATGACCAAGAGGCCTTTCAAGGCAAAGGGGTATAGGGCCAACGAGGTTTTAGAGTTGATTTATTCTGACTTGTGTGGTCCTATGTCAGTTCAGGCTAGAGGTGGTTATGAGTATTTCGTGATATTCACAGATGATTACTCTAGATATGGATACATATACCTGATGCGCCACAAGTTTGAATGCTTTGGCAAGTTCAAAGAGTTTAAGGCTGAGGTGGAGAACCATCTAGGTAAGAGTATCAAGGCCTTGCGATCTGATCGCGGTGGCGAATACCTCTCTAGTGAATTTAGGTCCTATTTATCAGATGAGGGTATTCAGTCCTAGTTGTCTGCACGTGGCACACCCCAGTAGAATGGTGTAGTAGAGACGAGGAACAAGACTCTTATGGATATGGTTAGATCGATGATGAGTTACAGTGAGTTGCCTATCTCATTTTGGGGTTATGTCTTAGAGACAACATGCTTTATCCTCAACATTGTGCCATCTAAGTCTGTGCCTTTGACCCCTGTAGAGTTGTGGACTTGGCGAAAGCCTAGTCTGAGACATCTCAGGATTTGGGGTTGTCCAACATGAAAGATTTTTGGTAGGATCTGGGTTTGCACTTGCTCGATTTACCACGCAACAAAAATTTCTATTAAAGCGGAATCTTAGAAAAGTACCTTTGAAGCGTGCACCTGGTGATTCTCTTGTATGCCTCAAGACTATGACTTCACGTTGTGTGGGCAACGAACTAGAAGTCAATTGATCAGCTACTCACCACAATCCACCTGCTAGAAAACTCTAGCCCCGCAGCACCTGGCACGTACTATAAACGCACAGCCTGCAGAGAGAGAAAGCTACGTGCAGCTGGTATAAACCAAGGCCAAAATTTCAGCCACTAGAAACCCAAAAACCAGCTGCACACTTTCTTGAAAATTTGACTTGGAGAGAGAAACGTTTTCTCTCTCTAGAATTTTCTCTCTCTATAAATCCTGTGGATTAATTGTGTTATTGTTTTTTTTTTTTGAATGACTGATCCCTTGTGTATTTATAGAGTTACAAGAGAGACTCCAAGTTGGTTTAGGATTGGTCTTCCTACTGGGTTTCTGTTTTCCTTCAATCCTGTTTCTGGACTGATACGGATTCTGTTTCCTTCAATCCTGTTCCTGGACTGATACACTCCCAACTGTCACAGGGATTCACTTATCCCAATCCAGTTCCTGGGATGAATCACTCCCAACTGACACAGGGATTCACTTATCCCAAACCAGTTCCTGTGATGATTCACAACCAACTGACACAAGGATTAATTAATTTCTCAATTAATTAAATCTACCTTTGTCATTAACCCAGTACATAATTAATCGTACCACTAACGGATTAATTATGGCACTACCACCCTACACCAGAATTGCTTCCGGAACAACTTAATTAAATTATATTCATAATCTCCCCACATCAAAGATATAGTGCTCGTTAATTCATTAATTTACTGATAAATTAATTCATCAACTTCTTTTATTCCGAGACTAGTACCACTCGACCTTTTTACTATACCGGACATAAGTCCACCGGCAGGGTTTAGTATAATAAACATTTCGAGCTCATCTCGGGAGCACCATCACCCCGGACGCACCGGTACATGGTTTCCTTTCGACAAGCAGTAGCACACCAAGTAACTAAACACGCGCACCCAACCTACCGAGATTATTGGCCACATTTGACCTCACCCATTGGCAGATCAAAGTACACTATGTCTAATCCTCATGCCCACTCGAGTCTAGGGATTTAGAGATAGAATACAATGATCGATTTGTCTATTAAATCAGTACAAGACAAATCATTCCTAAGAGTCAAGTTCAATATGCCCCGGGCATATCTATATGATTCAATTAGTTTAGACAAACTAATTATCTGAATCACATAATAACCTAGACTGACAGCTTGTCCAAAGCTGTCTCGGTTACGAACCTCATTTATATATTATGTCTTTCAACCAATGATGAGATCTACTGTGTCGCACCAGACACCTCATCATCTACTTACATAATATAAATGGACGATTAATGCACAACAAGATATGACTGAAACACAAATCGATATATTAAACTGGGAAACTGTACAATACAAGCATAGCTTATGTATTCTACTCCAACAATCTCCCACTAATACTTAAGCTGTGCTCTAAGTATACAACTACATACAATCCTACCAATTCTGCTGCTATCTATCTAGAAAAACTGTCAAGACTCTCCTAAGCATCTGATCCCCATGCCCTTCACGTGAGCATCAAAGACTTTTAAAGTTAATGTTTTCGTGAATGGATCTGCAAGGTTATCCTCTGATGCTTCTTAGCCACGACCACATCTACCCTCTTTACGATGTCTCGTATCAGGTGGTACTTGCGCTGTCTATGTTTACTCGCCTTGTGGACTCGTGGTTCCTTCGAGTTTGCTACTGCACCGTTGTTATCACAATAAACCGTGATAAACTTCTGTAAACCAGGAATCACATCTAAGTCCACTAGGAAGTTCTTGAGCCATACTGCTTCTTTCGCTGCCTCTGATGCGGCAACATACTCAGCCTCCATGGTAGAGTCTGCCACGCATTTCTGCTTGACACTCCGCCAAACTATTGCTCCACCTCCTAGAGTAAACACATACCCTGAGGTAGACTTGCTCTTTCCCTGTCACCTTGGAAATATGAATCTGTGTAACCTCGGGGTACCAGCTCAAACGCCTGATAGACCAGAACTTGGTCCCTCGTTCTGCGCAAATACTTGAGAATGCATTTTACTGCCTCCCAATGAGCTTTCCCGGGGTTACTCTGATATCTGCTCACCATGCCAATGACATAACAGATATCAGGCCTCGTACACAACATGGCATACATGAGACTTCCTACTGCCGAAGCCTATGGAACTGTCTTCATGGTCTCTATCTCCTCAACAGTCTTAGAAGATTGTTCCTTAGATAGAAACACTCCATGCCTGAAAGGTAGAAAGCCTTTCTTGGAGTTTTGCATGTTAAAACGGGCCAGAATCGTGTCTATGTATGAAGCTTGGGAGAGCGTTAGTGAACGTTTCCTACGATCTCGAATAATCTTGATCCCAAGGATATGTCCCGCTTCCCCTAAGTCCTTCATATCAAATTGCTTGGACAGCCATGCCTTTACGTATGATAACACTTTCTTGTTGTTGCCAATCAATAGAATGTCATCTACGTAAAGCACAAGAAACACCACTGAGTTTCCATCACGTCTGCGATTTACACATTGCTCATCCGGACACTGAGTAAATCCAAAGGACTGGATTACCTCATCAAACCGGATGTTCCAAGATCTGGATGTCTGCTTAAGTCCATAAATAGACCTCTTAAGCCTGCAAACCTTATGCTCTTGGCCCTTTTCAATGAATCCCTCTGGTTGCTGCATAAAGATGGTTTCCTCAAGACTTTCGTTCAGGAAAGCTGTCTTGACATCCATCTGCCAAATCTCATAATCCATATGAGCAGCTATGGCCAAGAGAATCCGGATCGACTTAAGCATGGCTACCGGGGAGAAGGTTTCCTCAAAATCGATTCCCTCTTTCTGAGTATACCCCTTCGCCACCAGCCTAGCTTTAAAGGTTTCCACCTTCCCGTCAGGTCCTCTCTTACGTTTGTAGACCCACTTGCATCCAATGGGCTTAAACCCATTAGGCAGGTCCACAAGCTCCCAGACTTGATTGTGGTCCATTGACCCCATCTCGGATATCATTGCCTTACGCCAAGATTCTGCATCTTTATCTCGAAGCGCCTCATTGTAGTTAACTGGGTCAGGTTCAGGCACACCTGGGACTAGGTTTGAAGCCTCTCCCATGCCAACGAACCTGTCAGGTTGTCTCTCAACCCTCCCACTACGACGAGGCACCGCCTGTTTAGGTGCATCATCTGTGATCTCATGTGCAGTGTGTGGTGTATCTACTTGCGCTGGTGCATCAGGATTAGTAGTTTGTCGTCTAAGCTCTTCTAGTACTATCTTACCTCTTCTAAAAATCTAACGTTGGTACTTACCATCACCTTCTGATCTTTAGGACTATAGAATAGACCACCCTTCGTTCCTCTAAGATATCCTACAAACAGCATTAATTCTGTTCTTGCATCTAACATAGCCGTATCTGCCTTAAGCACATGTGCTGGCCAGCCCCAAATTCTGAGATGTCTTAGACTGGGCTTCCGCCCGTTCCACAACTCTACTGGGGTTGAAGGCACGGTTTTAGATGGTACAAGATTAAGAATATACATTGCCGTTTCCAAGGCATATCCCCAGAACGAACTTGGCAAATCACTATAGCTCATCATGGACCTAACCATTTCCATAAGAGTTCGGTTCCTCCTTTCTGCTACACCATTATGCAGTGGCGTGCCAGGTGCAGACAACTGAGACTGAATTCCTACCTCAGTGAGGTAATCTCGAAATTCATGGGATAGGTACTCCCCACCATGATCTGAACGCAGTGTCTTGATACTCTTACCATGATGCTTATCCACATCTGCCCGAAACTCTTTGGACTTGCCAAAACATTCGGACTTGTGGCGCATTTGGTAAATGTATCCGTACCTAGAGTAATCATCCGTGAATGTCACGAAATACTCATATCCCCCTCGTGCCTGGACCGTCATAGGTCCACACAAGTCAGAATGAATCAACTCTAATACTTCTTTAGCTCTATAGCCTTTTGCTTTAAAAGGTCTCTTGGTCATCTTACCTTCCAAGCAAGATTCGCAGGTTGCATAACTTGTCAATATCTAATGAACCCAAAAGTCCATCATTGACCAACCTCTGAATCCTACTAAGGTTTATATGACCTAGCCTTGGATGCCAAAGATAGGTTTGATTCATTTCTGAAGGTTTCTTCCTCTTATTAATGTTAGATTTTGAGCTATCTATCTCTATGTTTTGCGCAACAGGGGAGTTAGAGTTAACCACAAACATATTGTCCGCCAATGAACCAGAACAAATAAGTTTTCCATTTCTTCTAATAACAACATAGTCATCAGAAAAAATAAACTTATACCCGTTCTTCAAGAGTTTAGAAACCGAAATCAAGTTCTTTCTAAAACTCGGTACATAAAGACAATTAACTAACTCCAAGCTAGAATTTTCGAAATTCAACTTAACTACTCCCACTACTTCTACTGACACTCTTGTAGTGTCGCCCAAGTAGATATCCAATTCGCCTTCTCTAAGCTTATGGGTTACTTGGAACCCTTGCAAAGAATTACAAACATGGTCAGTGGCACCTGAATCCACACACCAAGTATCTGTGGGAATCGCCGCTAAACATGTCTCAATAATTAAGGCATAATTTATCGTACTTATAAGCTTTGGACAATCCGCTTTCCTACGTCCCGTCTTATTGCACTTGAAGCACTTGTCTTTCAACTTCTTCTTTGCAATATCTGGCTTAGGCACAATTTGTGCCTTTTTAGCTACTCCCTCGAGCTTTCTCTTCTTCTTTCCAGCCTCAGGCTCAGAAGAAGATTCTAAAGCTTCGACTGCGACTAAAGCTCGCTTCTTCTCTTGAAGAAGACTTTTAGCCGCCATCAACTCTGCCAAGAGCTCGGATGAACTCCACAACATCTTACTTATGTTGTAGTTCAACCAAATCCGCTCATAGCTTTGAGTCGCCATCAACTCTGCCAAGAGCTCGGATGAACTCCACAACATCTTACTTATGTTGTAGTTCAACCGAATTCGCTCATAGCTTTGAGGCAAGCTCTGGAGGACAATATCGGCTTTGGTTTCACCAACGATTTCGCCTCCTCCTACCTCAACCTTGTTGATGTTACTAATCATGTCAATGACACGATCTCTCACAGGAGCGCTCTCAGCCCTAAGGACAATGTCCAAGTTACGACTTCCATCGACATTATTAGTTCCAGTTAAATTGTTGTTTTTCAAAATAGCAGCTAAAGGATTGAATGCCATATCGATTTAAACTGGAAAGTAAACAAACAGTGTTTCAGTTATATATGCTAGAATTTTCAAAAACATGAAAAATCAATTAATTATTGATTCCCTCAAAACAATAATATTAATCCACCAACATCTCATCCACCGGGATTCTCGCAAGCCACGCAGTGTGGACGTTTACGCTAACCCACATTCGTTTGAGAAGAACCAAGTTCATTAACTACACTATCTGACCATCGATCTTTTGATCAATGTAGCTAATAGTCGGTGCTTTCAGCCGTACAAGTAAGCAGCGTAACCTCGCGGGAGGAATACTACAGATCGTACACTAAGTGTATGCCATTACGTGACTCCTGAGTTTGTTACCTCAGGATAGTGCGCCTCAGATGGAGAGGGTGTCGCATTTCTCCTAGTTAAACTCGCTCTAGTCATCTTACTCAGAAGCTCATAGTCTAGCGATCTCGGGGCTGGACTCATCCGAATGGAGGAAGGCCCTAATGCCAACGCGCAAGCCCACCCACATCGCATATGAACCCGTAATGGTGGCCATGGGAATATAACACAACCCGCTCCCACTTAGATTTCCAAAATGAGGGTTTTTCCGATTTTAACATGCAATTAACTAACCTAAGTTATATGCAACCATAAAACCAGACATGCTTTATTTCATGCATCTAAAATACAGCATAAAAATAAAGCATAAGAATTAAAACAATAAATACTGGAAATAAATATGTAAAATAAATTTCCCGACTATTATGGTTTTAATTGCTTCCATCATTTGCCTTGATTTTGTGTCCCGTCACGTCACTCGATGGAGAGAGTCTTGAATTTCAAAAAACGAAAACTGGAGGAAAAACGGGCCAAAAACAGCCCGAACAGCCTGAACGGGCCGCCCGGGCCGTAGCACGGCCCGAGGGCCGCGCTGCCCGCGCGCACAAACCGCACGGGCCGTGCACGCGGCCCTGCTCGCGCGACCCTGCGCGCGCGGCCCGCGCCCGACAGCAGCGCGCAGCAGCTGCTGCGCGCAGCTGCTGCTGCCTGCTGTTGCCTTTTTGGCCTGCCGGCAAACGTTGCCGGCGTCGCCTCCTGCCGCCAACTCCTCCTTCGCTTTTTTCCACGTTATTTGGTCTTCTTGCAATTCGTTATGGGTTTTCCTGGGTTTCTTCAAATTCATGATAACCCAAAACCCACGAATCCAAGTCGCCCACCATAACGCCTTCGATTGCAAAAAATAATTTTCCTACTACAAGGCATTCTAGGAAAATTAAATAATCGAAATTACATAGAAAAAATCCTACTACAGATTTGATCTAATCCTACACGGCTTCCAGCACGTGGTTATACTATTACAAACATTCATAATAAAATTAAATCCGGACATGTCCCGGAGTTTAATTAAAAACCATACAAACGTAACCATAATAGTCGGGATTCTAAACCACCTGCAAATAAAACCATGTAATAAATTGAACAAGCACAGAACCCCCTAAACCTCGCTCTGATACCAATTGAAAGATTTTTGGTAGGATCTGGGTTTGCACTTGCTCGATTTACCACGCAACAAAAATTTCTATTAAAACGGAATCTTAGAAAAGTACCTTTGAAGCGTGCACCTGGTGATTCTCTTGTATGCCTCAAGACTATGACTTCACGTTGTGTGGGCAACGAACTAGAAGTCAATTGATCAGCTACTCACCACAATCCACCTGCTAGAAAACTCTAGCCCCGCAGCACCTGGCACGTACTATAAACGCACCGCCTGCAGAGAGAGAAAGCTACGTGCAGCTGGTATAAACCAAGGCCAAAATTTTAGCCACTAGAAACCCAAAAACCAGCTGCACACTTTCTTGAAAATTCGACTTGGAGAGAGAAACGTTTTCTCTCTCTAGAATTTTCTCTCTCTAGAAATCCTGTGGATTAATTGTGTTATTGTTTTTTTTTTTGAATGACTGATCCCTTGTCTATTTATAGAGTTACAAGAAAGACTCCAAGTTGGTTTAGGATTGGTCTTCCTACTGGGTTTCTGTTTTCCTTCAATCCTGTTTCTGGACTGATACAGATTCTGTTTCCTTCAATCCTGTTCCTGGACTGATACACTCCCAACTGTCACAGGGATTCACTTATCCCAATCCAGTTCCTGGGATGAATCACTCCCAACTGACACAGGGATTCACTTATCCCAAACCAGTTCCTGGGATGATTCACAACCAACTGACGCAAGGATTAATTAATTTCTCAATTAATTAAATCTACCTTTGTCATTAACCCAGTACATAATTAATCGTACCACTAACGGATTAATTATGGCACTACCACCCTACACCAGAATTGCTTCCGGAACAACTTAATTAAATTATATTCATAATCTCCCCACATCAAAGATATAGTGCTCGTTAATTCATTAATTTACTGATAAATTAATTCATCAACTTCTTTTATTCCGAGACTAGTACCACTCGACCTTTTTACTATACTGGACATAAGTCCACCGGCCGGGTTTAGTATAATAAATATTTCGAGCTCATCTCGGGAGCACCATCACCCCGGACGCACCGGTACATGGTTTCCTTTCGACAAGCAGTAGCACACCAAGTAACTAAACACGCGCACCCAACCTACCGAGATTATTGGCCACATTTGACCTCACCCATTGGCAGATCAAAGTACACTATGTCTAATCCTCATGCCCACTCGAGTCTAGGGATTTAGAGATAGAATACAAGGATCGATTTGTCTATTAAATCAGTACAAGACAAATCATTCCTAAGAGTCAAGTTCAATATGCCCCGGGCATATCTATATGATTCAATTAGTTTAGACAAACTAATTATCTGAATCACATAATAACCTACAAGCTGTCTCGGTTACGAACCTCATTTATATATTATGTCTTTCAACCAATGATGAGATCTACTGTGTCGCACCAGACACCTCATCATCTACTCACATAATATAAATGGACGATTAATGCACAACAAGATATGACTGAAACACAAATCGATATATTAAATTGGGAAACTGTACAATACAAGCATAGCTTATGTATTCTACTCCAACAAAACACATGTGCTCGAGGCAGATGTAGGCAAGTTAGAAGTAAGAACCAAGGCTATGCTGTTTATAGGCTACCCCCAAAGGAATAAGAGGTGGTCTATTTTATAGTCCTCAGGATCAGAAGGTGGTGATCAGCACCAATGCCAGATTTCTTAATAAGGACTATGTTTTAGATCACAAGTCAAGTAGCAAGGTAGTGTTAGAAGAGCTTAGAAGACAATCCATTATTCCAGATGCACCAGTATAGGAAGACACACTACAAGAGACTGCACACATTATCACATATAATGCTCTTACACAGGCTGCGCCTCGTTGTAGTGGGAGGGTTATCAAACAGCCCGAGAGGTACATGGGTTTGGGTGAGTCTTCGGACTTTATCCCTGGTGCTCATGAACCAGACCCAGTTAGCTACAATGAGGCTCTCCAGGATAAAGATGCAGATTCTTGACAGAGAGCGATGATTGCTGATATGGGTTCTATAGACTCAAATAAGGTCTAGGAGTTGGTAGACCTTCATGATGGGTTTTGACCTATAAGGTGCAAATGGGTCTACAAGCGAAAGAGAGGATCTGACGGGAGGGTTGAGACCTTCAAGGCTAAGCTTGTGGAGAAGGGGTATACTCAGAAAAAGGGTATCGATTATGATGAGACCTTTTCCTTGGTAACTATGCTTAAGTCGATCTAGATTCTCTTGGCCATAGCTGCTCATATGGACTGTGAGATTTGGCTGATGGACGCCAAGACAGCTTCCCATAATAGAAGTCTTGAGGAGACCATCTTTACATAGCAACCAGAGGATTTCATTGTTCAGGGCCAAGAGCACAAGGTATGCAGGCTTTGGAGGTCTATTTATGGACTTAAGCAAGCATCCATATCTTGGAACATCCATTTTGATGAGGTTATCCAGTCCTATGGATTTACTCAGTGTTCGGATGAGCGGTGTGTTTATCACAGGCGTGATGGTTATATGGTGGTGTTCTTTGTACTTTATATAGATGACATCCTTCTTATTGGCAACAGTAAGAAGGTGCTGTCAGACATAAAGGCTTGGTTGTCCAGGCAATTTGATATGAAAGATTTGGGAGAGGTTGGACATATCCTTGGGATTAAGATTATTCGAGATCATAGAAGACGTTATCTGACACTCTCCCAGACATCCTACAAAGACACGATTCTGGCCCATTTTAACATGCAGAACTCCAAGAGTGGTTCACTACCTTTTAGGCATGGAGTGCATCTATCAAAAAGAGCAGTGTTCCAAGACTACTGAGAAGATAGATGCCATGTAGGTAGTACCCGATGCTTTTGCAGTGGGTAGCCTTATGTATGCTATGTTATGTACGAGGCCTAATATTTGCTTTGCCGTTGGCATGGTTATCAGATATTCGAGTAACCCTGGGAATACTCACTAGGAGGCAGTAAAATGCATTATCAAGTACTTGCGCAGGATGAGAGATTATGTCCTAGTTTATAGAGTGTAGGAGCTTGTACCATTGGGTAACACAGATTCGGACTTTCAAGGTGATATGGACAAGAGTAAGTCTTCCTCTGGGTTTGTGTTTCCTCTAGGAGGTGGAGCCATAGTATGGTGGCATGTCAAGCTGAAATCCGTGGCAGACTCCAACATGGAGGCTGAGTACGTTGCCTCATCAGAGGCAGCGAAAGAAGCTGTATGGCTTCAGAGCTTCTTGATAGACTTGGATGTGATTTTTGTGTTTCCTAGGTCTATCACAGTTTACTGTGATAACAATGGTGCAGTTGTTAACTCGAGGGAACCACGAGCCCATAAAGCGAGTAAACACATAGAGCCCAAGTACCACCTGATACGAGAGATCGTAAAGAGAGGAGACGTGATCGTGGCCAAGATAGCATCAGATGATAACCTTGCAAATACTTTCACAAAGCCATTGACCCCAAAGGTTTTTGAGAGACATGTGGAGGACATCGGAGTCAGATTCTTGACGGAGCCATGTGAGTGAGCTTAAAGGTGTTCTATAGATTTCATTAGGACAGTAGTGTAATAGCGGGTTTGACAGTTTTTGTACTTCTTAACATAGCTTTGAGTATTAGTGGGAGATTGTTAGTTTTGAATACAGAAAAGCTATGGCTTGTATCAAAAACTAATTTCCACATATGACATATCATTTTGTTTCAGTATTAAATTGTTCCATTATATCATAGAACTAGATAACGGGGTGTGGAAAGACACAGTAGATCCCGTTATTAGTTAAAGTATTGATATATAAAAAGCATGCTCGTAACTGAGATAGTCTGAACATACTATCGGTATAGGTTATCGTGTAATTTAGAAATTAGTTTGTCTAGACTAATTAAATCACACGGATATGCCCAGGGCATATTGTGCATGACCAGTTTGGATAGAATTGACTTGTACTAATCGACGTAGTCAATTCAATCCTAGTATTAAGTCTCTCAATCCCGAGATTGGGATGGGCGTGAGAGTTAGATATCGTGTGCTTTGATTTGCCAATGAGGGTGGTCAATTGAGGCCTATACCTCGGCAGGTTTGGTATGCGGTGTTTAGCTTCTTACGTGTCGTTGCTCGTTGGAGGAATCCACATACCGATTTGTCGGATTGATGGTGCTCTAGAGATGAGCTCGTAAGGTTTATTATACTAAAACTGGCTAGTAGGCTTTACGTCTGGTATAATAAGAAGGTCGAGTGATACTAATCTCGGATACCAAGAAGTCGATGAATTAGTTTGTCAGTAAATTGATAAACCGATGAGCACTAGATGTTTAAGGTGTGGAGATAGAAGAAAACATAGTGGCACGATATAAAGTCATTTTTGAATGGTAGTTCCATAGTTAGTTCGATAGTGGTACAACTAATTATGTATTTGACTAATTGACAAAGTGAATTAATTCATCCCGAGATTTAATTAATATTTACTTGACAAAGTGGATTAACAAATTAATTCTATTTGAATTAATTAATCCTAAGGGTTCAATTAAATTAAATTAACAAAGTGGGCTAAGAAAGTAATTCGAATGAGTCAATTGGAGTTGATTAGTCTAGGAAAGACTAAGCGGTCAACGAAATTCAAATTAAAATACCCAACTCAAAAACCCACTAGGTCTTCTTAAGAGCTCCCTATAAATAGAAATCTTAAGGCCAAAGAAAACTAAGAAAAACCTTGCAAGACAAGTCTTGCCTCTTAGAGTGAGAAAGTTCAAGAGAGAGAACTTCTCCTTCTTGAAGTTTTTTCTCAAAGTCGAACTTGGATACTCAATCTCTCGAATCAAACTAAGCTCAAAGATCGAAGCTTTATCGAAGCCCATGGTTTGTAGTGCAGTCCAAAATTTCTTAGCTGCTATCCTCTGGTTTTCTTGAGCTTTTCCGCAGCATTCTCTAGTTCCAGGTAGATTAAAGTTCAGTCCTTTTAGGGTGCTTGATCCAGGTTCATCACGTTTGATCTCTTTCTTGGTGATCCGTGATTGGGCTTGTCCAGATCATGACAAAAAGGCTGGACTTTGTGGGTTTTAGTGCGGCGGATTAGAGCTGTTGTAGCGGGTTTCATGGGCTGAAGGTAAGATCAGATTTTGAGCAGATTTAGTTTATTTTGAGGGGTTTTTCTGTGTGGGTTTTTGATTCCCATGCAATAATCGAGGTTTCTTGGAGTAATCTTTTGGATTTCGGTGGTGATCGCAAATTAAAGATTCGGTTTTCTTATTTGTGTTGGACTTCGCTACAAAGGTATAACCTTTATACTTTCTGCTTTTAATTAAAGGTTGAATCTTTGTATTTCAATTTACGTTTTAATAAATTAAATAAGTATAAGCCTAGATTCGTTCAGGGGAAAATGAATTTGAGCCTGAGATTTGTCGAAAGTTTTCGATTCTGGAATGCATTGCACGAAATTGAGATTTTTGATTTAGCCTGGGCTTGTTCTATTTTCCTTCAAAACTTACTCTAGTCATCTTACTTAGAAATTCATAATCTAGCGATCTTGTGGTTGGACTCATCCGAATAGAGGAAGGCCCTAATGCCAATGCGCAAGTCCACCCATATCACATATGAACTCGTAATGGTGGCTGTGGGAATATTAAACCAACCCACTCCTACTAAGATTTCTAAATTGAGGGTTTTTCTAGTTTTAACATGCAATTAACTAATCCTAAGTTATATGCAATCATAAAACCAGCATGCTTCAAAATTTATGCATCTAAAATACAACACAAAAATTAAAGCACAAAAATTAAAACTATTAATACGGGAAATAAATATGAAATATAAATTTCCCGACTATCATGGTTTTAATTGCTTCCATCTTCTACCTTAATCTCATGTCCCGCCACGCCACTCGATGGATTGAGTCTTGAAAAATAAAAAAAATGAACTCTGGAGAAAAAACGGGCCAAAAAACGTGCGAGCCAAACGGCCCGCGCGCAGCACGCCCAAGCACGCTAGCTTTTGGGCCACGCCCAAGTGGGTTAAAGAATTAATTCGAAGGATCGATTGGAGTTGACTAGTTTAGGAAATACTAAGGGGTCAACGAAAGTCAAACTAAAAGCCCAACTAAAAGGCCCACTAGGTCTCCTTAGAAGCTCCCTGTAAATATCCCTTGTTAGGCATTAACGAAGATATAAGGAAAACTTGAAAGGTAACTTAGCCTTGTGAGAGAAAGTCTAGTCAAGAGTGAGAACTTTGCCTTCCTCATCAAGTTCTACCTCAAAGCCGACTAGGATAACTTTCTTTTCTTTGAAAACTCAAGCCCATAGATATGTTGAGCAGCCCATTGGATTTTTCTTGATTTTTGCTGTCTACCGCAGCCGAGCTCCTTGCACCGCCTCAAGAAGATATTTTCTGGCGACCTTTTGCTTCTTCGGTGTGCTAGATCCTATCATCATTGTGTTGATCTCTTGCTGGGCTTGGTGATCCACGGTGGTGATTAGAAGAAGAATTTTATCGGCCGGAGTTGAGGTGTGTCCAGCGGTCGGCGGTAGCAAGTCTAGGTTGTTCCAGGAAAGATCTGTTTCGACAGATCTTGAGTTTTTTTGGAGTGGGTTTTCCTTGGGATTTCTTGGTTTTGCTTTGGGCTACTCTGTAGACACTAGCCCACACTTGTTCGGAGTCAATTTGGAGTTATTCTTTGAATTTCAGTGGTAATCGCAGGCTCAAGATTTGGTTTTCTTTATTGTGTTGGACTTCACTTCAAAGGTATAGCCTTTATTTTTTCCGCTTTTAATTAAAGGTTGATTCTTTGTGCATTGTTTGTCGATTTAATAAATTAAATAAGTATAAGCCTGGATCCGTTCAGGGAAAAATGAATTTGAGCCTGAGCTTCATTGAAAGTTTTCGATTCTGGAATGCATTGCACGAAAGTGAGATTTTCGATTTAGCCCTAGCTTGTTCTGTTTCCTTCAAATTTGTATCAGAGCGAGTGTTTCGGCTTTATACTTGTTTAATTTATTACATGGCTTTATTTTGACATTATTATTTTTGTCAAAATGTTTAAACAGGTGGTTATTAGTTTCTGGGCTATTATGGTATAATTTATTTTTCATTCATAAACCCCGGGACATGTCTGTAATATAATGTTTCCATGAGCTAGAAGTCATGTAGGATTAGATAAATCTTGTATTAGGATTTAATCTAATGTTTTCATCTTCAAATTCCTAGAAAAAATTCCTTGTGTATAGGAATTTATGTATTATGACGAAGACGTTATTTTGGGTAACTTATATTCGTGGGTTTTGGTTTCTCGTGATTTTGGGCGATCCTAATTACGTAGAAAACTGAGAAAAACCCAGGTGAATCGAGAGGAATCCAAATAACGACTGGGAGCAACTTGACAGGACGTGTCACCGAGGTGTCAAGGAATCAACGATAGAGAATGCCATAATAGTCGGGAAATTTTATTTCATTAATTTCCCATATTTATGTTTTTTCATTGATTGTGTGTTTTCGATTTATTTTCAAATGAATGAAAACCAAAATGTTTTAAAAAGGTAAAGTGTAATTAACTAAGGTAGATTATTCGCATATTAAAACTCCAACGGTTTTATGAGTACGAATATCCTTTGTTAAGATATTGCATGTTAAAACGGAAAAATCCTCAAACTTAAAAATCTAAGTGGGAGCAGGTTGGTAAATATCCCCATGGCCTCCATTACGGGTTCATTGGTGATGTGGTTATTCTTGCGAGTTGGTATTATGGCATTCCTCCATACGGATAAGTCTTCAATCACATATATCACTAGAATGAATTTTCGAAGGGATGACTATAGTGAGTTTAATTGGAGAAAGTTGCGACACCCTCTCTGCTGAGGACGTATTAGTATCCTAAGTAACCAACTTAGAAGTCACGTAATGGGATACACTTATGTACTATTTATACTATTCCTCCCGTGAGGTTACGCTATTTATGTTTATGGCTAAAAACATTGACTATTATTTTCATTGATCATAAGATTGTTGGTCAGATAGTGAAATTAATGAACTTTGGTTCTTCTCGAACGAATATGGGTAGGCGTAGACGTTCACCCATGTGACCTACGTTAATCTCGGTGTGAGAGATGTCAATGGAGATTATATTGGTTTTTGAGGATTTCAATACTTTTGAAAAAGTAATACTGAAACTTGATTGTTTATCTTTCAATTTTTGATATGTTGTTCAACCCGCTAGCTGTCATACTGAATCAGAACAAACTTACATGTCCAAATTACATTGACTGGAAACGTAACCTGGACATTGTCCTTACCGCTGAGGGTTACAAGTACGTGCTCACTGATGAGTGATCCCCTAAGCCCAGCGATGATGCCACCCCTGAGCAACGAGAGCCATATACGAGTTGGAGGAAGGCTGATGAGATGACTCGGTGCTACATCTTGGCTTCTATGTCAAGTGTACTGCAGCACCAGCATCCGTTGTTTACCTCAGCCTACGATATAATACTCAACCTCAGCGAGATGTTTAGATATCAGCGCAGGACAGCCAAGCAGTCAGCTATAAGGAAACTCATGAATGCTAGGATGGCTGAGGGCTCTTCAATGAGGGATCACGTGCTTGACATGATGTGCTGCATCAATAAGATCGAGGTATTGGTAAGTGATATTGGTTGGGAGACCCAGGTCGATATCATTCTCCAGAGCTTGCCCCTTAGTTTTGAGCAGTTTTGGTTGAATTACAATATAGGCAAGCTCTCATATTCACTTCCCAAAGCCAGGAAGCACAATAGGAAGAGATGCCAGAAAGCAGGAGCTGCTGATCATGGATCTAAGGCGGGCATTGCCAAGAAGCATAAGCCGAAAGGGAAGTGCTTCAGATGTGGCAAAGCAGGACATTGGAAGAAGGATTGCCCCAAGTCTCGAGGTATGTGTGAATTTTCCCTAGTTACTGAGACATGTTTAGTGGAGATTCCCAAATATACTTGGTGTGTGGATTCAGGAGCCACTAATCATGTCTGTAATTCTTTGCAGGGGTTCCAAGTGACCCGGCTGCTTAGAGAAGGAGAGTTGCAGGTCTACCTTGGAGATACTACCAGAGTTTCTATTGTTACAGTGGGAGTTTTATGTCTTTACTGAAGGAAAACAGAACAAGCCCGGGCTAAATCGAACACCTCACTTTCGTGCAATGCATTCCAAAATTGGAAGCTTTCGACAAAGCTCAGGCTCAAATTCATTTTCCCCTGAACGGATCTAGGCTTTTACTTATTTAATTTATTAAAATGACATCTAATGCACAAAGATTACACCTTTAATTAAAAGCGGAAGGATTAAAAGTTATACCTTTGAAGCGAAGTCCAACGCAATAAGAAAAACCAAATCTTTCTTGGCGATTACCACCGAAATCCAAAAGATGACTCTGAGAAAACTTCAAATATTGCGTGGGCAATAATCTATCGAAGTGTGCTACCAAAGCCCACGAGAAACCCACAAAGAAAATCCCTCGAAAAGATTAAATCTGCCCAAAAGATCAAACCTTTAACCCAAAGAAAACTGTTGCCCACTACTTTTCTCTCCAATAAAATCGAACCCACTTCAACTCCGGTCACGATCTGGACAACCAGGATTGTGGATCACCAACCCAAGGGAGAGATCAACACAAACCCAGCTGGATCAAGCACCCCGGAGTGATTAGAAGTAGCTGCCGAACTGGCCAAGTGAAGAACTAAAATTTGTCCAAACATAAAAAAAAAAAATGGGCAGAATTTTTGCCTAAAATGTGAAGAATTTGGCGAAAAGAAATGAAATCCAGCAGTGGGCAAACTCAAAAATTGATGGACTATCTAAAAGTTTGATCTTTGAACTTAAGCTAAATTGAGAAGTGAGATTCCAAGTTCGTTTTTGAAAGAAACCCAAGAAGGAAGGAGAGTCTCTCTCTAGAACTTTCTCAATCAAGGAAGACAAAGTTGTCTTGGAAGATTTTCTTATGTTTCTTTGGCCTTAAGCTTTCTATTTATTGGGAACTCTTAAGGAGACCTAATGGGCTTTTGAGTTGGGCCTTTTAATCGGACTTTCGGTGACCGCTTAGTCTTTCCCGACTAATCAACTCCGATCGACCCATTCGATTTAATTTCTTAACCCACTTCGTTAATTTAATTTAATCGAACCTTAGGATTAATTAATTTAAATAGAATTAATTTCTTAATTCACTTTGTCGATTAAATATTAATTAAACCTTTAGGATTAATTAATTCACTTTGTCGATTAGTCAAATACATAATTAGTCGTACCACTATCGGACTAACAATGGACTACCGCTCAAAAATGACTTTACATCGTGCCACTATATTTTCTGCTATCTCCCCACATTAAAGATCTAGAGCTTGTCAGTTTATCAATTTACTGACAAACTAATTCATCGACTTCTTGGTATCCGAGATTAGTACCACTCGACTATTTTATTGTACCGGACATAAAGTCCACCGGCCGGGTTTAGTATAATAAACCTTACGAGCTCATCTCGGGAGCACCATCAACACGACAAACCGGTACGTGGATTCCTCCGACTAGCAACGGCACCTAAGAAGCTAAACACCACATACCCAACCTACCGAGGTATAGGCCTCAATTGACCGCACTCTTTGGCAAATCAAAGCATACGATATCCAACTCTCACGCCAGTCCCAATCTCGTGATTGAGAGACTGAATACTAGGACCGGATTGACTACGCCAATCAGTATAAGTCAATTCTATCCAAACTGGTCGTGCTCAATATGCCCCGGGCATATCCACGTGATTTAAACTAGTCTAAATAAACTAATTTCCAAATCACACGATATCCAACCTGAGTGCACGATTCAAAGGTATTTTTCCAAAGTTCTGCTTTTAATTATAAATTTTTGTTGCCTGGTAAATCGAATAAGTGCAAACCCAGATCATGTGCAATGTTATTTCAAAAGGTTTGGAATAGCATTGTGCTAGCGTCTAGGCCTAGTTAGAGATTCCAATTCTGGAATGCATAACACGAAAGTGAGTTTCTGGCTAGGCCCGGACAGATAATCTTTCAAAGATAATAATAGGATAAAGGCGGAATCACACAACTTCTAGATCAAAGGGATGTTACCAAGCAAGATAGTATAAATGAGAGTAAAATCACAAATATAGACTTGCATTGCTAAGCATAAAACAAGATAGAGAGCCAAGAATCTATCTCATGAATAGTTTTAATTAGGTGAGTACTTCACAAAAAGATAACTAAACATTCAACTTCATTAAGCCATTAACTAAGCAGGGTCGTTAATCCTATTCAACTAACACTCCTTTACCCATGAATTTTAAATGAAGATTGAGTCACAAGAGGCTAGATAATGAACATGAATCTACCAATAAGGAAATTAAAGACCATTAGTCTAGAATCAAGGAACAATATCACCAATCCATGTATAAATTCATCATTATACCATTCATGCAAGCAAAGACAAGATATCAAATAGCAATATAAACTCAATTATAAGAAACCCACTTGATAATACTCATGGAAAACCTTAGAAGAGAATAAATACAAGACATTCATGAATAGTACAACCATAGAAATTTCTATTCTTAAGCAAATGTCACACTTTTTATCAACCTAACATGATAAGAGGAAGATAATGCTTGAATTCAATTATCTAGGTGAATAAACAACAAACATCTTGAAATCTACCCTACATCATTGGATTTTCACTATCCCCTATGTCTTAGAAGGATGGAATTCCTAGAAATCTACTTAGAATAACATAGTTCTAAGAGAATTCATCTAGTGTGTGAAAAAAGGTGTAGAAGTGTATGTCTTCTCCACTAAGCTACTCTCTAGAAAAACCTACTAAAAGTGTGATTCTATGCGTTTTACATCAGGACTTGGCCATTAAGAAAGAGGTCTGAGGACTAAAAATGAAAAAATACAATTTGAAACACGCTAAGGGTAATTTGAAACATTCAGCATATTTTTCCGGGTGGCGACAAAGCAGGGCGCCAAGCGGTCGCCGAGGTCGGCAGGTACAGCTCCAAACCCTGTAGGTCGCCGGTCTTGGACTTTTCAGCTCACTTTTGCTCTTTTTCCAAATTCTTCTATTTCAACTTCATTTCTTCGTATTTTCTTCTATTTTCCAGCAAATTCTTCTAGTTTCTTCCATAATCTCCAACATAATTTTTTAATTCAAGATCATGCAAATCCAACTATAAGTACATTGTAAGCTTATAAAAGATATTATTTTCATTGAAAACCAACTAAAAATAAGCTAAACATGCATGATTTTAGGTCATAAAAATTTATATTTTGGAGTCACATCAGTGGCCATGAAGGCTTATTTATAGGTACAATTATCCGCTCTTCCTATTCTAAAAAAGATTTTTCCAATCCTATGAAAGAAAGATTGTAAAATAAAATCCTATTCTAACTATGATTTACACATGTAATTTCAGTCAACACATAGGATAATTTAGGAATCAAAAACCTATCTAAAGAAGTAAAATTCAACTTATCCTATTAGTAATAGGATATACTTACAAAACCTTTTGGAACTAGAAAAGTGAAATAAAACAAATCCTAAAGGAAGAGGGATTGGATTTTGTAGGGAGAATTTTGTGGATTCATTGGGCCTAGGGAAGTGTACGAATTCCCTTGTCCCAATTAGGCCAATTATTCTCCTTTATTTAGGCTCAATGTCTTCGCATTCTCTCCTGTTCAAGCCATCTTTCATAAGACAAGTCAAACTTATGATCTTAGCGTCCGAGAGAGTAAGTTAGGCTTGTGACTATTGTTGGACTTCTTCAATAATGAGTTACAACGCATCTTGCATTCTCTTAGTCATATTTCTTGTCATAAGCACACCGATATCGACTAAAAGATCCCATTTATAGGTGTTTGGGTCCTTAGCCGGACTTCCATTCGAAACTCTCTTAGAATTCGCATTTCCATTGAGGAGTAAAGGGTCATCGAATTCTTGTTGACTTTGGTTGGTTTGATCCCTTCTGATATCCTTATCACCTACTCCTTTCCAAACTCTAATTTTATTTTCTATTGATTCTTAATATAATATAATATATATAAAAAAGAAAGAAAGAAGAACATATGTATTACACCCTCAATTGCATTTACTCCCGCCTGGTCTCTCCTTCACATCCATGGGTGGTTTTAAAAATAGTGCAAGAACAACATGGTTCTAAACACGCCAGCTAGAGTTGATTCAAGTAATTTATCTTTTTTGCTTATTCATCCTCTAGTCAATAAGTCAAACCACGTCGACACCGGTGGCCGAATCCCCATACCTGCAGACAAAAGTCATAAATCTTCCTATCCAAGGGATTTGAGTTTCAGGATGCGTCTGATGAGGCATGAAGTTGACCCAACCTTTGAAACTTGAACTCGTTTTCTAATATAAATATTATTGCTATCAAATGAGACGTCAAGTGCTTCTTACCATATACATCCAAAGATTTAGAGATAGATTCATGGAGGTCCCAGAATGAGCTAGAGGCACCACCCCCGTTTTCCAGTAAGAAAAGAGTTAATGTGTCTTGCACTACTTTTAAAACCACCTAAAGATTGGAAGGATAAGATGGGGTAGATTTAGTTGACAAAAAAATTGCAATTTTTTCCATTAACTATGGCCAATTTTTGCTTTAAATTCAAAAAAATATACCCCCAAAATTACCTGTTATGTTTGAACAGTTAAACACTTTTGGTCCATCCACCAAGAATAATAAGTTTCTTTATAAGTTAAATGAGGTTAACGGTAATTTGGGGCAAAATTTAGTAAATATTTTGGAGTATTTCTAAAATATTAAAAAAATACTCTTTCATCGTGAATGTGTTTTAAAAAAGGGTGGTTTTAATGACAAGAGGGAATTGACCTAATGGTTGGCCTCGTCACTTAGGACCAGGAGGTCCTGAGTTCGAGTTATACCGGGGACACTTAGGACCATAGTTGTCCTAAGTTCGGGTCACACTGGGGGTAGATCACACCGACACCAGGATCACTTAGGAGCACGGCGGTCCTGAGTTCGAGTCACAACGGGGGTAGCAGATCACACCAGGTGCACTTAGAAACACGGAGTCTAGAGTTCGAGTCACACCGGGATCTAGATTAGCTAGATTAATAGGCTTTACGCCTCTCTTTTTGTACCAAAAGAAAAAGGTGGTATTAATATCACCCTTTTTTTTACTAAATCAAAATGCTCTTGTTATTTAAAAAATAATAAGAGCATTTTGGTAAAAAATGAGGGCAAAATGGTAATCTATGGGACAATAAATAAGAAAAATGGGACAATATTTAGGCATCCATTTGTTTTTTGAAAAAAAAAAGTGTTTTAAAAATACTATTTTTTTGATATTTCAAAATACCCCTAAATATTTACTAAAATTTACATTTTGACCTTAAAATACTATTGACTAGGTTTGACTTATACAAAAACTTACTATTCCTTGTTGATAGACCAAAAGTGTAATTTTTCAAACGTAACGAGAACTTTTAGAGTGGCCTAATCCTTTTGGATATAAAGCAAAATTTGATCATAGTTGATTGACTAAAACTATAATTTTTCCTACAGTTGAGGGTAAAAGTAAACTTGGGGAATTTTTTTTTTCCCGATAGATTATAAGGTGGAAGAGTAGGTATTTTGTGTTTCTTTTTTAACCCCTAGAGAACTAATAGTTTTTGCAAATCTTGGCTCTGCCGTTGGGTCAAAGATAGACAAAATTAGTATTAGCTTCCTATCCTGTAATAAAATTTCAGCAGTGAAGAAATTACATAATCAGTAGTGAAATAATTTTCAACTAGTACACCATAGTTAGAGTTCCTAGTGGGGGCAAATTATATAATACTCCTAGGTGTAAATATGCGAGTGTACACCTATCCAAAAAAAAAAGAAAAAATTGAGCCAAAAATGAAGAAAGTACATGTATTGAGATGCACGCGCCTATTATATATCCATCCACATCTCTCTCTCTCTCTCCTTAAAACCAAATCCATTCAGTCTCTCTCTCATTTTCTCCTTCACTAGCCTATTTTCTTTATTCTCTCGCGTCGATTCCGGCTATTGCATGAAGATTTTTGAAGATATCTCACCGCCAAAATACTCCCCACCTCTCAAGCTTCAAAACCCATACCATTTTCGACAATTTTTCCGTTTTTTGAGTTTGGAAGAACCCTAAATCAGGCACGAAAATTAAAGGAAAACTAGGGTTTTATAGATATGAAGTAAGGGATTCGTTTGATTGTGCTTGTAGCCCATGAAGATGAAAGGAAAACTAGGGTTTTGGCAACAAGATATTTTTTTTATGTAAAATCGTATGTTTTTTGCTGGCTTGCTGGTCTAAAATGGTGTTGTTGGTGTAAAATGGTGTTTGTGTAAAGTGCTGTTTGTTTATGTAAAGTACTGTTGGCTTATGTAAACTATTAAATCTTTAGTCAAAATGCTATTTTTTGGTGTAAAATACTCTTTTCTGGTTCAAAGTGATATTTGTTAGTATAAAAACATAGTTCTGATTCGTTTGTGTAAAGTGCTGGTTGTTTAAGTAAAGTGCTAAATGTTTGTGTAAAGTACTATTGCCAGTTTACATAAACTGCGAGTTTACATATGTAAACTGCCAGTTTACATAACCTTTGCAGTAAAATTTGTAGTTTACATATGTAAATTGACAGTTTACATAAACTGCGAGTTTACATATATAAACTGCAAAGTTTATATAAAGTGGTGTGAAAATTCTGCAGTTGTCATCCAACTTTGGAATACCATATCTCCCTCGTTTCTCGTCCGTTTTGACCAAAATCTGGCTTATTTTAAACTTCTCCTTACAAGGATTACATATAATTTTACGGATCTTTATTTGCACTTGTAAATCTCCCATAAATCAGCTCTAAAACAGAGCTACAAGTGCTGTTATTTTTGCAAAAAAATCTAAAGTAATGGTTGTGCTTCAGAAATTCATATCTTCTTCATTCTTTGTCCGATTTGAGAAAACTATAGCTCGATTTATACCTCTTTGCATAAGGTTTACTCAGACATTTATATAAGCAACTTTGGCTTTCTAGATTTTCTGAAAAACAGCAAAGAACCGAGCTGCGTTCTACAAAAGAACTTTTGGCTTATGTAAGCTACTGATTCTTTGGTCAAAATATTTTTCTTTTATGTTAAATACTCTTTTCTAGTTCAAAGTAGTATTTGTTAGTGTAAAAACATCGTTCTGATTCCTTTGTGTAAAATGCTGGTTGTTTATGTAAAGTGTTGAATGTTTGTGTAAAGTACTGTTGCCAGTTTACATATGTAAACTGGCATTTTACATAAACTACGAATTTGCATATATAAACTGCAAAGTTTATGTAAAGTGCCATGAGAATTCAATGTAAACTGCCAATTTACATAAAAAGTTTATGTAAAGTGGCAGTTTACATATGTAAACTGTCAATTTACATAAAATTTGCAGTAAACTTTGCAGTTTACATATGTAAATTGGCAGTTTACATAAACTGCGAGTTTACATATGTAAACTGCAAAGTTTATGTAAAGTGGCGTGAAAATTCTACAGCTGTCATCCAACTTTGAAATTTCATATCTCCCTCGTTTCTCGTCCGTTTTGACCAAATTTTGGCTTGTTTTAAACCTCTCCTTACAAGGATTACATATAATTTTACTTATCTTGGTTTGGACTTGTAAATCTCCCATAAATCATCTCTGAAATAGAGCTAGAAGTGCTGTTCTTTTTGCAAAAAAAATCTGAAGTAATGGCTGTACTTCAAAAATTCATATCTTCTTCATTCTTTGTTCGATTTAAGCAAACTATAGCTCGATTTAAACCTCTTTGCATAAGGTTTACTCAGAAATTTATAGAAACAACTTTGGATTTCTAAATTTTCCCAAAAATAGCAAAGAACAGAGCTACATTCTACAAAAGTACTGTTGGCTTATGTAAACTACTGATTCTTTAGTCAAAGTACTTTTCTTTTATGTTAAATACTATTTCTGGTTCAAAATGGTCTTTGTTAGAGTAAAAACATCATTCTGATTCATTTGTGTAAAGTGTTGGTTGTTTATGCAAAGTGTTGAATGTTTATGTAAAGTAATGTTGGCTTACGTAAACTACTGATTCTTTGGTCGAAATGCTTTTCTTTTATGTTAAATACTCCTTTTCTTGTTGAAAGTGGTCTTTGTTAGTGTAAAAACATCGTTCTGATTCGTTTGTGTAAAGTGCTGGTTGTTTATATAAAGTGCTGAATGTTTATGTAAAGTACTATTGGCAGTTTACATAAACTGCGAGTTTACATATGTAAGCTGCAAAATTTATGTAAAATAGCGTGAGAATTGAATGTAAGCTGCCAGTTTACATAAAAGATTATGTAAAGTGGCAGTTTACACAAATACAACGCGACTTTACATAAACTTCTATATAAACTAGCAGTTTACATATGTAAACTTAAACTGCCAGTTTACATAAACTTTGCAGTAAACTTTGCAGTTTATATAAACTGCGAGTTTACATATGTAAACTACAAAATTTATGTAAAGTGACGTGAGAATTTATATGTAAACTGCCAGTTTACATAAAAGTTTATGTAAACTGCCAGTTTACATAAACTTTTATGTAAAGTGGCCTGAGAATTCAAACAAATGAGGCGCGTGAGGAGTGAGAGGGAGAGAGAAACCAATGACAGTTGGGGAAATGCGCATTTAATACGCATTAAATGCGGCTGACCCACTTCTTTTGTGCCTTTTTGACAAAAAACATGGTTTTTACCCGGTTTTTGCCCAATAAACTTGATTTTTTTTTAAAAACCAGATATGAGTATATCTTCTTTTTTACTCCTAGTAGTACTATATACGAACTGCCTAGAGGGGGGAGGAGACGAAGTTGTGTAAGTACGAGGAAATAAAACGTAGCAGGCTTTCTCTAAAGCTAGCAAGGATATGAGATTGAATAAAGGAGGACGCACATAGTTGAAGTGTGCTACAACCAATGCTATTGATTAAAGTTTAATAACTTGGTAACGTAAATTATATGGTGGTCTATAGAACTATCATTCTCTTGTATACTCACTTTTTTATATTTTTTTTAATCTTTTGTTTTTTTAGTATGCATTAATTCGTTTGTTGCCTCCACGCTTTGATTTCACGGATTTTTTTTTTTTTTGCCTTCAGTTTAATTTTTAGGTTCCTAGGTTTTGTGGTTCCTAGTTTTTTTTTTTTTTTTTTTTTTTTTTTTGCCTTTTCTTGCCTTCAGATTTTGCCTTCACGGTTTTTTTTTTTTCATGAGTTTTTTTCGTTCTTATTTTATTTATTTTAAAATAAAAATATTTTAAAAATTTTGTATAAATTAAAAAAATTTTAATTAAGTTTTATTTGTTTCATTATTATTACTTTTAGGTTGTCAACTTCAATTTTTTTTCAATACGTTGAAAATATATTTTTATATGAAATACAGTGGGGGGTTTAAAGTACGATATGATTTCTTTCTTTTTTTTTTTTTTTTTCATAAGGGTTTTTTGTAGAGATTTATATAATGTAAAATAGAAGTTTGTATCAAGTAAAATATGAGTTTAAAATAGTTAAAAAAAAAGATATAAAAGGGTCTTGTGAAATATTTTTTTATTGTAAAAATTTTTGTAATGATTTATATAATGTAAAATAAGGGCTTTTTTTAAAGTATGATCTTATGGATGAGCTGCCTAGAATACTTCGAGGTCTAATGTCATTGGATGCAATGGAAGTTTCATCTTTGAGGATGATTCCACTATAATATTAGTTATAGGTGCTTTGCGGATTATTGGTCAATGTATATGGTAGGAACTCTTTGAGAGTATTGGTCGATTTTTAGTATAGCAAAAAGGGGAGCTTCGATTTCTACTTTAGAATAAGGGTTTTGTGTAGGTCGCAACACTGTTCACCGTACCTTTATTTTTAAAATATTTAATAAAATAGTAACCAATATCACCATTCTGCCTTGCCCGCTAGGCCTTGTAGGACTGTTTTCAATAGATATACATATATCAAGTAAAATGTGTGTTTTTATCAGTTACAATAAGGATTTATATCATGTACAAAAATGTCCCATGATTTTTTTAATTTTTATTGTAAGAGTTTCCATAGAAATTTATACAATGTAAACTAATTATTTATATTTAAAGATTATCTGTCCGGGCCTAGCCAGAAACTCACTTCTGTGCTACGCATTCCATAATCAGAATCTCTGGCCAGGCCTAGATGCTAGCACAATCGCTATTCTAACCCTTGCTTGAAATAACATTGCGCAGGATCTTGGTTTATACTTATTCGATTTATCAAGCAATAAATAAATTATTAATTAAAAGCGAAAACATAAGAATTACCTATTGAAGCGTGAACTCATGTGATTCTCTTGTATGCCTCAAGACTTTGTTCGTATGTTGTGTGGGCAATAATCCAACGAATAATTGATAAGCTAATCACCACAATCCACCTGTCGAAAAAATTCCAGCATCACTGCACCTGGCACGTAAGATTCACGCGCCGCCTGGGACGTGAGAGAGAACTCACGCCCCGCCTGGGACCTGAGAGAGAACTCACTTGCCGCCAGAATTGGACAAAAATTGGCCGCCCAAAATAGAAGGAAAATCCGACAACCTTTGAGCTTCAAAAACCCGATTTTAGAGAGAGAAATTCTCTTCTAGGATTTTCTCTCTCTAAGTTTTCTTGTCTTGAAAACTTATGAATTGTGTGTCTTGTAATAGCTAATCCCTTGTCTATATATAGAGTTACAAGAGAGACCCCAAGTTAGATTAGGATTGGCCTTCCTACTGGGTTTCTGTTTCCTTCAATCCTATTCCTGGACTGATACACATCCAACTAATACAGGGATTCACTTATCCCAATCAAGTTCCTAGTATGATTCATAACCAACCGATACAGGGATTCACTTATCCCCAATCTAGTTCCTGGTATGATTCACAACTAACTGACACAAGGATTAATTAATTACTTAATTAATTAAATCTACCTTTTCCAATAACCCAATACATAATTCATCGTACCACTAACGGATTAATTATGGCACTACCATCCTACACTAGAATTGCTTTCGGAACAACTTATTAACTTATTCATAATCTCCCCACATCAAATATATAGTGCTCGTTAATTTATTAATTTATTGATAAATTAATTAATTAATTCTTTAATTCCGAGACTAGTACCACTCGACCTTTTTACTATACAGGACATAAGTCCACCAGTTGGGTTTAGTATAATAAACGTAACGAGCTCATCTCGGGAGCACCATCACCCCGGACGCACCGGTACATGGTTTCCTTTCCACAAGCAGCAGCACACCATGCAACTAAACACGTGCACCCAACCTACCGAGACTATTGGCCGTAATTTACCTCACCCATTGGTATATCAAAGTACACTTTGTCTAATCCTCATGCTCGCTCAAGTCTAGGGATTAAGAGATAGAATATTAAGAATGATTTATTTATTAAATCAGTACAAGACAAGTAATTCTAAATGGTTAAGTTCAATACGCCCCTGGCATGTCTATATGATTCAATCAGTTTAGACAAACCAATTATCTGAATCACATAATAGCCTAAATCGATAGTTTGTCCAAAACTGTCTCGGTTACGAACCTCATTTATATATTATGTCTTTTAACCAATGATGAGATCTAATGTGTTACACAAGACACCTTATCATCTAAATCCATAATATAATGCACAACAAAATATAACCAAAACATTAATCGATATATTAACTGAGAAAATATACAATACAATCATAGCTTATGTATTCAACTCCAACAATCTCCCACTAATACTTAAGTTGTGCTTTAAGTATACAACTACATTCAACTCCTATACACTCTACTACTATATATCTAAAAAATCTGTCATGGCTCTCTTAAGTATCTAATTCCCATGCCCTCCACGTGAGCCTCAAAGACTTTTGAAGTAAATGTATTCATGAACAGATCTGCAAAGTTATCCTCTGATGCTATCTTAGCCACAACCACGTCTTCCCTCTTTATGATATCTCGTATCAGGTGGTACTTGCGCTGTATATGTTTATGCGCCTTGTGGGCTCGTGGTTCTTTCGAGTTTGCTATTGCATCGTTGTTATCACAATACACCGTGATAGACTTCTGCAAACCAGGAATTATATCTAAATCCACTAGGAAGTTCTTGTGCCACACTACTCCCTTTGCTGCCTCTGATGCGATAATGTATTCAGCCTCCATGGTAGAGTTGGCACTCCACCAAACTATTGTTCCACCTCCCAGAGTAAACACATACCCTGAGGTAGACTTACTCTTGTCCCTGTCGCCTTGGAAATCTGAATCTATGTAACCTCGGGGTACCAGCTCAGGCGCCTGATAGACCAACACTTGGTCTCTTGTTCTGCGCAAATACTTAAGAATGCATTTTACTGCCTCCCAATAAGCTTTCCCGTGGTTACTCTGATATCTACTTACAATGTCAATGGCATAACAGATATCAGGCCTCGTACACAACATGACATACATGAGACTTCCAACTGCAGAAGCATAAGGAACTGTTTTCATGGCCTCTATCTCCTCAACAGTCTTGGGAGACTGTTCTTTAGACAAATACACTCCGTTTCTGAAAGGTAAAAAACCTATCCTGGAGTTCTGCAAGTTAAAACGAGCCAGAATCGTATCTATGTATGAAGCTTGGGAGAGCGTTAATGAACGTTTCCTACGATCTCGAATTATCTTGATCCCAAGGATATGTCTGTTAGTTTTGAATACAGAAAAGCTATGGCTTATATCAAAAACTAATATCCACAGATGACATATCATTTTGTTTCAGTGTTAAATTGTTCTATTATATCATAGAACTAGATAACGGGGTGTGTTAAAGACATAGTAGATACCGTTATTGGTTAAAGTATTGATATATAAAAAGTATGCTCGTAACTAAAATAGTCTGAACATACTATCGGTATGGGTTATAGTGTGATTTGGAAATTAGTTTATCTAGACTAATTTAAATCACACGGATATGCCCGGGGTATATTGAGCACGTCCAGTTTGGATAGAAGTGACTTGTACTGATTGGCATAGTCAATTCGGTCCTAGTATTCAGTCTCTCAATCTTGAGATTGGGATGGGCGTGAGAGTTAGATATCGTATACTTTGATGTGCCAAAGAGCGCGGTCAATTGAGGCCTATACCTCGGTAGGTTGGGTATGCGGTATTTAGCTTTTTACGTGTCAGTGCTAGTTAGACGAATCCACATACTGGTTCACCTAGTTGATGGTGCTCCCGAAATGAGCTCGTAAGGTTTATTATACTAAAACTGGCCAGTGGACTTTACGTCTGGTATAATAAGAAGGTCGAGTGGTACTAATCTCGGATAGCAAGAAGTCGGTGAATTAGTTTATCAGTAAATTGATAAACTGACGAGCACTAGATCTTTAATGTGGGGAGATAGAAGAAAATATAGTGGCATGATATAAAGTCATTTTTGTGCAGTAGTTTCATAGTTAGTCAGATAGTAGTATGACTAATTATTTATTTGACTAATCGTCAAAAATGAGTATTTAATCCTAAAGGTTTAATTAATATTTAATTGACAAAGTGGATTAAGAAATTAATTCTATTTGAATTAATTAATCCTAAGGGTTCGATTAAATTAAATTAACAAAGTGTGTTAAGAAATTAATTCAAATGGGTCGATTGGAGTTTATTAGTCTAGGAAAGACTAAGCGGTCAACGAAAGTCAAATTAAAAGGCCCAACTCCCACTAGGTCTCCATTGGAGCTCCCTACAAATAGATAACTTAAGGCCAAAGAAACATTAAGAAAATCTTGCAAGACAAGTCTTGCCTCTTAGAGTAAGAAAGGTCTAGAGAGAGAACTTCTTCTTCTTGGAGTTTCTTTCAAAAACAAACTTGGATTCTTACTTTCTTAAATTGGATTTTTGCTCAAAGATTAAAGTTTTTTCCCAGCTTTTTAGTTCGGATTTCCGCCGGGATTCTTCGCTGCCGAGAAGTCTTTTTTCGGCACCGTTGATCAACCCTTTTGTCCGATGATTTTGCTGTTGTTTTAGTGCATTTGATTCGGGTAGGCTGCATTTGATCTCACTTAGGTCATCCGCAGTTCGATCTATCTAGATCACGACCAAACGCGGTGAAATCGGTCCGTTGTGATTATATTTTTCCGGCGGGTGGTGCAAGGCTGTGCAGCGCGGCAATTTTTGGTTATTTTGGGCAATCTTTGATCAGATTTTGTGCTAGTTCTAAATCCAAATTGAGAGATTTTCTTATGGGTTTTCGTGGGCTTTAATAGTACACCTCGATAGACTATTGCCCACACAATATTCGAGGCATCTTAGAGTAATCCTTTGGATTTCGGCGGTAATCACAAGCAAAGATTTGGTTTTTCTTATTGCGTTGGACTTCGCTTCAAATGTATAACCTTTAATCCTTTCGCTTTTAATTAAAGGTTCAATCTTTGTCCGTTAGTTGTCGATTTAATAAATTAAATAAGTATAAGCCTATATCCGTTAATGGGAAAATGAATTTGAGCCTGAGTTTCGTTGAAAGTTTCCGATTCTGGAATGCATTGCACGAAAGTGAGATTTTCGATTTAGCCCGGGCTTGTTTTGTTTTCCTTCGAAATGGTATCAGAACGAGTGTTTTGGCTTTATACTTGTTTAATTTATTACACGGATTTATTTTGGCATTATTATTTTTGTCAAAATGTTTAAACAAGTGGTTATTAGTTTCTCGGCCAGTATGGTAGAATTTATTTTTCATTCATAAACCCCGGGACATGTCCAGGCTCGTATTGTTTTTTAATGGAAATGTCTGTAATAATAATAACCACGAGTTGGAAGCCATGTAGGATTAGATAAATCTTGTAGTAGTATTTAATCTAATGTTCTCGTGTTTAAATTCTTAGAAAAATGCCTTGTATATAGGAATTTATGTATTATGACGAAGACGTTATTTTGGGCAACTTATATTCGCGGGTTTTGGTTTCTCATAATTTTGGGTGATTCCTAATTACGTAGAAAACTGAGAAAATCTTGGCGAATTGATAGGAATCCAAATAACGAGTGGGAGCTGAAAGATTGCCACATTCCTCTGGGTTTGCACTTGCTTGATTTACCACGCAACAAAAATTTCTAATTAAAAGCGGAATCTTAGAAAAGTACCTTTGAAGTGTGCACTCAGGTGATTATCTTGTATGCCTCAAGACTTTGACTTCACGTTGTGTGGGCAACGAACTAGAAGTCAATTGATCAGATAATCACCACAATCCACCTGCTAGAAAATTCTAGCATCGCTGCACCTGACACGTAATGTAAACGCACCGCCCGGAGAGAGAGAGAAAGCTGTGCGCAGTTGGTAAAAACCAGGCCAAGAATTTGAGCCAATAAACCCAAAATCCATCCGCAATATTTGCTTTGAAAATCAGACTTGGAGAGAAAAAGTTTTCTCTCTCTACGATTTTCTCTCTCTAGTTTTCTTGTCTTCAAAACTTATGAAATTGTATGTCTTGAATAGCTAATCCCTTGTCTATATATAGAGTTACAAGAGAAACCCCAAGTTGGTTTAGGATTGGTCATCCTAATGGGTTTAGGTAATTAATTAGTTTACAAATCCAATTAGATAACCAATCTGATAGGATAAATTAAATCCTACTAGATTTCCTAATCTCTGGGATTTCATAATTTCAATTGAAACTTAAGACTTAATTAATTAATTAAATAATTTCACTTTGTTAATTACTCAATTAACCCTTAGGAATAATTAATCAATTAATTAATTCTACCTATTCAATTAACCCTTTACAAAATTAATCGTACCACTAACGGATTAGTTTTGGCACTACCATCCTACACCAGAATTGCTTCTGGAATAACTTAATTAAATTATATTCATAATCTCCCCACATCAAAGATATATTGTTCGTTAATATATTAGTTTACTGATAAATTAATTAATTAACCTCTTTAATTCTGAGACTAGTACCACTCGACCTTTTTACTATACCGGACATAAGTCCATCGGCCGGGTTTAGTATAATAAACTTTGCGAGCTCATCTCGGGAGCACCATCACCCCGGACGCACCGGTACATTGTTTTCTTTCGACAAGCAGCAGCACACCAAGTAACTAAACACGCGCACCCAACCTACCGAGACTATTGGCCACAATTGACCTCACCCTTTGGCTGATCAAAGTACACTATGTCTAATCCTCATGCCCGCTCGAGTCTAAGGATTAAGAGATAGAATACCAAGAACGATTTGTCTATTAAATCAGTACAAGACAAATTATTCTTAAAGGTCAAGTTCAATACGCCCCGGGCATATCTATATGATTCAATTAGTTTAGACAAACCAATTATCCGAATCACATAATAACCTAAACCGACAGTTTGTCCAAAGCTGTCTCGGTTACGAACCTCATTTATATATTATGTCTTTCAACCAATGATGAGATCTATTGTGTCACACAAGACACCTCATCATCTACTTACATAATAAAAATGGATAATTAATGCACAACAAGATATAACCAAAATATAAATCGATATATTACTGGGAAAAAGTACAACACAAGCATAGCTTATGTATTCAACTCCAACAATCTCCCACTTATACTTAAGTTGTGCTTTAAGTATACAACTACATACAACTCCTATACATTCTGTTGCTATATATCTAGAAAAACTGTCATGGCTCTCCTAAGTATCTTCACGTGAGCCTCAAAGACTTTCGAACTCAATGTCTTCGTGAATGGATCTGCAAGGTTATCCTCTGATGCTATCTTAGCCACGACCACGTCTTCCCTCTTTACGATATCTTGTATCAGGTGGTACTTACGCTGTATATGTTTACTCGCCTTGTGGGCTCGTGGTTCCTTCGAGTTTGCTACGGTACCGTTGTTATCACAATAAACTGTGATGGACTTCTGCAAACCAGGAATCACATCTAAGTCCACTAGGAAGTTCTTGAGCCATACTGCTTCTTTCGCTGCCTCTGATGCGGCAACGTACTCAGCCTCCATGGTAGAGTCCGCCACGCATTTCTGCTTGACACTCCGCCAAACTATGGCTCCACCTCCTAGAGTAAACACATACCCTGAGGTAGACTTGCTCTTGTCCCTTTCGCCTTGGAAATCTGAATCTGTGTAACCTTGGGGTACCAGCTCAGACGCCTGATAAACCAGAACTTGGTCCCTCGTTCTGCGCAAATACTTGAGAATGCATTTTACTGCTTCCCAATGAGCTTTCCTGGGGTTACTCTGATATCTGCTCACCATGCCAATGACATAACAGATATGAGGCCTCGTACACAACATGGCATACATGAGACTTCCTACTGCCGAAGCATATAGAACTGTCTTCATGGCCTCTATCTCCTCAACAGTCTTAAGAGACTGTTCCTTAGATAGATGCTCTCTGTGTCTAAAAGGTAGAAAACCTTTCTTGGATTTCTGCATGTTAAAATGGGCCATAATCGTGTCTATGTATGAAGCTTGGGAGAGTGTTAATGAACGTTTTCTACGATCTCGAATTATCTTGATCCCAATGATATGTTCCACTTCCCCTAAGTCCTTCATATCAAACTGCTTGGACAGCCATGCCTTTACGTCTGATAACACTTTCTTGTTATTGCCAATCAATAGAATGTCATCTACGTAAAGCACAAGAAACACCACTGAGTTTTTATCACGTCTGCGGTACATACATTGCTCATCCGGACACTGAGTAAATCCAAAGGACTGGATTACCTCATCAAACAGGATGTTCCAAGATCTGGATGCCTGCTTAAGTCCATAAATAGACCTCTTAAGCCTGCAAACCTTATGCTATTGGCCTTTTTCAATGAATCCCTCTGGTTGCTGCATAAAGATGGTTTCCTCAAGACTTTTGTTTAGGAAAGCTGTCTTGACATCCATCTGCCAAATCTCATAATCCATATGAGCAGCTATGGCCAAGTGAATCCGGATCGACTTAAGTATGGCTACCGGGGAGAAGGTTTCCTCATAATCGATTCCCTCTTTCTGAGTATGCCCCTTCGCCACCAGCCTAGCTTTAAAGGTTTCCACCTTTCCATCAGGTCCTCTCTTACATTTGTAGGCCCACTTGCATCCAATGGGCTTAAACCCATCAGGCAGGTCCACAAGCTCCCAAACTTGATTGTGTTCCATTGACCCCATCTCAGATATTATTGCCTTACGCAAAGATTTTGTATCTTTATCTCAGAGAGCCTCAGTGTAGTTAACTGGGTCAGGTTCAGGTGCACCTGGGACTAGGTCTGAGGCCTCTCACACTCCAATGAACCTGTCGGGCTGTCTTACAACCCTCCCACTACGATGAGGCACCACCTGTGTAGGCGCATTATCTGTGATCTCATATGCACAGTGTGGTGTATCTACTTGTGTCGGTGCATCAGGATTAGTAGTTTGTCGTCTAAGCTCTTCTAGTACTATCTTACTCTTGGGCTTGTGGTCTAAGACATAGTCCTCTTCTAAAAATCTAGCGTTGATGCTTACCACCACCTTCTGATATTTAGGACTATAGAATAGACCACCTTTCGTTCCCCTAGGATATCCTACAAACAGCATTAATTATGTTCTCGAATCTAACTTAATCGTATTTGCCTTAAGCATATGTGCTGGGCAGCCCCAAATTTCGAGATGTCTTAGATTGGGCTTGTGCCCATTCAACAACTCTACTGGGGTTAAAGGCACGGTTTTAGATGGTACAAGATTAAGAATATACATTGCCATTTCTAAGGCATATCCCCAGAACGAACTTGGCAAATCACTATAGCTCATCATGGACCTAACCATTCCATAAGAGTTCGATTCCTCATTTCTGCTACACCATTCTGCTGTGGCGTGCCAGGTGCAGACAATTGAGACTGAATTCCTACCTCACTGAGGTAATCTAGAAATTCATGGGACAGGTACTCCCCACCACGATCTGAACACAGTGTCTTGATACTCTTACCATGATGCTTCACCACATCTGCCCGAAAATCTTTGAACTTGCCAAAACATTCGGACTTGTGGCGCATTAAGTAAATGTACCAGTACCTAGAGTAGTCATCCGTGAACGTCACAAAATACTCAAATCCCCTCGTGCCTGGACCATCATAGGTCCATACAAGTCAGAATGAATTAATTCTAATACTTCTTTAGCTCTATAACCTTTTGCCTTAAAAGATCTCTTAGTCATCTTACCTTCCGAGCAAGATTCGTAGGTTGCATAGCTGTCAATCTCTAATGAACCTAAAGGTCCATCATTGACCAACCTCTGAATCCTACTAAGGTTTATATGACCTAGCCTAAGATGCCAAAGATAGGTTTGATTCATTTTAGAAGGTTTCTTCCTCTTATTAATGTTAGATACTGAGCTATCTATTTTTATGTTTTGCGCAATAGGGAAGTTAGAATTAACCACAAATAAATTGTCAACCAATGAACCAGAACAAATAAGTTTTACATTTCTTCTAATAAGTACAGACTCACCAGAAAAACAAACTTATAACCATTCTTTAAGAGTTTAGAAAGTGAAATCAGGTTCTTTCTAAAACTCGGTACATAAAGACAATTTACTAATTCTAAACTACAATTTTTGAAAATTAAACTGACAACTCCCACTGCTTTTACTGACAATCTTGTAGTGTCGCCCATGTAGATGTCCAGTTCGCCCTCTCTAAGCTTCCGGGTTACTTGGAACCCCTGCAAAGAATTACAAACATGGTCAGTGGCGCCTGAATCCACACATCAAGTATCTGTGGGAATCGCCACTAAACATGTCTCAGTAATTAGGGCATAAACAATTGTACCTTTGAGCTTTAGATAATCCACTTTGCAGTGTTCTGCTTTACCGCATTTAAAGCACTTTCCCTTGGGCTTGCTTTTCTTCGCGATGTCTGGCTTTGCAGCAAGTTTCCTGGCATTCTTCTTCTTCTTATTTTTCTTGCATTTCGGCCCAGAAGAAGAACCTGAACCCTTTACCACGACCAAAGCTCACTTCTTCTCATGGAAGATGCTTTCGGCTGCCACCAAATCCATCAAGAGCTCGGGGCAGAGTATAAACCCTTTGGTTCATATTGTAGTTGACCCCAAACTGCTCAAAACAAGAGTGTAGACTCTGGAAGATAATATCTATCTGACTTTTCAGGTCGATTTCTTCTCCCAACACCTCTATTTCATTGATGTTGCTCATCATGTGTAAAGCATGATCCCTCACCGATCTGCCTTTAGCCATTTTGGTGTTCATTAACTTCCTCATCATGTGTAAAGCATTGATGTGCAAACATCTCTCTTAGGTGTGCCATCATGTTGAAGGCGGAGACCATGGGATGAAGCTGATGTTGCAGCACATTTGACACAGAAGCCAAAATGTAGCACCGCACCATCTCATCCGCTTTTCTCCACCTGTCATAGGCATCCCTATCCTCTTGGGTAGAGTTCACATCAAGCACTTCTGGACATACTTCGGTGAGCACAAACTTATACTGCTCAGCCGTCAAGACTTTGTCCAAGTTCCGACTCCAGTCGACATAATTTGTTCCAGTTAATTTGTTGTCTTTCAAAATAGCGGCTAAGGGGTTGAATGTCATATCGATAAAATTGGAAAATGAACAGACAATGTTTTAGTTATTTAACCTAGAACTTCGAAAACATGAAATTCTATTTAATTATTGACTTCCCTCAAAACAATAATATTAATCCACCAACATCTCATTCATCGAGATTCTCGCAAGCCACGCAGTGTGGACGTTTACGCTAACCCACATTCGTTTGAGAAGAACCAAGTTCATTAACTACACTATTTGACCAATGATCTTTTATCAATGTAGCTAATAGTCGGTGCTTTCAGCATAACCTCGCGGGAGTAATACTGCAGATCGTACACTAAGTGTATGCCATTACGTGACATCTAAGTTTGTTACCACAGGATAGTGCGCCTCAGATGGAGAGGGTGTCGCATTTCTCCTAGTTAAACTCGCTCTAGTCAACTTACTCAGAAGTTCATAGTCTAGCGATCTCAGGGCTGGACTCATCCGAAAGGACGAAGTCCCTAATGCCAACGCGCAAGTCCACCCACATCGCATATGAACCCGTAATGGTGGCCATGGGAATAATAAACCAACCCGCTCCCACTTAGATTTTCAAATTGAGGGTTTTTCTTGTTTTAACATGTAATTAACTAACCTAAGTTATGTGCAACCATAAAACCACTCATGCTTTAAATCATGCATCTAAAATACAACATAAAATAAAGCATAAAAATTAAAACGATAAATACGGGAAATAAATATGAAAAATAAATTTCTTGACTATTATGGTTTTAATTGCTTCCATCCTCTGCCTTGATCTCGTGTCCCGTCACGTAACTCGATGGAGAGAGTCTTGAACTTCAAAAAATGAAAACTGGAGAAAAAATCGGCCAAAACGCAGCCCAAATGGCCCTAAATGGCCTCACGTGCGCACAGCCTGTATGTACATTGCGCGCTGCCTACGCGCTCGCGCACAGCCCATGCAGGCCGTGCGCGCGGCCCAATAGCGTGCAGCAGCTACTGCGCGTTACTGCTGCTTACTGCTGCTGTGCCTTGGCGCAGCAAGATGCTGCGCCGCACGGTAGTGGCCCTTGCTGCCTTGCCGGTGCCGGTGGCGACTGCTGCCGGCGGTCGTCGTCGGTGCTGCCTCCTGCTGCATCCTCCTCCTTCATTTTTCCCACGCTATTTGGTCTTCTTGCAATTCGTTCTGTATTTTCTTGGGTTTCTACAAATTCACAATAACCCAAAAACCCCCGAATTCAAGTTGCCCACAATAACGCCTTCGATTACAAAAATCAATTTTCCTACTACAAGGCTTTCTAGGAAAATTAAATAATCGAAATTACATAGAAAAAATCATACTACAGATTTAATCTAATCCTACACGGCTTCTAGCACGTGGTTATACTATTATAAGCATTCATAATAAAATTAAATCCAGACATGTCCCAGAGTTTAATTAAAACCCATACAAATATTACCATAATAGTCGGGATATCTTAACCACCTGCAAAATAAAACCATGTAATAAATCGAACAAGTACCAACACCCAAAACCAGGCTCTGATACCAATTGAAAGGATTGCCACATAGGATCTGGGTTTGCACTTGCTCGATTTATCACGCAACAAAAATTTCTAATTAAAGCGGAACCTTATAAAAATACCTTTTGAAGCGTGCACTTGGTGATTCTCTTGTCTACCTCAAGACTATAACTTCTTGTTGTGTGGGCAACAATCCAAAAGCCAATTGATCAGCTACTCACCACAATCCATCTGTTAGAAACAATCCAGCACCTCCGCACCTAGCACGTACTGCAAACGCACTGCCCGGAGAGAGAGAGAGAGAGAGAGAGAGAGAGAGAGAGAGAGAAAGAGAGAGAGAGAGAGAGAGAAAAAGCTACACACGCAGCTGGCAATTGAAGGCAAAAAATTTGGCCCCAAAGGCCAGCCGCAATTTAGCTCCAAAATTCGACTTTGAGAGAGAAAGAAATTTCTCTCTAGAATTTAATCTCTCTAGAAAACTTATGAATGAATTGTATGTCTTGAATAGCTAATCCCTTGTCTATTTATAGAGTTACAAAAGAGAGCCAAGTTGGTTTAGAATTGGTCTTCCTAATGGGTTTAGGTAATGAATTAGTTTCCAAATCCAATTAGGCAACCAATCTGATAGAATAAATCAAATCCTACTAGATTTCCTAATCTCTAGGATTTTCTAATTCCAATTGAAACTTAAGACTTAATTAATTAATTAAATAATTTCACTTTGTTAATTACTCAATTAACCCTTAGGAATTAATTAAATAATTCCACTTTGTTAATTATTGAATTAACCCCTAGGAATAATTAATCAATTAATTAATTAATCTACCTATTCAATTAACCCATTACAAAATTAATCATACCACTAACGGATTAATTTTGGCACTACCATTTGACACCAGAATTGCTTCCGGAACAACTTAATTAAATTATATTCATTTATCTCCCCACATCAAAGATATAGTGCTCGTTAATATAAATTAATTTACTAATAAATTAATTAATTAACTTCTTTAATTTCGAGACTAGTACCACTCGACCTTTTTACTATACCGGACATAAGTCCACCGGCCGGGTTTAGTATAATAAACATTTCGAGCTTATCTTGTTATCACCATCACCCCGGATGCACTGGTACATGGTTTCTTTTCGACAAGCAGCAGCACACCAAGTAACTAAACACGCGCACCCAACTAGGGCTGGCAATTCGTGTCGTGTCCGTGTTGGAGTGTTTGGGTTGGCGTGTTGACGTGTCGAGAAACCCCCAACCCAAACCCAACCCATTTAACTAATCGTGTCGAAAACTCCAATCCTAACCCAACCTGTTTATAATCGTGTCGACCCGAACCTAACCCGCGTAACCCGTTTAACTAAACAAGTCAAGTCAACCACCCGCCCACCAATCCGTTAACCCAATTAAATGTAAAAACACGCAACATATATTTCATACATCTTTTGTTCTTTTATAGTATTATTTTTTTAAGATCATGCATGAAGAATATCTATTTTTGTGGGAACATATGTTATTGATTTACACTGCTAAGTGAAATTCATCAATTGGAAAAATAAACCTAGAAACAAACCCTGGAAGTTTCAATAAGCCAACATTAGCTAATGAAGCAGAAAACAACAATTTTGAGTATTATAAGGTTCTACAAATGCAATAGTCAGTCATTTGTCCAAAATGTAACAATAAACAGCTTCAAGGAGGAAAAGTCATCCGTCCAAAAGTCCTCCATATTGTGTTGTCATTCCAAAAGTCTTCCTTCCAAAAGCCTCCCTAAGTAATCTTTTTCACCAACAAATGATATCACAATTCAACTAATAAGTAATAACAAATTAAAATTTTAAAACGTCAACTAAAAAATTAAAAAACATACCGAAACAATACATCAATGGGAAGAAATCATATTCGAAGAAACATCCTCAGTTCCACCACCAGTGTTCGAATCCATAACATCTTTAGCAACCTCATCAACTTTCAAATCATCCACAACTAAAAAATATAAATATAATCAATTAGTATAATATATAGAAATATTATATGTAATAACAGCTACTTAGAATATTCATTCTTACCTTGTTTTCCAAAAAGCCAATCTCGACAACATATAAACGATTCAACCATATCAGGAGTCATCGAGCTACGATATTGATCAAGAATTCTACCACCAAGACTGAAAGCTGATTCAGAAGCAACTGTAGAAACTGGAACAGCAAGAATATCCCTGGCAAGTCTTGCCAACTCCGGATATCTAGATTCTTCAACTTTCAAAAACTCAAGCACATTAAGAGAGGATGCTCTTGGTGTTCTTGGCTCATCCAAATATATCTCCAGCTGAGACCTTCTTGTACCAGTAGAAATGAATTCATCTCCATCATAGACATCAAATTCCTATTAAAAAAATAAGAAAAAAAACATTAAATCACAAGTCAAATGATAAACAAAAAAATCATAACTGAAAATACAATTTAAAAAGTTGTATTAAATACCTGATAAAAGTTATGTGATGATGAAGTCTCACTTTCAAATAAAATCTGGGAATCATCAGTTTTGGGAGTAGACGAAGACCTTGATTAGAAGAAGAAAATTGCTGTATATACTCATCAAATAGGCCGAAAAGCGTTTCCCTCACTTTTGCTAATTCTCTAGAATTTTGACCATATAACTTCCGATAGCTAAACTCAAGCATTTGAAACTTATACCGAGGGTCAAAAACAACAACAATTTCCAATAGAACATTAAATTCACCCCAACACTTCTCAAATTTCTCCACCATCTTTGTAGCTATTTTCCTCATATACAAATCAGGGCTTCTAATATGCTCAACCAACTTCGCTTGAATAAAAAATACTTCAGGAAAATACAAGTTGGCAGTAGGATAAAGAGTCCCAGAGAAAGTGTTTGTGGCATTATAAAACATACTCATAAATTCACAAATCTTCTCAATCTTCTCCCATTCTTCTCGAGTTGGACAACTTTTAAAATTATAATCACTCAATTGAAGATTCTCAAATGCACGACGAAAATAAAGAGCACTAGCAAGCATCTTATATGTAGAATTCCATCTAGTAGGAACGTCTTGCACTAACCCTTTCCTTGATTCCAAAGAAGTCTGTTGAATAGATAAAAAAAACTTTTCCTTTCTCGCTTGAGATCCTTTGACATACTTCACACAATCTCTAACTTTATCCACAGAAGTGTCAATTTCTTTCAAACCATCTTGTACAATAAGATTGAGAATATGAGCACAGCATCTCAAATGAAACAAATCACCATTTCTCAGCAATGCATTATTCAACACAAGTTGCTTCTTAAGTATACCAACACATGTATCATTCGCAGAAGAATTATCCAAGGTAATGGAAAACAATTTCTTTTCAATACCCCATTTCCTAACTAGAGTATAAATCTTTTCACTCAATGCTAAACCAGTGTGGGGGGGTGAAAGGTAAGAGAAGTTCAGAATCCTTTTTTGTAATACCCAATTTTTATCCACAAAATAGGCAGTTAAGCATAGATAACCATCAGTCACAATAGAAGTCCAAGCATTACTTGTCAAACATATTCTACTAGGACATTCTTGCAATTCAAATCGAATCTTGTTTGACTCTTTCAAATATATTTTCCGAATATCAGCTTTCACAGTATTCCTAGTAAATCTAGCAGCATCAATCTTAAGGTACTTAATCATTTCCCAAAAGCCATCATATTCAACAAAAGAAAATGGCAAATCATGTCGAATTATTGCATGCACAAACAATTATCTAAATCTTTCTTGAGAGAAATTTGAGTCTCTAATAATACTCATGCCTGACTTATTATCAGAAGTAATCATATACTGACCAATGGTCTTAGTTGCCGTTTTCATGCACTTATCAACATGACGACGGAGATTACCAGTACCATTCTTACTTTCAGCATTATATGGCTTACCACATTTGTTGCACGCACACATGAGTGGCTTATCAAGTTTTTTGGGATCTTTAGGAAGCATATGAAAATGGTCCCAAACTGTTGAAGTGAGCTTCCTTTGTTTTTGTTTCACGCCACCCACGATTCTTGATCCCTCACCACCAACACCATCATCACCCCCCCCCCCAAAAAATTCAGCAGCTGCATGTTTAATTGATTCTTCGTTGTCCGTTTCAATTTCAAAAGCATCACCGGGATCAAGATTTGAGTCTTCCATAAGTTCCTAAAAGCATAAAAGAATTATATTATCAATGCAAAATAATTGGAACTGAGTCCTTGTGCAGCAAAATTAGCCCTTGCAACTTTCTGGGGAGGGACTCAAGAACATCGTAACATCCATATATGCCCGTTACTGCCATTTTAGCCAAGTAGTCCGCTGGGCAATTTCCTTCCCTATACACATGAGTAATTACAAAATTTCGCCTACCCATTTCATTGCTAATTTCCTTAAGAGCCAAAATTCTCTCCATAGGAATTCTTGATCTCCCCGTTTTAGCATCTGGACTACCTGTTTACCGTCGCATAGGAGCCAAAAAATCCAAGGATGTGCAGTACCTTAACACACATATGCATTCATTTCATACCTAGACAACTGTTATACAAATGACGTTTTTTCTTTCCTATTCTTTTCTTTTAACTTAAAGCACAGAAATTGCTATCATATTTGTCATCGAAGTCATCCTAAATTATAATAAGTTCCAAATAAAAATATAGTTTTGGTTACATAAGGCTAGTTTAAACAAAAAACATATTATTTCCAGGAATTTGCTTGCTTGTTTTCGTAAAATGAGGAGGAATAAGGACAGAAATAGAGATCACTAATACCAAAACCATGAAGAAAACAATTCTACTAAAATGGCCAATTCTGAACTTTATGCACCTTTTGCCTAGCATGATTGCAAACCTCACAAATTAGTCAAATTTCCATGTCACATAAACCCCAAGGATCTAACTCTAGCAAGGAAAATGCAACAGGACAGCTTAATGAAAAAACAGAAGGTAATATTAAAAAATGGCATACTGGAACCAGGATATAAAATCTACAGGATTTGAACAAAAGTTCCCAAAAGCTAGAACCTATATTTGTTAATGATGTTAATTGGAAAAAATTTTTGTCAAATACATACACAAAAAAGGTCTATATGTTACGCCACAAAAAGTGACAAAGGGGCATTAAACATGCCAAGCTTCTCCAACTACCCTAAACACTAAATGGGGGCATCATCTAGGATCTGATACTTCACAATTACGGCCCCAAGTATTACAATATTGGGCATTAAAAGCAATCTTGTTAACCAAGAGCTCGTGAAGACACTATTAAATAGAGACATAAAGTGAAAACAGACAATGCCAACGAAAGAACATAGTTGGTTTCCCATTTCTGCAATTAATATAATTGTTCCCCAGAAAGTTGCATGGGCTTTTTTAATTTTTCACTAATAATAAAAGTTGTGCCTCCAATTCTCTCCGCCCACAATCATCGAACAACAGTACTAGGAAAAGAAGAGAAACGTTTTCACAAACAGAGGAAACACATAAGGAAAGCTATTCCTCAAATCGTTGTTTATATTGAATGATTCATTTGTGGAAACTGTGGAAGGAATGAGATAACTAAAGAGATGTAATCAAATTAAAGAAAGGAAGGCTGACTTGAAATGGAATCGACGAACTGGCCATTGATGAAAAGCTTGGTGAATTTTATTTGAGGAAGCTTAAAATGATTCCCCTAAGTTCCATTGCCGTTCCACAGCCAAAACTCTATAGTGAAGGGGTGGGTTCTTTTGGTGGTGCTACGAGACCGGGAGAGAGGCCGGACAGCCAGCTGCGGTGAGGATTGACCGGCGGAGGGAAGGGAATATCGGGGAGAGAGAAGAGAAAGAAAAAGAAAATGGGATTGTAGGGTTTTTTGGATTTGGGGAAAGAATTTTTAGTCATGTTTTTTTTTTTTTTAATTTTACGGGTTCAAGGGTCAACCCGCCAACCCGGCGGGTTGACCTGAACCTAACCTGGAGATAAACGGGTCGACACGAACTCGACCTGTTTACTTAATCGTGTAAAAAAACTCAACCTTAACCCACTTTTTTTTGTGTCATGTTCGTGTCGTGTTGTCGTGTCGTGTCAGAAATTGCCAGCCCTCCACCTAACCCACCGAGATTATTGGCCACAATTGACCTCACACATTGGCAGATCAAAGTACACTATGTCTAATCCCCATGCCCGCTCGAGTCTAGGGATTAAGAGATAGAATACAAGGATCGATTTGTCTATTAAATCAGTACAAGACAAATCATTTCTAAAGGTCAAGTTCAATATGCCCCGGGCATATCTATATAATTCAATTAGTTTAGACAAACCAATTATCCGAATTACATAATAACCTAAACCGACAGTTTATCCAAAACTATCTCGGTTACGAACCTCATTTATATATTATGTGTTTTAACCAATGATGAGATCTACGGTGTCACACAAGACACCTCATCATCTACTTACATAATATAAATGGACATATTATGCACAACAAGACATAACCAAAACATAAATCGATATATTACTGGGAAAAAGTACAACACAAGCATAGCTTATGTATTCAACTCCAACATATAGAGGGCAGGAGCTTGTACCGTTGGGTTACACAAATTCAGACTTTCACGGTGATATGGATAAGAGTAAGTCTACCTCTAGGTTTGTGTTTACTCTAGGAGGTGGAGCAATAGTATAGCGGAGTGTTAAGCAGAAATGCTTGGCGGACTCCACCAAGGAGGCTGAGTACGTTGCCGCATCAGAGGCAGCAAAAGAAGCTGTATGGCTCTGGAACTTCCTGGTGGACTTAGATGTGGTTCCTGAGTTGCCTAGGTCTATCACAGTTTATTGTGATAACAATGGTGCAGTTGCTAACTAGAGGGAACCGCGAGCCCACAAAGCGAGTAAACACATAGAGAGCAAGTACCACCTGATACGAGAGATCGTAAGGAGGGGAGACGTGAACGTGGGAAAGATAGCATCAGATGACAACCTTGCAGATCCATTCACAAATCCATTGACCCAAAGGTCTTTGAGAGACGTGTGGAAGGCATAGGAGTCAGATTCTTGAGGGAGCCATGTGAGTGAGCTTAAAGGTGTTTTGTAGATTTCAGTATGACAGTAGTGTAATAGCGGGTTGGACAGTTTTTGTACTTCTTAGCATAGCTTTGAGTATTAGTGGGAGATTGTTAGTTTTGAATACAGAAAAGCTATGGCTTGTATCAAAAACTAATATCCACAGATGACGTATCATTTTGTTTCAATATTAAACTATTCCATTATATCATAGAACTAGATAGCGGGGTGTGGAAACACACAGTAGATACTGTTATTGGTTAAAAGCATTGATATATAAAAGTATGCTCGTAACTAAGATAGTCTGAACATACTATCGGTATAGGTTATCGTGTGGTTTGGAAATTAGTTTATCTAGACTAATTAAATCACACGGATATGCCCGGGGCATTTTGAGCATGACCAGTTTGGATAGAATTGCCTTGTACTGATCGACGTAGTCAATTCGGTCCTAGTATTCAGTCTCTCAATCCCGAGATTGGGACGGGCGTGAGAGTTGGATACCTCGGTAGGTTGGGTCTGCGGTGTTTAGCTTCTTACGTGTCGTTGCTAGTCGGATGAATCCACGTACCGGTTCACCGAGTTGATAGTGCTCCCGAGATGAGCTCGTAAGGTTTATTGTACTAAAACTGGCCAGCAAACTTTACGTCCGGTATAATAAGAAGGCCGAGTGGTACTAATCTCGGATACCAAGAAGTCGGTGAATTAATTTGTCAGTAAATTGATGAACCGACGAGCACTAGATCTTTGATGTGGGGAGATAGAAGAAAATATAGTGGCGCGATGTAAAGTCATTTTTGAGCGGTAGTTCCATAATTGGTCCGTTAGTGGTACGACTGATTATGCATTTGACTAATCGATAAAGTGAATTAATTAATCCTTAAGGTTTAATTAATATTTAATTGACAAAGTGGATTAAGAAAATTAATTCTCTATGAATTAATTAATCCTAAGGGTTCAATTAAATTAAATTAACGAAGTGGGTTAAAGATGTAATTCAAAGGATCGGTTGGAGTTGACTAGTCTAGGAAAGACTAAGGGGTTAACGAAAGTCAAACTAAAAAGCCCAACTCAAAGGCCCATTAGGTCTCCTTACAAGTTCCCTATAAATATCCCATGTTAGGCAACTTACAAGACATAAGAAACTTTAGAGGCATTTGCCTAGTGAGAGAAAGTGAAGTCTAGACAGAGAAGCTCTCAACTTTCTTAGAAGCTTTTCTTTCGAAGTCCACTTTGGAGCTTTCTTCTTCAAGAACCTTCAAGCCCCGATCTTATAAAACCCAAGATCTTTTTCGAATTGCTGCTTGGAATTTCCACCCATCGAAGTCCCTCAGAGCCGCCACCGATATCCATTTCTGGCGCTAAGTCCGGCGAACTCCGGCAAGCTTTTGGGCAGATTCTAGGTGGCAATTTTTATGGGTTTTGTATCCTTTGTTGTGTTGATCTTCTTAGATAGCTATAGTCCAGATCTATGAGCAAAGGCCAAATCCTGAAGTGGGTTTTCAGATTAGAATCAGTTCCCGGGCTAAATCTATTTTTCAGATTTGTGTGATTCTTGAAGTGGGTTTCTTGGGATTTCTTCATTTTGCCTTGGGCTACTCCGTAGACACTAGCCCACACTAGTTCGGAGTCAAATTAGAGTTATTCTTCGGATTTTGAGTGGATTTCGCATCCAGGCGATAAATAAGTGCAGTAATTTTCGGGCAACGATATGCTGAGGATCTGACGAGTTTTTGGAAGTGGGTCTCATATGGATCTCTTCCTTAGTTTCTTAGATACCTTTTAGATAGTCGCCCATGCGATTTTGAGGTAGAGACGGAGTTGTTATCGGGATTCTCTCGTTATTGGTCCCAAGCTGTAAACAGCATGATTTTCAGTTTTGGTTTTCTTATTGCTAGGGACACGCTTCAAAGGTATAATCTTTTGAACTTTCCGAATTAATTAAAGATTGTATCTTTTCTATCCCAATTAATAAATTAAATAAGTATAAGCCTAGATCCATTCAGGGGAAATGAATTTGAGCCTGAGCCATGTCGAAAGTCTCCGATGCTGGAATGCATAGCACGAAAGTGAGATTTTCGATTTAACCCGGCCTTGTTCTGTTTTCCTTCATTAATTACATGACTATATTAAGAAATGCATCCTTATACCATCTAAAATCTAAAAGTATTTTACATCTCAGATTTTGTAATAAAGTGCGAATATTTTCAGCATTATCAGAAATTCTTCCTGTAAAATGTTCTAAACTTGTAATTATTAGTGTATATACCGCATTTTTAGTCGGTTGTGATTGTGATTATTCTATTTTAACTGTTTTAAATATTTCTTCTTTATTTTGAGGGGTTAAATAATTATCCCACCATCTTTTAGTTGACCTGTAAATTCTGAAACTATCATCTTCGCAATACCTACATCAGTATTTCCATTAGTTTTACATATGCTACTATACATGAACATTCTATGAGTCACATTATATATTTATTTTTCAGAATATCCATCAATATTCCATTCATATATACATTTGCTATTATAACTATTATTGACTATATATTCTTGTTCCTTATGTAAGATATCAATAGGAGATGGTCTATTATAATAATATAATCGTTGAGTTGGCTTATCAGCAAACTTACCTATTTTATTTATTTCATCACTCTCTAATGTTTCTTTGAAATTATTTTCTAATTCTTCTTCTAATGTATTAATTTTTAAACTTTGAAACTTCTTATCAAATAACTTTTCTAATTCTGTTAAAGATTTTAATTTAAAATTTTTTATTTCAGGTGGTGGTTGAAGTGTTGGAGTGACTATGACCTGCTTCGTAGAAGATGAATCACCAGTTTTTTTTAATATATGAATTACATTATCTAATCTATGATGTAAAGATATAATTTGTTCTCCTAAGATATTTAAATAAATATTTATATAATTATTTTGGTCTATAATTTTATTTATTTGTTTTACGGTTAAAACCAATGTATCATCATCAAATAATTTAGAAAAAGCAGAAAAATTTAATATATTATTTTCTCTTTCTATCTTAAAAGGTTGTTGTGGAGGGAACACCTCCTTTAAAGTATTACCATTCAGAAGCTTATAATCTCTTTCTATAACACAAATACATAGTTCTATATAATTATAAATAAACCATGGAACAAAAGGAAATAAAATATTATATTGAGATAAAAATTCATAAAATTAGTCAGAAATATTTTTTTGTTCATTTAAAGATAAATTATTAAAAAACCATGCCCTAAATGGTTTCTAACTTTCTCTATTAAATTCTTCTCTGACTTGATTTCTAGCCAAAGATCCAGGACTAAAATCTATTTTATTCATAATGAAAAAGCCATTTCAGACTCAGTTATTTCTTCGTCTTCTTTCATATTATAAATATCTTCAACTATATTATGTTTATTTTTTATTAATCTATCCACATAATTACTATCATTATCCTCACTAACTTGAGAGGTAGAAACTCTATAAGGTTGAGACACAGAATATCTAGGCAAAACAGATATATCATCTTTTCCATTTAGAGGAGATATAAAATGAGAAGAATATGATCTTGTTAATTTAGATCTATTATTTAAGAAGAATGGATTATTTTGCATTTTTATATTAATCCGACCATTAGGAGTTTGTTCTATATAATCTATTTCACTATTAATCTGTGACTGTTTATTACTAATTTTTTCTATTATCCATTGTTCTGGAATAGGTATTTCATCCCATTTAATAGTTCTTCATTTAATAATCTTATATTTATTAATGTTAGTTTCTATTAATATCGTTTCATTTATCTTTTTATCTATAAGTTACAATTAAGATTTAAAGGTTTTAATGGTTTGTAATAAATTCTATAATATACACATACTAATTCAGAACCAGACATATAATTATATCCATGCGTTTTAACATCTAATTTTAATGCATCTAATATATTATATTCACTTAAAGATAAAGACAAATTCGAGTAGACATTAAAATAAACAGGACCATGGGCCGAACTAGATTGTATTATTCCCATTAGGGACTGTTTCCAATTTAGATTTCTAGCATCTCTTAAACACGCTATGAAGTTTTCCGGTAAACCTTCTAATGTTAATTTAGACATGATATGTAATGAGTGCATCGTGCGAAATTAAAATAATTGTCCTTGTTAATAATAATATCGTATAACTAAAATTTGAATATGCACTATGCACAAATGATCGGGATTTATTAAAAATGAATCAAGTGCCACACTCTTTTTTTGTTTTTTTGTCTAAAAGTTAGATGGTAAGTTTAAGGTTCAAACCTCAAAATATTATTTACATATTTTTTTTAAAAAATATTTTATTCAATAATTGAAGTACAAAATCATAAGGAAAACAAGAACAAATTCTACTTAATAGGTCTAAAAATTCTTTCACAAAATAATCCATCTTTTTCGGTTTATTAGTTTTGTAGTGAAAAATAAAATTTGGTCACATCTCCAATTATTTCTGCATTCGACCATACTTTAGTGGCCCAAACGCTTATTTATTGAGAAGAAACTAATCTAATTTGGAGCAAATGATGTTTATGCCTATCAATCATAGAAGAAAAATGTTGATTTGTTCTGATTAAGTTTCGTTTATGTGAATTTAGAAGTTTTTCTCAGGCACACGAAAATGATTCAATTCTAGAATTAAAAATCACGATTTTCGAACGAGTAATTGAAAAGATTTTAAATTAAAAAATATGGTGAAAACTAAGTCAAAAGTATATTTTTTATACTGTAAGATATGTATTTAAATGTTCGAGATAATGATTATTTCAAAATATTTTACAATTAGAATATCACTATACGAGCCAAAGAAATTTAAACGGAAAAGAATCTCATCCTAGCTAGTGTTTAGGTGTCCATACTTGTTTTGTTTGTTTCATACCTCCATGAACTATTGTCCATGCCAAGAAAACTTAATGTCCATCCATTATTTGTAATATTTTGATACTTTATAAATGTTCATACATAATATATTTTGAAGTATTGTAATGAAAACAAGACATTCAATTATCTGACAATGGATAAAAGGAGGGGTGTATTATTTGTCGCCTTCTATTGTTTTTATTTGAGTCCGTATACGGTGGGCCTATAGGAGTAGGGTGAATTTTACTCCTACTGTAGTAGGCGCGCATTTCCAGTCGCATTATACACGCGTGGTAACACGCGATTAATTAAAACAGAATACTTTCCTTTCTCCCGCTCTGAAACTGAAAACCCAAAACCCTTCCTTCCTTCGCGGCTCTCAAACTGATTTCATCCCCACAATCTTCATCGTTCCATTAACAACATCAGATCACCACAATCTAAATTTCTAACCTCAAATAGGTTCAGAGATCACTGCATTTTGATTTTCTTCTCTTCTTCCGGTTCAGAAAACACCATAGCCATCATCTGCGCGAAGAAAAAGCTTGCTGTTCAACTCAAACGCTAAAAAAAGTCTCCAAATCGGACGAAAAACTTGCTGTTTTTCTCAAACCAACATTTTTCCTGCTTCGACATTTATCTATAGGTACAAAAACCTAATTTTTTAACCATTATACATACCTATCATAGGATTTCAATTTTATAACCGTTATTTTCTTTGAATAATTAGGTTTCTGATGTCTATATTGTTCTAATCTGATATATGTTTTCGATTGATCTGATGTCTGTTTATGCTGTTTATTTTGCTATCTGATATAATTAGGGTTCGAAATTTTATTTTTTTTGATGTCTGATATATGTTTTTGTTTATTTTGTTAATTTCTATCAAAATTAGTGATCTGATGCCTCTATTTTGTTGATCTGATGTATGTTATATGTTGCTCTGATCTCTTTATTATCGTAATCTGATGTCTATTTTAGTTCATTGAAATATTTGCCTTCAATATTTTGTGATCTGATGTCTGTATTCCTTTGGTCTGATATATATTTTCAGTTGATCTGGTGTCTGTTATATGCGATTAATTTTGTTTTAGTTGTTTGAAATAATTTTTTATAAACATTTGTGATCTGATGTCTGTATTCAAGTGATCTGATATATGTTTTCAATTGACCTGATGTCTCTTATATGCTTTTAATTTTGTTTTAGTTCTTTGAAATAAGTTTCTATCAAAATTACTGATCAGTTGACTGTATTCTTTTGATCTGATATCTGTTTTGTTTTGATCTGATGTATGTAGTCAGTTGATCTGATGTCTTATTTTTTCTCAGTTGATCTTTACTGTTAATTTTGTGTTAGTTATGTGAAATGATTTCTTTCAAAAGCAATGATCTAATGTATGTTTATTCGTTATCTGTTTCCTGTTTTTCGTGATCTGATGTCTTTTGTATTTTGATTTGATATTCAATGTTATGGTTCTTTTAGTTCTGTGAAATGATTTTCTATCAAAATTAATGATCTGATGTGTGTTTTCAGTTCATCTGATGCCTTCATTTTCTTGATCTGATATAAGTTATATCCTGATTTGATTTATGTGTTAAATTTGTTTTCGTTCTGTGAAATGATTTTCTTATAAAATAGTGATCTGATGTGAGAATTATGTTGATCTGGTGTGTGTTTTTGCTTGATCTGATGTGTGTATTCAGTTGATCTGATGTCTGTCATATGCTGATCTGATGTGTTCATGTTGTGATCTGATGTCTTATATCTACTGATCTGATATCCACTTTCTTCTAATCTGATATCAACTTATTTTTGCTTACATACTCTAACTGACATATTACAGGTAACAACAATATAAACATAATGGCTGATAAAAACAAGCAATTTATTCAAGCACAAGATGACAGTTCAGATTTTCAAAGAAGAAGACAAATCAAGAAATTCTTCAACAAATACAGAAGAAGGATCTGCAGCAGAAGCATCAACAGAAAAAGACCAATGTGATTGTCAATAAGGAAAAGAAACAGGGCAATGTGGATGTCCAAATCACAAAAAAGAGAAAAAAGAAAAGAGAAAGGACAGTGATGATGATGCTGATAATGAGATGAGCAAAAGATTCAGTTGCAGTACATCTCCAAACGGTATAAGTTTCATGGTTTCTAGACTCTCAGAACCACAAAGAAATGTTGTGAGGGATATAGGCTTTGGCAGCTTCCTCAGTATCAACTACACCAAGATGCCAAACAAATTGGGACAATACCTGCTCAAAAAATTCAACTCTATCAAGTTGAGACTGGAGCTGGAACAAGCTACAGTTATTCCCATTGCTGAAGAAGATGTGGAATTGGTTATTGGCTTCCCAAGAGGTCCAATTGAAGTTGAAGAATACACAGCTGCTGAGTCAAAGGGTGAAGATTATGAGCAGAATGTCGAACACTACTGTCAAAGATTTGGCATGCCACCCACAAAAAGACCAACCATCAAGCAGCTTGAGCAGTACATTGTCAACCATCAGGACTACAGTGACATCAACTTCGTCCAGGATTTCCTTATCTACCTGACCACCACATTTCTTTACCATCATGGGAGTATCAACAACATCAGATATCGGCTCCTCAAATCCCTAAATAGCATTGATCAAATAAGGCAGCTGAACTGGTGTAGCTACATATTCAGAGCATTAGTGGAATGCCAAGAGAAGTATTTCCACAAAGATGGCACAACATCAACAGCCTACAATGGACCACTCTCTTTTCTGATTGTAAGTCTCTCATATGGCCTTTCTTTATTCATTTGATTACTGATCTGATGCCTGTATTATTGTGATCTGATGTGTATATTTTCTGATCTGATGTCTGTTTTAGTTCAGTTAAATATTTCCGTTTAATAAGTTGTGATCTGATGTTTGTATTCGTTTGATATGATATCGGTTTCCTATTGATCTGATGTCTGTTATATACTGTTAATTTTGTTTAAGTTGTTTCAAATAATTTTCTATCAAAATTACTGATCTGATGTGGATATTGTTGTGATCTGATGTATCTTATATGTTGATCTGATATCTGTTTCCTCTTGCTCTGATGTCTTTTTTAGTTTGTGGAATGCTTTACTTCAAAATTTTATTTTTTTAACTCACACCCAACATATTTTTTTCAGTTATTCTATGTTGATAAGGTTGTGTATGGAATTCACAAAGATATTCCAAGAAACCTACCAACATTCACAAACTGGAGTCAGACTCAACTCATTGAGAGAGCAAGACTCAAAGAGAAAAAGGGAGGACATGGTCAAGGCTGGATAAGAGAAAGGGCTACAACCGAGGTGCATGTGGAAAAACAACATGCACATACTACTGAAAAGACTAGCAAATCGAAACAAGCTCCAACAACATCAAAGAGCAAGGTAAACTTCTGATCTGATATGTTTTATTTAATGAACTGATGTATTTTTTTCTTGATTTGATGTCTGATTGTTAAGTACGTTTTAGTTTTACTGCATGGTTTCTTTTATAGTTGTGATCTGATATGTTATATGATGATCTGATATCTATTTTTTCATGATCCGATCTCTCTATAATGTTGCTTTAATCACCCTTTTTTAATTATGTTTTCGTTCTGTAGTACGCTTTCTTTCATAGTTCTGATCTGATATGTCTTATATGCTGATCTTATGTCTATTTTACCGTGGTCTGATTTATCTTTTATATACTAATATGAAATAAACTAACTATAACAATTATCTTCTGTAACGGGATTTTGAAAATGCTGATGAAATGACGCAATCAGTGGTTGATTTGGCAAAGTCCATGATGGCTTTCATCAAAGCATGGCACAATGTTGGGGCAGCAAACAATCCAGAAGGTGCTACAGCATTTGCCACAATAACAAGCACAGTGGAGGGGATTATTCGTGACATGAGGGAGAAAAATACAACTCCTGAGCAACAAGGTCAATCCTCAAAACCCAAACAGAAGAAAATAAACCAACACCCTCACAGGATGCAATGTTTTATGTGGCATGTGCCAAAATTGCGGATAAACTACAAGAGGATTACAACAATATGCAAAAGAAATCCGCCACTGTACGCTTGGAAGATGATATGCCAAATTTCAACCTCTGTACACCTTCAGAAGATTAAGAATCTGCACCTGAAGACAGCGTTTATGAAGCAGAAGAAGAACCAATATAAGAAAATGTGGTGAAGAAAAAGGAAAAAGAACCTCAGTCACCACATATCTCTCCACTCCCGCTAAAACAAACAGAAGTTCATCCAGAAGAGATAGAAAGGGAGGAGATAGAAAGGGAAGAGAACAGGACAAAGTGAAAGGAAGATCCAATTACAAAGCAATTGGTCTACAAAATACTGTCAATCCAGGAGAAAGAAAAAGCACATGCTCCTGAGAAAGGAAAAGATAAGGAACATGAGAAGCCTAAAGAAATAGAAGCTAACAAACAGAAATAGTTGGATAAAGGCAAAGCTTCTATCAACTTCTCAGAATCCCAAGATAATGAAGAAGATACTGATAAAATGGTAGAGGATGCAGTACTGTTTGTTACAAACATGAACACCATTTTTTCAAAAGCAGATCAGACTCCAAAACCAGTTCAGACTTCAAAAGTTGATGAAGTCTTCACAGACCTCATAACGTAAGTAAAAACAAATTACTACCTGATATGATATCTTTACTCGAATGATTTGTTATATAATATGTGCTGATATGAACTCTATTTCTAGCATTATCAACGAAGAACCAGACAATGCTGAGGAAGATGTCATCTTGACACCGAACTCAAAGCATAGAGATCACAAAATCCCTGTCCGTTTGAGATCAGATTTTTGGCTAAAGAAGGCTAAGTCATTCTTGACGATCTCAAGGAAAGAGAAACTCTTCACAGATTATGCATACCTGACGGGGAATAAGCAAAATCAACTCAGTGAGGAGTAAGTTCTATTCTATTGTATATTTACATATATAGTCCTCTGATACGATGTCTATTGTCATCTGATCTGATGCTTTCATTTTATTGATTTGATATCTGTGTTAAGTTTGTTTTAGTTCTCTAAAATGATTTTCTTTAAAAAATAGTGATCTGATATCTCTTTCATATTGATCTGATGTCTGTTTCGTATTGATCTGATGCCTGTTTTAGTTAATCTGATGTCTATTTCATATTGATATGATGTCTATTTTAAGTTGATCTGATGTCTGTTTTTTGGTGATCTGATATGTTCATTTTGTGATCTGATCTGATGTCTATTGTCACCTGATCCGATATCTACTGTCTTATGATATAATTTGTATAAAATGCATGAGTCCATCTCACGTTTTAAGTATATTTGAGTTGGGTGATATGAACCCTTTCTGTAATATGATTTGATATCTTATTCACTTTGTGATATGATATCTGTTATATACTGATCTGATGTGTACATTTTGTGATCTGATATCTGTAATATGCTGATCTGATTTTTTCATTTTTTGATCTGATATCTGTTATATGCTGATATGATATATTCATATTCTGATCTGATGTCTTATATATATTGATCTGATGTGTATATTTTGGGATTTTAACATACTTTTGTTAACATTCTTTTGATATTCACATACAGAGAACAACTGTACTCTGGTGCTTCACATATGTCAGTAGATCGAACGGACTTCAAGACCATGCATCTAGGACAATGGATTACAATTTCAGTACTGAATGCATGGATCATACATATGAACTACAAAGATCCAACAAGGCTGTTTATATCTCAAGAATTTTGTGTAAGATATGAATCCCTAATTCCTTTACTATGCAGTTCATTTACAAATATATGAAAAATATTATTCCATCTGATATGATTCAATCATTATTTTTTTAGCTTCCACTGATGGAAGATACACAAATTCAACGTCTGAAGTTCGTATCGGCCATGGATGACTACAACAACGCAAATAAGGCAAATGCAGCTGCCAAGAAAATGGGCATCCCTCCTCGTGCCTTATTACCAAAACCAGTATTTCCTCACCAAGAGCTTAAACCTGAGATTCTGGACATCATGAGGACTCAATTCATAGATGATGTCACACGAGCCAGCAAAAGGATGGACACATTAAACATAAAAATGGTAAGTACAATTTTAATACCTATATTCATTCAATTCAATATATCAATATTAACTTTTTATTAGTATTATTTGAGCAGGTGTTTTTCCCAATATATCAACATGAACACTACTATACTTGCTGTATAAATGCAATAACAAGAAGACTAGTTGTACTGAACAACAAAATCCCAGATGATGAAAGTTGGTATGCTACAATTCCAGAAATCATGGTAAGTATATGTTTTATACCTGATATCTTCTTTACACTGATATGATATCTTCTTTACATTGATCTGATATCTTCTTTACACTGATCTGATATCTGTTTTCTTCATTAATGCCAGCTGTGATATTTTGTTGAGATAGTAAAAGGGACAACAGCAGAAAGAATTTTTGGATATCCCAAAGAGTATAAAGTGGAGTATCCAAAATTATCCTGACAAGATAACAAGAACCACGCTGATTGTGGCATTCTTTCAATGAGGCACATGGAGCTCTACAAGGGACAAACAACTCAGACTTGGGATTCAGAGCTCAAAAGAGAAGCATGCAAGAGCAAAGCTACTCTCAACAGAGCTATACAAATTCTCAGAGTCAAGTATACTTATACTATAATGGCTTCTCAAACAAATACAATGAAAAATGAGGTAAAGGCCAAAATTGAGAAGTTTTATAGTACAAAATTGTAAAAACTACTTGAGTCTAGTCTTTAGAAATTAGAAATTTATATTAGTCTAGTTTTATAGGACAATATTGATTGTAAATGACAATGTACAGTTTCAATTATATGAAATATATATTAGTTCAGTTAAATATTTCCTTTCAATAACTTGTGATCTGATGTTTGTATTCATTTGATCTGATATCTGTTTCCTGTTAATCTGATGTCTATTATATACTGTTAATTTTGTTTTCGTTGTTTCAAATAATTTTCTATCAAAATTACTGATCTGATGTCTGTAATATACTGATCTGATATATTTTATATGTTGATCTGATGTTAATATTTTCTCATCTGATGTCTGTTTTATTTCAGTTAAATATTTCTTTTCAATAACTTGTGATCTGATGTTTGTATTAATTTGATCTGATGTCTGTTATATACTGTTAATTTTGTTTTAGTTGTTTCAAATAATTTTCTATCAAAATTACTGATCTGATGTGGGTATTGTTGTGATCTGATGTCTGTTATATACTGATCTGATATCTATATGCTCTTGATCTGATGTCTCTATAATGATGATTTGAATTGAACTAGAAATAAAGATAATGATATTATGAGAAAACTAGAGATTATATTAAAAAATATAATTTATTGTACAATAATTTTTTAATTGCTACCTACGCTTGAGGATGGTTCAATCGTAGGATTTTGCACATGTCCTCGTCTGGCATAGGTAATGTCAAGAACAACGCTAGAGGTGTCATCAAGATACGCAGGAAGTCTCACCATTTCATCATCATCGTGGTGTAGCTCTCCAGCCATTCCACACATGTCCATGACTAGGCTGGGGTAAAGGATACCCTGAGTCCATCTGGTGTCAATGTCTTCCATGTAATATTTGATGATGTCGCCATAATTTTTTTTTTCTTGCCATCGTGGCAATTAACAGTTGCAACCCGAATGCCTTGGAGACTTCTCCTGCAGCTACATTGAAACGTAGGAAGGTGTACAATGTTATTGCAAAACGGTTCAGATCTTCCAATCTGATTGTCCAAAAATCATCTGGGACGTCAACGTTTTGCTTTAATATTGCTCTGACTTCTTCCTTGGTCGGCATTCTTCTTCGGAGAGCCTCATGTGTTAGTGCATCCGGATTTGGGTTCCTCCGGTACAAGTGCGAGTTTATTGCTTTTGTTGATATGCTAACTCTAAAACCCCTCACATTCAGTATATTTACTGATTTTTTGTTGAGTAGGGCATCATAGAACTCTAGGACCAATTATCTGTTTATGAAATGGCAGTCCATTGGCAACAATCCCAACATAACATTATTGTTGAGAAATGCCTTAAGTTCTGAATTACCTTCAACATTGAACATATGCTTCATCGGCATATGGTCAAGCGGAAGGGGCAGTGGTGGCGGCATTTGTTGTTGTGTTTCTTGGTTTTCTTCAAACATATTCAAGTCACGAATAATGTAGCGAAGGGCAATTGAGGAAATTAGTGAGAAATAGTTCAGGTTTTGGGCTTGGTTTTTTTGGAAGGGAAGAAGAAAAGTAAAGGAAATGTTGTATGGACGTTGCCGGACGTGGGTCTTGTTTATAGTAGAATTTTTTAAAGAGTTTATGTTGAACGTACGAGGTTGGTTGGGCAATTAATATGAATGTAGTTCAAACTATTAATAAGTGGTTGAGGAAATTGAATGAAGTGATGGAGTGTTGTACCTTGGCGGGAGTTGTTTTTTAGAAGTGGCAGGAAGTTGTACACTTACTGTGAACACAATAATGTATCAACTAACAACTAACACCTAATATGATATCTATAATACTTTGATCTGATATATATAGTACTCTGATCTAATCTACATATAATTCTGATCTGATGTCTATATTCCTCTTATCCGATGACTACATTGCTCTAATCTGATCTCTATAGACATGTGATCTGATGTCTCTAACACTCTGATCTGATGTCTATATTCCTATGATCTGATATCTTCTAGACTTTGTAATGAAACAACTAAGTACAGTAAAAAGAAATCACATAAAATAACAATCAACTCACAAAAAAAAATCATATAACATACAATCTCTCCCCATACAACAGCAAGTCTTTTAATTTTTGTATCAACTAAATAAAAGAATTCATATAAACTACAACTACAACTTCTCCACAACAGGATTTACAAAATTACCATCAATAACTCCATAATTTTCAATCCCCATTGATGCGACCCGTTCTCTAGTACTCAATGCAAGTGCTTCTGCTTTCTTCTTCTTTTTGGACGAATGTTTCTAACACCTTTTTCTCTTCTTCTCTTCGGATCTCTAATTTCAGCAATGTTTGAACCTTCTTATTTTTCACCAACATAGGATGGACCAACCTCTGATTTAATAGAATCTCTAGCCAAATTGAAGTGCCTGTCAAGAATAGAACGTGCAACAGAACTAGACTGTGCATGTCTAATTAAATCCAAATATTTTCTGCTTGCTTCAACTCTCCAAACAAAATCTGAATCTTTCTCAAAGCTACTTGATGTCAACAAACAATCTTCTTTCGAATAATAATCACAGCTACTTGCACTCTTAGTCCACCTTTTCAATACATACTTCTCAGGAATTCTCTACAGTATATAACAAATATAAAGTTAAACATATCAGATCAACTAGCAACTAATATCATATCAACTAGCAACTAATATCAGATCAACCACATTACATAGAGAATAATCATCAGCAAACTAAAAAAAAATCGCATCACTCAATTGTAAAATATCAGATCACCTCAAACATAATATCAGATCAAATAGAACCTAATATCAAATCAACTAAAAAACAAAAAGCTCTGAAGTTGCAATAAATACGTACCGAGTAATTATTTAGATTTAGCACACGAAAAGCATGAGAGCATAACAACCCAGCCTCAGAAAAAAGATTACAAGTGCAGCTCACTGTATACTCATTCTCATCAAAATGAACAACGTGTCGAAACAAATCAATTTTGGTACGCCAAACCTGATATTCATAAACACCATTATCGCTACTCGTCTGCAAGTGATTATAAGATAACATCTTGATATACAGCTCCTGAAATCTTACAAACACCTCTATCGTATAAACCTCAGCAGCATGTTGAAGCATTAATGAATCTCCAACAACAGGATCAACCCTTCCTCTACATCTAAAATCTTCTGCAATGCCATTATTTCTCCACTCAGGCACAACATCAAGAAACTGCTGATAGAATTCACACAAAGTAGAAGTTTTTGACAACTTCATTGAAACCGAACGATTGGTTGTCTCACATCTTTGGGAAGAAACTTCCCCTCCAGAAAAATATTGTTTACTGAATGCAGGACACCACTTATCTTTTATCTCATCTAATTTCTTCAACCAAGTGTTGCCTTTGCAATTGTAATCCTTCAACAAACTGATGGAATAAAAATGTAACTGATTAATATATCAGATCAATTCATAACTAATATCAGATCAGCTTACAGCTAAAAAAAGAATAAAGTAGCATAATAATATATCAGATCAATAATAAAAAATATCATATCACCTAACAACTAATACAGAAAAAACACACACCTGTTCCAGAAGTGATTAAATTCAGCTTCTGTGCAAACTTGATTAAGCAAGAATTGAAAGGCATCTGAAAATCCTTCTTGACTCATCAAATGGGGTATATTACTACGAGCATTCTTTGCAATGTGCCAAACACAAATACGATTACGAACATTTGGAAAAACACACGAACAGCATCTGCCATTGAAAAATTCTGGTCTGTCATAAATGTCATTGGTTGCTTGTTCTCCATCGATCTCAAAAATGTACTAAACAACTAAATAAACGACTCCACCTTCTCATTTTTTATGAAACCTATACCAAACATAACATTACGACAATGGTTGTCCATACCAACAAAAGGTCCACAGATCATGTCGTATTTGTTTGTCCGATAAGTTGTATTATGAACCAACAAATCCCTAAATCTACTATAATCCTCCTTCATCTTCTGATCTCTCCAAAATACACTACATAATGAAGACTCCTCATCCAAATCAAAATCATAATAAAATTCCTTCTCATCCGTAAATCTCTGTTTTAACATATTGATCAATGTATTACTATCACAACCATCAATCCTCCTCCTCTTCTCTTGTTCTAAATGATTATATACATCTCACATGGTATAACCGACATTTGATGAACCTCCAGACTGAAAAATAATATCAGATCAAACAGAAAAATAATATCAGATCAACAGGAACATAATATCATATCAACTCAAACGTAATATCAGATCATAACAAAAATATCACATTTATGTAGATTCGTAAAAAATAAACTGAAAGTATAACTAACCTCTTTGGACAATATATGATAACCATCCGTTACACGAACACCTGAACTTTTCAATTCCTCAAAATACTGTAATGCAGAATCATCAAACTTCCTCTGAGAACGTAAAAATTGCCTCTCAGCTACAGGACATAGTTCATGATTATGCTTCCTGAAATGCTTTTGGACAATCCAACTCCCATCTTCTCTTTTCTTAAATTCAATAAAAGCTTTACATCTAGATCGCATATCAACTTTCGTATAAATCTTCTTCAAATTCTCCTTGCATTGTTTAGCTCCTTCTCTATTACAAAGATATCTTCTCAAATACCTGATTCCAGTAGTTTTGGTTTTACGATCTTTACCTTTCCTCACACTAAATCCTAACCTAAAAGCATAATCATTATATAAATTGTATGCTGCTTCTTCATTTTCAACCACTGATTTACACAAAGATTCCATATATTCATCATCTGAACCTGTATAAAAAATAACAATATCATATTAGTTTAAACATAGTTGATCTGATATATATAGTAAGTTGATCTGATATCTATAGTCAGTTGATCTGATATATTTAGTTAGTTCATATGTTACCTATAATCAGTTGATCTAATATATATAATCAGTTGATCTGATATCTATAATCACCTTATCTGATATCTATAGTCACTTGATCTGATATCTATAGTCAATTGATCTGATATCTATGGTCACTTGATCTGATATCTATAATTATATTCCTCCTTATTCAGTATTTTTGGTTCTATTCAATAATTTGTTTAATATTATTGATCTGATATCTATAGTACGTTGATCTGATTTCAATTACTATCTGATCTGATATGTATACTCTACTGATCTGATGTCAACTATCATCTGATAGATTCAAAACAATATACTGAAAACGTATCACATCAATATAGAACTAATATCAGATCAATGTATAACTAATATCAGATCAATTCATAACTAATATTACATCATGACTTACTTTCCAACAGAGATACCACTGATTCTTGCTGTTTATCAAAATCAAACAATTCAGGAGCATATTCTTCGCCAAAAAAATCAACTATATCACCAACCGTATCTTCCATTAAATTTTCTCCAATCCAGAATGATCTATCAACAAAAAAATAGACTTTAAGCAACAACTTTCGATCAAAAACAAAACGGTAAGAAGAACAGAACCGTAGAAACAACAAATTCAAACACATAAATCAATCGAAATAATCAAAACACAGGAATAAATATCTTAATTATCAAATTCGAAGCAAAAACTCCACAGAAAGATAAACAGAGCACAAACAGAAATAGACTAAGCGAAAACAGATAAACAACAAATTTTTAAACATAAATCAATCACAATCATAAAATACATACCGTAATCAAAATTGGAAGCAAAAGAATCCAAGCGAAAGACGAAGACGAAAAATGGCAACAAAAGACGAAGCAGAATATCGGCAACAAACACGTGGAAAAAAGAAAAAAAAAAGAACCTTATATAGCTTCGGTTAAGTAAGGCGCGTGTCCGAATTTTTTTAAAAAAGAAACTACTAATACAATTGGGGGACTAAAATAGAAACTACTACTATATTAGGGGTGGGAGTAAAATTGCGTGGTGGTCCTATATAAATTACCTTTTTATTTATCTTCTCCTTTTTTTAAAAATTTTTATTTTTTTAATTTCGCCACTTAATTTTTATTTGTCGCCCCTTAATTTTTATTTGATGCCCCTTCAATTCTTATCTTTCACTCCCCTCGTAATTATAATATAACTTTTATTTTAAAAAAATTTTTACACTTTAATTACCAATATAACTTTATAATATTTTAATACTTTAATAAAAAATTAAATACTAATGCAAATTATGAATTTCTCATTATATTATTATAAAATAAAAAAATACTAATATTTTTATAATACATCATAATACAAAATATTAAGATTTAAATAAAAGTGAATTGGGGTGGTAAAAACCTAGTTTTACAGAAAAAAAAAAAAAATAGATGCAAGAATGGCTTTGTATTGGATGAAGAAGAGGAGGTGTTTGATGAAGAAGTAAAAGTGTTTCAATCGGAAATGTATTAAGACTGAAATATTTATTTAATAATTAGAGTAGTATAAATGGGAATGGATTGTTTTAATGGGTATTTTTAGTAAATGAGTAAGGAACAATTGGGTAATTCATGTTGTTATTTAATTTTATATTTATAAATTATCTTAAAGTATTATGATTGATATTTTTGAATTTGTTAGGGATAATCTAAATATAAAATATGCGAGAAATAATGTCACTAAAATTACTAAACATATGGATATATGTGCTGGGACAAACAAAATATATTTTAAAATATTGAAACAAAGACAAAGGAAAAGCAAACATGAACATATAAATAAAACTTTATATATTTATAGTTGTCTCACTATGAATATTGCAATAAACATGAAAGTAGTAATACAATAACAAAAAAAAAAAAAAAAAAAGTAAGCATATGCATAAAAAGAATAATCAATCAATTAATATATCAATGTATGATCTTGATATTTGGTTCAAATTCAAAAGAAATACTACAAAAAAAAAAAAAAAAAAAGACGACAAAGATATATGAATATATAAGCAAAATATATGGAACATAGATATTAATGAAAGGTTTTCTTCAAATACTATTAAATTGATACATAAATTGGCTTATGAATATAACATTTTTGAAAAATAAAAGTAATAATACTAATGTTAGCGTGACAAAAAAATGCGCTTGTGTTGGTATGTAATGGGAAAATATTAAAATATTTACTACTCCATTAATCCTAAATATAATTTACTTTTAGTGAGAAAAAATAGAATTAACTATATTCTCTCGTAGACCATAGAATTTGCGAAACGAACAGTTAATTTTGAATCTGAGATCCCTTTTTCACTAGTAAGGTCGTAGGAGCGGCTTAGATGATTAGGGTTTGATTCGCCTCTTATTTCGTACAGTTGGTTCTTTCCTACCATAACATAAAAGTTTTTCTTATCCAAAGTTATAGAAACTCTGGATATAACTAAGGACTGGGAACCGAATCATTTGTGACCCTTTTCTATGTCACATTGAGTAACAGAAGGTTAAAAAACGTTGGAGCTGTTCACTAAAGAACAAAAAGAAGGAAAAGAAAAATACAACAACGATTTAGCAAAAGAAAATAATAAATAAATAACGCACTCAATCCAAATATTCTTGCACATTTTGAAAAAAAGTAATGAGAGAACAAAAAATAGCTTCTCTCAACCAATGAAGCATAAAATAATAATATTATTTGGTTAGCCAAGATTCAAATTTTTGATAAATCCGTTAATAGTCTACCGCTCTACTGATCAGTTATATGGTAGTGACTTCATTCTCGAACCTTTTATATACTATCGGTTACACTATAAAAGTTATCCATAACAAAAATTATTACCCATGATGAAGAATTGATATCCTCATGCTAATCTTTACTTTTGATATTGAGTTCTTGTGCTCTTATGAAGCAACGCAAGATCATCTCGGTTCGAGTTCAAACGAGTGACATGTAAAAAATATTTGTTTTAGCTGGATCGGGAAAAGAAAGACTACTGCATTTTTTGTAAGCTAGCTATGAGGCATCACTTTCTCTGAGTTTGTGCAGTTGATCGTCATAAGATTCACAAATTTTTCAATGTCTGCTAGTGCTAAGTTGTCCACTAATTTCCAAGAATTAATATTTAAAGAATCCGTTTAAACACGATGCTGGATTGCTTACTCCATAATCAGATGGTAACTAAAGCAATTTATTCTTACGACTTAATTTGTGGCTTCGTCAGAATGATGTAAGTGGCATATTTAAGCCTGACATTTCGAACAAGTTTCGATTTCCAGTCATAAAAAACTTAATATAAAAACAAATAGATTTAAAAAAAAAATTAAAAGTACCCCATTTAAGCGGTAATTTATATAGTGGTCCTATAGGACCACCACGCAATTTTACTCCTATCTACTGTAGCGCGCTACAGTAACACGCTACAGTAACGCGCTACAGTTCCGCGCGCCCTACAGTAACGCGCTACAGTACATTCATTTCTTTTGTTATTTTTTGCTATTTTTTTATTTTATTTTTTTGTCTTCCTCCATCAGACTTTTTTCCGTCTATTTTTTTTCAAAACAATTCAGTATTTTTTTAATGTTTTTGAATTTTATAAAAAAATATTTTTAAATTATCATTTTATTTGTTTTATAATTAAATAATTTTAGATATTATGATACATATTATGGACGTTTTTGTTGTACTGTTGATATGATGTCAAGTATTTTTCTGATCTGATGCCTATATAATCCTGATCTGATCTCTCTTGTTAAGTATGTTTTAGTTCTAGTGTATGATTTCTTTTATATTCTTGATCTGATATCTATAATATGTTGATCTGATGTCAAGTATTCCCTGATCTGATGTCTATATAATCCTGATCTGATCTCCATTGTTAAGTATGTTTTAGTTCTAGTGTATGATTTCTTTTATATTCTTGATCTGATATCTATAGTCTGTTGGTCTGATGTCAAGTATTCGCTGATCTGATGTCTATATAATCCTGATCTGATCTCCATTGTTAAGTATGTTTTAGTTCTAGTGTATGATTTCTTTTATATTCTTGATGTGATATATATAGTCTGTTGATCTGATGTCAAGTATTCGCTGATCTGATGTCTATATAATCCTGATGTGATCTCACTTATTAAGTATGTTTTAGTTCTATTGTATGATTTCTTTTATATTCTTGATCTGATATCTATAGTCTGTTGATCTGATGTCAAGTATTTGCTAATCTGATGTCTATATAATCCTGATGTGATCTCCCTTGTTAAGTATGTTTTAGTTCTACTGTATGATTTCTTTTTTATACTTGATCTGATATCTATAGTCTGTTGATCTGATGTCTAGTATTCCCTGATCTGATGTCTATATAATCCTGATGTGATCTCCCTTGTTAAGTATGTTTTAGTTCTATTGTATGATTTCTTTTATATTCTTGATCTGATATCTATAGTCCGTTGATCTGGTGTCAAGTATTCTCTGATCTGATGTCTATATAATCTTGATCTGATATCCCTTGTTAAGTATGTTTTAGTTCTAGTATATGATTTCTTTTATATTCTTGATCTGATATCTATAGTTTGTTGATCTGATGTCAAGTATTCGCTGATCTGATGTCTATATAATCCTGATCTGATTCCCTTGTTAAGTATTTTTTTTTTAAAAGTATTTTTTTAAAAAAATATTTTTTTTTAAAAAAGGTTGTGCGTCAAAAAAAAAAAAAAATGTAGCGCGCACTGTAACTCGTTATTGTAGCGCGTTACTGTAGAACGCTACAGTAGATAGGAGTAAGATTCACGGTAGTCCTACGGACTCCATTTAAGCCCTTCTATTTTCCTCACATGACAAACTCCAATATCATACATGGATAAGATTAATAGATTTATTTTTGTGTATGGCTTGGGTAAAATTTGGCCGATTAGAGAATTGTGCAAAATTAATTATGTATTTTGACCCGATCCAATTAAAATCACTTGGCTCCGTTGGAAATAAGGTTTTTTAGAGCAGTTTTATTTTGAATCAAATTGATGCATATCATTTTTCTAAACCAATCTGAATTAATTCAAACTTTCTTTTAAATTCTTTTTAGTTCACAAAATCACTTTTTTATAATTTTTTTTAAATTTTCAAACTATTTGTACCTACAAACTAAAAAAACTATTATCTCTATCATAAAACTAATAATCGTTTAATAATCTATCTAAATCAAAATGGATGAAAACAGTTCCGAATTAAGATTGGACCAATTGATGAATGGGAATGAAGCTCTCAGTCGGTTGGCGTAAGGTGGAGCTTCCAACTTCGAGGCTGCCATGTTTGTATGAAGCTATTTTACGTGGCCGTTTTGAGTGGCTTCCCTTCCTCTACCAATCCTCACTCAACAGTAGTGCACTACTCAAAGAAATCATTGCTCCATAGATAAAATCAGAATAAATGGAGATTCAGATTCTTTTCTTCTATTATTGCGCGGGTATTCTCTCTTCCCGACCATGTGTAAAAATGCCCAGTTTATTTATTAACAAAATTAGGCCAAATTTATTGGCCTTGTCATCATATGCTCCCGCGACAGTCAATCACGCACTGAAGAATGTGGCGGACCCTCTAGGAATAAAATTTATTTTATTTTATTGCAAACATATTCCAATTTTTCTGATAAAAGAAAATAAAATCATGAATGTTAAAAGAGTAGGGAAAAGGAAGGGAAAACGACAAAAATCTCTTGTTGGGTATTAATTACCATCAATTTGGAGCCTTATTTACGTGGCCTAGTAAAACTCCACACATTTATATATATATATATCTCGATTGCAATATCATATTTTGGTAGAATGTAGGGGGCACGACCCAAAAAATGGGAAAATTCAAACTGTGGATTGAAAAATTTGATTTTGGAGGGGGTAGATAGAAAATAGGGTTTCCGAATTTGTAAAATCCAAACGTCTAATTAATTAAACGTTCGGATTTTACAAATCCGAACTTCTAATTAATTTTAAAAATTGAATTTGTAAAATCCCAATATATATAATAGTAATATAAAATCAGACTTAATTTTGAAAATTTTTCAAAAAAAAGTAAAAATCAGATTTCTAAAATCCGAATTTTCAGAATTCAAATTTGTATAAAATAAAAAAATTCATATTAATTTTTGAAAAGTTTGGAAATTAAATTAAATAAAAAAAGGAAAGCATGGATCGGATTTCCAAAATCTAAATTTTCATAATTCAGATGACTAAAATTCGAACCTTCAAAAACATTCTGTCTCACCGGGAAAATTTTTGAGGTGGACAAAATGTTTTTATACATTCGGATTTCAATCATCCGAATTTCAATGATTTCTGATGAAGGAAATCCGAATTTTAGTGAATTCGAATTTGAAAAATCCAAATTTTACCTGGACTATAAAAAGCAAAACTCTAGCATTTTTCTCATTCTTCCCTCAAACTTTCTCTCTCTAGCGGCCCTGCACTATTCATCCAAAATCTTGGATTTTGGCTAAATTTCTTCAAAAATATACGTCATGTTGTGATATCGTAGTAAGGTCAGTCATGATTTAAGTATTTTATGGTTGAAATTTCATTAGTCATACGATTTTCATGTGATTAGATGATTTTTTGAGTAGTGGTGTATGTAGCTGAGGAAATGTGATTAGGAAATATATGTATTAGTAGCTTATGACTAAGATTTGTGTACATTTTGTGGATTTTGTAATAAGTAGTCATGTATTAGTATTGTGATTATTGAAATTACGATTTTAAATATAATTAGTCGTAAGTGGTAGTGAAATTATAATTAAAATAATATTATCGTAATGTTGGGGGTTATTTATAATGTTGTGGATTGTTTGATGTATTGTGGTTTATAAATTTTATTCATAATAAATTGTGATTATTGACGAATAATAGTTCATAGTGGTCCGAGAAGAAAACAAAAGCGGAGGTTTAAGATGCAAATGGATCGCCGTGGACGACGACGCTAAGGCGAATGTTGGAGGTTTGGTAGTGCAGACCATCGAGCAAGAATGTGTCATGTATCTCATCCTAAATCGGACAGAACAAGGCTTGGTAGAATTTGTGACTCAACCGACACTCTTTGATGTTTTGATGTTCTTATGTTGTATTGGTTAGTTAACGTTGTTTTGGTTTATGTAATAGGTATAATTGCTTATTTAATGTTCTTATGTTGTATTGGTTAGTTAACGTTGTTTTGGTTTATGTAATAGGTAGAATTGCTTATTTGATGTTCTTATGTTGTATTGGTTAGTTAACATTGTTTTGGTTTATGTAAGAGGAAGATTATTATCGGAATTTAATAAAATCTGAATGACTATTATACAAAGTTGCTCCAATATGTAATTTAGTGAATGTCTTATAAGTTTTTTTTAGAAAAATAAAAGATATTTAAAAAATTCGGATCATCAAAATTCGGTTTACACTAATCCGAATTTGATGAAATTCAGATTCTAAGAACCCAAATTTTAATAAAATCGGATTTGTAGAATCCAAATTTTATCAAATTCGGTTTATTATTTAAAAAGTGGTTCGGATTTGAATATCCGAACCTTCTTTTACATTTTGTCCAATTGGACAGAATGTTAAAAGATCTGAACCTCGTTGAATTCTGATTTTAGTAATCTGAAAAATAAAACCCTCCCATTTCTCTCTTTTTTTTTCCTTTTTTCTTTCTCTCTCCCGATTTCACCGTCCCACAGCCTGCAAACTCCGATTCCGGCCATCCAGGGCCCTAAACGGCTTCCCAAATATATCAAAATACTTCACAAACTACATAGAACAAAACCCTGTGGTCTCTTAATCATTTTGTGGGTGATTTTTTTTGATTGAACAAACTCTATGTCAAATACTTCTCCACCTCGCACCGTCCCGTCCGGCCACCTATTGCGAAATACATACAACCAAAACACTCCTCTAGTTTAGGGCTACAAAACCGTACAAGAATTTTGGCATTTGGATTATCGGGTAGCTACCGCTGCTGCCGGACCCTACTCCTGCCATACAACCACTCCACATTCCGGTAACAATCTAATTTTTTCCCCTTTTTTTTTTCTTTTAATTTTTTTTTGTTTTTTGTTTTATTATTTTATTATTTTTTGTTTTATATTTTATATTTTTATTGTTGCTTTTATATGATTGACTATGGTGGGTTGGTTCTTTATGGACAGAATGCCAATAAATATTTATTGTTATTAATTGAATAAGGTTTTTATATATTTGAAGCTAGGTTGTCATATTTTTATATTAAGATGATTATGGCCTTGTCGTCGCATAAGTTGTGATTTATATACAATTGTGTGTTGATGGTTGATTGATTGATATGGCTGTGTTTTTAAGAGTTTTTGTACTGTTTGGGTATTTGGAAAAGTTTATTTTATTGTCGTTATGCTACCGAATTTTTTTGAGAAATGGTTTAGAATCTTTAATGAATATTTACCTTTTTAGGTTTAATGTGTTGTTGTAGGTACAAGATAAATGGCATCATCGAGCAAAAGCACTCAACAACGACGCCAATATCTCAATTCGGGACCAATCGATCCGGAGCTCCTTTATCTACAACCAAAACACCGATCTTAACAGGTGTACAAGGATGCCCCAGGGATCGAAGAACCTCAAGTGTCGATGCCACGATAGTTGTTTGTTGAAACCTTTGAGGGCGGAACCGGTTCAAGTGAAAGATGAAATCGCCTAGTTTGGCTTTGAGGGAGTTTCTCGTGTGGGGTTGATTCAACTAGACTATGCCCTAATTACTGCATTGGTCGAGAGATGGTGTATTGAAACACACACTTTCTATTTTCAGTTCAACAAGGCAACAGTGGCGTTGCAAGATGTGTAGGTCCTATTCGGTCACACGACACACGGGCCTGCTGTTATGGGTACACTTATTTGAAGATCAACCAACCATTAGATAGCAAAATGTGGCCATTTGTTGGGTTTCCATCCAGACCCGGAAGATATGAAGATCAGCACCTTAAAGCTCGAACGTCTTAAGCATGCGATCAATGAAGCACTCCCGCCTTATGGGGTTGAGCAAGAACTTTATATACAGCGGGCTAGGTGTTATATCCTGTACATATATTTTGGATTCTTATTCATAGACAAGGGAGGAAAATGGGTCTCTTTATATCCTCTTCTGAATATACAGAATCAGGTAGATTGTGCAACACTTAGTTAGGGTTCGGCCACACTCTCCAGTTTATACTGAGGCCTATGCAAGGCTTGGCAGCAGGATGCAAACGACATAGCCTGTTGTTGTCTCCTCCTTCCGGTAAAAAGATTTGGTGTTCTTTTGAAAAATCCATATGGTTTTTTGTTTTGTTTTTATTGAAACACACACTTTCCATTTTTACCTTATCTCTTCATATTAAATTTTATTGTTAATGTCAATTTGAATTGTTTATCAAGATATGGGCTTGGGAGAGTATTCGTTGTGTTCGATCGATTAGAGTGGCGATCAGTGGCAGACCTGAAGTTGGTTGCCCGTTGGCACAACGGTAGCGCGTTCGTAAAAGATTTGACAACACGAATCCTCATTGTTTGCCCACACACCATGATTAGCTAGGGGGTCTCCGAGATGAGGAGGCAAGTTTCAATATTTTTGAAATTCAGTGCATATTGATATATTATTATATTTATAAACATTTTTGTAAGTTTTCTATTTTTTTTTTTTTAGTTTGTCTGGCTACCTTACGTTGAGGACAATTTGTTTGAGGAGTATCTCCCACAATTCTCCCGAGAGGGGAGGGAATGTTAGATTTCCCACACTTGACTTATTTATTAGGACTCCCACGAGTCTCATGAGGCTGATAGGGTACACCAGCAATTTGGGTGCCATCAGTCTATTCCTGGAAACCCACAGATTTTTCCTCTGAGCATGAAGGTATACGAAGATAACCATTCCAAGGGAATGAGAGGCAAGGGTGTTAGTTTTGAATATTGAAAGGCTATTGCTTGTATCAAAAACTAATACCCAGTTGACATATCATTTTGTTTCAGTAATAAATTTGTTCCATTATATCATAGAATTAGATAACGAGGTGTAGAAAAGCACAGTAGATCTTGTTATTAGTTAAAGTAATGATATGTAAACAAATACTCGTAACTGAGATAGTTTGAACATACTATCAGTATAGGTTATCATGTGATTTAGAAATTAGTTTGTCTAGACTAATTAAATCATACGGATGTGCTCGGGGTATATTGAGCACGACCTGTTCAGGATTGAATTAACTTTATATTGATCAGCGTAGTTAATTCGAACCTAGTATTCTAATCTCTTAATCCCTAGATTAGAGCGGGCATGAGAGTTAGATATCGTATATTTTGATTTGCCAAAGGGTGCGGTCAATTGAGGCCTAAATATCGGTGAGTTGGGTATGCGGTGTTTGGCTTATTTTTGTGTCGTTGCTAGTAGAAGGGATTCATGTACTAGTTCGCCGTGTTAATGGTACTCCCGAGATGAGCTCGAAAGGTTTACTATACTAAATCTTACCAGTGGACTTTATGTCCGGTATAATAAGAAATTTGAGTGGTACTAATCTCGGATACCAAGAAATCGATGAATTAATTTGTCAGTAAATTGATGAATCGACGAGCACTAGATCTTTGATGTGGGGAGATAGAGGAATAACAAAGTGACCGCGAAGTAAATTCATTTTTGAGCGATAGTTCCATAATTGCTCCGTTAGTGGTACGACTAATTATGTGTTTGTCTAATCAACAAAGTGAATTAATTAATTCTAAAGGTTTAATTAATATTTAATTGACTAAGTGGGTTTTACAAAATAATCCTAAGGGTTCGATTAAATTTAATTAACGAAGTGGGTTAAGAAATTAATTGGAAAGGCTTGATTGGAGTTGATTCATCTAGGGAAGACTAAGGGCTCAACTAAAGTGAAACATTAAGTCCCAACTCAAAAGTCCACTAGCTCTCCATTGAAACTCCTATAAATAGCTGAAGTCGGCATTTATAAGATATAAGAAATCTTGAGAGGCAACTCTAGAGAGAGAAGGAGAAATCTAGAGAAAAATCTTCATATTCTTAGATTTTTTCTTAAAGTCGATTTCGATCATTCTTCTTCAAGAACTCAGCCAACGTTTATCCTAAAAAACCCCAAAGTCCGATTGAGGTCAGCCTGCCGCCGCTGCATAGTTTTGGTCGCCGGTGTGATTCTGGCGCCGGGTTTCAATTGGGAAGTTTTTGCCTTGGATTTTGTTCTTTTGTTGCATTGATCCTTTGGCTCGTTCCTTCGGGTTCGCCAAAGTCTAGATATCCGGGCAAAAGCTTTTCTTGACAAGTGGATTTTTAGATTAGGATTAGGCCTCTGGGCTGTTTCAGATTCGGGCAGTTTAAGTTTTCTTGAAGTGGGTTTCTTTGGATTTTTTCATATTGTGCCTTAGCCATCCTGTGGACATTTTACCACTCAAATTTGGGATTGTTTGGAGTTATTTTTGGGACTTTTTAGTGGATTCTCAACTCAAGACTCGGTTTTCTTTATTTGCGAGGGACACGCTTCAAAGGTATAATCTTTAAAGGTTTCCGCTTTAATTTAAAGATTTGATTTTTGTGTGTCGTTATAATAAATTGAACTAGTATAAACCTAGATCTATTCAGGGAAAATGATTTTAAGCCTGAGCCAAATCGAAAGTCTCCGATTCTGGAATGCATAGCATGAAAGTGAGATTTTTGGTTTAGCCCAGGCTACATCTGTTTCCTTCAAATTGGTATCAGAGCGAGTGTTTTGGCTTTATACTTATTCGATTTATTACACGACTTTGTTTTGGCTTTTTTATTTTTGCATTGTCGATATATTAACAGACGGTTATTATTCCCGGCTATTATGATTTTTTATTTTCATTCATAAACCCCTGGACATGTCCGGGCTCATTTTATTTTGAATGAAAATGTCTATAATAGTAATAACCATGAGCTGGAAGCCGTGTAGGATTAGATGAATCTTGTAGTAGGATTTGATCTAATGTTGTCGTCTTCAAATTCCTAGAACGCCTTTGTATATAGGAATTTATGTATTATGACAAAGACGTTATTTTGGGTAACTCGTATTCTTGGGTTTTGATTTATCAAAATTTTGGGTAATTCCTAATTATGTAGAAAACTGAGAAAACCCGGACGAATTGAGAGGAATTCAAATAACGAGTTGGAGCGACATGACGAGACGTGTCAACAAGGCGTCAAAGGAAGCGACGATAGAGAAGGCCATAATAGTCGGGATATGTTTCATTATGTATTTCCCATTTTATATCCTTTTTGTTTCTTATGTGTTTTCGTTTTATATTTTTGCATGATCGAAAACAAACCAATTTTTTTAATACGTGCAATTTACTAAGGTAGATTATTCGCATATTAAAACTCCAACGGTTTTATGGGTGCGAATATCCATAGTTAAGATATTGCATGTTAAAACATAAAAATCCTCAAACTTAAAAATTTGAGTGGGAGCAGGTTGGTATATATCCCCATGGCCTCCATTACGAATTCATATGTAATGTGGATAGACCTACGCGTTGGCCGAGGGCCTTCTTCTCTAAGGATAAGTCTTCAATCCACGACATCACTAGATTGAATTTCTAATGGGATGACTATAGTGAGTTTAATTGGAGAAAGTTGCGACACCCTCGCTAAACGAGGACGCATTAGTATCCTAAGTAACAAACTTAGAAGTCACGTAATTGCATACACGTAGTGTACCATTTGTAATATTCCTCTTAAGAGGTCACGCTATTTATGTGTACGACTAAAATCATCGACTATTAATTTCATTGATCGTAAGATCGTTGGTCAGATAGTTAAATTAATGAACTTAGTTTCTTCTCGAACAAATATGGGTTGGCATAGCGTTAATCCCGGTGTGAGAGATGTTGGTGGGAGATTATATTGTTTTGAGGATATTAATATTTTCAGAAATGAATATTAAAACTTGATTGTTTATTTTTCAGTTTTTGATATGTCGTTCAATCCCCATGCTGTCATTTTGAATTAAAACAAATTCACCGGCCCTAATTACATTGATTGGAAGCGTAATCTGGACATTGTCCTTACTGTTGAGAGTTACAAGTACTCGTTGAAGAGTGCCCCCCCAGTGCCCACTGACGATTCCACTCTTGAGGAGAGAGAGGCTCATTCTAGGTGGAAGAAAGCTGATGAGATGACCAGGTGCTACATCCTGGCTTCTATGTCGAGTGTACTGCAGCACTAGCATCAGTTGATGACCTCAACCTATGAGATAATGCTTCACCTCAGGGAGATGTTCAGACATCAAGGCAGGGCAGCCAAACAGTCAGCTATGAGGAAACTCATGAATGCTAGGATGACTGAGGGTATTTCAGTGAGGGATTACGTGTTAGAAATGATCGGCTGCATCAATGAGATTGAGGTTTTGGGAGGTGACATCGATGGGGGGACCCAGGTTGATATCATTCTCCAGAGCTTGCCTCCCAGTTTTGAGCAGTGTCGGTTGAACTATAATATGGTCAAGCTACTGTTGGACCTTCAGGTTCCTCTGTTGGGCCCAAAGCTAGGAAGCAAAAGAGGAAGAAGGTTCAGAGGCAGAAGCTGATCATGGACCCAAAGGTGGTGTTGCCAAGAAGCACAAGTTGAAGTCAAGTGCTTCAGATGTGGCAAAGCAAGACACTGGAAGAAGGACTGCCCAAAACCTAGAGGTATGAGCAATTTCACTTTTGTTACTTAGACATGTTTAGCGGCGATTCCCACAGATATTTGGTGTGTGGATTCTAGAGCCACTGATCATGTTCGTAATTCTTTGCAGGGGTTCCAAGTGACCTAGCTGCTTAGAGATAGTGAGTTGCAGGTCTATCTTGGGGATACTACCAGAGTATCATTTACAACAGTGGGAGTTGTTAAGCTTGTCTTTTTAGATTCTGTTTTAGTTTTGAGACATTGTCTTTATGTACCCAACTTTCGAAAAAATTTGCTTTCGGTTTCTAAGCTGATTTTGGATGGTTATAAGTTTGTCTTTTCTGATAATTATGTTGTTGTTAGAAAGAACAAGAAACTTATATGTTCTGGTGCATTGGTTGACAATTTGTTTCTAATTAAAACTAACTCCCCAGTAGTGAAAAACACAGAAATTAATGACATATCATCAAATCATAATAAGAGAAATGAGTCTTCCCCTTTGAACCAAACTTATCTTTAGCACCTATGACTAACTCATATCAACCTTTGTAGGATTCAGAGGTTGGTCAATGATGGGCTCTTGGGCTCATTGGAGATTGACAGTTATCCAACCTGTGAGTCCTGCTTGGAGGGTAAAATGACCAAGAGTCCTTTCAAGGCAAAGGGGTATAAGACCAAAGAGGTTTTAGAGTTGGTTCATTCTGAATTGTGTGGGGCCTATGTCAGTTTGGGCTAGAGGAGGTTTTGAGTATTTCGTGACATTCACAGATGACTACTCTAGATATAGATATATATACCTAATGCACCACAAGTCTGAATGCTTTAGCAAGTTCAAAGAGTTTGAGGTTGAGGTGGAGAAGCATCTAGGTAAGAGTATCAAGACCCTGTGATCTGATCGTGGTGATGAATACCTCTCTAGTGATTTTAGGTCCTATTTGTCAGATGAAGGTATTCAGTCCCAGTTGTCTGTACCTGGCATACCCTAGCAGAACGGTGTAGCAGAGATGAGGAACAAAACTCTAATGGATATGGTTAGATCGAGGATGAGTTATAGTGAGTTGCCCAACTCATTTTGGGGCTATGCCTTAGAGACAACATGTTATCTCCTTAATCTCCTACTATCTAAATCTGTGCCTATGACACCCCGGGAGTTGTGGAGTGGGCGAAAGCCCAGTTTGAGACATCTCATGATTTAGGGTTGTCCAACATATGTGCTTGAGGCAAATGCAGGTAAGTTAGATGCGAGATCAAAGGTTATGTTGTTTGTAGGCTATGCCAAATGAACGAGAGCTGGTCTATTTTATAGTCCTCAGGATCAAAAGGTGGTGGTTAGCACCAATGCCAGATTTCTAGATGAGGATTATATTTTAGATCACAAACCAAACAGCAAAGTCATATTAGAAGTGTTTAGGGGTCAGTCGAATATTCCAGATGCAAAATTACTGGATGACACTCCACAGAGTACTGCACGCACTATCACAGATGATGCACCTACACAGGCTGTGCCTCGTCATGGTGGGATGGTTGTCAGATAGCCCGAGAGGTACATGGGTTTAGGTGAGTCTTCGGATTTTATCCCTGGCACTCATGAACCAGACCCAGTTTGCTACAATGAGGCTCTCCAGGATAAAGATACAAATTCTTTATAGAGAGCGATGATTGCTGAGATGTGTTCTATTTACTCAAATCAAGTCTGGGAGTTGGTAGACCTTCTTTGTGGGTTTCGACCTATTGGATGCAAATGGGTCTACAAACGAAAGAGATGATCTGACGGGAGGGTTGAAACCTTCAAGGCTTAGCTTGTGGAGAAAGGGTATACTCAGAAAAAGGGTATCGATTATGAGGACACATTTTCCCCAGTAGCTATGCTTAAGTCAATCCGAATTCTCTTGGCCATAGCTGCTCATATGGATTATGAGATTTGGCAGATGGACGTTAAAATAGCTTTCCTTAATGGAAGTCTTAAGGAGACCATCTTTATGCAGCAACCAGAGGGTTTTATTGTTCAGGGCCAAGAGCACAAGGTATGCAGGCTCAAGAGGTCCATCTATAGACTTAAGCAAGCATCCAGATCTTGGAACATCCATTTTGACGAGGTTATCCAGTCCTATGGATTCACTCAGTGTCCGGATGAGCAGTGTTATTCCGCAGGCGTGATGGTGATTTGGTGGTGTTCCTCGTACTTTTCGTAGATGACATTTTTCTTATTGGTAACAGTAAGAAGGTGTTGTCAGACGTAAAGGTATGGTTGTCCTAGCAGTTTGATATGAAGGACTTGGGAGAGGCTGGACATATCCTTGGGATCAAGATTATTCGAGATTGTAGAAAACGTTCTCTGACACTCTCCTAGGCTTCATACACAGACATGATTCTTGCCCATTTTAACATGCAGAACTCCAAGAGACCTTTCAGGCATAGAGTGCATTTATCAAATAAGCATTGTCCCAAGACGGCCGAAGAGATAGATGCCACGAAGGCAGTACCCTATGCATCTGCAGTGGGTAGTCTCAGGTATGCTATGTTATGAACAAGACCTGATATTTGCTTTGTCGTTGGCATGGTCAGCAGATATCAGAGTAACCTTGAGAAGGTTCATTGAGAGGCAGTCAAATGCATTCTCAAGTACTTGCGCAGGACGAGAGATCGCGTCTTGATTTATCGAGCGCATGAGCTAGTTCCATTAGGTTACATAGATTTGGACTTTCAAGGTGATATGGACAAGAGTAAGTCTACCTCTGGGTTTGTGTTTACTTTGGAAGGTAGAGATATAGTATGGCGGAGTGTCAAGCAGAAATGCATGGCGGACTCCACCATGAAGGTTGAGTACATTACCATATCAGAGGCAGCGAAAGAAGCTGTATGGCTCAGGAACTTCCTGGTGGACTTAGATGTGCTCCCTGAGTTGCCAAGGTCTATCACAGTCTATTGTGATAATAATGGTGCAGTTGCTAACTCAAGGGAGCCACGAGCCCACAAGGCGAGTAAATACATAGAGCACAAGTACCACCTGATATGAGAGATCGTAAAGAGGGGAGACGTGACTGTGACCAAGATAGCATTAGGAGACAACCTTACAGATCCTTTCACAAACGCAATGACCCCAAAGGTCTTTGAGAGTCATATGGAGGGCATGAGAGTCAGATTCTTAAGAGAGACATGTGAGTGAGCTAAACAGTGTTTTGTAGCTTTCATTATGACAGCAGTGTAATAAGTGGATTGAACATTGTTTTTGTACTTCAGAGCATAGCTTTGAGTATTAGTGAGAGATTGTTATTTTTGAATACTGAAAAGTTATTGCTTGTATAAAAGACTAATACCTAGTTGACATATCATTTTGTTTCAGTATTAAATTTGTTCCTTTATATCATAGAATTAGATAACTGAAAGAATTTTGCCACATAGGATCTGGGTTTGCACTTGCTCGATTTACCACGCAACAAAAATTTCTAATTAAAGCGGAACCTTAAAAAAGTACCTTTGAAGCGTGCACATGGTGATTCTCTTGTATGCCTCAAAGACTATGACCTCGTGTTGTGTGGGCAACAATCTAGAAGTCAATTGATCAGCAACTCACCACAATCCACCTGCTGAAAAAATTCAGCACCTCCGCACCTAGCACGTACTGCAAACGCACTGTCCGGAGAGAGAGAAAGCAACACACGGGGCTAGTATTTTGGACCAATATTTTCGGCCACTTGATGAAGAAAACCAGCCACCTATTTGCTCAAAAATTCGTTCTTGATAGAGAAAGAAATTTCTCTCTCTAAAATTTTATCTCTCTAGATTCTTGAATAATGAATCTATTGAATTGTCATGTCTTGAATGGCTAATCCCTTGTCTATTTATAGAGTTACAAGAGAGACCCCAAGTTGGTTTACGATTGGTCTTCCTAATGGGTTTAGGTAATGAATTAGTTTCCAAATCCAATTAGGTAACCAATCTGATAGGATAAACCAAATCCTACTAGATTTCCTAATCTCTAGGATTTCCTAATTCCAATTGAAACTTAAGACTTAATTAATTAATTAAATAATTCCACTTTGTTAATTACTTAATTAACCCTTAAGAATTAATTAAATAATTACACTTTGTTAATTACTGAATTAACCCTTAGGAATAATTAACCAATTAATTAAATCTACCTATTCAATTAACCCATTACAAAATTAATCGTACCACTAACGGATTAATTTTGGCACTACCATCCTACACCAGAATTGCTTCTGGAACAACTTAATTAATATTCATTAATTTCCCCACATCAAAGATATAGTGCTCGTTAATTAAAATTAATTTACTGATAAATTAATTAATTAACTTCTTTAATTCCGAGACTAGTACCACTCGACCTTTTTATTATACCGGACATAAGTTCACTGGCCGGGTTTAGTATAATAAACATTTCGAGCTCATCTCGGGAGCACCATCACCCCGGGCGCACCGGTACTTGGTTTCCTTTCGACAAGCAGTAGCACACCAAGTTGAAAGATTTGCCACATATAGGATCTGGGTTTGTACCTGCTCGATTTACCACGCAACAAAAAAATTATAATAAAAGCTGAACCATAGAATAATACCTTTGAAGCGTGCACTTGGTGAATCTCTTGTATGCCTCAAGACTATAACTTCACATTGTATGGGCAACAAACTAGAAGTTAATTGATCAGCTATCACCACAACTCCACCTACCAGAAAAATCCAGCACCTCCGCACCTAGCACGTACTGCAAACGCACTGCCCCGGAGAGAGAGAAAGCAACACACGGGGCTGCCCAGAAGGCCAAGAATTTTCGGCCACATCAAGGTTAAAAACCAGCCGCCCCAAGCTTAAAAATTCGTTCTTGAGAGAGAAAGAATTTATCTCTCTAGAATTTTATCTCTCTAGATTCTTGAATTATGAATCTCTTGAATTGTGTTTTCTGAATGGCTGATCCCTTGTCTATTTATAGAGTTACAAGAGAGACTCCAAGTTGGAATAGGATAGGTCTTCCTACTGGGTTTCTGTTTCCTTCAATCCTGTTTCTAGACTGATACAGATTCTGTTTCCTTCAATCCTGTTCCTGGACTGAAACACTCCCAACTGTCACAGGGATTCACTTATCCCAAACCAGTTCCTGGGATGAATCACTCCCAACTGACACAGGGATTCACTTATCCCAAACCAGTTCCTGGGATGATTCACAACCAACTGACACAAGGATTAATTAATTTCTCAATTAATTAAATCTACCTTTGTCAACAACCCAGTACATAATTAATCGTACCACTAACGGATTAATTATGGCACTACCACCCTACACCAGAATTGCTTCCGGAACAACTTAATTAAATTATATTCATAATCTCCCCACATCAAAGATATAGTGCTCGTTAATTCATTAATTTACTGATAAATTAATTCATCAACTTCTTAATATTTCGAGACTAGTACCACTCGACCTTTTTACTATACCGGACATAAGTCCACTGGCCAGGTTTAGTATAATAAACATTTCGAGCTCTTGGCCTTTTTCAATGAATCCCTCTGGTTGCTGCATAAAGATGGTTTCCTCAAGACTTCCGTTCAGGAAAGCTGTCTTGACATCCATCTGCCAAATCTCATAATCCATATGAGCAGCTATGGCCAAGAGAATCCGGATCGACTTAACCATGGCTACCGGGGAGAAGGTTTTCTCATAATTGATTCCCTCTTTCTGAGTATACCCCTTCGCCACCAGCCTAGCTTTAAAGGTTTCCACCTTCCCGTCAGGTCCTCTCTTACGTTTGTAGACCCTACTTGCATCTAATGGGCTTAAACCCATCAGGCAGGTCCACAAGCTCCCAGACTTGATTGTGGTCAATTGACCCCATCTCTGATATCATTGCCTTACGCCAAGATTCTGCATCTTTATCTCGAAGCGCCTTATTATAGTTAACTGGGTCAGGTTCAGGCACACCTGGGACCAGGTCTGAAGCCTCTCCCATGCCAATGAACTTGTCTGGCTGTCTCACAACCCTCCCACTATGACGAGGCACCGCCTGTGTAGGCGCATCATCTGTGATCTCATATGCAGTGTGTGGTGTATCTACTTGCGCTGGTGCATCATGATTAGTAGTTTGTCGTCTAAGCTCTTCTAGTACTATCTTACTCTTGGGCTTGTGGTATAAGACATAGTCCTCTTCTAAAAATCTAGCGTCGATACTTACCACCACCTTCTGATCTTTAGGACTATAGAATAGACCACCTTTCGTTCCCCTAGGATATCCTACAAACAGCATTAATTCTGTTCTTACATCTAACTTAGCCGTATCTGCCTTAAGCACATGTGCTGGGCAGCCCCAAATTCTGAGATGTCTTAGACTGGGCTTCCGCCCGTTCCACAACTCTACTGGGGTTGAAGGCACGGTTTTAGATGGTACAAGATTAAGAATATACATTGCCGTTTCCAAGGCATATACTCAGAACGAACTTGGCAAATCACTATAGCTCATCATGGACCTAACCATTTCCATAAGAGTTCGGTTCCTCCTTTCTGCTACACCATTCTGCTGTGGCGTGCCAGGTGCAGACAACTGAGACTGAATTCCTACCTCAGTGAGGTAATCTCAAAATTCATGGGACAGGTACTCCGCACCACGATCTGAACACAGTGTCTTGATACTCTTACCACGATCTGCCCGAAACTCTTTGAACTTGCCAAAACATTCGGACTTGTGGCGCATTAGGTAAATGTATCCGTATCTAGAGTAATCATCCGTGAATATCACGAAATACTCATATCCCCCTCGTGCCTGGACCGTCATAGGTCCACACAAGTCAGAATGAATCAACTCTAATACTTCTTTAGCTCTATAGCCTTTTGCTTTAAAAGGTCTCTTGGTCATCTTACCTTCCAAGCAAGATTCGCAGGTTGCATAACTGTCAATATCTAATGAACCCAAAAGTCAATCATTGACCAACCTCTGAATCCTACTAAGGTTTATATGACCTAGCCTTAGATGCCAAAGATAGGTTTGATTCATTTCAGAAGGTTTCTTCCTCTTATTAATGTTGGATTTTGAGCTATCTATCTCTATGTTTTGCGCAACAGGGGAGTTAGAGTTAACCACAAACATATTGTCCGCCAATGAACCAGAACAAATAAGTTTTCCATTTCTTCTAATAACAACACAGTCATCAGAAAAAATAAACTTATACCCGTTCTTCAAGAGTTTAGAAACTGAAATCAAGTTCTTTCTAAAACTCGGTACATAAAGACAATTAACTAACTCCAAGCTAGAATTTTCGAAATTCAACTTAACTACTCCCACTGCTTCTACTGACACTCTTGTAGTGTCGCCCAAGTAGATATCCAATTCGCCTTCTCTAAGCTTCTGGGTTACTTGGAACCCTTGCAAAGAATTACAAACATGGTCAGTGGCACCTGAATCCACACACCAAGTATCTGTGGGAATCGCCGCTAAACATGTCTCAGTAATTAAGGCATAATTTTGTTGAGCCATTGGAGCTGCTACAATGAAGCTTTCTTAGCCTTTATTAAAGTCCAATGTTGTGTTGTAATTGTTGCAACCACATTGTGACAAATCTGTGAATTACTAAGGCAATAATGGACTGAGTTCATGAGGATTGTCTGGACAAAATCTCAGCAAGAAGCCGATGAATAAACTGAAGTGCCAAAATGAGAAGGAAGTGTACTGTTGGCACATCAGATCAAAGGCTGCACAGACAAGTTACGCGCACATCAGATCAAAGGCTGCACAGATCAGATCAAGTTACGCGCACATCAGATCAAAGGCTGCACAGATCAGATCAAGTTACGCGCACAGCAGATCAAAGGCTGCACAGACAAGTTACGCGCACATCAGATCAAAGGCCACACAGATCAGATCAAGGGAAGTGAAGATCAGATCAAATGCAGTGCGCATCAGATCAAAGGATGCACACATCAGATCACATGCAGCACAAATCAGATCAACGGAAGTAAAGATCAGATCAAATTCTCAAGGGATTGCTCAGCAGCTTAGTTTCACAGAAGCAAGGCAAGTCAGCAACAAAACATATTTGCAGCAGAAGAGAACAACTCAAGGCTGGAGAGCTAGAGCAGACACCAAAGAAGCTGAAGTCAAGGACGGCTAGTGAATCACACCTCAAACGCGCGACTCTAAAAGTCTCCCAAAGATTCAGAAGACGCAGGAGCATCATGTTGAAGTATCTAGCAATCCGGTGAGCGAGCAGAAATACAAAAGAATCAAGAAGTGCCGATCAGAAGAACTGCAGGAGCTACATGGATGGTTCTGAGTTGCTGGACAGAACGTTGTGACATGAAGCTAACATCAGATCAACCGGAGGCTAACATCAGATCAACTGCAAGCTAACATCAGATCAACCGGAGGCTAACATCAGATCAACTGCAAGCTAACATCAGATCAACCGGAGGCTAACATCAGATCAACTGCAAGCTAACATCAGATCAACCGAAGGCTAACATCAGATCAACTGCATGCTAACATCAGATCAACCGAAGCGTGACATCAGATCAAATGCCGGGCACATCAGATCAGCTATAAGCTAAGATCAGATCACTTCTGCTGTTTCAACATATCTAAGACAAGCTACTCGAGAAAGTCTGAAGGAGTACAGTCAACAATATGACATGGCAAGCAAGTTGCAACTTAAAAAGGTTGAAAATGGATTATATGAATCTTGAGCCGCCTTCCGTGTAAGATATGCTGACACACCGCACGTAGGGCACAGTTTTTCTTCTGGGAAAAGAAACGGGCAGATGAGTAGGTGTGGTAGGCACAACAACTGCAGAATGCAGGATAAACCACATTGGGAGGAAAAACCCAAAGAGAGAGAAGGCACGAAGAGAAAGAAGAAGAGAGAGAGAGGAGCAGCAGCTAAGGTGAGTGCTGAACAGAACGAAACCGAGAAAAGGGAGGAGAAAAAGAGTGAGAGCAGAAAAAGATGATATGAGAAACACAAGAGAGAAAGAAACAGTCTGCTGCACAAGGAGAAGCTGAAGCGCTGGAGAGGCAGAAGTCAAGGAGAAGAAGAAGCTGAGGAGGAGCAGAATCGGGAGAACTGACCCTGAGATTGCAGCTTCAGGTGGTAAGCCTAGAACACTATCAAACGTCTTTCATTAAGTGATTTTGAAAGATATTTGTGTAGAAAAGGCAGCACAACAGAGATTTACATGTTATTGTTTTAGTTGATGAACTTGTAGAGGTAGTGAACCTCAATGTGTTGAGCAGTGAGCTCTTGTTTATGTTGCTTATGGTCAGTGAGGCCAGAGCTGAATGATTCTGTGATAGTGAAGATTGACAGGAGTGAATCTGTCCGTGGATGTAGATCATTTGATCGAACCACGTAAAAATCCCCCTTGCACATTTACTGCTTTGAGTGTGTCTTGACTGGTGTGGTATTATCAAACTGTAAGCTTGAACAGGAGTGTCATGGTTGTGTAAGTAAACCCTCCTTGAGTGATTGAATTGATCTGATGTCTTCCTTGGTTGAACTGATGTCTTCCTTGGTTGATCTGATCTGCCAACAGTCCATCTAAGCCAAAACGTGAGTTCAACAATAAGCTCTAACTGAGCTAACATTTGAGAGGGAATCCTTTAGTTGAAAGAAAAATTGATAGAGTGTTGATTCACCCCCCCCCCTCTCAACACTTGACACGATCCAACAATTGGTATCAGAGCTAGGTTTGCTTTTGTCAAGTGATTGTTGAAACTTAAAACCAGCAGTAGAAATGGAGAATCAAGCAACAACTGTTAAGGGAGTTCCTTATTTCAGTGGCCAAAATTTCCAGTTATGGAAAAAGAGAATGAGTGCTTATCTCTTAGCACAAGGTCTACAAGTACAAAGAGTAGTCTTGCATGGATTTACACCAACCGTAGATGAGGAGAATCCTACAGCTGCAGAAATTAGAAACTTAGAAGCTGATGGAAAGGCAAGGAATGCTCTATATGCAGCTCTGTCAGAAAAAGAGAACTTTAAAGTTATAGACTGTGTTACTGCTCATGAAATATGGATTAAACTGATTAATATTCATGAGGGAGACATCAAGGTTAAGGAGGCAAAATTGCAGGTTCTTAGAAGTAAGTTTGAAGGTCTTAAGATGGGAGAAGGTGAAAACATTGAGGACTTTCTAAACAGAGTTGTTGAATTAGTTAGCTCAATGAGGGGTCTGGGTGAGAGTGTTGGAGATTCCAATATAGTTAAAAAGGTTCTTAGATCCCTACCAGCAAGATATGATTCTAAGGTCTCTGCTATAGAGGAGAGGGACCTAGATAAAGTGACATTAGATGAGCTACAAAGCACCCTTGTAGCATATGAAATGAGGATTTCAAATTCAAAGGAGGAGACTTCAAAGGCAGTCAAGGAGATAGCATTTAAAACAAAACACTCAAGGAAGCTAAAGGAGGAAAGCAGTGAAGATGAAGCAGCAGACAGTGATCTTAAAAGAATGATGGTGCTGATTTCAAGGAGTTTCAGAGGCCAGACTGGAAAGTACAAGGGAAAGTTGCCCTTAAAATGCTTCAATTGTGGCAAAATAGGCCACTTTGCAAGCAAGTGCTTCATGAAGAACAAGAGAACAGAAGATGAGGAAGCTGACAAGCCATCAGACAGGTGGCCTGAGCAGAAAGGAAAGAAGAAGATGAGCTTCAAATCAAGAAAAGGGAAAGCTTACAGAAAACGGAGCTACCTGAGCAAGAAGAAGAATGATAGCTCTGAGGAGGATGAAGAGACTGATGTCTCAGACAGTGAAGATGAGTCTGAAGCTGAAGAGGAGACTCTCATGGTAATGAAATCTTCAACTGTTTCATTAAAGGAGGATGCTGAACTAGAGAACCAATCAGCTGATGATGAAGAAGTGGATCTAGAGGAAGAACTGGAGTTTGCATACAACAAGATAGAGGAGCAGAAGAGATTGCACAAGAAGACAATGAAGACAATGAAGGAGATGGAAAAGGTCATCTTGAGCAGTCAAGAAGAAAACTCAATACTGGAGAATAGAGTAACTGAATTGGAGCAGGAACTGATTCTCATGCAAAATGAAGCTGAGGTTCACAAAAATTGTACAAGAGAAAAGATGGAACTTCAAAAGACATGTGAAACCTTGGTAGAAAAGCTAGATGCCACCACTGCCGAACTAGAGGATGCAACAAGAAAGATAGAAGATCTGCTGTCTCAACAAACTGTGATCAAAGCTAAAGAAATGACTGATGGAACTACTGTAGAATCAAAATTGAAAGGAAAGCTGGAGCTTCAGTCAAGCAAAACTGAGCATGGTGAATACTCAAGGAGCAAAGAAGTGGCTGCAAAAACTGAAGAAGCCACAAGGAAGTTAGATGAGTGCCTCAGCAAGCAGAGATCTCATTCAGAAGGGAAGAAAGGTCTTGGTTATGAAGGAGATCAAAAATTAGAAGGACAACCAGCTGCAACAATCAAGAAGACTGTTACCTTTGTCAAAGAAGGTTCAATTTGTGTTGCTGGTGTAAAGGCAGGAACTAGTTTTGTTGATGCTAAGAAGATGGAAATTTCTAATGGATCAAGAAAGTCTAATGAGCAAAATGAAAGACTGCACGAGCTGAGGGGGAGGCAATCTATGTATCAAAGAAGCCTGCTCAAAAGTAGAAGGCTGATTGCTGGAGTATGTTTCACCTGTGGAGAATCAGGTCACTATGCAGCAAATTGCTGGAGGAAGGCATTCTGGAGATTTGGAGGAAGAACAATGCAGTCAAGAGGATGGAATAGAAAAGAGTATTATCATCAAAGAAGCCTAAGTACTTCAAGAAGGATCCCTGAAGCTGAAATCAGAAAAGGCCATGTCATACAACCTGGAGAAGTGTATCAAAAATTGAATGTCTGGTGCAGATGCAGATTGCCAAATAAGAGAAGCAAGTGGTCGGAAGAAGTGCATAGCAGGAGAGCCCTGCCACTGCAACAAGCTACAAATAGAAGAAACTTTGCAGCAGGAACAAGAAGAAACCAAGCAGATTACACAAGAAGAAATCAGTCTCTAATGAAGCCACTTAATCTGAGAAACAGATTTCAAATTTTTGAAGGGTTAGAAGAGAATGATCACTGGAGCTGCAGCAGGAGCAATCAAAGATTGAATGAACAGCAAGGCATACCAGCAGCAAGAAAAATTTGGAGGAAGAAGCACAGATTTGAAGAAGCTTGCATTGCTGAAGTTGCACTTAAAACAAAAGCTAAGGAAGCCCAATGGATCATTGACAGTGGGTGCACAAGCCATATGACTGGAGACAAAACTCTACTGAGAAACACAAAAGAAGTTGAAAGAGGGTTTGTCAAGTTTGCAGATAAGAGTGGGTTAAAGATCAAGGCTGTTGGAGAAGCCACCATTGGATCAGAAAAGTTCAAATCTAAGGAGGTGCTGTTTGTAGAAGGGCTGAAGTACAACTTGCTGAGTGTAAGACAACTGTGTGACAATGGTTTCAAAGTAGATTTCTCAAAAAATGGCTGTTTCATCAAAGACTGCAAGACTGGAGAAATCATGGCCAAAGGAATAAGAGACAACAAGGATTTATACCTCATAGATGTGAAGGAAAAGTTGTGCATGCTAAGCAAAATGGATGAAAATACTCTTTGGCATTGCAGGCTTGGACATTTAAATCAAAAGAGCATGAGAAGCCTGGTGAAGTGCAATGCAGTGTTAAACCTCCCTGTACTAAAGAGGGACAACAGCACTTGTGACTCATGCCAAAAAGGGAAATTTGCAAAGCTTTCTCACAAGTCCAAGGAGCATAAAACCTCTAAGCCATTGGAGCTAGTTCACACTGATGTATGTGGACCAATGAAAAGAAAAGGTACAGGTAAAGAGATGTATTTCATTCTTTTTGTGGATGACTTCACTAGGATGATGTGCATCATGCACATGAAGCAAAAGAGTGAAGCCTTCAACTGCTTCAAAAGATTTCAAAAACTGGCAGAAAACCAGCATGGAAGGAAGATCAAAGTTTTGAGATCAGATAATGGAGGAGAGTTTACCTCGCAGGAATTTGAAGAATACTTGGAGGAAATGGGAATCAAACATCAAGTCTCAAGTCCTCACACTCCCCAGCAAAATGGAGTTGTAGAGAGGAAAAATAGAAGTGTGATTGAGATGGCAAGAACTATGCTGTTGGAGCACAATACTCCAAAGCACTTCTGGAAGGAAGCCACAATGGCAGCTGTGCATGTACAAAATAGAACCATGTTGAGGCCAAACACTGAAAAGACACCATATGAACTTTGGTATGGTCACAAGCCAAATGTGAAGTATTTTAGAGTTTTTGGCAGCAAATGCTTCATCAAGAACAAGGAGCAAAGCCTTGGAAAATTTGAAGAGAGGGCTGATGAGGGCATTTTCCTTGGTTACTCAAATAAGAGCAAGGCTTACAAGGTTTATAACAAGAGGCTGGATAAGATTATGGAAAGCTATGATGTGAAAGTGGTTGAGGAAGTCAAGATGAAAGCCACTGATCCTGAAAATTTTCTGGATCACTTAGATGACTTAGAGAGCCAAGATGAGGCAGACCTGGAGCTGAAATCAGCTACTGAGGAGACTGATGCAGAAGGATCAGAGACAGAAGTTACAGAAGGCCAGGAAAAAGCAAAAAGAAAGTACAACAAGAGAATTGACAAGATGCCTATCATTGGAGACCCCAAAGCTCCAGTAAGAACAAGAAGGCAACTGAAAAGTATGGTTGCAACTGCCCTACTGTCTCAAGTTGAGCCAAGGTCAATAGAGGAAGCCCTGGAGGACCAGTCATGGCTGCAAGCCATGAATGAAGAGCTGGACCAAATTGAGAAAAACCAAACTTGGGAGCTCGTGGATAGGCCAGCAAACAAAAATGTGATAGGCACAAAATGGGTGTTCAGGAACAAGTTGAATGAGGAAGGAAAGGTTGTAAAGAATAAGGCAAGGCTTGTGTGCAAAGGATACTCTCAAATTGAAGGAGTAGATGTGGATGAAACCTTTGCCCCAGTAGCAAGGCTTGAAGCCATAAGAATGTTTTTGGCAGTGGCTTCAGCAAGGAGTTACAAGGTCTTCCAAATGGATGTTAAATCTGCCTTCTTAAATGGAAATCTGGAAGAAGAAGTGTACATTGAGCAACCGGATGGTTTTCTAGTTTGTGAAGATGAAAACAAGGTGTGCAAGCTCAAAAAGGCACTGTATGGATTAAAACAAGCCCCAAGAGCATGGTACTCAAGGCTGGACAGCTACCTGAAGAATCTGAATTTCAGAAAAAGTTGCATAAATAGCAATTTATATGTTCTTGATGGAAAGGGTGGACAGTTAATAGCCATAGTCTATGTTGATGACATAATATTTGGAGGAGATAAGGAGCAGCTGTGCCATGAATTTGCTAGAAAGATGCAAGAAGAGTTTGAAATGTCCATGATAGGAGAGCTCTCATTTTTCCTTGGACTGCAGATTCATCAAAAAGCAACTGGAATTTTTATCTCTCAAACCAAGTATACCAAAGAAGTGCTGAAGAAATTTGGTATGACTGATGCTAAGCCAATGTCTACACCCATGGCAACTAACTGCAAGCTGAGCAAGGATGAAAAAGGAGCTGAAGCTGATCAAAGTCTATACAGAAGCATGATAGGAAGCTTATTGTACTTAACAGCAACAAGGCCTGATATTACCTTTGCTGTCTGTCAAGCTGCTAGATACCAGGCAAATCCAAAGAGTTCTCATATGATTGCACTAAAGAGGGTGCTAAGATATTTGCAAGGGACAGTAGATTATGGTCTGTGGTATGCAAGGAAAGGAAGCTTGGGATTAAGAAGCTTCACTGATGCTGATTGGGCAGGAAATGTTGATGACAGGAGATCCACTTCAGGAGGAGTATTCTTTCTTGGAAATAGATGTGTGAGCTGGTTAAGCAAGAAGCAAGAAAGTATAGCCTTAAGCACTGCTGAAGCTGAGTACATAGCAGCAACCAAGGCATGCACTCAAGCTATATGGATGAGATCTGAACTGCAAAATCTTAAAGAAGAAGTTCTCTTGCCACTGATAATTCTTTGTGACAACAAAAGTGCCATTGATTTGTCAAAGAATTCAGTCCAGCACTCGAGAGCCAAACATATAGAAATCAAGTATCACTTCATAAAGGACAAGGTTGAGAAAAGAGAAATTATGCTAGAGTATGTTCCCACAGCTAAACAAATAGCTGATGTAATGACAAAGCCTCTTCCAGCCGAGGTGTTTGAAACTTTGAGGATGCAAATGGGAGTGCAGTCCTCCTTCTCATGCTGAATCAGTTGAGCATCCCCAAATCCCTTTGAAATTGGTTGTCAAAGGGGGAGAGATAGCCGCAGCAGGCCGGCCAGACGCAGCAGTATTGTCCTTGGGAGAGAAGGACGTTGGAAAAGCTCTATGCAGGGGGAGCTTACTATGTAGAAGAATAAGGTTCAGGGGGAATAAGGTTCAGGGGGAGCTTAGCACTGAGTTGACTGATTGGCTGCAAATGTGGTTGCCAACAATTCCAAAGGGGGAGATTGTTGAGCCATTGGAGCTGCTACAATGAAGCTTTCTTAGCCTTTATTAAAGTCCAATGTTGTGTTGTAATTGTTGCAACCACATTGTGACAAATCTGTGAATTACTAAGGCAATAATGGACTGAGTTCATGAGGATTGTCTGGACAAAATCTCAGCAAGAAGCCGATGAATAAACTGAAGTGCCAAAATGAGAAGGAAGTGTACTGTTGGCACATCAGATCAAAGGCTGCACAGACAAGTTACGCGCACATCAGATCAAAGGCTGCACAGATCAGATCAAGTTACGCGCACATCAGATCAAAGGCTGCACAGATCAGATCAAGTTACGCGCACAGCAGATCAAAGGCTGCACAGACAAGTTACGCGCACATCAGATCAAAGGCCACACAGATCAGATCAAGGGAAGTGAAGATCAGATCAAATGCAGTGCGCATCAGATCAAAGGATGCACACATCAGATCACATGCAGCACAAATCAGATCAACGGAAGTAAAGATCAGATCAAATTCTCAAGGGATTGCTCAGCAGCTTAGTTTCACAGAAGCAAGGCAAGTCAGCAACAAAACATATTTGCAGCAGAAGAGAACAACTCAAGGCTGGAGAGCTAGAGCAGACACCAAAGAAGCTGAAGTCAAGGACGGCTAGTGAATCACACCTCAAACGCGCGACTCTAAAAGTCTCCCAAAGATTCAGAAGACGCAGGAGCATCATGTTGAAGTATCTAGCAATCCGGTGAGCGAGCAGAAATACAAAAGAATCAAGAAGTGCCGATCAGAAGAACTGCAGGAGCTACATGGATGGTTCTGAGTTGCTGGACAGAACGTTGTGACATGAAGCTAACATCAGATCAACCGGAGGCTAACATCAGATCAACTGCAAGCTAACATCAGATCAACCGGAGGCTAACATCAGATCAACTGCAAGCTAACATCAGATCAACCGGAGGCTAACATCAGATCAACTGCAAGCTAACATCAGATCAACCGAAGGCTAACATCAGATCAACTGCATGCTAACATCAGATCAACCGAAGCGTGACATCAGATCAAATGCCGGGCACATCAGATCAGCTATAAGCTAAGATCAGATCACTTCTGCTGTTTCAACATATCTAAGACAAGCTACTCGAGAAAGTCTGAAGGAGTACAGTCAACAATATGACATGGCAAGCAAGTTGCAACTTAAAAAGGTTGAAAATGGATTATATGAATCTTGAGCCGCCTTCCGTGTAAGATATGCTGACACACCGCACGTAGGGCACAGTTTTTCTTCTGGGAAAAGAAACGGGCAGATGAGTAGGTGTGGTAGGCACAACAACTGCAGAATGCAGGATAAACCACATTGGGAGGAAAAACCCAAAGAGAGAGAAGGCACGAAGAGAAAGAAGAAGAGAGAGAGAGGAGCAGCAGCTAAGGTGAGTGCTGAACAGAACGAAACCGAGAAAAGGGAGGAGAAAAAGAGTGAGAGCAGAAAAAGATGATATGAGAAACACAAGAGAGAAAGAAACAGTCTGCTGCACAAGGAGAAGCTGAAGCGCTGGAGAGGCAGAAGTCAAGGAGAAGAAGAAGCTGAGGAGGAGCAGAATCGGGAGAACTGACCCTGAGATTGCAGCTTCAGGTGGTAAGCCTAGAACACTATCAAACGTCTTTCATTAAGTGATTTTGAAAGATATTTGTGTAGAAAAGGCAGCACAACAGAGATTTACATGTTATTGTTTTAGTTGATGAACTTGTAGAGGTAGTGAACCTCAATGTGTTGAGCAGTGAGCTCTTGTTTATGTTGCTTATGGTCAGTGAGGCCAGAGCTGAATGATTCTGTGATAGTGAAGATTGACAGGAGTGAATCTGTCCGTGGATGTAGATCATTTGATCGAACCACGTAAAAATCCCCCTTGCACATTTACTGCTTTGAGTGTGTCTTGACTGGTGTGGTATTATCAAACTGTAAGCTTGAACAGGAGTGTCATGGTTGTGTAAGTAAACCCTCCTTGAGTGATTGAATTGATCTGATGTCTTCCTTGGTTGAACTGATGTCTTCCTTGGTTGATCTGATCTGCCAACAGTCCATCTAAGCCAAAACGTGAGTTCAACAATAAGCTCTAACTGAGCTAACATTTGAGAGGGAATCCTTTAGTTGAAAGAAAAATTGATAGAGTGTTGATTCACCCCCCCCCCCTCTCAACACTTGACACGATCCAACAAATTTATCGTACTTATAAGCTTTGGACAATCCGCTTTCCTACGTCCCATCTTATTGCACTTGAAGCACTTGTCTTTCGACTTCTTCTTTGCAATATCTGGCTTAGGCACAATTTGTGCCTTTTTAGCTACTCCCTCGAGCTTTCTCTTCTTCTTTCCAGCCTCAGGCCCAGAAGAAGATTCTAAAGCTTCGACTGCGACTAAAGCTCGCTTCTTCTCTTGAAGAAGACTTTTAGCCGCCACCAACTCTGCCAAGAGCTCGGATGAACTCCACAACATCTTACTTATGTTGTAGTTCAACCAAATCCGCTCATAGCTTTGAGGCAAGCTCTGGAGGACAATATCGGCTTTGGTTTCACCAACAATTTCGCCTCCTCCTACCTCAACCTTGTTGATGTTACTAATCATGTCAATGACACGATCTCTCACAGGAGCGCTCTCAGCCCTAAGGACAATGTCCAAGTTACGACTTCCATCGACATTATTAGTTCCAGTTAAATTGTTGTTTTTCAAAATAGCAGCTAAAGGATTGAATGCCATATCGATTTAAACTGGAAAGTAAACAAACATTGTTTCAGTTATATATGCTAGAATTTTCGAAAACATGAAAATTCAATTAATTATTGATTCCCTCAAAACAATAATATTAATCCACCAACATCTCATCCACCGGGATTCTCGCAAGCCACGCAGTGTGTACGTTTACGCTAACCCACATTCGTTTGAGAAGAACCAAGTTCATTAACTACACTATCTGACCAACGATCTTTTGATCAATGTAGCTAATAGTCGGTGCTTTCAGCCGTACAAGTAAGCAGCGTAACCTCGCGGGAGGAATACTGCAGATCATACACTAAATGTGTGCCATTACGTGACTTCTGAGTTTGTTACCTCAGGATAGTGCGCCTCAGATGGAGAGGGTGTCGCATTTCTCCTAGTTAAACTCGCTCTAGTCATCTTACTCAGAAGCTCATAGTCTAGCGATCTCGGGGCTGGACTCATCCGAATGGAGGAAGGCCCTAATGACAACGGGCAAGCCCACCCACATCGCATATGAACCCGTAATGGTGGCCATGGGGATATAACACAACCCGCTCCCACTTAGATTTCCAAATTGAGGGTTTTTCCGGTTTTAACATGCAATTAACTAACCTAAGTTATATGCAACCATAAAACCAGACATGCTTTAATTCATGCATCTAAAATACAGCATAAAAATTAAAACAATAAATACGGGAAATAAATATGTAAAATAAATTTCCCGACTATTATGGTTTTAATTGCTTCCATCATTTGCCTTGATTTCGTGTCCCGTCACGTCACTCGATGGAGAGAGTCTTGAATTTCAAAAAATGAAAACTGGAGGAAAAACGGGCCAAAAACAGCCCGAACGGGCCGCCCGGGCCGCAGCACAGCCCGAGGGCCGCGCTGCCCACGCGCACAGCCCGCACGGGCCGTGCGCGCTCGGGCCTGGACGCCTGCGCGCCCGCGCGCCCGGCCCGCCTGCGTGCAGCGACTGCTGCGCGCTGCTGCTGCCTGCTGCTGCCTTTTTGGCCTGCCGGCCGGCAATTTTGCTGCCGGCAAACGTTGTCGGTGTTGCCTCCTGCCGCCAACTCCTCCTTCGCTTTTTCCCACGCTATTTGGTCTTCTTGCAATTCGTTCTGGGTTTTCCTGGATTTCTTCAAATTCATGATAACCCAAAACCCACGAATCCAAGTCGCCCACCATAACGCCTTCGATTACAAAAAAACAATTTTCCTACTACAAGGCATTCTAGGAAAATTAAATAATCGAAATTACATAGAAAAAATCCTACTACAGATTTGATCTAATCCTACACGGCTTCCAACATGTGGTTAAACTATTACAAACATTCATAATAAAATTAAATCCGGACATGTCCTGGAGTTTAATTAAAACCCAATACAAACGTAACCATAATAGTCGGGATTCTAAACCACCTGCAAATAAAACCATGTAATAAATCGAACAAGCACAGAACCCCCTAAACCAGGCTCTGATACCAATTGAAAGATTTTGGTAGGATCTGGGTATGCACTTGCTCGATTTACCACGCAACAAAAATTTCTATTAAAGCGGAATCTTAGAAAAGTACCTTTGAAGCGTGCACCTGGTGATTCTCTTGTATGCCTCAAGACTATGACTTCACGTTGTGTGGGCAACAAACTAGAAGTCAATTGATCAGCTACTCACCACAATCCACCTGCTAGAAAACTCTAGCCCCGCAGCACCTGGCACGTACTATAAACGCACCGCCTGTAGAGAGAGAAAGCTACGTGCAGCTGGTATAAACCAAGGCCAAAATTTCAGCCACTAGAAACCCAACAACCAGCTGCACACTTTCTTGAAAATTCGACTTGGAGAGAGAAACGTTTGCTCTCTCTAGAATTTTCTCTCTCTAGAAATCCTGTGGATTAATTGTGTTATTGTTGTATCTGAATGACTGATCCCTTGTCTATTTATAGAGTTACAAGAGAGACTCCAAGTTGGTTTAGGATTGGTCTTCCTACTGGGTTTCTGTTTTCCTTCAATCCTGTTTCTGGACTGATACAGATTCTGTTTCCTTCAATCCTGTTCCTGGACTGATACACTCCCAACTGTCACAGGGATTCACTTATCCCAATCCAGTTCCTGGGATGAATCACTCCCAACTGACACAGGGATTCACTTATCCCAAACCAGTTCCTGGGATGATTCACAACCAACTGACACAAGGATTAATTAATTTCTCAATTAATTAAATCTACCTTTGTCAATAACCCAGTACATAATTAATCGTACCACTAACGGATTAATTATGGCACTACCACCCTACACCAGAATTGCTTCCGGAACAACATAATTAAATTATATTCATAATCTCCCCACATCAAAGATATAGTGCTCGTTAATTCATTAATTTACTGATAAATTAATTCATCAACTTCTTAATATTCCGAGACTAGTACCACTCGACCTTTTTACTATACCGGACATAAGTCCACCGGCCGGGTTTAGTATAATAAACATTTCGAGTTCATCTCGGGAGCACCATCACCCTGGATGCACCGGTACATGGTTTCCTTTCGACAAGCAGCAGCACATCAAGTAACTAAACACGCGCGACTATTGGCCACATTTGACCTCACCCATTGGCAGATCAAAGTACACTATGTCTAATCCTCATGCCCACTCGAGTCTAGGGATTTAGAGATAGAATACAAGGATCGATTTGTCTATTAAATCAGTACAAGACAAATCATTCCTAAGAGTCAAGTTCAATATGCCCCGGGCATATCTATATGATTCAATTAGTTTAGACAAACCAATTATCTGAATCATATAATAACCTAGACCGACAGCTTGTCCAAAACTGTCTCGGTTACGAACCTCATTTATATATTATGTCTTTCAACCAATGATGAGATCTACTGTGTCACACCAGACACCTCATCATCTACTTACATAATATAAATGGACGATTAATGCACAACTAAATATAATTGAAACACAAATCGATATATTAAACTGGGAAACTGTACAATACAAGCATAGCTTATGTATTCTACTCCAACAACACGGCTGTGTCACTAGGGAAGCAATCAGCCGGCCAATCTAGGAGAGAGGGTAGCCGCTAGGAATTCTCGAAATCCGACTTTGAGGGAGAAAAAATTATTTATCTCTCTAGGATTTTATCTCTTTAGTTTTCTTATATTGAAAACTTATGAATTGTATACGTGTAATAGCTAATTCCTTGTCTTTATATAGAGTTACAAGAGAGACTCCAAGTTGGTTTAGGATTGGTCTTCCTACTGGGTTTCCGTTTCCTTCAATCCTGTTCCTGGACTGATACACATCCAACTGATACAGGGATTCACTTATCCCTAATCTAGTTCCTGGTCTGATTCACAACCAACTGACACAAGGATTAATTTATTACTTAATTAATTAAATCTACCTTTGTCAATAACCCAATACATAATTAATCGTACCCCTAACGGATTAATAATGGCACTACCATCGTACAACAGAATTGCTTCCGGAACAACTTAATTAATTTATTCATAATCTCCCCACATCAAAGATATAGTGCTCGTTAACTTATTAATTTACTGATAAATTAATTAATTAACTTCTTTAATTTCGAGACTAGTACCACTCGACCTTTTTACTATACCGGACATAAGTCCACCAGCTGGGTTCAATATAATAAACATAACGAACTCATCTGGGGAGCACCATCACCCTGGACGCACCGGTACATGGTTTCCTTTCGACAAGCAGCACCACAGCAAGTAACTAAACATGCGCACTCAACCTACCGAGACTATTGGCCACGATTGACCTCATCATTTGGTATACCAAAGTACACTATGTCTAATCCTCATTCCCGCTCGAGTCTAGGGATTAAGAGATAGAATAAAAAGAACGATTTTTCTATTAAATCAGTACAAGACAAATTATTCTAAATGGTCAAGTTCAATACACCCCGGGCATATCTATATGATTCAATTAGTTTAGACAGACCAATTATCTGAATCACATAATAACCTAAACTGACAGTTTATCCAAAACTGTCTCGGTTACGAACTTCATTTATATATTATGTCTTTTAATCAATGATGAGATCTACTGTGTCACACAAGACACCTCATCATCTAACTACATAATATAAATGGACAAATAATGCACAACAAAATATAACCAAAACATAAATCGATATATTAACTGGGAAAATGTACAACACAAGCATAGCTTATGTATTCAACTCCAACAGTATATGTTTCTTCTTTGTCGAAATTAAATCAGCTACGACCAAGTTTGATGATGCCATCCTGATTAGGAAGGGAGGTTTCAGAAACGTGTACATAAGGTACATCGAAAATAATCTCACCACCATCGTAGTTAAGCAGTTAAATCCTTTCTCGAGACAAGAATTACATTAAAACAGAGCTTCTAAAACACTTGAAAATGTTATAATAAACAAAATTTCATCACATTTTATCCATGGCGACACGAACCTTTTTGTGTGGTCTAAGTAGGTGTGATTAAAGGGGCATTAGATAACACGACACTTTTTAATGTGAATATACATATGAAAAATGTGGATTTATAATATATATATGAAAACACAAGTATATGTCATGATAAATCATCTATTATGACATTGTTATTGGCTATGTAGTGTTATATATATGTTAACATGTTAATACATAATAAAGTGTTTGGATAGAAAACCTATTATGACAATTTTAATGTTCATACAAATACCATAATATCATAAAATTATTGTCATTATATTATATAATTGAACATATAAAAATATTTTTAAATAGATAGTATATGACGTCATTTGTAAGTAAATATACAAATAATCTTAGGTTGTTGAAATTCTGGCCTATAGGCATCCAAGCTCAATCATTCTCTTTTAATACTACAGTTAACATCCAATCATTCTCTTCATTTCCGATGTGGGACAGCACCAGACGACTTTAAACCACACTTAATAATGTAATTATATATGTATTACAATTACACTATACATAGTAATCTATTAATACCTTAAGTTAATATATTAACAAATAAAATAACACTTGATTGTGTTTCTATACTTATAAAATTTTAATTACACTTGTTAGTGTTTTAATTGAAATTTTATTATCACTTATTTCTAGTGTCATGGTAGAATTTTATTGGGTGACACATTAAAATAGTTATAACAACACTACTCTTATAGTGTTTTAGTAGATATAAATAAGTTAATATTTGATGTGATTGTATACATTAATAGATACATTTATAGTTTAGTGTTATGAAAGGTGTGTGGTGAAAGCCCAAAATTCTAGTAGTGAAGGAGCCCACAAATTCCTGATAGAAATCGAAATGCTTTCGAACCTTCGCCATCTTCACTTGGTGTCTTTAATCGAGTATTGTCAAGAGAAAGGGAGATGATCTTGATTTACTATTACAAATTTGTGGTTGTGAAGGAAATTTTTTGCGGGATTTGGGCTTAGAGAAGAATAAGAAGAAGAAGAAGTGGTGACGAGGAACCAGTGGAGGAACTATGGTGATGATCGGATGTTAGCCAAAGGGGTGGCTGGGGAGGTGGTGTCGGAGAAAGAGGGAGATGACGGCTACGGAGAGAAGAAATTAGGGTTTTAGGGGAAAAAAATTTTGGGTAAGAAAAAAAAATTGCATAAAGGTCATTTGCATAAAAAAAAAGAAGTAAAAGAAAATTGCAAAAATGGAATGTGGACTAAAATTACCACTCAAAATAAAACAGAGATAAAAAATGGAATTACTCATATTGTATAATTTGCGGATATATATTAAGGCACAATGGATATTTGTGAAATACTGTAAGTTTTTTGGATGCCGATCTTTATAATAGTATTTACTTACAATCCTCACATTATGGTTGGTACTAGTGGATGTAGAACAAAAATTTAATAGTGCCACGATAATACTAATATACCAAATACAGCTAAAATAAATTATATATAAAAGAAATTGAGTTTTTTTTTAAAAAACACAAAATAACTACAAATTGTTTAATATGCCTTACGCTAAATCCGCTAGTGCTAAGTCATTTGATGGGTCTCACTAATGAAAAAATAAAATGACTTATATAGATAATAATATTTAGTGGGAGAATTAGAATTTTCTTTTATGAGAATATAAAATTTTGTGTTGTGTTGGGAGGTGGGGGGACAAAATTTTGCGAAAAAAAAGAAGAAGAAAGAAATCAATGTTGAAGAGGAAATAAATATTTATGAGTTTAGAAAATGAAGGAAGGAAATAAAGTTGGATAGAGATGTTGTAGCACCCGTACTTTGCATTTTTTTTTTTTCTTTTTTCACTCCCCCTTAATGGAATGACATTGTCTCAATAAGTTGTATTTAATTTTTTTATTCGTTTCACTAAGAAGGAGTGAAAAAGATTTACAGACATAGGGCTCAATCCTAAATCTGCAAAATGGCCACTCCGCCAGGTGTCTTTCATGGAGAAACTATTATTCAAAAAACCCTATTATAATTTATATTTGTTATCCTTTATTTTGTTATTTGTCGTCTTTTCTTTATAAAATTGTCCCTAATTTTTATTTAAATTCTATTAAAAGAAGAAGAAGGATAAAGAAATTTGGATAAAAATTAAAAATAATTTTAAAAAAAGCAACGAGAAATAATAAAATGGGAGTGATGAATAATAACCCCCAAACTATTCAGTGTAATTGCACCTCTGGCTCTATTGTTGTTTTGCCTCTGAATATATTTATTATTATTTTATTTGTATTAGTGTTTTTTTTTTTTTTTGGGTACATATTAGTGTTTTATATATATAATGAAATAAAAAAAATTGATTTATAATATCAAAAATATTATTTTATTCATGTCAAAATAATAATTATATTTATGAAACTAAAATAATAATAAATAAAATTATTTATTTTGAAACGATAGTAATATAAAAAGTGGGAACCAACAATTGATGAAGACCTTGTGAAACATTTTGAATCTTCTTGCAGAAAAAATCTAGCGAATTTTGTACCTAGAAAAAAGGAGAGGTAGGCAGGCTAGGTCAGCTCGTAATCTTATAAAGTGGCAATATTCATCATGTACCTTTTTATTTTAATGGTTTGTATGCATGATTTTCCTGAACTGCCATAACCGACACGAATTCTCAAATTGAACAAAGGGAATAAAGAAAGCATAGAGGGAAAAGACGTACAAGGGCTTTCTCATCGGAGAGGTTTTCCCTTTCTTTTTTTCGTTGATATGCTATGATCAAGGAGTGGATTTAAAGATAGATGTACACTATTATTATAAACTCATATCTTTCGTACTTTACTCTGCTCTAAAATAATAGTTATAATAATTAAATTAAAATAATATAATAAATATAACTATTATTTTAAAATAACAGTAGTATTAATTTTTGCGAAGTACCTTAGGCTTATTAATTTAGAAATTCTTAACCAACAGTGGGTGGGACCCTATGTAGGTAAATAATTGTATAAGTGCAGTGATGAAACCATAAATTTTGAGATGAATATGTAAATTTAGGGAAAGACGGAATGAATGCTGTTTGGGACGGGAGAAATAACTGGGGCAGTGGAGGAGGAGGAGGAGTTTGTTTGGAGGGGAGGAGCAGAAATTACCTGTTGCCACACTTTTTTGCTGTTTTTTTTTTTTTTTTTTTATCCCTTTTCTATAATTATTGAAACAAGGTATTTTAATAAGTGAGGAATAAAAAAAAATAAAATTCTTATTAAAATGATGTGGTTTTAATTAAATGAAGTAGAAAAAAATAACAGATGAAGGGCTCGTGTTTTTATCCATGGCTGCTCTCATGTGGGTTCCGTCACCGTACAAGTGCCAAATGTTATATACATATATACATACATATATATATATATTGGAAAATCCTTTGGCGAATTAAATATAATTTGATACTTAACTGAATGACGTTAAGGAAAACAAAATGGGTATAGTAGAAACGATTTTTAGATTTCTCGACCTCTAAAAGTTTTCTCCTCTGCCCTAGTGTCTTCTTTTCCAAATTCCACCTTAAAAAAAAAAATTTTTCTTCCATAATGATAAGATGAAAAAAATAAATTTGTTATAAGTTTCGTTTTCTTATTTTCAGTTTCGTCATCTAATAAATGGGATTAATCCCAATATTTATTTTATTGTTCCTTCACTAGATTCAGATCTACTGGTAAAATATTGTTCCTTCAGTAGATTCAGATCTACTGGTAGAGTTTCGTTGATAGTGTTCATTGTTATGATGACAGTTTCGTTGGTGAAGTTCGTTGACATGGTAGCGGCGTCGTTAATGACGTTAGTTGGTTTGATCCCAGAAACTTCAGTCATCATAGATCTAATTATTAGATTTATGGTTTGATATTTTTATCAAAAAGTTAGTAATGTATCCTTGTTCGGATTAAAATTTTGACATGTGATATATCTATCGTTCGATAGAATAGATCTATATATGTTTATTCGTAATAAACACAACAACAATGATATTCACATTTACAAGTTGCGTTTCTTTAATTGTATCTTTCGTTTGTCAATTAGTACCGGACGTTTTCTAATAAATTATACATATTTTATTTCAGTAGAAGCTTACATATATAAGATTCTTAGAGATCAATCCGGTTTAGAATAAGTATTTGAGATGATAAAAACGTTTTTAAAAAATATAAGATTATAAGGAGAGTAGGAAGATTAATTTAGTAATTTAAATACTAATCGTTTGTTTGACAGAGTTTTTGTGGCAACTTCAGGTAGACATTTTCCCAGCAAGTTAATGAAAATTTTCGTTTTTTCTAAAAGAAATAAAAATTTAAAATATGGTTCAAATTGAAGTTTGAATTTTGAATTATAAAATAAATTTATAGAATTTAATATATTTAATTTTTTAAAAAAATATTGGACACTTATTTTTTAATTTCTATAATATAATTTTTTAAACATGTAATTATTTACTTAATAATATGAAATTCTAATAACAAAAATATTTTTAATACTTTATAAAATAAACTTTACTTTCAATATTTTTTTAAAAATTTTTTTATTAAAATAAACCTCACATATTAATATAGAAACTTGTAAAAAAATAAAATTCATGTCATAAATATATTATTTATTTAAATGATAAAAGTATTTAAAAAATAATTTAAAAAAATAAAAAGAATGGGTAAAAATGTCAAGTAATCCGGTTTAACAATACGTGAATAGATAACTAATTTATTTTTAGCTCAACAATTTTACTTACATTTTTCACTCACTTAATTTATTAAGAGGTTTGATTTATATTCATCCAATGCACATAATTTTTAGGATAATATTATATCGCGTCTCCCTTTTTCTTATTTATCATTTTTTTAAAATTATTTAATTTTTATAAATATCACTCCCAAATTGTTATCTTCTGTACCCTTAATATTTATCTTCCGTTTCTCTTATTATTATCTAACTGTTCTTAATTAATTTATTAAAAATTTTATAAGTCTCTTATTAATTTATCAAACGTTTATAAAAGTTATGATTAAAGTAACATAGATAAGCGAAATTATAAATAAAATTTTAATGTTATTTTTGGTAAATTAATTAAGAAAAGTTATGTAATTTAAGATATTATTTTATTTTATATTTAAATATTATGATTGGTATTTCTTAATTAGTTAGAAGTAATTTAGACATAAAAAGAGTGAAAAATAAGAAAATAGAGGGGTGCGAAATAATCATTCGCGAACTTTTAAATACTGAGTCCGTTTACGGTGGTACTATAGGAGTAGGATGAATTTTACTCCTACTTGCTACAGTAAGCGCGCGCGCGCTACAGTAGCGCTACAGTGACGCGCTATAGTTTCGCGCTACAGTAACGCGCTACAGTTTTTTTTTTTTTTTGACGCACAAACTTTTAAAAAAAAAAAACCTTTTTTATAAAAAATTCTTTTTTTTAAAAAAAAATACTTTTTTTAACAAGGGAAATCAGATCAGGATTATATAGACATCAGATGAGAGAATACAAGAGATCAGATCAACAGACTATAGATATCAGATCAAGAATATAAAAGAAATCATACAGTAGAACTAAAATATAATTAACAAGAGAGATCAGATCAGGATTATATAGACATCAGATCAGCGAATACTTGACATCAGATCAACAGACTATAGATATCAGATCAAGAAAATAAAAGAAATCATACGGTAGAACTAAAACATACTTAAAAAGGGAGATCAGATCAACAGACTATAGACATCAGATCAGTGTATACTTGACATCAGATCAACAGACTATAGACATCAGATCAAGATATTAAAAGAAATCACACAACAGAACTAAAACATACTTAACAAAGGAGATCAGATCAGGATTATATAGACATCAGATCAACTCATACTTGACATCAGATCAACAGACTATAGACATCAGATCAAGATATTAAAAGAAATCACACAGCAGAACTAAAACATACTTAACAAAGGAGATCAGATCAGGATTATATAGACATCAGATCAACTCATAACTGACATCAGATCAACAGACTATAGACATCAGATCAAGATTTTAAAAGAAATCACACAGCAGAACTAAAACATACTAAAAAAGGGAGATCAGATCAGGATTATATAGACATCAGATCAACTCATAACTGACATCAGATCAACAGACTATAGACATCAGATCAAGATTTTAAAAGAAATCATACAGTAGAACTAAAACATACTTAAAAAGGGAGATCAGATCAACAGACTATAGACATCAGATCAGCGTATACTTGACATCAGATCAACAGACTATAGACATCAGATCAAGATTTTAAAAGAAATCACACAGCAGAACTAAAACATACTTAACAAAGGAGATCAGATCAGGATTATATAGACATCAGATCAACTCATACTTAACATCAGATCAACAGACTATAGATATCAGATCAAAAATATAAAAGAAATCATACAGTAGAACTAAAATATACTTAACAAGGTAGATCAAATCATGATTATATAGACATCAGATCAACTCATACTTAACATCAGATCAACAGACTATAGATATCAGATCAAAAATATAAAAGAAATCATACAGTAGAACTAAAATATACTTAACAAAGTAGATCAAATCATGATTATATAGACATCAGATCACAAAATAGCAGACATCAGATCAACAGAATTTAGATATCAGATCAAAAATATAAAAGAAATCATATCATACAACAAAAACGTCCATAATATGTATCATAATAGCCAAAAATAACAAAAGAAACGAAGGTACTGTAGCGCGTTTACTGTAGCGCGCGGAACTGTAGCGCGTTACTGTAGCGCGCGCGCGGAACTGTAGCGCGCTACTGTAGCGGGGTAGGAGTAAAATTCATGGTGGTCCTATAGGACCACCATATAAATTACCTTAAATACTCAATTTAAAAAATCTTAATTTATTAAATTAATAATAAATTAAATTATCAAACAACGATAATTAGCTAAGTATTTAATCACTAAGAGATGAATTGATTTAGCAAATGTGCACCGATATAAACTTTGATTAAAGCAACAAAAAGTACATATAGAGGGGCCAAACTTTGACAAGAACGACAAAAATAAAAGAGGCCCATATCCTCTTCCAATAGAATAAGCAACTGTTCTAAAAATGTAAAGGGGGAATTGTACACGAGTTGCTATACTTTAACTCCAAATTCCGTAACTGTTTGGGAATATTATCCATTTTATGCTAGCAATTTCAGAAAAGTACTATTATACATAGAGCTAGTTCCATGCATCTTTCAAGCTTTTGCTTTTTTTTATCCTTTTGCATTTCAGTTCTTGAATTGTTGGAATATTGTCCCATTCTCAGTATTGATTTTGTTCCAAAAAAGATATGGTACTTAAATATCATGCAGCAATAATCATAATAATAATAATAAAAAAAAGAAGATTATTCTCTCCCAAAATGATCAACTCCAACCTTTTATGATCAGATCAAGCATATATACATATGCTCCACCATTGTAATATTAAACTCAATTACTTTTCATTTTGCGAATATGAATGCCAAACAAAAACCTACCATGTATTGCTACAATTTTGGACCTAAGAGATTTATCTTTCTTTTATTCAAAATTGAAAGATTTTTTTTCGAATGTATTTGGCTGGTAATGAGTCCGAATTTGATCAAATTCATAACCTATATTAATATGATGACTTTAACTGGCCATGTATTAATCCTAACGCGAGACTACAAGATAACTCTAATTTACTTGCTAATTTTCAATAAATATAACATTATGAACAGTACTCTAGATAACTATTTATTATTCTCCATACACATTTATTATATTTATAAAACTTTATAATTGGCACGAAGTGAAGTGGTGCGCAGTCCGTTCAAAAGACAAGATAGACAGTTTGATTGTTTTGAATACAGATGGCGCTTTTTAACGTAATAGGTCAGCTGGTTGAGGTTTCATTCTAAGGACAGCAAGTGGGGTGTTTATTCATGCTGAATCACGCTTTCTAACGGATGTTCAGTTATTTTTGCGGAAATTTAAGCTTTGTTGCATGGCATCAGATACTACATGGAGCTTAATTTTCAAGGTTTACAAGTTCTCGAAGATAATTTTTTGACAGTTCAAATGATAGCCGGAAAGTGTGGTGATTTATGGAGACATTATCATGAATTGACCGAAATTAGGTACTCTTTCAGCGCGTATACCCTGTACAAAGTGTACATGTACCTATTATTATATATAGTAATTTTTCGCATGACAGCTGTACACTTACTAAATATAGTAAGTTTCGCCTTCGCGCGCGCCTTTTTTTTTTTTTCCGCGCTGAGTGAACAACGTCTTCGCTGAGTGAACAACGTCTCAGAACAACTGCCGCAACGTCCAAAAAATATACTTAACAAGGGAGATCAGATTAGGATTATATAGACATCAGATTAGCGAATACTAGACATCAGATCAACAGACTATAGATATCAGATCAAGAATATAAAAGAAATCATACAATAGAACTAAAACATACTTAACAATGGAGATCACATCAGAATTATATAGACATCAAATCAGCGAATACTAGACATCAGATCAACAGACTATAGATATCAGATCAAGAATATAAAAGAAATCATACAATACAAAGCAGCAACGTCCCGCAACGTTCTAAAATACAAAGCAGCAACGTCCCACAACGTCTAGTTACGTCCCGCAACGTCCGAAAATACAAAGCAGCAACGTCCCACAACGTCTAGTTACGCCCCGCTACGTCCAAAATACAAAGCAGCAATATCCCGTATGTCCTACAACGTCCCCCAACGTCTAGTTACGTCCCATAAGCGGGGAAGAATCAGAAGCAACCCATTTCACATGAAAGTGCCAATACCTCACGGAAACTATTTATATATCATATTTCGGAGTAACATAGCATTATTTGAATAAGAAAATACGAATATAATATCATTAATACATTACCCAACATCAAATCGTGAAAATAAGGTTCCGTAAATCCATTAAATACAGTTCATACTTTATGATGTGGTGATTTTTTAAGAAGAATAAGTTATTTTTGAATAAGAATGAGAGATTTTTGAAGAAGAAGAAAAGATTTTTGAACAGGAAGAAGTGATTTTTTAAGAAGAAGTAATTTTTCCGTTGTATTTGGTGTTGTTCGTCTGAAAAAATAATCGTCGATCTCCGTTAAATATGTGTTTGAATGAAAATTTTGATTAAATACGGTTTCGAATGGAGTACGGCGAAGAATAATAACTGATTTTTTAAGAAGAGAAAGTGATTTTTTGAAAAAGAAGGAACTGGGTTTTTTCAGAAGAAGAAGAAAAGAAGAGCGTGTATCTTACTCTCTTATAGTGATAGTGGTGATGTGTTACTAGGTACATATACCACTAGGTACATGATATAATTTGCGGTACTCTTTGGCTCTGTTACATGGTTCAATTAATCATATCCATCGAGAAGGAAATGCTCCAACTAATTTCTCAACCTCTTTGGAACTTAAGGGTTATTGTGTTTATTACAACTTGTTATCTGAAGCCCCTCAACGACTAAAAGATTTAGTGACCTTGGATATGCAAGGAGTTCCTGGCTTACGTTTGGTTAGGTGATTTGTTTAGATTTCTTGTTTGTTGTTCGGCAAGGTACTATGCACTGGTTCTTGTAATTTTTTGTTTGGAATAAAAGCAGAGGACTTCCTTGCTGGTCTCCACTCATCCGAGTGAGGGATTGTTTCATTAAAAAATAATTGAAAAAAGGTTTATAATTGGTATAAGAGATGTAGGCTAAGTTTCATAATATACTAAGAAATATATAAAAGTCTTTTAAAAAACACAATTTGTAGTATTTAGGTGTCTTATTGGGCTGATTTATATAATAGAATTTGGACTCACAAGTTGGATAAAGCTAACCTAATTATGAGAAGGTCTAGTTGGCTCTCTTTTTAATATTGTTTACCTTCTCTTTGAAAGATTGCCACAGAATCTGGGTTCGCACTTAATCGATTTATCATGCAACAAAAATTTATAATTAAAAATGGAATCTTAGAAAAGTACCTTTGAAGCGTGCACTCAGGTGATTCTCTTGTATGCCTCAAGACTTTGACTTCACGTTGTGTGGGCAACGAACTAGAAATCAATTGATCAGCTAATTACCATAATCCACCTGCTAGAAAATTTTAGCACCGCTGCACTTGGCATGTACTGTAAACGCACCGCCCGGAGAGAGAGAAAGCTGCGCGCAGCTGGTATAAAATAGGCCAAAAATTCGGCCAAGCGAGAAAGAAAACCAGTCGCAAATAATGCCCAAAAATCCGACTTGGAGAGAGAAAATTTTCTCTCTAGGATTTTCTCACTCTAGATTCTTGAATTATGAATCTATAGAATTGTGTGTCTTGAATGACTAATCCCTTGTCTATATATAGAGTTACAAGAGAGACCCCAAGTTGGTTTAGGATTGGTCTTCCTACTGGGTTTCTGTTTTTCTTCAATCCTGTTCCTAGATTGATACACATCCAACTGTCATAGGGATTCACTTATCCCAATCCAGTTCCTGAGATGATTCACAACCAACTGATACAGGGATTCACTTATCCAAAACCAGTTCCTGGTATGATTCATAACCAACTGATACAGCGATTCACTTATCCCAAACTAGTTCCTGGTATGATTCACAACCAACTGACACAAGGATTAATTAATTACTTAATTAATTAAATCTACATTTGTCAACAACCCAATACATAATTAATCGTACTACTAACGGATTAATTATTGCACTACCACCCTACACCAGAATTGCTTCCGAAACAATTTAATTAAATTATATTCATAATCTCCCCATATCAAAGATATAATGTTCGTTAATATATTAATTTACTGATAAATTAATTAATTAACCTCTTTAATTCCTAGACTAGTATGACTCGATATTTTAACTATACCGGACATAAGTCCACTGGCCGGGTTTAGTATACTAAACTTTACGAGCTCATCTCGACACCCCGGACGCACTGGTACATGGTTTCCTTTCGACAAGCAGCAACACACCAAGTAACTAAACACGCGCACCCAACGTACCGAGACTATTGGTCATAATTAACCCCACTCTTTGGCAGATCAAAGTACACTATGTCTAATCCTCATGCCCGCTCGAGTCTAGGGATTAAGAGATAGAATACCAAGAACGATTTGTCTATTAAATCAGTAAAAGACAAATCATTCTTAAAGGTCAAGTTCAATACGCCCCGAGCATATCTATATGATTCAATTAGTTTAGACAAACCAATTATCCGACTCACATAATAACCTAAATCGACAATTTGTCCAAAGCTGTCTCGGTTACGAACCTCATTTATATATTATATGTCTTTCAACCAATGATGAGATCTACTATGTCACACAAGACACCTCATCATCTAACTACATAATATAAATGGACAATTAATGCACAACAAGATATAACCAAAACATAAATCGATATATTACTGGGAAAAAGTACAACACAAGCATAACTTATGTATTCAACTCCAACAATCTTCCACTAATACTTAAGCTGTACTTTAAGTATACATCTACATACAACTCTTTTACATTCTGCTGCTATATATCTAAAAAAACTGTCATGGCTCTCCTAAGTATCTGATTCCCATGCCCTCCAGGTGAGCCTCAAAGACTTTCGAAGTCAATGTTTTCGTGAACAGATCTGCAAGGTTATCTTCTGATGCTATCTTAGCCACGACCACGTCTTTTCTCTTTACGATGTCTCGTATCAGGTGGTACTTGCGCTGTATATGTTTACTCGCCTTGTGGGCTCGTGGTTCCTTTGAGTTTGCTACTGCATCTAAGTCCACTAGGAAGTTCTTGAGCCATACTGCTTCTTTCGCTGGCTCTGATGCGGCAACGTACTCAGCCTCCATGGTAGATTCTGCCACGTATTTTTGCTTAACACTCTGTTAAACTACGGCTCCACCTCCCAGAGTAAACACATACCCTGAGGTAGACTTGCTTTTGTCCCTGTCGCCTTAGAAATCTGAATCTGTGTAACCTCGGGGTATCAGCTCAGGCGCCTAATAGACCAGAACTTGGTCCCTCGTTCTGCGCAAATACTTGAGAATGCATTTTACTGCCTCCCAATAAGCTTTCCCGGGGTTACTCTGATATCTGCTTACCATGCCAACGACATAACAAATATCAGGCTTCGTACACAACATGACATACATGAGACTTCCTACTGTCGAAGCATAAGAAACTGTCTTAATGGCCTCTATCTCCTCAACAGTCTTATGGGACTGTTCCTTAGATAGATATGCACCATGTCTGTGAAAGATTTTTGGTAGGATCTGGGTTTGTACCTGCTCGATTTACCATGCAACAAAAAATTCTAATAAAAGCGGAACTATAGAATAATACCTTTGAAGCGTGCACCTGGTGAATCTCTTGTATGCCTCAAGACTATGACTTCACGTTGTGTGGGCAACGAACTAGAAGTCAATTGATCAGCTACTCACCACAATCCACCTGCTAGAAAACTCTAGCCCCGCAGCACCTGGCACGTACTATAAACGCACCGCCCGCAGAGAGAAAAAGCTACGCGCAGCTGGTATAATCCAAGGCCAAAATTTCAGCCACTAGAAACCCAAAAACCAGCTGCACACTTTCTTGAAAATTCGACTTGGAGAGAGAAACATTTTCCCTCTCTAGAAATCCTGTGGATTAATTGTGTAATTGTGTTTTCTGAATGACTGATCCCTTGTCTATTTATAGAGTTACAAGAGAGACTCCAAGTTGGAATAGGATTGGTCTTCCTACTGGGTTTCTGTTTTCCTTCAATCCTGTTTCTGCACTGATACAGATTCTGTTTCCTTCAATCCTGTTCCTGGACTGATACACTCCCAACTGTCACAGGGATTCACTTATCCCAATCCAGTTCCTGGGATGAATCACTCCCAACTGACACAGGGATTCACTTATCCCAATCCAGTTCCTGGGATGATTCACAACCAACTGACACAAGGATTAATTAATTTCTCAATTAATTAAATCTACCTTTGTCAATAACCCAGTACATAATTAATCGTACCACTAACGGATTAATTACGGCACTACCACCCTACACCAGAATTGCTTCCGGAACAACTTAATTAAATTATATTCATAATCTCCCCACATCAAAGATATAGTGCTCGTTAATTCATTAATTTACTGATAAATTAATTCATCAACTTCTTTAATATTCCGAGACTAGTACCACTCGACCTTCTTACTATACCGGACATAAGTCCACCGGCCGGGTTTAGTATAATAAACATTTCGAGCTCATCTCGGGAGCACCATCACCCCGGACGCACCGGTACATGGTTTCCTTTCGACAAGCAGCAGCGCACCAAGTAACTAAACACGCGCACCCAACCTACTGAGATTATTGGCCACAATTGACCTCACCCTTTGGCAGATCAAAGTACACTATGTCTAATCCTCATGCCCGCTCGAGTCTAGGGATTTAGAGATAGAATACAAGGATCGATTTGTCTATTAAATCAGTACAAGACAAATCATTCCTAAGAGTCAAGTTCAATATGCCCCGGGCATATCTATATGATTCAATTAGTTTAGACAAACTAATTATCTGAATCACATAATAACCTAGACCGACAGTTTGTCCAAAGCTGTCTCGGTTACGAACCTCATTTATATATTATGTCTTTCAACCAATGATGAGATCTACTGTGTCGCACCAGACACCTCATCATCTACTTACATAATATAAATGGACATAAACATGCACAACAAAATATGACTGAAACACAAATTGATATAATAAACTGGGAAACTATACAATACAAGCATAGCTTATGTATTCTACTCCAACAGTCTGAAAGGTAGAAAACCTTTCTTGGAGTTCTGTATGTTAAAACGGGCCAGAATCGTATCTATGTACGAAGCTTGGGAGAGCGTTAGCGAACATTTTCTACGATCTCAAATTATCTTGATCCAAAGCATATGTCCCACTTCCCCTAAGTTCTTCATATCAATCTGCTTGAACAACCATGCCTTTACGTCTGATAACACTTTCTTGTTGTTTCCAATCAATAGAATGTCATCTAAGTAAAGCATAAGAAACACCACTGAGTTTCCATCATGTCTGCGATACATACATTGCTTATCTGGACACTAAGTAAATCCGAAGGACTGGATTACCTCATCAAACTGGATGTTCCGAGATCTGGATGCCTGCTTAAGTCCGTAAATGGACCTCTTAAGCCTGCAAACCTTATACTCTTGACCTTTTTCAATGAATCCCTCTGGTTGCTGCATAAAAATGGTTTCCTCAAGACTTCTGTTTAGGAAAGCTGTCTTGACATCTATCTGCCAAATCTCATAGTCTAAATGAGTAGCTATGGCCAAGAGAATCCGGATCGACTTAAGCATGGCTACCGGGGAGAAGGTTTTCTCATAATCGATTCCCTCTTTCTGAGTATACCCCTTCACTATCAGCCTAGCTTTAAAGGTTTTCACATCCCCGCCAGGTCTTCTTTTACGTTTGTAGACCCGCTTACATGCAATGGGCTTGAACCCATCTGGCAGGTCCACAAGTTCCCAGACTTGATTGTGGTCCATTGACCCCATCTTGGATATCAATCCTTACGCTAAAACTCTGCATCTTTATCTCAGAGAGCCTCATTGTAGTTAACCGGGTCAGGTTCAGGCGCGCTTGGGACTAGGTCTGAAGCCTCTCCCATGCCAATGAACCTATCAGGCTGTCTCACAACCCTCCCTCTACGACGAGGCACCACCTGTGTAGGCGCATCATCTGTGATCTCATGTGCAGTGTGTGGTGTATCTACTTGTGCAGGTGTATCAGGATTAGTAGTTTGTCGTCTAAGCTCTTCTAGTACTATCTTACTCTTGGGCTTGTGATCTAAGACATAGTCCTCTTCCAAAAATCTAGCGTTGGTACTAACCACCACCTTCTGATCTTTAGGACTATAAAACAGACCACCTTTCGTTCCCCTAGGATATCCTACAAACAGCATTAATTCAGTTCTCGCATCCAACTTAGCCTTATCTGCCTTAAGCACATGTGCTGGGCAACCCCAAATTCTGAGATGTCTTAGACTGGGCTTGCGGCCATTCCACAACTCCAATGGGGTTGAAGGCACGGTTTTAGATGGTACAAGATTAAGAATATACATCGTTGTTTCTAAGGCATATCTCCAGAACGAACTTGACAAATCACTATAGCTCATCATAGACCTAACCATTTCCATGAGAGTCCGATTCCTCCTTTCTGCTACACCGTTCTGCCGTGGCGTGCCAGGTGCATACAACTGAGACTGAATTCCGACCTCTCTGAGGTATTCTCGAAATTCATGGGACAGGTACTCCCCATCATGATCTGAACACAGTGTCTTTATACTCTTACCATGATGTTTCTCCACATCTGCTTGAAACTCTTTGAACTTGTCAAAACATTTGGACTTGTGACGCATTAGGTAAATGTACCCGTACCTTGAGTAGTCATCCGTGAACGTCACAAAATTCTCGAACCCACCTCGTGCCTGGACCGTCATTGGTCCACACAAGTCAGAATGAATGAACTCTAATACTTCCTTAGCTCTATAACCTTTTTCCTTAAAAGGTCTCTTGGTCATCTTACCATCTAAGCAAGATTCGCAGGTTGCATAACTGTCAATCTCCAATGAACCTAAAGGCCCATCATTGACCAACCTCTGAATCCTACTAAGGTTTATATGACCTAGCCTGAGATACCAAAGATAGGTTTGATTCATTTCAGAAGGTTTCTTCATCTTATTAATGTTAGATAAAGAGCTATCTGTTTCTGTGTTTTGCGCAACAGGGGAATTAGAGTTAACCACAAATAAATTGTCAACCAATGAACCAGAACATATAAGTTTCCCAATTCTTCTAATAAATATAGACTCATCAGAAAAAACAAACTTATAACCATTCTTTAAGAGTTTAGAAACCTAAATAAGGTTCTTTCTAAAACTCGGTATAGAAAGACAATTAACTAACTCTAAACTACAATTTTTGAAATTTAAATTGACAACTCCTATTGCTTCTACTCACACTCTTGTAGTGTCACCCATGTAGATGTCAATTTCGCCCTCTCTAAGCTTCCTGGTTACTTGAAACCCCTGCAAGGAATTACAAACATGATCAGTGGCGCATGAATCCACACACCAAGTATCTGTGGGAATCACCGCTAAACATGTATCAGTAATTAGGGCAGAAACTATCGTACCTGTAAGGTTTGGACAATCCGCTTTCCAGTGTCCCATTTTACCACACTTGAAGCACTTGCCTTTGGGCTTGCTCCTCTTTGCGGTCTCGAGCTATGCAGCAAGTTTCCTGGCATTCTTCTTCTTCTTATTCTTCTTGCCTTTAGGCGCAGAAGAAGAACCTGAAGCCTTTACTGTTAGTTTTGAATATAGAAAAGCTATGGCTTGTATCAAAAACTAATATCCACAGTTGACATATCATTTTGTTTCGGTATAAATTTGTTCATTTATATCATAGAACTAGATAACAGGGTGTGGAAAGACACAGTAGATACCGTTATTGGTTAAAGTATTGATATATTAAAAGTATGCTCGTAACCGAGATAGTCTGAACATACTATCGGTATAGGTTATCATGTGGTTTGGGAATTAATTTATCTAAATTAGTTTAAATAACACGAATATGCCCGGGGCATATTGAGCACGACCAGTTTGGATAGAATTGACTTATACTGATCGGCGTAGTCAATTCAGTCCTAGTATTCGGTCTCTCAATCCCTAGATTAGGATGAGCGCGAGAGTTGAATATTGTATGTTTTGATTTGCCAAAGAGTGCGGTCAACTGAGGCCTATACCTCGGTAGGTTGGGTATGCGGTGTTTAGCTTCTTACGTGCCGTTGCTAGTCGGAGGAATCCACGTACCGGTTCACTGGGTTGATGGTGCTCCCGAGATGAGCTCGTAAGGTCTATTATACTAAACCCGGCCGGTGGATTTTATGTCCGGTATAATAAAAAGGACGAGTGGTACTAATCTCGGATATCAAGAAGTCGGTGAATTAATTTGTCAGTAAATTGATAAACCGACGAGCACTAGATCTTTAATGTGGGGAGATAGAATAAAATATAATTGCGCGATGTAAAGTCGTTTTCGAGCGGTGGTTCCAAAATTAGTCCGTTAGTGGTACAACTAATTATGTATTTGACTAATCAACAAGGTGAATTAATTAATCCTAAAGGTTTAATTAATATTTAATCGACAAAGTGAATTAAGAAATTAATTCTATTTGAATTAATTAATTCTAAGGGTTCGATTAAATTAAATTAACAAAGTGGGTTTAAGAAATTAATTCAAATGGGTCCATTGGAGTTCATTAGTTGGGAAAGACTTAGCGGTCAACGAAAGTCAAATTAAAAGGCCTAACTCGAGGGCCCATTAGGTCTCCTTAGAAGCTCCTTATAAATACAACTTGTCAGGCAAGTCAAGACATAAGAAATTTGAAGTCCAAGAAAGGGCTAGAGTGAGAAAGTTTAGCTTAGAGAGAGAATTTCGTCTTCCTCGTCGAAGTTCCTTCTCGAAGTCAGCTAAGATAGCTTTCTCCTTTGGAAGACTCAACCTTTATCTTGCACGGATAGTTGCTTAACCCAGCGGCCGGTCGGAATCTTCAAACCCGCAGCGCCTAGCGCAGATTGGGATTTTTTCTGAAATAAAAAACCCGGTGTTCTGTTCTGTCCGGTGCCCTGAGCCGACTGAACTTCACGTTGATCTTCTTAATGAGTGATCCGTGAAGTCAGTTGTACAGATAGAGACTGGATAGCATATCTCCGGTGGTCGGTTTTTACAGTAAACCCGGCGGGTTCAGCAGCAGGGCGGAAGACTTGCGCAGCAAGTTCTTTTCGAAAAATTCTGGGCAGTTTCGTTTTTCCAGTTTTTGAGTTTTCTTCCGAAGCAAGTTTCTTGGGTTTTCTTAATTTTGCCATGGGTAATTCCGTAGATAATAGCCCACACTATTTCGGAATTGGATCGGAGTAATTCTTTGGATTTCTATTTAAATCGCTATCAAAGATTGGATTTTTCTTTAGGCAAGGGACTTCGCTACAAAAGGTAGAATATTTAACATTCTGCTTTAATTAAAGATTTAATTTTTTGTGTCCCGATTAATGAATTAAATAAGTATAAGCCAAGATCCGTTCATGGGTAAACTAATTTGAGCCTGAGATTGGTCGAAAGCTTCTGATTCTGGAATAATTGCACGAAAGTGAGGTTTTTGATTTAGCCCGGGCTTGTTCAGTTTTCCTTCAAAATGGTATCAGAGCATTGGTTTCGGTCTTATACTTGTTTGATTTATTACACGGCTTTATTTTGCCATTATTTTTTTGTTGAAATGCTTAAACAGGTGGTTATTGGTTTCCCGGCTATTATGGTAGAAATTTATTTTTCATTCATAAACCTCGGGACATGTCCGGGCTTATATTGTTTCTGAATGGAAATGACTGTAATAGTAATAACCACGAGCTGGAAGCCGTGTAGGATTAGAAAAATCTTGTAGTAGGATTTGATCTAATCATGTCGTCTTTGAATTCCTAGAAAAATGCCTTTGTATATAGGAATTTTTGTATTATGACGAAGACGTTATTTTGGGTAACTTATATTCGCGGATTTTGGTTTCTCATAATTTTGGGTGATTCCTAATTACCTAGTAAACCGAGAAAACCCGGGCAAATTGAGAGGAATCCAAACAACGAGTGGGAGTGACATGACGGGACATGTCACCGAGGCGTCAAGGAATCAACAATAGAGAAGGCCATAATAGTCGGAAAATTTTATTTATTTTTAAATTTCCCGTATTTATGTATTTTAGTTGATTGTGTATTTTTGTTTTATTTTGCATGAACGAAAACCAAACCAAAATGTTTTTAAAAGGTAATGTGCAATTAACTAAGGTAGATTATTCACATATTAAAACTCCAACGGTTTTAATGGTGCGAATATCCATAGTTAAGATATTGCATGTTAAAACGTAAAAATCCTCAAGCTTAATAATCTAAGTGGGAGCGGGTTGGTAAATATCCCCATGGCCTCCATTACGGGTTCATTGGTGATGTGGTTAAACTTGCGTGCTGGCTTAGACCTTCCTCCCTATCGGATGAGTTTTCAATCACATATATCACTAGAATGAATTTCTAAAGGGATGACTATAGTGAGTTTAATTGGAGAAAGTTGCGACACCCTCGCCATCCGAGGCGCATTAGTATCCTAAGTAACAAACATAGAAGTCACGTAATGGCATACACTTAGTGTACCGTTGTTAGTATCCCTCCCATCGAGGTTACGCTATTTTTGGGTACGACTAAAATTATCGACTATTAATTTCATTGATCATAAGATCGTTGGTCAGATAATGAAATTATTGAACTTTGGTTCTTCTTGAATGAATGTGGATTAGCGTAGACGTTCACCCATCGTGACATGCGTTAATCCCAGTGTGAGAGATGTCGGTTGAAGATTATATTTGTTTTTGAGGATTTTCAATATTTTCGAAAAAGTATACTGAAACTTGAATTGTTTATTTTTCAATTGATATGTCGTTCAACCCGCTAGCTATCATTTTGAACCAAAACAAACTCACCGGTCCAAACTATATTGACCGAAAACATAACCTGGACATTGTCCTTACCGTTGAGGGTTACAAGTACGTGCTTACTGAAGAGTGTCCCCCTAAGCCCGGAGATGATGCCACCCCTAAGCAGCGAAAGCCATATACGAGGTGGCAGAAGGCTGATGAGATGAACAGGTGCTACATCTTGGCTTCTATGTCAAGTGTACTACAGCACCAGCATCAGCAGATGATCTCAGCCTACGATATGATGCTCAACCTCAGGGCGATGTTTGGACATCAGGGCAGGGCAGCCAAGCAGTCAGCGCTAAGAAGGCTGATGGCACTTCAGTGAGAGATCACGTGCTGGAAATGATTGGTTGCATCAATGAGAACGAGGTATTGGGAGGTGAAATTGATGGGAAACCCAGGTCGATATCATCCTTCAGAGCTTGCCTCCCAGTTTTGAGCAGTTTCGGTTGAACTATAATATGGGGAATCTCTCATATTCACTTTCCGAGCTCATGACTGCATTGGTGTCTGCTGAGAGCCTATTCGTAGAGAAGAAGCAAGCCTTGGCTACTGTTGGTCCCTTAGGTTCCTCTGCTGGGCCCAAAGCCAGGAAGCAAAAGAGGAAGAGAGGCCAGAAAGCAAGAACTGATCATGGACTCAAGGCGGGCATTGCCAAGAAGCAGAAGCCAAAAGGCAAATACTTTAGATGTGGCAAAGTGGGACATTGGAAGAAGGACTGCCCAAATCCTTGAGGTATGTGTAAATTTTCCCTAGTCACTGAGACGTGTTTAGCGGCAATTCCTACAGATACTTGGTGTGTGGATTCAGGAGCCACTGATCACGTTTGTAATTCTTTGCAGGGGTTCCAAGTGACCCAGCTACTTAGGGAAGGAGAGTTGCAGGTCTACCTTGGGGATACTACCAGAGTTTCTGTTGCTGCAGTGGGAGCTATTTGTCTTTATTTTTCAGACTCTACTTTATTGTTGAGAGATTGTCTTTATGTACCCAGTTTTCGCAAAAACTTACTTTCAGTTTCTAAACTTGTTTTGGATGGTTATAAGTGTGTTTTTTCTGATAGATCTATATTTATTAGAAAAGGCCAGAAACATATATGTTCTGGTACATTGGTTGACAATTTGTTTTTAATTAAGACATACTCCCAGTAATGCAAAACACAGAAACTAGTAACTCATCCCCGAATCATAATAAGAGAAAAGAGTCTTCCCCTTTGAATCAGACTTATCTTTGGCACCTGAGACTAGGTCACATCAACCTTAGTAGGATTCAAAGGTTAGTCAATAGTGGGTCTTTGGACTTACTAGATATTGACAGCTATTCGACCTGTGAGTCCTGCTTGGAGGGTAAAATGACCAAAAGGCCTTTCAAGGCAAAGGGGTATAGGGCTAATGAGATTTTAGAGTTGATTCATTCTGACGTGTGTGGCCTATGTCAGTTTAGGCTAGAGGTGGTTATGAGTAATTCGTGACTTTTACGGATGATTACTCTAGATATGGATACATATACCTGATGCGCCACAAGTCTGAATGCTTTGTCAAGTTCAGAGAGTTCAAGGCTGAGGTGGAGAACCATCTGGGTAAGAGTATCAAGGCCTTGCGATCTGATCGTGGTGGTTAATACCTCTCTAGTGAATTTAGATCCTATTTGTCAAAGGAGGGTATTCAGACCCAGTTGTCTGCACCTGGCACACCCCAGCAGAATAGTGTAACAGAGAGGAGGAACAGGACTCTTATGGAGATGGTTTGATCGATGATGAGTTACAGTGAGTTGCCTATCTCGTTTTGGGATTATGCCTTGGAGACAACATGTTTTATCCTCAACCTTGTGCGATCTAAGTCTATGCCTTCGACCCCATCAGAGTTGTGGAATGGGCGAAAGCCTAGTCTGAGACATCTCAGAATATGGGGTTGTCCAGCACATGTGCTCGAGGCAGATGCAGGCAAGTTAGAGGCGAGATCTAAGGCTATGCTGTTTATAGGTTACTCCAAAGGAACGAGAGGTGGTCTATTTTGTAGTCCTCAGGATCAGAAGGTGGTGATCAGCACCAATGCCAGATTTCTTGATGAGGACTATATTTTAGATCACAAGTCGAGCAGCAAGGTAGTATTGGAAGAGCTTAGAAGTCAATCCACTATTCCAGATGCACAAGTACAGGAAGACACGCCACAAGAGACTGCACACGCTATCACAGATGATGCTCTTGCACAGGCTGCGCCTCGTCGTAGTGGGAAGGTTGTCAGACAGCCAGAGAGGTACATGGGTTTGGGTGAGTCTTCGGACTTTATCCCTGGCGCTCATGAACCAGACCCATGAGGCTCTCCAGGATAAAGATGCAGATTCTTGGCAGAGAGCGATGATTGCTGAGATGGGTTCTATGGACTCAAATCAAGTCTGGGAGCTGGTAGACCTTCCTGATGGGTTTATGCATATTGGGTGCAAATAGGTTTACAAGCGAAAGAGAGGATCTGACGGGAGGGTTGAGACCTTCAAGGCTAGGCTTGTGGCGAAGGGGTATACTTAGAAAGAGGGTATCGATTATGAGGAGACCTTTTCCCTGGTAGCTATGCTTAAGTCAATCCAGATTCTCTTGGCCATAGCTGCTCATATGGACTATGAGATTTGGCAGATGGACGTCAAGACAGCTTTTCTTAATGGAAGTCTTGAGGAGACCATCTTTATGCAGCAACCAGAGGGCTTCATTGTTAAGGGCCAAGAGCACAAGGTATGCAGGCTTAGGAGGTCCATTTATGGACTGTTGGAGTAGAATACATAAGCTATGCTTGTATTGTACAGTTTCCCAGTTGAATCCACTTAGATGACTAGAGCGAGTTTAACTAGGAGAAATACGACACCCTCTCCATCTGAGGCGCACTATCCTGAGGTAACAAACTCAGAAGTCACGTAATGGCACACACTTAGTGTATGATATACAGTATTCCTCCCGCGAGGTTACGCTGCTTACTTGTACGGCTAAAAGCACCGACTATTAGCTACATTGATCAAAAGATCGTTGGTCAGATAGTGTAGTTAATGAACTTGGTTCTTCTCAAATGAATGTGGGTTAGCGTAAATGTCCACACTGCGTGGCTTGCGAGAATCCCAGTGGATGAGATGTTGGTGGATTAATATTATTATTTTGAGGGAAATCAATAATTAACTGAATTTTCATGTTTTTGAAAATTCTAGCATATATAACTGAAAGACTGTTTGTTTACTTTCCAGTTTAAATCGATATGGCATTCAATCCTTTAGCTGCCATTTTGAAAAACAACAATTTAACTGGAATTAATAATGTCGATGGAAGTCGTAACTTGGACATTGTCCTTAAGGCTAAGAGCGCTCCTGTGAGAGATCGTGTCATTGACATGATTAGTAACATCAACAAGGTTAAGGTAGGAGAAGGCGAAATCGTTGGTGAAACCAAAGCCGATATTGTCCTCCAGAGCTTGCCTCAAAGCTATGAGCGGATTCGGTTGAACTACAACATAAGTAAGATGTTGTGGAGTTCATCCGAGCTCTTAGCAGAGTTGATGGCGGCTCAAAGCTATGAGCGGATTCGGTTGAACTATAACATAAGTAAGATGTTGTGGAGTTTATCCGAGCTCTTGGCAGAGTTGATGGTGTTAGAGTAGAATACATAAGCTATGCTTGTATTGTACAGTTTCCCAGTTTAATATATCGATTTGTGTTTCAGTCATATCTTGTTGTGCATGTTTATGTCCATTTATATTATGTAAGTAGATGATGAGGTGTCTGGTACGACACAGTAGATCTCATCATTGGTTGAAAGACATAATATATAAATGAGGTTCGTAACCGAGACAGCTTTGGACAAACTGTCGGTCTAGGTTATTATGTGATTCAGATAATTAGTTTGTCTAAACTAATTGAATCATATAGATATGCCCGGGGCATATTGAACTTGACTCTTAGGAATGATTTGTCTTGTACTGATTTAATAGACAAATCGATCCTTGTATTCTATCTCTAAATCCCTAGACTCGAGCGGGCATGAGGATTAGATATAGTGTACTTTGATCTGCCAAAGGGTGAGGTCAATTGTGGCCAATAATCTCGGTAGGTTGGGTGCGCGTGTTTAGTTACTTGGTGTGCTGCTGCTTGTCGAAAGGAAACCATGTACCGGTGCGTCCGGGGTGATGGTGCTCCCGAGATGAGCTCGAAATGTTTATTATACTAAACCCGGCCGGTGGACTTATGTCCGGTATAGTAAAAAGGTCGAGTGGTACTAGTCTCGGAAGTAAAGAAGTTGATGAATTAATTTATCAGTAAATTAATGAATTAACGAGCACTGTATCTTTGATGTGGGGAGATTATGAATATAATTTAATTAAGTTGTTCCGGAAGCAATTCTGGTGTAGGGTGGTAGTGCCATAATTAATCCGTTAGTGGTACGATTAATTATGTACTGGGTTAATGACAAAGGTAGATTTAATTAATTGAGAAATTAATTTATCCTTGTGTCAGTTGGTTGTGAATCATCCCAGGAACTGGTTTGGGATAAGTGAATCCCTGTGTCAGTTGGGAGTGATTCATCCCAGGAACTGGATTGGGATAAGTGAATCCCTGTGACAGTTGGGAGTGTATCAGTCCAGGAACAGGATTGAAGGAAACAGAATCTGTATCAGTCCAGAAACAGGATTGAAGGAAAACAGAAACCCAGTAGGAAGACCAATCCTAAACCAACTTGGAGTCTCTCTTGTAACTCTATAAATAGACAAGGGATCAGTCATTCAGATTAACACAATAACACAATTAATCCACAGGATTTCTAGAGAGAGAAAATTCTAGAGAGAGAAAAAGTTTCTCTCTCCAAGTCGAATTTTCAAGAAAGTGTGCAGCTGGTTTTTGGGTTTCTAGTGGCTGAAATTTTGGCCTTGATCTATACCAGCTGCGCGTAGCTTTCTCTCTCTGCGGGCGGTGCGTTTATAGTACGTGCCAGGTGCTGCGGGGCTAGAGTTTTCTAGCAGGTGGATTGTGGTGAGTAGCTGATCAATTGACTTCTAGTTCGTTGCCCACACAACGTGAAGTCATAGTCTTGAGGCATACAAGAGAATCACCAAGTGCACGCTTCAAAGGTACTTTTCTAAGATTTCGCTTTAATAGAAATTTTTGTTGCGTGGTAAATCGAGCAAGTGCAAACCCAGATCCTACCAAAATCTTTCAGTTGGTATCAGAGCCTGGTTTAGGGGGTTCTGTTCTTGTTCGATTTATTACATGGTTTTATTTGCAGGTGGTTTAGAATCCCGACTATTATGGTTACGTTTGTATGGGTTTTAATTAAACTCCGGGACATGTCCGGATTTAATTTTATTATGAATGTTTGTAATAGTTTAACCACGTGTTGGAAGCCGTGTAGGATTAGATTAAATCTGTAGTAGGATTTATTCTATGTAATTTCGATTATTTAATTTTCCTAGAATGCCTTGTAGTAGGAAAATTATTTTTTATGTAATCGAAGGCGTTATGGTGGGCGACTTGGATTCGTGGGTTTTCGGTTATCATGAATTTGAAGAAACCCAGGAAAATCCAGAACGAATTGCAAGAAGACCAAATAACGTGAAAAAAAAGCGAAGGAGGAGTTGGCGGCAGGAGGCGACGCCAGCAACGTTTGCCGGCAGCAAAATCGCCGGCCGGCAGGCCAAAAAGGCAGCAGCAGGCAGCAGCAGCGCGCAGCAGTCGCTGCACGCAGCAGCTGCTGCGCGCTGCTGCCGGGCGCGGGCCGCGCGCGCAGTGGCCGCGCGCAGGGGCCGCGCGCAGGGGCCGCGCACGCAGGGCCGCGCGCAGTGGCCGCGCGCGCAGGGCCGCGCGCACGGCCCTTGCGGCCTGTGCGCGCGGGCAGTGCGGCCCTCGGGCCGTGCTGCGGCCCGGGCGACCCGTTCGGGCTGTTTTTGGCCCGTTTTTCCTCCAGTTTTCGTTTTTTGAAATTCAAGACTCTCTCCATCGAGTGACGTGACGGGACACGAGATCAAGGCAGAAGATGGAAGCAATTAAAACCATAATAGTCGGGGAATTTATTTTTTCGAATTTATTTCCCGTATTTATTGTTTTAATTTTTTTTGCTTTATTTTTATACTGTATTTTAGATGCATGAAGTAAAGCATGTCTGGTTTTATGGTTGCATATAACTTAGGTTAGTTAATTGCATGTTAAAACCGGAAAAACCCTCATTTTGGAAATCTAAGTGGGAGCGGGTTGTGTTATATCCCCATGGCTACCATTACAGGTTCATATGCGATGTGGGTGGGCTTGCGCGTTGGCATTAGGGCCTTCCTCCATTCGGATGAGTCCAGCCCCGAGATCGCTAGACTATGAGCTTCTGAGTAAGATGACTAGAGCGAGTTTAACTAGGAGAAATGCGACACCCTCTCCATCTGAGGCGCACTATCCTGAGGTAACAAACTCAGAAGTCACGTAATGGCACACACTTAGTGTATGATCTGCAGTATTCCTCCCGCGAGGTTACGCTGCTTACTTGTACGGCTAAAAGCACCGACTATTAGCTACATTGATCAAAAGATCGTTGGTCAGATAGTGTAGTTAATGAACTTGGTTCTTCTCAAACGAATGTGGGTTAGCGTAAACGTCCACACTGCGTGGCTTGCGAGAATCCCGGTGGATGAGATGTTGGTGGATTAATATTATTGTTTTGAGGGAATCAATAATTAATTGAATTTTCATGTTTTTTCGAAAATTCTAGCATATATAAGTGAAACACTGTTTGTTTACTTTCCAGTTTAAATCGATATGGCATTCAATCCTTTAGCTGCTATTTTGAAAAACAACAATTTAACTGGAACTAATAATGTCGATGAAAGTCGTAACTTGGACATTGTCCTTAGGGCTGAGAGCGCTCCTGTGAGAGATCGTGTCATTGACATGATTAGTAACATCAACAAGGTTGAGGTAGTGGGAGGCGAAATCGTTGGTGAAACCAAAGCCGATATTGTCCTCCAGAGCTTGCCTCAAAGCTATGAGCGGATTCGGTTGAACTACAACATAAGTAAGATGTTGTGGAGTTCATCCGAGCTCTTAGCAGAGTTGATGGCGCCTCAAAGCTATGAGCGGATTCGGTTGAACTACAACATAAGTAAGATGTTGTGGAGTTCATCCGAGCTCTTGGCAGAGTTGATGGTGGCTAAAAGTCTTCTTCAAGAGAAGAAGCGAGCTTTAGTCGCAGTCGAAGCTTTAGAATCTTCTTATGAGCCTGAGGCTGGAAAGAATAAGAGAAAGCTCGAGGGAGTAGCTAAAAAGGCACAAATTATGCCTAAGCCAGATATTGCAAAGAAGAAGTCGAAAGACAAGTGCTTCAAGTGCAATAAGACGGGACATTGGAAAGCGGATTGTCCAAAGCTTATAAGTACGATAAATTATGCCTTAATTACTGAGACATGTTTAGCGGCGATTCCCACAGATACTTGGTGTGTGGATTCAGGTGCCACTGACCATGTTTGTAATTCTTTGCAAGGGTTCCAAGTAACCCGGAAGCTTAGAGAGGGCGAACTGGACATCTACATGGGCGACACTACAAGAGTGTCAGTTGAAGCAGTGGGAGTAGTTAGGTTAAATTTCGAGAATTGTAACCTAGAGTTAGTAAACTGTCTTTATGTACCGAGTTTTAGAAAGAACCTGATTTCGGTTTCTAAACTCTTGAAGAACGGTTGCAAGTTTATTTTTTCTGATGAGTCTGTTTTTATTAGAAGAAATGGCAAACTTGTTTGTTCTGGTTCATTGGTGGACAATTTATTTGTGGTTAATTCTAACTCCCCTGTTCCGCAAAACATAGAAATAGATAGCTCAGTATCTAACATTAATAAGAGGAAGAGACCTTCTAAAATGAATCAAACCTATCTTTGGCATCTAAGGCTAGGTCATATAAACCTTAGTAGGATTCAGAGGTTGGTCAATGATGGACCTTTGGGTTCATTAGATATTGACAGTTATGCAACCTGCGAATCTTGCTTGGAAGGTAAGATGACCAAGAGACCTTTTAAAGCAAAAGGCTATAGAGCTAAAGAAGTATTAGAGTTGATTCATTCTGACTTGTGTGGACCTATGACGGTCCAGGCACGAGGGGGATATGAGTATTTCGTGACGTTCACGGATGACTACTCTAGGTACGGATACATTTACCTAATGTACCACAAGTCCGAATGTTTTGGCAAGTTCAAAGAGTTTTGGGCAGATGTGGAGAAGCATCATGGTAAGAGTATCAAGACACTGCGTTCAGATCGTGGTGGGGAGTACCTGTCCCATGAATTTCGAGATTACCTCACTGAGGTAGGAATTCAGTCTCAGTTGTCTGCACCTGGCACGCCACAGCAGAATGGTGTAGCAGAAAGGAGGAACCGAACTCTTATGGAAATGGTTAGGTCCATGATGAGCTATAGTGATTTGCCAAGTTCGTTCTGGGGATATGCCTTGGAAACGGCAATGTATATTCTTAATCTTGTACCATCAAAAACCGTGCCTTCAACCCCAGTAGAGTTGTGGAACGGGCAGAAGCCCAGTCTAAGACATCTCAGAATTTGGGGCTGCCCAGCACATGTGCTTAAGGCAGATACGGCTAAGTTAGATACAAGAACAGAATTAATGCTGTTTGTAGAATATCCTAGAGGGACGAAAGGTGGTCTATTCTATAGTCCTAAAGATCAGAAGGTGGTGGTAAGTACCAACGCTAGATTTTTAGAAGAGGACTATGTCTTAGACCACAAGCCCAAGAGTAAGATAGTACTAGAAGAGCTTAGACGACAAACTACTAATCCTGATGCACCAGCGCAAGTAGATACACCACACACTGCACATGAGATCACAGATAATGCTCCTACACAGGCGGTGCCTCGTCGTAGTGGGAGGGTTGTGAGACAGCCAGACAGGTTCATTGGCATGGGAGAGGCTTCAGACCTGGTCCCAGGTGTGCCTGAACCTGACCCAGTTAACTATAATGAGGTGCTTCGAGATAAAGATGCAGAATCTTGGCATAAGGCAATGATATCTGAGATGGGGTCAATGGACCACAATCAAGTCTGGGAGCTTGTGGACCTGCCTGATGGGTTTAAGCCCATTGGATGCAAGTGGGTCTACAAACGTAAGAGAGGACCTGACGGGAAGGTGGAAACCTTTAAAGCTAGGCTGGTGGCGAAGGGGTATACTCAGAAAGAGGGAATCAATTATGAGGAAACCTTCTCCCCGGTAGCCATGCTTAAGTCCATCCTGATTCTCTTGGCCATAGCTGCTCATATGGATTATGAGATTTGGCAGATGGATGACAAGACAGCTTTCCTAAACGAAAGTCTTGAGGAAACCATCTTTATGCAGCAACCAGAGGGATTCATTAAAAAAAAAAGCCAAGAGCATAAGGTTTGCAGGCTTAAGAGGTCTATTTATGGACTTAAGCAGGCATCCAGATCTTGGAACATCCGGTTTGATGAAGTAATCCAGTCCTTTGGATTTACTCAGTGTCCGGATGAGCAATGTGTATATCGCAGACGTGATGAAAAATCAGTGGTGTTTCTTGTGCTTTACGTAGATGACATTCTATTGATTGGCAACAACAAGAAAGTGTTATCAGACGTAAAGGCATGGCTGTCCAAGCAATTTGATATGAAGGACTTAGGGGAAGCGGGACATATCCTTGGGATCAAGATTATTCGAGATCGTAGGAAACGTTCGCTAACGCTTTCCCAAGCTTCGTACATAGACACGATTCTGGCCCATTTTAACATACAGAACTCCAAGAAAGGTTTTCTACCTTTCAGGCATGGAGTGTTTCTATCTAAGGAACAGTCTCCTAAGACTGTTGAGGAGATAGAGACCATGCAGACAGTTTCATATGCTTCGGCAGTAGGAAGTCTCATGTATGCCATGTTGTGTATGTTGGAATTGCGTTTAGGCATTTAATTCTAAATTAAATGGCGGAATTCCTAAACGCTAAAGGATTCGGGTCTTACCCTTGACGCGTAATTGGTTGTGCAGCCGCCTGGATCCTTTGGGAAGATTGCGTTCACCACCACAGAACAATTCAAGCGAATTGTCTCTACGTTCTTGCACTGGAGTTCTCTCAGAACCGGTGCTAGCCCCAAAATTTGCCTGTTTTAGAGAAAACCTTTTTCTCTGGGAAGAATAGTTTTTCTTAGTGGAAGAACGTCTCTCCTGAAGTCTAATAGATCGTTCTGTTTTTTTTTTTTTTTTTAAAAGGGTTTTTCAAAAAGTATATTTAAAATTGAGTCTGTTAAAACGTTTTTAACAGACTCCAGATACTTCTCAGATTTGAGAAGTATCTGTTTTTAATTAATAAATAATAATTAATAATTAATAATAATAATTAATTATTTATTTACTGAGTTGGGTTTAACCAACACCATGGATCAACCCATTGATCCATGGATCAGGCTGATGGGTCAAGAACCTTAATTCACAATTAGGTCCCTTGATTTATCAGCTCAACTCAATTCTTCCCAGGTAATTAATTAACTTTTAATTAATACCATAAAACTCTTCAATAATATTTAATTAAACCATTTAATTAAATATTATCTATTTAAGTATAACTCTTATACTTATAACAGGCAATTTAATTAATTCTGAATCATCGAACTCACTTATGTGCGATCCTGTAGGCCCATTCCAAATTGACAATGAATAAATTAATCTCATTAATTAATCCATAAATCATTAGTGGTCTCTAGCAAGACATAATGACTACACAATTCAGAACGGAGGGTCGAATGGTGATTCAACACAACCTTCCGAGTGTTGAGCCATTGGAGCCGCTACAATGAAGCTGCTACAATGGAGCTGAATCAGTAAGGATGTCATAAGCTGCTACAATGAAGCTTTCTTAGCCTTTGTTAAAGTCCAATGTTTTGTTGTAATTGTTGCAACCACATTGTGACAAATCTGTGAATTACTAAGGCAATAATGGACTGAGTTCATGAGGTTTGAAAGCATTTTATCTGGACAAAATCTCAGCAAGAAGCCGATGAATAAACTGAAGTGCCAAAATGAGAAGGAAGTGTACTGTTGGCATATCAGATCAAAGGCCACACAGATCAGATCAAAGGCAGTGCGTATCAGATCAAAGGAAGTGAAGATCAGATCAAATGCAGTGCGCATCAGATCAAAGGATGCACACATCAGATCACATGCAGCACAGATCAGATCAACGGAAGTAAAGATCAGATCAAATTCTCAAGGGATTGCTCAGCAGCTTGGTTTCACAGAAGCAAGGCAAGTCAGCAACAAAACATATTTGCAGCAGAAGAGAACAACTCAAGGCTGGAGAGCTAGAGCAGACACCTAAGAAGCTGAAGTCAAGGACGGCTAGTGAATCACACCTCAAACGCGCGACTCTAAAAGTCTCTCAAAGATTCAGAAGACGCAGGAGCATCATGTTGAAGTATCTAGCAATCCTGTGAGCGAGCAGAAATACAAAAGAATCAAGCAGTGCCCGATCAGAAGAACTGCAGGAGCTACATGGATGGTTCTGAGTTGCTGGACAGAACGTTGTGACATGAAGCTAACATCAGATCAACCGAAGGCTAACATCAGATCAACTGCAAGCTAACATCAGATCAACCGAAGGCTAACATCAGATCAACTGCAAGCTAACATCAGATCAACCGAAGGCTAACATCAGATCAACTGCAAGCTAACATCAGATCAACCGAAGGCTAACATCAGATCAACTGCAAGCTAACATCAGATCAACCGAAGGCTAACATCAGATCAACTGCAAGCTAACATCAGATCAACCGAAGGCTAACATCAGATCAACTGCAAGCTAACATCAGATCAACCGAAGCGCGACATCAGATCAAATGCCGCACACATCAGATCAGCTATAAGCTAAGATCAGATCACTTCTGCTGTTTCAAAATATCTAAGACAAGCTACTCGAGAAGTATGAAGGAGTACAGTCAGCAATATGACATGGCAAGCAAGTTGCAACTCAAAAGGTTGAAAATGGATTATTTGAATCTTGAGCCGCCTTTCGTGTATGATGTGCTGACACACTGCACGGTAGGGCACAGTTTTTCTTCTGGGAAAAAGAAGATAGAGTGCGGAAGATAATAAAAAAAAAAAACGGGCATATGAGTAGGTGTGGTAGGTACAACAACTGCAGAACGGAGGATAAACCTAAAAAGGGGGAAGGCACGAGAAGAGAAAAAAGAGAGAGAGATGAGCAACAGAAAAGAAGGGTGCTGAACCGAACGAAACCGAGAAAAGGGAGAAGTAAAAGAGTGAGAGCTGCAAAAAGATGATATGAGAAATACAAGAGAGAAAGAAACAGTAAGCTGCACAAGGAGAAGCTGAAGCTTTGGAGAAGCAGAAGTCAAGGAGAAGAAGAAGCTGAGGAGGAGCAGAAAAAGGGAAGACTGAAACTAAGATCAAAGATGATGCAGAATCGGGAGAACTGACCCTGAGGTTGCAGCTTCAGGTGGTAAGCCTAGAACACTATCAAACGTCTTTCATTAAGTGATTTTGAAAGATATTTGTGTAGAAAAGGCAGTACAATAGAGGTTTATATGTTGTTGTTTTAGTTGATGAACTTGTAGAGGTAGTGAACTTCAATGTGTTGAGCAGTGAGCTCTTGTTTATGTTGCTTACGGTCAGTGAGGCCAGAGCTGAATGATTCCGTGATAGTGAAGATTGACAGGAGTGAATCTGTCCGTGGATGTAGATCATTTGATCGAACCACGTAAAAATCCCCTGTGCACATTTACTGCTTTGAGTGTGTCTTGACTGGTGTGGTGTTCTCAAACTGTAAGCTTGAACAGGAGTGTTGTGGTTGTGTAAGTGAACCCTCCTTGAGTGAGTCCATCTAAGCCAAGAACGTGAGTTCAACAATAAGCTCTAACTGAGCTAACATTTGAGAGGGAATCCTTTAGTTGAAAGAAAAATTGATAAAGTGTTGATTCACCCCCCCCCTCTCAACACTTGACACGATCCAACACCGAGTATACTACGTAATGTCCTCTACACTGATATCCAGTTTAGCATAAGGCATGGAACCAATCATCCTTATATAGCTAAACGTTTTACTTGATCTCTTAGTGACACTGAACTTAATCAAGCAAATGATAACCCTTATCATTTCTTGGGCACGGCCATGCACTTCTCAGTTCACTATCAAGCGGCCAAGATATCATCTCTCATTTAAGAGAGACTTGTAGTCCCATCACTTCACCTACATACCTTAGCGTGACTCATAGTGTACCCAATCATACCCGTACTTGGCAACCTGTTACGGTCCCGTTAGGCATATGTCAAAGCACACTCTAATTCACCTAAGACTATGCAGTGATTTCTGGTCTAAGGATCCTCGTACGAGTACTACTCAAAAGAATCACTCATGATCTAACAGTCCATGGAGTGTTTCTTTTGGCGGATCGATTTCATAAAATTCAATATGCACAAGAATATAATTTCATGAAATTAACTCATCAGATAAATAATCAATCAAACGACAAATGTCTTATTTACATAAATAACCCTCAAAGTTTATTTACATAAATAGCCCTCATTAGGGCATATACACCAACAGTGTACGAGGCCTGATATCTGTTATGCCATTGGCATGGTCAGCAGATATCAGAGTAACCCCGGAAAAGCTCATTGGGAGGCAGTAAAATGCATTCTCAAGTATTTGCGCAGAACGAGGAACCAAGTTCTGGTCTATCAGGCGCCTGAGCTGGTACCCTGAGGTTACACAGATTCAGATTTCCAAGGCGACAGGGAGAAGAGCAAGTCTACCTCAGGGTATGTGTTTACTCTAGGAGGTGGAGCCATAGTTTGGCGGAGTGTCAAGCAGAAATACGTGGCGGACTCTACCATGGAGGCTGAGTATGTTGCCGCATCAGAGGCAGCGAAAGAAGCAGTATGGCTCAAGAACTTCCTAGTGGACTTAGACGTGATTCCTGGTTTGCAGAAGTCTATCACAGTTTATTGTGATAACAACGGTGCAGTTGCAAACTCGAAGGAACCACGAGCCCACAAGGCGAGTAAACATATACAGCGCAAGTACCACCTGATACGAGACATCGTAAAGAGGGTAGACGTGGTCATGGCTAAGATAGCATCAGAGGATAACCTTGCAGATCCGTTCATGTAAACATTGACTTCTAAAGTCTTTGAGGCTCACGTGAAGGGCAAGGGGATCAGATGCTTAGGAGAGCCTTGACAGTTTTTCTAGATAGATAGCAGCAGAATTGGTAGGATTGTATGTAGTTGTATACTTAAAGCACAGCTTAAGTATTAGTGGGAGATTGTTGGAGTAGAATACATAAGCTATGCTTGTATTGTACAGTTTCCCAGTTTAATATATCGATTTGTGTTTCAGTCATATCTTGTTGTGCATGTTTATGTCCATTTATATTATGTAAGTAGATGATGAGGTGTCTGGTGCGACACAGTAGATCTCATCATTGGTTGAAAGACATAATATATAAATGAGGTTCGTAACCGAGACAGCTTTGGACAAACTGTCGGTCTAGGTTATTATGTGATTCAGATAATTAGTTTGTCTAAACTAATTGAATCATATAGATATGCCCGGGGCATATTGAACTTGACTCTTAGGAATGATTTGTCTTGTACTGATTTAATAGACAAATCGATCCTTGTATTCTATCTCTAAATCCCTAGACTCGAGCGGGCATGAGGATTAGATATAGTGTACTTTGATCTGCCAAAGGGTGAGGTCAATTGTGGCCAATAATCTCGGTAGGTTGGGTGCGCGTGTTTAGTTACTTGGTGTGCTGCTGCTTGTCGAAAGGAAACCATGTACCGGTGCGTCCGGGGTGATGGTGCTCCCGAGATGAGCTCGAAATGTTTATTATACTAAACCCGGCCGGTGGACTTATGTCCGGTATAGTAAAAAGGTCGAGTGGTACTAGTCTCGGAAGTAAAGAAGTTGATGAATTAATTTATCAGTAAATTAATGAATTAACGAGCACTATATCTTTGATGTGGGGAGATTATGAATATAATTTAATTAAGTTGTTCCGGAAGCAATTCTGGTGTAGGGTGGTAGTGCCATAATTAATCCGTTAGTGGTACGATTAATTATGTACTGGGTTAATGACAAAGGTAGATTTAATTAATTGAGAAATTAATTAATCCTTGTGTCAGTTGGTTGTGAATCATCCCAGGAACTGGTTTGGGATAAGTGAATCCCTGTGTCAGTTGGGAGTGATTCATCCCAGGAACTGGATTGGGATAAGTGAATCCCTGTGACAGTTGGGAGTGTATCAGTCCAGGAACAGGATTGAAGGAAACAGAATCTGTATCAGTCCAGAAACAGGATTGAAGGAAAACAGAAACCCAGTAGGAAGACCAATCCTAAACCAACTTGGAGTCTCTCTTGTAACTCTATAAATAGACAAGGGATCAGTCATTCAGATTAACACAATAACACAATTAATCCACAGGATTTCTAGAGAGAGAAAATTCTAGAGAGAGAAAAAGTTTCTCTCTCCAAGTCGAATTTTCAAGAAAGTGTGCAGCTGGTTTTTGGGTTTCTAGTAGCTGAAATTTTGGCCTTGATCTATACCAGCTGCGCGTAGCTTTCTCTCTCTGCGGGCGGTGCGTTTATAGTACGTGCCAGGTGCTGCGGGGCTAGAGTTTTCTAGCAGGTGGATTGTGGTGAGTAGCTGATCAATTGACTTCTAGTTCGTTGCCCACACAACGTGAAGTCATAGTCTTGAGGCATACAAGAGAATCACCAAGTGCACGCTTCAAAGGTACTTTTCTAAGATTCCGCTTTAATAGAAATTTTTGTTGCGTGGTAAATCGAGCAAGTGCAAACCCAGATCCTACCAAAATCTTTCAGATGGTGGCTAAAAGTCTTCTTCAAGAGAAGAAGCGAGCTTTAGTCACAATTGAAGCTTTAGAATCTTCTTCTGAGCCTGAGGCTGGAAAGAAGAAGAGAAAGCTCGATGGAGTAGCTAAAAAGGCACAAATTGTGCCTAAGCCAGATATTGCAAAGAAGAAGTCAAAAGACAAGTGCTTCAAGTGCAATAAGACGGGACATTGGAAAGCGGATTGTCCAAAGCTTATAAGTACGATAAATTATGCCTTAATTACTGAGATATGTTTAGCGGCGATTCCCACAGATACTTGGTGTGTGGATTCAGGTGCCACTGACCATGTTTTTAATTCTTTGCAAGGGTTCCAAGTAACCCAGAAGCTTAGAGAAGGCGAATTGGATATCTACTTGGGCGACACTACAAGAATGTCAGTAGAAGCAGTGGGAGTAGTTAAGTTGAATTTCAAAAATTCTAGCTTGGAGTTAGTTAATTGTCTTTATGTACCGAGTTTTAGAAAGAACTTGATTTCGGTTTCTAAACTCTTGAAGAATGGGTATAAGTTTATTTTTTCTGATGACTGTGTTGTTATTAGAAGAAATGGAAAACTTATTTGTTCTGGTTCATTGGCGGACAATTTGTTTGTGGTTAACTCTAACTCCCCTGTTGCTCAAAACATAGAAATAAATAGCTCAGTATCTAACATTAATAAGATGAAGAGACCTTCTGAAATGAATCAAACCTATCTTTGGCATCTAAGGCTAGGTCATATAAACCTTAGTAGGATTCAGAGGTTGGTCAATGATGGACCTTTGGGTTCATTAGATATTGACAGTTATGCAACCTGCGAATCTTGCTTGGAAGGTAAGATGACCAAGAGACCTTTTAAAGCAAAAGGCTATAGAGCTAAAGAAGTATTAGAGTTGATTCATTCTAACTTGTGTGGACCTATGACGGTCCAGGCACGAGGGGGATATGAGTATTTCGTGACATTCACGGATGATTACTCTAGGTACGGATACATTTACCTAATGCGCCACAAGTCCGAATGTTTTGGCAAGTTCAAAGAGTTTCGGGCAGATGTGGAGAAGCATCATGGTAAGAGTATCAAGACACTGCATTCAGATCGTGGTGGGGAGTACCTGTCCTATGAATTTCGAGATTACCTCACTGAGGTAGGAATTCAGTCTCAGTTGTCTGCACCTGGCACGCCACAGCAGAATGGTGTAGCAGAAAGGAGGAACCGAACTCTTATGGAAATGGTTAGGTCCATGATGAGCTATAGTGATTTACCAAGTTCGTTCTGGGGATATGCCTTGGAAACGGCAATGTATATTCTTAATCTTGTACCATCTAAAACCGTGCCTTCAACCCCAGTAGAGTTGTGGAACGGGCGGAAGCCCAGTCTAAGACATCTCAGAATTTGGGGCTGCCCAGCACATGTGCTTAAGGCAGATACGGCTAAGTTAGATGCAAGAACAGAATTAATGCTGTTTGTAGGATATCTTAGGGGAACGAAAGGTGGTCTATTCTATAGTCCTAAAGATCAGAAGGTGGTGGTAAGTACCAACGCTAGATTTTTAGAAGAGGACTATGTCTTAGACCACAAGCCCAAGAGTAAGATAGTACTAGAAGAACTTAGACGACAAACTACTAATCCTGATGCACCAGCGCAAGTAGATACACCACACACTGCACATGAGATCACAGATGATGCGCCTACACAGGCGGTGCCTCGTCGTAGTGGGAGGGTTGTGAGACAGCCAGACAGGTTTATTGGCATGGCAGAGGTTTCAGACCTGGTCCCAGGTGTGCCTGTACCTATCCCAGTTAACTATAATGAGGTGCTTCGAGATAAAGATGCAGAATCTTGGCGTAAGGCAATGATATCCGAGATGGGGTCAATGAACCACAATCAATTCTGGGAGCTTGTGGACCTGCCTGATGGGTTTAAGCCCATTGGATGCAAGTGGGTCTACAAACGTAAGAGAGGATCTGACGGGAAGGTGGAAACCTTTAAAGCTAGGCTGGTGGCGAAGGGGAATACTCAGAAAGAGGGAATCGAATATGAGGAAACCTTCTCCCCGGTAGCCATGCTTAAGTCGATCCGGATTCTCTTGGCCATAGCTGCTCATATGGATTATGAGATTTGGCAGATGGATGTCAAGACAGCTTTCCTAAACGGAAGTCTTGAGGAAACCATTTTTATGCAGCAACCAGAGGGATTCATTGAAAAAGGCCAAGAGCATAAGGTTTGCAGGCTTAAGAGGTCTATTTATGGACTTAAGCAGGCATCCAGATCTTGGAACATCCGGTTTGATGAGGTAATCCAGTCTTTTGGATTTACTCAGTGTCCGGATGAACAATGTGTATATCGCAGACGTGATGAAAACTCAGTGGTGTTTCTTGTGCTTTACGTAGATGACATTCTATTGATTGGCAACAACAAGAAAGTGTTATCAGACGTAAAGGCATGGCTGTCCAAGCAATTTGATATGAAGGACTTAGGGGAAGCGGGACATATCCTTGGGATCAAGATTATTCGAGATCGTAGGAAACGTTCGCTAACGCTCTCCCAAGCTTCGTACATAGACACAATTCTGGCTCGTTTTAACATGCAGAACTCCAAGAAAGGTTTTCTACCTTTCAGGCACGGAGTGTTTCTATCTAATGAGCAGTCTCCTAAGACTGTTGAGGAGATAGAGGCCATGAAGACAGTTCCATATGCTTCGGCAATAGAAAGTCTCATGTATGCCATGTTGTGTACGAGGCTTGATATCTGTTATGCCATGGGCATGGTGAGCAGATATCAGAGTAACCCCGGGAAAGCTCAATGGGAGGCAGTAAAATGCATTCTCAAGTATTTGCGCAGAATGAGGGACCAAGTTCTGGTCTATCAGGCGTCTGAGCTGGTACCCCGAGGATACACAGATTCAGATTTCCAAGGCGACAGGGACAAGAGCAAGTCTACCACAGGGTATGTGTTTACTCTAGGAGGTGGAGCCATAGTTTGGCAGAGTGTCAAGCAGAAATGCATGGCAGACTCTACCATGGAGGCTGAGTACGTTACCGCATCAAAGGCAGTAGAAGACAGTATGGCTCAAGAACTTCCTAGTGGACTTAGATGTGATTCCTGGTTTACAGCGGTCTATCACGGTAAATTGTGATGACAACGGTGCAGTAGCAAACTCGAAGGAACCACGAGCCCACAAGGCGAGTAAACATATACAGCGCAAGTACCACCTGATACGAGACATCGTAAAGAGGGTAGACGTGGTCGTGGCTAAGATAGCATCAGAGGATAACCTTGCAGATCCGTTCACGAAAACATTGACTTCTAAAGCCTTTGAGGCTCACGTGAAGGGCAAGGGGATCAGATGCTTAGGAAAGCCTTGACAGTTTTTCTAGATAGATAGCAGCAGATTGTATAGGATTGTATGTAGTTGTATACTTAAAGCACAGCTTAAGTATTAGTGGGAGATTGTTGGAGTAGAATACATAAGTTATGCTTGTATTGTACAGTTTCCCAGTTTAATATATCGATTTATGTTTCAATTATATTTTGTTGTGCAGTTTTATGTCCATTTATATTATGTAAGTAGATGATGAGGTGTCTGGTGCGACACAGTAGATCTCATCATTGGTTGAAAGACATAATATATAAATGAGGTTCGTAACCAAGACAGCTTTGGACAAACTGTCGGTCTAGGTTATTATGTGATTCAGATAATTAGTTTGTCTAAACTAATTGAATCATATAGATGTGCCCGGGGCATATTGAACTTGACTCTTAGGAATGATTTTTCTTGTACTGATTTAATAGACAAATCGATCCTTGTATTCTATCTCTAAATCCCTAGACTCGAGTGGGCATGAGGATTAGACATAGTGTACTTTGATCTGCCAATGGGTGAGGTCAAATGTGGCCAATAGTCTCGGTGGGTTGGGTGCGCGTGTTTAGTTACTTGGTGTGCTACTGCTGGTCGAAAGGAAACCATGTACCGGTGCGTCCGGGGTGATGGTGCTCCCGAGATGAGCTCGAAATGTTTATTATACTAAACCTGGCCAGTGGACTTATGTCCGGTATAGTAAAAAGGTCGAGTGGTACTAGTCTCGGAATATTAAGAAGTTGATGAATTAATTTATCAGTAAATTAATAAATTAACGAGCACTATATCTTTGATGTGGGAAGATTATGAATATAATTTAATTAAGTTGTTCCGGAAGCAATTCTGGTGTAGGTTGGTAGTGCCATAATTAATCCGTTAGTGGTACGATTAATTATGTACTGGGTTGTTGACAAAGGTAGATTTAATTAATTGAGAAATTAATTAATCCTTGTGTCAGTTGGTTGTGAATCATCCCAGGAACTGGTTTGGGATAAGTGAATCCCTGTGTCAGTTGGGAGTGATTCATCCCAGGAACTGGATTGGAATAAGTGAATCCCTGTGACAGTTGGGAGTGTATCAGTCCAGGAACAGGATTGAAGGAAACAGAATCTGTATCAGTCCAGAAACAGGATTGAAGGAAAACAGAAACCCAGTAGGAAGACCAATCCTAAACAAACTTGGAGTGTCTCTTGTAACTCTATAAATAGACAAGGGATCAGTCATTCAGAATATACATATAACACAATTAATCCACAGGATTTCTAGAGAGAGAAAATTCTAGAGAGAGAAAACGTTTCTCTCTCCAAGTCGAATTTTCAAGAAAGTGTGCAGCTGGTTTTTGGGTTTCTAGTGGCTGAAATTTTGGCCTTGGTCTATACCAGCTGCGCGTAGCTTTCTCTCTCTGCGGGCGGTGCGTTTATAGTACGTGCCAGGTGCTGCGGGGCTAGAGTTTTCTAGCAGGTGGATTGTGGTGAGTAGCTGATCAATTGACTTCTAGTTCGTTGCCCACACAACGTGAAGTCATAGTCTTGAGGCATACAAGAGAATCACCAAGTGCACGCTTCAAAGGTACTTTTCTAAGATTCCGCTTCAATAGAAATTTTTGTTGCGTAGTAAATCGAGCAAATGCAAACCCAGATCCTACCAAAATTCTTTCATTAAGCAAGCATCCAGATCTTGGAAGATCCATTTTGACGAGGTTATCCAGTCCTATGGATTCACTCAGTGTCCGGATGAGCAGTGTGTTTATCACAGGTGTGATGGTGATATGGTGGTGTTCCTCGTACTTTACGTTGATGACATCCTTCTTATTGGCAACGGTAAGAAGGTGTTTTCAGACATAAAGGCATGGTTATCCAGGCAATTCGATATGAAGGAGTTGGGAGAGGGTGGACATATCATTGGGATTAAGATTATTCAAGATCGTAGGAGACGTTCTCTGACTCTCTCTCTGGCATCCTACATAGACACGATTCTGGTCCATTTTAACATGCAGAACTCCAAGAAGGGTTCACTACCTTTCAGGCATGGAGTGCATTTATCTAAAGAGTAGTGTCCTAAGACTGTTGAGGAGATAGATGCATGAAGGCGGTACCCTATACTTCTGCAGTGGGTAGCCTCATGTATGCTATGTTGTGTACGAGGCCTGATATTTGCTTTGCCGTTGGCATGGTTGCAGATATCAGAGTAACCCTGGGAAGGCTCACTGGGCATTCTCAAGTACTTGCGCATGACGAGAGATTATGTCCTAGTTTATAGATCGCAGAAGCTTGTACCATTGGGTTACACAGATTCGGACTTTCAAGGTGATTTAGACAAGAGTAAGTCTACCTCTGGGTTTGTGTTTACTCTAGGAGGTGGAGCCATAGTATGGCGGAGTGTCAAGCAGAAATGCATGGCGGACTCCACCATGGAGGCTGAGTACGTTGCTGCTTCAGAGGCAGCGAAAGAGGTTGTATGGCTCCGGAGCTTCCTGATGGACTTAGATGTGGTTCCTGAGTTGCCTATGTCTATCACGGTTTATTATGATAACAATGGTGCAGTTGCTAACTCGAGGGAACCACGAGCCCATAAGGCGAGTAAACACATAGAGCGCAAGTACCACCTGATATGAGAGATCGTACAGAGGAGAGACGTGATCGTGGCCAAGATAGCATCAGATGACAACCTTGCAGATCTTTTCACCAAGCCATTGACCCCAAAGGTCTTTGAGAGACATATGGAGGGCATGGGAGTCAGATTCATAAGGGAGCCATGTGAGTGAGCTTAAAGGCATTCTGGAGATTTCACTATGACAGCAGTGTAATAGCGGGTTGGACAGTTTTGGTACTTCTTAGCATAGCTTTGAGTATTAGTGGGTGATTGTTAGTTTTGAATACAGAAAAGCTATGACTTGTAGCAAAAACTAATATCCACAGTTGATATATCATTTTGTGTCGGTATAAATTTGTTCCTTTATATCATAGAACTAGATAACGGGGTGTGGAAAGACACAGTAGATACCGTTATTGGTTAAAGTATTGATATATTAAAAGTATGCTCGTAACCGAGATAGTCTGAACATAATATCGGTATAGGTTATCATGTGGTTTGGGAATTAATTTATCTAAATTAGTTTAAATCACACGGATAAGCTCGGGGCATATTGAGCACGACCAGTTTGGATAGAATTGACTTATACTGATCGGCGTAGTCAATTCAGTCCTAGTATTCGGTCTCTCAATCCCGAGATTAGGACGGGCGCGAGAGTTGAATATTGTATGTTTTGATTTGCCAAAGTGTGCGGTCAATTGAGGCCTATACCTCGGTAGGTTGGGTATGCGGTGTTTAGCTTCTTACGTGCCGTTGCTAGTCGGAGGAATCCACGTACCGGTTCGCCGGCTTGATGGTGCTCCCGAGATAAGCTCGTAAGGTCTATTATACTAAACTCGGCCGGTGGATTTTATGTCTGGTATAATAAAAAGGACGAGTGGTACTAATCTCGGATATCAAGAAGTCGGTGAATTAATTTGTCAGTAAATTGATAAACCAACGAGCACTAGATCTTTAATGTGGGGAGATAGAATAAAATATAATGGCGCGATGTAAAGTCGTTTTCGAGCGGTGGTTCCAAAATTAGTCCGTTAGTGGTACAACTAATTATGTATTTGACTAATCAACAAGGTGAATTAATTAATCCTAAAGGTTTAATTAATATTTAATCGACAAAGTGAATTAAGAAATTAATTCTATTTGAATTAATTAATTCTAAGGGTTCGATTAAATTAAATTAACAAATTGGGTTTAAGAAATTAATTCAAATGGGTCCATTGGAGTTCATTAGTTGGGAAAGACTTAGCGGTCAACGAAAGTCAAATTAAAAGGCCTAACTCGAGGGCCCATTAGGTCTCCTTAGAAGCTCCTTATAAATACAACTTGTCAGGCAAGTCAAGACATAAGAAATTTGAAGTCCAAGAAAGGGCTAGAGTGAGAAAGTTTAGCTTAGAGAGAGAATTTCGTCTTCCTCGTCGAAGTTCCTTCTCGAAGTCAGCTAAGATAGCTTTCTCCTTTGGAAGACTCAACCTTTATCTTGCACGGATAGTTGCTTAACCCAGCGGCCGGTCGGAATCTTCAAACCCGCAGCGCCTAGCGCAGATTGGGATTTTTTCTGAAATAAAAAACCCGGTGTTCTGTTCTGTCCGGTGCCCTGAGCCGACTGAACTTCACGTTGATCTTTTTATGAGTGATCCGTGAAGTCAGTTGTACAGATAGAGACTGGATAGCATATCTCCGGTGGTCGGTTTTTACAGTAAACCCGGCGGGTTCAGCAGCAGGGCGGAAGACTTGCGCAGCAAGTTCTTTTCGAAAAATTCTGGGCAGTTTCGTTTTTCCAGTTTTTGAGTTTTCTTCCGAAGCAAGTTTCTTGGGTTTTCTTAATTTTGCCATGGGTAATTCCGTAGATAATAGCCCACACTATTTCGGAATTGGATCGGAGTAATTCTTTGGATTTCTATTGGAATCGCTATCAAAGATTGGATTTTTCTTTAGGCAAGGGACTTCGCTACAAAAGGTAGAATCTTTAACATTCTGCTTTAATTAAAGATTTAATTTTTTGTGTCCCGATTAATGAATTAAATAAGTATAAGCCAAGATCCGTTCATGGGTAAACTAATTTGAGCTTGAGCTTGGTCGAAAGCTTCCAATTTTGGAATGCATTGCACGAAAGTGAGGTTTTCGATTTAGCCCGGGCTTGTTCAGTTTTCCTTCATTTACTGCGACCAAGGCTTGCTTATTCTCGTGGAAGATGCCTTCGGCCGCCACCAAATCAGTTAAGAGCTCGGGTAGAGTATATACTCTTTGGTTTATGTTATAATTGACCCAAAACTGCTCAAAAGTAGAGGGTAGACTCTGGAGGGTAATATCTATCTGACTTTCTGGTCAATTTCTCCTCTCAACACCTCTATCTCATTGATGTTACTGATCATGTGTAGCACATGATCTCTCACAGATCCGCCTTCAGCCATCTTTGAGTTCATTAATTTTCTCATAGCTGCTTGCCTAGCAGTCCTGCATTGATGCGCGAACATCTCTCTCAGGTGAGCCATCATGTTGAAGGCAGAGACCATGGGACGAAGCTGATGTTGCAGCACATTTGACACAGAGGCCAAAATATAGCACCGCGCCATCTCATCCGCTTTTCTCCACCGGGCATAGGCATCCCTATCCTCTTGAGGAGAGTTCTTATCAGGCACATCTAGACATACTTCGGTGAGCACAAACTTATACTGCTCAGCCGTCAGGACTATGTCCAAGTTCCAACTCCAATCGACATAATTTGTTCCATTTAATTTATTGTCTTTCAAAATAGCAGCTAAGGGGTTGAATTCCATATCAATAAAACTGTAAAATTAACAAACAGATAATGTTTCATTTATTAACCTAGAATTTTGAAAACATGAAATTCTATTAATTATTGACTTCCCTCAAAACAATAATTATAATCCACTAACATCTCATCCACCGAGATTCTTGCAAGCCATGCAGTAGGGACGTTTATGCTAACCCATATTCGTTTGCGAAGAACCAAGTTCATTAACTACACCATTTGACCAAATGATCTACTGATCAATGTAGCTAATAGTCCGTGCTTTCAACGGTACAAATAAGTAGTGTAACCTCTTGGGAGGAATACTGCAGATCGTACACTAAGTGTATGCCATTACGTGACATCTGAGTTTGTTACCTCATGATAGTGCGCCTCAGATGGAGAGGGTGTCGCATTTCTCCTAGTTAAATTTGCTATAGTCATCTTATTCAGAAATTCATAATCTAGCGATCTCGGGGCTGGACTCATCCGAATGGAGGAAGGCCCTAATGCCAACGTGCAAGCCCATCCACATCGCATATCAACCCGTAATGGTGGCCATGGGAATATTAAACCAACCCGCTCCTACTTAGATTTCCAAATTCAGGGTTTTTCTGGTTTTAACATGCAATTAACTAACCCTAAGTGATATGCAACCATAAAACCAACATGCTTTAAAATCATGCATCTAAAATACAGCATAAAAATAAAGCATAAAAATTAAAAAAATAAATACGGGAAATAAATGCAAAAAATAAATTCCCCGACTATTGTGGTTTTAATTGCTTTCATCTTCTGCCTTGATCTTGTGTCCATTCACGTCACTCAATGGAGAGAGTCTTGAACTTCAAAGATGAAAAACTGGAGGAAAAACGGGCCAAAATCAAAGCCCGAACGGGCCACACGCGCGCAACATGCTCAAAGCGCGGCCCAACAGCGCGCATCAGTTGCTACTGCTATCGCCTGTTGCTGTCGCGGCTGGCGCAGCAGCTGTTGCGCCCCGCGGCAGCAGCGCTGCCGTTGCAGGTGCCGATCGCCGACGGCAATTGCTTCCAGTGGTTGGTCGCCAGCGCCCCCTCCTGCCGCCAATCCCTCCTGCTTTTCCCCTACTATTTGGTCTTCTGGCAATTCATTCTGGGTTTTCCTGGGTTTCTACGAATTAACAATAACCCAAAACCCACGAATTCAAGTTGCCTACCATAACGCATTCGATTACAAAAATTAATTCTCCTACTACAAGGCTCTCTAGGAAAATTAAATAATCGAAATTAGATAGAAAAAATCCTACTACATATTTAATCTAATCCTACACAGCTTCCAGCACGTGGTTATACTATTACAAACATTCATAATAAAATCAAATCCGGACATGTTCCGGAGTTTAATTAAAACCCATACAACCCTAACCATAATAGTCGGGATTTCTTAACCACCTGCAAATAAAATAATGTAATAAATCGAACAAGCACAGAACCCAAAAACTCGCTTTGATGCCAATTGAAAGATTACCACAGGATCTGGGTTCATACTTATTCGATTTATCACGTAACAAAAATTTCTAATTAAAAGCGGAATCTTAGAAAAGTACCTTTGAAGCGTGCACTCAGGTGATTCTCTTGTATGCCTCAAGACTTTGACTTCACGTTGTGTGGGCAAGGAACTAGAAATCAATTGATCAGCTAATCACCACAATCCACCTGCTAGAAAATTCTAGCACCGCTGCACCTGGCACGTACTGTAAACGCACCGCCTGGAGAGAGAGAGAAAGCTGCGTGCAGCTGGTATGAAAGAGTCCAAAAATTTGACCAAGGGAGGAAGAAAACTAGCCGCAAATAATGCCCAAAAATCTGACTTGGAGAGAGAATTTTCTCTCTCTAGATTCTTGAATTATGAATCTATGGAATTGTGTGTCTTGAATGGCTAATCCTTTGTCTATATATAGAGTTACAAGGGAGACCCCAAGTTGGTTTAGGATTGGTATTCCTATTGGGTTTCTGTTTTCCTTCAATCCTGTTCCTGGACTGATACACATCCAACTGTCACAGGGATTCACTTATCCCAATCCAGTTCCTAGGAAGATTCACAACCAACTGATACAGGGATTCACTTATCCCAAACCAGTTCCTGGTATGATTCACAACCAACTGATACAGGGATTCACTTATCCCAAACCAGTTCCTGGTATGATTCACAACCAACTGACACAAGGATTAATTAATTACTTAATTAATTAAATCTACCTTTGTCAACAATCCAATACATAATTAATCGTACCACTAACGGATTAATTATGGCACTACCACCCTACACCAGTATTGCTTCCTGAACAACTTAATTAAATTATATTCATAATCTCCCCACAACAAAGATATAGTGCTCGTTAATATATTAATTTACTGATAAATTAATTAATTAACCGCTTTAATTCCGAGACTAGTACCACTCGACCTTTTTACTATACCGAACATAAGTCCGCCGGCTGGGTTTAGTATAATAAACTTTACGAGCTCATCTCGGGAGCACCATCACCCCGGACGCACCGGTACATGGTTTCCTTTCGACAAGCAGCAGCACCCCAAGTAACTAAACACGCGCACCCAACCTACCGAGACTATTGGCCACAATTGACCTCACCCTTTGGCATATCAAAGTACACTATGTCTAATCTTCATGCCCGCTCGAGTCTAGGGATTAAGAGATAGAATACCAAGAACAATTTGTCTATTAAATTAGTACAAGACAAATCATTCTTAAAGGTCAAGTTCAATACACCCCGGGGATATCTGTATGATTTAAATAGTTTAGACAAACCAATTATCTGAATCACATAATAACCTAAACCGACAGTTCGTCCAAAGCAGTCTCGGTTATGAACTATGTCTTTCAACCAATGATAAGATCTACTGTGTCACACAAAACACCTCATCATCTAACTACATAATATAAATGGACAATTAATGCACAACAAGATATAACCAAAACATAAATCGATATATTACTGGGAAAAAGTACAACACAAGCATAGCTTATGTATTCAACTCCAACACTCTTCTCACACCCCTTTTAGATCGTGACTTTCTCATCGAACCCTAACATAGTTTTTTGATAGTTAGGCGATGTAGTCGTGGGACAATGATGGCCCTCTGGCCATAACCGCCCCTATGCATCTCCAAATATGTTTAAGGAACTTCTTCATTCTCTTCTAGGATCAATATTAGTCTCTTATGGGGTCTAAGCATAAACCTAAACCTATAAATGTTTTTAATAAAGCTCCTGAACTGCTCTACGCCGAAGAGGAATACGCGCAACTAGTAGCTCCCCATAAATTTTCCTTGATAGGAAAGTTCTTCTTTGGTCGCCCCAAAATGCTTAATCTACGTAAGGAATTTGCTAAGGTTGGCTATCAAGGGCACTTTGATATAGGGTTAATGAACCCTATACATATTTTGATCATTTCGAACTTGAAACAGATTATCAGCACTATAAGATGAAAGGCAACATGGTTGATGGCAGCTTATCAGATGAGAATATTGAAGTGGGCTCTCCACTTCCATTTTGAGGAGAACCTCCCCTTCCCCCCATAGCTCCAATATATTCTGTATAATGCCCTTTGGAATAACTTTAGAATGATATGCCATTTGTAAAGTGAAATTAACTGGTTTTAAATCTCCAAGCAACCCACATGATTTGGCCTTTGAAAGTGGCATTAGATTTTCCCGGCTCCGGGATCACACAAAACCTTTAGAAAAATCCTCAATCCAATATTGCAAGCTATGGTGCACATCCCGGGGTCCTTTTTCCTTTTTTAGTATGTTTTCCCAATAAATTCCCTTCATTTTCTTGTTGATTGGGGCCAAAGATTCCAAATTGAACATCTATTTCTTAGCTAGCAACTCCTTCAAGAATCTTTGATATTTTTGGACATTCATGATCAAGTCCGCTAAGGATACTCTCATATCAATTTCCTTGAATAGCTCATAAAACCTTTGATACACTTTTCTAACCTCTTCCTTCACTTGTTTCCTCCAAGGAAATGGTGGTTCCACATCCCTAGGCTCATTTGCCCTTTCTTCTTCCAATCTTTTCTTAAGCCACTTCTCACTTTCCTTTATTTCCCTTTCATGAGATTCCCAAATTGCCTCTTCTCTCTCTTTTTTCTCATCTTCAATTGCTAAATTTTCTTCTTCTTATGGCAAATGTTCATTGATATCCACTTTTTCTAGTTCCTTTAGAATCACATCTTTCTTAGCATTTTGCTCAACTTTGTCTTTGTCATCCTTGTTCTCCACAAGTCTTTTTCCACTTCTCGAGTTGACTACCAAGCATTTTTCGGTATCATTGGGCTTAGAATTTGCACAATTAGAAGAATTCCCTTGATCTTGATTGCTTGATTTTGAAAATATTGACCAAAGGCATTTTCTATTGCCTTAACACTCTTTTGGAGTTCTTCCAATGCAGGTTCCAACTATTCTTACTAAACTCTTTACTTGTTCGCCTGTGGACATTTTTTCATCTCTACTTGCTTGATTAGCCTCCCCATTACTTTGCATTCTTGGCTTCCAATTCCCTTGACCATATGCTTGACCTTGATTTGGATTACCAAAGTTGTTGAAATTTTTAATCCCTTGGTTTTGAAAATTGTTTCCGTATCCATTATTCCTCCAACCTTGATTATTACCAACAAACCCAACATCTTTGACCTGCTCAATACATCGACTCTCATGGTGAGCTTCTTGAGAAGTATTAAAAGCTAATATCGCTTTTTATTTTGCCTTCAATTGGTCTTGGAGCATAGCTACTTGTTCTTCAAAGTTTGAAATTCTATTGGTCACCATTGCTCCACCATTAGATGTAGGAGGTGCGGGAGGAGCAACATTCCTGTCACTTGGCCATGTTTCAAAAGTGAGTGCCATATTGTCAAACAACTCCCGTACTTGATCTTTGGTCTTGAAATTGATGCATCCACTAGCACTTGCATTAACCATGTTCGCCGATTCTCTTGTCAACCCATTGTAAAAAATTTTCAGCTGATTTCCACCATCGAAAGTTTAATTCTTGGAATCTCTCCCAAGCTTCCGCAAACGGCTCACCTTGATATTGCTTGAATTGCAGGATATCGTATCTTAGCCTCTCAATCCTATCTGGAGGATAATACTTTAGCAAAAACTTATTCCTTAACTCCTCAAAAGTTTGAATAGTGTTCTCATATAAGGAATTAAACCACGTGCTTGCATTTCCCTTCAATAAAAAAGGAAATAGAATCATTTTCATCTTATCTCTTGTAAGACCTTGTAACCTTGATGTATTATACAACATGAGAAAATTCCTTATTTGCATCTTCACTTTCGAAAATTCCTTATTTTGCATCAAATTGATGAAGTGGGGCTGAATTTGATAATTCTCAGCTTCAATTCCTTGTAATTCCGCCGGTTCTTGAAAATTTGGCTCAAAGTACCAACAAAAATTCCTTTCTCCTTGTGCAGCCATTTCTCTCTGTTCTTCAACACAAATTCTTCTTCTCAAATCATGCTCACTATGATCACCAACCTCAACCAACTTTCCTCTATTTTGTGATCTAGTAATAACTATAAACCATAAAATTCACACCAAAGAAAACCGAAACACCTAAAACAAAAACAAACTGTTAGAAATTGACTCAAAACACACAAAAACAAGAAAAATAACAAAAACTACTGTGCTTTAAATACTACTTAACAACACAAAAAAAAAAAACTAAAAATACAAAAATAAGTGAACAAACTAATTACCAACACAATAATCAATCAAAATACACCATCGACGTCGACAACTCCAATTTTGACGTGCTTTTGCATCGTATAAGTTATGGTTAAACACTAAAAATAAAATTTATAAAACAAAACTAAAATACCACTAAACTATAGTACTTAAGGTTTCGTTCCCATATGATAGTTATCTTCAATGATAATCGTGGGCTCAATTCCTCACTTACTACAAATTTAGTAGTTCTAACCTAAAAACTAACAAAAACAAAGGATAGTTTGGTGAATTCAAGTATGGTCATGTGACGTGACTCCAAAATATACCTTTTTATGACCTAAAATCATGCATGTTTAGCTTAGTTTTAGTTGATTTTCAATGTATATGACATCTTTTATGAGTTTTCAATGCACTTATAGTTGGATTTGCATGGTTTTGTAGTAAAGAGGCACTTTGGATATTTTGAAATCAAACTTAAAGATTTTTTCAGGAAAAAAGGAAGAAATCACGCAATATTGAAGTTTAAAGAGAAGAATTTGGAAATAGAGCGAAATGATGAAGACTTTGAGTCTGGCATCCACTCGGTGCTGGCATCTGGTCGCCGCTAACTCTGGTGTCCATATGGCGCCAATACCTGATCGCCGCCGACTTTGGCATCACCATGGTGCCACCACCTGGTCGTCGCCCGAAAATCACTACTGAGAGTCCAACTTTACCCTTGGCGTAAATTTTCTTATGTAATTCTAATTTTAGCCCTTTGGAACCTTTCTTAATGGCTAAGGCCCCTTGTAAAGACACATACCATTACACCTTAGTGTGTTTTTCATAGTTTAGAGAGAGTAGTTTAGTGAGAAAGAAACACACACTTTCTCACCTTCAAACATACACACACACGCACTATGAATTCTCTTAGAACATCCTTGTTCTAAGTAGAATCTAGGGAAATCTATTATTCTAAGTGATAGGGGTTAGTGGATTTCCAAGAGATGTTGAACAATGTAATGGATTTAATGAAAGAGTTGTGTTTCTTTATGGTGGAGGTTCTAAAAATTGAGAGTTGTCTTACATTTTGGATGTTAAGGCCTTACCTTTCTTACTAATCGAGTTATTTTGAGATATTCTCATTACTTCCATGTGGTTTTTGTTATACTCTTTGGTTATTCATGCATATTTTTAAGTTGGTTTCATGCATGAATTGATTAATTCATGTTTATGGATATGAAAGTTGCCTTGTTATTGATTTATATGTTGAATCTACTTTATTGCTGAGTATTGTTGTTGGATTATCTACTTTCATGAGCATGTGTTGAGACAATAGTGATGTCTTGTGTTACAAGTTTTATGGTTTTATAATACAAGTGGAATGAAAGTGGGTAATTTTACTCGATCTTAAGGAAGATAAAGTAGAGGATCGATAATAGATAAGATTGAGAACCCTATTTATATTATTGGCTAGTTTTAGCCCTTATATTTCGGTAATGATGGCATTAGAGTGTCTAAGAACAATTGCATGATATTTTGCTTACAATAGCTCATTGGATCTTGGTTGTGGTGTGATTTTCCGCCTTTTACCCATAGTATCTTTTATTTTTCTTTATTTTGTTCTTTGCATGATTTTTACCAAATCACTATCTTTTAGTTTGTTTTGTTAGATTCTTAGACTACTAAACTACTAGAAATTGTTGTAAGTGAGGACTCAAACCCAACAACCACTTCATTCATGACCACAAATTTCATGGGAATGAAACCTTAAGTACTATAGTTTTAGTATTTTTGTTTTGTTTATTTATAAATTTTATTTTGAAGTGTTCGCCTAAAGCTTATACAAGGACAAGGACACGTCAAAATTGGCGCCGTCAACGGGGATTTGTTTATTTTGAGTGATTATTGTTGGTAGTTTGTAGTGTTGACTTGTTTTTACATTTTTAGTAGTTTTTATTAGCTTTTGTGTTTTTGTGATTAATCTTTTGAGTGCAATAGTTCATCTATTGTACATATCCTTTTTGTTGTTTTTAGCTTGATTTTAATAGTTTTGTTTTTGTTTTTAGGTACTTGGTTACTTAGAACAATGGCACAACAAATTCGGGCTAATCCAAGGTTTTATGAGCCTAGGAGGAATGAGTTTGTGGGTCATGATGATGCAATTGACTCAAGGAGAAATGACGTAATGGGATTTTTGAAAAATCAATTGGAAGATGTGATCTATAGAGTTAGTAGATTTAGAATTTCTATTAGAGGTATAGAGGCACAATTACAAGAGATAAAAGCAAAATGGAAGTTATCATTACGGAATATGAGATCCAAAATCAAAGAAAAGTGGGAAATGAAAGATGTAATACTACCAAACTTCCTTTGAACATTCAAAGCATGCCAAACAATGATCATGTAGATGTAAATTCTTTAAGGAAAGATGACCACTCCTAGGTATGAAAAAGCGAAGTTGATGATTTAGTGAGTGGTATAATCAAGGTTGGGGTGTGTGATTGGTATTGGAAAGAACCGGATGAAGTTGGACTGGTTATTGAGGAAATTAGTGTAACAACCCCAAAAACGGCCATTCTACCTGAATCAACATACAAAGCACTATTCGAATTTTCAAATCCAATTCACCTGTTTAGAACCAAAATCTTAAAACTTAGACCAAAAGCATCATTATTTTATTACATTTAGTTTACAACACAACTAAACGAGTTTACCAAACTAATAATGGTTTGATATCAAATATTCTAATTAGTCTCAAGCTTCATAAAAGTTCCATTGCTTTCACCCCCAGCCTCTTCCTAGGCTCGCTCCGAATTTGATCATGGAAAACACACGTAGACAAATAAGTATGCTAGGCATACTCAGTGAGGATTCTATTATATCTTACCTAGCGTCTCCTACGTTGGAAGAGCCACCTGCGTACAATTATTCACAGAGCAGACAAACAGATAGCCAACCAACATATAACACATCTAATCGTAACATCTATCAATATAACACCCTAATAATCATAAGTCAAACATCCAAGAGTAAAGCCATGTAGTCAACCAATGCGTAGACAAGAAAAATAACAGAAAACAAACCTAAGTCTTAGGAAAACTGAAGTGTACCAGACTTCAAAAACCTTTCCAAGATAATTGATCATACAGATCAAACAGACAGACAGACATAATCACCTTAAACAACTAACTCTTTCACCTAGACATCCCGGGACTGCCTGTCCTAGCAAAATCACCACCCTAGCCTTTGATCCCAATTCCATACCTCATCCTGCAAAAGGGAGGCATGAAGTGGGAGGGGGCCCAAAAGTACAGATACCAAACTTGACCTACACAGAAAAATAATACAGATAGACCTACGGTCATGATAACTGTAATCATGAATAAGTAAATAGCGAAAGCTAACCAATCAAAACAACCATCAACCATAACTAAACACCAATAGCATACAATATGGAGCTAGCAACCTATGCACCAGCAAGGCCATAATCTTCTGTCAAAGTAAATAACCTACGTGCCAACAAGGCAAAAATCATCTAGATGCAAAGAAAACAGTAAACAAAGATATTCATAAAACATACGAATGTTTCCAGGTTAAACCTAAGTTATGTTCATACTTTTGAGGGCATATACATACTCCTAGGTGTAACAATGCAACACATATAGAGAATCAACTCACCCTTTTTTGCATTCCACCTATCAAGCCTCACTCACCAAGAAGACTATAAAAGTCTCTTTATTGCAAGCACACCTTTCGTTCCCCTAGGATATCCTACAAATAGCATTAATTCTGTTCTTGCATATAACTTAGCCGCATCTGCCTTAAGCACATGTGCTGGGCAACCCAAAACTCTGAGATGTCTTAGGCTGGGTTTGCTCCCATTCCACAACTCTACTGGGGTTGAAGGCACGATTTTAGATAGTACAAGATTAAGAATATACACAGCTGATTCTAAGGCATATTCCCAGAACGAACTCGGCAAATCACTATAGCTCATCATCGACCTAACCATTTCCATGAGAGTACGATTCCTTCTTTATGATACACAATTCTACAGTTGTGTGCCAGGTGTAGACAACTGAGACTGAATTCCAACCTCACTGAGGTATTCTCGAAATTCGTGGACAGGTACTCCCCATCACGATCGGATCACAGTGTCTTGATACTTTTACCATGATGCTTCTTAACATCTGCCCAATACTCTTTGAATTTTCTAAAGCATTCAGACTTGTGGCGCATTAGGTAAATGTACCCGTGCCTTTAGTAATCATCTGTGAACATCACGAAATACTTAAACCCACCTCATGCTTGGACCGTCATTGTTCCACGCAAGTCAGAATGAATCAATTCTAATACTTCTTTGGCTCTATAACCTTTTGCCTTAAAAGGTATATTGATCATTTTACCTTCCAAGCAAGATTCGCAGGTTGAATAACTGTCAATCTCTAATGAACCTAAAGGTCCATTATTGACCAACCTCTGAATCCTACTAAGGTTTATATAACCTAGCCTGAGATGCCAAAGATAGGTTTGATTCATTTCAGAAGGTTTTTTCCTCTTATTAATGTTAGATAATGAGCTATTTGTTTCTATGTTTTACACAACAGGGGAGTTAGAATTAACCATAAGCAAATTATCTATCAATGAACCAGAACAAATAAGTTTTCCATTTCATCTAATAATAACAGAATCATCAGAAAAAATAAACTTATAACCGTTCTTTAAGAGTTTAGAAATCGAAATAAGGTTCTTTCTAAAACTCGGTACATAAAGACAATTAACTAATTCTAATCTAAAATTTTCAAAAATTATAGTAACCACTCTCACTGCTTCCATGACACTCTTGTAGTGTCACCCATGTAAATGTCCAGCTCGCCCTCTCTAAGCTTTCGGGTTACTTGGAACCCCTGCAAAGAATTACAAACATAATCAGTGGCGCCCGAATCCACACACCAAGGAACGGTGGGAATCACCGCTAAATATGTCTCGGTAATTTGGGCAAAAACTATCGTACCTTTAGGCTTTGGACAATCTGCTTTCCAATGTCCCATTTTCCCGCATCTGAAGCACTTGCCTTTGGGTTTGCTCTTCTTCTTTGCGGTTTCAGGCTTAGTAGCAAGAAGTTTCTTGGCATTCTTCTTCTTATTCTTGTTCTTCTTGCCTTTAGGCGCAGAAGAAGAATTTGAAGCCTTCACTGTGACCAAAGCTTACTTCTTCTCGTGGAAGATGCCTTCAACCAACACCAAATCTGTTAAGAGCTCGGGTAGAGTGTAAACTCTATGATTCATGTTATAGTTTACCCAAAATTGCTCAAAAATAGAGGGTAAGCTCTGGAGGATGATATCTATCTTTCTTTCTGGGCCGATTTCACCTCCTAACACCTCAATCTCGTTGATGTTACTGATCATGTGAAGCACATGATCTTTCACCGATCCGCCCTCAGCCATTTTAGTGTTCATCAACTTTCTCATGGCTACTTGCCTAGTAGTCCTGCCTTGATGAGCGAACATCTCCCTCAGGTGAGCCATCATGTTGAAGGCAGAGACCATGGGATGAAGCTGATGTTGCAGCACATTCGACACAGAGGCCAAAATATAGCACCGCTCCATCTCATCCGCTATTCTCCACCTAGGATAGGCATCTCTATCCACTTGAGTAGAGTCTTCGTTAGGCACATCTGGACATACTTGGGTGAGCACAAGCTTATACTGCTCTGCCGTCAGGACAATGTCCAAGTTATGACTCCAGTAGACATAATTAGGTACAGGGAACTTATTGTCTTTCAATATAGTAGCTTTGAATGCCATATCAAAAAATCGTAAAATAAATAAACAGACAATGTTTCAGTTATTAAATCTAGAATTTTGAAAACAAGAAAATTCTAACAATTATTGACTTCCCTCAAAACAATAATTTTAATCCACCAACCTCTCATTCATTGGGATTCTTGCAAGCCACGATAGTGTGGACGTTTACGCTAACCCATATTCAATTGAGATGAACCAAGTTCATTAACTACACTATCTCACCGAACGATCTATTGATCAATGTAGCTAATAGTCGGTGCTTTCAGCCACACAAATAAGCAGCGTAACCTCAATGGGAGTGAAAGATTATCTGTCCGGGCCTAGCCAGAAACTCACTTTCGTGCTATGCATTCCAGAATCAGAATCTCTGGCCAGGCCTAGACACTAGCACAATGCTATTCCAACCCTTTTGAAATAACATTGCACAGGATCTGGGTTTGCACTTATTCGATTTACCACGCAACAATAATTTCTAATTAAAAGTGAAACTTTAGAAAAATACCTTTGAAGCGTGCACTCAGGTGATTCTCTTGTATGCCTCAAGACTTTGATTTCACATTGTGTGGGCAATGATCTAGAAACCAATTGATCAGCTAATCACGACAATCCACCTGCCAGAAAATTCCAGCACCTGGCACGTACTGTAAACCCACGACCCGGAGAGATAGAAAGCTACACACGCTGCTGCTTTAAAGAGGCCAAAATTTTTGCCAATAATTGATAAAAACCAGCCGCACCTAGACTTCTAAAATCCGACTATGAGAGAGGAATTTTATTTCTCTCTCTAGGATTTTATCTCTTTAGTTTTCTTGTCTTGAAAACTTATGAATTGTATGTCTTGAATAGCTAATCCCTTGTTTATATATAAAGTTACAAGAGAGACCCCAAGTTGGTTTAGAATTGGCCTTCCTACTGGGATTCTATTTCCTTTAATCATGTTCCTGGACTGATACAAATCCAACTAATACAGGGATCCACTTATCCCAAACAGTTCCTGGTATGATTCACAACCAACTGACACAGGGATTCACTTATCCCAAGCCAATTCCTCGTATGATTCACAACCCACTGACACAAGGATTAATTAATTACTTAGTTAATTAAATCTACCTTTGTCAACAACCCAATACATAAATAATCGTACCACTAACGGATTAATTATAACACTACCATCGTACACCAGAATTGCTTCTGGAATAACTTAATTAATTTATATTCATAATCTCCCCATATCAAAGATATAGTGCTCGTTAATATATTAATTTACAGATAAATTAATTAATTAACCTCTTTAATTCTGAGACTAGTACCACTCGACCTTTTTACTATACCGAACATAAGTCCACCAGCCGAGTTTAGTATAACAATCTTTACGAGCTCATCTCGGGAGCACCATCACCCCGGACGCACAGGTACATGGTTTCCTTTGAACAAGCAGCAGCACACCAAGAAAGTAAACACGCGTACCCAACCTACCGAGACTATTGGCCAAAATTGACCTCACCCATTGGCAGATCAAAGTACACTATATCTAATCCTCATGCCCGCTCAAGTCTAGGGATTAAGAGATAGAATACCAAGAATGATTTGTCTATTAAATCAGTACAAGAGAAAACATTCCTGTATGATTCAATTAGTTTAGACAAACCAATTATCTGAATCACATAATAACCTAAACCGACAGTTTGTCCAAAGTTGTCTCCTTACGAACCTCATTTATATATTATGTCTTTCAACCAATGATGAGATATACTGTGTCACACAAGACACCTCATCATCTACTTACATAATATAGATGGACATATCATGCACAACAAGATTTAACCGAAACATAAATCGATATATTACTGGGAAAAAGTACAATACAAGCATAGCTTATGTATTCAACTCCAACAATCTCCCACTAATACTTAAGTTGTGCTTTAAGTATACATCTACATACAACCCCTACATACTCTGCTACTATATATCTTGAAAAACTGTCATGGCTCTCCTAAGTATCTGATTCCCATGCCCTCCACGTGAGCCTCAAAGACTTTTGAAGTCAATGTTTTTGTGAATAGATCTGCAAGGTTATCCTCTGATGCTATCTTAGCCACGACCACGTCTTCCCTCTTTACGATGTCTCGTATCAGGTGGTACTTGCGCTGTATATGTTTACTCGCCTTGTGGGCTCATGGTTCCTTCGAGTTTGCTACTGCACCATTATTATCACAATAAACCGTGATAGACTTCTGCGAACCAAGAATCACATCCAAGTCCACTTGGAAGTTCTTGAGCCATACTGCTTCTTTCGCTGCCTCTGATGCGTCAACGTACTCAGCCTCCATGGTAGAGTCTGCCATGCATTTCTGCTTGACACTCCGGCAAACTATGGCTCCACCTCTTAGAGTAAACACATACCCTGAGGTAGACTTGCTCTTGTCCCTGTCGCCTTGGAAATTTGAATCTGTGTAACCTCGGGGTACCAGCTCAGGCGTTGGATAGACCAAAACTTGGTCCCTCCTTCTGCGCAAATACTTGAGAATTCATTTTACTGCCTCTCAATGAGCTTTCCCGTGGTTACTCTGATATCTGCTTACCATGCCAACGACATGACAGATATCAGGCCTCGTACACAACATGGAAAACATGAGACTTCCTACTGTTGAAGCATAAGGAACTGTCTTCATGGCCTCTATCTCCTCAACAGTCTTAGGGGACTATTCCTTAGATAGATACACTCTATGTCTGAAAGGTAGAAAACCTTTCTTGGAGTTTTGCATATTAAAATAGGCCAGAATCGTATCTATGTATGAAGCTTGGGAGAGTGTTAATGAACGTTATGATCTCGAATTATCTTGACCCCAAGGATATATCCCACTTCCCCTAAGTCCTTCATATCAAACTGCTTGGATAGCCATGCCTTTACGTCTGATAACACTTTCTTGTTGTTGCCAATCAATAGAATGTCATCAACATAAAGCACAAGAAACACCACTGAGTTTCCATCACATCTGCGGTAGACACATTGCTTATCCGGACACTAAGGAAATTTGAAGGACTGGATTACCTCATCAAAACGGATGTTCCAAGATCTGGATGCCTGCTTAAGTGCGTAAATGGACCTTTTAAGCCTCCAAACCTTATGCTCTTGGCTTTTTTCAACGAATCCATCTGGTTGCTGCATAAAGACGGTTTTCTCAAGACTTCTGTTTAGGAAAGCTGTCTAGACATCCATCTGCCAAATCTCATAGTCTAAATGAGCAGCTATGGCCAAGAGAATTCGGATCGACTTAAGCATGGCTACCGGGGAGATGGTTTCCTCATAATCGATTCCCTCTTTCTGAGTGTACCCCTTCGCCACCAGCCTAACTTTAAAGGTTTCCACCTTCCCGTCAGGTCCTCTCTTACGTTTGTAGACCCACTTGCATCCAATGGGCCTGAACCTATCAGGCAGGTCCACAAGCTCCCAGACTTGATTGTGGTCTATTAACCGCATCTCGGATATCATTGCCTAACACCAAGACTCTGCATCTTCATCTCGGAGAGCCTTATTGTAGTTAACCGGGTCAGGTTTAGGCGCGTCTGGGACTAGGTCTGAGGCCTCTCCCACTCCAATGAACCTATCAGGCTGTTTCATAACCCTCCCACTACGACGAGGCACCACCTGTGTAGACACATCATCTGTGATGTCATGTGTAGTGTGTGGTGTATCTACTTGTGTCGGTGCATCAAGATTAGTAGTTTGTCGTCTAAGCTCTTCTAGTACTATCTTACTTTTGGGCTTGCGGTCTAAGACATAGTCCTCTTCCAAAAATCTAGCGTTGGTACTAACCACCACCTTCTGATATTTAGGACTATAAAAAACAGACCACCTTTCGTTCCCATAAGATATCCTACAAACAGTATTAATTCAGTTCTCGCATCTAACTTTGTCGTACCTGCCTTAAGCACATGTGCTGGGCAACCCAAAATTCGGAGATGTCTTAGACTGGGCTTGCGCCCATTTCACAACTCTAATGGGGTTGAAGACACGGTTTAAGATGGTACAAGATTAAGAATATACATTGCCATTTCTAAGGCATATGCCCAGAACAAACTTGACAAATCACTATAGCTCATTATAGACCTAACCATTTCCATGAGAGTCCGATTCCTCCTTTCTGCTACAATGTTCTGCTATGGCGTGCCAGGTGCAGACAACTGAGACTGAATTCCGACCTCACTAAGGTATTCTCGAAATTCATGGGACAGGTACTCCCCACCATGATCTGAACGTAGTGTCTTGATACTCTTACCATGATGCTTCTCCACATCTACCCGAAACTCTTTGAAGTTACCAAAACATTCGGAGTTGTGACGCATTAGGTAAATGTACTCGTACCTTGAGTAGTCATCCGTGAACGTCAAGAAATACTCGAACCCACCTCGTGCCTTGACCATCATTGGTCCACATAAGTCAGAATGAATCAACTCTAATACTTCCTTAGCTCTATAACCCTTTACCTTAAAAGGTTTTTTGGTCATTTTACCTTCCAAGCAAGATTCGCAGGTTGCATAACTGTCAATCTCTAATGAACCTAAAGGTCCATCATTGACCAACCTCTGAATCCTACTAAGGTTTATATGACCTAGCCTGAGATGTCAAAGATAGGTTTGATTTATTTCAGAAGGTTTCTTTCTCTTATTAATGTTAGATAAAGAACTATCTGTTTCTATGTTTTGCGAAACAGGGGAATTAGAGTTAACCACAAATAAATTGTCAGCCAATGAACCAGAAAAAATAACTTTTCCATTTATTCTAATAAATACAGACTCATCAAAAAAAAAAACTTATAACCATTCTTCAAGAGTTTAGAAACCGAAATAAGGTTCTTTCTAAAACTCGGTACATAAAGACAATTAACTAACTCTAATCTACAGTTTTTGAAATTTAAATTGACCACTCCTACTGGTTTTACTAACACTCTTGTAGTGTCGCCCATATAGATGTCCAGCTCGCCCTCTCTAAGCTTCCGGGTTACTCGGAACCCCTGCAAAGAATTACAAACGTGATCAGTGTCACCTGAATCCACACACCAAGTATCTATGGGAATCACCGCTAAACATGTCTCAGTAATCAGGGCAGAAACTATCGTACCTTTAAGCTTTGGACAATCCGCTTTCCAACGTCCCATTTTACCGCACTTGAAGCACTTGCCTTTGGGCTTGCTTCTCTTTGCGATCTCGGGCTTCGCAGCAAGTTTCCTGGCTTTCTTCTTCTTCTTATTCTTCTTGCCTTTAGGCGCAGAAAAAGAACCTAAAGCCTTTACTGCGACCAAAGCTTGCTTCTTCTCGTAGAAGATGCCTTCAGCCGCCACCAAATCAGTTAAGAGCTCGGGTAGAGTATAGACTCTTTGGTTCATGTTGTAATTGACCCGAAACTGCTGAAGGATAATATCTATCTGACTTTCTGGGTCAATTTCTCCTCCTAACACCTCTATCTCATTGATGTGACTGATCATGTGTAGCACATGATCTCTCACCGATCCGCCTTCAACCATCTTTGAGTTCATTAACTTCCTCATGACTGCTTGCCTAGCAGTCTTGCCTTGATGTGCGAACATCTCTCTTAGGTGAGCCATCATGTTGAAGGCAGATACCATGAGATGAACCTGATGTTGCAGCACATTTGACACATAGGCCAAAATATAACACCGCTCCATCTCATTCGCTTTTCTCCACTGGGCATAGGCATCCCTATCCTCTTGAGGAGAGTTCTCATCAGGCACATCTATACATACTACGGTGAGCACAAACTTATACTGCTCAGCTGTCAGGACAATGTCTAAGTTACGACTCCAGTCGACATAATTGGTTCCAGTTAATTTATTGTCTTTCAAAATAGTAGCTAAGGGGTTGAATGCCATATCGATAAAACTGTAAAATTAACAAACAGAAAATGTTTCAGTTATTAACCTAGAATTTCGAAACTATGAAATTCGAATAATTATTGACTTCCATCAAAATAATAATTATAATCCACCAACCTCTCATTCACCTAGATTCTTGAAAGCCACGTAGTGTGGACGTTTATGCTAACCCACATTCATTTGAGAATAACCAAGTTCATTAACTACAATATCTGACCAAACGATCTATTGATCAATATAGCTAATAGTCGGTGCTTTCAGCTGTACAAATAAGCAGCGTAACCTCGCAGGAGGAATACTGCAGATCGTACACTAAGTGTATGCCATTACGTGACTTCTGAGTTTATTACCTCAGGATAGTGCACCTCAGATGGAGAGGGTGTCGCATTTTTCCTAGTTAAACTTACTATAGTCATCTTACTCAGAAATTCATAATCTAGCGATCTCAGGGCTGGATTCATCCGAATGGAGGAAGGCCCTATTACCAACGCGCAAGCCCACCCACATCGCATGAACTCATAATGGTGGCCATGGGGATATTAAACCAACCCGCTCCCACTTAGATTTCTAAATTGAGGGTTTTTGGGTTTTAACATGCAATTAACTAACCATAAGTTATATGCAACCATAAAACCAACATGCTTTAAAATCATGCATCTAAAATACAGCATAAAAATAAAGCATAAAAATTAAAACAATAAATACAGGAAATATATACAAAAAATAAATTTACTGACTATTATGGTTTTAATCGCTTCCATCTTCTACCTTGATCTCGTGTCCCGCCATGTCACTCGATGGAGAGAGTCTTGAACTACAAAAAATGAAAACTGGAGAGAAAACGGGCCAAAACACAGCTCGAACCACACGCGCGCTGCACGCCAACGCGGCAGTCCACTGTTACTAGCGGTTACCGGCGGTGGCCCCTGCCGGCGGGTCATCACCGGCGCCGCCCCTTGTCGCCAATCCCTCCTTCACTTTTTCCCACGCTATTTGGTATTCTTGCAATTCGTTCTGGGTTTTCCTGGGTTTCTACAAATTAATGAAAACCCAGAACCCACGAATTCAAGTTGCCCACCATAACACCTTCGATTACAAAAATTAATTCTCCTACTACAAGGCTTTCTATGAAAATTAAATAATCAAAATGACATAGAAAAAATCCAACTATAGATTTGATCTAATACTACACGGCTTCCAGCACGTGGTTATACTATTACAAATATTCATAATAAAATTAAATCCGGACATGTCCCGGAGTTTAATTAAAACCCATACAAACGTAACCATAATAATTGGGATTTCTTAACCACCTACAAATAAAAACATGTAATAAATCAAACAAGCACAAAACCCAAAACCAGGCTCTGATACCAATTGAAAGATTATCTGTCTAGACCTAGCCAGAAATTCACTTTCGTGCTATGCATTCCCGAATCAGAATCTCTGGCCAGGCCTAGACGCTAGCACAATGCTATTACAACCCTTTTGAAATAACATTGCATAGGATCTGGGTTTGCACTTATTTGATTTACCACGCAACAAAAATTTCTAATTAAAAGCGGAACTTTAGAAAAATACCTTTGAAGCGTGCACTCAGGTGATTCTCTTGTATGCCTCAAGACTTTGATTTCACATTGTGTGGGCAACGATCTAGAAACCAATTGATCAGCTAATCACCACAATCTACCTGCCAGAAAGTTCCAGCAACACCGCACCAGGTGTTAGTTTTGAATACAGAAAAGCTATAGCTTGTATCAAAAACTAATATCCCGGGGCATATTGAGCACGACCAGTTTGGATAGAATTGACTTGTACTGATCGGCGTAGTCAATTCGGTCCTAGTATTCCGTCTCTCAATCCCGAGATTGGGACGGGCGTGAGGGTTGGGTGTCGTATGCTTTGATTTGCCAAAGAGTGAGGTCAATTGAGGCCAATATCTCGGTAAGTTGGGTATGCGGTGTTTAGCTTCTTGCGTGCCGTTGCTAGTTGCTAAACCCGGCCGTTGCTAAACCCGGCCGGTGAACTTTATGTTTGGTATAATAAAAGGTCGAGTGGTACTAATCTCGGAAACCAAGAAGTCGGTGAATTAGTTTGTCAGTAAATTGATAAACCGACGGGCACTAGATCTTTAATGTGGGGAGATAGAAGAAATAATAATGGCGCGATGTAAAGTCGTTTTCGAGCGGTAGCTCCATAATTGGTCCGTTAGTGGTACGACCAATTATGCATTTGACTAATCGACAAGGTAAATTAATTAATCAGAAGGGTTTAATTAATATTTAATCGACAAAGTGAATTTAGAAATTAATTCGATTTTGAATTAATAAATTCTAAGGGTTCGATTAAATTAAATTAACAAAGTGGATTAAATAAATTAATTTAAAAGGGTCGATTGGAGTTGATTAGTCAGGAAGACTTAGCGGTCAACGAAAGTCAAATTTTAAGGCCTAACTCGAGAGCCCATTAGGTCTCCTTAGAAGCTCCTATAAATACAACATATTGGGCAAGAAAACACTAAGAAACTTGGCAGCCAAGTTTAGGCTAGAAAGAGAAAGTTTGGTCTAGAGACAGAACGTGTCTTCCTCGTCAAGTTTTCTCTCGAAGTCGACCAAGATAACTTTCTTCTTCGAAAGGGAACTCAGCCCATGAATTAATATAGCAGCCCGGTCATTTTGTACGACAAAACAATTCAAGCAAGCTGCTGGGTTTTCTTTTGTAAAAATCTACTGCTGTACGACAAAACAATTCAAGCAAGCTGCTGGGTTTTCTTTTGGAAAAATCTGCTGCTGTACGACAAAACAATTCAAGCAAGCTGCTGGGTTTTCTTTTTGGGAAAAGCCGATCGCTGCCCAGTATTTTTTCTCTTCTTGCGCAGGATTTTCTTCCTTGCGCAGCCCTTTTGTGCAGCAGTCCAGTGGCTGTTCTTCAACCTGGGGTGCTTGATCCTGCTGATCTTCACGTTGATCTCTTCTCCGGTTGGTGATCCGTGAAGTCGGTGGCGCAGATCGTGGCTGGGAGGAAGAACAGCAGACCGTACGGACTGTGATAGGGCAGTAGATGATTGGCGGAAGGAAAAGGCTGTTCTTAATTTTTCTGGGCAGCTTCAATTTGAAAAAAAAAAATTCTGGGCAGCTTCAATTTTGTTAAAAAAAATTCTGGGCTGCTTTAATTTTCAGAAAAAATTCTGGCCAGATTTATTTTGAGTTTCTTGAGAAGCAAGTTTCTTGGATTTTCAATCGTATTGCCGTGGGTAGCTCCGTAGACGATAGCCCACACTATCTCGGAGTTCGTATTCGAGAATTCTTCGGATTTCTTGTGGAATTTGCGCTAAAGATTTGGTTTTCTTTAAGCAAGGGACTTCGCTACAAAAGGTATAATCTTTAAATTCCGCTTTAATTAAAGATTTAATTTTTTGTGTCCCGATTAATAAATTAAATAAGTATAAGCCTAGATCCGTTCATGGGTAAACTAATTTGAGCCTGAGCTTGGTCGAAAGCTTCCGATTCTGGAATGCATAGCACGAAAGTGAGGCTTTCGATTTAGCCCGGGCTTGTTCAGTTTTCCTTCAAATTGGTATCAAAGCGATGGTTTCGGTCTTATACTTGTTTGATTTATTACACATCTTTATTTTGGCATTAGTATTTTTGTCGAAATGTATAAACAGGTGGTTATTGGTTTCCCGGCTATTATGGTAGAAATTTAATTTTCATTCATAAACCCCGGGACATGTCCGAGCTTGTTTTATTTTTGAATGGAAATTTCTGTAATAGTAATAACCATGAGCTGGAAGCCGTGTAGGATTAGAAAAATCTTGTAGTAGGATTTGATCGTCTTTAAATTCCTAGAAAACGCCTTTGTATATAGGAATTTATGTACTATGACGAAGACGTTATTTTGGGTAACTTATATTCGCGGGTTTTGGTTTATCGTAATTTTGGGTGATTCCTAATTACGTAGAAAACCGAGAAAAACCCGGGCGAATCGAGAGGAATCCAAATAACGAGTGGGAGCGAACGACGGGAAGTGTCACCGAGGCGTCAAGGAATCAACGATAGAGAAGGCCATAATAGTCAGGAAATTTTATTTTATTTTAATTTCCCGTATTTATGTTTTTTCGTTGATTGTGTGATTTTCGTTTTATTTTGCATGAACGAAAACCAAACTAAAATGTTTTTTAAAAGGTAATATGCAATTAACTAAGGTAGATTATTCACATATTAAAACTCCAACGGTTTTATGGGTGTGAATAACCATAGTTAAGATATTGCATGTTTAAGGTAATGTGCAATTAACTAAGGTAGATTATTCGCATATTAAAACTCCAACGGTTTTATGGGTGCGAATATCCATAGTTAAGATATTGCATGTTAAAACGTAAAAATCCTCAAATTAATTAAATTCGCGGGTTTTGGTTTAATCGTAATTTTGGGTGATTCCTAATTACGTGGGGTTTTGGTTTATCGTAATTTTGAGTGATTCCTAATTACGTAGAAAATCGAGAAAATCTGGATTTTGGTTTATCGTAATTTGGGTGATTCCTAATTACGTAGAAAACCGAGAAAACCAGGGCGAATTGAAATTAATTAAAAATCTAAGTGGGAGCGGGTTGGTTAATAGCCCCATGGCCTCCATTACGGGTTCATTGGCGATGTAGTTAAACTTGCGTGCTGGTTTAGACCTTCCTCCCTATCGGATGAGTTTTCAATCACAGATATCGCTGGAATGAATTTCTAAAGGGATGACTATAGTGCGTTTAATTGGGAAAAGTTGCGACACCCTCGCCATCCGAGGCGCATTAGTACCCTAAGTAACAAACTTAGAAGTCACGTAATGGCATACACTTAGTGTACTGTTTATAGTATCCCTCCCATCGAGGTTATGCTATTTACGTGTATAGCTAAAATTATCGACTATTAATTTCATTGATCATAAGATCGTTGGTCAGATAATGAAATTAATGAACTTCGGTTCTTCTCGAACGAATGTGGGTTGGCGTAGACGTTCACCCATCGTGACCTGCGTTAATCCCGGTGGGAGAGATGTCAGTAGAAGATTATATTTTTTTCTGAGGATTTTCAATATTTTCGAAAAAGTATACTGGAACTTGACTGGTTATTTTTCAGTTGTAGTTGATATGCCGTTCAACCCGCTAGCTGTCATTTTGAACCAAAACAAACTCACGAGTCCAAACTATATTGACTGGAAACGTAACCTGGACATTGTCCTTACCGCTAAGGGTTACAAGTACGTGCTTACTGAGGAGTGTTCCCCTAAGCAGGGCAGCCAAGCAGTCAGCTATGAGGAAACTCATGAATGCTAGAATGGCTGAGGGCACTTCAGTGAGGGATCACGTGCTGGACATGATCAGTTGCATCAATGAGATCGAGGTACTGGGAGGTGATATTGATGGGGAGACCCAGGTCGATATCATTCTCCAGGGCTTGCCTCCCAGTTTTGAGCAGTTTTGGTTGAACTATAATATGGGCAAGCTCTCATATTCACTCCCCGAGCTCATGACTACATTGGTGTCAGCCGAGGGCCTATTCGCTGAGAAGAAGCAAGCCTTTGCTACTGTTGGTCCCTCAGGTTCCTCTGCTGGGCCCAAAGCCAGGAAGCAGAAAAGGAAGAGAGGCCAGAAAGCAGGAACTAATCATGGACCCAAGGCAGGCATTGCCAAGAAGCAAAAGCCGAAAGGCAAATGTTTTAAGTGTGGCAAAGCAGGACATCGAAAGAAGGATTGCCCAAAGACTCGAGGTTAAAAGTAAATTTTCCCTAGTTACTGAGACGTGATTAGCGGCGATTCCCACAGATACTTGGTGTGTGGATTCAGGAACCACTGATCAAATTTGTAATTCTTTGCAAGGGTTCCAAGTGACCCGGCTGTTTAGAGAGGGAGAGTTGCAGGTCTACCTTGAGGATACTACCAGAGTTTCTGTTGTTGCAGTGGGAGTAGTTTGTCTTTATTTTTTAGACTCTACATGACAATTGGTTTTCAAGATATACTCCCCAGTAATGCAAAACACAGAAACTAGTAGCTCATCATCGAATCATAATAAGAGAAAGGAATCTTCCCCTTTGAATCAAACTTATCTTTGGCACCTGAGACTCGGTCACATCAACCTTAGTAGGATTAAAAGGTTGGTCAATAGTGGGTTTTTGGACTTACTGGATATTGACAGCTATTCAACCTGTGAGTCCTGCTTGGAGGGTAAAATGACCAAGAGGCCTTTCAAGGCAAAGGGGTATAGGGCCAAGGAGGTTTTAGAGTTGATTCATTCTGACGTGTGTGGGCCTATGTCAGTTCAGGCTAGAGGTGGTGAATACCTCTCTAGTGAATTTAGGACCTATTTGTCAGAGGAGGGTATTCAGACCCAATTGTCTGCACCTGGCACACCCCAGCAGAATGATGTAGCAGAGAGGAGGAACAGGACTCTTATGGAGATGATTAGATCGATGATGAGTTACAGTGAGTTGCCTACCTCGTTTTGGGGTTATGCCTTGGATACAACATGTTTTATCCTCAACCTTGTGCCATCTAAGTCTGTGCCTACGACCCCAGTAGAGTTGTGGAGTGGGCGAAAGCCTAGTCTGAGACATCTCAGGATTTGGGGTTGTCCAGCACATGTGCTCAAGGCAGATGCAGGCAAGTTAGAGGCGAGATCTAAGGTTATGCTGTTTATAGGCTACCCCAAAGGAACGAGATGAGGTTTATTTTATAGTCCTCAGGATCAGAAGGTGGTGGTCAGCACCAGTGCCAGATTTCTTGAGGAGGACTATATTCTAGTTCACAAGTCAAGCAGCAAGGTAGTATTGGAAGAGCTTAAAAGTCAGTCCACTATTCCAGATGCACACGTACTGGAAGACACACCACAAGAGACTGCACACACTATCACAGATGATGCTCTTAAACAGGTTGCGCCTCGTCGAAGTGGGAGGGTTGTGAGACAGCCCGAGAGGTACATGGGTTTGGGTGAGTCTTCGAACTTTATCCCTGGTGCTCATGAACCAGACCCAGTTAACTACAATGAGGTTCTCCAGGATAGAGATGCAAGCATCCAGATCTTGGAACATCCGTTTTGACGAGGTTATCCAGTCCTATGGATTCACTCGGTGTCCGGATGAGCAGTGTGTTTATCGCAGGCGTGATGGTGAAACAGTGGTGTTCCTAGTACTTTACGTAGATGACATTCTTCTTATTGGCAACAGTAAGAAGGTGTTGTCAGACGTAAAGGCATGGCTGTCCAGGCAATTCAATATGAAGGATTTGGGAGAGGCTGGACATATCCTTGGGATCAAGATTATTCGAGATTGTAGGAGACGTTCTCTGACTCTCCCTCAGGCATCCTACATAGACACGATTCTGGCCCGTTTTAACATGCAGAACTCCAAGAAGGGTTCACTACCTTTCAGGCATGGGGTGCATTTGTCTAAGGAGCAGTGTCCTAAGACTGCTGAGGAGATAGATGCCATGAAGGCGGTACCCTATGCTTCTGCAATGGGTAGCCTCATGTATGCTATGTTGTGCACGAGGCCTGATATTTGATTTGCCGTTGGCATGGTTAGCAGATATCAGAGTAACCATGGGAAGGCTCACTGGGAGGCAGTAAAATGCATTCTCAAGTACTTGCGCAGGACGAGAGATTATGTCCTAGTTTATAGAGCGCAGGAGCTTGTACCATTGGGTTACACAGATTTGGACTTTCAAGGTGATTTGGACCGGAGTAAGTCTACCTCTGGGTTTGTGTTTACTCTTGGAGGTGGAGCCATAGTATGGCGGAGTGTCAAGCAGAAATGCGTGGCGGACTCTACCATGGAGGCCGAGTACGTTGCCGCTTCAGAGGCAGCGAAAGAGGCTGTATGGCTCAGGAACTTCCTGATGGACTTAGATGTGGTTCTTGAGTTGCCTAGGTCTATCACAGTTTATTGTGATAACAATGGTCCAGTTGCTAACTCGAAGGAACCACGAGCCCATAAGGTGAGTAAACACATATAGCGCAAGTACCACCTGATACGAGAGATCGTAAAGAGGGGAGACGTGACCGTGGCTAAGATAGTATCAGATGACAACCATTCAGATCCTTTCACAAAGCCATTGACCCCAAAGGTTTTTGAGAGACGTGTAGGGCATGGGAGTCAGATTCTTGAGGGAGCCATGTTAGTGAGCTTAAAGGTGTTCTGGAGATTTCATTATGACAGCAGTGTAATAGCGGGTTGGACAGTTTTTGTACTTCTTAGCATAGCTTTGAGTATTAGTGGGAGATTGTTAGTTTTGAATACAGAAAAGCTATAGCTTGTATCAAAAACTAATATCCACAGATGACATATCATTTTGTTTCAGTATAAATCTGTTCCTTTATATCATAGAACTAGATAACAGGGTGTCGACAAACACAGTAGATACCGTTATTGGTTAAAGTATTGATATATAAAAAGTATGCTCGTAACCGAGATAGTCTGAACATACTATCGGTATAGGTTATTGTGTGGTTTGGAAATTGGTTTATCTAGACTAGTTTAAATCACACAGATATGCCCGGGGCATATTGAGCACGACCAGTTTGGATAGAATTGACTTGTACTGATCGACGTAGTCAATTCGGTCCTAGTATTCCTCTCTCAATCCCGAGATTGGGACGGGCGTGAGGGTTGGGTGTCGTATGCTTTGATTTGCCAAAGAGTGAGGTCAATTGAGGCCAATATCTCGGTAAGTTGGGTATGCGGTGTTTAGCTTCTTGCGTGCCGTTGCTAGTCGGAGGAATCCACGTACCGGTTCGCCGGGTTGATGGTGCTTTCGAGATGAGCTCGTAAGGTTATTATACTAAACCCGGTCGGTGAACTTTATGTTCGGTATAATAAAAGGTCGAGTGGTACTAATCTCGGAAACCAAGAAGTCGGTGAATTAGTTTGTCAGTAAATTGATAAACCGACGGGCACTAGATCTTAATGTGGGGAGATAGAAGAAATAATAATGGCGCGATGTAAAGTCATTTTCGAGCGGTAGTTCCATAATTGGTCCGTTAGTGGTACGACCAATTATGCATTTGACTAATCGACAAGGTAAATTAATTAATCAGAAGGGTTTAATTAATATTTAATCGACAAAGTGAATTTAAAAATTAATTCGATTTTGAATTAATAAATTCTAAGGGTTCGATTAAATTAAATTAACAAAGTGGATTAAATAAATTAATTTAAAAGGGTCGATTGGAGTTGATTAGTCATGAAGACTTAGTGGTCAACGAAAGTCAAATTTTAAGGCCTAACTCGAGAGCCCATTAGGTCTCCTTAGAAGCTCCTATAAATACAACATATTGGGCAAGAAAACCCTAAGAAACTTGGCAGCCAAGTTTAGGCTAGAAAGAGAAAGTTTGGTCTAGAGACAGAACGTGTCTTCCTCGTCAAGTTTTCTCTCGAAGTCGACCAAGATAACTTTCTTCTTCGAAAGGGAACTCAGCCCATGAATTAATATAGCAGCCCGGTCATTTTGTACGACAAAACAATTCAAGCAAGCTGCTGGGTTTTCTTTTGTAAAAATCTGCTGCTGTACGACAAAACAATTCAAGCAAGCTGCTGGGTTTTATTTTGGAAAAATCTGCTGCGGTACGACAAAACAATTCAAGCAAGCTGCTGGGTTTTCTTTTTGGGAAAAGCCGATCGCTGCCCAGTATTTTTTCTCTTCTTGCGCAGGATTTTCTTCCTTGCGCAGCAAGAAGATTGCGCAGCCCTTTTGCGCAGCAGTCCAGCGGCTGTTCTTCAACCTGGGGTGCTTGATCCTGCTGATCTTCACGTTGATCTCTTCTCCGGTTGGTGATCCGTGAAGTCGGTGGCGCAGATCGTGGCTGGGAGGAAGAACAGCAGACCGTACGGACTGTGATAGGGCAGTAGATGATTGGCGGAAGGAAAAGGCTGTTCTTAATTTTTCTGGGCAGCTTCAATTTGAAAAAAAAAAAATTCTGGGCAGCATCAATTTTGTTCAGAAAAAATTCTGGCCAGCTTTAATTTTCAGAAAAAATTCTGGCCAGATTTATTTTGAGTTTCTTGAGAAGCAAGTTTCTTGGGTTTTCAATCGTATTGCCGTGGGTAGCTCCGTAGACGATAGCCCACACTATCTCGGGGTTCGTATTGGAGAATTCTTCGTATTTCTTGTGGAATTTGCGCTAAAGATTTGGTTTTCTTTAAGCAAGGGACTTCGCTACAAAAGGTATAATCTTTAAATTCCGCTTTAATTAAAGATTTAATTTTTTGTGTCCCGATTAATAAATTAAATAAGTATAAGCCTAGATCCGTTCATGGGTAAACTAATTTGAGCCTGAGCTTGGTCGAAAGCTTCCGATTCTGGAATGCATAGCACGAAAGTGAGGTTTTCGATTTAGCCCGGGCTTGTTCAGTTTTCCTTCACCTGGCACGTATTGTAAGCGCACCGCCCGGAGAGAGAGAAAGTTGCACGCGCTGCCGGTTTAAAGAGGCCAAATTTAGGCCAACAATTGATAAAAACCAGCCGCACCTAGGCTTCTAAAATCCGAATATGAGAGAGGAATTTTATTTCTCTCTCTAGGATTTTATCTCTCTAGTTTTCTTGTCTTGAAAACTTATGAATTGTATGTCTTGAATAGCTAATCCCTTGTCTATATATAGCAAGAGAGACCCCAAGTTGGTTTAGGATTGGCCTTCCTACTGGGATTCTGTTTAGTTCAATCCTTTTCCTGGACTTATACACATCCAATTGATACGGGGATCCACTTATCCCAAACCAGTTCTTGGTATGATTCACAACCAACTGACACAGGGATTCACTTATCCCAAACCAATTCCTGGTATGATTCATAACCAACTGACACAAGGATTAATTAGTTACTTAATTAATTAAATCTACCTTTGTCAACAACTCAATACATAATTAATCGTACCACTAACGGATTAATTATGACACTAGCATCCTACACCAGAATTGCTTCCAGAACAACTTAATTAATTTATATTCATAATCTCCCCACATGAAAGATATAGTGCTCGTTAATATATTAATTTACTGATAAATTAATTAATTAACCTCTTTAATTTCGAGACTAGTACCACAAGACCTTTTTACTGTACCAGACATAAGTCTACCGGTCGAGTTTAGTATAATAAACTTTACGAGCTCAACTCGGGAGCACCATCACCCCGAACGCACTGGTACATGGTTTCCTTTCAACAAGCAGCAGCACACCAAGCAACTAAACACGCGCACCCAACCTACGGAGATTATTGGCCACAATTGACCTCACCCATTGGCAGATCATAGTACACTATGTCTAATCCTCATGCCCGCTTGAGTCTAGGGATTGAGAGATAGAATACTAAGAATGATTTGTCTATTAAATCAGTACAAGACAAAACATTCCTATTGGTGAAGTTCAATACACCACGGGCATATCTATATGATTCAATTAGTTTAGACAAACCAATTATCTGAATCACATAATAAACTAAACCGACAGTTTGTCCAAAGCTGTCTCGATTACGTGAAAGATTATCTGCCCGGGCCTAGCCAGAAACTCACTTTCATACTATGCATTGAAGAATTGGAATCTCTGGCCAAGCCTAGACTCTAGCACAATGCTATTCCAACCCTTTTAAAATAACATTGCACAGGATCTTGGTTCCCACTTATTCGATTTACCACGCAACAAAAATTTCTAATTAAAAGTGGAATCTTAGTAAAATACCTTTCAAGCGTGCACTCAAGTGATTCTCTTGTATGCCTCAAGACTTTGATTTCACGTTGTGTGGGCAACGATCTAGAAACCAATTGATCAGCTAATCACCACAATCCACCTGCCAGAAAATTCCATTACCGCTGCACCTGGCACGTACTATAAATGCACCGCCCAGAGAGAGAGAAAGCTACACACGCACCTGGTATAAACAGACCAAGAATTTCGGCCAAAAGAAGGAAAAACCAGTCTCAAATTTGCTTTAAAAATCTGACTTTGAGAGAGAGAATTTTCTCTCTCTAGGATTTTCTCTCTAGATTCTTGAATTATGAATCTATTGAATTGTGTGTCTTGAATAGCTAATCCCTTGTCTATATATAGAGTTACAAGAGAGACTCCAAGTTGGTTTAGGATTGACCTTCCTACTGGGTTTCTGTTTTCCTTCAATCCTGTTCCTGGACTGATACACATCCAACTGATACAGGGATCCACTTATCCCAAAACAGTTCCTGGTATGATTCACAACCAACTGACACAGGGATTCACTTATCCCAAACCAGTTCCTGGTATGATTCACAACCAACTGACACTGGGATTTACTTATCTCAAACCCGTTCCTAGTATGATTCACCACCAACTGACACAAGTATTAATTAATTACTTAATTAATTAAATCTACCTTTGTCAACAACCCAATACATAATTAATCATACCACTAACGGATTAATTATGGCACTACCATCCTACACCAGAATTGCTTCCGGAACAACTTAATTAAATTATATTCATAATCTCCCCACATCAAAGATAAAGTGCTCGTTAATATATTAATTTACTGATAAATTAATTAATTAACCTCTTTAATTCCGAGACTAGTACCACTCGACCTTTTTACTATATCGGACATAAGTCCACCGGTCGAGTTTAGTATAATAAACTTTATGAGCTCATCTCGTGAGCACCATCACCTGGACGCACCGGTAGATGGTTTCCTTTCGACAAGCAGCAGCATACCAACTAATTAAACACGCGCACCCAACCTACCCAGACTATTGGCCACAATTGACCTCACCCATTGGCAGATCAATGTACACTATATCTAATCCTCATGTCCGCTCGAGTCTAGGGATTAAGAGATAGAATACCAAGAACGATTTGTCTATTAAATCAGTACAAGACAAATTATTCTTAATGGTCAAGTTCAATATGCCCCGGGCATATCTATATGATTCAATTAGTTTAGACAAACCAATTATCCGAATCATATAATAACCTAAACTGACAGTTTGTCCAAAGCTGTCTCGGTTACAAACCTCATTTATATATTATGTCTTTTAACCAATGATGAGATCTACTGTGTCGCACAAGACACCTCATCATCTAACTACATAATATAAATGGACAATTAATGCACAACATGATATAACGAAAACATAAATCAATATATTACTAGAAAAAAGTACAATACAAGCATAGCTTATGTATTCAACTCCAACAATCTCCCACTAATACTTAAGCTGTGCTTTAAGTATACAACTACATACAACTCCTATACATTCTGCTGCTATATATCTAGAAAAAATTGTCATGGCTCTCCTAAGTATCTTATTCCCATGCCCTCCACGTGAGTCTCAAAGACTTTTGAAGTCAATGTCTTCGTGAACGGATCTGCAAAGTTATCTTCTGATGCTATCTTAGCCACGACCACGTCTTTTCTCTTTACGATGTCTCATATCAAGTGGTACTTGCACTGTATATGTTCACTAGCCCTGTGGGCTCGTGGTTCCTTCGAGTTTCCTACTGCACCGTTGTTATCACAATAAACCGTGATAGACTTCTGTAAACCAGGAATCACATCTAAAGCCACTAGGAAGTTCTTGAGCCATACTACTTCTTTCGCTGCATCTGATGTGACAACGTACTCAGCCTCCATGGTAAAGTCCGCCACGCATTTCTGCTTGACACTCCGCTCAACTATGGCTCCACCTCCCAGAGTAAACACATACCCTGAGGTACACTTGCCCTTGTCCCTCTCGCCTTGGAAATCTGAATCTGTGTAACCTCGGGGTACCTGCTCAGGTGCTTGATAGACCAGAACTTGGTCCCTCATTCTGCGCAAATAATTGAGAATGAATTTTACTGCCTCCCAATGAGCTTTCTGCTCACCATGCCAACAACATAACAGATATCAGGCCTCATACACAACATGGCATACATGAGACTTCCTACTGCCGAAGCATAAGGAACTGTTCCTTAGATAGATACACTCCATGTCTGAAAGGCAGAAAACCTTTCTTAGAGTTCTGCATGTTAAAACGGGCCAGAATCATATCTATATACGAAGCTTGGGAGAGTGTTAACGAACATTTCCTACGATCTCGAATTATCTTGATCCCAAGGATATGTCCCACTTTCCCTAAGTCCTTCATATCAAGCTGCTTAGACATCCACGCCTTTACATCTGATAACACTTTCTTGTTGTTTCCAATCAATAGAATGTCATCTACGTAAAGCACAAGAAACACCACTGAGTTTCTATCATGTCTGCGGTACACACATTGCCCATCCAGACATGGAGTAAATCTAAATGACTCGATTACCTCATCAAACCGGATGTTCAAAGATCTAGATGCCTGTTTAAGTCCGTAAATGGACCTCTTAAGCCTGCAAACCTTATGCTATTGGCCTTTTCCAATGAATCCCTCTGGTTGCTGCATAAAGATGGTTTCCTCAAGACTTCCGTTTAGAAAAGCTGTCTCGACATCCATCTGTAAATCTCATAATCTAATTGAGCAGCTATGGCCAAGAGAATCTAGATTGACTTATGCATGGCTACTGGGGAGAAGGTTTCCTCATAATTGATTCCCTCTTTCTGAGTATACCCCTTCACCACCAGCGTAGCTTTAAAGGTTTCCACCTTCTTGTCAGGTACTCTCTTACGTTTGTAGACCCACTTGCATCCAACGGGCTTGAACCTATCTGGCAGGTCGACAAGCTCCCAGACTTGATTGTGGTCCATTGACCCCATCTCGGATATCATTTCCATAAGCCAAAGACTCGGCATCTTTATCTCGGAGAGCCTCATTGTAGTTAACCGGGTCTGGTTCAGGCACGCCTGGGACTAGGTCTGAGGCCTCTCTCACGCCAATGAATCTATCTGGCTGTCTCACAACCCTCCCACTACGACGAGGCACCACCTGAGTAAGCGCATCATCTGTGATCTCATGTGCAGTGTGTGGTGTATCTAATTGTGCAGGTGCATCAGGATTAGTAGTTTGTCGCCTAAGCTCTTCTAGTACTATCTTAGTCTTGGGCTTGTGGTATGAGACATAGTCCTCTTCCAAAAATCTAGCGTTGGTACTAACCACCACCTTCTGATCTTTAGGACTATAAAACAGACCACCTTTCATTCCCCTAGGTTATCTTAGAAACAACATTAATTCAGTTCTCGCATCTAACTTAGCCGTATCTGCCTTAAGCACATGTGCTGGGCTGCCCCAAATTCTGAGATGTCTTAGACTGGGCTTGTGCCCATTCCACAACTCTAATGGTGTTGAAGGCACGGTTTTAGATGGCACAAGATTAGAAATATACATCGCCGTTTCTAAGGCATATCCCCAGAATGAACTTGGAAAATCACTATAGCTCATCATAGACCTAACCATTTCTATGAGAGTCCGTTCCTCATTTCTGCTACATCGTTCTGTTATGGCGTGCCAGGTGCAGACAACTGAGACTGAATTCAGACCTCACTGAGGCATTCTCAAAATTCATGGGACAGGCACTCCCCACCATAATCTGAATGCAGTGTCTTGATACTCTTACCATGATGTTTCTCCACATATGCCCGAAACTCTTTGAACTTGCCAAAATTTTCAGACTTGTGACGCATTAGGTAAATGTACCCGTACCTTAAGTAGTCATCCGTGAATGTCACAAAATACTCGAACCCACCTCGTGCCTGGACCTTCATTGGTCCACACAAGTCAGAATGCATCAACTCTAATACTTCCTTAGCTCTATAACCTTTTACTTTAAAAGGACTCTTGGTCATCTTACCTTCCAAGCAAGATTCGCAGGTTGCATAACTGTCAATCACTAATGAACCTAAAGGTCCATCATTGACCAACCTCTGAATCCTACTAAGGTTTATATGACCTAGCCTGAGATGCCAAAGATAGGTTTAATTTATTTTAGAAGGTTTATTCCTCTTATTAATGTTAGATAAAGAGCTATATGTTTCTATGTTTTGCGCAACAGGGGAATTAGAGTTAACCACAAATAAATTGTCAGCCAATGAACCAGAACAAATAAGTTTCCCATTTCTTCTAATAAATACAGACTCATCAGAAAAAACAAACTTATAACCATTCTTTAAGAGTTTGGAAACCGAAATAAGGTTCTTTCTAAAACTCGGTACATAAAGACAATTAACAAACTCTAAACTAGGATTCTCGAAATTCAGAGTAACTACTCCCACTGCTTCTACTGATACTCTTGTAGTGTCGCCCAAGTAGATATCCAATTCTCCCTCTCTAAGCTTCCGGGTTACTTGGAACCCTTGCAAAGAATTACAAACATGGTCACTGGCACCTGAATCCACACACCAAGTATCTTTGGGAATCGCCGCTAAACATGTCTCAGTAATGAAGGCAGAAACTATCGTACTTATAAGCTTTGGATAATCCGATTTCCAATGTCCCGTATTATTGCACTTGAAGCACTTGTCTTTAGACTTCTTCTTTGCAATATCTGGCTTAGGCGCAATTTGTGCCTTTTTAGCTACTCCCTCGAGCTTTCTTTTCTTCTTTCCAGTCTCAGGCTCAGAAGAAGATTCTAAAGCTTCAGCCGCGATTAAAGCTCGCTTCTTCTCTTGAATAAGACTTTTAGCCTCCACCAACTTTTCCAAGAGCTCGGATGAAGTGCACAACATCTTACTTATGTTGTAGTTCAACCAAATCTGCTCATAGCTTCGAGGCAAGCTCCGGAGGACAATATTGACTTTGGTTTCACCAACAATTTTGCCTCCCACTACCTCAACCATGTTGATGTTACTAATCACGTCAATGACATGATCTCTCACAGGAGTGCTCTCAACCATAAGGACAATGTCCAAGTTATGACTCCAATCGACATAATTAGTTCCAGTTAATTTATTGTCTTTCAAAATAGCAGCTAAGGGGTTGAATGCCATATCGATAAAACTGTAAAATTAACAAACAGACAATGTTTAAGTTATTAACTAATTTTCCCTCCAAATCCCTCTCAGCTTTCTACATGTTAATTGGCAGACGAAAGAAACAAAACTATATCGTTTTTGTTACTAAGGCATAACAACTCCCACCCCCTTAAAATTAGTCTTGTCCTCAAGACTTAAATTTAGGAAACTTATTGCTAATGAAACCTTGATCCTCCCAAGAAGCTTCATCTTCTGGTAGCTGACTCCATTTCACCAACCGTTGCACTCTCTTCTTCCCATTTCTTTCACAGAACCTCCTTTGCAATATTCTATTAGGCAGCGGTTCTAGAACATCTTCTGAGTTGAGCTTAGGAAGGGGAGTTGAACTCACAGGGGTGGCTCCCATGTGCTTCTTCAGAAGGGAGACACGGAATACTGGATGGACCTTGCTCTCAAGGGGGAAGTTTGAGTTTATAAGCCACATTTCCAATTCTTTCCAGCACCTTAAAAGGACCATACTACTTAGCAGCAAACTTGCACTGAATGTGATCAGCCAATGTAACTTGTTTTTGGATAACTTATGTTCGTGGATTTTGGTTACTCGTAATTTTGGGTGATTCCTAATTACGTAAAAAACTGAGAAAACCCAGACGAATCGATAGGACTAGAAATAACGAGTGGGAGCGACATGATGGGACGTGTCAACAAGGCGTCAAGGAATCAACGATAGAGAAGACCATAACAGTCGGGAAATTTTATTTCTTTAATTTCCGGTATTTATGTCTTTTCATTGATTGTATGTTTTCAATTTATTTGCATGATCGAAAACCAAAACATTTTAAAAAGTAAAATGAAATTAACTAAGGTAGATTATTCGCATATTAAAACTCTAATGGTTTTATGGTGCAAATATCCTTTGTTACGATATTGCATGTTAAAATGGAAAAATCCTCAAACTTAAAAATCTAAGTGGGAGCAGGTTGGTAAATATCCCCATGGCCTTCATTACCGGTTCATTGGTGATGTGGTTAAACTTGCGTGCCGGCTTAGACCTTCCTCCCTATCGGATGAGTTTTCAACCACAGATATCACCGGAATGAATTTCTAAAGGGATGACTATAGTGAGTTTAATTGGAGAAAGTTGCAACACCCTCGCCATCCAGGGCGCATTGGTATCCTAAGTAACAAACTTAGATGTCTCGTAATGGCAAACACTTAGTGTACCATTTTTAGTATCCCTCCCATTGAGGTTACGCTATCTTCGTGGACGGCTAAAATTATCGACTATTAATTTCATTGATCATAATATCGTTAGTCAAAGAATGAAATTAATGAACTTCGGTTCTTCTCGAACAACTGTAGGTTGGCGTAGACGTTCACCCATCGTGACCTGCGTTAATCCCTTGTGTGTGAGATGTCGGTAGAAGATTATATTTTTTTTGAGGATTTCAATATTTTTGAAAAAGTAATACTGAAACTTGACTGTTTATTTTTCAGTTGTTGACATGTCGTTCAACCCGCTAGCTGTCATACTGAATCAGAACAAACTTACGAGTCCAAATTATATTGACTGGAAATGTAACGTGGACATTGTCCTTATCGCTGAGGGTTACAAATACGTGCTCACTGAGGAGTGCCCCCCTAAGCCCAGCTATGATGCCACCTCTGAGTAGCGAGAGCCATATACGAGGTGGCAGAACGCTGATGAGATAACCTGGTGCTACATTTTGGCTTCTATGTCGAGTGTACTGCAACACCGGCATCAATTGTTTACCTCAGCCTACGATATGATGCTCAACCTCAGGGAGATGTTTAGACTTCACGGTAGGGCAGCTAAGCAGTTAGCTATGAGGAAACTCATGAGTGCTAGGATGGCTGAAGTCACCTCAGTGAGGGATCACGTATTGGACATGATGAGCTGCATCGATGAGATTGAGGTATTGGGAGGTGATATTGATGAGGAGACCGAGGTCGATATCATTCTTCAGAGCTTTCCCCATAGTTTTGAGTAGTTTCGGTTGAATTACAATATGGACAAGCTCTCATATTCACTTCCCGAACTCATGACTGCCTCGGTGTCTGCTGAGGGCCTCTTCGCAGAGAAGAAGCAAGCCTTGGCTACTGTTGGTCCCTCAGGTTCCTCTGCTGGGCCCAAAGCCAGGAAGCATAAGAGGAAGAGAGGCAAGAGAGAAGAAGCTGATCATGGACCCAAGGCAGGCATTGCTAAGAAGCATAAGCGGAAAAGCAAGTGCTTCAGATGTGGCAAGGCGGTACATTAGAAGAAGGATTGCCAGAAGCCTCAGGTATGTGCAAATTTTACCTAGTTACTGAGATGTGTTTAGCGGCGATTCTCACGGTTACTTGGTGCGTGGATTCAGGAGCCACTGATCACGTTTGTAATTCTTTACAGGGGTTCCAAGTGACCCGGCTGCTTAGAGAGGGATTGTTGCAGGTTTACCTTGGCGATACTACAAGAGTTTCGATTGTTACAGTGGGAGTTTTTTGTCTTTATTTTTCAGACTCTATTTTAAATTTAAAGAATTGTCTTTACGTACCCAGTTTTCGGAAGAACTTGCATTCAGTTATGAGACTTTTATTGGATGGTTATAAGTGTATTTTTTCTAATAATTCTATTTTTATTAGAAAGAAACGGAGGCTTATATGTTCTGATACATTAGTTGACAATCTGTTTTTAATCAAGACAAAGTCCCCAGTTGTACACAACACTAAAACTAGTAACTCATCAATAAATCATAATAAGAGAAAAAAGTCTTCCCCTTTGAATCAAACTTATCTTTGGCACCTGAGACTAGGTCATATCAACCTTAATAGGATTCAAGGGTTGGTCAATAACGAGCCTTTGTGCTCATTGGAGATTGACAGCTATCCGACTTGCGAGTCCTGCTTGGAGGGTAAGATGTGAAAGAATTTGGTAGGATCTGGGTTTGCACTTGCGCGATTTACCACGCAACAAAAATTTCTATTAAAGCAGAATCTTAGAAAAGTACCTTTGAAGCGTGCACCTGGTGATTCTCTTGTATGCCTCAAGACTATGACTTCACGTTGTGTGGGCAACGAACTATAAGTCAATTGATCAGCTATTCACCACAATCCACCTGCTAGAAAACTCTAGCCCCGCAGCACCTGGCACGTACTATAAACGCACCGCCCGTAGAGAGAGAAAGCTACGTGCAGCTGGTATAAACCAAGGCCAAAATTTCAGCACTAGAAACCCAAAAACCAGCTACACACTTTCTTGAAAATTCGACTTGGAGAGAGAAACGTTTTCTCTCTCTGGAAATCCCGTGGATTAATTGTGTTATTGTGTAATCTGAATGACTGATCCCTTGTCTATTTATAGAGTTACAAGAGAGACTCCAAGTTGGTTTAGGATTGGTCTTCCTACTGGGTTTCTGTTTTCCTTCAATCATGTTTCTGGACTGATACAGATTTTATTTCCTTCAATCCTATTCCTGGACTGATACACTCCCAACTGTCACAGGGATTCACTTATCCCAATCCAGTTCCTGGGATGAATCACTCCCAACTGACACAGGGATTCACTTATCCCAAACCAGTTCCTGGGATGATTCACAACCAACTGACACAAGGATTAATTAAATTCTAAATTAATTAAATCTGCCTTTGCAACAACCCAATACATAATTAATCATACCACTAACAGATTAATTATGGCACTACCAACCTACACCAGAATTGCTTCCGGAACAACTTAATTAAATTATATTCATAATCTCCCCACATCAAAGATATAGTGCTCGTTAATTCATTAATTTACTGATAAATTAATTCATCAACTTCTTTAATTCCGTGACTAGTACCACTCGACCTTTTTACTATACCAGACATAAGTCCACCGGCCGGGTTTAGTATAATAAACATTTCGAGTTCATCTCGGGAGCACCATCACCCCGGATGCACCGGTACATGGTTTCCTTTCGACAAGCAGCAACACACCAAGTAACTAAACACGCGCACCCAACTCATCGAGACTATTGGCCACATTTGACCTCACCCATTGGCAGATCAAAGTACACTATGTCTAATCTTCATGCCCACTAAAGTCTAGGGATTTAGAGATAGAATACAAGGATTGATTTGTCTATTAAATCAGTACAAGATAAATCATTCCTAAGAGTCAAGTTCAATATGCCCCGGGCATATCTATATGATTCAATTAGTTTAGACAAACTAATTATCTGAATCACATAATAACCTAAACCGACAGTTTGTCCAAAGCTGTCTCGGTTACGAACCTCATTTATATATTATGTGTTTCAACCAATGATGAGATCTACTGTGTCGCACCAGACACCTCATCATCTACTTACATAGTATAAATAGATGATTAATGCACAACAAGATATGACTGAAACAAAAATCGATATATTAAACCGGGAAACTGTACAATACAAGCATAGTTTATGTATTCTACTCCAACAATCTCCCACTAATACTTAAGCTGTGCTTTAAGTATACAACTACATACAATCCTACCCAATCTGCTGCTATCTATCTAGAAAAACTGTCAAGGCTCTCCTAAGCATCTGATCCCCATGCTCTTCACGTGAGCCTCAAAGACTTTAAAAGTCAATGTTTTCCTGAAACGGATCTGCAAAGTTATCCTCTGATGCTATCTTAGCCATGACCATGTCTACCCTCTTTACGATGTCTCGTATCAGGTGGTACTTGCGCTGTATATGTTTACTCGCCTTGTGGGCTCGTGGTTCTTTCGAATTTGCTACTGCACCGTTGTTATCACAATAAACCGTGATAGACTTCGGCAAACCAGGAATCACATCTAAGTCCACTAGGAAGTTCTTGAGCCATACTGCTTCTTTCGCTGCCTCTATGGTAGAGTCCGCCACGCATTTCCTTTTTACACTCCCCCAAACTATGGCTCCACCTCCTAGAGTAAACACATACCCTGAGGTAGACTTGCTCTTGTCCCTGTCGCCTTGGAAATCTGAATCTGTGTAACCTCGGGGTACCAGCTCAGACGCCTGATAGACCAGAACTTGGTCCCTCGTTCTGCGCAAATACATGAGAATGCATTTTACTGCCTCCCAATGAGCTTTCCCGGGGTTACTCTGATATCTGCTCACCATGCCAACGACATAACAGATATCAGGCCTCGTACACAACATGGCATACATGAGACTTCCTACTGCCGAAGTATATGGAACTGTCTACAGATCCATTTTGCAAGTTCGTTATTACGGGTAGTTCTTACAAAGGATCATCGGACTAATGACGTTTGCTATGGAGGAGTCAATAGAGGATTTGTTTATTCTTCATGGTCTCTATTTCCTCAACAGTCTTAGGAGACTGTTCCTTAGATAGAAACACTCCATGCCTGAATGGTAGAAAACCTTTCTTGGAGTTCTGCATGTTAAAACGGGCCAGAATCGTGTCTATGTACGAAGCTTGGGAGAGCGTTAACGAATGTTTCCTACGATCTCAAATAATCTTGATCCCAAGGATATGTCCCGCTTCCCCTAAGTCCTTCATATCAAATTGCTTGGACAGCCATGCCTTTACGTCTGATAACACTTTATTGTTGTTGCCAATCAATAGAATGTCATCTACGTAAAGCACAAGAAACACCATTGAGTTTCCATCACGTCTACGATATACACATTGCTCATCCGGACACTGAGTAAATCCAAAAGACTGGATTACCTCATCAAACCGGATGTTCCAAGATCTGGATACCTGCTTAAGTTTATAAATAGACTTCTTAAGCCTGCAAACCTTATGCTCTTGGCCTTTTCCAATGAATCCCTCTGGTTGCTGCATAAAGATGGTTTCCTCAAGACTTCCATTTAGGAAAGCTGTCTTGACATCCATCTGCCAACTCTCATAATCCATATGAGCAGCTATGGCCAAGAGAATCCAGATCGACTTAAGCATGGCTACCGGGGAGAAGGTTTCCTCATAATCGATTCCCTCTTTCTAAGTATACCCCTTCGCCACCAGCCTAGCTTTAAAGGTTTCCACCTTCCCGTCAGGTCCTCTCTTACGTTTGTAGACCCACTTGCATCTAATGGGCTTAAACCCATCAGGCAGGTTCACAAGCTCCCAAACTTGATTGTGGTCCATTGACCCATCTCAGATATCATTGTCTTACGCCAAGATTCTACATCTTTATCTCGAAGCGCCTCATTGTAGTTAACTGGGTAAGGTTTAGGCACACCTGGGACTAGTTCTAAAGACTCTCCCATGCCAATAAACCTGTCTGGCTGTCTCACAACCCTCCCACTATGACGAGGCACCGCCTGTGAGGCGTATCATCTGTGATCTCATGTGCAGTGGGTGGTGTATCTACTTATGCTGGTGCATCAGGATTAGTAGTTTTTCGTCTAAGCTCTTCTAGTACTATCTTACTCTTGGGCTTGTGATCTAAGACATAGTCATCTTCTAAAAATCTAGCGTTGGTACTTACCACCACCTTCTGATCTTTAGGACTATAGAATAGACCACCTTTCGTTCCCCGAGAATATCCTACAAATAGCATTAATTATGTTCTTGCATCTAACTTAGCCGTATCTGCCTTAAGCACATGTGCTGGGCAGTCCCAAATTCTGAGATGTCTTAGACTGAACTTCTGCCCGTTCCACAACTCTACTGGGGTTGAAGGCACGGTTTTAGATGATACAAGATTAAGAATATACATTGCAGTTTCCAAGGCATGTCCCCAGAACGAACTTGGCAAATCACTATAGCTCATCATGGACCTAACCATTTCCATAAGAGTTCGGTTCCTCCTTTTTGCTACACCATTCTGCTTTGGCGTGCCAGGTGCAGACAACTGAGATTGAATTCCTACCTCAGTGAGGTAATCTCGAAATTCATGGGACAGGTACTCCCCACCACGATCTGAACGCAATGTCTTGATACTCTTACCGTGAAGCTTCTCCACATCTGCCCGAAACTCTTTGAACTTGCCAAAACATTCGGACTTGTGGTGCATTAGGTAAATGTATCCGTACCTAGAGTAGTCATCTGTGAACGTCACGAAATACTCATATCCCCCTCGTGCCTGGACCGTCATAGGTCCACACATGTCAGAATGAATCAACTCTAATACTTCTTTAGCTCTATAGCCTTTTGCTTTAAAAGGTCTCTTGGTCATCTTACCTTCCAAGCAAGATTCGCAGGTTGCATAACTGTCAATATCTAATAAACCCAAAGGTCCATCATTGACCAACCTCTGAATCCTACTAAGGTTTATATGACCTAGCCTTAGATGCCAAAGATAGGTTTGATTCATTTCAGAAGGTTTCTTCCTCTTATTAATGTTAGATTCTGAGCTATCTATCTCTATGTTTTGCGCAACAGGGGAGTTAGAGTTAACCACAAACAAATTGTCCGCCAATGAACTAGAACAAATAAGTTTTCCATTTCTTCTAATAACAACACAGTCATCAGAAAAAATAAACTTATACCCATTCTTCAAGAGTTTAGAAACCGAAATCAAGTTCTTTCTAAAACTCGGTACATAAAGACAATTAACTAACTCCAAGCTAGAATTTTCAAAATTCAACTTAACTACTCCAACTGCTTCTACTGACACTCTTGTAGTGTCACCTAAGTAGATATCCAATTCGCCTGCTCTAAGCTTCTGCGTTACTTGGAACCCTTGCAAAGAATTACAAACATGGTCAGTGGCACCTGAATCCACACACCAAGTATCTGTGGGAATCGCCGCTAAACATGTCTCAGTAATTAAGGCATAATTTATCGTACTTAGAAGCATTGGACAATTCGCTTTCCAATGTCCCATCTTATTGCACTTGAAGCACTTGTCTTTTGACTTCTTCTTTGCAATATCTGGCTTAGGCACAATTTGTGCCTTTTTAGCTACTCCCTCGAGCTTTCTCTTCTTCTTTCCAGCCTCAGGCTCAGAAGAAGATTCTAAAGTTTCGACTGCGACTAAAGCTCGCTTCTTCTCTTGAAGAAGACTTTTAGTCGCCATCAAATTTGCCAAGAGCTCGGATGAACTCCACAACATCTTACTTATGTTGTAGTTCAACCGAATCCGCTCATAGCTTTGAGGCATGCTCTGGAGGACAATATCGGCTTTGGTTTCACCAACGATTTCGCCTCCCACTACCTCAACCTTGTTGATGTTACTAATCATGTCAATGACACGATCTCTCACAAGAGCGCTCTAAGCCCTAAGGACAATGTCCAAGTTACGACTTCCATCGACATTATTAGTTCCAGTTAAATTGTTGTTTTTCAAAATAGCAGCTAAAAGATTGAATGCCATATCGATTTAAACTGGAAAGTTAAACAAACAGTGTTTTAGTTATATATGCTAGAATTTTTGAAAACATGAAAATTCAATTTAATTATTGATTTCCCTCAAAACAATAATATTAATCCACCAACATCTCATCCACTGGGATTCTCCCAAGCCACGCAGTGTGGACGTTTACGCTAACTCACATTCGTTTGAGAAGAACCAAGTTCATTAACTACACTATCTGACCAACGATCTTTTGATCAATGTAGCTAATAGTCGGTGCTTTCAGCCGTACAAGTAAACAGCGTAACCTCGCAGGAGGAATACTGCAGATCGTACACTAAGTGTGTGCCATTACGTGACTTCTGAGTTTGTTACCTTAGGATAGTGCACCTCAGATTGAGAGGGTGTCGCAATTCTCCTAGCTAAACTCGCTCTAGTCATCTTACTCAGAAGCTCATAGTCTAGCGATCTCGGGGCTGGACTCATCCGAATGGAGGAAGGCCCTAATACCAACGTGCAAGCCCACCCACATCGTATATGAACCCGTAATGGTGGCCATGGGGATATAACACAACCCGCTCCCACTTAGATTTCCAAAATGAGGGTTTTTCTGGTTTTAACATGCAATTAACTAACCTAAGTTATATGCAACCATAAAACCAGACATGCTTTAATTCATGCATCTAAAATACAGCATAAAAATAAAGCATAAAAATTAAAACAATAAATACGGGAAATAAATACGTAAAATAAATTTCCCGACTATTATGGTTTTAATTGCTCCCATCCTTTGCCTTGATTTCATGTCCCGTCACGTCACTCGATGGAGAGAGTCTTGAACTTCAAAAAATGAAAACTGGAGGAAAAACGTGCCAAAAATAGCCCGAACGGCCCGAACGGGCCGCCCGGGCCGCAGCGCGGCCGAGCTGCCCGTGCGTGCGCGAACACAGCCCGCACGGGCCGTGCGCGCTGCCCTACGCGCACGGCCCAGCGCGCGGTCCCTATGCGCGCAGCAGCAGCGCGCAGCAGCTGTTGTGTGCAGCGACTGCTGCGCGCTGCTGCTGCCTGCTGCTGCCTGCTGCTGCGATTTTTGCTTACGGGCCGACGATTTTGCTGCCGGCAATCGTTGTCGGCATCGCCTCCTGCTGCCAACTCCTCCTTCGCTTTTTTCCACGCTATTTGGTCTTCTTGCAATTCGTTCTGGGTTTTCCTGGGTTTCTTCAAATTCATGATAACCCAAAACCCACGAATCCAAGTCGCCCACCATAACGCCTTCGATTACAAAAAAAACAATTTTCCTACTACAAGGCATTCTAGGAAAATTAAATAATCGAAATTACACGACTTCCAGCACGTGGTTAAACTATTATAAACATTCATAATAAAATTAAATCCGGACAAGTCCCGAAGTTTAATTAAAACTCATACAAACGTAACCATAATAGTCGGGATTCTAAACCACCTGCAAATAAAACCATGTAATAAATCGAACAAGCACAGAACCCCCTAAACCAGGCTCTGATACCAATTGAAAGAATTTGGTAGGATCTGGGTTTGCACTTGCTCGATTTACCGCGCAACAAAAATTTCTATTAAAGCCGAATCTTAGAAAAGTACCTTTGAAGCGTGCACCTGGTGATTCTTTTGTATGCCTCAAGACTATGACTTCACGTTGTGTGGGCAATGAACTAGAAGTCAATTGATCAGCTACTCACCACAATCCACCTGCTAGAAAACTCTAGCCCCGCAGCACCTGGCACGTACTATAAACGCACCGCCCGCAGAGAGAGAAAGCTACGTGCAGCTGGTATAAACCAAGGCCAAAATTTCAGCCACTAGAAACCCAAAAACCAGCTGCACACTTTCTTAAAATTTTGACTTGGAGAGAGAAACGTTTTATCTCTCTAGTTTCTCTCGCTAGAAATCCTGTGGATTAATTGTGTTATTGTGTAATCTGAATGACTGATCCCTTGTCTATTTATAGAGTTACAAGAGAGACTCCAAGTTGGTTTAGGATTGGTCTTCCTACTGGGTTTCTATTTTCCTTCAATCCTGTTTCTGGACTGATACAGATTCTGTTTCCTTCAATCCTGTTTCTGGACTGATACAGATTCTGTTTCCTTCAATCCCGTTTCTGGACTGATACACTCCCAACTGTCACAGGGATTCACTTATCCCAATCTAGTTCCTGGGATGAATCACTCCCAACTGACACAGGGATTCACTTATCCCAAACCAGTTCCTGGGATGATTCACAACCAACTGACACAAGGATTAATTAATTTCTAAATTAATTAAATCTACCTTTGTCAACAACCCAGTACATAATTAATCGTACCACTAACGGATTAATTATGGCACTACCAACCTACACCAGAATTGCTTCCGGAACAACTTAATTAAATTATATTCATAATCTCCCAGCATCAAAGATATAGTGCTCGTTAATTCATTAATTTACTGATAAATTAATTCATCAACTTCTTTAATTTCGAGACTAGTACCACTCGACCTTTTTACTATACCGGACATAAGTCCACTGACCGGGTTTAGTATAATAAACATTTTGAGTTCATCTCGGGAGCACCATCACCCCGGATGCACCGGTATATGGTTTCCTTTCGACAAGCAGCAGCACACCAAGTAACTAAACACGCGCACCCAACCCACCGAAACTATTGGCCACATTTGACCTCACCCATTGGCAGATCAAAGTACACTATGTCTAATCCTCATGCCCACTCGAGTCTAGGGATTTAGAGATAGAATACAAGGATCGATTTGTCTATTAAATCAGTACAAGACAAATCATTCATAAGAGTCAAGCTCAATATACCCCGGGTATATCTATATGATTCAATTAGTTTAGACAAACTAATTATCTAAATTACATAAAAACCTAAACCGACAGTTTGTCCAAAGCTGTCTCGGTTACGAACCTCATTTATATATTATGTCTTTCAACCAATGATGAGATCTACTGTGTCGCACCAGACACATCATCATCTACTTACATAATATAAATGGACGATTAATGCACAACAAGATATGACTGAAACACAAATCGATATATTAAACTGGAAAACTGTACAATACAAGCATAGCTTATGTATTCTACTCCAACAAGATGACCAAGAGGCCTTTTAAGGCAAAGGGGTATAGGGTAAGGAGGTTTTAGAGTTGATTCATTCTGACTTGTGTGGGCCTATGTCAGTTCAGGCTAGAGGTGGTTATGAGTATTTCGTGACATTCATGGATGATTACTCTAGATATGAACACATATACCTGATGCGCCATAAGTCTAAATGCTTTGGCAAGTTCAAAAAGTTTAAGGCTGAGGTGAAGAACCATCTGGGTAAGAGTATCAAGGCATTGCAATCTGATCACGGTGGCGAATACCTCTCTAGTGAATTTAGGTCCTATTTGTCAGATGAGGGTATTCAGTCCCAGTTGTCTGCACCTGCCACACCCCAGCAGAATGGTGTGTTGGAGTAGAATACATAAGCTATGCTTGTGTTGTACAGTTTCTCAGTTTAATATATCGATCTGTGTTTCAGTCATATCTGGTTGTGCATTTATCGTCCATTTATATTATGTAAGTAGATGATGAGGTGTCTGGTGCGACACAGTAGATATCATCATTGGTTGAAAGACATAATATATAAATGAGGTTCGTAACCGAGATAGCTTTGGACAAACTATCGGTCTAGGTTATTATGTGATTCAGATAATTAGTTTGTCTAAACTAATTGAATCATATAGATATGCCCGGGGCATATTGAACTTGACTCTTACGAATGATTTGTCTTGTACTGATTTAATAGACAAATCGATCCTTGTATTCTATCTCTAAATCCCTAGACTCGAGTGCACATGAGGATTAGACATAGTGTACTTTGATCTGCCAATGGGTGAGGTCAAATGTGGCCAATAATCTCGGTAGGTTGGGTGCGCGTGTTTAGTTACTTGGTGTGCTGCTACTTGTCGAAACGAAACCATGTACCGGTGCGTCCGGGGTGATGGTGCTCCCGAGATGAGCTCGAAATGTTTATTATACTAAACCCGGCCGGTGGACTTATGTCCGGTGTAGTAAAAAGGTTGAGTGGTACTAGTCTCGGAATATTAAGAAGTTGATGAATTAATTTATCAGTAAATTAATGAATTAACGAGCACTATATCTTTGATGTGGGGAGATTAATGAATATAATTTAATTAAGTTGTTTCGGAAGCAATTCTGGTGTAGGGTGGTAGTGCCATAATTAATCCGTTAGTGGTACGATTAATTATGTACTGGGTTATTGACAAAGGTAGATTTAATTAATTGAGAAATTAATTAATCCTTGTGTCAGTTGGTTGTGAATCATCCCAGGAACTGGTTTGGGATAAGTGAATCCCTGTGTCAGTTGGGAGTGATTCATCTCAGGAACTGGATTGGGATAAGTGAATCCCTGTGACAGTTGGGAGTGTATCAGTCCAGGAACAGGATTGAAGGAAACAGAATCTGTATCAGTCCAGAAACAGGATTGAAGAAAAACAGAAACCCAGTAGGAAGACCAATCCTAAACCAACTTGGAGTCTCTCTTGTAACTCTATAAATAGATAAGGGATCAGTCATTCAGATTAACACAATAACACAATTAATCCACAGGATTTCTAAAGAGAGAAAATTCTAGAGAGAGAAAACGTTTCTCTCTCCAAGTCGAATTTTCAAGAAAGTGTGCAACTGGTTTTTGGGCTTCTAGTGGCTGAAATTTTGGCCTTCAATTATACCAGCTGCGCGTAGCTTTCTCTCAATGCGGGCGGTGCGTTTATAGTACGTGCCAGGTGCTGCGGGGCTAGAGTTTTCTAGCAGATGGATTGTGGTGAGTAGCTGATCAATTGACTTCTAGTTCGTTGCCCACACAACGTGAAGTCATAGTCTTGAGGCATACAAGAGAATCACCAAGTGCACGCTTCAAAGGTACTTTTCTAAGATTCCGCTTTAATAGAAATTTTGTTGCGTGGTAAATCGAGCAAGTGCAAACCCAGATCCTACCAAAATCTTTCAATTGGTATCAGAGCCAGGTTTAGGGGGTTCTGTGCTTGTTAGAGTTGATTCATTCTGACTTGTGTGGACCTATGACGGACCAGGCACGAGGGGGATATGAGTATTTCGTGACATTCACGGATGATTACTCTAGGTACGGATACATTTACCTAATGCGCCACAAGTCCGAATATTTTGGCAAGTTCAAAGAGTTTCGGGCAGATGTAGAGAAGCATCATGGTAAGAGTATCAAGACACTGCGTTTAGATCGTGGTGGGGAGTACCTGTCCCATGAATTTCGAGATTACCTCATTGAGGTAGGAATTCAGTCTCAGTTGTCTGCACCTGGCACGCCACAATAGAATGGTGTAGCAGAAAGGAGGAACCGAACTCTTATGGAAATGGTTAGGTCCATGATGAGCTATAGTGATTTGCCAAGTTCGTTCTGGGGATATGCCTTGGAAACGGCAATGTATATTCTTAATCTTGTACCATCTAAAACCGTGCCTTCAACCCCAGTAGAGTTGTGGAACGGGCGGAAGCCCAGTCTAAGACATCTCAGAATTTGGGGCTGCCCAGCACATGTGCTTAAGACAGATACGGCTAAGTTAGATGTAAGAACAGAATTAATGCTGTTTGTAGGATATCCTAGGGGAACGAAAGGTGGTCTATTATATAGTCCTAAAGATCATAAGGTAGTGGTATGTACCAACGCTAGATTTTTAGAAGAGGACTATGTCTTAGACCACAAGTCCAAGAGTAAGATAGTACTAGAAGAGCTTAGACGACAAACTACTAATCCTGATGCACCAGCGCAAGTAGATACACCACACACTGCACATGAGATCACAGATGATGCGCCTACACAGGCGGTGCCTCGTCGTAGTGGGAGGGTTGTGAGACAGCCAGACAGGTTCATTGGCATGGGAGAGGCTTCAGACCTGGTCCCAGGTGTGCCTGAACCTGACCCAGTTAACTACAATGAGGCACTTCGAGATAAAGATGCAGAATCTTGGCGTAAGGCAATGATATCCGAGATAGGGTCAATGGACCACAATCAAGTCTGGGAGCTTGTGGACCTGCCTGATGGGTTTAAGCCCATTGGATGCAAGTGAGTCTACAAACGTAAGAGAGGATCTGACGGGAAGGTGGAAACCTTTAAAGCTAGGCTGGTGACGAAGGGGTATACTCAGAAAGAGGGAATCGATTATGAGGAAACCTTCTCCCCGGTAGCCATGCTTAAGTCGATCCGGATTCTCTTGGCCATAGCTGCTCATATGGATTATGAGATTTGGCAGATGGATGTCAAGACAGCTTTCCTAAATAGAAGTCTTGAGGAAACCATCTTTATGCAGCAACCAGAGGGATTCATTGAAAAAGGCCAAGAGCATAAGGTTTGCAGGCTTAAGAAGTCCATTTACGAACTTAAGCAGGCATCCAGATCTTGGAACATCTGGTTTGATGAGGTAATCCAGTCCTTTGGATTTACTCAGTGTCTGGATGAGCAATGTGTGTATCGCAGACGTGATGGAAACTCAGTGGTGTTTCTTGTGCTTTACGTAGATGACATTCTATTGATTGGCAACAACAAGAAAGTGTTATCAGACGTAAAGGCATGGCTGTCCAAGCAGTTTGATATGAAGGACTTAGGGGAAGCGGGACATATCCTTGGGATCAAGATTATTCGAGATCGTAGGAAACGTTCAGTAACGCTCTCCCAAGCTTCGTACATAGACATGATTCTGGCCCGTTTTAACATGCAGAACTCCAAGATAGGTTTTCTACCTTTCAGACACGGAGTGCATCTATCTAAGGAACAGTCTCCTAAAACTGTTGAGGAGATAGAGGCCATGAAGACAGTTCCGTATGCTTCGGCAGTAGGAAGTCTCATGTATGTCATGTTGTGTACGAGGCCTGATATCCGTTATGCCATTGGCATGGTCAGCAGATATTAGAGTAACCCCGGGAAAGCTCATTGGGAGGCAGTAAAATGCATTCTCAAGTATTTGCGCAGAACGAGGGACCAAGTTCTGGTCTATCAGGCGCCTGAGCTGGTACTCCAAGGTTACACAGATTCAGATTTCCAAGGCGACAGGGACAAGAGCAAGTCAACCTCAGGGTATGTGTTTACTCTGGGAGGTGGAGCCATAGTTTGGTGGAGTGTCAAGCAGAAATGCGTGGCGGACTCTACCATGGAGGCTGAGTACATTGCCGCATCAGAGGCAGCAGAAGAAGCAGTATGGCTCAAGAACTTCCTAGTGGACTTAGATGTGATTCCTGGTTTGCAGCGGTCTATCACGATATATTGTGATAACAACGGTGCAGTAGCAAACTCAAAGGGACCATGAGCCCACAAGGCGAGTAAACATATACAGCGCAAGTACCACCTGATATGAGACATCGTAAAGAGGGTAGACGTGGTCATGGCTAAGATAGCATCAGAGGATAACCTTGCAGATCTGTTCACGAAAAAATTGACTTCTAAAGTCTTTAAGGCTCACGTGAAGGGCATGGGGATCAGATGCTTAGGAGAGCCTTGACAGTTTTTCTAGATAGATAGCAGCAGATTGTGTAGGATTGTATGTAGTTATATACTTAAAGCACAGCTTAAGTATTAGTGGGAGATTGTTGGAGTAGAATACATAAGCTATGCTTGTGTTGTACAGTTTCTCAGTTTCATATATCGATTTGTGTTTCAGTCATATCTGGTTGTGCATTTATCGTCCATTTATATTATGTAAGTAGATGATGAGGTGTCTGGTGCGACACAGTAGATCTCATCATTGGTTAAAAGACATAATATATAAATGAGGTTCGTAATCGAAACAGCTTTGGACAAACTGTCAGTCTACGTTATTATGTGATTCAGATAATTAGTTTATCTAAACTAATTGAATCATATAGATATGCCTGGGGCATATTGAACTTTACTCTTAGGAATGATTTGTCTTGTACTGATTTAATAGACAAATCGATCCTTGTATTCTATCTCTAAATCCCTAGACTCGAGTGAGCATGAGGATTAGACATAGTGTACTTTGATCTGCCAATGGGTGAGGTCAAATGTGGCCAATAATCTCGGTAGGTTGGGTGCGCGTGTTTAGTTACTTGGTGTGCTGCTACTTGTCGAAAGGAAACCATGTACCGGTGCGTCCGGGGTGATGGTGCTCCCGAGATGAGCTCGAAATGTTTATTATACTAAACCCGGCCGGTGGACTTATGTCTGGTATAGTAAAAAGGTCGAGTGGTACTAGTCTCGGAATATTAAGAAGTTGATGAATTAATTTATCAGTAAATTAATGAATTAACGAGCACTATATCTTTGATGTGGGGAGATTAATGAATATAATTTAATTAAGTTGATCCGGCAGCAATTCTGGTGTAGGGTGGTAGTGCCATAATTAATCCGTTAGTGGTACGATTACTTATGTACTGGGTTATTGACAAAGGTAGATTTAATTAATTGAGAAATTAATTAATCCTTGTGTCAGTTGGTTGTGAATCATCCCAGGAACTGGTTTGGGATAAGTGAATCCCTGTGTCAGTTGGGAGTGATTCATCTCAGGAACTGGATTGGGATAAGTGAATCCCTGTGACAGTTGGGAGTGTATCAGTCCAGGAACAGGATTGAAGGAAACAGAATCTGTATCAGTCCAGAAACAGGATTGAAGAAAAACAGAAACCCAGTAGGAAGACCAATCCTAAACCAACTTGGAGTCTCTCTTGTAACTCTATAAATAGACAAGGGATCAGTCATTCAGATTAACACAATAACACAATTAATCCACAGGATTTCTAGAGAGAGAAAATTCTAGAGAGAGAAAACGTTTCTCTCTCAAAGTCGAATTTTCAAGAAAGTGTGCAGCTGGTTTTTGGGTTTCTAGTGGCTGAAATTTTGGCCTTGGATTATACCAGCTGCGCGTAGCTTTCTCTCACTGCGGGCGGTGCGTTTATAGTACGTGCCAGGTGCTGCGGGGCTAGAGTTTTCTAGCAGATGGATTGTGGTGAGTAGCTGATCAATTGACTTCTAGTTCGTTGCCCACATAACGTGAAGTCATAGTCTTGAGGCATACAAGAGAATCACCAAGTGCACGCTTCAAAGGTACTTTTCTAAGATTCCGCTTTAATAGAAATTTGGTTGCGTGGTAAATTGAGCAAGTGCAAACCCAGATCCTACCAAAATCTTTCACCAGGTGCTGCGGGGCTAGAGTTTTCTAGCAGGTGGATTGTGGTGAGTAGCTGATTAATTGACTTCTAGTTCGTTGCCCACACAACATGAGGTCTTGAGGCATACAAGAGAATCACCAAGTGCACGCTTCAAAGGTACTTTTCTAAGATTCCACTTTAATAGAAATTTTTATTGCGTGGTAAATTGAGCAAGTGCAAACCCAGATCCTACCAAAATCTTTCATGGTGTAGCAGAGAGAAGAAACATGACTCTTATGGATACGGTTAGATCGATGATTAGTTACAGTGAGTTGCCTATCTCATTTTGGGGTTATACCTTGGATACATCTTGTTTTATCCTTAACCTTGTGCCATCTAAGTCTGTGCCTATAACCCAGTAGATTTGTGGACTAGATGAAAGCCTAGTCTGAGACATCTCAGGATTTGGGGTTGTCCAACACATGTGCTCGAGGCGGATGCATGTAAGTTAGATGTGAGAACCAAGGATATGTAGTTTATAGGCTTTACCAAAGGAACGAGAGGTGGTCTATTTTATAGTCCTCAGGATCAGAAGGTGGTGATCAGCACCAATACCAGATTTTTTGAGGAGGACTATGTTTTAGATCATAAGTCAAGCAGCAAGGTACTATTATAAGAGCTTAGAAGAGATTATAAGAGCTTAGAAGATAATTCATTATTCCAGATGCATCAGTATACGAAGACACACCATAAGAGACTGCACGCACTATCACAGATGATACTCTTACACAGGCCGCGCCTCGACATAGTGAGAGGGTTGTCAGACAGCACATGAACCAGACTAAGTTAGATACAATGAGGCTCTTCAGGATAAAGATGCATATTCTTGGCAGAGAGCGATGATTGCTGAGATGAGTTCTATGGACTCAAATCAGGTCTAGGAGCTGGTAGACCTTCCTGATGGGTTTCGGCCTATTGGGTGCAAATGGGTCTACAAGCAAGAGATGATCTGACAGAAGGGTTGAGACCTTCAAGGCTAGGCTTGTGGTGAAGGGTTATACTCAGAAAGTGGGTATCAATTATGAGGAGACCTTTTCCCCAGTAGCCATGTTTAAGTCTATCTGGATTCTCTTGGCCACAGCTGCTCATATAGACCATGAGATTTGGCAGATGGACATCAAGACAACTTTTCTTAATCAAAGTCTTGAGGAGACCGTTTTTATCCAGTAACTAGAGGGTTTCATTGTTCAGGGCCAAGAGCACAAAGTATGCAGGCTTAAGAGGTCCATCTATGGACTTAAACAAACATCCAGATCTTTGAATATCCATTTTGACGAGGTTATCCAGTCCTATGGATTCACTCAGTGTCCAGATAAGCAGTGTGCATATTGCTGATGTGATAGTGATATGGTGGTGTTTCTCGTACTTTACGTAGATGACATCCTTCTGATTGGCAACAGTAAGAAGGTGTTGTCAGACGTAAAGGCATGGTTGTCCAGGCAGTTTAACATGAAGGATTTGGGAGAGGCTGGACATATTCTTAGGATCAAGATTATTTGAGATCGTCAGAGACGTTTTTTGACTCTCTCCCAGGCATCCTACATAGACACGATTCTGGCCCGTTTTAACATGCAGAACTTCAATAAGGGTTCATTACCTTTCAGGCATGGAGTGCATTTATCAAAGGAGTAGTGTCCCAAGACTGCTGAGGAGATAGATGCCATGCAGGCGGTACCCTATGCATCTGCAGTGGGTAGCCTCATGGATGCTATGTTGTGTACGAGGCCTGATATTTTCTTTGTCATTGGCATGGTTAGCAGATATCAAAGTAACCCTTGGAAGGCTCACTGGGAGGTAGTGAAATGCACTCTCAAGTACTTGCGCAGGACGAGAGATTGTGTCCTAGTTTATAGAGCGCAGGAGCTTGTACCATTGGGTTACACAGATTTGGACTTTCAAGGTGTGTTTCTGTTTACTCTAAGAGGTGGAGCCATAATATGGCAGAGTGTTAAGCAGAAATGTATGGCGGACTCCACCATGAAGGGTGAGTACGTTGCCGCATCAAAGGCAGCGAAAGAAGATGCATGGCTCCAAAACTTCCTGGTGGACTTATATGTGGTTCCTGGGTTGCCTAGGTCTATCACAGTTTATTATGATAACAATGGTGCAGTTGCTAACTCGAGGGAACCATGAGCCCACAAAGCGAATAAACACATAGAGAGCAACTACCACCTAATACGAGAGATCGTAAAGAGGGGAGACGTGACTGTGACCAAGATAGTATCACATGACAACCTTGCAGATCCTTTCACAAAGCCATTGACCCCAAGGTCTTTGAGAGACATGTGGAAGGCATGGGAGTCAGATTCTTGAGGGAGCCATGTGAGTGAGCTTAAAAGGTGTTCTGTAGATTTCATTATGAAATTAGTGTAATAGTGGGTTGGACAGTTTTTGTACTCCTTAGCATAACTTTGAGTATTAGTGAGAGATTGTTAGTTTTGAATACAAAAAAGTTATGGCTTGTATCAAAAACTAATATCCACAGTTGACATATCAATTTGTTTCAGTATTAAATTGTTAAATTATAGCATAGAACTAGATAACGGGGTGTGGAAATACACAGTAGATATCGTTATTGGTTAAAGTATTGATATATAAAAAGTATGCTCGTAACTGAGATAGTCTGAATATACTATCGGTATAGGTTATCGTGTGGTTTGGAAATTAGTTTATCTAAACTAATTAAATCACACGGATATGCCAGAGACATATTGAGCATGACCAGTTTGGATAGAATTGACTTGTATTGATCGGCGTAGTCAATTCGGTCATAGTATTAAGTTTCTCAATCCTGAGATTGGGACGGGCGTGAGAGTTAGATATCATATGCTTTGATTTGCCAAATAGTGCAGTCAATTGAGGCCTATACCTCGATAAGTTGGGTATGTGGTGTTTAGCTTCTTATGTGTCGTTGCTAGTTGGAGGAATCCACGTACCGGTTCGCCGGGTTGATAGTGAAGGAAAACAGAACAAGCTCGGGCTAAATCGAAAACCTCACTTTCGTGCAATGCATTCCAGATCTTGGCTTATACTTGTTTAATTTATTAAAATGACATTTAATGCACAAAGATCACACCTTTAATTAAAAGCGGAAGGATTAAAGGTTATACCTTTGTAGCGAAATCCAACGCAATGAGAAAAATCCAATCCTTATGCGAATTCCACAAGAAATCCAAAAGATAACTCCGAGAAAACTTCGAATATTGCGTGGGCAATAATCTATCGAAGTCTGCTACCAAAGCCCACGAGAAACCCATCAAGAAAATCCCTCAATTAGATCAAATCTGCCCAAAAGATCAAACCTTTAACCCAAAAAATTGCTGCCCACTATTTTCCTCTCCAATAAAATCGAACCCACTTCAACTCCGGTCACGATCTGGACAACCGAGATTGTGGATCACCAACCCAAGGAAGAGATCAACACAAACCCTGCTGGATCAAGCACCACGGAGTGAACAGTGTCCGTCGTGAACAGTAATTCCGACATGAACAGTACCCCCGGGAACAGAAATTCCAGTAGTGGGCAACTCCAAAAATCGATGGGCTATCTAAAATTTTAATCTTTCAAACTTAATCTAAATCAAGAAGTGATAATCCAAGTTTGTTTTTGAAAGAAAACTCGAAAGGGAAGATAGTTTCTCTCTAGAACTTTCTCACTCTAAGGAAGACATAAATGTCTTGCACGATTTTCTTTAGTTTATTTGGCCTTAAGCTTTCTATTTATAGGAGCTCTAATGGAGACCTAATGGGTTCTCGAGTTGAGCCTTTTAATTTGACTTTGGTTGACCGCTTAGTCTTTCCCGACTAATCAACTCAAATCGACCCATTCGAATTAATTTCTTAACCCACTTCGTTAATTTAATTTAATCGAACCCTTAGAATTAATTAATTCAAATAGAATTAATTTCTTAATTCACCTTATCGATTAAATATTAATTAAACCTTTAGGATTAATTAATTCACCTTGTCGATTAGTCAAATGCATAATTAGTCGTACCACTATCGGACTAATTATGGAACTACCGCTCGAAAATGACTTTACATCGCGCCATTATATTTTCTTCTATCTCCCCACATTAAAGATCTAGCGCTCGTCGGTTTATCAATTTACTGACAAACTAATTCACCAACTTCTTGGTATCCGAGATTAGTACCACTCGACCTTTTATTATACCGAACATAAAGTCCACCGGCCGGGTTTAGTATAATAGACCTTACGAGCTCATCTCGGGAGCACCATCAACCCGGCGAACCGATACATGGATTCCTCCGACTAGCAACGGCACGTAAGAAGCTAAACACCGCATACACAACCTACCGAGGTATAGGCCTCAACTGACCACACTCTTTGGCAAATCAAAGCATACGATATCCAACTCTCACGCCCGTCCCAATCTCGGGATTGAGAGACTGAATACTAGGACTGAATTGACTACGTCGATCAATATAAGTCAATTCTATCCAAACTGGTCTTGCTCAATATGCCCCGGGCATATCCGTGTGATTTAAACTAGTCTAGATAAACTAATTACCAAACCACACGATAACCTATACCAATAGTATGTTCAGACTATCTCGGTTACGAGTATACTTTTTATATATCAATACTTTAACCAATAACGGCATCTACTGTGTCTTTTCACACCCCGTTATCTAGTTCTATGATATAATGGAACAATTTAATATAGAAATAAAATGATATGTCATCTGTGGATATTAGTTTTTGATACAAGCCATAGCTTTTCTGCATTCAAAACTAACAGATGGTGCTCCCGAGATGAGATCGTAAGGTTTATTATACTAAAACTGGCCAGTGGACTTTACGTCCGGTATAATAAAAAGGTCGAGTGGTACTAATCTCGAATACCAAGATATAAGTGAATTAATTTGTCAATGAATTGATGAACCGACGAGCACTAGATCTTTGATGTAGGGAGATAGAAGAAAAATAAAGTGGCGCGATGTAAAGTCATTTTTTAGGGATAGTTCCATAATTGGTCCGTTAGTGGTACAACTAAATATGCATTTGACTAATCGATAAAGTGAATTAGTTAATCTTAAAGGTTTAATTAATATTTAATTGAAAAAGTGGATTAAGAAATTAGTTTTATATGAATTAATTAATCCTAAGGGTTCGATTAAATTAAATTAACAAAGTGGGTTAAGAAAATTAATTCGAAAGGATCAATGGGAGTTGACTAGTCTAAGGAAGACTAAGGAGTCAACGAAAGTCAAATTAAAAGGCCCAACTCAAAGGCCCACTAGGTCTCCTTAGAAACTCTTTATAAGTAGTCCATGTTAGACAACTTAGAAGACATTAGAAACCTTAGAGACATTTTGCCTAGTGAGAGAAAGAGTGGTCTAGAGAGAGAATTTCTTCTTCCACCTTGAAATTCTTTTTCGAAGTCGACCAAGGATCTTTTTTCTTCGAGAATCCTCAAAGCCCATAACATAGAGAATCCTAGATCACCGTTTGGAAGAAAAAGGTGCCGCCTTTTTGTGTGATTTTCTGGCCGCCGAAAATATATTGCCGTCGTGAGAAGTTCGGCGCCGGCGAAGGTTTTTTGAGGCGGTGACTTGTTCTTTTTGTGTTGGGTTTGTTGATTATTGTTGTGTTGATCCGATGGCTTGTTCCATTGGTTCACCAGAGTCTAGATCTACTAACAGGAACACGTTCCAGACACTTTTGGTGTGGATTCTCAGTTTGAGTTAAGTTCTCTGGCTACATTTTTTTTTCAGATATGAGTGATTTTTGAAGTGGGTTTCTTAGGATTTCTTCGGTGTTGCATTGGATCCCTCCGTAGACATTAGCCCACACTAATTCGGAGGCGTTTGGAGTTATTCTTCGGATTTCTTGTGGATTTCGCTTGCCCGAAGTTTTGGATTTCTTTTTGCTGGGGACTTCACTACAAAGGTATAATCTTTGAACTTTCCGCTTTAATTAAAGATTGTATTTTTTGTGTCTCGATTAATAAATTAAATACGTATAAGCCTAGATCTGTTCAGTGGAAAATGAATTTGAGCCTGAGCTTTGTCGAAAGTTTCTGATTATGGAATGCATTGCACAAAAGTGAGATTTTTGATTTAGCCCGGGCTTGGTCTGTTTTCCTTCACAGACCCACTTGACATTTGCTGCAGCTTGTTGTATTCCTCAAAATCACTCTTACCCCTCTTATCCCCAAACCTACCCAGCAAAGCTTCCTCCAACTCATCCCATTCTATCTGTTTTTCCCCATACTTGAAGCCTTGGAACCATACATCAGCTCTTCATTCTAAATACAATTCCACAGAGTCCACCTTCTATTTATCACTTATACTATATAACATGAAGTATTTCTGGCACTTTCTTATCCATTCCCTAGGATTATCATCACTAAAAAGTATTAACTCAATCTTAGGATTATTATGATTAATACCCTTCACCGCACGATCCGTCCATTAACTGCTCGTTTCATCATCAACATTAACTTTCGAATTAACTGGAGTAGGAAGTAAGGACCTGTTTTTCTGGCTGAGGAGACCGATTCATACCCTATTCAATTTTCTGATCCATTCTCTGATCCAGTATTGAAGCTAATGCCTCCAACTGCACCTTCAATTTCAACTCCCATTCTTGAGTCTGTTGCGCACTCGCGAGTTTCCATTCCTCTTTCTGAACACGCATTATCTCCTTCATCGTGTTCTCCAATTTCTTCAACCCATCCTCCTACGATTTGGATCGAGTTTCTGCCATAATCAACACAAAAGGGTTTGTGCTGAGAATACGACCAGCTCTGATACCAAATTGTTAGCCCTGGAACAATTAATTCGCTTCAAAAATTAGAAAAGAGAAGAATAGAACAGAAAAGAGGGAAGAAAGGAGAAGAACAGAAAAAGAGAAAGGAAGAGAATTCAAAATATTTCATAAAATCACGGAATGAAAAATCATGCTTACAGCACCAATCCCTTTAAGCTGCTCCTACTCTCACACCGTCAATGTGTGTAACAAAACTGGCAACAAAAACATGAACTAATTTTCCCTCCAAATCCCTCTCAGCTTTCTACATGTTAATTGGCAAAAGAAAGAAACAAAACTATATCGTTTTTTCTTACTAAGGCATAACACATTTCCCCTGATTGGCTTGTCTTCTGGTGTGATGAATTCAATTCCTATTTGTCCCTTGTTTGTCATTTTGTGAGCTGCAAAAATCTTTTTTTTTTTTTTTTTTTTGGTCCAATTTGTCTTGCTCCAAAACACAAGCTGACCGAATCCTATTGGAAGTCCATGCTGCTCCAACAAGATATACTTCTGCTGGGCTTTCAACAAGTTATTTGGCTCATCTAATACATGTTAATTAAGGACAAAACTACCTAATAAATGGCCAACTAAAATACATTAATTATTAGGAAAGCAAAATAGGCTTAAATAACATAGATAAAAATAGGCCAAGATTATTAGTCACCAAAATAAATTAATTCAAATAAACTAGTAAAATAATTTCTTGGCCGAAATCATTAAGAGCGATAAAACAAAAAGAGTTGAGCCCTCAAAAATAAATTAATTAAAAACAAGACTCAAGCGAATGGCTTGAAAAATAAAAAGAATGGCAAAGAGTGCGAGTGTGATTTTTAGGATCGTAACACTATAGCTTATAGAAAACGAGATTACAACAAAGGAGTTATGATGTTGGACAATAAGTCGGAATTCCGCAGAAATACAGTAGTAGGCAGACTTCAAGGAAGTTCTCCAGACAATTTATAGATCCAATTTACGATCTAGGAAGTACTGGTAGGCTTCGAATTGGTTGAGAATGTATAGGAACTGTGGAAGGTTTAGGGCGAGTATGCTTTGTAGAGCATGGACTTAAAATAGAGGAGTAAAGCTCTCCATTGGTCAAATTAGAATATAAAACTTTAGAAATATGCAACAAAGTGCCCTGTTCAATGCTAGATTCTATAAACTCTGTAGAGTCATTTTGCAAGTTATAAGATTTTGAAGAAACCTTGAATTGAGAGGTTTAAAAAGAGCTATAGTTTGTCCAAAACGGATAAGAGACAAGGAAGATGTGAATTTTCAAAGTTGCATGGTCAGTTCAGCATTTTCCACAAATCCAGCGGACCGAGCTCTGATTCGAAAGTAATTTCTGGAAGATATATAATGTCAAATAAGAATCTGTAAAATTCTGTATGATCCATATGAGAAGAGGTTTAAAACAAGCTATGGCTTGTTAAAATTGGACAGGGAATGAAAGAGAGAGAGTTTTTCGAAGATAGCAATGACTGTAGAATTTCTGCAGGGAACAGCACGGCGGTCTGGTTTCAAATAAGTTTTTTGAGCAATTCACATATCCAAATTGTGAGCTAGAAATTTCTAGAAAAACCTTGTTGAATAAGTTTTGAATCAAAATAAAGTTTTCTTCAGTCGGATGTCAGATGAGGAAGATATGAGATCCCAAAGATGAAGGTTCAAATCAAAACCTTGCTGAATCTTTCCAGGAAAAATCGCGTTTGTTGTGTTGTTTCCAAGTGAGTTTACAGGTGGTCTAAAATCTCATTCTGCCAACTGAAAGGAACACTCTAAAGGTAAAGTATGGAAGTTAAAACCAACACAAGTTTCAGTCAAAAGCATTTTTGATTGAAGAAAATCTGGAGCTTTAAAGTTGGTTTGTCGACCCGGGATGTCTTGAAAGTAAAATCCAGCAGCAACCAGCTGTTTCCAAAACTAATTTCAGGAAGGATCTAGAATTCATTTCACAAACCAAGGGAACCATCTCAAACCTTGGTATAAAGGGTTGAAATGCATATAAAGAGGTTGCACAAAAGGAATGAGACATATGAGTTCTAGTTGTTCAATGATGCTTTTAGGAAATGGAAGCAGTGCAACAAAAATTCAAAAGCTTTGACTATGAATTTTAGTTGAGATTTTTCTTTTTTAGCTTAAAATTTTATCCTACAGTGATAGGCTTGAGTTTTAGGGCATATTTACTTAACTTGTTTTTAATGGTTTGTTAAATTTTTATTTGCATGTGTACTACGATTGCTAATGACAAGTATTCTTGCTAAGTTAAGAGTTATTATCTTTTTACCTATTAGTGCATTACTCCTATCATCAGCTAGATATTCATTTTAATCACTCCCTAAGAGTTACGTGTTATGATTGTGTTTGGTTAAGAAAATCTAAGACTCCTAACAGTCGAATGGCACAAATTTCTACCCCTCGACCACAAGGAGCCCTGGCTATCTTTTGCCAAACCATGACCCACCGAGGCTAAGGGCAGAAAATCTCCCACATAGCCATCATAAATCATAACAAGTAGAGGAATAGTCACAGCATCTCATGACAGTGCTGCATAATTGCTGCCCTGCCTCTTGAGATGTCCACCTGATTGTTTATTATACAAGCAAACAAACCAAAAGCAACAAAATTACTACCGAGACAACAAAAAACTAAAACTTACATACAACAGCTCAAAAGCTACATGGTCCCTAGTCATATATGATCTATGTGATGTTTTCACATCACAAATCTACTCAACACCATAACATACATGCAATACACAAAGAAACTTAAACCAAAGTAATTTGGATTAAGTATCACAACTCATGGGCGAGAGGTTCTAACCTAATAAGACACCTATTTACTACCCAATACATATTTCCACTTATTAAAGCTTATTTATGTATTTTAGGTTGTTAACCTACTGCTCTGATACCAACTGTAATGACCTCATAAATGGTCGTTCTACTTGAATAAGCATACAAAGCACTATTTGACTTTTCAAATCCAATTCACCTGTTTAGAACCAAAATCTTAAAATTTAGACCAAAATCATTATTATTTTATTACATTTGTTTTACAACACAACTAAACGAGTTTACCAAACTAAGAATGGTTTAATATCAAATATTCTAATTAGTCTCAAACTTCATAAAAGTTCCATTCCTTTCACCCACAGCTTCTTTATAGGCTCAATCCGAATTTGATCCTGGAAAACACACGTAGACAAATAAGTATGCTAGGCATACTCAGTGAGGATTCTCTTTTATCTTACCTGGCATCTCCGGCGATGGAAGAGCCACCTACGTACAATTATTCACATAGCAGACAAATAGAGAGCCAACCAACATATAACATACCCAATCGTAGCATCCATCAACATAACACCCAAATCATCATAATTCAAACATCCAAGAGTAAAGCCACGTAGTCAACTAATGCGCAGACAAGAAAAATAACATAAAACAAACCTGAGACTTAGGAAGGCTGAAGTGTACCAGACTTCAAAGACCTTCCTAAGACAATCGATCATACAGATCAAACAGACAGACAGACATAATCACCTTAACCAATCAACTATCTCACCAAAAACTCTCTCACCAAGACATCCCCGGACTGCCTGTCCTAGCAAAATCACCACCCCGGTCTTTGATCCCAGTTCCAGACCTCATCATGCGAAAGGGAGGCACGAAGAGGGAGGGGGTCCTAAAAGAACAGATACCAAACTTGATCCAAATAGACAAATAGTACAGATAGACCCACGGTCATAATAACTGTAAACATGAATAAGTAAACAGCGGAAGCTGGCCAATCAAAATAGCCATCAACCATAACTAAACAAAAATAGTATACAACATGGAGATAGCAATCTATGCGCTGGCAAGCCCATAATCTTTTGTCAAAGTAAATAACTTACATGCCAGCAAGGCCACAATCATCTAGATGCAAAGAAAGCAGTAAACATAGGCATTCATAAAACATACGAATGTTTTCCAAATTAAACCTAAGTTATGTACATGCTTCTGAGGGCATATACATACTCCTAGGTTTAACAATGAAACACATATAGAGAATCAACTCACCCTTTTTCGCATTCTACCTATCAAGCCTCACTCACCAAGCAGATGCCAACAGTCTCCTTATTGCGAGCATACCAATTACACATAACATACAAAGTCTACCAATCAAAATATCACATAAAGATTGTATCTAATGCACATGTCCTAAGGTTTTCTAAATGAACTAATCTATTCCTATTCATGTCTCAAATCCAATTCCAAAATTAAAGGGAAGAAGATTCCACAAGGCTCGCGAAACTCAACCAGATTCTCACACCCTTTTAATCCAAGTTTAGTCAAAAGACATATGCAAGTTACTATGTATTTAATCATGTCTCTTTCCTAACTTCCTATGTGTTTTCTAATCTCCTAGAATATGAATGCATGCATGTGAGCCACTTCATGTTACTAACCTAATTTTCCTGCTTAATATTTATTTTCCTTTACCATTTGATAACTTTATAGTTTCACTAATTACTCTATCTTAAACCTAAAGGATATAAACCTACTAACATTCATTTTCCTAGGAAACTTCTATAGTTATGTTATTCCCAGGTTAACACTAATCCACCTTTTTACATATTTGAATATTAACTTCAATTTATGGACATGAATGCACAATCTAACTTCAATCATCCATTCTGAAACTAAAACATTAAAAGAGTAGGCTACTTAATTTTTGGCAATGAGGAAAAGGTTGAATGGTGGTGGAGGCGGTTCTAGAAGTGGGGAAATGGCCAGGGCAGCGTGGACGGCGATCTGGCAGTAGTGATGGTTTTCAAGTGAGAGCAAATTGACCTCTAAATGAGAGAACAAGTAGTGGGTTTTGTAGATCTTGAGTAGGGGAGTTCATGCAAGGTATTGGGAGCCCAAAAAGATGCTAAACGGCGGAGGTTCGTGGGGGGCAGCGACAAAGAAGGCTTGAAAAGAGAGAGAGAAAACTGAGGAGAGAAGGGGTTTTGAGGGCTGGGTTTTGTTCTCTAGATTATTGGGATTGATTTCTTGTATTTAACTTGCTGAGATGATGACTGATTGGCCGGGAATGTGGCCGGCCGAACTGAACCCGGAGGAGGAGGGAGTACTGACTGGGAAAGAGAAAAAAAAAAAAAAAAAAGAGAAAAGATGGAAGAAGAAAAAGGAAGGGGAAAGAAACAAGGAAAATAGAAAAAATAGAAACTTAGGGTTTTATACCTTATGAAATTACTCTACCTAAGTCCCTCCAGTTTTATGACTTCCTTCCTTTTACCCTTCCTTGATTTCTAATGATTCAATTAGATCCAAATTATCAATTAAATTTGTTCCTTATTTACTTCAAGCTACTCTTTATTAATTATGGGTTCTAAATCATAAATGAGTCTATATTTTATTTTATTTTATTTATTTAATTTTTTTCTTTCTTTAAATTTGATTATCCATTTAAAGTTTCTTAACTTAATTAATCTCTTCATTTTCTAATCTCTTTTTAATTCCTAATAATCAGGTGACAGGGATCACCTGCTTTTCCAGGGATGTTACAATTAGTAGAACAAGTGATGATAATGAGTGTGGAGAAGATGAGGATATTCTCTTGTGCCTTAGTGGTTTGAGGAAAACAGAACTTAAGGTTAATAAGGTACAAGACACTCTGATATTCTCATGATCAATATGTCAGAGATTAAGGATACTTTATGGAAATATCCGAAGACAGAAGTTGTATAAGGACAAGTTGATGGAGTTAGAAGCTAGCACTAAGATGGAGAAAAGTGAGCTTACTCATGAGGAAATAGTGAGAAATAGGAAGAATAGAATGAATCTCAAAAGGAAGTTGAAGAAGAAACTAGCCAAGGAGAATTGCAAGAAAATTATTGGGGATTTCTCAAAGTTTAAAGAAGGTCTTTGAAAGATTAATGAAGCCATTGGAAGTGGTAATTATGTGCAAGACTCCATGAGTCTTGTACCAACTTGATCCTTCATCGTGAAATGAGTCTAACCTGAGACTATAAAGTCCAAAGCGCTTATTGGGAGACAACCCAAGCATTTTTATCTCTTTTTAATTTATTTTCTAGATTTTGGATTTTTAAAATTTTCAAATGCAAATTTTTCTTATGTTCTTATGAGATTTGTGAGAATATTGATTGGAAGTATGTGTATATGTTGTAGGTACAGGTTTTAATAAGATTGGACGGAGCAAAAAGCAAAGGAATTAAAATTTTGAAATTTTGGCAAAAAGGTCAGGATGGGCGCTCAGACAATACCTATGCGTCGCCGTGCATCAGGCATTGTATAGACACCGCGTCATCCTACCGCCATCACTAAATGTGCTATCATTGCCAACGCCATATCGTCACCCAGTTGCAACCTCAATGATATGGTGGCGACAAGAAGGTTCTGCGTCCTCACTGGAAAAACATGAATATATGAAAGGAAAAACTGGCAGTGAAAATGCCATATCCTCATCACTGCCCAGACACACGAAAATTTTCCAACGTAGCGCGAGACCTAATCTCCATCCAAACTTCTAAAACAGCTTTTTTGATCTTAAACTCTTTAATCAAACAGTTCCTTACCTACTAGCAAGCGATTTGAACCGATTGGATTACTCCAAAACAACTTATCCTCGCACGAATCAAATGTACTAAAATTAGGGTTTTTGTTCTTTATATTTCCAAATTGGGATTTTCATATCTTCGATTTAAATTTGATTTTGTTGTGATAAGTATAGTAGTTTATACTTAATGAATTATGGGTAACATGATTCTAAGCTTGATTTATCTCGTATATTCATGAATGTGCGAGTTGTAAAATTTAGTTTAAAGAACATTTGGGTTTGAACTTTGTTAATATAGAATCTTGTTAGTCCATGTTTAAAACACTGATATACTTATAGAGGAAGGTTTTGGATGTCATGGGCGATCAAATAGCTGATTTGATTGAAATTTAGAATTTTTGGTTAAAATTATACTGGGCGACGCTAAGGTGTTGCACTATTTTGCCGCTAGGCTTTGCGACATCAGGGCACCAGCGCCTATGTGCCACCCAAGTAATTTCTTCAACTAACCCAAACTTTTTAAAATTCAAAATTTTTTAAATCTTAATATGCAAAAAATAGCTAAAGTAAAGAATCTTGGACCAAGCCAAGAGTGGGCAACCACTAATAACCCACAAAAACCATTGAGGTTTACAAAATCATTTGAAGAAATTTTTTACAGAGAAGAAGAAGTAGACACAGAGAGTGATGCTAGAGATGAAAACGTATTAGGTGGATCTGATAAATCTAGGGAATTTGAGAAACAGACTGAGGATAAGAGTGAAACAGAGCCTGTGAAGAAGCTCAACCTGCCGTGAATTCAACTTTACAATCTGATGAAGAAGAAGTGTTTGTACCATCGACAAGAAAAAAAAAAAAGGAAAAAGGGTTCACTCAGCCAGGGTTAATAAGAAACCTGGAAGTAGAAAAGAAGTTAAAGCAAGAATGGAAGAGAGAGAGCTTACCTTGCCAAGAGCAATTAACATGAAAAGTAAGTACTGAGAGATTGTTGAAGGAAATGGTTGGCAGAAATTCATGCCCCCTTCAGAGTTCATCAACAAGCACTTGTGTAGAGATTTTTATGTTGCTCTATGGTTCAGAGGTGCCAACTAGACTATTAACTTAAGAGACCAATGCTTTCTACTTTCAAAGGCATCTTTGAATTCATTTATGGGGATAAAAGGACTATTAACAAGAGAGAAACTTCTACAGAGAGAAATAGATGATAAAGACTGGAGGAAATGCATCAGCCCTGTAGTACCCTGTCTATCTACATGGAATCAAGTAGTTTATAATGACTTTAACAGCAGAGCTAGGACCATCTACACCTTCATCGGGCACAACATCATTCCATCAAAAAATCAGATAATCACTAAGGAAAAATTCTTACTTTTACTAGCTTTGATGGATGGAGAGCGCATTGACTTAGGAGATTTTATCTATTTTGGTATGCTTGATACCTTGGAGGGTAATTCAAAGTGTAGTTTACCTTTTTCTTCTTTGATACAAGATTACTGTATTGCGATAAACATCAAATCAAAGGACAAGGATTATGATGAAAAGCTGATTGCGCCTATTGATGACAATACTTGCCAATGCAGAGAAGTAAAGAAAGAAAAAAATACCAGCTCAAGATTAGAAAAAAGAGCATATTGAGCGAAACATATCCCATGGAGAAGCTAGTACCTCTACTGCAGGACCAAATCTGAGAACTGTTATGAATCAATTGGATATTATAGTAGAAACAATGCAGATGTTGATGGAGAGAATGACTGCTCAAGAAGCATTGAGTAAGAAGATTATGGAATCCCAACAAAGATTAGAACAAAATATTGATTCACAGCCACATTGTGCATCATAACCGCCTCCAAATCAAGCATATTCTAGAAGATCAAAGCAAGGCTAAACAAGAGTTTGAAGATCTCACCATACCCATAATCCTTTTACCTATTTTTAATGACAATTTGAAGGTTTATTTTATTTGTTTTTCCTTTGAATTTTTGTTTTAGATTTTTAGTTTTAAATTGCTTGGTGCTTTCAGGATGATTAATATGGTTGAATAGCTTTATTTTGAAATGAATGTGTGCATTTCTTAATTTTATGTTTTGTCCATGCTCTATACCTTTTTAATTGATGTTTAAAGCTAATGGAGAATGCATAACTTGTGTTGCAATGAAAGCAAATCATGCATTCTTACTGGAAGAACAATCATATGATAAAATAAACATGTTGATGTTGTGTGCAAAATGATCAAAGTGTTGAATTAGTGAGTACTTGCTTTAAGATATAAGAATAGGTGACATGTAGGCAAAGCACCTCTATGTCGCCAGTACTGACAGGGGCCAACACCTGTTGGATGCCGCTTTTGGCGATCGCCAGGCGTCAACACCTGTTGGACGCCACTGTCACAACATTACATATCTGTGAACTTTATTTATTTTATTTCACTAATTCTTTACAAATTTATAGGATATGTTTAAATTCAAAGAAAGTAGAGAACTGATGAGCTTATAATGGAAAGAGTGGAGGCTTATAGATCAAACGCTATTGGTTTTCTCTCTACAAAGGATTTACAACAAGAGTTTGAGAATCTTTACCACTATTACTTTCTTACTATATTTTTTTGACACTTTTGCAATTTAAATATTTTTATTTGCTTTGGTGTGTTTATTTTTATGTTTTTAATTAAATTGTAAGTGATTTATATTGGGTATTTGGCTAACATTATATGTGCATGAGTTTAATTGTGATAAATGAATCTAAACAAAAAGAAATTGGTACCCCATTGGCCCACTTTTATTTTGTTTGGATACATTGAGGACAATGTATACTTTAAGTATAGGGGGTAGATAAACATAAGTTGTTATAAGTCTTAATGCTTTCTATTTGAGAAACTAGTAGTCAAGATGAGTCCATTTTGAGGTTAATTTTCAAGGTTGGATTGCTATTTGTATAACTAAATTTCTATTCATATCACAAAAAAAATCAAAAATTTATGAAATTACAAAAAGGCCCTTTTGAACAAAAAAGTTAGAAATTTGCTAGGTACATGATAGAAATGCAACGAAATTGCATTTTTGTCATATATAGAAACACAAAGAAAAACGTTTGTAACACACAAAAACTATTGCTGATAACATTTGAACATAAAGAAAATGTTACAAACATCCGATGAACTGAAAACAAAATGCAACACTTTTACGATTCACGTTACGAAAAACATTAAAATGGGGCATTTTTGCCTTAGCTCGCTCGTTAAAATGGTGCATTCCTGCCATGGCTCGCTCATTAAAATGGTGCATTTTTTACTGTTTCAATCTAAAAACCGAGAAAATTAAAAAAACGCATCATTTTTCATATTCTCCAAAAAAAGTTTCGAAAGTTGTTTAGCGACCGAAGACTTTTATCTCAAATTTTAGACGATTTTCTGGCAAAAAATGCACAAAATATACGAAGGAGATAGCGAATCATCACAAAGACATGGCGCGGGCAAATGTCCAGTGATATACCAGGCAAAAATTCTTTAGTTCGTCAAATTTTTTGTTCAAGTATTTTGCTTACTTAAAACGTACCAAATTAGCGATTTTTTATGCATGAAATGCTGCTATAATGTGATGGATAGGTTAGAAGTAACTGTTTTGATGCGTTTTGTTAGTTTAGCAATGTTTTATGTCTTGTTTTAGTATCCCTTAAACGTTATAGTGTGCATTTAGACAAAATTAAAATGCAAATGTGGTACGTTATAAGTTTAACGAAATGCATTTTGGTAGTGTTCGAATGAAACAAAAATGTCGCGTGATGATGTTTTGTTAAAACCAAAACGTATCACTTTTTCATTTTTGGTTAAGTCAAATGCTCTGTTTTTACGTTTGATCGAATGAGAAACGTTACTCCATTGCATTTCTGGTTCTTTCAAACGCTGAAGACAAGCATTTTTCTTATTGTTAAACATTTAAATGTTGCGTTTTGTAATTTTCTGTGATTTCCACTTATTTTTGTATTTTTAATTTCACATAATATGTTTATATTATAAATGATTATGTTTAAATGTTATTTAGGGTTGTGTTAAGTCAAAGTCGCCAGTGGATAGACAACATCCCACAGTTTCTGCTAGAAGGCAGAAGGTACCAGTGAGGAGAGGAGGTAGAGGGTCAGACGGAGGTCACCGTGGAGGCCGAGGGACAGGCGGCAGTATCATTATTGGAGATGGAGGACGAAGAGGTGGAAGTAGAGGTGGAGGTCGAGGAGGAGGTGGTGGAGATGGAGGGATAGTGGACTCCTCATTTCAGTCGAGGGATGAGCAGTATTATAATACTACTGATTCCGATGATACTGATGATAGTGATGACGAGTCTCATGAGCTACAGGAGGAGGAGCAGCAGCCACAACAAAAGGAGGCGAGGGAGAGTGCTCGTTCACATGATGATCAGGGTGAGGGGGATACGTATGGAGGTGACCCTGCTCACCCACACGTTGAGAGGAGCATCTGTTATAGGAATCCAGGCGACAGACAGTTTGAGCGGGTCGATCCTGCTACAGGTACATGCTCGATTACGATAAATGAATTTAAATATTTATTTATTTAGTTATTTAATTTGATTAATTATTTGATTGAATTTAATATTTAATTTAAATTTTTAATTGCTTATTTAATTCTTTATTGAGTTAATTAGTGATTTTGTTTATTTAATTAATATTAAAGTTGTTATTTTATTGATTATTTGATTTAATTGCTTATTGAATTTTTCATTGAATTAATTAGTGATTTTGTTTATTTACTTAATATTAAATTTTTTATTTTATTTTATTGATTATTTGATTAATTTTTTAATTGGTTATTGAATTTTTCATTGAATTAATTAGTGATTTTGTTTATTTTAAGTTGTTATTTTATTTGATTAATTTATTTAATTGCTTATTTAATTGTTTATTAAATTAATTAGTGATTTTGCTAATTTACTTAATATTAAAGTTGTTATTTTATTAATTAATTGATTTAATTTGTTAATTGCTTATTTAATTGTTATTGAATTAATTAGTGATTTTTTTATTTACTTAATTTTAAAGTTGTTATTTAATTTGATTATTTATTTAATTAGTTATTTGTTATATTAGTTATTTTGTATATATATTTATATGAGTTTTATATTTTGTAAACTTAGTTCATCATAGGAAGCGCATTAAGCATGACAGGAGTTGGTTGGTTACAGAGACCGTTACTGGTGGCCCTATAGATGATAGTTTGATCCATAGCTTTTTAGGGCATGTGGTATCTAGGTATTGACACGAGGGCGAGCCTACCAGATACCATCTTAGGTGCCATATTAGGGGTAGTATGTATGATTTGTTTGAGCGGTGGATTACATCCATGACAGCCGAGAGTGCAAATGTTTTGTGCCAGACGGGGCTTGGACACCTTCCCCGTATTATACATAGGAGCATTGATGATCCTTTCATCAATTCTTTTATAGAGAAGTGGCAGTCGGACACAAATTCATTCCACATGCCATTCGGAGAGATGACCATCTTACTGCACGATGTGTGGGAGATTCTGTGTATCCCCGTAGATGGTTGCTTGCTCACTGAGGTGACACCATCATCCACCGTACTTTCTTGGTCTAGGGGTTTGCTTGAGATTTCTCCAGAGGAGCGCTTGGAGAAGGAGTTGTACACCAATGGTGGTTTTTTGACGCAGAGAGTGATCGAGAGATGTATGGAGCGCGCCAGGGACGATTCTGATGTGGCTGCTCTTGTGTGGAGTCTTATTGGGACTTGTCTGTTTATAGAAAAGAGTTCTAATAAGGTTATGCCAGCCCCTATAGTGCAGGTAAGGAAGGGGATGAATCAGGTGGGACAGGAGGCATGGGGCACAGCGACACTGGCATATCTGTACCATCATCTAGGTTGTGCCAATAGACATGGGACACAGAGCATGGCTGAGTGCATGACTTTGCTACAATCATGGATATACGAGCACTTCCCAGATTTCAGACCCCACCTGATGCCCCTCCCATTGCATGGTTTACAGGATCGTTCATTGAGGTGGGCAATCGACACCCACCGCGGTACAGAGTAGCGGTTGACGATATGGCCGCTGATATGGTAAGTAACTATTTTTAAAATATAAATATTATCATTTTGTTTGATATATGTTTTATATGGTTTTTTTAAGTAATTGAAAATTATGTTTATAGGTTACCTGGATGCCATACGGTCGCGATGCTATAGCGAGACTCCGAGGACCCTGTACCGAGGTCTGATTGCGTACAGGGATTACATTGAGTCATACATGCCAGATAGGTGTGCGCGCCAGCTTGAATATGAACAGTGAATGCCCGTTTGTTTCTTGCGTCCCAACAGGTGTACTTACCGAGGCTAGACTGGGAGGCTATATGTGGTCAGACGTACAGTGGAGTACGCAGAGTCAGGGTAGAAGGAGTTTGGGACGATGTCTACCGGGATATCTCTTATAGGTAGGCAGCCTACAGGTGGGGCTGTTCCCCGTAGTGCGTGCATGGTGGCTACGTCTAGTGGTTCAGCCAGCGATCAAGTCCGTGTTTCTTTCCAGTTGGTCCCCAGGATGATATAGAGCCATCTAGACCTCATCGGGTCGCGTCAGAGTTTGTAAGTATTTATTACTATTTCATTTAAATTTGTGAATTTCAATTAATTAGACTTTAATTTTATTTTTAAATATTTGTAGTGGATGAGTCAATATGGACAACATCACCACGCTTTGCTTAATGCGGTGAGGAAGTGAGCACCAGACCTGTATACTGAGTTTGCTCCTGGCACTGTGGATATCGAGGAACGGTTTGACCTATCTGTTGGATTGGTTGTTTTGTACTGTACAGCTGATTCTGATTATACTGGATATGTATTTTGTTTTGGATGTATGTTTGTGGATTGGATTGTATGTTATTCGTTGTTGTATTTTACATTAGGTTGTATGCATTCCTATTTACTATTATAACACAACCAATCCTACTACATTGCTACATCATCAACTTAGTTCACAACATCAAATGAAATTAAAGTTAGTACATTAGTTCAAGTAAATGGCAAATTAGTCCACAACATCAAATAAAATTAAAATCAGTACAATAATATGAATAATAACCAATATATCACATAACAATGTAGCTCCTAGCCATCAAGAAGCCTAAGCCATTGATTATACCTCACATTCAAATTGTTTTGCCAATTTCCCACAGTTTCAACATGACGCTGATTATGCCAATCTCCCACATCTACACGTACATAATGATTCTTATTTACATAGACAATCGCTATCACCCTGTCAGGTTGTGCATCACCACCTGAGGCATACAAAGGTAACACAAAATAATTTGCATCAGGTCAAGTTTTTCTGAGATGGATTACCAGTGGATTACCAGTTCTGTTGAGGTGAAACAAATCGGTACGTGTAGCCATCCAATACTCCTCATCACAATTTTTACATTCAAAAATTACTCGCCTGAGTACCGCAGCTATATAATCACTATCAGCAGGCATTGTCTCCAAAGATTCAAATACACCTCGATACCTGTCCGGATGGCTCATAATCTCTATAGTCAATGCTTTGCGACCCAATTTCTAATATTTCTTGTGGCCAAAAGATAAGTAGAAATGACTCAGAAACCACAATGGCCATCCCCAATGACATCCGACTAGCCAGTACAGTAAGGCTGAAAAAAGTCAGCCACACAAGGAACAACTGCTCCAAAGCCTGACAATTAATGTAATAGTAATAAACATAACTGCAAAATTTAAATATACAAAAAAAAAAGTAATATGCAACTGCACTAATGTAATTTAATATAACAAAATGCATATTTACATGTACGTAATGGAGAATGACCATATGAGCCTGTCTCCTTGTTGGATGAGTTACCAGTTAAGCGTCTGACTGAATTTGAACGACCCCTACTACGTTCGCCACGTGTCGCTCTATTTCGTGCACTCCACTCGCGCATCACTGAATAGTGTAATCTATTCGGTGGCCACCCCCTTTAGGTCCCCGAAACACCTGGCTCTCTAAAACTAGACCTAGTGCATCTCAGCTACATATGCCCTATTCAACAGACGAGCCAAAAAGGACGGACTGGTAGAGACTGTAGGAACGACAGTCTCGTGGAAATACCTTAAAAATTAAATATAATAAATGTAAACAATTTATAAAAATTAATATAGATGAAATCAAATTTCTATTATTGAAGTACATATATTAAAAGTACTTAATGTTCTCATTAATGTAATTCGAATCCCCCTAAGATGGTACAATGGTCAACCTCTTCTAGAACTCATGTACACATGGGAGTAGGGGATAGTCTGTACTTTGAATATATCACAATCACACGGAATCCCATGTGTCACCTTGGCCATGCATCCAAATTGTTCGAGGACGGCGCCGGCCAACTTATTCTTCCTTCGAACTTCTTTCCTCACTAACTTCAAACAATCGTGTGACATATACGTGTTCAGATAATAGCATGAAAATCCCTGCATACTGGTTTGAGTGGTGAAAATGGAAGACTCAATCGATCCACTGTTATTGTGTGAAATTACAATCAAATAAACAATTTAATATTAAATATTATAAGAGTAAAATCAATTAAATAAACAATCAATTAATTGTAATTAAATATTACTAAGTGAACTCAAATACGTAAAAAAATTAAATAATTAAACTCACCCGATGTGAGGGTACAGGTGGCTGAGATAGGAGTCAATCTTAGTGAACAAAGTATCAAGAGAATTGGTGGAAGAATTGAGCCAATCTTTCATTGCAGCATGAGAAGCCTCAACCCTGTTAGTGGCAGTATTCCTAAAGTGGAGAAATTGATTTGTTCAAGCCCGAACAAATTTCTCCTTGTGAATGAGCCATGTAGTATCAAAATAATCAAAGCCAAGGCTCTATTAGAGAGTATTTAACCTTAAAATGTTGTAATAAGAGGTTATACTCTTCTACAGTTGGGGCCTGAATAATTTTCTTCCACCAGTTTTCATGGATATCACATGCTAAGTTTTTATTTCTTCTCCCAACATTTTTTTCCAACCAAAAATTTACATCATGTGCAATATGCCACCAACATAACAAGTGGTGTGAAGATGGAAAATGATCCTTAATTGGCTGCAACAAACCCAACTCCTTACTGTCACAATCACACTAGGTACCAAACTAGCAGGCAGCAAAAAACTCAAGTTCCTCATCACCCAATTGTAGGTATCTTTTGTCCCATTTCCAACAATAGCAAATGCAATATTGAAATTCTTATTAATAGGAGTCATACCTACCATCTCTACGACGGCATTTGGTACTTGTTGGTCTTGTACGTTGAATCAATCCTGACCAACCAATACCATCTGTGAAACATCTGAATTGATGTTTGATGCACAAAAAAGACATGTGTGATATTATTAGTGTTCGCATTCTTGAGAATCCTGACATAATTGTTAGTTTTGAATACAGAAAAGCTATGACTTGTATAAAAAACTAATATCCACAATTGACATATCATTTTGTTTCAGTATAAATTTGTTCCTTTATATCATAGAACTAGATAACGGGGTGTGGACAGACATAGTAGATACCGTTATTGGTTAAAGTATTGATATATAAAAAGTATGCTCGTAACCGAGATAGTCTGAACATACTATCGGTATAGGTTATTGTGTGGTTTGGAAATTAGTTTATCTAAACTAGTTTAAATCACACAGATATGCCCGGGGCATATTGAGCACGACCAGTTTGGATAGAATTGACTTATACTGATCGACATAGTCAATTCGATCCTAGTATTCCGTCTCTCAATCCCGAGATTGGGACGGGCGTGAAGGTTGGATATCGTGTGCTTTGATTTTCCAAAGAGTGAGGTCAATTGAGGCCAATACCTCGGTTGGTTGGGTATGCGGTGTTTAGCTTCTTACGTGTCATTGTTAGTCGGAGGAATCCACGTACCGGTTCGCCGGGTTGATGGTGCTCCCGAGATGAGCTCGTAAGGTTATTATACTAAACCCGGCCGGTGAACTTTATGTTCGGTATAATAAAAGGACGAGTGGTACTAATCTCGAAAACCAAGAAGTCGGTGAATTAATTTGTCAGTAAATTGATAAACCGACGAGCGCTAGATCTTTAATGTGGGGAGATAGAATAAAATATAATGGCGCGATGTAAAGTCGTTTTTGAGTGGTAGTTCCATAATTGGTCCGTTAGTGGTACGATCGATTATGTATTTGACTAATCGACAAGGTAAATTAATTATTCCAAAATGTTTAATTAATATTTAATCGACAAAGTGAATTTAGAAATTAATTCAATTTTGAATTAATTAATTCTAAGGGTTCGATTAAATTAAATTAACAAAGTGGGTTAAATAAATTAATTTAAATGGGTCGATTGGAGTTGATTAGTCGGGAAGACTTAGCGGTCAACGAAAGTCAAATTAAAAGGCCTAACTCGAGAGCCCATTAGGTCTCCAATTGAGCTCCTATAAATAGAATAACTTGAGACCAAAGAAAGCTAAGAAAAATCTTGCAAGACAAGTCTTGCCCCTTTTAGAGTGAGAGAGTTCTAGAGAGAGATCTTCTTCATCTCGAAGTTTCTTTCTTGAAGTCGAACTTGATATCTCGCTCCTCGAATTAGATAAAGCTCAAAGATATAAACTTTGTGAAGCTAAGATGCTGCAGTTTTTTTTTTTGAATTAAAAAATCCTGCTGCTTGATTTTTGAAACCCGCTGCTGGGTTTATAAACCTGCTGCCCGTTTTTTTTATGTCAGCCGCTGCAACTATTTTTCTGGTGGGTTCAGGTGTTAGCTTGGGGTGTTGATCCTGCTGCTATCATGTTAATCTCTTGCTTGTCTCGGTGATCCATGGTAGCGGTGGTGCAGATCGTGGCTGGGCGAACCATTTGAATTGCCGACTATTTTTTTTCTTGCGGCTGAAGGCAGCAGTTTTTTTTGTGGGTTTTTCGCAGCATAGCTTCTAGAAAAAGTATTGGGCTGATTGATATCTTTTTCGTGTGATTTTTCTTGTGGGTTTTCATGGGCTAAGCAAGTAGACATCGATAGATTATTGCCCACGCAATATTCGAAGTTTCTACGGAGATGTTAATTGGATTTCTATTGGAATCACAACAAAAAATTGGTTTTTCTTTAGGCAAGGGACTTCGCTACAAAAGGTATAATCTTTAAATTCCGCTTTTATTAAAGATCGAATCTTTTGTGTCTCGATTAATAAATTAAATAAGTATAAGCCTAGATCCGTTCATGGGTAAACTAATTTGAGCCTGAGCTTGGTCGAAAGCTTCCGATTCTGGAATGCATTGAACGAAAGTGAGGTTTTCGATTTAGCCCGGGCTTGTTTAGTTTTCCTTCAAATTGGTATCAGAGCGTTGGTTTCGGTCTTATACTTGTTTGATTTATTACACGGCTTTATTTTGGCATTATTATTTTTGTCGAAATGCTTAAACAGGTGGTTATTGGTTTCCCGGCTATTATGGTAGAAATTTAATTTTCATTCTTAAACCCCGGGACATGTCCGAGCTTGATTTATTTTTGAATGGAAATTTCTGTAATAGTAATAACCACGAGCTGGAAGCCGTGTAGGATTAGAAAAATCTTGTAGTAGGATTTGATCTAATCATGTCGTCTTTAAATTCCTAGAAAAACGCCTTTGTATATAGGAATTTATGTACTATGACGAAGACGTTATTTTGGGTAACTTATATTCGCGGGTTTTGGTTTATCGTAATTTTGGGTGATTCCTAATTACGTAGTAAACCGAGAAAACCCGGGCGAATCGAGAGGAATCCAAATAACGAGTGGGAGCGACATGACGGGACGTGTCACCGAGGCGTCAAGGAATCAACGATAGAGAAGGCCATAATAGTCGGGAAATTTTATTTGTTTAATTTCCCGTATTTATGTCTTTTTATTGATTGTGTGATTTTCGTTTTATTTTGCATGAACGAAAACCAAACCAAAATGTTTTAAAAAAGGTAATGCGCAATTAACTAAGGTAGATTATTTGCATATTAAAACACCAACGGTTTTATGGGTGCGAATATCCATAGTTAAGATATTGCATGTTAAAACGTAAAAAATCCTCAAACTAATTACATTCGTGGGTTTTGGTTGAATCGTAATTTTGGTTGATTCCTAATTACGTAGAAAACCGATAAAACCCGGGCTAATCGAAATTAAAAATCTAAGTGGGAGCGGGTTGGTTAATAGCCCTATGGCCTCCATTACGGGTTCATTGGTGATGTGGTTAAACTTGCGTGCTGGCTTAGACCTTCCTCCCTATCGGATGAGTTTTCAATCACAGATATCACCGGAATGAATTTCTAAAAGGATGACTATAGTGAGTTTAATTGGAGAAAGTTGCGACACCCTCGCCATCCGAGGCTCATTAGTATCCTAAGTAACAAACTTAGAAGTCACGTAATGGCATACACTTAGTGTACCGTTTTTAGTATCCCTCCCATCGAGGTTACGCTATCTACGTGTAAAATTATCGACTATTAATTTCATTGATTATAAGATCGTTGGTCAGATAATGAGATTAATGAACTTCGGTTCTTCTTAAACAAATGTGGGTTGGCGTAGACGTTCACCCATCGTGACCTGCGTTAATCCCGGTGTGAGAGATGTCGGTAGAAGATTATATTGGTTTTATGAGAATTTTCAATATTTTCGAAAAAGTATACTGAAACTTGAATTGTTTATTTTCAGTTGATATGTCGTTCAACCCGTTAGCTGTCATTCTGAACCAAAACAAACTCACCGGTCCAAATTACATTGATTGGAAATGTAACCTGGACATTGTCCTTACCGCTGAGGGTTATAAGTACGTGCTTACTGAGGAGTGTCCCCCTAATCCCAGCGATGATGCCACCCCTGAGCAGCGAGAGCCATATACGAGGTGGCAAAAGGCTGATGCGATGACCAGGTGCTACATCTTGGCTTCCATGTTAAGTGTACTGCAGCACCAGCATCAGTTGATGACCTCAGCCTACGATATGATGCTCAATCTCAGGGAGATGTTTGGACATTAGGGCAGGGCAGCCAAGCAGTCAGCTATGAGGAAACTCATGAATGCTAAGATGGCTGAGGGCACTTCATTGAGAGATCACGTATTGGACATGATTGGTTGCATCAATGAGATTGAGGTATTAGGAGGTGAGATTGATGTGGAAACCCAAGTCGATATCATCCTTCAGAGCTTGCCTCCCAGTTTTGAGCAGTTTCGATTGAACTATAATATGGGGAATCTCTCATATTCACTTTCTGAGCTCATAACTGCATTGGTGTCTGCTAAGAGCCTCTTCGCAGAGAATAAACAAGCCTTGGCTACTGTTAGTCCCTCAGGTTCCTCTGCTGGGCCCAAAGCCAGAAAGCAAAAGAGGAAGAGAGGCCAGAAAGTAGGAGCCAGTCATGGACCCAAGGCGGGCATTGCCAAGAAACAGAAGCCGAAAGGCAAATGTTTCAGGTGTGGCAAAGCGGGACATTGGAAGAAGGACTGCCCAAAGCCTCGAGGTATGTATAAATTTTCCCAAGTCACTGAGACATGTTTAGCGGCGATTCCCAGAGATACTTGGTGTGTGGATTCAGGAGCCACTGATTATGTTTGTAATTCTTTGCAGGGGTTCCAAGTGACCCGGCTGCTTAGAGAGGGAGAGTTGCAGGTCTACCTTGGGGATACTACCAGAGTTTCTATTGCTGCATTTGGAGTTTTATGTCTTTATTTTTCAGACTCTATTTTACATTTAAAGGATTGTCTTTATGTACCTAGTTTTCGAAAGAACTTGCTTTCGGTTTCGAGACTTGTTTTGGATGGTTATAAGTGTGCATTTTCTGATGGTTCAGTTTTTATTAGAAAAGGCCAGAAACTTATATGTTCCGGTACTTTGGTTGACAATTTGTTTTTAATTAAGACATACTCCCCAGTAATGCAAAACACAGAAACTAGTAACTCATCACCGAATCATAATAAGAGAAAAGAGTCTTCCCCTTTGAATCAGACTTATCTTTGGCACCTGAGACTAGGTCATATCAACCTTAGTAGGATTCAAAGGTTGGTCAAGAGTGGGTCTTTGGACTTGCTAGATATTGACAGCTATTCGACCTGTGAGTCCTGCTTGGAGGGTAAAATAACCAAGAGGCCTTTCAAGGCAAAGGGGTATAGGGCCAAGGAGGTTTTAGAGCTGATTCATTCTGACGTGTGTGGGCCTATGTCAGTTCAGGCTAGAAGTGGTTATGAGTATTTCGTGACTTTCACGGATGATTACTCTAGATATGGATACATATACCTGATGCGCCACAAGTCTGAATGCTTTGGCAAGTTCAGAGAATTCAAGGCAGAGGTGGAGAACCATCTGGGTAAGAGTATCAAGTCACTGCGGTCTGATCGCGGTGGCGAATACCTCTCTAGTGAATTTAGATCCTATTTGTCAGAGGAGGGTATTCAGACCCAGTTGTCTGCACCTGGCACACCCCAGCAGAATGGTGTAGCAGAGAGGAGGAACATGACTCTTATGAAGATGGTTAGATCGATGATGAGTTACAGTGAGTTGCCTATCTCATTTTGGGGATATGCCTTAGAGACAACATGTTTTATACTCAACCTTCTGCCATCTAAGTCTGTGCCTACGACCCCAGTAGAGTTGTGGAATGGGCGAAAGCCTAGTCTGAGGCATCTCAACATTTGGGGTTGTCCAGCACATGTGCTCGAGGCAGATGCAGGCAAGTTAGAGGCGAGATCCAAGGCTATGCTGTTTACAGGTTACCCCAAAGGAACGAGAGGTGGTTTATTTTATAGTCCTCAGGATCAGAAGGTAGTGATCGGCACCAATGCCAGATTTCTTGAGGAGGACTATATTTTAGATCACAAGTCAAGCAGCAAGGTAGTATTGGAAAAGCTTAGAAGTTAGTTCACTATTCCAGATGCACACGTACAGGAAGACACACCACAAGAGACTGCACACACTATCACAGATGATGCTCTTGCACAGGCTGCGCCTCGTCGTAGTGGGAGGGTTGTGAGACAGCCCAAGAGGTACATGGGTTTGGGTGAGTCTTCAGACTTTATCCCTGGTGCTCATGAACCGGACCCAGTTAACTACTATGAGGCTCTCCAGGATAAAGATGCAGATTCTTGGTAGAGAGCGATGATTGCTGAGATGGGTTCTATGGACTTAAATCAAGTCTAGGAGCTGGTAGACCTTCCTGATGGTTTTGGCCTATTGGGTGTAAATGGGTTTACAAGCGAAAGAGAGGATCTGACGGGAGGGTTGAGACCTTCAAGGCTAGGCTTGTGGCGAAGGGGTATACTCAGAAAGAAGGGATCGATTATGAGGGGACCTTTTCCCCGATAGCTATGCTTAAGTCAATCCGGATTCTCTTGGCCATAGCTGCTCATATGGATTATGAGATTTGGCAGATGGACGTCAAGACAGCTTTCCTTAATGGAAGTCTTGAAGAGACTATTTTTATGCAGCAACCAGAGGGCTTCATTGTTAAGGGCCAAGAGCACAAGGTATGCAGGCTTAGGAGGTCCATTTATGGACTTAAGCAAATATCCAGATCTTGGAACATCCGTTTTGATGAGGTTATCCAGTCCTATGGATTCACTCAGTCTCCGGATGAGCAGTGTGTTTATTTCAGGCGTGATGGTGATATGGTGGTGTTCCTCGTACTTTATGTAGATGACATTATTCTTATTGGCAACAGTAAGAAGGTGTTGTCCGACGTAAAGGCATGGTTGTCCAGGCAATTCGATATGAAGGATTTGGGAGAGGCTGGACATATCCTTGGGATTAAGATTATTCGAGATCGTAGGAGACGTTCTCTGACTCTCTCAGGTATCCTACATAGATACGATTCTGGTGCCCATTTTAACATGCAGAACTCCACGAAGGGTTCACTACCTTTCAGGCATGGAGTGCATTTGTCTAAGGAGCAGTGTCCTAAGACTGCTGAGGAGATAGATGCCATGAAGGCGGTACCCTATGCTTCTGCAGTGGGTAGCCTCATGTATGCTATGTTGTGCACGAGGCCTGATATTTGCTTTGTCGTTGGCATGGTTAGCAGATATCAGAGTAACTCTGGGAAGGCTCACTGGGAGGCAGTAAAATGCATTCTTAAGTACTTGCGCAGGACGAGAGATTATGTCCTAGTTTATAGAGCGCAAGAGCTTGTACTATTGGGTTACACAGATTCAGACTTTCAAGGTGATTTGGACAAGAGTAAGTCTACCTCTGGGTTTGTGATTATTCTAGGAGGTGGAGCCATAGTATGGAAGAGTGTCAAGCAGAAATGCGTGGTGGACTCTACCATGGAGGCCGAGTACGTTGCCGCTTCAGAGGCAGCGAAAGAGGCTGTATGGCTCAGGAGCTTCCTGATGGACTTAGATGTGGTTCCTGAGTTGCCTAGGTCTATCACAGTTTCTTGTGATAACAATGGTGCAGTTGCTAACTCGAGGGAACCACGAGCCCATAAGGCGAGTAAACACATAGAGCACAAGTACCACCTGATACGAGAGATCGTAAAGAGGGGAGACGTGATCATGACCAAGATAGCTTCAGATGACAACCTTGCAGATCCTTTCACCAAGCCATTGACTCCAAAGGTCTTTGAGAGACATGTGGAGGGCATGGGAGTCAGATTCTTGAGAGAGCCATGTGAGTGAGCTTAAAGGTGTTCTGGAGATTTCATTATGACAGCAGTGTAATAGCGGGTTGGACACTTTTTGTACTTCTTAGCATAGCTTTGAGTATTAGTGAGAGATTGTTAGTTTTGAATACAGAAAAGCTATGGCTTGTATCAAAAACTAATATCCACAATTGACATATCATTTTGTTTCAGTATAAATTTGTTCCTTTATATCATAGAACTAGATAACGGGGTGTGGACAGACACAGTAGATACCGTTATTGGTTAAAGTATTGATATATAAAAAGTATGCTCGTAACCGAGATAGTCTGAACATACTATCGGTATAGGTTATTGTGTGGTTTGGAAATTAGTTTATCTAAACTAGTTTAAATCACACAGATATGCCCGGGGCATATTGAGCACGACCAGTTTTGATAGAATTGACTTATACTGATCTGCATAGTCAATTCGGTCCTTGTATTCCATCTCTCAATCCCTAGATTGGGATGGGCGTGAAGGTTGGATATCGTGTGCTTTGATTTGCCAAAGAGTGAGGTCAATTGAGGCCAATACCTCGGCAGGTTGGGTATGCGGTGTTTAGCTTCTTACGTGTCGTTGCTAGTCGAAGAAATCCACGTACCGGTTCGCCGGGTTGAAGGTGCTCCCGAGATGAGCTCGTAAGGTTATTATACTAAACTCGGCCGGTGAACTTTATGTTCGGTATAATAAAAGGACGAGTGGTACTAATCTCGGAAACCAAGAAGTCGGTAAATTAATTTGTAAGTAAATTGATAAACCGACGAGCGCTAGATCTTTAATGTGGGGAGATAGAATAAAATATAATGGCGTGATGTAAAGTCATTTTCGAGCGGTAGTTCCATAATTGGTCCGTTAGTGGTACGACCGATTATGCATTTGACTAATCGACAAGGTAAATTAATTAATCCAAAAGGTTTAATTAATATTTAATCGACAAAGTGAATTTAGAAATTAATTTGATTTTGAATTAATTAATTCTAAGGGTTCGATTAAATTAAATTAACAAAGTGGGTTAAATAAATTAATTTAAATGGGTCGATTGGAGTTGATTAGTCGGGAAGACTTAGCGGTCAACGAAAGTCAAATTAAAAGGCCTAACTCGAGAGCCCATTAGGTCTCCAATTGAGCTCCTATAAATAGAATAACTTGAGACCAAAGAAAGCTAAGAAAAATCTTGCAAGACAAGTCTTGCCCCTTTTAGAGTGAGAGAGTTCTAGAGAGAGATCTTCTTCTTCTCGAAGTTTCTTTCTCAAAGTCGAACTTGATATCTCGCTCCTCGAATTAGATAAAGCTCAAAGATATAAACTTTGTGAAGCTAAGATGCTGCAGTTTTTTTTTTTTGAATTAAAAAATCCTACTGCTTGATTTTTGAAACCCGCTGCTTGGTTTATAAACCCGCTGCCCATTTTTTTTATGTCAGCCGCTGCAACTATTTTTCTGGTGGGTTCAGGTGTTAGCTTGGGGTGCTGATCCTGCTGCTATCATGTTGATCTCTTGCTTGTCTCGGTGATCCATGGTAGTGGTGGTGCAGATCGTGGCTGGGCGAACCATTTGAATTACCGACTGTTTTTTTTCTTGCGGCTAAAGGCATCAGTTTTTTTTGTGGGATTTTCGCAGCATAGCTTCTAGAAAAAGTATTGGGCTGATTGATATCTTTTTCGTGCGATTTTTCTTGTGGGTTTTCGTGGGCTAAGCAAGTAGACTTCGATAGATTATTGCCCACACAATATTCGAAGTTTCTACGGAGATATCAATTGGATTTCTATTGGAATCGCAACAAAGTAATACTGCTTTTATTAAAGGTATAATCTTTAAATTCCGACAAAAGGTATCATCTTTAAATTCCGCTTTTATTAAAGATCGAATCTTTTGTGTCCCGATTAATAAATTAAATAAGTATAAGCCTAGATCCGTTCATGGGTAAACTAATTTGAGCCTAAGCTTGGTCGAAAGCTTCCGATTCTGGAATGCATTGCACGAAAGTGAGGTTTTTGATTTAGCCCGGGCTTGTTCAGTTTTCCTTCAATAATACTGCTTCTCCTTAGCCAAGTGCAAAAATTGCTGCCCAATATTTCTACCTTCCAACCCAACTATCTTCATCTCTCATTTCAAATTATATATAGATTTGATTTGTACATGGGTATTGGGAAACTGTTTATTAACCGCTTCCCAACCACACTTTCGCTTCACATTCGCCCCAAGCATAAATTCAGCAACAGCCTTTGAATCTTTAGTAAAATGGCTCAGCTGTCTGTGACCATATGATGCACCATACCTGAAATTTGTATAATATTAATAAAAATAAATGCTAAACATCAATAAAATTAATTACTATGACACGCGAATAATGTAATACCAGTATGATTGTGCGTTGACAGTGCTCCTGGATCTGTATACACCTTATGATGTCCCAAGTCAATTTTCTTTCAAGTCAACCTGAAGGAACAATTACATCCACTCCTTCTGGTATTCTTCCATTTGGTTGGGAGAGGGGATTTCAATGGATCTCTCTATCACTTGCATGAAAAGTAATACGTGGCAAAGCCTTGATTGCCCCCTCTCTTTGTAAAGAGGTCTTTGTAAAGAGGAACTTAAGGCATTTAGCTATTTTTTGGCAATGTTTCAAAGCAGCACTAATAGTGCGAAACTCTGGATCAATCTGAAAATAACCACTCAAATCTGCTCCAACCTCAAGTTCCACAGCCTCTCCCTGAGCCTCCTCCTCCTCCTCCTATTCATCCTCTTGCTCCTGATATACCTCCTCATATTCCTGCTCGTACTCATCATCGTCATCATGTATATAAATACACACATAAATTAAAACGTAACACTTTAAGGATTCTCATTGACAAAAACACAACCAAATTTACATAGGTAATAGTATAAACGCAACACTTTAACGATTCTCATAGACAAAAATGCACACAAATTTAAATTTGTAATAGCAAAAATGCAACACTTTAACGATACATAACACAATAAATGCCACAAGTGTTAAATTTCAAATGTCACAAACGCTTCAAATTTTACATGCATTATATATAAAACACACCAATACTTGCATTCATGTATGCCAAAATGCTACATATTTGACATTCACAACATATAAAACACAGCGAATTTTATATTACACTTGTAAAACACGTAAATATATTTACATACTATAATCAAGAAATGCTAAAATATTACTTTAACACATTTGAAACGCTACAAGATTTAGTTTCGTATGTGCATAAACACAAAAATTTCAGAATTTCATTACATGAAAACGCTTGGAATTTTACATTCACGGTATATAGAACGCAACACATTTTATATTACACATATAAAAAAACGCATTGATTTTTACATAATAACAGTACGAAACGTAGCAAAAAAATGAGCGAGCCATGGACAAATAGCTAAAAGCACCAGAAAACATGTTAATTTAACATATGATTGATCTAAATATAAAAATACATGTTAATTTACCAGGCCAGATGTCAAACAGGATATAAATTTTATGTTAAGGCCAGTTAGAATTATCTAACCTACTAATACCTCAAGCAATAAACAAGATCGATTACATGTTTAGCATAAATAGTTATCAGACAACACACAAATAATTTAGCCTATAAGGCTAAACATCTTACAACAAATAAAATTCAAGAAAACTTACGGTTTTCGACCACCAGTCTTCAAGAGCTACTCAGCTCCTTTATACCAAAATATGGAATTGTATTTACTTTGAAAATAATTTACAAAAGAAGAACAGGCTCAGCACATGAGCATACAAGGAGAGATATGAAGAAGCAGAGAAGATGATAGCTTCCCTTCAGCCTTCATTCCTTATTTATACAAATGAAAAGGCGTAAGAACTATTTGCAAATAGTCTTCGCACTAAGAAAAGGTGAAATAAAAGAAAGTAACTATACATTATCAATCATTATTACATGAGAAATATCATCAGCAGCTCCATCATCATCCATTATATCAGCACTTCTTGTCAATCATCTATCTTTGCTTTACCTTTATCTTTTTGAGTTGAAGAAGATGCTTCTTCTGTCTTTTTTGAAATATTTTCCACCAAGGTATCCTTTATTGCTTCAAAGATATCATCAATAAGCACATCATCTTGGACATCAAGCATATATTCTGATGCCATGGTCAAATCTGACTTAGTTGATTTGGTTTATTCAAATTGAGACATCAAGTCTTTTTTCATTTCATCAACATAGGCAGCTATCATTTGTTGCTTGGTCAAATTCTCATATCTCATTCTGAATTTTTTAGAGATATAATCAAAAGGGGATTGAGTCTCAACATTATTTTGTTGACTCTCATATAAATCGATTGTATCACTGTTGGCTGTATACTACTTGGAGCAATCTCTTTATTCTCAATAGTTGATTGTATCACTGTTGGCTGTATTTTATTAATAACCTTATTTATTATTTCGATTTTATTATGAAGTGATTGCATCTGTTCTCCTAAAACATTTAAAAATAAATTCGCATAATTTTGATGTTCAAACATATTATTAATATGCTTACATGTAACGGTTAGCATATCATTTTCAATTAATTTTACAAACGCTGAAAAGTGATGAATCTTTCCATTCTTTTCTATTTGAAAAGCTTGTTGTGGAGGATATATCCCTTTGAAAATACTTTCTGTTGTAAGTTTATAATCTCTTTCAATGACTGAAATATAATTTTTCACATAACTATGTATAAACCAATGAACAAAAGGTATTAATGCATTTATCATGTTACAGTATGTATAAAATTCATCCTGTAAATGTAACATTTCTTTCTGAGTAAAGGTTTCAGAAAACCATTTTTTAAACTGGTTATAACCTGGATCTTTAAATTCTTCTGAAATTATTTTCCTCGCTGGAGAACCAGGGCTAAAATCTATAATTTCACTTATATCCATTAAATAGGAAATTTCATATCTGACATTGTCGGGTCTAACTCATTTCTATTATGAGTATGACTATTATTACTTTCTTTTACTATATTATTTCTGTTTATATACAGTTTTTCTGCTAAGGGAGTGGAAATATCTGATTCTCTTATTTGAGAAGTAGATGCCCTATAAGGCATAGGAGATTCAACCCTATAAGGCATAGGAGATTCACCTCGATAATCTATAGGTGAAATATATGATCTCATTGACTTACTTGTCGGATATGATAACAACTTTAATTGATTATCAAATCTAATATTAACATTTCCCTCATTACTCTGGATAATATCAATTATATCATTATGATCCTGAGTCTGTGGTTTAATAGGAACAGTTTGTTCTATTATCCAATGTTCTGGAAAAGTAATTTATTCCCATTTGATAGGTCTTTTACAACTAATATTTGACCTATTAAAATTAGTTTCAATTAGTATAGTTTCATTTTTATGTTTATCCATTATCTTACAATGAGGATTTAATGTAAATAATGGTTTATAATATATTCTATAACAGAGGCATATAACTTCTGTTCCAGCAATATAATCATAACCATGAGTCTTAAGCATCCAATATATTCACATCAGACAGAGATAATTGTAAATTAGGATAAATATTAAAATATACTGGTCCATGTGCCAGACTGGATTGTATAATTCCCATTAAGGATTTTTTCCAATTTCTATTTCTTCCATCTCTTAAAGCTGCCATAAAGCTTTCTGGTAAACCTTCTAATGTTAAAGGCTTAAATGTTATTTGAACTAATCCTATATGTAAAAACTTATGTGTTTCTTTATAAGAACTTATATCTTTATCGGATAATAATTTAATTATCATTTCATCTAATGAAATTGACTCTTTAGTAGTTTTTACTACCTGTTTTAATCCTAATTTTTCAAAAGTTCCTAATTGATATATTAACTTAGGTTCAACTCCAGGAATGGTCCATTTATTAAGTAATTTTGAATTCTATGGGATATCATACTCCTCACTCTTTATATTTTTCATATTATTCTTTTTATGAACTATGTTCATTTTATTCATGCTTAACAATTTTGTGTGTTGACTAATAACATAAGCATGCTAATCAGGCTCTGATACCTTCTGTGGCTCGGGGTACGTAGGAGTTTTACAACATAATATAACCGTTAAAATTTATGTTAAGGACAGTTACCAGGCCAGATGTCAAACATCTTGGAATTTTCTGATTAGTAGGAATGTTGATGCCATGTTTAACCGGTTAGCATGGCATATGGACATCTATATATAGTATTTTATGATAACCGATATAGTATTAGTAGCCAATGTAGCATGTTATCAGATAATACTATCTGATATTAGGGTTATCATATATTGTATAGGTTATAACATATAGATGTCCGGGTATCTGATTATAGCATATAGATGTCCGGGTATCATATATCATAGTTCATAAACGGACATCTATATAACCGGACATCTATATGCTATAACATATAGATGTCCAGTTATAACCATTTATAACCGTTTATAATCATAATGTTATAACCGGTTATCTTTATAGGATATAATATTTTATGTTAGTATACTGTATAGTGTACTAACCGGTTACTATATATCCTATTAGGTATACCCTATAACATTATATCCTGTTTTATTATTTCTTCCTGTTGTAATTATTGATTATGATTAACCCAATTTATGTTATTAGCATATTATGTTGTAAGTTATGATAACCGGTTATAACCGGTTTTATGAAAGGATATGAAATTATGGAATATATCTAATATTTGAATTTTATAACCGGTTATAATAGGATATATCTAATTTTATTCATGCTTAAAAATTTTGTGTGTTGACTAATAACATAAGCATGCTAACCAGGCTCTGATACCATCTATGGCTCGGGGTACGTAGGAGTTTTACAACATAATATAACCGGCATCCTTTCATAAAACAGTCTACCCAAAAAGACTTCATACCAAATGCCCTAAACGCCTAATGATGGCTTAATCGGGACTTACCAGGCCAGATGTCAAACAAGATATAAATTATATGTTAAGGCCAGTTAAAATTATCTAACCTACTAATACCTCAAGCAATAAACAAGATCGAGTACATGTTTAGCATAAATAGTTATCTGACAACACACAAATAATTTAGCCTATAAGGCTAAACATCTTACAACAAATAAAATTCAAGAAGACTTACTGTTTTCGACCACCAGTCTTCAAGTGCTACTCAGCTCCTTTATACCAAAATATGGAATTGTATTTACTTTGAAAATAATTTACAAAAGAAGAAAAGGCTCAGCACATGAGCATACAAGGAGAGATATAAAGAAGTAGAGAAGATGATACCTTCCCTTTAGCCTTCATTCCTTATTTATACAAATGAAAAGGCATAAGAACTATTTGCAAATAGTCTTCGCACTAAGAAAAGGTGAAACAAAAGAAAGTAACTATACATTATCAATCATTATTACAGGAGAAATATCATTAGCACCTGCATCAGCATCGATTATTGGGTCCATTATTGGGCAGCAATATTATCAGCAGCTCCGTCATCATCCATTATATCAGCAGCTCTTGTCAATCATCTATATTTGTTTTACCTTTATCTTTTTGAGTTGAAGAAAATGCTTCTTCTGTTTTTTTTGAAATATTTTCCACCAAGGTATCCTTTATTGCTTCAAATATATCATCAATAAGCACATCATCTTGGACATCATGCATATATTCTGATGCCATCGTCCAATCTGACTTAGTTGATTTGGTTTCTTCAAATTGAGACGTCAAGTCTTTTTTCATTTCATCAACATAGGCAGCTATCATTTGTTGCTTGGTCAATTTTTCAGATCTCATTCTGAATTTTTTAGAGATATAATCAAAAGGGGATTGAGTCTCAACATTATTTTGTTGACTCTCATATAAATCGATTTGTGTCTTCATCATATCCAAAGTATCCTGAGCCAAGATCTCTTGGGTGGATAAATCTACTTGCATCATTTTTTCCCAAAATCTAGTAAAAAATTTTCTTTGCAGACAAGGAATACCTGTCTTGGTATGACCAACTTCGGGACTCCATTTACATATCCATGGGATTGAAAATGAAGGAAAACTGAACAAGCCCGGGCTAAATCGAAAACCTCACTTTCGTGCTATGCATTCCAGAATCGGAAGCTTTCGACCAAGCTCAGTCTCAAATTAGTTTACCCATGAACGGATCTAGGCTTATACTTATTTAATTTATTAATCGGGACACAAAAAATTAAATCTTTAATTAAAGCGGAATTTAAAGATTATACCTTTTGTAGAGAAGTCCCTCGCTTAAAGAAAACCAAATCTTTAGCGCAAATTCCATAAGAAATCCGAAGAATTCTCCAATACAAACTCCGAGATAGTGTGGGCTATCATCTACGGAGTTACCCACGGCAATACGATGAAAACCCAGAAACTTGCTTCGCATGAAAATTCAAAAACTGCCCAAAGCTGATGCCTTTTTGGACTGCCAACCACCTACTGCCCTTTCTAAAATCCGACCGACCTGCTGTTCTTTTCCCTGGCCACGATCTGCGCCACCGTCCTCACGGATCACCAACCGGAGAAGAGATCAACGTGAGGGACAGCAGGATCAAGCACCCCAGGTTGAAGAACAGCCGCTAGAATGCTGCGCAAAAACCCTGCGCGGGTTTCCTGCTGCGTAAGCAAAAACCCGAAAACTGGGCGGGCGATCGGCTATCCTAGGTGAAATAATCTGCTGCAGCTATTAGAAAACCGGTGGGTTGAGTTTCTAATCGAAGAAGAAAGCTATCTTGGTCGACTTCGAGAGAAAACTTGACGAGGAAGACACGTTCTCTCTCTAGACCAAACTTTCTCTTTCTAGCCAAACTTGGCTGCCAAGTTTCTTAGGGTTTGTGCTGCCCAATATGTTGTATTTATAGGAGCTTCTAAGGAGACCTAATGGGCTCTCGAGTTAGGCCTTAAAATTTGACTTTCGTTGACCGCTAAGTCTTCCCGACTAATCAACTCCAATCGACCCTTTTAAATTAATTTATTTAATCCGCTTTGTTAATTTTAATTTAATCGAACCCTTAGAATTAATTAATTCAAAATAGAATTAATTTCTAAATTCACTTCGTCGATCAAATATTAATTAAACCCGTCGGATTAATTAATTTACCTTGTCGATTAGTCAAACGCATAATCGGTCGTACCACTAACGGACCAATTATGGAACTACCGCTCGAAAATGACTTTACATCGCGCCATTATTATTTCTTCTATCTCCCCACATTAAAGATCTAGTGCTCGTCAATTTATCAATTTACTGACAAATTAATTCACCAACTTCTTGGTTTCCTAGATTAGTACCACTCGACCTTTTATTATACCGAACATAAAGTTCACTGGCCAGGTTTAGTATAATAACCTTACGAGCTCATCTCGGGAGCACCATCAACCCGGCGAATCGGTACGTGGATTCCTCCGACTAGCAATGGCACGCAAGAAGCTAAACACCACATACCCAACTTACCGAGGTATTGGTCTCAATTGACCTCACTCTTTGGCAAATCAAAGCATACGACATCCAACCCTCACGCCCGTCCCAATCTCGGGATTGAGAGACGGAATACTAGGACCGAATTGACTTGACTACGCCGATCAGTACAAGTCAATTCTATCCAAACTGGTCATGCTCAATATGCCCTGGGCATATCTGTGTGATTTAAACTAGTCTAGATAAACCAATTTCCAAACCACACAATAACCTATACCGATAGTATGTTCAGACTATCTCGGTTACGAGCATAATCAATACTTTAACCAATAACGGTATCTACTGTGTTTGTCGACACCCCGTTATCTAGTTCTATGATATAAAGGAACAGATTTATACTGAAACAAAATGATATGTCATCTGTGGATATTAGTTTTTGATACAAGCCATAGCTTTTCTGTATTCAAAACTAACAATCTCCCACTAATACTCAAAGCTATACTAAGAAGTACAAAAACTGTCCAACCCGCTATTACACTGCTGTCATAATGAAATCTCCAGAACACCTTTAAGCTCACTCACATGGCTCTCTCAAGAATCTGACTCCCATGCCCTCCACATGCCTCTCAAAGACTTTTGGGGTCAATGGCTTGGTGAAAGGATCTGCAAGGTTGTCCTCTGAAGCTATCTTGGCCACGATCACGTATCCCCTCTTTACGATCTCTCGTATCAGGTGGTACTTGCGCTCTATGTGTTTACTCGCCTTATGGGTTCGTGGTTCCCTTGAGTTAGCAACTGCACCATTGTTATCACAATAAACTGGGATAGACCTAGGCAACTCTCGAACCACATCTAAGTCCATCAGGAAGCTCCTGAGCCATACAGCCTCTTTCGCTGCCTCTGAAGTGGCAACGTACTTGGCCTCCATGGTAGAGTCCGCCACGTATTTCTGCTTGACACTCTTCCATACTATGGCTCTACCTCTTAGAGTAAACACAAACCCAGAGGTAGACTTACTCTTGTCCAAATCTCCTTGAAAGTCCGAATCTGCGTAACCCAATGGTACAAGCTCCTGCGCTCTATAAACTAGGACATAATCTCTCGTCCTGCGCAAGTACTTGAGAATGCATTTTACTGCCTCCCAGTGAGCCTTCCCAGGGTTACTCTGATATCTGCTAACCATGCCAACGGCAAAGTAAATATTAGGCCTCGTGCACAACATAGCATACATGAGGCTACCCACTGCAGAAGCATAGGGCACCACCTTCATGGCATCTATCTCCTCAGCAGTCTTAGGACACTGCTCCTTAGACAAATGCACTCCATGCCTGAAAGGTAGTGTACCATTCTTGGAGTTCTGCATGTTAAAACGGGCCAGAATCGTATCTATGTAGGATGCCTGAGAGAGAGTCAGAGAACGTCTCCTACGATCTCGAATAATCTTGATCCCAAGGATATGTCCAGCCTCTCCCAAATCCTTCATATCGAATTGCCTAGACAACCATGCCTTTACGTCTGACAACACCTTCTTACTGTTGCCAATAAGAAGAATGTCATCTACATAAAGTACGAGAAACACCACTATATCACCATCACGCCTGCTATAAACACACTGCTCATCCAGAGACTGAGTGAATCCATAGGACTGGATAACCTCATCAAAACGAATGTTCCAAGATCTGGATGCTTGTTTAAGTCCATAAATGGACCTCCTAAGCCTGCATACCTTGTGCTCTTGGCCCTTAACAATGAAGCCCTCTGGTTGCTGCATAAAGATGGTCTCCTCAAGACTTCCATTAAGGAAAGCTGTCTTGACGTCCATCTGCCAAATCTCATAATTCATGTGAGCAGCTATGGCCAAGAGAATCCAGATCGACTTAAGCATAGCTACCGGGGAAAAGGTCTCCTCATAATCGATCCCTTCTTTCTGAGTATACCCCTTAGCCACAAGCCTAGCCTTGAAGGTCTCAACCCTCCTGTCAGATCCTCTCTTTCGCTTGTAAACCCATTTACACCCAATAGGCCTAAACCCATCAGGAAGGTCTACCAGCTCCCAGACTTGATTTGAGTCCATAGAACCCATATCAGCAATCATCGCTCTCTGCCAAGAATCTGCATCTTTATCCTGGAGAGCCTCATTGTAGTTAACCGGGTCTGGTTCATAAGCACCAGGGATAAAGTCCGAACACTCACCCAAACCCATGTACCTCTCGGGCTGTCTCATAGCCCTCCCACTACGATGAGGCGCAGCCTGTGTAAGAGCATTATCTGTGATAGTGTGTGCAGTCTCTTGTGGTGTGTCTTCCTGTACGTGTGCATCTGGAATAGTGGACTGACTTCTAAGCTCTTCCAATACTACCTTCCTGCTTGACTTGTGATCTAAAATATAGTCCTCCTCAAGAAATCTGGCATTGGTGCTTACCACCACCTTCTGATCCTGATGACTATAAAATAAACCACCTCTCATTCCTTTGGGGTAGCCTACAAACAGCATAACCTTAGATCTTGCCTCTAACTTGCCTGTATCTGTCTCGAGCACATGTGCTGGACAACCCCAAATCCTGAGATGTCTCAGACTAGGCTTGCGCCCACTCCACAACTCTACTGGGGTCGTAGGCACAGACTTAGATGGCACAAGGTTGAGGATAAAACATGTGTATCCAAGGCATAACCCCAAAATGAGGTAGGCAACTCACTGTAACTCATCATCGATCTAACCATCTCCATAAGAGTCCTGTTCCTCCTCTCTGTTACACCATTCTGCTGGGGTGTGCCAGGTGCAGACAACTGGGTCTGAATACCCTCCTGTGATAAATAGGTCCTAAATTCACTAGAGAGGTATTCGCCACCGTGATCAGACCACAGTGACCTGATACTCTTACCCATATGGTTCTCCACATCTGCCTTGAATTCTCTGAACTTGCCAAAGCATTCAGACTTGTGGCACATCAGGTATATGTATCCATATCTAGAGTAATTATCCGTGAAAGTCACGAAATACTCATAACCACCTCTAGCCTGAACTGACATAGGTCCACACACGTCAGAATGAATCTGCTCTAAAACCTCCTTGGCCCTATACCCCTTCGCCTTAAAAGGCCTCTTGGTCATTTTACTCTCAAAGCAGGATTCACAGGTCGAATAGCTGTCAATATCTAGTAAGTCCAAAGACCCACTCTTGACCAACCTTTGAATCCTACTAAGGTTGATATGACATAGTCTCAGGTGCCAAAGATAAGTCTGATTCAAAGGGGAAGATTCCTTTCTCTTATTATGATTCTGTGATGAGTTACTAGTTTCTGTGTTTTGCATAACTGGGGAGTAAGTCTTAATTAAAAACAAATTGTCAACCAATGTACCGGAACATATAAGTTTCTGGCATTTTCTAATAAAAACCGAACCGTCAGAAAATACACACTTATAACCACCCAAAACAAGTTTCGAAACCGAAAGCAAGTTCTTTCGAAAACTAAGTACATAAAGACAATCCTTTAAATATAAAATAGAGTCTGAAAAATAAAGACTAATAACTCCCACTGCAGCCACATAAACTCTGGTAGTATCCCCAAGGTAGACCTGCAACTCTCCCTCTCTAAGCAGCCGGGTCACTTGGAACCCCTGCAAAGAATTACAAACGTGATCAGTGGCTCCCGAATCCACACACCCAGTATCCATGGGAATCGCCGCTAAACACGTCTTAGTGACTAAGGAGAATTTACACATACCTCGAGGCTTTGGGCAGTCCTTCTTCCAATGTCCCGCTTTGCCACATCTGAAGCATTTTCCTCTCGGCTTCTGCTTCTTGGCAATGCCTGCCTTGGGTCGATGACTGGCTCCTGCTTTCTGGCCTCTCTTCCTCTTTTGTTTCCTGGCTTTGGGCCCAGCAGAGGAACCTGAGGGACCAACAGTAGCCAAGGCTTGCTTCTTCTCAGCGAAGAGGCTCTCAGCAGACACCAATGCAGTCATGAGCTCAGAAATGTGAATATGAGAGATTCCCCATATTATAGTTCAATCGAAACTGCTCAAAACTGGGAGGCAAGCTCTGAAGGATGATATCAACCTGGGTTTCCCCATCAATATCACCTCCCAATACCTCGATCTCATTGATGCAACCAATCATCTCCAGCACGTGATCTCTCACTGAAATGCCCTCAGCCATCCTGGCATTCATGAGTTTTCTCATAGCTGACTGCCTGGCTGCCCTGCCATGATGTCCAAACATCTCCCTGAGGTTGAGCATCATATCGTAGGCTGAGGTCATCAACTGATGCTGGTACTGTAGTACACTCGACATGGAAGCCAAGATGTAGCACCTGGTCATCTCATCAGCTTTCTGCCAACTCGTATATGGCTCTCGCTGCTCAGGTGTGGCATCTTCACTGGGCTTAGGGGGGCACTCCTCAGTGAGCACGTACTTATAACCCTCAGCGGTTAGGACAATGTCCAGGTTACGTTTCCAATCAATGTAATTAGGACCGGTGAGTTTGTTTTGGTTCAGAATGACAGCTAGTGGGTTGAACGACATATCAACTGAAAATAATAAAAAACAAGTCTCAGTATACTTTTTTGAAAATATTGAAAAATCCCCAGAAAAGAAATATAATCTTCTACTGACATCTCTCCCACCGGGATTAACGCAGGTCACGATGGGTGAACATCTACGCCAACCCACATTCGTTCGAGAAGAACCGAAGTTCATTAATTTCATTATCTGACCAACGATCTTATGATCAATGAAATTAATAGTCGATAATTTTAGCCGTACACGTAAATAGCGTAACCTCGATGGGAGGGATACTATAAACAGTACACTAAGTGTGTGCCATTACGTGACTTCTAAGTTTGTTACTTAGGGTACTAATGCACCTCGGATGGCGAGGGTGCGCAACTTTTCCCAATTAAACGCACTATAGTCATCCCTTTAGAAATTCATTCCAGCGATATCTGTGATTGGAAACTCATCCGATAGGGAGGAAGGTCTAAGCCAGCACGCAAGTTTAACCAGATCGCCAATGAACCCGTAATGGAGGCCATGGGGCTATTAACCAACCCGCTCCCACTTAGATTTTTAATTAATTTCAATTCGCCCTGGTTTTCTCAGTGTTCTATCTCGATTTTCTACGTAATTAGGAATCACCCAAAATTACGATAAACCAAAATCCTGGTTTTCTCCGTTTTCTACGTAATTAAGAATCACCCAAAATTACGATAAACCAAAAACCCCACGTAATTAGGAATCACCCAAAATTACAATTAAACCAAAACCCGCGAATGTAATTAAGTTTGAGGATTTTTACGTTTTAACATGCAATATCTTAACTATGGATATTCGCACCCATAAAACCGTTGGAGTTTTAATATGCGAATAATCTACCTTAGTTAATTGCACATTACCTTTTTGAAAAACATTTGGTTTGGATTTCGTTCATGCAAAATAAAACGAAAATCACACAATCAACGAAAAATCATAAATACGGGAAATTAAATAAAATAAAATTTCCCGACTATTATGGCCTTCTCTATCGTTGATTCCTTGACGCCTCGGTGACACTTCCCGTTGTGTCGCTACCACTCGTTATTTGGATTCCTCTCGATTCGCCCGGGTTTTCTCGGTTTACTCCGTAATTAGGAATCACCCAAAATTACGATAAACCAAAACCCGCGAATATAAGTTACCCAAAATAACATCTTCGTCATATTACATAAATTCGTATATACAAAGGTGTTTTTCTAGGAATTTAAAGACGACATGATTAGATCAACACCTACTACAAGATTTTTCTAATCCTACACGGCTTCCAGCTCGTGGTTATTACTATTACAGAAATTTCCATTCAAAAATAAAACAAGCCCGGACATGTCCCGGGGTTTATGAATGAAAATCAAATTTCTACCATAATAGCCGGGAAACCAATAACCACCTGTTTATACATTTTGACAAAAATACTAATGCCAAAATAAAGCCGTGTAATAAATCAAACAAGTTTAAGACCGAAACCAACGCTCTGATACCAATTTGAAGGAAAACTGAACAAGCCCGGGCTAAATCGAAAACCTCACTTTCGTGCTATGCATTCCAGAATCGAAAGCTTTTGACCAAGCTCAGGCTCAAATTAGTTTACCCATGAATGGATCTAGGCTTATACTTATTTAATTTATTAATCGGGACACAAAAAATTAAATCTTTAATTAAAGATGAATTTAAAGATTATACCTTTTGTAGCGAAGTCCCTCGCTTAAAGAAAACCAAATCTTTAGCGCAAATTCCACAAGAAATCCGAAGAATTCTCCAATACAAACTCCGAGATAGTGTGGGCTATCATCTACGGAGTTACCCACGGCAATACGATGAAAACCCAGAAACTTGCTTCGCAAGAAAACTCAAAAACTGCCCAAAGCTGCTGCCTTTTTGGACTGCCAACCGCCTACTGCCCTTTCTAAAATCCAACCGACCTGCTGTTCTTTTCCCTGGCCACGATCTGCGCCGCCGTCCTCACAGATTACAAATCGGAGAAAAGATCAACGTGAGGGACAGCAGGATCAAGCACCCCAGGTTGAAGAACAACCGCTAGAATGCTGCGCAAAAACCCTACGCGGGTTTCCAGCTGCGCAAGCAAAAACCGCGCGAGAGAAAACCGAGAACTGGGCGGGCGATCGGCTATCCTTGGTGAAATAATCTGCTGCAGCTATTAGAAAACCGGTGGGCTGAGTTTCTAATCGAAGAAGAAAGCTATCTTGGTCGACTTCGAGAGAAAACTTGACGAGGAAGACACGTTCTCTCTCTAGACCAAACTTTCTCTTTCTAGCCAAACTTGGCTGCCAAGTTTCTTAGGGTTTGTGCTGCCCAATATGTTGTATTTATAGGAGCTTCTAAGGAGACCTAATGGGCTCTCGAGTTAGGCCTTAAAATTTGACTTTCATTGACCGCTAAGTCTTCCCGACTAATCAACTCCAATCGACCCTTTTAAATTAATTTATTTAATCCACTTTGTTAATTTTAATTTAATCAAACCCTTAGAATTAATTAATTCAAAATATAATTAATTTCTAAATTCACTTCGTCGATCAAATATTAATTAAACCCTTTGGATTAATTAATTTACCTTGTCGATTAGTCAAACGCATAATCGGTCGTACCACTAACGGACCAATTATGGAACTACCGCTCGAAAATGACTTTACATCGCGCCATTATTATTTCTTCTATCTCCTCACATTAAAGATCTAGTGCTCGTCGATTTATCAATTTACTGACAAATTAATTCACCGACTTCTTGGTTTCCGAGATTAGTACCACTCGACCTTTTATTATACCGAACATAAAGTTCACTGGCCAGGTTTAGTATAATAACCTTACGAGCTCATCTCGGGAGCACCATCAACCCGGTGAACCGGTACGTGGATTCCTCCGACTAGCAACAGCACGCAAGAAGCTAAACACCGCATACCCAACTTACCGAGGTATTGGCCTCAATTGACCTCACTCTTTGGCAAATCAAAGCATACGACATCTAACCCTCATGCCCATCCCAATCTCGGGTTTGAGAGACTGAATACTAGGACCGAATTGACTACGCCGATCAGTACAAGTCAATTCTATCCAAACTGGTCATGCTCAATATGCCCCGGGCATATCTGTGTGATTTAAACTAGTCTAGATAAACCAATTTCCAAACCACACAATAACCTATACCGATAGTATGTTCAAACTATCTCGATTACGAGCACACTTTTTATATATCAACACTTTAACCAATAACGGTATCTACTGTGTTTGTCGACACCCCGTTATCTAGTTCTATGATATAAAGGAATAGATTTATACTCAAACAAAATGATATGTCATCTGTGGATATTAGTTTTTGATACAAGCCATAGCTTTTCTGTATTCAAAACTAACAGAAAATTCAATAAAGAAAAAACATGAGCTATTCCATCAATGTAAAATTTATTTTCTTGTTTTTTAAGAAGTTGGGGGGAAACTTCTACCCACCTATCAAAATATTTTTTCATTGATTCCGGTAATATATCCGGAGTTGGGCCAAAACAATAAAACCAGTTCATAAACCAGTGCGGTATTTCCATATTATAAACCTGAGCACATATCTTTATAAAACCGGAGTGCTTGTGCCTTTCATTTTTATAGTAAAATATTTTTATAAAAGCATCACAATAGTCCCAATAATTATAATTGACTAATGCTGATGTATTCATTGTAATCTCTCATTCTCTCATAGGAGAAATACCCCAATCTTCAACGGATATAACCTTCTTGATAATAATTTTACTGAAATTATAAATTTCTTTAGTTTTTCCAAAGAAATGTGTTATTTCACATGAACCACTTTGGATTAAGATTTGTTCATAAAACAATCTCATTTTATAAGTTCTAGTAGGCATGAAGAATTTATCCATATACCTTTGAATTAAGGTCCATGGATCATCTTTCCATTTGAGATATTTTTCTTCCAAGAGAAATATAATTTCTCTATATTCATTTTCTGAGAATCCAATATTATTGGATTCAGTTTCCTCTTCACCAATGACTTTGGCATAAGAAGGAGTATTATTATTACCTTCTGCAGCAATTTGCTAATTTTCCTTAAAGTTCAAAAATTCTTGATATTCCTAGTCTTGAGACAAGTCCATAGCTTTTAGCTTCTGTTTCTCATATTGAGATAAAACTTCTGGAATCTTCTTTTAACCATATGAGGTCTGACCATAAGAGAAATATCCTCTACCAGCACCTCTTCCTTTATAAGAGGGAGTTCCTCTTTCGCGAGAACTCATACCTGTCATTGAGATAAATATTCCCTAGTCAAAAAATCTGGAAGATTATTATCTTCTCCTTTTTTATAAATGATCTCAAAATTAAATGGGGCTAAATGAGCCTGCCGTCTTGCAAACATTTGTTTAGAAACATCATGTTTAAAATCTTTTTGAAACATAAATTTTGCAGCATTACAATCTGTCTTTATAAGAAATTTCTGATTATATAAATCATCTTGGAATTTTAAAACACATTTAACTATTGCTAAAATTTCCTTAGCCACAGTAGCATAATTTTTCTGTGATTCATTCCATTTACCTGAATGAAATCTAACAAGATATACTTGTTTATTTTCTGGATTTTTCTGTGTTAAAATTCCTCCAAATCCTATGTCAGAAGCATCTGTTTCAATTATTTTTTCCAGCTAGGATTACTAATCATTAAACAAGGTAATACTTTTACCTTTTCTTTTATTCTTCTTACTGGCTCAGAATGAGTTCCTGTCCAAGGTTTAGGGTTCTTTTTAAGTCTATCATATAAAATAGCTGTATCCTTTACCAAATATTTATAATAAGGAGCAATATAATTTAGGCTTCCTAAAAATCTTTGTAACATTGTTTTATCAGTGATTTTATCAGGAAATTTTTCTGCAAAATCAATACTTCTATTTATAGGAATAATACTTCCCTTTTCAATTATGTGACCAAGAAATCTTATTTTGGTTTGAAATAAAACCATCTTTGGTTTTGAAATAACTAAACAATTTTGGATTACAATTGATTTAAACATATTTAAATTTTTAAAATGCATTTCAATCGTTTTTGAATAAACTAAGATATCATCAATGTACACAATTATAAATGTACTATAGGGATTAAAAATATCATTCATAATTTTCTGGAATTCAGAAAGGGTAGTTTTTAATCCAAATGGCATTACATTCCATTCATAATGTCCAATAGGAACATTAAATGCTGTTTTATACCTGTCAGATTTATTAATCTAAATTTGCCAATACCCTGACTTTAAGTCAAATTTAGAAAATATCAGACTATCATATAGCCTTCTAATAAATCCTTTTTATTAGGGATAGGGTGTCTGATCCATTTTAAAACTTTATTCAAAGGTTTATAATTGATAACTAATCTAGGTATACCTCTTTCAATTTCAGAATGTTTGTTAACATAAAATGCAGTACATGACCATGATGACTGGGAAGGACTTATTAATCCTTTCTGTAAAAGAGACTCAATTTCTGTTTTACAAATCTCTAAATATTCTGCATTCATTTGGCAAGGTCTAGCTCTAGTAGGAATCTCTTTTTCATTAAAAGAGTCATCATATGGTAAAGAAACAATATGCTTTTTCCTATTCCAAAAAGCATTTGGATGATCATTACAAATTTCCATAGAGAAATTATTTTTTAATAATTCAATTTTACTCTGTAATCTAGGATTATTTAATTGTTCTTCAATTGACAAAATATAAATTTCTTGTTTTAAAAAATTGATTTGATTCTGTTTTGACATAATATTATCGTACATATTATGTAGCATTTTAATATAAACTCAAGAAATATATTATTATTTTCAAAAGTTCCAATTATGCCTTTATTATTAATCTTTTTAATTGGGTATATTTTATTTTAAAAAGGTGTACCAAGTATCACCTGGTTCGAAATATCTTTTGCTAAAATAAAACTTTGAGCAATACATGTATTATTAATACATGTAAAAGCTTTAGGGAGTTTATATTTAATCTGTAGTTACAACATAGTATTATGAAAGGATATAATTTTATGAAAGGGATACAAAATTCCTTTAGGGAGTTTATAATTTTATTAGATATATTCCATAATATAATTTATAACCAGTTATAACTGGTTATCAACAAATTTTAACTGGCTTTAACATAAAATTTATATCTTGTTTGACATCTGGCTTGTTAAGTCCCGATTAAGCAATGATTAGGCGTTTAGGCATTTGGTATGAAGTCTTTTTGGGTAGACTGTTTTCTAAAAGGATGCCGGTTATATTATGTTGTAAAACTCCTACGTACCCCGAGCCATAGATGGTATCAGAGCCTGGTTAGCATGCTTATGTTATTAGTCAACACACAACATTGTTAAGCATGAATAAAATGAACATAGTTCATAAAAAGAATAATATGAAAAATATAAAGAGTGAGGAGTATGATATCTCACAGAATTTAGCATTACTTAATAAATGGACAATTCCTAGAGTTGAACCTAAGTTAATATATCAATTAGGAACTTTTGAAAAATTAGGATTAAAACAGGTAGTAAAAACTACTAAAGAGTCAATTTCATTAGATGAAAATGAAATGATAATTAAATTATTATCCGATAAAGATATAAGTTCTTATAAAGAAACACATAAGTTTTTACATATAGGATTAGTTCAAATTGCATTTAAGCCTTTAACATTAGAAGGTTTACCAGAAAGCTTTATGGCAGCTTTAAGAGATGGAAGAAACAAAAATTGGAAAAAATCCTTAATGGGAATTATACAATCCAGTCTGGCACATGGACCAGTATATTTTAATGTTTAACCTAATTTACAATTATCTCTGTCTGATGTGAATATATTGGATTCTTTAACATTAAATGTTAAGACTCATGGTTATGATTATATTGCTGGAACAGAAGTTATATGCCTCTGTTATAGAATATATTATAAACCATTATTTACATTAAATCCTTATTGTAAGATAATGGATAAACATAAAAATGAAACTATACTAATTGAAACTAATTTTAATAGGTCAAATATTAGTTGTAGAAGACCTATCAAATGGGAAGAAATTACTTTTCCAGAACATTGGATAATAGAACAAGTTGTTCCTATTAAACCACAGATTCAGGATTATAATGATATAATTGATATTATCCAGAGTAATGAGGGAAATGTTAATATTAGATTTGATAATCAATTAAAATTGTTATTATATCCGTCAAGTAAGTCAATGAGATCATATATGTCACCTATAGATTATCGAGGTGAATCTCCTATGCCTTATAAGGTTGAATCTCCTATGCCTTCTAGGGCATCTACTTCTCAAATAAGAGAATCAGATATTTCCACTCCCTTAGCAGAAAAACTGTATATAAACAAAAATAATATAGTAAAAGAAAGTAATAATAGTCATACTCATAATAGAAATGAGTTAGACCCGACAATGTCAGATATGGAATTTCCTATTTAATGGATATAAGTGAAATTATAGATTTTAGCCCTGGTTCTCCAGCAAGGAAAATAATTTCAGAAGAATTTAAAGATCCGGGTTATAACTAGTTTAAAAAATGGTTTTCTGAAACCTTTACTCAGAAAGAAATGTTACATTTACAGGATGAATTTTATACATACTGTAACATGATAAATGCATTAATACCTTTTGTTCATTGGTTTATACATAGTTATGTGAAAAATTTTATTTCAGTCATTGAAAGAGATTATAAACTTACAACAGGAAGTATTTTTAAAGGGATATATCCTCCACAACAAGCTTTTCAAATAGAAAAGAATGGAAAGATTCATCACTTTTCAGCATTTGTAAAATTAATTGAAAATGATACGCTAACCGTTACATGTAAGCATATTAATAATATGTTTGAACATCAAAATTATATGAATTTATTCTTAAATGTTTTAGGAGAACAGATGCAATCACTTCATAATAAAATCGAAATAATAAATAAGGCTATTAATAAAATACAGCCAACAGTGATACAATCAACTATTGAGAATAAAGAGATTGCTCCAAGCTTTCAGCCCCCTCCGAGTATATCTAATTTTAAGATAAGACCCACATTTGAATTAGATAAACTTTTAGAAGAAAAATTTAATAAATTAAGTATTAAAACCTTAGACAAGGAATTTCAACACGAGGTTCTTGAAAATACTTATTATAGTCAAATAATTAGAAATCAAATTAATAAAATCAATACGAAATGGGCAGATAAGCCGATCCAAAATAAATATTATTATCCTAGACCTACCCCAATGGATGTATTACACGAAGAATATACTGATATAATTGATATTAGTTATTCTGGTAATAAAATATATGAATGGAACATTGATGGATATTCTAATAAACAAATTTACAATACAGTTCATAGAATGTTGATGTATGCTACTATATGCAAGAGTAATAACAATACTGATAAGACAATTGCATCCATGATAGTTGCAGGATTTACCGGTCAACTTAAAGGTTGGTGGGATAATTTTTTATCTCAATAAAATAAAGATGAAATTATGCAAACAGTAAAACAAGAAAATAATATTTTGGTAGAAAATGCAGTTTATACACTAACTATTAATATAATAGAACATTTTACTGATAGATTCAGTGATAATAGTGATACTATTAGAACTTTATTACAGAATCTAAGGTGTAAAACACTGTCTGATTTCAGATGGTATAAAGATACATTCTTAAGTAGAGTAATGGAATTACCTGGATGTGGTAATACTCATTGGAAATCTAAATTTATAGATGAACTTCCAAGTTTATTTGCAGAAAGAATACGAAAAGCTCTTAGAAAAAATAATATTACCATAGCATATGAAAATTATACGTATGGATCATTAATAGATACTTGCATTCAAGAAGGATTAGCTCTTTGTAATGAAATAAAGCTGAATCAGCAAATTAAAATACAAAAATTAGATGAAAGAAAACAATTAGGACAATTCTGTCAACAATTTGGATTAGAAAATCCTAGAACTAGTAAAACTAGTAAAACTCATAAAAAACAAGATAAGGTTTATAAAGCTAAAAAATGAAGACCCTCTCCATACTATATTGAAAAGAAAAAATAGAAAGAAACTTATAAAACTAAAAAACCTAAGTATGATAAAATGAAAAAGAAAAATAACGAAAGACATTGTAAAACATGTGAAAAATTTGGTCATACCACAGAATACTGTTGGACTAGAAAAAAGATTAATAATCTTAATATTCCTGAGGATATAAAATCTATAATTATACAATCATTACAGCAATCTAAATTTGAAAAATCAGAAACAGATGATATAGATACTTCTGACTCAGAAGAGGAAGAAATAATAAATGCTTTAAATAATGAGGATAGTTCTGAATCAGAATGTGAACCATGCAAAATAAGACAAATATGTTCTAAAGGAAAAGAAAAAATAAAATGAAGGATGATAATTCAGATGAATTTTATAAGATAATGTCTCAATTTTCAGATATGAAGATTAATGTCTTAACTTCTAATAATATTAGTGAATTATTAAAATCCATAAAAGATCCAGGATTAAGGATGCAGATTATTGAACAACTCAATATAGAAGAAGGAAGTTCTTCTTCTAATAAAGGATATGCTTCAGAAAAAATTTTAGACTCTCGGACATATAATATGAAGAAAGCTATGAGTCAATTAAAGAATAAGTATCAAACTAATAATGAAAATATATCAATACAAACTCTTTATAAAGAGATCAATAATTTAAAGGAAGAAATCAAAATATTAAAAGACCAACAAGTAATACAGGAAAGTAGAATAATCAAATTAGAATTAGAAAATAATTCTAAGGATAATATTTTAATAGGAAATAATTCAAAAAGTAGTATATTAAATGATGAGTTTAGTACTCCAGAAAATTTTCCAGACAATTTTCTTTCTACATTAGAAATGGTAATATCACAAAAATGGTATGTTAAAATATCCTTATTAATTGATAATTATTATACTAAGATATTTATGACATTAGTTGATAGTGGTGCAGATCTAAATGTTATTCAGGAAGGATTAATTCCTACTAGATATTTTCATAAAACTAGTCATAATTTATGGCATGTTGGTGGGGATAAACTACAGATTAAATATAAACTCCCTAAAGCTTTTATTTGTATTAATAATACATGTATTGCTCAAAGTTTTATTTTAGCAAAAGATATTTCGAACCAGGTGATACTTGGTACACCTTTTTTAAATAAAATATACCCAATTAAAAAGATTAATAATAAAGGCATAATTGAAACTTTTGAAAATAATAATATCTTTCTTGAGTTTATAACAGAACCACATATTAAAATGCTACATAATATGTACGATAATATTATGTCAAAACAGAATCAAATAAATTTTTTAAAACAAGAAATTTATATTTTGTCAAGTGAAGAACAATTAAATAATCCTAGATTACAGAGTAAAATTGAATTATTAAAAAATAATTTCTCTATAGAAATTTGTAATGATCATCCAAATGTTTTTTGGAATAGGAAAAAACATATTGTTTCTTTACCATATGAAGACTCTTTTAATGAAAAAGAGATTCCTACTAGAGCTAGACCTTGCCAAATGAATGCAGAATATTTAGAGATTTGTAAAACAGAAATTGAGTCTCTTTTACAGAAAGGATTAATAAGTCCTTCCCAATCATCATGGTCATGTACTGTATTTTATGTTAATAAACATTCTGAAATTGAAAGAGGTATACCTAGATTAGTTATCAATTATAAACCTTTGAATAAAGTTTTAAAATGGATCAGACACCCTATCCCTAATAAAAATGATTTATTAGATAGGCTATATAATAGTCTGATATTTTATAAATTTGACTTAAAGTCAGGGTATTGGCAAATTCAGATTAATAAATCTGACAGGTATAAAACAGCATTTAATGTTCCTACTGGACATTATAAATGGAATGTAATGCCATTTGGATTAAAAAATGCCCCTTCTGAATTCCAGAAAATTATGAATGACATTTTTAATCCCTATAGTACATTTATAATTGTGTACATTGATGATATCTTAGTTTATTCAAAAACGACTGAAATGCATTTTAAACATTTAAATATGTTTAAATCAATTGTAATCCAAAATGGTTTAGTTATTTCAAAACCAAAGATGGTTTTATTTCAAACCAAAATAAGATTTCTTGGTCACATAATTGAAAAGGGAAGTATTATTCCTATAAATAGAAGTATTGATTTTGCAGAAAAATTTCCTGATAAAATCACTGATAAAACAATGTTACAAAGATTTTTAGGAAGCCTAAATTATATTACTCCTTATTATAAATATTTGGTAAAGGATACAACTATTTTATATGATAGACTTAAAAAGAACCCTAAACCTTGGACATGAACTCATTTTGAGGCAGTAAGAAGAATAAAAGAAAAGGTAAAAGTATTACCTTATTTAATGATTAGTAATCCTAGCTGGGAAAAAATAATTGAAACAAATGCTTCTGACATAGGATTTGGAGGAATTTTAACATAGAAAAATCCAGAAAACAAACAAGTATATCTTGTTAGATTTCATTCAGGTAAATGGAATGAATCACAGAAAAATTATGCTACTGTGGCTAAGAAAATTTTAGCAATAGTTAAATGTGTTTTAAAATTCCAAGATGGTTTATATAATCATAAATTTCTTATAAAGACAGATTGTAATGTTGCAAAATTTATGTTTCAAACAGATTTTAAACATGATGTTTCTAAACAAATATTTGCAAGATGGCAGGCTCATTTATCCCCATTTGATTTTGAGATCATATATAAAAAGGACAAGATAATAATCTTCCAGATTTTTTAACTAAGGAGTATTTATCTCAATGACAGGTATGAGTTCTCGCCGAAGAGGAACTCCCTTTTATAGAGGAAGAGGTGCTAGTAGAGGATATTCCTCTTATGGTCAGACCTCATATGGTCAAAAGAAGATTCCAGAAGTTTTATCTCAATATGGGAAACAGAAGCTAATAGCTATGGACTTGTCTCAAGACAAGGAATATCAAGAATTTTTGAACTTTAAGAAAAATCAGCAAATTGCTGCAGAAGGTAATAATAATACTGCTTCTTATGCCAAAGTCATTGGTGAAGAGGAAACTGAATCCAATAATATTGGATTCTCAGAAAATGAATATAAAGAAATTATATTTATCTTGGAAGAAAAAGATCTCAAATAGAAAGATGATCCATGGACCTTAATTCAAAGGTATATGGATAAATTCTTCGTGCCTACTAGAACTTATAAAACGAGATCGTTTTATGAACAAATTTTAATCCAAAGTGGTTCATGTGAAATAACACATTTCTTTGGAAAAACTAAAGAAATTTATAATTTCAGTAAAATTATTATCAAGAAGGTTATATCCGTTGAAGATTGGGGTATTTCTTCTATGAGAGAACGAGAGATTACAATGAATACATCAGCATTAGTCAAGTATAATTATTGGGACTATTGTGATGCTTTTATAAAAACATTTTACTATGAAAATGAAAGGCACAAGCACTTATAAAGATATGTGCTTAGGTTTATAATATGGAAATACCACACTGGTTTATAAACTGGTTTTATTGTTTTGACCCAACTCCGGATATATTACCGGAATCAACAAAAAAATATTTTGAAAGGTGGGTAGAAGTTTCCCCCCAACTTCTTAAAAAACAAGAAAATAAATTTTACATTGATGGAATAGCCTCATGATTTTTCTTTATTGAATTTTCAATCACATGGATATGTAAATGGAGTCCCGAAGTTGGTCATACCAAGAAAGGTATTCCTTGTCTGCAAAGAAAATTTTTTACCAGATTTTGGGAAAAAATAATGCAAGTAGATTCATCCACCCAAGAGATCTTGGCTTAGGAAACTTTGGATTTGATGAAGACACAAATCAATTTATATGAGAGTCAACAAAATAATGTTGAGACTCAATCCCCTTTTGATTATATCTCTAAAAAATTCAGAATGAGATATGAGAATTTGACCAAGCAACAAATGATAGCTGCCTATGTTGATGAAATGAAAAAAGACTTGATGTCTCAATTTGAAGAAACCAAATCAACTAAGTCAGATTCGACCATGGCATCAGAATATATGCATGATGTCCAAGATGATGTGCTAATTGATGATATCTTTAAAGCAATAAAGGATACCTTGGTGGAAAATATTTCAAAAAAGACAGAAGAAGCATCTTCTTCAACTCAAAAAGATAAAGGTAAAGCAAAGATAGATGATTGACAAGAGGTGCTGATATAATGGATGATGACGAAGTTGCTGATAATATTGCTGCCCAATAATGGACCCAATAATGGATGCTGACGCAGGTGCTGATGATATTTCTCCTGTAATAATGATTGATAATGTATAGTTATTTTCTTTTATTTCATTTTTTCTTAGTGCGAAGACTATTTGCAAATAGTTCTTACGCCTTTTCATTTGTATAAATAAGGAATGAAGGCTGAAGGGAAGGTATCATCTTCTCTGCTTCTTCATATCTCTCCTTGTATGCTCATGTGCTGAGCCTTTTCTTCTTTTGTAAATTATTTTCAAAGTAAATACAATTCCATATTTTGGTATAAAGGAGCTGAGTAGCTCTTGAAGACTGGTGGTCGAAAACCGTAAGTTTTCTTGAATTTTATTGGTTGTAAGATGTTTAGCCTTATAGGCTAAATTATTTGTGTGTTGTCTGATAACTATTTATACTAAACATGTAATCGATCTTGTTTATTGCTTGAGGTATTAGTAGGTTAGATAATTTTAACTGGCCTTAACATAAAATTTATATCCTGTTTGACATCTGGCCTGATAAGTCCCGATTAAGCCATGATTAGACGTTTAGGGCATTTGGTATGAAGTCTTTTTGGGTAGACTATTTTATGAAAGGATGCCGATTATATTATGTTGTAAAACTCATACGTACCCCGAGCCATAGATGTGAATGGTAACATAAGCATATAAATTTTGTGTGTACCCTACGTACCCCGGTTATATTGATATACTCGGAGGTGTTGGTAGAGGATATTCCTCTTATGGTCAGACCTCATATGGTCAAAAGAAGATTCCAGAAGTTTTATCTCAATATGGGAAACATAAGCTAATAGCTATGGACTTGTCTCAAGACAAGGAATATCAAGAATTTTTCCTATAAATCATAATGTCAATAGGGTTATCATAATGTTGTAAGTTATGATAAAATGTCCACTATAATCATATATAATTGTTAATCCTTTATAAAATAAGCATAATGTTATTATATATTATGCAAATGTTTAACAGTAGATTTGTAAAATTGGGTTATTAGCATATTATATCTTAAAATACTATAATAATAAATATTTAGAAGCTGTTTGCATAATATTATGTTAACCGGTTATTATATTATAGATAATGTTATAATCAGATACCCTATTTTATAGGATATCTGATTATAGCATATAGATGTTCGGCTATCTGACATCTATAGCATATAGATGTCCATATTGGTTTATCATATAGATGTCCATCTATAATCAGACTGTTTTATGTTATCAGCTTATAACCTTTTTATATAGATGGTATCTGATTATAACCTATGTTATAGCATATAGATGTCCGGGTATCTGATTATAACCTTTTTATAATCAGATACCCTATTATAGATAATCGGTTATCATATATTGGTTTATAGATGTCCTACATCTATAAACATTAGCATGTTACTCATGTTAAGCATGTTTGCATATTATCTGGGTTAAACATCCATAAATTGGCTAAAATCATATATAGCTGTCAGGATGACTGTTTATCATAATACTATATATATTGGACATTTCAATCATATTAAACATCCATAGTATAGTACAATGCAAAGTTTAAGAATTCCATTTTTTGAAAATTGAAGCACAAGACAGCTCCATACTCTTACCATTGATTCTTGAATACGTATGATGCCTGAACATCTATAGAGAACATAATAACAACAATGTTATAGGTAAAATCACTAAAAATTAAGAATTTCAAAACCATACTTAATGAATTGAATGCCTCGAAGGTGTAAATAACATCCTTTTAAACTGTAGGAAGTTTTGGAAGTCTTAGGTAAGTAAACTGGAAGTTTTAAACTCCTAGTACCTCATTTTCATCATCAAACCAAATAAGGGGATATGGGCGCTTTGGCGGCGTCAACTCGTCGCTGAAGAAATTGTCTGCCGGGTCTGATAAAAATTCTACTTTCGTGCATAGCATCTAGAATTGGGAATTCTCAATTAAACCCGAATGCTCGTGCAATTTGATTCAAATCTCATTTGAAATACCACACAAGCACCAGATATTGGTTTACCTTATTCGATTTACTACGCAACAAAAATACAATCTTTAATTAAATCGGAAGGATAAAGATTTGACATTTTGAAGCTTGTGCCTTAAGTGATCGCTTGTATGACTCTGAGACAGATTCTGACGTTGTGTGGGTAATGAACTTCAGAACCAATGGAATCAGCAGCAAGAAAATCGCCTCGCAGAATTACTCAAAAGCCGCGCCTGTCGCTGTCTGGGATAACCCACACGCTGCCGAAACTTTGATCACGCGCCGCCCTTGGATAGAGGTTCAGACCGCCACTGCTGCTTAGGAATTCATGTCGCCGCTGCTTGAAGAAGAAAGAACTCGAACTGTTTTGTTCTTTCTCTCTCTAATTATCTCTCAGAGTTTCTCTCTCTAAGAATCTGTGTTCTGTCAATAATGATTTGTGTGTCTTGTATTGCTGTCTATTTATAGTGTTACAAGAGAGACCTTAAGTGGACTTGAGTTAGGCCTTCTTGTTGGGATTGGGTTTTAGTAGTTTTCGAATCTCAATTAGATTTCCTAATTTTTGGATTTCTTAATTCTTAATTGAACCAAGAATTAATTAATTAAATAATTAAATCCACTTTGTCAATTTATTAATTGACCCAAGGATTAATTAAATAAATAATTAATTTCACTTTATCAATTAACCCAACATATAATTGAAGGAAAACTGAACAAGCCCGGGCTAAATCGAAAACCTCACTTTCGTGCAATGCATTCCAGAATCGGAAGCTTTCGACCAAGCTCAGGCTCAAATTAGTTTACCCATGAACGGATATAGGCTTATACTTATTTAATTTATTAATCGGGACATAAAAGATTCAATCTTTAATAAAAGCGGAATTTAAAGATTCTACCTTTTGTAGCGAAGTCCCTTGCCTAAAGAAAAAATCTAATCTTTGCGCAATTTCCACAAGAAATCCAATTGATTACTCCGTAGAAACTTCGAATATTGCGTGGGCAATAATCTATCGAAGTCTACTTGCTTAGCCCACGAAAATCCACAAGAAAAATCTCTCAAAAATTGATTCAATCTGCCCAAAATAATTGAAAAAACTGCTCGCTGGAATTTATATATATGAGCTCTCGCTGGAATTTATATATGTGAGCTGCCCACCGAATTTATATATGAGCTGCCCACCGATTAGAACTTTCGGCCACCACAAATCCAGCTTGAAAAACTGCTCACTGGAATTTATATATATATGAGCTCTCGCTGGAATTTATATATATGAGCTGCCCACCGATTAGAACTTTCGGCCACCACAAATCCAGCACTCCAATTAAGTTTATGGTCACGATCTAGATAGACCAATTGGCGGATCACCAGCTGAGATCAATACGCCAATTAGTCCGAATCAAGTGCACCATAAACATCACCGAAGCAGCCAGAAAATTGATAGAAAACCCACCAGGAAATTGATTTCAGCAGCGGACCAAAAGGACTGAAATTCCGAGCAGTTTTTAATTTTTTTAAAACAACATTTTTGGGCTGAATATATTTTCAAGAAGAGTGAGATTTCTAGTTCATTTTTGAGAGAAAAATTAAAGGAAGAAATTCTCCCTCTAGAACTCTTTCACTTTAAGAGGCAAGACTTGTCTTGCAAGATTTTTCTTAGCTTTCTTTGGTCTCAACTTATTCTATTTATAGGAGCTCAATTGGAGACCTAATGGGCTCTCGAGTTAGGCCTTTTAATTTGACTTTCGTTGACCGCTAAGTCTTCCCGATTAATCAACTCCAATCGACCCATTTAAATTAATTTATTTAATCCACTTTGTTAATTTAATTTAATCGAACCCTTAAAATTAATTAATTCAAAATAGAATTAATTTCAAAATTCACTTTGTCGATTAAATATTAATTAAACCTTTTAGATTAATTAATTTACTTTGTCGATTAGTCAAATGCATAATCGGTCGTACCACTAACGGACCAATTATGGAACTACCGCTCGAAAACGACTTTACATCGCGCCATTATATTTTATTCTATCTCCCCACATTAAAGATCTAGCACTCGTCGGTTTATCAATTTACTGACAAATTAATTCACCGACTTCTTGGTTTCCGAGATTAGTACCACTCGTCCTTTTATTATACCGAACATAAAGTTCACCTGCCGGGTTTAGTATAATAACCTTACGAGCTCATCTCGGGAGCACCATCAACCCGGCGAACCGGTACGTGGATTCCTCCGACTAGCAACGGCACGTAAGAAGCTAAACACCGCATACCCAACCTACCGAGGTATAGGCCTCAATCGACCGCACTCTTTGGCAAATCAAAGCATACAATATCCAACCCTCACGCCCGTCCCAATCTCGGGATTGAGAGACAGAATACTAGGACCGAATTGACTACGCCGATCAGTATAAGTCAATTCTATCCAAACTGGTCGTGCTCAATATGCCCCGGGCATATCCGTGTGATTTAAACTAGTTTAGATAAACTAATTTCCAAACCACACAATAACCTATACCGATAGTATGTTCAGATTATCTCGGTTACGAGCATACTTTTTATATATCAATACTTTAACCAATAACGGTATCTACTGTGTCTGTCCACACCCCGTTATCTAGTTCTATGATATAAAGGAACAAATTTATACTGAAACAAAATGATATGTCAACTGTGGATATTAGTTTTTGATACAAGACATAGTTTTTCTGTATTCAAAACTAACAATAATTAATCATATCATTAACGAATTAATTATGAAATTACTGCTCAAACCAGTTATGGAACCACTAATTTAATTATTCTTTATTCTCCCTTTGCCAAACATATAGTGTTCGTCAATTTATTAATTTACTGATAAATTAATTAATTGACTTCTTATCATCCGAGATTAGTACCACTCGACTTTATTACTATACTGGACATAAGTCCACCGGCCGGGTTTAGTATAACAAAATTTACGAGCTCATCTCGAGAGCACCATCACCCCGGACGAACTGGTACATGTTTTCCTTTCGACAAGCAACGACACACTAAGCAATCAAAAACACACACCCAACTTGCTGAGACTATAGGTCTTAAGTGACTGCACTCATCGGCAAATTAAAGTGAATATTTACACAATATTAAGCCCTATGAGGTTCACAATATACAAATCCAAAAATTAATATAACAACACATAATAAAAGAGACTAGTACCACTTGATTTACTGATAAATTAAGTGCTTGTCAATTTATTAATTTACTGATAAATTAATTAATTGACTTCTTATTATCCGAGACTAGTACCACTTGACTTCATTACTGTACCGGACATATAGTCCACTAATCATATTTATAATAAACCTTTCAAGTTCATCTCAAGAGCACCATCATCCCGGACGCACCGGTACGCAGTTTTCTTCGAATCACAATGACACACCAAACAACTAAACACGCGCAGCCAACCTGCCGAGACTATAGGCCTCAACCGATCGCACTCTTTGGAAAATCAAACTACACAATGCTCAATCCTTGTGCTCACTCTCGTTTAGGGATTAAGAGATAGAATACAAGGTTTGAATTAACTACTAATGAACACTACAAGTTAATTCAATACTAAAAGGTCATGCTCAAAATACATCAGGCATACCTATATGATTCAATTAGTCTAGACCAACTAATCTCAGAATCACATAATGACTTAAAACAACAGCTTGTCCAAACTGTCTCAGTCACGAGCCTAATTTATATGTCAACACTTCAAACAATGATGAGATCTACTGTGCCATACCTGACACCTCATCATCTAGTCACTAGATATAAAAGGACCACATATGTAAAACATAAAGTATTTAACTGAAACATATAACTCGATATAAATGGGAAATAGTTTTTCATATAAGCTCAACTTTTCTGTATTTAAAACTAACAATCTCCTTCTAATACTCAAAGCTGTGCTTTAAAGTAATACAAACTGGCAAATTCGAAATTCTTATTACTGCTATACTAACGTCTAAAGAATTGTCAATGCTCAGCTAAGTATCTAACTCCCATGCCCTCTATATGAGTCTCAAAGACTTTAGCAGTCAATGTCTTTGTGAATGGATCTGCAAGGTTGTCTGCTGATGCTATCTTTGCCACGACCACATCTCCTCTTTTAACAATCTCTCGTATTATGTGGTATTTGTGCTCTATATGTTTACTCGCTTTGTAAGATCGTGGTTCTCTTGAGTTGGCCACTGCACCATTGTTATAAAAGTACACTGTGATTGATCTCGGTAATTCAAGAATCACGTCTACGTCCACTAGGAATTTTTTGAGCCACACTACTTCTTGTTAGTTTTGAATACAGAAAAGCTATGGCTTGTATCAAAAACTAATATCCACAGATGACATATCATTTTGTTTCAGTATAAATTTGTTCCTTTATATCATAGAACTAGATAATGGGGTGTGGACAGACACAGTAGATACCGTTATTGGTTAAAGTATTGATATATAAAAAGTATGCTCGTAACCGAGATAGTCTGAACATACTATCGGTATAGGTTATTGTGTGGTTTGAAAATTAGTTTATCTAAATTTGTTTAAATCACACAGATATGCCCGGGGCATATTGAGCACGACCAGTTTGGATAGAATTGACTTATACTGATCGGCGTAGTCAATTCGGTCCTAGTATTCCGTCTCTCAATCCCGAGGATATCGTGTGCTTTGATTTGCCAAAGAGTGAGGTCAATTGAGGCCAATACCTCGGTAAGTTGGGTATGCGGTGTTTAGCTTCTTACGTGCCGTTGCTAGTCGGAGGAATCCACGTACCGGTTCGCCGGGTTGATGGTGCTCCCAAGATGAGCTCGTAAGGTTATTATACTAAACCTGGCCGATGAACTTTATGTTCAGTATAATAAAAGGACGAGTGGTACTAATCTCGGAAACCAAGAAGTCGGTGAATTAATTTGTCAGTAAATTGATAAATCGACGAGGACTAGATCTTTAATGTGGTAAGATAGAATAAAATATAATGGCGCGATGTAAAGGCGTTTTCGAGCGGTAGTTCCATAATTGGTCCGTTAGTGGTACGACCGATTATGCATTTGACTAATCGACAAGGTAAATTAATTAATCCAAAAGGTTTAATTAATATTTAATCGACAAAGTGAATTTAGAAATTAATTCGATTTTGAATTAATTAATTCTAAGGGTTCGATTAAATTAAATTAACAAAGTGGATTAAATAAATTAATTTAAATGGGTCGATTGAAGTTGATTAGTCAGGAAGACTTAGCGGTCAACGAAAGTCAAATTTTAAGGCCTAACTCGAGAGCCCATTAGGTCTCCTTAGAAGCTCCATATAAATACAACTTATTAGGCAAGAAATTGATTAAGAAACATGACACCCAAGAAAAGGGTAGTTAGAGAAAGTTTAGCTTAGAGTGACAAGTTCGTCTTCCTCGTCGAAACTTCTTCTCGAAGTCAGCTAAGAAAGCTTTCTTCTTCGCGAAAAACTCAAGCCCATAAAACCCTAGTTTTTGTTGTTTTGCTGCTGTTGTTCCTTGCGCTATGGGGTTTTTTTCGACAACCCAGATCGTGCGCTGTGGGGTTTGAAGGAAAACTGAACAAGCCCGGACTAAATCAAAAACCTCACTTTCGTGCAATGCATTCCAGAATCGGAAGCTTTCGACCAAGCTCAGGCTCAAATTAGTTTACCCATGAACGGATCTAGGCTTATACTTATTTAATTTATTAATCGGGACACAAAAAATCAAATCTTTAATTAAAGCGGAACTTAAAGGTTATACCTTTTGTAGCGAAGTCCCTCGTCTAAAGAAAACCAAATATTCTGCTGCGATTTCCACAAGAAATCCGAAGAATTCTCCAATACAAACTCCGAGATAGTGTGGGCTATCGTCTACGGAGTTATCCATGGGAAATCGATGAAAACCCAAGAAAACCCACTTCGAAAAACTCAAGGACTGCTATGTCCTTTGCCCGGATTCCTTGCGCTTGAAGAAAACCCTCCACCGCTGGACAAAAATCTTAACACCGCCCGACTAAAAGCCTTCTACCAGTCACGATCTGTACCACCATCATCATGGATCACCCAGCCCAGCAAGAGATCAACACAATGATGGCAGGATCAGCACACCGGGATGGACAAGAAGCTGCCGGAAACTGGAAACTACACCCGCGCAGTTCTTCTCAGCGGCAGCGGGTTTTCCCAGCAGCTAAACAGCGAGAGAGCTGAATAAAATCGAGGGACTGCTCTCTAAAATCAACAGGCTGAGTATCTCAAAAATGAACTAGAAATCTCAAAAATGAACTAGTGCTCGTCGATTTATCAATTTACTGACAAATTAATTCACCGACTTCTTGGTTTCCGAGATTAGTACCACTCGACCTTTTATTATACCGAACATAAAGTTCACTGGCAAGGTTTAGTATAATAACCTTACGAGCTCATCTCAGGAGCACCATCAACCCGGCGAACCGGTACGTGGATTCCTCCGACTAGCAACGGCACGCAAAAAGCTAAACACCGCATACCCAACTTACCGAGGTATTGGCCTCAATTGACCTCACTCTTTGGCAAATCAAAGCACACGACACCCAACCCTCACGCCCGTCCCAATCTCGGGATTGAGAGATGGAATACTAGGACCGAATTAACTACGCTGATCAGTACAAGTCAATTCTATCCAAACTGGTCGTGCTCAATATGCCCCGGGCATATCTGTGTGATTTAAAATAGTCTAGATAAACCAATTTCCAAACCACACAATAACCTATACCGATAGTATGTTCAGACTATCTCGGCTACGAGCATACTTTTTATATATCAATACTTTAACCAATAACGGTATCTACTGTGTTTGTCGACACCCCGTTATCTAGTTCTATGATATAAAGGAACAGATTTATACTGAAACAAAATGATATGTCATCTGTGGATATTAGTTTTTGATACAAGCCATAGCTTTTATGTATTCAAAACTAACAATCTCCCACTAATACTCAAAGCTATGCTAAGAAGTACAAAAACTGTCCAACCCGCTATTACACTGCTGTCATAATGAAATCTCCAAAACAACGTTAAGCTCACTCACATGGCTCCCTCAAAAATCTGACTCCCATGCCCTCCACATGCCTCTCAAAGACCTTTGGGGTCAATGGCTTGGTGAAAGGATCTGCAAGGTTGTCCTCTGAAGCTATCTTGGCCACGGTGACGTCTCCCTTCTTTACGATCTCTCGTATCAGGTGGCACTTGTGCTCTATGTGTTTACTCGCCTTATGGGCTCGTGGTTCCCTTGAGTTAGCAACTGCACCATTGTTATCACAATAAACTGTGATAGACCTAGGCAACTCTGGAACCACATCTAAGTCCATCAGGAAGCTCCTGAGCCATACAGCCTCTTTCGCTGCCTCTGAAGCGGCAACGTACTCGGCCTCCATGGTAGAGTCCGCCACGCATTTCTGCTTCACACTCTTCCATACTATGGCTCTACCTCCTAGAGTAAACACAAACCTAGAGGTAGACTTGCTCTTGTCCAAATCTCCTTGAAAGTCCGAATCTGTGTAACCCAATGGTACAAGCTCCTGCGCTCTATAAACTAGGACATAATCTCTCGTCCTGCGCAAGTACTTGAGAATGCATTTTACTGCCTCGCAGTGAGCCTACCCAGGGTTACTCTGATATCTGCTAACCATGCCAACGACAAAGTAAATATCAGGCCTCGTGCACAACATAGCATACATGAGGCTACCCACTGCAGAAGCATAGGGTACCGCCTTCATGGTATCTATCTCCTCAGCAGTCTTAGGACACTGCTCCTTAGACAAATGCACTCCATGCCTGAAAGGTAGTGAACCATTCTTAGAGTTCTGCATGTTAAAACGGGCCAGAATCGTGTCTATGTAGGATGCCTGTGAGAGAGTCAGAGAACGTCTCCTACGATCTCGAATAATCTTGATCCCAAGGATATGTCCAGCCTCTCCCAAATCCTTCATATCGAATTGCCAGGACAACCATGCCTTTACGTCTGACAACACCTTCTTACTGTTGCCAATAAGAAGAATGTCATCTACGTAAAGTACGAGGAACACCACTATCTCACCATCACGCCTGCAATAAACACACTGCTCATCCGGAGACTGAGTGAATCCATAGGACTGGATAACCTCATCAAAACGAATGTTCCAAGATCTGGATGCTTGCTTAAGTCCATAAATGGACCTCCTCAAGATGGTCCTTAAGTTCATTGGCCCTTAACAATGAAGCCCTCTGGTTGCTGCATAAAGATGGTCTCCTCAAGACTTCCATTAAGGAAAGCTGACTTGACGTCCATCTGCCAAATCTCATAATCCATATGAGCATCTATGGCCAAGAGAATCCGGATCGACTTAAGCATAGCTACCAGGGAAAAAGTCTCCTCATAATCGATCCCTTCTTTCTGAGTATACCCCTTCGCCACAAGCCTAGCCTTGAAGGTCTCAACCCTCCCGTCAGATCCTCTCTTTCGCTTGTAGACCCATTTGCACCCAATAGGCCTAAACCCATCAGGAAGGTCTACCAGCTCCCAAACTTGATTTGAGTCCATAGAACCCATCTCAGCAATCATCGCTCTCTGCCAAGAATCTGCATCTTTATCCTGGAGAGCCTCATTGTAGTTAACTGGGTCTGGTTCATGAGTGCCAGGGATAAAGTCTGAAGACTCACCCAAACCCATGTACCTCTCGAGCTATCTCACAGCCCTCCCACTACGACGAGGCGCAGCCTGTGTAAGAGCATCATCGGTGATAGTGTGTGCAGTCTCTTGTGGTGTGTCTTCCTGTACGTGTGCATATGGAATAGTGGACTGACTTCTAAGCTCTTCCAATACTACCTTGCTGCTTGACTTGTGATCTAAAATATAGTCCTCCTCAAGAAATCTGGCATTGGTGCTTACCACCACCTTCTGACACTGATGACTATAAAATAAACCACCTCTCGTTCCTTTGGGGTAGCCTACAAACAGCATAACCTTAGATCTCGCCTCTAACTTGCCTGCATCTGCCTCGAGCACATGTGCTGGACAACCCCAAATCCTGAGATGTCTCAGACTAGGCTTCCGCCCACTCCACAACTCTACTGGAGTCGTAGGCACAGACTTAGATGGCATAAGGTTGAGGATAAAACATGCTGTATCTAAGGCATAACCCCAAAACGAGGTAGGCAACTCACTGTAACTCATCACCGATCTAACCATCTCCATAAGAGTCCTGTTCCTCCTCTTTGCTACACCATTTTGCTGGGGTGTGCTAGGTGCAGACAACTGGGTCTGAATACCCTCCTCTGACAAATAGGTCCTAAATTCACTAGAGAGGTATGCGCCACCGTGATCAGACCGCAGTGACTTGATACTCTTACCCAGATGGTTCTCCACCTCTGCCTTGAATTCTCTGAACTTGCCAAAGCATTCAGACTTGTGGCGCATCAGGTATATGTATCCATATCTAGAGTAATCATTCGTGAAAGTCATGAAATACTCATAACCACCTCTAGCCTGAACTGACATAGGCCCACACACGTCAGAATGAATCAGCTCTAAAACCTCCTTGGCCCTATACCCCTTCGCCTTAAAAGGCCTCTTGGTCATTTTACCCTCCAAGCAGGACTCACAGGTTGAATAGCTGTCAATATCTAGTAAGTCCAAAGACCCTCTCTTGACCAACCTTTGAATCCTACTAAGGTTGATATGACCTAGTCTCAGGTGCCAAAGATAAGTCTGATTCAAAGGGGAAGATTCCTTTCTCTTATTATGATTCGGTGATGAGTTACTAGTTTCTGTGTTTTGCATAACTGGGGAGTAAGTCTTGATTAAAAACAAATTGTCAACCAATGTACCGGAACATATAAGTTTTGGCATTTTCTTATAAAAACCGAACCGTCAGAAAATACACACATATAACCATCCAAAATAAGTTTCGAAACCGAAAGCAAGTTCTTTCGAAAACTAGGTACATAAAGACAATCCTTTAAAAGTAAAATAGAGTCTGAAAAATAAAGACTAATCACTCCTACTGCAGCCACAGAAACTCTGGTAGTATCCCCAAGGTAGACCTGCAACTCTCCCTCTCTAAGCAGCCGGGTCACTTGGAACCCCTGCAAAGAATTACAAACGTGATCAGTGGCTCCTGAATCCACACACCAAGTATCCGTGGGAATCGCCGCTAAACACGTCTCAGTGACTAGGGAAAATTTACACATACCTCGAGGCTTTGGGCAGTCCTTCTTCCAATGTCCTGCTTTGCCACATCTGAAGCACTTTCCTCTCGGCTTCTGCTTCTTGGCAATGCCTGCCTTGGGTCGATGACTGGTTCCTGCTTTCTGGCCTCTCTTCCTCTTTTGCTTCCTGGCTTTGGGCCCAGCAGAGGAACCTGAGGGACCAACAGTAGCCAAGGCTTGCTTCTTCTCAGCGAAGAGGCTCTCAGCAGACACCAATGCAGTCATGAGCTCAGAAAGTGAATATGAGAGATTCCCCATATTATAGTTCAATCGAAACTGCTCAAAACTGGAAGGCAAGCTCTGAAGGATGATATCGACCTGGGTTTCCCCATCAATATCACCTCCCAATACCTCGATCTCATTGATGCAACCAATCATCTCCAGCACGTGATCTCTCACTTCCCTCAGCCATCCTGGCATTCATGAGTTTCCTCATAGCTGACTGCCTGGCTGCCCTGCCCTGATGTCCAAACATCTCCCTGAGGTTGAGCATCATATCGTAGGTTGAGGTCATCAACTGATGCTGGTGCTATAGTACACTCGACATGGAAGCCAAGATGTAGCACCTGGTCATCTCATCAGCTTTCTGCCACATCGAATAATGCTATCGCTGCTCAGGTGTGGCATCCTCACTGGGCTTTGGGGGGCACTCCTCAGTGAGCACGTACTTATAACCCTCAGCGGTTAGGACAATGTCCAGGTTTCATTTCCAATCAATGTAATTAGGACCGGTGAGTTTGTTTTGGTTCAGAATGACAGCTAGCTGGTTGAACGACATATCAACTGAAATAATGAAAAAAAAATGTCTCAGTATACTTTTCGAAAATATTGAAAAATCCTCAGAAAAGAAATATAATCTTCTACCGACATCTCTCCCACCGGGATTAACGCAGGTCACGATGGGTGAATGTCTACGCCAACCCACATTCGTTCGAGAAGAACCGAAGTTCATTAATTTCATTATCTGACCAACGATCTTATGATCAATGAAATTAATAGTCGATAATTTTAGCCGTACACGTAAATAGCGTTACCTCGATGGGAGGGATACTATAAACAGTACACTAAGTGTATGACATTACGTGACTTCTAAGTTTGTTACTTAGGCTACTAATGCGCCTCGGATGGCGAGGGTGTCGCAACTTTTCCCAATTAAACGCACTATAGTCATCCCTTTAGAAATTCATTCCAGCGATATCTGTGATTGAAAACTCATCCGATACGGAGGAAGGTCTAAGCCAGCACGCAAGTTTAACCACATCGCCAATGAACCCGTAATGGAGGCCATGGGGCTATTAACCAACCCGCTCCCACTTAGATTTTTTAAATAATTTCAATTCGCCCTGGTTTTCTTGGTTTTCTTGGTTTTCCATTTTGGTTTTCTACGTAATTAGGAATCACCCAAAAATTACGATAAACCAAAATCCGGGTTTTCTCGATTTTCTACATAATTAGGAATCACCCAAAATTACGATAAACCAAAACCCCACGTAATTAGGAATCACCCAAAATTACGATTAAACCAAAACCTGTGAATGTAATTAAGTTTGAGGATTTTTACGTTTTAACATGCAATATCTTAACTATGGATATTCGCACCCATAAAACCGTTGGAGTTTTAATATGCGAATAATCTACCTTAGTTAATTGCACATTACCTTTTTGAAAAAACTTTTGGTTTGAATTTCGTTCATGCAAAATAAAATGAAAATCACACAATCAACGAAAAAATCATAAATACGGGAAATAAAATAAAATTTCCCGACTATTATGACCTTCTCTATCGTTGATTCCTTGACGCCTCGGTGACACTTCCCGTCATGTCGCTCCCACTCGTTATTTGGATTCCTCTCGATTCGCCCGAGTTTTCTCGGTTTTCTACGTAATTAGGAATCACCCAAAATTACGATAAACCAAAACTCGCGAATATAAGTTACCCAAAATAACGTCTTCGTCATAGTACATAAATTCCTATATACAAAGGCGTTTTTCTAGAAATTTAAAGACGACATGATTAGATCAAATCCTACTACAAGATTTTTCTAATCCTACACGGCTTCCAGCTCGTGGTTATTACTATTACAGAAATTTCCATTGAAAAATAAAACGAGCCCGGACATGTCCCGGGGTTTATGAATGAAAATTAAATTTCTACCATAATAGCCGGGAAACCAATAACCACCTCTTTATACATTTCGACAAAAATACTAATGCCAAAATAAAGCCATGTAATAAATCAAACAAGTATAAGACCGAAACCATCGCTCTGATACCAATTTGAAGGAAAACTGAACAAGCCCGGGCTAAATTGAAAACCTCACTTTCGTGCAATGCATTCCAGAATTGGAAGCTTTCGACCAAGCTCAGGCTCAAATTAGTTTACCCATGAACGGATCTAGGCTTATACTTATTTAATTTATTAATCAGGACACAAAAAATCAAATCTTTAATTAAAGCGGAACTTAAAGGTTATACCTTTTGTAGCGAAGTCCCTCGCCTAAAGAAAACCAAATATTCTGCTGCGATTTCCACAAGAAATCCAAAGAATTCTCCAATACAAACTCCGAGATAGTGTGGGCTATCGTCTACGGAGTTACCCACGGGAAATCGATAAAAACCCAAAAAAAACCCACTTCGAAAAACTCAAGGACTGCTATGTCCTTTGCCCAGATTCCTTGCGCTTGAAGAAAACCCTCCACCGCTGGACAAAAATCTTAACACCGCCCGACTAAAAGCCTTCTACCAGTCACGATCTGTACCGCCATCATCATGGATCACCCAGCCCAGCAAGAGATCAACACAATGATGGCAGGATCAGCACACCGGGATGGACAAGAAGCCGCCGGAAATTGGAAACTGCACCCGCGCAGTTCTTCTCAGCGGCAGCGGGTTTTCCCAGCAGCTAAACAGCGAGAGAGCTGAATAAAATCGAGGGAGTGCTTTCTAAAATCAACAGGCTGAGTATCTATTTCGAAAAAGAAAGATTCCTATTCAACTTCGAGAGAAAACTTGACGGAGAAGACAAAGTTCTCTCTCTAGAATAGACTTTCTCTTACTAGCCTCTTTTCTTGGCTATCAAGTTTTCTTCTTAGGGTTTTTGATGCCCATTATGTTGTATTTATAGGAGCTTCTAAGGAGACCTAATGGGCTCTCGAGTTAGGCCTTAAAATTTGACTTTCGTTGACCGCTAAGTCTTCCAGACTAATCAACTCCAATCGACCCTTTTAAATTAATTTATTTAATCCACTTTGTTAATTTAATTTAATCGAACCCTTAGAATTAATTAATTCAAAATATAATTAATTTCTAAATTCACTTCGTCGATTAAATATTAATTAAACCCTTCTGATTAATTAATTTACCTTGTCGATTAGTCAAACGCATAATCGGTCGTACCACTAACGGACCAATTATGGAATTACCGCTCGAAAATGACTTTACATCGCGCCATTATTATTTCTTCTATCTCCCCACATTAAAGATCTAGTGCTCGTCGATTTATCAATTTACTGACAAATTAATTCACCGACTTCTTGGTTTCTGAGATTAGTACCACTCGACCTTTTATTATACCGAACATAAAGTTCACTGGCCAGGTTTAGTATAATAACCTTACGAGCTCATCTCAGGAGCACCATCAAACCGGCGAACCGGTACGTGGATTCCTCCGACTAGCAACGGCACGCAAGAAGCTAAACACCGCATACCCAACTTACCGAGGTATTGGCCTCAATTGACCTCACTCTTTGGCAAATCAAAGCACACGACACCCAACCCTCACACCCGTCCCAATTTCGGGATTGAGAGACGGAATACTAGGACCGAATTAACTACGCCGATAAGTACAAGTCAATTCTATCCAAACTGGTCATGCTCAATATGCCCCGGGCATATCTATGTGATTTAAACTAGTCTAGATAAACCAATTTCCAAACCACACAATAACCTATACCGATAGTATGTTTAGACTATCTCGGTTACGAGCATACTTTTTATATATCAATACTTTAACCAACAACGGTATCTACTGTGTTTGTCGACACCCCGTTATCTAGTTCTATGATATAAAGGAACAGATTTATACTGAAACAAAATGATATGTCATCTGTGGATATTAGTTTTTTATACAAGCCATAGCTTTTCTGTATTCAAAACTAACAGTGTTTTCTTCGACAACCCAGATCGTGCGCTATGGGGTTTTCTTCAACAACCCAGTTCGTGCACTGCGGGGTTTTCTTCAGCTACCCAGTTCCTGCGTTGCGGGGTTTCTTCGACCGCACAGTTCCAGCGCAGTGGGGTTTCTTCAATCGCCAGTTCCAGCGCCGCGGGTTCACTTCATGTGCCCAGTTCCAGTGCCGCTGGTTCTTCGTCCGCCTAGTTCCAGCGCTGTGGGAAATTCATTTGCCCAGTTTCAGCGCAGCTTGGAGTCTTCTTCGCCCAGCTCTAGCGTTTGGTCTCCTGGCCTGGGTGCTGATCCTGCTGCTGCTGTGTTGATCTCTTGTTCATCTTGGTGATCCACAGCAGTGGTGGTGCAGATCGTGGCGGGTTTTGGAGTCTGATCAAAGGGGCTGAATTGGTTTTATTAAGGCGGCAGTTTGGTTGTTCTTAACGGCAGCAATAGGGGTTAATTATAGGGCAGTTTTGAGTTTCTTGCAAAGCAAGTTTCTTGGGATTTCTCGATTTGCCGTGGGCAACTCTGTAGATAATAGCCAACACTATTTCGGAGTTCGTATTGGAGATATTCTTCGGATTTCTTGTGGAAATTGCGCTAAAGATTGGATTTTTCTTTAAGCAAGGGACTTCGCTTCAAAAGGTAAAATCTTTAAATTCCGCTTTTATTAAAGATCGAATCTTTTGTGTCCCGATTAATAAATTAAATAAGTATAAGCCTAGATCCGTTCATGGGTAAACTAATTTGAGCCTGAGCTTGGTCGAAAGCTTCCGATTTTGGAATGCATTGCACGAAAGTGAGGTTTTCGATTTAGCCCGGGCTTGTTCAGTTTTCCTTCACTTCTTTCACTGCCTCTGATGCTGCGACATACTTAGCCCCTATAGTAGAGTCCGCCATGCATTTATGGTTGACACTCCTACAAACTATCGCTCCACATCCCAAAGTAAACACAAACCTGGTTGTAGACTTACTATTGTCTTTATCATCTTTCAAATTTGAATATATTTAACCACGGGGCACAAGCTATTATGCCTGATAGACTAATGCTTGGTCTATTGTTATGCGCAAATACTTGTGGATGTACTACACAGCCTTCTATTGAGCTTTTCCGGGGTTAATCTGGTATTTGCTAACTATGCCAACTGCATAGCAAATATCAGGCCTCACACACAACATTGCATACACGAGACTTCCTACTGCAGATGCATAAGGAACTGTCATCATTGATTCTATCTCCTCAATAGTCTTCGGAGACTGTTCTTTAGATCGGTACACTCCGTGTCTCAAAGGTAGAAAACCCTTCTTAGAGTTCTACATGTTAAAATGAGCCAGAATCGTGTCTATGTGTGAAGCCTGGGAAAACATCAATTAACGTTTCCTACGATCTCGAATAATCTTGATAACCATACATTTACATCTGATAATACTTTCTTACTGTTGCCAATAAGAAGAATATCATCTATGTAAAGTATAAGAAACACCATTGCATTTTTGTCACGTCTACGGTACATGCACTGCTTATTCGGACACTGAGTATATCCGTAGGACTGGATTCCTTCATCAAACTGGATATTCCAATATTTAGATGCTTGCTTAAGGCAGTAGATGGACTTCTTAAGCTTGCAAAGAGTAGCTGGATGAGCAGCTATGACTAAGAGTATCTGGATCGACTTAAGCATAGCTACTAGGGAGAAGGTTTCCTTACAATCGATTCCCTCTTTCTGTACGTGTAGCTTTAAAGGTTTCAACCTTTTGCCACAAGCCTAGCTTTAAAGGTTTCAACCTTTCCATCAGGTCCTCTCTTGCATTTGTAGACCCACTTGCATCCAATGGTTTAAAACCATCAGACAGGTCCATAAGCTCCCAGACTTGATTGGAGTCCATCGACCCCATCTCTGATTTTGCATCTTTATCTCGGAGAGCCTGATTGTATTCACCGGGTCTGGTTAGTGCATGCCTGGGACAAAATCAGAGTATTCTACCAAGCCCACGTACCTCTCGAGTTATCTCACAACCCTCCCACCACGATGAGGCACCACCTGTGTAGGTGCATCATCTGTGACATCTTGTAGAGTTTTCTGTGGTATATCTACTTGTACTGGTACAACGGGAGTAGTAAATTGTCCTGTAAGTGATTCTAGTACGATTTTGCTACTGGGCTTGAGATCTAGAACATAATCCTCTTATAAAAATCTAGCATTAGTACTTACTACCACCTTATGATCTTTAAGACTATAGAATAAACCACCTTTTATTCCACTAGGATATCCTACAAACAACATCACTTATGTTCTTGCATATAACTTACCCGTATCTTCCTAAAACACATGTACTTGACAACCCCAAATTCTGAGGTGTCTGACATTGGGTTTTCACCCAGACTACAACTCGATAGGGGTTGAATGCACGGATTTAAATGGTACAAGATTCATAATATATGCAGTTGTTTCTAAGTTATAACCCCAAAAAGAGTTAGGCAAATCACTATAACTCAAAGACTAACCATTTCCATAAGAGTTCTATTGCTCCGTTCAGCTACACTATTCTGTTGGGATGTGCCAGGTGCAGATAACAGAGACTGAATACCTACATCAGATAAGTAATTTCAAAAATCACATGATAGGTATTCTCTACAATGATCTGCTCATAATGTCTTAATACTTTTACCATGATTCTTCTTCATGTCTGCCCGATACTCTTTGAACAAAACACTCAGACTTGTCATGCATCAAATAAATGTACCCGTACCTTGAGTAATAATCTATGAATATCACAAAATACTCAAAACCTCCCCTGGCTCGAATAGACATTGGTCCACGCAAGTCAGAATGAACCAGCTCTAATACTTCTTTGACCTGATACCCCTTCACCTTAAAAGGCCTCTTGTTCATCTTACCTTCCAAGCATGGGGAGATAGATGAACAATAAAGTGAGCGCGATGTAAAGTCATTTTTTAGCGGTAGTTCCATAATTGGTCAATTTGTGGTATGACTAATTATGCATTTGACTAATCGACAAAGTGAATTATTTAATCCTAAAGGTTTAATTAATATTTAATTGACTAAGTGGATTAAGAAATTAATTCATATTGAATTAATTAATCCTAAGGGTTTGATTAAATTAAATTAAAGAAGTGGGTTAAGATAATTCGAAAGGCTCGATTGGAGTTTATTAGTCTAGGGAAGGCTAAGGGGTCAACGAAAGTCTAACACTGAGGCCCAACTCAAAAGCCCACTAGGCCTCCTAAGATACTCCCTATAAATAGCTACTATTAGGCACTTTAGTAAGACATTTAGAAACCTTGTAGGCAAATGCCTTAGAGAGAGAAAGACAAGCCTAGAGAGAGAATTCTATCTTTCTCATTAAGAATTCTTTTTCAAAGTTGGTTTGCGATCTTTCTTGTTTGATAAACTCAGCCCACGATTCTAGAAACCCAAGGCCACCGCTGAGAAGTCTGATCGCCTGTTGGTGAGTGTGCCCTAATGAGGGCTATTTATGTAAATATACTTTGAGGGTATTTATGTAAATAAGATATTTGTCGCTTGATTGATTGTTTATCAAATGAGTTAATTTCATGATAGTAATATCCTTGTGCATATTTAAATTCATGAAATCGATCCGCCAAAAGAAACACTCTATGGACTAATTAGATCATGAGTGATTCTTTTGAGTAGTACTGGTACTAGGATCCTTATACCAGAAATCACTACATGGTCTTAGGTGAATTATAGTGTGCTTTGACTAATGCCTAACGGGGCCGTAATAGGTTGCCAAGTACGGGTATGATTGGGAACACTATGAGACATGCTAAGGTATGTAGGTGAAGTGATGGGACTACAAATCTCTCTTAAGTGAGAGATGATATCTTGGCCACTTGATAGTGAACTGAAAAGTGCATGGCCATGCCCAAGGAATGATAAGGATATTATTTGCTTGATGGATTCAGTGTCACTAAGAGATCAAGTAAACGTTTAGCTACATAAGGATGATGGTTCCATGCCTTATGTTAAACTGGATATCGATGTAGAGGATCGTACGCAGTTTGCTCAGAAAGGTTGTGTTGAATCTCCATTCGACCCTCCATTCTAAATTGGGTAGTCATTATGTCTTGCTAGAGACCACTAATGACTTATGGATTAATCAATGAGATTGAGTTATCCGTTGCCAATTTGGAATGGGCCTACAGGATCGCACATAAGAAAGTTCAATGATGCAGAATAAGGATTCTTGCCTACAATAAGTATAATTGTTATACTTAAATAAGTAAGATTTAATTAAATGGTTTAATTAAATATTATTAGAAAGTTCTATGGTATTAATTAATAGTTAATTAATTACCTGAGAACAATTAGGATGGGCTGATAAATCAAGGGACTTAATTGCAATTGAAGTTCTTGACCCATCAGCCTGATCCATGGGTCATGGGTTGATCCATGGGCTTGGTGTATAACCCAAATCATTAAAATATTATTTAAGGCTGATTTGGAATTAGTAAATATTATTTAAATACTGACTTGGAATCAGTTAAATAATATTTGGTAATAATACTGATTTGGAATATTACTAAAATCAGTTAAGTTATAATTGGATAATTACAATACTGATTTTGGAAATTAATTCTCTACAAATATCCTAGGGATATAATTGTAGGAAGAGGATTTTGAATTATTCTCATTAGACAAAATACACAGAATTCCCAAATTCTCTTGGTAGGCAAGATCGGCTAGCACCAACCTGCGAAGACTTTCGTGCTTGAGAGTAGAGGATCCTTCGAGGAAGGATTTTGGAGACAACAAAACACCATCTTCTCAGAGGAGCCAGACGACGTGCTCAACCGATTACGCTTCAAGGGTAAGACCCGATCCATAGTGTTTAGGATTCTGCTGTTTAATTGGATTAAACACCTAAACAATTCCCAACAGTGGTATCTGAGCTATAGAGATAGGTCTAAAAGGCTTCTGGGGCTAAGTCAAGAAGGGTACATAGACAAGATATTGAAAAGATTCAATATGTCTAACTCCAAAAATGGTAACGTACCATTTAGACATGGCTTTCTCTTGAAGAAGAACCAAGGTCCTTCAACAAGAGAGGAGAGGGATACAATGAGTAGAGTCCCATATGCTTTGGCAATAGGATCTATCATGTATGCCATGTTGTGTACCCGTCCGGATGTTGCACATGCACTTAGCATGACTAGCAGATACCAACAAGATCCAGGGATGGATCATTGGACTGCAGTCAAAGCATACATGATAAACGAAAATCATCATGTAATAGTTAGGCCCAAAAGGAGGTTCCAAGAGGAGTCCATGGTGGAGCCCAGGAGCGGAGGCCCAACATGAAGATTTTAAAAGGCCCTGTAATAGATTAGAGCCCAGTTCATCACTTTAATTTCATTCTTTTATTTATGCAAATGAATGATAAACGAATATGCATGTTAAGCCGATCAAACTTAAATCCCAAAAACCAAAGATTTTGCTTCCATACTTGAGGGCCCGCTTGAGTGTCGAACGTCTGATGGACTTGGAGAGCCCAAGGGCCTCAGGTTTTCTTCATGCGGCGGGTTGTTACATAATAGTGCCCAACTTTATCACTACCATTAATGAGTGGAAAAACTGTTTGGGTATTAGATGCTCAACTTTATCACTACCACTTGTTATGGAAAAACTGTGTGGGTGTCTATTGATGTGATGCCTTGAGGGATGGTTTAACTTGGGAAAATTAATCCTAGCTTGACCCGATAAGTTGACTAGGGATTAATTTTGCAAAGGTAGGATGGTGTCAAACATTTGGAATGTTCATCCTATCACCGAAAAGTTGCATGGTATGCAATTGGAAAGCGTTAGATTACATGGAATGTGATTTGAACGTTGCCTACCAAAAGAGCCCGATCCCTACGATACTTGCCAAAGCAAGACTGGGGTTGACTCTTTGTGGATTTTCGGCCCACAATCTAGCACCAACACAAAATTGTTTGGGATTTCAATTTTGGCTATTGTGGAAAACATTTTTCAAAACTCATTCTAATATTTTGCAATTATCTTTTGTAGAAATGGCATCTTCTAGCACAAATGTTATCTTAAACTTTACTCTAAGAAGTATATTGGAAAAAGATAAATTGGTTGGACCAAACTTCTTAGATTGGGAAAGAAACTTGAGAATAGTTCTCAAACAAGAAAGGAAGCTACATGTATTATAGACCGCTTTACCTGAACCACCAAAAAATGCTTCGGTAACTGTTCAATGAGCCTGGGATAAGCTGAAAAAGGACTCCGATGATGTTACGTGCTTGATGCTCACATCTATGACAGGCGAGCTTCAAAAGCAGTTCATGAATTTGGAAGCGTTCCGAATTTATGAGTCACTGACGGAAATGTTTCGTGAACAAGCTTCAGGTATCTTTGTTATAGAAATAAATATTTCTATGTCCACCTCATGGGTATTAGATACTGGTTGTGGGGCTCATATTTGTACTAATGTGCAAGGACTCAGAAATAGAAGGATAACAAAGAAAGGTGAAGTAGATCTCCTAGTGGGCAACGGGGCAAGAGTTGCTGCTGTTGAAGTTGGAGATTACACTCTGTCTTTACCTTCTGGTTTAAATATCGAACTTGAAAATTGTTATTATGTACCTGCTTTAAGCAGAAATATTATTTCAGTTTCGAGTTTAGATAATAATGGTTTTCGATTTATTATAGAGAATAATTCGTTATATTTATATCGAAATGATATTTTATACGGAGTTGCAAATATGTGTAACGGTCTATATGTCTTGGATTTGACCCAAGAAAAACCAGTCTATAACATAGAAAAGAAAGCTAAATCATCTAAAAATGATTTAAGTCCAACATACCTTTGGCATTGTCGATTAGGCCATGCAAATGAAAAGCGAGTTCAAAAGCTTCACAAGGATGGAGTGCATGGTTCATTTGATTTTGAATCATATGATACCTGCGAACCCTGCTTGCAAGGCCAAATGACAAAGAGTCCTTTCAACAAGAAAGGTGAAAGAACAAGTGAGCTATTGGCCCTAATACATACGGATGTATGTGGACCAATGAGCACACAAGCCAGAGGTGGATATGAATACTTTGTGACTTTTACTGATGACTTTAGTAGATATGGGTATGTCTACTTAATGAGGTATAAAAGTGAAACTTTTGAAAAGTTCAAAGAGTTTAAAAACGAAGTAGAGAATCAGTTGGATAGAAGGATAAATGCTATTCGCTCCGATCGGGGAGGTGAATACCTTAGTGATGAGTTCGATGGCTATCTAAAACAGTGTGGAATTGTTTCACAGCTGACTCCACCGGGAATACCTCAATGGAATGGTGTATCCGAAAGAAGAAATCGGACCTTATTAGATATGGTTCGATCAATGATGGGCCTAACGACTCTCCCTACATCCTTTTGGGGTTATGTTCTCCTTTCTGCTGCCTACTTATTAAATCATATTCCATCTAAGGCAGTAGATAAGACTCCATATGAGATATGGATGGGTTAGAAGCCCTATATGTCTTATCTACGAGTTTGGGGTTGTCAAGCTCATGTAAAGCGTTTACAAAGTAATAAGCTTGAACCCAAACTGCAAATGCCTATTTGTGGGATATCCTAAGGAAACCAAAGGATATCAATTCTACAACCCAACCGAGAACAAAGTGTTCGTTGCTCGAGGAGCTACTTTTTTAGAGAAAGAATTTCTGTCCAAGAAAGACAGTGGGAGTAGAATAGAACTCGGAGAAGTTCAAGAACCACAAGAGAATGTAGAACGATCTACAGAAACTCATATGGAAGTAGACATGGAAACTCATGAAGATGAGCAACATGAGTCAACAACACAAGAACCTAGAAGGTCTAGTAGATCTCGTCATGACTGATGATCAAGATTTGATCTTGGTGGACTCTGATGAGCCCACGACCTACAGACAGGTTTTAGAAAGTCCGGATTCAGATAAATGGCTACAAGCCATGGAATCTGAAAGGCAATCCATGAGGGACAATAAAGTGTGGACTTTGATTGACCCTCCTGTTCAGGCAAAGGTTGTCGATTGCAAGTGGATTTTCAAGTTAAAACCTGGCAGGATCTTCAAGGCACGACTAGTGGTTAAAGGTTTTAGACAGACTCATGGTATAAACTATGATGAAACCTTCTCTCTTGTCGTGATGCTCAAGTCCATTAGGACAATGCTTGCCATAGCCGCATATTTTGACTATGAGGTATGGCAGATGGATGTTAAGACGGCTTTCCTGAATGGAAACCTACTCGAGGATGTTTATATGAAACAACCCGAGGGATACATCGATCAAAAGCATCCTAATCGAGTATGTAAGCTTAGGAGGTCTATCTATGGACTAAAGCAAGCATCTCGAAGTTGGAATCTTCGTTTTGATGAGGAAGTAAAAGGTTACGGATTCATCAAGAACGAAGATGAGCCTTGTGTTTACAAGAAAGTTAGTGGGAGCAAAATTGTTTTCCTTGTCCTATATGTGGACGACATCCTGCTCATAGGAAATGACATTCCTTTGATAAAAGACATCAAACAATGGTTGGGGAGTGTATTTTCTATGAAAGACTTAGGAGAAGCTGAGACGATACTAGGTATCAAGATCTATAGAGATAGGTCTAAAAGGCTTCTGGGGCTAAGTCAAGAAGGGTACATAGACAAGATATTGAAAAGATTTAATATGTCTAACTCCAAAAATGGTAAGGTACCATTTAGACATGGTCTTCTCTTGAAGAAGAACCAAGGTCCTTCAACAAGAGAGGAGAGGGATACAATGAGTAGAGTCCCATATGGTTCGGCAATAGGATCTATCATGTATGCCATGTTGTATACTTAGCATGACTAGCAGATACCAACAAGATCCAGGGATGGATCATTGGACTGCAGTCAAAGCAATCCTGAAGTACTTACGAAGAACTAAAGGATTAATGCTAGTGTATGGAGGACAAGAACAGCTCATTGTACAAGGTTACGCTGATGCTGCTTTCCAAACAGATCAAGATGACATGAAGTCACAATCAGGCTACGTGTTTAGTCTGAATGGCGGTGCAATAAGTTGGAAAAGCTCAAAGTAAGATACAACAGCCGATTCTACAATAGAGTCTGAGTACATTGCTGCATCAGATGCTGCAAAGGAAGCTGTTTGGCTGAGAAAGTTCGTGTCAGACATCGGAGTGATACCGAGTATCCAAGATCCGATAGAACATTTTTGTGACAATAACGGGGCCATCACACAAGCTAAGGAGCCTCAGTCACACCAGAAAACCAAACACATACTCAGAAGGTTTCACCTCATCCGAGAGATCATTGATCGAGGAGATGTGAAAGTGTGCAAAATAGGGTTAGACGACAATATAGCAGATCCTCTCACAAAAGCTCTACCACAGTCAAAGTTTGATGGACATGTAATAGAGCTTGGTCTTAAACAGTTTAGGACAAAGCCCTTCATCGGGCAAGTGAGAGATTGTTGGTGAATGTGCCCTAATGAGGGCTATTTATGTAAATATACTTAGAGGGTATTTATGTAAATAAGATATTTGTCGCTTGATTGATTGTTTATCAAATGAGTTAATTTCATGATAGTAATATCCTTGTGCATATTTAAATTTATGAAATCGATCCGCCAAAAGAAACACTCCATGGACTAATTAGATCATGAGTGATTCTTTTGAGTAGTACTGGTACAAGGATCCTTAGACTAGAAATCACTACATGGTCTTAGGTGAATTGTAGTGTGCTTTGACATACGCCTAATGGGGCCGTAACAGGTTGCCAAGTACGGGTGTGATTGGGTACACTATGAGACAAGCTAAGGTATGTAGGTGAAGTGATGGGACTACAAATCTCTCTTAAGTGAGAGATGATATCTTGGCCACTTGATAGTGAACTGAAAAGTGCATGGCCATGCCCAAGGAATGATAAGGATATCATTTGCTTGATGGATTCAGTGTCACTAAGAGATCAAGTAAACGTTTAGCCATATAAGGATGATGGTTCCATGCCTTATGCTAAACGGGATATCAATGTAGAGAATCGTACGCAGTTTTCTCAGAAAGGTTGTGTTGAATCTCCATTCGACCTCCATTCTGAATTGGGTAGTCATTATGTCTTGCTAGAGACCACTAATGACTTATGGATTAATCAATGAGATTGAGTTATCCGTTGCCAATTTAGAATGGGCCTACAGGATCGCACATAAGAAAGTTCAATGATGCAGAATAAGGATTATTGCCTACAATAAGTATAATTGTTATACTTAAATAAATAAGATTTAATTAAATGGTTTAATTAAATATTATTGGAAAGTTCTGTGGTATTAATTAATAGTTAATTAATTACCTGTGAACAATTGGGATGGACTGATAAATCAAGGGACTTAATTGCAATTGAAGTGCTTGACCCATCAGCCTGATCCATGGGCTTGGTGTATAACCAAAATATTAAGGTATTATTTAAGGCTGATTTGGAATTAGTAAATATTATTTAAATACTGATTTGGAATAAGTTAAATAATATTTGGTATTAATACTGATTTGGAATATGACTAAAATCAGTTAAGTTATAATTGGATAATTACAATACTGATTTTGGAAATTAATTCTCTACAAATATCCTAGGGATATAATTGTAGGAGGATGATGATTTTGAATTATTCTCATCAGACAAAATACACAGGATTTCCCAAAATTCTCTTGGTAGGCAAGATCGGCTAGCACCAACCTGCGAAGACTTTCGTGCTTGAGAGTAGAGGATCCTTCGAGGAAGGATTTTGGAGACAACAAAATGCCATCTTCTCAGAGGAGCCAGGTGACGTGCGTAACCGATTACGCTTCAAGGGTAAGACCCGATCCTTAGTGTTTAGGATTCCGCTGTTTAATTGGATTAAACACCTAAATAATTCCCAACAGTGGTATCAGAGCCAGATTCTAAATTAATTTTATTGTGAATATTAAAATTAATTGATTAAAAGGAATGAGTTGTTTCGAAAAAAATTAATTCTTCAATTCATTGCCAATTCGGAAATTGTTTTCGAAAATGGGTTTTTGGAAACGACTATCGGAAAAGAAAAAAATAAAAGGAAACGGTTTCAATTTTTGGCCATTTTGTGTTTATGGCTGAAAATCGATTTTGGATTTACCAGAAGGGAAATTGGATGGTTCCATTTTTTTTAAGCTTTGCTCTTTGTTTTTTCGATAGTTTTTGAATAGCCGGAAATTGTTTTTGGTTATTCTCACCGGAAATGGAATTGAATTTTGGTTTGTTGCGTTTTAATCAAAAATTGGATTGATTTCTGGGTTGAAAAAAAATTTTCACCGGAATTTGGGATTTTGGGAAACCCTCTCCAAGAAAACGATTTTCTTCTTTGGTTTTTTTTTTTTTTTAATTCTGGGCTGCCAAATTGTTTGGCCGGATGGTTGATTTCCTTGTCGGAATTGTTCCGCTTTTAACTTAGTGTTTTGGTTTTTCGGTCGTGGAAATTTGCCAGAAATATTTTGCTGGGCTGGTTATGTTTCTTTCGCAGGGTTTTGGTCGCCGGGAAAACGAATTCATCGGGATGGTCCTTGAGCGATTATTTTTTTTGTTTTTCTCGCCAACTGTTGATCAGAGATTCTGTCATGTCGGACTGGGTTTGATGTTGACGGACCGAGAACGAACAGCGATCGTCGCTGGTCCTTCTCCTCCAAATCACCGCTGGTTTTTTTCGATTGGCATTGGATGTTGGTTGGGAAGATCGCAATTGCGGGCGAGAAATGCTTAGCCACCGAACGAAACCTGCGAACTCGTAGTGCCGAGAGACTCGTTTTGCCGGAGGAAGATGATCGGAAATGGGCCAGATTCACCGGAGAAGATGACCAGTGTTTGACACCGGCGAGTTGAGGGTGAAAAGGGTTGGCGGCGGCTAAGGTGAAGCCCTAGCGGCTGATTTTACTAAAATACCCCCGCCCCCCCATCAAACCCTAAAATGGAAAGGGATGAGGCAGATGCCCTAATGGGCTTAAATTACTAAACTGCCCCTCCGCCCCTTGAACCCTAAACAGCCTTAAATTTTAAAATAGTTTTAAAGTTGCAGAATGGTCCCTGGACTTTGAGTCCCCCTCAAAACCCTAGCCCAGAATTTTATTTAAATTACCAAATAGCCCCAAAAGTTTCAGAAAATTAAAATTTTTAAATTTTCTAAATTTTATTTAATAAGATTTAAATTAAATAGTCTTATTGGATAAAGATAGGATTAATTTAGAATTTTATCCTATAAGTTTAAATTTATCTTAATTAGATAATTAGATAAATTTTAAAATAATTATTTTAATTAGATTAAAATAATTAAAAATAAATAAATAATTAATTAATTTGTTTAAATTTTGAATTGTTATTTATTTTATTTTATTTTATTTTATTTTGATGCTTATTTAAATTGTTTAAATTTTAATTGAAGCATCATAATTATGCAAGCATGTTCATGCATCATTTTGGATAAATGTAAAATGAACAGTAGGATTGATTAAAATTGATCATGACACGATCAATTTTAATTCTGTAATAGTTACACAATCCTTAAAATTAATCGGCTTAAATTAAAACCGGCTTGTATGAGCATATGCATTTTATGTGTTTGAAAGCATGAATTGGGCTTTTAATTTTAACGTTTTAAAAGTTAGGGCCTGCGAGCCAATTTTGAATTTGGGCCTGCGTGCCTATAACATCATCATGTAATAGTCAGGCCCAAAAGGAGGTTCCAAGAAGAGTCCATGGTGGAGCCCAGGGGCGGAGGCCCAAACATGAAGATTTTAAAAGACCCTGTAATAGACTAGAGCCCAGTTCATCGCTTTAATTCATTCTTTTATTTATGCAAATGAATGATAAACGAAAATGCATGTTAAGCCGATCAAACTTAAATCCCAAAAACCCAAGATTTTGCTTCCATACTTGATGGCCCGCTTGAGTGTCGAACGTCTGATGGACTTGGAGAGCCCAAGGGCCTCAGGTTTTCTTCATGCGGCGGGTTGTTACATAATAGTGCCCAACTTTATCACTACCATTAATGAGTGGAAAAACTGTTTGGGTATTAGATGCTCAACTTTATCACTACCACTTGTTATAGAAAAACTGTGTGGGTGTCTATTGATGTGATGCCTTTAGGGATGGTTTAACTTGGGAAAATTAATCCTAGCTTGACCCGATAAGTTGACTAGGGATCAATTTTGCAAAGATAGGATGGTGTCAAACATTTGGAATGTTCATCCTATCACCGAAAAGTTGCATGGTATGTAATTGGAAAGCGTTAGATTACATGGAATGTTATTTGAACGTTGCCTACCAGAAGAGCCCGATCCCTACGATACATGCCAAAGCAAGACTGGAGTTGACTCTTTGTGGATTTTCGGCCCACAATCTAGCACCAACACAAAATTGTTTGGGATTTCAATTTTGGCTATTGTGGAAAATAATTTCAAAACTCATTCTAATATTTTGCATTTTATTCTTTGTGGAAATGGCATGATCTAGCACAAATGTTATCTTAAAATTTACTCTAAGAAGTATATTGGATAAAAATAAATTGGTTGGACCAAACTTCTTAGATTGGGAAAGAAACTTGAGAATAGTTCTCAATCAAGAAAGGAAGCTACATGTCTTAGAGACCGCTTTACCTGAACCACCACAAAATGCTTCGGTAACTATTCAACGAGCCTGGGATAAGCTGAAAAGCGACTCCGATGATGTGACTTGCTTGATGCTCGCGTCAATGACGGGCGAGCTTCAAAAGCAGTTCATGAATTTGGAAGCGTTCCGAATTTATGAGTCACTAACGAAAATGTTGCGTGAATAAGCTTCAGGTATCTTTGTTATAGAAATAAATCTTTCTATGTCCGCCTCATGGGTATTAGATACTGGTTGTGGGGCTCACATTTGTACTAATGTGCAGGGACTCAAAAATAGAAGGATAACAAAGAAAGGTGAAGTAGATCTCCGAGTGGGCGACAGGGCAAGAGTTGCTACTGTTGAAGTTGGAGATTACACTCTGTCTTTACCTTCTGGTTTAAATATCGAACTTGAAAATTGTTATCATGTACCTGCTTTGAGCAGAAATATTATTTCAGTTTCGAGTTTAGATAATGAAGGTTTTCAATTTATTATAGAGAATAATTCGTTATCTTTATATCGAAATGATATTTTATACGGAGTTGCAAATATATGTAACGGTCTGTATGTCTTGGATTTGACCCAAGAAAAACCAGTCTATAACATAGAAAAGAAAGCTAAATCAACTAAAGATGATTTAAGTCCAACATACCTTTGGCATTGTCGATTAGGCCATGCAAATGAAAAGCGAGTTCAAAAGCTTCACAAGGATGGAGTGATTGGTTCATTTGATTTTGAATCATATGATACCTGCGAACCCGCTTGCAAGGCAAAATGACAAAGAGTCCTTTCAACAAGAAAGGTGAAAGAACAAGTGAGCTATTGGCCCTAATACATACGGATGTATGTGGACCAATGAGCACACAAGCCAGAGGTGGATTTGAATACTTCGTGACTTTTACTGATGACTTTAGTAGATATGGGTATGTCTACTTAATGAGGTATAAAAATGAAACTTTTGAAAAGTTCAAAGAGTTTAAAAACAAAGTAGAGAATCAGTTGGATAAAGGATTAAGGCTATTCGCTCCGATCGGGAAGGTGAATACCTTAGTGATGAGTTAGATGGCTATCTAAAACAGTGTGGAATTGTTTCACAGCTGACTCCACCGGGAACACCTCAATGGAATGGTGTATTTGAAAGGAGAAATCGGACCTTATTAGATATGGTTCGATCAATGATGGGCCTAGCGACTCTCCCTACATCCTTTTGGGGTTATGCTCTCCTTTCTGCTGCCTACTTATTGAATCGTATTCCATCTAAGGCAGTAGATAAGACTCCATATGAGACATGGATGGGTCGGAAACCCTATATGTCTTATCTACGAGTTTGGGGTTGTCAAGCTCATATAAAGCGTTTACAAAGTAATAAGCTTGAACCCAAAACTGACAAATGCCTATTTGTGGGATATCCTAAGGAAACCAAAGGATATCAATTCTACAACCCAACTGAGAACAAAGTGTTCGTTGCTCGAGGAGCGACTTTCTTAGAGAAAGAATATCTGTACAAGAAAGACAGTGGGAGTAGAATAGAACTCGGAGAAGTTCAAGAACAACAAGAGAATGTAGAACAATCTATATAAACTCAGATGGAAGTTGACATGGACACTCATGAAGATGAGCAACCTGAGTCAACAACACAAGAACCTAGAAGGTCTAGTAGATATCGTCATGAACCCGAGAGATACGGATTTCTCGTGACTGACGATCAAGATTTGATCTTGGTGGACTCTGATGAGCCCACGACCTACAGACAGGTTTTAGAAAGTCCAGATTTAGATAAATGGCTACAAGCCATGGAATCTGAAATGCAATCCATGAGGGACAATAAAGTTTGGACTTTGATTGACCCTCCTGTTCAGGCAAAGGTTGTCGATTGCAAGTGGATTTTCAAGTTAAAATCTGGCGGGATCTTTAAGGCACGACTAGTGGCTAAAGGTTTCAGACAGACTCATGGTATAGACTATGATGAAACCTTCTCCCCTGTCGTGATGCTCAAGTTCATTAGGACAATGCTTGCCATAGCAGCATATTTTGACTATGAGGTATGGCAGATGGATGTTAAGACGGCTTTCCTAAATGGAAACCTAGTCGAGGATGTTTATATGAAATAACCCGAGGGATACATCGATTAAAAGTATCCTAATCAAGTACGTAAGCTTCAGAGGTCCATCTATGGACTAAAGCAAGCATATCGAAGTTGGAATCTTCGTTTTGATGAGGAAGTAAAAGGTTACGGATTCATCAAGAACGAAGATAAGCCTTGTGTTTACAAGAAAATTAGTGGGAGCAAGATTGTTTTCCTTGTCCTATATGTGGACGACATCCTGCTCATAGGAAATGACATTCCCTTGATGAAAGACATCAAACAATGGTTGGGGAGTGTATTTTCTATGAAAGACTTAGGAGAAGCTGAGACGATACTAGGTATCAAGATCTATAGAGATAGGTCTAAAAGGCTTCTGGGAGTAAGTCAAGAAGGGTACATAGACAAGATATTGAAAAGATTCAATATGTCTAACTCCAAAAATGGTAAGGTACCATTTAGACATGGCCTTCTCTTGAAGAAGAACCAAGGTCCTTCAACAAGAGAGGAGAGGGATACAATGAGTAGAGTCCCATATGCTTCGGCAATAGGATCCATCATGTATGCCATGTTGTGTACCCGTCCGAATGTTGCACATGCACTTAGCATGACTAGCAGATACCAACAAGATCCAGGGATGGAACATTGGACTGCAGTCAAAGCAATCCTGAAGTACTTACGAAGAACTAAAGGATTAATGCTAGTGTATGGAGGACAAGAACAGCTCATTGTACAAGGTTACGCTGATGCTGCTTTCCAAACAGATCAAGATGACATGAAGTCACAATCAGGCTACGGATGTTCCAAGATCTGACTACTTGCATCTTTATCCTGGAAAACCTCATTGTAGTTAACTGGGTCTGGTTCATGAGCACCAGGGATAAAGTTCGAAGACTCACCCAACGAGGCGCAGCCTGTGCAAGAGCATCATCTGTGATAGTGTGTGCAGTCTCTTGTGGTGTGTCTTCCTATACGTGTGCATTTGGAATAGTGAACTGATTTCTAAGCTCTTCCAATACTACCTTGCTGCTTGACTTGTGATCTAAAATATAGTCCTCCTCAAGAAATCTGGCATTGGTGCTGACCACCAGCTTCTGATCCTGAGGACTATAAAATAAACCACCTCTCGTTCCTTTGGGGTAGCTATAAACAGCATCACCTTGGATCTCGCCTCTAACTTGCCTGCATCTGCCTCGAGCACATGTGTTGGACAACCCCAAATCCTGAGATGTCTCAGACTAGGCTTTCGTCCACTCCACAACTCTACTGGGGTCGTAGGCACAGACTTAGATGGCACAAGGTTGAGGATAAAACATGTTGTATCCAAGGCATAACCCCAAAACGAGGTAGGCAACTCACTGTAACTCATCATCGATCTAACCATCTCCATAAGAGTCATGTTCCTCCTCTCTGCTACACCATTCTGCTAGGGTGTGCCAGGTGCAGACAACTGGGTCTGAATACCCTCCTCTGACAAATAGGTCCTAAAGTCACTAGAGAGTTATTCACCACCTCTAGCCTGAACTTACATAGGCCCACACACGTCAGAATGAATCAACTCTAAAACCTCCTTGGCCCTATACCCCTTTGCCTTAAAAAAACCTCTTTGTCATTTTACCCTCCAAGCAGGACTCACAGGTTGAATATCTGTCAATATCTAGTAAGTCCAAAGACCCACTATTGACCAACATTTGAATCCTACTAAGGTTGATATGACCTAGTCTCAGGTGCCAAAGATAAGTCTGATTCAAAGGGGAAGATTCCTTTCTCTTATTATGATTCGGTGATGAGTTACTAGTTTCTGTGTTTTGCATTACTGGGGAGTATGTCTTAATTAAAAACAAATTATCAACCAAAGTACCGGAACATATAAGTTTCTGGCCTTTTCTAATAAAAACTGAACCATCAGAAAATGCACACTTATAACCATCCAATACAAGTCTCGAAACCGAAAGTAAGTTCTTTCAAAAACTAGGTACATAAAGACAATCCTTCAAATGTAAAATAGAGTCTGAAAAACAAAGACAAATAACTCCCACTGCAACAATAGAAACTCTGGTAGTATCCCCAAGGTAGACCTGCAACTCTCCCTTTCTAAGCAGCCGGGTCACTTGGAACCCTTGCAAAGAATTACAAACGTGATCAATGGCTCCTGAATCCACACACCAAGTATCCGTGGGAATCGCCGCCAAACACGTCTCAGTGACTAGGGAAAATTTACACATACCTCAAGGCTTTCGGCAGTCCTTCTTCCAATGTCCTGCTTTGCCACACCTAAAACATTTGCCTTTCGGCTTCTGTTTCTTGGCAATGCCTGCCTTGGGTCCATGATCAGCTCCTGCCTTCTTGCCTCTCTTCCTTTTCTGCTTCCTGGCTTTGGGCCCAGCAGAGGAACCTGAGGGACCAACAGTAGCAAAGGCTTGCTTCTTCTCAGCGAATAGGCCCTCGGCTGACACCAATGTAGTCATGAGCTCGGGGAGTGAATATGAGAGCTTGCCCATATTATAGTTCGACCGAAACTGCTCAAAACTGGGAGGCAAGCTCTGGAGAATGATATCGACCTCTGTCTCCCCATCAATATCACCTCCCAGTACCTCAATCTCATTGATGCAACTGATCATGTCCAGCACGTGATCCCTCACTGAAATGCCCTCAGCCATTCTAGCATTCATGAGTTTCCTCATAGCTGACTGCTTGGCTGCCCTGCTTAAGGGGACACTCCTCAGTAAGCACGTACTTGTAACCCTCAGCGGTAAGGACAATGTCCAGGTTACGTTTCCAGTCAATATAGTTTGGACTCGTGAGTTTGTTTTGGTTAAAAAATGACATCTAGCGGGTTGAACGACATATCAAATACAACTGAAAAATAACCAGTCAAGTTTCAGCATACTTTTTTCGAAAATATTGAAAAAATCCTCAAAAAAGAAATATAATCTTCTACCGACATCTCTCACACCGGGATTAACGCAGGTCACGATGGGTGAACGTCTACGCCAACCCACATTCGTTCGAGAAGAACCGAAGTTCATTAATTTCATTATCTGACCAACGATCTTATGATCAATGAAATTAATAGTCGATAATTTTAGCCGTACACGTAGATAGCGTAACCTCAATGGGAGGGATACTATAAACAGTACACTAAGTGTATGCCATTACGTGACTTCTAAGTTTGTTACTTAGGGTACTAATGCGCCTCGGATGGCGAGGGTGTCGCAACTTTTCCCAATTAAACGCACTATAGTCATCCCTTTAGAAATTCATTCCGGTGATATCTGTGATTGAAAACTCATCCGATAGGGAGGAAGGTCTAAGCCAGCACGCAAGTTTAACCACATCACCAATGAACTCGTAATGGAGGCCATGGGGCTATTAACCAACCCGCTCCCACTTAGATTTTTAATTAATTTCAATTCGCCCTGGTTTTTTCGGTTTTCTACGTAATTAGGAATCACCCAAAATTACGATGAACCAAAAACCGGGTTTTCTTGGTTTTCTACGTAATTAGGAATCACCCAAAATTACGATTAAACCAAAACCCTACGTAATTAGGAATCACCCAAAATTACGATTAAACCAAAACACGCGAATGTAATTAAGTTTGAGGATTTTTACGTTTTAACATGCAATATCTTAACTATGAATATTCGCACCCATAAAACCGTTAGAGTTTTAATATGCGAATAATCTACCTTAGTTAATTGCACATTACCTTTTAACATGCAATATCTTAACTATGGATATTCACACCCATAAAACCGTTGGAGTTTTAATATGTGAATAATCTACCTTAGTTAATTGCACATTACCCTTTTAAAAACATTTTAGTTTGGTTTTTGTTCATGCAAAATAAAACGAAAATCACACAATCAACGAAAAATCATAAATACGGGAAATTAAATAAAATAAAATTTCCCAACTATTATGGCCTTCTCTATCGTTGATTCCTCGACGCCTCGGTGACACTTCCCGTCGTGTCGCTCCCACTCGTTATTTGGATTCCTCTCGATTCGTCCGGGTTTTCTCGGTTTTCTACGTAATTAGGAATCACCCAAAATTACGATAAACCAAAACCCGCGAATATAAGTTACCCAAAATAATGTCTTCGTCATAGTACATAAATTCCTATATACAAAGGCGTTTTTCTAGGAATTTAAAGACGACATGATTAGATCAAATCCTACTACAAGATTTTTCTAATCCTACACGGCTTCCAGCTCGTGGTTATTACTATTACAGAAATTTCCATTCAAAAATAAAACAAGCCCGGACATGTCCCGGTGTTTATGAATGAAAATTAAATTTCTACCATAATAGCCGGGAAACCAATAACCACCTGTTTATACATTTCGACAAAAATAATAATGCCAAAATAAAGCCGTGTAATAAATCAAACAAGTATAAGACCGAAACCAACGCTCTGATACCAATTTGAAGGAAAACTGAACAAGCCCGGGCTAAATCGAAAACCTCACTTTCGTGCAATGCATTCCAGAATCGGAAGCTTTCGACCAAGCTCAGGCTCAAATTAGTTTACCCATGAACGGATCTAGGCTTATACTCATTTAATTTATTAATCGGGACACAAAAAATTAAATCTTTAATGAAAGCGGAATTTAAAGATTATACCTTTTGTAGCGAAGTCCCTTGCCTAAAAGAAAAATCCAATCTTTAGCGCAATTTCCACAAGAAATCGGAAGAATTCTCCAATACGAACTCCGCGATAGTGTGGGCTATCGTGTACGGAGTTACCCACGGCAATACGAAGAAATCCCAAGAAACTTGCTTCGGAAGAAAACCCAAAAACTGAAATCAAGAACTGCCCAGAATTTTTTTAAAAAGAAACTGCTGCGCCAATAAACTTGATGCGCAAACAATCTTCGCCGGAATAGAATTAAAAACAGTTGGCCGGAACTGCTCGATCGGTCCAGTCCCGATCTGTACAACTAGCTTCACGGATCACTCAAGAAGAAGATCAACGTGAAAACTAGTCGGCTCAGGGCACCAGATTCAAGAGCAGCGCCGGTTTTTATCGGAAAAACAGTACCGCGCTTCCTGGCAGAAAACTGCCCAGCGCTAATTCCAACGAAGAAAATCCAGCGGGTTTTAATAATCCGACCGGCGTTGGATTCTGCGTGCTTAAAAAAACTATCTGGGCAAAATGAAATCTTGAATCTTCCGAAGGACCCTGGAATATTCAAGCAGCACCGGGTTTTATAAAACTGCAGCAGTACCCAGTTTTAATATAAAAAAACTTTGCTGCGTTTTTAAGAAAAACCCAACCAACCCACTTTTTAAATGATAATCTGGGCAGGTTAAAAATATAATCTTCCGAAAGAGAAAGCTATCTTAGCTGACTTCGAGAGAGAATTTCGATGAGGAAGACGATGTTCTCTCTCTAAGATAAACTTTCTCTCACTAGCCTTTTCTTGGCTCTCAAGTTTCTTGTTCTTTGTCTTGCCCAATAAGATGTATTTATATAGAGCTTCTAAGGAGACCTAATGGACTCTCGAGTTAGGCCTTTAAATTTGACTTTCGTTGACTGCTAAGTCTTCTCGACTAATCAACTCCAATCGACCCATTTAAATTAATTTATTTAATCCACTTTGTTAATTTAATTTAATCGAACCCTTAGAATTAATTAATTCAAAATAGAATTAATTTCTAAATTCACTTCATCGATCAAATATTAAACCCTTCGGATTAATTAATTTACCTTGTCGATTAGTCAAATGCATAATCGGTCGTACCACTAACGGACCAATTATGGAACTACCGCTCAAAAACGACTTTACATCGTGCCATTATTATTTCTTCTATCTCCCCACATTAAAGATCTAGTGCTCGTCGATTTATCAATTTACTGACAAATTAATTCACCGACTTCTTGGTTTCCGAGATTAGTACCACTCGACCTTTTATTATACCGAACATAAAGTTCACCGGCCGTGTTTAGTATAATAACCTTACGAGCTCATCTCGGGAGCACCATCAACCCGGCGAACCGGTACGTGGATTCCTCCGACTAGCAACGACACGCAAGAAGCTAAACACCGCATACCCAACTTACTGAGGTATTGGCCTCAATTGACCTCACTCTTTGGCAAATCAAAGCACACGATATCCAACCCTCACACCCGTTCCAATCTCGGGATTGAGAGACGGAATACTAGGACCGAATTGACTACGTCGATCAGTATAAGTCAATTCTATCCAAACTGGTCGTGCTCAATATGCCCCGAGCATACTGTGTGATTTAAACTAGTTTAGATAAACCAATTTCCAAACCACACAATAACCTATACCGATAGTATGTTCAGACTATCTCGGTTACGAGCATACTTTTTATATATCAATACTTTAACCAATAACGGTATCTACTGTGTTTGTCGACACCCCGTTATCTAGTTCTATGATATAAAGGAACAAATTTATACTGAAACAAAATGATATGTCATCTGTGGATATTAGTTTTTGATACAAGCCATAGCTTTTCTGTATTCAAAACTAACAAAGACAACTATAGGAACCTCACCATTCAAACTCGTCTGTGGGAAAGCATGCCATCTCTCAGTTGAAATGGAAGATAAAACTTATTGGGCATTGAAAACATTAAACTTGGATGCATATTATACTGGGAGGAATAAACTATTAGAGTTGAATGAATTATAGGAGTTTCGGATGAAATCTTATGGAAGTTCTAAAATATATAAGGAAAGATTGAAAAGGATTCACGATCAGTCAATCAGAGATAAAGAATTCATAGAAGGACAACGAGTACTCTTATTTAATTCTAGATTGAAGCTATTACCTGGAAAATTGAGATCTAAGTCGACAGGTCCTTATGTGGTTAAGAGAGTTTTTCCAAATGGTGTTTTACTATTACAAAACGAGCAGTCAGGAGACATGTTGAATGTAAATAGAAAAAGTGTTAAGAGATACTTTGAACATAAAGATGGTGGTTTTAGAGATAGTAAGTGGATAACGAATTTTCAAAACTTGATGGAGAAAAGAAAGGAAAGTGAATCCAATGCACATGACACAAGGGGCTTAGAAAGTTCTTGAGTCCTAACTCAAGACAAGTTTAACCAGAGACTCTAAAGTCCAAAGCACTTCTTGGGAGGCAACCGTTAGCACTTTTTAGTTTATTTTCTAGATTTTAGATTTTCAAAATTTTAAATTGCTAATATGTCATGGATTTCAAGATGATTTTTGTGTATAATATTTTTCAACACATTCCTGTGTTGAAGAAACATGATTTGGTGCAATTGGATCGTGTAAAAATCAAGTGGAAGTAATTTTGCGAAGATCGAGGAAAAACAGCATAGCAGCACCCGTTTGCCGCTGGGTTGCTGCCAGCTGCAGGCGCCCACCAGGCTATAACACCAAGTTGTTGCTGTGATATTCTGGGCGGTATCAGCAATGCCGTCATGACGCCGTCATCGTGCGCAGATACCTGTTTTGTTTTTGTTTTCTAAATGAGGTACTGTGGAGTTTAAAACCTCCATTCTACTTACCTAAGACTTCCAATACTTCCCTGAACATGAATGAGAATTATTTACACTTCCAATGCATCAAATTCATGATTTTGAGATTTGAAATTTCTGAATTTTTAGTGATTTTACCTATAACATTGTTGTTTTTAAGTTCTATGTAGATTTCAACCATTATACAAAATCGAGAATCAATGGTAAGAGTATAGAGTTGTCTTGTGCTTAAATTTTCAAAAATGGATTTCTTAAACTGTGTATAGTACTATGCTATGTGTGTTTTATATGATTGAATGAGCTTATAATTGATGAATGTATGCATTTTTCAATCTTGTATGTTTTATATGTTCAAATCTTTATATCTTGGAGCTTTAATGTTATAGAATATAAATGACTTGTGCTCAAATGAATGAAAAATCATGTGTTCTTATGTTTTGATTAATCATATGATTATTTAACATGTATTGTGGTGTTTTAATGCTTATCACTACTGTTTTAGTGAATTAAATTGGCTTATATCTACTGGCCCTGATACCAAGCGACACGCTGGCACCACGCCTTCATGTCGCCCATACTGACGACCGCCTAGTGTCAACACTTGTTGGACGCCGTTATTATAAAACTACAAATCTTTGTACTTTCTTTTCTGAAATAATTCACTAATTCTGTGCAACTTTTCTGGGCATGTTTAATTTTATGAAGAAAGCAAGGAGAATCATAATATTATAATGGAAGAGTGGATGCTTATAGATCATATGCTATTGGGTTTCTCTCTACAAAGGATTTATAACAAGAGTTTGAGAATCATTACCACTATTACTTTCTTACTATATTTTGTTGCACCTTTACAATTTAAATATTTTTATTTATTTTGGTGTGTTTAATTGCTTTGGTGTGTTTTTTTCTTTTTTTTTATTAAAGTGTGAGTGATTTACATTAGGTATTTGGCTAACATTATATGGGCATGAGCTTAATTGTGATAAATGAATCTAAAGAAAAAGAAATTGGTACCCCATTTGCCCACTTTTATTTTGTTTTGATATATTCAGGACAATGTATATTTTAAGTGTTGGGGGTTGATAAACATAAGTTGTTATAAGTCTTAATGCTTGCTAATTGAGAAACTAGTAGTGGAGATGAGTCCATTTTGTGGTTAATTTTCAAAAATTTGCTCTATTTTAGATTTTTTTTAAAATTTTTCCAAAACAAAAGGACCCCTTCAAACTAGTTTTGTGTATCTGCAATGCATGATTGGTGAAAATATGATGGAAATGTTTCAGTATTGATAGGTATGATGTGAGTTCTTAGTTGACATCTTGAGATATAATCACATTTCAACCCTTGATTTTATGCGTGCATATTTGAGCCTTTATTGTGCATTTCTTATTTGTTTGCTCATTCTTCTTTGGTTGTGTGATTTGTCTAGCATGAATGATTGAATCTAGAACTTGATTTTAGTATACATATCAAGACCTTTTACGTATTTGTGATACATTGAAATGATGAAGGCAATTAGTTAGCTTTTTTTTTTTTTTTTTTTACCTTTTCTTTGTTGTACATTACCCGTAATCATCTTAAACTTTCTAGGCATAACCAAGTTAAGCCCCATCATTTTCTTTGTTTTCTTTTTATCCCAATAAGCCAACTCGAGCCTTTTTATTTCTGAAAGCCTTGTTTTTTGTATGTGATTGGATATGGAAATGAAAATGAATTAATGGATTCTTAGTTAATAGTTTTCAATATTTAGTAGTTTAAAAAAATTAAAAAAACAAAAAGTTTGGAGAAATAAGAATGGGGAAGCAAATGACAGCTAAGCCTTAAACCTCTATTAATAGTTGAAGAATCCAAGTAGAAGTAGTTGATAAAACATCCACTCATGCAAATCTTTTTACATTAACTCCAATTTTCAATTATGGACATTTTCTTGTCCTTAGCCATCTTTCTTAGTCCCGTTATACCCTAACCAAAGTCCTTTTGATCAATGTGTTGTATTCACAATAGGCGGGTGGCGAGGTGATCTTGAGTCAAACTTATGGTTGAAGATCTTCATGCAATTGACTTGAACGTCATTGAATATTTCAAAACATATACTTTGAATCTTATTGAGTGTATCCTTGAAAGTGTGAGGTGATAAGGTCAATTGATGTTGATAGAGAATCCATATCATGTTTGTCTTGCTTAATTATGGAAGTTATATGATATTATGAGTGCATGCTTTTCATGTTTAGAGAGAAAAAACCATCTTAGAGCTAATTATTATATTTTGGACTCACTTTCTATTTGTTTTCTCGACTAGTTTACTTAAGGACAAGCAAAGTCTTAAGTGTGGGCCGGGGGTGACTGGACTCCAAAATACACCTTTTTATGACCTAAAATCATGCATGTTTACCTTACTTTTAGTTGGTTTTCAATCAATATAACATATTTTATGAGCTTTCAATGTACTTACAGTTGGATTTGGAACTTTGGAGATTTTGGATAAAACTTAAAGACTTTTCCAGAAAAAGGAAGAAATCACGCAATAAGGAAGTTTAAAGAGAAGAATTTGGAAATCGCGTAAAATGACGAAGATTTCGAGTCCGACGTCCATTGGGCACTGGCACCTGGTGGTCGCCAAAACCAGCGTCTACATGGCGCCAATGCCTGATCGTCACCGCCCTCAGCGTCACCAAAGCGCCAGGACCCGGAAATCATTGTTGAAATTCCAACTTTACCCTTGGTGTGACTTTTCTTATGTAATACCAATATTAGCCCTCTGGAACCTTTCTTAATGGCCAAGGCCCCTTGTAAAGACACAAACCATTACACCTTAGTGTGTTTTTCATAGTTTAGAGAGAGTAGCTTAGTGAGGAAGAAACACACACTTTTGACCTGTTCACACACACACACACACTATGAATTCTCTTAGAACATCAATGTTTTAAGGAGATTCTAAGGAAAATCTACCCTTCTAAGTGATAGAGGGTAGTGGATTTCAAAGAGATGTGGACAAGCCAATAGATTTAGTGAAGATGTGTTTCTTTATGGTGGAGGTTCTAAGAATTGAGAGTTGTCTTACATTATAGATGCTAAGGCCTCACCTTTCTTGCTAATCAAGCAATTTCGAGATATTCTCATTACTTTCATGTGGTTTTTGTTCCCTCCTTTGGTTATTCATGCATATTGTTAAGTTGGTTTCATGCAAAAATTGATTAATTCATGTTTATGGATATGGTTGTTGACTTGTCGTCGATTTATATATTGAATCTACTGTTAGTTTTGAATATTATAAGCTATTTACTTGTGTAAAAATTTAATATCCAGTTGACATATCGTTTATGTTTCAGTATGACAGTGTTCCATTATATCATAGAACTAGATAACGAGGTGTAGAAATGTACAGTAGATCTCGTTATTGGTTAAAGTATTGATATATAAATAGATGCTCGTGACTGAGATTGTCTGAACATACTATCGGTATAGGTTATCGTGTGATTTGGAAATTATTTTTTCTAGACTAATTAAATCATACGGATGTGTCTGGGTCATATTGAGCACGACCAGTTCGGGATTGAATTAACTTGTACTGATCGGCGTAGTTAATTCGATACTAGTATTCTAATCTCTTAATCCCTAAATTGGGACAAGCATGAGAGTTAGATATCGTATGCCTTAATTTGCCAAAAGGTGCAGTCAATTGAGGCATAAATCTCGGTAAGTTGGTATGCGGTGTTTAGCTTCTTGTGGCGATTGCTAGTCGAAGGAATCCATGTACCGGTTCACAGGGTTGATGATGCTCCCGAGATGAGCTCGTAAGGTTTATTATACCAAATCTGGTCAGTGGACTTTACGTCCAGTATAATTTGTCTGTAAATTGATGAATTGACGAGCACTAGATCTTTGACGGGAAGAGATAGAAGAATAATAAAGTGATCGCGAAGTAAATTCATTTTTGAGCGGTATTTCCATAATTGATCCATTAGTGATATGACTAATTAAGCGTTTGACTAATCGACAAAGTGAATTAATTAATTCTAAAGGTTTAATTAATATTTAATTGACAAAGTGGGTTATTCAAAATAATCATAAGGGTTTGATTAAATTTAATTGACGAAGTGAATTAATAAATTAATTCGAAATGCTCGATTGGAGTTGATTTTCTTGGAAAGACTAAGGAGTTAACGAAAGTCAAACATTAAGGCCAAACTCAAAAGCCCACTAGGTCTCCTTTTGAGCTCCCTATAAATAGCTAATGATATGCACTTAGAAGACATAAGAAACTTGGAGGCCACTTTGCATAGTGAGAGAAAGTTAACCTTAGAGAGAGAACTTTGTCTTCTTCATCAAAGTTCTTTTGTGAAGTCAGCTTAGAAAGCTTTTTTCTTCGATAAGAAACACATCCCATCGTATTATTTTCGAGCAGCCCACAGGATTAGTCACGTTTGGAGTCTGATCGCTGCTGCCCTAGTCCAGCACTAGCCGCCAGAGACTCTGATCTTCATCTTGTCTGGCACGTTTGATTAGAATCTTCTTCCGGTGTTGATCTCTTTCAATCTATTGGTGATCCAATGGAGATATTTGTATAGATCATGGCCGAATTCTATTTCCGGGGATCGACGATCGGCAACTAAGTGGCAGGGAGCTCTGGGCTAATTCTATTTTGACAGATTTGAGTTTTTTTAAAGCGAATTTCTTTGGATTTCTTTAATCATGCTATTAGCGACTTCGTAGTTAATTGCCCATATGATCTCAGAGTTGTAGGAGTCATCCAGAGGATTTTCAGTGGTATTCGCAATTTCCCGACTTTGGACTTTCTTATTGCGAGGGACATACTCCAAAGGTATAATCTTTAAATGTTTCTGCTTCAGTTTAAAGATTTAATTTTTGAGTGTCGATTTAATAAATCAAACTAGTATAAGCCTAGATCCGTTCAGGGGAAATGAATTTTAGTCTGAGTCGAATCAAAAGTCTCTGATTCTGGAATGCATTGCACGAAAGTGAGATTTTTGGTTTAGCCTGGGCTAGTTCTTCTTCCTTCAAATTGGTATCAGAGGGACTATTTTGACCATATAGTTGTTCGATTTATTACACGGCTTTTTTTTGGCATTGTTATTTTGCATTTTCGATATATATTAACAGGTGGTTATTATTCCCGACTATTATGGTTGTCTAATTTTCATTCATAAACACCGGGATATGTTCGGGCTCAGTTTTTTTTTTAATGGAAATGTCTGTAATAGTAATAACCACGAGCTGGAAGCTGTGCAAGATTAGATAAATCTTATCATAGGATTTAATCTAATGTTGTCGTCTTTAAATTCATAGAACGCCTTTGTATATAGGAATTTATGTATGATGACGAAGACGTTATTTTGGGTAACTCATATTCGTGGGTTTTGGTTTATCATAATTTTGGGTGATTCCTAATTACGTAGAAAACCAAGAAAACCCAGATGAATTGAGAGGAATCCAAATAACAAGTGGGAGCAACATAATGGGACGTGTCAACGAGGCGTCAAAGGAATCAATGATAGAGAAGGCCATAATAGTCAGGAAATGTTTAATTATGTATTTCCTGTTTTATGTTCTTTTCGTTGATTGTTTGTTTTGTTTTTATGCTTGAATGAAACCAAACCATTTTTAAAATACGTGCAAATAACTAAGTTAGATTATTCGCATATTAAAACTCTAACGGTTTTATGGGTGCGAATATCCATAGTTAAGATATTGCATGTTAATGAAGGAAAATAGAACAAGCCAGGGCGAAATTGAAAATCTCATTTTCTTGCAATGCATTCCAGAATCAGAAACTTTCGACAAAGCTCAGCCTCAAATTCATTTTCCCCTGAAAGGATCTAGGCTTATACTTATTTAATTTATTAAATCGATAAACAAATTTAATTAAAAGCGGAAGGATTAAAGGTTATACCTTTGAAGCGAAGTCCTCAGTATAAAGAAAACCAAAGTCTGGGGCAATCGAATACCACCCAAAACCAAAAGATTACTCTAAGAAACTTCAAATATTGCGTGGACAATAATCTATCGAAGTGTTAGGTTTTAATCCAGAAAAGCTATGACTTGTATCAAAAAATAATATCCACAGATGACATATCATTTTGTTTCAGTATTAAATTGTTCCATTATATCATAGAACTAGATAACGGGGTGTGTGAAAGACACAGTAGATACCGTTATTGGTTAAAGTATTGATATATAAAAAGTATGGTCGTAACTGAGATAGTCTGAACATACTATCGGTATAGGTTATCGTGTGGTTTGGAAATTAGTTTATCTAGACTAATTAAAATCACATGAATATGCCCGGGGCATATTAAGCACGACCAGTTTGAATTGACTTGTACTGATCGGCATAGTCAATTCGGTCCTAGTGTTCAGTCTCTCAATCTCAAAATTAGGGCGGGCGTGAGAGTTGAATATCGTATGCTTTGATGTGCCAAAGAGTGCGGTCAATTGAAGCTCAGTAGGTTGGGTATGCGGTGTTTAGCTTCTTACGTGCCGTTGCTAGTTGGAAGAATCCACGTACCGGTTCGCCGGGTTGATGGTGCTCCCGGGATGAGCTCGTAAGGTTTATTGTACTAAAACTGGCCAGTGGACTTTACGTCCGGTATAATAAGTAGGTCGAGTGGTACTAATCTCGGATACCAAGAAGTCGGTGAATTAGTTTGTCAGTAAATTGATAAACAGACGAGCACTAGATCTTTGACGTAGGGAGATAGAAGAAAAGATAGTGGCGTGATGTAAAGTCATTTTTGAGAGGTAGTTCCATAGTTAGTCCGTTAATGGTACGACTAATTATGCGTTTGACTAATTGATAATTTGAATTAATTAATCCTAACGGTTTAATTAATATTAATTGACAAAGTAGATTAAGAAAATTAATTCTATATGAATTAATTAATCCTAAGGAAACGATTAAATTAAATTAACAAAGTGGGTTTAATATTTAATTCAAAAGGATCGATTGGAGTTGACTAGTTTATGAAAGAATAAGGGGTCAACGAAAGTCAAACTAAAAGGCCCAACTCAAAGGCTCATTTGGTCTCCTTAGAAGCTCCTTATAAATACCCATTGTTAGGCATTAATGAAGACATTAAAACCTTGGTGGCTATTAGCCTAGTGAGAGAATCTTCCCCTCAAAGTCATATAGGATAACTCAGCCCATTTTTGTCCCTCAATTTTATTCATTGGGAGCCGCTGCCGTCTCTTTGATTTTATGCCCGAAAGTTGAATCGCTGCCGGCGATTGGCAAGGTGGGCAGCGCCACCGCTGTTTTGGTTGCCACTGGTGTGGTGAACCGCTAGCTTGGCGAAAGCTTTGAGCTAGTGTCTAGATCTCCAATCGGTTGGAGCTTTTTCCCGATTTGCGCAGAAGCCTCCGGGCTAATCTTTTTTCGGCAGTTTGAGTTTTTTCGAATCGGGTTTCTTGGGATTTCTTCGCTTTGCCTTGGGCTAATCCTTAGATACTAGCCTACACTAGTTCGGAGTTGAATTGGAGTTATTCTTCGGATTTCTTGTGGAATTCGCTTGCCCGAAGTTTTGGATTTCTTTTTGCTAGGGACTTCGCTACAAAGCTATAATCTTTGAACTTTCCGTTTTAATTAAAGATTGTATTTTTTGTGTCCTGATTAATAAATTTAATAAGTATATACCTATATCCATTCATGGGAAAATGAATTGGAGCCTGAGCTTTGTCGAAAGCTTCCAATTCTGGAATGCATTGCATGAAAGTGAGGTTTTTAATTTAGCCCGAGCTTGTTCTGTTTTCCTTCACGAAGTGTACTCGCAAAGCCCACAAAAACCCACAAGGGAATCTCTAAAAATCGGACTCAAAAAAAAAAAAAAACTTGATCACCCAAAACTGCACCACCACTCACCGCCAAACACCTGATTTCAATCAGCCCGGTCATGATCTAGATAGCCCAGACCTTGGATCACCTAAATGAGATCAAACGAAGCCTAGGCTAAATCAAACGCACCGTGTAAAACTGAATCCGGCATCGGAAAAACTGAAAAATTGCGGCGGCAGTCCGATTGGCACGAAGTCCGGCAAGAAGAAAATAATAAACCCAAAAGGTGTGATCTTTGGTTCGAATCCAATCTCGAGCAAGTAAAAAATCTGATTTATTTTTTAAAAAGAACTCTTGAAGAAGAATTTCTCTCTCTAGAATATTCTCACTCAAGAAAGCAATAGTTGTCTTGCAAGACTTCCTTAGTTTTCTTTGGCCTCAAGTTTTCTATTTATGGGGTGCTCTAATGGAGACCTAGTTGGCCTTTGAGTTGGGCCTTTTAATTTGACTTTCGTTGACCGCTTAGTCTTCCCTAGACTAATCAACTCCAATCGACCCATTCGAATTAATTTCATAACCCACTTCGTTAATTTAATTTAATCGAACCCTAGGATTAATTAATTCATATAGAATTAATTTTTTAATCCACTTAGTCAATTAAATATTAATTAAACATTTAGGATTAATTAATTCACTTTGTCGATTAGTCAAATAGATAATTAGTCGTACCACTATCAGACTAACTATGGAACTACCAAAAAAAAACTACCTTACATCGCGCCACTATATTTTCTTCTATCTCCCCACATTAAAGATCTAGTGCTCGTCGGTTTATCAATTTACTGACAAACTAATTCACCGACTTCTTGGTATCCGAGATTAGTACCACTCAACTTTCTTATTATACCAGACATAAAGTCCACTGGCCAGTTTTAGTACAATAAACCTTACGAGCTCTTCTCGGGAGAACCATCAACCCGGCGAACCAGTACGTGGATTCCTCTGACAAGCAACAACATGTAAGAAGCTAAACACCGCTTACCCAACCTACAGAGGTATAGGCCTCAATTGACCGCATTCTTTGGCACATCAAAGCATACGACATCTAACTCCCACGCCCGTCCTTCTCTCACGCCCATCCCAATCTCGGGATTGAGAGACTGAATACTATAACCGAATTGACTACGCCGATCAGTACAAGTCAATTCTATCCAAACTGGTCATGCTCAATAGGCCTCAGGCATATCCGTATGATTTAAATTAGTCTAGATAAACTAATTTCAAAACCACACGATAACCTATACCGATAGTATGTTCAAACTATGTCACTTACGAGCATACTTTTTATATATCAATACTTTAACCAATAATGGTATCTACTGTGTCTTTCCACACATCGTTATCTAATTCTATGATATAATGGAACAATTTAATACTAAAACAAAATGATATGTGATCTGTGGATATTAGTTTTTGATATAAGCCATAGCTTTTCTATATTCAAAACTAACAATCTCCCACTAATACTCAAAGCTATGCTAAGAAGTACAAAAACTTTCCAACCTGCTATTACACGGTTGTCATAATAAAATCTACATAACACCTTTAAACTCACTCATATGACTCCCTCAAGAATCTGACTCCCATGCCCTCCACATGTCTCTCAAAGACCTTTGGGGTCAATGGCTTTGTGAAAGGATCTGCAAGGTTGTCATCTGATGCTATCTTGGCCACGATCACCTATCCCCTCTTTACGATCTCTCGTATCAGGTGGTACTTGCGCTCTATGTGTTTACTCGCTTTGTGGGCTCATGATTGCCTCGAGTTTGCAACTGCACCATTGTTATCACAATAAACTATGATAGACCTACACAACTCAGGAACCACATCCAAATCCACCAGGAAGTTGTAGAGCCATACAGCTTATTTCGCTGCCTCTGATGTAGCAACGTACTTAGCCTCCACGATGGAGTCCGCTACGCATTTCTACTTGACACTCCGCCATACTATGGCTCCACCTCCTAAAGTAAACACAAACCCAGAGGTAGACTTACTCTTGTCCAAATCACCTTGAAAATGCGAATCTGTGTAACCCAATGGTACAAACTCCTGCGCTCTATAAACTAGGATATAATCTCTCGTCCTATGCAAGTACTTGAGAATGCATTTTACTGCCTCCCAGTGAGCCTTCGCAGGGTTAATCTGATATCTGCTAACCATGCCAACATCAAAGCAAATATCTAGCCTCGTACATAACATAGCATACATGAGGCTACCCACTGCAGAAGCATAGGGTACCGCCTGCATGGCATTTATCTTCTCAGCAGTCTTCGGATACTGCTCATTTGATAGATACACTCCATGCCTGAAAGGTAGTGAACCCCTCTTGGAGTTTTGCATGTTAAAATGGACCAGAATCGTATCTATGTAGGATGCCTGGAAGAGTGTTAGAAAATGTCTCATACGATCTTGAATAATCTTGATTGCAAGGATATGTCCAACCTCTCCCAAATCCTTCTTGTCAAACTGCCTGGACAACAATGCCTTTACATCTGACAACACCTTCTTACTGTTACCAATCGCAAGGATGTCATTTACGTAAAGTACGAGAAACACCACCATATCACCATCACGTCTGCGATATACACACTGTTCATCCAGACATGAGTGAGTCCGTAAGACTGAATTACCTCATCAAAATGGATATTCCAAGATCTGGATACTTGCTTAAGTCGATAAATGGACCTCCTAAGCCTACATACGTTGTGCTCTTGGCCCTGAATAATGAAACCCTGTGGTTGCTGCATAAAGATGGTCTTCTTAAGACTTCCATTAAGGAAAGCTGTCTTGATATCCATCTGCCAAATCTCATAGTCCATATGAGCAGCTATGGCCTAGAGAATCCGGATCGACTTAAGCATAGCTATTGGGGAAAAGGTCTCCTCATAATCGATACCCTCTTTTTCAGTATTCCCGTTCACCACAAGCCTAGCCTTGAATGTCTCAACCCTCCCATCAGGTTCTTTCTTTCGCTTATAAACCTATTTACACCAAATAGGCCGAAACCCATCAGGAAGGTCTACCAGCTCCTATACCTGATTTGAGTCTATAGAACCCATCTCAGTAATCATCGCTCTCTGGCAAGAATCTTCATCTTTATCCCAGAGAGCCTCATTATTGCTAACTTGGTCTGGTTCATGAGCACCAGGGATAAAGTCCGAAGACTCACCCAAACCTATGTACCTCTTAGGTTGTCTAACAACCCTCCTACTATGACGAGGCGCAGCCTGTGTAAGAGCATCATCTGTGATAGTGTGTGCAGTCTCTTGTGGTGTGTCTTCCTATACTCGTGCATCTGGAATAATGAACTGACCCCAAAGCTCTTCCAATACTACCTTGCCCTTTTCTTTGTGAGTCTTCCTCAATAAACTTGGCATTAGTGCTCACCACCACCTTCGGATCCTGAGAACTATAAAACAGACCACCTTTCGTTCATTTGGGGGAGTTTACAAAAAGCATAATCTCGAATCTCGTATCTAGCTTGGTTGCATATGCCTTAAGCACATATGTTGGACAACCCAAATCCTGAGATGTCTCAGACTAGGCTTTTGCCCTGTCCACAGCTCTACTGGGGTCGAAGGCGCAGACTTAGATGGTACGAGATTAAGGAGATAACACGCTGACTCCAAGTCTAAACCCCAAAACAAAACAGGCAATTCGCTGTAACTCATCATCGATCTAACCATATCCATAAGAGTCCCATTCATCCTCTCTGCTACACTATTATGCTGGGGTGTGCCAGGTGCAAACAACTGGGACTGAATACCCTCCTTTGATAAATAGGACCTAAATTCACTAGAGAGGTATTCGCCACCGCGATCAGATCACAAGGCCTTGATACTCTTACCCAGATGGTTCTCCACCTCAGTCTTAAACTCTTTGAAATTGCCAAAGCATTCAGACTTGTGGCGCATCATGTATATGTATCCATATCTAGAGTAATCATCCGTAAATGTTAGGAAATACTCATAACCACCTCTAGCTTGAACTGACATAGGCCCACATAAGTCAGAATGAATCAACTCTAAAACCTCCTTGGCCTTATACCCTTTTGCCTTGAAAGGCCTCTTGGTCATCTTACCCTCCAAGCAGGACTCACAGGTGGAATAGCTATCAATATCCAATTAGTTATTGACCAACATTTGAATCCTACTAAGGTTGATGTGACCTAGTCTCAGGTGCCAAAGATAAGTTTGATTTGAAGGGGAAGACTCATTTCTCTTACTATGATTCGGTGATGAGTTATTAGTTTATGTGTTTTACATTACTGGGGAGTATATCATGATTAAAAATAGATTGTCAACTAATGTACCGGAACAATAAGCTTCTGGTTATTTCTAATAAAAACAGAATTATCAGAAAAAACACACTTATAACTATCCAACAAAAGTTTAGAAACTGAAAGCAAATTCTTTCAAAAACTGGGCATAAAAAGAAAATCCTTTAAATTTAAAACAGAGTCTGAAAAGTAATGACATAAAACTCCCACTTCAACATCCGAAACTCTGGTAGTATCCCAAAGGTAGACCTGCAACTCTCCCTCTCTAAGTAGCCGGGACACTTGGAACCCCTGCGAAGAATTACAAACGTAATCAGTGGCTCCTGAATCCACACACCAAGTATCCATAGGAATCACCGCTAAACACGTCTTAGTAACTATGGAAAATTTGCACATACCTCGAGACTTTGGGCAGTCATTCTTCATATCTCCTGCTTTACCACATCTAAAGCATTTGTCTTTCGGCTTATGCTTCTTGGTAATGTCCGCCATGGGTCCATGATCAGCTGTTCCTGCTTTCTGACCGCTCTTCCTCTTATGCTTCCTGGCTTTAGGCCCAACAGAGGAACCTGAGGGACTAACAGTAGCCAAGGCTTGCTTCTTCTCTAAGAAGAGGCCCTCAGTACACACCGACGCAGTCATGAGCTCGGGAAATGAATATGAGAGCTTGTCCATATTGTAATTCAATCGAAACTGCTCAAAACTAGGGGGCAAGCTCTGGAGGATGATATTGACCTGGGTCTCCCCATTAATATCACCACTCAATACCTCGATCTCATTAATGCAGCTCATCATGTCCAATAAGTGATCCATCACTGAGGTGTCTTCATCCATCCTAGCATTTATGAGTTTCCTCACCGCTGACTGCTGAGCTGCCCTGCCCTGATATCCAAACATCTCCCTGAAGTTGAGCATCATATCGTAGGCTGAGGTAAACAACTGATTCTGGTGCTACAGTACACTGGACATAGAAGCCAATATGTAGCACCGGGTCATCTCATCATCCCTCTGTCACCTCGTATATGGCTCTCGCTGCTCAGGGGTGGCATCATAGCTGGGCTTAGGGCGGCACTCATCAGTGAGCACGTATTTGTAACCCTCAGCTGTAAGGACAATGTCCAGATACTTTTCCAGTCAATGTAATTAGGACCCGTAAGTTTGTTCTGCGGGTTGAACAACATATCAACGACTAAAAAATAAACAATCAAGTGTCAGTATTACTTTTTTCAAAAATATTGATATCCTCAAAAACAATATAATCTCCATCGACATCTCTCACACCAGGATTAATGCAGGTCACGCGGGTGGACGTCTACGCCAACCCATATTCGTTCCAAAAGAACCGAAGTTCATTAATTTCATTATCTGACCAACGATCCTATGATCAATGAAATTAATAGTCAATGGTTTTAGCCATACTCATAAATAGCGTAACCTCGCGGGAGGAATACTATAAATAGTACACTAAGTGTATGCCATTACGTGACTTCTAAGTTTGTTACTTAGTATAATAATGCACCCTTAGTAGAGAGGGTGTGACAACTTTCTCCAATTAACCCTTCGAAAATTCATTCTAATGATATATGTGATTGAAGACTTATCTGCATGAAGGAAAGCCATAATACCAACTCGCAAGAATAACCACATCACATATGAACCCGTAATGGAGGCCATGGGGTTTTTTACCAACCCACTGCCACTTAGATTTTTATGTTTGAGGATTTTTCCTTTTTAACATGCAATATCTTAACAAAGGATATTCGCACCCATAAAACAGTTGGAGTTTTAATATGCTAATAATCTACCTTAGTTAATTGCACTTTACCTTTTAAAACGTTTTGGTTTTCATTCACGCAAATAAATCGAAAACACACAATCAACGAAAATACATAAATATGGGAAATTAGAGAAATAAAATTTCCCAACTATTATGGCCTTCTCTATTGTTGATTCCTTGACGCCTCGGTGACACGTCTCGTCATGTCGCTCCCACTTATTATTTGGATTCCTCTCGATTCGCCCGGGTTTTCTTAGTTTTCTACGTAATTAGTAATCACCCAAAATTACGAGAAACCAAAACCCACAAATATAAGTTACCCAAAATAACGTCTTCATCAACGTACATAAATTCCTATATACAAGGCATTTTTCTAGGAATTTAAAGACGAAAACATTAGATTAAATCCTACTACAAGATTTATCTAATCCTACACGGCTTCTATGGTTAATACTATTACAGACATTTCTATTAAAAAACAATACGAGCCCGGACATGTCCCGGGGTTTATGAATGAAAAATAAATTCTACCATAATAGCCGGTAAACCAACAACCACCTGTTTAAACATTTAGACAAAAATAATAATGCCAAAATAAAGCCATGTAATAAATTAAAAAGTATAAAGCCAAAACACTCACTCTGATACCAATTTGAAGTAAAACATAACAAGCCTGGGCTAAACCAAAAAATCTCACGTTCGTGCAAAGCATTCCAGAATCGGAAACATTTGACAAAGCTCATACTCAAATTCATTTTCCCATGAATGGATCTAGGCTTATACTTATTTAATTTATTAAATCGATAAACAACACGCAAAGATTGGACCTTTAATTAAAAGCAGAAGGATTAAAGGTTGTACCTTTGAAGAGAAGTCCTCAGTATAAATAAAACCAAAGTCTCGGGCAATCGAATACCACCGAAATCCAAAAGATTACTCCAAGAAACTTTGAATATTTTGTGGGTAATAATCTATCAAAGTGTACTCACAAAGTCCACAAAAACCCACAAGGAAATCTCTCAAAATCGGACACAAAAACCAAAACTTGATCATCCCAAACTGCGCCACCACTCGCCGCACAAGACCATCGCAAATACCAATGCCAAACACCGGATTTCAATTAGCCCGATCATGATCTAGACAGCCCAGACCTCGGATCACCTAAATGAGATCAAGCGAAGGCTAGGCCGAATCAAACGCACCATGCGAAACTGAATCCGGCGCCAGAAAAATTGAAAAATCGCGGTGGCAATCCGATTGGTAAGAAGTCCAGCGAGAAGAAAATAATAAACCCAAAAGGTGTGATCTTTGGTATGAATCCAATTTTGAGCAAGTGAAAAATCTGATTCGTTTTTTGAAAAATAACTCTTTAAGAAGAATTTCTCTCTCTAGAATCTTCTCACTCAAGAAAGCAAGAGTTGTCTTACAAGACTTCCTTAGTTTTCTTTGGCCTCAAGTTTTCTATTTATAGGGAGCTCTAATGGAGACCTAGTGGGCCTTTGAGTTGAGCCTTTAAATTTGACTTTCGTTGACCTCTTAGTCTTTCCTAGACTAATCAACTCCAATCGATCCATTCGAATCAATTTCTTAACCCACTTCGTTAATTTAATTTAATCGAACCCTTATGATTAATTAATTCGTATAGAATTAATTTCTTAATCTACTTAGTCAATTAAGTATTAATTAAACCTTTAGGATTAATAAATTCACTTTGTCGATTAGTCAAACACATAATTAGTCATACCACTATCGGACTAAGTATGGAACTACTGCTAAAAAATGACTTTACATCGCGCCACTATATTTTCTTCTATCTCCCCACATTAAAGATCTAGTGCTCATCGATTTATCAGTTTACTGACAAACTAATTCACTGACTTCTTGGTATCCGAGATTAGAACCACTCGACTTTCTTATTATATCGGACGTAAAGTCCACTGGCCAGTTTTATTACAATAAATCTAACGAGCTTATCTCGGGAGGACTATTAACCCGACAAATCGGTACGTGGATTTCTCCAACTAGCAACGACACATAATAAGCTAAACACCGCATACCCAACCTACCGAGGTATAGGCCTCAATTGACCGCACTCTTTGGTACTTCAAAGCATATGATATCTAACTCTCATGTCCGTCCCAATATCGGGATTGAAAGACTGAATACTATGACCGAATTGACTACGCCGATCAGTACAAGTCAATTCTATCCAAACTGGTCGTGCTCAATATACCATGGGCATATCTGTATGATTTAAATTAGTATAGATAAACTAATTTCCAAACCACACGATAAGTTATACCGATAGTATGTTCAGACTATATCAGTTTCGAGCATACTTTTATATATCAATACTTTAACCAATAACGGTATCTACTGTGTCTTTCCACACCCCGTTATCTAGTTCTATGATATAATGGAACAATTTAATACTAAAACAAAATGACATGTCATATGTGGATATTAGTTTTTGATACAAGCCATAGCTTTTCTGTATTCAAAACTAACAGTTCAAACGTAAAAATCCTCAAACTTTAAAATCTATGTGGGAGCAAATTGGTATATATCCCAAGGGCCTCCATTACGAATTCATATGTGATGTGGATTAGACCTACGTGCTGGCCAAGGGCCTTCTTCCCTACGAATAAGTCTTCAATCCCGTGATCACTAGATTGAATTTCTAAAGGGATAACAATATCGAGTTTAATTGGAGCAAGTTGCGACACCCTCGCTAACCGAGGAATATTATTATCCTAAGTAACAAGCTTAGAAGTCATGTAATGGCAAACACTTAGTATACCATTTGTAGTATTCCTCCTAAGAGGTTATGCTACTTATGTGTGCGACTATTAATTTCATTTATCATAAGATCGTTGGTCAGATAATGAAATTAATAAACTTCGATTCCTCTCGAACGAATGTTGATTGGCATAGATGTTCACCTAACGTCACTTGCGTTAATCCCGGTATGAGAGGTGTCGGTGAGAGATTATATTGTTTTGAGGATATCAATATTTTTGAAAAATAATACTGAAACTGGACTGTTTATTTTTTCAGTTGTCGATATGTCGTTCATTTCACTTGCTGTCATTTTGAATCAAAACAAACTCACCGGTTCTAATTACATTGATTGGAAGTGTAACCTGGACATTGTCCTTACTACTGAGGGTTACAAGTACGTGCTCGTCGAAGAGTGCCCCCAGTGCCAACTGATGATTCCACTCTTGAGGAGAGAGAGGCTCACTCTAGGTAGAAGAAAGCTGATGAGATTACCAGGTGCTACATCTTGGCTTCTATGTCGAGTGTACTGTAGCACCAGCATCAGTTGATGACCTCAGCCTATGAGATGATGCTTAACGTCAGGGAGATGCTAAGACATCAGGGCAGGGCAGCCATGCAGTAAGCTATAAGGAATCTCATGAATGCTAGGAGCATACGTCAATGAGATATCAAGTGTTAGACATGATCAGTTGCATCAATGAGATTGAGGTTTTGGGATGTGACATCGACAGGGAGACTAAGGTTGATATCATTCTCCAGAGCTTGCCTTCAAGTTTTGAGCAGTTACGGTTGAACTATAATATGGGCAAGCTCTCATATTCACTTCCCAAGTTTATGTCTGTATTGGTGTCTGCTGAAGGGCTCTTCGCAGAGAAGAAGCAAGCTTTCGCTACTGTTGGACCTTCAGGTTCCTCTGTTGGGCCCAAAGCAAAGAAGCAAAAGAGGAAGAAAGGCCAGAAGATAGGAGTTGATCATGGACCCAAAGGTAGTATTGCCAAAAAGCACAGGTCGAAAGGTAAGTGTTTGAGATGTGGCAAGTTAGGACATCGGAAGAAAGACTGCCCAAATCCTTGAGATACGAGTAATTTCACTCTAGTTACGGGGACGTGTTTAGCGAAAATTCCCACGGATACTTGGTGTGTGGATTCAAGAGCCACTGATCATGTTTGTAATTCCTTATAGGGGTTCCAAGTGACCCAGCTGCTTAGAGAGGGTGATTTGCAGGTCTACCTTAGAGATACTACCAGAGTTTCAGTTGCTGCAGTGGGAGTAATTTGTCTTTATTTTTCTGACTTTGTTTTACACTTGAGAGATTGTCTTCATGTACCCAGTTTTAGAAAGAACTTGCTTTCGGTTTCTAAACTACTTTTGGATGGTTATAAGTGTGTTTTTTCTGATAATTCTATTTTTATTAGAAAGAACCAAAAACTTGTATGTTCTGGTGTATTGGTTGACAATTTGTTTTTAATTAAGACAAACTCCCCAGTAGTGCAAAACACAGAAATGAATAACCCATCATCGAATCATAATAAGAGAAAAGAACCTTCCCCTCTGAACCAGACTCATCTTTGGCACCTGCGACTAGGTCACATTAACCTTAGTAGGATTCATAGGTTGGTAAACGATAGGTCTTTAGACTCATTAGACATTGACAGTTTTCCTACCTGTGAGTCCTGCTTAGAGGGTAAAATGACCAAGAGGCCGTTCAAGGCAAATGAGAATAGAGCCAAAGAGGTTTTAGAGTTGGTTCATTCTGATTTGTGTGGGCCTATGTCAGTTCAGGTTAGAGGAGGTTATAAGTGTTTCATGACATTCACAGATGACAACTCTAGATATTGATACATATACCTGATGCACCACAAGTCTGAATGTTTTGGTAAGTTCAAAGAGTTTAAGGCTGAGGTGGAGAAGCATCTGGGTAAGAGTATCAAGACTCTGCGATCTGATCGTCGTGGTGAATACCTCTATAGTGAATTTAGGTTCCATTTGTCAGATGAGGGTATTTAGTCCTAGTTGTCTGTACCTGGCACACCTCAGCAGAACGGTGTAGCAGAAAGGAGGAACATGACTCTTATGGATATGGTTAGATCGATGATGAGTTATAGTGAGTTGCCCATCTCATTTTCGGGTTATGCCTTAGAGACAACGTGTTATCTCCTCAATCTCGTACCATCAAAATATGTGCCTACGACACCTTTAGAGTTGTGGACTGGGCAAAAGCCTAGTCTAAGACATCTCAGGATTTAGGGTTGTCCAGGACATGTGCTCGAAGCAGATACAAATAAGTTAGATGCGAGATCAAAGGTTATGTTGTTTGTAGGCTGCCCCAAAGGAACAAGAGGTGGTTTATTTTATAGTCCTCAAGATCAGAAGGTGGTGGTCAGCACCAATATCAGATTTCTTGAGGATGACTATATTTTATATCACAAGTCAAACAGCAAGGTAATATTGGAAGAGCTTAGGAGTCAGTCGAGTATTCTAGATGCACAAGTACATGATGACACACCACAGAGTACTGCACGCACTATCACAGATGATGCACCTACATAGGCTACGCCTCATCGTAGTGGGAGGGTTGCCAGACAGCCCGAGAGATACATGGGTTTGGGAGAGTCTTTGGACTTTATCCTGGCTCTCATAAACCAGACCCAGTTAGCTACAATGAGGCTCTCCAGGATAAAGATGCAGATTCTTGGCAGAGAGCGATGATTGCTGAGATGGGTTCTATGGACTCAAATCAAGTCTATGAGCTGGTAGACCTTCTGGGCAGGTTTTGACCTATTAGGTGCAAATGGGTCTACAAGCGAAAGAGAGGATCTGATGGGAGGGTTAAGATGTTCAAGGCTAGACTTGTGGCGAAAGGGTATACTCAGAAAGTGGGTATCGATTATGAGGAGACCTTTTCCCTGCTAGCTATGCTTAAGTCGATCTGGATTCTCTTTGCCATAGCTGCTCATATGGATTATGAGATTTGGCAGATGGACGTCAACACATCTTTCCTTAATGGATGTTTGAGGAGACCATCTTTGTGTAGCAACAAGAGGGTTTCATTGTTCATGACCAAGAGCACAAGGTATGCATGCTCAAGAGGTCCATTTATGGACTTAAGAAAGCATCTAGATATTGGAATATCCTTTTTTATGAGGTTATCTAGTCCTATGGATTCACTCAGTGTCTGGATGAGCATTGTGTATACCATAGATGTGATAGTGATTTGGTGATATTCCTCATACTTTACATAGATGACATCCTTCTGATTGGCAAGAGTAAGAAGGTATTGTTAGACGTAAAGGTATAGTTGTCCAGACAGTTTGATATGAAGGACTTGGGAGAGGCTGGACATATCCTTGGGATCAAGATTATTCGAGATCGTAGGAAACGTTCAGTAACGCTCTCTCGAGTTTCATACATAGACATGATTCTGGCCCGTTTTAACATGCAGATCTCCAAGAAGGGTTCGCTACCTTTCAGGCATAGAGTGCATTTATTAAATGAGCAGTGTTCTAAGACTACCGAGGAGATAGATACCATGGAAGCGGTACCTTATGCATCTGCAGTGGGTAGTCTCCTGTATACTATGTTATGTACTAGGCCTGATATTTGTTTTGCCTTTGGCATGGTTAGTAGATATCCGAGTAACCCTAGGAAGGCTCATTGGGAGGTAGTAAAATGCATTCTCAAGTACTTGCACAAGACGAGAGATCACATCTTGATTTATAGAGCACAGGAGCTAGTTCCATTGGGTTACACAGATTCGGACTTTCAAGGTGATATGGACAAGAGTAATTCTATCTCTGGGTTTGTGTTTAATCTAGGAGGTGAAGCCATAGTATGGCGGAGTGTCAAGCAGAAATGCGTGGCAGACTTCACCATGGAGACTGAGTACGTTGCTGCATCAGAAGCAGCAAAAAAAGTTGTGCGGCTCAGGAACTTCATGGTGGACTTAGATGTGGACCCTGAGTTGCCGAGGTCTATCATAGTCTATTGTGATAACAATGGTGCAGTTGCTAACTCAAGGGAACCACGAGCCTACAAGACGAGTAAACACATAGAGTACAAGTACCACCTGATACGAGAGATCGTAAAGAGGTAAGACGTGACCGTGGCAAAGATAGTATCAGGAGACAACCTTGCAGATCCTTTCACAAAGCTATTGACCCCCAAGGTGTTTGAGAGACATGTGGAGGGCATGGGAGTCAAATTCTTAAGAGAGCCATATGAGTGAGCTTTAAGAGTGTTTTGTAGCTTTCATTATGACAGCAGTGTAATAAGTGGGTTGAACAGTGTTTTTGTACTTCAGAGCATAACTTTGAGTATTAGTGGGAGATTGTTAGTATTACTAGAAAGCTATTTGCATGTATAAAAAACTAATACCCAGTTGACATATCGTTTATGTTTCGGTATGACACTGTTGAACTAGATAACGAGGTGTCAAAAAGCACAGTAGATCTCATTATTGGTTAAAGTATTGATATATAAACAGATGTTTGTAACTGAGATTGTCTGAATATACTATTAGTATAGGTTATCGTGTGATTTGGAAATGAATTTGTCTAGACTAATTAAATCATACGGATGTGCCCGGGACATATTGAGCACGACCAGTTCAGGATTGAATTAACTTGTACTGATCGGAGTAGTTAATTTGATCCTAGTATTCTAATATTTTAATCTCAAGATTGTGATGGGCGTGAGAGTTAGATATCGTATGCTTTGATTTGCCAAAGGGTGCGGTCAATTGAGGCCAAAATCTCAGTAAGTTGGGTATGCGGTGTTTAGCTTCTTGTGTGTCGTTGCTAGTCGAAGGAATCTATGTACCGGTCCGCCAGGTTGATGGTACTCCTAACATGAGCTCGTAAGGTTTATTATACCAAATCTGTCCAGTGGACTTTACGTCCAGTATAATAAGGAAGTCGACTGGTACTAATCTCGGATACCAAGAAGTCGATAAATTAATTTGTCAGTAAATTGATGAATTGACGAGCACTAGATCTTTGACGTGGGGAGATAGAAGAATAATAAAGTGAGCACGAAGTAAATTTGTTGTTTAGCGGCAGTTTCATAATTGGTCCGTTAGTGGTACGACGAATTATGCGTTTGACTAATCGACAAAGTGAATTAATTAAATCTAAAGGTTTAATTAATATTTAATTGACAAAATAATCCTAAGGGTTCGATTAAATTTAATTAACGAAGTGAATTAAGAAACTAATTTGAATGGCTCGATTGGAGTTGATTAGTCTAGGGAAGACTAAGGGGTCAACGAAAGTCAAACATTATGGCCTAACTCAAAAGCCCACTAGGTCTCCTTTGGAGCTCCCTATAAATAGCTAATGATAGGCACTTAGAAGACATAAGAAACTTGGAGGCCACTTTGCCTAGTGAGAGAAAGTTAAGCTGAGAGAGAGAACTTTGTCTTTCTTATCAATTTTTTTTTCTCAAAGTCAGCTTAGAAAGCTTTCTTCTTCGAAAAGAAATGCAGCCCATCATATTATTTTTGAGCAGTCCACCGCATTAGTCATGCCGGCGTCAAATCACCGCCGCCAGAGTCTAGCATCCGCCCAGCGAATTCCGTTCGCCACTGGGGACTCCGATCTTCATCTTGTCCAGCACATTTGATTTGAATCTTCTTCCAGTGTTGATCTCTTTCATTCAATTGGTGATCTACCGGAGAAATTTGTCTAGATCACGGTCGGATTCTATCTCCGCTGACTGGCGATCGGCGACTGAGTGGCAGGGAGTTCCGGGCTAAATATGTTTCAACGAATTTGAGTTTTTTCGAAGTGGGTTTCTTTGGATTTCTTCAATCATGCTATTAGCCACTCTGTAGTTGATTTCCCATACGATCTCGAAGTTGTAGGAGTCAACCAGAGGATTTTTAGTGGTATTCTCAATTTCCCGGCTTTAGGTTTTCTTATTGCGAGGGACACGCTCCAAAGGTACAATCTTTAAATGCTTCCACTTTAGTTTGAAGATTTAATTTTTTAGCATCGATTTAATAAATCAAACTAGTATAAGCCTAGATCCGTTCAGGGGAAATGAATTTTAGCCTAAGCCGAATCAAAAGTCTCCGATTCTGGAATGCATTGCACGAAAGTGAGATTTTTAGTTTATCCGGGTGTTTCCTTCATCTACTTTATTGTTGAGTTTTGTGTTGGATTATCTACTTTGATGAACATGTGGTTGTGACAATAGTGATGTCTTGTGTTACAAGTTTCATGGTTTTATGAACAAGTAGAATTGAAGTGGTTAATTTTTACTCGATCTTAATGAAGGTAAAGTATAGGATTGATAATAGATAGGATTGACGACTCTATTTCTATTATCGACTAGTTTTAGTCCTTATAAATTCGCTAATGATGGTATTAGAGTGTCCTCGAACAAGTGCATGATAATTTGCTTACAATAGCTCCTTGGATCATGGTTGTGTTGTGATTTTCGCCTTTTACCCATATTATCTTTAGTTTCTTTATTTGTTATTTTCATGACTTTTACCAAATTACTATCTTACACTTTGCTTTGTTAGATTCATTGGCTACTAAAACTACTAGAAATTATAGTAGGTAAGGACTCGAACGCAACAACCACTTCACTAAAGACCACAAATTTCATGGGAACAAAACCTTAAATACTATAGTTTTAGTGTTTTTAATTATAAATTTATGTTTTAGTGTTCACCTAAAGCTTTTACTATGACAAGGACACGTCAGCAACCTAAGCATTTTCAGCAATTTTCTTTTCATTTTCTAGATTTTAAATTTTCAAATTTCTAGATTGCTACTAAGTCATGGATTTCAAGGTGATTTTTGAGTATGATATTTTTGAACACATTCATGTGTTGTAGGTACATGATTTTATGCAATTGGATAGTGTAAAAGTCAAGCGGAAGCAATTTTCTGAGATCGAGGAAAAGTAGGTTTTAGCGCCCCGCCTACATGACACCAGCTGCAGGCGACTGTCAGGCGCCATGCTCGTGCGATGCCGTGATCTTCTGGGCTATATCAGCAGTGTCGAGTTGATGCCGCCGTAGCGCCTATATCCCCTGTTTTGCTTTTATGATGAAAATGAGGTAATATGGTGATATGATCTCAAGATCACCTTATGGTTCACAACTTACTGCACCAAGTTTTGTTCAAGTTCAAGACATGAAGAGCATAAACCTAGTGCAACTTGTAGACATTTAGGATCCAATATCAAGAGCTAAAGTGAAGAAGGCAATTGAAGCCCTTAGCATAGTGGTTCTTAGTTTCAAAGATAGGCCACCATTAAGAGAAGTCAATGTTCTAAACAAATTGGAATGAGCAGCCTTTTATTTTACTTTTCAAGTCAAAGACAATTAATTTTAAGTATTTTTAATTATTGAGTGTTTGTACTTGTTTAAGGGCTTTTGTAAATCCTTTGAAGGATAAGTTTTTCCCTTCAACAAGTCCAACAAATTCCATGAGGCCCAAGGAGGGATAAATTTCGGCCAAAAAGTATTCTAGAAGATCCATAAGAAGATTACTTGGACAAGAAGACAATAAGAAGCCCAGTTCGTCCCGATTTAGGCAGTTTTCTGATTTTTGAGGATTAGTGTTTAATATGGTTTATTGTTTTAGTAATTTAGAATGAATAAATCTCAGTAAGAATCCTAGTTTAATTATAGTTTGATTAGAGTTAGAATAATGAAACAATTCTTATTCTTTTCCAAGTTCAATTAGGAAAAGACTTGTGCCTTAAGAAAGGAAATTCTTGTTGCACAAGAATTCCCTTTTCTTCCTCTGTAATTCGGCAGCCCTTATGCTCTATAAATAGAGGGTTATGCCTTCAGTTTTATAAGATTGCATTGATGAGTCCATTTTGTGGATTATTTTTCAAAAATTTGCTTTATTTTGGACTTTGTAAAATTTTTTCCAAAACAAAAGGACCCCTTCAAGCTAGTTTTGTGTATTTGCATTGCATGATTGGTAGAAATATGATGAAAATAGTTAAGTAATGATAGGTATGATGTGAGTTATTAGTTAACATCTTGAGATGTAATAACATTTCAACTCTTGTTTTATGTGAGTTTTAATTTGAACCTTAATTGAGCATATCTTATTTGCTTGCTTATATTTCTTTGGTTGTGTGATTTGTCTTGCATGAATGATTGAATCTAGAACTTGAATTTAGCATGCATATCAAGACTATTTATGTATTTGTGATACATTGAAGTGATGAAGGCAATTAGTTAGCTTTTGTGTTTACCTTTTCTCTGCTTTACATTTCCCGTAATCATCTTTATCCCCTTAGGCATAACCAAGTTGAGCCCCATATTTTCTTTGATTTCCTTTTGTCCCAATAAGCCAACTTGAGCCTTTTTCTTTGTTAAGCCTTGGTTTTAGACCCTTCAAAAGTTTCTATATGTGGTTGGATGTGGAAATAAAAAATAATTAATGGATTCTAAGCATGTTAGTTTTCAGTTTTTAGAAGTTTATAAACGAGGAAAAGTTAAAAAAAATGTGTTAAAGTTTTAAAGTTTGAAGAATAAGAATGGGGAAGTAAGGGACATCTAAGCCTTAAACCTCCATTAGTAGAAGAAGAATCCAAGTATAAGTTGTTGATGAAACATTCCAACCAATGCAATTCCCTTTACAATAACTCTAATTTTCAAACCTTGACATTTTATTGCCTTTAGCCCCATTATACCTAATAAAAGTCCTTTTGATCGATGTGTTATATTTGTAATAGGTGGGTGGCGAGCTGATCTTGAGTCAAGTTTATGGTTGAAGATGTTTCATGCAATTGACTGAGCGTTATTGAATATTTCAAAGCCTATACACTATAAGCATGATTGAGTGAAGTTTTGATAGTATGAGGTGATGAAGTCAATTAATGTTAATCGAGAATCAATATCATGCTTGTCTTGTTTGATCATTGAAGTTATATCACATTATGAGTGCAAAGTGAGTGTATGCTTTTCATGTTTAGCTAGAAGGGGGAAGAAAAACCATCTTAGAGCTAATTATTTTATTTTGGACTCACTTTCTATTAGTTTTCTTGGTTAGTTTACTTGGTGACAAACAAAGTCTTAAGTGTGGGGGTGTGACGTGACTCCAAAATATACCTTTTTATGATGCAAAATCATGCATGTTTAGCTTACTTTTAGTTAATTTTCAATGAATATGATATCTTTTAGGAGCTTTCAATGCACTTATAGTTGAATTTGCATGATCTTGTAGTGAAAAGGCATATTGGAGATTTTGGAAGAGACTCAAAGACTTTTGCTAGAAAAATGAAGAAAACATGCAGAATTATAGCTTAAAGATAATAATTTAGGAAAGAGAGATAAAGACCAAGATCGGCGTCCACTGGGCGCTGGTGCCTAATCGTCGCTGAGCTCGGTATCCACTCGGCGCCACCACCAGGTCGTCGCCCGGAAGCCATTGCTGAAAATCCAAATTTATCCTTGGCGTGATTCAACTTATGTAATTCCAATTTCCAATTATAGCCATCTGGAGCTTTTCTTAATGTCTAAGGCCCCTTGTAAAGACACATACTATTGCACCTTAGTAGGTTTTTCATAGTTTTAAAGAGAGTAACTTAGAGAGGAAGAAACGCACACTTTCTCACCTTTTTCACACACATACTATAAATTCTCTTAGAACAACCATGTTCTAAGTAGATTATAGGGAAATCTACCCTTCTAAGTGATACGGGGTAGTGGATTTGCAAAGATGTAGTGCAAATTCTTGGTTTAATGAAGTTATTTGATTATGAGAGTTTTGTTTAAATTGAATCCAAAGGCTTCTATCATCTTTGGTTGATAAAAGCTGGACCTTTTCCTTGAGATGGAGTTCTATCATGATAATTTACTCATTGCCATACTAAGTTTGTTCTCTTCTATGGATTTCCATGCATATTTATAAGTGGGTCTCATGCGAATGAGCTAATTATTGTGCTTATATAGTGATTTTTCTAACTCATTGATATGTGTTGAATCTACTCACTTAAGTGTTGATTTGTAGATCATGGGCTTACGTAGGTAAATGGGTTAGTTTAATTGAGATTCCTTGTGTTGCAAGCTTAATGGTTTCTCTACCCCTTTGTTTCATAAGTGTATAGTTTGCCTTATCTATTTTACTTGTTGTAGATGATTGATGGTAGAATAGGATTGACGACCCTATTTATACTATTATCTACTAATTACTTTATCATGGGTCCTTATCTTGTATGTTTGAGATGACGGCTTGTAGGTATTATGGATTAAAGTCCTCACAGGGGATTCTTTGAATAGCAATATCATAATATTTGTGAGACAGTCTTAACTACCCACATTTGCATGTGATTTTACTTAAAAATAGCTCCTTGGATCATGTTGTGGTACGATTTTCCCACCTTTACCTATATTATATTTTCTTTTGTTTATCTTAGCTTTTGCATGATTCACTTGAAATTACTATCTTAACCTTTGTTTTATTAGATTATTAGGCTAGAAACTACTAGAAATTGTAATAAGTAAGGACTCGAACCCAACAACTACTTCAATCCAGACAACAATCTCATGGGAACGAAACTTTAAATATTATAGTTTTAGTACTTAGTTTTTGTTTGTTTATAAATTTATTTTGAAATGTTTGCTAAAAACTTATAAAACAACAAGAGCACGTCACTAACCATTTGATAGGACTTATTCGAGTCAGTCCCAGAACTCCAGAAGATTGAAGGCAATAAGAGAATTTGGAAACATTTTTCTTATATTCTTTAGAGTAACTCTCTGGTGAATTTATAATTACAGAAAATATAGGTTGATTCCTACCTTTAAGGCACTAAGCACACTACTTCCCACTTTTACCAAAGAATAGTAATTCGTGAGATCGTTCCAGTAATGCCTCTAACAACCTATCTATACTTTATGCAGCAAAGTCTATTTTCCAAGTAGGTTACTATCTCTCACGTGTTGTCCTACATGGCTGCTTTGGTATATCAATACCCGCCCCATTAAGAATGACCTTTCCGCAAAGTCGAATGAGTGAACCAGTTCCAGAAAAGTAGAACGGATAACGTCGACATCTTCCCAGGTATCATCTTTGCTGGAGAGAGCAGACCAACAAACGAGATATTGGTGTCTTGGAGGATCGAATTGGTCAAAAATCGGGAAGTCACTGATAGCAATGGGGTGAAAGATGGAGTGCCCATCATCATTGGTGGATGGTAGCCGCGGCAATTCTAGTGGAGGATCACCGAAATACTGGCGGAGTTTTGAGACATAAAGGACAGGGTGGATGAGTCAGGATGGCGGCAACTATAGGTGGTAAGCGACAGAGCCAATTTTCTCCAAAATTTGGAAGGGTATGAAGAACCGAGGAGTGAGCTTGGTGGAATTTTGATGAGCGACTGAGATTTTCAAGAATGGTTGGAGGCGCAGAACAACCCATTCCCCCGACTGGAAAACTTTTGTCATGTCACTTCTTGTTAGCTTCATGCACCATCACTTACTGCGACGCGTGAAGTGATTTACGCACCTTTTGAAGAATCTCGTCGCGGGATTAAAATGTGTGGTCAAATGAATTATTGATGGAGCAACCAGCCTGATAACTTGGTCGAGCTTCTTGGGAGCGACCGAACATGACGGCATATGGAGTAGTCTTGAGGGTAGTAAGAAAGGAAGTATTGTACCAGAACTGCGTCAGGTGAAGGAAATGGGCCCAATACTTGGGTTCTTGTCTCACGAAGTAGCGGAGATAGGATTCTAATGTGCGATTGATCACCTTAGTTTGTCTGTCCGTTTCTGGGTGGTAGTCGCTGCTATAACAGAATGTGGTGGCACATTGCTTGAAGAGTTCTTGCAAATATTGCTGAGGAAGATGGGGTTTCGATCCGAAACAATTGAACTTGGTAGCCCATGGATTTTGAAAATATATGATAAAAAAGTAGAAGTCATTGTAGCCGCTGTGAACCTGGTAGGTAGTGGAATAAAGTGTGCAAATTTGTGAAGCGATCGATGATAACCCAGATGAAGATGTAGCCTTGAGAGTGAGGTAGATGTGTGATGAAGTCCATGCTGATATACTCCAAAACTTGATTCGGAACGGGAAGTGGTTGAAGTAAACCAAAGGGTCGTTGGTGAATGGCCTTACTTCGTTGACAGATTGAACAACTTTAAACAAATTAGGGTTTAGGGTGGAACTGGAACGTAGAGCTTTCCATTGAAGAATAATAAGCCGTCCAGAACTTGGAAGTGGGAGGAAGGCAGTGAACATGTACTCACTTTCTGAACTAGAGCTTGTCTCTCTATATGTTGGTCATAGAATTTGCAAAGATCAGGAATCCAGGCTACTGACGTACTGAATATAGTGTCCAGGGAGGGAATCTCAACTCGTGATAAAGCATCTGCTACTCTGTTTTCCTTGCCGGGAGTATATCAAATAGTATATTCGTACCGCATCAATTTAAGAAGCCACCACTACTTCTCTGGTGTCTAAACTGTCTGTGTAAGAAGGTGTTGAAGACTTCTTTGATCTATGTAGACGGTGAATGGTCGGCCAAGGAGGTAGTGACGCCAACGCTGGACGGCCGCTGTAATGGCATACAGTTCATGGGAGTAGGCGGAAGCAGACTGCATTCTTTAATTGAGGTTCTTGCTGAAGTAGGCAATTGGGTGGCCATGTTGAGATAGTACTGCGCCAATCACTATTCCTGGGGCATCTGTGGTGATGTAGAATTTTTCCTGGAAATTGGGAAGGGCCAAAACTGGGAGAGTAGTTATGGCAGCTTTAAGTAGAGTGAATGCTTCTTCTGCGTCATCCGTCCAGTGGAAACCTGAGGATTGTAACAAATTGGTGAGAGGACCGGCGATAGTGGCGTAGTGACGGACAAACCTATGGTAGTAACCCGTGAGTCCCAAAAATCCCCGCAGGGCAGTGAAATTGGCTGGGCATGGGAATTCTCAGATGGCTATGATTTTTTCTTGATTCACTTGAACACCATTGGCTGAGATAATATGGCCCAAGAACTGAATACTAGAGACTCCAAAGACACATTTGGAATGTTTGGCATAGAACTAATGTGAAGATAACAAGTGGAAGACTTCCTTAAGATGTTGAAGATGCTACTGATGATCTTAACTGTAGATGAGAATGTCGTCAAAAAAATACCAAGACAAACTTCCTTAAAAATGGATGGAATAAATCTTTCATGGCCTCTTGGAATGTGGATGGCGCGTTCGTAAGTCCAAGTGGCATGTCCAAGAATTCATAATGGTCATTACAAGTTCGAAAGGAAGTTTTGTAAGTGTCCTGCAGTGCCATAACCCGCCCGCAAATCAATTTTGGAGAAGGAAGCTCCACCTCCAAGTTCATCGAGTAGTTCATCCACGGTCGAGATGGGAAATCGATCCCGGACTATGATTGCATTGAGTGCCCAGTAGTCAACGTAAAATGGCCACGTACCATCTTTTTTTTCTGACAAGTAGCACATGAGAGGAGTATAGGCTGGTACTTGAAACAATCAGTCTTGAAGAAAGCATCTCAGAAATTAATTGGGTCATGATCTCTTTTTAGTAGTGTGGCTAATGGTACGGCTTGACGTTAACCGGTTAGCTATTTGGTTGTAGTTGGATTTGGTGGTCATGGTTTTGAGCCAGGGGAAGAGATGTTGGTACTTCAAAGATCTTACTATAAGTGTGGCAGAGATTTTGTATTTCATGATCAGTGGAAGTGACCGCCGGTGTGGAGTCTGTAGAATGAGTGGTGTAATGGAGTTGATATAGGGCTTGGGCTGAGTTTGATTTAAAGAGACGTCTGACTTGTGTTGGATTTATGGCTTGAAGGGAAGCTACTCCTTCAAGTGGTACCCAAAGTCCTCCACGTTGAAATTGTATCATTGGAATGGAGAAATCAGCCACTATTGGGCCTAAGGAGCTGAGCCATTAATCCCTAAAATAACATCTGCTCCAAAGAAAGACAAGATTAAAGGTGAGAAAACAAATTGATGTCCTTCCAAACCTAGAGGCAACACGAGTAGCATCTGTCGGTACAAGGCACCCTCTCCTCATTGCCAACCATCACCGGAAGGTCCGGTGTCATGGTAGTTGCTAATTGCAATTCTTCCATGAGCCATGGCTACATAAGGTCATGCGTGCTGCCAGAGTCAATCAGGATAGTCACTGAACGACCAAAGATTTCTCCCATAACACTTAAGGTCTTGGACGTGGGAAGGCAATTGAAAGTTGCGAGGGAAATTTGGCATACCGAATGTTCGTCACCCAGGAATTCTGGCGTTTCCAATATTTTCCGATGATTGGTGAAGAAGAGTGCAGAGTGTCGTCGTCCAACTGATAGATGGCCAAATCCAAGCTATCGGAGGGAGCGATGAGGGCCAAAAACTGCGCTGTTTTACAGCGATGTCCCCGGGCAAATTTTTTGTCCTTTTTTGTTGTATTTCTGTGACTAGCAAAGAGGCCGATTGGTAGAGGTTGTCGCGCTCAGATCGGGGTTGGAATGATGGCAGTGTAATTCACAGTGGTTGAAGCGTTAGCGGCCGTGGCTGCCGGTGTTGGATTCACGGTTGATAGTGTTGTTGCAGGCAATCCATAATTCTGAAAGGTACTGTTTTGTTGCTCACTTTTGGGGTGGACATCTACTATCTTGGCTTCCACTAATCTTGTTAACCTAATTGCTTCTGTAATGGTAGTCGGATGATGAAGAACAATTTCCTGTTGTATCTCTAATTTGAGCCCAGAGATCAAACAATCCATGATTGCGGTTGCCGGTAAGCCTACCACGCAATTACTCAAATTTTCAAACTCCACTTGATATTTAGAAACTGATCCTTGTTGTCGGAGCTTGAACACGGTCACCTGGGGATTCTTATACAAAGATGGTCCAAATCGCGTTTGTAAGGCTTGGATAAATGTCTCCCAAATTGTCAGTAAGTAATTGGAGTGCATTCATTTGAACCAACTTAAGGCTTTTCCTTACCAGAGAAAATAGATTATGGAGAGTCACTGGCTGGGTAAAATTTGGTAGAATTCGAAGCATTGCTCAGCCTGAAACAACCAATCCAGTGGGTTGCTTCTGTCAAAAGTACTGAGGTGTATTTTGGGGGGTTTGATGCTAGAAAACGGTGAAGTGTTGGTAGGTTGTTGTGGGTGACTGTTGGATCCTGTTTGATTGGTGCGGTCTGATGTTGGAGTTTGTTACAATTGCAGGGTGCCAACGAAATTTGTGAGGGCTTGGAGATCAGAGGCTATTTTCCTGTTCTGATCTTGGAGATCAAAAGCTAATTTCCTGTCTGGTCTTGTGACTGTTGGTTTTGTTGTTGTAGTTCACGTACTGTTTCTACTAGGGAGTGTATGATGTCTTCCAAAGAAGGAGAAGAGCTCCAGATTAATGTTTACGATGAGACATGACTCCCAAAGAAATCACCAATTGATGGGACTTATTCGAGTGAGTCCCAGAACTTCAGAAGATTGAAGGCAAGAAGAGAATTTGGAAACTTTTTTCTTATATTCTTCGGAGTAACTTTCTGGTGAATTTATAATTACAAAAAGATAGGTTGATTCCTACCTTGAAGGCACTAAGCACACTATTTCCTACTTTTACTACAAAATAGTAATTCGTGAGATCGTTCCAGTAATGTCTCTAACTACCTATCCATAATTTATGCAACAAAGTCCTTTTTCGAAGTAGGTTGCTGTCTCTCACGTGTTGTCCTACGTGGCAGCTTCGGTCTATCACCATTAGTATTCAAAGACGTCAAGAATGGTTAAAACATAAGTAAAAATCTTCTTTCTTTCAAGATCTGGTAGGGTATATGTAAATTGGCACCCTATATACACTTTATAAGCGCATCTAAAACGATTCAATTAAACGAGTAACACAAGTGAGTTATTACTCCTGCAAGGCCTACAAAGATCTGATTCCTATCAAACTTAAAAACCAAAATCTTGATGCTTTGGTCACTTTATGAGCATATCTAACTCTTATTTCCTGGTATTCTCTAAAAAAAAAAATTTGAAATAATTTATGTTTTTATTTATTTATTTTTTTTATTTTGGACAAATAATTTTTCATACAAAATTTAAAGTTCAATTGAAAGAATAGAGTTAGGAAGACATGATAACAACTAAACGAGTTCTCAAATTTAATTTTTAATTTTTTTTTTTAAGGAGATTGAGTCTAAATTTAATTAAAATCAAGTTTGTGCCAAACATATTTTCAAGAGTAAAAATTATATGGAAATCATAAAGAATGGAGATGAACCACAAAACTTCCATAAATAAAATAGTTTTCTAAGGGCAGTAACTAGGGGTGTAAATCGGCCGTTTTGGCCGGTTTGAAGGCTAAAGTACCGGCCAAACCAATAACTACGGTTTGACAAATTTTCAAACCAAGTCGGCCAAATAAATATGCCAAACCAAGTCGGCCAAACCATAGTTAGACGGTTTGGTTCGGCCGGTTTGGATGGTTTCAAACAAATTTACGTTTTATTTCAAAAAAAATAAGTACACACAAATACAATAACTGGAGCTTCTATATTTTGTTAAGTATGTTTTAGTTCTACTGTATGATTTCTTTTATATTCTTGATCTGATATCTATTGTCAGTTTATCTTATGTCAAGTATTCGCTGATCTGATGTCTATATAATCCTGATCTGATCTCCATTGTTAAGTATGTTTTAGTTCTACTGTATGATTTCTTTTATATTCTTGTTCTGATATCTACTGTCTGTTGATCTGATGTCAAGTATTCGCTGATCTGATGTCTATATAATCCTGATCTGATCTCCATTGTTAAGTATGTTTTAGTTCTACTATATGATTTCTTTTATATTCTTGATCTGATATCTACTGTATGTTGATCTGATGTCAAGTATTCGCTGATCTGATGTCTATATAATCCTGATCTGGTCTTCTTTGTTAAGTATGTTTTAGTTCTAGTGTATGATTTCTTTTATATTCTTGATCTGATATCTATTGTCTGTTAATCTGATGTCAAGTATTCGCTGATCTGATGTTTATATAATCCTGATCTGATATCCCTTGTTAAGTATGTATTAGTTCTACTGTATGATTTCTTTTATATTCTTGATCTGATATCTATTGTCTGTTGATCTGATGTCAAGTATTCGCTGATCTGATGTCTATATAATCCTGATCTGATCTCCATTGTTAAGTATGTTTTAGTTCTACTGTATGATTTCTTTTATATTCTTGATCTGATATCTATTGTTTGTTGATCTAATGTCTATATAATCCTGATATGATCTCCATTGTTAAGTATGTTTTAGTTCTACTGTATGATTTCTTTTATATTCTTGATCTGATATCTATTGTCTGTTGATCTGATGTCAAGTATTCGCTGATCTGATGTCTATATAATCCTGATCTGATCTCCATTGTTAAGTTGGTTGATGAGTGAAATGGTTCAAGAAATTATTCATTTACGGGATTCTTTACAAGAGATTGAAGAGCTTGAAAATGTTGAAAAATGTACAATTCAATGTTCCTTCTTTATATAATACGGAGATGGGAAAGAGGGAAGGGAAAGAAGGCAGAAAGGATATATTTATTATATATATTAAATTAAAAACGGCCGGTCCAGCCGAAGTGGCCGGTTTTGTTACTGAAACCGTCGGCCGAACCGTATTTATCAGTTTGAATATTTTTAAACCGGCAGTAATTATATAAATTTTGAGACCGGCCAAACCGGCCAAACTTGACCGGTTTGGCCGGTTTGGCCGGTTTCGGCCAAACCAATTTCACCCCTAGCAGTAACTTTCGTTGTAGAGAATTTCTTCACTTTTCCTTAAATAATCCACTGGGTAAATTAATAAATAATCCACAAGTTTGAAACATAATGTAAATTAATAAAAGTAATAAAGGAAATTGATATTATGATTTTTGATTAATAAAAATAAAACTTAATTTCTAAAATTTTAATAAAATTGTTAAAACCTTTCTTTAGGCTCTAAACAATTCTCCTTGTTGATCAACAAATTAATCCAAAATTGTAATATTTCTTCACTTCAAAAGATTTACCTTGCTACCCTAAACTTATTTGCTTTCAAATAATAGTCTCTGTTGTTTTAAGTGTCTTAACATAATGATTACCTGTTTTGTTATTTATTTAGTTATTATGGCATAGCCTTGAGAAATAAACTCTCCCTCAGCCGTGTACCCAACTCTAATTATACTTTAAACGAGATGATTTAACAAGTAGGAAATTTTAGATATGCATGTATATAGGTTCGTATGTGTGTACTCATGTTAGTCTTAGATCATTTCCTAAACATGTCAATCGTTATTTTGTGAATGTTGCCATCAAACTTAAAGGCCTTTCACTAAATCTCTCTAATAATTAATTCGTCCGTCATAGTTGAAAGTGCTGTCCCCATGCGCATATGCTGTTAGTTAAACCTCAAGTTATGTCCCAAACACCAAGATTTTATTCTAAAGTCGTAATACCCAAGCTAAGTCCTATCTCACCACGCAATTCGCCCCATTTTTTCTTATTTCGGTTCAAGTCCCCGTTATTTCTGTTACTTAACCATATATTTATTTTGAGGTGTGTATTCACATGATGTTAGCTAATTCATACTTCCTTTCGATCATTAATAACCTTACCTAAGTTCTCAAAATTTTGTCCTTAACGTTATTATCATGTAGTTTTCATAACCGGTATTATCTATCACCATTGATCACCCATTCTTTAGTCTTGAAATTCCATCATCGGGCATCCATACCTAAATTTCTAAACGTTACAAATAACTTCAGATGTATGTAAACATTGCTGATTATTTTCTAATCATACCATCTCTTGTTATTAAATATTTTCTTTATATCTATTTCAAGTAGAAACGAGAATGACTTAACAGTAGTATTTATTAACCATGCGTCCCATACGAGATTGGGTATAAATTGTCTAGTATAATCACACGCCATTCTTACAATCCAAGAGTTAAAGAAACAGATTTGTAGATCATCAGGAAATTCTGTTTTTAAACAAATTACACAATAACACCTTCATAGGCCAGTCACTCAATGTATAAGCATCTCTTATTCTCTTGTTTCCTTCATATCATATGGGAGGGAGAAAGTCGGAACGATCACCACGTTTTCATGGGGTACAACTGTTTGTGATAAATGAAGGTATATCACCAATTAATTGATATCCCTTTCCTATATAGTTTTAAGGAGGAATTTTTTTTTTTTCCATATATAAAATCATAGACCTCGTTTTGATAAGTGAACTTCCAAAATGAAAATATCTCAGATCAACTTTCAAGTACAGTATTTTAGGTTAAGTGATTCAACAAATTAAAAAGAAAACACATATAAACAGACAGTAAATAACAAAATTGTAATAATTGCATTGGGTCATAACAGTAAAATTATCATAAATTAATTCAAATAAATTTTGGAGAGGGAAAAAAAATGTAAGAATTCAAATATTATATATATATATATATATATATGTATGTATTTAATGGATAAACGAAAGTCTTAATCACTGCACTTTAAAAATCAGGATTCAAGTTTAACTCCCAAAATTTCACTACTATTATTCTTAAAATCTTTCTCAAAATTCTCAATGATTATCAAAACTTCTCTCTCGAGTTTTATCCTCGAAACCTTTGTCAAAAACTCCCAAGAATGTCATAACAAGGTCAACCGTTTAAATCACAAAGTCCGACCACTCAATCAATCCAAATATCATTTTTCCAATTATATACTTATTTCTATCTCAAGCTTTTAAATCACCTTGATATGCTAATCTTATTACTAAGACGTAATACCAACGAGTTTTCCTAAATCACTTCGCACGTTTCTATTCACTACAGACTATATCCCACTCAATTCATTTCAAATTTCTAGACTCATCCAAAGAACGTTGCTCTGATACCACTATAATATTCTGTCAAAATCACCTCAATTTCGTACAAGATATCTTACACGTAATGTCTACCTAGTTCACGTTAGGACTCAAAATTGTAAGGTTTTTGGACTTAACATTAATATATAAATATGGTTATTGTACATTAAAGTGTTGCCCATATAGTTATGCCTAATTAAAATAATCAATTAAGATTAATAAGGGCATAAATATCGTTTAAGTATGGAATATTAGTTTGCAGAAACCGGTATATTTGACGGGTTTGCTCATTCGAAATTCAGGTCAACGATAGCGAAGCTGTCTGGTTGAGCTGCTTCCTTATACAGACCCTAAGTGTGTCCCAATCTTTCGAACTATTATCTCCTTCTATCTCCCAAAGCATGAATTGAAGCGGCGGAATTGCTCAACTCAAGAAAACACACTCTTGTTTAACCCTCTTTGTGCGAAAATCAATTCAGAGGATGGGTGATGGTTGGTTATTGATTTAGTCAATACATGACAAGGCTTAATAGTTCAACCTAAACTATTAAAACCAACAAAAGGTTGGTGGGTTTCCTCGCAAGGAAAACTCACGATCTCGCAAGACCACTCAAAGAGATTTTAAGGGTGAGTTCACAACTCAGAATTCAAAAATTAAAGGAAAAATATCAATCAACTATATGATTAAAATCGTGTACGGTGGCTTTATACAGGCAATTACAAGAAGTGAATTCCTTTACTAAAAAGTAATCTCAAATCCTAGTGACTTGGAGATTAAGAAAACAAATCCTACTACAACTTTGATTGGCTTGTGAATTCGGCCAAGGAGAGAGAAAAATAAGACAAAAATAAAGTTCGAATTAGAATGAAAAACTCCATCTATCCTATTTGAATTATAATAGACTTACAAAACCTTCTATTCCAAGGAAATGTAAGACATAAACCTAATATGAAGAGATTTCCCAGTAACAGTTGGGTGTAGGGAATAGCTGGGCTTTGTAGTTAAGCCTTTAACTCCTTCAACCCAATCTCACCCACCCTTTAGTAAGGGGGTTCAGTCCACATCTACATTATATTTGCAAGTCCATTATCGAATAATCTCGAGATGTTAATGGGCTTGGGCCTCCAAGTTGGTAGATGGGTTTGGGCCTGTTGGGCTTGGTACTTGATCTTAAACTCTGAAGCTGGGCTTGATCCACACGCCTTCCAGGCTGTAGATCTCGTGACTGGTCCAACTTACTGATTTTGTGGATCTCTGACACAGAGTTTTCGACCCACAACTGGGCTCGCTGAGCCAAAACTTGCTCTGAAAGGTCTCCCTTAAGCTTTCTTTTGAGCCAGCTGCTCTGGAGTAGAGGAAGAACTAACACTGATTGCTGGTTCTTTTTCTGAAGGAGAGTCTGTTAGTTTTGAATACTAGAAAGCTATTTGCTTGTATCAAAGACTAATACCTAGTTGACATATCTTTATGTTTCAATAAAAAATTTGTTGCATTATATCATTGAACTAGATAACGATGTGTAGAAAAGCACAGTAGATCTCGTTATTGGTTAAAGTATTGATATAAAAATAGATGTTCATGACTGAGATAGTTTGAACATACTATCGGTATAGGTTATTGTGTGATTTGGAAATTAGTTTGTCTAGACTAATTAAATCATACGGATGTGCCCGGGACATATTAAGCACCACCTGTTCGGGATTGAATTAACTTGTACTGATCGGCGTAGTTAATTCCTCCTAGTATTCTAATCTCTTAATCCCTAGATTAGGACAGGCATGAGAGTTAGATATCGTATGCTTTGTTTTCCAAAGGGTGCGGTCAATTGAGGCCTAAATCTCGGTAATTGGGTATGCGGTGTTTAGCTTCTTGTGTGCCATTGCTAGTCGAAAGAATCCATGTACTGGTTTGCGGGTTTATGCTGCTCCGAAGATGAGCTCGTATGGTTTATTATACTAAACCTGGCCAGTGGACTTTACGTCCGGTATAATAAGAAAGTCGAGTGGTACTAATCTCGGATACCAAGAAGTCGATGATTTAATTTGTAAGTAAATAGATGAATCAACGAGCACTAGATCTTTGATGTGGGGAGATAGAAGAATAATAAAATGAGCGTGAAGTAAATTTATTTTTTAGCGGTAGTTTCATAATTAGTCTGTTAGTGGTGCGACTAATTATGCATTTGACTAATCGATAAAGTGAATTAATTAATCCTAAAGGTTTAATTAATAATTAATTGACTAAGTGGGTTATACGAAATAATCCTAAGGGTTTGATTAAATTTAATTAACAAAGTGGGTTAAGAAATTAATTCGAATGGCTCGATTGGAGTTGATTAGTCTAGGGAAGACTAAGAGGTCAATGAAATTCAAACATTAAGGCCCAACTCCAAAGCCCACTAGGTTTCCCTTGAAACTCCTATAAATAGCTTAAGTTAGGCACTTAGAAGACGTAAGAAACCTTATAGGCAAAGTTGCCTCCTTAGAGTGAGAAAGTCAAGCCTATAAAGAGAACTTCATCTCCTTCACTGAAGTTTCTTTTTCGAAGTCGGTTTTTTAACTTTCTTCTTCGAGAAACTTAGCCCACGATATTTCCTAGAAGATCCTAGATCACCGCCTCAATTTCCATGTCTGAGAGCCCGTCGATCCGCCGCAGGAGTTTCCGCTGGCGAGTGGTTTTCCAGCGCTGGCTAAGCTTTATTTTTGTGTGTTTTGCTTCCTTTGTCGTGCTAATCCTTTGGCTCATTCCTTCGGGTTCGCCAAAGTCTAGTTCTCCGGGTAAAAGGATTTTCCAGACAAGTTTTATTTAGGCAGTCTGGGTTTTCATATTAGGATCAGGCCTCTGGGCTATTTCAGATTTGGGTAGATTGAGTTTTGTTGAAGTGGGTTTCTCTCGATTTCTTCATATTGTGCTTTAGCCATCCCGTGGACATTTGCCCACTCAGATTCGGGATCATTTGGAGCTATCCTTGGGACTCATTGGTGGGCTCGCATCACAAGATCCCGTTGTCTATATTTTCGAGGGACGCACTTCAAATGTATAATTTTTAAACGTTTCCGCTTTAGATTAAAGATTTAATTTTTTAGCATCGATTTAACAAATCAAACTAGTATAAGATTAGATCCGTTAATGGGAAATGAATTTTAGCCTGAGCCGAATCGAAAGTCTCCGATGTTGGAATGCATTGCACGAAATTTAGTTTTCAGTTTAGCCCGGGTTAATTCTGTTTCCTTCAAATTGGTATCAGAGCGCGTGTTTTGGCTTTATACTGGTTCGATTTATTACATGGCTTTGTTTTGACATTGTTATTTTTGAATTATCGATACATTAACAGGAGGTTATTATTTCTGAAGGAAACAGAACAAGCCCGGGCTAAATCGAAAATCTCACTTTCATGCTATGCGTTCCAGAATCGGAGACTTTCGACTCGGCTCAGGCTTAAATTCATTTTCTCCTTAATGGATCTCGGCTTATACTAGTTCAATTTATTAAACCGACAAGCTAAAAATTAAATCTTTGATTAAAGCGGAAGATAAAGATTATACCTTTGAAGCGTGTCCCTAGCAAATAAGAATACCAAATCCTGAAATGCGAAACCTGCAAGAAAAGATCGTTTCCTTTTCCTTTGAAATCACCCAAAATCAAAAGATAAGAACTTTTCCCAAGAAAATATTTTTCTTTTCAATTAGGAATCACCCAAAATCGAAGAGAAATAATTTTTAATAAAAAAGGTTGAACCTTTTGTTGTGAAAACCACCAAAGAATCCCTCGAATGACTCCGACGCACCCTGAAGTTGAGTGGGCAAGAATCAAGAAGCCCATAAGAAACCCGCCTTGAATAAACTAAAAATCTGCCCAAAAAGAAATTGCACAGCTGCTAATTTCCCAGCCCACAAACTGCGACTAGCCCGCTCAATTTTGTCGAGATTTACACAACAAAATGGCGGATCTTGCACACCTGAAATTTCAGCAACCAGCAGCCGGAATTGTGAGCTAAAAACTGGCGGATAACAGCCAAGAAAACTCCCGGACAGCAGCTTGAAATATAGTGGACAGCAGCTTAAAATATAGTGGACAGCAGCTGCTTAAAAATTGAGGAAAGCTGGCTTAAAAATATTGTGGACTGAATAGAGCACAGCAGCTTAAAAATTGCGGGCAGCCGCTAGCGTAAATGAACAATCCTTTCATTTTGGGCTGAGCTTTTTCTTCCAGGAAGAAGGATCCTTAGTCATCTTCGAAAGAGATCTCCATAAAAAAGATGAAGTTATCTCTATAGACTACTCCTTCTAACTCTTGGCTAATTGCCTCTTAAGTTTCTTAAATCTTGAAATTGCAAAACTTTAAGTATTTATAAGGAGCTTCAAGGGAGACCTAGTGGGCTTTTTGAAAGATTATCTGCCCGGGCCTAGCTAGAAACTGACTTTCGTGCTATGCATTCCAGAATCGGAATCTCTGGCCAGGCCTAGACGCTAACACAATTGCTTTTCCAACCCTTTTGAAATAACATTGGGCAGGATCTGGGTTTGCACTTATTCGATTTACCACGCAACAAAAATTTCTAATTAAAAGCGGAACTTTAGAAAATACCTTTGAAGCGTGAACTCAGGTGATTCTCTTGTATGCCTCAAGACTTTGATTTCACGTTGTGTGGGCAACGATCTAGAAACTAATTTGATCAGCTAATCACCACAATCCACCTGCCAGAAAATTCCAGCACCGCTGCACCTGGCACGTACAATAAATGCACCGCTTGGAGAGAGAGAAAACAACACACGTAGCTAGTTTGAACAGACCCAAATTTTGGCCAAAATAGAAGAAAAACCAGCCGCAATTTTCTACTTAAAATCCGACTTTGAGGGAGAAATTTTATTTCTCTCTCTAGGATTTTATCTCTATAGTTTTCTTGTCTTGAAAACTTATGAATTGTATATCTCAATTGTGGAATAGCTAATCCCTTGTCTATATATAGAGTTACAAGAGAGACCCCAAGTTGGTTTAGGATTGGTCTTCCTACTGGGTTTCTGTTTCCTTCAATTCTGTTCCTGGACTGATACAAGGATTCACTTATCCCAATCTAGTTCCTGATATGATTCACAACCAACTGATACAGGGATTCACTTATCCCAATCTAATCCTCATGCCCGCTCGAGTCTAGGGATTAAGAGATAGAATACCAAGAATGATTTGTCTATTAAATCAGTACAAGACAAATCATTCCTGATGGTCAAGTTCAATATGCTCTGTGCATATCTATATGATTCAATTTGTTTAGACAAACTAATTATCCGTATCACATAATAACCCAAACTGACAGTTTGTCCAAAGCTGTCTCGGTTACGAACCTCATTTATATATTATGTCTTTCAACCAATGATGAGATCTACTGTGTCACGCAAGACACCTCATCATCTACTTACATAATATAAATGGACATATCATGCACAACAAGATGTAACCAAAACATAAATTGATATAATACTGGGAAAATGTACAATACAAGCATAGCTTATGTATTCAACTCCAACAATCTCTCACTAATACTTAAGCGGTGCTTTAAGTATACAACTACGCATAACTCCTATACATTCTGCTGATATATATCTAGAAAAACTGTCATGGCTCTCCTACGTATCTGATTCCCAAGCCCTCCACGTGAGCCTCAAAGACTTTCAAAGTCAATGTCTTTGTGAACGGATCTGCAAGGTTATTCTCTGATGCTATCTTAGCCACGACCACATCTTTCCTCTTTACGATGTCTCGTATCAGGTGGTACTTGCGCTGTATATGTTTACTCGCCCTGTGAGCTCATGGTTCCTTCGAGTTTGCTATTGCACCGTAGTTATCACAATATAACCTTATAGACTTTTGCAAACCATGAATCACATCTAAGTTCAATAGGAAGTTCTTGAGCCATACTGCTTGTTTCGCTGCCTCTGATGCGACAACGTACTCAGCCTCCATGGTAGAGTCCTCCACACATTTCTGCTTGACACTCCGCCAAACTATGGCTCCACCTCCTAGAGTAAACACATACCCTGAGGTAGACTTGTTCTTGTCCCTGTCGCCTTGGAAATCTGAATCTGTATAACCTCGGGGTACCAGCTCAGGGGCCTGATTGACCAGAACTTGGTCCCTCGTCATGCGCAAATACTTGAGAATGCATTTTACTGCCTCTCAATGAGCTTTCCCGGGGTCACTCTGATATCTGCTTACCATGCCAACGGTATAACAGATATCAGGTCTCGTACACAACATGGCACACATGAGACTTCCTACTGCCGAAGCATAAGGAACTATCTTCATGGCCTCTATCTCCTCAACAGTCTTAGGGGACTGTTCTTTAGATAGATGCACTCCGTGTTTGAAAGGTAGAAAACCTTTCTTGGAGTTCTGCATGTTAAAATAGGCTAGAATCATATCTATGTACGAAGCTTGGGAGAGCGTCAATGAACGTTTCCTACGATCTCAAATTATCTTGATCCCAAGGATATGTCCCGCATCCCCTAAGTCCTTCATATCAAACTGCTTGGACAGCCATGCCTTTACGTCTGATAACACTTTCTTGTTGTTGCCAATCAATAGAATGTCATCTATGTAAAACATAAGAAATACCACTGAGTTTTCATCATGTCTGCGGTACAGACATTGCTCATCTGGACACTGAGTAAATCCGAAGGATTGGATTACTTCATCAAACCGGATGTTCCAAGATCTGGATGCCTGCTTAAGTCCATAAATAGACCTCTTAAGCCTGCATACCTTATGCTCTTGGACTTTTTCAATGAATCCCTCTGGTTGCTGCATAAAGATGGTTTCCTCAAGACTTCCATTTAGGAAAGCTGTCTTGACATCCATCTGCCAAATCTAATAGTCTAAATGAGCAGCTATGGCCAAGAGAATCTGGATCGACTTAAGCATGGCTACCGGGGAGAATGTTTCCTCACAATCGATTCCCTCTTTCTGAGTATACCCCTTCGTCACCAGCCTAGCTTTAAAGGTTACCACATTCCCGTCAGGTCCTCTCTTACGTTTGTAGACCCATTTGCATCCAATGGGCCTGAACCCATCAGGCAGGTCCACAAGCTCCCAGACTTGATTGTGGTCCATTGACCCCATCTCATATGTCATTGCCTTACGCCAAGATTCTACATCTTTATATCTGAGAGCCTCATTGTAGTTAATTGGGTCAGGCTCAGGCACTCCTAGGACTAGGTCTAAGGCCTCTTGGTCAAGCTTAGGCACCCCTAGGACTAGGTCTAAGGCCTCTCTCATGCCAATGAACCTGTCAGGCTGTCTTACAACCCTCCCACTACGACAAGGCACCACCTGTGTAGGCGCATCATCTGTGATCTTTTGTGCAGTGTGTGGTGTATCTACTTGTGCCGGTGCATCAGGATTAATAGTTTGTCATCTGAGCTTTTCGAGTACTATTTTACTCTCTGGCTTGTGATCTAAGATATAGTCATCTTCCAAAAATCTATCATTGGTACTAACCACCACCTTCTGATCTTCGGGACTATAAAACAGACCACCCTTTGTTCCCCTGGGATATCATACAAATAGCATTAATTCAGTTCTCGTATCTAACTTAGTCGTTTCTACCTTAAGCACATGTGCTGGGCAACCCCAAATTTTGTGATGTCTTAAACTAGGCTTTTGCCCGTTCCACAACTCTACTGGTGTTGAAGGCACGGTTTTAGATGTTGGGAATTTGTTTAGGCGTTTAATCTAATTAAATGGCGGAATCCTAAACATTAAGGATCGGGTCTTACCCTTGAAGCGTAATCGGTTGCGCACGTCACCTGGCTCCTCTGAGAAGATGGCGTTTTTGTCTCCAAAATCCTTCCTCGAAGGATTCTCTACTTTCAAGCACGAAAGTCTTCGCAGGTTGGTGCTAGCCGATCTTGCCTACTCCAAGAATTTGGGAAAAGCTTGTGTATTTTGGTTTGATGAGAAGAATTCCAAAATCACTTCTCCTATAATTATATCCCTAGGATATTTGTAGGGAATTAATTTCCAAAATCAGTATTGTAATTATCCAATTATAACTTAACTGATTTTAGTCATATTCCAAATCAGTGTTATTACCAAATATTATTTTACTGATTCCAAATCAGTATTTAAATAATATTTGCTGATTCCAAATCAGCCTTAAATAATACCTTAATGATTTGGGTTATACACCAAGCCCATGGATCAACCCATGACCCATGGATCAGGCTGATGGGTCAAGAACTTCAATTGCAATTAAATCCCTTGATTTATCAGCCCATCCCAATTGTTCCCAGGTAATTAATTAACTATTAATTAATACCACAGAACTTTCCAATAATATTCAATTAAACCATTTAATTAAATCTTATTTATTTAAGTATAACAATTATACTTATTGTAGGCAAGAATGCTTATTCTGCATTATCGAACTTTCTTATGTGCGATCCTGTAGGCCCATTCCAAATTGGCAATAGATAACTCAATCTCATTGATTAATCCATAAGTCATCAGTGGTCTCTAGCAAGACATAATGACTACCCAATTCGGAATGGAGGGTCGAATGGTGATTCAACACAACCTTTTCGAGCAAACTTCGTACGATCCTCTGCATCGATATCCAACTTAGCATAAGGCATGGAGGCATCATCCTTATGTAGCTAAGCGTTTACTTGATCTCTTAGTGACACTGAATCCTTCAAGCAAATGATATCCTATCATTCCTTGGGCATGGCCATGCACTTTCAGTTCACTATTAAATGGCCAAGATATCATCTCTCACTTAAGAGAGATTTGTAGTCCCATCACTTCACCTACATACCTTAGCGTGTCTCATAGTGTACCCAATCATACCCGTACTTGGCAACCTGTTACAGCCCCGTTAGGCGTATGTCAAAGCACACTACAATTCACCTAAGACCATGTAGTGATTTCTGGTCTAAGGATCCTAGTACCAGTACTACTCAAAAGAATCACTCATGATCTAATTAGTCCATGGAGTGTTTGTTTTGGCGGATCGATTTCATGAATTTAAATATGCACAAGGATATTACTATCATGAAATTAACTCATTTGATAAACAATCAATCAAGCGACAAATGTCTTATTTACATAAATACCCTCAAAGTATATTTACATAAATAGCCCTCATTAGGGCACATTCACCAACAATCTCCCACTTGCCCGATGAAGGGCTATGTCCTAAACTGTTTAATACCAAGCTCTATTACATGTCAATCAAACTTTGACTGTGGTAGAGCTTTTGTGAGAGGATCTGCTATATTGTCGTCTGACCCTATTTTGCACACTTTCACATCTCCTCGATCAATGATCTCTCGGATGAGGTGAAACCTTCTGAGTATGTGTTTGGTTTTCTGGTGTGACCGAGGCTCCTTAGCTTGTGCGATGGCCCCGTTATTATCACAGAAAAATTCTATCGGATCTTGGATACTCGGTATCACTCCGATGTCTGACACAAACTTTCTCAGCCAAACAGCTTCCTTTGCAGCATCTGATGCGGCAATGTACTCAGACTCTGTTGTAGAATCGGCTGTTGTATCTTGCTTTGAGCTTTTCCAACTTATTGCACCACCATTCAGACTAAACACGTAGCCTGATTGTGACTTCATGTCATCTTGATTTGTTTGGAAAGCAGCATCAGCGTAACCTTATACAATGAGCTGTTCTTGTCCTCCATACACTAGCATTAATTCTTTAGTTCTTCGTAAGTACTTCAGGATTGCTTTGACTGCAGTCCAATGATCCATCCCTGGATCTTGTTGGTATCTGCTAGTCATGCTAAGTGCATGTGCAACATCCAGAAGGGTACACAACATGGCATACATGATAGATCCTATTGTTGAAGCATATGGGACTCTACTCATTGTATCCCTCTCCTTTCTTGTTGAAGGACCTTGGTTCTTCTTCAAGAGAAGGTCATGTCTAAATGGTACCTTACCATTTTTGGAGTTAGACATATTGAATCTTTTCAATATCTTGTCTATGTACCCTTCTTGACTTAGTCCCAGAAGCCTTTTAGACCTATCTCTATAGATCTTGATACCTAGTATCGTCTCAGCTTCTCCTAAGTCTTTCATAGAAAATACACTCCCCAACCATTGTTTGATGTCTTTCATCAAAGGAATGTCATTTCCTATGAGCAGGATGTCGTCCACATATAGGACAAGGACAACAATCTTGCTCCCACTAACTTTCTTGTAAACACAAGGCTCATCTTCATTCTTGATGAATCCGTAACCTTTTACTTCCTCATCAAAACGAAGATTCCAACTTCGAGATGCTTGCTTTAGTCCATAGATGGACCTCTGAATCTTACATACTCGATTAGGATGCTTTTGATCAATGTATCCCTTGGGTTGTTTCATATAAACATCCTCGAGTAGGTTTCCATTCAGGAAAGCCGTCTTAACATCCATCTGCCATACCTCATAGTCAAAATATGCTGCTATGGCAAGCATTGTCCTAATGGACTTGAGCATTACGACAGGGGAGAAGGTTTCATCATAGTCAGTACCACGAGTCTGTCTGAAACCTTTAGCCACTAGTCATGCCTTGAAGATCCCGCCAGGTTTTAACTTGAAAATCCACTTGCAATCGACAACCTTTGCCTGAACAGGAGGGTCAATCAAAGTCCACACTTTATTGTCCCTCATGGATTGCGTTTCAGATTCCATAGCTTCTAGCCATTTATCAGAATCCGGACTTTCTAAAACCTGTTTGTAGTTTGCGGGCTCATTAGAGTCCACCAAGATCAAATCTTGATCATCAGTCACGAGAAATCCGTATCTCTCGGGTTAGTGACGAGATCTACCAGATCTTCTAGGTTCTTGTGTTGTTGACTCAGGTTGCTCATCTTCATGAGTTTCTATGTCAACTTCCATCTGAGTTTCTGTAGATCGTTCTACATTCTCTTATGGTTCTTGAACTTCTCCGAGTTCTATTCTACTCCCACTGTCTTTCTAATACAGATATTATTTCTCTAAGAAAGTAGCTCCTCGAGCAACGAACACTTTGTTCTCAGTTGGGTTGTAGAATTGATATCCTTTGGTTTCCTTAGGATATCCCACAAATAGGCATTTGTCAGTTTTGGGTTCAAGCTTATTACTTTGTAAACGCTTTACATGAGCTTGACAACCCCAAACTCGTAGATAGAACCTATAGGGCTTCCGACCCATCCATATCTCATATGGAGTCTTATCTACTGCCTTTGATGGAATACGATTCAATAAGTAGGTAGCAGAAAGGAGAGCATAAACCCAAAAGGATGTAGGGAGAGTTGCTAGGCCCATCATAGATCGAACCATATCTAATAAGGTCTGATTTCTCCTCTCGGATACACCATTCCATTGAGGTGTTCCTGGTGGAGTCAGCTGTGAAACAATTCCACGCTGTTTTAGATAGCCATCGAACTCATCACTAAGGTATTCACCTCCCCGATCGGAGCGAATAGCCTTAATCCTTCTTTCCAACTAATTCTCTACTTTGTTTTTAAACTCTTTGAACTTTTCAAAAGTTTCACTTTTATACCTCATTAAGTAGACATACCCATATCTACTAAAGTCATCAGTAAAAGTTATGAAGTATTCAAATCCACCTCTGGCTTGTGTGCTCATTGGTCCACATACATCCGTATGTATTAGGGCCAATAGCTCACTTGTTCTTTCACCTTTCTTGTTGAAAGGACTCTTTGTCATTTTGCCTTGCAAGCAGGGTTCGCAGGTATCATATGATTCAAAATCAAATGAACCAAGCACTCCATCTTTGTGAAGCTTTTGAACTCGCTTTTCATTTGCATAGCCTAATCGACAATGCCAAAGGTATGTTGGACTTAAATCATCTTTAGTTGATTTAGCTTTCTTTTCTATGTTATAGACTGGTTTTTCTTGGGTCAAATCCAAGACATACAAATCGTTACACATATTTGCAACTCCGTATAAAATATCATTTCGATATAAAGATAACGAATTATTCTCTATAATAAATTGAAAACTATCTAAACTCGAAACTGAAATAATATTTCTGCTCAAAGCAGGTACATAATAACAATTTTCAAGTTCGATATTTAAACCAGAAGGTAAAGACAGAGTGTAATCTCCAACTTCAACAGCAGCAACTCTTGCCCCATTGCCCACTCGGAGATCTACTTCACCTTTCTTTGTTATCCTTCTATTTCTGAGTCCTTGCACATTAGTACAAAAGTGAGCCCCACAACCAGTATCTAATACCCATGAGGTGGACATAGAAAGATTAATTTCTATAACAAAGATACCTGAAGCTTGTTCACGAAACATTTCCGTCAGCGACTCATAAATTCGGAACGCTTCCAAATTCATGAACAACTTTTGAAGCTCGCTTATCATAGATGCGAGCATCAAGCACGTCACATCATCAGAATCGCTTTTCAGCTTATCCCAGGCTCGTTGAACAGTTGCCGAAGCATTTTGTGGTGGTTCAGGTAAAGCTGTCTCTAAGACATGTAGCTTCATTTCTTGTTTGAGAACTGTTCTCAAGTTTCTTTCCCAATCTAAGAAGTTTGGTCCAACCAATTTATCTTTATCCAATATACTTCTTAGAGTAAAGATAACATTTGTGCTAGATGATGTCATTTCTACAAAGAGTAAATGTAAAATATTAGAATGAGTTTTGAAAAAATGTTTTCCACAATAGCCAAAATTGAAATCCCTAACAATTTTGGTTGGTGCTAGATTGTGGGCCAAAAATCCACAAAGAGTCAACCCCAGTCTTGCTTTGGCAAGTATCGTAGGGATCGGGCTCTTCTGGTAGGCAACGTTCAAATCACATTCCATGTAATTTAACGCTTTCCAATTACATACCATGTAACTTTTCGGTGATAGGATGAACATTCCAAATGTTTAACACCATCCTATCTTTGCAAAATTAATCCCTAGTCAACTTATCGGGTCAAGCTAGGATTAATTTTCCCAAGTGAAACCATCCCTCAAGGCATCACATCAATAGACACCCACACAGTTTTTCCATAACAAGTGGTAGTGATAAAGTTGAGCATCTAATACCCAAATAGTTTTTCCACTCATTAATGGTTGTGATAAAGTTGGGCACTACAACCCGTCGCACGAAGAAAACCTGAGGCCCTTGGGCTCTCCAAGTCCACCAGACGTTCGACGCTCAAGCGGGCCCTCAAGTATGGAAGCAAAATCTTGGGTTTTTGGGATTTAAGTTTGATCGGCTTAACATGCATTTTCGTTTATCATTCATTTGCATAAATAAAAGAATGAAATAAAGCGATGAACTGGGCTCTAGTCTATTACAAGGCCTTTTCAAAACTTCATGTTTTGGCCTCCGCTCCTGTGCTCCACCATGGACTCCTCTTGGAACCTCCTTTTGGGCCTAACTATTACATGATGATTTTTATAGGCACGCAGGCCCAAATTCAAAATTGGCTCGCAGGCCCCAACTTTTAAAAAATTAAAAGCCCAATTCATGCTTTGAAACATATAAAATGCATATGCTCATACAAGCCGATTTTAATTTAAGCCGATTAATTTTAAGGATTGTGTAACTATTACAGAATTAAAATTGATCGTGTCATGATCAATTTTAATCAATCCTTCTGTTCATTTTACATTTATCCAAAATGACGCATGAACATGCTTGCATAATTATGATGCTTCAAATAGAATTTAAACAATTTAAATAAGCATCAAAAATAAATAAAGAATAAACTCAATCAAATTAATTATTCTATTTATGATCTAATTATCCTAATCTTATTAAGATAATTAATTTAATATAATTTTAAAATCTTAAAATCCAATTCTAACATTTTAAAACTAAAATCTGATATGATTTGATTGTATTCCAACATTAAAATTTAAGATCTTGCCAAAATAAAATCAGAAAACAATTTTCCATAAAATATGGGGCAATTTAGTAATTTAAATAAAATTATGGGCTAGGTTTTTGAGGAGGACTCAAAGTCCAGGGACCAATTTGTAATTTTAAAACTATTTTAAAAGAATGGCAGTCTAGGGTTTTGGGGCTGCGGCGGGGCATTTTTGTCATTTTAGCCCCTTGGGCTTCAGCCACCCGCCGCCAGCCATCCGGTTGTCTTCCCCGATGAATTCTCATCGTCGACGCCGATCGACGATCTTCGCCATCGACGACCATGGAGATTCAGCAATCGTCCGAAAGGCAGCGGTCTAACCGAGCCAAGAAGGACGATCCATCTAGCGCTGCACGGAATCGGTGTGTCAAGAACAAAATCCAAAAACAAAACCCAATCCCGTTGAAATCGTTTTTTCGGCGGAGAAGTTTTGAAAAACCCATTTAAAATAGTGAAAAAAAAAACTTCGGAACCATTCCGGGATTTCAGTTTTACCGATTGAAAAACAATCCAACAACAATCAGCCAAAACAAAAAAAAATAACCCAAAATCCAATTTTTTTTTCTTCTTCCCGATTTCAAACCAAAATAGCCTTCGGTGTTCTTCATTTTCGAAACCCAGAAAATAACAGCAGCCCAGATTTTTGAAATGGAAAAAGGAAACCCAGTTTCTGGCTAGTTTTTCCAGCGAAGTTTCAAACATTACGTCCCCTTTTCTTTTTGAAAAACCGACCAAACGATTTGCAATAAACCCAGAACAATTTTTATTTTTTTCTTTTGAAACCATTTCCGGTCCGGCCAATACCAATTATCACAATAAAAAAAAAAATGAGACCAAGCCAAAAACAAGAAAACAATTTCCAATTCGGCTATCAACAATAAAGAATTGATTTTTCCAAAACCAAAACAATTGTTTTAATTAATTAATTATAGTTTTAACACTAAAATTGAGCCTCGCTCTGATACCACTGTTGGGAATTCGTTTAGGTGTTTAATCTAATTAAACGGCGGAATCCTAAACATTAAGGATCGGGTCTTACCCTTGAAGCGTAATCGGTTGTGCACGTCGCCTGGCTCCTCTGAGAAGATGGCGTTTTTGTCTCCAAAATCCTTCCTCGAAGGATTCTCTACTCTCAAGCACGAAAGTCTTCGCAGGTTGGTGCTAGCCGATCTTGCCTACTCCAAGAATTTGGGAAAAGCTTGTGTATTTTGGTTTGATGAGAAGAATTCCAAAATCACTTCTCCTACAATTATATCCCTAGGATATTTGTAGGGAATTAATTTCCAAAATCAGTATTGTAATTATCCAATTATAACTTAACTGATTTTAGTCATATTCCAAATCAGTGTTATTAGCAAATATTATTTTACTGATTCCAAATCAGTATTTAAATAATATTTGCTGATTCCAAATCAGCCTTAAATAATACCTTAATGATTTGGGTTATACACCAAGCCCATGGATAACCCATGACCCATGGATCAGGCTGATGGGTTAAGAACTTCAATTGCAATTAAGTCCCTTGATTTATTAGCCCATCCCAATTGTTCCCAGGTAATTAATTAACTATTAATTAATACCACAGAACTTTCCAATAATATTCAATTAAACCATTTAATTAAATCTTATTTATTTATGTATAACAATTATACTTATTGTAGGCAAGAATACTTATTCTGCATCATCGAACTTTCTTATGTGCGATCCTGTAGGCCCATTCCAAATTGGCAATGGATAACTCAATCTCATTGATTAATCCATAAGTCATCAGTGGTCTCTAGCAAGACATAATGACTACCCAATTCCGAGCAAACTGTGTACGATCCTCTACATCGATATCCAGCTTAGCATAAGGCTTGGAGCCATCATCCTTATGTAGCTAAGCGTTTACTTGATATCTTAGTGACACTGAATCCTTCAAGCAAATGATATCCTATCATTCCTTGGGCATGGCCATGCACTTTCAGTTCACTATCAAATGGCCAAGATATCATCCTCACTCAAGAGAGATTTGTAGTCCCATCACTTCACCTACATACCTTAGCGTGTCTCATAGTGTACCCAATCATACCCGTACTTGGCAACCTGTTACGGCCCGTTAGGCGTATGTCAAAGCACACTACAATTCACCTAAGACCATGTAGTGATTTCTGGTCTAAGGATCCTAGTACCAGTACTACTCAAAAGAATCACTCAAGATCTAATTAGTCCATGGAGTGTTTCTTTTGGCGGATCGATTTCATGAATTTAAATATGCACAAGGATATTACTATCATGAAATTAACTCATTTGATAAACAATCAATCAAGCGACAAATGTCTTATTTACAAAAATACCCTCAAAGTATATTTACATAAATAGCCCTCATTAGGGCACATTCACCAACATTAGATGGTATAAGATTAAGAATATACATTGCTGTTTCTAAGGCATATCCCCAGAACGAACTAGGTAAATCACTATAGCTCATCATCAACCTAACCATTTCATGAGAGTTCGATTCCTTCTTTCTGCTACACCGTTCTGCTGTGGCGTGCCAGGTGCAGACAACTGAGACTGAATTCCAACCTCACTGAGGTATTCTCGAAATTCATGGGACAGGTACTTCCCACCATGATCTGAACGCAGTGTCTTGATACTCTTACCATGATGCTTCTCTACATCTGCCCGAAACTCTTTGAACTTACCAAAGCACTCAGCCTTGTGACACATTAGGTAAATGTACCCGTACCTTGAGTAGTCATCTGTGAACATCACGAAATACTCGAACTCACCTCGTGCTTGGACCGTCATTGGTCTACACAAGTCAGAATGAATCAACTATAATACTTTTTTAGCTCTATAACCTTTTGCTTTAAAAGGCCTCTTTGTCATCTTACCCACCAAGCAAGATTCGCAGGTTGAATAACTGTCAATCTCTAATGAACCTAAAGGTCCATCATTGACCAACCTCTGAATCCTACTAAGGTTTATATGACCTAGCCTGAGATGCCAAAGATAGGTTTGATTCATTTCAGAAGGTTTTTTCTCTTATTAATGTTAGTTAAAGAGCTATATGTTTCTATATTTTGCACAATAGGGGAGTTAGAATTAACCACAAACAAATTGTCAGTCAATGAACCAGAACAAATAAGTTTTCCATTTCTTCTAATAAATGCAGACTCATCAGAAAAATAAACTTATAACCGTTCTTTAAGAGTTTAGAAACCGAAATAAGGTTCTTTCTAAAGCTCGGTACATAAAGACAATTAACTAACTCTGAACTAGAACTTTCGAAATTCAAAATCACTACTCCCACTGCTTCTACTGACACTCTTGGTGTCGCCCAAGTAGATATCCAATTCGCCTTCTCTAAGCTTTCGGGTTACTTGGAACCCTTGCAAAGAATTACAAACATGGTCAGTGGCACCTGAATCCACACACCAAGTATCTGTGGGAATCACCGCTAAACATGTCTCAGTAATTAAGGCAGAAACTATCGTACGTTTAAGCTTTGAACAATCCGATTTCCAATATCCCGTCTTATTGCACTTGAAGCACTTGTCATTCGACTTCTTCTTTGCAATATCTTGTTTAGGCGCAATCTGTGCATTTTGAGCTATTCCCTCGAGCTTTTTCTTCTTTTTTCTAGCCTCAGGCTCAGAAGAAGATTCTAAAGCTTTGCCTGCGACTAAAGCTCGCTTCTTCTCTTGAAGAAGACTTTTAGCCCCACCAACTCTGCCAAAAGCTCGAGTGAAGTACACAACATCTTACTTATATTGTAGTTCAACCGAATCTGCTCATAGCTTTGAGGTAAGCTCCGGAGGACAATGTCGACTTTGGTTTCACTAACGATTTTCCACTACCTCAACCTTGTTGACGTTACTAATCATGTCAATGACATGATCTCTCATAGGAATGCTCTTAGCCATAAGGACAATGTCCAAGTTACGACTCCAATCGACATAATTAGGTCCAGTTAATTTATTGTCGTTCAAAATAGCAGCTAAGGGGTTGAATATCATATCGATAAAACTGTAAAATAAATAAACATACAATGTTTCAGCTATTAACCTAGAATTTTGAAAACATGAAATTCTAATAATTATTGACTTCCCTCAAAACAATAATTATAATCCACCAACATCTCATTCACCGGGATTCTCGTAAGCCACGCAGTGTGGACATTTACGCTAACCCACATTCGTTTGAGAATAACCAGGTTCATTAACTACACTATCTGACCAAACGATCTATTGATCAATATAGCTACTAGTCGGTGCTTTCAGCAGTACAAATAAGCAACGTAACCTCAATGGAGGAATACTGCAGATCGTACACTAAGTGTATGCCATTACATGACTTTTGAGTTTGTTACCTCAGGATAGTGCACCTCAGATTGAGAGGGTGTCGCATTTCTCCTAGTTAAACTTAGTCAAGTCATCTTACTCAAAAATTAATAATCTAGCGATCTCGGGATTGGACTCATCCGAATGGAGAAAGGCCCTATTTCCAATGCGCAAGCCCACCCACATCGCCTATGAACCCGTAATGGTGGCCATAGGGATATTAAACCAACCCGCTCCCACTTAGATTTCCAAATTGAGGGTTTTTCCAGTTTTAACAAGAAATTAACAAATCCAAATTTATATGCAACCATAAAACCAACATGCTTTAAAATCATGCATCTAAAATACAACATAAAAATAAAGAATAAAAATTAAAACAATAAATACGGGAAATAAATACAAAAAATAAATTTCTCGACTATTATGGTTTTAATCGTTTCCATCTTCTGCCTTGATCTCGTATCCCACCACGCAACTCGATGGAGAGAGTTTTGAACTAAAAAAATGAAAACTGGAGGAAAAACAGGCCAAAACGCGCGGTAGCCGGCTGCCGCTGGCGGTTGCCGGCAGTGGCCCCTGCCGGTGGGTCGTCGTCGGTGCCGTCCCCTGCCGCCAATCCCACCTTCACTTTTTCCCACGCTATTTGGTCTTTTTGCAATTCGTTCTGGGTTTTCGTTGGTATTTATGAATTATTGATAACCAAAAACCCACGAATTCATGTTGCACACCATAACGCCTTCGATTACAAAAATTAATTCTCCTATTACAAGGCTTTCTAGGAAAATTAAATAATCGAAATTACATAGAAAAAATCCTATTACGGATTTGATCTAATCCTACATGGCTTCCAGCACGTGGTCATACTATTACAAACATTCATAATAAAATCAAATCCAGACATGTCACAGAGTTTAATTAAAACCCATACAAAAGTAACCATAATAGTCGGGATTTCTGAACCACCTGTAAATAAAACCATGTAATAAATCGAACAAGCACAAAACCCAAAACCAGGTTTTGATACCAATTGAAAGATTATCTGCCCTGGCCTAGCCAGAAACTTACTTTCATGCTATGCATTCCAGAATCGGAATCTCTGGCCAGGCCTAGACGCAAGCGCAATTACTATTCCAACCCTTTTGAAATAAGATTGCACAGGATCTGGGTTTGCACTTATTCGATTTACCACGCAACAAAATTTCTAATTACAAGCGGAACTTTAGAAAATACCTTTGAAGCGTGAACTCAGGTGATTCTCTTGTATGCCTTAAGACTTCGATTTTATGTTGTGTGGGCAAAGATCTAGAAAGCAATTTGATAAGCTAATCACCACAATCCACTTGTCAGAAAATTTCAGCACCGCTACACCCGGAACGTACAATAAACGCACCGCCTGGAGAGAGAGAAAACAACACAAGTAGTCGGTTTGAACATACCAAAATTTCGGTCAAAATAGAAGAAAAACCAGCCGCAATTTTCTACTTAAAACCAACTTTGAGGGAGAAATTTTATTTCTCTCTGTAGGATTTTATCTCTCTAGTTTTCTTGTCTTGAAAACTTATGAATTATATATCTCAATTGTGGAATAGCTAATCCCGTGTCTATATATAGAGTTACAAGAGAGATCCCAAGTTAGTTTAGGATTGGTCTTCCTACTGGGTTTCTGTTTCCTTCAATCCTGTTCCTAGACTGATGCACGTCTAACTGATACAGGGATTCACTTATTTCAATCCAGTTCCTGATATGATTCACAACCAACTGATACAAGGATTCACTTATCCCAAACCAGTTCCTGATATGATTCACAACCAACTAACACACGGATTAATTAATTACTTAATTAATTAAATCTACCTTTGTCAACAACCCAATACATAATTAATCATACCACTAACGGAATAATTATAGCACTACCATCCTGCAATAGAATTGCTTCCAGAACAACTTAATTAATTTATTCATAATCTCCCCACATCAAATATATAGTGCTCTTTAATTTATTAATCTACTGATAAATTAATTTATTAACTTCTTAAATTCCGAGACTAGTACCACTCGACCTTTTTACTATACCGGACTTAAGTCCACCATCTGAGTTTAGTACAATAAACATAACGAGCTCATATCGGGAACACCATCACTCCGGACTCACCGGTACATGGTTTCCTTTCGACAAGCAGCAGCACACCAAGCAACTAAACACGCGCACCCAACCTACCAAGATTATTGGCCACAATTGACCTCACCCATTGGCAGATCAAAGTACACTATGTATAATTCTCATGCCCGCTTGAGTCTAGGGATTAAGAGATAGAATACCAAGAACGCCCTGGCATATCTATATGATTCAATTCGTTTAGACAACCCAATTATCCGTATCACATAAAAACCTAAACAGACAGTTTGTCCAAAGCTGTCTCGGTTATGAACCTCATTTATATATTATGTCTTTCAACCAATGATGAGATATACTGTGTCACACAAGACACCTCATTATCTACTTACATAATATAAATGGACATATCATGCACAACAAGATATAACCAAAACAAAAATCCATATATTACTGGGAAAATGTACAATACAAGCATAGCTTATGTATTCAACTCCAACAATCTCCCACTAATACTTAAGCTATGCTTTAAGTATACAACTACATACAACTCCTATACATTCTGCTGCTATTGTTGGGATCGGAGGCATGTTTTTCAAAAATTTACGCAGCGGATCCATGCCAATTCCAATTTTAGTGTTTAATTAATCCTACGTTTAAAGCTTCTAAAGCTTACTCTCGTAGCGTAATCGGTTGCCACGTCTAGATCTTTGTTTGATGTTAGTCCAAACCTCCTACTCCAGTTACATTTGTCACCACCAAAATCCTTCCTTGAAGGACTCTCTACTTTCAAGCACTGAAGTTCTTTGCAGATCCGGCGCTAGCCGTTTTTGCCTACGGAGAGAGTTTGGGATTTTTTGTATTTTTACTTGTTCTGATTTTCTGATTGAAAATCATCATCCTACTACAATAACATCCCTATAATATTTTCCAAAATTAGTATTGTAATCAATCAATTATTATTTAACAGATTTAATCATATTCCAAATCAGTATTATTACCAAATATTATTTTACTGATTCCAAATCAATATTAAATAATATTTACTGATTCCAAATCAGTATTAAATAATACCTTAATGATCTGGGTTATACACCAAGCCCGTGGATTAACCCATGACCCATGGATCAGGCTGATAGGTCAAGAACTTCAATTGCAATTAAGTCCCGTGATTTATCAGCTCATCCCAATTGTTCCTAGGTAATTAATTAACTCTTAATTGATACCACAGAACTTTTCAATAATATTTAATTAAACCATTTAATTAAATCTTCTTTGTTTAAGTATAACAATTATACTCATTGTAGTCAAGAATACTTATTCTGCATCATCGAACTTTCTTATGTGCGATCCTGCAGGCCCATTCTAAATTGTTAATGGATAACTCAATCTCATTGATTAATCCATAAGTCATTAGTGGTCTCTAGCAAGACATAATGACTACCCAATTCAGAATGGAGGGTTGAATGGTGATTCAACACAACCTTTCCAAGCAAACTGCATACGATCCTCTACATTGATATCCCGTTTAGCATAAAGCATGGAACCATCATCCTCATATAGATAAACGTTTACTTGATCTCTTAGTGACACTTAATTCATCAAGTAAATGATAACGCTTATCATTCTTTGGGCATGGCCATGCACTTTTCAGTTCACTATCAAGTGGCCAAGATATCATCTCTCACTTAAGAGAGATTTGTAGTCCCATCACTTCACCTAGATATCTTAGCGTGACTCATAGTGTACCCAATCATACCCGTATTTGGCAACCTGTTACGGTCCCGTTAGGCGTATGTCAAAGAACACTACAATTCACCTAAGACCATGTATTGATTTCTGGTCTAAGGATCCTCGTATGAGTACTACTCAAAAGAATCACTCATGATCTAAAAGTCCATGGAGTGTTTCTTTTGGCAGATCGATTTCATGAAATTAAATATGCACAAGAATATTATTATCATGCAATTAACTCATCTGATTATAACATCAATCAAAATGACAAATATCTATATAGCTCTTAAAAAGGGCACATACACCAACAATCTCTCACTTGACCATTGAAGGGCTATGTCATAAACATTTTAAGACCAAGCTCTATTACATGTCTCTCAAACTTTGACTGTGGTAGAGCTTTTGTAAGAGGATCTGCTATATTGTTGTATGACCCTATTTTGCATACTTTAACATCTCCTAGATCGACGATCTCTCAAATGAGGTGATAACGTCTGAGTTTGTGTTTGGTCTTCTGGTGTGACCGGGGTTCCTTTGCTTGTGCAATGGCCCGTTATTATCACAGAAGAGGTCTATCGGATCTTGGATACTCGATATCACTCCGATGTCTACACAAATACCCTCAACTAAACAGCTTCCTATGCAGCATTTGATGCAGCAATATACTTAGATTCTATTGTAGAGTCGGCTTTGGTATCTTGCTTCGAGCTTTTCCAACTCACCGCACCGCCATTTAGACATATTGAACCTCTTCAATATCTTGTCTATATACCCTTCTTGACTTAGTCCTAGAAGCCTTTTAGACCTACCTCTATAGATCTTGATACCTAGTATCATTTCGGCTTCTCCTAAGTCTTTCGTAGAAAATACACTCCCCAGCCATTGTTTGATGTCTTTCATCATGGGAATGTCATTTCCTATGAGTAGGATGTCATCCACATATAGGACGAGAAAAACATTCTTGCTCCCACTAACCTTCTTGTAAACACAAGGCTCATCTTCGTTCTTTATGAATCCGTAACCTTTTACTGCCTTGTCAAAATGAAGATTCCAACTTTGAGATGCTTGCTTTAGAGTCCACCAAAATCAAACCTTGATCGTCAGTCATGAGAAATCCGTATCTCTTGGGTTCATGACGAGATCTACTAGACCTTCTAGGTTCTTGTGTTGTTGACTTAGGTTGCTCATCTTCATGAGTTTCCATGTCAACTTTCATCTGAGTTTCTGTAGATCGTTCTACATTCTCTTGTGGTTCTTGAACTTCTCTGAGTTCTATTCTACTCCCACTGTCTTTCTTGTGCAAAAATTCTTTCTTTAAAAAAGTAGCTCCTCTAGCAACGAACACTTTGTTCTTAGTTGGGTTGTAGAATTGATATCCTTTGGTTTTCTTATGATATCCCACAAATAGGTATTTGTCAGTTTTAAGTTCAAGATTATTACTATGTAAACATTTTACATGAGCTTGACAACCCCAAACTCGTAGATATGACATATAGGGCTTCCGACCCATCCATATCTCATATGGAGTCTTATCTACTGCCTTAGATAGAATACAGTTTAATAAGTAGGCAGCAGAAAAGAGAGCACAACCCTAAACAGACATAGGGAGAGTCGCTTGGCCCATCATTGATTGAACCATACCCAATACGATTCTCCTTTCGGATACACCATTCCATTGAGGTGTTCCTGGTGGAGTCAGCTGTGAAACAATTCCACACTGTTTTAGATAGCAATTGAACTCATCACTTAGGTATTCACCTCCTCGATCAGAGTAAATAACCTTAATCCTTCAATCCAACTGATTTTCTACTTCGTTTTTAAACTCTTTGAACCTTTCAAAAGTTTCACTTTTATACCTCATTAAGTAGACATAACCATATCTACTATAGTCATCAGTAAAAGTGACAAAGTATTCAAATCCATCTCTAGCTTGTGTGCTCATTGGTCCACATACATCCATGTGTATTAGAACCAATAGCTCACTTGTTTTTTCACCTTTCTTGTTGAAAGGCCTCTTTGTCATTTTGCCTTGCAAGCAGGGTTCACAGGTATCATATGATTCAAAATCAAATGACCCAAGCACTCCATCCTTGTGAAGCTTTTGAACTTTTTTTTCATTTGCATGGCCTAATCGACAATGCCAATGGTATGTTGGGCTTAAACCATTTTTAGTTGATCTAACTTTCTTTTCTATGTTATAGACTGGTTTTTCTTGGGTCAAATCCAAGACATACAGACCATTACACATATTTGCAACTCCGTATAAAATATCATTTTGATATAAAGATAACAAACTTTCTCAATAATAAATCGAAAACCTTTATTATCTAAACCAGAAACTGAAATAATATTTCTGCTCAAAGCAGGTACATAATAACAATTTTCAAATTCGATATTTAAACCAGAAGGTAAAGACAAAGTATAATCTCCAACTTCAACAGCAGCAACTCTTGCCCCGTTGCCCACTCGGAGATCTACTTCACATTTCTTTGTCACCCTTCTATTTCTGAGTCCCTGCAAATTAGTACAAATGTGTCCCACAACCAGTATCTAATCCCCACGAGGTGGACATAGAAAGATTAATTTCTATAACAAAGATACCTGAAGCTGAAGGATTACTTTCGAGAAACTTTTTGCAGTCTCTCTTCCAATGACCCTTCTGTTTGTAGAAGAGACATGTATCATCTTTTTTGGATCTTGTCTTAGCAGGAGGAGCTTGTGGTTGGGAAGCAGTCTTACTACGAGCTTTCTTATTCTGCCCAACTGTGGCCTTGCCTTTAAACTTCCTCTTCCCTTTACCTTTCTCTACTACCAACACTGGCGTTGCCTTCTTAAGGGTCTGCTCAGTGTTCTTTAACATTCCATAGAGCTAAAGAATGCTCCTATCCTTGCTGTGCATATTGTAGTTCATCACAAAATCATTATATTCATCAGGCAATGATGCCAAGATAATATCAATGGCCAATTCCATAGGAAGGGTTGCATTCAATCGCTCTAGGGTATTAATGTACCCTTTTATCTTGATTAAATGCGTGCTAACTGACGAACCCTTCGCTATCTTGCACGAAATTAAAGCTTTTATCGTAACCAACCTTTCGTTACGGGCTTGTTCAAGGAACATCTCTGTCAGTGACTCATAAATTCGGAAGGCTTCTGAATTTATGAACTGCTTTTGAAGCTCACCCGTCATAGACGTGAGCATCAAGCAAGTCACATCATCGGAGTCACTATTCAGCAAGCTTCCTTTCTTGCTTGAGAACTATCCTCAAGTTTCTTTCCCAATCTAAAAAGTTTGGTCCAAGCAATTTATCCTTATCCAATATACTTCTTAGAGTAAAGTTTGAGATGACATTAATGTTAGATGATGTCATTTCTACAAAGAATAAATGCAAAATATTAGAATGAGTTTTAAAATCATTTTCCACAATAGCCAAAATTGAAATCCCGAACAATTTTGTGTTGGTGCTAGATTGTGGGCCAAAAATCCACAAAGAGTTAACCCCAGTCTTGCTTTGGCAAGTATCGTAGGGATCAGGCTTTTTTGGTAGGCAACATTCAAATTACATTCCATGTAAGCTAACGCTTTCCAATTGCATACCATGCAACTTGTCGGTGATAGGATGAACATTCCAAATGTTTGACACCACTATATCTTTGCAAAATTAATCCCTAATCAACTTATCGGGTCAAGCTATGATTAATTTTCCCAAGTCAAACCATCCCTCGAGGCATCACATCAATAAATACCCAAATAGTTTTTCCACATAGTGGTAGTGAGTAAAGTTGGGCACCTATTATGTGACAACCCGCCTCACGAAGAAAACCTAAGGCCCTTGGGCTCTCCAAGTCCACAGACGTTTGACGCTCTGGCGAGCCCCCAAGTATGGAAGCAATTTATAACTTAGGTTTTTAGGGATTTAGTTTGAGCGGCTTAACATGCATTTCGTTTTTCATCATTCACAAAATATAAAATATAAAGCGAAAAATGCAATGAATTGGGCTCTAGTCTATTACAAGCCTTTTAAAATTTTTGTCTTCATTTGGGCCTCCATCGTTGGGCTCCAACTCCATGACTCCATCTTGGCTTGTTGGAATTTCTTGGGCCTAATTTCTAATCTATTCTATTACAATAAATTTTAATAGGCTCGCAGACCCCAAATTAAAACAAAATAAATAAAGCCCAATTTATGCATGAAAAACACATAAAATGCAAGTGTTTCATACAAGCTCATTTTAATTAAGCCAATCAATTTAAAAAATTGTGCAATTGAATATTTCCAAAATATTCTATACCATTAAAATTCATCGTGTCATAATCAATTTTAATCAATCTTTCTTTTTTCTTGTTCAGTCATTTGTGAAAAATGATGCATGAACATACCAAATATGTATGCAAATATTTAAACCAATTAAATAAATCATACCATATTTAAAGGAATAAATAAAGAATAAAATTAATCTAATTAATTATTCTATTTATTATCTAATTATCTGAATCCCATTAAGATAATTGATTTAAGATAATTTTAAAATATTAAAATCCAATTTTAACATTTAAAACTAAAATTTAACAAGATTTGATTTTATTCCAAAATCAAAATTTAAAATCTTACCAAAACTGAAAAAATAATTTTCCTTAAATTATGGGTAGTTGGGTAATTTAAGGAGGACTCAAAGTCCAGGGGCCATTATACAATTTTAAAACCATTTTAAAAACTCAGCAATCCATTTTGGTAATTAGAGGTTGTGGCGGGGGCAAACTGGTAAATTCACCCATTTAGTGTTTCTGCCCCCAGCCGCCACCAACCTCAAAAAAAAAAAAAAAATAATTCTTGTTTGCAGCCACGACTCGCCGGTGTCAAACACCGGTTGTCTTCTCCGGCGCGACTGGCCTCTCCCGGCACTGCAATTACAGCACCAGTCTTACCTCCCGATCGCAGCCTCTTCGACCGTGGAGTCCCCGACTGATGAAACTCGCCGTTCGAAGATCCCACGGAGAAAACCCAACCCTTGGCCGACTTTAAGAGATCCAACGATGACACTCGCCACGGCTTTATTCTCTAATTGATCAGGAAACCGCAGTAATTAAAGTCCGGCCAAGACATTTAAGCTTTCTTCGATCACCAGCGTGAAGAATCGAGTCGCAAATCGTTTTTCCGTTTGAGAGGTTCAAAACCCAGATGCAAATTGTTGCTTCGGTGAAAAAAAAATTTTCAAAACAAACTAAACCTAGAACATTAAACGCATTTTGAAACCCAATTTGAAGCCCCAATTAAACAAAAAACATTTCCGGGATAATAAGGAACAAAACCCAGAAAAATTTCAAGCCCAAAATCGTGAAATTTTGTTCTTCGAATTTCCGGTGAAAATTCTGGCAACCGGTGCCACCACCTTCGGCGGCCCTTGAACCAGAAAATCCAAATACGAAAATATTTTAATTATTTTTCCCAGAATTTTTTTTCTTTTGCTTTCTAAAAGCCCAATTTTATTAAAACCAATTGTAATTAAAAATCTAATTTCTTTTAATCAAAATCAATTTTAATTTTAACACTAAGCCTAGCTCTGATACCACTGTTGGGATCGGAGGCATGTTTTTCAAAAATTTACGAAGCAGATTCATGCCAATTCCAATTTTAGTGTTTAATTAATCATACATTCAAAGCTTCTAAAGCTTACCCTCGTAGCGTAATCGGTTGCCGCGTCTGGATCCTTGTTTGATGTTAGTCCAAACCTTCTGCTCCGGTTACGTTTGCCACCACCAAAATCCTTCCTTGAAGGACTCTTTACTTTCAAGCACTGAAGTTCTTTGCAAATCTGGTGCTAGCCGTTTTTGCCTACGGAGAGAGTTTGGGATTTTGTGTATTTTTACTTGTTCTAATTTTCTTATTGAAAATCATCATCCTACTACAATAATATCCCTAGGATATTTGCAGAGTTAAAATTTCCAAAATCAGTATTCTAATCAATCAATTATTACTTAACTGATTTAATCATATTCTAAATCAGTATTATTACCAAATATTATTTTACTGATTCCAAATCAGTATTAAATAATATTTACAGATTCCAAATCAGTATTAAATAATACCTTAATGATTTGGGTTATACACCAAGCCCATGGATCAACCCATGACCCATGGATCGGGCTGATTAGTTAAGAACTTCAATTGCAATTAAGTTCTTTGATTTATCAGCCCATCCCAATTGTTCCCAGGTAATTAATTAATTCTTAATTAATACCACAAAACTTTTGAATAATATTTAATTAAACCATTTAATTAAATCTTCCTTATTTAAGTATAACAATTATACTCATTGTAGGCAAGAATACTTATTCTGCATCATCGAACTTTCTTATGTGCTATCCTGTAGGCCCATTCTAAATTGGCAATGGATAACTCAATCTCATTGATTAATCCATAAGTCATTAGTGGTCTCTAGCAAGACATAATGACTACCCAATTCAGAATAGAGGGTCGAACGGTGATTCAACACAACCTTTCCAAGCAAACTGCGTACGATCCTCTGCATTGATATCCCGTTTAGCATAAGGCATGGAACCATCATATTTGTATAGCTAAACGTTTACTTGATCTCTTAGTGACACTGAATTCATCAAGAAAATGATAACGCTTATCATTCCTTGGGCATGGCCATGCACTTTTCAGTTTACTATCAAGTGGCCAAGATATCATCTCTCACTTAAGAGACATTTGTAGACTCATCACTTCACCTACATATCTTAGCGTGACTCATAGTGTACCCAATCATACCCGTACTTGGCAACCTGTTATGGTCCCGTTAGGCGTATGTAAAAGCACACTACAATTCACCTAAGACCATGTATTGATTTCTGGTCTAAGGATCCTCGTACGAGTACTACTCAAGAGAATCACTCATGATCTAAAAGTCCATGGAGTGTTTCTTTTGCGGATCGATTTCATGAAATTAAATATGCACAAGAATATTACTATCATGAAATTAACTCATCTGATTATAACATCGATCAAAATGACAAATATCTATATAGACCTTAAAAAGGGCACATACACCAACAGCTATATATCTGGAAAAACTATCATGGCTCTCCTAAGTATCTGATTCCCATACCCCCTTAGTCTTCCTTAAACTAATCAACTCCATTCGAGTATTTCAAAATAATTTCATATTCCACTTCGTTACTTAAATTTAATCGAACTCTTCGGATTAATTAATTTAATATGAATCAATTTCTTAATCCACTTAGTCAATTAAATATTAATTAAACCTTTAGGATTAATTAATTCACTTTGTTGATTTGTCAAACGCATAATTAGTCGTACCACTAATGGACCAATTGTGGAACTACCAATAAAAAATGACTTTACATCGCGCTCACTTTATTATTCTTCTATCTCCCTACATCGAAGATCTAGTGCTCGTCAGTTCATCAATTTACTGACAAATTAATTCGCCGACTTCTTGGTATCCGAGATCAGTACCACTCGACTTTCTTATTATAACAGACATAAAGTCCACCGACCGGGTTTAGTATAATAAACCTTACGAGCTCCTCTCGGGAGCACCATCAACCCGACGAACAGGTATGTGGATTCCTCCGTCTAGCAACAACACACAAGAATCTAAACACCGCATACCCAACTTACCGAGATTTAGGTCTCAATTAACCGCACCCTTTGGCAAATCAAAGCATACGATATCTAACTCTGATGCCCATCGCAATCTTGGGATTAAGAGATTAGAATACTATGATCGAATTAAATACACCGATCAGTACAAGTTAGTTCTATCCAAACTAGTCGTGCTCAATATGCCCCGGGCACATTCGTATGATTTAATTAGTCCAGAAAAACTAATTTCCAAATTATACGATAACCTATACTGATAGTATGTTCAGACTATCTCAGTTACAAGCATTCTTTTTATATATCAATACTTTAACCAATAACGAGATCTACTGTGTCTTTCCACACCTTGTTATCTAGTTTTATGATATAATGGAACACTATCATACTGAAACATAGACGATATGTCAACTGTGGATATTAGTTTTTTATACAAGCAATAGCTTTTCTGTATTCAAAACTAACGATCTCCTACTGATACTCAAAGCTATGCTCTGAAGTATAAAAACTGGTTTAATATACTTATTCTTATGTCGCACCAAAAGCTAGAGAACTATCACGGTTCAGCCAAGTATCAAACTCCCATGCCCCTCACGTAGTTCTCAAAGACTTTTGCAGACAATGCCTTCGTGAATGGATCTGCCAGGTTGTCTACTGATACTATCTTCACCCACGTCTCCCCACTTTATGATTTCTCGTATTAGGTGGTACTTGCGCTCTATGTGTTTACTCGCCTCGGGGATTTGTGGTTCCTTCAAGTTTCCCACTGCACTATTGTTATCGTAATAGACTGTGATAAAACTGGGCAACTCAAGAATCACATCTAAATCCTCTAGGAAGTTCTTGAACCACACTGATTCCTTCGATACCTCTGAAGTAACGAATTCAGCCTCAATGGTGGAGTCTGCCATGCATTTCTATGTGACACTCAGCCATACTATGGCTCCACTCCCAGGGTAAACACTGTTGGAGTAGAATACATAAGCTATGCTTGTATTGTACAGTTTCCCAGTTTAATATATCGATTTGTGTTTCAGTCATATTTTGTTGTGTATATTTATGTCAATTTATATTATGTAAGTAGATGATGAGGTGTCTGGTGCGACACAGTAGATCTCATCATTGGTTAAAAGACATAATATATAAATGAGGTTCGTAACCGAGATGGTTTTGGACAAACTGTCGGTCTAGGTTATTATGTGATTCAGATAATTAGTTTGTCTAAACTAATTGAATAATATAGATATGCCCGGGGCATATTGAACTTGACTCTTAGGAATGATTTGTCTTGTACTGATTTAATAGACAAATCGATCCTTGTATTCTATCTCTAAATCCCTAGACTCGAGTGGGCATGAGGATTAGACATAGTGTACTTTGATCTGCCAATGGGTGAGGTCATATGTGGCCAATAGTCTCGGTGGGTTGGGTGCGCGTGTTTAGTTACTTGGTGTGCTACTGCTGGTCGAAAGGAAGCCATGTACCGGTGCGTCCGGGGTGATGGTGCTCCCGAGATGAGCTCGAAATGTTTATTATACTAAACCTGGCCAGTGGACTTATGTCCAGTATAGTAAAAAGGTCGAGTGGTACTAGTCTCGGAATATTAAGAAGTTGAGGAATTAATTTATCAGTAAATTAATAAATTAACGAGCACTATATCTTTGATGTGGGGAGATTATGAATATAATTTAATTAAGTTGTTCCGGAAGCAATTCTGGTGTAGGTTGGTAGTGCCATAATTAATCCGTTAGTGGTACGATTAATTATGTACTGGGTTGTTGACAAAGGTAGATTTAATTAATTGAGAAATTAATTAATCCTTGTGTCAGTTGGTTGTGAATCATCCTAGGAACTGGTTTGGGATAAGTGAATCCCTATGTCAGTTGGGAGTGATTCATCCCAGGAACTGGATTGGGATAAGTGAATCCCTGTGACAGTTGGGAGTGTATCAGTCCAGGAACAGGATTGAAGGAAATAGAATCTGTATCAATCCAGAAACAGGATTGAAGGAAAACAGAAACCCAGTAGGAAGACCAATCCTATTCCAACTTGGAGTCTCTCTTGTAACTCTATAAATAGACAAGGGATCAGCCATTCAGAATTCACAATTCAAGAGATTCATAATTCAAGAATCTAGAGAGATAAAATTCTAGAGAGAGAAAATTCTCTCTCTCTCAAAAACGAATTTTTTTAGCAATTTTGGGGCAGCTGATTTTTCCTTCAAGTGGCTGAATTTTGGTCCTTCTTTGCTAGCCCCGTGTGTTGCTTTCTCTCTCTCCGGGCAGTGCGTTTGCAGTACGTGCTAGGTGCGGAGGTGCTGAATTTTTCCAGCAGGTGGATTGTGGTGAGTTGCTGATCAATTGACTTCTAGATTGTTGCCCACACAACAAGAGGTCATAGTCTTGAGGCATACAAGAGATTCACCAGGTGCACGCTTCAAAGGTATTATTCTATGGTTCCGCTTTTATTAGAATTTTTTTGTTGCGTGGTAAATCGAGCAGGTACAAACCCAGATCCTACCAAAATTTTTCAATTGGTATCAGAGCCTGGTTTAGGGGGTTCTGTGCTTGTTCGATTTATTACATGGTTTTATTTGCAGGTGGTTTAGAATCCCGACTATTATGGTTACGTTTATATGGGTTTTAATTAAACTCCGGGACATGTCCGGATTTAATTTTATTATGAATGTTTGTAATAGTATAACCACGTGCTGGAAGCCGTGTAGGATTAGATCAAATCTATAGTAGGATTTTTTCTATGTAATTTCGATTATTTAATTTTCCTAGAATGCCTTGTAGTAGGAAAATTATTTTTTTTGTAATCGAAGGCGTTATGGTGGGCGACTTGGATTCGTGGGTTTTGGGTTATCATGAATTTGAAGAAACCCAGGAAAATCCTGAACGAATTGCAAGAAGACCAAATAGCGTGAGAAAAAGCGAAGGAGGAGTTGGCGGCAGGAGGCGACGCCGGCGACGACCGCCGGCAGCAAGTCGCACCGACCGGGTGGCCAGCAGCAGCTGCTACCGCAGCAAGGGCGCAGCAGCCACGCGCAGGCCCGCGCACGCACGGCCCGTGCGGCCGTGCAGGCACGCGGGCGCGCGGGCACGGGAGCAGCGCCGCGCGCGCAGGGCCCGTGCAGGCCGCGCGCACGGCCCGTTCGGGCTGTGCGCGGGCAGCGCGGCCCTCGGGTCGTGCTGTGGGCCAGGCGGCCCGTTCGGGCTGTTCATGCTGTTTTTGGCCCGTTTTTCCTCCAGTTAACCGTTTTTTGAAATTCAAGACTCTCTCCATCGAGTGACGTGACGGGACACGAGATCAAGGCAGAAGATGGAAGCAATTAAAACCATAATAGTCGGGAAATTTATTTTTTCAAATTTATTTCCCGTATTTGTTTTTTTAATTTTTATGCTGTATTTTAGATGCATGAATTAAAACATATCTAGTTTTATGGTTGCACATAACTTAGGTTAGTTAATTGCATGTTAAAACCGAAAAAACCCTCAATTTGGAAATCTAAGTGGGAGCGGGTTGTGTTATATCCCCATGGCCACCATTACGGGTTCATATGCGATGTGGGTGGGCCTGCGCGTTGGCATTAGGGCCTTCCTCCATTCGGATGAGTCCAGCCCCGAGATCGCTAGACTATGAGCTTCTGAGTAAGTTGACTAGAGCGAGTTTAACTAGGAGAAATGCGACACCTTCTCCATCTGAGGCGCACTATCCTGAGGTAACAAACTCAGAAGTAACGTAATGGCACACACTTAGTGTATGATCTGCAGTATTCCTCCCGCGAGGTTACGCTGCTTACTTGTACGGCTAAGAGCACCGACTATTAGCTACATTGATCAAAAGATCGTTGGTCAGATAGTGTAGTTAATGAACTTGGTTCTTCTCAAACGAATGTGGGTTAGCGTAAACGTCCACACTGCGTGGCTTGCGAGAATCCCGGTGGATGAGATGTTGGTGGATTAATATTATTGTTTTGAGGGAAATCAATAATTAACTGAATTTTCATGTTTTTGAAAATTCTAGCATATATAACTGAAACACTGTTTGTTTACTTTCCAATTTAAATCGATATGACATTCAATCCTTTAGCTGCTATTTTGAAAAACAACAATTTAACTGGAACTAATAATGTCGATGGAAGTCGTAACTTGGACATTGTCCTTAGGGCTGAGAGCGCTCCTGTGAGATATCGTGTCATTGACATGATTAGTAACATCAACAAGGTTGAGGTAGGAGGAGGCGAAATCATTGGTGAAACCAAAACCGATATTGTCCTCCAGAGCTTGCCTCAAAGCTATGAGCGGATTCGGTTGAACTACAACATAAGTAAGATGTTGTGGAGTTCATCCGAGCTCTTGGCAGAGTTGATGGCGGCTCAAAGTTATGAGCGGATTCGGTTGAACTACAACATAAGTAAGATGTTGTGGAGTTCATCCGAGCTCTTGGCAAAGTTGATGGTGGCTAAAAGTCTTCTTCTAGAGAAGAAGCGAGCTTTAGTCGCAGTCGAAGCTTTAGAATCTTCTTCTGAGCCTGAGGCTGGAAAGAAGAAGAGAAAGCTCGAGGGAGTAGCTAAAAATGCACAAATTGTGCCTAAGCCAGATATTGCAAAGAAGAAGTCGAAAGACAAGTGCTTCAAGTGCAATAAGACGGGACATTGGAAAGCGGATTGTCCAAAGCTTATAAGTACGATAAATTATGCCTTAATTACTGAGACATGTTTAGCGGCGATTCCCACAGATACTTGGTGTGTGGATTCAGGTGCCACTGACCATGTTTGTAATTCTTTGCAAGGGTTCCAAGTAACCCAGAAGTTTAGAGAAGGCGAATTGGATATCTACTTGGGCGACACTACAAGAGTGTCAGTAGAAGCAGTGGGAGTAGTTAAGTTGAATTTCGAAAATTCTAGCTTGGAGTTAGTTAATTGTCTTTATGTACCGAGTTTTAGAAAGAACTTGATTTCGGTTTCTAAACTCTTGAAGAACGGGTATAAGTTTATTTTTTCTGATGACTGTGTTGTTATTAGAATAAATGAAAACTTATTTGTTCAGGTTCATTGGCGGACAATTTGTTTGTGGTTAACTCTAACTCCCCTGTTGCGCAAAACATAGAGATAGATAGCTCAGAACATTAAGAAGAGGAAGAAACCTTTTGAAATGAATCAAACCTATCTTTGGCATCTAAGGCTAGGTCATATAAACCTTAGTAGAATTCAAGAGGTTGGTCAATGATAGACCTTTGGGTTCATTAGATATTGACAGTTATGCAACCTGCGAATCTTGCTTGGAAGGTAAGATGACCAAGAGACCTTTTAAAGCAAAAGGCTATAGAGCTAAAGAAGTATTAGAGTTGATTCATTCTGACTTGTGTGGACCTATGACAGTCCAGGAACGAGGGGGATATGAGTATTTCGTGACATTCACGGATGATTACTCTAGGTACGGATACATTTACCTAATGCGCCACAAGTCCGAATGTTTTGGCAAGTTCAAAGAGTTTCGGGCAGATGTGAAGAAGCATCATGGTAAGAGTATCAAGACACTGCGTTCAGATCGTGGTGGGGAGTACCTGTCCCATGAATTTCGAGATTACATCACTGAGGTAGGAATTCAGTCTCAGTTGTCTGCACCTGGCACGCCACAGCAGAATGGTGTAGCAGAAAGGAGGAACCGAACTCTTATGGAAATGGTTAGGTCCATGATGATGAGCTATAGTGATTTGCCAAGTTCGTTCTGGGGATATGCCTTGGAAACGGCAATGTATATTCTTAATCTTGTACCATCTAAAACCGTGCCTTCAACCCCAGTAGAGTTGTGGAACGGGCGGAAGCCCAGTCAAAGACATCTCAGAATTTGGGGCTGCCCAGCACATGTGCTTAAGGCAGATATGGCTAAGTTAGATGCAAGAACAGAATTAATGTTGTTTGTAGGATATCCTAGGGGAACGAAAGGTGGTCTATTCTATAGTCCTAAAGATCAGAAGGTGGTGGTAAGTACCAACGCTAGATTTTTAGAAGAGGACTATGTCTTAGACCACAAGCCCAAGAGTAAGATAGTACTAGAAGAGCTTAGACGACAAACTACTAATCCTGATGCACCAGCGCAAGTAGATACACCACACACTGCACATGAGATCACAGATGATGCGCCTACACAGGCGGTGCCTCGTCGTAGTGGGAGGGTTGTGAGACAGCCAGACAGGTTCATTGGCATGGGAGAGGCTTCAGACCTGGTCCCAGGTGTGCCTGAACCTGACCCAGTTAACTATAATGAGGCGTTTTAAGATAAAAATACAGAATCTTGGCGTAAGGCAATGATATCCGAGATGGGGTCAATGGACCACGATCAAGTCTGGGAGCTTGTGGACCTGCCTGATGGTTCTAAGCCCATTGGATGCAAGTGGGTCTACAAACGTAAGAGAGGACCTGACGGGAAGGTGGAAACCTTTAAAGCTAGGCTGGTGGCGAAGGGGTATACTCAGAAAGAGGGAATCGACTATGAGGAAACCTTCTCCCCGGTAGCCATGCTTAAGTCGATCCGGATTCTCTTGGCCATAGCTGCTCATATGGATTATGAGATTTGGCAGATGGATGTCAAGACAGTTTTCCTAAACGGAAGTCTTGAAGAAACCATCTTTATGCAGCAACCAGAGGGATTCATTGAAAAAGGCCAAGAGCATAAGGTTTGCAGGCTTAAGAGTTCTATTTATGGACTTAAGCAGGCATCCAGATCTTGGAACATCCGGTTTGATGAAGTAATCCAGTCCTTTGGATTTACTCAGTGTCCGGATGAGCAATGTGTATATCGCGGACGTGATGGAAACTCAGTGGTGTTTCTCGTGCTTTACGTAAATGACATTCTATTGATTGGCAACAACAAGAAAGTGTTGTCAGACGTAAAGGCATGGCTGTCCAAGCAATTTGATATGAAGGACTTAGGGGAAGCGGGACATATCCTTGGGATCAAGATTATTCGAGATCGTAGGAAACGTTCACTAACGCTCTCCCAAGCTTCATACATAGACACGATTCTGGCCCGTTTTAACATGCAGAACTCCAAGAAAGGTTTTCTACCTTTCAGGCATGGAGTGTTTCTATCTAAGGAACAGTCTCCTAAGACTGTTGAGGAGATAGAGACCATAAAGACAGTTCCATATGCTTCGGCAGTAGGAAGTCTCATGTATGCCATGTTGTGTACGAGGCCTGATATCTGTTATGCCGTTGGCATGGTGAGCAGATATCAGAGTAACCCCGGGAAAGCTCATTGGGAGGCAGTAAAATGTATTCTCAAGTATTTATGCAGAACGAGGGACCTAGTTCCGGTCTATCAGGCGTCTGAGCTGGTACCCTGAGGTTATACAGATTCAGAATTCCAAGGCGACATGGACAAGAGCAAGTCTACCTCAGGGTATGTGTTTACTCTAGGAGGTGGAGCCATAGTTTGGCGGAGTGTCAAGCAGAAATGCGTGGCGGACTCTACCATGGAGGCTGAGTATGTTGCCACATCAGAGGCAGCGAAAGAAGCAGTATGGCTCAAGAACTTCCTAGTGGACTTAGATGTGATTCCTGGTTTGCCGAAGTCTATCACGGTTTATTGTGATAACAATGGTGCAGTAGCAAACTCGAAGGAACCACGAGCCCACAAGGCGAGTAAACATATACAGCGCAAGTACCACCTGATACGAGACATCGTGAAGAGGGAAGACGTGGTCGTGGCTAAGATAGCATCAGAGGATAACCTTGCACATCCGTTCACGAAAACATTGACCTCTAAAGTCTTTGAGGCTCACGTGGAGGGCATGGGGATCAGATATCTAGGAGAGCCATGATAGTTTTTCTAGATAGATAGCAACAGATTGGGTAGGATTGTATGTAGTTGTATACTTAAAGCACAGCTTAAGTATTAGTGTGAGATTGTTGGAGTAGAATACATAAGCTATGCTTGTATTGTACAGTTTCCCAGTTTAATATATCGATTTGTGTTTCAGTCATATTTTGTTGTGTATATTTATGTCCATTTATATTATGTAAGTAGATGATGAGGTGTCTGGTGTGAAGGAAAACTAAACAAGCCCGGGCTAAATCGAAAACCTCACTTTCGTGCTATGCATTCCAGAATCGGAAGTTTTCGACCAAGCTCTGGCTCAAATTAGTTTACCCATGAATGGATCTAGGCTTATACTTATTTAATTTATTAATCGGGACACAAAAAATTAAATATTTAATTAAAGCGAAATTTAAAGATTATACCTTTTGTAGCGAAGTCCCTCGCCTAAAGAAAACCCACTTCTTTTAGCGCAATTTCCACAAGAAATCCGAAGAATTCTCCAATACAAACTCCGAGATAGTGTGGGCTATCGTCTACGGAGCTACCCTCGGCAATACGACTGAAAACCCAAGAAACTTGCTTCTCAAGAAACTCAAATTGAGGCTGCCCAGAATTTTTTTTCAAAATTATAGCTGCCCAGAATTTTTTTTATCAAAATTGAAGCTGCCCAGAATTTTTCCTTCTCAAACTGTAGCTGCCCAGAAAAATGAACCAGCCGCTGGTTTTCTTCTTACTCGATCGGACGGCCAGCAGTTTGAACTGTGAAGACCCAGCCACGATCTGTACAATAGGCCTCACGGATCACCAACCAAAAGGAAGAGATCAACATGAGGTTGCTACTGGATCAGCACGCCGAGTCCTCAAACAGATCGCTAGCAAAAACTCTGCTCAAAAATCGCGCAGCAGTAAAATACTGCACACGACCGAACAGCTTGAAAATGGAAGAAATCCAGCGGCCCCTTTTTCTAAAATATAATTGGACTGCTCTATTATCGAATGGGCTGAGTGTCGGACTGCTCAAAATTAATTCATGAGCTGAGCTAGCTGCTCTATTAATCGGACTGCTCAAAATTAATTCATGAGCTGAGCTAGCTGCTCTATTAATCGGACTGCTCAAAATTAATTCATGAGCTTTAGCTAGCTGCTCTATTAATTCATGGGCTGAGTGAAGAAAGGTCCGGGCTGCTCTATTAATTCATGGGCTGAGTTCCTTGACAAAGAAGAAAGCTTTCTTGATCGACTTCGGGAGAAAACTTGACGATGAAGACACCGTTTTCTCTCTAGACCAAACTTTCTCTTTCTAGCCTAACTTGGCTGCCAAGTTTCTTCTCTTAGGGTTTTCTTGCCTATTATGTTGTATTTATAGGAGCTTCTAAGGAGACCTAATGGGCTCTCGAGTTAGGCCTTAAAATTTGACTTTCGTTGACCGCTAAGTCTTCCCGACTAATCAACTCCAATCGACCCTTTTAAATTAATTTATTTAATCCACTTTGTTAATTTAATTTAATCGAACCCTTAGAATTAATTAATTCAAAATAGAATTAATTTCTAAATTCACTTCGTCGATCAAATATTAATTAAACCCTTCGGATTAATTAATTTACCTTGTCGATTAGTCAAACGCATAATCGGTTGTACCACTAACGGACCAATTATGGAACTACCGCTCGAAAACGACTTTACATCGCGCCATTATTATTTCTTCTATCTCCCCACATTAAAGATCTAGTGCTCGTCAATTTATCAATTTACTGACAAATTAATTCACCGACTTCTTAGTTTCCGAGATTAGTACCACTCGACCTTTTATTATACCGAACATAAAGTTCACTGGCCAGGTTTAGTATAATAACCTTACGAGCTCATCTCGGGAGCACCATCAACCCGGCGAACCGGTACGTGGATTCCTCCGACTAGCAACGGCACGCAAGAAGCTAAACACCGCATACCCAACTTACCGAGGTATTGGCCTCAATTGACCTCACTCTTTGGCAAATCAAAGCATACGACACCCAACCCTCACGCCCGTCCCAATCTCGGGATTGAGAGACGGAATACTAGACCGAATTGACTACGCCGATCAGTACAAGTCAATTCTATCCAAACTGGTCGTGCTCAATATGCCCCGGGCATATCTGTGTGATTTAAACTAGTCTAGATAAACCAATTTCCAAACCACACAATAACCTATACCGATAGTATGTTCAGACTATCTCGGTTACGAGCATACTTTTTATAGATCACTACTTTAACCAATAACGGTATCTACTGTGTTTGTCGACACCCCGTTATCTAGTTCTATGATATAAAGGAACAGATTTATACTGAAACAAAATGATATGTCATCTGTGGATATTAGTTTTTGATACAAGCCATAGCTTTTCTGTATTCAAAACTAACAATCTCCCACTAATACTCAAAGCTATGCTAAGAAGTACAAAAACTGTCCAACCCGCTATTACACTGCTGTCATAATGAAATCTCCAGAACACCTTTAAGCTCACTAACATGGCTCCCTCAAGAATCTGACTCCCATGCCCTCCACATGTCTCTCAAAAACCTTTAGGGTCAATGACTTTGTGAAAGGATCTGCATGGTTGTCATCTGATACTATCTTGGCCACGGACACGTCTCCCCTCTTTACGATCTCTCGTATCAGGTGGTACTTGCGCTCTATGTGTTTACTCGCCTTATGGGCTCGTGGTTCCCTCGAGTTAGCAACTGCACTATTGTTATCACAATAAACTGTGATAGACCTAGGCAACTCAGGAACCACATCTAAGTCCATCCTAAAGTTCCTGAGCCACACAACCTCTTTCGCTGCCTCTGAAGCGGCAACGTACTCGGCCTCCATGGTAGAGTCCGCCACGCATTTCTGCTTGACACTCCGCCATACTATGGCTCCACCTCCAAGAGTAAACACAAACCCAGAGGTAGACTTACTCCTGTTCAAATCACCTTGAAAGTCCAAATCTGTGTAACCTAATGGTATAAGCTCCTACGCTCTATAAACTAGGACATAATCTCTCGTCCTGTGCAAGTACTTGAGAATGCATTTTACTGCCTCCCAGTGAGCCTTCCCAGGGTTACTCTGATATCTGCTAACCATGCCAACGGCAAAGCAAATATCAGGCCTCGTGCACAACATAGCATACATGAGGCTACCCATTGCAGAAGCATCGGGTACCGCCTTCATGGCATCTATCTCCTCAGCAGTCTTAGGACACTGCTCCTTAGACAAATACACCCCATGCCTGAAAGATAGTGAACCCTTCTTGGAGTTCTGCATGTTAAAACGGGCCAGAATCGTGTCTATGTAGGATGCCTGAGGGAGAGTCAGAGAACGTCTCCTACAATCTCGAATAATCTTGATCCCAAGGATATGTCCAGCCTCTCCCAAATCCTTCATATCGAATTGCCTGGACAGCCATGCCTTTACGTCTGACAACACCTTCTTACTGTTGCCAATAAGAAGAATGTCATCTACGTAAAGTATGAGGAACACCACTATATCACCATCACGCCTGTTATAAACACACTGCTCATCCGGACACCGAGTGAATCCATAGGACTGGATAACCTCGTCAAAACGGATGTTCGAAGATCTGGATGCTTGCATCTCTATCCTGAAGAACCTCATTGTAGTTAACTGGGTCTGGTTCACGAGCACCAAGGATAAAGTCCGAAGACTCACCCAAACCCATGTACCTCTCGGGCTGTCTCACAACCCCTCCACTACGACGAGGCGCAGCCTGTGTAAGAGCATCATCTGTGATAGTGTGTGCAGTCTCTTGTGGTGTATCTTCCTGTACGTGTGCATCTGGAATAGTGGACTGACTTCTAAGCTCTTCCAATACTACCTTGCTGCTTGACTTGTGATCTAAAATATAGTCCTCCTCAAAAAATCTGGCATTGGTGCTGACCACTACCTTCTGATCCTGAGGACTATAAAATAAACCACCTCTCGTTCATTTGGGGTAGCCTACAAACAGCATAACCTTAGATCTCGCCTCTAACTTGCCTGCATCTGCCTCGAGCATATGTGCTAGACAACCCCAAATCCTGAGATGTCTCAGACTAGGCTTGCGCCCACTCCACAACTCTACTGGGGTCGTAGGCACAGACTTAGATGGCACAAGGTTGAGGATAAAACACGCTGTATCCAAGGTATAACCCCAAAACGAGGTAGGCAACTCACTGTAACTCATCATCGATCTAACCATCTCCATAAGAGACCTGTTCCTCCTCTCTGCCACACCATTCTGCTGGGGTGTGCCAGGTGCAGACAACTGGGTCTGAATACCCTCCTCTGACAAATAGGTCCTAAATTCACTAGAGAGGTATTCACCACCTCTAGCCTGAACTGACATAGGTCCACACACGTCAGAATGAATCAACTGTAAAACCTCCTTGGCCCTATACCCCTTCGCCTTAAAAGGCCTCTTGGTCATTTTACCGTCCAAGCAGGACTCACAGGTCGAATAGCTGTCAATATCTAGTAAGTTCAAAGACCCACTCTTGACCAACCTTTGAATCCTACTAAGGTTTATATGACCTAGTCTCAGGTGCCAAAGATAAGTCTGATTCAAAGGGAAAGATTCCTTTCTCTTATTATGATTCGGTGATGAGTTACTAGTTTCTGTGTTTTGCATAACTGGGGAGTAAGTCTTGATTAAAAACAAATTGTCAACCAATGTACCGGAACATATAAGTTTCTGGCATTTTCTTATAAAAATCGAACCGTCAGAAAATACACACTTATAACCATCCAAAACAAGTTTCGAAACCGAAAGCAAGTTCTTTCGAAAACTAGGTACATAAAGACAATACTTTAAAAGTAAAATTGTGTCTGAAAAATAAAGACTAATCACTCCCACTGCAGCCACAGAAACTCTGGTAGTATCCCCAAGGTAGACTTGCAACTCTCCCTCTCTAAGCAGCCGGGTCACTTGGAACCCCTGCAAAGAATTACAAACGTGATCAGTGGCTCCCGAATCCACACACCAAGTATCCGTGGGATTCGCCACTAAACACGTCTCAGTGACTAGGGAAAATTTACACATACCTCGAGGCTTTGGGCAATCCTTCTTCCAATGTCCTGCTTTGTCACACCTTAAACATTTGCCTTTCGGCTTCTGCTTCTTGGCAATGCCTGCCTTGGGTCCATGATTAGATCCTGCTTTCTGGCCTCTCTTCCTCTTTTGCTTCCTGGCTTTGGGCCCAGCAGAGGAACCTGAGGGACCAACAGTAGCCAAGACTTGCTTCTTCTCAACGAATAGGCCCTCGACTGACACCAATGTAGTCATGAGCTCGGGGAGTGAATATGAGAGCTTGCCCATATTACAGTTCAACCGAAACTGCTCAAAACTGGGAGGCAAGCTCTGGAGAATGATATCGAGCTGGGTCTCCCCATCAATATCACCTCCCAGTACCTCGATCTCATTGATGCAACTGATCATGTCCAGCACGTGATCCCTCACTGAAGTGCCCTCAGCCATTATAGCATTCATGAGTTTCCTCATAGCTGACTGCTTGGCTGCCCTGCTTAAGGGGACACTCCTCAGTAAGCACGTACTTGTAACCCTCAGCGGTAAGGACAATGTCCAGGTTACGTTTCCAGTCAATATAGTTTGGACTAGTGAGTTTGTTTTGGTTCAAAATGATAGCTAGCGGGTTGAACGACATATCAACTGAAAATAATGAAAAAACATGTCTCAGTATACTTTTCGAAAATATTGAAAAATCCTCAGAAAAGAAATATAATCTTCTACCGACATCTCTCCCACCGAGATTAACGCAGGTCACGTTGGGTGAACGTCTACGCCAACCCACATTCGTTCGAGAAGGACCGAAGTCCATTAATCTCATTATCTGACCAACGATCTTATGATCAATGAAATTAATAGTCGATAATTTTAGCCGTACACGTAAATAGCGTTACCTCGTGGGAGGGATACTATAAACAGTACACTAAGTGTATGCCATTACGTGACTTCTAAGTTTGTTACTTAGGGTACTAATGCGCCTCGGTAGCGAGGGTGTCGCAACTTTTCCCAATTAAACGCACTATAGTCATCCCATTAGAAATTCATTCCAGCGATATCTGTGATTGAAAACTCATTCGTAGGGAAGCCGTTTAACCACATCACCAATGAACCCGTAATGGAGGCCATGGGGCTATTAACCAACCCGCTCCCACTTAGATTTTTAAAATAATTTCAATTCGCCCTAGTTTTCTCGGTTTTCCATTTCGGTTTTCTACGTAATTAGGAATCACCCAAAAATTACGATAAACCAAAATCTGGGTTTTCTCGGTTTTCTACGTAATTAGGAATCACCCAAAATTACGATAAACCAAAACCCCACGTAATTAGGAATCACCCAAAATTACGATTAAACCAAAACCTGCGAATGTAATTAAGTTTGAGGATTTTTACGTTTTAACATGCAATATCTTAACTATGGATATTCGCACCCATAAAACCGTTGGAGTTTTAATATGCGAATAATCTACCTTAGTTAATTGCACATTACCTTTTGAAAAAAAACTTTTGGTTTGAATTTCGTTCATGCAAAATAAAACGAAAATCACACAATCAACGAAAAAATCATAAATACGAGAAATTAAATAAAATAAAATTTCCCAACTATTATGGCCTTCTCTATCGTTGATTCCTTGACGCCTCGGTGACACTTCCCGTCGTTTCGCTCCCACTCGTTATTTGGATTCCTCTGGATTCGTCCGGGTATTCTCGGTTTATTCCGTAATTAGGAATCACCCAAAATTACAATAAACCAAAACCCGCGAATATAAGTTACCCAAAATAACGTCTTCGTCATAGTACAAAAATTCCTATATACAAAGGCGTTTTCTAGGAATTTAAAGACGACATGATTAGATCAAATCCTACTACAAGATTTTTCTAATCCTACACGGCTTCCAGCTCGTGGTTATTACTATTACAGAAATTTCCATTCAAAAATAAAACGAGCCCGGACATGTCCCGGGGTTTATGAATGAAAATTAAATTTCTACCATAATAGCCGGGAAACCAATAACCACCTGTTTATACATTTCGACAAAAAATAATAATGCCAAAATAGAGCCGTGTAATAAATCAAACAAGTATAAGACCGAAACCAACGCTTTGATACCAATTTGAAGGAAAACTGAACAAGCCTGGGCTAAATCGAAAACCTCACTTTCGTGCTATGCATTCCAGAATCGGAAGTTTTCGACCAAGCTCAGGCTCAAATTAGTTTACCCATGAACGGATCTAGGCTTATACTTATTTAATTTATTAATCGGGACACAAAAAATTAAATCTTTAATTAAAGCGGAATTTAAAGATTATACCTTTTGTAGCGAAGTCCCTCGCCTAAAGAAAACCCACTTCTTTTAGCGCAATTTTCACAAGAAATCCGAAGAATTCTCCAATACAAACTCCGAGATAGTGTGGGCTATCGTCTACGGAGCTACCCTCGGCAATACGACTGAAAACCCAAGAAACTTGCTTCTCAAGAAACTCAAATTGAGGCTGCCCAGAATTTTTTTTCAAAATTATAGCTGCCCAGAATTTTTTTTATCAAAATTGAAGCTGCCCAGAATTTTTCCTTCTCAAACTGTAGCTGCCCAGAAAAATGAACCAGCCGCTGGTTTTCTTCTTACTCGATCGGACGGCCAGCAGTTTGAACTGTGAAGACCCAGCCACGATCTGTACAATAGGCCTCACGGATCACCAACCAAGAGGAAGAGATCAACATGAGGTTGCTACTGGATCAGCACGCCGAGTCCTCAAACAGATCGCTAGCAAAAACTCTGCTCAAAAATCGCGCAGCAGTAAAATACTGCACACGACCGAACAGCTTGAAAATGGAAGAAATCCAGCGGCCCCTTTTTCTAAAATATAATCGGACTGCTCTATTATCGAATGGGCTGAGTGTCGGACTACTCAAAATTAATTCATGAGCTGAGCTAGCTGCTCTATTAATCGGACTGCTCAAAATTAATTCATGAGCTGAGCTAGCTGCTCTATTAATCGGACTGCTCAAAATTAATTCATGAGCTTTAGCTAGCTGCTCTATTAATTAATGGGCTGAGTGAAGAAAGGTCCGGGCTGCTCTATTAATTCATGGGCTGAGTTCCTTGACAAAGAAGAAAGCTTTCTTGATCGACTTCGAGAGAAAACTTGACGATGAAGACACCGTTTTCTCTCTAGACCAAACTTTCTCTTTCTAGCCTAACTTGGCTGCCAAGTTTCTTCTCTTAGGGTTTTCTTGCCTATTATGTTGTATTTATAGGAGCTTCTAAGGAGACCAAATGGGCTCTCGAGTTAGGCCTTAAAATTTGACTTTCGTTGACCGCTAAGTCTTCCCGACTAATCAACTCCAATCGACCCTTTTAAATTAATTTATTTAATCCACTTTGTTAATTTAATTTAATCGAACCCTTAGAATTAATCAATTCAAAATAGAATTAATTTCTAAATTCACTTCGTCGATCAAATATTAATTAAACCCTTCGGATTAATTAATTTACCTTGTCGATTAGTCAAACGCATAATCGGTCGTACCACTAACGGACCAATTATGGAACTACCGCTCGAAAACGACTTTACATCGCGCCATTATTATTTCTTCTATCTCCCCACATTAAAGATCTAGTGCTCGTCGATTTATCAATTTACTGACAAATTAATTCACCGACTTCTTAGTTTCCGAGATTAGTACCGCTCGACCTTTTATTATACCGAACATAAAGTTCACTGGCCAGGTTTAGTATAATAACCTTACAAGCTCATCTCGAGAGCACCATCAACCCGGCGAACCGGTACGTGGATTCCTCCGACTAGCAACGGCACGCAATAAGCTAAACACCGCATACCCAACTTACCGAGGTATTGGCCTCAATTGACCTCACTCTTTGGTAAATCAAAGCATATGACACCTAACCCTCACGCCCGTCCCAATCTCGGGATTGAGAGACGGAATACTAGGACCGAATTGACTACGCCGATCAGTACAAGTCAATTCTATCCAAACTGGTCGTGCTCAATATGCCCCGGGCATATCTGTGTGATTTAAACTAGTCTAGATAAACCAATTTCCAAACCACACAATAACCTATACCGATAGTATGTTCAGACTATCTCGGTTACGAGCATACTTTTTATATATCAATACTTTAACCAATAACGGTATCTACTGTGTTTTTCGACACCCCGTTATCTAGTTCTATGATATAAAGGAACAGATTTATACTGAAACAAAATGATATGTCATCTGTGGATATTAGTTTTTGATACAAGCCATAGTTTTTCTGTATTCAAAACTAACAAGGTGCGACACAGTAGATCTCATCATTGGTTGAAAGACATAATATACAAATGAGGTTCGTAACCGAGACGGTTTTGGACAAACTGTCGGTCTAGGTTATTATGTGATTCAGATAATTAGTTTGTCTAAACTAATTGAATCATATAGATATGCCCAGGGCATATTGAACTTGACTCTTAGGAATGATTTGTCTTGTACTGATTTAATAGACAAATCGATCCTTGTATTCTATCTCTAAATCCCTAGACTCGAGTGGGCATGAGGATTAGACATAGTGTACTTTGATCTGCCAATGGTGAGGTCAAATGTGGCCAATAGTCTCGGTGGGTTGGGTGCGCTTGTTTAGTTACTTGGTGTGCTACTGCTGGTCCAAAGGAAGCCATGTACTGGTGCGTCCGGGGTGATGGTGCTCCCGAGATGAGCTCGAAATGTTTATTATACTAAACCTGGCCAGTGGACTTATGTCCGGTATAGTAAAAAAGTCGAGTGGTACTAGTCTCGGAATATTAAGAAGTTGATGAATTAATTTATCAGTAAATTAATAAATTAACGAGCACTATATCTTTGATGTGGGGAGATTATGAATATAATTTAATTAAGTTGTTCCGGAAGCAATTCTGGTGTAGGTTGGTAGTGCCATAATTAATCCGTTAGTGGTACGATTAATTATGTACTGGGTTGTTGGCAAAGGTAGATTTAATTAATTGAGAAATTAATTAATCCTTGTGTCAGTTGGTTGTGAATCATCCTAGGAACTGGTTTGGGATAAGTGAATCCCTATGTCAGTTGGGAGTGATTCATCCCAGGAACTGGATTGGGATAAGTGAATCCCTGTGACAGTTGGGAGTGTATCAGTCCAGGAATAGGATTGAAGGAAACAGAATCTGTATCAATCCAGAAACAGGATTGAAGCAAAACAGAAACCCAGTAGGAAGACCAATCCTATTCCAACTTGGAGTCTCTCTTGTAACTCTATAAATAGACAAGGGATCAGCCATTCAGAATTCACAATTCAAGAGATTCATAATTCAAGAATCTAGAGAGATAAAATTCTAGAGAGAGAAAATTCTCTCTCTCTCAAAAACGAATTTTTTTAGCAATTTTGGGGCAGCTGATTTTTCCTTCAAGTGGCCAAATTTTGGTCCTTCTTTGCTAGCCCCGTGTGTTGCTTTCTCTCTCTCCGGGCAGTGCGTTTGCAGTACGTGCTAGGTGCGGAGGTGCTGAATTTTTCCAGCAGGTGGATTGTGGTGAGTTGCTGATCAATTGACTTTTAGATTGTTGCCCACACAACAAGAGGTCATAGTCTTGAGGCATACAAGAGATTCACCAGGTGCACGCTTCAAAGGTATTATTCTATGGTTCCGCTTTTATTAGAATTTTTTTGTTGCGTGGTAAATCGAGCATGTACAAACCCAGATCCTACCAAAATCTTTCAAACACAAACCCAGAGGTAGATATTCCTTTAGTCCATATCACTTTGGAAACCCTAATCTGTGTAACCCTTAGCTCTTGCGCCTGATATACTAAAACTTAGTTCTTTATTCTGCGCAAATACTTGAGCTTTTCCTGGGTTACACTGATATCTGCTAACTATGCTAACGGCAAAGCAAACATCATCCTCATACAAAATAAGCATACATGAGACTTCCTACTGCAAATGCATAAGGAATTGTCTTCACGGCTTCTATCCACTTAGGAGCTTGCTCCTTATATAGATGCACTCCGTATCTGAACAGTTAGAAACTTCTCTTGGAGTTCTGCATGTTAAAACGAGTCAGATTCATGTCTATGTAGGACTCCTGAGAAAGTGTCTGTGAACATCTCCTACGATCTCGAATAATCATGATCCTGAGGATATGTCCACCCTTTCCCAAATCCTTTATATCAAACTTGATTGAACAACTATGCCTTTATGTCTGACAATATCTTCCTACTATTGCCAATGGGAAGAATATCATCTACATAAAGTACAAGAAACATCACTGAGTTTCTATCATGCCTGCGATATACACAATGCTCGTTCGGACACTGGGTCTGGTTTGTGGTGCCAGGGATCAAAATCTGAAGAATTTTCTAAGCCCACGTACTTCTAGGGTTATCTGACAACCCTCTCACTATGATAGAGCCACCTGTGTAATCACATCATCTGTGACAACTCATGCAGTATTTTATGATGTATCTACTTATACTGGTGCATCAGGAAATTCTAGACTGTCCCTTAAGCTCTTCTTGCACAATCTTGTTACTTGGTTTGCGGTTAAGAATATAGTCCTCTTCTAAAATCAAGTGTTGGTATTAACCACCACCTTCTGATCTTTAGCACTATAGAATAAACCAACCTTCGTTCCTCTTGGTTATCCTACAAATAGTATTACCTCCAATCTTGCATCTAACTTGTCCGTATCTACCTTAAGGACATGTGCTGGACAACCCCAGATTTTGAGATGTCTAATATTGGGCTTTTGTCTTGACCATAACTCTACAGGGGTTGAAGGCACGGACTTAGATGGTACAAGATTTAGATTGTAAGTCATTGTTCCTAAGGCATATCCCCAAAATGAACATCACAGATCTAACCATTTCCATAAGAGTTATGTTTGACCATTCCGCTACACCATTCTGCTGGAATGTGCTAGGTGCAGCCAACTGGGATTAAATCCTCATCTCTGATAAGTAGCTCCTAAATTCTCCAGATATTTATTCGCCACTACAATCGAATCATAATGACTTGATACATTTACAATGATGGTTCTCCACATCTGTCCGAAACTCTTTGACCTTGCCAAAACATTCAGACTTGTGGCGCATAAAGTAAATATACCCGTACCTCGATTACTAATCTGTGAAGATTACAAAATCATAATGAACCAACTCTTAAAACCTTTTTGAGCTTTAAAAACTACTTGGTCATTCTTCCCTCCAAACAGAATTCGTAGGTTGCGTAACTGTCAATATCTAATGAGCCTTAGTGAAATATTCCCACAGGATTTGGGTTCGCACTTATTCGATTTATCACGCAACTAAAATTTCGAATTAAAAGTAGAATCTTATAAAAGTACCTTTGAAGCGTGCACTCAGGTGATTCTCTTCTATGCCTAAAGACTTTGACTTCACGTTGTGTGGGCAACGAACTAGAAATCAATTGATCAGCTAATCACCACAATCCACCGGCTAGAAAATTCTAGCACCGCTGCACCTGGCACTTAATGCAAACGCACCGCCCGGAGAGAGAGAAAGCTGTGCGCTGCTGGAAAAAACCAGGCCAAAAATTCGGCCAAAAGATCCAAAACAGATCCGCAAAAAGCTTTGAAAAATTGGACTATGAGAGAGAAAATTTTCTCTCTCTAGATTCTTGAATTCTGAATCTATGGAATTGTGTGTCTTGAATAGCTAATCTATTGTCTTTATATAGAGTTACAAGAGAGACCCCAAGTTAGTTTAGGATTGGTCTTCCTACTGGGTTTCTGTTTTCCTTCAATCCTCTTCCGGAGTGATACACATCCAATTATCACAGGGATTCACTTATCCCAATCCAATTCCTAGGATGATTCACAACCAACTGATACAGGGATTCACTTATCCCAAACCAATTCCTGGTATGATTCATAACCAACTGACACAGGGATTCACTTATACCAAACCAATTCCTCGTATGATTCACAACAAACTGACACAAGGATTTAATTAATTACTTAATTAATTAAATCTACCTTTGTCAACAACCCAATACATAATTAATCGTACCACTAACGGATTAATTATGGCACTACCATCATACACCAGAATTGCTTCCGGAACAACTTAATTAAATTATATTCATAATCTCCCCACATCAAAGATATAGTACTCGTTAATATATTAATTTACTGATAAATTAATTAATTAACCTCTTTAATTCCGAGACTAGTACCACTCGACCTTTTTACTATTCCGGACATAAGTCCACCGGCCAGGTTTAGTATAATAAACTTTACGAGCTCATCTCGGGAGCACCATCACCCCAAACCCACCGGTACATGGTTTTTTTTGACAAGCAGCAGCACACAAAGTAACTAAACACGCGCACCCAACCTACCGAGACTATTGGCCACAATTGACCTCACCCTTTGGCAGATCAAAGTACACTATGTCTAATCCTCATGCCCGCTCGAGTCTAGGGATGAAGAGATAGAATACCAAGAACGATTTGTCTATTAAATCAGCACAAGACAAATAATTCTTAATGGTCAAGTTCAATACGCCCTGGGCATATCTATATGATTCAATTAGTTTAGACAAACGAATTATCTGAATCACATAATAACCTAAAATGACAGTTTGTCCAAAGCTGTCTCGGTTACGAACCTCATTTATATATTATGTCTTTCAACTAATTATGAGATTTACTGTGTCACACAAGACACCTCATCATCTAACTACATAATATAAATGGACAATTAATGCACAACAAGATATAACAAAAACATAAATCAATATATTACTGGGAAAAAGGACAATACAAGCATAGCTTATGTATTCAACTCCAACAATCTCCCACTAATACTTATGTTGTGCTTTAAGTATACATCTACATACAACTCATATACATTCTGCTGCTATATATCTAGAAAAACTGTCATGGCTCTCCTAAGTATTTGATTCCAATGCCCTCCACGTGGGCCTTAAAGACTTTCAAAGTCAATGTTTTCGTGAACGAATCTGCAAGGTCATCTTCTGATGCTATCTTAGCCACGACCACGTCTTCCCTCTTTACGATGTCTCGTATCAGGTGGTACTTACGCTGTATATATTTACTCGCCTTGTGGGCTCGTGGTTCCTTCGAGTTTGCTACTGCACCGTTGTTATCACAATAAACCGTGATAGACTTATGCAAACCTAGAATCACATCTAAGTCTACTAGGATGTTCTTGAGCCATACTGCTTCTTTGGCTGCCTCTGATGCGACAACGTACTCAGCCTCTATGGCATTGTCCGTCACGCATTTCTGCCTGACACTCCGCCAAACTATGGCTCCACCTCCCAGAGTAAACACATACCCTGAGGTAGACTTGCTCTTATCCCTGTCGCCTTGGAAATATGAATCTGTGTAACCTCGGGGTACCAGCTCAGGCGCCTGATAGACCAGAACTTAGTCCCTTGTTTTGCTCAAATATTTGAGAATTCATTTTACTGCCTCCCTATGAGCTTTCCCGGGGTTACTCTGATATCTGCTTACCATGCCAACGACATAACAGATATCAGGCCTCGTACACAACATGGCATATGTGAGACTTCCTATTGCCGAAGCATAAGAAACTTTCTTCATGGCCTCTATCTCCTCAACAGTCTTAGGGGACTGTTCCTTACATAGATGCACTCCATGTCTGAAAGGTAAAAAAACCTTTCTTGGAGTTTTGCATGTTAAAACCGGCCAGAATCGTATCTTTGAACGAAGCTTGGGAGAGCATTAACGAACGTTTCTACGATCTCAAATTATCTTGATCCCAAGGATATGTCCCACTTCCCCTAAGTCATTCATATCAAATTTCTTGGACAGCCATGCCTTTACATCTGATAACACTTTCTTGTTGTTGCCAATCAATAGAATGTCATCTGCGTAAAGCACAAGAAACACCACTGAGTTTCCATCACTTTTGCGATACACACATTGCTCATCCGGACACTGAGTAAATCTGAAGAACTGGATTACCTCATCAAACTGGATATTCCAAGATCTGGATGCCTACTTAAGTCCGTAAATGGACCTCTTAAGCCTGCGAACCTTATGCTCTTGGTCTTTTTCAATGAATCCCTCTGGTTACTGCATAAAGATGGTTTCCTCAAGACTTCTATTTAGGAAAGCTATCTTGAAGTCCATCTGTCAAATCTCATAGTCTAAATGAGCAGCTATAGCTAAGAGAATTCGGATTGACTTAAGCATGGGTACCGGGGAGAAGGTTTCCTCATAATCAATTCCCTCTTTCTGAGTATACCTCTTCGCCACCAGCCTAGCTTTAAAGGTTCCACCTTCCCGTCAGGTCCTCTCTTACGTTTGTAGACCCACTTACATCCAATGGGCTTGAACTCATCTGGCATGTCCACAAGCTCCCAGACTTGATTGTGGTCCATTGAACCCATCTCAGATATCATTGCCTTATTCCAAGATTCTGCATCTTTATCTCGGAGAGCCTCATTGTAGTTAACCGGGTCAGGTTCAGGTGCTCCTGGGACTAGGTCTGAGGCCTCTCCTACGCCAATGGACATATCGGGCTGTCTCACAACCCTTCCACTACGACGAGGCACCACCTGTGTAGGCATATCCTCTGTGATCTCATGTGCAGTGTGTGGTGTATCTACTTGTGCAGGTGCATCAGGATTAGTAGTTTGTTGTCTAAGCTCTTCTAGTACTATCTTACTCTTGGGCTTATGGTCTAAGATAGTCTTCTTCCAAAAATCTAGCGTTTGTACTAACCACCACCTTCTGATCTTTAGGACTATAAAACAGACCACCTTTCATTCCCCTAGAATATCCTACAAATAGCATTAATTCAGTTCTCGCATCTAACTTAGCCGTATCTGCCTTAAGCACAAGTGTTTGGCAACCCCAAATTCTGAGATGTCTTAGACTGCATTTGCACCCATTCTACAACTCTAATGGGGTTGATGGCACGGTTTTAGATAGTACAAGATTAAGAATATACATCGCCGTTTCTAAGGTATATCCCCAGATCAAACTAGGCAAATCACTATGGCTCATCATAGACCTAACCATTTCCATGAGAGTCCGATTTCTCCTTTCTACTACACTGATCTGCTGTGGCGTGCTAGGTGCAGACAACTGAGACTGAATTCTGACCTCACTGAGTTATTCTCGAAATTCATGGGATAGGTACTCCCCACCACGATCTGAACACAGTGTCTTGATACTCCTACCATGATGTTTCTCCACATGTGCCCGAAACTCTTTGCAATTGCAAAAACATTCAAACTTGTGACGCATTAGGTAAACGTACCCGTACCTTGAGTAGTCATCCGTGAACGTCACGAAATACTCGAACCCACCTCGTGCCTGGACCGTCATTGGTCCACACATGTCAGAATGAATCAACTCTAATACTTCCTTAGCTCTATAACCTTTTTCCTTAAAAGGTCTCTTAGTCATCTTACCTTCCAAGCAAGATTAGCAGGTTGCATAACTGTCAATCTCTAATGAACATAAAGGTCCATCATTGACCAACCTCTGAATCCTACTAAGGTTTATATGACCTAGCCTGAGATGCCAAAGATAGGTTTGACTCATTTCAGGATGTTTCTTCCTCTTATTAATGATAGATAAAGAGCTATATGTTTTTGTGTTTTGCACAACAGGGGAATTAGAGTTAACCACAAATAAATTGTCAACCAATGAACCAGAACAAACAAGTTTCCCATTTATTCTAATAAATACAGACTCATCAGAAAAACCAAACTTATAACATTTCTTCAAGAGTTTAGAAACCGAAATAAGGTTCTTTCTAAACTAGAATTCTCGAAATTCAGAGTAACTACTTCCACTGCTTCTACTGACACTCTTATAGTGTCGCCCAAGTAGATATCCAATTCGCCATCTATAAGCTTCTGGGTCACTTGGAACCCTTGCAAAGAATTGCAAACATGGTCGGTGGCACCTAAATCCACACACCAAATATCTGTGGGAATCGCCACTAAACATGTCTCAGTAATTGGGGTAGAAACTAGCGTACGTTTAAGCTTTGGATAATCCAATTTCCAATGTCCCGTCTTATTGCACTTGAAGCACTTGTCTTTCGACTTCTTCTTTGCAATATCTTGCTAGGCACAATTCGTGCCTTTTTAGCTACTCCCTCGAGCTTTCTCTTATTTTTTCCAGCCTCAAGCTCAGAAGAAGATTCTAAAGCTTTGACTGCGACTAAAGCTCGTTTCTTCTCTTGAAGAAGACTTTTAGCCGCCACCAACTCTACCAAGAGCTCGAATAAAGTACTCAACATCTTACTTATGTTGTAGTTCAACCGAATCTGCTCATAGCTTTGAGGTAAGCTCTGGAGGACAATATCGACTTTGGTTTCACTAACGATTTTGCCTCCCACTATCTCAACCTTGTTGATGTTACTAATCACGTCAATGACATGATCTCTCACAGTAGTGCTCTCAGCCATAAGGACAATGCCCTAGTTATGACTCCAATCGATATAATTAGGTCCAGTTAATTATTGTTTTTCAAAATAGCAGCTAAGGGGTTGAATGCCATATCGATAAAATGTAAAATTAACAAACAGACAATGTTTCAGTTATTCACCTAGAATTTTGAAAACATGAAATTCTATTAATTATTGACTTCCCTCAAAACAATAATTATAATCCACCAACATCTCATCTACCAGGATTCTCGCAAGCCACGCAGTGTGGACGTTTACACTAACACACATTCATTTGAGAAGAACCAAGTTCATTAACTACACCATCTGACCAAATGATCTATTGATCAATGTAGCTAATAGTCGGTGCTTTCAGCCATACAAATAAGCAGCGTAACCTCTTGGGAGGAATACTACAGATCGTACTATAAGTGTATGCCATTACGTGACTTTTGAGTTTGTTACCTCACGATAGTGCGCCTCAGATAGAGAGGGTGTCGCATTTCTCCTAGTTAAACTCACTCTAGTTATCTTACTCAGAAATTCATAATCTAGTGATCTCGGGGCTGGACTCATCCGAATGGAGGAAGGCCCTAATGCCAACACGCAAGCCCACCCACATCGCATATGAACTCGTGATGGTGGCCATGGGAATATTAAACCAACCCGCTCCCACATAGATTTCCAAATTGAGGGTTTTTTTGGTTTTAACATGCAATTAACTAACCCTAAGTTATATGCGACCATAAAACCTCCATGCTTTAAAATCATGCATCTAAATACAACATAAAAATAAACCATAAAAATTAAAACAATAAAAGCGGGAAGTAAATATGAAAAATAAATTCCTCGACCATTATGGTTTTAATTGTTTCCATCTTTTGCCTTGATCTCATGTTCTATCACGTCACTCGATGAAGAGAGTCTTGAACTTCAAAAACGAAAACTGGAGGAAAAACGGGCAAAAACTGCAGCCCGAATGGGCCGCACGTGCGCAACACGCCCAAAGGTACGTGCCGTGCGCGTGCACAGCCCGCACGGACTGTGCTTGCGGGAACTGCTGCCGCGGATGGCACAACAGCTGCTTCGTCCCACGGCAGCGGCGCTGCCTTTGCTGGTGCCGATCGTCAGCGGCGATTGCTGCTGGCGGTTGGTCGCAGGCACCGCCTCCTGCCGCCACCCTCTCCTTCTCTTTTCTCACGCTATTTGGTCTTCTTGCAATTCGTTATGGGTTTTCTTGGGTTTCTACGAATTAACGATAACCCAAAACCCACGAATTCAAGTTGCCCACCATAACGCCTTCGATTACAAAAATTAATTCTCCTACTACTAGGCTTTCTAGGAAAATTAAATAATCGAAATTACATAGAAAAAATCCTACTACAGATTTGATCTAATCCTACACAGCTTCCAGCACGTGGTTATACTATTACAAACATTCATAAAAAAATCAAATCCGGACATGTCTCAGAGTTTAATTAAAACCCATACAAACGTAACCATAATAGTCTAGATTTCTTAACCACCTGCAAATAAAACCATGTAATAAATCAAACAAGCACAGAACCCAAAACCAGGCTTTGATACCAATTGAAAGATTCCCACAGGATATGGGTTCGCACTTATTCAATTTACCATGCAACAAAAATTTCTAATTAAAAGTGGAATCTTAGAAAAGTATCTTTGAAGCATGCACTCAGGTGATTCTCTTGTATGCCTCGAAACTTTTACTTCACGTTGTGTGGGTAACGAACTAGAAATCAATTGATCGACTAATCACCACAATCCACCTGCTAGAAAATTCTTGCACTGCTGCACCTGGCACGTACTGCAAACGCACCGTCTGGAGAGAGAGAAAGCTGCGCAGCTGGTAAAAACCAGGCCAAAAATTCGGCCAAAGGAATCAAAACCCAGCCGCAAAAAGCTTAAAAAAATCCGACTATGAGAGAAAATTTTTTCTCCCTGGGATTTTCTATTTCTAGATTCTTGAATTCTGAATCTATGGAATTGTGTGTTTTGAATAGGTAATCCCTTGTATATATATAGAGTTACAAGAGAGACCCCAAGTTGGTTTAGGATTGGTCTTCCTACTGGGTTTCTGTTTTCCTTAAATCCTGTTACTGGACTGATATACATCCAACTGTCACAGGGATTCACTTATCCCAATCCAGTTCCTAGGATGATTCACAACCAACTGATACAGGGATTCACTTATCCCAAACCAGTTCCTGGTATAACTCACAACCAACTGACACAGGGATTCACTTATTCCAAACCTTGTATAATTCACAACCAACTGACACAGGGATTAATTAATTGCTTAACTAATTAAATCTTCCTTTGTCAACAACCCAATACATAATTAATCATACCACTAACGGATTAATTATGACACTACCATCCTACACTAGAATTGTTTCTAGAACAACTTAATTAAATTATATTCATAATCTCCCCACATCAAAGATATGGTGCTCGTTAATATATTAATTTACTGATAAATTAATTAATTATCCTCTTTAATTCTGAGACTAGTACCACTCGACCTTTTTACTATACCGGACATAAGTCCACCGGCCGGATTTATATAATAAACTTTACGAGCTTATCTCGGGAGCACCATCATCCCGGACGCACCGGTACATGGTTTTATTTCGACAAGCAGCAGCACACCAAGTAACTAATCACGCGCACCCAACCTATCGAGACTATTGGCCACAATTGACCTCACCCTTTGGTAGATCAAAGTACACTATGTCTAATCCTCATTCCCGCTCGAGTCTAGGGATTAAGAGATAGAATACCAAGAATGATTTTTCTATTAAATCAATACAAGACAAATCATTCTTAGTGGTCAAGTTCAATACGCCCCGGGCATATCTATATGATTCAATTATTTTAGACAAACCAATTATTTGAATCACATAATAACCTAAACCGACAGTTTGTCCACAGCTGTCTTGGTTACTTTTAACCAATGATGAGATCTACTGTGTTACAGAAGACACCTCATCATCTAACTACATAATATAAATAGATAATTAATGCACAACAAGATATAACCAAAACATAAATCGATATATTGCTGGGAAAAAGTACAATTCAAGAATAGCTTATGTATTCAACTCCAACACCTTAGGGCCTATCATTGAGCAACCTTTGAATTCTACTAAGGTTTATATGTCCTAGTCTTATGTGCAAAAAACGAGCTTGGTTCATTTTACACGGTTATTCCATCTCATTATGATTTAATGATGTATTATTTATCTCAGTGTCATTGAAAAACTGGGGAGTTAGTTTATATCAAGCAGATATTGTCCACCAATGAACTGAAACATATAAGTTTTCTTGTTCTTTCCAATAACAGAGTTATTATATAAAACGGACTTATAACTATCCAATAAGAGTTTAGAAACGTCAAGTAAATTCTTTCTAAAACTCTTATCATAAAGACAATTCTTCAAAAAACTATTACAACATTATTTAGAAAATAAATCTAGCCACTCCCACTACTTTTACTAACACTCTGACAGCGTCACCCAAGTAAACTTCCATCTCGCCCTTCTCTAAGCATCTGGGTTAGTGGTTCCCGAATCCAAGCAAAGAATTACAAACATGGTCAGTGGTTCCCGAATTCACACACCAAGTATCTGTGGGAATCACCACTAACATGTCTCCGTAACTAAGGCAAATGGTCGTACTTTTGAGCTTTGGACAATCAACGTCCTTCCTTGCCATATTTGAAGAACTTGCCTCTCGGCTTCTTCTTTTTGGCAATGTCGGGCTTAAGCATCTAATTAGCAATCTTCAAAGTTATGAGGCAAATCCTGGAGTACCACCTCCTAAAACCTCAATGTCATTGATGTTACAAATCTTCCCAAATACGTGGTCTCTCACAAGTGTGCCCTTAGCCATATTACTGATTTGGCATTTCTGGGCATACATCAGTGAGCATGAACTTGCATTGCTTTGCCGTGAGGACAATGCCCAAATCGCGTTTCCAGTTGTTATATTTTGGACTAGTTAATTTGTTCTCCTTTAGTGTGACAAATATTATATTAAACACCATATCGAAAACTGAAAAAATAAACAGTCAAGTTTAAGTATTACTTTTTCAAAAATATTGATATCCTCAAAAACAATATAATCTCCCACTGACATCTCTCACACCAGGATTAACGCAAGTCACGATGGGTGAACGTCTACGCCAATCCACATTTGTTCGAGAAGAACCGAAGTTCATTAATTCCATTATCTGACCAACAATCTTATGATCAATAAAATTAATAGTCGATGATTTCAGCCTTACACATAAATAGCGTAACCTCGATGGGAGGGATACTACCAATGGTACACTAAGTGTATGCCATTACGTGACTTCTAAGTTTGTTACTTATGATACTAATGTGCCTCAGATGGCGAGGGTGTCACAAGTTTCTCCAATTAAAATCACTATAGTCATCCCTTTAAAAATTCAATCTAGTGATATTTGTGGTTGAAAACTCATCCGATACGAAGGAAGGTCTAAGCCAACGCGTAAGTTTAACCACATCACCTACCAACCCGCTCCCATTTAGATTTTTAAGTTTGATGATTTTTGCGTTTTAACATACAATATCTTAACTATGGATATTCACACCCATAAAACCATTGGAGTTTTAATATGTGAATAATCTACCTTAGTTAATTGCACCTATAAAACCAACTTGCAATATCTTAACTTCGGTTACTCGCACCTATTAAAATCGTTGGAGTTTTAATATGCGAATAATCTACCTTAGTTAATTGTACGCATAAAATTAGTTTGTTTTCTATCATGCATAAAAACATAAAATGAAAACACACAAGCAACGATAAGGACATAAAACGGTAATTAAACATTTCCCGACTATTATGGCTTCTCAATCGTCGCTTCCTTTGAATGCCTTATTGACACATTCCGTCGCATCATTCCCACTCATTATAAGGACCCTTTTTCTCAGTTTACTACGTAATTAGGAATCACCCAAAATTACGACAAAACCAAAAACCATAAATTCACTTTGACAATAACGACTTGTTATTCGGTTCCTCCTAATTCGTCCGGGTTTTCTCAATTTTCTATGTAATTAGGAATAACCCAAAATTATGATAAATCAAAACCCACGAATATAAGTTTCCCACAATAGCGTCTTCGTCTTTTTACATAAATTCCTATATACAAAGGCGTTTTCTAGGAATTTAAAGATGACAACATTAGATTAATCCTACTACAAGATTTATTTAATCCTACACGGCTTCCAGCTCGTGGTTATTACTATTACAGACATTTCCATTAAAAAACAATACGAGCCCGGGCATGTCCCAGAGTTTATGAATGAAAAATAAATCTACTATAATAGCCAGAAATTAATAAATGCCAATTTAAACATTTTGAGAAAAATAATAACGCCAAAACAAAGCCGTGTAATAAATCAAACAAGTATAAAGCCAAAACACTCACTCTGATACCAATTTGAATGAAACAGAACAAGCACGGGCTAAATCGACAATCTCACTTTGGTGCTATGCATTCCAGAATCGGAGAATTTCGACTCGACCCAGGCTCCAATTCATTTTCCCCTGAACGGATCTAGGCTTATACTAGTTCGATTTATTAAACCGACATGCTAAAAATTAAATCTTTAATTAAAGCAGAATATGAAGATTATACCTTTGAAGCGTATCCCTCGTAAATACGAATACCAAATCCTGAATTGTGAAACCCACAAGAAAATATCTTTTCCTTTTCATTTAGAATCACACAAAATCAACAGATAAGAACTTTGCCTAAGAAAAGATTTTTCTTTTCAATTAGGAATCACCCAAAATCGAAAAGAAAGAATTTTTAATAAAAAAGGTTAAACCTTTGGTTGCGAAAACCAACAAAGAATCCCTCGAATGACTCCGACACACCCTAAAGTTGAGTGGACAACTATCTACGGGGTAGATCTAGCAATAATCAAGAAGCCCATAAGAAAACCACCTCGAATAAACTAAAAATCTGCCCAAAAAGAAATTGCACAGCTGCTAATTTCCCATATTAACTAAGGTAGATTATTCGCATATTAAAAATCTAACGGTTTTATGGGTGCGAATATCCATAGTTGAGATATTGCATGTTAAAACGTAAAAATCCTCAAACCTAAAAATTTAAGTGGGAGTGCGCTGGTATCTATCCCCATGGCCTCCATTACGAATTCATATGTGATGTGGATTAGACCTACGCGCTGACCAAGGGCCTTCTTCCCTACGGATAAGTTTTCGATCCCGAGATCACTAGATTGAATTTCTAAAAGGATGACTATAGCGAGTTTAATTGGAGAAAGTTGTGACACCATTGCTAACCAAGGTGCATTAATATTCTAAGTAACAAGCTTAGAAGTCACGTAATAGCAAACACTTAGTGTACCGTTGTTAGTATTCCACCTAAGAGGTTACGCTACTTATGTGGGCGGCTAAAATCATCGACTATTAATTTCATTGATCATAAGATCGTTGGTCAAATAATGAAATTAATGAACTTTGGTTCTTCTCGGACGAATGTGGGTTGGCGTAGACGTTCACCTAACTTGACCTGCGTTAATCCCGGTGTGAGAGATGTCAGTGGGAGATTATATTGTTTTAAGGATATCAATATTTTCAAAAAAGAATACTAAAACTTGACTGTTTATTTTATCAGTTGTCGATATGTCGTTCAACCCACTAGCTATCATTTTGAATCAGAACAAACTCACTGGTTCTAATTTTATTGAGTATAAGCCTAACTTGGACATTGTTCTTACTGCTGAGGGTTACAAGTATGTGCTTATTGAAGAGTGCCCCAAGTGCTCACTAATAATTCCATTCCTGAGGAGAGAGAGAGGCTCACTCTAGGTGGAAGAAAGCTGATGAGATGACCAGGTGCTACATCATGGCTTCTATGTTGAGTGTACTGCAGCACCAACATCAGTTGATGACCTCAGCCTTTGAGATGATGCTTAAACTTAGAGAGATATTCGGATATCAGGGCAGGGCAGCCAAGTAATCAGCTATGAGGAAACTCATAAATTATAGGATGGCTAAGAGTACATCAGTGAGAGATCACGTGCTAGACATGATCAGCTGCATTAATGAGATTGAGGTTTTGGGAGGTGACATCGACGGGGAGACCCAGGTTGATATCATTCTCCAGAGCTTGCCTCCCAGTTTTGAAAAGTTTCGGTTGAACTATAATATGGGCAAGCTCTTATATTCACTTCCCGAACTCATGACTGCATTGGTGTCTGCTGAAGGCCTTTTCGCAAAGAAGAACAAGCTTTGACTATTGTTGGACCTTCAGGTTCCTGTGTTGGGCCCAAAGACAGGAAGCAAAAGAGGAAGAAGGGCCAGAAGGCAGGAGATAATCATGGACCCAAAGGAGGTGTTTTCAAGAGTCACAAGTTGAAAGGTAAGTGTTTTAGATATGGCAAGTCAGGACACTGGAAGAAATACTGCCCAAAGCCTTGAGGTATGAGTAATTTCACCCTAGTTACCGAGACATATTTAGTGAGATTCTCACGGATACTTGGTGTGTGGATCCAAGAACCACTTATCATGTTTGTAATTCTTTGGAGGGGTTCCAAATGACCCAGCTACTTAGAGAGGGTGACTTGAATGTTTACCTCGGGAATACAACCAGAGTTTCAGTTTCTACTGTGGGAGTAGTTTGTCTTCATTTTTTAGACTCTGTTTTACATTTGAGAGATTGTCTTTATGTACCCTGTTTTAGAAAAAACTTGCTTTCTATTTCTAAACTGCTTTCAGATGGTTATAAGTGTGTTTTTTCTGATAATTCTATTTTTATTAGAAAGAACCAAAAACTCATATGTTCCGGTGCATTGGTTGACAATTTGTTTTTAATTAAGATGAACTCCCCAATAGTGCAAAACACAGAAATAATGACACGTCATCGAATCATAATAAGAGAAAGGAGTCTACCCCTTTGAACCAAACTTATCTTTGGCACCTGAGATTAGGTCATATCAACCTTAGTAGGATTCAGATGTTGGTAAACGATAGGTCTTTAGACTCATTGGATATTGACAGTTTTTCTACCTGTGAGTCCTGTTTGGAGGGTAAAATGACCAAGAGGCCTTTCAAGGCAAATAGGTATAGGGCCAAAGAGGTTTTAGAGTTGGTTCATTCGGACTTGCGTGGGCCTATGTCAGTTCACAGATGACCACTCTAGATATAGATACATATACCTGATGCAACATAAGTCTGAATGTTTTGGTAAGTTCAAAGAGTTTAAGGCTGAGGTGGAGAAGCATCTGGGTAAGAGTATCAAGACCCGGCGATCTAATCATGGTGGTGAATGCTTCTCTAGTGAATTTAAGTCCTATTGTCAGAGGAGGGTATTCAGTCTCAGTTGTCTGCACCTCACACACCCCATCAGAATGGTGTAACAGAGAGAAGAAACGAGACTCTTATGGATGGATATGGTTAGATCGCTGATGAGTTATAGTGAATTGCCCAGCTCATTTTGGGGTTATGCCTTAGAGACAGCGTGTTATCTCCTTTATCTCGTACCATCGAAATTTGTGCCTATGACACTCATAGAGTTGTGGACTGGGCGAAAGCCTAGTTTAAGACATCTCAGGATTTGGGGTCTCGTACCATCAAAATCTGTGCCTATGACACTCATAGAGTTGTGGACTAGGCGAAAGCCTAGTTTAAGACATCCCAGGATTTGGGGTTGTCCAACACATATGTTGGAGGCAGATGCAGGTAAGTTAGATGTGAGATCAAAGGTTATGTTGTTTGTAGGCTATGCCAAAGTAACGAGGGTTTCTCTATTTTATAGTCCTCATGATCAGAAGGTGGTGGTTAGCACCAATACCAGATTTCTTAAGGAGGACTATATTTTAGATCACAATTCAAGCAGCAATGTAGTATTGGAAGAGCTTAGGAGTCAGTCGAGTATTCCAAATGCACAAGTACAGGATGACACACCATAGAGTACTGCAAGCACTATCATAGATGATGCTCTCACAGAGTATTGCATCTAAACAGGTTGAGCCTGATCGCAGTGGGGGGTTGTCAGACATCCCGAGAGGTATATGTGTTTGGGTGAGTATTCGGACTTTATCCCTGGCACTCATGAACTAGACCCAGTTAGCTACAATGAGGCTCTTCAGGATAAAGATACAGATTTTCTGCAGAGAGCGATGATTGTTGAGATGTGTTTTATTGACTCAAATCAGGTCTGGGAGCTGGTAGACCTTCCTGATGGGTTTCGACCTATTGGGTGCAAATGGCTCTACAAGCGAAATAGAATATCCGACGAGAGGGTTGAGACCTTCAAGGATAGGCTTGTGGCGAAAGGGAATAATCAGAAAGAGGGTATCGATTATGAGGAGACATTTTCCCTGGCATCTATGCTTAAGTCGATCTGGATTCTCTTGGCCATAGCTGCTCATATAGATTATGAGATTTGGCAGATGGACGTCAAGACAGTTCTCCTTAATGGAAGTCTTGAGGAGACCATCTTTATGTTAGTTTTGAATACAAAAAAGCTATGACTTGTATAAAAAACTAATATCCACAGATGACATATCATTTTGTTTCAGTATTAAATTGTTCCATTATATCATATAACTAGATAACGGGTGTGGAAAGACACGGTAAATACCGTTATTGGTTAAAGTATTGATATATAAAAAGTATGCTCGTAACTGAGATAGTCTGAACATACTATCGATATAGGTTATCGTGTGGTTTGGAAATTAGTTTATCTAGACTAACTAAAATCACACGGATATGCCCGGGGTATATTGAGCATGACCAGTTTTGATAGAATTGACTTGTACTAATCGGCGTAGTCAATTCGGTCCTAGTATTCAGTCTCTCAATCCCGAGATTGGTACGGGCGTGATAGTTAGATATCTATGCTTTGATGTGCCAAATAGTACGGTCAATTGAGGCCTATACCTCGGTAGGTTGGGTATGCGGTGTTTAGCTTCTTACGTTCCGTTGCTAGTCAGAGGAATCCACGTACCGGTTCGCCGGGTTGATGGTGTTCCCGAGATGAGGTCATACGGTTTATTAAACTAAAATTGGCCAGTGGACTTTACATCCAGTATAATAAGAAGGTCGAGTGGTACTAATCTCGGGTACCAAGAAGTCAGTGAATTAGTTTGTCGGTAAATTGATAAACCGACGAGCACTAGATCTTTAATGTGAAGAGATAGAAGAAAATAAAATGGTGCGATGTAAAGACATTTTTGAGAGGTAGTTCCATAATTGGTCATTTAGTGGTACGACTAATTATGCGTTTGACTAATCGATAAAGTGAATTAATTAATCATAATGGTTTAATTAATATTTAATTGACAAAGTGGATTAAGAAAATTAATTCTATATAAATTAATTAATCCTAATGGTTCGATTAAATTAAATTAACAAAGTGGGTTAAGAAATTAATTCGAAAGGATCGATTGGAGTTGATTAGTCTGGGGAAGACTAAGGGGTCAACGAAAGTCAAACACTATGGCCCTACTCAAAAGCCCACTAAGTCTCCCAAGGAGCTCCCTACAAATAGCTAATGTCAGGCACATTTGAACACATTAGAAACCTTGCAGGCAAATGCCTTAGAGTGAGAAAAACAAGCTTAGAGAGAGAATTCTTTCTTCTTTACTTGAGAATTCTTTTTTGATGTCGGTTTGTGATCTTTCTTGTTCGAGAAACTTAGCCCATGATTCTAGAAGTCCAAGACCACCTCCTGGAAGTTAAAATGATTCTCGAGAAGTCCGTTCGCCACCCTTTTTTTGGGCAGTTAGCGCCGCCTGCTTTTTTTGGATTTTTCAGCGCCATTTTGGTGCATTTTCATATTGGGCTTTGTTTATTTGTTGTGTTGATCCTTTGGCTCTTTTTTTTTTTTGTTCGCCAAAGTCTAGATCTACGAGCAAATAGCTTACCCACGAAGTTTTATTGAGGCGGTGTGGGTTTTTATATTAGAATCAGTTTCCCGGGCTAGATCTGTGAGTTTCTTGAAGTGGGTTTCTTGGATTTCTTCACCAGTGCCTTTAGCAACCTCGTAGACACTTGCCCACCCAAGTTCGAGGTTTTTTTTGGAGTTATTCTTGGGATTTCGAGTGGATTTCGCAACTAGGCTGTAAAGAGGCAGCATGCTGTAAATAGGCAGCATGCGGTAAATAAGCGCAGTAACATTCGGGCAACAATCTGCTGAGGATCTGACGAGTTTTTCGAAGTGGATCTCATATGGATCTCTTCTTAGTGTCTTAGCTACCTTTTGGATAGTCGCCCCACACGATTTCGAGGTAAAGACGGAGTTGTTATCGGGATTTTCTCTTGATTGCTCCCAGGCGGTAAACAACAGGATTTTCAGCTTTGGTTCTCTTATTGCTAGGGACACGCTTCAAAGGTATAATATTTAAGACTTCCGCTTTAAATTAAAGATTTAGTTTTTAGCGTGTCGTTTTAATAAATTGAACTAGTATAAGGCTAGCTCCGTTCAGGGGAAATGAATTTGAGCCTGAGCTGAGTCGAAAGTCTCTGATTCTGAAATGCATAGCCGGGCTTGTTTTGTTTCATTTACTTTATGCAACAACTAGAGGGTTTCATTGTTTGGGGTCAAGAGCACAAGGTTTGCTGGCATCCAGATCTTGGAACATCCATTTTGATGAGGTTATCCAGTCCTATGGATTCACTCAGTGTCCGGATGAGCAGTGTGTATACTTACTAACGTGATGGTGAAATGGTGGGGTTCCTCATACTTTACGTAGATGACATCCTTCTGATTGGCAACAGCAAGAAGGTGTTGTTAGACGTAAAGGCATAGTTATCAAGGAAGTTTGATATGAAGGACTCGGGAGAAGCTAGACATATCATTGGAATGACGATTATTCGAGATTATAGGAGACGTCCACTGACGCTCTCTCAGGCATCACACATAGACATGATTCTTGCCCATTTTAATATCCAAAACTCCAAGAAGGGTTCGCTACCTTTTAGGCATGGAGTGCATTTATCAAATGAGCAGTGTCCCAAGACTGTCGAGGAGATAAATGCTATGAAGGCGGTACCATATGCATCTGCAGTAGGTAGTCTCATGTATGTTATGTTATGTACTATACCTGATATTTGCTTTGTCGTTGGCATGGTTAGCAGATATCAGAGTAACCCTGGGAAGACTCATTGGGAGGCAGTAAAATGCATTCTCAAGTACTTGCGCAGGATAAGAAATCACGTCTTGATTTATCGAGCGCAGAAGCTAGTTCCATTGGGTTACACAGATTCAGACTTTTAAGGTAATATTGACAAGAGTAAGTCTACCTCTGGGTTTGTGTTTACTCTAGAAGGTGGAGCCATATTATGGCGGAGTGTCAAGCATAAATGCGTGGTAGACTCCACTATAGAGGCTGAGTACGTTGTCGCATCAGAGGCAACAAAAGAAGCTGTATGGCTCAGAAACTTCCTGGTGGATTTAGATGTGGTCCCTGAGTTGCCAGACTATCATAATCTATTGTGATAACAATGGTGTAGTTGCTAACTCAAGGGAACCACGAGCTCACAAGGCGAGTAAACACATAGAGCGTAAGTACCACCTGATACGAGAGATCGTAAAGAGGGGAGATGTGATCATGGCAAAGATAGCATCAAAAGACAACTTTGCAGATTCTTTCACAAAGGCATTGACCCCAATGGTCTTTGAGGCTTATGTGGAGGGCATTGGAGTCAGATTCTCAAGAGAGCCATGTGAGTAAACTTTAAGAGTGTTTTGTAGCTTTCATTATGACAGCAGTTGAATAAGTGGATTGGACAGTGTTTTTGTACTTCAGATCATAGCTTTGAGTATTAGTTGGAGATTGTTAGTTTTGGATACTAAAACGCTATTTACTTGTATCAAAAACTAATACTCAGTTGACATATCATTTATGTTTCAGTATGACAGTGTTCCATTATATCATAGAACTAGATAACGAGGTGTAGAAAAGCACAGCATATCTTGTTATTGGTTAAAGTATTGATATGTAAAAAGATGCTCGTAACTGAGATAGTCTGAACATACTATCGGTATAGGTTATCGTGTGATTTGAAAATTAGTTTGTCTATAGTAATTAAATCATACGGATGTGCCCAGTGCATGTTGAGAATGACCAGTTCGGAATTGAATTAACTTGTACTGATCGGCGTAGTTAATACGATCCTAGTATTCTAATCTCTTATTCCTAAGATTGGAGCAGACATAAGAATTAGATATTTTATGCTTTGATTTGCCAAAGCGTGCGGTCAATTGAGGCCTAAATCTCGGTAAGTTGGGTATGCGGTGTTTATGTAGGTGTATGTGCCCTTTTGAGGGCTATTTATGTAAATAAACTTTGAGGGTTATTTATGTAAATAAGACATTTGTCGTTTGATAGATTATTTATCTGATGAGTTAATTTCATGAAATTATATTCTTGTGCATATTGAATTTTATGAAATCGATCCGCCAAAAGAAACACTCCATGGACTGTTAGATCATGAGTGATTCTTTTGAGTAGTACTCGTACGAGGATCCTTAGACCAGAAATCACTGCATAGTCTTAGGTGAATTAGAGTGTGCTTTGACATATGCCTAACGGGATGGTAACAGGTTGCCAAGTACTGGTATGATTGGGTACACTATGAGTCACGCTAAGGTATGTAGGTGAAGTGATGGGACTACAAGTCTCTCTTAAATGAGAGATGATATCTTGGCCGCTTGATAGTGAACTGAGAAGTGCATGGCCGTGCCCAAGAAATGATAAGGTTATCATTTGCTTGATTAAGTTCAGTGTCACTAAGAGATCAAGTAAAACGTTTAGCTATATAAGGATGATTGGTTCCATGCCTTATGCTAAACTGGATATCAGTGTAGAGGACATTACGTAGTATACTCGGAAGGTTGTGTTGAATCACCATTCGACCCTCCGTTCTGAATTGTGTAGTCATTATGTCTTGCTAGAGACCACTAATGATTTATGGATTAATTAATGAGATTAATTTATTCGTTGTCAATTTGGAATGGGCCTACAGGATCGCACATAAGTGAGTTCGATGATTCAGAATTAATTAAATTGTCTGTTTTAAGTATAAGAGTTATACTTAAATTGATAATTTTTAATTAAATAGTTTAATTAAATATTATTGAAGAGTTTTATGGTATTAATTAAAAGTTAATTAATTACTTGGGAAGAATTGAGTTGAGCTGATAAATCAAGGGACCTAATTGTGAATTAAGGTTCTTGACCCATCAGCCTGATCCATGGATTAATGGGTTGATCCATGGTGTTGGTTAAACCCAACTCATTAAATAATTAATTAATTATTATTAAAACAGATACTTCTCAAATCAGAGAAGTATCTGGAGTCTGTTAAAATTTTGTTTAACAAAATTGGTTTTAAAAAAATACGCTTGAAAGTTTTTTTTTAAATAGAAAGAAACTGACTCTCTCAGACTAAAAGGAGAGACTCTTCAAAAACATTCTTCCCAGAGAAAAACGTTTTCTCTTTGACAGGCAAATTTTGGGGCTAGCACCAGTTCTGAGAGAACTTCAGTGCAAGAACGTAGAGACAATTCACGTGAATTGTTGGTGAACGCCATCTTCTCAGAGGAGCCAGGCTACTGCACAACCGATTACGCTTCGAGGGTAAGACCCGAATCCTTAGTGTTTAGGAATTCCGCCGTTTAATTTTGAATTAAATGCCTAAACACAATCCAACAGTGGTATCAGAGCCATAGGTTAATTTGTTTTAATTAAAAGTGTTTTAATTGAAAAATTGGGTATATTTTTTTTTTCTTGAAAAACGGTTTTAAGAAAAAAAATGTTGCTGATTGTAAGTCGCCGGTTTTTCAGGGAATGTCGCCGGAGCGGTTTTCTGGCCGACCGGAAGTTCGCCGGAAAAACGCAAAATGCTCAAAACTGTTTTTTGGCCTGAATTTTTGGTGCGTTTTGTTCTTTCCTTCATGGGAAACTATTTCGGGCTTGTTTTCATTTCAAAACGTTTGTTGAATGGTTGGTTTTTGGAAAAAATTTTCTGGGTTTGACAAACCCGCTTCGCCGGGAAGAATTTTTCGGTTTTGGGGTTTTTGAAAGCTGCTTGCAGGTTTGGATGCCGGGGCAGTGTTCCTCGCGCTGGCTGCTTCGTCGAGGCCGGGGAAATGTTCCTTGCGCCGCGGGGAAACGAATTGACGGAAATCATTTTCGTCGGATTCCTCGCGTCGACGGAGTTTTCGAAAGTCGGCTTCGATTTTGTCGATCGATGAATCGCCGAGGTGGGCTTCGATGTGTTCGGGGTCATGCCTGGGTGAAGAGTCGACATCCGGCCCTGCATGCAGCGCCGGAAATGGTGAATCGGTTCGCCAGAAATCGCAGAGGACGCCGGCAGCAAATCGGGGAAGAAGAAAAGAGGCGGCGGGGGCTGGTGCCCTAATTGGGCTGAAATGACCAAATTGCCCCCGCCGCACTCCATAATTCTGGAAATGTCAGTCTTTTAAAATTGTTTTAAAAATTGCAAAACAACCCCATAAGTTTTAATCTTTAAAACCCTAGCCCGAGAATTTTGTGAAATTACAGATTGGCCTCAAAATTTTCAGAATAACCTTAATTTTCTGAATTTTAAAATTTGATAATATTTTAATTTATAATTTAGGATAAATTAAAAGATATTATCAGATTTTAAATTATGATAAGATAGGATTAGATTTAGATTTAATTCTTATCCTATAGAATTTAAAATTTTGAATTTTGAATAATTATCTTAATGAGATTAGGATAATTAGAAATATTCAAATTTTAAAATTAGAAACAAAATTATCTTAATAAAATTAGATAATTAAATGAATAAATAAATAATTAATTAATTAATAAGATTAGTTAATTAATTATTATGTTTTTTTATTCATTTTCAAATAATGTGTTATTTATTTAAAGTGTTTAAATAATTGCACACATTATTGGTATGACCATGCATCATTCGATTAAAATGAATGAATATGGGATTGATTAAAATTGATCATGACACGATCAATTTTAATAGTGTAAGAGTTACACAATCCCTAATTAAATGATTCGGCTTAATAAAATTGGCTTGTATGAAGCATATGCATTTGTGTGTTTTTCTATGCATGAATTGGGCTTAAAATTTATTATTTAAATTTTGGGCCTGCGAGCCATTTTATAATTGGGCCTGCGTGCCTATTAAATAATTATGTAATAGTTAGGCCCAAAAGGAGGTTCCAAAGAAGTCCATGGTGGAGCCCAGGAACGGAAGCCCAAAATGGAGGCCCAAAAGAGTTTTTTTTTCTTTAAAAGGCCCTGTAATAGATTAGAGCCCAATTAATCGCATTTCCATAATTTTATGTTTTGTGAATGAATGAATGAAAATGAAAATGCATGTTAAGCCGATCAAACTTAAATCCCAAAAACCCAAGATTTTGCTTCCATACTTGAGGGCCCACTTGAGCGTTAACGTCTGGTGGACTTGGAGAGCCCAAGGGCCTCAGGTTTTCTTCGTGCGGCGGGTTGTTACATAATAGTGCCCAACTTTATCACTACCATTAATGAGTGGAAAAACTGTTTGGGTATTAGATGCTCAACTTTATCACTACCACTTGTTATGGAAAAACTGTGTGGGTGTATATTGATGTGATGCCTTGAGGAATGGTTTAACTTGGGAAAATTAATCCTAGCTTGACCCGATAAGTTAACTAGGGATTAATTTTGCAAAGATAGGATGGTGTCAAACATTTGGAATGTTCATCCTATCACCGAAAAGTTGCATAGTGATGCAATTGGAAATCGTTAAATTACATAGGGATGTGATTTGAACGTTGCCTACCAAAAGAGACCAATCCCTACGATACTTGCCAAAGCAAGACTGGGGTTGACTCTTTGTGGATTTTCGGCCCACAATCTAGCACCAACACAAAATTGTTTGGGATTTCAATTTTGGCTATTGTGGAATATATTTTAAAACTCGTTCTAATATTTTGCATTTTTCTTTTGTAGAAATGGCATCTACTAGCACTAATACATCTAATCTCACTCTAAGTAGCATTTTGGACAAAGAAAAACTTGTTGGTCCTAACTTCTTAGATTGGGAAAGAAACTTGAGAATTGTTCTCAAAGAAGAAAGGAAGCTTAATATCTTAGACGCTGCTTTACCTGAACCACCTGTAAATGCTACGGCTGTTATTCAACGAGAATGGGAAAAGCTGAAAAGTGATTCCGATGATGTGACATGTCTGATGCTCGCGACTATGTCATGCGAGCTTCAGAAACAATTTATGAATTCGGAAGCGTTCCAAATTTATAGGTCACTAACGGAAATGTTTCGTGAACAAGCCCGTAACAAAAGGTTCGTTACAATAAAAGCATTAATCTCGTGCAAGATGGCGAAGGGTTCGTCAGTAAGCACGCATTTGATCAAGATGAAGGGGTATATTGATACCCTAGAGAGATTAAATGCACCTCTTGCTAGAGAGTTAGCCATTGACATCATCTTGGCTTCACTGCCTGATGATCACAATGACTTTGTGGTGAACTACAACATGTATAACATGGAGAGGACGATTCCTGAGCTCCATGGAATGCTTAAAAATACTGAGCAAACCCTTCGGAAGGCGACGCCAGTACTTGTTGTAGAAAAATGTAAGGGCAACAAGAGAAAGTTTAAAGGCAAGGCAAAAGTTGCTGAAAACAAGAAGCCTCGCAGTAAGACTGCTCCTAAGGCTCAGCCTCAAACTCCTCCTGCTAAGAAAAATGCTCAGAAGGACGCAGTATGTTTCCATTGCAATCAGAAGGGGCATTGAAGAAGAAACTGCAAGCTGTTTTTTGAAGAGAAGAAACAGAATCCTTCGGCTTCAGGTATCTTTGTTATTGAAATTAATCTTTCTATGTCCACCTCATGGGTATTAGATACCGGATATGGGGCTCATATTTGTACTAATGTGCAGGGACTGAGCAATAGAAGGATAACAAATAAAGGCGAAGTAGATCTCTGAGTGGGCAACGGGGCAAGAGTTGCAGCTGTTGAAGTTGGAGATTACACTTTGTATTTGCCTTCCAGTTTAAACATTGTTTTAGTGAATTGTTATTATGTACCTACTATGAGTAGGAATATTATTTCAATTTCTTGTTTGGATATGAAAGGATTTCGTTTTATTATTGGTAATAAATCGTTGTCTTTATATCAAAAAGATGTTTTATACGGAGTTGCAAATTTGTGCAATGACCTATATATCTTGGACTTGACCCAAGAGAAACCGGTATATAATATTGAAAAGAAAGCCAAATTAATTCAATCTGATTTAAGTCCAACATATCTGTGGCACTGCCATCTAGGCCATGCAAATGAGAAGCGAGTTAAAAGACTTCATAAGGATGGAGTGCTTGGTTCATTTGATTTCGAATCATATGACACATGTGAACCCTGTTTGCAAGGCAAAATGACGAAGAGTCCTTTCAGAAAGAATGGCGAGAGGACTAGTGAGCTATTGGCTCTAATACATACAGATGTATGTGGACCGATGAGCACACAAGCCAGAGGTGGATTTGAATACTTCATGACTTTTACCGATGACTATAGTAGATATGGTTATGTCTACTTAATGAGGTATAAAAATGAAACTTTTGAAAAGTTCAAAGAGTTTAAAAACGAAGTAGAAAATCAGTTAGATAGAAGGATTAAGGCTATTCGCTCCGATCGGGAAGGTGAATACCTTAGTGATGAGTTCGATGGCTATATAAAACAGTGTGGAATTGTTTCACAGCTGACTCCACCAGGAACATCTCAATGGAATGGTGTATCCGAGAGGAGGAATCGGACCTTATTAGATATGGTTCGATCTATGATGGGCCAAGCGACTCTCCCTATGTCCTTTTGGGGTTATGCCCTCCTTTCAGCTGCCTACTTACTAAATCGTATTCCATCTAAGGCAGTAGATAAGACTCCATATGAGATGTGGATGGGTCAAAAACCCTATATGTCATATCTACGAGTTTGGGGTTGTCAAGCTCATGTAAAGCGTTTACAAAGTAGTAAGCTTGAACCTAAAACTGACAAATGCCTGTTTGTGGGATATCCTAAGGAAACAAAAGGATATCAATTCTACAATCCAACTGAGAACAAAGTGTTTGTTGCTCGAGGAGCCACTTTCTTAGAGAAAGAGTTTCTCTACAAGAAAGATAGTGGGAGTAGAATAGAACTCGGAGGAGTTCTAGAACCACAAGAGAATATAGAACGATCTATAGAAACTCAGATGGAAGTTGACATGGAAACTCATGAAGATGAGCAGCCTGAGTCAACAACACAATAACCTAGAAGGTCTAGTAGATCTCGTCATGAACCCGAGAGATACGGATTTCTCATGACTGACGATCAAGATTTGATCTTGACGGACTCTAATGAGCCCGTGAACTACAAACAGTTTTTAGAAAGTCCAGATTTAGATAAATGGCTACAAACAATGGAATCTGAAATGCAATCCATGAGGGACAACAAAGTATGGACTATGATTGACCCTCCTGTTCAGGCAAAGGTTGTCGATTGCAAGTGGATTTTCAAGTTATAACCTGGAGGGATCTTCAAGGCACGACTAGTGGCTAAAGGTTTCAGACAGACTCATGGTATAGATTATGATAAAACCTTCTCCCCTTTCATGATGCTCAAGTCCATTCGGACTATGCTCACCATAGCTGCATATTATAACTATGAGATATGGCAGATGGATGTTAAGACGGCTTTCCTGAATGGAAACCTACTCGAGGATGTTTATATAAAACAACCCGAGGGATACATCGATCAAGAGCATCCAAATCGTGTATGCAAGCTTCAGAGGTCCATCTACGGACTAAAGCAAGCATCTCGGAGTTGGAATCTTCGTTTTGACGAGGCAGTAAAAGGTTACGGCTTCATAAAGAACGAAGATGAGCCTTGTGTTTACAAGAAGGTTAGTGGGAGCAAGATAGTTTTCCTTGTCCTATATGTGGACGACATCCTACTCATAGGAAATGACATTCCCATGTTGAAAGATATCAAACAATGGTTGGGGAGTGTATTTTCTATGAAAGACTTAGGAGAAGCTGAAATGATAATGGGTATCAAAATCTATAGAGATAGATCACAGAGGCTTCTAGGACTAAGTCAAGAAGGGTACATAGACAAGATATTGAAGAGGCTAAATATGTCTAACTCTAAGAATGGTATGGTACCATTCAGACATGGCCTTCTCTTGAAGAAGAACCAAGGTCCTTCAACAAGAGAGGAGAGGGATACAATGAGTAGAGTTCCATATGCTTCGGCAATAGGATCTATCATGTATGCCATGTTGTGTACCCACCCGAATGTCGCACATGCACTGAGCATGACTAGAAGATACCAACAAGATCCTGGAATGGCTCATTGGACTGCAATCAAAGCAATCCTAAAGTACTTGCGAAGGACTAAAGGATTGATGCTAGTGTATGGAGGAAAAAAACAGCTCATCGTACAAGGTTACGCTGATGCTGCTTTCCAAATAGATCAAGATGACATCAAGTCACAATCAGGCTACGTGTTTAGTTTGAATGGTGGTACAATAAGTTGGAAAAGCTCAAAACAAGATACAACGGGGCCATCGCACAAGCTAAGGAGCCTCGGTCACACCAGAAAACCAAACATATACTCAGAAGATTTCACCTCATCCGAGAGATCATTGATCGAGGAGATGTGAAAGTGTGCAAAATAGGGTCAGACGACAATGTAGCAGATCCTCTCACAAAAGCTCTACCGCAGTCAAAGTTTGATAGACATGTAATAGAGCTTGGTCTTAAATAGTTTAGGACATAGCCCTTCAACGGGCAAGTGGGAGATTGTTGGTGTATGTGCCCTTTTGAGGACTATTTATGTAAATAAACTTTGAGGGTTATTTATGTAAATAAGACATTTGTCGTTTGATTGATTATTTATCTGATGAGTTAATTTCATGAAATTATATTCTTGTGCATATTGAATTTTATGAAATCGATCCGCCAAAAGAAACACTCCATGGACTGTTAGATCATGAGGGATTCTTTTGAGTAGTACTCGTACGAGGATCCTTAGACCAGAAATCACTGCATAGTCTTAGGTGAATTAGAGTGTGATTTGACATATGCCTAACGGGACCGTAACAGGTTGCCAAGTACGGGTATGATTGGGTACACTATAAGTCACGCTAAGGTATGTAGGTGAAGTGATGGGACTACAAGTCTCTCTTAAATGAGAGATGATATCTTGGCCGCTTGATAGTGAACTGAGAAGTGCATGGCCGTGCCCAAGAAATGATAAGGGTTATCATTTGCTTGATTAAGTTCAGTGTCACTAAGAGATCAAGTAAAACGTTTAGCTATATAAGGATGATTGGTTCCATGCCTTATGCTAAACTGGATATCAGTGTAAAGGACATTACGTAGTATACTCGGAAGGTTGTGTTGAATCACCATTCGACCCTCCGTTCTGAATTGTGTAGTCATTATTTATTGCTAGAGACCACTAATGATTTCTGGATTAATTAATGAGATTAATTTATTCATTGTCAATTTGGAATGGGCCTACAGGATCGCACATAAGTGAGTTCGATGATTCAGAATTAATTAAATTGCCTGTTATAAGTATAAGAGTTATACTTAAATTGATAATATTTAATTAAATGGTTTAATTAAATATTATTGAAGAGTTTTATGGTATTAATTAAAAGTTAATTAATTACCTGGGAAGAATTGAGTTGAGCTGATAAATCAAGGGACCTAATTGTGAATTAAGGTTCTTGACCCATCAGCCTGATCCATGGATCAATGGGTTGATCCATGGTGTTAGTTAAACCCAACTCAGTAAATAATTAAATAATTATTATTAATTATTATTAAAACAGATACTTCTCAAATCAGAGAAGTATCTGGAGTCTGTTAAAATTTTGTTTAACAAAATTGGTTTTAAAAAAATACGTTTGAAAGTTTTTTTTTTAAATAGAAAGAAACTGACTCTCTCAGACTAAAAGGAGAGACTCTTCAAAAACATTCTTCCCAGAGAAAAATGTTTTCTCTTTGACAGGCAAATTTTGGGGCTAGCTCCAGTTCTGAGAGAACTCCAGTGCAAGAACGTAGAGACAATTCACATGAATTGTTGGTGAACGCCATCTTCTCAGAGGAGCCAGGCGACTGCATAACCTATTACGCTTCGAGGGTAAGACCCGAATCCTTAGTGTTTTGGAATTCCGCCGTTTAATTTTGAATTAAATGCCTAAACACAATCCAACAGTTTAACTTCTTTGTGTGCCGTTGCTAGTCGAAAGATTCCATGTACCAATTTGCCGGGTTGATGGTAGTCCCAAGATGAGCTCGTAAGGTTTATTATACAAAATCTAGCAGTGGACTTTATGTCCGGTATAATAAGAAAGTCGAGTGGTACTAATCTCGGATACTAAGAAGTCAATGAATTAATTTGTCAGTAAATTGTTTAATCGATGAGCACTAGATCTTTGATGTGGGGAGATAAAAGAATAATAAAATGAGCTCGAAGTAAATTCATTTTTGAGCGGTAGTTCCATAATTGGTCCATTAGTGGTACGACTAATTATGCATTTGACTAATACACAAAGTGAATTAATTATTTTTAGAGGTTTAATTAATATTTAATTGACTAAGCGGGTTATACGAAATAATCATAAGGCTTCGATTAAATTTAATTAACGAAGTGGGTTAAGGAATGAATTCTAAAGGCTCGATTGGAGTTGATTAGTCTAGGAAAGACTAAGGGATCAATGAAAGTCAAACATTAAGGCCTAACTTAAAAGCCCACTAGGTCTCCCTTGAAACTTCTATAAATAGCTAAAGATAGGCACTTAGAAGACATAAGAAACCTTGTAGGCAAAGTTGTCTCCCTAGAGTGAGAAAGTCAAGTCTAGAGAGAGAACTTCATCTCCTTCATTGAGATTTCTCTTTCGAAGTCGGTTTGTGATCTTTCATCTTCGAGAAACTTAAGCCTGGATCCTAGAGAACCCAAGTGCCCTACATTTTCTCTCTCCGACTCACCGTTTTCCATGATTCTCGCCACACCACTGTGAGGCACGACTTTCGGCATCGATTCCGGCGATTGTAGTTCTTGGCCGGTGTTCTTGTTTTGGGTTTGATGTTTTTGTTGCATTGATCCTTTGGATTATTCCTTCAGGTTTGCCAAACTCTAGATCTCCAAGCAAAAGTCTTTCCTGAAGTGGGTTTTCAGATTAGGATCAGTTCCCGGGCTAAATCTTTTTTTTTTTTAGATTTTGAGTTTTCTTAAAGTGGGTTTCTTTGGATTTCTTCACATTGTGCTTTAGCCATCCGGTGGACATTTGGCCACTTAGATTCAGGATCGTTTAGAGTTATTCTCGGGACTCATTAGTCAATTTCACGGGTTTTCTATATTTGCAAGGGACACGCTTCAAAGGTATAATCTTTAAAAGTTTTCACTTTAATTTAAAGATTCAATTTTTGCGTGTCATTTTAATAGATCGAACAAGTATAATCTTAGATTCGTTCAGGGGAAATGAATTTTAGCCTACGCCGAATCGAAAGCCTCTGATTCTGGAATTATAGCATGAAAGTGAGATTTTCGGTTTAGCCTGGGCTAGTTATGTTTCCTTCAAAACTACATTAATCTATAGCTACACTCATAATTAGAAAAACAGTCAAGGCTTTGCCAAGTATCTAATACCCATGCCCTCCATGTGAGTTTCAAAGATTTTTGCAGTCAGTGTCTTGGTGAATGGATCTACAACGTTATCTTCTGATGCTATCTTTGTCACGACCACCTCTTCCCTCTTAAGAATATCTCGTATTAGGTAGTACTTACGGTGTATATACTTACTCGTCTTGTGGGCTTGTGGTTTCCTTCGAGTTTGCTACTGTACCGTTGTTGTCATAGTACACTGTGATCAATTTTTGCAAACCAGCAATCACGTCTAAGTCCACTAAGAAGTTTTTAAGCCACACTGCTTCTTTCGCTGCCTCTGATGCAGCAACATACTCAACCTCCATGGTAGAGTCTGCCACGCATTTTTGCTTGACACTCTGCCAAACTATGGCTCTATCTCCCAAAGTAAACACATACCCTGAGGTAGACTTACTCTTGTCTTAATCACCTTAGAAATCTAAATCTGTGTAACCACGGGGCACAAGCTCATGTGCCTGATAGACAAAGCCTTCGTCTCTTGTTCTGCTCAAATACTTGAGAATGTATTTTACTGCCTCTCAGTGAGTTTTTTTGGGGTTACTCTGATATTTACTAACCATGTCAATAGCATAGCAAATATCAGGCCTTGTACATAACATTGCATACATGAGACTTCCTACTGTAGAAGCATAAGAAACTGTCTTCATGGCTTCTATCTCCTCAGTAGTCTTTGGAGGCTACTATTTAGATAGATGCACTCCGTGTCTGAAAGGTAGAAAACCTTTCTTGGAGTTCTGCATGTTGAAACGAGTCAGAATTGTACTATGTATGAAGCCTGAGAGAGCGTTAGTGAATGTTTCCTACAATCTCGAATGATCTTGATCCCAATGATATGTCTTACTTCTCCCAAGTCTTTCATATCAAACTGCTTGGACAGCCATGACTTTACGTCAGATAACACTTTCTTATTGTTACCAATAAGTTGAATGTCATCCACGTAAAGCACAAAAAAATACCACCGCGCTTCCATCACGTCTGCCATACACACATTGTTCATTCGGGCACTGAATAAATCCGTAAGATTAGATTACCTCATCAAACCGAATGTTGCTTAAGTTCATAAATAGACCTCTTAAGCTTGCAAACCTTATGTTCTTGGCATTTTTCAATGAATTCCTCTGGTTGCTGCATGAAGATGTTTTCTTCAAGACTTCCGCTAAGGAAAGCTGTCTTGATATCGATCTGTCAAATCTCATAATCTAAATTAGCGCTATGACCAAGAGAATCCAGATCGACTTAAGCATGGCTACCGGGGAGAAAGTTTCCTCATAATTGATTCCCTCTTTCTGAGTATACCCCTTTGCCACAAACCTAGCTTTAAAGGTTTCAACCTTTCCATCAGGTCTTCTCTTGTGTTTGTAAACCTACTTACATCCAATGCGTTTGAAACCATTAGGCAGGTCTACAAGCTCTGAGACTTGATTCTGGTCCATTGACCCCATCTCAAATATCATTACTTTCTGCCAAGATTCTATATATCTATCTTGGAGAGCCTCATTGTATTTTATTGGATCAGGTTCTGGCGCACATGGGACAAAATCTGAGGCTTTTCCCATGCCAATAAACCTCTCAGACTGTCTCACAACCCTCCCACTACTACGAGGTACCACTTGTGTTGTCGCATCATCTATGATATCTTGTGTAGTGTTCTGTGGAGTATCTACTTGTGCTGGTACGTCAGGATTATTAGATTGTTTTCTAAGTTCCTTTAGTACGATCTAACTTTTAGGCTTGTGATCTAGAATATAATCTTCTTTTAAAATCTGGTGTTAATACTAACTATCACCTTTTAATCTTTAGGACTATAGAACAGACCACCTTTTGTTCCTCTAGGATATCCTACAAATAGTATTATTTCAGTTCTCGCATCTAACTTTGGCCTATCTGCCTTAAGCACATGTGCTGGACAACCCCAGATTCTGAGATGTCTCAAACTGGGCTTGCACCCGTTCCACAACTCTGTAGGGGTTGAAGACACGATTTTAGATGGTACAAGATTTAGAATGTATGCTGCAGTTTCTAAGGCATATCCCCAAAACGAATCACGCAATTCACTATAACTCATCATTGACCAAACCATTTCCATAAGAGTTCTATTTATTCTTTCTACTACACCATTATGCTGTAATGTGCCAGTTGCAGACAATCGAGATTGAATTCCCACATCTGATAGGAAATTTCAAAAATCACCTGACAGGTATTCAACTCCACGATCTGATCGTAGTGTCTTGATACTTTTAGCATGATGTATCTTCACTTCTGCCCGATACTCTTTGAATTTACTAAAGCATTCAGACTTGAGGTGCATTAAGGAAATGTATCTGTACCTTTAGTAATCATCTATGAAAGTCACAAAATACTCAAAACCACCTCTTTCTTGGACCAAAATAAGTCAACACAAGTTACCGTGAATCAACTCTAATGCTTTTTTTGGCTCTATAACCTTTTGCGTTAAAGGATCTCTTGGTCATTTTACCTTCCAAGTAGGATTCGCAGGTTGAGTAGTTGTCAATCTCTAATGAACTTAAAGGTCCATGAATGACTAACCTCTGAATCCTACTAAGGTTTATATGACCAATTCTAAGATGCCAAACATAGGTTTGATTCGTTTAAGAAGGTTATTGTTAGTTTTGAATATGAAAAAGCTTTGGCTTGTATAAAAAATGAAAATCCACAGTTGGCATATCATTTTATTTCAGTATTAAATTTGTTTCATTATATCCTAGAACTAGATAACGGGGTGTGGAAAGATACAGTAGATACCGTTATTGGTTAAAGTATTTATATATAAAAAGTATGCTAGTAATTGAGATAGTCTGAACATATTGTAAATTAGTTTATCTAGACTAGTTAAATCACTCGGATATGCCTGGGGCATATTGAGCACGATCAGTTTGGATAGAATTGACTTGTACTGATCGTCGTAGTCAATTTGGTTATAGTATTCAGTCTCTCAATCCCGAGATTGGGACGGGCGTGAGAGTTAGATATTGTATATTTTGATTTGCCAAAGTGTGCGGTCAATTAAGGCTTATACCTCGGTAAGTTGGGTATGCGGTGTTTAGCTTCTTATGTGTTGTTACTAGTCGAAGGAATCCACGTACCGGTTCGCTGGGTTGATGGTGGTCCAGAGATGAGCTCGTAAAGTTTATTATACTAAAACTGGCCAGTGGACTTTACGTCCAGTATAACAGGAAAGTCAAGTGGTACTAATCTTGGATACCAAGAAGTCAGTGAATTAATTTGTCAGTAAATTGATGAACCGATGAGCACTAGATCTTTAATGTGGGGAGATAGAAGAAAAATAAAGTGGTGCGATGTAACGTTGTTTTTGAGCGGTAGTTCCATAATGGGTCCGTTAGTGGTAGAACTAATTATGCATTTGACTAATCGATAAAGTGAATTAATTAATCCTAAAGGTTTAATTAATATTTAATTGACAAAGTGGATTAAGAAAATAATTCTATTTGAATTAATTAATCCTATGGGTTCGATTAAATTAAATTAACAAAGTGGGTTAAGAAATTAATTTGAAAGGATCGATCGAAGTTGACTAGTCTAGGGAAGACTAAGGAGTCAACGAAAGTCAAATTAAAAGGCCCAAATCAAAGGCCCACTAGGTCTCCTTAGAAGTGTTGGAGTTGAATACATAAGCTATGCTTGTATTGTACTTTTTCCCAGTTAATATATCGATTTATGTTTTGGTTATATTTTGTTGTGCATGATTTGTCCATTTATATTATGTGAGTAGATGATGAGGTGTCTTGTGTGACACAGTAGATCGCATCATTGGTTGAAAGACATAATAAATAAATGAGGTTCGTAACCGAGACAGTTTTGGATAAACTGTCGGTTTAGGTTATTATATGATTCGTATGATTGGTTTGTCTAAACTAAATAAATCATATATATATGCCCAGAGCGTATTGAACTTGACCATTAGGAGTGATTTGTCTTGTACTGATTTAATAGACAAATCGTTCTTGATATTCTATCTCTTAATCCCTAGACTCGAGCGGGGCAGGAGGATTAGACATAGTGTACTTTGATCTACCAATGGTTGAGGTCTATTGTGGCCAATAATCTCGGTAGGTTGGGTGCGCGTGTTTAGTTGCTTAGTGTGCTATTGCTTGTCGAAAGGAAACCATGTACCGGTGTGTCCGAGGTGATGGTGCTCCCGAGATGAGCTTGAAATGTTTATTATACTAAACCTGGCCGGTGGACTTATGTCCGGTATAGTAAAAAGGTCAAGTGGTACTAGTCTCGGAATTAAAGATGTTAATTAATTAATTTATTAGTAAATTAATTTATATTAATGAGCACTATATCTTTGATGTGGGGAGATAAATGAATATAATTTAATTAAGTTGTTCCGGAAGCAATTCTAGCGTAGGATTTGGAAACTAATTCATTACCTAAACCCATTAGAAAGACCAATCCTAAACCAACTTGCGGTCTCTCTTGTAACTCTATAAATAGACAAGGGATTGCATACATGAGACTTCTTACTGCCGAAGCATATAGAACTGTCTTCATTGCCTCTATCTTCTCAACAGTCTTAGGAGACTGTTCTTTAGATAGAAACACTCAATGTCTGAAAGGTAGAAAACCTTTCTTGGAGTTCTGCATGTTAAAACGGGCCAGAATCGTGTCTATGTACAAAGCTTGGGAAAACGTTAACAAACGTTTCCTATGATTTTGAATTATCTTGATCCAAAGGATATGTCCCGCTTCCCCTAAGTCCTTCGTATCAAACTGTTTAGACAGCCATGCCTTTACTTCTAATAACACTTTCTTGTTGTCGCCAATCAATAGAATGTCATCTATGTAAAGTACAAGAAACACCACTGAGTTTCCATCATGTCTACGGTACACACATTGCTCATCCAGACACTGAGTAAATCCGAAGACTGGATTACCTCATCAAACCGGATGTTCCAAGATCTGGATGCCTGCTTAAGTCCATAAATAGGCCTCTTAAGCCTGCAAACCTTATGCTATTGGCCTTTTCAATGAATCCCTCTGGTTACTGCATAAAGATGGTTTCCTCAAGACTTCCGTTTAGGAAAGCTGTCTTGACATCCATATGCTAAATCTCATAATCCAAATGAGCAGCTATGGCCAAGAGAATCCGGATCGACTTAAGCATGGCTAACGGGGAGAAGGTTTCCTCATAATCGATTCCCTCTTTCTGAGTATACCCCTTCGCCACCAGCCTAGCTTTAAGGTTTCCACCTTTCCGTCAGGTCCTCTCTTACGTTTGTAGACCCACTTATATCCAATGGGCTTAAACCCATCAGGCAGGTCCACAAGCTCCTAGACTTGATTGTGGTCTATTGACCCTATATTGGATATCATTGCCTTACGCCAAGATTCTACATCTTTATCTTGGAGAGCCTTATTGTAGTTAACTGGGTCAGGTTCAGGCGCACCTGGGACTAGGTCTGAGGCCTCTCCGACGCCAATGAACCTGTCGGGTTGTCTTATAACCCTCTCACTACAACGAGACACCACCTACGTAGGCGCATCATCTGTGATCTCATGTGCAACGTGTGGTGTATCTACTTGTGCCGGTGCATCAGGATTAGTATTTTGTCGTCTAAGCTCTTCTAGTACTATCTTACTCTTGGGCTTGTGGTCTGAGACATAGTCCTCTTCTAAAAATCTAGCGTTGGTACTAACCACCACCTTTTGATCTTTATGACTATAGAATAGACCACCTTTCGTTCCCCCTAGGATATCCTACAAATAGCATTAACTCTGTTCTCACATCTAACTTAGCTGTATCTGCCTTAAGCACATGTGCTGGGCAGCCCCAAATTCTGAGATGTCTTAGACTGGGCTTGCGCCCATTCCACAGCTCTACTGAGGTTGAAGGCACGATTATAGATGGTAAAATATTAAGAATATACATTGTCGTTTCTAAGGCATATCCCCAGAACGAACATGGAAAATCACTATAGCTCATCATAGACCTAACCGTTTCCATAAGAGTTCGATTCCTCCTTTCTGCTACACCATTCTGCTGTGGCGTGCCAGGTGCAGACAATTGAGACTAAATTCCTACCTCACTGAGGTAATCTCTAAATTCATTTGACAGGTACTCCCCACCACGATCTGAACGCAATGTCTTGATACTCTTACCATGATTCTTCTCCACATCTGCCCGAAACTCTTTCAACTTGCCAAAACATTCGGACTTGTGGCGCATTAGGTAAATGTACCCGTACCTAGAGTAGTCATCCGTGAATGTCACGAAATACTCAAATCCCCCTCGTGCCTGGACCATCATTGGTCTATAAAAGTCAGAATGAATCAACTCTAATACTTCCTTAGCTCTACAACCTTTTGCCTTAAAAGGTCTCTTGGTCATTTTACCTTCCAAGCAAGATTCGCAGGTTGCATAACTGTCAATCTCTAATGAACCTAAAGGTCCATCCTTAACCAACCTCTGAATCCTACTAAGGTTTATATGACCTAGCCTGAGATGCCAAAGATAGGTTTGATTCATTTCAGAAGGTTTTTTCCTCTTATTAATGTTAGATACTGAGCTATCTATTTCTATGTTTTGCGCAACAGGGGAGTTAGAATTATCCACAAATAAATTGTCAATCAATGAACCAGAATAAATAAGTTTCCCATTTCTACTAATAAATATAGACTCATCAGAAAAAACAAACTTATAACCGTTCTTTAAGAGTTTAGAAACCAAAATTAGGTTCTTTCTAAAACTCGGTACATAAAGACAATTCACTAATTCTAAGCTACAATTTTTGAAAATTAAGCTGACAACTCCCGCTGCTTCAACTGACAGTCTTGTAGTGTCGCTGATGTAGATGTCCAGTTCGCCCTCTATAAGCTTCCAGGTTACTTGGATCCCCTACAAAGAATTACAAACATGGTTAGTGGCGCCTGAATCCACACACCAAGTATCTGTAGGAATCACCGGGTAGAAACAATCGAACCTTTGAGCTTTGGACAATTCGCTTTCCAGTGTCCTGCTTTACCACATTTAAAGCACTTGCCTTTGGGCTTGCTTTTCTTCGCGATATCTTGCTTTGCAATAACTTTCCTAGCGTTCTTATTCTTCGTGGCTTTCGGCCCAGAAGAAGAACTCGAAGCTTTTACAATGACCAAAGTTTGCTTCTTCTCATGGAAGGTGCCTTCGGCTGCCACCAAATCAGTCAAGAGCTCGGGCAAAGTATAAACCCTTTGGTTCATATTGTAGTTGACCCGAAACTACCCAAAACTAGAGGGTAGACTCTGGAGAATAATATCCATCTAACTTTCCATGTCAATTTCTCATCCCAACACCTTTATCTCATTGATGTTGCTCATCATGTGTAGAACATGATCTCTCACCGATCCGCTTTCAGCCATTTTGGTGTTCATTAATTTCCTCATGGCTGCCTGCCTAGAAGTCCTGCCTTGATGTGCAAATATTTCCCTTAGGTGTGCCATCATGTTGAAGGTGGAGACCATGGGATGGAGCTGATGTTGCAGCACATTTGATACAGAAGCCAAAATGTAGCACCGCTCCATCTCATCCGCTTTCCTCCACCTGGCATAGACATCCTTATCCTCTTGGGTAGAGTTCTCATCAGGCACATCTGAACATACTCCGGTGAGCACGAACTTATACTGCTCAGCCGTTAGAATAATGTGCAAGTTACAACTCCAGTCGACATAATTTGTTCCAGTTATTTTGTTGTTTTTCAAAATAGCAGCTAAGGGGTTGAATTGCATATCGATTAAACTGGAAAATAAACAAACAATGTTTCAGTTATTTAGCCTAGAATTTCAAAAACATGAAATTCTATTAATTATTGACTTCCCTCAAAACAATAATCTTAATCCACCAACATCTCATCCATCGGGATTCTCGTATGCCACGCTGTGTGGACGTTTACGCTAACCCACATTCGTTTGAGAAGAACCAAGTTCATTAACTACATTATCTGACCAAACGATCTATTGATCAATGTAGCTAATATTCGGTACTTTCAGTCGTACAAATAAGCAGCTTAATCTCTTGGGAGGAATACTGCAGATCGTACACTAAGTGTATGCCATTACTTGACTTCTGAGTTTGTTACCTCAAGATAGTGCGCCTCAGATGGAGAGGGTGTCGCATTTTTCCTAGTTAAACTTGCTCTAGTCATCCTACTCAGAAGTTGATAGTCTAGCGATCTCGAGGCAGGACCCATCCGAATGGAGGAAGGCCCTAATGCCAACGCGCAAGTCCACCCACATCACAAATGAACCCGTAATGGTGGCCATGAGAATATTAAACTAACCCGCTCCCACTTAGATTTCTAAATTGAGGGTTTTTCCAGTTTTAACATGTAATTAACTAACCTAAGTTATGTGTAACCATAAAACCAGTTATGCTTTAAAATTATGCATCTAAAATACAACATAAAATAAAGCATCAAATTAAAACGATAAATATGGGAAATAAATACGAAAAATAAATTCCCCGACTATTATGGTTTTAATTTATTCCATCTTTTGCCTTGATCTCGTGTCCCGTCAAGTCACTTGATGGAGAGAGTCTTGAACATCAAAAAATGAAAATTGGAGAAAAAACGGGGTGAAAACGTAGCCCGAATGGGTTGCATGGGCACAGCTCGCCCAACTGGGTGCTCTGTGTGCGCACAGGCAGCACTGGCCGTGCGTGCGGTACAGTGTGCGCGCGACCCAACACGCGTGTGTAAAGCGCCCGCACGGGCTGTGCTCGCGGCCCAACAGTGCACAGCAGCTGTGCTGTGCACTGCTATCGCACGATCTACTGCCCCGCCTTGGCGCAGCTTCCTGCTGCACCGCGCGGCAGCTGTGCTGCCTGCCATGGTTGCCCGCGGCGGCTGCTGCCGGCAGTTGTCGCCGGCGCCGCCTCCTACCCCACCTCTTTCTTCACTTTTCCCAAGCTATTTAGTCTTCTTGCAATTCATTCTGGGTTTTCCTGGGTTAATACGAATTAACGATAACCCAAAACCCACGAATTCAAATTGCCCACCATAACGCATTCGATTACAAAAATCAATTTTCCTTCTACAATGCTTTCTAGAAAAATTAAATAATCAAAATTACATAGAAAAAATCCTACTACAGATTTATTCTAATCCTACACGGCATTTAAAATTAAATCCAGACATGTCCCAGAGTTTAATTAAAACCCATACAAACTTAACCATAATAGTCGGGGTTTTTTAACCACCTGCAAATAAAACCATGTAATAAATCGAACAAGCACAGAACCAAAAAACCAGGCTCTGTTACCAATTGAAAGGATTGCCACATAGGATCTGGGTTTGCACTTACTCGATTTACCACGCAACAAAAATTTCTATTAAAAGCGGAATCTTAGAAAAGTACCTTTGAAGCGTGACTTGGGTGATCGCTTGTATGACTCAAGACTTTGACTTCTCGTTGTGTGGGCAACGATCTAGAAACCAATTGATCAAAAATCAACACAACTGGATTCGCCAGGAAAAAATTCAGCAAATCCACCGCCAAGCACGTGACCTTCACGCGCCGCCTAGGCTCGAGATAAAACCAACATGAGCCACTGCTCAATCCTTTAAAATACCGTAGGGAATAAAGACAAAATCCGGCCAAAAAGACTTCAAGTGGGCACCGGAAATTTTGGTCTCAAAATCTGACTATGAGAGACAACTTTGTTTCTCTCTATAGGATTTTATCTCTCTAGAATCTTGAATTGTGAATCTATTGAATTGTGTGTCTGGAATAGCTAATCCCTTGTCTATATATAGAGCTACAAGAAAGACCCCAAGTTGGTTTAGGATTGGTCTTCCTAATGGGTTTAGGTAATGAATTAGTTTCCAAATCCAATTAGGCAACCAATCTGATAGGATAAACCAAATCCTACTAGATTTCCTAATCTCTAGGATTTTCTAATTCCAATTAAAGCTTAAGACTTAATTAATTAATTAAATAATTCCACTTTGTTAAATACTTAATTAACCCTTAAGAATTAATTAAATATTTCCACTTTGTTAATTACTCAATTAACCCTTAGGAATAATTAATCAATTAATTAATTCTACTTATTCAATTAACCATTACAAAATTAATCGTACCACTAACGGATTAATTTTTGGCACTACAATCTTACACCAGAATTGCTTCTGGAACATCAAAGATATAGTGCTCGTTAATATAAATTAATTTACTGATAAATTAATTAATTAACTTCTTTAATTCTGAGACTAGTAACACTCGACCTTTTTACTATACCGGACATATGTCCACCGGCTGGGTTTAGTATAATAAACATTTCGAGCTCATCTCGGGAGCACATCACCTCGGACGCATCGGTACATGGTTTCCTTTCGACAAGCAGCAGCACACCAAGTAACTAAACACGCGCACCCAACCTACCGAGACTATTGACCTCACCCTTTGGCAGATCAAAGTACACTATGTCTAATCCTCATGCCCGCTCGAGTATAGGGATTAAGAGATAGAATACAAGGAACGATTTGTCTATTAAATTAGTACAAGACAAATCATTCCTAAAGGTCAAGTTCAATATGCCCCGGGCATATCTATATGATTCAATTAGTTTAGACAAACCAATTATCCGAATCACATAATAACCTAAACCGACAGTTTGTCCAAAGCTGTCTCGGTTACGAACCTCATTTATATATTATGTCTTTCAACCAATGATGAGATCTACTGTGTCACACGAGGCACCTCATAATCTACTTACATAATACAAATGGATAATTAATGCATAACAAGATATAACCAAAACATAAATCGATATATTAATCTGGGAAATTGTACAATACAAGCATAGCTTTTGTATTCAACTCTAACAATAAGTCCGAGTGTTTTGGCAAGTTCAGAGAGTTTCGGGCAGATGTGGAGAAGCATCATGGTAAGAGTATCGAGACACTGCGGTCAGATCATGGTGGGGAGTACCTGTCCCACGAATTCTAAGAATACCTCAATGAGGTCAAAATTCAGTCTCAATTGTCTGCACCTGGCACGCCACAGCAGAATGGTGTAGCAGAAAGGAGGAATCAGACTCTCATGGAAATGGTTAGGTCAATGATGAGCTATAGTGATTTGCCTAGTTTGTTCTAGGGATATGCCTTAGAAACAGTGATGTATATACTTAATCTTGTACCATCTAAAACCGTGCCTTCAACCCCAGTAGAGTTGTAGAATGGGCGAAAGCCAAGTCTAAGACATCTCAGAATTTGGGGTTGCCCAGCACATGTGCTTAAGGCAGATGCAGCTAAGTTAGATGCGAGAACAGAATTAATGCTATTTTTAAGATATCCTTGGGGAACGAAGGGTGGTCTGTTTTATAGTCCTAAAGGTCAGAAGGTGGTGGTTAGTACCAATGCTAGATTTTTGGAAGAGAACTACATCTTAGATCACAAGCCTAAGAGTAAGACAGTACTAGAAGAGCTTAAAAGACAAACTACTAATTCTGATGCACCAACACAAGTAGATGTATCACACACTGCACATGAGATCACAGATGATGCGCCTACACAGGTGGTGCCTCATCGTAGTGGGAGGGTTGTGAGACAGCCTGATAGGTTCATTAGCGTGGGAGAGGCCTCAGACCTAATACCAGGCGTGCCTGAACCTGATCCGGTTAACTACAATAAGGCTCTCCGAGATAAAGATGCAGAATCTTGGCGTAAGGCAATGATGTCCAATATGGGGTCAATGGACCACAATCAAGTCCGGGAGCTTGTGGACCTGCCTGATGGGTTTAAGCCCATTGGATGCAATTGGGTCTACAAACGTAAGAGAGGACCTGACGGGAAGGAGGAAACATTTAAAGGAAAGCTGGTAGCGAAGGGGTATAGTCAGAAAGAGGGAATCGATTATGAGACAACCTTCTCCCCGGTAGCCATACTTAAGTTGATCCAGATTCTCTTGGCCATAGCTGCTCACTATGATCATGAGATTTGGCAGATGGATGTCAATACAGCTTTCCTGAACGGAAGTCTTGAGGAAACCATCTTTATGCAGCAACCAGAGGGATTCATTGAAAAAGGCCATGAGTATATGGTTTGTTTGCTTAATAGGTCCATTTACGGACTTAAGCAGGCATCCAGATCTTGGAACATCTGGTTTGATGAGGTAATCCAGTCCTATGGATTTACTCAGTGTTCGGATGAGCAGTGTGTGTACCACAGACGTGATAGAAACTCAGTGGTGTTTCTTGTGCTTTACGTATATGACATTCTATTGATTGGCAATAACAAGAAAGTGTTATCAGATGTAAAGGTATGGCTGTCCAAGCAGTTTGATATGAAGGACTTAGGGAAAACGGGACATATCCTTATGATCATGATAATTCGAGATCGTTGGAAATATTCGTTAATGCACTCCCAAACTTCATATATAAATACAATTGTGGCCCGTTTTAACATGCAGAACTCCAAGAAAGGTTTTCTACCTTTTGGACACGGAGTGCATCTATCTAAGAAATAGTCTCCCAAGACTGTTGAGGAGATAGAGGCCATGAATGCAGTTTCTTATACATCGACGGTAGGAAGTCTCATGTATGCCATGTTGTGTACGAGGCCTGATATCTGTTATGCCGTTGGCAAAGTAAGCAGCTATCAGAGTAACCCCGGGAAAGCTCATTGGGAGGTACTAAAATGCATTATCAGGTATTTGTGCAGAATGATAGACCAAGTTCTGGTCTATCAGGCGCCTGAGCTGGTACCCCAAGGTTACACAGATTCAGATTTTCAAGGTGATAGGGACAAGAGCTAGTCTACCTCAGGGTATGTGTTTACTCTATGAGGTGGAGCTATAGTTTGACGGAGTGTCAAGCAAAAATGCGTTGCGGACTCTACCATGGAGGCGCAATATGTTGTCGCATCAGAGGCAGCAAAGGAAGCAGTGTGGCTCAAGAACTTCCAAGTGGACTTAGATGTGATTCCTGGTTTGCAGAATTCTATCACGGTGTATTGTGGTAACAATGGTGCAGTAGCAAACTCGAAGGAACCACGAGCCCACAAGGCGAGTAAACATATATAGCGCAAGGACCACCTGATACGAGACATCGGAAAGAGAGAAGACATGGTCGTGGCTAAGATATCATCAGAGAATAACCTCACAGATCCATTCACGAAGACATTGACTTCAAAACTCTTTGAGGCTCACGTGGAGGGCATGGCAATCAGATACTTAGGAGAGCCATGACAGTTTTTCTAGATATATGGCAGCAGAGTTTATAGGAGTTGTATGTAAATGTATACTTAAAGCACAACTTAAGTATTAGTGGGAGGTTGTTGGAGTTGAATACATAAGCTATGCTTGTATTGTACTTTTTCCCAGTTAATATAGCGATTTATGTTTTGGTTATATTTTGTTGAGCATGATTTGTCCATTTATATTATGTAAGTAGATGATGAGGTGTCTTGTGTGACACAGTAGATATCATCATTGGTTGAAAGACATAATATATAAATGAGATTCGTAACCGAGACAGCTTTGGACAAACTGTCTATTGAGGTTATTATATGATTCAGATAATTGGTTTGTCTAAACTAATTGAATCATATAGATATGCCCAGGGTGTATTGAACTTGATTATTATGAGTGATTTGTCTTGTACTGATTTAATAGACAAATCGTTCTTGGTATTCTATCTCTTAATCCCTAGACTCGAGTGGGCATGAGGATTAGATATAGTGTACATTGATTTGCCAATGGGTGAGGTCTATTGTGGCCAATAATCTCGGTAGTAGGGTGGCGTGTTTAGTTGCTTGGTGTGCCACTGCCTGTCGAAAGGAAACCATGTATCGGTGGGTCCGGGGTGATGGTGCTCCCGAGATGAGCTCGTTATGTTTATTATACTAAACCCAACCGGTGGACTTATGTCCGGTATAGTAAAAAGGTCGAGTGGTACTAGTCTCGGAATCAAAGAAGTTAATAAATTAATTTACCAGTAAATTAATAAATTAACAAGCACTAGATATTTTATGTGGGGAGATTATGAATATAAATTAATTAAGTTGTTCAGAAAGCAATTCTGGTGTAGGATTGTAGTGCCATAATTAATTCGTTAGTGGTACGATTAATTATGTATTGGGCTGTTGACAAAGGTAGATTTAATTAATTAAGTAATTAATTAATTCTTGTATCAGTTGGTTGTGAATCATACCAGGAACTGGTTTGAGATAAGTTAATCCCTGTATCAGTTGGTTTTGAATCATATCAGGAACTGGATTGGGATAAGTGACTCCTTTTATCAGTTGGTTTTGAATCATATCTGGAACTAGATTGGGATAAGTGAATCCCTGTATCTGTTAGATGTGTATCAGTCCAGGAACAGGATTGAAGGAAATAGAAACCCAGTAGAAAGGCCAATCCTAAACCAACTTGGGGTCTCTCTTGTAACTCTATATATAGAAAAGGGATTAGCTATTCCACAATATGCAATTCATACGTTTTCAATACAAGAAAACTAGAGAGATAAAATCCTATAGAGAAATAAATTTCTCTCTCAAAGTAGGAATTAAAGAGCAAATTTTCGGCTGGGTTTTCTCCTTCTATTGGCCAAAATTTAGGCCTGTTTATACCAGCTGCGTGTGTAGCTTTCTCTCTCGTCAGGCGGTGCTGGAATTTTCTGGCAGGTGGATTGTGGTGATTAGATGATCAAATTGGTTTCTATATCATTGCCCATACAACGTGAAATCAAAGTCTTGAGGCATACAAGAGAATCACTTGAGTGCATGCTTCAAAGGTATTTTTTAAAGTTCCGCTTTTAATTAGAAATTTTCGTTGCGTGGTAAATCGAACAAGTGCAAACCCAGATCCTGCACAATGTTATTTCAAGCATGGGTTAGAATAACGATTGTGCTAGAGTCTAGGCCTAGCCAGAGATTCCAATTCTGGAATGCATAACACGAAAGTGAGTTTCTGGTTAGGCCCGGGCAGATAATCTTTCAAGAAGCTCTGTATAAATATCCCTTGTTAGGCATTAATAAAGACATAAGAAACTTGGAGGCCACTTAGCCTAGTGATAGAAAGTCTAGCTTAGAATGAGAAAAATTTTTCTTCTTTGAATCTTCTGCTCGAAGTCAGCTAGGATAGCTTTCTTCTTCAAAAAGAAACTCAGCCCATTAATTATTGAGCAGCCTGGGTCTTCATTTCAGCACCGCCGCCGGAATTCGCTTTGTTGATTAGCACCGCCGTGGGTTTTGGTTTTCCAGTGACCGCTCAACTTCTCCTGGGTGCTAGATCCGGCTGGGTTTATGTTGATCTCTCCCTTGGGTTGGTGATCCGCAATCCCGGCTGTCCAGATCATGACCTGTTAATGTTTTGGGTGGTCGGAGTTGGTGTTTTCCGACAGGTAGCGGTGCTGGGGTTTTGGACTGCTCTGGGCAAGATCTGTTTCAACAGATCTTGAGTTTTTTGAAGCAAGTTTCTAAGTATTTCTTCGTTTTCTTTTGGAATACTCCGTAGACATTAGCCCACACTAGTCTGGAGTTGATTTGGAGTTATTCTTTGGATTTCTTGTGGACTACGCTTGCCCGAAGTTTTGGATTTCTTTTTACTAGGGACTTCGCTACAAAGGTATAATCTTTGAATTTTTCGCTTTAATTAAAGATTGTATCTTTTGTGTCCCGATTAATAAATTGAATAAGTATAAGCCTAGATCCATTCAGGGAAAAATGAATTTGAGCCTGAGTTTTGTCAAAAGTTTCCGATTCTGGAATGCATTGCACGAAAGTGAGATTTTCGATTTAGCCCGAGCTTGTTCTGTTTTCCTTCAGTTCTTTCCTCTTATTTTGGTTGAATGATGTGCCATTTCTTTCTATGTTTTCCGCAACAGAGGAGTTTGATTTTATTAAAAACATATTATCTACTAATGAACCAGAACAAATAAGTTTATTACTTTTCCTAATAACAACAGATATATCAGAAAAAATAAACTTATAACCATTCACTAAGAGGTTAGAAATTGAAATCAAATCATTTCTAAAACTTGGTACATAAAGATAATTCTATAAATCTAGTATAGTATTTTTCAAAAATAAGACTAACTACTCCAACTGCTTCTACTGACACTCTTGTAGTGTCGCCCAAGTAGACATCAAGCTCGCCACTTCTAAGGTTCTGGATTGCCTGGACTCCCTGCAAAGAATTACAAACATGGTCAGTGGTGTCTGAACCCACACACCAAGTATCTACGGGAATCGCCGCTAAACATGTCTAAGTAATGAAGCAGAAACTGTCGTACCTTTGAGATTTGGACAATCTGATTTCCAATGTCCCATTTTCCCGTATTTGAAGCATTTGACTTTAGGCTTCTTCTTTTTTGCGATGTCAGGCTTAGGCAAATGATTACCGGCCTTCTTGCTGGTCTTTTTCTTCTTCTTATTCTTGCCTTTGGGTGCAGAAGAGGAACTTGAAGCCTTGACTATTACTAAAGCTTGCTCATTCTTTTGAAAGATGTCTTCAACCGACACCAATGCAGTTAAGAGCTCAGAAAGAGTATAAACTCTTTGATTTATATTGTAGTTCACCTGAAACTGCTCAAAACTCTGAGGTAAACTCTTAAAATGATATCAACCTGACTTTCATGATCAATCTCACCTCCTAACACCTCTATCTCGCTGATGTTACTAATCATGTGAAGCACGTGATCTCTTACTGAGGTGCCTTCAGCCATTTTGGTATTCATTATCTTCCTCACAGCTGATTGCCTTACTGTCTTGCCTTGATGACCAAACATCTCTCTCAGGTGAGCCATCATTTTAAAGACAGAGATCATAGGATGAATTTCATATTGTAGAACATTCAACACTGAAGGCAGAATGTAACATCGCGTCATCTCATCAACCTTTCTCCACCTTTGATAGGCTCCCTATCTTCCTGAGGTGTTTTTTTAGTGAGCACGTCTGGACATACTTCAGTGAGCATGAACTTATACTACTCAACCGTTAGGACAATGTCCAAGTTGCGACTTCAATTGACATAATTTGGACCAGTTGATTTGTTGTCTTTCAATATTGTAGCTAAGGAATTAAAAGTCATATAAAAAACTGCAAATAAATAAACAGACATTGTTTCAATAAATAATGCAAGAATTTGAAAAAAATTCACAAATCAATCATTCACATCCCTCAAAACAATAAATAAATCCACCGGCATCTCATTCACCAGGATTCGCAAGTCACGATATTGTGAACGCCACATTCATTGGAGAATAACTAAGTTCATTAACTACACCATCTGACCAAACGATCTATTGATCACTGTAGCTAATAGTTGGTGCTTTCAGTAGTACAAATAAGCAGCGTAACCTCGATAGGAGGAATACTACAAATTGTACACTAAGTGTATGCCATTACGTGACTTCTAAGGTTGTTACCTAAGATAGCGCCTTAGATGGAGAGGATATCGCAGTTCTCCAGTTTAACGTACTATAGTCATCTAACATAGAAATTCAACTTAGTGATCTTGTGAATAAGACTCATCCGATGTAAAGGAAGGCTCTAATGCCAACGCGTAAGTCTACCCACATCACATATGAATTCGTAATGGAGGCTATCGGAATATTAACCAACCCGCTCCCACTTAGATTTCTAAACTTAGGGTTTTTTCGGTTTTAACATGCAATTAACTAATCCTAAGTTATATGCAAAATAAAACCAACATGCTTTAAATAATGCATCTAAAATATATAGCACAAAATTAAAGCACATAATTAAACAATAAAATGGGAAATAAATACGTAAAATAAATTTTCCGAATATGATGGTTTTAATTGCTTCCATCTGCTGCCTTGTTCTCATGTCCCGTCACGCACTCGATGGATTGAGTCTTGAAAAAAAAATTTGGATCTCGGATCTAATTCGAAAAAAAGGAATACGGACCAACGCGTGCAGCCCAACGAGCTGGGCCCGGTCAAAAATTTACTTTCGTGACATGCATTCCAGAGTCAAAACTCTTGACCATACCTAAACTCTAGCACAACTACTATTCCAACCCTTGCTTGAAATACCATTGCGCAGGATCTTAGCTTCTACTTATTCAATTTGTCATGCAACAATAAATTCTTAATTAAAGCGAAAGTTTAAGAATTACCTCTTGAAGCGTGTACTTAAGTTATCGCTTGTATGACTCAAAACCAGCTTGTATGTTGTGTGGGCAACGAATCAACGAACCAACAATCAACAAAACACCACAAAATTATTGCCAGAATTCCTCGCTGTAAAAACTAGTTGCCTACGCTGCTCGTGCGTGCTACTCACACGCCGACCGAGAGCTCCATCTGCCGCACCCCAAAATCATACCCGCCGCCATCGGTTAGAGTCGCCGACCGCCGATTGAAGACTCAAAAAATGAGGCGCTGCTTGGAGATGGAAAAATCCGACTTTGAGGAAGAACTATGAATTCTCTTCTAGTTTTCTTCTCTTGAAAACTTATGAATTGTGCATTGTGTATTGCCAATCTCTTGTCTATTTATAGATTTACAAGAGAGACCCCAAGTTGGTTTAGGATTGGTCTTCCTAATGGGTTTAGATTTCTTAATTTGTTTCCAAATCCAATTAGTAACCAAATCGAATTAGATTCCAAACCCAAAAAGATTTCCTAATGTCTTGGAATTCATATTTCCAATTGAACTTTAAGACTTAATTAATTAATTAATTAATTCCACATTGTTCATTACTTATTATACATTATGAATAATTAATTAAATAATTAATTCTACTTTATAAATTAACCTACAACATAATTAATCGTACCACTAACCGATTAATTATGGCACTACCATGCTACCACATAATTGCTTGAAGAACAACTAAATTAATTATTCTTTAATCTTCCAACATCAAAGATATAGTTCTCGCTAATTAATTAATTTACTGATAAATTGATGAATTACCTTCTTATAATCTGAGATTAGTACCATTCGAACTTTTAACTATACTGTACATAAGTCCACCGGCCGAGTTTAGTACAATAAACATAACAGGCTCATCTCGAGGGCACCATCACCCCGGACACACCGGTACATGTTTTCCTTTCGACAAGCAACAACACACAAAGTAATCAAGCATGCGCACCCAACACACTGAGACTATTGGCCTCTAGTGATCTCACTCTTTGACATATTAAATTACACTCTGTCTAATCCTCACGCCTGCTCAAGTCTAGATATTTAGAGATAGAATACTAGGATTGAATAGTCTATTAAATCAGTACAAGACAACATATCCTAATTGGTTAAGTTCAACATACCCCGGACATATCTATATGATTCAATTAGTTTAGACAAACCAATTTCTGAATCACATAATTACTTAAACTGACAGTGTGTCCAAAACTGTCTCAGTTACGAACCTCATTTATATATTATGTCTTTTAACCAATAATAAGACTGTGTCACACCAGACACCTCATCATCTAATTACATAATATAAACGGACAACATATCTAAAACATAAAAACAATTTAACTAAAACTTTTAATCAATATATATAAACTGGGAAATAGTTTAAAACGAGCAAAGCTTCAGTACTCAAATTCAGCACACAGCCCACGAATGGGCAGCGTGCGCTGGCCTTCACGCACAGCCGAAAGGTTGCGTGCCTGCCTGCACATGCAGGGCCGGGCCGCGCGTTCGGCTTGTGCCCTTGCGTTGCGCAAGTGCAGCACCACATCACTTGCGCGTACGCGCGGCCTTCAATTGCAAAGCAATGCTTCGCAACATTTGCCGGTGACTCTTTCACCAGCGTCACCTTTCAGGTCTTTCGTTTCGCTCTTACTCGTTATGTAGTCTTCTTCCAATTTGCCAGGGCTTTCTTGGTTTTCTACGTAATCCTTAGAATTACCCATATTACGATAAACCAAAACCACGAATTGAAGTCACCCACAACAACGTATTCGATTACATAAATTTCCTAAATACAAGGCTACATTTCTAGGAAAAATAAATTGACAATTATATAGTGAAAATCCTACAACAAATTTTATCTAATCCTACACGGCTTCCAGCTCGTGGTTTTACTATTACAAGCATTGATAAAACAACAACTCGGACATATCCTGGGGTTTAATTAAAACATACAAACGCAACCATAATAGATGGGATAAAAAAACCACCTGCAAAAAAAAACCATGCAACAAATCGAACAACTATAAAGCAAAAATCATAGCTCTGATACCAATTGAAAGATTATCTGCCCAGGCCCGGTCAAAAATTTACTTTCGTGCATTGAATTTCAGAATTGAAACTCTTGACCAGGCCTAAACACTAGCGCAATTACTTTTCCAATCCTTGCTTGAAATATAATTATGCAGAGACTTAGCTTCTACTTATTCGATTTGCCACGCAACAAATAAACTCTTAATTAAATCAGAAATTTAAGAATTACCTCTTGAAGCGTGTACTTAGGTGATTCTCTTGTATGACTGAAGACCAACTTGTATGTTATATGGCCAACGAACCAACGAACCCAAACAAATCAGCAAGAAAATCAACACAATAACTGCTCGGAGAAAAACCCAAATCGCCGCTGCATGCTCCGCGCGTGTGCCTCACTCACCACTGGAGGATACTTCACCGCCAATGCATTTTTTCACTCGCCTCCTGAAGGCAAAGCAGCCACCGCCGATCGAGCTTCGCACGCAGTCACGGAGTAACCAAGCGCCACTGTCGACCGAGATTATTCACACAGATACCGATGAGAGAGAATTTAAAGCCTAATTTTCTCCTTTACTCTCTCTACCTTTCTCTCTCTAAGTTTCTTGAATTATTATGAAATTGTGTATTGTAATTGTCAACTCTCTATGTCTATTTTTAGAACTACAAGAGAGACCCTAAGTTGGTTTAGGATTAGTCTTCCTATTGGGTTTTGGTTTTAATTAGTTTCCAAATCCAAATGGATTTCCTAATTTCTTGAATTTCCTAATTCTAATTGAACTTTAAGACTTATTTAATGAAATAAATAATTCCACTTTGTTAATTTATTAATTAACCTTTATGAATAATTAAGTAAATAATTAATTCTTCATTATCAACTAACCCAATACATAATTAATCGTAGCATTAATGGATTAATTATGGCACTACCATCATACACCAGAATTGTTTCCAGAACAACTAAATTAATTATTCTTAAATCTCTCCACATCAATGATATAGTTCTCGTTAATTTATTAATTTTTTGATAAATTAATTAATTAACTTCTTATTATCCGAGATTAGTACCATTCGACCATTTTACTATACAAAACATAAGTTCACCTGTCTGGTTTAGTATAATAAATATAACAAGCTTATCACGGGAGCTCCACACCACGGACGCAACGGAACATGTTTTCCTTTCGACAAGTAACAGCACACAAAGCAATCAAACACGCGCACCCAACCCACCGAGACTATTGGCGTCAAGTGACCTCACTCTTTGACAGATTAATTTACATTATGTCTAATCCTTATCCCCACTCAAGTCTAGAGATTTAGAGATAGAATACTAGGATCGAATAGTCTATTAAATCAGAACAAGAACACTCATCATAATTGAATAAGTTCAACATACCCCGAGCATATCTACATGATTCAATTAGTTTAGACAAACTAATTTCTGAATCACATAATAACTTAAACTGACAATGCGTCCAAAACTATCTCAGTTACGAACCTCATTTATATATTATGTCTTTTAACCAACAATGAGTTATACTGTGTCACACCAGGCATCTCATAATCTAAATACGTAATAGAAACGGACAACATTTGTAAAACATAAAAACAATTTAAATAAAACTTTTATTCGATATATAAACTGGGAAATAGTTTAAAACAAGCAAAGCTTTAGTATTCAAATCCAGCACACAGCCCACGAACGGACAGCGTGCGTTGGGCATCACAGGTAGCCGCATGGCTGCGCGCTTGCAGGCACATGCGGGGCCGGGTCGCGCGTTCGGCTAGTGCCCTGGCATTGTGCAAGCACAGCACCACACCACACCACCTGTGCGTAAGCGTGGCCTTCGATTCTGCAGCAATGCTCCACAACATTTGTCTGTGACTCTTTTTCCATCGTTGCCTTTCGGGTCTTCCGTTTCGCTCTCACTCATTATTTGGTCTTCCTGCAATTCGCCTGGACTTTCTTGGTTTTCTACGTAATCCTTGGAATTACCCAAAGTACAATAAACTAAAAACCCATGAATTCAAGTCGCCCACAACAACGTCTTCGATTACATAAATTTCCTAAATACAAGGCTACATTTCTAGGAAAAGTAAATCGACAATTATATAGAGAAAATCCTACAACATATTTAATATAATCCTACACTGCTTCCAGTTCGTGATTTTACTATTACAAGCATTCATAAAAAATAACTCGGACATGTCCCTAGGTTTAATTGAAAAATTCAAACGCAACCATAATAGTCGGGATAACAAAACCACCTGCAAACAAAACCATGCAACAAATTGAACAACTACAAAGCCAAAACCATAGCTCTGATACTAATTGAAAGATTATCTGCCCGGTCCGGTCAAAAATCTAATTTCGTGCATTACATTCCAGAATTGAAACTCTTGACTGGGCCTAAGCACTAGCGCAATTACTTTTCCAGTCCTTAATTGAAACATAATTGCGCAGGGTCTTAGCTTCTACTTATTTGATTTGCCACGCAACAAACAAACTCTTAATTAAATCGAATGTTTAAGAATTACCTCTTGAAGCGTGTACTTAGGTGATTCTCTTGTATGACTGAAGACCAGCTTGTATGACTGAAAACCGCCTACTCCGCGCGTGTGCCTCATGCACCGCAGGGGGATAGTTCACCGCCCAAGCATTTTTTTCACGCGCAGCCTGAAGGCAAAGCTTTCACCGCCAATCGAACTTCCCAAGCAGTCACGGAGCAACCAAGCGCCACTTTCGATTGAGATTATGCGCAAGAATATGAGGAGAGAGAATTTGAAGACTAATTTTCTCATTTGCTCTCTCTACCTTTCTCTCTCTAAGTTTCTCTAATTATTAAACTATGAAACTGTGTATTGTAATTGTAAACTCTCCATGTCTATTTTTAGAACTACAAGAGAGACCCTAAGTTGGTTTAGGATTAGTCTTCCTATTGGGTTTTGGTTTTAATTAGTTTCCAAAGCCAGTAGAAACTAATTCTAATTAGATTCCAAATTCAAATGGATTTCCTAATTTCTGGAATTTCGTAATTCCAATTAAACTTTAAGACTTATTTAATGAAATAAATAATTCCACTATGTTAATTTATTAATTAACCTTTAGGAATAATTAAGTAAATAATTAATTCTTCTTTACCAATTAACCCAATACATATTTAATCCTAACATTAATGGATTAAGTGTGGCACTACCATCATACACCAGAATTGTTTCCAGAACAACTAAATTAATTATTCTTAAATCTCTCCACATCAATGATATAGTGCTTGTTAATTTATTAATTTATTGATAAATTAATTAATTAACTTCTTATTATCCGAGATTAGTACCATTCGACCATTTTACTATACAGAATATAAGTTCACCTGTCTGGTTTAGTATAATAAATATAACAAGCTTATCACGGGAGCTCCGCACCCCGGACGCAACGGAACATGTTTTCCTTTCGACAAGTAACAGCACACAAAGCAATCAAACACGCGCACCCAACCCACCGCGACTATTGGCGTCAAGTGACCTCACTCTTTGACAGATTAATTTACATTATGTCTAATCCTTATCCCTGCTCAAGTCTAGAGATTTAGAGATAGAATACTTGGATCGAATAGTCTATTAAATCAGAACAAGAAAACTCATCCTAATTGAATAAGTTCAACATACCCCGAGCATATCTACATGATTTAATTAGTTTAGACAAACTAATTTCTGAATCACATAATAACTTAAACTGACAATGCGTCCAAAACTATCTCAGTTACGAACCTCATTTATATATTATGTCTTTTAACCAATAATGAGCTATACTGTGTCACACCAGGCACCTCATAATCTAAATACATAATATAAACGGACAACAGATGTAAAACATAAAAACAATGTAACTAAAACTTTTAATTGATATATAAACTGAGAAATAGGTTAAAACAAGCAAAGTTTTAGTATTCAAATCCAGCACACAGCCCGCGAACGGGCAGCGTGCGTTGGGCATCACAGGCAGCCGCAAGGCTGCGCGCTTGCAGACACAAGCAGAACCGGGCGGCGCGTTCGGCTGGTGCCCTGGCGCTATGCAAGCGCTGCACCACACCACCTGTGCGTGCGCGCGGCCTTCGATTGTGCAGCAATGCTCCACAACGTTTGTCGGTGACTCTTTTGCCATCATCGCCTTTCGGTCTTCCATTTCGCTCCCACTCGTTATTTGATCTTCCTTAATTTGCCAGGGCTTTCTTAGTTTTCTACGTAATCCTTGGAATTTCCCAAATTACGATAAACCAAAAACCCACGAATTCAAGTCACCCACAACAATGTTTTCGATTACATAAATTTCGTAAATACAAGGCAACATTTCTAGGCAAAGTAAATCTACAATTACATAGAGAAAATCCTACAACATATTTAATATAATCCTGCACGGCTTCCAGCTCGTGATTTTACTATTACAAGCATTCATAAAAAAATAACTCGGATATGCCTCAGGGTTTAATTGAAAAATACTAACGCAACCATAATAGCCGGTATAACAAAACCACCTGCAAACAAAACCATGTAACAAATTGAACAACTACAAAGCCAAAACCATAGTTATGATACCAATTGAAAAATTATCTGCCCAGGCCCGGTCAAAAATTTACTTTCGTGCTTGCATTCCAGAATTGAAAATCTTGACTGGGCCTAAGCACTAGCGCAGTTACTTTTCCAATCCTTGCTTGAAACATAATTGTGCAGGGTTTTAGCTTCTACTTATTCGATTTTCCAAGCAACAAACAAACTCTTAATTAAATCGAAAGTTTAATAATTACCTCTTGAAGCGTCTACTTAGGTGATTCTCTTGAATGAGTCAAGACCAGCTCGTATGTTATATGTCCAACAAACCAACGAACCAAAATAAATCAGCAATAAAATCAACTCAATAACTGCTCGGATAAAAACCCAAATCGCCGCCGCCTGCTCCGCGCGTGTGCCTCATGCGCCACTGGAGGATTGTTCACCGTGACGAATTATTTTCAGGTGCCGCCTGAAGGCAAACCCACCACCGCAGTATTCACGGAGTTACCAAGCACCACTGTCGACCGAGATTATGCGCACGGATACTGAGGAGAGAGAATTTGAAGACTAATTTTCTTCTTCTCTCTCTACCTTTCTTTCTCTAAGTTTCTTGAATTATTAAACTATGAAATTGTGTATTGTAATTGCCAACTCTCTATGTCTATTTTTAGAACTACAAGAGAGACCCTAAGTTGGTTTAGGATTGGTCTTCCAACGTTTTGGTTTTAATTAGTTTCTAAATCCAATAGGAACTAATTCTAATTAGATTCCAAATCCAAATGGATTTCCTAATTTGTTGAATTTCTTAATTCTAATTGAACTTTAAGACATATTTAATTAAATAAATAATTCCACTTTGTTAATTTATTAATGAACCTTTAGAAATAATTAAGTAAATAATTAATTCTTCATTATCAATTAACCCAATACATAATTAATCGTAGCACTAACGGATTAATTATGGCACTACCATCCTACACCAGAATTGTTTCCAGAACAACTAAATTAATTATTCTTTCATCTCCCCACATCAACGATATAGTGCTCGTTAATTTATTAATTTATTGATAAATTAATTAATTAACTTCTTATAATCCGAGATTAGTACCATTCAACCATATTACTATACTAAACATAAGTTCATCGATCGGGTTTAGTATAATAAATATAACAAGCTTATCTCGGGAGCTCCACACCCCGGATGCAACGGAACGTATTTTCCTTTCGACAAGTAACAGCACACAAAGTAATTGAACACGCGCACCCAACCCATCAAGGACAGAATATCACACTTATGGACAGAATTATGGATGAATTTTAGCTGAATTTTGGGGTTAATTTCAAATTTTTTTTGGAATTTTTATTATTTAGAATATTAGAATTAAGTGTAAAAGTCTTTATAGGTCAAAGAGTTTTTAGGTCAAAGAGCTTTTTTTGGTCAAAGATAAGAGTGAAAGGATTTCCACATAGGATCTGGGTTCGTACTTGCTCGATTTACCATGCAACAAAAATTTCTAATTAAAGCAGAATCTTAGAAAAGTACCTTTGAAGCGCGCACTTGGTGATTCTTTTATATGCCTCAAGACTTTGACTTCATGTTGTGTGGGCAACAAACTAGAAGCCAATCGATCAGCTAATCACCACAATCCACCTGCTAGAAAATTCTAGCACCGCAGCACCTGGCACGTACTGTAAATACACCGCCCGGAGAGAGAGAAAGCTACACGCAACTGGTAAAAACTTGACCAAAATTTTGGCCACGCAATGAAGAAAAAAGCCGCAATTATGCTTATAAAATCCGACTTGGAGAGAGAATTTTTTCTCTCTCTAGGATTTTCTCTCTCTAGTTTTCTTGTCTTGAAAACTTATGGAATTGTATATCTTGAATATCTAATCCCTTACCTATATATAGAGTTACAAGAGAGACCCCAAGTTGGTTTAGGATTGGTCTTCCTAATGGATTTAGGTAATTAATTAGTTTCCAAATCAAATTAGGCAACCAATCTGATAGGTTAAACCAAATCCTACAAGATTTCCTAATCTCTAGGATTTTCTAATTCTAATTGAAAATTCAGACTTAATTAATTAATTAAATAATTTCACTTTGTTACTTACTCAATTAACCCTTAGGAATAATTAATCAATTAATTAATTCTACCTATTCAATTAACCCATTACAAAATTAATCGTACCACTAACGGATTAATTTTGGCACTACCATACTACTCCATAATTGCTTTCGGAACAACTTAATTAAATTATATTCATTTATCTCCCCACATCATAGATATAGTGCTCGTTAATATAAATTAATTTACTGATAAATTAATTAATTAACTTCTTTAATTCGGAGACTAATACCACTCGAACTTTTTACTATACCGGACATAAGTCCACCGGCCGGGTTTAGTATAATAAACTTTATGAGCTCATCTCGGGAGCACCATCACCCCAGACGCACCAGTACATGGTTTCCTTTTGACAAGCAGCAGCACACCAAGTAACTAAACACGCGCACTCAACCTACTAAGACTATTGGCCACGATTGACCTCACCCTTTGGCAGATCAAAGTACATTGTGTCTAATCCTCATGCCCGCTCGAGTCTAGGGATTAAGATATAGAATACAAGAAATGATTTATCTAGTAAATCAGTACAAGACAAATCATTCCTAAAGGTCAAGTTCAATATGCCCCGGGCATATCTATATGTTTCAATTAGTTTAGACAAACCAATTATCCGAATCACATAATAACCTAAACTGATAGTTTGTCCAAAGCTGTCTCGGTTACGAACCTTATTTATATATCATGTCTTTCAACAAATGATGAGATCTACTGTGTCACACCAGACACCTCATAATCTACTTACATAATATAAATGGACAATTAATGCACAACTAGATATAACCAAAACATAAATCGATATATTACTGGAAAAAAAATTACAACACAAGCATAGCTTATGTATTCAACTCCAACAATCTCCCACTAATACTCAAGCTGTGCTTTAAGTATACAACTACATACAACTCCTATACATTTTGCTGCTATATATCTAGAAAAACTGTCATGGCTCTCCTAAGTATCTGATTCCCATGCCCTCCACATGAGCCTCAAAGACTTTCAAAGTCAACGTCTTCATGAACGGATCTGCAAGGTTATATTCTGATGCTATCTTAGCCATGACCACGTCTTCCCTCTTTACGATGTCTCGTATCAGGTGGTACTTACACTGTATATGTTTACTCTCCTTGTGGGCTCGTGGTTCCTTCGAGTTTGCTACTGCACCGTTGTTATCACAATAAACCGTGATAGACTTCTGCAAACCAAGAATCACATCTAAGTCCACTAGGAAGTTCTTGAGCCATACTGCTTCTTTTGTTGCCTCTGATGCTGCAACGTACTCAGCCTCTATGGTAGAGTCCGCCACGCATTTCTGCTCGACACACCGCCAAACAATGGCTCCACCTCCCAGAGTAAACACATACCCTGAGGTAGACTTGCTCTTGTCCCTGTCGCCTTGAAAATCTGAATCCGTGTAACCTCGGGGTACCAGCTCAGGGGCCTGATAGACCAGAACTTGCTCCCTCATTCTCCGCAAATACTTGAGAATGCATTTTACTGCCTCCCAATGAGCTTTCCCAGGGTTACTCTGATATCTGCTTACCATGCCAAAGGCATAACAGATATCAGGCCTCGTACACAACATGGCATACATAAGACTTCCTACTACCGAAGCAAACGGAACTGTCTCATGGCCTCTATCTCCTCAACAGTCTTCAGAGACTGTTTCTTAGATAGAAACACTGTATGTTTGAAAGGTAGAAAACCTTTCTTGGAGTTCTGCATGTTAAAATGGGCCAGAATCGTATCTATGTACGAAGCTTGGGAGAGCGTTAACGAACATTTCCCTACGATCTCGAATTATCTTGATCCCAAGGATATATCCCGCTTCCCCTAAGTCTTTCATATCAAACTGCTTGGACAGCCATTCCTTTACGTCTGATAACACTTTCTTGTTGTTGCCAATCAATAGAATGTCATCTACGTAAAGCACAAGAAACACCACTGAGTTTTCACCACGTCTGCGATACACACATTGCTCATCCGGACACTGAGTAAATCTGAAGGACCGGATTACCTCCTCAAAACAGATGTTCCAAGATCTGGATGCCTGCTTAAGTCCATAAATGGACCTCTTAAGGCTGCAAACCTTATGCTCTTGGCCTTTTTCAATGAATCCCTCTAGTTGCTGCATAAAGATGGTTTCCTCCAGACTTCTGTTAGGGAAAGCTGTCTTGACATCCATCTGCTAAATCTCATAATCCAAATGAGCAGCTATGGCCAAGAGAATCTGGATCGACCTAAGCATGGCTACCGGGGAGAAGGTTTCCCCATAATTGATTCCCTCTTTTTGAGTATACCCCTTCGCCACCAGCCTAGCTTTAAAGGTTTCCACCTTCCCGTCAGGTCCTTTCTTATGTTTGTAGACCCACTTACATCCAATGGGCTTGAACCCATCTGGCAGGTCCACAAGCTCTTAGACTTGATTGTGGTCCATTGACCCAATCTCAGATATCATTGCCTTACGCCAAGATTCTAAATCTTTATCTCGGAGAGCCATATTGTAGTTAACTGGGTCAGGTTCAGGCGCACCTGGGACTAGGTATGAGGCTTCTCTCACGCCAATGAACCTGTCGGGCTGTTTTACAACCCTCCCACTATGAGAGGCACCACCTGTGTAGGCGTATTATCTATGATCTCATATGCAGTGTGTGGTGTATCTACTTGTGCCAGTGCATCAGGATTGATAGTTTGTCACCTAAACTCTTCTAGTACTATCTTACTCTTGGGCTTGTGGTCTGCGATATAGTCCTCTTCTAAAAATCTAGCGTTGGTACTAACCACCACCTTCTGATCTTTAGGACTATAGAATAGACCACCTTTCGTTCCCATAGGATATCCTATAAATAACATTAACTCTGTTCTCGCATCTAACTTAGCCGTATCTGCCTTAAGCACATGTGCAGGGCAGCCCCAAATTCTGAGATGTCTTAGATTGGGCTTGCACCCATTCCACAACTCTACTGGGGTTGAAGGCATGGTTTTAGATGGTACCAGATTAAGAATATACATTGCCATTTCTAAGGCATATCCCCAGAACGAACTTGGCAAATCACTATAGCTCATCATGGACCTAACCATTTCCATAAGAGTTCGATTCCTCCTTTTTACTACACCATTCTACTGTGGCGTGCCAGTTGCAGAGAAGTGAGACTGAATTCCTACCTCACTGAGGTAATCTCGAAATTCACGGGACAGGTACTCCCCACCATAATCTAAACGCAGTGTCTTGATACCCTTACCATGATGCTTCTCCACATCTGCCCGAAACTCTTTGAACTTGCCAAAACATTCAGACTTGTGGCGCATTAGGTAAATGTACCCGTACCTAGAGTAGTCATCGGTGAACGTCACGAAATACTCAAATTCCCCTCGTACTTGGACCGTCATAGGTCCACACAAGTTAGAATGAATCAACTCCAATACTTCTTTAGCTCTATAACCTTTTGCCTTAAAAGGTCTTTTGGTCATTTTACCTTCCAAGCAAGATTCGCAGGTTGCATAACTGTCAATCTCTAATGAATCTAAAGGTCCATCATTGACCAACCTTTGAATCCTACTAAGGTTTATATAACCTAGCCTGAGATGCCAAAGATAGGTTTGATTCATTTCTGAAGGTTTCTTCCTCTTATTAATGTTAGATACTGAGCTATCTATTTCTATGTTTTGCGCAACAGGGGAGTTAGAATTAACCACAAATAAATTGTCAACCAATGAACCAGAACAAATAAGTTTTCCATTTCTTCTAATAAGTACAGAGTCATCAAAAAAAATGAACTTAGAACCGTTCTTCAAGAGTTTAGAAACCGAAATCAGGTTCTTTCTAAAACTCGGTACATAAAGACAATTTACTAATTCTAAGCTACAATTTTTGAAAATTAAATTGATAACTCCCACTGCTTCTACTGACACTCCCGTAGTGTCACCCATATAGATTTCCAGTTCGCCCTCTCTAAGCTTCCGGGTTACTTGGAACCCCTGCAAAGAATTACAAACATGGTCAGTGGCACTTGAATCCACACACCAAGTATCTGTGGGAATCACCGCTAAACATGTCTCAGTAATTAGGGCAGAAACAATCGTACCTTTGAGCTTTGGACAATCCACTTTCCAGTGTCCTGCTTTACCGTATTTAAAGCACTTGTCGTTGGGCTTGCTTTTCTTCGCGATGTCTGGCTTTGCAGCAAGTTTCCTGGCGTTCTTCTTCTTATTATCCTTCTTGCCTTTTGGCCCAGAAGAAGGACTCGAAGCCTTTACTGCGACCAAAGCTTGCTTCTTCTCGTGGAAGATGCCTTTAGCCGCCACCAATTCAGTCAAGAGCTCGGGCAAAGTATAAACCCTTTGGTTCATATCTATCTGACTTTTCGGGTCGATTTCTCCTCCCAACACCTCAATTTCATTTATGTTGCTCATCATGTGTAGAACATGATCTCTCATCGATCCGCCTTCATCCATTTTAGTATTCATCAATTTCCTCATGGCTGTCTCATCCGCTTTCCTCCACCTGGCATAGACATCCTTATCCTCTTGGGTAGAGTTCTCATCAGGCACATCTGAACATACTCCGGTGAGCACGAACTTATACTGCTCAGCCGTTAGAATAATGTGCAAGTTACAACTCCAGTCGACATAATTTGTTCCAGTTATTTTGTTGTTTTTCAAAATAGCAGCTAAGGGGTTGAATTGCATATCGATTAAACTGGAAAATAAACAAACAATGTTTCAGTTATTTAGCCTAGAATTTCAAAAACATGAAATTCTATTAATTATTGACTTCCCTCAAAACAATAATCTTAATCCACCAACATCTCATCTACCGGGATTCTCGCAAGCCACGCTGTGTGGACGTTTACGCTAACCCACATTCGTTTGAGAAGAACCAGGTTCATTAACTACATTATCTGACCAAACGATCTATTGATCAATGTAGCTAATAGTCTGTGCTTTCAGCCGTACAAATAAGCAGCGTAACCTCTTGGGAGGAATACTGCAGATCGTACACTAAGTGTATACTATTACGTGACTTCTGAGTTTGTTACCTCAGGATAGTGCGCCTCAGATGCGGAGGGTGTCACATTTCTCCTAGTTAAACTTGCTCTAGTCATCTTAGTCTAGCGATCTCGGGGTTAGACTCATCTGAATGGAGGAAGGCCCTAATGCCAACGCGCAAGTCCACCCACATCGCATATGAACCCGTAATAGTGGCCATGGGAATATTAAACCAACCCGCTCCCACATAGATTTCCAAATTAAGGGTTTTTCCGATTTTAACATGCAATTAACTAACCTAAGTTATGTGCAACCATAAAACCAGTCATGCTTTAAAATCATGCATCTAAAATACAGCATAAAAATTAAAACGATAAATACGGAAAATAAATATGAAAAATAAATTCCCCGACTATTATGGTTTTAATTGCTTCCATCTTCTACCTTGATCTCGTGTCCCGTCACGTCACTCGATTGAGAGAGTCTTGAATTTCAAAAAATGAAAACTAAAGGAAAAACGGGCCGAAAACGCAGCCCTAACGGGCCACACGCGCACAGCACGCAGCAGCTACTGCTGTCGCGCCGTGCAGCAGCTGCATTGCCTGCCATGGTTGCCGGTGGTGGCTGCTGCCAACGGTCGTCGGAATTAATTAAATAATTCCACTGTGTTAATTACTCAATGAACCCTTAGGAATAATTAATCAATTAATTAATTCTACCTATTCAATTAACCCATTACAAAATTAATCGTACCACTGACGGATTAATTTTGGCACTACCATCCTACACCAGAATTGCTTTCGAAAAAACATAATTAAATTGTATTCATTTATCTCCCCACATCAAAAATATAGTGATCGTTAATATAAATTAATTTACTGATAAATTAATTAATTAACTTCTTTAATTATGAGACTAGTACCACTCGACCTTCTTACTATACCGGACATAAGTCCACCGGTCGGGTTTAGTATAACAAATTTTATGAGCTCATCTCTGGAGCACCATCACCCTAGACGCACCGGTACATGGTTTCCTTTCGGCAAGCAGCAGCACACCAAGTAACTAAACACGCACACTCAACCTACCGAGACTATTGGCCACAATTGACCTCACCCTTTGGCAGATCAAAGTACACTATGTCTAATCCTCATGCCCGCTCGAGTCTAGGGATTAAGATATAGAATACAAGGAATGATTTGTCTATTAAATCAGTACAAGACAAATCATTCCTAAAGGTCAAGTTTAATATGCCCCGGGCATATCTATATGATTCAATTAGTTTAGACAACCCAATTATCCGAATCACATAATAACCTAAATCGACAGTTTGTCTAAAGCTGTCTCGGTTACGACATTATTTATATATCATGTCTTTCAACCAATGATGAGATCTACTGTGTCACACCAGACACCTCATCATCTACTTACATAATATAAATGGACAATTAATGCACAACTAGATATAACCAAAACATAAATCGATATATTACTGGGAAAAAAATTACAACACAAGCATAGCTTATTTATTCAACTCCAACAAAGAGTTAATGTTAGTCTTGACTAGAAAAGTTCGGATTTGTTATTTTAATCATTTTGTAATTTTCAACCTTGGTCCCTCTTGATGAAGGAAATAGAACAAGCCCAAGCTAAATTGAAAATCTTACTTTCGTGCAATGCATTCCAGAATCGGAAACTTTAGACTCGGCTCATGCTCAAATTCATTTCCCCTGAAGGGATCTAGGCTTATACTTATTTAATTTATTAAAACAATGCTCAAAAATTAAATCTTTTGTTAAAGCGGAAGGACTAAAGATTATACCTTTGAAGCGAAGTCCCAAGAAAAAAGAAATTGAAAACTTCGAGCAAGCGAAATCAATAAGAAATCCGAAGAATAACTCCAAACACCTCCGAATTAGTGTGGGCTAATGTCTACAGAGTGATCCAAGGCAACAATGAAGAAATCCTAAGAAACCCGCTTCAAAAAACCACAGATCTGTAAAAACAGATTTAGCGCGGGAACTGTCAGGCCAAATCTGAAAACCCAATATGTCGCAAAAAGAAATCTTTCACCAACCGTAGATCTAGACTTTGGCAAACCCGAAGGAACGAGCCAAATGATCAGCGCGAAGGAAGAATATCAAAGCTCAAAAATCCGTCCAAAAGGGGCTGCAAGATTCCTCCAATCACACGCAAATCGATGCAGGGGAAATCAGCTCCGGGCGAGAGAAATCGGACAGAATTCGGGCCAAAAACTAACGAAAAATCTATGGGTTTTCTTGGCTAATCGATGGGCTGGGTTTTTTTGAAGAAGAAAGCTCTAAAATCAACTTCGAAAGAGAAGATTCAATGAAGAAGGAGAGTTTCTCTTTCTAGACTTAACTTTCTCACACTAGGCTAATAGCCACCAAGGTTTCTAATGTCTTGTAAGTTGCCTTACAAGGACTATTTATAGGGAGCTTCTAAGGGGATCTAGTGGGTCTTTGATTTGGGCCTTTTAGTTTGACTTTTGTTGACCCCTTAGTCTTCCCTAGACTAGTCAACTCCAATCGAATCTTTCGAATGAATTCTTTAACCCACTTCGTTAATTTAATTTAATCGAACCCTTAAAATTAATTAATTCATATAGAATTAATTTCTTAATCCACTTAGTCAATTAAATATTAATTAAACCTTTAGGATTTATTAATTCACTTTGTCAATTAGTCAAACGCATAATTAGTCGTACCACTAACGGACCAATTATGGAACTACCGCTCAAAAATGACTTTACATCGCATCACTTGATTTTATTCTTCTATCTCCCCACATCAAAGATCTAGTGCTAGTTTCATCAATTTATTGACAAATTAATGCACCGACTTCTTGGTATCCGAGATTAGTACCACTTGACTTTCTTATTATACCGGACATAAAGTTCACCGGCCGGGTTTAGTATAGTGTACCTTACAAGCTCATCTCGGGAGCACCATCAACCCGGCAAACCGATACGTGGATTCATCCGACTAGCAACGCAACACAAGAAGCTAAACACCGCATACCCAACTTACCGAGGTATAGGCCTCAATTAACCACACTCTTTGGCAAATCAAAGCATACGATATCTAACTCTTATGTCCGTCACAATCTCAGGATTAAGAGATTAAAATACTATGACCGAATTAACTACGCCGATCAATACAAGTTAATTCTATCCAAACTGGTTGTGCTCAATATGCCCCGAGCATATCCGTGTGATTTAATTAGTCTAGACAAACTAATTTCCAAATCACAAGATAACCTATACCGATAGTATGTTCAGACTATCTCAATTACGAGCATACTTTTTATATATCAATACTTTAACCAATAACGAGATCTACTGTGTCTTTTCACACCCCGTTATCTAGTTCTATGATATAATGGAACAAATTTAATACTGAAACAAAATGATATGTCAATTGTGGATATTAGTTTTTCATACAAGCTATAGCTTTTTTGTATTAAAAACTAACACTTGAAACTCTATAAATAGGGGACTTGGTTAGCTTTTCTAAAATTTTTCCTTTCGTTGCTAGTTTCTTAGTGGGCTAGTTTTAGTCATGCAAGTATGCTTGCAAAACTTATTTGGCTTATCACCTAAAACTCTTCCTTTTAGTTGTGGCGCCTTCTACTCTACTTTTCTAATTCATTTCATAATCAAAAGTTATTAGGTTTATCCTAGTGTTGTTGGGTTTGAAAATTAAAGGGGTTGAGAATAGTAATTTCAAAACTATCATTTTATGATTCAAAGGTGATAGGTTTCATCTTATTGTTGTTGGATCTATTTTGGTTGGGTTTTCTTTGCTTGGAAGATTTCAAGACATCTTTCAATAAAGTGTGATTCAAAGGTGTTGAGTTCATTAATACTCAATATTGTTGAATCCACTTGAGCTAGTTGTTTTGCTCAAAAGATCAATTGAGGAAGATTCTACAATTCATGTGAATTCGTACCATGGATTCATATCATGTGTCTTAGGAATAATAAGCAACGCACTTCAAAGTAAGAAATTCATGTTAGTACAATATCTACTAGTACAAAATTAACTGAATGCTCCGACAGAGAGAACATTATTGTATATGGATAAACAAAATTTTCATAAGTGATGTTTTATTATTAAGGCTGGTAATTCGTGTCATGTGCGTATTATCGTGTTCGGGTTGGTGTTGGCGTGTCGAGAAACCCCAACCCAAAGCCAACCCATTTAATTAATCGTGTCGAAAACTCCAACCCTAACCCTACTTGTTTATAATCGTGTCGACCCGAACCTAACCCGCGTAACCCATTTATTTGTTGATAGGTAATTTTTCAGTCCAAGTTTTCGCCACAGAAAAAGGAGACTAAATTTGTCAAAAAAACTAAAACATACATGTTTATTTATAATAACACCATCTAAAATTTGAATCTATCAAATTCAAATCCATCAATTTAAGTTTAACCATAACATTCTTGTACATCACATCAACATAAATTTCATCAATTTAAATTCTTCCTAATACAACCAAAATCCAATTCAATCCAACCAAAATAAATAAAATCCAAAGGTATTACAATTAGAAAGTTTAAATAACAAAATACCGCCATATGAAGTCGTGTTGAACTTTTGATTTGGGAATTTGGAAGTTTCCTCAATTATTAATGTTAAAAAATTTAATTTAAAAAAAATATTTTCTTAACGAGTTCACGTGTCAACCCGCCAACCCGTCGTGTCGACCCAAACCCGACTCATTTATTATACATGTCAAAAATCTCAACCCTAACCAATTTTTTCGTGTCGTGTTCGTATCGAGTTATCGTGTTGTGTCAGCAATTGCCAGTTATTACCACCAAAATCTAAAGTAAATAATCTTGTTGAAAGATATTAGTTAAAATAAAAGGAAAACAATTCAAAAATAATCTATATAATATGGTTTAGTGTCAACTTTAGTCATAAATATTTAGTAGTTGATAAATTTATTTTAAAATTTTTCTATTCACAATACATTTAATCATAATAATAATTTTTTAGGTAAAAAATATACTTAAGGCCCACGTTGTGCCATAAAATTTGCGATGCAGATTAAACTATGCATGTGACATCCACGTGGCATAAGGAAAGATTGACAGAATTGTAATGGGACTATTAAGTGGCTCAAAAAAACGATTACTAGTACTAGACTAAATTTATCGACTACCAAACATTTAAAACTAAATTTGATATTCTATCATATTATAGAACTATTCTTGTTTTTTTTTTTTCTCCTTTAATACAATTTTTTTAAAATTCTTCCATTTTATCACACGATTATAAGATTCAATAATTTTTAAAAACCAGCAGCATACAATAACAATAGTACAAAAAAATACTTAAAAGATAACCCGTAGCTAAAAAAAAACTCACCTCCAATCAAATAAAAATATGGAAGTCCGAAGAAACTCAAGTCGGACTAAATGTTTATAAACTCCGTAAAAAAAAAAAAAAAAACTAAATGGTTATAATTGCAAGTAAATTCCATAAAAATGCAGGTTAAGTCCTTCCATAACAAAAATCGCCTAACTAATGTCAATCCCCACAGCTTAACAGAACCAAAAAAAAAAGCCAGTAATTGAAATTGGCGCCAAATTCATCTGGTGCTGGTTACATTCAGGATGAGTAAAAATTGCAAGGATTTCCACGACCTAATTAGAGTTATTTTCTTCACACACAAATCTCTTCTCCAACAGACCCCTTTTTTTATCAACGATAAAGGAATGATCTGGAATGATAAAGGACTCGCATCATCAAAGTTATGGTTGATTCTGAATCAGATAACGCCAAAACCTTGATGTTGTTCTTTAATTGTTCAGACGGGGGCTAGGTTGGTCTCTTAGTACCAGCAACTTTACTTGTCTTTTTTGCTTATTTAAGTTTAATTACTATGCCGTATTTCTTTGATCGGATAAACATTCTCAATTTACTCTCCAAAATTTTGCTTGATAACTGAGCAGATATATGCAACATTGTCTTCACTGAAATAGTAAGCAGAACCCCAGTTCTTCTTTGGTGATCCCGGTGTCGGTGTGATTCTAACTTAGGTCTCTGTGCTCCAAAGTGTCTCCGGTATGACTCGAATTCAGAACATGCTGGTCCTAAGTGAGGAGGCCAACCACTAGGCCAATTCCCTCTTGTCAATTTCCTTCTTCCTGTGAAGGTAGCAGATGTTGTGTGCTTTCAAAAAATGCGTAAAGGTTTTAATTTCCATTATTAATATTGCTTCACTGTTGAAATGTACTCAACTTTGATGATAAAAAGGATAGAGAAAACAGTATTGCTTCCTCCATTGAAAGAACATGTGTAAAATTTATTATGGATCCTGAATTTAATACATTAAATTAGTTGTGTGTTGCATTGCTATCGATTTGATTGGTCATATGAAAATGATCAAATTAGTTAAATTTGGTTAGAACCTTTATTAGTGTGGACTAATATAGTGTAGACTCCAATTAACATGGTTGCTATTTTATGATGTGCAGAATAAGAGAACCTGCTACGTAAATATTGTAAAATATATAAAGATATTAGTCCCCAATTTAGGACACACTCAGTTTTTTTCTCCCCTTTCAGACAATAACACAGCATAAGAGAGTAGCCTTACATTGGAAGATTACCATCGCCCAAGAGATTCAACTCTCTAAGTTTCTTTATTTCAGCATGAATTCTGGTCAGTCTTGTTTTTTTTTTTTTTTTTTTAAGTACAAAGAAAGAGGCATAAAACCTATTAATAAACCCCCGGTGTGACTTGAACTCAGGAATTCAGCATAAGTTTTGTCTTTAATTATGTTTTTTTAGTTGGATTGAGGATCTAAAGTACGACAATAAGAACCTTAAGTGGAAGCAACAGCAAGTTTTTCATTCTTATTGATCAACTTCTCTCAACTAGGGGTGTAAGTCGGCCGGTTTGGCCGGTTCGATGGCAAAAGTACAGCCCAAATCAATAGTTATGGTTTGAAATTTTTTCAAACCAAATAGGCCAAATAAATGTGTCAAACCAAGTTGGTCAAATCACATTTAAGCGGTTTGGTTCGGTCGATTTAAAAAAATTTATATTTTTTTAAAATAAAATAACAAGTTTATGAGTACAATACCATTGGCTGCAGCAATACAAACTAAAGTTGACCGGTTGATGAAAACATATAATTCAACACGATGATCATATATTCATCAAAAAAGAAAAGTGGAATTTTCTAGCATGAATCCAAAATATAAAACAAACAATCATGGGATGGTCCTCTTCTCATCAGCACTTAAAGATTTGGTGGAGAAAGCCATTCAATATGAGCTTCCTTGGTGTTAGTCTGAGCCCTTCGATCCCCGGCATCAAAAAACCTGTACATACTCCAGAACCAACATTAAGCAAACATACTAATAACTTTTAAGATAAATAATCACGACCCACAATAATTAATTAAAACTTTTAGTACACAGATGCATGATTATTACAAACTTTAATTTGTTGTTTAATTAAAAAAAGATATTTTTAGGGGTTGGGACTTACAGATTGCGAATAGCCAAAGAGGATTCCTCGCCGCACGTGCTGAGATGTTGTCCCTCGATATTATCCGTGCAAATATTTAGAGAGTTGGCAAAATATATCAAGAAAAATAAGTTTACTTTGTTAGCAATAATAATAAAATGAGTCAACATAACATACATTTATGTATTACATAAAGAAAGAACATTGAATTGTACATTTTTTTAGCATTTTCAAGTTCTTCAATCTCTTGCGAAGAATACATAAATGAATAGTTTCTTGAACCATTTCACTCCTCAACCAATTTTGCGCACATATGAGAGTTTGCACTGTTCTAGGAGTAAGACTACTCATGAAAGGGTCTAAAATTCGACCTCCTGTGCTAAATGTAGACTCTAATGCAACTGTAGAAACAGGGATAGCCAACACATCTATAGAAACTTTAGATAAAATCATATACTTTTTCGAATTGGTCTTCCACCAATCCAACAAGTCAAATTATCCATGTATATTCACTTTGGCATCAGTCAAATATTTCTCCAATTCACTTTTCTCCCCTTTGTCTCCTGATTCCATGAAAGACAAAAACTTTTTTAAATGGCTCTGATGTATATCAACACTGTCATCTTCAAAACGGTCATCCACCACATTACTGCTTGAAGAAGCACTTTTCTCCTTGCCATGTTCGGGATCTAATGTTTCATAATGCTCATATAGCTTCCTCAAAGTTTCTTTTACTTTTCTGTTCATTCTAATTGCAATATCAGAATCCCCATACATATTCATAAAACTCCAATTAATGTATTCTTGTTTGTAACGGGGATTAAAAACCACAACAACAAATAATAAAGGATTAATCTTCTCCACATCTCCCCAATACTTACCATACTTCACTTTCATTTGTGAAGCCACGACACTCAACTTTGGATCACTAGATCTCTCACAATTAATTATATGAGTGTACATTGCACACATATCATGAAATTAAGTATTTGAAGTAAAACACAATGATCTAGAAAATCTGTTTTGTCATATCATAAAACAACTAAAGAAATTTCATGAAACAACTAGCAGCATCCCAATCTCTATCACAAGGTGGCCCAACAAAACTCGAACCGTCACTAAAGTATCGCATATATTGTCCATCATCTCTCATACGATCAAAAGCTCTCCTAAACTTTAAAGCTGACTTTAACATAAGAATGCAGAATTCCATATAGTAGGAACATCCAAACAAACACTTCCTCTAATCTCTAATTTTTCTAATTTCATGCATTCATTAAATTTTGCCAACCTAGAAGGTGATTATCGAACATATCTTACACCATTTCTGATAACTTGAAAGACTCATAATCTTTTAAACTATGCTTTAGAATCAAATTTATTATATGAGTACAACAACGCATATGCAAAAATTCACAATTCAAGACTGAATTTCCCCAATTTCTAATATTTCTTAGCATACAAGAAATGGCACCATCATTAGAACTTTCATTATCTCAAGTAATTGTGAAAGCTCTCTCAAAACCCAATGCAATCAAACATGCCTCAATCATTTTCCCAATTGTCTCTCCTTTATGATTAGGAATAACCTCAAAATTCAAAAAAAAAATTTGTAACTTCCAATCATCATCAATATAATGCACCGTTACTGAAAGATTATCTGCCCGGGCCTAGCCAGAAACTCACTTTCGTGCTATGCATTCCAAAATCGGAATCTCTGGCCAGGCCTAGACGCTAGCACAATGCTATTCCAACCCTTTTGAATTAACATTGCACAGGATCTGGGTTCGCAGTTATTCAATTTACCACGCAACAAAAATTTCTAATTAAAAGCGGAACTTTAGAAAAATACCTTTTGAAGCGTGCACTTAGGAGATTCTCTTGTATGCCTCAAGACTTTGATTTACATTGTGTGGGCAACGATCTAGAAACCAATTGATTAGCTAATCGCCACAATCCACCTGCCAGAAAATTCCAGCACCGCTGCACCTGGCACGTACTGTAAACGCGCCGCCCTGAGAGAGAGAAAGCTATACGAGCCACCAAATATTTGAGTAAAATTTGGCAGCCCCAAAGCTTGTAAAATCTGATTTTTAGAGAGAGAGAATTTTCTCTCTCTAGATTCTTGAATTTTGAATCTCTTAAATTGTATGCCTTGAATAGCTAATCTCTTATCTATATATAGAGTTACAAGAGAGACCCCAAGTTGGTTTAGGATTGGACTTCCAACTGGGATTCTGTTTTCCTTCAATCCTATTCCGAACTGAAACACATCCAACTGATACAGGGATCCACTTATCCCAAACCAGTTCCTGGTATAATTCACAACCAACTGATACAGGGATTCACTTATCCCTAACCAATTCCTGGTATGATTCCCAACCAACTGACACAAGGATTAATTAATTACTTAATTAATTAAATCTAACTTTGTCAATAACCCAATACAAAATTAATCATACCACTAACGGATTAATTACGGCACTACCATCCTACACCAGAATTGCTTCCGGAATAACTTAATTAAATTATATTCATAATCTCCCCACATCAAAGATATAGTGCTCGTTAATATATTAATTTACTGATAAATTAATTAATTAACTTCTTTAATTCTGAGACTAGTACCACTCGACCTTTTTACTATACCGGACATAAGTCCACCAGCTGGGTTAGTATAATAAACATAACGAGCTCATCTCGGGAGCACCATCACCCCGGACGCACTGGTACATGGTTTCCTTTCGACAAGCAGTAGCACACCAAGCAACTAAAAACGCACACCCAACCTACCGAGATTATTGGCCACAATTGACCTCACCCTTTGGCAGATCAAAGTACACTATGTATAATCCTCATGCCCACTCGAGTCTAGGGATTAAGAGATAGAATACCAAGAATGATTTTTCTATTAAATCAGTACAAGACAAATCATTCTTAATGGTCTAGTTAAATACGCCCCGGGCATTTCTATATGATTCAAAAAGCTTAGACAAACCAATTACCCGAATCACAGAATAACCTAAACCGACAGTTTATCCAAAGCTGTCTCAGTTACGAACCTCATTTATATATTATGTCTTTCAACCAATGATGAGATCTACTGTGTCACACAAGACACCTCATCATCTACTTACATAATATAAATGGACATATTATGCATAACAAGATATAACCAAAAGATAAATCAATATATTATTGGGAAAAAGTACAATACAAGCATAGCTTATGTATTCAACTCCAACAATCTCCCACTGATACTTAAACTGTGCTTTAAGTATACAACTACATACAACTCCTATACATTCTACTGCTATATATCTAGAAAATCTGTCATGGCTCTCCTAAGTATCTGATTCCCATGCCCTCTACGTGAGCCTCAAAGAATTTCAAAGTCAATCTCTTCGTGAACAGATCTGCAAGGTTATCCTCCGATGCTATCTTAGCCACGACCACATCTTCCCTCTTCACAATGTCTCGTATCAAGTGGTACTTGCGCTGTATATGTTTACTCGCCTTGTGGGCTTTTGGTTCCTTCGAGTTTGCTACTGCACCGTTGTTATCACAATAAACCGTGATAAACATCTGCAAACCAGGAATCGCATATAAGTCTACTAGGAAGTTCTTGAGCCATACTGCTTCTTTCACTGCCTCTGATGTGGCAACGTACTCAACCTCCATGGTAGAGTCCGCCACACATTTCTGCTTGACACTCCGCCAAACTATGGCTCCATCACTCAGAGTAAACACATACCCTGAGGTAGACTTGCTCTTGTCCCTGTCGCCTTGGAAATCTGAATATGTGTAACCTCGGGGTACCAGCTTGTTAGTTTTGAATACAGAAAAGCTATGGTTTGTATCAAAAACTAATATCCACAGATGACATATCATTTTATTTCAGTATAAATCTGTTCCTTTATATCATAGAACTAGATAACGGGGTGTCGACATGTTGGAGTAGAATACATAAGCTATGCTTGTATTGTACAGTTTCCCAGTTTAATATATTGATTTGTGTTTCAGTCATATTTTGTTGTGCATATTTATGTCCATTTATATTATGTAAGTAGAATATGAGGTGTCTTGTGCGACACAGTAGATCTCATCATTGGTTGAAAGACATAATATATAAATGAGGTTCGTAACCGAGACAGCTTTGGACAAACTGTCGGTCTAGGTTATTATGTGATTCAGATAATTAGTTTGTCTAAACTAATTGAATCATATAGATATGCCCGGGGCATATTGAACTTGACTCTTAGGAATGATTTGTCTTGTACTGATTCAATAGACTAATCGATCCTTGTATTCTATCTCTAAATCCCTAGACTCGAGTGGGCATGAGGATTAGACATAGTGTACTTTGATCTGCCAATGGGTGAGGTCAAATGTGACCAATAGTCTCGGTGGGTTGGGTGCGCGTGTTTAGTTACTTGGTGTGCCACTGCTTGTCGAAAGGAAACCATATACCTGTGCGTCCGGGGTGATGGTGCTCCCGAGATGAGCTCGAAATGTTTATTATACTAAACCCGGCCGGTGGACTTATGTCCGGTATAGTAAGAAGGTCGAGTGGTACTAGTCTCGAAATTAAAGAAGTTGATGAATTAATTTATCAGTAAATTAATGAATTAACGAGCACTATATCTTTGATGTGGGGAGATTATGAATATAATTTAATTACCTTGTTCCGGAAGCAATTCTGGTGTAGGTTGGTAGTGCCATAATTAATCCGTTAGTGGTACGATTAATTATGTACTGGGTTGTTGACAAAGGTAGATTTAACTAATTTAGAAATTAATTAATCCTTATGTCAGCTGGTTGTGATTCATCCCAGGAACTGGATTGAGATAAGTGAATCCCTGTGATAGTTGGGAGTGTATCAGTCCAGGAATAGGATTGAAGGAAACAGAATCAGTATCAGTCCAGAAACAGGATTGAAGGAAAACAGAAACCCAGTAGGAAGACCAATCCTAAACCAACTTGGAGTCTCTCTTGTAACTCTATAAATAGACAAGGGATCAGTCATTCAGATTAACACAATTAATCCACAGGATTTCTAGAGAGAGAAAACGTTTCTCTCTCCAAGTCGAATTTTCAAGAAAGTGTGCAGCTGGTTTTTGGGTTTCTAGTGGCTGAAATTTTGGCCTTGATCTATACCAGCTGCGCGTAGCTTTCTCTCTCTGCGGGCGGTGCGTTTATAGTACGTGCCAGGTGCTGCGGGGCTAGAGTTTTCTAGCAAGTGGATTGTGGTGAGTAGCTGATCAATTGACTTCTAGTTCGTTGCCCACACAACGTGAAGTCATAGTCTTGAGGCATACAAGAGAATCACCAAGTGCACGCTTCAAAGGTACTTTTCTAAGATTCCGCTTTAATAGAAATTTTTGTTGCGTGGTAAATCGAGCAAGTGCAAACCCAGATCCTACCAAAATCTTTCAATTGGTATCAGAGCCTGGTTTAGGGGGTTCTGTGCTTGTTCGATTTATTACATGGTTTTATTTGCAGGTGGTTTAGAATCCCGACTATTATGGTTACGTTTGTATGGGTTTTAATTAAACTCTGGGACTTGTCCGGATTTAATTTTATTATGAATGTTTGTAATAGTTTAACCACGTGCTGGAAGCCGTGTAGGATTAGATCAAATCTGTAATAGGATTTTTTCTATGTAATTTCGATTATTTAATTTTCCTAGAATGCCTTGTAGTAGGAAAATTATTTTTTATGTAATCGAAGGCGTTATGGTGGGTGACTTGGATTCGTGGGTTTTGGGATATCATGAATTTGAAGAAACCCAGAAAAATCCAGAACGAATTGCAAGAAGACCAAATAGCGTGAGAAAAAGTGAAGGAGGAGTTGGCAGCAGGAGGCGACGCCGGCAACGTTTGCCGGCAGCAAAATTGCCGGCCGGCAGGCCAAAAAGGCAGCAGCAGGCAGCAGCACCGCGCGCTGGGCCTGTGCGGGCCGTGCGCCCACGCGCGAGCGCTGGGCCGCGCGCATGGCCCGTGCATCCTGTGTGCGCGGGCAGCGCGGCCCTCGGGCCGTGCTGCGGCCCGGGCGGCCCGTTCGGGCTGTTCGGGCTGTTTTTGGCCCGTTTTTCCTCCAGTTTTCATTTTTTGAAATTCAAGACTCTCTCCATCGAGTGACGTGACGGGACACGAGATCAAGGCAGAAGATGGAAGCAATTAAAACCATAATAGTCACGGAATTTATTTTTTCGAATTTATTTCACGTATTTATTGTTTTAATTTTTATGCTTTATTTTTATGCTATATTTTAGATGCATGAATTAAAGCATGTCTGGTTTTATGGTTGCACATAACTTAGGTTAGTTAATTGCATGTTAAAACCGGAAAAACCCTCAATTTGGAAATCTAAGTGGGAGCGGGTTGTGTTATATCCCCATGACCACCATTATGGGTTCATATGCGATGTGGATGGGCTTGCGCGTTGGCATTAGGGCCTTCCTCCATTCGGATGAGTCCAGCCCCGAGATCGCTAGACTATGAGCTTCTGAGTAAGATGACTAGAGCGAGTTTAACTAGGAGAAATGCGAAACCCTCTCCATCTGAGGCGCACTATCCTGAGGTAACAAACTCAGAAGTCACGTAATGGCACACACTTAGTGTATGATCTGCAGTATTCCTCCCGCGAGGTTACGCTGCTTACTTGTACGACTGAAAGCACCGACTATTAGCTACATTGATCAAAAGATCGTTGGTCAGATAGTGTAGTTAATGAACTTGGTTCTTCTCAAACGAATGTGGGTTAGCGTAAACGTCCACACTGCGTGGCTTGCGAGAATCCCGGTGGATGAGATGTTGGTGGATTAATATTATTGTTTTGAGGGAATCAATAATTAATTGAATTTTCATGTTTTCAAAAATTCTAGCATATATAACTGAAACACTGTTTGTTTACTTTCCAGTTTAAATCGATATGGCATTCAATCCTTTAGCTGCTATTTTGAAAAACAACAATTTAACTGGAACTAATAATGTCGATGGAAGTCGTAACTTGGACATTGTCCTTAGGGCTGAGAGTGCTCCTGTGAAAGATCGTGTCATTGACATGATTAGTAACATCAACAAGGTTGAGGTAGTGGGAGGCAAAATCGTTGGTGAAACCAAAGCCGATATTGTCCTCCGGAGCTTACCTCAAAACTATGAGCGGATTCGGTTGAACTATAACATAAGTAAGATGTTGTGGAGTTCATCCGAGCTCTTGGCAGAGTTGATGGTGACTCAAAGCTATGAGCGGATTCGGTTGAACTACAACATAAGTAAGATGTTGTGGAGTTCATCCGAGCTCTTGGCAGAGTTGATGGCGGCTAAAAGTCTTCTTCAAGAGAAGAAGCGAGCTTTAGTCGTAGTCGAAGCTTTAGAATCTTCTTCTGAGCCTGAGGCTGGAAAGAAGAAGAGAATGCTCGAGGGAGTAGCTAAAAAGGCACAAATTGTGCCTAAGTCAGATATTGCAAAGAAGAAGTCGAAAGACAAGTGCTTCAAGTGCAATAAGACGGGACGTAGGAAAGCGGATTGTCCAAAGCTTATAGATACGATAAATTATGCCTTAATTACTGAGACATGTTTAGCGGCGATTCCCACAGATACTTGGTGTGTGGATTCAGGTGCCACTGACCATGTTTGTAATTCTTTGCAAGGGTTCCAAGTAACCCAGAAGCTTAGAGAAGGCGAATTGGATATCTACTTGGACGACACTACAAGAGTGTCAGTACAAGCAGTGGGAGTAGTTAAGTTGAATTTCGAAAATTCTAGCTTGGAGTTAGTTAATTGTCTTTATGTACCGAGTTTTAGAAAGAACTTGATTTTGATTTCTAAACTCTTGAAGAACGGGTATAAGTTTATTTTTTCTGATGACTGTGTTGTTATTAGAAGAAATGGAAAACTTATTTGTTCTGGTTCATTGGCGGACAATATGTTTGTGGTTAACTCTAACTCCCCTATTGCGCAAAACATAGAGATAGATAGCTCAGAATCTAACATTAATAAGAGGAAGAAACCTTCTGAAATGAATCAAACCTATCTTTGGCATCTAAGGCTAGGTCATATAAACCTTAGTAGGATTCAGAGGTTGGTCAATGATGGACGTTTAGGTTCATTAGATATTGATAGTTATGCAACCTGCGAATCTTGCTTGGAAGGTAAGATGACCAAGAGACCTTTTAAAGCAAAAGGCTATAGAGCTAAAGAAGTATTAGAGTTGATTCATTCTGACTTGTGTGGACCTATGACGGTCCAGGCACGAGGGGGATATGAGTATTTCGTGACATTCACGGATGATTACTCTAGGTACGGATACATTTACCTAATGCGCCACAAGTCCGAATGTTTTGGCAAGTTCAAAGAGTTTCGGGCAGATGTGGAGAAGCATCATGGTAAAAGTATCAAGACACTGCGTTCAGATCATGGTGCGGAGTACCTGTCCCATGAATTTCGAGATTACCTCACTGAGGTAGGAATTCAGTCTCAGTTGTCTGCACCTGGCACGCCACAGCAGAATGGTGTAGCAGAAAGGAGGAACCGAACTCTTATGGAAATGGTTAGGTCCATGATGAGCTATAGTGATTTACCAAGTTCGTTCTGGGGATATGCCTTAGAAACGACAATGTATATTCTTAATCTTGTACCATCTAAAACCGTGCCTTCAACCCCAGTAGAGTTGTGGAACGGGCGGAAGCCCAGTCTAAGACATCTCAGAATTTGGGGCTGCCCAGCACATGTGCTTAAGGCAGATACGGCTAAGTTAGATGTAAGAACAGAATTAATGCTGTTTGTAGGATATCCTAGGGGAACGAAAGGTGGTCTATTCTATAGTCCTAAAGATCAGAAGGTGGTGGTAAGTACCAACGCTAGATTTTTAGAAGAGGACTATGTCTTAGACCACAAGCCCAAGAGTAAGATAGTACTAGAAGAGCTTAGACGACAAACTACTAATCCTGATGCACCAGCGAAAGTAGATACACCACACACTGCACATGAGATCACAGATGATGCGCCTACACAGGCGGTGCCTCGTCGTAGTGGGAGGGTTGTGAGACAGCCAGACAGGTTCGTTGGCATGGGAGAGGCTTCAGACCTAGTCCCAGGTAAGCCTGAACCTGACCCAGTTAACTACAATAAGGCACTTCGAGATAAAGATGCAGAATCTTGGCGTAAGGCAATGATATCCGAGATGGGGTCAATGGACCACAATCAAGTCTGGGAGCTTGTGGACCTGCCTGATGGGTTTAAGCCCATTGGATACAAGTGGGTCTACAAACGTAAGAGAGGAACTGACGGGAAGGTGAAAACCTTTAAAGCTAGGCTGGTGGCGAAGGGGTATACTCAGAAAGAGGGAATCGATTATGAGGAAACCTTCTCCCCGGTAGCCATGCTTAAGTCGATCCGGATTCTCTTGGCCATAGCTGCTCATATGGATTATGAGATTTGGCAGATGGATGTCAAGACAGCTTTCCTGAACGGAAGTCTTGAGGAAACCATCTTTATGCAGCAACCAGAGGGATTCATTGAAAAAGGCCAAGAGCATAAGGTTTGCAGGCTTAAAAGGTCTATTTATGGACTTAAGCAGACATCCAGATCTTGGAACATCCGGTTTGATGAGGTAATCCAGTCCTTTGGATTTACTCAGTGTCCGGATGAACAATGTGTATATCGCAGACGTGATGGAAACTCAGTGGTGTTTCTTGTGCTTTACGTAGATGACATTCTATTGATTGGAAACAACAAGAAAGTGTTATCAGACGTAAAGGCATGGCTGTCCAAGCAATTTGATATGAAGGACTTAGGGGAAGCGGGACATATCCTTGGGATCAAGATTATTCGAGATCGTAGGAAACGTTCGCTAACGCTCTCCCAAGCTTCGTACATAGACACGATTCGGGCCCGTTTTAACATGCATAACTCCAAGAAAGGTTTTTTACCTTCCAGGCACGGAGTGTTTCTATCTAAGGAACAGTCTCCTAAGACTGTTGAGGAGATAGAGGCCATGAAGACAGTCCCATATGCTTTGGCAGTAGGAAGTCTCATGTATGCCATGTTGTGTACGAGGCCTGATATCTGTTATGCCGTTGGCATGGTGAGCAGATATCAGAGTAACCCCGGGAAAGCTCATTGGGAGGCAGTAAAATGCATTCTCAAGTATTTGCGCAGAACGAGGGACCAAGTTTTGGTCTATCAAGCGCCTGAGCTGGTATCTCGAGGTTACACAGATTCAGATTTCCAAGACGACAGGGACAAGAGCAAGTCTACCTCAGGGTATGTGTTTACTCTGGGAGGTGGAGCCATAGTTTTGCGGAGTGTCAAGCAGAAATGCGTGGCAGACTCTACCATGGAGGCTGAGTACATTGTCGCATCAGAGGCAGCGAAAGAAGCAGTATGGCTCAAAAACTTCTTAGTGGACTTAGATGTGATTCCTGGTTTGCCGAAGTCTATCACGGTTTATTGTGATAACAACGGTGCAGTAGCAAACTCGAAGGAACCACGAGCCCACAAGGCGAGTAAACATATACAGCGCAAGTACCACCTGATACGAGACATCGTAAAGAGGGTAGACATGGTCATGGCTAAGATAGCATCACAGGATAACCTTGCAGATCCGTTCACGAAAACATTGATTTCTAAAGTCTTTGAGGCTCACGTGAAGGGCAAGGCGATCAGATGCTTAGGAGAGCCTTGACAGTTTTTCTAGATAGATAGCAGCAGATTGGGTAGGATTGTATGTAGTTGTATACTTAAAGCACAACTTAAGTATTAGTGGGAGATTGTTGGAGTAGAATACATAAGCTATGCTTGTATTGTACAGTTTCCCAGTTTAATATATTGATTTGTGTTTCAGTCATATTTTGTTGTGCATATTTATGTCCATTTATATTATGTAAGTAGATGATGAGGTGTCTTGTGCGACACAGTAGATCTCATCATTGGTTGAAAGACATAATATATAAATGAGGTTCGTAACCGAGACAGCTTTGGACAAACTGTCGGTCTAGGTTATTATGTGATTCAGATAATTAGTTTGTCTAAACTAATTGAATCATATAGATATGCCCGGGGCATATTGAACTTGACTCTTAGGAATGATTTGTCTTGTACTGATTCAATAGACAAATCGATCCTTGTATTCTATCTCTAAATCCCTAGACTCGAGTGGGCATGAGGATTAGACATAGTGTACTTTGATCTGCCAATGGGTGAGGTCAAATGTGACCAATAGTCTCGGTGGGTTGGGTGCGCGTGTTTAGTTACTTGGTGTGCTACTGCTTGTCGAAAGGAAACCATATACCGGTGCGTCCGGGGTGATGGTGCTCCCGAGATGAGCTCGAAATGTTTATTATACTAAACTCGGCCGGTGGACTTATGTCCGGTATAGTAAGAAGGTCGAGTGGTACTAGTCTCGGAATTAAAGAAGTTGATGATTTAATTTATCAGTAAATTAATGAATTAACGAGCACTATATCTTTGATGTGGGGAGATTATGAATATAATTTAATTACGTTGTTCCGGAAGCAATTCTGGTGTAGGTTGGTAGTACCATAATTAATCCGTTAGTGGTACGATTAATTATGTACTGGGTTGTTGACAAAGGTAGATTTAATTAATTTAGAAATTAATTAATCCTTGTGTCAGTTGGTTGTGATTCATCCCAGGAACTGGATTGGGTTAAGTGAATCCCTGTGACAGTTGGGAGTGTATCAGTCCAGGAATAGGATTGAAGGAAACAGAATCTGTATCAGTCCAGAAACAGGATTGAAGGAAAACAGAAACCCAGTAGGAAGACCAATCCTAAACCAACTTGGAGTCTCTCTTGTAACTCTATAAATAGACAAGGGATCAGTCATTCAGATTAACACAATTAATCAACAGGATTTCTAGAGAGAGAAAATTCTAGAGAGAGAAAACGTTTCTCTCTCCAAGTCGAATTTTCAAGAAAGTGTGCAGCTGGTTTTTGGGTTTCTAATGGCTGAAATTTTGGCCTTGATCTATACCAGCTGCGCGTAGCTTTCTCTCTCTGCGGGCGGTGCGTTTATAGTACGTGCCAGGTGCTGCGGGGCTAGAGTTTTCTAGCAGGTGGATTGTGGTGAGTAGCTGATCAATTGACTTCTAGTTCGTTGCCCACACAACGTGAAGTCATAGTCTTGAGGCATACAAGAGAATCACCAAGTGCACGCTTCAAAGGTACTTTTCTAAGATTCCGCTTTAATAGAAATTTTTGTTGCGTGGTAAATCGAGCAAGTGCAAACCCAGATCCTACCAAAATCTTTCACGACAAACACAGTAGATACCGTTATTGGTTAAAGTATTGATATGTAAAAAGTATGCTCGTAACCGAGATAGTCTGAACATACTATCGGTATAGGTTATTGTGTGGTTTAGAAATTGGTTTATCTAGACTAGTTTAAATCACACAGATATGCCCGGGGCATATTGAGCATGACCAGTTTGGATAGAATTGACTTGTACTGATCGGCGTAGTCAATTCTGTCCTAGTATTCCGTCTCTCAATCCCGAGATTGGGACGGGCGTGAGAGTTGGGTGTCGTGTGCTTTGATTTGCCAAATAGTGAGGTCAATTGAGGCCAATACCTCGGTAAGCATGCGGTGTTTAGCTTCTTGCGTGTCGTTACTAGTCGGAGGAATCCACGTACCGGTTCGCAGGGTTGATGGTGCTCTCGAGATGAGCTCGTAAGGTTATTATACTAAACCTGGCCAGTGAACTTTATGTTCGGTATAATAAAAGGTCGAGTGGTACTAATCTCGGAAACCAAGAACTCGGTGAATTAATTTGTCAGTAAATTGATAAATCAATGAGCACTAGACCTTTAATGTGGGGAGATAGAAGAAATAATAATGGCACGATGTAAAGTCATTTTCGAGCGGTAGTTCCATAATTGGTCCGATAGTGGTACGACCGATTATGCGTTTGACTAATCGACAAGGTAAATTAATTAATCCGAAGGGTTTAATTAATATTTAATTGACGAAGTGAATTTAGAAATTATTTCGTTTTTGAATTAATTAATTCTAAGGGTTCGATTAAATTAAATTAACAAAGTGGATTAAATAAATTAATTTAAAAGGGTCGATTGGAGTTGATTAGTCGGGAAGACTTAGCGGTCAACGAAAGTCAAATTTTAAGGCCTAACTCGAGAGCCCATTAGGTCTTCAATCGAGCTACTATAAATAGAATACTTGATGCCCAAGAAACCCTACGGAAATCTTGCAAGACAATTCTTGCCCCTTTTATAGAGAGATAGTTCTAGAGAGAGTTTTCTTCTTCCTGAAGTTTTCTCTTTCGAAGTCGAACTAGATATCTCACTCCACGAATTGTAATCAGCCTAAAGATTAAATCTTCTTCGATTGTGGGTTTATATTTTCGCCACTGCTGTTTTAATATTCTGCCCGCTGCTGCTAGGTTTTTCTGCTGGACAGTCCGTTCATCATCACATGCCGATCTCCGTCAACCTGCTGCCCGCGCGTTGATTCGGTCTTCACTGCGTCGATCTCTGCTGGTGATCCGTGGTGAAGGCTGTCTAGATCACGGCTGGGCGGTGGTTGGTTGAAGATGGGTGGCCGAAGTTTTTAGTCCAGCGAGGGTTTTGTTTTTAAGCAGCAGTGTGCAGCGAGTAGTTTAATCAGATTTTGGGCTGTTTGGTTAATTAATTCGTGTGATTTCCTTGTGGGCTAAGCGAGTAAACTCTGATAGATTATTGCCCACGCAATATTCGGAGTGTTCTTGTAGAATCGATTGGATTTCTTGTGGAAATCAGAGCAGAATATTTGATATTCTTTAAGCGAGGGACTTCGCTACAAAAGGTACAATCTTTAAGTTCCACTTTAATTAAAGATTTAATTTTTTGTGTCCCGATTAATAAATTAAGTAAGTATAAGCCTATATCCGTTCATGGGTAAACTAATTTGAGCCTGAGCTTGGTCGAAAGCTTTCGATTTTGGAATGCATAGCACGAAAGTGAGGTTTTCGATTTAGCCCGGGCTTGTTCAGTTTTCCTTCAAATTGGTAACAGAGCATTGGTTTCGGTCTTATACTTGTTTGATTTATTACACGGCTTTATTTTGGCATTAGTATTTTTGTCGAAATGTATAAACAGGTGGTTATTGGTTTCCCGGCTATTATGGTAGAAATTTAATTTTCATTCATAAACCCCGGGACATGTCCGGGCTTGTTTTATTTTTTAATGGAAATTTCTGTAATAGTAATAACCACGAGCTGGAAGCCGTGTAGGATTAGAAAAATCTTGTAGTAGGATTTGATCTAATCATGTCGTCTTTAAATTCCTTCAAAAACGCCTTTGTATATAGGAATTTATGTACTATGACGAAGACGTTATTTTGGGTAACTTATATTCGCGGGTTTTGGTTTATTGTAATTTTGGGTGATTCCTAATTACGGAGTAAACCGAGAAAACCCGGGCGAATCGAGAGAAATCCAAATAACGAGTGGGAGCGACACGACGGGAAGTGTCACCGAGGCGTCAAGGAATCAACGATAGAGAAGGCCATAATAGTCGGGAAATTTTATTTTATTTAATTTCCCGTATTTATGATTTTTTCGTTGATTGTGTGATTTTTGTTTTATTTTGCATGAACGAAATCCAAACCAAATGTTTTTCAAAAAGGTAATGTGCAATTAACTAAAGTAGATTATTCGCTTATTAAAACTCCAACGGTTTTATGGGTGCGAATATCCATAGTTAAGATATTGCATGTTAAAACGTAAAAATCCTCAAACTTAATTACATTCGCAGGTTTTGGTTTAATCGTAATTTTGGGTGATTCCTAATTACGTGGGGTTTTGGTTTATCGTAATTTTGGGTGATTCCTAATTACGTAGAAAACCGAGAAAACCCGGATTTTGGTTTATCATAATTTTTGGGTGATTCCTAATTACGTAGAAAACCAAAATAGAAAACCGAGAAAACCAGGGCGAATTGAAATTATTTTAAAAATCTAAGTGGGAGCGGGTTGGTTAATTGCCCCATGGCCTCCATTACGGGTTCATTGGCAATGTGGTTAAACTTGCGTGCTGGCTTAGACCTTCCTCCCTATCGGATGAGTTTTCAATCACAGATATCGCTGGAATGAATTTCTAAAGGGATGACTATAGTGCGTTTAATTGGGAAAAGTTGCGACACCCTCGCCATCCGAGGCGCATTAGTACCCTAAGTAACAAACTTAGAAGTCACGTAATGGCATACACTTAGTGTACTGTTTATAGTATCCCTCCCATCGAGGTTACGCTATTTACGTGTACGGCTAAAATTATGGACTATTAATTTCATTGATCATAAGATCGTTAGTCAGATAATGAAATTAATGAACTTCGGTTCTTCTCGAACGAATGTGGGTTGGCGTAGACGTTCACCATCGTGACCTGCGTTAATCCCGGTGGGAGAGATGTCGGTAGAAGATTATATTTCTTTTCTGAGGATTTTTCAATATTTTCGAAAAAGTATACTGAGACATTTTTTTTATTTTCAGTTGATATGTCGTTCAACCCGCTAGCTGTCATTCTGAACCAAAACAAACTCACCAGTCCTAATTACATTGATTGGAAACGAAACCTGGACATTGTCCTAACCGCTAAGGGTTATAAGTACGTGCTCACTGAGGAGTGCCCTCCTAAGCTCAGTGAGGATGCCACACCTGAGCAGCGAGAGCCATATACGAGGTGGCAGAAAGCTGATGAGATGACCAGGTGCTACATCTTGGCTTCCATGTCGAGTGTACTACAGCACCAGCATCAGTTGATAACCTCAGCCTACGATATGATGCTCAACCTCAGGGAGATGTTTGGACATCAGGGCAGGGCTGCCAGGCAGTCAGCTATGAGGAAACTCATGAATGCCAAAATGGCTGAGGGCACTTCAGTGAGAGATCACGTGCTAGAAATGATTGGTTACATCAATGAGATTGAGGTATTGGGAGGTGAGATTGATGGGGAAACCCAGGTCAATATCATCCTCCAGAGCTTGCCTCCCAGTTTTGAGCAGTTTCGATTGAACTATAATATGGGGAATCTCTCATATTCACTTTCTGAGCTCATGACTGCATTGGTGTCTGCTGAGAGCCTCTTCGCTGAGAAGAAGCAAGCCTTGGCTACTGTTGGTCCCTCAGGTTCCTCTACTGGGCCCAAAGCCAGGAAGCAAAAGAGGAAGAGAGGCCAGAAAGCAGGAGCCAGTTATCGACCCAAGGCAGGCATTGCCAAGAAGCAGAAGTCGAGAGGAAAGTGCTTCAGATGTGGCAAAGCAGGACATTGGAAGAAGGACTGCCCAAAGCCTCGAGGTATGTGTAAATTTTCCCTAGTCACTGAGACGTGTTTAGTGGCGATTCCCACGGATACTTGGTGTGTGGATTCAGGAGCCACTGATCATGTTTGTAATTCTTTGCAGGGGTTCCAAGTGACCCGGCTGCTTAGAGAGGGAGAGTTGCAGGTCTACCTTGGGGATACTACCAGAGTTTCTGTGGCTGCAGTGGGAGTGATTACTCTTTATTTTTCAGACTCTATTTTACTTTTAAAGGATTGTCTTTATGTACCTAGTTTTCGAAAGAACTTGCTTTCGGTTTCGAAACTTGTTTTGGATGGTTATAAGTGTGTATTTTCTGACGGTTCGGTTTTTATAAGAAAATGCCAGAAACTTATATGTTCCAGTACATTGGTTGACAATTTGTTTTTAATCAAGACTTACTCCCCAGTTATGCAAAACACAGAAACTAGTAACTCATCACCGAATCATAATAAGAGAAAGGAATCTTCCCCTTTGAATCAGACTTATCTTTGGCACCTGAGACTAGGTCATATCAACCTTAGTAGGATTCAAAGGTTGGTCAAGAGTGGGTCTTTGGACTTACTAGATATTGACAGATATTCAACCTGTGAGTCCTGCTTGGACGGTAAAATGACCAAGAGGCCTTTTAAGGCGAAGGGGTATAGGGCCAAGGAGGTTTTAGAGCTGATTCATTCTGACGTGTGTGGGCCTATGTCAGTTCAGGCTAGAGGTGGTTATGAGTATTTCGTGACTTTCACGGATGATTACTCTAGATATGGATACATATACCTGATGCGCCACAAGTCTGAATGCTTTGGCAAGTTCAGAGAATTCAAGGCAGAGGTGGAGAACCATCTGGGTAAGAGTATCAAGTCACTTCGGTCTGATCGCGGTGGCGAATACCTCTCTAGTGAATTTAGGACCTATTTGTCAGAGGAGGGTATTCAGACCCAGTTGTCTGCACCTGGCACACCCCAGCAGAATGGTGTAGCAGAGAGGAGGAACAGGACTTTTATGGAGATGGTTAGATCGATGATGAGTTACAGTGAGTTGCCTACCTCGTTTTGGGGTTATGCCTTAGATACAGCATGTTTTATCCTCAACCTTGTGCCATCTAAGTCTGTGCCTACGACCCCAGTAGAGTTGTGGAGTGGGCGCAAGCCTAGTCTGAGACATCTCAGGATTTGGGGTTGTCCAGCACATGTGCTCGAGGCAGATGCAGGCAAGTTAGAAGCAAGATCTAAGGTTATGCTGTTTGTAGGCTACCCCAAAGGAACGAGAGGTGGTTTATTTTATAGTCCTCAGGATCAGAAGGTGATGATCAGCACCAATGCCAGATTTCTTGAGGAGGACTATATTTTAGATCACAAGTCAAGCAGCAAGGTAGTATTGGAAGAGCTTAGAAGTCAGTCCACTATTCCAGATGCACACGTACAGGAAGACACACCACAAGAGACTGCACACACTATCACAGATGATGCTCTTACACAGGCTGCGCCTCGTCGTAGGGGGAGGGCTGTGAGACAGCCCGAGAGGTACATGGGTTTGGGTGAGTCTTCGGACTTTATCCCTGGCGCTCATGAACCAGACCCAGTTAACTACAATGAGGCTCTCCAGGATAAAGATGTAGATTCTTGGCAGAGAGCGATGATTGCTGAGATGGGTTCTATGGACTCAAATCAAGTCTGGGAGCTGGTAGACCTTCCTGATGGGTTTAGGCCTATTGGGTACAAATGGGTCTACAAACGAAAGAGAGGATCTGACGGGAGGGTTGAGACCTTCAAGGCTAGGCTTGTGGCGAAGGGGTATACTCAGAAAGAAGGGATATAAGGAGACCTTTTCCCCGGTAGCTATGCTTAAGTCGATCTGGATTCTGTTGGCCATAGCTGCTCATATGGATTATGAGATTTGGCAGATGAACGTCAAGACAGCTTTCCTTAATCGAAGTCTTGAGGAGACCATCTTTATGCAGCAACCAGAGGGCTTCATTGTTAAGGGCCAAGAGCACAAGGTATGCAGGCTTAGGAGGTCCATTTATGGACTTAAGCAAGCATCCAGATCTTAGAACATTCGTTTTGATGAGGTTATCCAGTCCTATGGATTCACTCAGTCTCCGGATGAGCAGTGTGTTTATTGCAGGCGTGATGGTGATATAGTGGTGTTCCTCGTACTTTACGTAGATGACATTCTTCTTATTGGCAACAGTAAAAAGGTGTTGTCAGACGTAAAGGCATGGCTATCCAGGCAATTCGATATGAAGGATTTGGGAGAGGCTGGACATATCCTTGGGATCAAGATTATTCGAGATCGTAGGAGACGTTCTCTGACTCTCTCACAGGCATCCGACATAGGCATGATTCTGGCCCGTTTTAACATGCAGAACTCCAAGAAGGGTTCACTACCTTTCAGGCATGGAGTGCATTTGTCTAAGGAGCAGTGTCCTAAGACTGCTGAGTACCCTATGCTTCTGCAGTGGGTAGCCTCATGTATGCTATGTTGTGCACAATGCCTGATATTTGCTTTGCCGTTGCCATGGTTAGCAGATATTAGAGTAACCCTGGGAAAGCTCACTGGGAGGCAGTAAAATGCATTCTCAAGTACTTGCACAGGACGAGAGATTATGTCCTAGTTTATAGAGCGCAGAAGCTTGTACCATTGGGTTACACAGATTCGGACTTTCAAGGAGATTTGGACAAGAGCAAGTCTACCTCTGGGTTTGTGTTTACTCTAGGAGGTGGAGCCATAGTATAGAAAAGTGTCAAGCAGAAATGCGTGGCGGACTCTACCATGGAGGCCGAGTACGTTGCCGTTTCAGAGGCAGCGAAAGAGGCTGTATGGCTCAGGAGCTTCCTGATGGACTTAGATGTGGTTCCAGAGTTGCCTAGGTCTATCACAGTTTATTGTGATAACAATGGTGCAGTTGCTAACTCAAGGGAACCACGAGCCCATAAGGCGAGTAAACACATAGAGCGCAAGTACCACCTGATACGATAGATCGTAAAGAGGGGAGACGTGATCGTGGCCAAGATAGCTTCAGAGGACAACCTTGCAGATCCTTTCACCAAGCCATTGACCCCAAAGTTCTTTGAGAGGCATGTGGAGGGCATGGGAGTCAGATTCTTGAGAGAGCCATGTGAGTGAGCTTAAAGGTGTTCTGGAGATTTCATTATGACAGCAGTGTAATAGCGGGTTGGACAGTTTTTGTACTTCTTAGCATAGCTTTGAGTATTAGTGGGAGATTGTTAGTTTTGAATACAGAAAAGCTATGGCTTGTATCAAAAACTAATATCCACAGATGACATGTCATTTTGTTTCAGTATAAATCTGTTCCTTTATATCATAGAACTAGATAACGGGGTGTCGACAAACACAGTAGATACCGTTATTGGTTAAAGTATTGATATATAAAAAGTATGCTCGTAACCGAGATAGTCTGAACATACTATCGGTACAGGTTATTGTGTGGTTTGGAAATTGGTTTATCTAGACTAGTTTAAATCACACAGATATGCCCGGGGCATATTGAGCATGACCAGTTTGGATAGAATTGACTTGTACTGATCGGCGTACTCAAATCGGTCCTAGTATTCCATCTCTCAATCCCGAGATTGGGACGGGCGTGAGAGTTGGGTGTCGTGTGGTTTGATTTGCCAAAGAGTGAGGTCAATTGAGGCCAATACCTCGGTAAGTTGGGTATGCGGTGTTTAGCTTCTTGCGTGCCATTGCTAGTCGGAGGAATCCACGTACCGGTTCGCCGGGTTGATGGTGCTCCCGAGATGAGCTCGTAAGGTTATTATACTAAACCTGGCCAGTGAACTTTATGTTCGGTATAATAAAAGGTCGAGTGGTACTAATCTCGGAAACCAAGAAGTCGGTGAATTAATTTGTCAGTAAATTGATAAATCAACGAGCACTAGATCTTTAATGTGGGGAGATAGAAGAAATAATAATGGCGCGATGTAAAGTCGTTTTCGAGCGGTAGTTCCATAATTGGTCCGATAGTGGTACGACCGATTATGCGTTTGACTAATCGACAAGGTAAATTAATTAATCCGAAGGGTTTAATTAATATTTAATCGACGAAGTGAATTTAGAAATTAATTCGTTTTTGAATTAATTAATTCTAAGGGTTCGATTAAATTAAATTAACAAAGTGGATTAAATAAATTAATTTAAAAGGGTCGATTGGAGTTGATTAGTCGGGAAGACTTAGCGATCAACGAAAGTCAAATTTTAAGGCCTAACTCGAGAGCCCATTAGGTCTCCAATCGAGCTACTATAAATAGAATACTTGATGCCCAAGAAACCCTAAGGAAATCTTGCAAGACAATTCTTGCCCCTTTTAGAGAGAGATAGTTCTAGAGAGAGTTTTCTTCTTCATGAAGTTTTCTCTTACGAAGTCGAACTAGATATCTCACTCCACGAATTGTAATCAGCCTAAAGATTAAATCTTCTTTGATTGTGGGTTTATATTTTCGCCACTGCTGCTTTAATATTCTGCCCGCTGCTGCTGGGTTTTTCTGCTGGACAGTCCGTTCATCATCACATGTCGATCTCTGTCAACCTACTGCCCGCGCATTGATTCGGTCTTCACTGCGTCGATCTCTGCTGGTGATCCGTGGTGAAGGCTGTCTAGATCACGGCTGGGCGTTGGTTGGCTGAAGATGGGTGGCCGAAGTTTTTAGTCCAGCGAGGGTTTTGTTTTTAAGCAGCAGTAAAGCAGCAGTGTGCAGCGAGTAGTTTAATCAGATTTTGGGCTGTTTGGTTAATTAATTCGTGTGATTTCCTTGTGGGCTAAGGGAGTATACTCCGATAGATTATTGCCCACGCAATATTCGGAGTGTTCTTGTAGAATCGATTGGATTTCTTATGGAAATCGCAGCAGAATATTTGGTATTCTTTAAGCAAGGGACTTCGCTACAAAAGGTACAATCTTTAAGTTCCGCTTTAATTAAAGATTTAATTTTTTGTGTCCCGATTAATAAATTAAATAAGTATAAGCCTAGATCCGTTCATGGGTAAACTAATTTGAGCCTGAGCTTGGTCGAAAGCTTCCGATTCTGGAATGCATAGCACGAAAGTGAGGTTTTCAATTTAGCCCGGGCTTGTTCAGTTTTCCTTCACAGCTCAGGCGCCTGATAGACCAAACCTTGGTCCCTCGTTCTACGCAAATACTTAAGAATGCATTTTACTGCCTCCCAATGAGCTTTCCCGGGGTTACTCTGATATTTGCTTACCATGCCAACGGCCTAACAGATATCAGGCCTCGTACACAACATGGCATACATGAGACTTCCTACTGCCGAAGCATAAGGAATTGTCTTCATTGCCTCTATCTCCTCAACATTCTTAGGGGACTGTTCCTTAGATAGATACACTTCTTATCTGAAAGGTAGAAAACCTTTCTTGGAGTTCTGCATGTTAAAACGGGCCAGAATCGTATATATGTACGAAGCTTGGGATAGCGTTAACGAACATTTCCTACGATCTCGAATAATCTCGATCCCAAGGATATGTCCCGTTTCCCCTAAGTCCTTCATATCAAACTGCTTGGACAGGCATGCCTTTACGTCTGATAACACTTTCTTGTTGTTCCCAATCAATAGAATATCATCTACGTAAAGCACAATAAACACCACTGAGTTTCCATCACGTCTGCAGTACACACATTGCTCATCCGGACACTGAGTAAATCCAAAGGACTGGATTAACTCATCAAACCAGATGTTCCAAGATCTGCATACCTGCTTAAGTTCGTAAATGGACTTCTTAAGCCTGTAAACCTTATGCTCTTGGATTTTTTCAACAAATCCCTCTGGTTGCTACATAAAGATAGTTTCCTCAAGACTTCCGTTTAGGAAAGCTGTCTTGACATCCATCTGCCAAATCTCATAATCTAAATGAGCAGCTATGGCCAAGAGAATCCGGATCGACTTAAGCATGGCTACCAGGGAGAAGGTTTCCTCATAATCGATTCCCTCTTTCTGAGTATACCCCTTCGCCACCAGCCTAGCTTTAAAGGTTTCTACCTTTCCCTCAGGTCCTCTCTTACTTTTGTAGACCCACTTGCATCCAATGGGCTTAAACCCATCAAGCAGGTCCATCAGCTCCCTGACTTGATTGTGGTCCATTGACCCCATCTTGGATATCATTGCGTTACACCAAGACTCTGCATCTTTGTCTCGGAGAGCCTCATTGTTGTTAACCGGGTCAGGTTCAGGCGCGCCTGGGACTAAGTCTGAGGCCTCTCCACACCAATGAACCTATCAGGCTGTCTCACAACCCTCCCACTATGACGAGGCACCATCTGTGTAGGCGCATCATCTGTGATTTCATATGCAGTGTGTGGTGTATCTACTTGTGCAGGTGCATCAGGATTACTAGTTTGTCATCTAAGCTCTTCTAGTACTATCTTACTTTTGGGCTTGTGGTCTAAGACATAGTCCTCTTCCAAAAATCTAGTGTTGGTACTCACCACCACCTTCTGATCTTTAGGACTATAAAACAGACCACCTTTCGTTCCCCTAGGATATCTTACGAATAGCATTAATTCAGTTCTCGCATCTAAATTAGCCGTATATGCCTTAAGCACATGTGCTGGGCAACCCCAAATTCTGAGATGTCTTAGACTGGGCTTGCGCCCATTCCACAACTCTAATGGGGTTGAAGGCACGATTTTAGATGGTACAAGATTAAGAATATACATCGCCGTTTCTAAGGCATATCCCCAGAACAAACTTGGCAAATCACTATAGCTTATTATTGACCTAACCATTTCCATGAGAGTCTGATTCATCTTTTCTGCTACACCGTTCTGCTGTGGCATGCCAGGTGTAGACAACTAAGACTGAATTCCGACCTCACTGAGGTATTCTCGAAATTCATGGGATAGGTACTCCCCACCACGATCTGAATGCAGTGTCTTGATACTCTTACCGTGTTGTTTTTCCACATCTGCCCGAAACTCTTTAAACTTCCCAAAACATTCGGACTTGTGATGCATTAGGTAAATGTACCTGTACTTTGAGTAGTCATCAATGAACGTCACGAAATACTCTAACCCACCTCATGCCTGGACCGTCATTGGTCCACACAAGTCAGAATGAATCAACTCTAATACTTTCTTAGCTCTATAACCGTTTGCCTTAAAAGGTCTCTTGGTCATTTTACCTTCCAAGCAAGATTCGCAGATTGCATAACTGTCAATCTCTAATGAACCTAAAGGTCTATCATTGACCAACCTCTGAATCCTACTAAGATTTATATGACCTAGCCTGAGATGCCAAAGATAGGTTTGATTCATTTCAGAAGGTTTCTTCCTCTTATTAATGTTAGATAAAGAGCTATCTGTTTCTATGTTTTGCGCAACAAGGGAATTAGAGTTAACTACAAACAAATTGTCAGCCAATGAACCAGAACAAATAAGTTTTCCATTTTTTCTAATAAATACAGACTCATCAGAAAAAATAAACTTATAACTGTTCTTCAAGAGTTTAGAAACCAGAATAAGGTTCTTTCTAAAACTCGGTACATAAAGACAATTAACTAACTCTAAACTAGAATTTTCAACATTCAGAGTAACTACTCCCACTGCTTCCACTCTTGTAGTGTCGCCCAAGTAGATATCCAATTCGTCTTCTTTAAGCTTCCGGGTTACTTGGAACCCTTGCAAAGAATTACAAACATGGTCAGTGGCATCTGAATCCACACACCAAGTATCTGTGGGAATCACTGCTAAACATGTCTCAGTAATTAAGGCAGAAACTATCGTACCTATAAGCTTTGGACAATCCGATTTCTAATGTCCCGTCTTATTGCACTTGAAGCACTTGTCTTTCGACTTCTTCTTTGCAATATCTGGCTTAGGCGCAATTTGTGCCTTTTTAGCTACTCCCTCGAGCTTTCTCTTCTTCTTTCCATCCTCAGGCTCATAAGAAGATTCTAAAGCTTCGATTGTGACTAAAGCTCATTTCTTCTCTTGAAGAAGCATTTTAGCCACCACCAACTCTACCAAGAGTTCGGATAAAGTACTCAACATCTTACTTATGTTGTAGTTCAACCGAATCTGCTCATAACTTTGAGGCAAGATCCAGAGGGCAATATCGACTTTGGTTTCACCAACGATTTCGCCTCCCACTACCTCATCCTTGTTGATGTTACTAAACACGTTAATCACATGATCTCTCACAAGGAGTGCTCTTAGCCATAAGGATAATGTCCAAGTTATGACTCCAATCGACATAATTAGGTTCAATTAATTTATTGTCTTTCAAAATAGCAGCTAAGGGGTTGAATGTCATATCTATAAAACTATAAAATTAACAAACAGACAATTTTTCAGTTATTAACCTAGAATTTCAAAAACATGACATTCTAATAATTATTGACTTCTCTCAAAACAATAATTATAATCTACCAACATCTCATTCATCGGGATTCTAGCAAGCCACGCAATGTGGATGTTTACGCTAACCCACATTCGTTTGAGAAGAACCAAGTTCATTAACTACACTATCGGACCAAACGATCTATTGATCAATGTAGCTAATAGTCGGTGCTTTCAGCCGTACAAATAAGCAGCATAACCTCTTGGGAGGAATACTGCAGATCGTACACTAAGTGTATGCCATTACGTGACTTCTGAGTTTTTTACCTCAAGATAGTGCGCCTCAAATGGAGAGGGTGTCACATTTCTCCTAGTTAAACTTACTCTAGTTATCTTACTCAGAAATTCATAATCTAGCGAACTCGGGGCTGGACTCATCCGAATAGAGGCAGGCCCTAATGCCAACGCGCAAGCCTACCCACTTCGCATATGAACTCGTAATGGTGGCCATGGGGATATTAAACCAACCCGCTCGCACATAGATTTCCAAATAGAGGGTTTTTTCGGTTTTAACATGTAATTAACTAACCCTAAGTTATATGCAGCCATAAAACCAACATGCTTTAAAATCATGCATCTAAAATACAGCATAAAAATAAAGCATAAAAATTAAAACAATAAATACGAGAAATAAATACGAAAAATAAATTTCCCGACTATTACGGTTTTAATCGCTTCCATCTTCTGCCTTGATCTCGTGTCCTGCCACGTCACTCGATAGAGAGAGTCTTGAACTTCAAAAAACAAAAACTGGAGGAAAAAGGGGCCAAAACACAGCCCGAACGGACCGCACATGCGCAGCACGCCTACAGGGCGCGCTCAGCAGCACGCGGCTAGTTGCTGCGCGCTACTGCCGCGCGCTGGAGCAGCCTCCTGCTAGGCCGCACTGCAGCGCCGCTGCTCCAGGCGGTTACTGGCAGCGACTGCTGCCGGCGGGTAGTCGCCGGCACCGCCCCTGCCGCCAATCCCTCCTTCGCTTCTTTCCACATTATTTGGTCTTCTTGCAATTCGTTCTGGGTTTTCCTGGGATTCTACGAATTAACAATAACCCAAAACCCACGAATTCAAGTTGCCCACCATAACGCCTTCGATTACAAAAAATTAATTCTCCTACTACAAGGCATTCTAGGAAAATTAAATAATTGAAATTACATAGAAAAAATCCTACTACAGATTTGATCTAATCTTACACGGTTTCCAGTACGTGGTTATACTATTACAAACATTCATAATAAAATCAAATACGGACATGTCCCGGAGTTTAATTAAAACCCATACAAACGTAACCATAATAGTCGAGATTTTTTAACCACCTGCAAATAAAACCATGTAATAAATCGAACAAGCACAAAACCAAAAACCAGGCTCTGATACCAATTGAAAGATTATCTGCCCGGGCCTAGCCAGAAAATCACTTCCGTGGTATGCATTCCAGAATCGGAATCTCTACCAGGCCTAGACGCTAACACAATGCTATTCCAACCTTTTTGAAATAACATTGCACAAGATCTGGGTTCACACTTATTCGATTTACCACGCAACAAAAATTTCTAATTAAAAGCGGAACTTTAGAAAAATACCTTTTGAATCGTGCACTTAGGTGATTCTATTATATGCCTCAAGACTTTGATTTCATGTTGAGTGGGCAACGATCTAGAAACCAATTGATCTGTTAATCACCACAATCCACCTGCCAGAAAATTCCAGCACCGCTACACCTGACACGTATTGTAAACGCACAGCCCTAAGAGAGAGAAAGCTACACGAGCTACCAAATATTTGAGTAAAATTTGGTAGCCCCAAAGCTTGTAAAATCCGATTTTTAGAGAGAGAGTATTTTCCTTCTCTACATTTTCTCTCTCTAGATTCTTGAATTATGAATCTCTTGAATTGTATGTCTTGAATAGCTAATCCCTTGTCTATATATAGAGTTACAAGAGAGACCCCAAGTTGGTTTAGGATTGGCCTTCCTACTGGGATTCTGTTTTCCTTCAATCCTGTTCCTGGATTGAAACACATCCAACTGATACAGGGATCCACTTATCCCAAACCAATTCCTGGTTTGATTCACAACCAACTGATACAGGGATTCACTTATCCCAAACCAGTTCCTGGTATGATTCACAACTAACTGACACAAGGATTAATTAATTACTTAATTAATTAAATCTATCTTTGTCAATAACCCAATACATAATTAATCGTACCACTAACGGATTAATTATGACACTACCATCCTACACCAGAATTGCTTCCGGAACAACTTAATTAAATTATATTCATAATCTCCCCACATCAAAGATATAGTGCTCGTTAATATATTAATTTACTGATAAATTAATTATTTAACTTCTGTAATTTCGAGACTAGTACCACTCGACCTTTTTACTATACCGAACATAAGTTCACCAACTGGGTTTAGTATAATAAACATAATGAGCTCATCTCGGGAGCACCATCACCCCGAACGCACCGGTACATGGTTTTATTTCGACAAGCAGCAGCACACCAAGCAACTAAACACGCGCACCCAACCTACCGTGATTATTGGCCACAATTGACCTCACCCTTTGGCAGATCAAAGTACACTATGTCTAATCCTCATGCCCGCTCGAGTCTAGGGATTAAGAGATAGAATACCAAGAATGATTTGTCTATTAAATCAGTACAAGATAAATCATTCTTAATGGTCTAGTTCAATACGCCCCGGGCATATCTATATGATTCAATCAGTTTAGACAAACCAATTACCCAAATCACATAATAACCTAAACCGACAGTTTGTCCAAAGCTGTCTCGGTAACGAACCTCATTTATATATTATGCCTTTCAACCAATGTATAGATCTACTGTGTCACACAAGACACCTCATCATCTACTTACATAATATAAATGGACATATTATGCACAAAAAGATATAACCAAAACATAAATCGATATATTACTGGGAAAAAGTACAATACAAGCATAGCTTATGTATTCAACTCCAACAGTTACAACTATATAATTAATGTTCTACACTGAACTCCATGTATCAGTTATAAAGCAAAATTGATTTGAGGATTTAGAAAACATGGCTTTCAATTTTTCTTTCTCTTCAACATACAAGCTTATGACATCCTTAGCCAATGTAACACAAGTAGCCATCACTAACTTGGGCTGAATCCTAGAACAAAAGTACTTAAATCCCAATTTTTCAACAAAAGAAAATGGGAGTTCATCCATAATTATCATCTTAGTGAAAGCCTTCCTAACCATTTCTTTAATAAAGTCACATCTGTCGAATTTCCCACATTTGGCTCAAAAACTGAAGTCTCCTGTTTCTTATCCTCCTGCTTTCCATAGGGATATTTTCTACACTTATAATTCAAATGATTCAATAAACTACTAGAACTAGTCTTGCTTGGATTATAAGCATAATCCTTATTGCAATATTTACACTTACACCCAGGATTAAATTTTGGAACTGGATTTGGAATAACGAAGTGATCCCATACCTGTGAGAGTTTCTTCTTTCGCATGGATTCTTTTTCCAAAGAAGGTTTTGTTGTGTATCCGGATTCTTTCGTAAGTTCAAGCTCAACCTCATTGGTTTCCCTTGTTTCACGGTTCTCCTCCATTTGTACATCAACGATTGCATGAGTCTCATCATCCATGATAGTTGAGATATCTATAATTGAAAAAAAAAAGATAATTATTAATCCATGAAAATACTATGCTTCAAAGATATTTTAAGAACAGAACTAACAAAGAAAGGGCAAAATTTCATTGTTCTTGTTTAAGAAAAAGAAACCATCCATGGATCTTCTAAGATTTTCCTTTGGAGACTTTGCTAATGATCTTTATGCAGAAATATTACTCTCTGTATAAAACAAAGTTTTTGTTTATATTATCACAAAGAAAGCTACGTATGAATGTGACTTTTTTTTTTTTTTTCTTAAAATGAAAGAATTACTATATAGCTAGGATCTTTATAAGACGAGCCCATATTAAATCTTCAGAACATAAGTTAGGAAAGCAAGGAATCTTAGAACTCATATTACAGAAAAAAAGAGATGAAAAAACTATGCCAACACAAAAAGGCAATATAAAAAAGGGATCAAACCTTAACTAATTATAATTACAATTTTTTTCTACAAAAAGTTAAAAAATATATACATATATTCTTCTTCAGCGTGTTTATGTGATATTCAAGAATTAGTACAGATTAGTTAATAATTAGTGATTGATTAACCATTAAGTTGCTTATTTTGTGGGCATTGTTAGGCAAACCTTAGGCCCTAACGTGAGGGCTTCATTTATTACTGAGTTAAAGCAGTCTAATCTATAATATTATTTATACTAAACAGAGCAAAGTATTATCATGAGTAGAATAAACCCATAAATTACGAAGTACACATTGCCAATGAGTATCTCCAATCTAATGACCTTCAGCATACAACAATCCACATTGAACAAAATAAACCCAGAAATTACGAAGTATCTCTAATCTACAGTCAACACATTAATTCCAAATATTCATTCTGTCAGCACAAACTACAAATTAAAGAAAATCACCCTTTTACAAATTCATTCAAAATGAAAATAAAATATATGAATAATCACCTGGAATAGATCTATTGTTGTGGATTGCAGTCGATTCAATTGGTATTGCGAGGCGTGGTATCAAGGGCGTAAAGAGGAAACAACTATAAAAATGATAGAGAAATAAAAAAATGAGAGAATATGGAGTTTCGTGCTGAGAGAAACCTATGAAGAAGCGAAGCTAAGAAAGAAACAGGAGAAGACCTAACTTCATTTTAGCTGAGAAAGAAATGGAGAAGAGGTAGGTGATGTGCTAAAAGTACAACAGTAATAATAATCCTTTTCTGCACACTTTAGAATCACAAAATCCTGCCGTGTAGTAGGAAAGGTATCGAATCCATAGGGAGCACTAAACACTTATGTTTCTTATCAATTGATGCATGCAAGAAACAAACAACAGATCGAGATATTTTAACAATCACAAAAGAGAGAATTAATAGAAAAGATAAATTGATGGGATTTGAGGCGGTGTTTTAACCACCTTCACTCTCAGATAGTGTTCTTACTATTGGTTTCTCGTTTTCCCCTGGACCTTAAGCCTGCTCATTAATTAGTTTTAGTTTTAACTCACTTTTCAACCCCTGCTCAGATCCGACGGAGTGCTACAAAGGGAAAAGATAGACACCTCCAATTGACTCTTATAACAGAAAATAAAGCTTACTTATCAAGCTCAAATGAGGAAACCGGCTACCAAATTAAATGGGCTTAGATCAACAAAAGGAAAGTGATACACCAATATACACAAAGAACCAAAGGAATTCTGATACAACTACACTTGGAACATAGAAGGAACAAATCAACTCGTGGTTCCTCGCATGAGGCTTATCACACCTACTAGGGACAAGATCTCTCACCGAGTTGAGATGTAGAACAAAGAAGCGGCTCCGATCGAGTGTAATGGCACTCGATTCCACCTAAGGTGAAGAGATCCGGGATTAAATTCCCATGAACTGCTCATTTTTCTAAGCTGCATCGCCATTCTGCTAAAAACCCTAGCTACCCACAAGTGAAGAGTGTTGTCGACTTCAAAAAAGAATGAAACGAAAACAAAAGCTGCCCTTCGGACTTGTCCTTATGGTATGTATACTATTTACAAATTTGGTTTGAAAATATATAACAATAGTAGGGATAAAATAGTCTTTCCAGTGGCACAAGACTTTCCATGTTGACTCCCAAAGTCCAGCATTGACCCGTTCGCTTAGCTCAACTCTCATCTACATTCTTCGGCTATGTTTCCAGTGGAAAAGTGTCAAACCCGAACCTAAGCCTGCATTTCTCATTAACATATAATAAACCTTTAAGCTACACAAGAGTAAATAAAACTCTATTCAGTTGTCATGATTCATATAAGAAATGCTATAAAAATATATGTAACTTCAGGTTACATCACTCCCCAAAACTAAAGTCTTGCTTATCCTCAAGCAAAGTTTTGAAGAACCAAAGGAAATTTAACACAGCTGGCCACAATTCTCACTCTAGTGTTTCAGGTCTCAAAGCATCAATTGATCAGTTCAATCAAAACATGGGAATTCAGCTACAAGTTGAATGACATATTCAAACATTTTCTGTCCAAAGCATGCTCACTGGTAAGCTCAAGAGAGCTGCCCCCTTCTCAGGAGATTGTATGATTATGTAAACATAAGTATGAGAGTTTACATAATGCAGCCATAGGCTTGGGGAAAGATCACACCCCCGCACTGATTCTGAACACAAAGTACTAATTCATAGGCCTAAGCTAAAGGTTATAGGGTCAAGGGTAAAAAAAAAGTCAAGGCTTGAAGGCTAGAGCTTGTAAATCCTTATTGCTTAATCCTGATTCTAGTTCATGCATTGAAACTTATCTTAGACTCTCCTAATGATGCTTAAGAAGGGTAAGGTCCCTCACTTCCTTCTATGACAGAAAATATTTTATGTTGTTAATATTATATATTTTTTTTTTACTTCTGAAAGTTCAGGGCTTTGAGGTCCCTCACTTCTTCCAAGTTCTGCTATTCTTATTTACTGTCTTCAGCCATTAGGAGTCTATTTTACTAATAACTACTGCTTCAATCAGAATCAAAATTATGGAAAGGTCGAAACAGAAGGAATGGCACAAAAACATAATAGGGTTTAAGTTTAATCCAGTTACCTACCAAGGAAAATCAGCTTGAGGCTCAAATTGGTTAGTCCTAAGGATTATATACATCCTGGCTGGCCACAAAGGGAGAGAACAAGATTACTACTGCCTACTTCATTTTAATACTCATGTCAAAAATCAAACAATAGCATGCATGTTGTCCCAAGTTATGGATTCTCAATGTAAACACAAGTTATTCACACAACAATAAAGAGTGAGCTATAAAGATGCTCACCACTAGAACAAATATGCTCACTCATCAAAGTTGTGTTTACTACTTTGAAAGGAAACCACTTCATCCATCATTTAACAATCAGCATCAGTCCATCTAAAGCTATTTATTCATATAAAACATCAACTATTTACCTGAAAATAGATGCTTTGAATTTTACAAACAATCTTTGAGAAAAACACCACTGGAGTTATTGTAGAATTTTAACACAGGATTAGCTATGAACATTTCACCTTACAATGGTTCAGAAAAACTTACCTAGAGGTGCAAGAAGAGTCAGCTACCAGTATCATCAAGCCAGACCATAGCCACAAGAAAGTGTTATTGAGAAGAAATTCACAAAATTTGCCACTAGAACACACATGCACTCCCCCCTACACACACTTACTTATATCATTAAAAAGTAATTACTCAAGTTAGGGATAAACCTATTCTATATCTTTACAAAGTAAATACTAATTGATTGTTTAAGAATAACCATTGGAAAGCACAATTTCTCCAGTGCTTTTGAATAGTTCTCCTGATAGCAATTTCAAAAGATTACTGCAAACCTTAGTCATAGGAACTTTGGCAGCTATAATTCATCAAGAAAAAGTAAAATAAAAGAAAACTTATTTGTGGGTTGCCTCCCAAAAGCGCTCTTGATATACCTGAAACCTGGCAACAGAAGGTTTTGCTCATTAATCAAGATCCCTCGAAGGACCTCTAATCTCCCATGCACTTAGAAACCCGAATAACAAACTCTTTTATTGTCTCGCACAGCTCACGCAAACTCTTAGCTGATTCCCTGAGTCTTCTCCTAGTGTTTTTTCTCCGCCTATTCAGCCTATCCTTCCTTTTCTGCCCTGAACTCCACTCTGTACTGGCAAGATCATTCTCAACTTTCTCAACTACCTGTTCACTCTCCTTTTCTGATTCCTTGTTTTTAACTTCCACTTGCTCCTTCTCTTTCTGTCCCAAACTTTGTCCATGAGTTCGTAATGCAATTCTTATCCCATCATCATATGGGCTTTTCTTGGTTTTTTCTACACTAAAGACATATTTGGATCTACATACGTCAAATGTAATCATTTTATCCTTGATCCTGAGGGTAGCATCCCCAGTGGCAAAGAATGGTCTTCCCAAGATAATGGGCACTTCTAAATCTCCTTCAACCTCTATCACCACAAAATCTGCTGGAAGGATAACCTGATTAATTTTCACCATAATATTCACAATTATTCCCTTTAGTTTGACTTTCGAACGATCTGCCATTTATAAAGTGATTTTTGTGGGTTTCAGATCATTCATAATTCCACATGACTCTGTTGTCTTCACCGGCATCAAGTTCACTTCTGCCCCTGGATCACACAATGCTTTTTCAAACACTTTCATTCCCACTTTGCAAGGGACATTCTGAAAGATTATCTGCCCGGGCCTAGCCAGAAATTCACTTTCATCCTATGCATTCAGAATCGGAATATCTTGCCAGGCCTAGATACTAGCACAATCACTATTCCAACCTTTTGACATAACATTGCGCAGGATCTGGGTTTGTACTTATTCGATTTATTACGCAACAAAAATTCTTAATAAAAGCAGAAGAATAAGAATTACCTATTGAAGTGTATACCCAGGTGATTCTCTTGTATGCCTCAAGACTTTGCTTGTATGTTGTGTGGGCAGCAATCTAACGAGCAATTTGATTAGCTAATCACCACAATTGACCTGCCAAAAAATTCCAACACCGCTGCACGTGGCATGTACAATTAACGCACCGCCTGGAGAGAGAAAAAGCTACACGTTGCCACCAAAATTCAAGAAGAATTTCGGCTGCTATTGCTTATGGAAAATCCAAAATTCTTGAGAGAATTTTCTCTCTCTAAGTTTTCTTGTCTTGAAAACTTATGAATTGTCTTTCTGAATTGTATGTCTTGAATAGCTAATCCTTTGTCTATATATAGAGTTACAAGAGAGACCCTAAGTTAGTTTAGGATTGGTCTTCCTACTGGGTTTCTGTTTCCTTCAATCCTGTTCCTGGACTGATACACATCCAACTGACACAGGGATTCACTTATCCCAATCCAGTTCCTGGTATGATTCACCACCAACTGCTACAGGGATTCACTTATCCCAATTCACTTCCTGGTATGATTCACAACCAACTGACACAAGGATTAATTAATTATTTAATTAATTAAATCTACCTTTGTCAATAACCCAATACATAATTAATCGTACCACTAACGGATAAATTATGGCACTACCATCCTACACTAGAATTGCTTTCGGAACAACTTAATTAAATTATATTCATAATCTTCCCACATCAAAGATATAGTGCTCGTTAATTTATTAATTTACTGATAAATTAATTAATTAACTTCTTTAATTCCGAGACTAGTACCACTCGACCATTTTATTATACCAGACATAAGTCCACCGGCCGGGTTTAGTATAATAAACATTACGAGCTCATCTCGGGAGCACTATCACCCCCGACGCACTGGTACATGATTTCCTTCGAACAAGCAGCAGCACACCAAACAACTAAACATGCGCACCCAACCTACCAAGATTATTGGCCACAATTGACCTCACCCATTGGCAAATAAAAGTACACTATGTCTAATCCTCATCCCCGCTCGAGTCTAGGGATTAAGAGATAGAATACCAAGAACAATTTGTCTATTAAATCAGTACAAGACAAACCATTCCTAATGGTCAATTTCAATATACCCCGGGCATATCTATATGATTCAATCAGTTTAGACAAACCAATTATCCGAATCACATAATAACCTAAACTGACAGTTGGTCCAAAGCTGTCTCGGTTACGAACCTCATTTATATATTATATCTTTTAACCAATGATGAGATCTACTGTGTCACACAAGACACCTCATCATCTAACTACATAATATAAGTGGACAAATAATGCACAACAAAATATAACCAAAACATAAATTGATATATTAACTGGGAAAAAGTACAACACAAGCATAGATTATGTATTCAACTCCAACACATTCCACATTCCTGGATCTTCCAATTTAACTGGGATTTTCACCTGTTGAATGTTATCTATTTCGACTGAGGTCGCCATACTTTCCATAGTGAACTTACTCTTCCTGGCTAACAATTCTCTCAAATACCTGTGATATTTTGGGGCATGCATTATCAAGTCCACCAAAGATACATGAATGTTGGCATCTTTCATCAATTCAATAAAACGTTGTCTATGTTTGCTATCATCCTCCTTAACTGGTTGACGAACTGGAAATGGTGGCCTCTGGTGGGTCTCCAGCTTAGCCTGACTTTTCTTCATCTTCTCTGCTTGCTTTCCAGGCTGTTCATAAGTCGTTCTCTTGTCATCAATCAAATCTTTGGGCATCTTCATTTCTTTCCAAATGCACTCTCCTTCCTTATTCTTGGTCAAAACTTTAACACTACATAAGGTCACTGCCATACAGTGTTCTATATTCATAGGATTGGATTCTGTATTTCTTGGTAAACTTCCTCTCTCTCTACTAGATTGACCCTTTAAAAACGCCCCCAACTGCACATGCATGTCCTTTATCACGTTCTTCATTTCCTCGACATCTTGCTTAATTCCCTTGAAGTCATGCTTCATGCTTTCGACAGTGGGACCAGGCACCATCCTGACATTTTCTCCTCATCTTACTTCTACAGATCGCTAAGCTGGCCTATAATTCCCTTGTTACAAGTTTTCTCCGTATGTTCCTCGGGTGTATGTACCTCCCCCTACATTCTGCCTGTATCTTAATGTAACAACCATGCCTGGTTGGCCATTAGCATAACCCACACATATTTACAGCTACTCCTGCTACTTCAACAACACTATCAACAGGTTCCTGCACCACCAATTCAACTGTGACATTTGGTTTATTGACCTGAACTTGTAATTTCTCAATTAAAGCTTGCAATTTAGCAATCTGACTATTCCCTCCAGGAGAAGGGGGTATGACCAATGGTTGTGTTGGATACCTTTCACTGGACCAATTTGAGTAATTCCGCGTCATTCTATCATATAGATCTCTCACCTCATCCATTGTCTTGCTATTCAGACTTCCTCTAGCACTAGCATCCACTAGACTCTAGCTACAAGTGTCAACCCTCTGTAGAAACACAATAACTCTCTCCCTTTCTCAAAACCATAACTTGCACATTTCCTTATAAGATTCTAAAACCTCTCACATGCAGCCGCAAAGGATTCATCTTTGCTCTTTCTAAAACCTTGAATCTTACTTATCATTCTATCAATTTTATACGGTGTGTAATACTTGGCCTAGAACTTCTTTTACAGATCTTCAAAGGTCCTGAAAAAATCAACAGGTAAAGAGTTCAACCAACTACTTTCCCATCCCTTAAGGAGAAGGGAAATAGCAACCTCCACATCTGGTCTGCAGTGAGATTTTGTATCTTGGTAGTGTTGCAAATGTCCAGGAATGCTTTCAATGATTGTGGACATCTTCATGATCTTTTTCATGAAAATTTGAGCCATTCAAAACTAAGTTGATCAATAGTGGTGGCACCACATACTCAACATTATCCACCCCTGCTGCTCTGTTTGCCTCTCAGAATGTGGGTTCAAAGAATTACCCAAAGGTTGGCCTGAGTGGCTCTGCCATCTCTTCAGTCGCTACTTCCTTAGTCCTTACTTCCTTAACGACTACTTCCTTAGCCTTGGCAGTTTCTGTTTGTGTTCCACTTCCACTAGACTTTCCGAGTGTTGCTGCCTTAGCTTGAGCTACTCTCATTTAAAACCATAAACAAATTGACTCCTACGTTCAAACAACTAATTGATTAAATACACAAGGGCCACCATGCTCCCCGATAATGGTGCCAAAAAGTGATGCGCTAAAAAAACAACACTAATAAATTGATAGGATTTGAGGTGGTGATTTAACCACCTTCCCTCTCAGCTAGTGTCTTACTGTTGGGTTTGAATACTAAAGCTTTGCTTGTATTAAACTATTTCCCATTTTTATATATCGATTAAATGTTTTAGTTAAATTGTTTATATGTTTTACATATGATGTCCATTTATATGATGTAATTAGATGATGAGGTGTCTTGTGTGATGCAGTAGATCTCATCATTAGTTAAAAGACATAATATATAAATAAGTTCGTAACTGAGATAGTTTTGGATACACTGTCAGTTTAAGTTATTATGTGATTCAGAAATTGGTTTGTCTAAACTAATTGAATCATATAGATATGCCTGGCGCATATTGAACATTACCATTTAGAACGAATTGTCTTGTACTAATTTAATAGACTATTCGATCCTAGTATTCCATCTCTAAATCCCTATACTTGAGCGGACATGAGGATTAGACATAGTGTACTTTGATCTACCAAAGAATGAGGTCACTTAAGGTGAACAGTCTCAGTATGTTGGGTGCACGTGTTTGATTGCTTGGTACGCTGTTGCTTGTCGAAAGGAAACCATGTACCGGTGTGTCCGGGGTGATGGTGCTCCCGAGATGAGCTTACCATGTTTATTATACTAAACCCGGTCGATGGACTTATGTCCGGTATAGTAAAAAGGTCGAGTGGTACTAATCTCAGATTATAAGAAGTTAATTAATTAATTTATCAGTAAATTAATAAATTAACGAGCACTATATCTTTGATGTGGGGAGATTAAAGAATAATTAATTTAGTTGTTTCGGAAGTAATTCTACACATCAAAGATATTGTGCTCGTTAATTTATTAATTTACTGATAAATTAATTAATTAACTTCTTATAATCCGAGATTAGTACCACTCGACCTTTTTACTATACCGGACATAAATCCACCGGCTGGGTTCAGTATAATAAACATAACGAGCTCATCTCGGGAGCATCATCACCCCAGACGCACCGGTACATGGTTTTCTTTCGACAAGTAACAGCACACCAAACAACTAAACACGTGCACCAAAAATACTGAAACTATTGGCCACAAACGACCTCACTCTTTGAAAGATCAAAGTACACTATGTCTAATCCACATGTCTGCTCAAGTCTAGGGATTAAGAGATAGAATCCTAGGAACGAATAGTCTATTAAATCAGTATAAGACAATTCATCCTAAATGGTCAAGTTTAATATGCCCCCAGCATATCTATATGATTCAAATAGTTTAGACAAACCAATTTCTGAATCACATAATAACCTAAATCGACAGTGTGTCCAAAACTATCTCGGTTATGAACCTCATTTATATATTATGTCTTTTAACCAATGAGGAGATCTACTGTGTCACACCAGACACCTCATCATCTAATTACATAATATAAATGGATGACATATGCACTACATATGACTAAAACATTTAATCGATATATTATATGGAAATAGTATAATACAAGCATAGCTTCAGTATTCAAACCTAACAATCTCCCACTAATTCTTAAGTTGTGCTTTAAGTGTAAAACTAGATTTCATCTTTATAACTACAATACAACTAGAAAAACTATCACGGCTCTGCTAAGTATCTGATCCCCATGCCCTCTACATGAGCCTCAAAGACTTTTGCACTCAATGTTTTCGTAAAAGGATCTGCAAGGTTATCTTGAGATGCTTTATTCTCCATGACTATGTCTTCCCTTTTGACGATGTCGCATATTAGGTGGTACTTGTGCTATATATGCTTACTCGCCTTGTAGGCTCGTGGTTCCTTTGAGTTCGCTACTGCACCGTTGTTATCACAATACACTTTGATCGACTTCTGTAAACTAGGAATCACGTCTAAGTCCACTTGGAAGTGCTTGAGCCGCATTGCCTCTGATACTGCAATGTATTTAGCCTCCATGGTAGAGTTTTCCATGCATTTCTGCTTGACACTCCGCCAAACTATGGCTCCACCTCCCAAAGTAAACACATACCCTAAGGTAGACTTGCTCTTGGCCCTGTCATATTGGAAATCTGAATCTGTGTGACCTCGGGGTACCAGCTCAGGCGCCTGATAGACCAATATTTGGTCTTTTGTTCTGTGAAAATACTTGAGAATGCATTTCACCGCCACCCAATGAACTTTCCCGGGGTTACTCTCATATCTGCCTACAATGCCAACAACATAACAGATATCAGGCCTTGTACATAACATTGCATACATGAGACTTCCTACTGCCTAGGCATAAGAAACTGTCTTCATGGCTTCTATCTCCTCGACAGTCTTTGGAGATTGTTCTTTAGATAGATGCACTCCATGTTTGAAAGGTAGAAAACCTTTCTTGGAATTCTACATGTTAAAATGAACAAGAATAGTGTCTATGTATGAAGCTTGAGAGAGTGTTCACGAACGTTTCCTACGATCTCGAATTATCTTGATCCCAAGGATATGTCCCGTTTCTCTTAAGTTTTTCATATCAAAATGTTTGGACAACCATGTCTTTACATCTAATAACACTTTCTTATTGTTGTAAATTAGTAAAATGTCATCTACGTAAAGCACAATAAACACCACTGAGTTTCTATCACACCTGTTGTATACTTATTGTTCATTTGGGCACTGAGTAAATTCGTAGGATTAGATTACCTCATCGAACTGGATGTTCTTAGATCTGGATGCCTGCTTAAGTTCGTAAATAGACCTCTTAAGCCTGCAAACCTTATGCTCTTGGCGTTTTTCAACGAATCCCATTGGTTGTTGCATGAAGATGGTTTCCTCAAGACTTCCATTAAGAAAAACTGTCTTGACATCCATCTGTCATATCTCATAATCTAAATGAGAAGCTATGGCCAAGAGAATCCGGATCGACTTAAGCATGGCCACCGGGGATAAGGTTTCCTCTTAATCGATTCCCTCTTTCTGAGTATACCCCTTTCGCCACAAGCCTAGCTTTAAAGGTTTCAACCTTTCTGCCAGGTCCTCTCTTGCGTTTGTAGACCCACTTACATCCAATGGGTTTGAAACCATCAGGTAGGTCCACAAGCTCCCAGACTTGATTATGGTCCATCGACCCCATCTCGGATATCATTGCCTTTCACTAAGATTCTGCATCTTTATCTCAGAGAGCCTCATTGTAGTTCACCGAATCTGGTTTAGGCACAACTGGGATGAATTCAGAGGCTTCTCTCACGCAAATAAACCTATCGGGCTGTCTTACAACCCTCCTACTTCGACGAGGCACCACTGTGTAGGCACATCATCTGTGATATCTTGTGTAGTGTGTGGTGTATCTACATGCCCTGGTGCATCAGGATTATCAGATTGTTTTCTAAGTTCTTCTAGTACTATCTTACTCTTGGGTTTGTGATCTAGAATATAGTCTTCCTCTAAAAAACTGGCGTTAGTGCTAACTACCACCTTTTTATCTTTAGGACTATAGAACAGACCACATTTCATTCCTCTAGGATATCCTACAAACAGCATTACTTCTATTCTTGCATCTAATTTAGCCGCATCTGCCTTAAGCATATGGGCTGGACAACCCCAAATTCTGAGATGTCTTAGACAAGGCTTACGCCCGTTCCATAACTCTGTAGTGGTTGAATGCATGGTTTTAGATGGTACAAAATTTAGAATGTACATTGTAGTTTCTAAGGCAAACCCACAGAACGAATTTGGCAAATAACTATAGCACATCATTGATCTAACCATTTCTATAAGAGTTCAGTTTCTTCTTTCTTCTACATCGTTCTGCTGTGGTGTGCCAGGTGTAGACAACGGAGACTGAATTCTGACCTTACTGAGGTATTCTCAAAATTTGTGGGATAGGTACTCATCACCACTATCTGATCGCAGTGTTTTGATACTCTTAGCGTGATGTTTCTCCATATTTGCCCGATACTCTTTGAATTTACTAAAGTATTCAGACTTGTTGTGCATTAGGTAAATGTATCCGTACCTCGAATAATCATCTGTGAATGTCTCAAAATACTCAAACCCACCTCGTTCTTGGACCAACATTGGTCCACACAAGTCAGAGTTAATCAAATCTAATACTTCTTTGGCTCTATAACCTTTCGACTTAAAAGGTCTCTTGGTCATCTTACCTTCTAAGCAAGATTCACAGGTAGAATAACTGCCGATCTCTAATGAACTCAACGGTCCATTATTGACTAACCTTTGAATCCTACTAAGGTTTATATTGCCTAGCCTCAGATGCCAAAGATAGGTTTGATTCGTTTTAGAAGGTTCTTTCCTCTTATTACTGTTAGATGATGCGCCATTTAATTCAGTATTTTGCCTTTACAGGGGAGTTTGATTTAAGCACAAATAAATTGTCAACTAATGAACCAGAACAAATAAGTTGGCCATCTTTTCTAATAACAATAGAATTATTAGAAAAAATAAATTTATAACTATTCTTTAAGAGTTTAGAAACCGAAACAAGGTTCTTTCTAAAACTTGGTACATAAAGACAATTAACTAATTCTATCCTATAATTTTCAAAAAACATTGTGCCTACTCCCACTGCTTCCACTGACACTCTTGTAGTGTCGCCTAAGTAGACTTTTAGCTCGCCTTCTCTAAGCTTCTGGGTTACTTGGAACCCCTGCAAAGAATTACAAACATGGTCAGTGGCGCCTGAATCCACACACCAAGTATCTGTGGGAATCACCGCTCAACATGTCTCAGTAATTAAGGCAGAAACTATCATACCTTTGAGCTTTGGACAATCCAATTTCTAATGTCCCATTTTACCGCACTTGAAACATTTTCCTTTAGGCTTATTTTTCTTTGCGATGTCTGGATTGGCAGCATGTTTCTTGGTCTTTTTCTTGTTGTTGTTTTTTCCTTTAGGCACAGAAGAAGGGCTAGAAGCCTTCACTGTGACCAAAGCTTGCTTTTTCTCTTGGAATATGCCTTCTTCCGACACCAATGCTATTAGGAGCTCGGGAAGAGTATAAACTCTTTGATTCATATTGTAGTTTACCCAAAACTGCTCAAAACTAGAAGGTCAGCTCTGGATAATGATATCGATCTGACTCACCGGATTAATTTCACCTCCCAACACTTCTATTTCATTGATGATGCTAATCATGTGAAGCACATGATCTCACTGATGAGCCCTTAGCCATTCTGGTATTCATAATTTTCCTTATGGCTGCTTGCCTTGCTATCCAGCCTTGATGAGCGACCATCTCTCTCAGGTGAGACATCATTTTAAAAGTGGAGACCATGGGATGAAGCTGATGTTGCAGAACACAGAGGCCAAAATATAACACAGCGCTGTCTCATCCGCTTTTCTCCACCTCGCATAGGCATCAATATCCTCTTGAGGAGACTCATCATTAGGCACATCTGGACAAACTTCGGTGAGCACAAACTTATACTACTCAACCATTAGGACAATGTCCAAATTCTGGCTCCAATCGACATAGTTTGGACCGATCAGTTTGTTTTCTTTCAGTATTGTAGCTAACAGATTAAATGTCATATCGAATACTATAAATAAAATTAAACAAACAATGTTTCAAAAAAAAAAATAAGCCTAGAATTTTGAAAAAAAATTCTAACAATTATTGACTTCCCTCAAAACAATAATTAAATCCACTGACATCTCATCCACCCGGATTTTCGCAAGCCACGATAGTGTGGACGTTTACGCTAAGCCACATTCGTTTGAAAAGAACTAGGTTCGTTAACTACACTATCTGACCAAACGATATATTGATCAATGTAATTAATAGTCAGTGCCTTTCAGCCATCCAAATAAGCAGTGTAACCTCGATGGGAGGAATACTACAAATCGTATACTAAGTGTGTGCCATTACGTGACTTCTGAGCTTGTTACCTTAGGATAGTGTGCCTTAGATGGAGAGTCGAATTTCTCCTATTTCAACTTACTCTAGTCATCTAACTTAGAAATTCATAAGCTTGTGATCTTATGGTTGAACTCATCCGATATGGAGAAAGGCCCTAATGCCAACGCGCAAGTCCACCCACATCACATATGAACTCGTAATGGAGGCTAAGGGAATATTAACCAACCCGCTCCCACTTAGATTACTAAAATGAGGGTTTTTCTGGTTTTAACATGCAATTAACTAATTCTAAGTTATGTGCAAACATAAAACCAACATGCTTTAAAATTATGCATCTAAAGTACAGCACAAAAATTAAAGCATAAAATTAAAACTATACATACGGGAAATAAATGCATAAAATAAATTGATCAATTATTATGGTTTTAATCGCTTCCATCATATAGCTTGATCTCGTGTCCCATCATGTCACTCGATGGATTGAATCTTGAAAGTTAGATCTTAAAAAAAAAGAGGAAAAATGGGCTGCCTGCGCAAAACAAACTGGCCACGCATAAGGCCTACGCACGCGGCTACTGGGCTGCGAACTGCCCAGTAGGCGGCGTTCCGGCACCACCACCTCTGGTTGTTGGCAACTTCTGCCGGCGAAATCTCACCGGCGTTGTCAGCCACCACGAACCATTTTTCGTTTTCTGCTCCCACTGCTTTATTTGGTCCTCTTGCAATTCGGTTTGTGTTTTTTTAATTTTCTACGAATTAACAATAAACCAAATCCCACGAATTCAAGTCGCCCACCATGACGCCTTCGATTACATAAAATTTTCCTACTACAAGGCATTTATGAAAATAAAATCGAAAATTACCTAGAAAAAAATCCTACTACATATTTGATATAATCCTTCACGGCTTCCAAACGTGATTTTGCTATTACAAGCATTCATAATAAAACAACCCGGACATGTCCCGGGGTTTAATTAAAACATACAAGTGCAACCATAATAGCCCAGATTTCTAAATCACCTGCAAATAAAACCATGTAACAAATCGAAAAAACACAAAACCAAAACCAGGCTCTGATACCAATTGAGAGATTATCTGCCCGGGCCAAATCAAAAATTCACTTTCGTGCTATGCATTCAAGAATCGGAACTCTTGACCAGGCCTAGACTCTAGCACAATCGCTATTCTAATCCTTGCTTAAAATAATATTGCGCAACATCTTAGCTTGCACTTGTTCGATTTATCACGCAACAATTAATTCTTCATTAAAGCGGGAGTTTAAGAATTACCTCTTGAAGCGTGTACTTAGGTGATTCTCTTCTATGACTCAAGACACAGATTCTGACATTGTATGGGCAATGATCCTCAAAACCAATTGATTAGCAAAAAGAAACACACACAAAACCTCACCGGAAAATTCTCGCCAAAATTTTGACTGACGCCGCCTTGGACCGCCGTTGACTGACGCCTGAAGCCGCACGTTTCTTGAGGAGAAATTTTGACTTTGAGATATGAATAATTAATTCTCTCTCTAGGATTTTCTCTCTCTAATTTTCTTGTCTTGAAAACTTATGAATTGTGTGTGTAAAATTGCTAATCTCTTATATATTTATAGAGTTACAAGAGAGAGCCCAAGTTGGTTTAGGATTGGCCCTCTTAATGGGTTTAGGTAATTAATTAGTTTCCAAATCTAATTAGTAACAAATCTAATAGGATTTCCTAATTCTAATTGAAACTTAAGACTTAATTAATTAATTAATTTCACTTAATTAATTAATTAATTTCACTTTGTTAATTACTTAATTAACCCTTATGAATAATTAATTAATTAATTATACTTTATCAATTAACCCACTACATAATTAATCGTACCACTAACGGATTAATTATGACACTACCATCCTACACCAGAATTGCTTCCAGAACAAAAAAATTAATTATTCTTTACTCTCCCCTCATCAAAAATATAGTGCTCGTTAACTTATTAATTTACTGAATTAATTAACTTCTTAAAATTCGAGATTAGTACCACTCAACCTTTTTACTATACCGGACATAAGTCCACCGGCCGGGTTTAGGATAATAAACATAACGAACTCATCTCGGGAGCACCATCACCCCGGAAACACTGGTACATGGTTTCCTTTCGACAAGCAACAGCACACCAAACAACTAAACACGCGCACTCTACCGAGACTATTGGCCACAAATGACCTCACTCTTTGGCAGATCAAAGTACACTATGTCTAATCCACATTCCTGCTCAATTCTAGGGATTAAGAGATAGAATACTAGAAATGAATTGTCTATTAAATCAATATAAGACAATTCATCCTAAATGGTCAAGTTCAATATGCCCCGGGCATATCCATATGATTCAATTAGTTTAGACAAACCAATTTCTGAATCACATAATAATCTAAATCGACAGTGTGTCCAAAACTATCTCGGTTACGAACCTCATTTATGTATTATATCTTTTAACCAATGATGAGATCTACTGTGTCATAACAGGCACCTCATCATCTAATTACATAATATAAATAGACGACATATGCATAACATATAACTAAAACATTTAATCGATATATTAACTGGGAAATAGTATAATACAAGCATAGCTTCAGTATTCAAACCTAACAAAAACAACCTCAGGGAGGCCATTTAAAAAAAGTAATGGGATGGGGTGTGGGCTGTTGGTGTATATGCTCTTATGAGGGTTATGTATTGACATTTGTCATCTGATTGATATAAAATATCAAATGAATTAATTTCATCAGTTTAATGTTCTTGTGCATATATAAATGATGAAATGATCCATGTACTAGAACATTGGCTTATAAATGAACATTTAGAGTGTCTTGGTTGTGAAACCCCTTAAGCCAGAAAATATTCTAAGAACAAAACTATCCCTAGTCTGTTAATTGACGTGGGAAGTCAATATGATAAGACTAGTATGTGTTTTAGTGTTAGTAAAGTTTCACTAGCCATGATGTAGTGACATCAACTAAAGACATAAATGAATATGTTTAGAAACATATCATTGGATCGATCCGCCAGAACAAGCACTCCATGGACTAGTTAGATAATGAGTGATTCTTTTGAGTAGTACTCGTACTAGAATCCTTATACTAGAAATCACTACGTGGTCTTAAGTGAAGAGTAGTGTACTTTGACATAAGCCTAACGGGGTCGTAACAAGTTGTCAAGAACGGGTATGATTGGGTATGCTATGAATCACACTAAGGTATGTGATTGAAGTTATGGGACTACAAGTCTCTCTTAAGTGAGAAATGATATCTAGGTCACTTGATAGTGAACTGAGAAGTGCATGGTTGTGCCCAAGAAATGATAAATGTTATCATTTGCTTGATGAAATTCAGTGTCACTAAGAGATCAAGTAAACGTTTAGCTAAATAAGGATGATAGTTACATGTTTTATGCTAAACGGGATATCAATGTAGATGATCATATGTAGTGTGCTCTAAAGGTTGTGTTGAATCGCCATTCGACCCTCCGTTCGAGATTGGGTAGTCATTATGTCTTGCTAGAGACCACCAATGACTTATGGATTTATCAATTAGATTGAATTATCCATTGCCAATTTAGAATGAGCCCACATGATCGCACATAAGAGAGTTCGATGATACATAATAAGTAATCTTGCCTGCACTAAGTATAGTTATTATGCTTAGGTAAATAATGTTTAATTAAATGTTATTGAAAGTTTTATGGTATTAATTAAGAGTTAATTAAGTACCTAGGAGCTATTGAGATAGGTTGATAAATCAAAGGACCAAAGTGTAATTATGGTGTTTCTTGAGCCATCAGCCTGATCCATGGGTCAATAAGTTGATCCATGGTTTTGGTAAAATCCAAATCAGTAAAAAGATAATATTCTAAAATTAAGAATATTTATGTTGATTTTATGTTATCTGATGGTTATATATACGTGAGTCAGGGAATACACATTTTTGAGAAAAAAGCAAAAATTCCCAAAAATTAATTTTCTCTGCAGGCAATAGAAGGGCTAGCAACCATTCTGTGAGGCTCTGATGCTTGAGAGTAGAGAAATTCTTTAAGCAAGAATTTTGGTGGTGATCAACAATTTTCGAGGAAGGATCTGTGGTCTAACATCAAACTAGGATCTAGACACGACCACCGATTACACTTCAAAGGTTAGGATTAAAATACTAAAATCAAAATAGGCATGAAAACTGTTGAAAATTTCCGTTGCGTTGTTTACTTTCGTGCCATAGATCCCAACAGTGGTATCAAAGCGAGTTTCAGGATTTTAGTGATTTTAGTGTTAAAACTAAAATTAATTGATTAAAACAAATTATTTGTTTTAGGAAAATTAATTTTGTTGAAAACCTAATTTTAGTTTCAAACAGAAACAAAATGTAATTTTTGATAATTTATATGGTGGTCTTATAGGACCACCATGCAATTTTACTCCTACTAGCGCACTACAGTGCGCACTATAGTAACACGCTACAGTTGTCTTCCTTTCTTTTGTTATTTTTGGCTAATTTTTTATTTTATTTTTTTTTTTTGCCTTCCTCCTTGAGACTTTTTTCCGTCCGTTTTTTTCTAAACAATTCAGTATTTTTTTAATGTTTTTGAATTTTATAAAAAAATATTTTTAAATTATCATTTTATTTGTTTTATAATTAAATAATTTTAGATATTATGATATATATTATGAATGTTTTTATTGTATGATATGATTTCTTTTTTATTCTTGATCTGATATCTATAGTCTGTTGATCTGATGTCAAGTATTCTATGATCTGATGTCTATACAATCATGATGTGATCTCCCTTGTTAAGTATGTTTTAGTTATATTGTATGATTTCTTTTATATTCTTGATCTGATATCTATAGTCTGTTGATCTGATGTCTAGTATTCTCTGATCTGATGTCTATATAATCTTGATGTAATCTCCCTTATTAAGTATGTTTTAGTTCTATTGTATGATTTCTTTTATATTTTTGATATGATATCTATAGTCTGTTGATCTGATGTCAAGTATTCGCTGATCTGATGTCTATATAATCCTGATGTGATCTCCCTTGTTAAGTATGTTTTAGTTCTATTATATGATTTTATATTCTTGATCTGATATCTATAGTCTGTTGATCTGATGTCAAGTATTCGCTGATCTGATGTCTATATAATCCTGATGTGATCTCCCTTGTTAAGTATGTTTTAGTTATACTGTATGATTTCTTTTATATTCTTGATCTGATATCTATAGTCTGTTGATCTGATGTCAAGTATTCGCTGATCTGATATAATCCTGATGTGATCTCCCTTGTTAAGTATGTTTTAGTTCTACTGTATGATTTCTTTTATATTTTTGATCTGATATCTATAGTCTGTTGATCTGATGTCAAGTATTCGCTGATCTGATGTCTATGTAATCCTGATGTGATCTCCCTTGTTAAGTATGTTTTAGTTCTATTGTATGATTTCTTTTATATTCTTGATCTGATGTCAAGTATTCGCTGATCTGATGTCTATATAATCCTGATGTGATCTCCCTTGTTAAGTATGTTTTAGTTCTATTGTATGATTTCTTTTATATTCTTGATCTGATATCTATAGTCTTTTGATCTGATGTCAAGTATACGTTGATCTGATGTTTATATAATTCTGATGTGATCTCCCTTGTTAAGTATGTTTTAGTTCTACTGTATGATTTCTTTTATATTCTTGATCTGATATCTATAGTCTGTTGATCTGATGTCAAGTATTCGCTGATCTGATGTCTATATAATCCTGATGTGATCTCCCTTGTTAAGTATGTTTTAGTTCTACTGTATGATTTCTTTTATATTCTTGATCTGATATCTATAGTCTGTTGATCTGATGTCTAGTATCCTCTGATCTGATGTCTATATAATCCTGATCTGATCTCCCTTATTAAGTATGTTTTAATTTTATTGTATGATTTCTTTTATATTTTTGATCTGATATCTATAATCTGTTGATTTGATATCTACTGTATTATTATTTTTTAAATTTTTTTTAAAAAAAGACTGTACGTAAAAAAAAAAAAAAAAAACTGTAGCGCGTACTGTAGCGCGCAACTGTAGCGCATTACTGGCCTATAGGAGTAGGATGAATTTTACTCCTACTGTTGCGCGCTACTGTATTAGGAGTAAAATTATCCTACTTCTATAGGCCCACCGTAAACGGACTCGTAATTTTTCAGGATTTGCTTGCCTTGAAGTTTGTGTTGGAAAATTTTTAATATTTACCAAACTGGAAAATGTTTCATTTTTCGGTTTCACAAATTGGTGTAGGAAAAGCAATGGTTCTCTTTTCGTTTTTGGACAGATTTTAAAACGGAAAAGGGATTGATGTTCCCGGAATTTCAGGGGAAAAAAAAAAAAGAATCAAAATGAGAAAGCTTTTGGTTTTGGGTAGTATAAGAACGCCGGGAAAAGTCTCGATTTTGGTTTGTAACTTGTTTCTGGGTTTTTCAAAACACGCCAGAAAAAAAGGAGACGGAAACTGGGTTTCTTTTGTTTTTGGTTTTGAATCTGGGTTGGTTCTGAGTTTTCTGGTCGAAAAAACGAAATCGCCGGAGTTGTTCCGAACTTGGATGATTTTAAAAACGTTGTTTTGTTTTCCAAATCAGTTTTGGCTTCGATTGGTTGTTTTTGGCTTTCAAAAAGGAATTGAAATTCTGGATTTTTCAGTTTAGTTATCCCTCGCCGAAAAAGGACTGGCCTGCTTCATGTTCATCGGAGAGGGCCACCGAAAGCTCGATCGATGACCGAGAATGCGGCGCCGCTGCATCCTTAGTCGATCATCGTCTTCACTCTGTCAGGAGGTTGCGGCTACCGCTGCGAATTTTATTCACGCGGCCAGAGAAGTCGTGGCCGGGTCTCACTTCGATCCGGGGGGGGCCAGAAGTGTTCTGGACACCGAAGGCGCAGACCGGGCGCTATGATTGAAGCGCCGGAGGAGATAATCGGAGCCGGTGACGGAAACGGGAATGAAGCCGGAAGAGATGACCGGTGTTGGACGTCGGGAATCGAAGAAGTCGGTCGGAGGTTTCAGAGTTGCTTGCGGTGGCTGGGGATGAAGCCCTAGGGGCTGAATTTACCATAATACCCCCGCCCTCCCATAAAACCTGAAAAGGCAAAGAAGGTGGCGGCAGAGGCAGATGCCCAAATGTGCTTAAATTACTAAACTGCCCCCGCCTCTCTGAAACCGTTGTGGCCAGATTGTAAAAGTATTTAAAAATTACAAAATTGGTCCCTAGACTTTATGTCCTCCTCAAACCCTAGCCCATAATTTTAATTAAATTACCAAATAGTCCTAAAATTTTCAGAAAAAAGAGTTTTTCTAAATTTTAATTTGATAAGATTTTAAATTTTAATTTTTTGGATAAAATTAAATTATCTTATCAGATTTTATTTTAAATTTAGGATAGGATTAAATTTTAAAATTCTTATCCTATCAAGATATTTAGAATATTTGAATATTTAAAATTTAAACTTTAAAATTTAAAACTTAATTAATTAATTATATTAATGGGATTAATGATAATTAATTAAGATTTAGATTATTATTAAATACTATAATAATTAATTTATTATTGTTTTATTTTGTATGTTATTTTTTTATGCATTTAAATTTAAATTGTTTAAATTGTATTTGCATTCATAAATCATATAATTGTTCATGCATCATTTGACCATAAATGAAATGAACAAGAAACATTGATTAAAATTGATTATGATATGATGAATTTTAATAGTGTAGAATATTTTGGAAATATTCAAATACACAATCTTTTAAACTATTCGACTTAAATTAAAATGGCTTGTATGAAGCATTATTAATTGTGCATTTGTGTGTTTTCATGCATGAATTTGGGTTTCATTATTTCTTTTCAATTGGTTGTAATTTTGGGGCCTACGAGCCTATTAAAATCATTTGTAATAGAATAGATTAGAATAGACTCAATTGTAATTCCAAGGAGTCCAAGACGGAGCCAAGGAAGTGAAGTCCAACAAAGGAGGCTCAAAAGAAGACCAAGTTTTAAAAGTTGAAATAGACTAGAGTTCAATTCATTGCATTTATTTATTCGCTTCATATATATGTGTTATATATTGTGTGAATGATGAAAACAAAATGCATGTTAAGCCGTTTAAACAAAAATCACTAAAAAACCTAGGTCTTAAAATTGCTTCCATACTTGGAGGCTCGTCAAGGCATCAAACATCTGATATGAACCGCTTAGGGAGACCATGGGCTGTCAAGTTTTCTTCGTGAGGCGAGTTGCATATAATATGGTACCCAACTTTATCACTACCACTGAGGGTGGAAAATCTGTTTGGGTATCTATTGAATTGAAGTTTCAAGGGATGGTTTGACTTAGGAAAATCGGTCCTAGGTGTACAACCCAAAGGTTGACTAGGATGCGGTTTTTGCAATGATAGGATGGTGTCAAACATTTGGAATGTTCATCCTATCACCGAAAAGTTGCATGGTGATGCAATTGGAAAGCGTTAAGTTGCATGAGATGTGATTTGAACGTTTCCTGCCAAAAGGGCCCGATCCCTACAATACTTGCCAAAACAAGACTGGAGTTTGGTTCTTTGTGGATTTTTGGCCCACAATCTAGTACCGACACAAAAGTGTACAGGATTTCAATTTTTGCTATTTTGGAAATGTTTTAAAAACTCCTTCTGACATTTAGCATCATTCTATTGTAGATTCAATGGCATCACATAGCACCACATGTTTTCAATCATTTTAAAAAAAGAAACATTCTTGAAAAAGATAAGATGGTTGATAATATCTATGTTATAGAAATTAATGTCTCTATGTCTACATCATGGGTAATGGATACCGGATATGGGTCTCATATATGTACAAATGTACAAGGTTTGAGAAATAGAAGGAGATTGAGCTTAGGCGACAGTGATCTGAAAAATTATCTGCCTGGGCCCAGTCAAAAATTCACTTTTGTGCTATGCATTCCAAAATCGGAACTCTTGACCATGCCTAGACTCTAGCATAATTGTTATTCCAATCATTGCTTGAAATAACATTGCGCAGGATAGCTTATACTTGTTCGATTTGCCACGCAACAAATAATTTTCAATTAAAGCGGAAGTTTAGAAATACCACTTGAAGCGTGTACTCAGGTGATCGCTTGTATGACTTAAGACAGGCTCGAACGTTGTGTGGGCAACGAACCAACGAACCATCGATCAGCAATTCTCCAAAAAACACTCACCAAAAAAACCAACGAACGCTGCAGCCGTGCACGTCACTTGCACGCACTGCCGCCGATCGAGATTCAGCCCACGCACCACTGCACACTATGATCACGTGTCGTCGCAGCAACAAGAAAATCCAGCCGCCGCCTGGGCCTTTAAAAAATCCAACTTTGAGGGAGAAAAATAATTCTCTCTAGGATTTTATCTCTCCAGTTTTCTTATCTTGAAAACTTATGAATTGTGTGTGTAGAATTGCTAATCTCTTGTCTATTTATAGAGTTACAAGAGAGACCCCAATGTGGTTTAGGATTGGCCTTCCTAATGGGTTTAGGTAATTAATTAGTTTTCAAATTCAATTAGGCAACAAATCTAATAGGATTTCCTAATCCAATTAGATTTCTTAATCTCTAGGATTTCCTAATTCTAATTGAAACTTAATACTTAATTAATTAATTAAATAATTTTACTTTGTTAATTACTTAATCAACCCTTAGGAATAATTAATTAATTAATTCTACTTTATCAATTAACCCACTACATAATTAATCGTACCACTAACGGATTAATTATGTCATTACCATCCTACACCAGAATTGCTTCCAGAATAACTAAATTAATTATTCTTTAATCTCCCCACATCAAAGATATAGTGCTCGATAATTTATTAATTTAATGATAAATTAATTAATTACTTCTTATAATCCAAGATTAGTACCACTCGACCTTTTTACTATACCGGACATAAGTCCACCAGCCGAATTTAGTATAATAAACATAACGAGCTCATCTCGGGCGCAAATCATCCTGGACGCACCGGTACATGATTTCCTTTCGACAAGCAATAACACACCAAGTAACTACCGAGACTATTGGCCACAAATGACCTCACCCTTTGGCAGATCAAAGTACACTATGTCTAATCCTCATGTCTGCTCAAGTCTAGGGATTAAGAGATAGAATACTAAGAATAAATAGTCTATTAAATCAGTACAAGACAATTCATCCTAAATAGTCAAGTTCAATACGTCCCGGGCATATCTATATGATTCAATTAGTTTAGACAAACCAATTTTCTGAATCACATAATAACCTAAACTGACAGTGTGTCCAAAACTGTTTCAGTTACGAACCTTATTTATATATTATGTCTTTTAACCAATGATGAGATCTACTGTGTCACACCAGACACCTCATCATCTAATTACATAATATAAATGGAAGACATATGCACAACATATAAACTAAAACATTCAATTGATATATAAAATAGGGAAATAGTTTAATACAAGCAAAGTTTTAGTATTTAAACCCAACATGATCTCCGTGTCGGAAATGGAGCAAGAGATTCTGACATTAAAGTCGGGGACTACACTTTGCCCTTACCCTCTGGTCTTAATGTTATCTTAAAAAACTCTTTCTATTTGTTTGCTTTTTGTAAAAACATTATCTCAATTTCTTGTCTTGATAACGTGGGATTTCATTTTATTATCCAAAATAATTCGTTATCCTTTTATCGGGGTGATGTATTGTATGGGATTGCAAATTTGTGCAACGGACTATACATCTTAGAATTGAACCAAGAAAGACTAGTCTATAACATAGAAAGGAAAGCAAAGACAAATACGAATGAAATCAGTCAAACGTACCTTTCACACTGTTGTTTAGGCCATGCAAATGAGAAGCGAGTTCAAATACTTCATAAGGATGGAGTGCTTGGGTCATTTGATTTTGAATCATATGACACCTGTGAACCCTGCTTGCAAGGAAATATGACAAGGATCCATTCAACAAGAAAGGGGTAAGGACTAATGAGCTATTGGCTCTAATACATACGGATGTATGTGGACCAATGAGCACACACAAGCCAGAGGTGGATTCGAATACTTCGTAACTTTTACTGATGACTATAGTAGATATGGCTATGTCTACTTGATAAGGTATGAATGTGAGACTTTTGAAAAGTTCTGATTTATAGGAGTCTTTGCTTGCATAGCAAATAAACTTGTGAAGGGGCGCATGGTGGGAGGCGAGACAGCAGTGTGTGGTGGAGTTGACTCGAGGGAAAGGGGTGGAGGATCAGGCGGTGGTTCCATCAAGCCGACACGATGAGCACGGCTAGGGTGTGCAGCAGCACTAAGACAGTCTTAGAGAGATATATATATTTTCCTAAAGAACTAGGCGAATGGCCTACTCTTTAAGCTTTAATAGATTAACTCCTCTTAGTTTGAAGTCTCAAACATATATATTTAGGCTTTCTCCCAAAAATACTCAATAAGGTTTATCATCACCTCATTCAGCTTTTTGGTGTAAGATCTTGTCAATGAAAGATTTTGGTAGGATCTGGGTTTGCACTTGTTCGATTTACCACGCAACAAAAATTTCTATTAAAGCGGAATCTTAGAAAAGTACCTTTGAAGTGTGCACCTGGTGATTCTCTTGTATGCCTCAAGACTATGACTTCACGTTGTGTGGGCAACGAACTAGAAGCCAATTGATCAGCTACTCACCACAATCCACCTGCTAGAAAACTCTAGCCCCGCAGCACCTGGCACGTACTATAAACGCACCGCCCACAGAGAGAGAAAGCTACGCGCAGCCGGTATAAACTAAGGCCAAAATTTCAGCCACTAGAAACCCAGAAACCAGCTGCACACTTTCTTGAAAATTCGACTTGGAGAGAGAAACATTTTCTCTCTCTAGAATTCCTGTGGATTAATTGTTGAATTGTATATCTTGAATAACTAATCCCTTGTCTATTTATAGAGTTACAAGAGAGACTCCAAGTTGGTTTAGGATTGGTCTTCCTACTGGGTTTCTGTTTTCCTTCAATCCTGTTTCTGGACTGATACAGATTCTGTTTCCTTCAATCCTATTCCTGGACTGATACACTCCCAACTAACACAGGGATTCACTTATCCCAAACCAGTTCCTGGGATGATTCACAACCAACTGACACAAGGATTAATTAATTTATAAATTAATTAAATCTACCTTTGTCAACAACCCAGTACATAATTAATCGTACCACTAACGGATTAATTATGACACTACCAACCTACACCAGAATTGCTTCCGGAACAACTTAATTAAATTATATTCATAATCTCCCCACATCAAAGATATAGTGCTCGTTAATTCATTAATTTACTGATAAAATTAATTCATCAACTTCTTTAATTCCTAGACTAGTACCACTCGACCTTTTTACTATACCGGACATAAGTCCACCGACTGGGTTTAGTATAATAAATATTTTGAGTTCATCTCGGGAGCACCATCACCCCGGACGCACCGGTACATGGTTTCCTTTCGACAAGCAGCAGCACACCAAGTAACTAAACACGCGCACCCAACCCACCGAGACTATTGGCCACATTTGACCTCACCCATTGGCAGATCAAAGTACACTATGTCTAATCCTCATGCCCACTCGAGTCGAGGGATTTAAAGATAGAATACAAGGATCGATTTGTCTATTGAATCAGTACATGACAAACCATTCCTAAGAGTCAAGTTCAATATGCCCCGGGCATATCTATATGATTCAATTAGTTTAGACAAACTAATTATCTGAATCACATAATAACCTAGACTAACAGTTTGTCCAAAGTTATCTTGGTTACGAACCTCATTTATATATTATGTCTTTCAACCAATGATGAGATCTACTGTGTAGCACCAGACACCTCATCATCTACTTACATAATATAAATGGACGATTAATGCACAACTAAATATGACTGAAACACAAATTGATATATTAAACTGAGAAACTGTACAATACAAGCATAGCTTATGTATTCTACTCCAACAGTCAAAACCCTAACTATGTCGTGTAAAGGATCCTGTTGAAATGGATTAGTTTAAACTTCATTCTTTGAGAAGGTTGACCTCTAGACAACTTGATGAGCTCTTATTTATTCATATTAAAATGGTTCAAATTCAATCCTTTAAGCTTTACTTGTTCATGGCCAAAATGATAAAGGGTGACTTACATTTCCCTCCTTAAACTTTGGTCAAACTACGAAAATTTCTCTAAAATTTCAAAAATTATAAAAATTCTCCTATACTATCCAATAGTCTCTTTTTGCCATTAGACAAATGATGTCATTCAAATTATTAAGTAAATGGACAATAATACCTTTCCCTGAATAAATTTTCAGACCAAAACACCCTCATATTGAGTATACATAAGTCAAAACACCCTTGTTTTTTAGGTAAAATGTACAAATTAAACAAACCCTAAACTTGACTTTCGGTTTCTTGTTTGTATATCGGAATGCACATTGTTCTCATATTTAGCTAATGCATTTTCGTATTTCTGGAGAAGGAAAGAAAAATTCCAAAACAAGGTCATCTTATTGGGGCAAATTGAGTATTTTGATTCGGACAATAATTTGATAAAATTACTGTTAGCAAGAAGATTAATAAGAGTGAGAAGAAGAAATGATAAGAGGTGAAAAAGTGGAAAAAAGGAAAAAAAATTATGAGAAAAAAAGAAGAAATTATTATTTCAAAATTTTTAAAATAAAAATTGAGGATTTTTATACAATTTTAGTATATGTATATGAATAGAATGTGTTTTTGTCTGAAAATTTATTCAGGGATCTATTAAGGGTATTATTATCCATTTACTTAATAAATTGAACGACATCATCTATTTAGAGAGCAAAAATAAACTATTGGATAATACATGAGGATTTTTGTAATTTTTAAAATTTTAAGGAGGTTTTCTACCAAAGTTTAAGGGGTAAACCCAATGATAAAATCATAATAAATGAACAAGAGAAAATAATTTTTGTGTAAGATATGTGCACCTTTAAACAAAAAAAAAAAAAAATGGTACAGTTTAAAAACATCATTGTTACTAGACTAATTAGGAAAACAAACATATTTTATAAGGGAGAAGTTCATACTGTTAGTTACTAAACTTGTTTTAGACCAATTAATTAAATTTGGCTATCCAAAGAAGACAATGGAATTTCTAGAACATGGTGGAAAGTACTGGACCGTGCTGGAATGATCCATAAGCTATCGGAAGGGACTAAATGGGACTAGAATGGACCGGAGTGTTCTGGAAGCATCAAGAAGGTAACGGGTTGGTCTAGAATGTAGTAGAACATTATAGAACCGTGTGGAACTCTCTAGAACCTAGTAGAGAACTCCACATTCTCAAATACTCTAGAATATATTAGAGTGGTCTAGGAATATTCTAAGAATATTCTGTGTCTAGAACTTTCCTGGAGAGGCTATAAATAGCCCTCACCCTCTCATTTGTACATAAGGGAAAACCAAGTTAAGCAACCTAGAGAAGTTGTAGAGAAGTGAGAAACCTTTAGCCAAAGGCTTATAAATTTGAGTGTTCCTTTTACTACAAAGTAGTAAACCTCTCTTTGTTCAAGAAAATCTATTCTCTTCCATTCCAACTTCTTTTGTTCATCACCCATAAACCTCATCTCTTAAACCTAAAGGGTTCTTTGATTTAAACTCTTGCTTCCGCTTATACCCAAGGATTATTCTCTATAATCCAACAATCTGGTATCAAAGCCGAGTTGATCCATCTTTGAACTTGAAGAAATATGGCAAGTGGGATGATTCCTTTCCAATTTCCTCAACTTACCAAAGAAAACTATGGTCGGTGGAGTATTCAAATGAAGGCAATCCTTGGCTCTTATGAGCTATGGGAGGTTGTTGAGAAAGGAAATGAGAAATATGAGGCTTCGTTAAGTCTTGCCCATAGGGGGGAATTTTTGAAAGCTCAGAGAAGGGACCAACAAGCACTCTCTATCATCTATCAATGTCTTGATGAGTCCATGTTCGAGAAGGTGGCAAATGCTACTACATTTAAAGAGGCATGAGAAATTATAGAGAATGCTCATAAAGGCATTGAGAAGGTGAAAAAGGTACGTCTTCAAATTCTTAGAGAAGAATTTGAAAGTTTACAAATTGAAGAATCAGAGTCCATTTTAGAATATTGTAGTCGTGTTTTAAAAGTATCAAATGAGATGAAGAGGAATGGAGAAAGCTTGGGTGACACAAGAGTGATAGATAAAATCCTTCGATCTTTGACACCAAATTTTGATTATGTTATGGTGGCTATAGAGGAGTTAAAAGATCTTAACTCTATGAGCGTCGATCAACTCATGGGTACTTTGATAGCCCATGAAGAGAAGATAAAGAAGAGGAGACCTAAAGAAACTTTAGATCAAGCTCTTCAATCAAAACTGTCGGTGACAGAGGTCAAAGGCGAGGTGACGCCGGATTCCATAGACAAAGAAGAGGAAAAGGTTATGCACAAGGTAGGAGTGCAGATATCAACCATGGTTCTCCATCTACGAGAGATCATGGAAGAGGTATGTAGTTCCAAAAAGGAGGTAAATCTCAAATTCAATGTTTTAATTGCCATAAATATGGTCATTATGCAAGTGAGTGTAGAAGTTCCAGTCAAGCAAATGAAAAAGCTAATTTTGTGGAGGCTGAGGATGAGGTTAAGCTCACTGTATTAATGATCATGCGTGAAGAAAGAGATGAAAGTACCACAAAGTGGTATCTGGACTCTGCTGCAAGTAATCACATGACCGGAGAAGAAAGATATTTTGTGAAGATGGAACCAGCCAAAGGTCACGTGGTGTCTGGAGACAATTCTAGAGCAAGGGTGGAAGGCAAAGGTAAGATACTAATCCTTGCTAAAGATGGAAGTCACCAGTATATTCTAGAAGTTTACTATGTGCCAAGTCTTAAGAGTAATATATTAAGTTTTGGCCAACTTTTGGCACATGAGGTATGTGAAGGATTGCCACATAGGATCTGGGTTTGCACTTATTCGATTTACCTCGCAACAAACATTTCTAATTAAAAGCGGAATCTTAGAAAAGTACCTTTGAAGCATGCACTCAGGTGATTCTCTTGTATGCCTCAAGACTTTGACTTCACGTTGTGTGGGCAACTAACTAAAAGTCAATTGATCAGTTAATCACCACAATCCACCTGTTAGAAAATTCTACCACCACTGCACCTAGCACGTACTGTAAACGCACCGCCTGGAGAGAGAGAGAGAGAAAGCTACACGAAGCTGGTATAAACTGGCCAAGAAAATTCGACCAACTCAGCCGAAAACCAGCCGCCAATTCTCTCTCTAAAATCCGACTTTGAGAGTGAAAAATTAATTTCTCTCTCTAGGATTTTATCTCTCTAATTTTTTTGTCTTGAAAACTTATGGAATTGTATGTCTTGAATAGCTAATCACTTGTCTATATATAGAGTTACAAGAGAGACCCCAAGTTGGTTTAGGATTGGTCTTCCTAATGGGTTTAGGTAATTAATTAGTTTCCAAATCCAATTAGGTAACCAATCTGATATGATAAACCAAATCCTACTAGATTTTCTAATCTCTATGATTTCCTAATTTCAATTGAAACTTAAGACTTAATTAATTAATTAATTCTACTTTGTTAATTACTCAATTAACCCTTAGGAATAATTAATCAATTAATTAATTCTACCTATTAAATTAACCCATTACAAAATTAATCGTACCACTAACAGATTAATTTTGGAACTACCATCCTACACCAGAATTGCTTCCGGAACAACTTAATTAAATTATATTCATAATCTCCCCACATCAAAGATATAGTGCTCTTCCAGTACTCTCTTACTCTTGGGCTTGTGGTCTAAGACATAGTCCTCTTCCAAAAATCTAGCGTTGGTACTAACCACCACCTTCTGATCTTTAGGACTATAAAACAGACCACTTTTCGTTCCTCTAGGATATCCTACAAACAGCATTAACTCAGTTCTCGTATCTAACTTAGCCGTATCTGCCTTAAGCATATGTGCTTGGCAACCCAAATTCTGAGATGTCTTAGACTGGGCTTGCGCCCATTCCACAGCTCCAATGGGGTTGAAGGCACGGTTTCAGATGGTACAAGATTAAGAATATACATCGCTGTTTATAAGGCATATCCCCAGAACAAAATTGGCAAATCACTATAGCTCATCATAGACCTAACCATTTCCATGAGAGTCCGATTTCTCCTTTCTGCTACACCGTTCTGCTATGGCATGACAGGTGCAGACAACTGAGACTGAATTCCGACCTCTCTGAGGTATTCTCGAAATTCATGGGATAGGTACTCCCCACCACGATTTGAACGCAGTGTCTTGATACTCTTACCATGATACTTCTCCACATCTACCCAAAACTCTTTGAACTTGTCAAAACATTCGGACTTGTGACGCATTAGGTAAATGTACCCGTACCTTGAGTAGTCATCCGTGAACGTCACGAAATACTCGAACCCACCTCGTGCCTGGACTGTCATTGGTCCACACAAGTCAGAATGAATCAACTCTAATACTTCCTTAACTTTATAACCTTTTGCCTTAAAATGTCTCTTGGTCATCTTACCTTCCAAGCAAGATTCGCAGGTTAGATAACTGTCAATCTCTAATGAACCTAAAGGTCCATCATTGACCAACCTCTGAATCCTACTAAGGTTTATATGACCTAGCCTGAGATGCCAAAGATAGGTTTGATTCATTTCAAAAGGTTTCTTCCTCTTATTAATGTTAGAGTCAACTACAAATAAATTGTCAACCAATGAACCAGAACAAATAAGTTTCCCATTTCTTCTAATAAATACAGACTCATCAGAAAAAACAAACTTATAACCGTTCTTTAAGAGTTTAGAAACCGAAATAAGGTTCTTTCTAAAACTCAGTACATAAAGACAATTAACTAACTCTAATCTACAATTTTTGAAATTTAAATTGACAACTCCCACTGCTTCTACTGACACTCTCGTAGTGTCACCCAAGTAGATATCCAATTCGCCCTCTCTAAGCTTCCGGGTCACTTGGAACCCTTGCAAAGAATTACAAACATGGTCAGTGGCCGCTAAACATGTCTCAGTAATTATGGCAGAAACTATCGTACGTTTAAGCTTTGGACAATCTGATTTTCAATGTCCCGTCTTGTTGCACTTGAAGCACTTGTCTTTCTACTTCTTCTTTGTAATATCTGGCTTAGGCGCAATTTGTGCCACTTGAAGCACTTGTCTTTCGACTTCTTCTTTGTAATATCTGGCTTAGACGCAATTTGTGCCTTTTTAGCTACTCCCTCGAGCTTTCTCTTCTTCTTTCTAGCCTCAGGCTCAGAAGAAGATTCTAAAGCTTTGACTGCGACTAAAGCTCGCTTCTTCTCTTGAAGAATACTTTTAGCCGCCACCAACTTTGCCAAGAGCTCGGATGAAGTACTCAACATCTTACTTATGTTGTAGTTCAACCGAATCTGCTCATAGCTTTGAGGCAAGCTCCGGAGGACAATATCGACTTTGGTTTCACCAACGATTTCGTCTCCTACTACCTCAACCTTGTTGATGTTACTAATCACGTCAATGACATGATCTCTCACAGGAGTGCTCTCAGCCATAAGGACAATGTCCAAGTTACGACTCCAATTGACATAATTAGTTCCAGTTAATTTATTTTCTTTCAAAATAGCAGCTAAGGGGTTGAATGTCATATCGATAAAACTGTAAAATTAACAAAGAGACAATGTTTCAGTTATTAACCTAGAATTTCGAAAACATGAAATTCTATTAATTATTGACTTCCCTCAAAACAATAATTATAATCCACCAACATCTCATCCACCGGGATTCTCGCAAGCCACGCAGTGTGGACGTTTACGCTAACCCACATTCGTTTGAGAAGAACCAAGTTTATTAACTACACCATCTGATCAAATAATCTATTGATCAATGTAGCTAATAGTCGGTGCTTTCAGCCGTACAAATAAGCAGCGTAACCTCTAGGGAGGAATACTGCAGATTGTACACTAAGTGTATGCCATTACGTGACTTCTGAGTTTGTTACCTCAGGATAGTGCCCTCAGATGGAGAGGGTGTCGCATTTCTCCTAGTTAAACTCGCTCTAGTCATCTTACTCAAAAATTCATAATCTAGCGATCTCGGGGCTGGACTCATCCGAATGGAGGAAGGCCCTAATGCCAATGCGTAAGCCTACCCACATCGCATATGAACTCGTAATGGTGGCCATGGGAATATTAAACCAACCCGCTCCCACTTAGATTTCTAAATTAAGGGTTTTTCAGGTTTTAACATGCAATTAACTAACCTAAGTTATATGCAACCATAAAACCAACATGCTTTAAAATCATGCATCTAAATACAGCATAAAAATTCAAACAATAAATACGGGAAATAAATAGGAAAAATAAATTCTCCGACTATTATGGTTTTAATTGCTTCCATCTTCAGCCTTGATCTCGTGTCCCGTCATGTCAATCAATGGAGAGAGTCTTTGAACTTCAAAAACGAAAACTGGAGGAAAATGGGCCAAAATGCAGCCCGAACGGGCCGAACGCGCTCAGTGTGCCCAAAGGGTCGCGGGCCCAGCAGCGGCGCTGCCTGTCGCTGGCGGTCGCCAGCCACGACTGCTGCCGGCGGTTGTTCGCCAGCGCTGCCTCCTGCCACCACAACCTCCTTCGCTTTTCCCACGCTATTTGGTCTTCTTGCAATTCGTTCTGGGTTTTCCTGGATTTCTACAAATTAACGATAACCCAAAACCCACGAATTCAAGTTGCCCACCATAACGCCTTCGATTACAAAAATTAATTCTCCTACTAAAAGGCTTTCTAGGAAAATTAAATAATCGAAATTACATAGAAAAAATCCTACTACATATTTAATCTAATCCTACACGGCTTCCAACACGTGGTTATACTATTACAAACATTCATAATAAAATTAAATCCAGACATGTCCCGGAGTTTAATTAAAACCCATACAAACGTAACCATAATAGTCGGGATTTCTTAACCATCTTTAAATAAAACCATGTAATAAATCGAACAAGCACAGAACCCAAAACCTGGCTCTGATACCAATTGAAGGATTGCCACATAGGATCTGGGTTCGCACTTATTCGATTTACCACGCAACAAAAATTTCTAATTAAAAGCGGAATCTTAGAAAAGTACCTTTGAAGCGTGCACTCAGGTGATTCTCTTGTATGCCTTAAGACTTTGACTTCACGTTGTGTGGGCAACGAACTAGAAGTCAATTGATCAGCTAATCACCACAATCCACCTGCTAGAAAATTCTACCACCGCTGCACCTGGCACGTACTGTAAACGCACCGCCCGGAGAGAGAGAAAGCTACACGCAGCTGGTATAAACTAGCCAAGAAAATTCTGCCAACTCAACCAAAAACCAGCCCCCAATTCTCTCTCTAAAATCCGACTTTGAGAGTGAAAAATTAATTTCTCTCTTTTTTTTTTTTTTATCTCTCTAGTTTTCTTGTCTTGAAAACTTATTGAATTGTATGTCTTGAATAGCTAATCTCTTGTCTATATATAGAGTTACAAGAGAGACCCAAAGTTGGTTTAGGATTGGTCTTCCTAATGGGTTTAGGTAATTAGGTAACCAATCTGATAGGATAAACCAAATCCTACTAGATTTTCTAATCTCTAGGATTTCCTAATTCCAATTGAAACTTAAGACTTAATTAATTAATTAATTCCACTTTGTTAATTACTCAATTAACCCTTAGGAATAATTAATCAATTAATTAATTCTACCTATTCAATTAACCCATTACAAAATTAATCGTACCACTAACGGATTAATTTTGACACTACCATCCTACACCAGAATTGCTTCCAGAACAACTTAATTAAAGTATATTCATAATCTTCCCACATCAAAGATATAGTGCTCGTTAATATATTAATTTACTGATAAATTAATTAATTAACCTCTTTAATTCTGAGACTAGTACCACTCGACCTTTTTACTATACCGGACATAAGTCCACCGGCAGGGTTTAGATAATAAACTTTACGGGCTCATCTCGGGAGCACCATCACCCCGGACTCACCGGTACATGGTTTCCTTTCGACAAGCAGCAGCACACCAAGTAACTAAACTCGCGCACCCAACCTACCGAGACTATTGGCCACAATTGACCTCACCCTTTGGCAGATCAAAGTATACTATGTTTAATCCCCATACCCGCTCGAGTCTAGGGATTAAGAGATAGAATACCGTCAAGTTCAATACGCCCCGGGCATATCTATATGATTCAATTAGTTTAGACAAACCAATTATCCGAATCACATAATAACCTAAACCGACAGTTTGTCCAAAACTGTCTCGGTTACGAACCTCATTTATATATTATGTCTTTCAACCAATGATGAGATCTACTGTGTCACACAAGACACCTCATCATCTACTTACATAATACAAATGAACAATTAATTCACCACAAGATATAACCAAAACATAAATCGATATATTACTGGGAAAAAGTATAACACAAGCATAGCTTATGTATTCAACTCCAACAGTATGGACATTTAAATTTTGGTGACTTGGAAGCTTTATCTGCCAAAGGCATGGTGAAGGGATTGCCTCCTATCAATCAGCATGATCAAGTGTGTGAAGGATGCCTACTTGGTAAGCATTCAAGGAGTGTTTTTTCAAAAGAGGCTACATCACGAGCTAAGGAGCCCTTGCAACTTATCTATACAGATTTGTGTGGACCTATCACTCCGGCATCTCATGGTAAGAACAAGTACTTTATTCTCTTTATTGATGATTTCTCTCGGAAGACCTGGGTATATTTCTTAAAGGAGAAGTCACATACCCTTGATGCCTTCAAAGCATTTAAAGCTATGGTGGAAAAGGAGAAAGGTTTGAAAATTAAAGCCTTAAGGTCAGACAAAGGTGGAGAATTCACTAAGTTTTGTGAAGAAAATGGGATTAGATGATTTCTTACAGTGCCTTATTCTCCCCAAGGAAATGGAGTTACAGAAAGAAAGAATATGACCATTCTCAACATGGTTCGTAGTATGCTAAAGAGTAAGAAGATGCCAAAGGAATTTTAGGCTGAAGCAGTTGATTGTGCAGTTTACATCTTAAATCGGTGTTCGACAAAAAGTCTAGAAGACAAAACTCCACAAGAAGCATGGAATAGGGCAAAGCCCACAGTGACTCACCTACGAGTGTTTGGGAGCATAGCTTATGTTCACGTACCAAGGCAAAAGCGGGCAAATCTCGATGATCAAAGTGAAAAGCTTGTATTTGTTGGCTATGACAAGCAATCAAAAGGGTACAAGCTCTACAATCCAAGTACTAACAAGATTGTCGTAAGCAGAGATGTGGAGTTCGATGAAGAAGGAACTTGGGATTGGAATACTGAAGAGAATGAAAGATATGACTTCCTCCCAATAGTAGCTGAGTATGAAGAAGAAGAGAATGATACAACTGAAATGTACAACGTCATTAAGGTTCACCTTCACCACTTTCAAATGAAGAAACACAAAGAACAAGGAGTCTACAAGACATATATGAAGAAACAGAGCCTATTGAAGCACTCACACTCTTCTGTTTTTTCATTGATTGTGAAACAATTAGTTATGAAGAAGCGGTTCAGAAAAAACAGTGGAGACAAGCTATGGATGAGGAAATAAAATCTATAGAAAAGAACCAGACTTGGGAGTTAGCTACTCTTCCTGAAGGCCACAAAGTGATTAGAGTAAAGTGGGTATTCAAGGAGAAAAAGAATGTCAAAGTAGAAGTCGAGAAGTATAAAGCAAGATTTGTCGCCAAAGGCTACAAGCAGAAGTATGGCATAGATTATGAAGAGGTGTTGATCCGGTAGCTCGCCCGGGAAGACTTTTCAAGATTAAGGATGATGCTTGGAGTCACTAAACCAAGTTTAAAAGGGGGTGTTAGTTACTAAACTTGTTTTAGTCCAATTAATTAAATTGTGTTATCCAAAGAAGACAATGGAATTTTCTAGAACATAGTGGAAGGTATTGGACCGTGCTGGAATAATCCAGAAACTACCGGAAGGGACTGGATGGGACTAGAATGGACCGGAATGTTGTGGAAGCATCAAGAAGGTAACGGGTTGGTCTAGAATGTAGTAGAACATTCTAGAACCGTGTAAAACTCTCTAGAACCTAGTAAAGAACTCCACATTCTTACTTGTATGTAGAATACTCTAGAATATGTTGGAGTGGTCTAGGAATATTCTAAGAATATTCCGTGTCTAGAACTTTCTTGGAGAGGCTATAAATAGCCCTCACCCTCTCATTTGTACATAAGAGAAAACCAAGTTAAACAACCTAGAGAAGTTGTAAAGAAATGAGAAATCTTTAGCCAAAGGCTTGTAAATTTGAGTGTTCCTTTTACTACAAAGTAGTAAACCTCTCTTTGTTCAAGAAAATCTATTCTCTTCCCTTCCAACTTCTTTTGTTCATCACCCATAAACCTCATCTCTTAAACCCAAAGGGTTCTTTGATTTACACTCTTGGTTCCGCTTATACCCAAAGATTATTATCTATAATCCAACACATACCTAGTTAGCGGCCCATGCAGTGGTGAGTTGAACACCCCCATCAAGTTGAAATAATTTTTCCTTGATGCGAGGAATTTGGAGAAAAGGCTAAGGGAGTGAATGGAAAATAAAGAAAAAAGCTAAAAACAGATGTATATAGGGCTTGGGTAATGAAAAAGTACTCCTGAATGAATGTAAGTTATAACTCATACCCTGTGTACACACTAAATTCTAAGTTTTGGTATGAGTTTAATAACAAATAAAAATAAAAAGATGCATGTTTTGTACAAAACCTGCAACGACTTGTAGGAAATATGGCAGAACTATAGTTTCCGATCTTTGAATACAGAAAGGCAAACAGAGGACAATATCGCTTCCTATTGACTAGAAAACTAATTTGTACAAATGGGATTTTTGTGAAAACTAGCTAATTTGCAGCTCTTCTCAAAAGTCACTTCCCATCTCGCCAGAGCAAAATTCACTCTTAACATGGCGAAAGAAAATAGGATACACTAAAAAGACTCGAAAATATAAAAAGATATACAGCCACCATCGCAGATCCTATACAGGTACTCCCTTCCTTATTCCCTCAACACAATTTAGAGTTCCAGCGAAAAAAAGGAAAGACGGAAGGTTGTTTTGTACACTTCCACTCACAGTTTCAAAGCAAAGCCAAGCAAATTTGCTGGAAAGTGCAGAAGATTGCAACTCCAAAAATCAAGAAACCCACCTTTTTCCTTCGCTCTACCTTACAATCCTACAAACTGTCCAGCACGAACTGTGTCGACTCTGTCAATGACATCTAGTGCTTTGATTCGGTCAATATCGAAGTCGATCAGGGGAACTGATGATGGCCTCCTGATGGGGAAAACCTCCTTAGTTTCACTGGTTGGAGAATGGCTGTTACTCTTACTTAGCCTATGATTTTTGCTTAACCTGGTTTTGGCAGAATCAAATTCTTGACTTTTACTTATTCCAGGAGTCAGCTTCCTCTTGTTCACATCACGAAGCATCTCCTGGTCTTCATCAGTCAATGTTGGGGAAGTACAATTTGGCTTGTGTGCCCTCAACTGGATGGTCTTTTGATTTGGGGACCGGATAGGAGACTTACCAGGAGATCTGAATCCAGACCTTGATAAGCTTACAAGATGATGAAGCCACACAACCAAATCAAGAATATAGGCTTCAGTCTTCTCTTTATCTGCATGATGAAGAGTCTCTATTCGAAGTAAATCAATCGGACCACTCGTCTTCCGGTTCATTTCCGATCTAAAAGTAACAAGGTACTTGGTCAAATAAAGGACGACCCCAAATATAATGTTTTAATAAAGATCAAGAGAATGAAATATCACCCGGTATTTGCCCATTCTCCAACCCAACCGAAGCCATGGTGAGCCCTGGTTCAAACCAAAAAAATATCATTTGAATAAGGATAAATATATAAGCATAGACAAAGGTAAGGACGAGTGTAACTACTTTAATGCTCAACCACAAGGTAAGAGAACAAACATAAGATAGGAAAAGCAACTATTATAGCATAGAAGTAGTCCTATTTGGAATCTAGCAATTTTACTTTGTTGTGTTGGTTGCCATTGGAACAAGCCAGTGCAAAGTTTTCTCCATTTCAGCTTTAATTTGTTGAACAGTTACCTGTAACAATACCAATATGGAAACCATTATGATCTGCATAAGCAGCATTTAATTAATAGTTACACAAGCTAAGATAAAAATTCAAAAACATAAATTAATCATCATCACAACTACGAGTGAGCTTTCAGTAATCAAACAATTTACTAAACACGTACCTCCTCACTTAGCTGCAACAGTTGCAATTTAGAACGTAAAGCTAACTTTAAACTTGGAGGTAGTCCTTGATACAAAGCATCTCTTGTATTTGGAGGCACTGAATTTGACCGCGTAACCTGATTTTAAACAAAGAAATTTGGTTATCCAAGATGCACTTAAGACAATTCAAAGACCCTAGCTGAAAACATCACCTGAAAAATGAAATTGCTGGAATTAATAATGAATATTGATAGAGGATTAACTATTTTTAGTTCTCACTGTCATTTCTATGGAGGTATTTTTGGCTTTTTCTCTATTTTGAAACATTCCATGCAATCTACCAAGAGCTCAAGGGAAAGTTAAATAAAAGCTTTTAATGCCGAAAATAGCTGCCTAACAGCTTTATGGTCTGATTAGCATTAATTCCGTCGTCAATTTTGCATACTTGGTAATGTTTCAGCTAGAAGGTTATTTTATAATTTGCTCCCTGGAAGAATTTTTCCGGATTTCATTTTCCTCATTGTAGTTGCTTCAAAAGTTAACTAGGTTAGTTGAGTTCAATCTATTCTTTAGGGTAGATGAAGAATATTGCCCCACTAAAACTAGAATTAAGTTATTTACTTTCATCCGTTCTTTTTTCTTTTGAGGATTAGTGATGCAACTTAGCCTTTGGTCAGATACCCAAGGGACAGTGTGTGCTGCCGCTGCCTAAGGGTTTCCAACAGAATTTCATTGTGTGTGTAACACAAGTCTTCTTTCTCCACAACATTTTCTGAAAACTAGTCCAGATTTTCACCCTTGTTAATTCTTGTTTATTGTTTTCTGAGTTCCTTACCACTAACACCTAAATATCTTGAAAGATTCATTTAAAAACTCACTTTAAACTTGAAAAATTCATTCACACAATCAGGATAAAAACATGATCTATCGTGTCAGTAAAAACAAATTATATAACATAGATTGGGCCAAAAAGGCTTTTCTGGAATGTTAGGTTTCATTAGAGAAGAGAACAGTGATGATGAGTGTACAAGGCTAGTTCTTGAGAGAAGTCTTAGACATAAGCAGACAGGCTGGAAATAGAGTACCACGTTGAAATAATAGATAAACAGCGCTGGAGATGCCTGGGTGAGGGACAACAGGAAAGCCAAATGTGAGGATTCTGGTTTGAAGTATGGAATTAAAGGGTTTCTTCATTGGAGGGGTAAATTATAACTGACAACAACCCAAGTACCACAAAGCTAAAAAAATCCATGCCCATAAAAGGAGTAAGCTTGAGTAAGCTTGTGCCTTCCAAGCCAAAATATATGAAGTTCAAACTCGCCTCTCTTATTTACTAAAGGACTATGATTGAACTTTTTCAATCAGGTTAGTCCCTAGTAGTACCCCAAGCGTTTTTATCAAGGAAAAAGATGTACTTTCTTTGTTCATATAAAAAATCAGATAGTAATAACGAACACCACACCATGTACCTGATAATGAGAGATAATTGAGAGAACAGTATATTTATACAGGCAGAAAACTACAATAGCAACTTCAAATTCCAAGTTTTAATTCCATTCTTACTTGTTACCAGATATAAGATATTCCACTCGTCTCCCAATAGATTCTCAAAATCCTAAAGGGAAGGAATAAAAAAAAAAATTCATGGGATGGAAAATTGATAAAAAAAGTTTGCAAAATTGACAAATCACAACAGTATGAAAAATGCTAACTAGTCGGCGCCAAGCTTTCCCAGATAAAACATCTACTGCATAATCTCCAACATGATTCTTTGTTAAGCCGATGCAGTAGCATGGGCATTACAACTAATTGTTTCAAGTCCAAGCTTGTTGAATATAAAAATAAGCAAAGTAACAAGATAATCATGCCAGGAGAAAAACAAGAGACAGAGACGTACAGAGAGGATAACAAGTAAAACAGGTAAGGTTACATATACACACTATATTAGGAAAACAGCTAGGATTCAAGAATATAATGAGATAGGAACAGAAACTGTGACTTACTAAGGTATCAATTTGTGTGATGATATTTGCATAATGTAAAGCAAGACCAGCAGACCCCAATCTCTGCAGGCAGTTTTTTATCGGCCGATCTAAATCTGTAAGTATTTCCAGTGGGTAAGAATTAGGCAAGGGAACATAATTTAGATGTTCAAACTACATAATTTAAGTTGTCAGAGCAGTTTCAGCCATGGGCCAAAAAAGGAAAGTGCTTGCTGGTAGCCCATAGTGTGGTTCCCATGCATTGCCTCCAGAGATAGTTGCCAGACTGCCACGGGTTATGTCAAAATTCCAACATATTTGTCGGAATCTTGGCAAATGTAGTCCAGCAACTATATGGCATACATAAATTAATAAATATTATATACAGTATTTTCATGTGTATACACCTCTTCCATTCTGCTCCAAACGCTTATCTAACCACTGATTAGCCCAAAACCCACAACACGCATCAGTAATGAACACACTAATCTTGACCCGCACCAGCCAATTTCCACCGCAGAAGTAGCACAAAATAATAACACTGAATATGTTCTGAGCTTTATATAATTTCATGGCATTATTTTTCTATTCTCTATCAAACTACCAATTTCATGCAAGAATCCATGTTTCAATTTTAGTAAATTATAACTTTGCACTTTTTGAGTAGCAAGAATGTAGCCAAATAACTATTGGGCCAATCATAGCCTGGGGTCGCTCAACACTAGGTGAAACTGGAACTAGCTTTATCGTTTCGTACCCTGTTGAGAAATTGTTGGAACAAAGTGCTGTCCCTACATGTTATGACAACCTATAGCCAAAGACACCTAAAGCATGCGTAATCATACTAGAATCCTACACAAACTATGTGCAGGCTTCAATGGGGCCCTTGCAAGGATATTGACCTTAATGGGAAGGGAATGTGATGCCATCATACATCAGGTACACGTGCAGATGTGGATTCAGGGCCTGACTCATAGTGTTTGTAAAATGAGGTTACAACGTCGTGGAAAAAGAGTCAGATCAGGGTATAGGGGTGTGGATCATTATACGTACTTTCTAAATTAGGAACAGAAGAAAGTCCGGAATTGTTGCTATTAGAAAAATTAGGCCTTCAACTGCTGGACAAATAATTTAGGGGATAAAGTTGCTAGAAGTCTAACATTCAGTCAGTCATACAATATAATTTTTTTGCAAGAGAAATAAAATGAGGCTGTTAACCGTGTCTCCTTTCCCCTCTTTCACACATCATCCCTCCTTCAATTCTTAGCGGCTTTTATCGCCTCGACGGCTCTCAATCCCTAAACCTCATTCTATTTTTTTCTTTTTTCGTGATTAAAGATATTCCTTCTGAACATTGCATCACCACAGTCATCGTCTCCAGGCCTGAAAGATCTTGCACTCATTTTTTACCATGAATCTGAACCGTCAATACAGGATTTTGAAAACTCTGGGCTATTTTTGGAGTTCCGGGTGATAGGGAAAGGATAAGAAACTGAAGAAGGAAGTGGCACCAGTCCATTGAATTAGGCAGAGCAAAAGTGAATGATTCCATGTTATATCAAACAGAGAGCACAGATTCTACACCCACAACCTACGCTGGAGCAAATGAAGACAAGTATGGAGTAGAGTGGAGAATCCATGTAAAATAATTTACACAGTAAGCAATAAATCAACATTAAAATGTCCTGCTAGTTTCCGCCAAATAGAAAACTAGATGGAGCAGGTCCATGTGGAACCTGAGGAAAAAATTTGAATTTGGAAATAATTACCTGCAGCGCCAAATGCAGCATGGATTTCTAAATGCAGAAAATGAACAATGTCCACAAGCTTCTCCATCACCTAAGACCAAAATGTGAGAATTAGGTATGCATCAGAAAAAGCTCAAAAGTTTTACTGAAGATCGACCAACTCATTCCAAATAGAGAAACTATGCAACACCTCGCCCAGATATATTTTGAAGCTTTCAGGTAATCAACTCTACAATGGCTATTACCTCTTCCAAAATTTTAGACCAGAGTGACTTTTTCTTCAAGTTTCTGACATGCTTTTTTTGATTTTTCAACTCTGCTCTTAAAATTGTTAGATTGTCACCTGCAGAACAATTACAGAACATAAAACCACTAGTTTCAAGGACTTGGTATCATTAGAAAGAAAGTTCAACAGTTTCCTGCAAATTTCTGACAATGGCTAGATGTAACGATCACTTTGAAATACCAAAGTGATCCATGAGCATCATAATTAGCTCTTACAGCTTGCATATCTTGCTTCAGCCGGCTGTTTGAAAGAGAATTAGCACATTGATCGATCTCAATAAATGATTTTCATACCCTACTCTGAATGTTCCCAGCACAGGCATCAATACATACTTCATATGATTAAGAAAGAAAATCAAACTTTAGTCTGAGATGTTTTATCAGAATTTGATGTGGGCAAGAAACAATATTTTCAGAAAAATTCCCTCCACATAAATGTAAAGATGTTTACCCCTTTGAGCAGAATTTAAATTATCTTCTTCCTGAGCCTTGCGACGGTAGTCTTGCTCAAATCTGTCCAATGCATGCAATTCATGGTACAGTTCCTAAACAAAGTTAAATAAACACATTGCTACATCAAAGACTTACACATACACTATCCATATATAGCTCAGCAGAAAATACAAAACTGAACTAGTTTGATAAATAAACTGTAGCTTTAAAGAGACAACATATAATCACATTATATAATTGAACAATGTGAAGTTGACAAAATGAGGTGCTGATATCTTGTTTCATATTCTCCATGAACAACAACATACCCATTTCCCAGGTCCTATGTAATTTCAAATTCCTAAAGAAAACCATGACATGACGACAAATTTATATTGGCAAAATAGCTAGAACATCTCACACATTTTAAAAAAAATTAGAACTACCATGTGGTAACAAAGTACTAGACGTCAAAACACTACAGGTGGGAAAGGAAGTCCAGGAAGTTTCACTTCTCCAACAATAAGTCTGAAGATGAAACAGCTTGAATTTTAATACCAAAAAAAAAAAAAATTTAAAAAGAAGCTACTCTACTGGAGTGAACTATTCCACAACCTGCCAAATCAAAACACTCGAAAACTAAAAAATGGATGACAAGAATTATCACAAATTATAAACATACTTATCTAAAAGAGAAACTGATTAATTGCAACTTTCTTAAATGTTTGAGTATGAAACTTGTTTATAAAGCATGAGAGTTATAGAGATGCCCCTTTGTTAAATACCGCCCCCTTGTCTAACTTACAGCCCCCTTTTTTACGATTTTTCCCTTATTACATTATTATGGGACAAACGGGCTTGGATTGTAAGCAATTTTTCCCTTTGGGAACTGGAAAGGAAACTAGATGTGATATTTCTGTTGAATTGGGTGGGGCCTCTCCCTCCTTTACATGTAATCTTTCAATTAGGGTAAGTTTTTGTGAACATTTTATTTTTGGCTTTTTCAGAGGGTAAATGACACAACAATACAATCAACATGAAAAATATCTCATTAAGCATGGACAAACTCCCTACATCAAATTCCAATGGCCTAGATCTTGTTTGCATGCTCATGCTTATTGATTGATTAAATGAAAGAAATGAGATTTGAAATTTTTCAAAACCATTTGGGCTATATTCAAAATTTTGATTTATCCATTTATAATTATGATTCTATTCTTTATGGGTTCATGGTGCAGAAAAGTAATCAGGTTGGATGTGGATGGTGATGATAAATCATTTATGCATATTAATGACAGTGGTGTTGGACTAGAGGTCGCAGTAGAAGTTGCCTAAAAGATTATTGTTTCAGGTACAAACAATACCAAAATAAAGAATAAAATTATAGAGCAAAGGCAAAAAAGAAAAGAATGGAAAATAAACAAGGGTGTAGCATGGAGATTAACATGGCTGAAGTAATACTAGATTTCAATATTCGGATCAATAATTTTGGAGGCACATAAAAATATCGAGTCTAACACTATCAATGAAACACAACAAAACACAAAATATAACTTTGTTTCTCACACAATAATTTCTTTTCAACTCATCAATCACAGTGGTGTTTTTACGCCAAACAATGGCAACCACACCGGTGTATTTACACCATACTAACCACCAGCTTTCTCTCAAATCCCTCTTGTTTTCTCAAGTACTTTAACTTTAAAACTCATCACAATTAAATTTGAAACACTTGGGTCCTATATCTAGGCCACATAACTACCTAAGGTACTAACCAAATCCTATTCCGATATTACTTTCCTAAACTTTTTTAGTGAAAAACTAAACTATGAATAGCAAAATCCTAATCAACATATGATTTCCTAATCTAAGCTTGATTTAATTCCCAACAGCCTCAATTAAATCAAACTTGGCAAGATGCAGCTCCAATACCATCATGCTCTAGAATTTCTATTGATATTTTAGTTGCAGTATATATATCACATGCAACTCGAACTTATAATTGGTTTTCGTCTATATCTTTAACTCAAATCCTTATGAAAAGTGTGAGATTCTTGAACCACCAATTATGTCCTCTCAAGTGAATAATCCTCAAACACCTCAAGTTTCTCTTCCATGATTGAAGAATAACAGTTAAAAATTTTATTGGCAAAACCTTCGAGTCTCCCTTGTTAAGAACAAACAAGAAACAGGAAGATTTTTTAATAATTAGACTGATGTTCACCTGCAAAAAATTCTCAAACCAAAGCAGTAGCACCAGTGCACCTCAAACAACATAATTCATCACAGATTATCATGTTTCTTCTCTTCTCCCAGGTTCTGTTGCCCTTTCTTTAGGACTTTCACCTAATAACAATGAAAACAATTCTGAAAACTCCATTACCATCAGACGCCTCTTTTGCTCGCTAAACCAATGAATAACAGTCAAGAACGAAGAGTCTTGAGCTCTTAGGCTCAACAATAACACTGAATGGAGTCAGCAAAAGTTCTTTCTTTCCCGATCCAAAGTGAAATTTTTCTTCTTTTCCTCTCTCACACAAACCCAGGCAGGATTTCTCTCTTGTTCACGAGAAACAACATCAACTTACCAAACCAAGCTCGCAAATTTTTCAATCACAAACCTGATGAACTAATTTTCCTCTTAATTATCCAGCACAAACTGCCTCTGATACCACTTGTCACATCAGAGATTAATTCAGCAGAAATAATACTCTATCTCAATAGTCAAATCAATCATTTTGGAGGCACAGACAAATATCAAGCCTACCACTATCAACACAAGTACATAACTTTGTTTCTCACACGACAATGTCCATTTGTCTCATCAATCGTGGTCAGTTTACGCCACACAACAGCAGCCATACCAGCCTATTAATGCCATATTGACAATTGGCTTTTTGCAAACAGTTTCTTTGTTTTCTAACTGACTCTCTGACTTTAAAACTCTTGCTACAATTACAACATAACTATCCGAAAACTACAAGGATTCACTAACCAAATCTCATTCACATGACTTTTCTTAACCCTATCCAATTTCTATTCTAAGCTTGATTTAGTTTCCAACAAAAGGGGAAAAGAAAAAGAAGGAGAATCGAGAAGAGAGAGAGAGAGAGAGAGAGAGAGAGAGAGAGTATTTGGAGATCAAGTAAAAGAAAGTAAATGTTTCCAAAAAATTTTGACGAGTCTTGTAGTAACATACTAACCGGTTCCTAAAATAAAGAAGGAGAATCGAGAAGAGAGAGAGAGAGAGAGTATTTGGAGATCAAGCAAAAGAAAGTAAATGTTTCCAAACAAATTTTGATGAGTCTTGTAGTAACATACCAACCGGTTCCTAAAAAAAGAAATGTACTAGTTAAAAAGAGGGGGGAAGAATGTTTTCAGTCCTAATTTTTCCTTGGAACAGCATTCAAAAGTTTCCAGACTTATAAATCACAAAAAAGAGGCGATTGTTAAAAGAAAACTATAAAGTTATAAAACAGCACAAAAAGCTCACAGAAATTGAAAGGAAAACACAGAAGTTCTAGATACAGAAAAAGGAACGGATTAACATGGTTTAAAAGATTTCCAAATATAAAAGAAAAGAAAAACAGTTAAAAGAAAAGGAAAATTTGGAATTCATTATAATAATTAAAAGGAAAAAAAAGAAAAGAAAAGAAAATTTCTTAATAATTAAGTGGTTGTTTGGAGGATATTTTGGGTACCAAAAGATAAGACATCATCAAAATAAAAGTGCTGAACTCATTTTAGCGGGTTGAATAGCCACAACCATTTATGATGGCATTTTCCGTTAAGATAACACTACAGTCCAAAAGCATCAAGAGGGTAATTAAGGTTTTCCATACTACCACGAGGGAGTAAACTGAGAATTTGAAGACTATAGGGAGGAAAGTGTCTTTTACAAAAAATGAAATAGAATCAACTAATGAAATGCTTTTATAGAAGCCACCAGTTCGAAGAAGGTTATTTACATAACTAAAATGTATTGCTTCTAACGTAGGTTAACTGCATCAGGTAGATTAAGTTTCTAACATAATAGTTTGGCAAGGTAATGGTACCAGCCGTGGACATTAAATGACCCCTTTCAGTCCAAGAATGATAGAGACAGTTCAGTATCTCCTTAATAATCTTAAGAGCTCTATGGCTTCAGTTACTAGTCATGCATCAACATGCGTCAACAGGAATGATCATCTTGTTTATACCTTCAAAAGGATTTCAAGGCTTCACCTGCCCATTTTGGCTTCAATGAGGTCCATAAAACTTTCAACTACGTTGGCTTCAGAAAAGAATATGCTCAAGAATTTAGGCGAACAGAAACAGCATGGACAACATGAAAATTACTATGCAGCACTAAAATGATCACAGAAAAGTTACACATTATCATGTAATACTCACAGCAGTATGTTGAACCAGTATCATCAACTGTAAATGATCACGGAAAAAGTTACACATTATCATGTAATACTCACAGCAGTATGTTGAACCAGTAACATCAACTGACGCATCTCAGTCTCAGCTTCTTCTTTCAATTGCTTATGTGCTGTGAAATCTGATTCCAATCTGCATATCCCAGAAAGCACTACACAAAATGTCAAATCACACTTGAATGCAGCAATGAACACATGTGAAACCAAATTCAAGGTTATTGCAAGTACTTCTCAAAGTAACGGTCCAAATTGTGCCATTGAGGATCTTTGCAACGGTTTCCAAAGCGAACCACTTCTCCCGAGAATAATTTTAATTCATCCCTGAGAAAAAGTGAAAGGATAACAAGCTTCTAACATTCACATATAGTGACAGATATAAGCATATAAAAGCACTAGGCATAAAATTAACATTTTTTGCACTATTAGGCAAATACCTCTTGTCAGCTGCCGCATTTCTCAGAAGTTCATCCGTGTTTCTTGATATTAGGCGCTGCACACCTTCAGAGGGGATTACCACATCCTTCAAATGTCGGATATTCTCCCGAGACAGGGACTTCATGAGGTTTGCACCCTTAACAATGGTATTTGCAATTTCAAAAGCCAGAATTGAAATTTTACTTCCTTTTGTTGTCATTCCAGATGCAAAACCGCCACTGAGATTCAAGTTTGTCATGCTACTACCAAGGGTATCCAACACATCAACTGCCTTCCCCAGACCTACTGAGCCTGCTTTACCTAAAAATGAACTCACTTCTGAAACCTGTCATTGAAACACATAACACTATTAAAGTAGATAAAAGGTGCACGAAGTCAACATCCAACGCCATTGATCGTCGTAATTGAAACCTGACACATCGTAGGATGATTTTGTCTAAGGAATTATCGATCCAGTTATTGGGGTTAAAGAGATGTACTAGGAATCTAGGCAGTCACACATGATAAAAATAACATATACTTACTAATGCAGAAAGAGGGGGACAAGAAACAAAATTCCAGTAAAAAATGGGGCCAATAAAGAATACAAGCATTATGTCCTTGAGAGACTGTTAAACCATCATTCTGTTTATGCACTTGAGGAATTAAGCACATATGCGATATTCTTTTCACTTTCCTGATTACCTATGATACCTTTTACTTCTTGATTACCTTTAATAATGTAAAAAATATGAACTTCTCTTTCTTTCTATGGCTGAAACTTAAAACTGAGACTTCTAAAGTCGTAAATAAGTCATTCTCTAATAGCTATTCCATTAGATGAGATAAATAGTTTAGTTATCCAATCAAAAATGGTAGTTCTACCAATCTCAGTTAGCTCTCTTGTGTGGACCATCAAGCTACAACTCAAGGAAACATTTTCCTGGCCAAAAATAAAACAATGGTAAATCAAAGCATAATCCAAATCAATCAGAGCATAGGAAAAAAATATTTAAATTGACGACTTCAGGGTGTGTGCTATCTAATTCATTTTGGTTTTCCAATAGTTCATTGTAGTTTGTGACTTTGATGGCTACTAGACCATGTTTGGTCTCATGAACATATTACTAAGTGCAGTTGAAGACCCATCACGCCAGCTTTATTCAATGTTCTCTAGTAGAAATGTAACAGCAAAATTAATAAACTAGCAGAGAAAAGCACCACGTCTTGCCTTCAAAGTTTTCAAGAGATGAATTGGCATTTGTCCCAAGTTTAAGTAATATGCAGGCAACAGTGGGTTTTATGTATAAACTGTATCTGTTATGGAACACATTTAGCAGAGAGCTAGTGGATCAAGAAAAAGGTTTCAAACTCCTCTAAGACTATTGACATTACTCCAAGAATTCCCAAATTTCAGGGCATACAGCCTTTTCTCCCTATCAAACCATTTCTTTCAAAAAGCTTTCACTAACTAAAGACAACAAATTCAGTACACAAACAGTAAATCGTGGCCCATAGCCTTCAAGGCATAGGAAAAAAACAGTTTAAGGTTCAGATAACTGCAGGCTCTGATAAGCCTTAGCCAAGCAATGATTCTCTTCCTGGCAGGGGCTGCAGCAAGGCAACAATTGGAAAGGATGATAACAGGGGATAAAAAATTACTAGCAAACCATCTCTGATGAATGCCATAATCATTTGATAAGCTTTCAATTGACTTAAGAAGCAAATTCCAATTCAAGTTTCTGTTAACTTTTCTATGTTTAAATTTTTACATGTTTACTCAATCTATTTCTAGTGATTTTCTTCTCTATGCAAACATCGAATTTCTGGTTCCTGTAGCCACTCAAACACTGATTCTCTTCCAAATTCCATTTGCAGGAGAAACTTGACATTTGTCATTCATAATATTCTATAATTAACTATATAGAGGTTTCATGCAAATCTCAGGAATGGCGTTGTCTCACAAACTCTTGAAGATTAAAAACTTGCTCTTTGCCATGAGATATGAACCTTTCTATTGTTATCTTTTCCTTCCTTCTTCTCTCTATAAGTTGTTTCAAGGGAACACCTACTGTTTTTCACAAGGAAAAAAATGTATCTTCCTTCTTTCTGTTTTAAAAAATGGTCTATGATAAATAAAATCTTAGGTACATTAAAAGGGAAAAAACAATAGGAAAAAAATAAAGACAAAAGAAAATAAAGGTTGGAAAACTGGAAAACTGAAACGAGAAATAGAGATAAAATAGTCTGTGTTTTTATAACTTTATTGCCAAAAGGAATTTCCACATGAGTCCATGCTCTCTTTGGCCTATGGTGAGTGCTATCTTTTGATGCTTTATAATTAAGAATTTAACTTCAAATTTTGTAGATTGTTGGGTATAACTAAACAATATTTCTAGGGTCACTACCTTGCTCTCTAAAAATATGTCTATTCTAGAACTCCTTGCTACTCAAGGCTTATATCTGAAAAATGAAATCAAGTTTTCAAATACTGTGAAGTTAGAATAGACCTAGCTGGCTAGTGCCCCTCTCCTCACCAGAGTTATGTTCAAGAGGGAACAAGAAATAATGCAAGGAAACCTTCTGTTGACCTAGAGATATAAAGCCTTTGGACTATAACTCAAGTTTCTTTTTGGTCACTTAGAAATTAATGAAAGGTACTCCAACAGATCTCATACAACATAGAGCTGATGACTATCGTTAAGGCTTTGTTTGTTTGATACTTCTCTAGGAAAAGTCAAATTTTTCTCCACAAAAAATTACTATCAAAACAACTGTTGTAAACCTCATACTCCTTCCAAGAACTCCTCCCTCATTATTTTAAAAAATATTTCGTTCCAACCTTCTCCCCCCATTAAAAAAAATCCCTCCAACTCTTCTCTTTTCTTAAAAGGATCTCATACAAAGTTACAATCCAAACATAGCCTATGAACCCACTTCTACTCTCAAGCACATCATGTTCCGACAATACAAACAGCATGCATGAACTTGTAATTCTTAAAATATCATCCAAAAATCTGGTCTCATATTTGAGAGCTATACGCTTCTTTTACAGCTTCAAGTGGTCAAATGCAGGCATCCATAACTAGAAGGGTGGTTTCGCATATCTAGACTGGTAATGCATAACACCATAGTATACATCTTAAGCGATTCCTCTTGCATCGATTCTTCACAAATGCAACCAACTTCTGATGAGATTCCTCTTGCACCCAAAGGCCCATTTCAGCATATATATAAACACAAACATGTTGGAGGTTTATAGCGAAGAATTTTTCCTAACGCTGGATTCGGTTGACAATTTCAATCAAAAATAATTTCCAGGGTGGCATCTTTATAATATTATCTGAAGACCTTATGCAATGGACGAGAGAGAGAGAAAGAGAGAGAGAGAACAATGCATCAAACTCCTAAATTCCAAGTTCTTGCTTCAAGGAAAACTCTACATTATTTCATCTTCTATTCCACGCCATATTACCCCTCAGAGGAAATATCTTAACTTCAAATGTACACATCAAGTTGCATCTACTTCACAGCTTGCATTTAGACACTAGTCCACATGGTGTATAGAAATTGTTAAAGGTAAAAATGCAACATAGTTTTGTCATTTTGCTTCAAGAAAAGTTGCTTTCACAACATAAGGCAAGATCTGAGCTATCCAGATTAGCAAAGGTTCTATTAGTGAAATGAAATACTGATGCCTACCAACTTTTTATCACACATTTACTAAAAAGTTGTGCATTTCTCTATGAAGCAACATAGCCAGTAAATATATGTGTTCTCATGACCAGTCATCATTCATTCGGAAGATAGTTTCAGTACACATTAGGTGGTCAATGGTGAATACTCATTTACACAAAACACTAAATAAGATGGTTGAAAAAAGGAATTTGGCATTGCCTCCAACATAATTTATCCATTCATACCTTTGCAATTGCAACTTGTGTTGGCCTTGTTGATCTAGATTTATTTGACATAGCCCTAGACACGTGAGGTATTCCATCTTCGACATCATCGAAGTCTGTACCAAAAGAATTCATAGTTGCCTCCGGAAACGAAAAGGGCTCGTCAAGCTGCTTATCCATGCTTTCACCAGCTGGGTGCTGCATAGCACTATTATTTTCTTGCATTGGTAATCCACAAGGCCCATATGCCACCCCTGAATAGTTAATGTGACCATTAGCATGTGGAATTATACTTTCTAATCCACTCTCGTCAGTAGATCTTCTCGAGCAAATCCCACCCATCACGCTTACAACTTAAATCTTTTCCAAGATTTCCATCAATTCCTCAATGACCACGAACCTTTAAACTGCCCAAAAGTTCCTCCTCCTACAGCGGAGTTCAAGAGCCGAAAACCATTTCCACAAGTAGCAAGAAAGCAATTGGACTCGATTAATATTTATGGAATTCGCAACCATCCAGCATTATTATTCGAGCAAAACCATCATATTAAAAACTCTAATCCCACCGAGCAGCAACCCATAAATACCCTAGCTACAAATTAAGATAACAGAGAATCTAATTAAGAACAACCCATCAAAACCAAATACAAAGTACAATGAAGACATCTCTAACTCAAGAAAAATAGGAACACTCAAAAAAACATTAAAAATCACATTCACCACGATCTTAATACATAGAATAAAAGTAACTGCCACGCAGCAGACTGCAGTGCACAATAGTTACACCAAACAAATACAACAGTCAAAAGGCCTTAGCCTTACGGCTTTCAATACGATAAATAAATAAGGCAAAATGAAGCAAATCAACAATCAGCAGACTTTTCTAAATGAATCAAGCACAAACACGACCCGATACAAAAAGGGCAGAAGCTGCTAACAAGGATACAGAGGGGAAAATCATGGAGTTGGATCTAAAAGTGGATGGAAGCTCCTCTGCAATATAAACCCCCAAGAAACAAATGCAGGAAGAAGAGGACACTATTAGGGAGTGGGAGACCCAACGACAACAGGAGACTTGACTTGATAACGTGAAGAATCAAGCAGACGTAACAATATTTTTTACTGGCTCAAGTCTTTTCGTTTTCACCGACTCTCCAGTTGCCAAGGAGAAGATTTCAGTTCTCCCACGGTAACCATTAATGGTCCACTTTTTGTGACTGCAAGTGGACTTTGACTTGGGGACTAGGCTGGCCATTTTGATTATTGCTGTTTTTATTTTTTATTTTTTATTTTTTTCTTTATCATTACTTTAAAATCTATTTATTTAAGTATTAAAAAATTCCAAACAGAAATTTATTATATAGTAGTTTTTCTGAACTTTTCGTAAATTGGATTGGTATTTGTATCACAAAAAAAATAAAAATAATTGTAAAATTACGAAAATGGCCTTATGAACAAAATCGTGAGAAATTTGCCAAGTACATGTAAAAAATGCAACAAAATTGCATTTGCGCTCATATAGAAAACGCATAGAAAAATGCAACAAAACGTTTCTGACGCTTCAAATTTAGTACCGATGACGTTTCAAAGAAAGAAAACGCTAAAATCGTGCGATTCAATTAATAAAAAATGCATTACTTTAACGATTAACGTTCCGAAAAAACATTAAAATGGGGTGTTTCATCATTGGCTCGCTCGTTAAAATGGTGTGTTTTTTACTGTATGCTTTTAAAAACTGTTAAAACAACAAAAACGCAACACTTTTCACATTCTCCAAACATTATTTCAAACTTCGGTCGCGGATTTCCATTTCTAACGTGATTTCGAACGGATTTTCCGACAAAAAATGCACAAAATGGACGGAGGAGATGGCGAATTATCGCAAAGACATGGCGCAAGTAAAGGTCCAATGATAAACAAGGTAAAAATCCTTAATTTTTTGTCAAATTTTTTGTTAATTTACGTGCTGCCCGTAACATCATGAAGTTGCGATTTTGTATGTTATAAACGCTACTGCTTTGCCATTAATAGGTTAGAAACCGCTGTTATGTTGCGTTTATGTGTATTAGAAACATTTTTTTCGCATTTAGATATATGATAATCGTTATTGCATGCGTTTGGACGTACTGGAAACGCAAAAGTACTACGTTTATGGCTGAAAGAAACGCTATTCAGTTGCGTTCGTACTAAACAAAAACGTTGGCCGATGATGTTTCGTTATAACGAAACGTTGTACTTTGGCATTTGTGAGTCAGTCAAACGCAGTACATTTATGTTTGACAGGTCCAGAAGCGTATACAGTTTGCATTTCTGTGTCGGTCAAACGTAAATATACTGTGTTTGACTGACTATAAAACACAAAAATTGTGCGTTTTATGTGATTTTCACTGATTTTACTTGATTTTCACTTAATTTTGTATATTTAATTTCACATATTATGCTTATATTATAAATGCTTATTTTGAGATATTATTTTAGGGTGACGCTAAGTTAAAACCGCCCGTGGATAGACAGCGTCCCACAGCCTCTGCTAAAAGGCAGAAGGTACCATTTACTAAAGGAGGAGGTAGAGGGACAGGCGGAGGTCGCCGTGGAGGCGGAGGGGCTGGCGGCGGTATCATTATTGCAGATGGAGGGCGAGGAGGTGTAGGTGGAGAAGAACGAGGGCGAGAATGTGGAGGTGGAGGTCGAGGAGGTGGAGTTGGCGGTGGCGGTGGAGATGACTCCTCATTTCAGTTGAGGGATGAGTAGTATTATGATACTACTGATTCCGATGACACTGATGATAGTGATGACAAGTCTCGTGAGCTACAAGAGGAGGCGGAGCAGCCACAGCAGGAGGAGGCGAGTGGGAATGGTCACCCATACAATGATCAGGGTGAGGGGGATACATATGGAGGTGACCCTTCTCACCCACACACTGAGAGGACCATCCGTTACAAGAATCAATGAGACGGACAGTTTGAGCAGATCGATCCTGCTACAAGTACATGCTCGATTACTGATTTAATTTGAATAATTAATTGTTTGAATATAATTGTTGATTTAATTTGTTAATTGCTTATTTAATTGTTTATTGAATTAATTAGTGATTTTGTTTGTTTATTAACGTAATATTAAAGTTCTTGTTTAATTTTTTATTTGAATTGAATAGTTGATTTAATTTGTTATTTAATTATTTATTTGATTAAATGATTTAATTCATTATTTAATTAATTATTGATTTAATTAGTGATTTTTTTATTTACTTAATATTAATGTTCTTATTTAATTGAATATTTGATTAATTGATTTAATTTGTATTTGAAATTGTTTTTTATTAATTGATTTAATTTGTTATTTATATTTTAATTGATATAAATACTAATTGATTTAATTTGTTATGTAGTTATTTATTTTGATTGATTTAATTACGAATTAATTTGTTAGTTAGTCGTTTATTTTGATTGATTTATTTTGTTAATTAGTTATTATATATATATTTATATGAGTTTATTATTTTGTAAATTTAGTTCATCCTAGGAAGCGCGTTAAGGATGATACGAGTTGATTGGTTACAGGGCCCGTTGATGGGGCCCTATAGATGACAGTTTGATTCATAGTTTTTTAGGGCATGTGGTATCTAGGTATTGACAGGCGGGAGTGCCTACCAGATACCATCTTAGGTGCCACAATAGGGGTAGTATGTATGACCTTTTCGAGACTTGGATTGTATCCATGACAGTAGAGGGTGCACAGATTTTGACACAGACGGGGCTTGGACACCTTCCCCGGATTTTGCATAGGAGCATTGATAAGCCTCTCATCAATGCTTTCATAGAGAGATGACAGCCGGATACGAATTCATTTCACATGCCATTTGGAGAGATGACCATCTTACTGCACGATGTGTGGGAGATTTTACGTATCCCAGTAGATGGTCGCTTGATCACAGAGGTTACACCACCGTCCACCGTACTATCCTGGTTGAGGGGGTTGCTTGAGATTCCTCCAGAAGAGCGACTGGACAAGGATTTGTACAAGAATGGTGGCTTTTCGACCCAGAGAGTGATCGAGAGGTGCATGGAGCGTGCCAGAGACGATTCAGATATGGCCGCTCTTGTGTGGAGTCTTATTGGGACTTGTCTGTTTACAGACAAAAGTTCCAATAAGTTTATGCCAGCCCCTATAGTGCAGGTGAGGAAGGGGATGGATCAGGTTGGACAGGAGGCTTGGGGCACTGCGACACTCGCATTTTTGTACCATCATTTAGGATATGCGAGTAGACATGGGACGTAGAGCATAGCGAGGTGCACTTCCCGGACTTCAGACCACACCCGATGCCCCTCCCATTGCATGGTACACTGGCTCATGCAGCGAGGTGGGCAGTCGACAGTCACTGTGGTACATAGCAGCGGTTGAGCACCATTAGACTTGCGTTGGACGAGATGACCGCTGATATGGTAAGTAAATATTTATAAAATATAAATATTATAATTATTTTTAATATATGTTTTATATAGTTATTTTAATTACTTGCATATTATGTTTATAGGTTGCATGGATGCCATACGGTCGCGACGCTATAGCGAGGACTCCGAGGACCCTGTACCGAGGTCTAATTGAGTACAGGGATCACATTGAGCCTTATATGTCGGATCGCTGCGTACGCCAGCTCGGGTATGTTCAGTGAATGCCCGGTCATTTCATCCGTCCCGGCAGGGGTACTTACCGCGGTTACACTTGGAGGCCATATGTGGTCAGACACGTCGTGGAGTACGCCGAGTCAGCATGGGAGGAGTTTGGGACTGAAAGATTATCTGCCCGGACCCAGTTAGAAACTCACTTTCGTGATACGCATTCCAGAATCAGAATCTCTGACCGGGCCTAGACGCTAGCACAATCGCTATTCCAATCCTTGCTTGAAATAACATTGTGCAGGATTTGGGTTTGACTTATTTGATTTATCACTCAACAAAATAAATTCTAATAAAAACGGAATCATAGAATATACCTCTTGAAGCGTGTTAACTTAGGTGATCGCTTGTACGACTCAAGACTTGGATTGCACGTTGTGTAGGCAACGATCTAACAACCAATTGATCAGCAATCAACACAAAAAACTGCGTCGGGAAAACTTGCCAAAAAAAGGAACTTCGCCGCCACCCGAGACAAAAAATTCGGCCACCTCTAAGCTTCCAAGAGGGAAAAAATTATTTTCTCTCTCTAAACTTTATCTCTCTAGTTTTCTTGTCTTGAAAACTTATGAGTTGTGTCTTGTATAATTGTTAATCCCTTGTCTATATATAAAGTTATAAGAGAGACCCCAAGTTGGTTTAGGATTGGCCTTCCTAATGGGTTTAGGTAATTAATTAGTTTCCAAATCCAATTAGGTAACTAATCTAATAGGATAAACCAAATTCAATTAGATTTCCTAATCTCTAGGATTTCCTAATTCCAATTGAAACTTAAAACTTAATTAATTAATTAAATAATTTCACTTTGTTAATTATTTAATTAATTATTAGGAATAATTAAATAATTAATTAATTCTACTTATTCAATTAACCCATTACAAAATTAATTGTACTACTAAAGGATTAATTTTGGCACTACCATCCTACATCAGAATTGCTTCCGAAACAACTTAATTAATTTATTCTTAATCTCTCCACATCAAAGATTTAGTGCTCGTTAATTTATTAATTCACTGATAAATTAATTAATTAACTTTTTTAATTCCGATACAAGTACCACTCAATCTTTTTACTATACCGGACATAAGTCCACCAGTTGGGCTTAGTATAATAAACATAACGAGCTCATCTCGGGAGCACCATCACCCCGGACGCACCGGTATATGGTTTCCTTTCAACAAGCAGCAGCACACCAAGTAACTAAACACGCGCACCCAGCCTACCGAGACTATTGGCCATAATTGACCTCGCCCATTGGCAGATCAAAGTAAGCTATGTCTAATCCTCATGGCCGCTCGAGTCTAGGGATTAAGAGATAGAATACAAAGAACGATTTATCTATTAAATCAGTACAAGACAAATCCTTCTAAATGGTCAAGTTCAATACGCCCCGGGCATATCTATATGATTCAATCAATTTAGACAAACCAATTATCCTAATCGCATAATAACCTAAACCGACAGTTTGTCCAAAACTGTCTCGGTTACGAATCTTATTTATATATGATATCTTTTAACCAATGATGAGATCTACTGTGTCACACCAGACACCTCATCATCTAACTACATAATATAAATGGACAAATAATGAACAAAAAAATATAACCAAAACTTTAATCGATATATTAACTGGGAAAAAGTACAATACAAGCATAGCTTATGTATTCAATTCTAACAGGGATGACATCCACCGAGATATCCCTTATAGGCTGGTAGCCTACTGGTGGGGCAGTAGCCCGCAGTGCGTGCGTGGACGGATACATCCAGTGGTTTAGAGAGCTCTCACGTCTGCTCGTCCTCCTAGTTGATCCTCTAGTTGTTAGAGAGCCACCTCGACCTTATCGGGCCGCGCCAGAGTTTGTAAGTATTTGTTAATATTTAATTCAAATTTGTTAAATTCAATTAAAGTGGATGAGTCGTTTTGGACAACATCACCATGCACTTCTCGATGTGGTGAGGGAGCGAGCCCCGGACCTGTATGCCGAGTTTGCACCTAGCACTGCTGACATCGATGATGAGTTTGAGCGGTCCATTTGAGTTATATATATTTTACTGTATATTTGATTCAGATTACACATTATATGTATTATTATTTTGGATATATGTTTGTGGATTGGGACTTGTATGCTATTCAGTTATTTATTTTATATTACTTTTTATTCATTCCTATTTACTGTTATATCACCCACCAATCATACTACATTACTACATAATCGAATTACTCCATCAACATCAAATGAAATTAAATTTAGTGGAAGGAAATGACAAATTAGTTAACAAAATCATATAAATTTAAAATTAGTACAATAATATGAATAATAACCAATATGTCACATAACAATGTAGATCCTAGGCATCACGCAGTGCATTCCAATGATTATACCTATGAACCAAATTGTTTGGCCATTCTCCAACAGTTTCAGCATGATGCTGATGTGGCCAAACAAAGCTCAACGGTATGATAGGACAATCATCCACCACATCTACACGTACATAATAGTTCCCATTTACATTGGTAAGCGCAATCACCCTCTCAGGTTATGCGTCGCCACCTGATGTATACAAAGGTAATACAGAATAATTTCCATCAGGTCGAGTTCTGCTGAGATGTATTACCAGTGCTCGCATAAGTGGCGAGGGGAAACAAATTGGTAGGTGTAGCCATCCACTGCTCATCAACACAATCTGTGCCTTCAAAACTTACTCGCCTAACTATCATAGCTACGTGATCACCATTAGGGGGCATTCTCTCCAAAGATTAAAACACATCTCGATACCTGTCCGGATGGCTCGTAATCTCTCCAGTCAATACTCTGCGAGCCAATTTCCAATATTTCTCGTGGCTAAACAAATAAGTGAAAATGACTCGAAAACCACAATGGCCATCCCCAATGACGTCAGACCAGCCAGTACAGTAAGACTGAAAAAATTCAGGCACACAAAGAACATCTGCTCCAAAACCTGGCCATTAATGTAATAGTAATAAACATAACTGCATAATGTATATATACGACCAAAAAAATAATAGGCAACTTCAATAATGTAATTAAACATAACATATTTAATAAAATGCATATTTACCTGTACGTAAAGGAGAATGACCATCTGAGCCTGTCTGGTTGTGTTGTGAGCGACCGGTCGAGCGACCGGATGAATGTGAATGACCCCTACCACATCATCCACGTGTCACTCTCTCTCGTGCGCTCCACTTGCACATCACTGAATGGTGTAATCTATTCGGTGGTCTCCCCCTTTGGGGCCCCGAAATACCTGGCTCTCCAACACTAGCCCTGTCAGGGTGCATCTCGTCTACATACACCCTATTCAACAGACAGGCTAAAAAGGACGGACTGGTAGAGACTGTAGGAACGACAGTCTCGTGGAAATACCTTAAAAAGTAAATATAATAAATGTAAACAATTTATAAAAATTAATATAGATGAAATCAAATGACATTTATTTAAGTACATATATATTAAAAGTACTGATGTCCTCGTCAATGTAATTCGAGTCCCCCTGAGATGGTACAATGGTCAACCTCTTCCAGAACTCATGTACGCATGGGAGTAGGGGATAGTCCGTTGATGACTTTGAATATGTCACAAGCACACGGAATTTCACGTGTCACCTTGGCCACGCATCCACACTGCTCGATGACGATGCCGACCAACTTATTCTTCCTTCGAACTTCTTTCCTCAACAACTTCAAACAATGGTGTGACACATACTTGTTTAGATAACAGTATGGAAATTCCTGCATACTGGTCTGAGTCGTGAAAATGGAAGCCTCAAGCGAGCCACTGTTATTTTGTGAAATTACAGTAAAATAAACAATTAATATTAAATATTATTATAGTAAATTAAAATGTATAAACTATTAATTAATTGTAATTAAATATTACTATATTGAACAAAAAAACATAAACAATTAAATAATTAAACTTACCCGATGTGAGGGTACAGGTGGCTGAGATGGGAGTCGATCTTGATGAACAAAGTGTCAAGAGAATTGGAGGAAGAATTCAACCAATCTTTCATTGTAGCATGAGAAGCCTCAACTCTGTTAGTGGAAATATTCCCAAAGTAGAGAAATTGATTTGTCCAAGCCCGAACAAATTTCTCCTTGTGAATAAGCCATGTGGTCTCAAAATAATCAACAGCCAACAGCTCAATTAGAGAGTACTTAACCTTGAACTGCTGCAATAAAATGTTAAACTCTTCTACAGTTGGGGCTTTAATAATTTTCTTCCACCAGTTTTCATGGATATCACTTACTAAGGTTTTATTTCTCCTCCAAACATTTTTTTCCAACCACTCATTGACATCCCGCCCAATATGCCACAGACATAACAAGTGGTGTGAAGCTAGAAAATGATCCTTAATTGGCTGCAACAAATCCAGCTCCCTATCTGTCACAATCATACTAGGTACCAAATAGCAGGCAGCAAAAACCTCAAATTCTCCATCACCCAATCGTATGTATCTTTTGTCTCATTTCTAACAATAGCAAATGCAATATTGAAATTCTTATTAGTAGGATTCATACCTACCATCTCGACAACGGGCATTTGGTACTTGTTGGTCTTGTAAGTTGAATCAATCCCGAACACCCAATACCAACGGTGAAACATCTGAATTGATGTTGGATGCACAAAGAAGACATGTGTGATCTCATAAGTGTTCGCATCCTTGAGAATCTTGACATAATACTGCTTCTCCTCAGCCAAGTGGAGAAATTACTGCCCAATATTTATACCTTGTAGCCCTACTGTCTTCATCTCTCATTTCAAATTGTATATGGATTTGATTGGTACCTGGGTATTGGGAAACTGTTTATTAACAGCTTCCTAAACACACTTTGGCTTCACATTCACCCCAAGCATGAATTCAGCAACAACATTTGACTCTTTAGTAAAATGGCTCAGCTGTCTGTGCCCATATGGATGCATTATACCTGAAAATCCCATTGAATTATATTAATAATTCATAAATACTAAACATTAATAAACTTAATTACTATTATGCACAAATAAAGTAATACCAGTGTGATTGTGCGTTGACGGTGCTCCTGAATTTGTATAAACCTTGTGACGTCCCAGGTCAATTTTCTTACAAGTCAACCTGAAGGGGCACTTACATCCACTCTTTTTTGTATTCTTCTGTTTGGTGGGGAGAGGGGCTTTCAATGGATCTCTCCATCGCTTGCATGAAAAGTAATACATGGCAAAGCCTTGATTGCCTCATCTCTTTGTAAGGAGGAACTTAAGGGGTTTAGCTATTTTCTGGCAATGTTTCAAAGCAGCATTAATAGTGCGAAACTCTTTATCAATATAAAAATAACCACTCAAATATGCTCCAACCTCAAGTTCCACAGCCTCTCCCTGAGCATCATCCGCCTCGTCCTCCTCTTCATCCTCATTCACTTCCTCATAAACCTCCTCATCCTCCTGCTCGTACTCATTATTGTCATCCTGTATTAAAACAAAACACTTTATGGATTATCATAGACAAAAATGCAGTAAAAAATACATATGTAACAGTATAAACGTAACACTTTAACGACTCTCATAGACAAAAATGCAACGTATTTTAAATTATCTATGAAGAAAATGCAGCACTTTAACGATTCTTGTGTCAATTAACGCAACGCATTTTAAATTACTTATAAAAGAAATGCAACACTTTAACGATTTCTTCAGAAAAAATGCAACGTATTTTAAATTACTCATAGAGAAAATGCAGCACTTTAATGCTTGTCATACAAAAAAACGCAACGTATTTTAAATTATTCATAGAGAAAACGCAGTACTATAACGATTCATAAGCAATAAACGCTGCCATATTTAGTTTCTTATATGCATAAATGCAAAAGATTCATAATATCAGTACATGGAAACGTATTGAATTTTACATTCAAGGTATATAAAACGCAACACTTTTTATATAATGAATATAACAAACACAACATTTTTGTGATACAACCAGCAAGAAACGCAAAAAAAAAAATTTTTGATTGGGCCATGGACAAATAGCTAAAGTGCAGCATTTCTAACTAGTTTAAACGTCAGTTTGGTGCGTTTTACACTACGTTTTTCAAAAAAAATTTACATTACAAAGCGAAAACTAACCATTTTTTGATGATTCTCGTGCTAATTCTTCTATGAACTTCGACAAAACGAGTGCACGAACGGTTTTTTAGTGAAGGATTTGTTTGGATTTGATTTTTGGAGAGTTGTTTTGAATATTTGGAATGTGTGGACTCAAGGGATATATTTGTAATCTTCACCTTTTTTTCATGATACAAATAGCAAATTTGTTATACAAATAGCCTGGTATTAGGCAAATTAAATTACGGACCTCTACGACAACTATTTTCTTGTGTATTCGCTTCTATTTATATATTTTTTATTTTATTGTGACCTACGTCTTTTTTTTCCTCATTTTTATCCTTCTCTCTTGGTTCACGCATTCATCCTTTTCCTTTTTTTTCCTTTTTCCCATCCCCCTCTGTGTATTTCTGTTAGGTTTAAATACTAAAATTTTGCTTGTATTCAATTATTTTCCAATATGTATATATCGATTAAATGTTTTAGTTAATTTTTTTTTATATTTTACATATGTTGTCTATTTATATTATGTAATTAGATGATGGAGTGTCTGGTGTGACACAGTAGATCTTATCGTTGGTTAAAAGACTTAATATATAAATGAGGTTCGTAACTGAGACAGTTTTAGACACACTGTCAGTTTAAGTTATTATGTGATTCTGAAATTGGTTTGTCTAAACTAATTGAATCATATAAATATGCCCGGGGCATATTGAACTTGACCAATTATGATGAATTGTCTTGTACTGATTTAATAGACTATTCGATCATAGTATTCTATCTCTAAATCCCTAGACTTGAGCAGGCATGAGAATTAAACATAGTATACTTTAATCTACCAAAGAGTGAGGTCACTTGAGGCCAATAGTTTCAGTGCTCGTTATGTTTATTATACTAAACCGGACAGGTGGACTTATGTCCGGTATAGTAAAACGGTCGAGTGTTACTAATCTCGAATTATAAGAAGTTAATTAATAATTTATCAGTAAATTAATAAATTAACGAGCACTATATCTTTGATGTGGGGAGATTAAAGAATAATTAATTTAGTTATTTCAGAAGCAATTCTAGTGTAGGATGGTCATGTCATGATTAATTCATTAGTGGTATGATTAATTATGTAGTGGTTTAATTGATAAAGTAGAATTTATTATTTAATTAATTATTCCTAAGAGTTAATTAATAATTAACAAAGTAGAATTAATTAATTAATTAATTAATTAAGTCTTAAAGTTCAATTGGAATTAGGAAATCCAAGACATTACGAAATCTATTTGGATTTGGAATCTAATTAGATTTGGTTACTAATTGGATTTGGAAACCAATTAAGAAACCTAAACCCATTAGGAAGGCCAATCCTAAACCAACTTGGAATCTCTCTTGTAACTCTATATAGACAAGAGATTAGCAATTCACAATACACAAAAATTCATAAGTTTTCAAGACAAGAAAACTAGAGAGAGAAATTATAGAAAGAGAAATCAAAAGATTTGTTTATCAAAGTCGAATTTCTTCCCAGCAGCTCGGTGGCTCGATTTTCCAAGCTAGGTGGCGGTCAAACTTCTCCTAGGTCGACGGCTCGTAGAAATCGACTCGGGCGGCGCGTGCGACGTGCGGCGGGCGACGACGGTGGTGATTCTTCCGGCAAGGAATTCTAGCTCTGATTTTGTGATGTTTTGCTGATCATTGGTTCGTTGCCCACAAAACATACGAGCTAGTCTTGAGTCATACAAGCGATCACCTAAGTACACGCTTCAAGAGGTAGTTCTTAAACTTTTGCTTTAATTAAGAATTTATCATTGCGTGAAAAATTAAATAAGTAGAAGCTAAGATCATGTGCAATGGTACTTCAAGCAAGGGTTGGAATAGTAATTGCATTAGAGTTTAAGCCTGGTCAAGAGTTTCGATTCTGGAATGTATAGCACGAAAGTAAATTTTTTACCGCGCCCGGGTAGATAATCTTTCAATCTCTTCTCTCATATCCCCCTTCGTCATTTTTCACCTTCTCTGTCGTCTTCTTCCACCTCTACCCTAAATCAGTTCTAGCCCAACAGCCTTCACTTTTCACAAATCAATTGTCAATCTCATCCGCATCCACATCCTTATCCTCTATTGCCTCAATCCTCATATTCCATCAAATTTATCATTATCCTATATTGTCTTCATCCTCATATTCCATTGCATTTATCCTCATTCTTCATCGCATCCAGCCTCCAGCACTGCCATCATCATCTTCCGATGAAGACTCTCTTCCGACAAAGACTTTCCTTAGCCTCATGTTAGAGATTCAGTTGTTCAATCCTTTGTTCTAGGATACATGGTCGTCTTCTTTTGTTCATTTATTTGATGTCCTATTTCGATTTAATATGTTCTGTCAATCCCAGAAGGTGCTTTTGAAGTTGAAAGTGAAAAATTATCTGCTCGGGCCCAGTCAAAAATTCATTTTCGTGCTACGCATTCCAGAATCGAAACTCTTGACCAGGCCTAGACTCTAGCAAAATCGCTATTCCAATCCTTGCTTGAAATAACATTGCGCAGGATCTTAGCTTCTACTTGTTCGATTTGCCACACAACAATAAATTCCTAATTAAAGTGAAAGTTTAAGAATTACCTCTTGAAGTGTATACTTAGGTGATTCTCTTGTATGACTCAAGACTTGATCGTACGTTGTGTAGGCAATGAACCAACGAGAAATTGATTGCCAGATCACCACAAAACAATTTGAAAATTCCAAGCTTGTTGCCTAGAATCTCCAACACTGCCGCACGCTTTTCCACGCACCGCCGTTTCATCGCTCATGCGCCTCCGAACTCAACCCCACTCACCGCCGGTCTGATGGTTAAGAAGACCGCTGTCGACTCTCTTGTCTATATATAGAGTTACAAGAAAGACCTCAAGTTGGTTTTACTATTGACCTTCCTATTGGGTTTGTGTTTTACTTCAATCCCGTTCCTAGATTGATACGCATCCAACTGACACAAGGATTCACTTATCCTTAATCCAGTTCCTGGTCTGATTCACAACCAACTGACACAAGGATTAACTTATCGTCAATCCAGTTCTTGGTCTAATTCACAACCAATTGACACAAGTATTAATTAATTACTTAATTTATTAAATCTACCTTTATTAATTTCCCAATACATTATTGATCGTACCACTAATGGACTAATTATGGCACTACCATCCTACATCAGAATTGCTTCTTGAATAACTAAATTAATTATTCTTTAATATCCCTACAACAAAGATCTAGTGCTCATTAATTTATTAAGTTAATGATAAATTAATTAATTAACTTCTTATAATCCAAGATTAGTACCACTCGACCTTTTTACTATGCCGGACATAAGTTCACTAGTTGGGTTTAGTATAATAAACATAACGAGTTCATCTCGGGAGTACCATCACCCAGACACACCGGTACATGGTTTCATTTCGACAAGCAACAACACACCAAACAATTAAACACCTACCCAATCTACCGAGACTGTTGGCCACAAATGACCTCATTCTTTGGCAAATCAAAGTACACTATGTCTAATCCTCATGCCTGCTCAAGTTTAGGGATTTAGAGATAGAATACTAGGAATGAATAGTCTATTAAATTAGTATAAGACAATTAATCCTAAATGGTCAAGTTCAATATGTCCCGGGTATATCTATATGATTCAATTAGTTTAGACAAACTAATTTCTGAATCACATAATAACCTAAATTGATAGTGTGTCTAAAACTGTCTCAGTTACGAACCTCATTTATATATTATGTCTTTTAACCAATGATGAGATATACTGTGTCACACCAGACACCTTATCATCTAATTACATAATATAAATGGACGACATATGTAAAATATATAAACAATTTAACTAAAATATTTAATTGATATATAAAACTGAGAAATAGATTAATACAAGTAACGCTTTAGTATTTAACAATCTCCCACTAATACTTAAGTTGCGCTTCAAGTATAAAACTACATTAATCCTACAACTACAATAATATCTAGAAAAACACTCATGGCTTTACTAAGTATTTGATCCTCAAGCCCTCCACGTAAGCCTCAAAGACTTTTGCAGTCAATGTCTTCGTGAATGGATCTGCAAGGTTATCTTCTGATGCTATTTTTGTCACGGCCACGTCTTCCCTCTTAACGATATCTCGTATTAGGTGGTACTTACGCTGTATATGTTTACTCGCCTTATGTGCTCGTGGTTCCTTCGAGTTTGCTACTCCACCGTTGTTATCACAGTACACTGTGATCGACTTCTGCAAACCAGGAATCACATCTAAGTCCACTAGGAAGTTCTTGTGCCATACTGCTTCTTTCGCTGCCTCTGATGCTACAACGTATTCATCTTCTATAGTAGAGTTTTCCACGCATTTATACTTGACACTCCTGAAAGATTATCTGCCCGGGCCTAGCTAGAAAATCACTTTCGTGCTATGCATTCCAGAATCGGAATCTCTGGCCAGACCTAGATGCTAGCACAATCGCTATTCCATTCTTTGCTGAAATAACATTGCGCAGGATCTTGGTTTGTACTTATTCGATTTATCACGCAACAAATAAATTCTTAATTAAAAACAGAAGAATAAGAAGTACTATTGAAGCGTTTACTCAGGTGATTCTCTTGTATGCCTCAAGACTTTGTTCGTCTGTTGTGTGGGTAACAATCTAACGAGCAATTGATCAGCTAATCACAACAATCCACTTGCCAAAAAAATTCTACAGCTAGTCGCCGCCTAAATTTCAACTGTCGCCACCGTCGGATTTCTCCTGCCACTGCCGCCTGCTAGAATTAACCAACGACCGCCGCCTGGGACAATAACTGGCCGCCTAAGATTATGCTAGAGACAGAAAAACATTTTCTCTCTCTAGACTTTCTCTCTTTAACTTTTCTTGTCTTGATAACTTATGAATTGTGTATCTTGAATAGCTAATCCCTTGTCTATATATAGATTACAAGAGAGACCCCAAGTTGGTTTAGGATTGGCCTTCCTACTGGGTTTCTGTTTCCTTCAATCCTGTTTCTGGACTGATACACATCCAACTGATACAGGGATTCACTTATCCCAATCTAATTCCTGGTATGATTCACAACCAACTGATACAGGGATTCACTTATCCCCAATCCAGTTCCTGGTATGATTCACAATCAACTGACACAAGGATTAATTAATTACTTAATTAATTAAATCTACCTTTGTCAATAACCCAATACATAATTAATCGTACCACTAACAGATTAATTATAACACTACCATCCTACACCAGAATTGCTTCCAGAACAACTTAATTAATTTATTCATAATCTCCCCACATCAAAGATTTAGTGCTCGTTAATTTATTAATTTACTAATAAATAAATTAATTAACTTATTTAATTCCGAGACTAGTACCACTCGACCTTTTTACTATACCGGACATAAGTCCACCGGCCGAGTTTAGTATAATAAACATAACGAGATCATCTCGAGAGCACTATCACCCCAGACTTACCGGTACATGGTTTCCTTTCGACAAGCAGCAGCACACCATGTAACTAAACACGCGCACCCAACCTACCGAGACTATTGGCCACAATTGACCTCACCCTATTGGCAGATCAAAGTACACTATGTCTAATCCTCATGCCCGCTCGAGTCTAGGGATTAAAAGATAGAATACTAAGAACGATTTATCTATTAAATAAGTACAATACAAATCATTCTAAATGGTTAAGTTTAATACGCCCCGGGTATATCTATATGATTCAATTAGTTTAGACAAACCAATTATCCAAATCACATAATAAACTAAATGGACAGTTTGTCCGAAGCTGTCTCGGTTACGAACCTCATTTATATATTATGTCTTTTAACCGATGATGAGATCTACTGTGTCACACAAGACACCTCATCATCTAACGACATAATATAAATGGATAAATAATGCACAACAAAAATAACCAAAACATTAATCGGTATATTAACTGGGAAAATATACAATACAAGCATAGCTTATGTTTTCAACTCCAACATTCTCCCACTAATACTTAAGCTATGCTTTAAGTATACATCTATATTCAACCCCTATACACTCTGCTACTATATATCTAGAAAAACTGTCATGACTTTCCTAAGTATGTGATCCCCATACCCTCCATGTGAGCCTCAAAGACTTTTGAAGTCAATGTCTTCGTGAACGGATCTCCAAGGTTATCTTCTGATGCTATCTTAGCCACGACTACATCTTCCCTCTTTGCGATGTCTCGTATTAGGTGGCACTTGCGCTGTATATGTTTACTCGCCTTGTGGGCTCGTGGTCCCTTCGAGTTTGCTATTGCACCATTGTTATCACAATACACTATGATAGACTTCTGCAAACCAGGAATCACATCTAAGTCCACTAGGAAGTTCTTGTGCCATACTGCTTCTTTCGCTGCCTCTGATGCGGCAATGTATTCAGCCTCCATGGTGGAGTCTGCCACGCATTTTTGCTTGACACTCCACCAAACTATGGCTCCACTTCCCAGAGTAAACACATACCCTGAGGTAGACTTTCTTTTGTCCCTGTCGTCTTAGAAATCTGAATCTTTGTAACCTCGGAGTATTAGCTCTGGCACCTGATAGACCAACACTTGGTCTCTCATTCTGCACAAATACTTGAGAATGCATTTTAATGCTTCCCAGTGAGCTTTCCCGGGGTTACTCTGATATTTTCTTACAATGGCAACGACATTACAGATATCAGGCCTCGTACACAACATGGCATACATGAGACTTCCTACTGCATAAGCTTAAGGAACCGTCTTCATGGTCTCTATCTCCTCAACAGTCTTAGGAGACTGTTCCTTAGATAGATGCACTCAAAGTCTGAAAGGTAGAAAACCTTTCTTGGAGTTCTGCATGTTAAAATGGGCCAGAATCGTATCTATGTATGAAGCTTGGAAGAGCGTCAACGAACATTTCCTACGATTTTAATTATCTTGATCCCAAGGATATGTCTCGCTTCCCTAAGTCCTTCATATCAAACTGCTTGGACAGCCATGCCTTTACGTCTAATAACACTTTCTTGTTGTTGCCAATTAATAGAATGTCATATACGTAAAGCACAAGAAACACCACCGAGTTTCCATCACGTCTGCGGTACACACATTGCTTATTTAGACACTGAGTAAATCCGTATGACTGGATTACCTCATCAAACCGGATGTTCCAAGATCTGGATGCCTACTTAAGTCTGTAAATGGACCTCTTAAGCCTGTAAACCTTATGCTCGTGGTCTTTTTCAACGAATCCCTTTGGTTGCTGCATGGAGATGGTTTCCTCAAGACTTCCATTTAGGAAAGCTGTTTTGACATGCATCTGCCATATCTCATAATCTAAATGAGCAGCTATAGCCAAGAGAATTCGGATCGGCTTAAGCATGGCTACTGGGAAGAAGGTTTTCTCATAATCGATTCCCTCTCTCTGAGTATATACCCCTTCCCCACCAGCCTAGCTTTAAAGGTTTCCACCTTTACGTCAGGTCCTCTCTTACGTTTGTAGACCCACTTGCATCCAATGGTTTTAAATTCATCAGGCAGGTCCACAAGCTTCTAGACTTGATTGTGGTCCATTGACCCCATCTCGGATATCATTGCCTTACGCCAAGATTCTGCATCTTTATCTCGGAGAGCCTCATTGTAGTTTACTGGGTCAGGCGCAGGCGTGCCTGGGACTAGGTCTGAGGCCTCTCCCACGCCAATGAACCTGCCAGACTGTCTAACAATCCTCCCACTACGACGAGGCACCACCTGTGTAGGCGCATCATCTGTGATATCTTGTACAGTGTGTGGTGTATCTACTTGTGCTGGTGCATCAGGATTATCAGTTTGGCTCCTAAGCTCTTCTAGTACTATCTTACTTTTGGGCTTGTAATCTAGGATATAGTCTTCCTCCAAAAATCTAGCGTTGGTACAAACCACCACCTTCTGATCTTTAGCACTATAAAATAGACCACCTTTTGTTCCCCTAGGATATTCTACAAACAACATTAATTCTGTTATTGCATCTAACTTATCCGTATCTGCCTTAAACACATGTGCTGGGCAACCCCAAACTCTGAGGTGTCTTAGACTGGGCTTGCGCCCATTCCACAACTCTACTGGGGTTGAAGGCACGGTTTTAGATGGTACAAGATTAAGAATATACATAGCTGTTTCTAAGGCATATCCCCAGAATGAACTTGGCAAACCATTATTGCTCATCATCGATCTAACCATTTCCATAAGAGTACGATTCCTTCTTTCTGCTACATCGTTCTGCTGTGGTGTGCCAGGTGTAGACAACTGAGACTGAATTCTGACCTCACTGAGGTATTCTCAAAATTTGTGGGACAGGTACTCCCCATCACGATCTGATCGCAGTATCTTGATACTCTTACCATAATGCTTCTCAACATCTGCCCGAAACTCTTTGAACTTGCTAAAACACTCGGACTTGTGGCGCATTAGGTAAATGTACTCATACATTGAGTAGTCATCCATGAACGTTACGAAATACTCAAGCCCACCTCGTTCTTGAACCGTCATTGGTCCACACAAGTCAGAATGAATCAACTCTAATATTTCTTTGGCTCTATAACCTTTTGCCTTAAAAGGTTTATTGGTCATTTTACACTCCAAGTAAGATTCGCAGGTTGAATAACTGTCAATCTCTAATGAACCTAAAGGTCCATCATTGACCAACCTCTGAATCCTACTAAGGTTTTTATGACCTAGCCTGAGATGCCAAAGATAGGTTTGATTCATTTCAGAAGGTTTCTTCCTCTTATTAATGTAAGATAAAGAGCTATTTGTTTCTACGTTTTGCATAACAGGGGAGTTAGAGTTAACCACAAACAAATTATCTATCAATGAACCAAAACAAATAAGTTTGCAATTTTTTCTAATAATAACAGAATCATAAAAAAAAAACTTATAACTTTTCTTTAAGTGTTTAGAAACCGAAATAATGTTCTTTCTAAAACTCGGTACATAAAGACAATTAACTAACTCTAAACTAGAATTCTCAAAATTCAGAGTAACTACTCCCACTGCTTCCACTGATACTCTTGTGGTGTCGCCTAAGTAGATATCCAGCTCGCCCTCTCTAAGCTTCCGGGTACCCTTGCAAAGAATTACAAAAATGGTCAGTGGCACCTAAATCCACACACCAAGTATCTGTGGGAATCACTGCTAAACATGTTTCAGTAATTAAGGCAGAAACTATCGTACCTATAAGCTTTGGACAATCAGATTTCCAATGTCTCATCTTATTGCACTTGAAGCACTTGTCTTTCGACTTTTTCTTTGTAATATCTGGCTTAGGCTCGAGCTTTCTCTTCTTCTTTCTAGCCCCAGGCTCAGAAGAAGATTTTAAAGCTTTGACTGTGATTAAAGCTCGCTTTTTCTCTTAAAAAAGACAACATATTACTTATGTTGTAGTTCAACACTGAAACTACTCATAGCTTTGAGGCAAGTTCTGGATGACAATATCAACTTTGGTTTCACCATCGATTTCGCCTCCCACTATCTCAACCTCGTTGATGTTACTAATCATGTCAATGACATGATCTCTCACAGGAGTGCTCTCAGCTGTCAGGACAATGTCCAAATTACGACTCCAATCAACATAGTTTGGACTAATTAATTTGTTGTTTTCTAATATAGTAGCTAAGGGGTTGAATGCCATATCGAATACTGTAATTAAACAGACAACGTTTTAGTTATCTAATCTAGAATTTCGAAATAAAGGAAATTCTAACAATTATTGACTTCTCTCAAAATAATAATTTTAATCCACCAACATCTCATCCACCAGGATTCTCGTAAGCCACGATAGGTCGTTTACGCTAACCCACATTCGTTTAAGAAGAACCAAGTTCATTAACTACACTATCTGACCAAACGATTTATTGATCAATGTAGCTAATAGTCGGTGCTTTCAGCCGTACAAATAAGCAGCGTAACCTCGATGGGAGGAATACTGCAGATCATACACTAAGTGTGTGCAATTACGTGACTTCTGAGTTTGTTACCTCAGGATAGTGCACCTTAGATGGAGAGGGTATCGCATTTCTCCTAGTTTAACTTACTCTAGTCATATTACTCAGAAATTCATAATCTAGCGATCTCGTGGTTGGACTCATCCGAATAGAGGAAGGCCCTAATGCCAACGCGCAAGTCTACCCACATCGCATATGAACTCGTAATGGTGGCTGTGGGGATATTAAACCAACCCGCTCCCACTTAGATTTCTAAATTGAGAGTTTTTCTGGTTTTAACATGCAATTAACTAACCATAAGTTATATGCAAACATAAAACTAGTCATGCTTTAAAATCATGCATCTAAAATACAACATAAAAATTAAAGCACAAAATTAAAAAACATAAATACAGGAAATAAATACGAAAAATAAATTTCCCGACTATCATGGTTTTTAATTGCTTCCATCTTCTGCCTTGATCTCGTGTCCCACCACGCAACTCGATTGATAGAGTCTTGATTTTCAAAAACAAAATCTGGAGGAAAAAGGGGCCAAAAAAATGCCCCAAAAAGGCTACGCTAGCAGCGCACAGCAGCAACTGCTGCGCACTGCTGCTGCGATTGCAATTGATGCGTAGGCATGCGCGACAGCTGCACAGCTACTGGCTGGCGATCGCCGGTGCCGTTGGCAACCTCTGATCCCTCCGTCACTTTTTCCCATGCTATTTGGTCTTCTTGCAATTCGTTCTGGGTTTTCCTGGGTTTCTACGAATTAACAATAACCCAAAACCCACGAATTCAAGTTGCCCACCATAACGCATTCGATTACAAAAATTAATTCTCCTACTACAATGTTTTCTAGGAAAATTAAAGAATCGAAATTACATAGAAAAAATCCTACTACAGATTTAATCTAATCCTACAAAGCTTCCAGCACGTGGTTATACTATTACAAACATTCATAATAAAATCAAATCTGGGCATGTGCTGGAGTTTAATTAAAACCCATACAAATGTAACCATAATAGTCGGGATTTCTTAACCACCTGCAAATAAAACCATGTAATAAATCGAACAAGCACAAAACCCAAAACCAGACTCTGATACTAATTGAATGATTATCTGCCCGGGCCTAGCCAGAAACTCACTTTCGTGCTATGCATTCCAAAATCCAAATTTCTGGCCAGGCCTAGACGCTAACACAATCGCTATTCCAATCCTTGCTTGAAATAAAAATGCGCAGGATCTTGGTTTGTACTTATTCGATTAATCACGCAACAAATAAATTCTTAATTAAAAGCAAAAGAATAAGAATTACCTATTGAAGTGTTTACTTAGGTGATTCTCTTGTATGCCTCAAAACTTTGTTCGTATGTTGTGTGGGAAACAATCTAACGAGCAACTGATCAGCTAATCACCACAATCAACTTGCTAGAAAAATTCTGCAGCCAGTCGCCGCCTGAATTTCAACCGCAGCCGCTGCCGGATTTCTCCTACCACTGCCGCCTGCCAGAATTAACCACCAACTGTCGCTTGGTACAATAACCGGCCACCTGAGATTATGCTAGAGGGAGAAAAACATTTTCTTTCTCTAGACTTTCTCTCTCTAAGTTTTCTTGTCTTGAAAACTTATGAATTGTGTATCTTGAATAGCTAATCCCTTAGAGTTACAAGAGAGACCCCAAGTTAGTTTAGGATTGTCCTTCCTACTAGGTTTCTGTTTCCTTCAATCCAATTCCTGGACTGATACACATCTAACTGATACAGGGATTCACTTATCCCAATCCAATTCCTGGTATAATTCAAAACCAACTGATACAGGGATTCACGTATCCCTAATCCAGTTCCTGGTATGATTCACAACCAACTGACACAAGGATTAATTAATCACTTTCTTAATTAAATCTACCTTTGTCAATAACCCAATACATAATTAATCGTACCACTAACGGATTAATTATGACACTACCATCCTACACCAGTATTATATCCGGAATAACTTAATTAATTTATTCATAATCTCCTCACATCAAAGATTTAGTGCTCATTAATTTATTAATTTACTGATAAATTAATTAATTAACTTATTTAATTCTGAGACTAGTACCACTCGACCTTTTTACTATACCGGACATAAGTCCACCGGCCGAGTTTAGTATAATAAACATAACGAGCTCATCTCGGGAGCACCATCACCCCAGACGCACCGGTACATGGTTTCCTTTCAACAAACAGTAGCACACCAAGAAACTAAACAAGCGCACCCAACCTACCGTGATTATTGGCCACAATTGACCTCACCCTATTGACAGATCAAAGTACACTATGTCTAATCCTCAAGCCCGCTCGAGTCTAGGGATTAAGAGATAGAATACTAAGAACGATTTGAGTATTAAATAAGTACAAGACAAATCATTCTAAATGGTCAAGTTCAATACGCCCCGGGCATATCTATATGATTCAATTAGTTTAGACAAACCAATTATCCGAATCACATAATAACCTAAACCGACAGTTTGTCCAAAGCTGCCTCGGTTACGAACCTCATTTATATATTATGTCTTTTAACCAATGATGAGATCTACTGTGTCACACAAGACACCTCATCATCTAACTACATAATATAAATGGACAAATAATGCACAACAAAATATAACCAAAACATTAATCGATATATTAACTGGGAAAATGTACAATACAAGCATAGCTTATGTATTCAACTCCAACAACTCCGCCAAACTATGGCTTCACCTCCCCAAGTAAACACATACCCTGAGGTAGACTTGCTCTTGTCATTGTCACCTTGAAAATCTGAATCTATGTAGCCTCAGGGTACCTACTCAGGTGCCTAATAAAATAACACTTGGTCTTTTGTTCTGTGTAAATGCTTGAGAATGCATTTTACTGCCTTCCAATGAGCTTTCCGGGGTTACTCTGATATCTGCTTACAATGGAACAACTTAATAGATATCAAGCCTCATACATAATATTGTATACATGAGACTTCCTACTGTCGAGGCTAAGGAACTGTCTTCATGGCTTCTATCTTCTCAATAGTCTTTGGAGACTGCTCTTTAGATAGATGCACTCTGTGTCTGAAAGGTAGACAACTTTTTTTAGAGTTCTGTATGTTAAAATGAGCCAAAATTGTGTCTATGTATGAAGCTTGAGAGAGCGTTAGCGAACATTTCCTACGATCTCGAATTATCTTGATCCCAAGGATATGTCCCGCTTCTCCTAAGTCTTTCATATCAAACTGTTTGGACAACCATGCCTTTGTTGGAGTTGAAGACATAAGCTATGCTTGTATTGTACATTTTCCCAGATAATATATCGATTAATGTTTTGGTTATATTTTTGTTGTGCATTATTTGTCAATTTATATTATGTAGTTAGATGATGAGGTGTCTTGTGTGACACATGAGGTTCGTAACCGAGACAGCTTTGGACAAACTGTCAGTTTATGTTATTATGTGATTCAGATAATTGGTTTGTCTAAACAGATTGAATCATATAGATATGCCCGGGGCGTATTGAACTTGACCATTTAGAATGATTTGTCTTGTACTGATTTAATAGACAAATCATTCTTAGTATTCTATCTCTTAATCCCTAGACTTGAGCGGCATGAGGATTAGACATAGTGTACTTTGATCTATCAATGGGTGAGGTCAATTGTGGCCAATAGTCTCGGTAGGTTGGGTACGCGTGTTTGGTTGCTTGGTGTACTGCTACTTGTCGAAAGGAAACCATGTATCGGTGCGTCCGGGGTGATGGTGCTCCCAAGATGAGCTCGTTATGTTTATTAAACTAAACCCAGCTGTTGGACTTATGTCTGGTATAGTAAAAAGGTTGAGTGGTACTAGTCTCGAAATTAAATAAGTTAATTAATTAATTTATCAGTAATTAATAAATTAACGAGAACTATATCTTTGATGTGGGGAGATTATGAATAAATTAATTAAGTTGTTCCGGAAGCAATTCTGGTGTAGGATAGTAGTGCCAAAATTAATCCGTTAGTGGTATGATTAATTTTGTAATGGGTTAATTGAATAGGTAGAATTAAGTAATTGATTAATTATTCCTAAGGGTTAATTGAGTAATTTACGAAGCGAAATTATTTAATTAATTAATTAAGTCTTAAGCTTTAATTAGAATTAGGAAATCCTATAGATTAGGAATCTAATTGTATTTGGTTTATCCTATTAGATTGGTTACCTAATTGGATTTGGAAACTAATTAATTACCTAAACCCATTAGGAAGACCAATCCTAAACCAACTTGGGGTCTCTCTTGTAACTCTATATATAGACAAGGGATTAACTATTCCACATACACAATTCATAAGTTTTCAAGACAAGAAAACTAGAGAGAGAAAATCCTAGAGAGAGAAATATTTCTCACTCTAAAAATTGAATTTCCTAGGCTTATTGCTGCCGATTTTTCTCGAGTTTTTGGCTGGCCGATTTTACTCTATTGATCGGTGGTGCGTGAGAATTTTGGTGGCACGTGAAGCTTCTCTCTCAGGTCCTAGGTTGCGCGTGATCTTCACACGCTAAGGGTAGGTGGTTGCAGAATTTTTCAGGCCACCCAGTTGTGGTGATTAGCTAATCAATTGCTCGTTAGACTGCCGCCCACATAGCATACAAGCAAAGTCTTGAGGCATACAAGAGAATCACCTGAGTAAACGCTTCAATAGGTAATTTTTATGTTTTCGCTTTTAATTAAGAATTTATTTGTTGCGTGATAAATCAAATAAGTACATACCAAGATCCTGCGCAATGTTATTTCAAGCAAAGATTGGAATAGCCATTATGCTAGCTTATAGGCCTGGCCAGAGATTCTGATTCTGGAATGCATAGCATGAAAGTGAGTTTCTGGCTAGACCCGGGCAGATAATCTTTCAATTAGTATCAGAGCCTGGTTTTGGGTTTTGTGCTTGTTTGATTTATTACATGTTTTTATTTACAGGTGGTTAAGAAATCCCGACTATTATGGTTATGTTTGTATGTATTTTAGTTAAACTCTAGGACATGTCCAGATTTGATTTTATTATGAATGTTTGTAATAGTATAACCACGTGCTGAAAGCTGTGTAGGATTAGATCAAATCTGTAGTAGGATTTTTTCTATGTAATTTTGATTATTTAATTTTCTTAGAAAGCCTTGTAGCAGGAGAATTAATTTTTTTAGTCGAAGGCGTTGTTGTGAGAGACTTAAATTCATGGGTTTTGGGTTATCGTTAATTCGTATAAACCCAAAAAAACCCAGAACGAATTGCAAGAAGACCAAATAGCGTGGGAAGAAGCGAATGAGGGATCGGTGACAAAGGACGGCGCCAGCGATGACTCGCAGGCGAGAGCCACCTCTGACAACCGTCGAAGAATGGCAGCACCGCTGCCGTTGCTGCCAGCGCGCGGCAGCAGGTGATGCTAGGACTTGCGCGCGGCTCGATATATGCGTGCTGCCCCTGTGCGGCCTGTTTTGGGTCACGTTTTGGCCCGTTTTTCCTCCAGATTTTGTTTTTTGAAGTTCAAGACTCTATCATCGAGTTGCGTGGTGGGACACGAGATCAAGGCAGAAGATGGAAGCAATTAAAATCATAATAGTCAGGAAATTTATTTTTCGTATTTATTTCCCGTATTTATAGTTTTAATTTTTTGTGCTGTATTTTTTATGCATGATTTTAAAGCAGGTTTTATGTTTGCATATAACTTAGGGTTAGTTAATTGCATGTTAAAATCGAAAAAACCCTCAATTTAAAAATCTAAGTGGGAGCGGGTTGGTTCAATATCCCCACAGCCACCATTACGAATTCATAGTCGATATGGGTGGGCTTGCGCATTGGCATCAGGGCCTTCCTTCATTCGGATGAGTCCAACCACAAGATCGCTAGATTATGAATTTCTGATTAAGATGATTAGAGTAAGTTTAACTAGGAGAAATGTGACACACTCTCCATCTAAGGCGTACTATCCTGAGGTAGCAAGCTCAGAAGTCACGTAATGGCACACACTTAGTGTACGATCTACAGTATTCCCCCATCGAGGTTATGCTGCTTATTTGTACGGCTGAAAGCACCGACTATTAGCTACATTGGTCAATAGATCGTTTGGTCAAATAGTATAGTTAATGAATTTGGTTCTTCTCAAACAAATATGGGTTAGCGTAAACGTCCACACTATCGTGGCTTGTGAGAATTTCGGTGAATGAGATGTTGGTGGATTAAAATTATTGTTTTCAGGGAAGTCAATAATTGTTAGAATTTCCTTGTTTTCGAAATTCTAGATTTAATAACTGAAACATTGTCTGTTTATTTAATTTACAGTATTCGATATGGCATTCAACCCCTTAGCTACTATATTGAAAGACAATAAGTTAACTGGAATTAATTATGTCGACTGGAGTCGTAATTTGGACATTGTCCTTATGGCTGAGAGCACTCATGTGAGAGATCATGTCATTGACATGATTAGTAACATCAACGATGTTGAGGTAGTGAGAGGCAAAATCGATGGTGAAACCAAAGTCGATATTGTCCTCTAGAGCTTTCCTCAAAGCTATGAGCAGATTCGGTTAAACTACAACATAAGTAAGATGTTGTGTACTTCATCCGAGCTCTAAGCAGAGTTGGTGAAAGCTAAAAGTCTTCTTCAAGAGAAGAAGAGAGCTTTAGTTGCAGTAAAAGCTTCAGAATCTTCTTCTGTGAGGCTAGAAAGAAGAAGAGAAAGCTCGACGAAATAGCTCAAAAGGCGCGAATTGTGCCTAAGCTAGATATTGTAAAGAAAAAGTCGAAAGACAAGTGTTTCAATTGCAATAAGACATTGGAAATCGGATTGTCCAAAGCTTAAACGTACGATAGTTTTTGCCTTAATTATTGAGACATGTTTAGCGATGATTCGCACAGATACTTGGTGTGTGGATTCAGAAGCCACTAACCATGTTTGTAATTATTTGCAAGGGTTCCAAGTAACCCGAAAGCTTAGAGAGGGCGAGCTGGACATCTACTTGGGCGACACTACAAGAGTGTCAGTAGAAGCAGTGGGAGTAGTCAGCCTAAATTTCAAAAATTCTAGGCTAGAGTTAGTTAATTGTCTTTATGTACCGAGTTTTAGAAAGAACCTTATTTCAGTTTTTAAACTCTTAAAAAATGGTTATAAGTTTATTTTTTCTGATGATTATGTTGTTATTAAAAGAAATGACAAACTTATTTGTTCTGGTTCATTGATAGATAATTTGTTTGTGGTTAATTCTAAGTCCCCTGTTGTGCAAAACATAGAAACAAATAACTCTTTATCTAACATTAATAAGAGGAAGAAACCTTCTGAATTGAATCAAACCTATATTTGGAATCTCAGGCTAGGTCATATAAACCTTAGTAGGATTCATAGGTTGGTCAATGATGAACCTTTAGGTTCATTAGAGATTGACAGTTATTCAACCTGTGAATCTTGCTTGGAAGATAAAATGACCAAGAGACCTTTTAAGAAAAAAGGTTATAGAGCCAAAGAAGTACTAGAGTTGATTCATTCTGACTTGTGTGGACCAATGTCGGTCCAAGGAGGAGGTGGGTTTGAGTATTTCGTGTAGTTTATGGATGACTACTCAAGGTACGGGTACATTTACCTAATGCGTCACAAGTCCGAGTGCTTTGGCAAGTTCAAAGAATTTCGAGCGGATGTGGAGAAGCATCATAGTAAGAGTATCAAGATACTATAATCAGATCGTGGTGGGGAGTACTTGTCCCATGAATTTCGAGAATACCTCAGTGAGGTCGGAATTCAGCCTCAGGTGTCTACACCTGGCACCCCACAGCAGAACGGTATAGCAGAAAGAAGGAATCGAACTCTCATAGAAATGGTTAGGTCAATGATGAGCTATAGTGATTTGCCGAGTTCGTTCTGGGGATATGCCTTAGAAACAGTGATGTATATTCTTAATCTTGTACCATCTAAAACCGTGCCTTCAACCCCAGTAGAGTTGTGGAACGGGCGAAAGCCTAGTCTAAGACATCTCAGAATTTAGGGTTGCCCAGCACATGTGCTTAAGGCAAATGTGGCTAAGTTAGATGCAAGAACATAATTAATGCTATTTGTAGGATATCCTAGGAGAACGAAAGGTGGTCTATTTTATAGTCCTAAAGATCAGAAGGTGGTGGCTAGTACCAACGCTAGATTTTTGGAGGAAGATTATATCCTAGATCATAAGCCCAAGAGTAAGATAGTACTAGAAGAGCTTAGAAGACAAACTAATAATCCTGATGCACCAGCACAAGTAGATACACCACACACTGCACAAGATATCACATATGATGTAACTACATAGGTGGTGCCTCGTCATAGTGGGAGGGTTGTGAGACAGCCCGACAGGTTCATTGGCATGGGAGAGGCCTCAGACCTAGTCCCAGGCGCGCCTGAACCTGACCCAGTGAACTACAATGAGGCTATCCAAGATAAATATGTAGAATCTTGGCATAAGGCAATGATATCCGAGATGGGGTCAATGGACCACAATCAAGTCTTGGAAACTTATGAACGTGCCTGTTGGTTTTAAACCCATTGGATGCAAGTGGGTCTACAAACGTAAGAGAGGACCTGACAGAAAGGTTGAAACCTTTAAAGCTAGGCTGGTGGCGAAGGGGTATACTCAGAAAGAGGGAATTGATTATGAGGAAACCTTCTCTCCAATAGCCATGCTTAAGTTGATCCGGATTCTCTTGGCCATAGCTGCTCATTTAGATTATGAGATATAGCAGATGGATGTTAAGACAGCTTTCCTTAACGGAAGTCTTGAGGAAACTATCTTCATGCAGTAACCAGAGGGATTCGTTGAAAAAGGTCAAGAGCATAAGGTTTGCAGGCTTAAGAGGTCCATTTACGGACTTTAGCAGGCATCCAGATCTTGGAACATCCGGTTTGATGAGGTAATCCAGTCCTATGGATTTACTCAGTGTCCGGATGAGCAATGTGTGTACTGCAGACGTGATGGAAACTCAGTGGTGTTTCTTGTGCTTTACGTAGATGACATTCTATTGATTGGCAATAACAAGAAAGTGTTATCAGACGTAAAGGCATGGTTGTCCAAGTAGTTTAATATGAAGAACTTAGGGGAAACGGGACATATCCTTGGGATCAAGATAATTCGAGATCGTAGGAAAGGTTTTCTACCTTCCAGACACGGAGTGCATCTGTCTAAGGAACAGTCTCCCAAGACTGTTGAGGAGATAGAAACTATGAAGATAGTTCTTTATGCTTCGGCAGTAGGAAGTCACATGTATGCCATGTTGTGTACGAGGCCTGATATCTGTTATGTCGTTGGCATTGTAAGCAGATATCAGTGTAACCCTGGGAAAGCTCATTGGGAGGCAGTAAAATGCATTCTCAAGTATTTGCGCAGAACAAGATACCAAGTGTTGGTCTATTAGGCGCCTGAGCTGGTACCCCAAGGTTACACAGATTCAAATTTCCAAGGCGACAGGGACAAGAGCAAATTTACCTCAGGGTATGTGTTTACTCTAGGAGGTGGAGCCATAGTTTGGTGGAGTGTCAAGCAGAAATGCATGGCGAACTCTACCATGGAGGCTGAATACGTTGCCATATCAGAGGCAGTGAAGGAAACAGTGTGGCTCAAGAACTTCCAAGTGGGCTTAGATGTGATTCCTGGTTTGCAAAAGTCTATCATGGTGTATTGTGATAACAACGGTGTAGTAACAAACTCGAAGGAACCACGAGCCCACAAGGCGCGTAAACATATGCAGCGCAAGTACCACCTGATACGCGATATCGTAAAGAGGGAAAACGTGGTCGTGGCTAAGATAGTATCAGAGGATAACCTTGCAGATCCATTCACGAAGACCTTGACTTAAAAAGTCTTTGAGGCTCACGTGGAGGGCATGGGGATCAGATACTTAGGAGACCCATGACAGTTTTTCTAGATACATAGTAGTAGAGTGTATATGAGTTGAATATAGATGTATACTTAAAGCACAACTTAAGTATTAGTGGGAGATTGTTGGAGTTGAACACATAAGCTATGCATGTATTGTACATTTTCCCAGATAATATATCGATTAATGTTTTGGTTATATTTTTGTTGTGCATTATTTGTCCATTTATATTATGTAGTTAGATGATGAGGTGTCTTATGTGACACAGTAGATCTCATCATTGGTTAAAAGACATAATATATAAATGAGGTTCGTAACCGAGACAACTTTGGACAAACTGTCGGTTTAGGTTATTATGTGATTCAGATAATTGGTTTGTCTAAACTGATTGAATCATATAGATATGCCCGAGGCGTATTGAACTTGACCATTTAGAATGATTTGTCTTGTACTGATTTCATAGACAAATTGTTCTTAGTATTCTTTCTCTTAATCCCTAGACTTGAGCGGGCATGAGGATTAGACATAGTGTACTTTGATATGCCAATGGGTGAGGTCAATTGTGGCCAATAGTCTCGGTAGGTTGGGTATGCGTGTTTGGTTGCTTGGTGTGCTGCTGCTTGTCGAAAGGAAACCATGTACCAGTGTGTCTGGGGTGATGTGCTCCCGTGATGAGCTCGTTATGTTTATTATAATAAACCCAGCTGTTGGACTTATGTCCGTGAAGGAAAACTGAACAAGCCCGGGCTAAATCGAAAACCTCACTTTCGTGCAATGCATTCCAGAATCGGAAGCTTTCAACCAAGCTCAGGCTCAAATTAGTTTACCCATGAACGGATCTAGGCTTATACTTATTTAATTTATTAATCGGGACACAAAAAATTAAATCTTTAATAAAAGCAGAATTTAAATATTCTACCTTTTGTAGCGAAGTCCCTTGCCTAAAGAAAAATCCAATCTTTTACGCAATTTCCACAAGGAATCCGAAGAATGACTCCGATACGAACTCCGAAATAGTGTGGGCTATTATCTACGGAGTTACCCACGGAAAAATAAAGAATACCCAAGGAAACCCACTTCGAAATAACTCTAAAAAACCAAGGACAGAACTGCCCAAAGGTTTCTGCGCAAATCTTAGAGCTGCCGCCGGAAAAAGAAGTTTGCTACGCAAGGAAGAGATCCGACCGGTCAGAGATCTAGACACTAGCTCAAAGCTCTCGCCAAGCAAGCAGTTCTCCACACCGGTCTGCAATCAAAACCCAGCATAAGGCTATTTAACCACTGGACAGCAGATCGCTGTACTCAGCTGCAAGAGTTCGCGGGCCGAACTGGAATTCGCGAACAGCGATTCCCGACGGGAGAAAAACCAGGCGACAGCAGCTCTATAAAACGGAGGGACTAATCGAAGGGACAGAGTTAATCTCGAAGAAGAAAGATCCTAGCTGACTTCGAGGAGAAGATTCGAAGAAGAAGAACTTCTCACTCTAAGCTAGACTTTCTCACACTAGCCCTTTCTTGGCTATCAAGTTTCCTTAATTGATTTCTTTCCCAATAAGTTGTATTTATAAGGAGCTTCTAAGGAGACCTAATTGGCTCTCGAGTTAGACCTTTTAATTTGACTTTCGTTGACCGCTAAGTCTTCCCGACTAATCAACTCCAATCGACCCATTTAAATTAATTTATTTAACCCACTTTGTTAATTTAATTTAATCGAACCCTTAGAATTAATTAATTCAAAATAGAATTAATTTATAAATTCACTTTGTCGATTAAATATTAATTAAACCTTTTGGATTAATTAATTTACCTTGTCGATTAGTCAAATGCATAATCGGTCGTACCACTAACGGACCAATTATGGAACTACCGCTCGAAAACGACTTTACATCGCGCCATTATATTTTATTCAATCTCCCCACATTAAAGATCTAGCGCTCATCGGTTTATTAATTTACTGACAAATTAATTCACCGACTTCTTGGTTTCCGAGATTAGTACCACTCGTCTTTTTATTATACCGAACATAAAGTTCACCGGCCGGGTTTAGTATAATAACCTTACGAGCTCATCTCGGGAGCACCATCAACCCGGCGAACCGGTACGTGGATTCCTCCGACTAGCAACGGCACGTAAGAAGCTAAACACCGCATACCCAACCTACCGAGGTATAGGCCTCAATCGACCGCACTCTTTGGCAAATCAAAGCACACGATATCCAACCCTCACGCCCGTCCCAATCTCGGGATTAAGAGACCGAATACTAGGACCGAATTGACTACGCCGATCAGTATAAGTCAATTCTATCCAAACTGGTCGTGCTCAATATGCCCTGGGCATATCCGTGTGATTTAAACTAGTTTAGATAAACTAATTTCCAAACCACACAATAACCTATACCAATAGTATGTTCAGACTATCTCGGTTATGAGCATACTTTTATATATCAATACTTTAACCAATAACGGTATCTACTGTGTCTCTCCACACCCCGTTATCTAGTTCTATGATATAAAGGAACAAATTTATACCGAAACAAAATGATATGTCATCTGTGGATATTAGTTTTTGATACAAGCCATAGCTTTTCTGTATTCAAAACTAACAGTCCGGTATAGTAAAAAAGTCAAGTGATACTAGTCTCGGAATTAAAAAAGTTAATTAATTAATTTATCAGTAAATTAATAAATTAACGAGTATTATATCTTTGACGTGGGGAGATTATGAATAGATTAATTAAGTTGTTCCGGAAGCAATTCTGGTGTAGGATGGTAGTGTCAAAATTAATCCGTTAGTGGTATGATTAATTTTGTAATGGGTTAATTGAATAGGTAGAATTAATTAATTGATTAATTATTCCTAAGAGTTAATTGAGTAATTAACAAAGTCTAATTATTTAATTAATTAATTAAGTCTTAAGTTTCAATTAGAATTAGGAAATCCTAGAGATTAGGAATTTAATTGGATTTGGTTTATCCTATTAGATTGGTTACCTAATTGGATTTGGAAACTAATTAATTACATAAACCCATTAGGAAGAACAATCCTAAACCAACTTGGGGTCTCTGTTGTAACTCTATATATAGACAAGGGATTAGCTATTCCACATACACAATTCATAAGTTTTTAAGACAAGAAAACTAGAGAGAGAAAATCCCAGAGAGAGAAATATTTCTCACTCTAAAAATCAGATTTCCTAGGCTTATTTCTACCAATTTTTCTCCAGTTTTTGGTCGGCCAATTTTACTCAATTGATCAGTGGTACGTGAGAATTTTGGCAGCGCGTGAAGCTTCTCTCTCAGGTCCTAGGTGGCGTGATTTTCACACGCTAAGGGCAGGTGGTTGCAGAATTTTTTAGGCGACCCAGTTGTGGTGATTAGCTAATCAATTGCTCGTTAGATTGCTGCCCACACAACATACAAGCAAAGTCTTGAGGCATACAAGATAATCACCTGAGTAAACGCATCAATATGTAATTCTTATGCTTCCGCTTTTTATTAAGAATTTATTTGTTGCGTGATAAATCGAATAAGTACATACCAAGATCCTGAGCAATGTTATTTCAAGCAAAGATTGGAATAGCGATTGTGCTAGCGTCTAGGCCTGGCCAGAGATTCTGATTCTGGAATGCATAGCACGAAAGTGAGTTTCTGGCTAGGCCCGGGCAGATAATCTTTCAGCCTTTACGTCTGATAACACTTTCTTATTGTTGCCAGTTAGTAAAATGTCATCTATGTAAAGTATAAAAAACAATACCACGTTTGCATCCCATCTGCAATACACACATTGTTTATCCAGGCACTAAGTAAATCCGTAGGATTGGATCACCTCATCAAACCGAATATTCCGAGATCTGGATGCTTGCTTAAATCCGTAAATGGACCTATTAAGCTTGTAAACCTTATACTCTTGGACTTTTTCAACGAATCCCTCTGGTTGCTGCGTGAAGATAGTTCTTCGTCAAGACTTCCGTTAAGGAAAGCCGTCTTGACATCCATCGGCCATATCTCATAATCTAAATGAGCATCTATGGCCAAAAGAATCTGGATTGACTTAAGCATTGCTACAAGGGAAAAGGTTTCCTCATAATCGATTCACTCTTTCTGAGTATACCCCTTCGCCACAAGCCTAACTTTAAAGGTTTCAACATTTCCGTCAGGTCCTCTCTTGCATTCGTAGACCCACTTCTTAGTTTTGAATACAGAAAAACTATGGCTTGTATCAAAAACTAATATCCACAGTTGAAATATCATTTTGTTTCAGTATAAATTTGTTCCTTTATATCATAGAACTAGATAACGGGGTGTGGACAAACGCAGTAGATACCGTTATTGGTTAAAGTATTGATATATAAAAAGTATGCTCGTAACCAAGATAGTTTGAACATACTATCGGTATAGGTTATTGTGTGGTTTGGAAATTAGTTTATCTAAACTAGTTTAAATCACACGGATAAGCTCGAGGCGTATTGAGCATGACCAGTTTGGATAGAATTGACTTATACTGATCCGCGTAGTCAATTCGGTCCTAGTATTCCGTCTCTCAATCCCGAGATTGGGACGGGCGTGAGGGTTGGATATCATATGCTTTGATTTTTCAAAGAGTGCGGTCGATTGAGGCCTATACCTCGGTAGGTTGGGTATGCGGTGTTTAGCTTCTTATGTGTCGTTGCTAGTCGGAGGAATCCACGTACCGGTTCGTTGGGTTGATGGTGCTCCCGAGATGAGCTCGTAAAGTCTATTATACTAAACTCGGCCGGTGAACTTTATGTTGGGTATAATAAAAGGACGAGTGGTACTAATCTCGGAAATCAAGAAGTCGGTGAATTAATTTGCCAGTAAATTGATAAACCGACAAGCGCTAGATCTTTAATGTGGGGAGATAGAATAAAATATAATGGCGCGATGTAAAGTCGTTTTCGAGCGGTAGTTTTATAGTTGGTCCGTTAGTGGTACGACCAATTATGCATTTGACTAATCGACAAGGTAAATTAATTAATCCAAAAGGTTTAATTAATATTTAATCGATAAAGTGAATTTAGAAATTAATTCTATTTGAATTAAATAATTCTAAGGGTTCGATTAAATTAAATTAACAAAGTGGGTTAAATAAATTAATTTAAATGGGTCGATTGGAGTTGATTAGTCGGGAAGACTTAGCGGTCAACGAAAGTCAAATTAAAAGGCCTAACTCGAGATCCCATTAGGTCTCCTTAGAAGCTCCTTATAAATACAACTTATTGGGCAAGAAAACAATTAAGAAACTTGAAGTCCAAGAAAGGGGCTAGAGTGAGAAAGTTTAGCTTAGAGAGAGAATTTTGTCTTCCTCATCGAAATTCTTTCTCGAAGTCAGCTAAGAGAGCTTTCTCCTTCGGAAGATCAATTCTTTGTCTTGTCTAGACTATTATCCAAGCAAGCCGCTTGTCGGATTTTTGATCGGATAGTGCAGACCGTGTTCTTCGGTCGGACTGCGCAGCCGTTTTTTTTCTGGTTTTAAAAACCCCGGTGATGGTTCTTGCTCGGTGCCCAAAACCAATCAAACTCCACGTCTGATCTTCCTAATTGAGTGATCCGTGGGTGTGGTTGTCCAGATCGGGACTGAGTAGATTATTTTCCGGCGGACAGATTTTCTGCATGACCGGCAGCTTGCGGATCAAGTTATAAAATTCTGGGCAGCTTTATTTTTCAGTTTTTTGAGTTTTCTTCCGAAGCAAGTTTCTTGGGTTTTTTTTATTTTGCTATGGGTAACTCCGTAGACAATATCCCACACTATTTCAGAGTTTGTATCAGAGTAATTCTTCGGATTTCTATTGGAATCGCAATCAAAGATTGGATTTTTCTTTAGGCAAGGGACTTCGCTACAAAAGGTAGAATCTTTAAATTCCGCTTTTATTAAATATTTAATTTTTTGTGTCCCAATTAATAAATTAAAAAAGTATAAGCCTAGATCCGTTCATGGGTAAACTAGTTTGAGCCTGAGCTTGGTCGAAAGCTTCCGATTCTGGAATGCATTGCACGAAGGTGAGGTTTTCGATTTAGCCCGGGCTTGTTCAGTTTTCCTTCAAATTGGTATCAAAGCGTTGGTTTCGGTCTTATACTTGTTTGATTTACTACACGGCTTTATTTTGGCATTATTATTTTTGTCGAAATGCTTAAACAGGTGGTTATTGGTTTCCCGGCTATTATGGTAGAAATTTAATTTTCATTCATAAACCCCGGGACATATCCGGGCTTGTTTTATTTTTGAATGGAAATTTCTGTAATAGTAATAACCACGAGCTGGAAGCCGTGTAGGATTAGAAAAATCTTGTAGTAGGATTTGATCTAATCATGTCGTCTTTAAATTCCTAGAAAACGCCTTTGTATATAGGAATTTATGTACTATGATGAAGACGTTATTTTGGGTAACTTATATTCGCGAGTTTTGGTTTATCGTAATTTTGGGTGATTCCTAATTACGTAGAAAACCGAGAAAACCCGAGCGAATCGAGAGGAATCCAAATAACGAGTGGGAGCGACATGACGGGACGTGTCACCGAGGCGTCAAGGAATCAACGATAGAGAAGGCCATAATAGTCGGAAAATTTTATTTAATTTTAATTTCCCGTATTTATGACTTTTCGTTGATTATGTGATTTTTGTTTTATTTTGCATGAATGAAAACCAAACCAAAATGTTTTTAAAAGGTAATGTGCAATTAACTAAGGTAGATTATTCGCATATTAAAACAACGGTTTTATGGTTGTGAATATCCATAGTTAAGATATTGCATGTTAAAACGTAAAAATCCTCAAGTTTAAAAATCTAAGTGGGAGCGGGTTGGTTAATATCCCCATGGCCTCCATTACAGGTTCATTGATGATGTGGTTAAACTTGCGTGCTGGCTTAGACCTTCCTCCCTATCGGATGAGTTTTCAACCACGGATATCACCGGAATGAATTTCTAAAGGGATGACTATAGTGAGTTTAATTGGAGAAAGTTGCGACACCCTCGCCATCCGAGGCGCATTAGTATCCTAAGTGACAAACTTAGAAGTCACGTAATGGCATACACTTAGTGTACCGTTTTTAGTATCCCTCCCATCGAGGTTACGCTATTTTTGGGTACGGCTAAAATTATCGACTATTAATTTCATTGATCATAAGATCGTTGGTCAGATAATGAAATTAATGAACTTCGGTTCTTCTCGAACGAATGTGGGTTAGCATAGACATTCACCTATCGTGACATGCGTTAATCCCGGTGTGAGAGATGTCGGTAGAAGATTATATTTATTTTTTGAGGATTTTCAATATTTTCGAAAAAGTATACTGAAACTTGAAATGTTTATTTTTCAGTTGATATGTCGTTCAACCAACTAGCTGTCATTCTGAACCAAAACAAACTCACCGGTCCAAACTATATTGACTGGAAACGTAACCTGGACATCGTCCTTACCGCTGAGGGTTACAAGTACGTGCTTACTGAGGAGTGTCCCCCTAAGCCCAGCGATGATGCCACCCCTGAGCAGCGAGAGCCATATACGAGGTGGCAGAAGGCTGATGAGATGACCAGGTGCTACATCTTGGCTTCTATGTCGAGTGTATTGCAGCACCAGCAACAGCAGATGACCTCAGCCTACGATATGATGCTCAACCTCAGGGAGATGTTTGGACATCAGGGCAGGGCAGCCAAGCAGTCCGCTATGAGGAAACTCATGAATGCTAAGATGGCTGAGGGCACTTCAGTGAGAGATCACGTGCTGGACATGATTGGTTGCATCAATGAGATTGAGGTATTGGGAGGTGAGATTGATGGGGAAACCCAAGTCGATATCATTCTTCAGAGCTTGCCTCCCAGTTTTGAGCAGTTTAGATTGAACTATAATATGGGGAATCTCTCATATTCACTTTCTGAGCTCATAACTGTATTGGTGTCTGCTGAGAGCCTATTCGCCGAGAAGAAGCAAGTCTTGACTACTGTTGGTCCCTCAGGTTCCTCTGCTGGGCCCAAAGCCAGGAAGCAAAAGAGGAAGAGAGGCCGAAAATCAGCAGCCGATCATGGACCCAAGGCGGGCATTGCCAAGAAGCAGAAGCCGAAAGGCAAATGCTTTAGATGTGGCAAAACGGGACATTAGAAGAAGGACTGCCCAAAGCCTCGAGATATGTGTAAATTTTCCCTTGTCACTGAGACGTGTTTCGGCGATTCTCACATATACTTGGTGTGTGGATTCAGGAGCCACTGATCATGTTTGTAATTCTTTGCAGGGGTTCCAGGCGACCCGGCTGCTTGGAGGGGGAGAGTTGCAGGTCTACCTTGGGGATACTACCAGAGTTTCTGTTGCTGTAGTGAGAGTTATTTGTCTTTATTTTTCAGACTCTACTTTATTGTTGAGAGATTGTCTTTATGTACCCAGTTTTCGCAAGAACTTACTTTCAGTTTCTAAACTTGTTTTGGATGGTTATAAGTGTGTTTTTTCTGATAGATCTATATTTATTAGAAAAGGCCAGAAACTTATATGTTCCAGTATATTGGTTGACAATTTGTTTTTAATTAAGACATACTCCCCAGTAATGCAAAACACAGAAACTAGTAGCTCATCATCGAATCATAATAAGAGAAAAGAGTCTTCCCCTTTGAATCAGACTTATCTTTGGCACCTAAGACTAGGTCACATCAACCTTAGTAGGATTCAAAGGTTGGTCAAGAGTGGGTCTTTGGACTTACTAGATATTGACAGCTATTCGACCTGTGAGTCCTGCTTTGAGGGTAAAATGACCATGAGGCCTTTCAAGGCAAAGGGGTATAGGGCCAAGGAGGTTTTAGAGCTGATTCATTCTGATGTGTGTGGGCCTATGTCAGTTCAGGCTAGAGGTGGTTATGAGTATTTCGTGACTTTCACGGATGATTACTCTAGATATGGAAACATATACCTGATGCGCCACAAGTCCGAATGCTTTGGAAAGTTCAGAGAATTCAAGGCTGAGGTGGAGAACCATCTGGGTAAGAGTATCAAGGCCCCACGATCTGATCGCGGTGGCAAATACCTCTCTAGTGAATTTAGATCCTATTTGTCAAAGGAGGGTATTCAGACCCAGTTGTCTACACCAGGCACACCCCAGCAGAATGGTGTAGCAGAGAAGAGGAACAGGACTCTTATGGAAATGGTTAGATCGATGATGAGTTACAGTGAGTTGCCTATCTCATTTTGGGGTTATGCCTTGGAGACAGCATGTTTTATCCTCAACCTTATGCCATCTAAGTCTGTGCCTTCGACCCCATCAGAGTTGCGGAATTGGCGAAAGCCCACTCTGAGACATCTCAGAATATGGGGTTGTCCAGCACATGTGCTCGAGGCAGATGCAGGCAAGTTAGAGGCGAGATCTAAGGCTATGCTGTTTATAGGCTACCCCAAAGGAACCAGAGGTGGTTTATTTTATAGTCCTCAGGATCAGAAGGTGGTGATCAGCACCAATGCCAGATTTCTTGAGGAGGACTATATTTTAGATCACAAGTCAAGCAGCAAGGTAGTATTGGAAAAGCTTATAAGTCAGTCCATTATTCCAGATGCACACGTACAGGAAGACACACCACAAGAGACTGCACACACTATCACAGATGATGCTCTTGCACAGGCTGCGCCTCGTCATAGTGGGAGGGTTGTGAGACAGCCCGAGAGGTACATGGGTTTGGGTGAGCCTTCTGACTTTATCCCTGGTGCTCATGAACCAGACCCAGTTAACTACAATGAGGCTCTCCAGGATAAAGATGCAGATTCTCGGCAGAGAGCGATGATTGCTGAGATGGGTCCTATGGACTCAAATCAAGTCTGGGAGCTGGTAGACCTTCCTGATGGGTTTAGGCCTATTGGGTGCAAATGGGTTTACAAGCGAAAGAGAGGACCTGACGGGAGGGTTAAGACCTTCAAGGCTAGGCTTATGGCGAAGGGGTATACTCAGAAAGAAGGGATCAATTATGAGGAGACCTTTTCCCCAGTAGCTATACTTAAGTCAATCCGGATTCTCTTGGCCATAGCTGCTTATACGGATTATGAGATTTGTCAGATGGACATCAAGACAGATTTTCTTAATGGAAGTCTTAAGGAGACCATCTTTATGCAGCAACCAGAGGGCTTCATTGTTAAGGGCCAAGAGCACAAGGTATACAGGCTTAGGAGGTCCATTTATGGACTTCAGCAATCATCCAGATCTTGGAACATCCGTTTTGATGAGGTTATCCAGTCCTATGGATTCACTCAGTGTCCGGATGAGCAGTGTGTTTATCGCAGGCATGATGGTGATATGGTGGTGTTCCTCGTACTTTAGGTAGATGACATCCTTCTTATTGGCAACAGTAAGAATGTGTTCACTAGATGACATCCAGACCTATGTTGTGCACGAGGCCTGATATTTGCTTTGCAGTTGGCATGGTTAGCAGATATCAGAGTAACTCTGGGAAGGCTCACTGGGAGGCAGTAAAATGCATTCTCAAGTACTTGCATGAGACGAGAGATTATGTCATAGTTTATAGAGCGCAGGAGCTTGTACCATTGGGTTACACAGATTCGGACTTTCAAGGTGATTTGGACAAGAGTAAGTCTACCTCTGGGTTTGTGTTTACTCTAGAAGGTGGAGCCATAATGTGGAGGAGTGTCAACCAGAAATATGTGGCAGCCTCCACCATGGAGACTGAGTACGTTGTCGCTTCAGAGGCAGCGAAAGAGGCTGTATGGCTCAGGAGCTTCCTGATGGACTTAGATGTGATTCCTGAGTTGCCTAGGTCTATCACAGTTTATTGTGATAATAATGGTGCAGTTGCTAACTCAAGGGAACCACAAGCTCATAAGGTGAGTAAACACATAGAGCGCAAGTACCACCTGATACGAGAGATCGTAAAGAGGGAAACGTGATGGTGGCCAAGATAGCTTCAGATGACAACCTTGCAGATCCTTTCACCAAGCCATTGACCCCAAAAGTCTTTGAGAGACATGTGGAGGGCATGGGAGTCAGATTCTTGTGGGAGCCATGTGAGTGAGCTTAAAGGTGTTCTGGAGATTTCATTATGACAGCAGTGTAATAGCGGGTTGGACAGTTTTTGTACTTCTTAGCATAGCTTTGAGTATTAGTGGGAGATTGTTAGTTTTGAATACAGAAAAGCTATGACTTGTATAAAAAACTAATATCCACAGTTGACATATCATTTTGTTTCAGTATAAATTTGTTCCTTTATATCATAGAACTAGATAACGGGGTGTGGACAGACGCAGTAGATACCGTTATTGGTTAAAGTATTGATATATAAAAAGTATGCTCGTAACCGAGATAGTCTGAACATACTATCGGTATGGGTTATTGTGTGGTTTGGAAATTAGTTTATCTAAACTAGTTTAAATCACACGGATATGCCCGAGGCATATTGAGCACGACCAGTTTGGATAGAATTGACTTATACTGATCGGCGTAGTCAATTCGGTCCTAGTATTCCGTCTCTCAATCCTGAGATTGGGACGAGCGTGAGGGTTGGATATCGTATGCTTGGATTTGCCAAAGAGTGCGGTCGATTGAAGCCTATACCTCGGTAGGTTGGGTATGCGGTGTTTAGCTTCTTACGTGCCGTTGCTAGTCGGAGGAATCCACGTACCGGTTCGTCGGGTTGATAGTGCTCCCGAGATGAGCTCGTAAAGTCTATTATACTAAACCCGGTCGGTGAACTTTATGTTCGGTATAATAAAAGGACGAGTGGTACTAATCTCGAAAATCAAGAAGTCAGTGAATTAATTTGTCAGTAAATTGATAAACCGACGAGCGCTAGATCTTTAATGTGGGGAGATAGAATAAAATATAATGGCGCGATGTAAAGTCATTTTTGAGCGGTAGTTCCAGAATTAGTCCGTTAGTGGTATGACTGATTATGCATTTGACTAATCAACAAGGTAAATTAATTAATCCAAAAGGTTTAATTAATATTTAATCGACAAAGTGAATTTAGAAATTAATTCTATTTGAATTAAATAATTCTAAGGGTTCGATTAAATTAAATTAACAAAGTGGGTTAAATAAATTAATTTAAATGGGTCAATTGGAGTTGATTAGTCGGGAAGACTTAGCAGTCAACGAAAGTCAAATTAAAAGCCTAACTCGAGAGCCCATTAGGTCTCCTTAGAAGCTCCTTATAAATACAACTTATTGGGCAAGAAAACAATTAAGAAACTTGAAGTCCAAGAAAGGGGCTAGAGTGAGAAAGTTTAGCTTAGAGAGAAATTTTGTCTTCCTCATCGAAATTCTTTCTCGAAGTCAGCTAAGAGAGCTTTCTCCCTCGGAAGATTAATTCTTTATCTTGTCCGGACTATTATCCAAGCAAGCCGCTGGTCGGATTTTTGATCGGATCGTGCAGACCGTGTTCTTCGGTCGGACTGTGTAGTTGGTTTTTTTTTGGTTTTAAAAACCCCGGTGATGGTTCTTGCTCGGTGCCCAGAACCGATCAAACTTCACGTCCGATCTTTCTAATGGAATGATCCGTGGGTTTGGTTGTCCAGATCGGGACTGAGTAGATCATTTTCCGGCGGATAGATTTTTTGCATGACCGGCAGCTTGCGGATCAAGTTATAAAATTCGGGGCAGCTTTATTTTTCAGTTTTTTGAGTTTTCTTCCGAAGCAAGTTTCTTGGGTTTTCTTATTTTTCCGTGGGTAACTCCGTAGACAATAGCCCACACTATTTCGGAGTTTGTATCGGAGTAATTCTTCGGATTTCTATTGGAATCGCAATCAAAGATTGGATTTTTCTTTAGGCAAGGGACTTCGCTACAAAAGGTAGAATCTTTAAATTCCGCTTTTATTAAAGATTTAATTTTTTGTGTCCCGATTAATAAATTAAAAAAGTATAAGCCTAGATCCGTTCATGGGTAAACTAATTTGAGCCTGAGCTTGGTCGAAAGCTTCCGATTCTGGAATGCATTGCACGAAAGTGAGGTTTTCAATTTAGCCCGGGCTTGTTCAGTTTTCCTTCAAATTTACATCCAATGGGTTTGAAACCATCAGGCAGGTTCACAAGCTCCTAGACTTGATTGTGGTTCATCGACCCCATCTCGGGTATCATTGCTTTTCGCCAAGGTTCTGCATCTTTATCTCGAAGAGCCTAATTGTTTTTCACCATATCTGGTTCAGGCGTGCCTGGGATGAAGTCAGAGGCTTCTCTCATGCCAATAAACCTATCGGGTTATTTCACAACCTTCCTACTACTACGAGGCACCACCTGTGTAGGCGCATCATCTGTGATATCTTGTGCAGTGTGTGGTGTATCTACTTATGCTAGTACATCAGGATTATCAGATTGTTTTCTATGTTCTTCAAGTACTATCTTTCTTTTAGGCTTGTGATCTAGAATATAGCCATCATCCAAAAATCTGGCGTTAGTACTAACTATCACCTTCTGATCTTTAGGACTATAGAACAAACCACCTTTTGTTCTTTTAGGATATCCTACATGTTAGTTTTGAATACTGAAAAGCTATTGCTCGTATGAAAAACTAATATCCACAGTTGACATATCGTTTTGTTACAGTATTAAATTTCTTCCATTATATCATAGAACTAGATAACGAGGTGTGGAAAGACACAGTAAATCTCATTATTGGTTAAAGTATTGATATATAAAAAAAATGCTCGTAACTGAGATAGTCTGAACATACTATCGGTATAGGTTATCGTATGGTTTGGAAATTAGTTTGTCTAGACTTATTAAATCATACAGATGTGCCCGGGACATATTGAGCATGACCAGTTTGGATAGAATTAACTTGTACTGATCGGCGTAGTTAATTAGGTCATAGTATTTTAATCTCTTAATCCTGAGATTAGGACTGGCATGAGAGTTAGATATCGTATGCTTGATTTGCCAAAGGATGCAGTCAATTGAGGCCAAAATCTCGGTAAGTTGGGTATGCAGTATTTACCTTTTTGTGTGTCGTTGCTAGTCGAAGGAATCCACGTACCGGTTTGCCTGGTTGATGGCGCTCTCGAGATGAGCTCGTAAGGTTTATTATACTAAACCCGGCTGGTGGACTTTATGTCCGGTATAATAAGAATGTGGAGTGGTACTAATCTCGAATACCAAGAAGTCGGTGAATTAATTTGTCAGTAAATTTATGAACCGACGAGCACTAAATTTTTGATGTGGGGAGATAGAAGAATAATAAAGTGAGCGCGATGTAAAGTCATTTTTGAGCAGTAGTTCCATAATTGGTCCATTAGTGGTACGACTAATTATGCGTTTGACTAATCGACAAAGTGAGTTAATTAATCCTAAAGGTTTAATTAATATTTAATTGACTAAGTGGATTAAGAAATTAATTCATATTGAATTAATTAATCATAAGGGTTCGATTAAATTAAATTAACGAAGTGAGTTACAAAATTAATTCGAAAGGATCAATTTGAGTTGATTAGTCTAGGGAAGACTAAGGGGTCAAAGAAAGTCAAACACTAAGGCCCAACTCAAAAGTCCACTAGGTCTCCCAAGGAGCTCCCTATAAATAGCTAATGTTAGGCACATTTGAAGATATTAGAAACCTTGTAGGCAAATGCCTTAAAGTGAGAAAGACAAGCCTAGAGAGAGAACTTCTTCTCCTTCCTTGAGAGTTCTTTCTCGAAGTCGGTTTGCGATATTTCTTTTTGTGAAACTCAGCCCATGATTCTAGAACCCAAGATCACCGCCTAGCTGCCCAGAAAAGTCCGTTCGTTGCCCATTTTTCTGGCCAAAGTGCCGCCGACGTTTTTGGATAAATCGGCCCCGATTTTTGCTATTTTTTGTATTGGGCTTTGTTTATTTGTTGCGTTGATCCTTTGGCTCATTCCATTTGGTTTGCCAAAGTCTAGATCTACGAGCAAATAGCTTACCCACAAAGTTTTATTGAGGCGGTGTGGGTTTTCATATTAGAATCAGTTTTCGGGCTAGATTTGTTTTTCATATATGCGAGTTTCTTGAAGTGGGTTTCTTTGGATTTCTTTGCTAGTTCCTTTAGCCACCTCGTAGTTACTTGCCCACCCAAGTTCGAGGTTGTTTGGAGTTATCCTTGGGATTCTATGTGGAATTTGCTCTAAAGACTTGGTTTTCGCAGCAGGTGGTAAATAAGAGGCTGATTTTCGGGCAACGATCTGCTGTGGATCTGACGAGTTTTTTGAAGTGGGTCTTTTTGGGATTTCTTCCTTAGTGGCTTAGCTACCCTGTGGATAATCTCCCACATGATTTCGGGGTGGAAACAGAGTCATTATCGAGATTTTCTCGTGATTGGTCTGGCGGTAAAAATCAGGATTTTCCAATTTAGGTTTTCTTTTTGCTTGGGACTTCGCTTCAAATGTATAATGTTTAATCCATCTGATTTAATTAAAGATTTAATCTTTAAGCGTTGTTTTAATAAATTGAACTAGTATAAGCCTAGATCCGTTCAGGGGAAATGAATTTGAGCCTGAGAAGAGTCGAAAGTCTCCGATTCTGGAATGCATTACACGAAAGTGAGATTTTCGATTTAGCCCGGGCTTGCTCTGTTTCCTTCAAATTGGTATTAGAGCGAGTGTTTTGGCTTTATACTTGTTCGATTTATTACACGACTTTGTTTTGGTATTGTTATTTTTGTATTGTCTGTACATTAAACAGGTGGTTATTATTCCCAGCTATTATGGTTGTTTAATTTTCATTCATAAACCCTGGGACATGTCCTGGCTCGTTTTTGTATTGGAATAGAAATGTATGTATAATAGTAATAACCACGAGCTGGAAGCCGTGTCGGATTAGATAAATCTTGTAGTAGGATTTAATCTAATGTTGTCGTCTTTAAATTCCTAGAAAGCGCCTTGTATATAGGAATTTATGTATTATGACGGAGACGTTATTTTGGGTAACTCATATTCATGGGTTTTGATTTATCGTAATTTTGGGTGATTCCTAATTTCGTAGAAAATCGAGAAAACCCGATCGAATTAGGAGGAACCAAATAACGAGTCGTTATAGGCAAAATGAATTTATGGTTTTTTGTTTTGTGGTAATTTTGGGTGATTCCAAATTACGTAGTAAACAAAGAAAACCAGATAAATTCTAAGGGTCCTTATAACGAGTGGGAGTGACGCGACGGGACGTGTCAATAAGGCGTTCAAAGGAAGCGACGATTGAGAAGGCCATAATAGTCGGGAAATGTTTAATTATGTATTTCCCGTTTCATATCCTTATCGCTGCTTGTGTGTTTTCGTTTTATGTTTTTATGCATGATAGAAAACAAACTAATTTTATGCGTGCAATTAACCAAGGTAGATTATTCGCATATTAAAACTCCAACGGTTTTAATAGGTGCGAGTAACCAAAGTTAAGATATTGCATGTTGGTTTTATAGGTGCAATTAACTAAGGTAGATTATTCGCATATTAAAACTCTAACGGTTTTATGGGTGCGAATATCCATAGTTAAGATATTGCATGATAAAACGTAAAAATCCTCAAACTTAAAAATCTAAGTGGGCGCGGGTTGGTATATATTCCCATGGCCTCCATTACGAATTCATATATGATGTGGATTAGACCTACGCACTGGCCAAGGGCCTTCTTCCCTACGGATAAGTCTTCAATCCCAAGATCACTAGATTGAATTTCTAAAGGGATGACTATAGCAAGTTTAATTGGAGAAAGTTGTGACACCCTCGCTAACCGAGGTGCATTAGTATCCTATGTAACAAGCTTAGAAGTCACGTAATGGTAAACACTTAGTGTATACGCTACTTATGTGTACGGCTAAAATCATCGACTATTAATTTCATTGATCATAAGATCATTGGTCAGATAATAGAATTAATGAACTTCAGTTTTTCTCGAACGAATGTGGGTTAGCGTAGACGTTCACCTAACGTGACCTGCGTTAATCCCGGTGTGAGAGATGTCAGTGGTAGATTATATTGTTTTTTGAGGATATCAATATTTTTGAAAAAGAATACTGAAACGTGACTATTTATTTTCAGTTTTTGATATGGGGTTTAATACAATATTTGTCACACTAAAGGAGAACAAATTAACTAGTCCAAATTATATCAACTGGAAACGCGATTTGGACATTGTCCTCACGGCTGAGCAATACAAGTTCGTGCTCACTGAGGTATGCCCAGAAACGCCAAATGACTAATATGGCTAAGGGCACACTTGTGTGAGATCACGTATTTGAGATGATTAGTAACATCAATGAGATTGAGGTTTTAGGAGGTGATACTCCAGGGTTTACCTCATAACTTTGAAGATTGCTAATCAAGTGCTTAAGCCAGAAATTGCCAAGAAGAAGAAGCCGAAAGACAAGTGCTTCAAATATGGCAAGGCAGGACATTGGAAACTAGATTGTCCAAAACTCAAAAGTACAACCATTTTGCCTTAGTTACTGAGACATGTTTAGTAGTGATTCCCAGAGATACTTGGTGTGTGGATTCAGTAACCACTAATCATGTTTGTAATTGTTCGTAGGGTTTTGCAAGTAACCCAGTGAAAGATTATCTGCCCGGGCCTAGCCAGAAACTCACTTTCATGGTATGCATTCCAGAATCGGAATCTCTGGCCAGCCTAGACCCTAGCACAATTGCTGTTCCAGCCCTTTTAAAATAACATTGCGCAGAATCTTAGTTTGTGCTTATTCGATTTACCACGCAACAAAATTTTCTAATTAAAAGACGGAACTTTAGAAAATACCTTTGAAGCGTACACTCAGGTGATTCTCTTGTATGCCTCAAGACTTTGCTTGTATGCTGTGTGGACAACATTGTAACCAATAACTTGATAAGCTAATCACCACAATCCACCTGCAAGAAAATTCCAGCACCGCTGCACCTGGCACGTACAATTAACGCACCGCTCGGAGAGAGAAAAAGGAGAAAATTCGGCAGCCTTAAGGCTTTTAAAATCTAAAATTTCAGAGAGAGAAATTTTCTCTCTAGGATTTTCTCTCTCTAAGTTTTCTTGTCTTGAAAACTTGTGAATTGTATGTCTTGAATAGCTAATCCCTTGTCTATATATAGAGTTACAAGAGAGACCCCAAATTGGTTTAAGATTGCTCTTCCTAATGGGTTTAGGTAATTAATTAGTTTCCAAATCCAATTAGGTAACCAATCTGATAGGATAAACCAAATCCTACTAGATTTCCTAATCTCTAGGATTTCCTAATTCTAATTGAAACTTAAGACTTAATTAATTAATTAAATAATTCAACTTTTCCAATTACTCAATTAACCCTTAGGAATAATTAATCAATTAATTAATTCTACCTATTCAATTAACCCATTACAAATTTAATCGTACCACTAACGGATTAATTTTGGCACTACCATCCTACACCAGAATTGCTTCTGGAACAACTTGATTAATTTATATTCATAATCTCCCCACATCAAAGATATATTGCTCGTTAATATATTAATTTACTGATAAATTAAGTAATTAACTTCTTTAATTCTGAGACTAGTACCACTCGACCTTTTGACTATACCGGACATAAGTCCACCAGCCGGGTTTAGTATAATAAACATTACGAGCTCATCATGGGAGTACCATCACCCGGACGCACGGGTACATGGTTTCCTTTCGACAAACAGTAGCACACCAAGCAACTAAACATGCGCACCCAACCTGTAGAGACTATTGGCCAGAATTGACCTCACCCATTGGCAGATCAAAGTACACTATGTCTAATCCTCATGCCCACTCGAGTTTAGGGATTAAGAGATAGAATACCAAGAATAATTTATCTATTAAATCAGTATAATACAAATCATTCCAAATGGTCTAGTTCAATACGCCCTGGCATATCTATATGATTCAAATAGTTTAGACAAACCAATTATCTGAATCACATAATAACCGAAACTGACAGGTTGTCCAAAGCTGTCTCGGTTACAAACCTCATTTATATATTATGTCTTTCAACCAGTGATAAGATCTACTGTGTCACACAAGACACCCCATCATCTACTTACATAATATAAATGGATTTATCATGCATAACAAAATATAACCAAAACATAAATCGATATATTACTGGGAAATTGTACAATACAAGCATAGCTTATGTATTCAACTCCAACAATCTCCCACTAATACTTAAGCTGTGCTTTAAGTATACATCTACATACAACTCCTACACACTCTGCTGCTATATATCTAGAAAAACTGTCATGGCTCCAAAGTATCTGACTCCCATGCCTTTCACGTGAGCCTCAAAGACTTTTGAAGTCAATGTCTTTATGAACGAATCTGCAAGGTTATCCTCTGATGCTATCTTAGCCACGACTACGTCTTCCCTCTTTACGATGTCTCATATTAGGTGGTACTTGTGCTCTATGTGTTTACTCACTTTGTGGGCTCGTGGTTCCTTCGAGTTTGCTACTGCACCGTTGTTATCACAATATACCGTGATAGACTTCTGCAAACCAGGAATCACATCTAAGTCCACTAGGAAGTTCTTGAGCCATACTGCTTCTTTCGCTGCCTCTGATACGACAACGTATTCAACCTCTATGGTAGAGTCTGCCACACATTTCTGATTGACACTCCGCCAAACTATGGCTCCATCTCCCTGAGTAAACACATACCCTGAGGTAGACTTGCTCTTGTCCCTGTCGTCTTGGAAATCTGAATCTGTGTAACCTCAGGATACCAGCTCAGGAGCTTGATAGACCAGAACTTGGTCCCTCGTTCTGTGTAAATACTTGAGAATAAATTTTACTGCCTCCTAATGAGCTTTCCCTGGGTTACTCTGATATCTGCTCACCATGCCAATGGCATAACCGATATCAGGCCTCGTACACAACATGACATACATGAGACTTCCTACTGCCGAAGCATAAAGAACTGTCTTCATGCCTGCTATCTTCTCAACAGTCTTAGGGGACTGTTCTTTAGATAGATGCACTCCGTGTCTGAAAGGTAGAAATCCTTTCTTGGAGTTCTGCATGTTAAAATGGGCCGGAATCGTATCTATGTACGAAGCTTGGGATAACGTTAACGAACGTTTCTTATAATCTCGAATTATCTTGATCCTAAGGAATTGTTTTGGTTCATTGGCTGACAATTTATTTGTGGTTAGCTCTAATTCCCCTATTGCGCAAAACATAGAAACATATAGCTCTTTATCTAACATTAATAAGAGGAAGAAACCTTCTAAAATGAATCAAACCTATCTTTGGCATCTCAGGTTAGGTCATATAAACCTTAGTAGGATTCAGAGGTTGGTCAATGATGGACCTTTAGGTTCATTAGAGATTGACAGTTGTGCAACCTGCGAATCTTGCTTGGAAGATAAAATGACCAAGAGACCTTTTAAGGAAAATGGTTATAGAGCAAAGAAAGTATTAGAGTTGATTCATTCTGACTTATGTGGACCAATGACGGTCCAGGCACGAGGTGGGTTCGAGTATTTCGTGACGTTCACGAATGACTACTCAAGGTACGGGTACATTTACCTAATGCGTCACAAGTCCGAATGTTTTGGCAAGTTCAAAGAGTTTCAGGTAGATATGGAAAAGCAACGTGGTGAGAGTATTAAAACATCGCATTCAGATCGTGGTGGGGAGTACCTATCCCATAAATTTTGAGAATACTTCAGTGAGGTTGAAAATCAGTCTCAATTGTCTGCACATGGCACGCCACAGCAGAACGGTGTAGCTAAAAGGAAGAATCGGACTCTCATTGAAATGGTTAGGTCTATGATGAGCTATAGTGATTTGCCAAGTTCGTTCTGGGGATATGCCTAAGAAACGACGATGTATATTCTTAATCTTGTACCATCTAAAATCGTGCCTTCAAACCCATTAGAGTTATGGAATGGGCTCAAGCCCAGTCTAAGACATCAAAAAATTTGGGGTTGCCCAGCACATGTGTTTAAAACAGATACGACTATGTTAGATGCGAGAACTGAATTAATGCTATTTGTAGGATATCATAGGGAAATGAAAGGTGGTATGTTTTATAGTCCTAAAGATCAGAAAGTGGTGGTTAGTACCAAAGCTAGATTTTTGGAAAAGGACTATGTCTTAAACCACAAGCCCAAGAGTAAGATAGTACTAGAAGAGTTTAGACTACAAACTACTAATCCTGATGCATCGGCACAAGTAGATACACCACACTGCACATGAGATCACAGATGATGCGCCTACACAGGTGGTGCCTCGTCATAGTGGGAGGGTTATGAAATAGCTCGATAGGTTCATTGGCATGGGAGAGGCCTCAGAGCTAGTTCCAGGCGCGCATGAACCTGACCCGGTTAACTACAATGAGGCTCTCCAAGATAAAGACGCAGAATCTTGGCGTAAGGCAATGATATCCGAAATGGGGTCAATGGACCACAATCAAGTCTGGGAGCTTGTGGAGCTGCCTGATGGGTTCAAGCCCATTGGATGCAAGTGGGTCTACAAATGTAAGAGAGGACCTGACGTGAAGGTGGAAACCTTTAAAGCTAGGCTGGTGACGAAGGGGTATACTCAGAAAGAGGGAATTGATTATGAGGAAACCTTCTTCTCGGTAGCCATGCTTAAGTTGATCCGGATTCTCTTGGCCTTAGCTGCTTATTTAGACTGTGAGATTTGGCATATGTATGTCAATACAGCTTTCCTAAACAGAAGTCTTGAGGAAACTATCTTTATGCAGCAACCAGAGGGATTCGTTGAAAAAGGCCAAGAGCATAAGGTTTGCAGGATCAAGAGGTCCATTTACGGACTTAAGCAGGCATCCAGATCTTAGAATATCCAATTTGATGAGGTAATATAGTCATTCGGATTTACTCAGTGTCCGGATGAATAATGTGTGTACCGCAGACGTGATGGAAACTCAGTGGTGTTTATTGTGCTTTATGTAGATGACATTCTATTGATTGGCAACAACAAGAAAGTGTTATCAGACTTAAAGGCATGGTTGTCTAAGAAGTTTGATATGAAGGACCTAGGGGAAGCGGGATATATGCTTGGGATCAAGATAATTCGAGATCGTAGAAAACGTTCGTTAACGCTCTCCAAGCTTCGTTCATAGATACGATTCTAGCCCGTTTTAACATGCAGAACTCCAAGAAAGGTTTTATACCTTTTAGACATGGAGTGTATCTATCTAAGGAACAGTCCCCTAAAACTATTGAGGAGATAGAGATCATGAAGACAGTTCCTTATGCTTCGGCAGTAGGAAGTCTCATGTATGCCATGTTGTGTACGAGGCCTGATATATGTTATGCCATTTGCAAGGTAAGCAGATATCAGAGTAACCCCGGAAAAAGCTCATTGGAAGGCAGTAAATGCATTCTCAAGTATTTGCGCAGAACGAGAGACCAAGTTCTGGTCTATCAGGTGCCTGAGCTGGTACCCTGAGGTTACACAGATTCAGATTTCCAAGGCGACAGGGACAAGAGCAAGTCTACCTCAGGGTATGTGTTTACTCTGGAAGGTGGAGCCATAGTTTGACGGAGTGTCAAGTAGAATGTGTGGCAGACTCTACCATGGAGGCTGAGTACGTTGCCACATCAGAGGCAACAAAAGAAATAGTTTAGCTCAAGAACTTTCAAGTGGACTTAGATGTGATTCCTGGTTTGCAGAAGTCTATCACGGTTTACTGTGATAACAACGGTGCAGTAGCAAACTCGAAGGAACCACGAGCCCACAAGGCGAGTAAAGAGGGAAGACGTGTTCGTGGCTAAGATAGCATCGGAGGATAACCTTGCAGATCCATTCATAAAGACATTGACTTCGAAAGTCTTTGAGGCTCACATGGAGGGCATGGAATCAGATACTTAGGAGATCCATGACAGTTTTTCTAGATATATAGCAGCAGAATATGTAGACGTTGTATGTAGTTGTGTACTTAAAGCACAGCTTAACTATTAGTGGGAGATTGTTGGAGTTGAAAACATAAGCTATGCTTGTATTGTACTTTTTCCCAGTAATATATCGATTTATGTTTTGGATATATCTTGTTGTGCATGATATGTCCATTTGTATTATATAGGTAGATGATGAGGTGTCTTGTGTGACACAGTAGATGTCATCATTGGTTGAAAGACATAATATATAAATGAAGTTCGTAACCGAGACAGCTTTGGACAAACTATCGGTTTAGATTATTATGTGATTCAGATAATTGGTTTGTCTAAACTAATTGAATCATATAGATATGCCCAGTGCCATGACAGTTTTTCTTGGTATGCTGCTGCTTGTCGAAAGGAAACCAAGTACCGATACGTCCGGGGTTATGGTGCTCCCGATATGAGATCGTAATGTTTATTATACTAAACCCGGATGGTGGACTTATGTCCGGTATAGTAAAAAGGTCGAGTGGTACTACTCTCATAATTAAAGAGGTTAATTAATTAATTTATCAGTAAATTAATATTAACGGGCACTATATCTTTAATGTGGGGAGATTATGAATATAAATTAATTAAGTTGTTCTGGAAGCAATTCTGGTGTAGGATGGAAGTGCCATAATTAATCCGTTAGTGGTACGATTAATTATGTATTGGGTTGTTGACAAAGGTTGATTTAATTAATTAAGTGATTAATTAATCCTTGTGTCAGGCCGTTGTGCATCATACCAGGAACTAGTTTGGGATAAATGAATCCCTGTGTCAGTTGGTTGTGAATCATACCAGGAACTGGTTTGGGATAATTGGATCCCAGTATCAGTTGGATGTGTATCAGTCCATGACCAGGATTGAAAAAAACAGAATCCCAGTAGGAAGGCCAATCCTAAACCAACTTGGGGTCTCTCTTGTAACTCAATATATAGACAAGGGATTAGCTATTCAAGACACACAATTCATAAGTTTTCAAGGCAAAAAAATAGAGAGATAAAATCCTAGAGAGAGAAATTATTTTTCATCTCTCAAATTCAGATTTTACAAGAGAAATTGCGGTTGGTTTTTTCTCTGTGTTGGCCAAATTTTCTTGGCCTATTAAACCAGCAGCGCGTATAATTTTCTTTCTCTTCGGGCGGTGCTTTTATAATACGTGCCAGGTACAGCGGTGCTGGCATTTTCTGGCAGGTGGATTGTGGTGATTAGCTTATCAAATTGGTTTCTAGATCATTGCCCACATAACGTGAGATCAAAGTCTTGAGGCATACGAGAGAATCACTTGAGTGCACGCTTTGAAGGTATTTTCTAAAGTTCCGCTTTTAATTAGAAATTTTTGTTGCATGGTAAATTGAATAAGTGCAAACCAGATCCTGTGCAATGTTATTTCAAAAGGGTTGGAATAGCATTGTGCTAGCGTCTAGGCCTGGCCCGAGATTCCGATTCTGGAATACATAGCACGAAAGTGACTTTCTGGCTTGGCCCGGGCAGATAATCTTTCAATTGGTATCAGAGCCTGGTTTTGGGTTTTGTGCTTGTTCGATTTATTACATGGTTTTATTTTGTAGGTGGTTAAGAAATCCCGACTATTATGGTTACGTTTTGTATGGGTTTTAATTAAACTCTGGGACATGTCCGGATTTGATTTTATTATGAATGTTTGTAATAATATTACCACGTGCTTGAAGCCGTGTAGGATTAGATCAAATATGTAGTAGGATTTTTTCTATGTAATTTTGATTATTTAATTTTCCTATAAAGCTTTGTAGTAGGAGAATTAATTTTTGTAATCGAAGGCGTTATGGTGGGCAACTTGAGTTCGTGGGTTTTGGGTTATCGTTAATTCATAGAAACCCAGAAAAACCCAGAACGAATTGCAAGAAGACCAAATAGCGTGGGAAAAAGTGAAGGAGGGATTGGCGACTGGGGGCGGCACCGGCGATGACCCGCTGACAAGTGCCACCGCCAGCAACCACCAGAAGCAGCAGGCTGCTGCTCCAGCACGCGCAGCGTGACCTTTGGGAGTGCTGCACGCTTGCGGCCTGTTCGGGCTATGTTTTGGCCAGTTTTTCCTCCAGTTTTCATTTTTTGAAGTTCAAGACTCTCTCTATCAAGTGATGTGATGGGACACAAGATCAAGGCAGAAGATAGAAGCGATTAAAACTATAATAATCAGGAAATTTTTTTTCGTATTTATTTCCCGTATTTATTATTTTAATTTTTATGCTTTATTTTTATGATGTATTTTAGATGCATGATTTTAAAGCATGTTGGTTTTATGGTTGCATATAACTTAGGGTTAGTTAATTGCATGTAAAAATCAGAAAAACCCTCAATTTGGAAATCTAAGTGGGAGGGGGTTGGTTTAATATCCCCATGGACACCATTACGAGTTCATATGCAATGTGGGTGGCTTGCGCGTTGGCATTAGGGCCTTCCTCCATTCGGATGAGTCCAGCCCCGAGATCGCTAGATTATGAATTTTTGAGTAAGATGACTAGAGTAAGTTTAACTAGGAGAAATGCGACACACTCTCCATCTAAGTCGCATTATCCTGAGGTAACAAACTCAGAAGTCACGTAATGGTATGCACTTAGTGTACGATCTATAGTATTCCTCCTGCAAGGTTACGCTGCTTATTTGTACAGTTGAAAGCACAGACTATTAGCTACATTGATCAATAGATCGTTTGTTCAGAAAGTGTAGTTGATGAATATAGTTCTTCTCAAATGAATGAATAGCGTAAATGTCCACACTGCGTGGCTTGCGAGAATCCCAGTGAATGAGATGTTGGTGGATTATAATTATTGTTTTGAGGGAAATCAATAATTATTAGAATATTATATTTTCGAAATTCTAGGTTAAATAACTGAAACATTGTCTCTTTGTTAATTTTACAGTTTTATCGATATGACATTCAACTCCTTAGCTGCTATTTTGAAAGACAATAAATTATCTGGAACAAATTACGTAGACTGGAGGCATAACTTGGACATTGTCCTGACGGCTGAGCAGTATAAGTTTGTTCTCACCGAAGTATGTCCAGATGTGCCTGATGAGAACTCTCCTCAAGAGGATAGGGATGACTATGCCCGGTGGAGAAAAGTGGATGAGATGGCGCGGTGCTATATTTTGGCCTCTGTGTCAAATGTGCTGCAACATCAGCTTCATCTCATGGTCTCTACCTTCGACATGATGGTTCACCTAAGGGAGATGTTTGCACATCAAGGTAGGACTGCGAGGCAAGCAGCCATGAGAAAGTTAATGAACTCAAAGATGGCTGAAGGCGGATCAGTGAGAGATCATGTGTTACACATGATTAGTCACATCAATGAAATAGAGGTGTTAGGAGTAGAAATCGACCCAGAAAGTCAGATAGATATTATCCTCCAGAGCTTACCCTCTTGTTTTGAGTAGTTTCGGGTTAATTATAACATGAACCAAAGAGTTTACACTCTACCCGAGGTTTTAACTGATTTGGTGACAGCCATAGGCATATTCCATTAGAAGAAGCAAGCTTTGGTCGCAGTAAAGGCTTCAGGTTCTTCTTCTGTGCCTAAAGGCAAGAAGAAGAATAAGAAGAAGAATGCCAGGAAACTTGTTGCGAAGCCCGAGATCGCAAAGAGGAGTAAGCCGAAAGGAAAGTGCTTCAAGTGCGATAAAATGGGACACTGGAAAGCGGATTGTCCAAACCTTAAAGGTATGATAGTTGCTGCCCTGATTACTGAGAAATGTTTGGCGGTGATTCCCACAGATACTTGGCGTGTGGATTCAGACGCCACTGATCATGTTTGTAATTCTTTGTAGGTGTTCCATGTAACCCAAAAGCTTAGAGAGGGCGAGCTGGACATCTACATGGGCGACACTACAAGTGTGTCCGTAGAAGCAGTGGGAGTGGTCAATTTAAATTTCAAAAATTGTAGATTAGAGTTAGTTAATTGTCTATATGTACCGAGTTTTAGAAAGAACCTTATTTCAGTTTCTAAACTCTTGAAGAATGGTTTTAAGGTTATTTTTTCTGATGAGTCTGTATTTATTAGAAGAAATAGAAACCTTATTTGTTCTGGTTCATTGGCTGAGAATTTATTTGTGGTTAACTCTAATTCCCCTGTTGCTTGGAAGGTAAAATGACTAAGAGACCTTTTAAGGTAAAAGGTTATAGAGCTAAGGAAGTATTAGAGTTGATTCATTCTGACTTGGGTGGACGAATGACGGTCAAGGTACGAGGTGGGTTTGAGTATTTCGTGACGTTCACGGATGACTACTCAAGGTACGGGTACATTTACCTAATGTGTTATAAGTCCGAATGTTTGGCAAGTTCAAAGAGTTTCGGGCAGATGTGGAAAAACAACATGGTAAGAGTATCAAGACACTGTGTTCAGATCGTGGTGGGGAGTGTTGGTGAATGTGCCCTAATGAGGGCTATTTATGTAAATATACTTTAAGGGTATTTATGTAAATAAGATATTTGTCGTTTGATTGATTGTTTATCAAATGAGTTAATTTCATGATAGTAATATCCTTGTGCATATTTAAATTCATGAAATCAATCCGCCAAAAGAAACACTCCATGGACTAATTAGATCATGAGTGATTCTTTTGAGTAGTACTGGTACTAGGATCCTTAGACCAGAAATCACTACATGGTCTTAGGTGAATTGTAGTGTGCTTTGACATACGCCTAACATACGCCTAACGGGGTCGTAACAGGTTACCAAGTACGGGTATGATTGGGTACACTATGAGACACGCTAAGGTATGTAGGTGAAGTGATGGGACTACAAATCTCTCTTAAGTGAGAGATGATATCTTGGCCACTTGATAGTGAACTGAAAAGTGCATAGCCATGCCCAAGGAATGATAGGATATCATTTGCTTGAAGGATTCAGTGTCACTAAGAGATCAAGTAAACGCTTAGCTATATAAGGATGATGGCTCCATGCCTTATGCTAAGCTGGATATCGATGTAGAGGATCGTACGTAGTTTGCTCGGAAAGGTTGTGTTGAATCTCCATTCGACCCTCCATTCTGAATTGGGTAGTCATTATGTCTTGCTAGAGACCACTAATGACTTATGGATTAATCAATGAGATTGAGTTATCCGTTGCCAATTTGGAATGGGCCTACAGGATCGCACATAAGAAAGTTCAATGATGCAGAATAAGGATTCTTGCCTACAATAAGTATAATTGTTATGCTTAAAGAAATAAGATTTAATTAAATGGTTTAATTAAATATTATTAGAAAGTTCTATGGTATTAATTAATAGTTAATTAATTACCTGAGAACAATTGGGATGGGCTGATAAATCAAGGAACTTAATTGCAATTGAAGTTCTTGACCCATCAGCCTGATCCATGGGTCATGGGTTGATCCATGAGCTTGGTGTATAACCCAAATCATTAAAGTATTATTTAAGGCTGATTTGGAATTAGTAAATATTATTTAAATACTGACTTGGAATCAGTTAAATAATATTTGGTAATAATACTGATTTGGAATATTACTAAAATCAGTTAAGTTATAATTGGATAATTACAATACTGATTTTGGAAATTAATTCTCTACAAATATCCTAGGGATATAATTGTAAGAGTAGAGGATTTTTGAATTATTCTCATTAGACAAAATACACAGAATTCCCAAATTCTCTTGGTAGGCAAGATCGGCTAGCACCAACCTGCGAAGACTTTCGTGCTTGAGAGTAGAGGATCCTTCGAGGAAGGATTTTGGAGACAACAAAACGCCATCTTCTCAGAGGAGCCAGACGACGTGCGCAACCGATTACGCTTCAAGGGTAAGACCCGATCCTCATAGTTTAGGATTCCGCTGTTTAATTGGATTAAACACCTAAACAATTCCCAACAGTGGTATCAGAGCCAGGTTCCTAATTTTAGTGTTAAAATTAAAATTGATTTTAATTAAAAGTTTTGAATCTTAATTAAAATTGATTTTAATTGAATTTGGAAATTCATTCGAAAACAAAAGGGGAAAAATTTTTTTTTTCCCCGTGAAAGGGGCTGGGATCAAATTGATTTTATGAAAATGGATTTTGGGTTACCCGCAAAACTGGGTTTTGTTTTTTTCATTTCTTCGTCGGAAATCAAAATTTCCAAAATTGAATGAATTGGCTGGAACGGATTTTTTCCCCCCTTTCGTTGGACGATTTGTGGTTTTGATCGCAACTGGGTGCCTTCAAAATGAAAGCCACCGGCAACTGGGTTTGTTTCATCGGGAAATTAAATTTTAGCCAGAAATTGGAGTTTGGTATGTTTTGGTTTCAGAAGTTTCTGGGCTGCTGTGGTTTTGTGTTTCTTGTGCAGGTTGCTTTGTCGGGATAAAACGAATACACCGAAAAAGTTTTGGATGTTTTTCGTTTCGATTATCCTGTCGGTAGTCGACGTAAAGATGAGACGTGCCGGTTGGATTTCGGTCCTTACTCGGTTCTGGTAACCAGGTACTGATCGGAAAAGGACAACGGCGTCTCCAGTCGACGAAAGCCACTGCGTGACGTTCTTCTAGACATTTGCATCGTTGCTTACCGTGAGATCGAAACCCCTCGAATTTGGCATTTTATGCCGATATATTGATCTCCGATGGGGTTTAGATGATCGTGGATGGAGAACGAGTGGCGACGATAGTCAATACTGCAGTGTTCTCAGAATAAAGGCTACCGGATTCACGATTCGTGATCGGAAACACTGCCTGATTCAGCCTCGATCGGGGACCAGATATGATTTGGCCACCGAAGAGGGAGATCGCTAGAGAGAACAACGGAAGAAGGGATGACCGGCGTCAGACGTCGGAAGTCAAGAAATCCGCCGGTGAGTTTGAGGAAGAAAAAGGGTTGGCAGCGGCTAGGGTGAAGCCCTAGGGGCTGATTTTACTAAAATACCCCCGCCGCCCTATCAAACCCTAAAATGGAAAGGGAGGAGACAGATGCCCTAATAGGCTTAAATTACTAAACTGCCCCCGCCTGGCCAGATTTTAAAATGGTTTTAAAATTGCATAATGGTCCCTGGACTTTGAGTTCTCCTTAAAACCCTAGCCCAGAATTTTATTTAAATTATCAAATTGCCCCAATAGTTTCAGAAAATTAAATTTTTAATTTTCTGAATTTTATTTAATAAGATTTTAATTAAATAATCTTATTAGATAAAGATAGGATTAATTTAGAATTTTATCCTATAAGTTTAAATTTAAAATTTGAAAATGAATTATCTTAATTAGATTAGGATAATTAAAATTAATTTAAATTTTAAATTTGAAAGTTTATCTTAATTAGATAATTAGATAAATTTTAAAATAATTATTTTAATTAGATTAAAATAATTAGAAAAGATAAATAAATAAATAAATAATTAATAGATTAATTAATTAATTAGTTTAAATTTTGAATTGTTATTTATTTATTTTATTTTATTTTTATTTTGATGCTTATTTAAATTGTTTAAATTTTATTTGAAGCATCATAATTATGCAAGCATGTTCATGCATCATTTTGGATAAATGTAAAATGAACAGAAGGATTGATTAAAATTGATCATGACACAATCAATTTTAATTCTGTAATAGTTACACAATCCTTAAAATTAATCGGCTTAAATTAAAACCGGCTTGCATGAGCATATGCATTTATGTGTTTCAAAGCATGAATTGGGCTTTTAATTTTAACGTTTTAAAAGTTGGGGCCTGCGAGCCAATTTTGAATTGGGCCTGCGTGCCTATAAAATCATCATGTAATAGTTAGGTCCAAAAGGAGGTTCCAAGAGGAGTCCATGGTGGAGCCCAAGAGCGGAGGCCCAATATGAAGATTTTAAAAGGCCCTGTAATAGACTAGAGCCCAGTTCATCGCTTTAATTTCATTCTTTTATTTATGCAAATGAATGATAAACGAAAATGCATGTTAAGCCGATCAAACTTAAATCCCAAAAACCCAAGATTTTGCTTCCATACTTGAGGGCCCGCTTGAGTGTCGAACGTCTGATGGACTTGGAGAGCCCAAGGGCCTCAGGTTTTCTTCATGCGGCGGGTTGTTACATAATAGTGCCCAACTTTATCACTACCATTAATGAGTGGAAAAACTGTTTGGGTATTAGATGCTCAACTTTATCACTACCACTTGTTATGGAAAAACTGTGTGGGTGTCTATTGATGTGATGCCTTGAGGGATGGTTTAACTTGGGAAAATTAATCCTAGCTTGACCCGATAAGTTGACTAGGGATTAATTTTGCAAAGGTAGGATGGTGTCAAACATTTGGAATGTTCATCCTATCACCGAAAAGTTGCATGTATGCAATTGGAAAGTGTTAGATTACATGGAATGTGATTTGAACGTTGCCTACCAAAAGAGCCCGATCCCTACGATACTTGCCAAAGCAAGACTGGGGTTGACTCTTTGTGGATTTTTGGCCCACAATCTAGCACCAACACAAAATTGTTTGGGATTTCAATTTTGGCTATTGTGGAAAACATTTTTCAAAACTCATTCTAATATTTTGCAATTATCTTTTGTAGAAATGGCATCTTCTAGCACAAATGTTATCTTAAACTTTACTCTAAGAAGTATATTGGATAAAGATAAATTGGTTGGACCAAACTTCTTAGATTGGGAAAGAAACTTGAGAATAGTTCTCAAACAAGAAAGAAAGCTACATGTCTTAGAGACCGCTTTACCTGAACCACCACAAAATGCTTTGGCAACTGTTCAACGAGCCTGGGATAAGCTGAAAAGCGACTCCGATGATGTGACGTGCTTGATGCTCGCGTCTATGACAGGCGAGCTTCAAAAGCAGTTCATGAATTTGGAAGCGTTCTGAATTTAAGAGTCACTGACGGAAATGTTTCGGGAACAAGCTTTAGGTATCTTTGTTATAGAAATAAATATTTCTATGTCCACCTCATGGGTATTAGATACTGGTTGTGGGGCTCACATTTGTACTAATGTGAAAGGACTCAGATATAGAAGGATAACAAAGAAAGGTGAAGTAGATCTCCGAGTGGGCAATGGGGCAAGAGTTGCTACTGTTGAAGTTGGAGATTACACTCTGTCTTTACCTTCTGGTTTAAATATCGAACTTGAAAATTGTTATTATGTACCTGCTTTGAGCAGAAATATTATTTTAGTTTCGAGTTTAGGTTTTCGATTTATTATAGAGAATAATTTGTTATCTTTATATCGAAATGATATTTTATACGGAGTTGCAAATATGTGTAACAGTCTGTATGTCTTGGATTCGACCCAAGAAAAACCAGTCTATAACATAGAAAAGAAAGCTAAATCAACTAAAGATGATTTAAGTCCAACATACCTTTGGCATTGTCGATTAGGCCATGCAAATGAAAAGCGAGTTCAAAAGCTTCACAAGGATGGAGTGTTTGGTTCATTTGATTTTGAATCATATGATACCTGCGAACCCTGCTTGCAAGGCAAAATGACAAAGAGTCCTTTCAACAAGAAAGGTGAAAGAACAAGTGAGCTATTGGCCCTAATACATACGGATGTATGTGGACCAATGAGCACACAAGCCAGAGGTGGATTTGAATACTTCGTGACTTTTACTGATGACTTTAGTAGATATGGGTATGTCTACTTAATGAGGTATAAAAGTGAAACTTTTGAAAAGTTCAAAGAGTTTAAAAACGAAGTAGAGAATCAGTTGGATAGAAGGATTAAGGCTATTCGCTCCGATCGGGGAGGTGAATACCTTAGTGATGAGTTCGATGGCTATCTAAAACAGTGTGGAATTGTTTCATAGCTGACTCCACCGGGAATACCTCAATGGAATGGTGTATCCGAAAGGAGAAATCAGACCTTATTAGATATGTTTCGATCAATGATGGGCCTAGCGACTCTCCCTACATCCTTTTGGGGTTATGCTCTCATTTCTGCTGCCTACTTATTGAATCGTATTCCATCTAAGGCAGTAGATAAGACTCCATATGAGATATGGATGGGTCGAAAGCCCTATATGTCTTATCTACGAGTTTGAGGTTGTCTAGCTCATGTAAAACGTTTACAAAGTAATAAGCTTGAACCAAAAACTGACAAATGCCTATTTGTGGGATATCCTAAGGAAACTAAAGGATATCAATTCTACAACTCAACTGAGAACAAAGTGTTTGTTGCTCGAGGAGCCACTTTCTTAGAGAAAGAATTTCTGTACAAGAAAGACAACGGGAGTAGAATAGAACTCGGAGAAGTTCAAGAACCACAAGAGAATGTAGAACGATCTACAGAAACTCAGATGGAAGTTGACATGGAAACTCATGAAGATGAGCAACCTGAGTCAACAACACAAGAACCTAGAAGGTCTAGTAGATCTCGTCATGAACCCGAGATATACGGATTTCTGGTGACTGACGATCAAGATTTGATCTTGGTGGACTCTAATGAGCCTGCGAACTACAGACAGGTTTTAGAAAGTCCAGATTCAGATAAATAGCTGCAAGCCATGGAATCTGAAATGCAATCCATGAAGGACAATAAAGTATGGACTTTGATTGACCCTCCTGTTCAGACAAAGGTTGTCGATTGTAAGTGGATTTTCAAGTTAAAACCTGGCGGGATCTTCAAGGCACGACTAGTGGCTAAAGGTTTCAGACAGACTCATGGTATAGACTATGATGAAACCTTCTCCCCCTGTCGTGATGCTCAAGTCCATTAGGACAATGCTTGCCATAGCAGCATATTTTGACTATGAGGTATGACAGATGGATGTTTAGACGGCTTTCCTAAATGGAAACCTACTCGAGGATGTTTATATAAAACAACCCGAGGGATACATCGATCAAAAGCACCTAATCGAGTATGTAAGCTTCAGAGGTCTATCTATGGACTAAAACAAGCATCTCGAAGTTGGAATCTTCGTTTTGATGAGGAAGTAAAAGGTTACGGTTTCATCAAGAACGAAGATGAGCCTTGTGTTTACAAGAAAGTTAGTGGGAGCAAGATTTTTTTCCTTGTCCTATATGTGGACGACATCCTGCTCATAGGAAATGACATTCCCTTGATGAAAGACATCAAACAATGGTTTGGGAGTGTATTTTCTATGAAAGACTTAGGAGAAGCTTAGACGATACTAGGTATCAAGATCTATAGAGATAGGTCTAAAAGGCTTCTAGGACTAAGTCAAGAAGGGTACATAGACAAGATATTGAAAAGATTCAATATGTCTAACTCCAAAAATGGTAAGGTACCATTTAGACATGGCCTTCTCTTGAAGAAGAACCAAGGTCCTTCAACAAGAGAGGAGAGGGATACAATGAGTAGAGTCCCATATGCTTCAGCAATAGGATCTATCATGTATGCCATGTTGTGTACCCATCCGGATGCTGCACATGCACTTAGCATGACTAGCAGATACCAACAAGATCCAGGGATGGAACATTCGACTGCAGTCAAAGCAATCCTGAAGTACTTACGAAGAACTAAAGGATTAATGCTAGTGTATGGAGGACAAGAACAGCTCATTGTACAAGGTTACACTGATGCTACTTTCCAAACAGATCAAGATGACATGAAGTCACAATCAGGCTACGTGTTTAGTCTGAATGGCGGTGTAATAAGTTGGAAAAACTCAAAGCAAGATACAACAGCCAATTCTACAACAGAGTCTGAGTACATTGCTGCATCAAATGCTGCAAAGGAAGCTGTTTGGCTGAGAAAGTTCGTGTCAGACATCGGAGTGATACCGAGTATCCAAGATCCGATAGAACTTTTCTGTGACAATAACGGGGCCATCGCACAAGCTAAGGAGCCTCGGTCACACCAGAAAACCAAACACATACTCAGAAGGTTTCACCTCATCCGAGAGATCATTGATCGAGGAGATGTGAAAGTGTGCAAAATAGGGTCAGACGACAATATAGCATATCCTCTCACAAAAGCTCTGCCACAGTCAAAGTTTGATAGACATGTAATAGAGCTTAGTCTTAAACTGTTTAGGATATAGCCCTTCATTGGGCAAGTGGGAGATTGTTGGTGAATGTGCCCTAATGGGGGCTATTTATGTAAATATACTTTGAGGGTATTTATGTAAATAAGATATTTGTTGTTTGATTGATTGTTTATCAAATGAGTTAATTTCATGATAGTAATATCCTTGTGCATATTTAAATTCATGAAATCGATCCGCCAAAAGAAACACTCCATGGAATAATTAGATCATGAGTGATTCTTTTGAGTAGTACTAGTACTAGGATCCTTAGACCAGAAATCACTACATGGTTTTAGGTGAATTGTAGTGTGCTTTGACATACGCCTAACGGGGTCATAACAGGTTGCCAAGTACGGGTATGATTGGGTACACTATGAGACACGCTAAGGTATGTAGGTGAAGTGATGGGATCACAAATCTCTCTTAAGTGAGAGATGATATCTTGGCCACTTGATAGTGAACTGAAAAGTGCATGGCCATGCCCAAGGAATGATAGGATATCATTTGCTTGAAGGATTCAGTGTCACTAAGAGATCAAGTAAACGCTTAGCTATATAAGGATGATGGCTCCATGCCTTATGCTAAGCTGGATATCGATGTAGAGGATCGTACGCAGTTTGCTCGGAAAGGTTGTGTTGAATCTTCATTCGACCCTCTATTCTGAATTGGGTAGTCATTATGTCTTGCTAGAGACCAGTAATGACTTATGGATTAATCAATGAGATTGAGTTATCCGTTGCCAATTTGGAATGGGCCTACAGGATCGCACATAAGAAAGTTCAATGATGCAGAATAAGGATTCTTGCCTACAATAAGTATAATTGTTATGCTTAAATAAATAAGATTTAATTAAATGGTTTAATTAAATATTATTAGAAAGTTCTATGGTATTAATTAATAGTTAATTAATTACCTGAGAACAATTGGGATGGGCTGATAAATCATTGGACTTAATTGCAATTGAAGTTCTTGACCCATCAGCCTGATCCATGGGTCATGGGTTGATCCATGAGCTTGGTGTATAACCCAAATCATTAAAGTATTATTTAAGGCTGATTTGGAATTAGTAAATATTATTTAAATACTGACTTGGAATCAGTTAAATAATATTTGGTAATAATACTGATTTGGAATATTACTAAAATCAGTTAAGTTATAATTGGATAATTACAATACTGATTTTGGAAATTAATTCTCTACAAATATCCTAGGGATATAATTGTAAGAGTAGAGGATTTTTGAATTATTCTCATTAGACAAAATACACAGAATTCCCAAATTCTCTTGGTAGGCAAGATCGGCTAGCACCAACCTGCGAAGACTTTCGTGCTTGAGAATAGAGGATCCTTCGGGGAAGGATTTTGGAGACAACAAAATGCCATCTTCTCAAAGGAGCCAGGCGACTTGCGCAACCGATTACGCTTCAAGGGTAAGACCCGATCCTCATAGTTTAGGATTCCGCTGTTTAATTGGATTAAACACCTAAACAATTCCCAATAGGGAGTACCTGTCCCATGAATTTCGAGAATACCTCAGTGAGGTCAGAATTCAGTCTCAATTGTCTGCACCTGGCAGGCCACAGCAGAACGATGTAGCTGAAAGGAGGAATCAGACTCTCATGGAAATGGTTAGGTCTATGATGAGCTATAGTGATTTTCCAAGTTCGTTCTGGGGATATGCCTTAGAAACGGCTATGTATATTCTTAATCTTGCACAATCTAAAATCGTGCCTTCAACCCCATTAGAGTTGTGGAATGGGCGCAAGCCCAGTCTAAGACATCTCAGAATTTGGGGTTGCCCAGCACATGTGCTTAAGGCATATACGGCTAAGTTAGATGCGAGAACTGAATTAATGTTGTTTGTAGGATATCCTAGGGGAACGAAAGGTGGTCTGTTTTATAGTCCTAATGATCAAAAGGTGGTGGTTTGTACCAACGAGAGATTTTTGGAAGAGGACTATGTCTTAGACCACAAGCCCAAGAGTAAGATAGTACTAGAAGAGCTTAGACGACAAACTACTAATCCTAATGCACCAGTACAAGTAGATGCACCACACACTGCACATGAGATCACAGATGATGTGCCTACATAGGTGGTGCCTCGTCTTATTGAGAGGGTTGTGAAACAGCCCGATAGGTTCATTGGCATGGGAGAGGCCTCAGAGCTAGTTCCAGGCGCGCCTGAACCTGACCCGGTTAACTACAATGAGGCTCTCCGAGATAAAGACGTAGAATCTTAGCGTAAAGCAATGATATCCAAGATGGGGTCAATGGACCGCAATCAAGTCTGGGAGCTTGTGGACCTGCCTGATGGGTTCAAGCCCATTGAATGCAAGTGGGTCAACAAACGTAAGAGAGACCTGACGGGAAGGTGGAAACCTTTAAAGCTAGGCTGGTGGCAAAGGGGTATACTCAGAAAGAGAGAATCGATTATGAGGAAACCTTCTCCCCAGTAGCCATGCTTAGGTCGATCCGAATTCTCTCAGCCATAGCTGCTCATTTAGACTATGAGATTTGGCAGATGGAGGTCAATACAGCTTTTCTAAACGGAAGTCTTGAGAAAACTATCTTTATGCAGCAACTGTTATTTTTGAATACAGAAAAGCTATGGCTTATATCAAAAAGTAATATCCACAGTTGACATATCATTTTGTTTCGGTATAAATTTGTTCCTTTATATCATAGAACTAGATAACGGGGTGTGGAAAGACACAGTGGATACCGTTATTGGTTAAAGTATTGATATATTAAAAGTATGCTCGTAACCGAGATAGTTTGAACATACTATCGGTATAGGTTATTATGTGGTTTGGGAATTAGTTTATTTAAACTAGTTTAAATCACACGGATATGCCCGGGGCATATTGAGCATGACCAGTTTGGATAGAATTGACTTATACTGATCGACGTAGTCAATTTGGTCCTAGTATTTGGTCTTTCAATCCTGAGATTGGGACGGGCGCGAGAGTTGAATATTGTATACTTTGATTTGCCAAAGAGTGCGGTCGATTGAGGCCTATACCTCGGTAGGTTAGGTATGCAGTGTTTAGCTTCTTACATGCCGTTACTAGTCAGAGGAATCCACGTACCGGTTCGCCGGGTTGATGGTGCTCCCGAGATGAGCTCGTAAAGTCTATTATACTAAACCCGGCCGATAAACTTTATGTTCAGTATAATAAAAGGATGAGTGTTACTCATCTCGGATACCAAGAAGTTGGTGAATTAATTTGTCAGTAAATTGATAAACCGACGAGCACTAGATCTTTAATGTGGGGAGATAGAATAAAATATAATGGCTCGATGTAAAGTCGTTTTCGAGCGGTAGTTCCATAATTGGTCCGTTAGTGGTACGACTAATTATGCATTTGACTAATCGACAAGGTGAATTAATTAATCCAAAAGGTTTAATTAATATTTAATCGACAAAGTGAATTAAGAAATTAATTCTATTTGAATTAATTTATTCTAAGGGTTTGATTAAATTAAATTAACGAAGTGGGTTTAATTAATTAATTAAAATGGGTCGATTGGAGTTGACTAGTCGGGAACGACTTAGCGGTCAACGAAAGTCAAATTAAAAGGCCTAACTCGAGAGCCCATTAGGTCTCTTTAGAAGGTCATTATAAATATCTTTGTTTGGCAAGAAAGACAATCAAGAAACTTGAAGTCCAAGAAAGGGCTAGAGTGAGAAAGTTTAGCTTGGAGAGAGAACATCGTCTTCCTCGTCGAAGTTCCTTCTCGAAGTCAGCTAAGATAGCTTTCTCCTTCGGAAGACTCAATCTTTATACTACCCAGACTGTTATTCGAGTTAACCGCCAGTCGGATTTCTCAAAAGGATAGCGCCCAGCACTGATCGGATTATCGCGACCTGCGGTTTCATAAAACGCGGCGTTGTTTTTGGTCTGGTGCCCTGAGCCGATCAAACCTTCACATCGATCTTCTTCGTGAGTGATCCGTGAGGTTGGTTGTATAGATCGGGACTGGACTTGGCAGCTCCGGTTGACGGGTTTTATCTTCTTTGAATCTGGCGGCAATAACTTGCGCAGCAGTACTCAAAATTCTGGGCAGTTCCCATTTTCCAGTTTTTTGTGTTTTCTTCCGAAACAAGTTTCTTGGGTTTTCTTTATTTTGCCGTGGGTAACTCCGTAGATAATAGCCCACACTATTTCGGAGTTGGATCGGAGTCATTCTTCGGATTTCTTGTGGTAGTCACAACAAAGATTGGATTTTTCTTTAGGCAAGGGACTTCGCTACAAAAGGTAGAATCTTTAATATTCCGCTTTAATTAAAGATTTAATTTTTTGTGTCCTGATTACTACACGACTTTATTTTGGCATTATTATTTTTGTCGAAATGCTTAAACAGGTGGTTATTGGTTTCCCGGCTATTATGGTAGAAATTTATTTTTCATTCATAAACCCTGGGACATGTCCGGGCTTGTATTGTTTTTGAATGGAAATGTCTGTAATAGTAATAACCACGAGCTGGAAGCCGTGTAGGATTAGATAAATCTTGTAGTAGGATTTGATCTAATCATGTCATCTTTAAATTCCTAGAAAAACGCCTTTGTATATAGGAATTTATGTATTATGACGAAGACATTATTTTGGGTAATTTATATTCGCGGGTTTTTGGTTTCTCGTAATTTTAGGTGATTTCTAATTATGTAGTAAACCGAGAAAACCTGGGCGAATCGAGAAGAATCCAAATAATGAGTGGGAGCGACATGACGGGACGTGTCACCGAGGCGTCAAGGAATCAACGATAGAGAAGGCCATAATAGTCGGGAAATTTTATTTCTTTTAATTTCCCGTATTTATGTCTTTTCGTTGATTATGTGTTTTTCGTTTTATTTTGCATGAACGAAAACCAAACAAAAATGTTTTTAAAAGGTTATGTGCAATTAACTAAGGTAGATTATTCGCATATTAAAACTCCAACGGTTTTATGGGTGCGAATATCCATAGTTAAGATATTGCATGCTAAAACGTAAAAATCCTCAAACTTAAAAATCTAAGTGGGAGCGGGTTGGTAAATATCCCCATGGCCTCTATTACGGGTTATAATTGGTGATGTGGTTAAACTTGCGTGCTGGCTTAGACCTTCCTCCCTATCGGATGAGTTTTCAATCACGGATATCACCGGAATGAATTTTTAAAGGCATGACTATAGTGAGTTTAATTGGAGAAAGTTGCAACACCCTCGCCATCCGAGGCGTATTAGTATCCTAAGTAACAAACTTAGAAGTCACGTAATAGCATACACTTAGTGTACCATTTTTAGTATCCCTCCCATTGAGGTTACGCTATTTTCGGGTACGACTAAAATTATCGACTATTAATTTTATTGTTCATAAGATCATTGGTCAGATAATGAAATTAATGAACTTGGGTTCTTCTCGAACAAATGTGGGTTAGCGTAGACGTTCACCCATCGTGACATGCGTTAATCCCGGTGTGAGAGATGTCGGTAGAAGATTATATTGATTTTTTGAGGATTTTCAATATTTTTGGAAAAGTTTACTGAAACTTGATCTGTCTATTTTTTGGTTATGATATGTCGTTCAACCCGCTAGCTGTCATTTTGAACCAAAACAAACTCACGGGTCCAAACTATATTGACTGGAAACGTAACCTGGACATTGTCCTTACCACTGAGGGTTACAAGTACGTGCTTACTGAGGAGTGTTCCCCTAATCAGGGCAGCCAGCAGTCAGCTATGAGGAAACTCATGAATGCTAGGATGGTTGAGGGCACTTCAGTGAGAGACCACGTGCTGGACATGATGAGTTGCATCAATGAGATAGAGGTATTGGGAGGTGACATTGATGGGGAAACCCAGGTCGATATCATTCTCCAGAACTTGCCTCCCAGTTTTGAGCAGTTTCGGTTGAAATATAATATGGGAAATCTCTCATATTCACTTTCTGAGCTCATGACTGCATTGGTGTCTGCTGAGAGCCTATTCGCAGAAAAGAAGGAAGCCTTGACTACTGTTGGTCCTTCAGGTTCCTCTGCTGGGCCCAAAGCCAGGAAGCAAAAGAGGAAGAGAGGCCGAAAAGCAGGAGCTGATCATGGACCCAAGGCGGGCATTGCCAAGAAGCAGAAGCGGAAAGGCAAATGCTTTTCATGTGGCAAAGCGGGACATTGGAAGAAGGACTGCCCAAAGCCTCGGGGGTTCCAAGTGACCCGGCTGCTTAGAGAGGGAGAGTTGCAGGTCTACCTTGGGAATACTACCAGAGTTTCTGTTGCTGCAGTGGGAGTTGTTTGTCTTTATTTTTCAGACTCTACTTTACATTTGAGAGATTGTCTTTATGTACCCAGTTTTCGAAAAAAAAAAACTTACTTTCAGTTTCTAAACTTATTTTGGATGGTTATAAGTGCGCTTTTTCTGATGGATCTATTTTTATTAGAAAAGGCCAGAAACTTATATGTTCTGGTACATTGGTTGACAATTTGTTTTTAAGACATACTTCCCAGTAATGCAAAACACAGAAACTAGTAGCTCATCACCGAATCATAATAAGAGAAAAGAATCTTCCCCTTTGAATCAAACTTATATTTGGCACCTGAGACTCGGTCACATCAACCTTAGTAGGATTCAAAGGTTGGTCAATAGTGGGTCTTTGGACTTACTGGATATTGAAAGCTATTCAACCTGTGAGTCCTGCTTAGAGGGTAAAATGACCAAGAGGCCTTTCAAGGCAAAGGGGTATAGAGCCAAGGAGGTTTTAGAGTTGATTCATTCTGACGTGTGTGGGCCTATGTCAGTTCAGGCTAGAGGTGGTTATGAGTATTTCGTGACATTCACGGATGATTACTCTAGATATAGATACATATACCTGATGCGCCACAAGTCTGAATGCTTTGGCAAGTTCAGAGAGTTCAAAGCAGGGGTGGAGAACCATCTGGGTAAGAGTATCAAGGCCTTGTGATCTGATCGCGATTGCAAATACCTCTCTAGTGAATTTAGATCCTATTTGTTAGAGAAGGGTATTCAGACCCAGTTGTCTCCACCTGGCACACCCCAGTAGAATGGTGTAGCAGAGAGGAGGAACAAGATTCTTATGGATATGGTTAGATCGATGATGAGTTACAGTGAGTTACCTATCTCGTTTTGGGGTTACGCCTTGGAGACAGCATATTTTATTCTCAAGCTTGTGCCATCTAAGGTTGTGCCTTCGACCCCATTAGAGTTGTGGAATTGGCGAAAGCCTGATCTGAGACATCTCAGAATATGGGGTTGTCCAGCACATGTGCTCGAGACAGATGCAGGCAAGTTAGAGGCGAGATCCAAGGCTATGCTGTTTATAGGTTACCCCAAAGGATCGAGAGGTGGTTTATTTTATAGTCCTCAGGATCAGAAGGTGGTGATCAACACCAATGCCAGATTTCTTGAGGAGGACTATATTTAGATCACAAGTCGAGCAGCAACGTAGTATTGGAAGATCTTAGAAGTCAGTTCGCAATTCCAGATGCACAAGTACAGGAAGACACACCACAAGAAACTGCACACACTATCACAGATGATGCTCTTGCACAGGCTGCGCCTCGTCGTAGTGGGAGGGTTGTGAGACAGCCCGAGAGGTACATGGAGTCTTCAGACTTTATCCCTGGTGCTCATGAACCAAACCCAGTTAACTACAATGAGGCTCTCCAGGATAAAGATGCAGATTCTTGGCAGAGAGCGATGATTGCTGAGATGGGTTCTATGGACTCAAATCAAGTCTGGGAGCTGGTAGACCTTTTTGATGGGTTTAGGGTTTAGGGTTTAGGCCTATTGGGTGCAAATGGGTTTACAAGCGAAAGAGAGGATCTGACGGGAGGGTTGAGACCTTCAAGGCTAGGCTTGTGGCGAAGGGGTATACTCAGAAAAAGGGTATCGATTATGAGGAGACTTTTTCCCCGGTAGCTATGCTTAAGTCAATCCGGATTCTCTTGGCCATAGCTGCTCATATGGACTATGAGATTTGGCAGATGGACGTCATGACAGCTTTCCTTAATGGAAGTCTTGAGGAGACCATCTTTATGCAACAACCAGAGGGCTTCATTCTTAAGGGCCAAGAGCACAAGGTATGCAGGCTTAGGAGGTCCATTTATGGACTTAAGCAGGCATCCAGATCTTGGAACATCCGTTTTGACGAGGTTATCCAGTCCTATGGATTCACTCAGTGTCTAGATGAGCAATGTGTTTATCGCAGGCGTGAGGTGATACGGTGGTGTTCCTCGTACTTTACGTAGATGACATCCTTCTTATTGGCAACAGTAAGAAGGTGTTGTCAGACGTAAAGGCATGACTATCCAGGCAATTCGATATGAAGGATTTGGAAGAGGCTGGACATATCCTTGGGATTAAGATTATTCGAGATCATAGGAGACGTTCTCTGACTCTCTCTCAGGCATCCGACATAGACACGATTCTGGCCCGTTTTAACATGCAGAACTCCAAGAAGGGTTCACTACCTTTCAGGCATAGGGTGCATTTCTCTAAGGAGCAGTGTCCTAAGACTGCTGAGGAGATAGATACCATGAAGGGGTACCCTATGCTTCTGCAGTGAGTAGCCTCATGTATGCTATGTTGTGTACGGGGCCTGATATTTGCTTTGCCGTTGGCATGGTTAGCAGATATCAGAGTAACCCTGGGAAGGCTCACTGGGAGGCAGTAAAATGCATTCTCAAGTACTTGCGCAGGACGAGAGATTATATCCTAGTTTATAGAACGCAGGAGCTTGTACCATTGGGTTACACAGATTCGGACTTTCAAGGTGATTTGGACAAGAGTAAGTCTACCTCTGGGTTTGTGTTTACTCTAGGAGGTGGAGCCATAGTATGGAGGAGTGTCAAGCAGAAATGCGTGGCGGACTCTACCATGGAGGCTGAGTACGTTGCCGCTTCAGAGGCAGCGAAAGAGGCTGTATGGCTCTGAACCTTTCTGATGAACTTAGATGTGGTTCCTGAGTTGCCTAGGTCTATCACAATTTATTGTGATAACAATTGTGCAGTTGCTAACTCGAGGGAACTACGACCCATAAGGCGAGTAAACACATAGAGCGCAAGTACCACCTGATACGAGAGATCGTAAAGATGGGAGACGTGATCATGGCAAAGATAGCATCAGACGACAACCTTGCAGATCCTTTCACCAAGCCATTGACCCCAAAGGTCTTTGAGAGACATGTGGAGGGCATGGGAGTCAGATTCATAAGGGAGCCACGTGCGTGAGCTTAAAGGCGTTCTGGAGATTTCATTATGAAAGCAGTGTAATAGCGGGTTGAACAGTTTTTGTACTTCTTAGCATAGCTTTGAGTATTAGTGGGAGATTGTTAGTTCAGATATTCACAACCAAGAAGTACTAGATTCTCTTCTCTTTCGGATAGGCCCTGAAAGAAGAAGGAAGGCTGGAATGCCACCAGGCGTCTATTATTGAATTCCCCCGACCCGATAGTACCCATTTTGGGAACGTCCAGTGCGAAAGTCACCGAATGGGTAAGTCGCCAATCCTTGGACTATGTAATGTACTTTATCTGTTGGGTTACGGGCACACATTTTACCAGAGGTTTCGAATCTATGATTCCTGTTGAAGCATATACTAGGGGGTGGGTGCAGGGCAGACGGTTTAAAAGCAGACTCCTCGTTCATTAGATAGAGAAGATCACCAAGATTTTGTGATCCGCTGCCGAACTTATTCCAATTCCAAGAGCTCGGATCGGGATCGGTATTGATATACCGATTCGATCCGAGCTCTCTTATTGAATTGCTCATTCAATGAGCATTCTCAATATTATGCCTTGAAGAGGACTTGAATCTCCACAGTTGATATATCATTTTGTTTTGGTATAAATTTGTTCCTTTATATCATAGAACTAGATAACAGGGTGTGAAAAGACACAGTAGATACCGTTATTGGTTAAAGTATTGATACATTAAAAGTATGCTCCTAACCGAGATAGTTTGAACATACTATCGGTATAGGTTATTGTGTGGTTTTGGAATTAGTTTATCTAAACTAGTTTAAATCACACGGATATGCCCGGGGCATATTGAGCACGACCAGTTTGGATAGAATTGACTTATACTGATCGACGTAGTCAATTTGGTCCTAGTATTCGGTCTCTCAATCCCGAGATTGGGACGGGCGCGAGAGTTGAATATTGTATGCTTTGATTTGCCAAAGAGTTCGATCAATTGAGGCCTATACCTCAGTAGGTTGGGTATGCGGTGTTTAGCTTCTTACGTGCCGTTGCTAGTCGGAAGAATCCACGTACCGGTTCACTGGGTTGATGGTACTCCCGAGATGAGCTCGTAAAGTCTATTATACTAAACCCAGCCGGTGAACTTTATGTTCGGTATAATAAAAGGACGAGTGGTACTAATCTCGGATACCAAGAAGTTGGTGAATTAATTTGTCAGTAAATTGATAAACCGACGAGCACTAGATCTTTAATGTGGGGAGATAGAATAAAATATAATGGCGCGACGTAATGTCGTTTTCGAGCGGTAGTTCCATAATTGGTCCGTTAGTGGTACGACTAATTATGCATTTGACTAATCAACAAGGTGAATTAATTAATCCAAAAGGTTTAATTAATATTTAATTGACAAAGAGAATTCAGAAAGTAATTCTGTTTGAATTAATTAATTCTAAGGGTTTGATTAGATTAAATTAACGAAGTGGGTTTAATAAATTAATTCAAATGGGTCGATTGGAGTTGACTAGTCAGGAAAGACTTAGCGGTCAACGAAAGTCAAACTAAAAGGCCTAACTCGAGAGCCCATTAGGTCTCCTTATAAATATCCTTGTTTGGCAAGAAAGACAATCAAGAAACTTGAAGTCCAAGAAAGGGCTAGAGTGAGAAATTTTAGCTTAGAGAGAGAACATCGTCTTCCTCGTCGAAGTTCCTTCTCGAAGTCAGCTAAGATAGCTGTCTCCTTCGGAAGACTTAATCTTTATACTGCCCGGACTGTTATTCGAGTTAGCCGCCGGTCGAATTTCTTAAAAGGATAGCGCCCAGCGCTGATCGGATTATCGTGCCCTGCGGTTTCATAAAACCCGGTGTTGTTTTTGGTCTGGTGCCCTGAGCCGATCAAACCTTCATGTCGATCTTCTTCGTGAGTGATTTGTGAGGTTGGTTGTACAGATCGGGACTGGACTTGGCAGCTCCGGTGGACGGGTTTTATCTTCATTGAATCCGGCACAATAACTTGCGCAGCAATCCTCAAAATTCTGGGCAGTTCCAATTTTCCAGTTTTTTGAGTTTTCTTCCGAAGCAAGTTTCTTGGGTTTTCTTTATTTTGCCGTGGGTAACTCCGTAGATAATAGCCCACACTATTTCGGAGTTGGATCAGAGTCATTCTTCGGATTTCTTGTGGTAATCGCAACAAAGATTGGATTTTTCTTTAGGCAAGGGACTTCGTTACAAAAGGTAGAATCTTTAATATTCTGCTTTAATTAAAGATTTAATTTTTTGTGTCCTGATTAATAAATTAAATAAGTATAAGCTAAGATCCGTTCATGGGTAAACTAATTTGAGCCTGAGCTTGGTCGAAAACTTCCGATTCTGGAATGCATTACACGAAAGTGAGGTTTTCGATTTAGCCCGGGCTTGTTCAGTTTTCCTTCAGTAACAAAAAGGATTCGTTGAAAATGTCCAAGAGCATAAGGTTTGCAGGCTTAAGAGGTCCATTTACGGACTTAAGTAGGTATCTAGATCTTGGAACATCCGGTTTGATAAGGTAATCCAGTCCTACGGATTTACTCAGTGTCCGGATGAGCAATGTGAGTACCGCAGACGTAATGGAAACTCAGTGGTGTTTCTTGTGCTTTACGTAGATGACATTCTATTGATTGGCAACAACAAGAAAGTGTTATCAGACATAAAGGCAATGTTGTCCAAGCAGTTTGATATGAAGGATGTAGGGAAAGCGGGGCATATACTTGGGATCAAGATAATTCGAGATCGTAGGAAACGTTCGTTAATGCTTTTCCAAGCTTCGTACATAGATACTATCCTGGCCCGTTTTAACATGCAGAACTTCAAGAAAGGTTTTCTACCTTTCAGACATGGAGTGTATCTATCTAAGGAACAGTCCTCTAAGATAATTGTGGAGATAGAGGCCATGAAGACAGTTATTTATGCTTTGGCAATAGAAAGTCTCATGTATGCCATATTGTGTACGAGGCCTGATAGCTGTTATGCCATTGGCATGGTAAGCAGATATCAGAGTAACCCTAGGAAAGCTCATTGGGAGGCAGTAAAATGCATTATTAAGTATTTGTGCAGAACGAGTGACCAAGTTCTGGTCTATCAGGCGCCTGAGCTGGTACCCCAAGGTTACACAGGTTCATATTTCCAAGGCGACAGGGACAAGAGCAAGTCTACCTCAGGGTATGTGTTTACTCTGGGAGGTGGAGCCATAGTTTGGCGGAGTGTCAAGCAGAAATGCGTGGCGGACTCTACCATGGAGGCTGAGTATGTTGCCGCATTAGAGGTAGCGAAAGAAGCAGTATGGCTCAAGAACTTCCTAGTGGAGTTAGATGTGATTCCTAGTTTGCAGAAGTCTATCACGATTTATTGTGGTAACAACGGTGCAGTAGCAAACTCGAAGAAACCACGAGCCCACAAGGCGAGTAAACATATACAGTGAAAGTACCACCTGATACGAAACATCGTAAAGAAGGAAGACGTGGTCGTGGCTAAGATAGCATCAGAGGATAACCTTGCAGATCCGTTCACGAAGACATTGACTTCGAAAGTCTTTGAGGCTCACGTGGAGGGCATATGAATCAGATACTTAAGAGAGCCATGACAGTTTTTTTAGATATATAGCGACAGAATGTATTGGCGTTGTATGTAGATGTATACTTAAAGAACAACTTAAGTATTAGTGGGAGATTCATGGAGTTGAATACATAAGCTATGATTGTATTGTAATTTTTCCCAGTAATATATCAATTTATGTTTTGGTTATATCTTGTTATGCATGATATGTCTATTTATATTATGTAAGTAGATGATGAGGTGTCTTGTGTGACATAGTAGATTTCATCATTGGTTGAAAGACATAATATATAAATGAGGTTCGTAACTGAGACAGCTTTGGAAAAACTGTCATTTTAGGTTATTATGTGATTCAGATAATGGGTTGGTCTAAACTAATTGAATCATATAGATATGCATGAGGCGTATTGAACTTGACCATTAGGAATGTTTTGTATTGTAATGATTTAATAGACAAATCGTTCTTTATATTCTATCTCTTAATCTCTCGACTCGAGCGGGCATGAGGATTAGACATAGTGTACTTTGATCTGGCAATGGGTGAGGTCAATTGTGGCCAATAGTCTCGGTAGGTTGGGTGCGCATGTTTAGTTTCTTGGTGTGCTATTGCTTGTCGAAAGGAAACCATGTACCGGTGCATCCGGGGTGATGGTGCTCCCGAGATGAGCTCATAATGTTTATTATACTAAACCCGAACGGTGGACTTATGTCTGATATAGTAAAAAGGTCGAGTGGTACTAGTCTCGGAATTAAAGAGGTTAATTAATTAATTTATCAGTAAATTAATATATTAACGAGCACTATATCTTTGATGTGGGGAGATTATGAATATAAATTAATTAAGTTGTTCCGAAATCAATTTTGGTGTATGATGGTAGTGCCATAATTAATCCGTTAGTGGTACGATTAATTATGTATTGGGTTGTTGACAAAGGTAGATTTAATTAATTAAGTGATTAATTAATCCTTGTGTCAGTTGGTTGTGAATCATACCAGAAACTGGTTTGGGATAAATGAATCCCTGTGTCAGTTTGTTGTAAATCATACCAGGAACTGGTTTGGGATAAGTGGATCCCTATATCAGTTGGATGTGTATCAGTCCAGGAACAGGATTAAAGGAAACAGAATCCCAGTAGGAAGGCCAATCCTAAACCAACTTGGGGTCTCTCTTGTAACTCTATATATAGACAATAGATTAGCTATTCAAGATACACAATGCATAAGTTTTCAAGATAAGAAAACTAGAGAGGTAAAATCCTAGAGAGAGAAATTATTTTTCATCTCTCAAAGTCAGATTTTGCAAGTGAAATTGCGGTTGGTTTTTTCTCTGTGTTGGCCAAATTTTCTTGGCCTGTTAAACCAGCAGCGCGTATAATTTTCTCTCTCCGGGCGGTGCGTTTACAATACGTGCCAGGTGCAGCAGTGCTAGAATTTTCTAGCAGGTGGATTATGGTGATTAGCTGATCAAATTGGTTTATAGATCGTTGCCCACACAACGTGAGATCAAAGTCTTGAGGCATACGAGAGAATCACCTGAGTGCACGCTTCAAAGGTATTTTCTAAAGTTTCGCTTTTAATTAGAAATTTTTGTTGCGAGGTAAATCGAATAAGTGCAAACCCAGATCCTGTGCAATGTTATTTCAAAAGGGTTAGAATAGCATGGTGCTAGCGTCTAGGCCTGGCCAGAGATTCTGATTCTGGAATGCATAGCACGAAAGTGAGTTTCTGGCTAGGCCCGGGTAGATAATCTTTCACTTCACATATTACTACTCGAGGTACGGGTATATATACTTGATGCGCCACAAGTACGAATATTTTGGCAAGTTCAAAGAGTTTCGAATAGATGTGGAGAACCATTATTGTAAAAGTATCAAGTCATTATGATTCGATCGTAGTGGCGAATAACTATCTGGTGAATTTAGGAGCTACTTACCATAGATGAGGATTTAATCCCAGTTGGCTGCACCTAGCACATTCCAGCACAATGGTGTAGCGAAACGGTGAAACAAAACTCTTATGGAAATGGTTAGATCTGTGATGAGTTACAGTGAGTTGCTCCATTCGTATTGGGGATATGCCTTAGAAGCAACAGCTTACAATCTAAATCTTGTAGCATCTAAGTCCGTTCCTTCAACCCCTGTAGATATATATGCTTAAGGTCAATACAGACAAGTTAGATGCAAGATTGGAGATAATGCGGTTTATAGGATATCCCAGAGGAACAAAGGTTGGTTTATTCTATAGTGCTAAAAATCAGAAGGTGGTGGTTATTACCAACACTAGATTTTAGAATAGGACTATATTCTAAACCATAAACCAAGTAACAGAATTGTGCTAGAAAAGCTTAAGTGATAGTCCAAAATTTCCTGATACACCAATATAAGTAGATACATCGCAGAATACTGCACTAGTTATCATAGATGATGCGATTACACAGACGGTGCTTTATCGTAGTGAGAGGGTTTTCAGACAACCTGAGAGGTACGTGGGCTTGGGACAATCTTAGGATTTTGATCCCTGGCGCTCACGAGCCAAACCTAGTGTCCGAATGAGTATTATGTATACCGCAGGTGTGATAGATACTCAATGATGTTTCTTGTACGTTATGTAGATGATATTCTTCTTATTGGTAACAGTAGGAAGGTATTGTTAGACATAAAGGCATATTCGTTCAAGCAAGTTTGATATGAAGGATTTGGAAAAGGGTGGATATATTCTTGGGATCAAGATTATTCAAGATAGTAGGAGATGTTCACAGACACTTTCTCAGGATTCAACATAGATATGAATCTGACTCGTTTTAACATGCAGAACTCCAAGAAAAGTTTCTAACTTTTCATATATCTAAGGAGCAGTCTCCTAAATAGATAGAAGCCATAAAGATAGTTCTTTATGCATTTGCAGTAGGAAGTCTCATGTATACGTGTTGTGTACGAGACTGATGTTTGCTTTGCCATCGGTATAGTTAGCAGATATCAGTGTAACCTAGACAAAACTTAAGTATTTGCGCAGAATGAAGAACCAAGTTTCTGTATATCAAGCATAAGAGTTAGGGGTTACACAGATTAGGGTTTCCAAAGTGATATGGACAAAATAAATGTCTACCTCTGGGTTTGTGTTTACTCTGGGAGTGGAGCCATAGTATGGCAGAGTGTCAAGCAGAAATGCATGGCAGACTCCACTATTAGGCAAATCACTATAGCTCATCATTGACCTAACCATTTCCATGAGAGTTCTGTTTTTACTTTCCGCTACACCATTTTGATGTGGTGTGCCAGGTGCAGACAACTGAGACTGAATTCCGACCTCACTGAGGTATTCTCAAAATTCGTGGGACAGGTACTCACCACCATGATCTGATCGCAGTGTCTTGATACTCTTAACATGATGTTTCTCAACATCTGCCCAATACTCTTTGAATGTTCTAAAGCATTCAGACATATGGCGCATTAGGTAAATGTATTCGTACCTTGAGTAATCATATGTGAATATGACAAAATACTCAAACCCAGCTCGTGAATAGACCGAAATTGGTCCACACAAGTCAGAGTGAATCAACTCTGATACTTCTTTGGCTCTATAACATTTTGCTTTACAAAGTCTCTTGGTCATTTTACATTCCAAGTAAGATTCACAGGTTGAATAGCTGTCAATCTCTAATGAACTTAAAGGTCCATCATTGACTAACCTCTGAATCTTACTAAGGTTTATATGGCCTAGCATATGATTTCAAAGATAGGTTTGATTGATTTTAGAATGTTCTTTTCTCTTATTTTGTTAGACGATGCGTCATTTAGTTCTGTGTTTTGCAAAACAAGGGAGTATGATTTAAATAAAAACAAATTGTCTACTAATGAACCAGAACAAACAAGTTTGCCATCTTTTCTAACAACAGAATTATCAAAAAAAAAAACTTGTAACCATTCATTAAGAGTTTAGAAACCGAAATAAGGTTCTTTCTAAAACTCAGTACATAAAGACAATTATGTAAATCTAGCCTAGAATTTTTGAAAGCTATGCTCACTACTCCCACTCCATCCATTGACACTCTTGTAGTGTCGCTCAAGTAGACTTCCAGCTCGTATTCTCTAAGCTTCCGGGTTACTTTGAACCCCTACAAAGAATTACAAACATGATCAGTGGCACCTGAATTCACACACCAAGTATCTGTGTGAATTACCGCTAAACATGTTTCAATAATTAAGTCAAAAACTATCGTACCTTTGAGCTTTGGACAATTCCATTTCCAATGTCCCGTCTTACCGCACTTAAAGCATTTGTCTTTAGGCTTATTCTTCTTTTCGATATCTGACTTGGCAACATGTTTCTTGGTCTTCTTCTTCTTCTTGTTCTTGCCTTTAGGTGCATAAAAAGAACTAGAAGCATGACCAAAGCTTACTTCTTCTCATGGAAGATGCCTTTGGGAAGAGTATAAACTCTTTGATTCATAATGTAATTTACCCGAAACTGCTCGAAACTAGAAGGTAAGCTCTGGAGGATGATATCAATTTGCCTCTTCAGATCAATTTCACCTCCCAAGACTTCTATTTCATTGATGTTACTGATCTTGTGATGCATATGATCTCTCACCAATAAGCCTTTAGCCATTATGATATTCATAATTTTCCTCATGGCTGCTTGCCTTGCTGTCCGGCCTTGATGAACAAACATCTCTCTCAATGAGCTATCGTGTTAAAAGCAGAGACCATGGGTGATGTTGTAGAACATTCAACACAGAGGCCAGAATGTAACACCACGTCATCTCATCCGCTTTTCTGCACCTCGCATAGGCATCCCTATCTTCTTGAGAAGATTCATCATTGGGCACATCTGGACAGACTTGAGTGAGCACAAACTTATACTGCTCAGCCGTCAGGACAATGTCCAAATTCTGACTCCAATCGACATAGTTTGGACCAGTTAATTTGTTGTCTTTTAATATCATAGCTAGCAGATTAAATACCATATCGAAGACTGTAAATAAATAAATATACAATGTTTCAGCAAATAAATTCAAGAATTTCAAAAAATTCAAGTAATTATTGACATCCCTCAAACAATAATTAAATCCATCGCCAACTCATTCATCAGGGTTTTCGTAAGCAACGATAGTGCGGACGTTTACGCTAACCATATTCGTTTGAGAAGAACTAGGTTCATTAACTACACTATCTGACCAAACGATCTATTGATTAATACAGCTAATTGTTGGAGTTGAATACATAAGCTATGCTTGTACATTTTGAAAGTTAATATATCAATTTATGTTTTGGTTATATCTTGTTGTGCATGATTTGTCCATTTATATTATGTAAGTAGATGATGAGTTGTCTTGTGTGACACATTAGATCTCATCATTGGTTGAAAGACATAATATATTAATGAGGTTCGTAATCGAGACAACTTTGGACAAGCTGTCGATTTAGGTTATTATGTGATTTAGATAATTGGTTTGTCTAAACTAATTGAATCATATAGATATGCCCGGGGCGTATTGAACTTGACCATTAGGAATGATTTGTCTTGTACTGATTTAATAGACAAATCGTTCTTGGTATTCTATCTCTTAATCCCTAGACTCTAGCAGGCATGAGGATTAGACATAGTGTACTTTGATCTACTAATGGGTGAGGTCTATTGTGGCCAATAATCTCGGTAGGCTGGGTGCGCGTGTTTAGTTGCTTGGTGTGCTACTGTTTGTAGAAAGGAAACTATGTACCGGTGCGTCCGGGGTGATGGTGCTCCCGAGATAAGCTCGTTATGTTTATTATACTAAACCCAACTGGTGGACTTATGTTCAGTATAGTAAAAGGTCGAGTGGTACAAGTCTCAGAATTAAAGAAGTTAATAAATTAATTTATCAGTAAATTAATAAATTAACGAGCACTATATCTTTAATATGGGGAGATTATGAATATAAATAAATTAAGTTGTTTCGGAAGCAATTCTGGTGTAGGATGGTAGTGCCAAAATTAATTTGTTAGTGGTACGATTAATTATGTATTGGGTTATTAACAAAGGTAGATTTAATTAATTAAGTAATTAATTAATCATTGTGTCAGTTGGTTGTGAATCATACCAGGAGCTGGTTTGGGATAAATGAATCCCTATATGAGTTGGTTGTGAATCATATAAGGAACTGGTCCGAATACTTTGGCAAGTTCAAAGAGTTTCGGGCAGATGTGGAGAAGCATCATGGTGAGAGTATCAAGTATTAAGACACTGTGATCAGATCATGGTGGGGAGTACCTATCCCACAAATTTTGAGAATACCTCAGTGAGGTCGGAATTCAGGCTCAGTTGTTTGGACCTAGCACGCCACAGTAGAACAGTGTAGCAGAAAGGAGGAATCAGACTCTCACGCAAATTGTTAGGTCGATGATGAGCTATAGTGATTTGCCAAGTTCATTCTGGGGATATGCCTTAGAAACGGAGATGTTTATTCTTAATCTTGTACCATCTAAAACTGTGCCTTCAACCCCAGTAGAGTTGTGGAATGGGCGCAAGCCCAGTCTAAGACATCTCAGAATTTAGGGTTGCCGAGCACATCTGTTTAAGGCAGATACGGCTAAGTTAGATGCGAGAACTGAACTAATGCTGCTTGTAGGATATCCTAGAGGAATGAAAGGTAATCTGTTTAATAGTCCAAAAGATCAGAAGGTGGTGGTTAGTACCAACGCTAGATTTTTGGAGGAGGACTATGTCTTAGACCACAAGCCCAAGAGTAAGATAGTACTAGAAGAGTTTAGACGACAAACTACTAATCCTGATGCACCGGCACAAGTAGATACACCACATACTGTACATTAGATCACAGATGATGCGTCTACACAGGTGGTGTCTCGTCGTAGTAGGAGGGTTGTGAGACAGCCCGATAGGTTCATTGGCATGGGAGAGGCCTCAAACCTTGTCCCAGACACACCTGAACCTGACCTGATTAATTACAATGAGGCTTTTCAAGATAAAGATGCAGAATCTTGGTATAAGGCAATGATATTCGAGATGGGGTCAATGGACCACAATCAAGTCTGGGAGCTTGTGGACCTGCCTGATGGGTTCAAGCCCATTGGATGCAAGTGGGTCTACAAACGTAAGAGAGAAACTGACGGGAAGATGGAAACCTTTAAAGCTAGGCTGGTGGCGAAGGGGTATACTCAGAAAGAGGGAATTGATTATGAGGAAACCTTCTCCTTGGTAGCCATGCTTAAGTCGATCCAGATTCTCTTGGCCATAGTTGCTCATTTAGACTATGAGATTTGGCAGATGGATGTCAAGACAGCTTTCCTAAACGGAAGTCTTGAGGAAACCATCTTTTTGCAGCAACCAGAGGGATTCGTTGAAAAAGGCCAAGAGCATAAGGTTTGCAGGCTTAAGAGGTCCATTTACGGACTTAAGCAGGCATCTAGATCTTAGAGCATCCGGTTTGATGAGGTAATCCAGTCCTTCGGATTTACTCAATATCCGGATGAGCAATGTGTGTACCGCAGATGTGATGGAAACTCAGTGGTGTTTCTTGTGCTTTACGTAGATGACATTCTATTGATTGGCAACAACAAGAAAGTGTTATTAGACGTAAAGGCAAGGCTGTCCAAGCTGTTTGATATGAAGGACTTAGGGGAAGCGGGACATATCCTTGGGATCAAGATAATTCGAGATCGTAGGAAACGCTCATTAACGTTGTCCCAAGCTTCGTACATAGATACAATTTTGGCCCGTTTTAACATCCAGAACTCCAAGAAAGGCTTTCTACCTTTCAGACACGGAGTGCATCTATATAAGGAACAGTCTCCCAAGACTGTTGTGGAGATAGAGGCCATGAAGGCAGTTCCTTATGCTTCGGCAGTCGGAAGTCTCTTGTATGCCATATTGTGTACGAGGCCTGATATCTGTTATGCCGTTGGCATGGTAAATAGATATCAGAGTAACCCCAGGAAAACTCATTGGGAGGCAGTAAAATGCATTCTCAAGTATTTACGCAGAACTAGGGACCAAGTTATAGTCTATCAGGCGCCTGAGCTGGTACCCCGAGGTTACACAGATTCAAATTTCTAAGGTGACAGGGACAAGACAAGTCTACCTCAGGGTATATGTTTACTCTAGGAGGTGGAGCCATAGTTTGGCAGAGTGTCAAGCAGAAATGCATGGCAGACTCTACCATGGAGGCTGAGTATGTTGTCGCATCAGAGGCAGCGAAAGAAGCATTATGGCTCAAGAACTTCCTAGTGGACTTAGATGTGATTCCTGGTTTGCAGAATTCTATCACAGTATATTGTGATAACAACGGTGCAGTAGCAAACTCGAAGAAACCACGAGTCTATAAGGCGAGTAAAAATATACAGCGCAAGTACCACCTGATACGAGACATCGTAAAGAGGGAAGACATGGTCGTGGCAAAGATAGCATCAGAGGATAACCTTGCAGATCCATTCACGAAGACATTGACTTCGAAAGTCTTTGAGGCTCACGTGGAGGGCATGAGAATCAGATACTTAAGAGAGCCATGACAGTTTTTGTAGATATATAACAGCAGAGTGTATAGGAGTTGTATGTAATTGTATACTTAAAGCACAACTTAAGTATTAGTGGGAGATTGTTGGAGTTGAATATATAAGCTATGCTTGTATTGTACATTTTCTCAGTAATATATCAATTTATGTTTTGGTTATATCTTGTTGTGCATGATATGTACATTTATATTGTGTAAGTAGATGATGAGGTGTCTTGTGTGATACAGTAGATCTCATCATTGGTTGAAAGACACAATATATAAATGAGGTTCGTAACTGAGACATCTTTGGACCAACTGTCGGTTTAGGTTATTATGTGATTCAGATAATTGGTTTGTCTAAATTAATTGAATCATACAGATATGCCCGGGGTGTATTGAACTTTATCATTAGGAATGATTTGTCTTGTATTGATTTAATAGACAAATCGTTCTTGGTATTCTATCTCTTAATTCCTAGACTCGAGCGGGTATGAGGATTAGACATAGTGTACTTTGATATGCTAATGGGTGAGGTCTATTGTGGCCAATAATCTCGGTAGGTTGGGTGCGCGTGTTTAGTTCCTTGGTGTGTAGCTGCTTGTTGAAAGGAAACCATGTATCAGTTTGTCCGGGGTGATGGTGCTCCCGAGATGAGCTCGTTATGTTTATTATAGTAAACCCAGCTGGTGGACTTATGTCCGGTATAGTAGAAAGGTCGAGTGATACTAGTCTCAGAATTAAAGAAGTTAATAAATTAATTTATTAGTAAATTAATAAATTAACGAGCACTATTTCTTTGATGTGTGGAGATTATGAATATAAATTAATTAAGTTGTTCCAGAAGCAATTTTGGTGTAGGATGGTAGTGCCATAATTAATCCGTTAGTGGTACGATTAATTATGTATTGGGTTGTTGAGAAAGGTAGATTTAATTAATTAAGTAATTAATTAATCCTTGTGTCAGTTGGTTGTGAATCATACCAAGAACTGGATTGGGATAAGTGAATCTCTGTATCAGTTGGATGTGTATCAGTCCATGAACAGGATTGAAGGAAATAGAAACCCAGTAGGAAAACCAATCTTAAACCAAATTGGGGTCTCTCTTGTAACTCTATATGTAGACAAGGGATTAGCTATTCAAGACATACAATTCATAAGTTTTCAAGACAAGAAAACTAGAGAGATAAAATCCTAGAGAGAGAAATAAAATTTGTTCCTCAAAGTTGAATTTTAAGAAGAAAATTGTGACTGGTTTTTCTTCTGTTTTAGCCAAAATTTTTGTCTGTTCAAAATAGCTGCGTGTGTAGATTTCTCTCTCTGGGCGGTGGGTTTATTATACGTGGCAGGTGCAGCAGTGCTGGAATTTTCTGGTAGGTGGATTATGGTGATTACATGATCAAATTGGTTTCTAGATCGTTGCCCACACAACATGAAATCAAAGTCTTGAGGCATACAAGAGAATCACCTGAGTGCACGCTTCAAAAGTATTTTCTAAAGTTCCGCTTTTAATTAGAAATTTTTGTTACTTGGTAAATCGAGTAAGTGCAAACCCAGATCCTGCGCAATGTTATTTGAAAAGGGTTGGAATAGCAATTGCGCTAGCATCTAGGCCTGGCCAGGGATTCTGATTCTGGAACGCATAGCACGAAAGTGAGTTTCTGGCTAGGCCCGGGCAGATAATCTTTCAGCGTCGTCTGTCACCCTGCGCCATTTTTCGTCTTCTGCTCCCACTCATTATTTGGTATTCTTGCAATTCATTCTGGGTTTTCTTAGTTTTCTACGAATTAACGATAAACCAAAACCCACAAATTCAAGTCTCCCACCATAACACATTCAATTACATAAAATTTTCCTACTACAAGGCTTCTAGGAAAATAAAATAAAAAATTACGTAGAAAAAATCCTACTACATATTTGATCTAATCTTTTACGGCTTCCAGCACATGGTTTTACTTTTACAAGCATTCAAAAAAAAAAACCCCGGATATGTCCCGGGGTTTAATTAAAACATACAAATGCAACCATAATAGCCGGGATTTTTAAACCACCTGCAAACAAAACCATGTAACAAATCGAAAAGCACAAAGCCAAAACCAGGCTCTGATACCAATTGAAAGATTATCTGCCCGGGCCCGGTCAAAAATTCAATTTCGTGCTACGCATTCCCGAATCGAAACTGTTGACCATTCCTAGACTCTAGCACAATTGTTATTCCAATTCTCGCTTGAAATAACATTGTGATGGATCTTAGCTTCTACTTATTCGATTTGCCACGCAACAATAAATTCCTAATTAAAGCGGAAGTTTAAGAATTACCTTTTGAAGTGTATACTTAGGTGATTCACTTGTATGACTCAAGACTTGATCATACGTTGTGTTGGCAACGAACCAACGAGCAATTGATCAGCAGATCACCACAAAACAACTCGAAAATTCCAAGCTTGCTGCTCGGAATCTCCAAAGCCACCGCACGATTTTCTACGTGTCGCCGCTCATGCGCCTCCGACCACAACCCCACACGCCGCCAGTCTGATGGTTAAGAAGACCGTCGCCGACTCTTGGAGGTTGCTGCCGCCATGTGCTACTTTTGGAGGGAGAAATCCAATTTTTTGAGAAATGAAAAACAAGTTTCTTATTAGTTTTGAATACTAGAAAGTTATTTGCTTGTATCAAAAATTAATACCCAGTTGACATATCGTTTATGTTTCAGTATGACAGTGTTCCATTATATCATAGAACTAGATAACAAGGTGTAGAAAAACACAGTAGATCTCGTTATTGGTTAACGTATTGATATATAAAAGGAATGCTCGTAACTGAGATAGTTTGAACATACTATCGGTATAGGTTATAGTGTAATTCGGGAATTAGTTTGTCTAGACTAATTAAATCATATGAATGTGCCCGGGGCATATTGAGCACGACCAGTTAAGGATTGAATTGAATTGTACTGATTGGCATAGTTAATTCGATCCTAGTATTCTAATCTCTTAATCCCGAGATTGGAGTGGGCATGAGAGTTAGATATCCTATGCTTTGATTTTCCTAAGGGTGCGGTCAATTGAGGCCTAAATTTTGGTAAGTTAGGTATGCAGTGTTTAGCTTCTTTATATGCCATTGCTAGTCGGAGGAATCCACGTACCGGTTCGCCAAGTTGATGGTGCTCTGGAGATGAGCTCGTAAGGTTTATTATACCAAATTTGGCCTGTAGACTTTATGTCCAGTATAATAAGAAAGTCAAGTGGTACTAATCTCGGATACCAAAAAGTCGGTGAATTAATTTGTCAGTAAATTGATGAACCGACGAGCACTAGATCTTTTGTTGGATCGTGTTTAGGCATGTTAATTCTAAATTAACATGGCGGATAATCGTAAACTCTAAGAACCAGGGTCTTACCCTCGAAGCATAATTGGTTGCACTCACACCTGGATCCTTTTGGGAAGATGGCGTTTCGTCTTTCTCTGGCACTTCCCGGAAGTGTCCTCCATAATCAGGCACTGAAGCTCTTCGGTGCTAGTATAAAATTCTTGTAAAGAAATTTTGTTTTGGAAGAGAGAGAATTTTTTTTTCAAGAGAAAAAGAGCAGAAAAATTTTCAGAAAACTATTTTCTCGTTTTAAAATCTCTCTGTCTGTTTTCTCTCACAGATTCTCTTTTACAAAAGAAATCTGATTACTTGACCCATGGATCAAACCATTTACCCATGGATCAGACTGATGGGTCTAGAACCTCAATTGTAATTAGGTCCCTTGATTTGTCAGTCTATCTCAATTCTTCCTGAGTAATTAATTAACTATTAATTAATACCCCAAAACTTCTTAATAATATTTAATTAAACTATTTAATTTAATATTATTCTTCTAAGTATAACAATTATACCTAGTACCGTCAAGAATCTTCGAACTCACTTAAGTGAAATCCTGTAGGTCCATTTCAAATTGACAATGGATAAATTAATCTCATAGATTAATCCATAAATCATCAGTGGCCTGTAGCAAGACATGATGACTACTCAATTTAGAATGGATGGTCGAATTAGGGGTGTAAATCAGCCGGTTTAAAGGCTAAAGTACCGGCCAAACCAATAACTACGGTTTGACAAATTTTCAAACCAAGTCGGCCAAATAAATATGCCAAACCAAGTCGGACAAACCATATTTAGATGGTTTGGTTCGGCCGGTTTGGACGGTTTCAAACAAATTTACGTTTTATTTCAAAAAAACAGGTACACACATATACAATAACTGGAGCTTCTATATTTTGTAAAACATAAATGAAAACTATCATTTGAAAGTGGTAACTACCCATCCAGTCAATGAAAATATATAGACTTCACAAAAATAATTGCTAAAAGTACACACTACACAGTACACAGCAATAAAGCCTCCAAAGTACAGATACACAGGTTTGAGTGCTTCAAAAAAATACAAGTTTAAGAGTACAATACCATTGGCTGCAGAAGAGCCAAAGAAGAGCCAAAGATTGCGAATAGCCAGAGGAGATTGTAGGCCACATGTGTTGAGATGCTGTCACTCGATATTATCCGTGCAAATATTTAGAGAGTTGGCAAAATCTATCAAAAAAACAAGTATTACTTTGTTAGCAATAATAATAAAATAAATCAACATAACATACATTTATGTATTATATAAAGAAGGAACATTGAATTGTACCTTTTTCAACATTTTAAAGCTCTTCAATCTCTTGTAAAGAATCCCGTAAACGAATAATTTCTTGAACCATTTCACTCCTCAACCAATTTTGCAGACATATAAGAGCTTGCACTGTTCTAGGAGTAAGACTACTCCTAAAAGGGTCTAAAATTCGACCTCATGTGCTAAATGCAGACTCTGATGCAACTGTAGAAATAGGGATAGCCAACACATCTCTAGCAACTTTAGATAAAATCTTATACTTTTTCGAATTGGTCTTCCACCAATCCAACAAGTCAAATGATCCATGTATATTCTCTTTGGCATCAGTCAAATATTTCTCCAATTCACTTTTCTCCCTTTTGTCTCCTGATTCCATGAAAGACAAAAAATTTTTTAAATGGCTCTGATATATATTAACACTGTCATCTTCAAAACTGTCACCCACCACATTACTGCTTGAAGATGCACTTTTGTCCTTGCCATGTTCAGGATCTAATGTTTCATAATGCTCATATAGCTTCCTCAAAGTGTCTTTTACTTTTCTGCTCATCCTAATTGCAATATCAGAATCCCCATACATATCCATAAAACTCCAATTAATGTACTCTTGTTTGTAACGGGGATTAAGAACCACAACAACAAATAATAAAGGATTAATCTTCTCCACATCCCCCCAATACTTATCATATTTCACTTTCATTTGGGAAGCCATGACACTCAACTTTGTATCACTAGATTTCTCACAATTAGTTATATGAGTGTACATTGCACACATATCATGAAAGTAAGTATTTGAAGTAATATACAGTGATCCAGAAAATCTTTTTGTCATATCATAAAACAACTCAAGAAATTTCATGAAACAACTAGCAGCATCCCAATCTCTAACACAAGGTGGTCCAACAAAACTCGAACCCTCATTAAAGTATCGCATATATTGTCCATCATCTCTCATAGGATCAAAAGCTCTCCTAAACTTTAAAGCTGAATTTATCATTAAGAATGCAGAATTCCATCTAGTAGGAACATCCAAACAAACACTTCCTCCAATCTCCAATTTTTCTGATTTCACGCATTCATTAAATTTTGCCAACCTAGAAGGAGATGATCTAACATATCTAACACCATTTCTGATAACTTGAATAGAAGAATCATAATCTTTTAAACAATGCGTCACAATCAAATTTATTATATGAGCACAACAACACATACGCAAAAATTCACAATCCAATACTGAATTTCCCCAATTTCTAATCTTTCTTTGCATATAAGAAATGACACCATCATTAGAACTTGCATTATCCACAGTAATTGTGAAAACTCTCTCAATACCCCATGCAATCAAACATGCCTCAATCATTTTCCCAATTGTCTCTCCTTTATGATTAGGAATAACCTCAAAATTCAAATTTTTTTTCTGTAACTTCCAATCATCATCAATATAATGCACCGTTAAAACCATATAATTAATGTTCTACACTGAAGTCCACGTATCCGTTGTAAAGCAAAATTGATTTGAGGATTTAGAAAACATGGCTTTCAATTTTTCTTTCTCTTCAACATACAAGCTTATGACATCCTTAGCCAATGTAACACGAGTAGGCATCACTAACTTAGGCTGAATTACAGAACAAAAGTACTTAAATCCCAATTTTTCAACAAAAGAAAATGGGAGTTCATCAATAATTATCATCTTAGCCAAAGCCTTCCTACCCATTTCTTTAGTAAAAGTCACAGCTGTCAAATTTCCAACATTCGGTTCAAAAACTAAAGTCTTTTGTTTCTTATCCTCCTGTTTTCCATAAGGATATTTTCTACACTGATAATTCAAATGATTCCACAAACTACTAGTACCAGTCTTGCTTGGATTATAAGCATAACTCTTATTGCAATATTTGCACTTACACCTAGGATCAATCTTTGGAACTGGATTTGGAATAACGAAGTGGTCCCATACCTGTGAGTCTTTCTTCTTTCGCGTGGATACCTTTTCCAAAGAAGGTTTTGTTGTGTCTCCTAATTCTTTCGTAAGCTCAGGCTCAACCTCATTGGTTTCCCTTGTTTCACGGTTCTCCTCCATTTGTACATCAACAATTGCATGAGTCTCATCATCCATGATAGTTGAGATATCTATGATTGAAAAAAAAAAAAAGATAATTATTAATCCATGAAAATACTATACTTTAAAGACATTTTATGAACTGAACAGAACTAACAAATAAAGGAAATTTTTCATTGTTTTTGTTTAAGAAAAAAAATGTTTAAGAAAAAGAAATGGATTTATAGATGCGAAAGACTTTGTGAACAGGAAAATTACATATATGAATCTGAAAAATGAATTAAACAGAGAAACAAGACATTCATTTCAGGACTAGTTTACACTGATTTTTTTTTTCATGTAGCTGAAATTTTTAAAGTGCCCTTTTTGCTTATACGTTGTAATAACAACCTCAACAGTTTTCCTCAATTCGTATATTATTCTTCTCCTTTCTTTAAAAGACATGAAAAAAATGTAGAAACCAAAGTCCGAACAAATAAAATATCCATTTCACATAAAAATTTATTCATACTGTTCAGAGTCAAACAATTGTTCCAAAAAAAGAAAAAAGATATAACACTGCCCAGAAGCCAATGAGCTCATAAATGTAAAAATTTATTCTTCTTTTTAACGTTTTTGTTTAGCCATTTTCTGATTCCTCACCAAATTAAAAATTTAGACTCCCTCATATGTCATCTATCAAGAACAAAAGTTATTGAAATGCTTCTAAAAGAACTTTGGATGTGAAGACATAAAATTAAGGATCACTGATAAGTGGGCAAAGGATGGGTTCCAAACAAATCAACAATTCCTCTTGTTACATAAAAGAAAATTTAAGAAAAGAAAAGCTGCTATATCTTGGACTAAAACAACCAGCATTGTAAGTTAGAAACTTATGTTGATTCAAACAAACATGAAGTCAATATACAAGAAGGATCCCACATCAAGAACAAGTCTTTATGAATACTGCACACACCAACTCCTTACCAAATCAAGAATGATTCAAAAAATTGCCATAGGAGGTTATCAATGAACACAGCACAGAAAAGTCATAAACATGACAAATATAATGATCCATCAAAATTTTTGATCTCATCTCAAGTCCATCCTCACCCACCCACCCACCCACATCTAAAACGCCATGATTAACACCCATCCTCTTGACAGAGGAAGTGCAACAAATATTGCAAACGAAGCTGGCCTTTGACAAACAAAAGGTTCTCCCAAACTCTACAAATTAATACACATAAATATGCTATCTCAAAAACAATGAACCCTCGAGGGAAAGATAAAACGGGCAACAAAAGGGAATTTATGAAATTTCTGTACAAGAACCCGCTCAGTTCTCATTAACTAACATCCATCAAGTCTTAACTAACATCCATCGATTCTGAACCCGCTCAGTTCTTATTTACTACTTGCAATATTAGAATCCTCTCTCAAATAGAAAATTGAAGTAGTATCGTCACTTTATCTGTGGTTAAAGCTTTGCAACTATTGCAAATTCATTCAAAATAAAAATAAAAAATATGAATAATCACCTGGAATAGATCTATTGCTGTGGATTGAGGCCGAGGGGAGGAGGCAGCAGTGAGGAGGCGACGGGGGAGGAAGGCTCAAAACTCTGCTGACGATGTTCCAATATCAAGGTTGGGCAGCCAACTAGTTCCCAGGAAGTGGAAGTAATTACTCAGGAGAAGCCTCTTTCCCCGGAAAATTATTGGTGACTATTGCTGATGATGGGGAGACAGCTTGGGAGAAGGAGGTGCGCGGGAATGAGGATAAAAAATTAGGGCAGAAACGGAGATGGGAAAGAGAGAAGGGAAAGAAGGCAAAAAGAAAGGAATTAATTAAATATATTTATTATATATATTAAATTAAAAACGGCCGGTCCAGCCGAAGTGGCCGGTTTTATTAATGAAACCATCCGAACCGTATCTATCCGTTTGAAAATTTTTAAACCGACAAGTAATTATATATATATTTTGAGACCGGCCAAACCGACAAAACTTGACCGGTTTGGCCGGTTTGGTCGGTTTCAGCCGAACCACTTTCACCCCTAGGTCGAATGATGATTCAACACAACCTTTCTAAGCATACTATGTACGGTCCTCTACATCGATATCCCGTTTAGCATAAGGCATGGAACCATCATCCTTATTAATCTAAACGTTTACTTGATCTCTCAATGACACTGATTCTATTCGAGCAAATGATAACTATTATCAATTCTCGGGCATGGCCATGCACTTCTCAGTTCACTATCAAGTGGCCCGGATATCATCTCTCACTTAAGAGAGATTTGTAGTCCCTTCACTTCACCTACATATCTTAATGTGACTCATAGTGTACCCAATCATACCCGTACTTGGAAACCTATTACAGTCCCGTTAGGCGTATGTCAAAGAACACCACAATTCACCTAAGACCATGCAGTGATTTCTGGTCTAAGGATCCTCGTACGAGTATACTCGAAAAGAATCACTCATGATCTATCAGTCCATGGAGTGTTTCTTTTGGCGGATTATTTTCATGAAATTAAATATGCACAAGAATATTGCATTCATTAATTTAACTCATCTGATAAATAATCAATCAAATGACATATGTCTTATTTACATAAATAACCCTCAAAGTTTATTTACATAAATAGCCCTCATTAGGGCACATACACCAACAATCTCCCACTTGCCCGTTGAAGGGCTATATCCTAAACTGTTTAAGACCAAGCTCTATTACATGTCTATCAAACTTTGACTGTGGTAGAGCTTTTGTGAGAGGATCTGCTATATTATCGTCTGACCATAGTTTGCATACTTTAACATCTCCTCGATCGACGATCTCTCGAATGAGGTGATATCTTCTAAGTATATGTTTGGTCTTTTGGTGTGACCGATGCTCCTTAGCTTGTGCGATGGCCCGTTATTGTCACAAAAAAGTTCTATCGGATTTTGGATACTCGGTATCACTTCGATGTCTGACACAAACTTCCTCAACCAAACAGGTTCCTTTGCAGCATCTGATGCAGCAATGTACTCAGATTCTGTTGTAGAGTCAGCTATGGTATCTTGCTTCGAGCTTTTCCAACTTATCGCACCGCCATTCAGACTAAACACGTAGCCTGATTGTGACTTCATATCATCTTGATCTGTTTGGAAAGTAGCATCAGCGTAACCTTATACAATGAGCTGTTCTTGTCCTCCATACACTAGCATCAATCCTTTAGTTCTTCGTAAGTACTTTAGGATTACTTTGACTGCAGTCCAATGATCCATTCCTAGATCTTGTTGGTATCTGCTAGTCATGCTAAGTGCATGTGCAACATCCAGACGGGTACATAACATGGCATACATGATAGATCCTATTGCCGAAGAATATGGGACTCTACTCATCGTATCCCTCTCCTCTCTTGTTGAAGGACCCTGGTTCTTCTTCAAGAGAAGGCCATGTCTAAATGGTACCTTACTATTTTTAGAGTTAGACAAATTGAATCTTTTCAATATCTTGTCTATGTACCATTCTACACTTAGTCCCAGAAGCCTTTTAGACCTATCTCTATAGATCATGATACCTAGTATTGTCTCGGCTTCTCCTAAGTCTTTCATAAAAAATACAGTCCCCAACCATTGTTTGATGTCTTTTATTATGGGAATGTCATTTCCTATGAGTAGGATGTCGTTCACATATAGGACAAGAAAAACTATCTTGCTCCCACTAATCTTCTTGTAAACACAAGGCTCATCTTCGTTCTTGATGAATCCGTAACCTTTTACTTTCTCATCAAAACGAAGATTCCAACTTCGAGATGCTTGCTTTAGTCCATAGATGGACCTCTGAACCTTACATACTTGATTAGGATGCTTTTGATCGATGTGTCCCTCGGGTTGTTTCATATAAACATCCTTGAGTAGGTTTCCATTCAGGAAAGCCATTTTAACATCCATTTGCCATACCTCATAGTCAAAATATGCTGCTATGACAAGCATAGTCCGAATGGACTTGAGCATCATGACAGGGGAGAAGGTTTCATCATAGTCTATACCATGAGTCTGTCTGAAACCTTTAGCCACTAATCGTGCCTTGAAGATCCCGTCAGGTTTTAACTTGAAAATCCACTTGCAATCGACAACCTTTGCCTGAATAGGAGGGTCAATCAAAGTCCACACTTTATTGTCCCTCATGGATTGCATTTCAGATTCCAAGGCTTGTAGCCATTTATCTGAATCTGGACTTTCTAAAACCTATTTGTAGGTCGTGGGCTCATCAGAGTCCACCAAGATCAAATCTTGATCGTCAGTCACAAGAAATCCGTATCTCTCGGGTTCATGACGAGATCTACTAGACCTTCTAGGTTCTTGTGTTGTTGACTCAAGTTGCTCATCTTCATGAGTTTCCATGTCAACTTCCATCTAAGTTTCTGTAGATCGTTCTACATTCTCTTGTGGTTCTAAAACATCTCTGAGTTCTATTATAATCCCACTGTCTTTCTTGTACAGAAATTCTTTCTCTAAGAAAGTAGCTCCTCGAGCAACGAACACTTTGTTCTCAGTTGGGTTGTAGAATTGATATCCTTTGGTTTCCTTATGATATCCCACAAATAGGCATTTGTCAGTTTTAGGTTCGACCTTATTACTTTGTGAACGTTTTACATGAGCTTGACAACCCCAAACTCATTGATAGGACATATAGGGCTTCCGACCCATCCATATCTCATATGGAGTCTTATCTACTGCCTTAGATGGAAATACGGTTTAATAAGTAGGCAGCAGAAATGAGAGCATAACCCCAAAAGGATGTAGGGAGAGTTGCTTGGCCCATCATTGATCGAACCATATCTAATAGGGTACGATTCCTCCTTTCAGATACACCATTCCATTGAGGTGTTCCCGGTGGAGTCAATTGTGAAACAATTTCACACTGTTTTAGATCGCCATTGAACTCAGCACTTAGGTATTCACCTCCTCGATCAGAGCGAATAACCTTAATCCTTATATCTAACTGATTTTCTACTTCATTTTTAAACTCTTTGAACCTTTCAAAAGCTTCACTTTTATACCTCATTAAGTAGACATAACCATATCTACTATAGTCATCAGTAAAAGTCACGAAGTATTCAAATCCACCTCTAGCTTGTTTGCTCATTGGTCCACATACATCCGTATGTATTAGAGCCAATAGCTCACTTGTCCTTTCCCCTTTCTTGTTGAAAGGACTCTTTGTCATTTTGCCTTGCAAGCAGGGTTCACAGGTATTATATGATTCAAAATCAAACGACCCAAGCACTCCATCCTTGTGAAGTTTTTGAACTCGCTTTTCATTTGCATGGCCTAATCGACAATGCCAAAGGTATGTTGGACTTCAATCATTTTTAGTTGATTTAGCTTTCTTTTCTATATTATAGACTGGTTTTTCTTGGGTCAAATCCAAGACATACAGACCATTACACATATTTCTAACTCTGTATAAAATATCATTTCGATATAAAGATAACGAATTATTCTCAATAATAAATCGAAAACCTTTATTATCTAAACCAGAAACTGAAATAATATTTCTGTTCAAAGCAGGTACATAATAACAATTTTCAAGTTCGATATTTAAACCATAAGGTAAAGACAAGGTATAATCTCCAACTTCAACAGCAGTAACTCTTGCCCCGTTGCCCACTCGGAGATCTACTTCACCTTTCTTTGTCACCCTTCTATTTCTGAGTCCCTGCACATTAGTACAAATGTGAGCCCTACAACCAGTATCTAATACCCATGAGGTGGACATAGAAAGATTAATTTCTATAACAAAGATACCTGAAGCTTAAGGATTTCTTTCGAGAAACTTTTTGCAGTCTCTCTTCCAATGACCCTTCTGTTTGCAGAAGAGACATGTATCATCCTTTTTGGATCTTGTCTTAGCTGGAGGAGTTTGTGGTTGGGAAGTAGTCTTACTGCGAGCTTTCTTATTCTGCCCAACTTTGGCCTTGCCTTTAAACTTCCTCTTCCCTTTAGCTTTCTTTACTACCAACACTGGTGTTGCCTTCCGAAGGGTCTGCTCAGTGTTTTTCAACATGCCATGGAACTCAGGAATGCTCCTATCTATGTTGTGCATATTGTAGTTCACCACAAAATCATTGTATTCATCAGACAATGATTCCAAGATGATATCAATGGCCGATTCCCTAGGAAGAGGTGTATTCAATCACTCTAGGGTATCTATGTACCCTTTCATCTTGATCAAATGCGTGCTGACTGACAAACCCTTCACCATTTTGCACGAAATCAAAGCTTTTATCGTAACGAACCTTTCGTTACGGGCTTGTTCACGGAATATCTCCATCAGTGACTCGTAAATCCAGAAGGCTTCCAAATTCATGAACTGCTTTTAAAGCTCGCCCATCATCGACACGAGCATCAAGCAAGTCACATCATCGGAGTCACTTTTCAGCTTATCCCAGGCTCGTTGAACAGTCACCGAAGCATTTTGTGGTGGTTTAGGTAAAACGGTCTCTAAGATATGTAGCTTCCTTTCTTGCTTGAGAACTATTCTCAAGTTTCTTTCCCAATCTAAGAAGTTTGGTCCAACCAATTTATCTTTATCCAATATACTTCTTAGAGTAAAGTTTGAGATAACATTTGTGCTAGATGATGCCATTTCTATAAGGAATAAATGCAAAATATTAGAATGAGTTTTAAAATATTTTCCACAATAGCCAAAATTGAAATCCCTAACAATTTTGTGATGGTGCTAGATTGTGGGCTGAAAATCCACAAAGAGTTAATCCCAGTCTTGCTTGGGCAAGTTTCGTAGGGATTGGGCTCTTTTGGTAGGCAACGTTCAAATTATATTCTATGTAATTTAACGCTTTCCAATTGCATACCATGCAACTTTTCTGTGATAGAATGAACATTCCAAATGTTTGACACCATCCTATCTTTGCAAAATTAATCCCTATCAAAGCATCAGATTAATTGATACCCACACAGTTTTTCCATAACAAGTGGTAGTGATAAAGTTGAGCATCTAATACCCAAACAGTTTTTCCACTAATTAATGGTAGTGATAAAGTTGGGCACCTATTATGTGAAAACTTGCCGCACAAAGAAAACCTGAGGCCCGTGGGCTCTCCAAGTCCACAGACGTTCGACACTCTGGCGGGTCCCCAAGTATGAAGCAAAATCAACTCGGGTTTTTGGGATTTTAGTTTGATCGGCTTAACATGCATTTTCATTTTAACATTCATTTGCATATCAAATAAATAAAAATGAATGAAAGTATTGAATTGGGCTCCAGTCTATCACAGGGCCTTTTAAAATAGTAAAACTTCGTGTTCGGGCCTTCCGTGTTGGGCTCCTGTTCCTGGGCTCCACTATGGACTCCTCTTGGAAACTTCTCTTGGGCCTAACTATTACATAATCATTTTAATAGGCACGCAGGCCCAAATTCAAATGGCTCGCAGGCCCCAACTTTTAAAACTTTAATAAGCCCAATTCATGCTTTAAAACACATAAATGCATATGCTCATACAAGCCCGTTTTAATTTAAACCGATTAAATATAAGAATTGTGTAACTATTACAAAATTAAATTGATTGTGTCATGATCAATTTTAATCAATCCCTTTTGTTCATTTTTCATTTAGCCAAAATGATGCATGAACATGCTTGTCATAATTATGATGTTTCACATATAAAATTTAAACAATTTAAAAATATAAAAAAATCATAAAATAAAATAAATAATTCAAAATTAAACAAATTAATTAATCTAATTATTTATTTATTTATTTATCCTTTATAATTATCTTAATCTTATTAAAATAATTATTTTAAATTTATCTAATTATCTAATTAAGATAATCTTTCAAATTTAAATTTTAAATAACATTAATTATCCTAATCTAATTAAGATAATTATTCTATTTTAAATTTTAAATTATTTTAATTATCCTAATGTAATTAAGATAATCATTTCAAATTTTAAACTTAAATAATTTTAATTATCCTAATCTAATTAAGATAATTATTCAAATTTAAATTTTAAACATATAGGATAAAATTCTACATTGAATCTAATCCTATCTTTATCTAATAAGATTATTTAAATAATATCTTATTAAATAAAATAATAATAAAATTCAAAAAATTTAGAAAATTAATTTTCTGAAACATTTTGGGGCAGTTTTCTAATTTACCCAAATTCACGGGTTTAGGGTTTTAAGGAAATAAAATTGCTGGGACTATTTTGCAATTAAAACAATTTTAAAAATCTGCTGGCCTTTTTAGGGTTTTAGGGATAGAAGGACAAGATGGTAATTTTAAAACTATTTTAAAATTAGGGTTTGTAGTTAAGGGAGTGCGGCGGGAGCATTTTGGTAGTTTTACCCTTTAGGGTTTCTTGCCCCAGCCGCCATCAGACCTTACTCGAATTTTCCGTTCGGCATCCTCGACTCCCCGGCGTCTCAAGCCGTTCGTCTCTTCCGGTGTTGTTTTCGCCTTTTTCCCATTGTTATTCGCCTCTTTCGGACATCACCTTCCTGACCGCAGCCTTTTCGTCCAATGAAGAAGACTCAATCGGTGATGGCAAAGTCGCAGCGATTGACGATCCGGTCAAAAGAGCCCAATCGATTTCATGAAAAAATAGATCGACTTTCCAGCGAAGAAGAGAAGACCCAGGCGATCTCTGGTGTTCATGGCGAAGGAATAACGATACGCCAGACTCAAAATCCAGCTTCTCATTTTCCCGATGAAAATCGAAACCAACCCAGCAATCAATTTTGAAACCGATTTCTTAACCAGTGCTTTTAGCCACCTCGTAGTCACTTGTCCACCCAAGTTCGAAGTCGTTTGAAGTTATTCTTGGGATTTCAAGTGGATTTCGCTTTCCCAGAGTTTTGGCATTCTTATTGCTTGGGACACGCATCAAAGGTATAATTTTTAAAGGTTTCCACTTTAGTTTAAGGTTCAATTTTTGCGTATCGTTTTAATATATCGAACTAGAATAAGCCTAGATCCATTCAGGGGAAATGAATTTGAGCCTGAGCCGAGTCGAAAGTCTCCGATTCTGGAATGCATAGCACGAAAGTGAGATTTTTTATTTAGTCCGGGTTTGTTCTATTTTCTTCATTTATCTCTCTAGGATTTCTCTCTCTTGTTTCAAGAACTATGAAATTTATGAATTGTGTATTGTGAATTGCTAATCTCTTGTCTACATATAGAGTTACAAAAGAGACCCCAAGTTGGTTTAGGATTGGCCTTCCTATTGGGTTTGCGTTTTACTTCAATCTCGTTCCTGGACTGATTCACATCCAACTGACACAAGGATTCACTTATCCTTAATCCAGTTCCTCGTTTGATTCACGACCAACTGACACAAGGATTCACTTATCGTCAATCCATTTCCTCGTCTGATTCACTACCAATTGACACAAGGATTAATTAATTACTTAATTAATTAAATATACCTTTATCAATTTCCCAATACATAATTAATCGTACCACTAACGAATTAATTATGATACTACCATCCTACACCAGAATTGCTTCCGGAATAACTAAATTAATTATTCTTTAATCTTCCCATATCAAAGTTCTAATGCTCGTTAATTTATTAATTTACTGATAAATTAATTAATTAACTTATTATAATCCAACATTAGTACCACTCGACCTTGTTACTATACTGGACATAAGTCTACCAGCTGGGTTTAGTATAATAAACATAACGAGTTCATCTCGGGAGCACCATCACCCCGGACATACCGGTACATGATTTCCTTTTGACAAGAAACAACACACCAAGCAACTAAACACGCGTACCCAACCTACCGAGACTATTGGCCACAAATGACCTCACTATTTGGCAGATCAAAGTACACTATGTCTAATTCTCATGTCTGCTCAAGTCTAGGGATTTAGAGATAGCGTACTAGGAATAAATAGTCTATTAATTCAGTACATGACAATTCATCCTAAATGGTCAAGTTCAATATGCCCCGGGCATATCTATGTGATTCAATTAGTTTAGATAAACCAATTTCTGAATCAAATAATAACCTGAACTTATAGTGTGTCCAAAACTGTCTCAGTTACGAACCTCATTTATATATTATGTCTTTTAACCAATGATGAGATCTACTGTGTCACACTAGACACCTCATCATCTTATTACAAAATATAAATGGACGACATATGTAAACCATATAAATAATTTAACAAAAACATTTAATCGATATATAAAATTGGGAAATAGTTTAATACAAGCAAAGCTTTAGTATTTAAACCCAACAGAAAGTTTGATCCAGAGAGTAAGTTTGGGGTTTCAAATGTTTGGGTTTTGCTCTAAAATTTATGTAGAGTTTATGGAGGTGAATTTGATGAAATGTGTCATGATTGATTGATTGATTGATATGAAACCATGATTGTTGATTGCATTTGTGCAGTGATTCGCTTTCTCTGTACATGAAATCATGTCTGTTGTATTGATATTGATATGAAATCATGTCATGCATTATATGAAACTCTCTCCGTTTATCTATCTCTGTTTCTGCCCAAATATATGAAACAATATTTGGATTAATATGAACTTCCATTCTACTTGATATGAAACAAATTTTGACATGATATGAACTTTCATTCTTACTAATATGACCTTCCCTATTTGTTTCTGTCTTTGTATTTGTTCAAGTATTGCTTAATATGAAACCATGTTTGGATTGATATAAACTCTCATTCTATTTAATATGAAACAAAATTTGACCTGATATGACTTTCATTTTTATTGATATGAAACCCTCCCTTCTATCTCCCTATCTTTGTTTAACGATTGCTTAATATGAAACAATGTTTAGATTGATAGAAACTCTCATTCTGTTGGATATGAAACAAAATTTGGCCTCTTACTGATATAAAACCTTCCATTTTTGTCCCTGGCTTTGTCTCTGCTCAAGTATTGTTTAATATGAAACAATAGTTTGTTTGATATGAACTTCTATTCTTACTGATATGTCCATTCATAATGCCCTATAGGAACATTAAAAACTGTCTTGTATTGGTCTGATTCTTTTATTTGAATCTGCCAATATCCTGATTTTAAATCAAATTTAAAAAATATCAATGCATCATATAATCTATCTAATAAATCCTTTTTATTTGGAATTGGATGTCTTATCCATTTTAAACCTTTATTAAGAGGTTTATAATTAATAGCCAATCTAGGTCTTCCTCGTTCTATTTCACTATGTTTATTAACATAAAATCCTGTACATGACCAGGGTGATTCAGAACTTTTTATTAATCCTTTTTCTAACAACATACTTATTTCTTGTTTACATAACTCTAAGTATTCAGAGTTCATTTGACATGGTCTTACCTTTTGGATTAAAAAATGCACCGTCTGAGTTCCAGCAAATTATGAATGATGTTTTTATTCCTTATAGCAATTTTATAATTGTTTATATTGATGATATCTTAGTATTTTCTAAAGATATACAAACTCATTTTCAACATTTGAATATTTTTAAAACAATTATAAAAAATAATGGATTTGTGATATCGCAATCAAAGATGGTTTTCTTTCAAACCAATATTAGATTTTTAGGTCATAATATTGAAAAAGGAAAAATAATTCCTATAGATAGAAGTATTGATTTTGCTTCTAAATTTCTTGATGAAATTAAGGATAAAACTCAATTACAAAGGTTTTTAGGAAGTTTGAATTATATTTTGCCTTATTATAAAAATTTAGCTTATGATACAACTATTTTATATGACAGATTAAAAGAAAAACCTAAACCCTGGACGGATGAACATACTAAGACAGTCCAGAAAATTAAAGAAAAAGTTAAATCATTGCCATGCTTAATATTAGCAAATCCTCAATGGATTAAAATAGTAGAGACAGATGCCTCTGATATAGGATATGGAGGTATATTAAAACAGATTTGTCCTAATGATAAATCAGAAAAATTAGTCAGATTTTATTCAGGCAAATGGACTAATAGTCAGAAAAATTATGCTACCGTGGCAAAAGAAATACTTGCCATAGTTAGATGTGTTTTAAAATTTCAAGATGATTTAAATAATCAGAGATTTATAATCAGAACTGATTGCCAAGTGGCAAAATATATGTTTAATAAAGATTTTAAACATGATGTAACTAAGCAAATGTATGCTAGATGGCAAGCTAATTTAGCTCCCTTTGATTTTGATATTGTTTATAAGAAAGGGAAAGATAATAGTCTTCCTGATTTTTTATCTCGTGAATTTTTACATGATGATACCCAGAGACTCTTATAGAGGCAGAGGTGGCAGATGTTATACCTCTTATACTTCTGGTATGTATGGCAGAGGTAGAGGGAGAAATATGCTCTCTCAGAATTATAATAAAACCTTATATAAAGATAATATTGCAGATCTTTCAAAAAATCCAGCGGATCTTATAAAAAATCCCAACTTATATAATAAATTTCAAAAATTTTTGGAACAAGAAAAAGAAGAAGCCTCTTTTTCTACTGATACCCCATCATATGTGGAAATCGTTCTTATAGAAAATCCTATTACTAATTATAAAATTCATCCTCATAAAGAAATTTTATATCTTATAGAAGAAAAAGATTTACAGTGAGCAAAAGACCCATGGCTCATGATTAACAGATACCTGGATACAGGATCAACAACTAATGGCATTTATGTACATACCCATGGAGCTTATAAGCCCCGAATGTACTATGAAACAATTTTAACAGTTTATGGTGCATGTGATATAAAACATTTTTACCCTCATCAGGGAACTACAATTTATAATTTTAGCAAAATTATTATAAAAAAGATTATTTCTCCAGAAGAATGGGGACTTTCTACTCTGAAAGATAAGGAATTTATAGTTCCTGAAAACCGAGTTACTTATAAGTATAATTATTGGGATTATATCGAAGCCCATAATCAAGTTTTCTTATATGAAAATCTCAATAAAAAACATTCATGGTTCATGAAAATATGTGGAAATATTTATAATAATCCCATACCTAATTGGTTTATAAAATGGTGGTATAGATTTGGTCCATCTAAAACCATTCTTCCTAAAACATTTCTTTCCTCATATGGAAATTGGATTAAAGTATCACCAAAAATATCAGAATTGGTGGCATCTAATAGTTGCAATGAAGAACTTGCTAATATGTGGTTCTTTATAGAATTTTCTATGCCTTGGATTTGGAGATAGGTACCGAAAATCAGTTATACTGATAATAAATTACCATGCATTATGCAAACTGCTTGTACACAGTTTTGGGACAAAATGAACAAGATTGATCCCACCACTAATGCCTCATATGGTCAAGAAGTCTTAATGATTATTCAAGACAAAGTCACGCATTATATGCAGCATAAATACACTCAAATTCAAAAAGAGATTGATCATTTACAACACATTGCTATGAAGATGAAGTTACAAAAGGATCATGTTTCTCAACAAGACCTAATACAGGCTTACATGGAAGAGCTTAAAAAGCATTTGAAAATCATAATTCCAATGATAATAAGTCAGATATTTGTATGGCCTCCAGCAAATCTCAAGACAATATGGATGAATTTGCTCAAGATCCTGATGATATAGATGAGCTTGATGAAGAGTTCATGAATGAGCAATTGAAAAAGTTGATAGCTGGACTCAACAAAGAAGAACAAGGCAAAGATAAAGGCAAAAACAAGATGATATGATAGAGATTTAAAGCAGAATGAAGACAGCAGCAGATGGAGACTTAAAGATGATGGAGACTTAAAGTTTGATTATGTCAGCAGTGACCTCATTAGGTCTATTATGTAAGCAATGACCTCATTTGGTCTAATAATGTAACTAGACTTCAAAATAATATTTTCAAGTCCATAATAGTTAGGTTTTGTTTTCTATAAATAGCTTAGTTTGTAGCAGAAGGAAGGCATCCTCTTTCGCCCCTTCTCTTCTCTCTTGTACACAACTCTCTTTGTACATTTATTTCAGTTAATATATTACTCCAGCGGAGTTTTCTCTTATAAGCAGCTTTGGGATTTCTTTATTTTTATTCTGGTGTCATCAAACCAGTAAGTTTTCTATTTTTATTTCTTTGAATTATATTCATTAGAACGAGAGGCTAAAAGCCTCATGGTTAAAGTAAAAGTTGAGTAATTATGTAAATTCATACTTTAGATCCTTGTTATTGAGAAATTCTCAGTATGATAATATTGAATTAAAGAATGGGTTAGAATTATTAGACAGGCTATGAATTTAGAAAAGAAGGGTGTTGCCGTTAGCCGTTATTGTTGCGAAGGCGTCAGGCGTATAGCCCGGATTGCTTTGATAAATTTATAGTTCTGTTTAATTGATTCTGTAATATCATACTTGTCTTTGCTTCTTTAATCATCACGCTGAGGGTCTCTCTGTAATTTGGTATTTTTATTCTGGTGTCATCAAACCAGTAAGTTTTCTATTTTTATTTCTTTGAATTATATTCATTAGAATGGGAGGCTAAAAGCCTCATAGTTTAAATAAAAGTTGAGTAATTATGTAAATTCATAATTTAGATCCTTATTATTGAGAAATTCTCAGTATGATAATATTGAATTAAAGAATGGGTTAGAATTATTAGACAGGCTATGAATTTAGAAAAGAAGGGTGTTGCCGTTAGCCGTTATTGTTGTGAAGGCGTTAGGCGTGTAGCCTGGATTGCTTTGATAAATTTATAGTTCTCTTTAATTGATTCTGTAATATCCTACTTGTCTTTGCTTCTTTAATCATCATGCTGAGGGTCTCTCTGTAATTTGGCTATTATTCTGGAACGTAATTCTTGATCTTTTATTGACTTTAAAAATTCTAATATAGTATTATTATTTAAGACATTGAATTCTAAGTCTAAATCTTGAAATTGTGACAGAATTTTATAATATTCTTCATCTTCACTATTAGTGTCTTTTTGCTCTATATTATAGCAATTTCATTCTTGTTCATTTTCTGAACTATTAGTTGCCTCAATTTCAGATAGTTCTGACTCATACTCAGAATCTGAATTTACTATATGAAGTAATTCTTCTTTAAGTTGTTTATCAATTTCTAGACTATTAATTTTCTTTTTCATTTTGCATTTATTAGCAAAATGTCCTTTCTGTTTACATTTATAACATGTAATATTATTCATGTCTTTCTTATTACTTCTCATACTATTTCTTTCTAATTTTCTAGATTCTTTTTTATGTTTTTTATCTTGAGAATATTTTCTCCTTTTATATTTATATTTTGGATATATTTTATAATTTTTTCTGGTTTTATAATTTTTTCTTTGGATGGTATATTCATCCCAAATTGACTACAAAATTGTCCTAATTGATGTCTTTCATTTAGCGTTGACTTTTAATCTGTTGATTTAATTTAATCTCATTACATAAGGCTAAACCTTCCTGTATGCAAATTCCTATTAATTTTCCTTAAGTATAAATTTCATATGGTATATTTATCCTATCTTTTCTTAAGACTTTTTTAATTCTTTCTGCAAATAAATGTGGTAGTCCATCTATAAATTTAGACTTCCAATGATTACTATTACTATCATTTAATTCCATAACTGTATTAAGAAAGACATCTTTGTACCACCTAAAATCTGAAAGTGTCTTACATCTCAGATTTTGTAATAAGGTGCGTATATTTTCAGCATTGTCTGAAATTATTCCAGTAAAATGTTCTAGAATTGTTACTATGAGTGTATAAACCATATTTTCAGTCAGTTGTGATGTCGATTCTTCCATTTTAACTATTTTAAAAATTTCATCTTTATTCTGTGGGGTTAAATAATTATCCCACCAACCTTTAAGTTGACCTGTAAATCCTGAAACTATCATTTTTCTATACCAACATCAGTATTACCATTAGCTTTACATATGCTACTATACATGAGCATTCTATGAGTTGTATTATAAATATGTTTTTCAACAAATCCATCTATATTCCATTCATAGATACATTTTCCACTATAACTATTATTAAGTATATATTCCTGCTCCTCATGTAGAATATCCATAGGAGATGGTCTGTTATAATAATATAATCTTTGAGTAGGTCTGTCCGCAAATTTTCCTAATTTATTTATCTCATCATTATTATGAGATATGTCTTTAAACTGTTTCTCTAACTCTTATTCTAATGTATTAATTTTCAACCCTTTAAATTTTTCATCAAGTAATTTTTCTAATTCTGATAAAGATTTTAACTTGAAATCTTTTATTTCAGGAGGTGGTTGAATTGTTGGAGTAGCTATAACTTGCTCCTTAGAAGATGATTCTTCAGAATGAGACTTCTATAATCTATTCATTATATGATCTAATCTGTGATGTAAAGATATAATTTGTTCACCTAAAACATTTAGATAAATGTTTGTATAATTATTCTGTTATATAATTTTATTCATCTGTTTTATAGTTATAACTAATGTATCATTATCAAATAATTTGACAAAAGCAGAAAAATTTAATACATGAGTTTCCTTTTCCAATTTAAAAGGTTGTTGAGGAGGAAATATATCCTTCAAGGTATTACCATTCAAGAGATTATAATCTCTTTCTAAAACACAAATACATGGTTCAATATAATTAGAAATAAACCATGGAACAAAAGGAAATAAAATATTATGCTGTGATAGAAATGCATAAAACTGATCAGAAATATTTTTCTGTTCATTTAAAGAGAAATTATTAAAAAACCATATTCTAAATGGTTTCCATCTATCCCTATTAAATTCTTCTTTAACCTGATTTTGGGCTAAAAATCCACGACTAAAATCTATTTTATTCATATGGGAAAGGCCATTTTAGACTCAGTTATTTCTTCGTCTTTTTCTGTATTATAAATAGCTTTAACAATATTATGTTTATTTTTAACTAGTCTATCAACATAATTATCAGTATCATCACTAACCTGAGAGGTAGAAACTCTATAAGGTTGAGAAACAAAATGTCTAGGTATAACTGAAACATAATCATCTAAAGGTGATATAAAATGAGAAAAATATGATCTTGATAATTTAGATTTATTATCTATGGATTATTCTGCATTTTTATTTTAATCTTTCCTTCAGGAGTCTGTTCGATATAATCTATGTCACTTATTAATCTGTGGCTATTTATTAATATGTGGCTGTTTAATTGATTCTGTAATATCCTACTTGTCTTTGCTTCTTTAATCATCATGCTGAGGGTCTCTCTGTAATTTGGTATCAGAGCTTGGATTTATGAATTTACTTACTTTTATTTTAACCAGATTATTCCTTTTCTAATGAACTTAGGAAAAGGTAAACAGATTATTAAAAATAGTCTGAAACAGGAATTTGATATCCCTGAAAATCTAGAAGACCTTAATAAGTGGACAATTCCCAGAATTGATGTTAAAACTGTATATCAGTTAGGAACCTTTAAAAAATTAGGTTTCAAATAGATTATAAAAACAACCGAAGAATCAGTTTCTTTAGATAATAAAGAAATTGAAATAAAATTAATACAGTCAGATGATATTAATAGATATACTGATTTAAACAGATTTATACATATTTGTTTAGTGCAGATTGCCTTTAAAACCATTAACCTTAGAAGGTTTACCTGAAAGTTTCATAGCATGTTTAAGAGATGCTAGAAATTTAAATTGGAAACAATCTTTAATGGGTATAATACAATCGATTTTAGCACATGGCCCTGTTTATTTTAATATTTATCCGAATTTATCTTTATCATTAAGTGATGATAATATATTAAATGCTTTAACATTAAATGTTAAAACCCATGGATATAATTATATGCCTGGTTCTGAATTAATATGTGTATGTTATAGAATTTATTATACACCTTTAAAAATGTTGAATCCTAATTGTAGATTAATAGATAAAAAAATAGATGAAACAATACTAATAGAAACTAATTTTAATAAATCTAAAATTATAAAAAGAAGAACAATTAAATGAAATGAAATACCTATTCCAGAACAATGGACAATAAAAAGAGTCAGTAATAAACAACCACAGATTAATAGTGACATAGATTATATCGAACAGACTCCTGAAGGAAAGATTAAAATAAAAATGCAGAATAATCCATTTTTATTAGATAATAAATCTAAATTATCAAGATCATATTCTTCTCATTTTATAACACCTTTAGATGATAATGTTTCAATTATACCTAGACATTCTGTTTCTCAACCTTATAGAATTTCTACCTCTCAGGTTAGTGATGATACTGATAATTATGTTGATAGACTAGTTAAGAACAAACATAATATTGTTAAAGGTATTTATAATACAGAAAAAGACGAAGAAATAACTGAGTCTGAAATGGCCTTTCCCATATGAATAAAATAGATTTTAGTCCTGGATCTTTAGCCCGAAATCAGGTTAAAGAAGAATTTAATAGGGATAGATGGTAACCATTTAGAACATGATTTTTTAATAATTTCTCTTTAAATGAACAGAAAAATATTTCTGATCAGTTTTATGCATTTCTATCGCAGCATAATATTTTATTTCCTTTTGTTCCATGGTTTATTTCTAATTATATTGAACCATGTATTTGTGTTTTAGAAAGAGATTATAAACTCTTGAATGGTAATACCTTGAAGGATATATTTCCTCCTCAACAACCTTTTAAATTGGAAAAGGAAAATCATGTATTAAATTTCTCTACTTTTGTCAAATTATTTGATAATGATACATTAGTTATAACTGTAAAATAGATGAATAAAATTATAGAACAGAATAATTATACAAACATTTATCTAAATGTTTTAGGTGAACAAATTATATCTTTACATCACAGATTAGATCATATAATGAATAGATTACAAAGTCTCATTCTGAAGAATCATCTTCTAAGGAGCAAGTTATAGCTACTCCAACAATTCAACCACCTCCTGAAATAAAAAATTTCAAGTTAAAATCTTTATCAGAATTAGAAAAATTACTTGATGAAAAATTTAAAGGATTGAAAATTAATACATTAGAAGAAGAATTAGAAAAACAGTTTGAAGACATATCTCATAATAATGATGAGATAAATAAAGTAGGAAAATTTGCGGACAGACCTACTCAAAGATTATATTATTATAATAGACCATCTCTTATGGATATTCTACATGAGGAGCAGGAATATATACTTAATAATAGTTATAGTGGAAAATGTATCTATGAATGGAATATAGATGGATTTGTTGAAAAACAGTTTATAATACAGCTCATAGAATGCTCATGTATAGTAGCATATGTAAAGCTAATGGTAATACTGATGTTGGTATAGCCAAAATGGTAGTTTCAGGATTTACAAGTCAACTTAAAGGTTGGTGGGATAATTATTTAACCCCATTGAATAAAGATGAAATTTTTAAAACAGTTAAAATGGAAGAATCGACATCACAACCGACTGAAAATGTGGTTTATACACTCATAGTAACAATTCTAGAACATTTTACTGGAAGAATTTCAGATAATGCTGAAAATATACGCATCTTATTACAAAATCTGAGATGTAAGACACTTTCAGATTTAAGCTGGTACAAAGATGCCTTTCTTAATAGAGTTATGGAATTAAATGATAGTAATAGTAATCATTGGAAGTCTAAATTTATAGATGGACTACCACATTTATTTGCAGAAAGAATTAAAAAAGTCTTAAGAAAAGATAGGATAAATATAAAATATGAAATTTATACTTATGGAAAATTAATAGGAATTTGCATAAAGGAAGGTTTAGCCTTATGTAATGAGATTAAATTAAATCAACAGATTAAAAGTCAACGAATAAATGAAATACGTCAATTAGGACAATTTTATAGTCAATTTGGGATGAATATACCATCCAAAGAAAAAATTATAAAACCAGAAAAGAATTATAAAATATATCCTAAATATAAATATAAAAGGATAAAATATTCTCAAGATAAAAAACATAAAAAAAATCTAGAAAATTAGAAAGAAATAATATGAGAAGTAATAGGAAAGACATGAATAATATTACATGTTATAAATGTAAACAGAGAGGACATTTTGCTAATAAATGCAAAATGAAAAAGAAAATTAATAGTCTAGAAATTGATAAACAACTTAAAGAAGAATTACTTCATATAGTAAATTCAGATTCTGAGTATGAGTCAGAACTATCTGAAATTGAGAGAACTAATAGTTCAAAAAGTGAACAAGAATGTAATTGCCATAATATAGAGCAAAAAGACACTAATAGTGAAGATGAAGAATATTATAAAATTCTGTCACAATTTCAAGATTTAGACTTAGAAGTCAATGTCTTAAATAATAATACTATATTAGAATTTTTAAAGTCAATAAAAGATCAAGAATTACGATCCAGAATAATAGCCAAATTACAGAGAGACCCTCAGCATGATGATTAAAGAAGCAAAGACAAGTAGGATATTACAGAATCAATTAAAAAGAACTATAAATTTATCAAAGCAATCCCGGCTATACGCCTAACGCCTTCACAACAATAACGGCTAATGGCAACAGCCTTCTTTTCTAAATTCATAGCCTGTCTAATAATTATAACCCATTCTTTAATTCAATATTATCATACTGAGAATTTCTCAATAACAAGGATCTAAAGTATAAATTTACATAATTACTCAACTTTTATTTTAACCATGAGGCTTTTAGCCTCTCATTCTAATGAATATAATTCAAAGAAATAAAAATAGAAAACTTACTGGTTTGATGACACCAGAATAAAAATACCAAATTACAGAGAGACCCTCAGCATGATGATTAAAGAAGCAAAGACAAGTAGGATATTACATAATCAATTAAACAGAACTATAAATTTATCAAAGCAATCCGGGCTATAAGCCTAATGCCTTCACAACAATACGGCTAACGGCAACACCCTTCTTTTCTAAATGCATAGCCTGTCTAATAATTCTAACCTATTCTTTAATTCAATATTATCATACTGAGAATTTCTCAATAACAAGGATCTAAAGTATGAATTTACATAATTACTCAACCTTTATTTTAACCATGAGGCTTTTAGCCTCTCATTCTAATGAATATAGTTCAAAGAAATAAAAATAGAAAACTTACTGGTTTGATGACACCAGAATAAAAATAAAGAAATCCCAAAGCTGCTTATAAGAGAAAACTCCGCTGGAGTAATGTATTAACTAAAATAAATGTACAAAGAGAGTTGTGTACAAGAGAGAAAGAGAGAAGAGAAGGGGCGAAAGAGGATGCCTTCCTTCTGCTACAAACTAGGCTATTTATAGAAAACAAAACCTAACTATTATGGACTTGAAAATATTATTTTGAAGTCCAGTTACAGTATTAGACCAAATGAGGTCATTGCTTACATAATAGACCTAATGAGGTCACTGCTGACATAATCAAACTTTAAGTCTCCATCATCTTTAAGTCTCCATCGGCTGCTGTCTTCATTCTGCTTTAAGTCTCTATCATATCATCTTGTTTTTGCCTTTATCTTTGCCTTGTTCTTCTTTGTTGAGTCCAGCTATCAACTTTTTCAATTGCTCATTCATGAACTCTTCATCAAGCTTATCTATATCATCAGGATCCTGAGCAAATTCATCCATATTGTCTTGAGATTTGCTGGAGGCCATAGAAATATCCGACTTATTATCATTGGAATTATGATTTTTCAAATGCTTTTTAAGCTCTTCCATGTAAGCCTGTATTAGGTCTTGTTGAGAAACGTGATCCTTTTGTAACTTCATCTTCATAGCAATATGCTGGAAAGGATCAATCTCTTTTTGAATTTAAGTGTCTTTATGCTGCATATAATGCGTGACTTTGTCTTGAATAATCATTAAGACTTCTTGACCATATGAGGCATTAGTGGTGGGATCAATCTTGTTCATTTTGTCCCAAAACTGTGTATAAACAGTTTGCATAATGCATGGTAATTTATTATCAGTATAACTGATTTTCGGTACCCATCTCTAAATCCAAGGGATAGAAAATTCTATGAAGAACCACATATTAGCAAGTTCTTCATTGCATCTATTAGATGCCACCAATTCTGATATTTTTGGTGAAACTTTAATCCAATTTCCATATGAGGAAAGAAATGTTTTAGGAAGAATGGTTTCAGATGGACCAAATCTATACCACCATTTTATAAACCAATTAGGTATGGGATCATTATAAATGTTTCCACATACTTTTATGAACCATGAATGTTTTTTATTGAGATTTTCATATAAGAAAACTTGATTATGGGCTTCGATATAATCCCAATAATTATACTTATAAGTAACTCGGTTTTCAGGAACTATAAATTCCTTATTTTTCAGAGTAGAAAGTCCCCATTCTTCTGGAGAAATAATCTTTTTTATAATAATTTTGCTAAAATTATAAATTGTAGTTCCCTGATGAGGGTAAAAATGTTTTATATCACATGCACCAGAAACTGTTAAAATTGTTTCATAGTACATTCGAGGCTTATAAGCTTCATGGGCATGTAGATAAATGCCACTAGTTTTTGATCATGTATCCAGGTATCTGTTAATTATGAGCCATGGGTCTTTTCCCCACTGTAAATCTTTTTCTTCTATAAGAAATAAAATTTCTTTATGAGGATGAATTTTATAATTAGTAATAGGATTTTCTATAAGAACGGTTTCCACATATGATGGGGTATCAGTAGAAGAAGAGGCTTCTTCTTTTTCTTGTTCCAAAATTTTTTGAAATTTATTATATAAGTTGGGATTTTTTATAAGATCCGCTAGATTTTTTGACAGATCTGCAATATTATCTTTATATAAGGTTTTATTATAATTTTGAGAGAGCATATTTCTCCCTCTACCTCTTCCATACATACCAGAAGTATAAGAGGTATAACCTCTGCCTCTATAAGAGTCCCTGGGTATCATCCTGTAAAAATTCACGAGATAAAAAATCAGGAAGACTATTATCTTTCCCTTTCTTATAAACAATATCAAAATCAAAGGGAGCTAAATTAGCTTGCCATCTAGCATTCATTTGCTTAGATACATCATGTTTAAAATCTTTATTAAACATATATTTTGCCGCTTGGCAATCAGTTCTGATTAGAAATCGCTGATTATATAAATCATCTTGAAATTTTAAAACACATCTAACAATGACAAGTATTTCTTTTGCCACAGTTGTATAATTTTTTTGACTATTAGTCCATTTTCCTGAATGATATCTGACTAATTTTTCTGATTTATCATCAGGACAAATATGTTTTAATATACCTCCATATCCTATATCAGAGGCATCTGTCTCAACAATTTTAAACCATTGAGGGTTTGCTAGTAATAAACATGGTAATGATTAACCTTTTCTTTAATTTTCTGGACTGTCTTAGTATGTGCATCTGTCCAGGGTTTAGGTTTATTTTTTAATCTGTCATATAAAATAGCTGTATCATAAGCTAAATTTTTATAATAAGGCAGAATATAATTCAAACTTCCTAAAAACCTTTGTAATTTGATTTTATCCTTAATTTCATCAGGAAATTTAGAAGCAAAATCAATACTTCTATCTATAGGTATTATTTTTCCCTTTTCAATATTATGACTTAAAAATCTAATATTGGTTTGAAATAAAACCATCTTTGATTGTGATATTACAAATCCATTAATCTTTATAATTGTTTTAAAAATATTCAAATGTTGAAAATGAGTTTGTATATCTTTAGAAAATATTAAGATATCATCAATATAAACAATTATAAAATTGCTATAAGGAATAAAAACATCATTCATAATTTGCTGGAATTCAGACGGTGCATTTTTTAATCCAAAAGGCATAACTTTCCATTCATAATGCCCTATAGGAACATTAAAAGCTGTCTTGTATTGGTCTGATTCTTTTATTTGAATCTGCCAATATCCTGATTTTAAATCAAATTTAGAAATATCAATGCATAATATAATCTATCTAATAAATCCTTTTTATTAGGAATTGGATGTCTTATCCATTTTAAAACTTTATTAAGAGATTTATAATTAATAACCAATCTAGGTCTTTCTCGTTCTATTTCACTATATTTATTAATATAAAATCCTGTACATAACCAGGGTGATTCAGAACTTTTTATTAATCATTTTTCTAACAACATACTTATTTCTTGTTTACATAACTCTAAATATTCAGAGTTCATTTGACATGGTCTTGCCTTTGTCTTAATCATAATTTTTTCATCAAAATCTTCCTCATAAGGAAGACTTATAATATGCTTATTTCTATTCCAAAAAGCATTAGGATGTTCATTACAAATTTCATTAGAGAAGGTAGTATAAACACTTTTTATTTTTTCTTGTAATGTAAAATTATTTTTCAAATTGTCTTCGATAGAAAAAGAATTAATTTCAGATTTTAAGAAATTGATTTGATTATTTTTCCTATAAATTAAATCTTTTAATTCATTTATAAATCTAGTATTTGGTTCAGTTACAAACGGAAAACTTACAGTTTTCTTATCATAAGTTCCTATAATCTTATCAGTATCAATATGAGTAATCGAAAATATCTTCTTTATAAAAGAAGTACCAAGTATTATTTGGCTAGTAATATTCTTTGCTATAAGAAAGCTTTCTGGAATGCAGATTTTATTATTACAAATATAACCTTTAGATAATTTATAATTAATATCTAAAACTTTACCACCTGCATGTCTAACAATATGAGTTGTTTTCTCAAAGTATCTAGTAGGGATTATTCCCTCTTGTATAACACTAACATCTGCACCACTATCTATAAGAGCTACTAACTTTATTTTAAAAGAGTGATCTATTAGTAGTTTTATACTAACATGAAATTTAAAAGAAGATATAAGATCTAATGATCATAAGAAATTTTCATTTCCAGTATATTCTATTAACATATCATAATTTTCTTTTATATGATCTTTCTTTTCTAAATAAGAAACTCTTTCATCTAGATTTTCATTAATCTTTTTTAAGATTTTTATTTCATTTTTAAGATTATTAATCTCTTTTCCTAAATCATCTGTAGTCGTAGGAAATCTTTCTATATGCCTATTTTTAATTTTTAATATCTCATATACTTTTGTCATAGTATATGGATTCTAACTTTCTTCAATATTTTCTAATTTATTATTATTCTGACTTGATTCTGGAATATTATCCATTTGTTCTATTATTCTGGATCATAATTCTTGATCTTTTATTTGAAAGATTTTGGTAGGATCTGGGTTTGCACTTGCTAGATTTACCACGCAACAAAAATTTCTATTAAAGCGGAATCTTAGAAAAGTACCTTTGAACCGTGCACCTGGTGATTCTCTTGTATGCCTCAAGACTATGACTTCACGTTGTGTGGGCAACGAACTAGAAGTCAATTGCTCAGCTACTCACCACAATCCACCTGCTAGAAAACTCTAGCCCCGCAGCACCTGGCACGTACTATAAACGCACCGCCCGCAGAGAGAGAAAGCTACGCGCAGCTGGTATAATCCAAGGCCAAAATTTCAGCCACTAGAAACCCAAAAACCAGCTGCACACTTTCTTGAAAATTCGACTTGGAGAGAGAAACGTTTTCTCTCTCTAGAATTTTCTCTCGCTAGAAATCCTGTGGATTAATTGTGTTATCTGAATGACTGATCCCTTGTCTATTTATAGAGTTACAAGAGAGACTCCAAGTTGGTTTAGGATTGGTCTTCCTACTGGGTTTCTGTTTTCCTTCAATCCTGTTTCTGGACTGATACAGATTCTGTTTCCTTCAATCCTGTTCCTGGACTGATACACTCCCAACTGTCACAGGGATTCACTTATCCCAATCCAGTTCCTGGGATGAATCACTCCAACCTGACACAGGGATTCACTTATCCCAAACCAGTTCCTGGGATAATTCACAACCAACTGACACAAGGATTAATTAATTTCTCAATTAATTAAATCTACCTTTGTCATTAACCCAGTACATAATTAATCGTACCACTAACGGATTAATTATGGCACTACCACCCTACACCAGAATTGCTTCCGGAACAACTTAATTAAATTATATTCATAATCTCCCCACATCAAAGATATAGTGCTCGTTAATTCATTAATTTACTGATAAATTAATTCATCAACTTCTTAATATTCCGAGACTAGTACCACTCGGCCTTTTTACTATACCGGACATAAGCCACCGACCGGGTTTAGTATAATAAACATTTCGAGCTCATCTCGGGAGCACCATAACCCCGGACGCACCGGTACATGGTTTCCTTTCAACAAGCAGCAGCACACCAAGTAACTAAACACGCGCACCCAACCGACCGAGACTATTGGCCACATTTGACCTCACCCATTGGCAGATCAAAGTACACTATGTCTAATCCTCATGCCCACTCGAGTCTAGGGATTTAGAGATAGAATACAAGGATCGATTTGTCTATTAAATCAGTACAAGACAAATCATTCCTAAGAGTCAAGTTCAATATGCCCCGGGCATATCTATATGATTCAATTAGTTTAGACAAACTAATTATCTGAATCACATAATAACCTAAACCGACAGTTTGTCTAAAGCTGTCTCGGTTACGAACCTCATTTATATATTATGTCTTTCAACCAATGATGAGATCTACTGTGTCGCACCAGACACCTCATCATCTACTTACATAATATAAATGGACATAAACATGCACAACAAAATATGACTGAAACACAAATCGATATATTAAACTGGGAAACTGTGCAATACAAGCATAGCTTATGTATTCTACTCCAACATTATTGACTTTAAAAATTCTAATATAGTATTATTATTTAAGATATTGACTTCTAAGTCTAAATCTTGAAATTGTGACGGAATTTTATAATATTCTTCATCTTCACTATTAGTGTCTTTTTGCTCTATATTATGGCAATTACATTCTTGTTCACTTTCGGAACTATTAGTTCCCTCAATTTCAGATAGTTCTGACTCATTCTCAGAATCTGAATTTACTATATGAAGTAATTCTTCTTTAAGTTGTTTATCAATTTCTAGACTATTAATTTTCTTTTTCATTTTGCATTTATTAGCAAAATGTCCATTATGTTTACATTTATAACATGTACTATTATTCATGTCTTTCTTATTACTTCTTGAAGGAAAACTGAACAAGCCCGGGTTAAATCGAAAACCTTACTTTCGTGCAATGCATTCCAAAATCGGAAGCTTTCGACCAAGCTGAGGCTCAAATTAGTTTACCCATGAACGGATCTAGGCTTATACTTATTTAATTTATTAATCGGGACACAAAAAATTAAATCTTTAATAAAAGCGGAATTTAAAGATTATACCTTTTGTAGCGAAGTCCCTTGCCTAAAAGAAAAATCCAATCTTTAGCGCAATTTCCACAAGAATTCCGAAGAATGACTCCTATACGAACTCCGAGATAGTGTGGGCTATCGTCTACGGAGTTACCCACGGCAATACGAAGAAATCCAAGAAACTTGCTCCGGAAGAAAAATCCAAAATCTAAAAAATAAAGCTGCCCAGAATTTTTTCTAACTTGCTGCGCAAGGTGCTGTCATGCAGGATGAAAATTCGCCGGAGATGAACAGCTCAGTCCCGATCTAGACAACCAGAACTCACGGATCACTCAGCTAAGAAGATCGAACGTGAGGTTTGGTCAGTTCTGGGCACTGAACAAGAACAATCGCCGGGTTTTGGAACTGAAAGCTGACCGCCTGCGCGATCCGACCGAGAAGGACCGATCTGCACAATCTGGCGATATCCGACCAGCGGGCTGCTTGGGGAAAGGTCTGGGCAAGCTAATGGTTCAGTCTTTCGAATGAGAAAATTGCCTTAGCTGACTTCGAGAAAGAACTTCGATGAGGAAGACGTAGTTCTCTCTCTAAGCTAAATTTTCTCACTCTAGTCCTTTCTTGGACTTCAAGTTTCTTAATGTCTTACTTGCCCAATAAGTTGTATTTATATGGAGCTTCTAAGGAGACCTAATGGGCTCTCGAGTTAGGCCTTAAAATTTGACTTTCGTTGACCGCTAAGTCTTCCCGACTAATCAACTCCAATCGACCCATTTAAATTAATTTATTTAATCCACTTTGTTAATTTAATTTAATTGAACCCTTAGAATTAATTAATTCAAAATAGAATTAATTTCTAAATTCACTTTGTCGATCAAATATTAATTAAACATTTTGGATTAATCAATTTACCTTGTCGATTAGTCAAATGCATAATCGGTCGTACCACTAACGGACCAATTATGGAACTACCGCTCGAAAACGACTTTACATCGCGCCATTATATTTTATTATTTCTCCCCACATTAAAGATCTAGTGCTCGTCGATTTATCAATTTACTGACAAATTAATTCACCGACTTCTTGGTTTCCGAGATTAGTACCACTCGTCCTTTTATTATACCGAACATAAAGTTCACCGGCCGGGTTTAGTATAATAACCTTACGAGCTCATCTCGGGAGCACCATCAACCTGGCGAACTGGTACGTGGATTCCTCCGACTAGCAACGGCACGTAAGAAGCTAAACACCGCATACCCAACTTACCGAGGTATTGGCCTCAATTGACCTCACTCTTTGGCAAATCAAAGCACACGATATTCAACCCTCATGCCCATCCCAATCTCGGGATTGAGAGACGGAATACTAGGACTGAATTGACTACGCCGATCAATATAAGTCAATTCTATCCAAACTGGTCGTGCTCAATATGCCCCGGGCATATCTGTGTGATTTAAACTAGTTTAGATAAACCCATTTCCAAACCACACAATAACCTATACCGATAGTATGTTCAGACTATCTCGATTACGAGCATACTTTTTATATATCAATACTTTAACCAATAATGGTATCTACTGTGTTTGTCGACACCCCGTTGTCTAGTTCTATGATATAAAGGAAAAAATTTATACTGAAACAAAATGATATGTCATCTGTGGATATTAGTTTTTGATACAAGCCATAGCTTTTCTGTATTCAAAACTAACAATCTCCCACTAATACTCAAAGCTATGCTAAGAAATACAAAAACTGTCCAACCCGCTATTATACTGCTGTCATAATGAAATCTCCAGAACACCTTTAAGCTCACTCACATGGCTCTCTCAAGAATCTGACTCCCATGCCCTCCACATACCTCTCAAAGACCTTTGGGGTCAATGGCTTGGTGAAAGGATCTGCAAGGTTGTCCTCTGAAGCTATCTTGGCCACGATCACGTGTCCCTTCTTTACAATCTCTCGTATCAGGTGGTACTTGCGCTCTATGTGTTTACTCGCCTTATGGGCTCGTGGTTCCCTTGAGTTAGCAACTGCACCATTGTTATCACAATATACTGTGATAGACCTAGGCAACTCTGGAACCACATCTAAGTCCATCAGGAAGCTCCTGAGCCATACAGCCTCTTTCGCTGCCTCTGAAGCGGCAACTTACTCGGCCTCCATGGTAGAGTTCGCTACGCATTTCTGCTTGACACTCTTCCATACTATGGCTCCACCTCCTAGAGTAAACACAAACCCAGAGGTAGACTTGCTCTTGTCCAAATCTCCTTGACAGTCCGAATCTGTGTAACCCAATGGTACAAGCTCCTGCGCTCTATAAACTAGGACATAATCTCTCGTCCTGCGCAAGTACTTGAGAATGCATTTTACTGCCTCCCAGTGAGCTTTCCCAGGGTTACTCTGATATCTGCTAACCATGCCAACGGCAAAGCAAATATCAGGCCTCGTGCACAACATAGCATACATGAGACTACCCACTGCAGAAGCATAGGGTACCGCCTTCATGGCATCTATCTCCTCAGCAGTCTTAGGACACTGCTCCTTAAACAAATGCAGTCCATGCCTGAAAGGTAGTGAACCCTTCTTGGAGTTCTGCATGTTAAAACGGGCCAGAATCGTGTCTATGTAGGATGCCTAAGAGAGAGTCAGAGAACGTCTCCTACGATCTCGAATAATCTTAATCCCAAGGATATGTCCAGCCTCTCCCAAATCCTTCATATCGAATTGCCTGGACAACCATGCCTTTACGTCTGACAACACCTTCTTACTGTTGCCAATAAGAAGAATGTCATCTACGTAAAGTACGAGGAACACCACCATATCACCATCACGCCTGCGATAAACACACTGCTTATCCGGAGACTGAGTGAATCCATAGGACTGGATAACCTCATCAAAACGAATGTTCCAAGATCTGGATGCTTGCTTAAGTCCATAAATTGACCTCCTAAGCCTGCATACCTTGTGCTCTTGGCCCTTAACACCCCCCACTGAGAACGTACAATCGAAGGGGAAAATTTTTGGGTGTCACTAGTTTGCTCTAACGTTTGGCCGGATGTCGAAGGAGAAGATGGCGGAGCGGTCGCCGTACCCTACGGAGATTAGCAGTGGCCGATTGGAGAAGAAAAACTATGACGGTGAAGGATGGTGGCGGCGGGTTTGGTTGGGAAAAGGGAGTCGGGTGCCGCTAGTTGAAAACAAGAATGAAAACCAAAGAAAGTAAGAACCCTAATTAAAAAAAAATGGAAAGGAAAAAGATTTTTTTTTTTTTTTTTTTTTTTTGTAAGTGTAAATGACATGGGCATGTCATAGGAAAACTTGTAATCTGCCCAACTCCTTAAAAATTTCAATAAAAAGCAAAGAAAATCGTGGAAAAATCAAAGGCACTGACCTGGGCATGTCAGAGGAAAAATTATATTCTGCCCCATCCCTTAAAAGTCTAAGGAAAAATCACCTGGCCATGTCAGAAGAAGAATTATATTCTGCCCAAGCCTTCAGAAAATACAAAAACCATGCGAACCTTGATCTTGGCATATCAGAGGAAGAATTGTATTCTGATCAAGCCTTCAGAAATTCAAGAAAAACTCACCTGGGCATGTCAGAAGAAGAATTGTATTCTGCCCAAGCCTTTAGAAAAGACAAAAACCATGCAAACCTTGACCTGGGCATATCAGAGGAAGAATTGTATTCTGACTAAGCCTTTAGAAATTCAAGAAAAACTCACCTGGGCATGTCAGAAGAAGAATTGTATTCTGCCCAAGACTTTAATTCCCCTCGAAATTCTCAGCTAAAAAACACTTAAAAATACAATTAAAAGACTAAAAAAAACTTAGAAAAAAAATTTGGGTTGCCTCCCATAAGCGCTTGTTTTACGTCTGTAGCTCGACGTGAGATAGCTTGCTTTAAGGCGGATGATATACGTCGTTTTGACTTTCGTCATGGCACTTTCCTTGTGTTTGAGGTGTATTTACCTTTCCTGGATCAGATATGAGACTCTTAGTTGTAGGCTTCTGACTATTCAGGAGTTGGAACATCGTGTCTTCTAAAACGGTTAGTCTTTCTTTAAATCTCTTGCCCTCTATCTTAGCCTTTTCTCTCTTTAACCGTCTCTTACTCTTCTTACTATGGATGCACTTTTTCTTGGTGTCTATTCTGGCAATTTGAGGCGTCATGTCTTCTTCTAGAATGAGGTTGTGAACCTCAAATTCCATAGTGTGGTCACGCAATAACATTTTTTCTATGACTTCATGCTCTTCCTCACTAGAATCATCAGGATATGTGTACATTGTTTCAGGAGAGTCCTTGATTTGCTTATTCCCACTAATTTCTCTGCCATGTGTTCCTCCCTTGGCATGACTTTTTGGAACGATCCCACCATTGTTGATGTCATTCTTTGCAGAGAGCATCTAAACACTTTCCTTCTCAAGTAGATGGATACAAACATCCTTGACCACGGAGTTTAATTGTTTAATCTGTGATTCCACTTTGAACAATTGTTCTTCCCGGACATACTCTCTTTGAACTATCTTGTCTTGAACCTTTAGATGCTTGTTCCACCTTACACTTTCTTTTTCTAAGTATTTGAGCACCTCTTTTTCAAAATTTAACTTCTTGCCATTATCCTTTGGCAGTTGATCCACTGGCTCTTTCTCTTGTACGTAAACTGCCCCTTGACATTGTGGTTGTGACAATTTTTGCAGCACTAGGTCCATTGTCTCTTGCATTTGGGTAAGTCGAGTCCCCAATTTGAAAAATCTACTTTCGCATTTGCAAGACCTTTCACATTGCTCAATCTGCATATTTGGTGTTTGTCTGTCCATTATTTCATTGCTCAACCTGCGTATTTGACTTGCTAGATATTGTCCATATGATGTATCTTCTGAACGAGCTTGCCAAGTGGGCATATTTTGGTACTCTCCCTCATAGCCTTGCGGGTAACTTGCACCAAATCCATTGTGACCTTGCCATGAATAATTTTGCTCATCCATCATTGTTCTTGCAAGCTTCCTAAACAGAAAATATGGAAAATAATGTAATGTAGAAAAGAAAATAAAAAATATATATAATAAAATATGAAAACTAGAATAATAAAATCAAGGTTTTTCTAATATCTTTAGTCATCGGCAACGGCGCCAAAATTTGATGGGTGTCAAACCAACAAATATAAAAGACCTACTCTAAGGGTTTTAGCAGCACAACAGTGAGTAGGATCGTCTCCTCAGGGACTATGTATTAGAACTAACCTCTTTTCTACTATCTAGTCAAGAAGCGGGGGTTTTTGATAATTGATTTACTAATTAAACTAACCAACATAAATAACAATAAAGAAAATAATAAAATTCCTAACGTAGTACTTAGATAAGAATCCCTCATAAACTCTTTAATTTCATAGTGCTTTACAAACCAACAGTTAAAGATATTTGGATGAAAATATGCAAATCGAATCAACATTTCATAGTCTCACCAATTAGTAGGCTCAATTAAAATCCATTGAATCCACTAACCTTATTAGTCACTTCATCACATTAATTAATTCAACATATTTATTGCTACAAACCATTGCCTTATTAGTGTTCTAGGCCTTAAAAGGTTCCACCTTTTTAATCTCTTCAACTCTAATTGACAAATTCGTAAGCCTATACGGATTATCCTAATTGAGATTATATTATATCAAACTTAAAAGCTCTAGAAAAATTATTTGACTGTAATATAAACCAAATAGCATAAATCACAATAAATATCCAAAAATATTTAACACATAATCATACTATGAAATTAAATAATTTATGAGTTCATCTAATCCAAGTACTATCAAACCTAATTAAAATACGTAATTGAAATTAAAAGAAAGAAAAGAAAACTTAGCTGAAAACCCCATTCCAACAAAGTGGTCGCCTTCCTGGGTAAAAACTCCTTCTCTAAAGCTAAGTACTAAGGCGGCCCACTAACAAAACTAGCCTACTGTATATCACCATATATACTAACCTAAAGCTAAGTACTAAGGTGGCCCTCTAATAAAACTAGCCTACTGTATATTACCATATACACTAACCTAAGGCGGCCCACTTCTTGTAATAAACTAATTATTAAATTATTAATTCCTATTTAGTTTTGGAAAATAATAACATTACTAACAAATCCATTAACTAACTTTGGGTCTAAACATTAAGCCCAATCGAGTATTTATCTTCCTTCACAATTAATTCTTCTCACAAGCCCAATTTAATATTTCTTCATTTTGTCAAATTCTCAGCTTCCTCCAAAAATAGCTAAACTATCCACTTTGCTCCATGAAACCCATCTTCCACCTACATTACAAATAAAGCGCAATTAAGCCATAAACTTCATAAAATTGACCTCCAATTAAAACAAGATAACCCGTTAATTCTAGACTTATCAGTCTATCAGGCGCCTGAGCGGGTACCCCGAGGATACACAGATTCTGATTTCCAAGGCGACAGAGACAAGAGCAAGTGTACCTCAGGGTATGTGTTTACTTTGGAAGGTGGAGCCATAGTTCAACGGAGTGTCAAGTAGAAATGCGTTGCGGACTCTACCATTGAGGCTAAATACATTGCAGTATCAGAGGCAGCGAAAGAAGCAGTGTGGCCCAAGAACTTCCTAGTGGATTTAGATGTGATTCCTGGTTTGCAGAAGTCGATCACAGTGTACTGTGATAATAACGGTGCAGTAGCAAACTCGAAGGAACCACGAACCCACAAGGTGAGTAAGCATATAAAACACAAGTACCACCTAATACAAGATATTGTCAAGAGGGAAGATGAGGTCATGGAAAAAATAGCATCAAAAGATATCCTTGTAGATCCATTCACGAAAATATTGACTACAAAAGTCTTTGAGGCTCACGTGGAGGGCATGGGGATCACATACTTAGGAGAGCCATGACATTTTTTCTAGATATATGGTAGAGTTGTATAGAGTTGAATGTAGTTGTATACTTAAAGCACAACTTAAGTATTAGTGGGAGATTGTTAGAGTTGAATACATAAGCTATGTTTGTGTTGTACATTTTCCCAGTTAATATATCGATTTATGTTTTGGTTATATTTTTTTGTGCATTATTTGTCAATTTATATTATGTAGTTAGATGATGAGGTGTCTTCTGTGACACAGTAGATCTCGTCATTTGTTGAAAGACATAATATATAAATGAGGTTCGTAAACGAGATAGTTGTGGACAAACTGTCAGTTTAGGTTATTATGTGATTCGGATAATTGGTTTGTCTAAACTGATTAAATCATATAGATATGCCCGGGGCGTATTGAACATGACCATTTAGAATGATTTGTCATGTACTAATTTAATAGATAAATCGTTCTTAATATTCTATCTCTTAATCTCTATACTTGAGCGGGCATGAGGATTAGACATAGTGTACTTTGATCTGCCAAAGGGTAATGTCAATTATGGCCAATAGTCTTAGTGGGTTGGGTGCGCGTGTTTAGTTACTTGGTGTGTTGCTGCTTGTCGAAAGGAAACCATGTACCGGTGCGTCCGGGGTAATGGTGCTCCCAAGATGAGCTCGTTATGTTTATTATACTAAACCTAGCTGGTGGACTTGTGTCCGGTATAGTAAAAAGGTCGAGTGGTACTAGTCTTGGAATTAAAGAAGTTAATTAATTAATTTATCAGTAAATTAATAAATTAATGAGCATTAAATCTTTGATGTGGGGAGATTATGAATAAATTAATTAAGGTGTTCCGGAAGCAATTGCTTCAGAGTAGAGGATCCTTCGAGGAAGGATTTTGGAGACAACAAAACGCCATCTTCTCAGAGGAGCCAGGCGACGTACACAACCGATTACGATTCAAGGGTAAGACCCGATCCTTAATGTTTAGGAATTCCGCTGTTTAATTAGATTAAACACCTGAACATAACCAAACAGTGGTATCAGAGCGAGGTTTGTTTTAGTGATAATGATTCAAATTAATTGAGTAAAACAAAAGGGATTTGTTTTCGAAAATTAATTTTGTTACGTCGCAAACAAGGGCTAAATTTGTTTTTTTTTTTTTTGGTTTTCTGGGTTTTGGAAACCCTCACTGGAAAAACCGTGTTGGCTAGAAGTCAAGCATAGGTGTTCAAGAATCTGTTTTGTTTCATTATTGGATTTTATTACCGGAAACCAATTTCCGTTTCTGGGTTTTAAACTTTTCAGACGGGAAAATTTGAAAAACATCTGAGTTGCAAAACGATTTCGCCGGAAAACAATTGTTTGAACGAAATCTAGGTTTATGTTTGGTGTCGAAAAGTTTCTGGGCTGTTGTGGGTTGTTGTTTTGCTGTTTTTCTGCAGGAACTCGCCGGAATTGTGGTGTCGGTTTCGAAAGTTGTTCCAAGAGGCGACCTGGGCATGGTTCGAACGCTGCAATTTTGACCGTTCGCGCTGCCACCGAAAGTGTTCCGGATGGTTTCAATCGGTTTTGGTGTCGATCGGCGATGGTCATCGATCGGTGGGTTTTCTTCCGTTTTGGTATCCTCGGTCATGCATGGTCACAATCGGGGGCTATGGATGGCGGAAAGAGTAGCAGCGCCGGAAAACAATAGATGACCGGCGTCGGGCGCTTAAATTCGAAGTAGCCGGCAGCGAGGGTTGAGGGAGGAGGTAGATGGCGGCGGTTGGGGGTGAAGCCCTAGGGGCTAAAGTTACTATATTACCCCTGCCGCCCCATGACTCCCTAAGCAGATGCCCTAATGGGCTTAAATTACTAAAGTGCCCCTCCGTCCCTTAAACCCTAAACAGCCTTAAATTTTAAAATAGTTTTAAAATTGCAGAATGGCCCCTGGACTTTGAGTCTTCTCAAAACCCTAGCCTAGAATTTTATTTAAATTACCTAATTGCCCCAAAAGTTTCAGAAAATTTTTTTGAATTTTATTTAATAAGATTTTAATTAAATAGTCTTATTAGATAAAGATAGGATTAATTTAGGATTTTGTCCTAAAAGTTTAAATTTAAAATTTTGAAATAAATTATCTTAATTAGATTAGGATAATTAAAATTATTTAAATTTTAAATTTGAAAATTTATCTTAATTAGATAATTAGATAAATTTTAAAATAATTATTTTAATTATATTAAAATAATTAGAAAAGATAAATAAATAAATAAATAAATAATTAATTAATTAATAAGATTAATTAATTTGTTTAAATTTTGAATTGTTATTTATTTATTTTATTTTATTTTAATATTGATGCTTAATTTAAATTGTTTAAATTTTACAAGAAGCATCATTATTATGCTAGCATGTTCATGCATCATTTTGGATAAATGTAAAATGAACAAAAGGATTGATTAAAATTGATCATGAATGATCAATTTTAATTCTGTAATAGTTACACAATCCTTAAAATTAATCAGCTTAAATTAAACCTGCCTTGTAGGAGCATATGCATTTTGTTTGTTTCAAAGCATGAATTGGGCTTTTAATTTTAACATTTTAAAAGTTGGGGCCTGCGAGCCAATTTTGAATTTGGGCCTGCGTGCCTATATATAAAAATCATCATGTAATAGTTAGGCCCAAAAGGAGGTTCCAAGAGGAGTCCATGGTGGAGCCCACGAATGGAGGCCCAAACATGAAGATTTTAAAAGGCCTTGTAATAGACTAGAGCCCAGTTCATCGCTTTAATTCATTTTTTTTATTTATGCAAATGAATGATAAGCAAAAATCCATGTTAAGCCGATCAAATTTAAATCCCAAAAACCCAAGATTTTGCTTCCATACTTGAGGGACGTCTGATGGATTTGGAGAGCCCAAGGGCCTCAGGTTTTCTTCGTGCAGCGGGTTGTTACATAATAGTGCCCAACTTTATCACTACCATTAATGAGTGCAAAACTGTTTGGGTATTAGATGCTCAACTTTATCACTACCACTTGTTATGGAAAAACTGTGTGGGTGTATATTGATGTGATGCCTTGAGGGATGGTTTAACTTGGAAAAATTAATCCTAGCTTGACCCGATAAGTTGACTAGGGGTTAATTTTGCAAATATAGGATGGTGCCAGACATTTGGAATGTTCATCCTATCACCGAAAAATTGCATGGTATGCAATTGGAAAGCGTTAGATTACATGGAATGTGATTTGAACGTTGCCTACCAGAAGAGCCCGATCCCTACGATACTTGCCAAAGCAAGACTGAGGTTGACTCTTTGTGGATTTTCGGCCCACAATCTAGCACCAACACAAAATTGTTAGGGATTTCAATTTTGGCTATTGTGGAAAATTAATTTTAAAACTCATTCTAATAGTTTGCAAATTTCTTTTGTAGAAATGGCATCTTCTAGCACTAATGTCACTTCAAATCTCATTCTAAGAAGTATTTTGGACAAAGAAAAACTTGTTGGTCCAAACTTCTTGGATTGGGAAAGAAACCTGAGAATAGTTCTCAAACAAGAAAATAAGTTGAATATCTTAGATGCTCCTTTACCCGCATAACCCGATAATGCTATGGCTACTGTTCAAAGATCCTGGGAAAAGCTGAAAAGCGATTCCGATTATGTGACTTGCCTGATGCTTGCGACTATGTCTGGCGAGCTTCAGAAGAAATTCATGAATTCGAAAGCATTCCGGATTTATGAGTCACTCACGGAAATGTTCGAGAGCAAGCCTGTAATGAAAGGTTCATTACGATAAAAACATTAGTCTCATGCAAGGTGGCGAAGGGTTCGTCAGTAAGTACGTATTTGATCAAGATGAAGGGGTATATTGATACCCTAGAGAGATTAAATGTGCCTCTTGCTAGAGAGTTGGCCATTGATATCATCTTGGCTTCACTGCCTAATGATTACAATGATTTTGTTGTGAACTACAATATGCATAACATGGAGAGGAGCATTCCTGAGCTCCATGGCATGTTAAAGAACACTGAGCAGACCCTTCGGAAGGCAACGCCAGTGTTAGTTGTAGAGAAAGGTAAAGGGAAGAGGAAGCTTAATGGCAAGGCCAAAGTTGGGCAGAATAAGAAAGCTCGCAATAAGACTGCTTCCCAACCACAAGCTCCTCCAAATGCTAAGACAAGATCCAAAAAGGATGATACATGTCTCTTCTGCAAACAGAAGGGTCATTGGAAGAGAGACTGCAAGAAGTTTCTCGAAAACAATCCTTCAGCTTCAGGTATCTTTGTTATAGAAATTAATATTTCTATGTCCACCTCATGGGTATTAGATACTGGTTGTGGGGCTCACATTTGTACTAATGTGCAGGGACTCAGAAATAGAAGGATAACAAAGAATGGTGAAATAGATCTCCGAGTGGGCAACGGGGCAAGAGTTGCTGCTGTTGAAGTTGGAGATTACACTCTGTCTTTACCTTCTGGTTTAAATATCGAACTTGAAAATTGTTATTATGTACCTGCTTTGAACAAAAATATTATTTCAGTTTCGAGTTTAGATAATAAAGGTTTTTGATTTATTATAGAGAATAATTCGTTATCTTTATATCGAAATGATATTTTATATGAAGTTGCAAATATGTGTAAAGGTCTGTATGTCTTGGATTTGACCCAAGAAAAACCAGTCTATAACAAAGAAAAGAAAGCTAAATCAACTAAAAATGATTTAAGTCCAACATACCTTTGGCATTGTCGATTAGGCCATGCAAATAAAGCCAGTTCAACAGCTTCCCAAGGATGGAGTGATTGGGTCATTTGATTTTGAATCATACGATACCTGCGAACCCAGCTTGCAAGGCAAAATGACAAAGAGTCCTTTCAACAAGAAAGGTGACAGAACAAGTGAGCTATTGGCTCTAATACACACGAATGTATGTGGACCAATGAGCACACAAGCCAGAGGTGGATTTGAATACTTCGTCACTTTTACTGATGACTATAGTAGATATGGTTATGTCTACTTAATGAGGTACAAAAGTGAAACCTTTGAAAGGTTCAAAGAGATTAAAAACGAAGGAGAAAATCAGTTGGATAGAAGGATTAAGGCTATTCGCTCCGATCGGGGAGGTGAATACCTTAGTGATGAGTTCGATGACTATCTAAAACAGTGTGGAATTGTTTCACAGCTGACTCCACCGGGAACACCTCAATGGAATGGTGTATCCAAAAGGAGAAATCGGACCTTATTAGATATGGTTCGATCAATGATGGGCCAAGCGACTCTCCCTATATCCTTTTGGGGTTATGCTCTCCTTTCTGCTACCTACTTATTGAATCGTATTCCATCTAAGGCAGTAGATAAGATTCCATATGAGATATTGATGGGTCGGAAGCCTTATATATCCTATCTATGAGTTTGGGGTTGTCAAGCTCATTTAAAGCGTTTACAAAGTAATAAGCTTGAACCCAAAGCTGACAAATGCCTATTTGTGGGATATCCTAAGGAAACCAAAGGATATCAATTCTACAACCCAACATAGAACAAAGTGTTCGTTGCTCGAGGAGCTATTTTCTTAGAGAAAGAATTTATGTACAAGAAAGACAGTGGGAGTAGAATAGAACTCGGAGAAGTTCAAGAACCACAAGAGAATGTAGAACGATCTACAGAAACTCAGATGAAAGTTGGCATGGAAACTCATGAAGATGAGCAACCTGAGCCAACAACACAAGAACCTAGAAGATCTAGTAGATCTCATCACCAACCCGAGAGATATGGATTTCTCGTGACTGAAGATCAAGATTTGATCTTGGTGGACTCTAATGAGCCCGCGAACTACAAACAGGTTTTAAAAAGTCCAGATTCGGATAAATGACTGTATGCCATGGAATCTGAAATGCAATCCATGAGGGACAATAAAGTGTGTACTTTGATTAACCCTCCTGTTCAGGCGAAGGTTGTTGATTGCAAGTGGATTTTCAAGTTAAAACCTTGTGGGATCTTCAAGGCACGACTAGTGGCTAAAGGTTTCAGACAGACTCATGGTATAGACTATGATGAAACCTTCTCCCCTGTCATGATGCTCATGTCCATTAGGACAATGCTTGTCATAGCAACATATTTTGACTATGAGGTATGACAGATGGATGTTAAGATGGCTTTCCTGAATGAAAACCTACTCGAGGATGTTTATATGAAACAACCAGAGGGATACATCGATCAAAAGCATTCTAATAGAGTATGTAAGCTTCAGAGGTCCATCTATGGACTAAAGCAAGCATCTCGAAGTTGGAATCTTCGTTTTGATGAGGCAGTAAAAGGTTACGGCTTCATAAAGAACAAAGATGAGCCTTGTGTTTACAAGAAAGTTAGTGGGAGCAAGATTATTTTCCTTGTCCTATATGTGGACGACATCCTGCTCATAGGAAATGATATTCCCTTGATGAGAGACATCAAACAATGGTTGGGGAGTGTAGTTTCTATGAAAGACTTAGGAGAAGCCGAGACGATACTAGGTATCAAGATCTATAGAGATAGGTCTAAAAGGCTGCTGGGACTAAGTCAAGAAGGGTACATAGACAAGATATTGAAAAGATTCAATATGTCTAACTCCAAAAATGGTAAGGTACCATTTAGACATGGCCTTCTCTTGAAGAAGAACCAAGGTCCTTCAACAAGAGAGGAGAAGGATACAATGAGTAAAGTCCCATATACTTCGGCAATAGGATCTATCATGTATGCCATGTTATGTACCCGTCCGGATGTTACACATGCACTTAGCATGACTAACAGATACCAATAAGATCCAGGGATGGATCATTGGACTGCAGTCAAAGCAATCCTGAAGTACTTACGAAGAACTAAAGGATTAATGCTAGTGTATGGAGGACAAGAACAGCTCATTGTACAAGGTTACGCTGATGCTGCTTTCCAAACAGATCAAGATGACATGAAGTCACAATCAGGCTATGTGTTTAGTCTGAATAACAGTGCAATAAGTTGGAAAAGCTCAAAGCAAGATACAACAGCCGATTCTACAACAGATTCTAAGTACATTGCTGCATCAGATGCTGCAAAGGAGGCTGTTTGGTTGAGGAAGTTCGTGTCAGACATCGGAGTGATACCGAGCATCCAAGATCTGATAGAACTTTTCTATGACAATAACGGGGCCATCGCACAAGCTAAGGAGCCTCGGTCACACCTTAAAACCAAACACATACTCAGAAGGTTTCACCTCATCTGAGAGATCATTTATCGAGGAGATGTGAAAGTGTGCAAAATAGGGTCAGACGACAATATAGCAGATCCTCTCACAAAAGCTCTACCACAGTCAAAGTTTGATAGACATGTAATAGAGCTTGGTCTTAAACAGTTTAGGACATAGCCCTTCATCGGGCAAGTGGGAGATTGTTGGTGAATGTGCCCTTGCCCTAATGAGGGCTATTTATTTAAATAGACTTTGAGGGTATTTCTGTAAATAAGACATTTGTCGCTTGATTGATTGTTTATCAAATGAGTTAATTTCATGATAGTAATATTCTTGTGCATATTTAAATTCATGAAATCGATTCGCCAAAAGAAACACTCCATGGACTAATTAGATCATGAGTGATTATTTTGAGTACTACTTGTACGAGGATCCTTAGACCAGAAATCACTACATGGTCTTAGGTGAATTGTGGTGTGCTTTGACATACGTCTAATGGGGACGTAACAGGTTGCCAAGTACGGGTATGATTGGGTACACTATGATTCACGCTAAGATATGTAGGCGAAGTGATAGGACTACAAATCTCTCTTAAGTGAGAGATGATATCTTGGCCACTTGATAGTGAACTGAAAAGTGCATGGCCATGCCCAAGGAATGATATGGATATCATTTGCTTGATGGATTCAGTGTCACTAAGAGATCAAGTAAACGTTTAGCTATATAAGGATGATGGTTCCACGCCTTATGTTAAACGGGATATCAATGTAGAGGATCGTACGCAGTTTGCTCGGAAAGGTTGTGTTGAATCACCATTCGACCCTCCATTCCGAATTGGGTAGTCATTATGTCTTGCTAGAGATCACTAATGACTTATGGATTAATCAATGAGATTGAGTTATCCATTGCCAATTTGGAATGGACCTACAGGATCACACATAAGAAAGTTCGATAATGCAGAATAAGTATTCTTGCCTACAATAAGTATAATTGTTATACTTAAATAAAGAAGATTTAATTAAATGGTTTAATTAAATATTATTGAGAAGTTCTGGGTATTAATTAATAGTTAATTATTTACCTGGGAATAATTGGGGCAGGCTGATAAATCAAGGGCCTTAATTGCAATTGAAGTTCTTGACCCATCAGCCTAATCCATGGGTCATGGGTTGATCCATGGGCTTGGTGTATAACCCAAATCATATTTAATGCTGATTTGGAATCAGTAAATATTATTTAAATACTAATTTGGAATCAGTAAAATAATATTTGGCAATAATACTGATTTGGAATATGACTAAAATCAGTTAAGTTTTAATTGGATAATTACAATACTGATTTTAGAAATTTTAATCTCTACAAATATCCAAGGGATATTATTGGAAGAGGATGATGATTTTGAATTAGAAAATCATATCAGATAAAAAATATACAATATTCCCAAATTCTCTCGGTAGGCAAGATTGGCTAGCACCAGATCTGCGAAGACTTTCGTGCTTGAGAATAGAGAATCCTTCAAGGAAGGATTTTGGTGGTGACGAACGTAACCGAAGTAGAAGGCTTGGACCAACATCAAACAAGGATCCAGGTGTGGCAATCGATTACGCTACAAGGGTAAGCTTTAGAAGCTTTAAACGTAGGATTAATTGAACACTAAATTGGAATAGGCATGAATCCGCTGTGCAAAAAATTTTGTAAATCATGCCTCCGATCCCAACAGTGGTATCTGAGCTGGGCTTATAATTTTAGTGTTAAAATTAAAATTGATTTTAATTAAAAGTAATTGGATTTTTAATTAAAATTGATTTTAATAAAATTTTGGAAAAATGGGGCTTTTGGAAAGCAAAAAGAAAAAAATAATAATAATTATTTTATTTTTAATTATTTATTTTCTGGGAAAATAATAAAATATTGATGAAGATCGGCCGAACTTGGTGGGTGACGTCGGCACGCCAAAAATTATTCCAACCAGCCGGATTCTCGCCGAAAAATCGCGAGCTCTCGATATGGCTGATTTTCATGATTTTGGTTCAAAATTCTTTGAAGGTTTTGTTCTTCATTCTCCCGGAAATCATTTTCGGGTGATTTGGGTTTCAAAACTAAAAGGATTTGTTAGAATCGAAACTGTTTTTTTTTTTGGGTTTTCGAAATCGATCGCCGGAAAAATGATTTTAAAACAAAGGTTTTGGGGATGTTTTTGCTCGAAAAATTATGTTTTAAAGACTGGGTTTTGTGACCGGGATGATTCCGGTGATTTTCCAATTTGGTTTAAAAGGTTTTGGTTGTTTTTCGGCCGGAGAATTCGTTCTTCGAATTTTGTCAGAAAATCGGGGTCGTCGGGAATTTTGATTGACTAGATTTCCGTTTGGTTCTTCGAAGATCGATGATGGTTCTTTAATCATCGGGAAATCTAGATCGCCGGGAGAGATCGGACGAGATGAATGGTGTTCATCGATGCTGGGAATCGAAAACTCATCGGGGAAGACGATCGGGAGCGGCGGCGGTGGCTGATGTCACGGGCTCACTCTTGGCCTAGTGAACCGGTGCGGCACTAGTTCTAACAACTAACGATATAGAACTAGCTCAGCCTTACTCTTGCTCGAAAATGAGCTTGTTGGCCCAGAAAACGATCGAGATGGCAGAGATTGTGGGCACAAAATGACCCGAAAATGGAACTCAAGTATATTGCTTTGCACAAAGGCTTACAAACACTTCTATACTTGGTTGCCCTTTACAAATGACCCTTGGCCTCTATTTATAGGCCTCAAAGTCGGTTAAGCTTCCCAATATTTTATTTTAAGAAGATTCTAGTCCCTAATATTATATACAAGGGAATTTCCCAGGGCTGACGTCATGCATGATGTCACCCGTGCCAACTTGCAAGGCCAACTTGTGCAACTTGCAAGGGAGATCCTTCTAGAGAAGCTGCTGCCCCTCGTGCCCCATTTGGTTCCGGAACGTTCGAGATATTCCACCGTAGTGGGCTGGGGAGCGTTCTGTTTGACGGGCCGAAATGACCGGAACATTCGGCCGTGTCGTTCCCTACTTGGCGCACGATGTGCTGCCTGCTGCGCCTAGGACCGTCCCAGCTCGGTCCCGTTTGTTTGGTTCGTGCCCCATGCACTCCAAAAGCCCCACGGTCCGCTCCCTTTTGTGCGCAAATGGCCTTGAATCTCGGCCGCCGATGCTTCCATCCCACTTGGGTCGAACCGTCCATGTCACGGCCGTGACACTCTCCCCCACTTGAGTGAGGCATCGTCCCTGATGCCTCTCCCTCCTCAAGTACTGGTGTCTTTGCTGCCTCGATCTTTCGGCCCTGGTCCCCGTTTGGTGGTGTGCAACTTTAACCGGCCTTTTTGCTGGTGGCTTCTCCCTTAGCACCATTGCGGCACAAGTGTGCTGCACCTGTTCCTCCCTTCGGTCGGACCGTTTCCCATACCGTTCGTGTTCCCATTTGATCGGTATGGTGCAAGGGCTTTTCCCTCGCAAGACGACTATGGCGTCCGACCTCGTGATGTATGGCATGATTTTCTTTATGAAGTTCATGCCCAAGATAATGCCATAGTCATCAAGTGGAGCAACGGAGAAAGTTAACTTACCTTGCCACGCCCCGATCCTTACCGTTGCATCGGCCTTGCCCCTGAGATCGGTCCATTCTCCGTTGACGCCCTTTATTTGACCCGTGCTAGGAGTCACCTTGATCCCTAACTTTTGCGCAACTCCCTCATGCATGTAGCTCGTTACGGCCCCCGGGTCAATGAGAGCCGGTTGTAGACTCCTCCCAAAGTCTACGTCCACGAACATCCGCCCCTGGTTGTCCGTGTCCTTGGTGGCTTGGTCCACCTTGTCTTGGATGCAGGCTAAATGCTCCCGTTCCCCTTCGTCCAACCTTTGGATGATGGCGGCGAGCTTGTTTCGGGATGGGCAGTCCCGTGCCATGTGCGGTCCGTCACACAAGAAGCAACCCTTGAACTTCTTGGGTTCGTCCCGTTTTTGTGCCTGCCTTGTTTCTGCCGGCTTGACGGTCTCGTGAGGCTTTGAGCGAGGCATCCCCGTGTCCTCCTCATCGTCGTCCTCTAGAATGGCCTTGCCTTTGTCTTTGCCCCCATCTTTCTTTTGCAACTCGACCAAAGACTCGGCCACGTTCATGGCTTGGGTTATGTTGGAGACGTCTCTCCGTTGCAACTCCAACTTGGCCCAAGGTTTGAGACCGTCCATGAATGTGAATAAGGCCTCTTTAGGCGATAGGTCAGGGATCTCCAGCATTAGTTCTGAAAACTCCTTGACATATTCCCTAATTTGGCCATTTTTGTGGCTCAATCGACAAAGTCTAGCCCTCGCTTCGTCTTCAGCATCTTTCGGTAGAAATTGTTTCTTGAGCTCCACCTTGAAGCTCTCCCAAGTGTTGATGGGCTCGACCCCAATATCAACCGTTCCCGTTCTCCGTCTCCACCACACCAAGGCCGTGTCCTTGAGGTAGAGAGGAACGAAGTCCAGCCGAGCCTCGTCCCTATATGCTCCAACGGCTTTGAAGTATCGTTCCAAGCCGTAGAGAAAATTCTCAATGTCCCTAGCCTTCCGGGCTCCCCCATAGGCCTCAGGCTTTGGAACTTTGACCCTTGCCACAGCTAGTGCTCCACCTTGAGCACCTTGACCGACACGAGCAGCTAAGTCCTTCACCGTCTCGAGCTCCCCCTGGAGCTTTAGCATCTCCCCCTGGAGCATGCTAATTTGAGCCATCCGTTCCTCGTCAGCCTTTGAAAAACGTTCAACGATTTGGTTGAGAGTCCCCAGCACTCTCTCCTCAAACTCGTCGAACCGTCAATCGGGATCTTCCCCTCGATCAAGATGGTCGGCAATGACCAACTCCATTTTGGCCACCCGTTGCTCAAATCCGACCAAAGGCTCCTGGACAATGGACTTATCCCTACGGCCTCCCTTCTTAGAGGTCCGCTCCGTTTCCCTTGAGACGTGCTTACCACCTTCGACTTCACCCACCTTGGTAACGTCGCTTGGTGCGGCCATGGTGCTAAACTCGTGCACAATGATGGCTTGGCTTCCACCCGATGCGCTAAACCTGGCTCTGATACCAACTGTCACGGGCTCACTCTTGGCCTAGTGAACCGGTGCGGCACTAGTTCTAACAACTAACGATATAGAACTAGCTCAGCCTTACTCTTGCTCGAAAATGAGCTTGTTGGCCCAGAAAACGATCGAGATGGCAGAGATTGTGGGCACAAAATGACCCGAAAATGGAACTCAAGTATATTGCTTTGCACAAAGGCTTACAAACACTTCTATACTTGGTTGCCCTTTACAAATGACCCTTGGCCTCTATTTATAGGCCTCAAAGTCGGTTAAGCTTCCCAATATTTTATTTTAAGAAGATTCTAGTCCCTAATATTATATACAAGGGAATTTCCCAGGGCTGACGTCATGCATGATGTCACCCGTGCCAACTTGCAAGGCCAAATTGTGCAACTTGCAAGGGAGATCCTTCTAGAGAAGCTGCTGCCCCTCGTGCCCCATTTGGTTCCAGAACGTTCGAGATATTCCACCGTAGCGGGCTGGGGAGCGTTCTGTTTGACGGGCCGAAATGACCGGAACATTCGGCCGTGTCGTTCCCTGCTTGGCGCACGATGTGCTGCCTGCTGCGCCTAGGACCGTCCCAGCTCGGTCCCGTTTGTTTGGTCCGTGCCCCATGCACTCCAAAAGCCCCACGGTCCGCTCCCTTTTGTGCGCAAATGGCCTTGAATCTCGGCCGCCGATGCTTCCGTCCCACTTGGGTCGAACCGTCCATGTCACGGCCGTGACACTGAAACCCTAGTGGGTGAAATTATGAAAATGCCCCCGCCGCAAGCCCAAACCCTGATCTTCCAAATTTTAAAATTTATAGGCCCCAACAGTTTTGTTTCCCTTAAACCCTAAGCCCATAACTTTTGTTATTTACAAAATCGACCCAAATTTTTCAGGAAATTTTTTTCTGATTTTAATTTTGGTAAGATTTTAAATTTTAATTTGGAATAAAATCAAATATTATCAAATTTTAGTTTTAAAATATTAAAATTAGATTTTAAAATTTTAAAATATCTTAAATTAATTATCTTAATAAGATTAGGATAATTAGATCATAAATAGAATAATTAATTTGATTAAGTTTATTCTTTATTTATGCTTTTAAATATAGTATGATTTATTTAAATGGTTTAAATATTTGCATACATATTTTGGTATGTTCATGCATCATTTATCATAAATGATTGAAGAAGAAAAAGAAAAGATTGGTTAAAATTGATTATGACACAATCAATTTTAATTGTATAGAATAGTTTGGAAATATTGAATTACACAATCTTTTAAATTAATTGGCTTAATTAAAACGGGCTTGTATGAGCATATGCATTTATGTGTTTTAAAGTATGAATTGGGCTTATTAATGTTTTAAGAGTTAGGGACTGCGAGCCATTTGAATTTGGGTCTGCCTGCCTATTAAAATGATTATGTAATAGTTAGGCCCAATAGGAGTTTCCAAGAGGAGTCCATATTGGAGCCCAGGAACGGAAGCCCAATAATGAAGGCCCTGTAATAGACTAGAAGCCCAATTCATTGCTTTTATTCATTTTATTTATTTGATATGCAAATGAATGTTAAAACGAAAATGCATGTTAAGCCGATCAAACTAAAATCCCAAAACCCGAGTTGTTTTTGCTTCCATACATGGGGGCCCTCCAGAGCGTCAAACGTCTGTGGACTTTGAGAGCCCAAGGGCCTCAGGTTTTCTTCGTGCGGCGAGTTGTCATATAATAGGTGCCCAACTTTATCACTACCATTAATGAGTGGAAAAACTGCTTGGGTATTAGATGCTCAACTTTATCACTACCACTTGTTATGGAAAAACTGTGTGAGTATCAATTGATGTGCTGCCTTGAGGGATGGTTTAACATGGGAAAATTAATCCTAGCTTTACCCAATAAGTTGACTAGGGATTAATTTTGCAAAGGTAGGATGGTGTCAAACATTTGGAATGTACATCCTATCACCAAAAAGTTGCATGGTATGCAATTGGAAAGTGTTAGATTACATGGAATATAATTTGAACGTTGCCTACCAAAAGAGCCAGATCCCTACGATACTTGCCAAAGTAAGACTGGGGTTAACTCTTTGTGGATTTTCGGCCCACAATCTAGCACCAACACAAAATTGTTTGGGATTTCAATTTTGGCTATTGTGGAAAATGATTTTAAAACTCATTCTAATATTTTACATTTATTCTCTGTAGAAATGGCATCTTCTAGCACTAATGTTGTTTCAAACTACAATCTAAGAAGTATATTGGATAAAGACAAATTGGTTGGACCAAACTTCTTAGACTGGGAAAGAAACTTGAGAATAGTTCTCAAGCAAGAAAGGAAGCTACATATCTTAGAGACCGCTTTACCTGAACCACCACAAAATGCTTCGGTAACTGTTCAACGAGCTTGGGATAAGCTGAAAAGCAAATCCGATGATGTGACTTGCTTGATGGTCGCGTCAATGACGGGCGAGCTTCAGAAGCAATTCATGAATTCAGAAGCATTCCGGATTTATGAGTCACTCACGGAAATGTTCCGAGAGCAAGCCCGTAATGAAAGGTTCATTACCATAAAAGCATTAATATCATGCAAAATGGCGAAGGGTTCATCAGTAAGTACGCATTTGATCCAGATGAAGGCGCCCATTTCTAGAGAGTTGGCCATTGATATCATCTTGGCTTCATTGCCTGATGATTACAATGATTTTGTTGTGAACTACAATATGCATAACCTGGAGAGAAGTATTCCTGAGCTCCATGGCATGTTAAAGAACACTGAGCAGACCCTTTGGAAGGCAACGCCACTGTTAGTTGTAGAGAAGGGTAAAGGGAAGAGGAAGCTTAATGGCAATGCCAAAGTTGGGCAGAATAAGAAAGCTCGTAGTAAGACTACTTTCCAACCACAAGCTCCTCCAACTGCTAAGACAAGATTCCAAAAGGATGATACATGTCTCTTCTGCAAACAGAAGGGTCATTGGAAGAGAGACTGTAAGAAGTTTCTCGAAAGCAATCCTTCAGCTTCAGGTATCTTTGTTATAGAAATTAATCTTTCTAAGTCCACCTCATGGGTATTAGATACTGGTTGTGGGGCTCACATTTGTACTAATGTGCAGGGACTTAGAAATAGATGGATAACAAAGAAAGGTGAAGTAGATCTTCGAGTGGGCAACGGGGCAAGAGTTGATGCTGTTGAAGTTGGAGATTACACTCTGTCTTTACCTTCTGGTTTAAATATCAAACTTGAAAATTGTTATTATGTACCTGCTTTGAGCAGAAATACTATTTCAGTTTCAAGTTTAGATAATAAAGGTTTTTGATTTATTATAAAGAATAATTCGTTATCTTTATATCAAAATGATATTTTATACGGAGTTGCAAATATGTGTAACTATCTGTATGTCTTGGGTTTGACACAAGAAAAACCAGTCTATAACATAGAAAAGAAAGCGAAATTAACCAAAAATGATTTAAGTCCAACATACCTTTGGTATTGTCGATTAGGCCATGCAAATAAAAAGCGAGTTCAAAAGCTTCACAAGGATGGAGTGCTTGGGTCATTTGATTTTGAATCATATGATACCTGTGAACCCTGCTTGCAAGGAAAAGTGACAAAGAGTCCTTTCAACAAGAAAGGTGACAGAACAAGTGAGCTATTGGCTCTAATACACACGGATGTATGTGGACCAATAAGCACACAAGCCAGAGGTGGATTTGAATACTTCATCACTTTTACTGATGACTATAGTAGATATGGTTATGTCTACAAAATGAGGTAAAAAAGTGAAACCTTTGAAAGGTTGAAAGAGTTTAAAAACAAAGTAGAAAATCAGTTGGATATAAGGATTAAGGCTATTCGCTCCGATCAAGGAGGTGAATACCTTAGTGATGAGTTCGATGACTATCTAAAATAGTGTGGAATTGTTTCACAGTTGACTCCACCGGGAACACCTCAATGGAATGGTGTATCCGAAAGGAGAAATCGGACCTTATTAGTGGTTCGATTAATGATGGGCCAAGCGACTCTCCCTACATCCTTTTGGGGTTATGCTCTCCTTTCTGCTGCCTACTTATTGAATCGTATTCCATCTAAGGCAGTAGATAAGACTCCATATGAGATATGGATGAGTCGGAAGCCCTATATGTCCTATCTACGAGTTTGGGGTTGTCAAGCTCATGTAAAGCGTTTACAAAGTAATAAGCTTGAACCCAAAACTGACAAATGCCTATTTGTGGGATATTCTAAGGAAACCAAAGGATATCAATTCTACAACCCAACTGAGAACAAAGTGTTCGTTGCTCGAGGAGCTACTTTCTTAGAGAAAGAATTTCTATACAAGAAAGACAGTGTAAGTAGAATAGAACTCGGAGAAGTTCAAGAACCACAAGAGAATGTAGAACGATCTACAAAAACTCAGATGGAAGTTGGCATGGAAACTCATGAAGATGAGCAACCTGAGCCAACAACACAAGAACCTAGAAGATCTAGTAGATCTCGTCTCCAACCCGAGAGATATGGATTTCTCGTGACTGATGATCAAGATTTGATCTTGGTGGACTCTAATGAGCCCGTGAACTACAAGCAGGTTTTAGAAAGTCCAGATTCGGATAAATGGCTACAAGCCATGGAATCTGAAATACAATCCATGAGGGACAATAAAGTGTGGACTTTGATTGACCCTCCTGTTCAGGCAAAGGTTGTCGATTGCAAGTGGATTTTCAAGTTAAAACCTGGCGGGATCTTTAAGGCACGACTAGTGGCAAAAGGTTTCAAATAGACTCATGGTATAGACTATGATGAAACCTTCTCCCCTGTCATGATGCTCAAGTCCATTAGGACAATGCTTGCCATAGCAGCATATTTTGACTATGAGGTATGACAGATGGATGTTAAGACGGCTTTCCTGAATGGAAACCTACTCGAGGATGTTTATATGAAACAACCAGAGGGATACATCGATCAAAAGCATCCTAACCGAGTATGTAAGCTTCAGAGGTCCATTTATGGACTAAAGCAAGCATCTCGAAGTTGGAATCTTCGTTTTGATGAGGAAGTAAAAGGTTACGGATTCATCAAAAACGAAGATGGGCCTTATGTTTACAAGAAAGTTAGTGGGAGCAAGATTGTTTTCCTTGTCCTATATGTGGACGACATCCTGCTCATAGGAAATTACATTCCCTTGATGAAAGACATCAAACAATGGTTGGGGAGTGTATTTTCTATGAAAGACTTGGGAGAAGCCGAAATCATACTAGGTATCAAGATCTATAGAGATAGGTCAAAGAGGCTTCTAGGACAAAGTCAAGAAGGGTATATAGACAAGATATTGAAGAGGTTCAATATGTCTAATTCTAAGAATGGTATGGTACCATTCAGACATGGTCTCCTCTTAAAGAAGAACCAATGTCTTTCTAATAAAGAGGAGAGGGATGCGATGAGTAGAGTCCCGTATGCTTCGGCAATAGGATCTATCATGTATGCCATGTTATGTACCCACCCGGATGTCGCACATGTACGGAGCATAACTAGCAGATACCAACAAGATCCAGGAATGGATCATTGGACTGCAGTCAAGGCAATCTTGAAGTACTTGCGAAGGACAAAATGATTAATGCCAGTGTACGGAGGACAAGAACAGCTCGTCGTATAAGGTTACGCCGATGCTGCTTTCCAGACTGGTCAAAACGACATGAAGTCACAATCAGGCTATGTTTTTAGCCTGAGCGGTGAGTTGGAAAAGCTCGAAGCAAGATACCACAGCCGACTCTATAACAGAATCTGAGTATATTACTGCATCAGATGCTGTAAAGGAAGCTGTTTGGTTAAGGAAGTTTGTATCAGACATCGGAGTGATACCGAGTATCCAAGATCCGATAGACCTCTTCTGTGATAATAACGGGGCCATCGCACAAGCAAAGGAGCCTCGGTCACACCAGAACACCAAACACATACTCAGACGTTATCACCTCATTCGAGAGATCGTCGATCGAGAAGATGTTAAAGTATGCAAAATAGGGTCAGACGACAATATAGCAGATCCTCTCACAAAAGCTCTACCACAGTCAAAGTTTGAGAGACATGTAATAGAGCTTGGTCTTAAACAGTTTAGGACATAGCCCTTCAACGGGCAAGTGGGAGATTGTCGGTGTATGTGCCCTTATGAGGGCTATTTATGTAAATAAACTTTGAGGGTTATTTATGTAAATAAGATATATGTCGTTTGTTTGATAATTGATCAAATGAGTTAATTTCATGATAGTAATATTCTTGTGCATATTTAATTTCAAGATCTACTATATGTCGTTAATTTCATGATAGTAATAAACTTAGGTGAATTGTAGTATGCTTTGACATATGCCTAACGGGGCCGTAATAGGTTGCCAAGTACGGGTATTATTAGTTACACTATGATTAACGCTAAGATATGTAGGTGAAGTGATGGGACTACAAATCTCTCTTAAGTGAGAGATGATATCTTGGCCACTTGATAGTGAACTGAAAAGTGAATGGCCATGCCCAAGGAATGATAAGGATATCATTTGCTTGATGGATTCAGTATCACTAAGAGATCAAGTATACGTTTAGCCATATAAGGATGATGGTTCCATGCCTTATGCTAAACGGGATATCAATGTAGAGGATTGTACGCAGTTTGCTCGGAAAGGTTGTGTTGAATCACCATTCGACCCTCCATTCCGAATTAGGTAGTCATTATGTCTTGCTAAAGACCACTAATGACTTATGGATTAATTAATGAGATTGAGTTATCCATTGTCAATTTGGAATGGGCCTACAGGATCGCACATAAGAAAGTTCGATGATGCAGAATAAGTATTCTTGCCTACAATAAGTATAACTGTTATACTTAAATAAAGAATATTTAATTAAATGGTTTAATTAAATATTATTGAGAAGTTCTGGGGTATTAATTAATAGTCAATTAATTACCTGGGAACAATTGGGGCAGGCTGATAAATCAAGAGACTTAATTGCAATTGAAGTTCTTGACATATCAGCCTGATCCATGGGTCATGGGTTGATCCATGGGCTTGGTGTATAACCTAAATCATTAAGATATTATTTAATGCTGATTTGGAATCAGTAAATATTATTTAAATACTAATTTGGAATCAGTTAAATAATATTTGGTAATAATACTGATTTGGAATATGATTAAAATCAGTTAAGTTATAATTGAATAATTACAATACTGAATTTGGAAATTTGATCTCTACAAATATCCTAGGGGTATTATTGTAGGAAGGAGGATGATTTTGAATTAGAAAATTCTGATCAGACAAAATACACAAGATTTTCCCAAATTCTCAGGTTAGGCAAGATTGGCTAGCACCAACCTGCAAAGACTTTCATGCTTGAGAGTAGAGGATCCTTCGAGGAAGGATTTTGGAGACAACAAAACGCCATCTTCTCAGATGAACCAGGAGACGTACACAACCTATTACGCTTCACGGGTAAAACCCGATCCTTAATGTTTAGAAATTCCGCTATTTAATTAGATTAAACACTTAAACATGAACATAACCCAACAGCAATTCTGGTGTAGGATGGTAGTGCCAAAATTAATCCGTTAGTGGCACAATTAATTTTGTAATGGGTTAATTGATTAAGTAGAATTAATTAATTAATTATTTCTAAGGGTTAATTAAGTAATTAACAAAGTGGAATTATTTAATTAATTAAGTCTTATGTTTCAATTAGAATTAGGAAATCCTAGAGATTAGGAAATCTAATTGGATTTGGTTTATCCTATTAGATTGGTTACCTAATTGAATTTGGAAACTAATTAGGTCGAGTGGTACTAATCTCGGATTATAAGAAGTTAATTAATTAATTTATCAGTAAATTAATAAATTAACGAGCATTATATCTTTGATGTGGGGAGATTAAAGAATAATTAATTTAGTTGTTTCGGAAACAATTCTGGTGTAAAATGGTAGTGCCATAATTAATCCGTTAGTGGTATGATTAAATATGTTGTGGGTTAATTGATAATGTAGAATTAATTATTTAATTAATTTTTTTAATGGTTAATTAAGTAATTAACAAAGGTAAATTAATTAATTAATTAAATCTTAAAGTTCAATTATAATTAGGAAATCCTAGAGATTTGAAATCTAATTAGATTAGTTACCTAATTGGATTTGGAAACTAATTAATTACCTAAACCCATTAGGAAGGCCAATCCTAAACCAACTTGGGGTCTCTCTTGTAACTCTAAAAATAGACAAGAGATTAGCAATTCTACAAACAAAATTCATAAGTTTCCAAGACAAGAAAACTAGAGAGAGAATTAAATAATCTTCTCTCAAAGTCAGGTTTTTGAAGCTCCTTGTGGTGGCACAATTTTCTAGGTTGGCCGGCGGTTGGTTTGGAACAAAACTGGCAGCGCGTGGCTTCCTTGTGCGGCGGTGCGTGTGAAGTCTTCTTGGCGGCAGCAGGGGCGCGTGTAGACGGCTTCGTTAGACTTTCCGGTGAGTGGAGTTGTAGTGATTTGCTGATCAATTGCTCGTTTGATTGTTGCCAACACAACATACGATCAAAGTCTTGAGTCATACAAGAGAATAACCTAAGTACACGCTTCAAGAGGTAATTCTTAAACTTCCGTTTTAATTAGGAATTAATTGTTTCGTGATAAATCGAACAAGTGCAAGCCAAGATCCTGCGCAATGTTATTTCAAGCAAGGATTGGAATAGAGATTGTGCTACACTCTAGGCCTGGTCAAGAGTTCCGATTCTTGAATGCATAGCACGAAAGTGAATTTTTGACTGGGCCCGGGCAGATAATCTTTCAATTGGTATTAAAGCCTAGTTTTTGCTTTGTGCTTGTTTAATTTGTTACATGGTTTTGTTTGCAGGTGGTTTAGAAATCCCGACTATTATGGTTGCATTTGTATGTTTTAATTAAACCACGGGACATGTTCGGGTTGTTTTATTATGAATGCTTGTAATAGTAAAACCACGTGCTGGAAGCCGTGTAGGATTATATCAAATCTGTAGTAGGATTTTTTCTGTGTAATTTTTTATTTTATTTTGTTAGACGACTTGTAGTAGGAATGTTTTTATGCAATCGAAAGCGTTATGGTGGGCAACTTGAATTTGTGGGTTTCAGTTTATCGTTAATTCGTAGAAAACCAAGAAAACCCAGAACGAATTGTAAGAAGACCAAATAACGCAGTGGGAGCAGAAAACGAAAAAAGGCTCAGGGTGCCTGACGACACCAGTGTGATTTCACCGGCAGAAGTTACCAGCAACCAGCGGCGGCGACAACGTACAACATATGCTGCGCACGCAGCACAGCTGCTGCATGCAGCCCAGCAGCCGCGCGCACAGGTCTCATGGGCCACGCGCACTTTGGTTTGCGCAGACAACCCATTTTCCTCATTTTTCTGAATATCCAACTTTCAAGACGTAATCCATCGAGAGACGTGTCGGGACACTAGATCAAGGCAGAAAATGGAAGTGATTAAAACCATAATATTTGGAAATTTTATTTTATGCAATTATTTCCCGTGTTTACAATGTTAATTTTGTACTTTAATTTTTATGTTGTATTTCATATGCATAATTTTAAAGCATGATGGTTTTATGTTTGCACATAACTTAGGATTAGTTAATTGCATGTTAAAACTGGAAAAACCCTCGTTTTAGAAATCTAAGTGGGAGCTGGTTGGTTAATATTCCCATAGCCTCCATTACGAATTCGTATGTGAATTGGGTGGACTTGCGCGTTGGCATTAGGGTCTTTCTCATTATCGATGAGTCCAACAATAAGATCACTAGCTTATGAATTTCTAAGTAAGATGACTAGAGTAAGTTGAAATAACAGAAATGCAATACCCTCTCTATCTAAGGCACACTATCCTGAGGTAACAAGCTCAGAAGTCTCGTAATAGCACACACTTAGTGTACGATTTGTAGTATTCCTCCCATCAATGTTACGCTGCTAATTTGTATGGCTGAATGTCACTAACTATTAACTACATTGATCAATAGATTATTTGGTCAGATAGTATAGTTAATGAACTTAGTTCTTCTCAAATGAATGTGGGTTAGCGTAAACATCCACACTATCGTGGCTTACGAAAATCCTGGTGAATGAGATGTCGGCGAATTTAATTATTGTTTTGAGGGAAGTCAATAATTGTTAAAATTTTATTTTTTGAAATTCTAGGCTTATTTTATTGAAATAGTGTTTGTTTATTTATTTACAGTCTTCGATATGGCATTTAATCCTTTTGCTACAATATTGAAATACAACAAATTAACTGGTCCTGATTATGTCGATTGGAATCGGAATTTGACATCGTCCTAATGACTGAAAGCACTCCTGTGAGAGATCATGTCATTGACATGATTAGTAACATTAATGAGGTTGAGGTAGTGGGAGGCAAAATCGATGGTGAAACCAAAGTCGATATTGTCTTCCAGAACTTGCCTCAAAACTATGAGTAATTTTGGCTGAACTACACCATAAGTCAATTGTTGTGTACTTCATCCGAGCTCTTAGCAGAGTTGGTGGTGGCTAAAAGTCTTTTTCAAGTGAATAAGCAATCTTAGTCGCAATCAAAACTTCAGAATCTTCATCTAAGCCTAAGGCTGGAAAGAAGAAGAGAAAGCTTGTGGGAATAGCTCAAAAGGCACAAATTGCACCTGAGTCGGAGATTGCGAAGGAAAAGTCAAAAGGCAAGTGCTGCAAGTGCAATCAGACGGGACATGGGAAATCAGATTGTCCAAAACTCAAAAGTATGACAGTTTCTGCCTTAATTACTGAGACATGTTTAGCGGCGATTCCCACAGATACTTGGTGTGTGGATTCAGGCGTCACTGACCATGTTTGTAATTCTTTGTGAGGGTTCCAAATAACCCGGAAGCTTAGAGAATGCGAGCTAAAAGTCTACTTGGGCGACACTACAAGAGTGTCAATGGAAGCATTGGGAGTATCCATAATGTTTTTAAAAAATTCTAGGCTAGATTTACGTAATTGTCTTTATGTACCGTATTTTAGAAAGAACCTTATTTCGGTTTCTAAACTTTTAATGAATGATTACAATTTTATTTTTTCTGATAATTTTGTTGTTGTTAGAAAATGTGACAAACTTGTTTGTTCAGATTCATTAGTAGACAATTTGTTTTTGGTTAAATCAAACTCTCCAATTGTGCAAAACACATAACTAAATGACACATCATATAACAAAAATGAGAGAAAATAACCTTCTAAAACAAATCAAACCTATCTTTGGCATCTCAGGCTAGGCCATATAAACCTTAGCAGAATTCAGAGGGTAGTGAATGATGGACATTTAAATTCATTAGAGATTGACAGTTATTAAACTTGCGAATCTTGCATGGAATGTAAGATGACCAAGAGACCTTGTCAAGTGAAAGGTTATAGAGCCAAAGAAGTATTAGAATTCATTCACTCTGACTTGTGTGGACCAATGTCGATCCAAGCACGAGGTGGGTTTGAGTATTTTATGACATTCACAGATGATTACTCAAGGTACAGATAAATTTACCAAATGCGACACAAGTCCGAATGCTTTAGTAAATTCAAAGAGTATCGGGCAGATGTGGAGAAGTATCATGGTAAAAGTATCAAGACACTGCGATCAGATCGTAGTGGTGAGTACCTGTACCATGAATTTCGAGAATACCTCAGTGAGGTTGGAATTCATTCTCAGTTGTCTGCACCTGGCACACCACAGCAGAACAGTGTAGCAGAAAGAAGAAACCAAACTTTAATGGAAATGGATAGGTCAATGATGAGCTATAGTGATTTGCCGAGTTCATTCAGGGGGTATGCCTTAGAAACTGAAATGTACATTCTAAATCTTATACCATCTAAAACCATGTCTTCAACCCCTACAGAGTTGAGGAACGGGCGCAAGCCCAGTCTAAGACATCTCAGAATTTGGGGTTGTCCAGCACATGTGCTTAAGGTAGATGCGGCTAAGGTAGATGCAAGAACAGAAGTAATGTTGTTTGTAGGATATCCTAGCAGAACGAAAGGTGGTCTGTTCTATAGTCCTAAATTGAAGGAAAACTAAACAAGCCCGGGCTAAATCGAAAACCTCACTTTCGTGCAATGCATTCCAGAATCGGAAGCTTTCGACCAAGCTCAGGCTCAAATTAGTTTACCCATGAACGGATCTAGGCTTATACTTATTTAATTTATTAATCGGGGCACAAAAATTAAATCTTTAATTAAAGCGGAATTTAAAGATTCTACCTTTTGTAGCGAAGTCCCTTGCTTAAAGAAAACCAATTCTTTGTTGCGATTCCAAAAGAAATCCAATCGATATCTCCGTAGAAATCCCGAATATTGGGTGGGCAATAATCTAACGGGATTTGCTAACTAAGCCCATGAGAACTACCAAAAGGGGCTGCCCGAATTTCTCCAAAAAACAACCAAAAAATCCGGTCCAATTAAAACTGCAAACCAGCTGCTAAATAAAAATGGCCCGCCGTGAATTTCCAGTAAACACTGCCACCGACCGACCGCTGCACAAGGACCCAAAACAACACGGACAAAGATTGGAGCTTCAGTCGTGATCTGCACAATTGTTTCCACGGATCACTCAACAAAATGAAGAAGATCAAGACGCGAAGAACAATCGGATCAGTGCACCAATTCTCAACAATCCAGCCGAGAAATAAAACTGCAGCAGCGAAAAAAAAAGGCAGCAGTCCGGAAACCCACTTGAAAAACCGGTGGAAAAAGTGAAGACCAGCAACTAAAAATCAGACCTTTTTGGTTGGAGAATAATTCGGGAGAAAGAAAAATCTAGATGACTCCGAGAGAGATTCAAAGATTGAATTTTTCTTGATTCTCTCTCTAACCCTTTTCTTTCCCAGCAAGACAATTTCTTGTCTTTCAAGCCACACTTCTAATTTCTTAAGGCAAAAGCTTTCTATTTATAGGAGCTCGATTAGAGACCTAATGGGCTCTCGAGTTAGGCCTTTAAATTTGACTTTCGTTGACCACTAAGTCTTCCCGACTAATCAACTCCAATCGACCCATTTAAATTAATTTATTTAATCCACTTTGTTAATTTAATTTAATCGAACCCTTAGAATTAATTAATTCAAAATAGAATTAATTTCTAAATTCACTTCATCCATCAAATATTAATTAAGCCCTTCAGATTAATTAATTTACCTTGTCGATTAGTCAAATGCATAATCAGTCGTACCACTAACGGACCAATTATAGAACTACCGCTCGAAAATGACTTTACATCGCGCCATTATTATTTCTTCTATCTCCCCATATTAAAGATCTAGCGCTCGTCGGTTTATCAATTTACTGACAAATTAATTCACCAACTTCTTGGTTTTCGAGATTAGTACCACTCGACCTTTTATTATACCGAACATAAAGTTCACTAGCCAGGTTTAGTATAATAACCTTACGAGTTCATCTCGGGAGCACCATCAACCCGGCGAACCGGTACGTGGATTCCTTCGACTAGCAACGGCACGCAAGAAGCTAAACACCGCATACCCAACTTACCGAGGTATTGGCCTCAATTGACCTCACTCTTTGGCAAATCAAAGTACACGATATCCAACCCTCACGCCCGTCCCAATCTCGGGATTGAGAGATGGAATACTAGGACCGAATTGACTATGCCGATCAGTACAAGTCAATTCTCCAAACTGGTCTTGCTCAATATGGCCCGGGAATATCTGTGTGATTTAAACTAGTCTAGATAAACCAATTTCCAAACCACACAATAACCTATACCGATAGTTTGTTCAGACTATCTCGGTTACGAGCATACTTTTTATATATCAATACTTTAACCAATAATGGTATCTACTGTGTTTGTCGACACCCCGTTATCTAGTTCTATGATATAAAGGAACAGATTTATACTGAAACAAAATGATATGTCATCTGTGGATATTAGTTTTTGATACAAGCCATAGCTTTTCAGTATTCAAAACTAACATAAATATCAGAAGGTGGTAGTTAGCACTAACACCAGATTTTTAGAGGAAGACTATATTCTAGATCACAAGCCCAAGAGTAAGATAGTACTAGCAGAACTTAGGAAGCAATATGATAAACCTGATACACCAACGCAAGTAGATACACCACACACTGCACAAGATATCACAGATGATGCGCCTACACATGTGGTGTCTCGTCGTAGTGGAAGGGTTGTAAGACAGCTCGATAGATTCATTGGTGTGGGAGAAGCCTTTGACTTCATCCCAGGTGCGTCTAAACTAGATCCGGTGAACTACAATGGGACTCTTCGAGATAAAAATACAGAATCTTGGCAAAAGGAAATGATATCCAAGATGTGGTCTATGGACCACAATCAAGTCTGGGAGCTTATGGACCTACCTGATGGTTTCAAACCCATTGAATGTAAGTGGGTCTACAAATGCAAGAGAGAACCTAACGAAAAGGTTGAAACCTTTAAAGCTAGGCTTGTGGCGAAGGGGTATACTCAGAAAGAGGCAATCGATTATAAAGAAACCTTCTCCCCGGTGGCCATGCTTAACTCGATCCGGATTCTTTAGGTCATAGCTGCTCATTTAGATTATGAGATATGGCAGATGGATGTCAAGACAGCTTTCCTTAACGAAAGTCTTGAGGAAACCATCATCATGCAGCAACCAGAGGGATTAGTTGAAAAAGGCCAAGAGCATAAGATTTGTGAGCTTAAGAGGTCCATTTACAAAATTAAGTAGGCATCCAGATCTTGGAACATCCGGTTCAATGCGGTAATCCAATCCTATGGATTAACTCTGTACTAAGATGAACAATGTGTATATCGCAGGGGTGATGGAAACTCAGTGGTGTTTCTTGTGCTTTACATATATGACATTTTACTAATTGGCAACAATAAGAAAGTGTTATCAGATGTAAATGTGTGGCTGTCCAAACAATTTGATATGAAAGACTTAGGAGAATTAGGACATATCCATGGGATCAAGATAATACGAGATCATAGGAAACGTTCGTTAACGCTCTCTCAAACTTCATACATAGACATATTATGACTCATTTTAACATGCAGAATTCCAATAAAGGTTTGCTACCCTTCAGACATGGGGTGCATCTATCTAAAGAACAATCTCCAAAGACTGTTGAGGAGATAGAAGCCATGAAGACGGTTTCTTATGCCTCGGCAGTAGGAACTCTCATGTATGTAATGTTATGTACTAAGCCTGATATCTGTTATGCTGTTGGCATTGTAAGCAGATATTAGAGTAAGCCTGGGAAAGCTCATTGGGAGGCAGTAAAATGCATTCTCAAGTATTTGCACAGAACGAGAGACCAAGTATTGGTCTATCAGGCGCCTGAGCTGGTACCCCAAGGTTACACAGATTTAGATTTCCAAGGCGATAGGGACAAGAGCAAGTCTACCTCAGGGTATGTGTTTACTTTGGAATGTGGAGTCATAGTTTTGCGGAGTGTCAAGTAGAAATGTGTTGCGGACTCTACCATGGAGAGTAAATACATTGCAGCATCAGAGGCAGCGAAAGAAGTAGTCTATCACAGTGTACTGTGATAATAACAGTGCAGTAGCAAACTCGAAGGAACCACGAGCCCACAAGGAGAGTAAGCATATACAGCGCAAGTACCACCTAATACGAGATATTGTCAAGAGGGAAGACGAGGTCGTGGTAAAAATAGTATCAAAAGATATCCTTGCAGATCCATTCACGAAAATATTGACTGCAAAAGTCTTTGAGGCTCATGTGGAGGGCGTGGGGATCAGATACTTAGTAGAGCTATGATAGTTTTTCTAGTTGTATTGTAGTTGTAAAGATTAAATTTAGTTTTATACTTAAATTATAGGTTAAATATTAGTGAGAGATTTTTAGGTTTGAATATTGAAACTATGCTTGTATTGTACTATTTCTCAGTTAATATATTGATTAAATGTTTTAGTTTATATGTTGTGCATCTGTTGTCCATTTTTATTATGTAATTAGATGATGAGGTATCTGGTGTGACACAGTAGATCTCATCATTGGTTAAAAGACATAATATATAAATGAGGTTCGTAACCGAGATAGTTTTGGACACACTGTCGGTTTAGGTTATTATGTGATTCGGAAAATTGGTTTGTCTATACTAATTGAATCATATAGATATGCCCGGGGCATATTGAACTTGACCATTTAGGATGAATTGTCTTATACTTATTTAATAGACAATTTATTCCTAGTATTCTATCTCTTAATCCCTATACTTGAGCAGACATGAGGATTAGACATAATGTACTTTGATGTGCCAAAAAGTGAGGTCATTTGTGGCCAATAGTCTCGGTAGGTTAGGTGCGCTTGTTTACTTGCTTGGTGTGTTGTTGCTTGTCGAAAGGAAACCATGTACCTGTGCGCCCGGGGTGATGGTGCTCCCGAGATGAGCTCGTTATGTTTATTATACTAAATCCGGCCGGTGGACTTATGTCCGGTATAGTAAAAAGGTCGAGTGATACTAATCTCAGATTATAAGAAGTTAATTAATTAATTTATCAATAAATTAATAAATTAACGAGCACTTTATCTTTGATATGGGGAGATTAAAAAATAATTAATTTAGTTATTCCAGAAGCAATTCTGGTGTAGGATGATAGTGCCATAATTAATTCGTTAGTGGTATGATTACTTATGTAGTTGGTTAATTGATAAAGTAGAATTAATTATTCAATTAATTATTTCTAAGGGTTAATTAAGTAATTAAAAAAGTAGAATTAATTAATTAATTAATTAAGTCTTAAGTTTCAATTAGAATTTGGAAATCCCAGAGATTAGGAAATCTAATTGGATTAGTAAATCTTATTAGATTTGTTACCTAATTGGATTTGGAAACTAATTAATTACCTAAACCCATTAGGAAGGCCAATCCTAAACCAACTTGGGGTCTCTCTTGTAACTCTATAAATAGACAAGATATTAGCAATTCTACATACACAATTCATAAGTTTTCAATACAAGAAAACTTGAGAGAGAAAATCCTAGAGAGAGAATTAAATAATTATTCTCTCAAAGTCAGGTTTTCTAAGCTCTCTGTGGCGGCACAATTTTCTAGGTTAGCTGGCGGTTGGTTTGGAACAAAACCGGCAGCGCGTGGCTTCCATGTGTTGAGGTGCGTGTGGAGTCTTCTCGGAAGCAGCGGCGCATGTGGTACACGCGCTAGGCGGGTGACTTCGTTGGTCTTTTCGGCCAGTAGAGTTGTGGTGATTTGCTGATCAATTGCTCATTAGATTGTTGCCCACACGACATACGATCAATGTCTTGAATCATACAAGAGAATCACCTAAGTACACGCTTCAAGAGGTAATTCTTAAACTTCCGCTTTAATTATGAATTAATTATTGCATGATAAATCGAACAAGTGCAAGCCAAGATCCTGCACAATGTTATTTTAAGCAATGATTGGAATAGCGATTGTGCTAGAGTCTAGGCTAAATGTTTATATATAATCAAGAAATATATAAGCTAATAATATTTACACTAATAAATTAATTAACAGCAAACAACAATTCCAACAATACAATAATTGTACCTATTACACTAATAAATTAAATATAATCTACCAAGAAAAAACAATAATAATAATTCGAATGCTATAAACAAACATATTTATGTAAAAGAATTAAAAAATAAATGGTATATTACTGTGAAGATGAACAAAAAAAGCGTTTTTCGGAGGCGACGGCGGCAATAACGTGAAACGACCTGAAATTGAAATCTAAGTAATGGGGTTTGTTCTAGAGAGTGAAGTCAGTGTTTTGGTGGTGATTTCCAACAAAAAAATGGCCGGATTTGGAGAAATCTAAGCTTTTTTTGGTGGGACGGTAAATAATCGGGAAAAAAAATCACCCACCAATTCCAAAATAGATGGTATTATTTTTTTTCCTTGGGTTATGGGGAGCGTGTTGGTGTAGTTATTTTGTGTATTGGATGTGTAGATTGTAGGAAAATAGTGGAGGTGGCCGGAAATATTTTTTTGGGAAAATTTGGGGTGGGGGCTAGGGTTTTGAGGGAGAAGAACGAGGAAGAAATGGCTGCTGGCCCTTTTATACCCCCTCTTGAATCCAAATTTTTAAAATCCAAATTCAATAGAATTCGAATTTTTGAAATCCAAATTCTATTCAATTCGGATTTTAGAAATCCGAATTCAAGATATCAGATTTCTAAAATCCGAATCCATTAAAAAGCCCCACTAAAATCGAACTTTTTCTGTCATTCAGGCAGAATGTAAAATGATGGTTCTATTTGTAAAATTCAAACCATCATTTTACATTCTGTCCAATTGGACAGAATGAAGGAAAGTTCGGATTTTTAAAATCCAAACTTTCCTTTAAAAAATCTTTGTCCCGAATTTATTAAATTCAGATAAATTCGGATTACAATAAAATCTTTGTCCTGAATTTATTAAATTTGGTTTTTAATAAGAATTTTTAAAATTATAATTATACCTATTACAGTAACCAATATAACAAAATAACCTCAAATATGTAATTGTACCTATTACACTAACCAAAACAACAATAACTAACCAATACAACATAACAACCTCAAATAAGCAATTGTACCTATTACGTATACCAAAACAATAATAACTAACCAACATAACATAATAACCTCAAATAATGTCAGTTCAGTCATAAAGTCTACCAAATCTTGTTCTGTCCGATCTAGGATGAGATACATGACACCTTCTAGCTACATGGTCTTCACTACCACACCTCATGCATTCGGCTCGACATCGTCGTCCATGTCAATCCGTTTACATCGTAAAACTCCACTTCTGTCTCCTTTCCAGTGGTCCGTTATGAACTATTATTCATTGGTAATCGGGAATTACCATCCACGTAATGTCTTTTCGCCATTGCTTTTTCGAAGGGATTGAGGTAAAAATGGCATTCCCAAATTGTCTTTTCCAGTTTCTGACCGTAAGCAATTCGTCCACAAAATTGAATGCAGTATCACCAAGAAAATGACACACCGCCAATGCATAGGAACACGAAAATCTATAAATTTTTCACTTATGACACGTACATATGCTTGCCTCATAATCAACCGTGTGTATGTTTCCTCCTTTACCATCTAACGCACATAGGTACTAACCCTGAAAGTTTTGTTTGTCCAGTCATATAGTTCTACTTGATGTCCCCCAGATTGTATCTCGTAATCCTTGATTATTTCCCACAACAGATGAGGAAATTAAGTATTTCATTTACGAGCCTTCAAATTTTCCTCCCGAAATATCTCTTTTGTTTTCTGAAATGTAGACTCAGTGATTGCTCTAATTGGAAAACAATGGATGCCTTTCAATGCACTGTTGTAACTTTTGGACATATTCGTCCTTAAGTTACCCCAGCAATGGTATCCATCGTGTGCCACACTTCATTTCTCTGCACCAATTTCCCGCAAATACCCGTATACGTTTGGACTATATTAAAACAGCTTCATGTTAGGATTAAATACATAAGCTATGCTTGTATTAAACTTTTTCCCAGTTAATATATCGATTTAATGTTTTGGTTTATATGTTGTGCATATTTTTCCATTTATATTATGTAGTTAGATGATGATGTGTCTGGTGTGACACAGTAGATCTCATCATTGGTTAAAAGACATAATATATAAATGAGGTTCGTAATCGAGACAGTTTTGGACAAGCTTTCGGTTTAGGTTATTATGTGATTCAGATAATTGGTTTGTTTAAACTAATTGAATCATATAGAGATGCCCGGGGCGTATTGAACTTGACCATTTAGAATGATTTATCTTGTACTGATTTAATTGACAAAACATTCTTAGTATTCTATCTCTTAATCCCTAGACTTGAGTGGGCATGAGGATTAGACATAGTGTACTTTGATCTGTCAATGGGTGAGGTTAATTATGGCCAATAGTCTCGGTATGTTGGGTGCGCGTGTTTAGTTACTTAGTGTGCTGCTATTTGTCGAAAGGAAACCATGTACCGGTGCGTCCGGGGTGATGGTGCTCTCGAGATGAACTAGTTATGTTTATTATACTAAACCCAGCCGGTGGACTTATATCCGGTATAGTAAAAAGGTCGAGTGGTACTAGTCTCAGAATTAAAGATGTTAATTAATTAATTTATCAGTAAATTAATAAATTAACGAGCACTAAATCTTTGATGTGGGGAGATTAAGAATGAATTAATTTAGTTGTTCAAGAAGCAATTCTGGTGTAGGATGGTAGTGCCAAAATTAATCCGTTAGTGGTACGATTAATTTTGTAATGGGTTAATTGAATAAGTAGAATTAATTAATTAATTATTCCTACTGGTTAATTAAGTAATTAACAAAGCGAAATTATTTGATTAATGAATTAAGTCTTGAGTTTCAATTAGAATTAGGAAATTCTAGAGATTAGGAAATCTAATTGGATTTGATTTATCCTATTAGATTAGTTACCTAATTGGATTTGAAAACTAATTAATTACCTAAACCCATTAGGAAGACCAATCCTAAACCAACTTGAAGTCGCTCTTGTAACTCTATATATAGACAAGGGATTAGCAATTACATAACACACAATTCATAAGTTTTCAAGACAAGAAAACTATATAGATAAAATCCTAGAGAGAGAAATATTTTCTTCTCTCTAAAGTCGGATTTTATAGGCTAATTGGCGGCTGCATACAAGCCATAGAGGTGGCCAAAGTTTGGTCCTTCTTAGGCGGCATAAAGTTAGTGTGTGGTGGCGCGTGAAGCCTTGTCTCAAGGCCTAGGCGGCACGTGTAATTGACGCGCTTAAGGCGGCGATTGAGGTTGCTGAATATTCCGGCGACCCAGTTGTGTTGATTGCTAATCAATTGGTTGCTAGATCATTGCCCACACAATGTGTGATTATAGTCTTGAGTCATACAAGCGATTACCTAAGTTAACATGCTTCAAGAGGTACTTTTCTATGTTTTCGCTTTTAATTAGAAAATTATTGTTGCGTGATAAATCGAATGAGTACAAACCAAGATCCTGCGCAATGTTATTTCAAGCAAGGATTGGAATAGCGATTGTGCTAGAGTCTAGGCCTGGTCAAAGATTCTGATTCTGGAATACGTAGCACGAAAGTGAGTTTTTGACCGGGCCCAAGCAGATAATCTTTCACTTCACACCAACTCTATCAAACTTTCGAGGTTGACACGTTTCCCTCATTTCCCAACACAAACTGTTCAATCTATTGTCATGAAAATGTGTAATTACATTGCTTCGAACGTGTCGCAGGCAAAATCTGTGGTGACCTGTAACACCTTCTTCCCATTCCTCAATGTCTCTAAATGCGGCGATAACGCCAAAACATCGATTCGATAGCACACACGTTGGACGCTGACCAAAGACATAATGAATGAAGTTTTTGATGAAAAATGTCCAACTTTCTGTAGTTTCATTGTCCACCAGTGCAAACGCGAGTGGAAGAAGACGAAATGCAGCGGCAATGGTAATGGCAACGAGCAACTTCCCCTTGTATCCACCCCGTAAATGTGTCCCATCAATACTAACCACAGGTGGACAATATCTGCCAAATGTACACCGAAATGGATCGAATGCCCAAAAAAAATATTTAAAATGCCTTACTAAGGCTCCGTTTGATAAAACTTAATTTGAGGTCTGAAGTCTGAAGCCTAAAGTCTGAATTCTGAAGTCTGAATCCATAAGTTAGCTCTGTTTGATAAAATTAGAAAATATGTCTGAATCTGAAGTCTGAAATCTAAAGTCTGAATCTGAAGTCTGAATTATGAAGTATGAATTATGAAGTCTGAATTATAAAATAAGTTTATAAAATTAAATATATTTAAATTTTAAATTAAATCACCTTATTTTTTTTAAAAAAAAGTTAGAAACATATTTTTTTAATATATAACATAATTTTTAAGATGTGTAATTTTTTAGGTAATAATGTGAAATTCTACTAATAAAAATATTTTAAAAACTTTTAATAATAAATTAGAATATTATTATTATTATTTTAAAACTAAAATATTAATTAAATAAGTATCACACATTAATCAAAATTATAAAAAAATAAAAAATCCATGTCATGAATATATTTTTTATTTATTTAAATGATAAAATGTTTTTTTAAAAAAAAATTTAATAAAATAAAATTTATTTAAAGAAAAAACTAAAAAGAATAATAAATATTGAAAATAAGAAAAAATTTGCAAGCAATCCAGTTCAGCAATAAGTGATTCACCAATTACTTATTTTTAGGCTAACAATTGTACTTGCAATTCAGACCCACTTAATCTCTTAAGACTTTTTATTATAGTTATCAAACACACTTAATTATTAAGTACTTAATTAAAAAAGTTATTATTTCATTAAGTCAGAAACAAATTGAGTTAGCAAACGCCCTTAATCAATTAAGTACTTAATCTATTTAGAAAAAGTACTGAATTAGTTTATCAAACAGACCCTAAATCTGAATCACTCGACCCTCGTTGATATTCTCATCTACAATCATGGCAGAATTCGACGATTGTAAAGTTTCAACAAAGCTACATAAACCAACCATTAACACAATCATCACGCAATCATCATTTAAACAATAATTCCAATCAAATTTACAAAAAATTATAAACTTTTAAAACTTCGGTAACTCGACAAATTCGTGACCCGATTACCAAATACCAACTCGATAGCTTTCCTTCTAGCATGCCACGATTTCTTCTTCTTGACGTAAACTTTTAATTGGGTTTTGACATCAATTTGAATAGCAGCCACAGAATACTCCGGATCTTTTTCAATTTTCTTCATTATGAGCGGCACTATTGTGGACGATGTACATTATGGTGGTCATTTCCCATGGCCATTCCAACGCAATTGTAACTTGGACACCAAATAACCACTTCCCATCGACCGTGAGTACGATTTTTTTTTTTTGACACCTGAATTTTTCATGCACGTAGGGAATAACCTTCGGCTAGAGGACTTCGTTGACTTTTGCATTCCACGCACCATGTGGTTTTATTGATCTCGACATTGACATATTCCCTAAGCCTTGCCACGTTTCATACGGATATGGCCCGTTGTGCTTCTTCCTTGTCTTTGAAAACAGTTCCCAAGGCTATACTCTCAGGATTGTATATGAATTGTTTTAATAACGAAAACTTATGAATTATATATTATGGAATAGTTAATCCCTTGTCTATATATAGAGTTACAAGAGTGACCCCAAGTTAGTTTAGGATTGGTCTTCCTACTGGGTTTTTGTTTCTTTCAATCCTGTTCCTGTACTAATACACATCCAACCGATACAGGGATTCACTTATCCCAATCCAGTTCCTGATATGATTCACAACCAACTAATACAGGGATTCTCTTATCCCAAACCAGTTTCTGGTATAATTCACAACCAACTGATACAGGGATTCACTTATCCCAAACCAGGTCCTGGTATGATTCACAACCAACTGACACAAGGATTAATTAATTACTTAATTAATTAAATCTATCTTTGTCAATAACCCAATACATAATTATTCGTACCACTAACGGATTAATTATGGAACTACCATCCTACACCAGAATTGCTTCCGGAACAACTTAATTAATTTATATTCATAATCTCCCCACATCAAAGATATAGTGCTCGTTAATTTATTAGTTACTGATAAATTAATTTATTAACTTCTTCAATTTTGAGACCAGTACCACTCGACCTTTTTATTATACCGGACATAAGTCCACCAGCTGGGTTTAGTATAATAAACATAACGAGCACATCTTGGGAGCACCATCACCCCGGACGCACTGGTACATGGTTTCCTTTCGACAAGCAGCAGTACACCAAGCAACTAAACACACGCACCTAACCTACCGAGATTATTAGCCTCAATTGACCTCACCCTTTGGCAGATCAAAGTACACTATGTCTAATTCTCATGCCCGCTCGAGTCTATGGATTAAGAGATAGAATCCCAAGAACGATTTGTCTATTAAATCAGTACAAGATAAATCATTCCTAATGGTCAAGTTCAATTTGTCCCGGGCATATCTATATGATTCAATTAGTTTAGAAAGACCAATTATCTGAATCACATACTAATCTAAACCGATAGTTTGTCCAAAGCTGTCTCGGTTACGAACCTCATTTATATATTGTGTCTTTCAACCAATGATGAGATCTACTGTGTCACACAAGACACCTCATCATCTACTTACATAATATAAATGGACATATCATGCACAACAAGATATTACCGAAATATAAATTGATATATTACTGGGAAAATGTATAATACAAGCATAGCTTATGTATTCAACTCCAACAATCTCCCACTAATACTTAAGTTGTGCTTTAAGTATACATCTATATACAACTCCTATTCAAACTGCTGCAATATATCTAGAAAAACTATCATGGCTCTCCTAAGTATCTGATCCCCATGCCCTCCATGTGAGCCTCAAAGACTTTTGAAGTCAATGTCTTCGTGAATGGATCTGTAAGGTTATCCTCTGATGCTATCTTAGCCACGACCACATCTTCCCTCTTCACGATATCTCGTATCAGGTGGTCCTTGCTATGTATACGTTTACCCGCATTGTGGGCTCGTGGTTCCTTCGAGTTTGCTATTGCACCATTGTTATCACAATATATCGTGATAGACTTCTGCAAACCAGGAATCACATATAAGTCCACTAGGAAGTTCTTGAGCCACACTGCTTCCTTCGCTGCCTCTGATGCGGCAATGTATTCAGCCTCCATGGTAGAGTCCGCCACGCATTTCTGCTTGACACTCCGCCAAACTATGGTTGCACCTCCTAGAGTAAACACATACCCTGAGGTAAACTTGCTCTTGTCCCTGTTGCCTTGGAAATCTGAATCTGTGTAACCTCGTGGTACCAGCTCAGACGCCAGATAGACCAGAACTTGGTCCCTCGTTCTACGCAAATACTTGAGAATACATTTTACTACCTCTCAATGAGCTTTCTCGGGGTTACTCTGATATCTGCTTACCATGCCAACGGCATAACAGATATCAGGCCTCGTACACAACATGGCATACATAAGACTTCCCACTGTCGAAGTATAAGGAACTGTCTTCATGGCCTCTATCTCCTCAACAGTCTTTGGACACTGTTACTTAGATTGATGCACTCCATGTTCGAAAGGTAAAAAACCTTTCTTAGAGTTCTGCATGTTAAAACGGGCCAGAATCATATCATGTACGAAGCTTGGGAGAGCATTAACGAACGTTTCCTACGATCTCGAATTATCTTGATCCCAAGGATATGTCCCGTTTCCCCTAAGTCCTTCAAATCAAACTGTTTGGACAGTCATGCCTTTACGTCTGATAACACTTTCTTGTTGTTGTCAATCAATAGAATGTCATCTACGTAAAGCACAAGAAACACCACTTAGTTTCCTTCACGTCTGTGGTACACACATTGCTCATCTGGACACTGAGTAAATCCGTAGGACTGGATTACCTCATCAAACCGAATGTTCCAAGATCTGGATGCCTGCTTAAGTCCGTAAATGGACCTCTTAAGCCTACAAACCTTATGCTCTTAGCCTTTTTCAACGAATCCCTCTGGTTACTGCATAAAGATGGTTTCCTCAAGACTTTCGTTTAGGAAAGCTATCTTGACATCCATCTGCCAAATCTCATAATCTAAATGAATAGCTATGGCCAAGAGAATCCGGATCGACTTAAGCATGGCTACCGGGGAGAAGGTTTCCTCATAATTGATTCCTTCTTTCTAAGTATACCCCTTCGCCACCAGCCTAGCTTTAAAGGTTTTCACCTTCCCGTCAGGTCCTCTCTTACGTTTGTAGACCCACTTATATCCAATGGGCTTAAACCCATCAGGCAGGTCCACAAGCTCCCAGACCTGATTTGTGGTCCATTGACCCCATATCCGATATCATTGCCTTACGCCAAGATTCTGTATATTTATCTCGGAGAGCCTCATCGTAGTTAACCGGGTCAGGTTCAAGCGCGCCTGGGACTAGGTCTGAGGCCTCTCCCACGCCAATGAACCTGTCGGGCTGTCTCACAACCCTCCCACTATTACGAGGCACTACCTGTGTAGGCGCATCATCTGTGATCTCATGTGCAGTGTGTGGTGTATCTACTTGTGCTGGTGCATCATGATTAGTAGTTTGTCATCTAACCTCTTCTAGTACTATCTTACTCTTGGGCTCATGATCTAAGACATAGTCTGTTGGTGAATGTGCCTTAATGAGGGCTATTTATATAAATATACTTTGAGGGTATTTATGTAAATAAGACATTTTTCGCTTGATTGATTGTTTATCAAATAAGTTAATTTCATGATAGTAATATCCTTGTGCATATTTAAATTCATGAAATCGATCCGCCAAAAGAAACACTCCATGGACTAATTAGATCATGAGTGATTCTTTTGAGTAGTACTGGTACTAGGATCCTTAGACCAGAAATCACTACATGGTCTTAGGTGAATTGTGATGTGCTTTGACATACGCCTAACGGGGCCATAACAGGTTGCCAAGTACGGGTATGATTGGGTACTCTATGATTCACGCTAAGATATGTAGGTGAAGTGATGGGACTACAAATCTCTCTTAAGTGAGAGATAATATCTTGGCCACTTGATAGTGAACTAAAAAAGTGCATGGCCATGCCCAAGGAATTATAAGGATATCATTTGCTTGATGGATTCAGTGTCACTAAGAGATCAAGTAAACGTTTAGCTATATAAAGATGATGGTTCCATGCCTTATGCTAAACGGGATATCGATGTAGAGGATCGTACGCAGTTTGCTCGAAAAGGTTGTGTTGAATCACCATTCGACTCTCCATTCTGAATTGGGTAGTCATTATGTCTTGCTAGAGACCACTAATGACTTATGGATTAATCAATGAGATTGAGTTATCCATTGCCAATTTGGAATGGGCCTACAGGATCGCAAATAAGAAAGTTCGATGATGTAGAATAAGTATTCTTGCCTACAATAAGTATAATTGTTATGCTTAAATATTATTGAAAATTTTTGTGGTATTAATTAATAGTTAATTAATTACCTGGGAACAATTGGGATGGGCTGATAAATCAAGGAACTTAATTGCAATTGAAGTTCTTGACCCATCAGCCTGATCCATGGGTCATGGGTTGATCCATGGGCTTGGTGTATAACTCAAATCATTAAGGTATTATTTAAGACTGATTTGGAATTAGTAAATATTATTTAAATACTGATTTGGAATCAGTTAAAATAATATTTGGTAATAATACTGATTTGGAATATGACTAAAATCAGTTAAGTTATAATTGGATCATTACAATACTGATTTTGGTAATTTGATCTCTACAAATATCCTAGGGGTATGATTGTAGGAGTATGATGATTTTGAATTAGTAAAAAATTAGATCAGACAAAAATACACAGAATTCCCAAAATTCTCTTGGTAGGCAAGATCGGCTAGCACCAACCTGCGAAGACTTTCGTGCTTGAGAGTAGAGGATCCTTCGAGGAAGGATTTTGGAGACAACAAAACGCCACCTTCTCAGAGGAGCCAGGCGATGTGCGTAACCGATTACACTTCAAAGGTAAGACCCGATCCTTAGTGTTTAGGATTCCGCCATTTAATTAGATTAAATGGCTAAACAAGTTTCCAACATAGTCATCTTCCAAAAATCTAGTGTTGGTACTAACCACCACCTTCTGATCTTTAGGACCATAAAAAAACCACCCTTCGTTCCCCTGGGATAACCTACAAACAGCATTAATTCAGTTCTCGCATGTAACTTAGCTGTATCTTCCTTAAGCACATGTGCTGGGCAACCCCAAATTATGAGATGTCTTAGACTAGGCTTTGGCCCGTTCCACAACTCTACTGGGGTTGAAAGCACGGTTTTAGATGGTACAAGATTAAGAATATACATCACTGTTTCTAAGGCATATCCCCAGAACGAACTCGGCAAATCACTATAGCTGATCATCGACCTAACCATTTCCATGAGAGTCCGATTCCTCCTTTTTGCTACATCATTCTGCCAGGTGCAGACAACTAAGACTGAATTCCGACCTCACTGAGGTATTCTCGAAATTTGTGAGACAGGTACTCCCCACTAAGATCTGATCGCAGTGTCTTGATTCTCTTACAGTGATGTTTCTTCACATCTGCCCAAAACTCTTTGAACTTGCCAAAGCACTCAGACTTGTGACGCATTAGGTAAATGTACCCGTACCTTGAGTAGTCATCCGTGAACGTCACGAAATACTCGAACCCACCTCGTGCTTAGACCGACATTGGTCCACACAAGTTAGAATGAATTAACTCTAATACTTCTTTAGCTCTATAACCTTTTGCTTTAAAAGGTCTCTTGGTCATTTTACCTTCCAAGAAAGATTCGCAGTTTGCATAACTGTCAATCTTTAATGAACCTAAAGGTCCATCATTGACCAACCTCTGAATCCTACTAAGGTTTATATGACCTAGCCTGAGATACCAAAGATAGGTTTGATTCATTTCAGAAGGTTTCTTCCTCTTATTAATGTTAGATAAAGAGCTATCTGTTTCTATATTTTACACAACAGAGGAGTTAGAGTTAACCACAAACAAATTGTCAGCCAATGAACCAGAACAAATAAGTTTTCCATTTCTTCTAATAAATACAGACTCATCAAAAAAAATAAACTTATAACCGTTCTTTAAGAGTTTAGAAACTGAAATAAGGTTCTTTCTAAAACTCGGTACATAAAGACAATTAACTAACTCTAAACTAGAACTTTTGAAATTCAGAGTAACTACTCCCACTGCTTCTACTGACACTCTTATAGTGTCGCCCAAGTAGATATCCAATTCACCTTTTCTAAGCTTCTGGGTTACTTGGAACCCTTGCAAAGAATTACAAACATGGTCAATGGCACCTGAATCCACACACCAAGTATCTGTGGGAATCGCCGCTAAACATGTCTCAGTAATTAAGGCAGAAACTATCGTACTTATAAGCTTTGGAAAATTCGATTTCCAATGTCCCGTCTTATTGCACTTGAAGCACTTGTCTTTCGACTTCTTCTTTTCAATATCTAGCTGATGTGTAATCTGCGCCTTTTGAGCTATTCCCTCAAGCTTTTTCCTCTTCTTTTTAGCCTCAGGCTCAGAGGAAGATTCAGAAGTTTTCTCTTGAAGAAAACTTTTAGCCACCACCAACTCTGCCAAAAGCTCAGACGAAGTACACAACATCTTATTTTTGTTGTAGTTCAACCGAATCTGCTCATAGCTTCGAGGCAAGCTCCGGAGGACAATATCAACTTTGGTTTCACCACCGATTTTGCCTCCCACTACCTCAACCTTGTTGATGTTACTAATTACGTCAATGACATGATCTCTCACAGGAGTGCTCTCAGCCATAAGGACAATGTCCAAGTTACGACTCCAATCGACATAATTAGGTCCAGTTAACTTGTTGTTTTTCAATATAGTAGCTAAGGTGTTGAATGCCATATCGAAAACTGTAAATTAAACAGACAATGTTTCAGTTATTAAGTCTAGAATTTCGGAAACCATGAAATTCTATTAATTATTGATTTCCCTCAAAACAATAATCTTAATCCACCAACATCTCATTCACCGGGATTCTCGCAAGCCACATAGTGTGGACGTTTACGCTAACCCACATTCGTTTGAGAAGAACAAAGTTCATTAACTACACTATCTGACAAACGATCTATTGATCAATGTAGCTAATAGTCGGTGCTTTCAGTCATACAAATAAGTAGCGTAACCTCGAGGGAGGAATACTGCAGATCGTACACTAAGTGTGTGTTATTACGTGACTTCTGAGTTTGTTACCTCAGGATAGTGCGCCTCAGATGGAGAGGGTGTCGCATTTCTCCTAGTTAAACTTACTCTAGTCATCTTACTCAGAAATTCATAATCTAGCGATCTCGGGGCTGGACTCATCCGAATAAAGGCCCCTATTGCCAACGTGTAAGCCCACCCACATCGCATATGAACCTGTAATGGTGGCCATGGGGATATTAAACTAACCCGCTCCTACTTAGATTTCCAAATTGAGGGTTTTTTCTGTTTTACCATGCAATTAACTAAACCTAAGTTATGTGCATCCATAAAACCATCATGCTTTAAAATCATGCATCTAAAATACAGCATAAAAATAAAGCACAAAGATTAAAACAATAAATACGGGAAATAACTACTAAAAATAAATTTCCCGACTATAATGTTTTTAATCACTTTCATCTTCTGCCTTGATGTCGTGTCCCGCCACGTCACTCAATGAAGAGAGTCTTGAACTTCAAAAAATGGAAAATGGAGGAAAAAAGGGCCAAAACACAGCCCGAACGGGCCGCACTCGAGCAGTGCACGCTGACACAGCTGCCTGCTGCACTGCGTGGCAGCGCCGCTGTCTCAGGCAGTTACAGGCGGGTAGTCGCCGGCGCCGGCCCCTGCCGCCAATCCCTTTTTCTCTTCTTCCCACGCTATTTGGTCTTCTTGCAAATTGTTCTGGGTTTTCTTGGGTTTCTACGAATTAACGATAACCCAAAACCCATGAATTCAAGTTGCCCACTATAACGCCTTCGATTACAAAATTTTAATTCTCCTACTACAAGGCTTTCTATAAAAATTAAATAATCGAAATTACATAGAAAAAATCCTACTATAGATTTGATCTAATCCAACACGGCTTCCAGCACGTGGTTATATTATTACAAACATTCATAATAAAATTAAATCTGGACATGTCCCGGAGTTTAATTAAAACTCAAACAAACGTAACCATAATAGTCGGGATTTCTTAACCACCTGCAAATAAAACCATGTAATAAATCGAACAAGCACAAAACCCATAACCAGGCTCTGATACCAATTGAAAGATTATCTGCCCGGGCCTAGCAAGAAACTCGCTTTTGTGCTATGCATTCCAGAATTGGAATCTCTGGCCAGGCCTAGACGCTAGCACAACTGCTATTCCAACCCTTTTGAAATAACATTGCGCAGGATCTGGGTTTGCACTTATTCGATTTACCACGCAACAAAATTTCTAATTAAAAGCAGAACTTTAGAAAATACCTTTGAAGCGTGCACTCAGATGATTCTCTTGTATGCCTCAAGACTTTGATTTCACGTTGTGTGGGCAACGATTTAGAAACCAATTTGATTAGCTAATCACCACAATCCACCTGCTAGAAAATTTCAGTACCACCGCACCTGACATGTACTGTAAACGCACTCCCAGAGAGAGAGAAAGCTACACACGCAGCTGGTATAAACAGGCCTAAATTTTGGCCAATAGATAGAGAACACCCAGCCGTAAATTTGCCCTTTAAATCCGACTGTGAGAGAGAAATTTATTTCTCTCTCTAGGATTTTATCTCTCTAGTTTTCTTGTCTTGAAAACTTATGAATTGTATATTGTGGAATAGCTAATCCCTTGTCTATATATAGAGTTACAAGAGAGACCCCAAGTTAGTTTAGGATTGATCTTCCTACTGGGTTTCAGTTTCCTTCAATCCTGTTCTTAGACTGATACACATCCAACTGATACAGGGATTCACTTATCCCAATCCAGTTCTTGATATGATTCACAACCAACTGATACAGGGATTCACTTATCCCAAACCAGTTCCTGGTATGATTCACAACCAACTGATACAGGGATTCACTTATCCCAAACCAGTTCCGGGTATGATTCACAATCAACTGATACAAGGATTAATTAATTACTTAATTAATTAAATCTACCTTTGTCAACAACCCAATACATAATTAATCGTACCACTAACGGATTAATTATGGCACTACCATCCTACACCAGAATTGCTTCCGGAATAACTTAATTAATTTATATTCATAATCTTCCCACATCAAAGATATAGTGCTCGTTAATTTATTAATTTACTGATAAATTAATTTATTAACTTCTTCAATTTCGAGACTTGTACCACTTGACCTTTTTACTATACCGGACATAATTCCACCAGCTGGGTTTAGTATAATAAACATAACAAGCTCATCTCGGGAGCACCATCACCCTGGACGCACCGGTACATGGTTTCCTTTCGACAAACAGCAGCACACCAAACAACTAAACACACGCACCCAACCCACCGAGACATAAATCATATATTAACTGGGAAAATGTACAATACAAGCATAGCTTATGTATTCAACTCCAACATAAATGAGGTTCGTAACCGAGACGGTTTTGGACAAACTGTCGGTCTAGGTTATTATATGATTCAGATAATTAGTTTGTCTAAACTAATTGAATCATATAGATATGCCCGGGGCATATTGAACTTGACTCTTAGGAATGATTTGTCTTGTACTGATTTAATAGACAAATCGATCCTTGTATTCTATCTCTAAATCCCTAGACTCGAGTGGGCATGAGGATTAGACATAGTGTACTTTGATCTGCCAATGGGTGAGGTCAAATGTGGCCAATAGTCTCGGTGGGTTGGGTGCGCGTGTTTAGTTACTTGGTGTGCTGCTGCTTGTCGAAAGGAAACCATGTACCGGTGCATCCGGGGTGATGGTGCTCCCGAGATGAGCTCAAAATGTTTATTATACTAAACCCGGCCGGTGGACTTATGTTCGGTATAGTAAAAATGTCGAGTGGTACTAGTCTCGGAATTAAAGAAGTTGATGAATTAATTTATCAGTAAATTAATGAATTAACGAGCACTATATCTTTGATGTGGGGAGATTATGAATATAATTTAATTAAGTTGTTCCGGAAGCAATTCTGGTGTAGGTTGGTAGTGCCATAATTAATCCGTTAGTAGTACGATTAATTATGTACTGGGTTGTTGACAAAGGTAGATTTAATTAATTTAGAAATTAATTAATCCTTGTGTCAGTTTGTTGTGAATCATCCCAGGAACTGGTTTGGGATAAGTGAATCCCTGTGTCAGTTGGGAGTGATTCATCCCAGGAACTGGATTGGGATAAGTGAATCCCTGTGACAGTTGGGAGTGTATCAGTCCAGGAACAGGATTGAAGGAAACAAAATCTGTATCAGTCCAGCAACAGGATTGAAGGAAAACAGAAACCCAGTAGGAAGACCAATCCTAAACCAACTTGGAGTCTCTCTTGTAACTCTATAAATAGACAAGGGATCAGTCATTCAAGACAATAACACAATTAATCCACAGGATTTCTAGAGTGAGAAAATTCTAGAGAGAGAAAACGTTTCTCTCTCCAAGTCGAATTTTCAAGAAAGTGTGCAGCTGGTTTTTGGGTTTCTAGTGGCTGAAATTTTCGCCTTGGTTTTATACCAGCTGCGCGTAGCTTTCTCTCTCTGCGGGCGGTGCGTTTATAGTACGTGCCAGGTGCTGCGGGGCTAGAGTTTTCTAGCAGGTGGATTATGGTGAGTAGCTGATCAATTGACTTCTAGTTCGTTGCCCACACAACGTGAAGTCATATTCTTGAGGCATACAAGAGAATCACCAAGTGCACGCTTCAAATGTACTTTTCTAAGATTCCGCTTTAATAGAAATTTTTGTTGCGTGGTAAATCGAGCAAATGCAAACCTAGATCCTACCAAAATCCTTTCACGTATATTCTGTACACTGTGTACATGTACCTATTACTATATATAGTAATTTTTTGCATGACAGCTGTACACTTACTAAATATAGTAAGTTTCGCCTACGCGGGCTTTTTTTTTTTCCCCGCGCTGAGTGAACAATGTCTTTGCTGAGTCAACAACGTCTCAGAACAACTGCCGCAACGTCCAAAAAACAACTGTCGCAACGTCTACATCCAGGCATGTCTACAACGTCTCCTAACACTAGCACCACGTCCAGAAACGTCTACATCCACGAATATAAATTTAAACTGATTTTTTCACAAATACAACTAGAACCACGTCAAAAACAAATTGCACTACGTTCAGAAACGTCCTTATCCATGCGTGTGAATTTAAACTGCTTTTTTTTTACAAAGACAGTCCACCACGTCTTAAAACAACTAGAACCAGGTCAAAAACAACTAGCACCACGTCCATAAACGTCTACATCCAGGCATGTCCACAACGTCTTCGCTGAGTCAACAACGTCTCAGAACAACTGCCGCAAAGTCCAAAAAATAACTGTCGCAACATCTACATCCAGGCATGTTCACAACATCTACTAACACTGTCGCAAGGTCCACCTATGTCCAAAAAACAACTGCTGCAACGTCAAAAAATATCTATATCCAGGCATGTGAATTTAAGCTGAATTTTTCACATAACACCTTCCACAACGTCTCTTAACACGGTCGCAACGTCCCCGCACGTCCAAAAAACAACTGCTGCAACGTCAAAAAATGGCATAGCTGATTTTAGTAATGTAAAAAACAGATACCATGTAAGTAACTATTAGTAGGAAAAAATAAAAAAAAAAATTGTCAGGGACGAGACTCGAACCCTGGTTATTTTAGTCTTGTGACTTTCCAAAAAATTCAATTGCCATTAATCCACTTAAAGTTAGTTGACATTTAATAACACTTTTTTGTACATGTCATTTAAAAGATCACTATTGTCAATATTAAATTTCCCATCTCCCAATACATAGGTCAGTAGAACCCCGGAGGAACAAGGTTTTCATGCAGGCAAATCGTAAAAAATTATTTTTTATACATGTCAAATATTTCGTCAAAAATTCGAAAAACCCTTAAAATTATTAAAAATCTTTCGTATCTTTTAAAATATGGCATTTTTTGGAGTTTCGAGTGGCCCAAACCGCATAGATAGATCTCAAAAAGTTATATGAAATCAAAAAAAATTCGTCTAAAATGAACCACCGAGCGCAAAGTTATGACCGTTTAAAGTTTTCGTCCAATACCACACATTTTTCAATATCGGAACCATCTCCAAATGCGGTCTACTGTGTACATTGCGTAGATCTCGTTGAGAACCATCAAATCGACTACTCGTGCGTCCAAATCGGACAATCGAGTTCCGAGTTATGCCCTCTTGAACCGTCTGTGCAATACAACTTCATAGATTGCACCATCCACAACATCTCCTAACACTGTTGCAACGTTTCTGCACGTCCAAAAAACAACTGCCGCAACGTCAACATCCAGGCATGTGGTGAATTTTTCACATAACACCTTATACAACGTCTCCTAATACTGCCGCAACATCCATGCACGTCCAAACAATAACTGCCGCAACGTCTACATCCAAGCATGTGAATTTAAGCTGAATTTTTCAGATTACACCTTCAACAACGTCTCCTAACACTAGAACCACGTCAAAAACAACTAGCACCACGTCCTGAAACGTCTACATCCATCCATGCATGTGAATTTAAGTTGATTTTTTTCACAAAGACAGTCCACCAAGTCTCATAACACTAGAACCACGTCAAAAACAACTAGCACCACGTCCTGAAACGTCTACATCAATGCATGTGAATTTAAGCTCATTTTTTCACATAACATTCTCTACCACGTCTCGCTACGTCCGAAAAAACTAGCACCACGTCCAGATACGTCCAGCTACGTCCAGCAACGTCCCGCAACGTCTAAAAATACAAAGCAGCAACATCCCACAACGTTTTGTTACATCCCGCTATGTCCAAAATACAAAGCAGCAACATCCCGTTATGTCCCGCAATGTCTAGTTATGTCCCATAACGCGTTCTACCAAGTCCAGCAGCGGGAAAGAATCAGAAGCAACCCATTTCACATGAAAGTGCCAATACCTCATGGAAACCATTTATATATCATATTTTGGAGCAACAGAGCATTATTTCAATAAGAAAACACGAATATAACATCATTAATACATTACCCAACATCAAATCGTGAAAACAAGGTTCCGTAAATCCATCAAATACAGTTCATACTTTATAATGTGGTGATTTTTTAAGAAGAATAAGTTATTTTTGAAGAAGAATAAGAGATTTTTGAAGAAGAATAAGAGATTTTTGAATATGCGAAGTGATTTTTTAAGAAAAAGTAATTTTTTCGTTGTATTTGGTGTTGTTCGTCGGAAAAAACAATCGTCGATCTCCGTTAAATCTATGTTTGAATGAAAATTTTGATTAAATGCGGTTTCGAATGGAGTACAGTGAAGAAGAATAACTGATTTTTTAAGAAGAAGAAGTGATTTTTTGAAAAAAGAAGGAACTGGATTTTTGGAGAAGAAGAAGAAGAAGAGAAGAGCGTGTATCTCACTCTCTTATAGTGAGAGTGATGATGTATTATTAGGTACATGTACCTCTAGGTACAGGATATAATTTGCGAAAATTTCGTGATTCCCATCTTTCCCTCGATTTCCTTTGAGGAAAATTTGCCTGCCTTAAGTTTGAGGCTAACAGTAACATTTATTGTAATGTTATCAACTTTGGCATCACAATTTCACCAGCGCTAAAAAGAAACTGCAATATTGAGATTTCTACAACAAGTTTATGATTCATTTCATTGCTGCAGTTACTCATCTTAATTATCTTGGATTTTTTCAATGACCATAAAAAGGAGATTCTAGATATTTAATTTTCACTCTACATATAGAAATTAGATTGAAAAAGACAATTATTCTATGATTAAATTTACTAATTAAAAAAAATTCTCTATCTACTTTTTTAATCAAAGAAAACCTCATGGAAGATAGGTATCATCATATTAACTAAAGCATGATATCCTAAATTCACTCCTGAGATAGTTTCTTGAACAACAGCCCTCCTACCTGAATACGTGACATAAATTTGCTGACATGTCAAGTATTCTTATAAAAAATTCTTTTTCAATTCACGTCCCCTTCTCAATCTATCAATAAACTCAATTTAACTTATCAATTATTATTACTATTAGTAACTAATAATCAATTATCATCAATTCAAATTATAAAATATAATCCTATCTTTTTCTTGAACTCTTATTATAAAATTAAGAGTGAATTGTAAAAAAGGTCATCATACTTTGGTAAAGTTTAGGTTTTGGTCACTAACTTTTAAATATTCAAAAAAGGTCACTAACTTTAGCATTTGAATTTTAGTTTTGGTCATTCCGTTAGAATGAACCGTTAAGTCCACTAACAATCCTATATTTGGAGGGTATTTTTGTCCATTCATTAATGCTGTACACATGCTGCTCGCGCTACAGTGCGCTACAGTAACGCGTTACAGTGCGCACTACAGTAACGCGCTACAGTTATTTTTTTTTTAACGCATAGCTTTTTTTTTAAAAAATATACTTTTTAAAAAAAATACTTAAAAAAATAATAATTTACTAAAAATACCAAAAAATTTTATTTATAATTCCGCTCATCTATGCTACTTTATTTATAATTTTTATAAATTTTTGGTAGATTAAATTATAAATAAAGTAGCATAGATGAGCGGAATTATAAATAAAATTTTTTGATATTTTTAGTAAATTATTTTTTTTTTAAAAGTATTTTTTTTAAAAAAAGGCTACGCGTTAAAAAAAAAATAACTGTAGCGCGTTACTGTAGCGCGTTACTGTAGCGCGCACTGTAGCGCGAGCAGCATGTGTACAGCATTAATGAATGGACAAAAATACCCTCCAAATATAGGATTGTTAGTGGACTTAACGGTTCATTCTAACGGAATGACCAAAACTAAAATTCAAATGCTAAAGTTAGTGACCTTTTTTGAATATTTAAAAGTTAGTGACCAAAATCTAAACTTTACCAAAGTATGATGACCTTTTTTACAATTCACTCTAAAATTAACCATCCATTCTCACAACACCAAACCACACCACACAGGGTCAAAATTTATAACCAAAATATTCATGACTTCATCTCCCTCCATCTTCCTCAAAGGTAGTATTATTTGTTGTTGTGTCTTCAAAAGATAAAAAATTTAGCACAATCATCCCAAATCTTCAATTTGTATTTATTTTCTTTAATTCTTTTACTTATATCTTCATTATGTATGATTATATATATTATCATGATAAATAATTATTAATATATTTTTGTGTTTTTTTCATGAATTTTCATGGCTTCCACAAGAAATCTATAATTTTCTCTCATCCTTCATCTCCCTAAATCTTCTCACATAATTCCAATTGTGATATTTCTTCAACTCTTTTTTCATTATCTCTTAAAATTCTTATTAATTGTAATAATAATTTTTTTTTGTTGCTCAATATTTTTTCACTACTTTATTTTTATCATAGTTTAATTATTTTATTTTATATCTTTCATTATTTTCTTCAATCATTATAGAGACTAATTACTATATTTTTGTATATTTTTTTTGTTTTAGATATGTTCATCACTTACACAAGAAATCAACAAATCTCTCACTCTTCATCTCTATAGGTCTTCTCATTAGTTGCAATTGTAATATTTATTCATCTATTTTTTCATTATCTCTTAAAATTTTTATTAATAAAAATAATAAAATTTTATTATTTTTTCGATGGCTTGATATAACTACACTTTTTTTTCATAATCCAATTATTATTGGTTTAATTATTTTATTTTATATCTTCATTATATGTTTAGTCATGATAAAAACTCATTACGATGTTTCTTTTTTCGAGCTTGTTTATCTTTTTTCCCAGAATATTCATGGTTTACACAAAAAATCAACAAATCTCTCTCATTCTTCATCTTCCTAACTATTCTCACCAATTCCAATTTTCATCTTTATCCAACCATTTTTCTATTATCTCTTAAAATTTTTATTATTTGTAATAATAATAAAATTTTTTCTTCATTTTTTCGGTGGCTCAATAAATTTTTAGTACTTTTTTTTTATCATAATTCAATTATTATTTGTTTAATCATGATACAGACTCATTACCATGTTATTTTGTGTTTTTCTTTTCAAAAATATTCATGGGTGCCGCAAATAATTAACAAATCTCTCTCATTCTTCATCTCTGTAATTCTTCTCATCAATTTCAATTTTGATATTTTCTCAACGGGTTAGGATCCTCTGTGACACTCACTGTGACAAACTCCAATTACTTTATTTATATATTGTATTTTCGGTTAAGCTTTACGTAATACATAGTCATTTACACTCTTATATTTTTTAACACGACGGGTTCACTTTTTTAAAGGGTTAGGGTATATTAAATTATTAAATATGATTTTTATTGTTAGAAAAATCTCAAAAATATATAAAAAATAAAATAATACTAAAAAAATAAAGTATGAAAATAAAAATAATGTACTAAAACTATATGTTGCTAATATATATAAATTAAAATGAAATACAATATATAAACAAAGTAATTGAGGTTTGTCATAGGGAGTATCAGAGGAAAGTGTCACAGAGGATCCTAAGCCTTCTTCAACTCTTTTCCATTATCTCTTAAAATTTGTATTAATTTTAATAATAATTTTTTTATTTCGTTGAGCAAATTATTTTTTCATTATTTTTAAATTAATTTTTCAATAATGTAGTTATGTTAATAATTTTTCAATTATTCATGTTAATAATTAATTCTCACTAATTCAGCATATACGGTTTTTCTTAATTAAATTAAGCATTGTTACCTATCATTGTCATATGTAGAAGAAATTAGTACAAATATTATTTAATTTTTTATACCCAAATAACTTTACAATTCTTCATTTTAAGTATTTTAATGCATTTGGAGTTTGTAACAATATTATTGTTAATGAGAGAAAAAATATATATTTTTGGTATGTTTAATTTTTACTTTCACATTAATAATTTGAATTAATCATATATTTTCTTCTCCACATTCAAATTGAAAATACTTATATATTCACTTTTTCAACCTACTAACGAAATCTCAATATATTCTTCATCTATACTCCAATAACTACAAATTTATAACTCTTTAAATGTTACTAATACATTCATATATTTTTATTTTTATTTATTTTAAACATAATTTAATTTTAAAATTAACATTGTATGATAAGAAACTAATAATCTAAAATTCATTAATTTCTTGATGACAACATCATTAATATGTTTTTTAAATAATTATGATTATTAACAAATAAGCATACTATATAACCAATTAAAATATCACATTTATTATAAAACTAAACAAAAATAATCATTAGCATCTAATGTCTTATTCCAAAGTATCATTAATTCGATATAATGTTATCTGGGCTGCTATTTGTAGCTCAGTTTTGCTATTTGTAACTCAAAAAAAATTGATAAAATGACAAAATTGCCCTTAAAATCAGAAAATGTGAAAATGCAATGAAAAATCGGACCCAATGTGCGAAATAATTTTAAAAAATTGGACCCAATTTGCGAAAAACTGTGGAAAAATCACCTACAATGCGTGAAAGAACATGCAAAAATCGTCACACTTATCCGAAATTTCGAGCAAAAATCGCCCAGGGCATCCGATTTTTGACTGAAAAATCGGATAAGTGTGGCGATTTTTGCCCAGAAATTCGCCTAACTCATCCAATTTTTCAGTCAAAAATTGGGAAATGTAGGCGATTTTTGGCCGGATTTATGTTCTTATATTTGTCTGCAAACCTTACAAAATCGTAAGTCATTTCAGATTTTCTAAGCAAAACTCTCTCAGACCAACGAAAAAATTTTGCAAAAAATCGCACGTAATGGAAGCAGGCGGATCTCAACCACCACAGCGTCCCGGGAAGGGGAAAGGATTGTACAGCAAGGTAAAAAGCGTAAAATTTCTTTTAAATTTTTGAATTTCACGTAGAAATTCGCACCTGATGTGCGAATTTTTTGGGAAAATTCACACATCAGGTGCGAATTTTTTTAGAAAATTCGCACATGAGGTGCGAAAATTCCCAAAGAATTCGGACATCAGGTGCGAATTTTATGGTAAAATTCGCACCTGATGTGCGAATTTTCAAAAAAATAATATTTTATATTTGTTTTGTATTAATTTTAAATATTATTTATATTTTGCATGTTTCTAAATTATTATTCGCACTTTCTTGTAGGTTGCGGAGAAGTCTCTCCCGCGACAGCGGCCCACTGCTTCTGCTAGGAAAAAGAAAGCAGCGAGACGTCTACCTACACATATGCTGGTAGATGAGGACTCCGATCAGGAGGAGCAGCCTTTCGTTGGAGGCGAGGAGTTTCCGTCGTCATCAAGACACGATGAGGAGCCCCCACGAGGTAAGTTTTAAATTTAACAGTAATATCATGTATATTTTTTTATTTCTATTATTTAATATCTGAAGTGTATTTGTGATTATAATTATTTGTTTAATTTGATTATATGATCATACGTTGTTATTTAAATTACAGTATTCAATTTTTATTATTTGAGGTAAATTGATTATATGATTATGTGTTGATATTATATGATTAAATTATTGAATGTTTTGGTTTTATTTTTTTTAAATAAGTTTATTTATATTAAATAATTTTTGAAATTAGTTACGAATAAGCGTGGGCGCAGCAATACGTCTTGGCTTGTTACTGAGGCGTGTACGGGTGGCCCTATTGATGGGTCAGTCATACCTAGTTGGAAGGGTCATGTGGCCTATAGGTATAGACAGGACGGCGATGAGGGTGAGGAGGCCGTAGCACCTAGGGTGGCCCTGAGAATCCAAAATAGGGCAGGGGTATGTGAGCGGTTAGTATCTTGGTATGCGGCGATGCCAGATGACTGGCAGCTATTGTTGCGCGCCACCGGTTTGTCTCACCTGCCATACATCATGCACACGTCCATTGATGCCCCACTGATTTGTGCATTTATTGAGCAATGGCAGCCGGATACGAACACGTTTCATCTCCCCGTTGGTGAGATGAGTATACTCCTGCACGACGTGTGGGAGATACTTCGTATCCCAGTGGATGGTAGTATGCTCGCTGACTGTACTGACAAGTCAGTGCTTTTGAGACTTGCTACTGGTGTCTGAGAGGGACGGGGAGTGGATGGCGAGCCACAACGATGGTGGTGTACTCGTTGATTACGTGTTTAAGAGGCGGTCATCTTTAGAGACGGACAGTACGCACCTGCCTCATGATTTGGAGGGTTGGTTGTGGTTAGCTATTGGTTCTACTCTTTTTGTTGACAAGAGTTCCAATAGGATTAAACCACAGCATCTTGTGCATATTAGGGGACAGTTGCATACTGTGCAACAGCATGCTTGGGGTACCTCTGCATTAGCCTACTTGTATAGACATTTAGGTAAGGCTAGTAGAGGTTCTTGCAGCGGGATGGCGGGTTGTATGACGCTACTACAGGCATGGATTTATGAGTATTTTCCAGCGTTCAGACCACATTCTGTGCCGATGCCTGATGATCCACTTACCCCGCGCGCTGCTATGTGGACCGTTGGACCCCGACAGGGCAGCGCTTCCCGTCTCCAGAGGTACCGGCATGCCCTTGACCACTTGCGACCGGAGGAGGTATGTTAAAATATATTTGTAGATTTTAGAAATAAATGTTTATGTTAAATTGTAAATATGTAATAAATATCTGACAATAATTTTATATATTACAGGTGACATGGACCCCATACAGTCAGTTTCCGCACGTACGCACCCCGATCACCACTTACAGGGGGTTAATCGCATGTGGTGGTGAGGTCGAGCCGTACATGCCAGATAGGTACGTGCGTCAGTTGGGATATGTGCAGGATATCCCATTCGACATCTTCCGTCCGAAGACGGCGTTTCGGCCATACAGTGGTGGTTATAGTGTGGGCTACGACTTGGAGTTCGCCAAGAGTTTATGGCGGGCAGCACGTCTTTCTAGTTTACGTCTGGAGGACTTGCAGCTTGCTGATATTCCCGGTGCAGTTACACACGATTACCTTACATGGTATCGCCAGCACTCCCACCCGTATCTGTTCATTGATGGCCCCCCCGGCTGACGATGGTGGAGTTCCGCCGCGAACCAACACAGAATATGTAAGTATTTTTTTTTAACATAATTTGATTAATAATAGTGTTATATTGTTATAGAATAAGTGCACTTAATCATTGCAATGTATTGTCTTTGTAGTGGGTGGGCCGATTTACGCATTTCGGTGAGGACTGTGTACAGATCTTCAGAGATGCTGGGTTAGCACGGACTGAAGAAATGGAGGCTAGGTTGAGGGCGGAGATAGATAGGTGGAATTTAGCTGGGTGATTGTATTAGATTACTATATTTTTTTTTTATTTAGTTTGTGATGCTATGAGGGTTCTGTTATGTTATATTTTACTTGTTTAATCCTTTTTTAGTTGTTTGGTATTTCATTTAGCCATGTTTAACGTTTAATGCACTTATGAAATTAAAATTGGAAAATTAAATAAATGACAATTATTAAAAGAACAATGTAATTTTCAAAACAAAGTGCAATGGCTACAAAAAATCATGGTCCACAAATCATGTCCCAATGGTCCAGCCTATTTTTAAATTCATCAGATGCTGCAAATCTAGCCATAGCCTCATCGCATTGATGCCTCCACAACAATGCCAACGAAGGTACAGAACAGTCACCAGTCAAACTGACATGAACAAAATGATTACCACGTACGTGGGCAATGGCTATCTGACGAGATGGTCTGGCCCTACCACGTAACTGCCGCAAAGGTAAAATGGAGAAACAGCAACCGCGAGCAAGACTGAGGTGGATTACCAAGGCGTTTGCATAAGTGGCGATAGCAAACAAGTCCATTGGGGTGATCATCCAGCCAGCAAAGGGACATGGTGATGAAAAATGATTCAATCGACCAATTGCCCAAGCAATAGGATCTGCGTCGGCTTCAATAAGAGCCTGTGGTAGACATGCACCGAGGAGCGGTCTGTAAGTATCCTGATGCATAAGAATCTCTCCAACTGACACATTTCGGACCGTCTCCCATTCATTCTCATTGCCATACAGACCGTGTGCAACAGCGCGAAATCCGCAATTGCCATCTGCCTCTACGTCCGTAATGTCATTGCAGAAAGGATGGACATAATGTGGAATCATGGGGATACTCTCACTGTCCGCTCTAACTACAAATTGGAATATAAACACGTAATAGTAATTTTTAGTCTTATAGAAAAATTAAAGTAACCAATCAATATAAATTAAAAAAAAAGAAAAAAACATAGATTACCTTCCTCGAATTGCAACGATCTCTGAGAAGATCTCCTGGATGCATTACTGCGTCTTGAACCTTTCTCGCTAGCGCTCAGCTCGCGCCGCACGGATTCATGTAATCTTGGTCTACCCCTTGATGTTGACAAAATGGCTGGTTCGAACACACTTGCATTGTCAGGATTGAGCGACGCATTCATCTTGACAATCAGACCTCGCATGACCACGCGTGGACTATTCTCGAATTTATGAACGATTTCCTCGCGGAAGTATCTGTTAAAAAAATTAATTACAATAAATTAAAATTATTTATATAAATGTATGTTAATAAATCATAACACCCTAAAATAAAATACATAATGTAAATCTTACTTAAGTTCTGCAGAAATTGTGTTCGAATCCACTTCAGATGTCTCAATCGTCAACCGCTTCCAAAACTCGTGCACCATTTCAACGGTGATCGTGTCGTGCGATTCCTTCAACTTCCAGATGTCACAGGCACAAGGAATCCCATGCCTGGCCTTGCAGACACATCCACAGCTCTCGAACAAGTCTTTACCCAACTTGGTAATCCTTTCAACTTGTTCGCTGATTAACTCCAAACAATAGTGAGACACATGGCCATTCAATAATTCATACGGGAAACACAACATAGCGGTTGCTTTCTTGGAAATGCATGCCTCAAGCGTTTCCCTAAAATGACATCAATACAGTCAACGGTACATAAATTAAATAAATAATGTAAAAAGCGAATTAATCTAAGTAATAAAAGTACCTTATCTGTGATAACTGGTAATTGACGTGGTCGTCAATTACCCCAAATAGCGTGTCAAGTGAATGTGTGCCAGCATTCATCCAATCCTTCAGTGCAGCATGCGTACTCTCCACTCTGTTACTGCTAGTATTGCCAAATTGCAGAATTTTGTTTGTCCAAGCCCTACAAAACATCTCTTTATAGGCCAGCCACGTCCTCTCCAAGTAGACAACAACAGAGCCAGCAACTGAAGAATAACCATGAAAGATTTTGGTAGGATCTGGGTTTGCACTTGCTCGATTTACCACGCAACAAAAATTTCTATTAAAGCGGAATCTTAGAAAAGTACCTTTGAAGCGTGCACCTGGTGATTCTCTTGTATGCCTCAAGACTATGACTTCACGTTGTGTGGGCAACGAACTAGAAGTCAATTGATCAGCTACTCACCACAATCCACCTGCTAGAAAACTCTAGCCCCGCAGCACCTGGCACGTACTATAAACGCACCGCCCGCAGAGAGAGAAAGCTACGCGCAGCTGGTATAGACCAAGGCCAAAATTTCAGCCACTAGAAACCCAAAAACCAGCTGCACACTTTCTTGAAAATTCGACTTGGAGAGAGAAACGTTTTCTCTCTCTAGAATTTTCTCTCTCTAGAAATCCTGTGGATTAATTGTGTAATTGTTGTATTCTGAATGGCTGATCCCTTGTCTATTTATAGAGTTACAAGAGAGACTCCAAGTTGGTTTAGGATTGGTCTTCCTACTGGGTTTCTGTTTTCCTTCAATCCTGTTCTGGACTGATACAGATTCTGTTTCCTTCAATCCTGTTCCTGGACTGATACACTCCCAACTGTCACAGGGATTCACTTATCCCAATCCAGTTCCTGGGATGAATCACTCCCAACTGACACAGGGATACACTTATCCCAAACCAGTTCTTGGGATGATTCACAACCAACTGACACAAGGATTAATTAATTTCTCAATTAATTAAATCTACCTTTGTCAATATCCCAGTACATAATTAATCGTACCACTAACGGATTAATTATGGCACTACCAACCTACACCAGAATTGCTTCCGGAACAACTTAATTAAATTATATTCATAATCTCCCCACATCAAAGATATAGTGCTCGTTAATTCATTAATTTACTGATAAATTAATTCATCAACTTCTTAATATTCCGAGACTAGTACCACTCGACCTTTTTACTATACCGGACATAAGTCCACCGGCCGGGTTTAGTATAATAAACATTTCGAGCTCATCTCGGGAGCACCATCACCCCGGACTCACCGGTACATGGTTTCCTTTCGACCAGCAGTAGCACACCAAGTAACTAAACACGCGCACCCAACCCACCGAGACTATTGGTCACATTTGACCTCACCCATTGGCAGATCAAAGTACACTATGTCCAATCCTCATGCCCACTCGAGTCTAGGGATTTAGAGATAGAATACAAGGATCGATTTGTCTATTAAATCAGTACAAGACAAATCATTCCTAAGAGTCAAGTTCAACATGCCCCGGGCATATCTATATGATTCAATTAGTTTAGACAAACTAATTATCTGAATCACATAATAACCTAGACCGACAGTTTGTCCAAAACTGTCTCGGTTACGAACCTCATTTATATATTATGTCTTTCAACCAATGATGAGATCTACTGTGTCGCACCAGACACCTCATCATCTACTTACATAATATAAATGGACATAAACATGCACAACAAAATATGACTGAAACACAAATCGATATATTAAACTGGGAAACTGTACAATACAAGCATAGCTTATGTATTCTACTCCAACAAACCATTCTTCAACCGCTGCAGTAACACTTCATACTCTTCAATTGTTGCCGCATTAACAATTCCCTTCCAAAGCTTTTTTATTGCTTTTTTTTCTATCACCCTCACCAACAAGCTTTTTCAACTGATTATCAACATCACGGTCGATATGCCACAAACACAGCAGGTGGTGTGATCCAGGAAAATGATCCCTTATAGGATCCATCAACGCCATCTCTCGATCAGAAACAATAGCACTAGGAACATTTTCAACATCCAACAGCCCTCTCAATTGTTCAAACACCCAATCATAACTAATTTTTTTCTCATCTCTCAAAATGGCACATGCAATATTAAAATTCTTGTTGGAATGAGTCATACCTATAATCTGAAAGAGTGGCATCTTGTACTTGTTGGTCTTGTATGTTGCATCCACCACAATCACCCAATAATATCTATTCAACAACTGGATTGACATTGGATGCGCTATGAATGCATGTGTGATAACATCTGTGCCCTCTTCTGTCAAAACTTTTACATAGTAATGCTTCTCCTCGGCGTAATGAACAAATTGCTGCGCAATATTTCTACCCTCAAACTTTGCTCTCCTGTCATCAGCTTTAAGATTGTTTAGCTGTTTCACTGTCACATTATCTTCAGGATGCGTCTCAGCAAGATGATTCCTAATCAATTTTGGCTTCATATTTGCATTGTTCAAAGTCCTAGCAACCTGCCTTGCTCCATCACTCATGCAGCTGAGCTGCCTGTGGCCCTCTGGATACACTATAGCAGTGTGATTGTGCATTGAATTCGCACCTGGTGTAACTCTGACCCACCAACCATTATCCTTCACCTCCTTGCAAAATAACTTGAACCTGCACTTACATCCTCGCCGGCTGGTGTTCTTCCTCTGTTGTGGGAGAGGCCCTTGTTCAACCGGATCTCTGAATCTGTTGCAACGATATGTGGCCGCTTTTCCATTGTTACCCCTCCCCATTTTAATCAGCTCGAAGCGAAATGTAAGAGCCAAATCCGAATAATAAGTATATGCTTGTTCTTCAGTTGGAAAAAAATCAGGACACTGAAACTCGTGACTCAAATCCCTCTGAAGGTCTGGCAATCCATTTGGATCCTGCGTCATTAATCAAATTAAAACTAAAAATAAGTAATTACATAAACAATTAAAATATGTAAGTTTAAAAAATTAGATCAAAATATTTATTTTAATATAAAAAATCGCACCTAATGTGTGATTCTTTACATATAAATCACGCACAATGTGCGAGATTTATATAAAAAATCACCTACAATGTTGGAAACATTTGGGAAAAATCGCCTGCAATGTCCGATTTTCCACACAAAAATCGCCTGGGATGTGAAAATTGTGTTGAAAAAATCGCACATTCCAGGCGATTTTTCCCAAAAACTTCACCTACAATTGGCGAACTTTCAACAAAAAATCGCTTAATCAGGGCGATTTTTCCCTAGTACTTCAACAATTACGGGCGATTTTAACTACTAAAATTACAAAACATGTGCGATTTTTAAAGCAGTATGCAAAAAACTATACAAAAGTATTAAATTCGTACCATATTTGCGTATATTTTGAAGTATACGCTATCCCAAATTAACCCAAATCTGTGTTCCAAGTTTCTTGTGCGATTTTGAACGTTTTTTTGAACGATTTTGAATGATTTTGTTCGATTTTTGAAGGAGTTTTGTCTGTTTTCATATGTATTTTGAATTGCCCTTATTCATATGTTAAGGGCAATTTTGTCATTTCACTTTTTTTTTTTAGCTACAAATAGTAAATTTGAGCTACAAATAGTAAGATCCTAATGTTATTCACATTATAAACAAATAAACATAATATATATCTAATTCAAATTTCACATTTATTATAATTTTACACAAATCTAATGGAATGTATTTATCTACAAGATAAAAAGTCACACTTTTAATAAATCAATTTAAATTTCACTTATCAATTACTAAAATTATCATTAATCTCATTTCAAAATTTAAAATATTATTTATTGATTATGTTTATCATAATTTAAAAGTTATATTTTTCTCTTTTTACACATATCTTCCTATATTTCACATGATAATATATATAATATTTAATTATTTAATTTAATTAACTTTGATTTTATTTATTTCCTATTCATCATATTATTTTATTCAAACAATCAATTAAAAATATATATAAGTGTAAATAACTCAATTAACAATTTAACACTATGATAATATATTAATAATTATTATATCATTTTAATTTCTAACTATTATTTATACTAATTTTTAATTAATACAATTACAGTGCACAAATCGTGCATGAATTCCAATTTTAACTTTTAAATTTAATAACTAACTTATATATATTTATCAATTTTGATATATATAATTTAATAAATAATAATATTAGAACAACAATTATACATAAAATAAAATAAGTGAAAATTTTGAACATATATTTACAATAATTTTTAAGAATTAATTTTTATATTACCTATTTGAATTAAAAAATCATTAACATTATCCCCAATATAACAAATTTTTTAATAATAATACTGACAAATAAATTATTAATATAATTATTTACTAAAAAATTATATACAAATCATTTGTAAAACAATAACACTTATTTAATATTTATATAGAATGTTACACATTCAAATAAATAAAAATAATATTTAAATTATTATTAGTGTTATAGAACTATAACCAGAAGAATTCTTTTTTTAAAAAAAAAAAAACCCACAACTGAGGCATTTCATTATCCGATATCAACTCAACACATACATTCTGTTTTCTCCATGTTGCTTTATCTTCAAATTTCACATCCAAATTCAGAATGCTTGTAATTTTGGTTTGTTGACTGTCAGAATAGATGAATCCTATATATATCTCCAATATTCTCATAAAAATACCTATACTTTGAACCAAACTTCACGGAGAGTTGAGTAACGAGTTCTCATTTCAAGTGAATAATCACAAGACATTTGCCCATGAAAAACAGTGAATATTAAGTTATATTTTTCTCTTCCGAGTCCTGCGACCAATCTGAAATAAGCAAAAAATAAGTTAATGCAAAATTTTCAAGAGTAGAGAAGATCAGTAGTTTGGTTGCACAGAAATAAAATGCGGACAAAGATGTCACTATAAATGCCAACGTTTTCCCAAGAGAGTAAAAAGCTCTGTCGATCAGAACCAAATTATGCAAATAGATCAACTCAACACTACACAACTTACATCATCTTCTTTCACATTTGCCTTACACACTGCAGGTTTTGATTCTTGCACCTTCCTAATGTTTTCTGCAGCAACCACAACTTTAAAGTGTTATATTCAAATAATCATAATAGCAATGTGAACGGAAAAGGTCACCAGAATTGCCCCTTTCTATCCCTATGCTTCATTTGCAGTGGCAACATTCATATGCCTCTTATCAGATTCCAAACTTACTGCCATGGTTTCTATTTGTCCCACTACAATTTCAACAAGAAGCAATCAAGCCTAGTCTTAATCTTGTGGGAAAAGCTCATCTCAAACAAACTGAGTGGTTATAAGGTACACACAATGCCTTCTGATAATTATTACATTATGTCCAATGAGAACATAAAATTTCTTACTACATGGATACAAATCCTCTGTTATGCCAATCAAAGTAATCACAGTGGTCAAAACAGAGCACGTATCAATAAAAAAGAAAAATATCAATGCATATGAATATGCTAAGAAATGAATCTAAAATCTCTTCACAATGTATAATAAGAAAGTTTCACCAAGCTCCACCGCAGCAAGGACACAACATGAAATGATAACATACTCAATATAAATTTTTGTTCGCTCAAGTGAAAGAACAATCAAGATTATGAAAATTGCTGTGTTGATGCAAACGAAAAACACCTGCATTGAAATGCTACACATAATTCTTGTTAACTGACAATAGGAAAAAGTTTTACTCACAGAATTAGATGCTTCCATTAACTCTAATTCTAGAAAGGGTAACTTCAAGAGACAGAAAGTTGTTCTAATTTACAAATACATTTACATATATATTACCATGCAGAAGAATCTGATTGCTGCACAAGTTCGTGTTTTCCTTCATTGGCTTTCTATTGCAGTCATACCCAACCAAATCAAAGGTTTCAAATTCACTGCTAACTGAAGAGTGCTCCAAGTGGCTGTTTACAATATCCATGTCAAAGATCATTAACATGAACAATTTGTTGGCAATGGAATGCTGAGAAAATGTCACGTGACTATATTAGGAAGGATAACAGATGAAATGCACATTTTCTGGTCCAAATCCAGAAACTTTTTGGTGCTTATTATGTAGGAATGATGGACAAAGCCCGAAACTGTAAGCAATTAGAACTATAACCAAATAAGTGAATAGCATAATGGCCTTAAGCCAAAGAACTAACATGAGAAGATTAGACTGACTATCGCAATGAGGAAAGCCTGAATTAGATTTATCCACCTGGAGAAATATAAAGCCTAAGGTATAGTAGTTTCTGAAATGTTATCTTTGCTTGACATAAGTTACGTTTTGACAATATAGTGTTTACCTAAAATTCATGCTGGACATGGATATTTCTGATTGTAAATATATCCATCCCTGCATTTTAGCATATCCACAGACTCCCAGTAGCCCAGTCAAAATAAATGACAAAAAGGATAAAATGATTTGAAGTGAAGAAAAATCTACTAGAAGAAACATGAACAGGCAATGATGGCAAGGGTTAAGAAGGAAAATAACCTAACCCACAGGTTAAAAAAACTTTTTAAGTAATACTTGACTTTTGCGAAGGCAAGAGGAAGAAACGGAACTTGAGTTGTGCTAGACAGCTCAACGGGATATGGGGGAACTGGAAGAATGTGACACTTTGGTTGAATTGTATATCTTTCTCTCTCCCATAAATAGGAAAAGGTATCAAATTAGATATTATTACTAATATTGGGGTCATAAAAACAGATGCAAAAAGAGTTTTGCTTTGATACAATGGAAACTAGAAGAAGGATTCCAGGTCTGAATTCGTAAGTACAAACATTTAGATGATCCACTCCAAGAACCAAAAAGATCTGAAAAGGAATATGAGGCAGGACCTATTTGTTATATGTTCCACTGAATGTCAAAAAATTCCTTTATACTTTTAACAAATAGCATTACTAAAATAAGCAGCAACCTTCTTCAATTCTGCATAAATTATTTGGTAGTTAAATGGTTGTCATTGTTTCTGCAGTTCTAATAGCCTGAAATACTGAAAAATGGAAGTGATGTACCAATAAAGAAAATGTCAAATGAGAACTGTACCAGATCAAATTTACATAAAAAGGGGAAAAGAAAAAACAAAAATTAGGAGTATTCATTTGGTATGTTGTAAAGAGAAAAACTGAGTCTCTTAGCTTTAGTTGAGCACAAGGCTACAACAAGAAGGTGACACTGTAGGAGAAAAAAAAAAGAAGAAGAAGGTGATACTGTGGTCTCAATACTCATGTGAAAAATACGGGAAACACATCATGTAACAAAAGCATTACTCTAAAAGGCCACATTATGTTATTGTTTCCTTTATATCAAGCAGAGTGTTGGTTTCGATTTGCTGAGTTCAGTAATAGAAATGATAGCAGTCAAATCAATAGTAATCAGCACAAGAAGCATAACAATGGTTCTTTACAATAATCAGCTTCAGTCAAAGAGCTCGGACCTTTTGTCAGTGCCAAATACAAGTAAATGGTCCTGGGCTTTTTTCTCAACTTTATCCTTGTTCTCCTGTTTAAGCACAGAAAGCAATTGCAGACATCAACAGTAGAATAGCCAACACATCTTTTCAGAATTTCTAAAATTACTTCATCAATATACCTCAGATATTGTTGGCTTGCAATGATTGGTTGTCGCCAATTTGGAAATTTTAGCAGGTCTACTGTTCCATCTTGTGATCACATCGATCTCTGTTGAACAGCTAGATTGGACTTCCTTCTGGCCCAATGTGCATTTTGTTGCAACAGAGTCGCAAGAAGATGGAAGTTGTTCATTACTGATGGTGGCAAATTTTGTGGTTGCACACATGTCAAGCTCATCTCGAATTGAGAACTCATTGTGTAGTTCAGAAGTTTTAGGAGAGAGAGAAGAGATAGCCAAACATTTTCCGCCAGCATCAGCATCCATGTTTGAAGTTTCCCGCAGTTCCTTCTGGTAAGTATCTAATTTGTTCTTTTGTTCAATTATTTGAGTTCTTGATGAGCTAGATCTCATACAGAATGTCAATTTCGACTTGTGGGTTTTATTGGCATCAGTCGTCAAGGAATCCTCCTCACAGCATTGTTCACCATGTTTCTTGATAGTATGAGGACCCTGCATATTAAGAGGAACACTAATATGATAAATCTTATGACACAGTGCAAAGTACAACGGGAAAATAAAAATTACACACCTTTGAAGTCTTGTTTGCAAGCCTTTGAGTTAATTTCCTGATTAAAGTTTCAGCAGTTTTATTAAGAGATGAAGAGGCGCAATGATCCTGAAAAGAAGGATCATGAAAATTTCAAAGAGTCGGGCAACAAGATCCAAATGCATATCAAATATCAGCTGGCGAACTTACCTCTCTCCTGTCAGCAGAACCCACTTTATAAAGTGATGACGGGAGCAAAATGAGTTCATGATTGCCAGTTGTAGAGACTGATGTACTATCTGAAGAAGCATGCAATAAGGAGATTCCTAGGTCTGCTAAAAGATGCAGGTTCTGAGACATGATTAACAATAAGTTGCGTTAACATATATGTTAAAGCACAAGAAAATGCATATAATATATTTTTGTCAATACACTCTCCTTATCCAGAATATCATACAACTCTCCTGAGGGCATCCTAATACTCACTGGAGTCACTTGAGAATCAATAGCATCTTCAGCTCTTTTAATTGCAATAAAAATAATCCGCAAGTATAAAGCAGTGTTTACAACTTCTGAGTCATTATCATAGAAATCAGTGCTTAACAATGCTTGAATGCTGAAAAGCAGTGGACTGCTGGCAAAAGAAGACAAAAATGGAACTAATTAAACAAGAACACTACTCGGCTAATAGTATTCTTTAGTAAATAGTTTCAAGCAAGTAAAATATGTCAAAAGCACAACTTGCAACACCATACACAACCTGGCAGGTTTGATATACATTGCTTCGTCTTGGCACTCCATGGTGGGGAAACCCGCATCATGAGCAAGAATGTGGATCAAGAAGACAATCATGTAGGCAGGATGGCTTAATAGACCTACTGATAACGTGGCACTTTTCTCAATGCCAGCTCTTTTGGTATACATTTTTATGTATTCTCCCATATACTTCAGTGACTGAGATAAACAAATCTAAGTCCATAAGAAGAAGAAAAGAAACACCAAGTTTGAGAATGGTATTACATTGTGTATACCTACATTATCACACAGGTCATCATCCGAATCTAGTGAAGCAAAGGAAAATGCACAGGCATATCTACAAGGCACTGCATGCTCCTTTAGAAGCTTGTTCACTTTGTTGATAAACAGTCTACGAACTAACGGACTATTGTCCTGAAAGAAGTTGGAAGAGAATTTAGCACAAGAATAGCATAGCCATCTGCTGGACAAACTTAATTCAGTTGGAAAAGCCTTACGATACTATATACAAAATCAGTGTTTGAATTTCGTAAAGTACAAATAGGATGAACGGCTAAGAGAACTATATGAAGTATAAAAAGAGGCCATTGATATTGTGAGAGGGATCATTACTTTGCAACTTGGACAAATTCCTGCAGCATAGTACACAAATTAAAGAAGTCAAAGGGAAAAAGTGAAAATAAAGAAATGATGTAACCATCAACGTTCAGTACATGAATGCGTTAAAACTTAATGTGACGAGTGAAGAAGTGTTGTCAAAGTTAACATGTTTTAGATGAAATTCAACATTTCGATGGAAGCTTCTTTCTGTAAGATACTCCACTTTGTTATGCGATTTATCCTTCAGTGGGAAAAGAAAAGAAGATATAATAGGAATGGTCAAAAAAACTAATAGTCTAAACATTGACGCACTAAATATCCAAAAAATTACCATAAGATATTGTCAGAAAAGAGATTCAAAGAAGACTCTTTTTGGGAGATTGTAGGGCCACCAGTGTTCAAAATGGTCAAGCAAATATTTGAAACACAATGGGTAGCTCCAGAGCTAAATGAAGCCTTAATAATCCAGATCCCCAAAGTAGCAAAGCTGGAAAGATTCTAAACTATCAGTCTAATAAACCTGAGGGCAAAGATCATCACCAAAATCATTGCCAATTGTTTGAAGCATGTCATGCCTGACCTAATTAGCCAAACACAATCAAGCTTCATGCTGGGCAGAAATATAGTTTACAACATAGTTATCAAGCAGGAATTGGTGCATTCTATGAGAATCTCAACAGGAAAGAAGGGGTGGATGGCCTTTAAAGTGGATCTCGCCAACTCTTATGATAGGATAAGCTGGAAATTCATCATAAGCACTTTGGAAGAGGCCAAAATCCTGAGCTACCAAGGAAGGTGATTATGGAGATCATACATATTGGTACAACCCAAGTAGTATTGGAAGGGCAGCCTGGCCAGAAATTTAAACCACCGAGAGGGGTTAGAAAAGGAGACCCTATCTCCCCCTATATTTTTGTCCTCTGCATGAGATGTCCAAAGTGATCAACAAAAAGGTCAAGAGTGGAAAGTGGAGACCTATTTCAGTTAGCAAAAATGGCCCGAAAATCTCTCATCTATTCTTTGCGGATGACTTAATCCTATTTGCATAACCCAATTTGGAGCAAGTACAGATTATCAACCGAACATTGATGGATTTCTGCAAATTTTCTGGCCAGACTATAAGCCGAGAAAAATCTGTCCTACACTTTTCAACAAATATGAAGCTGGTCTTAACACAATGGCTATGAAACCTCTTAGGGGTGCAACCTGTAAACGACATAGGCACATATCTTGGTGCACCAATCCTACATAGACAAGTGAAGAAAGATACCTTATAAGGAAATCATCGAAACTGTTCAAAGAAGAGCTGCACTGTGGAACTCACGAAAAAATCTCCCTGGCTGGAACTTGCAAATCTGTGCTAGCTGCTATTCCCATATATTCAATGCAAACTACAGCTCTTGCAAAGGGGGTGGCAGAAGATATTGATAAAGTGAGAAGAAGTTCCTTGTAGGGGGTCCAACCTAGAAGAGAAAAAGTTGAGCTTTTGAGTTGGGAAATGGTACGCCAACCTAAGTCAAGAGGAGCCTTGGGACTTGGAAAAATTGAGGGATGTAAACTCCTCCCTTATGCTGAACTTCGTACTTCTTTCTAATGAGGACAGTCTGTGGCGTTAACTTTTGAAGGACAAATATGGCTGCCAAGGGGAATTAACAGGTATAATGCTCGGACAAAAGGAGTCTCTCACCTATGGAGAAACATTGTCCTGCTCCGGAAGGAAGGCTTAAAAGGAATCAAATGGTCCCCAGGGAACGGCAACACAGTGCATTTTTGGACAGATCATTGGATTGATGAGAATAAACCCTTGATTGACTGTCAATTGCAGCTATCCCACAAGAAGACTTAGAACTGAAAGTGGTGGACTATGTAAATGTTATAGGGCAATGGAAGTGGGATCAAATCCAAAAATTTCTTCCAGAGGAAGTATGAAGGAAACTAGCAGCAACCCCTACTCCAAGTCCTAAGCCGTGCAAGGACTCCATAGCATGGAGTTTGCTGCTATGGCAAGTTCTCAGCTGCCTCAGCCTACAATATGTTGTGTTCTACCGGCTGCCAGCAGGAGGATAAAATGGAAATCAATCTGGGAGTGGTAGGGCCCAGAAAGGGTGAAGATGTTCTTGTGGCTGCTGATGCAAGGGGTACTTTTGACGAACATGGAGAGACGGAGGAGACATTTGACTACGGATAGCAGCTGTCACCTCTATAGAACTCATGAAGATGCCTGGCACATAATCAGGACTGCTACCGCACCAAGGAAGCCTGGAAACAGATTAATCAAGGCTTAAAGGACGATTTTGGGCTGAATCAGACCTCACGAAATGGCTTACTGCTAATTTCAACTCTTCTTTTATGCAGTATAAATATCCTTGGCCAACTTGGTTTGGTTTAACTAAAATAATGAACGAAGAGACTTTCACAGCGACTAGAACAAGAGGCAGGGAGATACTACGCAACTGTCAAGGAGATTTCATGGGAAAATGAAGACTTTGGGACAAAGAAGGCTCACCCTAGACAAAAAGCAGGACAAGAGATGGCAAACTCCTCCCAATTGGACCAAACTAAACACAGATGGCTCCATCAGGCAAGGACAAAGGGCAGCAGGAGGAGTCCTTAGCAACAAGAAAGGAGAATGGCTGGCAGGCTATGCAACAAACATTGGGCACTGTTCTGTTTTAAGCAGAACTTTGGGGAGCTCTGCTCAAATTGAACTAGCATGATCCCTGGGCTACAGAAATCCTAATGGAGATGGATAGCAAAGGGGCGGTTTAAATAACCAAAGGGATCATAACAGCGCCTAGACCAGGAGGATACAAAATTTGTTGGACAGAAAATGTTAATGGCATCAACAGAAGAGGCAATCAGTTGGCAGACAAATTAGCCTGGCTGGGTCATACATTGCAGATGGGAAAACATGTTTTTGATACTCCCCCTTCAGTAGCTGCCAAACAACTTTGGATGGATTTTGTTAATCGGGGAGGTTGATAAAATTTCTTCTGGTTTTCTTCATTTGGGTCAGCAGCTGTTAAGCTGGTTTGCTCCCAGTCTGTTTAGCTATGGTAGTAGACAGTATGCACAGGTAGTATATAATCTGTTTGGCCCCCCAGAATTTAAAAAGTAAAATTTTTTGAAAAAAATTATTTTCATTTCTTTTCTCTTTTTAAAAGTATGAGCTATTTTCAAGGGAGCTCCAATATCTTCAGCAAATAATCACATACACCATATCTTGTATGCTTGTTTGCAAATCACCATTATTCCAAATCACCAGATGATATTTTTCAAAAATGAAAGTCACACACTGTCAGGTAAAACATTAATACTCACATTACAAATCTTTGCATGGAAACAAAAATTGATAGAGCAAATATTATGTTGCAAGAAACTAACAAACCAATGAATCCTTATATTTCATTTTTACTGGTTTGATAACACACAATGACCATAATTGTTATCAGACATTAAATGGTCACCACCCACTAGAACATTTTTCATACAAAAACAACTGCATTAAGTAATCACTGGCAGTCTTCCTCAGAAAAACCAAACTATATACTGATTATTTTAAATAAGGGGACAAATGAATCATGGTTATGTCCTTCAACAAGTTTCAAGTTAATTTCACAATGCAAGTAAAAGTTAAACTAAATTCAGTGTTGAAAGTTCTAAATAACTCATCAGATCAAAAAATGGTAAAATAAATTAAATATGGCCACAATAGGAAAAGTTAAGGCCACAGACGTTATAGAAATCTGTTGCTCAGAGGAAAGACAGTGACTTGGACAACATAACAACAACTAGGCTTCTATCCCGCTACTTTGGGTCAGCATTATATATCATATCTCATGAACATGTCCTACCAAAATATATATTTTCATTGAAATGGATCTTTCCAAGTTTTTTTTATGTCCTTCCCTTCCCCTTTTAATTTGAGTTAATAAATGCTTTATTTTCTACACACCGTATTGGTAGATCTAAAAGTCTTCTACACACATGCCAAAACACCTGGAACGTCCTTCACTCATTTTTTTCATTTCATGCACCCCCAACATCCATCTCAACTTTCTCACTTCTGCTATCGTCATTTTTTATTCATATTCACAGTTAGTTCCTCAACTTCAGATCCATAAAGTGTCATCTTATGGCCATTTCATAAACATTTCTATCTATATACATTAAAAAGCCAACCAATTCCAAAAAAGAACCAAATGGAAGCACAATTGCTTTCAACTAGTAGATTTACATATCCAAGAATTATCTTGAACCATCTTCATGCATCTAAATAGGAGTTACCTTTGGAGTGGGGGAACTCTGTGTCAAGGGTCCCCTGGCACAGCTCATCTTAATGTTCCTTAATATTCCCCAGTCACATGGGGTGCAATTCGACTAAGCAATTGAGATATGGAAGCCCCATCTATAATAATGGGGGGCGTCTCATTTCAATAAGAAGAATTCTCACTACATTTTAGATATGTAGACACAATTCAATTCAGTGAGAACAGCAATGGTTTCTTTATCTCTTTCCAAAAGCATAAGCTTATTTGATCTGGAGAGATGATTAGGGAAAACTAAAATACTCAAAGCAATATATACAGTTGACAGTGTAAATTTTATAAGTTATCGAAAAGGATATCACCAAAAGGTTCCTTCTACTTCTCCAAGTATAGGTCTTCTGGATCATTTACGTATCCAATGACAATCTGGCAGGCACATAATTATTTAGGGTATTTAATATGCGAGAGCTGGCTTCTTACTGACTTCTTAGCCCCCACACCACCATCTCTACTCAAACCCATCTCTAGGCAACAAAGAAAAAAGAAACTGTTCCTTTCATACAAAGGATTTCCTGTTATTAGTTTTAGTACAGCATGATTGACTTAAGATTTCAAAAGAATTAGACTGCTAGAATCTACTTCAAATGACATCCCCACTATAACCTACTACAGGAAAACTCCCTCTTCGAATTAACTGAAGAGTGCAAAGTTAATGCTTATCGTAGACAAGATGAATACAATCAGAGTTTGTTGGATCTGTTACCTACATCAGTAGGTAATGATTACATAATTGGAATAGTTTTAAAATTACAACAAACATAAAATGGCTAAACCCTTAGTTTGACTCATTGCATCTCATGACAGCCTTGTGAAAGATTCCAATGACATTTTCAGATAGAAATGTTACAAAACAGAATGCACAAAAGAGGTAAATAGAATTCAGAAGACAATGAAACCTTGGCATAGATCGAAACTATGCTTTTCATTTCTGATGGTTCCAATACTCCTGGTTTACGCTATTTTCGATGACTCTCCCTCGATTTAGATCTCTTGCAATCGAAGCATGTTCATCATGGCACAAACCTTCAACCCAAATCACTTCGGTATTTTTCTTATTACTGATTGTGTTCTCTTTCATCTTCCTAGTTTTATGATTATACTCTTAAGTCAAGAGGAAAAGGTTACCTAAAGATAGATAGGTGTTTAACTAAGGACAGACTTTCCTTTATTGAAGATAGATCAACTCCTGGTTAACATACGAGGTATTTGAAATATGGAGATGAAATACCCATTTTATAGGAACTTCTGTACCAGGTTGTACAATCTCACCCTCGAAAAAAGCTTATCATCCAAATGGTAAATTTGATCCATTTTTTAATAAAAATTCCTGACCAGAATGTATGATTTCTCCTCTGAAAATGTCTATCAGCCTAATGGTGATTCTGATAAATGATTAGAAATCAAAAACCAATCCTTTTGATAGTACGATAGTAGGTTCTGAATGGTCAAATATCATAGCAGGTTTGGGTAAAAAGGCTGTCTTCCCAAAGAGCTCGTGTATCCTTCCAACCTCTCTTGCTTTCTTCATCAACTAAAGAGCACATGACAATGATGATCAAATACAGATTAAAATTTGGCTGTTTCTCCTTCTGCAGCAATGCAAGATGACATGAGCATGAAGGTTTCAAGAATTTGTATTCCTTTTAAATGGCTAAAATAGCGATAGGCAGAGGGGAATAAGTAGGTGGCCTCTGAATCTGAGTTATGTTGAGGAGTATAGTAGTAAGGAGCAGAAATAATGCAACATCTTCCTGTTGACTTGTCCCCTGATTCCAATTCCCAGTCATTGTTGCTACAATGTTTCCAATGGGTAAAATCGGAATAGCAGAACTCTTGGGGAATCCCCATGGGAAGTACCCCTTTACTATTATGCCAGCAAATGAAGAAAAACTGAAAACCAGTGTCAGCAAAAAGGAAACCATGTGGAACATTCTTGATCATGGATTTCGTTGAGATATCAGACTCAATATCACAAAAGGTTTTTGTGCAATGATTATACTTGGACTAATGGTTTTATTGAGGTATTGAAACTTACATAAATTCTTACCTTTCAACTTAAGCTTTCAGGTAGTAAGTGATGAAATGCAATACCAAATTGCATTCAATTCTGGCACCATTTCACTATGGTATGTGAACAGACTTAAATCCTAAAACCATTCAAGTATAGGAATCCTAAAACCATTCAAGTATAGGAAGTAGAGTAATCTTCATAAAGGCATTTCTATTTCTAAATAAAAGAATCAACTCTTAGACAATAAGAAACTGTGGTGCAAAGCTGGACTGACTCAGACTATTAGCCAAATAGTTTGCTTAAACACAATACTGGTCTATCGTGTAGTACTCATCCAATACCATCTCTCAGAAATAACTTTGTTATCCTCAAATTTCATCAATCATCCTAGCAGTCTTTCAGCTTTTTATATTGTTCCTCTTCATGCAGAACCACGCAAGTTTACCCTCATCTAAGCATTTAATGAGAAAGTATATCCTAATTTTAGAAATGAGGCACCAATTAGGTATATGAATTGTGATTGCTGACAGTTGATTCACCAATGTGTTGAGCAGAAACTCTAATACATCATTCAGTTATGCTACTGGTACTCAAGATATACATACACAAGGGCCACCATGACTACTCTTGAACTAAAATAGGTAAGAGAAACTAATGACCGTACATCCTGTATGCTGTTGACAAAAGGTATAAACTAAACAAGAAAAACTCAAGGCCCAACAGGTAATAATGCTGATGGAAGCAACACAAATAAGAAACATTCATAACTGGCACATGGTAAACTATCACATACAATTTGGACACAGTCACACAATAGTGGCTAATGAGACTATAATACCATCCAGAGTCTAGCAAATTACAAAAAACAATTACAAAGGATTGTTCTCACCTTAGCTACCAACATTGTCAAGCGGAAGATTAGAGGTGAAATATGCAGATCCCATTTTCTTGAAAGCATGAGAACAGATTTGGCAGCAGCTAGTTGAATATTGCCTGCGTCAGAAAGGCTGAAAAACAGGTGGCCCCAATCTTTATTTAACTGAACACAATGACCACTGACCAGATAGCTAGATCATATAGCAAAGCAGATAATACTGACAAATTATTTAAGAAAGAGTGAAAAAGCAACGAGATCGATGTACAATACAGGTCCATTGTACCCAAAATTGCTAGGGAGGAAATAAGGTAGAGAGACAATAGGAGGACAAAAATAACTAGAGGAGAGAGTAAGAAAGGGTAATCTGAGAGAGGAAATAATGTGAGATGAGAGAGATAAAACAGAAAGTGGGATGAGAGAAAAAATTAGAAAAGATATGTAGAGATATTAGAGTAATAGAACAAAAATGTTGGTCTTTTTTTGTACCAGACGACTCAAATAGTATCCAATTTTTTTAATACAGATGGTATTCAAATGGAGGTTCGGTTTGGCAGATATCAAACTCTTTGAGATTTCTATTCTCATTTCCCTTTATGCAAACAGTCTCAACCGGAGACAAATCAAAAGTCTTAATAGATTAAGTGGGTTATTTTTTAAAAAATATTTCTATCATTTAAATATATAAAAAAATTTATTCATGACACGAGTTATTATTTTTATAAAAAATTTATTAATATGGTTGTGTTTATTTCAATTTTGGTTTTAAAATAATAAAGGAAAAGAAGTCTATTTTAAAAAGTTTTTAAAATATTTTTACTATCAGAATTTCATAAGTTGAGTATAAACAATTACACATTTAAAAAATTCTATTAAATAAATGTTTTAAAATATAATTATTTTTATTAAGATAATTTTATGTGTCTAATATTTTTGAGTAAAAAAATAAGTTAATTTTTTGAAGCAAAAAAATTTATTTATTTATTTTAATATTCTGATATATTTAATTTCAGAAATTTATTTCAAAATTCAGATTTCAGACAAATTTTCAAACTTCAAATTTAAATTTTAAAATAGGCTAACTTAATAAATTCAGTTTTTCAATTACAGATATCAGACCTTAGATTAAGTTTTTATCAAACAAACCCTAAGCCTTTATCCTAATAACATGTGGGTCGACTATAAAAATCAGGAGCCAACACAAAGACAAAAACCAAATAGCTTCTTTTATAGTCTCTTGGTTTTCACCATTATAGTGGAGCTGCATACTAATGCAGCATCTCTGTTGATCTTGTAGACATTCAGGAGCTACTACACTGCAAAAAAACTTTTGGAAGTGCTGCTTTATTGTGCTAAAGAAGTTCCATTTTCTATTAGCAATGGCTAACTTACCATGTGACCGTAGTATCAGAGAAGCTACCCGTCCGAAGAACTTTTGTGATGATATCCAGCAAATAATTTAAGTTCCGGCTAACAGGAGCACCACTCTTTGGCAAGAAACTTCTTACCTGTGTTTTAAGACCATATATCTGCAGCAGAAGGATACAAGGTATCAAATGTAACAAGATAAGCTGTTGGAACATTAAGTTCAATACTTTACAAAATACTTCCTTCATTTTGCAAATACAGTTTCAGATGCTGTTTAGAGAAGTTACATATATTCTAAACAACAGATTTTTATTACTAGTACTACCAAGAGTAGGTTTCTTACACTAGAGAGACAGTTAACTTTGGAAAAACTTTCACAGGTATAAGGAGCTTTTTTAGCATGCATGAACAAGTGATTAAGTGCTCTGTTGACATTTACAAATATTAACTTTGCAGTTTGTAAAGATGCCACTGGTAATTTTTACAACAGAGCTTTAAATGCAGTTGTTACAAATGAACATGACAATAAGTAAGACGCATAATAAAGTTCAGTTGTTAGAGAGGAAGGAGAAAAACTACTCCAACAAGATGCATAAGCTAAAACAATATCATGAAATTCAGAGCTGCAAAGCTAGAGGAAAATTTCTTATCCCACAAATTAATTATTATTTCTGCTAACGAAAATATGAGCAAAACTAACAGGTATCCAAGCTAAAATCCCTCTGCCATCTGCAACACCAGTTGCAATTTTTGCTCTCACTTGACCATTTTGATAATTTGTTCCATTTTCTAAGATTTTGAAGTCTTGTTTTCACAGAACACAAGAATACTCTCTTCGCAGGCTCTTGAAAAGAAAGCGAGTGAAAATGTATTTCTGTGAATGAAAGGGTAGTATGACTTTTTAATGAAATCAACTCAAAATTTACTTAAAAGGAAATTACCTTCAGATCAACAGGTGCTACAACAAATGTAACTGGTGCAGGTTTGCAGCAAATAGATTAGCCAAATTTAGAAAATATTTAAAAAAAGAAGATTCAGAACACCCCTAAATATTTGAACTGAAGGCAAGGACTCACCTTCAGTTTGCAAGATTTGCAGCATTCAGAAGTTTCATCATATAAATTTAGTCCATTTGACTTGCTCACCTAACCAGAAGATTCATAAAACATCAGATCCTCAAATAGGCATTACTCAGGGGAAAAGCAGAAAAAAAAGTGATAGCAAATTATAGTTGATATATGCACCAAATCTGCTTTATACCTTGAAGAGGATGAATCACAAAACTACCACTTACATTGGCTAAAGGAAATACTTCCTCAAGAATGTAACTACTGATCTCCTCTTCTTGCGTTTCAAATGCTGATGGGCAATGTTGTGCTATACATCCCAACGATTGCAATGCCGTAGGTAGGTTGTGACTCAGATGCAGAGAATCCAAAAGCACCTAGACAAAGAAAGAACATACCAAATAATCAGGGGAGAAAAAAGATTTCCTAAACCAATTAGTCATTTCTGTACTTGAGCTGAAATTGTACAGTTACTAAAGTTTAGGAGATCAGCGCTGTCACTGCCAATTGTTTTCAGTTGGACAATTTCAGTCTCTTAAGTTTGGAAAAAGCATCATTTCTTGTCCTTCAAATGGGAATCAAACCATAACTACTTAATGATGCCCTAATCAAGAAGAATTTTGCTATGTGTTCAATCATCTTTCCAGACTACTTTGGAGAAATGCCAAGTAATCACTCACCATCATCTCGCCTGGATTTTTTATTAAAAGGGATCAAAAGGTGAAGCATAAAGAAACTTTGTCAGACTAAAGTGGTCCCCTAATGTAGGAAAAATCTCAGAAATACAGCAACCAATTAATAAATTTATTACCTACAGATTATGATAGTCAAATCCATAAATTTCAACATGTATAAACTTCTAAATGCGAAATTATGCTGCTTCACCCACAGACATAAAGTTGAATCTAGATCAAAGTTGAACTGACAAATTAAAAAAAAAAAATACATGTAATCATAAGATAGCATGCAAATAGAAAAAATTATAGCAAAACTCTAAACCTAATACAGAAAGAAGTGACAAGATATGTGACACTATAAATGCTTTGCTGACAAAAGATATGAAACAGGAAAGATGAATCACACATTTAACAATCTAATGAATGGTAAAAACTGGAGACTAACCACCATTCATACTTTGGTCCTATAAACAATTCATTGAACTCGTTATGAGCAACAATTGCCCCCAAGGGCATGCAAAATATGATACATTAATCATTTTGAAGAAATGGATAATTATATCGGTTTCTTTATTGATGAATGAAAAAGAAATTTAAAGCAGCTAGATAGAGAAGTTGAGTTGGCTACCTTGCACAACTTTGAGAAAACGATTTGCTTCGAAGAACCACTTAAAGCTTTTATTGCAATAACAGCTAGTTTAGCATGCGCACGAGTCCCTTCCAAGCATACTCTCTCCAACAAACAATAAATGTCACTGCATGGAAAAATAAAACATAAATTTGAGACTCAAATAAATTAGAATGGTTTGTGATGTTGTGAAAGTGAGTGGACAATTAGGGAAGTAACTTGGACATCTTCACTGCCAATCAAACTAAAACTCTTGGTTGGGACAATTTAGGCAAGTAAACTTGGACATCTTCTTTACCAATCAAATTAGAACTTTTTCTTAGAAACAACGTATTTTCAAAAGATTCAGCCTGCAATGCTTTACCTGAGAGATGTGACCTATCTATCCATCTAGCAAGTAGGAGTGAAGGTCATTAAAAAAAAAAGGGTAAGTAAATAAAAGAAAACACAAGAACAGGGAGAAAGATGGAGTTCCTTGACCTACAAGGCCCCAGAAGGCAAATCAACTCATGTTATTCATTATGCAACTGAACTAAAGTAGAGGAACAAGAGTAAAAGTTCACACGTAAACTTGCTTATACATAACTTTTCTTTTCTAGGACAAACCCCGACTAAAACATTATGAATTTAATTTACCATGCCTTACGCTAGAACTCGCAAAATGTTACAACATAGTCAAAATAATACCTCAGCTCAAGGCACATGTTGGATCCTTCTTTTGCCAGTATCTGAATAAGTTGTTCATTAAAAGGGATGACATCCTTAGCTAATAATTGTACGAATCTCTTCTCAGAACTTCTCAAAAGCAATGGATAAGCACTAATAATAGTCTGTTCGATGAAAAATAAATTGAGCTTGGTAAGGCTGCTGGCGTGACATTGTAGCATAATTACATAGACCAGACTCTCATTACTAGAAACCATAGATGAACAATTGCAAAGCTCTGTAGAATATCTCCTCCAACTCATGTAAATTTTTCAAATGCGAACATCAACTAGCATGATTTTATAAGCAGAGAAAATAAGACACAATCAAGCATGGCCTGAACTACTTTTCCAAGATTAGCACAATCCAGATGCTCAAGTATTGCAGTAACTTTTGCATTGTCACTGCATACCTCCTGTATTATTCCTAAAATAGCATATGAGTAAAAACATGTCCGCATGTTCAATATTCACAAAAGCAATGCTTTATTTCCTGTATGAAGCATAAATAGGAAACACCACACATTGGTGGATAGTCATATAAGCTGAGGCCAGTAATTATCTGGGTTTTAAGTTCCCAATTGAAAATACAGCTGTGCTTTCATAAAATATATAAAAAGGACATACCATAGTTTGATGCCTTAGTAATTAGGACAGAGGTTGTTTTAATTAAAGCACACTAATCTCGAAGAGGTGCTGTGTGGTCAACAAAGTATATGTATAGTTATATACCAACCCTGGTATGAAGTTAGTAAAACATAAGATAAACCCTCAGTGTGCATCAGAACCGATCAGAATGCAGCATTCATTCATACAAATTCTCAGCTAACAGTTACACATTATGGAAACAAAGTCCAATTGCACAGGAAAATCCAAAGCCACTTGATTCAACTACTATAACTTTGTCTACTATAATTTCTCCTTAACTCTGATGCTAAAGAAAAAGTTTAAGTGCATTTTCTAATTGATATTGCAAAATTATGCTAATATCTCCACCTCAGCATCTCATTTAATTTCAATAGAGACCCTACAATTAATTCAGAAAATAGAGAGAGAAGGTACAGACAAGTACTCACCAGAAGCAGTTGCACAGCAGAACCCTTCAACCGCTTATTCTCAACACAATCACCAATAGTAAGCTGATCAAAAATGCAGCAAATATGCCCAGAGCTAAATATGTTCAACAAACACTTAGCAGATAGTAATCTCAGGAACTCAAAAAGTGGACTCCGTTCTCCTACTGTTCTCAAAAGATGATCCTAGGGAGAAAAGCAATAAAAGGTTTTTGGAACAAATACACAAAGGAACTTACAAAGGAATAAGTGCTTGAAATGACATAATGATGAGAATACATTTGCAGAGAAGTTTTTAATTCAACACGAACAAAAAAAAAAAAAGAAAAACAGTCCACCTTCTTGCATCCCGAGTCTCAAACTCCAAATTCTTTTCCGTCTTTTACCATTCACTTGGAGATATCTTCGAACTCAAATAAGAGTAAGTGATAGGAAGTTTATGAAAGAGAAAAGTTCTGTTCTAATAAAAAACAAATGAAGATGGTTTGCTTAAGTGAGCTTTACATGTTTTATAAGAATCGGCCTTGCATGCATCCCTACATTTGCCACTTACAAAATTATAAACGCCTTCCCCAAAAATTTTCAAAATGGAAACATCCAAAGAGGAAAGCATGCAAGTCCTGGGAAATTGCTTAGCCCTGGGGTAATGGATTCTTGATGACAAACAGAAGAAACTTGTGTATCTGAACTACAATTTTCAAAGGTCAGCCATTACCTTCAACATTGAAAGCTAGAAAATCACATGCAGCTTGCAAAGTTTATGATCTCCAACAGTATGGAAGTAAAATGGATAGAGGAGACAAAGCAAATGCATTCTACATAGGATATGGGAGCATGAATCGCAGAAAATTCAGTTTAAATATACCTATCAATTGACATACTATTTGGTCATTCCACAGCTCATATCAAACATAATACAGCTAAAATTTCAGGATCACTTCATTTAAGTCAAATCTTATAACACCAAAATTGATTCTTTCCCAGAATACATAAGGAAGGATGCGGGTGGGTCATCATAAAGTTACAAATCCATAAGCTTCACAAGAATATAACCACATAGCAGCAGAACATATTCCAGTTTCTGCTGCTTATTCTAAATGTCCAATAAGTTAACCAAAAACTGTAGACTAATTCTCTTAATAGTAACACGATAGATTCTGCACAATACGAACAATTTTTAATTTTACATGAGTTGTTTAGAACTTTGTTACTCTTTACAGCAAGATAACGTCCACTCTATTGCAGTTGTCAACCCTATGGACTCATGATTGAAGAATATCTTTATTAAGTATCAAGGAGAGTCGACTGAAACTATAAAAGAAAACCATGCACACTTACGTGGACAGAATGAGCATCTCCAACATTTAATAACTCTCTCAGCATCCTTAAAATATCACTATCTTTGACTTCTTTCAGCTGATGGAACCACACTTCAGCTTCCCCAGGATCTGGAAAGGAACATGACATCTTAGCAATCAAAGTTTTCATTCTCCTCTCTTTCTCTTCAGAACCAATACCCTGCAAGATATTAAAGTATCACCAGAAAGCTCATAAACTGGGAAAATATAGTTGAAATACACAAAGTAAAATGAACAATCTACTGATGCTCTTACATAATAGTCTGATAACCTACAGCATGACTTTCAAATAAATGATATATTCAACCCCCTAGTCTTTTCCATTCCAAAAACTCTTATTAGTGCAACAATTATGATTTGGAAAAAGACAAAAGAAAAAAAATCAGAATGCGATTAAACTATAGAAGATTCAATTTTGTTAATAGTCAACATTATAATATCCATATGTGCATTTCTGTATGTTTGGCTGTTTACAAACTCAATATTGTGGTTTGATTACTTTCAATTTATCTATTGGAAGTTGGGGAAATTAGAGGTGACTTGCTTTCTGAGACATTTGTAAGCTAAACTTCATTTGCTTCTAGAAGAAGCTTTAGCATTTTGAAGGCAAGGATAGAGTTAACGTCAGAATTTTTTGAATCCTGCTAACTTTGCAGATTGAAAAAGGAAAAAAGACATATAAACTACAGTTATGTTTATACTCAAGCATAATGCTCCATCAAAAGGAACTTTTGAGAAGTATAGCATGTCAAAAAACATCTCTCAACTTGTTTAGCTAAAAGATAATATTATGTACGTACATTCTTCTGGCTCAACAGGTCTAAGTAAGCTTGCAGTGCATCACGCAACCTAACGGCAGGCAAAGATGCAGTTAGAAACCAGAATTTAGTTAAGGCAAATCAACACCCTGATACCAGTACCTTCTCTTCTGAGATAGGATAATGTTCAATGCCTTCAGATGAAGTGGTGTAAAAAGTGAGAACAAATAGATCCAGTGCAGGGTTCTATCCTCAATTGGAAGTGAATCCGGAAACAAATCCTCCGCAAATACAAGCTCCAAGCTTTGAGGCCTGAAAATAGGGAAAGTTGTGTACCCATGAAGCTATTATGTGTCCATCCAACAACAATATTTGCATATAGGCCTACCTGAACTCCTTGCAGTCTTTATCATAGCAAAGCATCAGAATTTTGGATGGTATTTGCTCAAAATGGTCACTGGGCATCAGCTTATCATCCACACATTTGGTACAATAATCATGATATAGTTCCAGCAACTTTGGCAAAGCTTTCTTTCTTACTGACACCTTTAAATTTTCATAAGAGGAAGCACAAAAGGTTAGTTTTTGTGTGCTTATTTCTCTCAGAGCTCACAAATTCTCCCTAAAGAAAACTATTTAGAAGGCAATAATAAATATAACCTTTTTATCTCGAAGCCTGTCTGTCACGAGACAAATTAGCTCACGGGAAATTGAGTTCATTTTAGATCTTACAACATCACACACCAAGATCATTGCTTGCGTTCGAACTCTATCATCAAAATCCAAGAGTCGAATTTCTATTGCTGCTGCTCATTTTGCACAATTTTCCCAACATAGTATCATTAGTTGGAGAAGTTTGAGAAAGGGAAAATATGTAATTTAACAAAATAATTAAATTTGATACAGCTTACAGAGAACTTCAACTGATTCTGTCCCAGTTGGATTGCTCAAGTAGGCTTTTGCACATGAAAGAGCACATAATCTTACTTCAGAGGCCTTATCAGACAATCTATTCACAAATTCCATGAAAAGATTGCGGTACTCTTCAGCAACATTGTGTCCCGGTAAGGCGAAAAATCTCTTAATTAAATTAAGAGCTTTTATCCGAACATCAACTTTATCTGTCTGCAAATCATATAGTAGTGTCATTTACTAAGGTTTCAAGAAGAGACATAAAACAAGTGATGAAAAATAATTCCAACAGAATGATAAATTGAAAAAACTTTGTATTTGAGAAGGAGCTAGCTAGAAACAAGACTAAACGTATGACTAGGCCCAGCAGGTTTTGTTGGGAGAAAAACGTAGCAAAGTGAAAGGATGCCGTACTAGTAATTCATGACTCAAGCTGGGGATGACAGAAAGAAGCATCTGAGGAGCAATTCTGAAGATTTCATAAATTATTTCATGGTAGGATTCTTTGACTTCACTTTCAATAATATCTCGGTTTAAAATACATGATCGTAAAAATGTGCAGATAAGGCGTTCAGGCTTCTCACTACAACTCTGAATAACAGAAAGTGCAAGCCGAGCTGACCCTGTTGATTCACCCTGAAAAAGACAAATATTATATTCCACAAACTAATGAAATATTGCGTCAAATTTGCATTCACTAAATAGGACAAATTCAAAGGAAAGATCAGCTACAATCAGTTCACTGAATATCCGACATAACAATACACTTAAAAATAAGAACCGATTTCAGTTATGCCAAGAACCACACATCTGTTGGATTTCAAGGGGAATAAAATCATATGGAAGATCGCAAGATCATTAAAGGAAGACTTTTTAAACTGAATTTGAAGTTGAAACACGGTGAACATCATCAAAGATCACCTTGAATTTCTAACATGAATAGTGTGAAAACTGCAGGTTAGAGATCAAAAATATTTCGCAGCTCTTTCATCTTTTATGGATCACAGATGCACAGTGATCATGCCATAGTAGCAACACTTTTAAGCAAATCATATTCCAAAATGTCATTTTCAGAATGTATAGAAGGCCATAATTTATATCATTCAAGCTATAACAAAGAGCTAAGACAAGGCAGAAGGTTGCCCTTTTCGGGAATATCTAGAGTGTGCTTATTTTTTACACCCCTTTTATATGGCATATCATGCCGATTCCAATTTCCCTTCTGAACAAGATTGTTCCTGAGGTTTCTATAGAATCTAATCGTCTTGAAGATCATATCTCAACCAAATATCCAAAAAAGTTCTCATCAAAGAAGGCTCAGATTGTTGATTGCACCTTACTTACAGGAAGGAAAATCAAATAATTTCAAGGATTATAACCAAAATCAAGAACAATTTACAACTCAATTATGGAACATCTTTTACTATTGAGATTTCACCCTTCATAGTTTTTCTACAAAGCGATCACTCTAATTCTTCCATCCTCTGTTTATTTCCTTGTTGCCCTTATAATTGTAAAATAAGATGATTAGATCCCTGTGAGTTTCGCTACTGTGTCCTCATCCATCCCCGTCCCCGTCCCCGTCCCCGTACCCGTCCCCGTCCCCTTTCCCTTTCCCTTTCCCTTTCCCTCTCCCTTTCCCTCCTTTCCCCGCCAGATATTGGAAAGACACCATATCTATTCTATCCTTTGGGTTCAAAAGAGATTATAAGCAGTAAAGTGTTTGAAAGTTGCATATAGTTTACCACACTTCTCATTAAACAATGATAGCCTAAGAGTGTTGTTTTACTAGTTCATCCAATCATGGCTGCTACCATATCAAGTAAAGGCTACACACTGACTTTTAGATTGCTAGATAAAGGGTGACTTTGATTGCCAAACAAGGACTTGGAGATTTCCTATTTCAAGAACTGATAAATTCCAAGTTGTAGATTTTATAGGGAGAAATGAAAAGCGAGGAAAAGTAGGTTAGGTACAAGAGTGGAGAAAGAAAAAGCTCAAATGGACAAAACCTAACAGCTTACAGGAAATCTGCTGCAAATATTCCCCTTAAGTAATCCCAAGATGCACCTCCCTCCTATGATCAAAAAGTAGGGAGGACTCGTGAAGCATATCAATCAATTAGTTTACATGTAACCTGTTATCAGATAAATTTTTTGCTTCAGGTTGTTATGTTGATTTCAGCAGTGGAAAGTGGAATATCACTATAACTATGTCATAGAAACCTCTCTGATTCATCATTTATCATAAACAACTTTGACGACAAATAGCTGGAATCAACTAACACTAGGCTACAAAATCAGCAGTCAATTGAGATCAAGAAGACCATATAAAACAGAATTTCAACTGAGAGAATTATGAAAAATAGAAGGATTTTGTTGAGACTTACTGTGGCTTCTTTCAGAAGATTTAAGAAAATCACATCCAAAAGTGGCTCAGAAAACTTCTCCTCAAAAACCAGTGGGTCAAGATCTTTATCCTCCAATTTTTCATCCAAAACACGTGTCACTATAGATGACATTGCAATAATCATATTGTGAGGATGCTTCTCTCTACAAGGAAATTGCCATCTGTCAAACCTTGGTTGCAGGTTTTGCAGAGAAAAATATTGATAGAATATAAATGGTACCATTAAAAAGTTGATCAAAGATTTAAAAAAAAAAAAAAGCACTATGATTTATTAGTATTTGTTGCAGAAAAGCTAGCAAGGAAAGTGTTCTGATACCAGAACAAGGTGAGGCACTTCGACTAGTTTTTATCATTATACCTCTTTAAATTTTGGTCAACACTAGATGCAAACAAAACTAAATACGACACAAAACCATGTTCTATTGTCCAAGATAGTTGAAAAATCCATGTAATATAAGAATTTCAATCATCTCTTTTGGACAGTTATGATCTACAGGTAGCAGCCACTAGCAGTAAACTACAGTAAAAAACATTATTCCTTTTTGGCTTCAGTGTAATACATGAGTCCTAAAATCTAATTCAAACCTATTGATTAACGAACAGACATGGTCCTTTCTCAATCATTCTGCAGATCAATGATGCCTTCTTTAACATAACATGAACACTAGAATTTCAATAAAACCTATTGACTAAAAAACAAACATGGTCCCTTTTGCAATTCATCCGCTGACTGTTGATGCCTTGTTTAGTGGCTAAAACATAATTCACAATATAGATATCCTTATTGCATCCTTCATGCAGAATTTTCTAAACTATGTCATCTATCATGCTTTATTTTCACGGTTACTCCATATGTCACAATTTTGGCATTTTCTTATTCAACATTAGGATCCTCATTCAAGTTTTTAATGCTAGGCCTCCATGAATAAAATTCTTTTGTCCATTTTCTCCCACCTTTAAGTCATCTTACGACACGCACCAGCATTCTGTCTATGCAATAAAACAAATAAGAGCTTAATAAAATTTCAGTTGTCCATATCTGCTGATGTGATTTCAATATTTCCACTCAAACCAATGGTAAAGCTTCTCTAATAATCCTTGTTATATCTGAGGAGCCTTTATTTTCCCTTGGGGGTGTTTTATGCAATTGGTCAAGCGAACTTTTTTATTAAGTTCCATTTGACCTGATATCTGACGCAGTGAGGAGATTCTCTTCACCCTTCTCTATAATATTTCTGGCATTCAACTATAGAACAGAGGACTGTTTATAATCAAGGAGGTAGAAGATGCAGCTTGATAATACTTTACTTAGCTCTGTGTTGTCATTTCAGATTTAGAAGCAAAATGTAACAAGTACAATGGCAGGTATTAAATGTTTTGAATCTAAATTGTTCTCAAAGTTATATGTACAATTCTAATGCATAACGTTTTTAACTGATTAACTGATAGTGTTGGTCCAAACTTGCAGTTTTCTAGTACCAAATATGCTTGTCTCATGGCTGACTGACCTAGTCTAATTCTTATTGTCTCAAACAAACTGATGATGAAGAAACTATCTAACCTTGCAACACTAAAAAAGATTTTGAACATTTCGAGAATCAAGTCTTCACATCCAATATCCAGCATTAGCACGCAAAAGTTGAGTTTGGCAACTGTCTCCAACAATTTAACTCGCCTTGAGAAGTATGGGCTTGTGATGTCCACAATTTCCCTAAATACGCTTAAAAGAAGTTTAAATATATCCTGCAATGCCAACCAGTCTGAATTAATAAGATGACCAGCGATACAAATACATTAAGCAGATTACAAAGTAACAAATACCCTGAGAACTTTATCACTGTAACGAGGATCAGGAGCTAGGACCCTTATAATTTCACAGAAGCAGGTTGCCACTAAAAGCCTAATATCTTTATCCTTATGCTGAAGGAGCCCATGTTTAATAAGAGAATCACTGAGAGGCCTCATAAGTGGATTCAACGATTCCATTTGTTTTAGCCGTGGCAAAGCACTCAGAGCTTGCTACAATAAACAAATTCAGGTCATGCAAGTAAGTTTTCGAAAACAGAACCTCCAGAATTGAACAAGAAGGAAAACATTAAAACACAACACCTCCTAACAAATTGTTCACCATTAAATTGAGTTGTAACCCATTGATTACAGGTTATACTCTCCAATAGTTCGAAATCAATCTGCTCTCCATATCATCAATCAATTTTGCCATAAATACTTCAGAAAATGAACTAAACCCACAATTTCTGAAGCTAACATACAATAACACGGAAATGCACAATAAACAATCAACCAACAACCAACAACTCCAAAATCGAAAATCAGAGACTAGCTAGAAAATTTGTCATAATCCAAAACACAAAATTGTAATGCACCATAATATGCAACCAAAAGCGACAATCTAGCTCAAAATCACACAAAAATCATGAAAGCAATAACTAAAATTCATTTAAAAAAAAAAAAAAAACCCTCCAATTCAAACTTCACAACATTTCCAACTAATTCAACTTTGCACCGTGCATTAACACAGGAAAGTAAGCACTGGGGGGGGGGGGGGGGGGGGGGGGGGGGGTTGTTAGGTGTGGGGATACTTTAAGCAATTTGACGAGAGTGTCTTTGTTGGGGCAAGTTTTATATGTATTGAACTGCTTGCCGAGTCGGGATATGAGTTCTTCAGCGTCTCTCTCGGACTCAGCCGCAGCCATTGTTGATGTACTCTGTTCTTCTTTTTTCTTTAATTTGGAAATTGGGTTTGCCTATCTGAAGGGCTTACGAATGAAGTGTCACTGGAACTGCGTGACTGCAAGTGTCACTCTGTGACTTTTGACGCAAAATTTTCCCGCCCTTGCTACAAGTGGAAACGCGACAAATGCTATTGAAGTTCGAAGGCAGGGTTAAACGCAATAAATTTAAAAAAAAAAAAATTTAAGTCCTGAACTTAGAGGGCGTTTTGAACTCACGGAATTATTCTGAGTTTCGTTTAAGTCGAATGGATTCAATTTAAGTGGGGTTTGAGAATTTAAATGGGTACTATAAAAGATGTTTAGTTTGTAAGGTGAGTTTAGTATTATTAGGGTTTAAAATTTATAAAATTATTAATTTATTCTTAGTAAAATTAGGGTTTACAACTTTTAAACTACTCACCTCCAATCTCTTCATCGCTGCAACCCTTCCCCTTCATTTCTTCATCACCCCTCCATCTCTCTTCTCTCTATCGCGCCTCCCCTTTCCCGGTCGTCTTCACCAGTTACCGCCGATCAGTCGGAAAGATTCCTCATCTCACAAGGAACAAAACTCAGGCCTTGTTACTTTATTCTTCCTCCGATTTCTCTCTCCCCGACTATTTCTTGCCGTCGTACATTCGCCGCCGATTTTTTCCATTTCCGGCCATATTTTGGTTGTCTCTCACCACTGAATGAATCCCTACCTTTCAAGCTTTAAAACCCCTAATATATTCCACCTTGGGTCTCTCTCTCCGGTCGCCTTTCCCATTGCTACCACCGTCGGACCATCGCCATTGTTCTTCTTCTTTAACCCAGGGATATATGGAGGAAAACAAAGAAAGGGGAGGGAATGAGATGCTAAACCCACCTCCCCCCACAGGTTTGCTCAACCCCATATCCATGGGTCTTGCTTCAATTCCCTATCCCTCATTTTCTCAACCAAACACAAGAAATGAGGCTAGGAATGGGTTCATTCCATTCTCCCATTCTAAAGTTTACTAACCAAACGTCCCCCTTAATAGGTTTGGTTTATGTACCCCTCAACTTCTACTTAGCCTAGCATTTGTTCCAGGTTCCTAAAAATTATTATTGGTTATATCTTTCCATATTTTATGTTCAATATTTTAACAACTAGTTGAAAATTTTATATAATATATTTAATATTGATTTAAATGATTTTGTTGAATGCTATCTCCAGTTCATTTTTATTCTTATATAAAAACTTTAGTAAATTTAATTATTTGGAAGGTTTTTTTCCCTCACACTTTAAAAGATTGTGTGTTTTGTAGATAATTTAGAGTATATTAGAATATATACCTCTTGGATATTGGTACCTCTTGAGCATGAACATTGGTGTCTCTTTGTGTTTAAATTGTTTGAATTGGTGTCTCTTAGGATTTAAACAATCGTATCTCTTAGTGAAGTAAATTCTTGTCCTCTATAAATACCAACATCCTATGCTTGTTTTAAAGACAACAAAAATCAGAAAACAGTCTCTCTTCTCTCTTCTTTTGCAACAGTTATCCAAGAGATTGAATTCACTCATGGTAATTAACATCAACTATTCATATTCATAAACTAGTTTCTATTGGAGAGTTCTTGGTTGCAAACACAAAAACTCTGTTCTTTTTTGTATCTTCTTAAGGGATTTCTTGTAACCCTTGTTTGTTTATACCGTAGAAATATCCTTATTGGGAAAGTGTTGTCACGTCTAGAAGAATTCTCACTGAATTACTGTTTCATTATTTCTTTGGATTATCTCATCTTTGTTACTACAACATAAACCTTTCTAACAATCCAATAAGGATGATTTCTTGTTGAGATGGCTACCATCGAAGAAATGTCAATGAATTTCCAGAAGTTAGACAAGTTCAAAGGAGTTAGTTTTAGAACATGCACTTCCTTCTCACTTCTCCCAATGTCGCGTATGTTCTAAGTACTCCAAAGCCAAATGAGAATGAGAACGAGACTGTGGAAGATGTTCAAAGAAGGAACAAGTGGGAAAATGATGATTACATTTGTCGGGGTCATATACTCAATGGTATGTCTGATACTCTTTTTGATGTTTATCAATTTTATGAATCTGGTAAGACTCTATGGGATGATTTGGAAAAGAAATACATGGCAGAAGATGTTTCTAGCAAGAAGTTTCTTGTTAGTAATTTTAACAATTACAAGATGGTAGAGGCTAGGCCTATAATGGAATCCAAACAAACTTAGAGAGTCTTAGACAACACAATATCATCATGGATGAGACCTTTGTTGTATCTTCTATTATCGATAAATAGCCACCTTTTTGGAAAGAAGTAATAAATGATCTTAAGCATAATAAAGATAATATGAATGTTGAGCAATTGGCTACTCATCTTCAGATTAAAGAGGGTATTCGGGCTCAAGATGTTACAAAGGATGAAAATCCTAAATCTTCTACCATAAATATGGTGGAGGATGAAAAGATAACTAAGTCTTCAAGCACTAAGAAACGATTTTCATCCAACATCATGGTTAAAAATGGCAAAAAGTCAAGAAATGATTATGGAAAGCAACAAAAATGTTAGGAATGTGGCAAATCTGGTCACATGAAGAAGGATTGTTTCATTTGGAAGAAGAAAATGACCAAGAAGCATGAAAGGTTATAGAATGGCAACTCTAGCCAAACTCATACCAAAAAAGGTATGTGTACACTTTATTCATGTGATTCTAGTTTGAATTTCGTGAATGTTATTTCTGAAATAAATTGTGTATAGGATGATAATTCTTGGTGGATCGATTCGGGAGCATCGAGACATATGTGTAAGGAACAACACTTATTCAAGTCTTTTAAGGAAGTAATGAATGGCGAATTTCTCTACATGGGAAATAATTCTACGACACAAATCCTAGGCATAGGACAAGTAGAATTGGAATTCACTTCCGGCAAGACTTTATTGTTGAAGGAGGTGGTGTATGCTCCAGATTTAAGAAGGAATCTTGTTTCCGGCGCTATCTTGAATCGATTAGGATATAAATTAGTGTTTGCAGTTGATAAGTTCGTATTGTCTAAAGGTGGTGTATTCATAGGTCTTGGTTATCTTTATAATGACATATTTAAGTTGTCTATTTCTAAACACTTGAATAGTGTGGTTTATAATGTAATTGATACTTCTTCTCTATGGCATTTGAGATTAGGTCATGTTAATTATAAAACGTTAATTTCTATGTGACAGGTAATCTTGGTCGGAATTCAATTCAACATGAAAACGGTGCTGACAAGCTGCTTGCTAACGAACAAGAACCACAATGTTACAGACCTTCATCTATTCCTACCTATTATCTCTACAAGCAAGAATTAAGCGGCGGAATCACTCAATTCAAGAAAAACGCACAATTATTTAGCCTTTTTGTGCGAAAATAATTCAGAGGATGTGTGATAGTTTATGATTGGTTTTAGTCAACACATGACCATGGTTTTATAGTTCGACCTAAACTATAATCAATGAAAACAAAGGTTTTGTAAGTTTCCTCGCAAGGACAACTCAGATATCGCAAGACCACTCAAAGAGGTTTAGGAGAGTTCACAACTCACAATTTTTGAAATTTTCTTAGGCAATAAAAATGTGTATTAATCTTTAAAATATGAGGCCTATTTATTTGCAATTACAAGTCTTCTCTTCCTATTCTAAAAGGGAAATCTCAAATCCTAGTGATTTGGAGATTAGCAAACAAAACCTATTACAACTCTAATTGGCTAAAGGAAATTCGGCCAATGAGAAAGGAAATAAAGACAAAAACAAATCCTAATCAAGAAGGTAAACTCAATATATCCTATTGTAAATAAGATACACTTTTAAAACCTTCTCCTACTATGAAAAGTCAAAGATAACACAATCCAATTTGAAGAGACTTGTATTTCCCAGCTTCAGTTGGGTCAAGAAATCCTTAGATTTTGAATTATGCTTCTTGCTCACCTAATCTAAACTTTAGCTTTTATTTTGGATTCATTCCTTATCTACGTTGCATCTGTAAGTCTATTATCAAATAATCTCGTGACGTTAATGGGATTGAGCTTCCAAACTTGTAGATGGGCTTGGGCCTGTTGTTTGTCCTTGGACTTGATCTTGAACTTTGAAGCTGGACTCGATCCAATCATCTTCTGGCTCTCGATCTAGTAACTGGACCAATGTACTCAACTTGTGGATGACTCTGAAAGAGTTTTCGACCCACAGAGGAGTCTCCTGAGTCAACTCTTGTGCAACTTTGAGCTTCATGAGCTAAATCTTGTGCCAGAAACTCTGGAGTGGAGGAAGAACTGGCACTGATTGCTGGTTCTTCTTCTGAATGAGAGTCTACCGCATTGATGTTCATATCACTATATCTAAGCATGATTTAATTCATTCATTTAATTCTAGTATAGAGAAGTGTAGACCTTATATGCTTACAAAGATAACAATGAAATCTTTTCCTGAAAATGTGAAAAGAAATACGAATTTGCTTGACTTGGTGCATAGTGATATATGTGATTTTCATAGTTCTCTCTCTTTAGGGAACAAGAAGTATATTATAACATTTATTGATGATTATTCACGTTATTGTTGTATATATTTCCTGCATTCTAAAAATGAGCCATTGATAAATTCAAGATTTACAAAACTGAAGTTGAATTACAATTAGACTCTAAGTTAAAGAGACTAAGGACCGATAGGGGAGGTGAATATCATGATCCATCTTTTTTTCTAATCAATAGACATAATTCATGAGACAACTACGACTTATACACCACAACAAAATGGTGTAGCGGAAAGAAAGAATATGACCTTACAAGAAATGGTTAATTCCATGTTGTCCTATTCGGGTCTTAGTGATGGTTTTTGGGGTGAAGCCATTTTAACGGCTTGTCATGTTCTAAATCGAGCTCCTTTCAAAAAGAAAGTAAGAACCCCATATGAGTTTTGGTTCAAAAGGAAACCAAACTTGAGTTATCTCAAAGTTTAGGGTGTAGGGAAATTGTTAAAATCTCAGAACCCAAACGAAATAAATTGGGTGAAAGAGGAATAGAATTCATCTTTATAGGCTATGCTCAATATACAAAAGCTTATAGGTTCTATGTAATATAACAGAATTACACATGGTTAATTAGTTCAATTATAGAGTTGAGATGCAATATTTGATGAGAATAGATTCTCATTAAGTCCAAGGTTTAAGGATTTGACTCCAAACACCAATTATAAAGAAACTAACCATCTAGAGATTATTCCTAATGATGATGATAAAGAAGTAGTTGTAGATGAACCTTCTACCTCTTCTCAACATCGTATGAGTAAGAGAGCAAGGAAAACAAAATCCTTTGGCTCTGATTTTTATGTCTATTTAGTTGAAGGTTCAAGGAAAACTATTTTGAATAGTTATTCCTCCATATATAATGTAGAAGATGGTCCTTTGACTTTTGATGAGGCATTGAAGTTTCGAGATGCCCCTTTTTGGGAAGAGGCTATTAATGATGAGATGTAATCTATCATGGGAAATAATACTTGGGTTTCATCGGACTTACCTCCTAAATGTAAACTAATAACTGGTACATGGTTGTTCAAAATGAAAAGAAGACAGGATGGATCTATTGAGAAATACAAAGCCCGTTTTATGGCAAGAGGATTTACTCAAAAGAAAGGTATAGACTATTTGATATCGATGCTCCGGTAGCTAGAATCTTCACCATTAGGCTTTTGATAGCATTTGTGGCTATTTATAAGCTTGTTATCCATCAAATGGATGGTAAAACCGCATTCTTATATGGAGATCTTGAAGAAGAGGTTTACATGAAACAACCCGAAGGGTTTGTTGTAAAAGGTCAAGAGCATAAAGTTTATAAACTTATGAAATCTTTGTATGGGCTCAAGCAAACACCTAAGCAATGGCATCGTAAGTTTGATGATGTTGTTTTGTCAAATGGATTCATATTGAATACCATGGACAAATGTGTTTATAGCAAATTTGATAATCACAGTAATGGTATTATTATTTGCTTATATGTTGATGATATGTTAATCTTTGGAACGAACTTAGAACAAGTGGAATGGACTAAGTAATTTCTTACTTCTAAATTTTCCATGAAAGATATGGGAGAAGCGGATACCATCCTTAGAAGAAGGATTAAGAGGGACAATCATAAATTGAAATTGACTCAATCTCATTATAGTTGAGAAAATCCTTCAAAGGTTTAATGTGAATGATTGTTCTACTCTTATAAAAACACCTATGGACCCAAGTGAGAAATTATTGCCTAATAAAGGAAATTCAGTGTCTCAACTTGAATATTTTAGGGTAATAGGTTGTTTAATGTATCCGATGACTTGTATTAGGTCGGATATCGCTTTTGTGGTTGGAAAATTGAGTCTATACACTAACAATCCTAGTTTGGAACATTGGCAAGCAGTGAATTGTGTACTAAGGTACTTAAAGACAACCATGGACTATGGTTTGACATATTGTAGCTTTCCTCCAGTTTTAGAAGGATATGTCGATGCAAGTTGGATCTTTAGAAAGGAAGTCATTCATCCAAGAGTGGTTGGGTATTCCTTTATAGGGGAGGTGTAATTTCATGGGCTTCTAAGAAGCAAACTTGCATTGCAGATTCTTCTATGACGGCTGAGGTTATTGCCTTAGCATTTGCTTGTAAGGAAGCCGAGTGGTTGAGGGATCTCACATTTGAGATACCTTTGATACCAAAGCCGATATCACCTATCAGAATACATACTGATAGTGAGTCCGCTATTTCAAGAGCTTATAGTCAAATATATAATGGGAAAAATAGGCACATTGGAGTGAGGCATAGTAGTGTGCATAAACTCATCGAAAATAGTGTGCTTACAGTTGACTATGTGAGAACCGACTTCAATATAGGAAATTGCTTACAAAAGCATTGTCTAGAGAAGTCGTGAGATAGATGGCAACTAGAATAGGGTTGGAGCCCATAAATTAATCACATCTAAGAGAATCTTAACTTAACGCTCAAAGAAACATTGGGTCTTAAGTTCAATAAGATTAAATATCTTATATGATGATTATCGAACTGAAATTATTCCAAAGGCAGAGTTCTTAAACTGTGATGTTAGAAAGGTTGTTAAACTTAATATATCTCTAATAAGCTTGCTTTGTCACAGAAGCATGTATTTTTCTGAAAAGATCTACTTAAATGAGTGCGAAGTGTGGCCACTTCAAGAAGCAAACAGGCAAATCTTTGATGCACTCATGATTAGATATGGACACATGGCCTTTAAGGTGTCAGGATTTTAGAAGCTAGTAATTTTTCTTATATGTATAACTCCTTCAAGTTTTCATTATGTATTGAACGTTGGTTCAAGTCTTTAAGGACACCAAATGGATATGAAGTCTTATAAAGTTGAGTTGTACTAATTGAAAGTTAAAGTCTTAATATACTTTCAATATGTATAAAATGATTGTTTAGTGGATGTGTTTGCAACTGATATGATCTTTATATCCTCTAAATAGGGGAGGAATGTAGATAATTTAGAGCATATTAGAGTATATACCTTTTGAATATTGGTACCTCTTGAGCATGAACATTGGTGTCTCTTTGTATTTGAATTGTTTGAATTGGTGTCTCTTAGTATTTAAATATTGGGGTCTCTTAGTGAAATGAGTTCTTGTCCTCTATAAATACCAATATCGTATGTTCGTTTTAAAGACAAAAAAAATAAAAAAATAGTCTCTCTTCCCTCTGCTTTTGCAACAGTTATCCAAGATATTGAATTCACTCTTGGTGATTAACATCAACTATTCATATTCATAAACCAGTAGTTCTAGCAATCGACTCCTTGGTTCTTTTAAATTGTTTCTCATTATTTTTATGGTTACAATTATCTAAGTTCCCAATGCGCCTATGATGTAGTGCCCAGCGGGCTATTAGCTAGTGTCTATCATCTTACGAGAATAGAGTATGGTGTAGATCAACCAGAAGAGGTATGCATAAAAGTATTTGTCTCGAGAAAGAATCCTATGACAAGTTTCTATTGGAGAATTCTTGGTTGCAAGCACAAAAACTATGTTCTTATTTGTATCTCCTTAAGGGATTCCTACAACATAGAGTTTGGTTGCAAGCACAAAAACTATGTTCTTCTTTGTATCTCCTTAAGGGATTTCTTGTAACCCTTGCTTGTTTATTGGGTAGAAATATCCTTATTAGGAAAGTGCTGTCACGCCTAGAAAAAATTCTCATTGCATTACTGTTTCATTATTTCTTTGGATTATCTCATCTTTGTTACTACGACAAAAACCTTTCTAACAATCTTCTCAAACTCTAATAGTAATTATGATAAATTTAGGGCATTTTCTATTTTCCACCTCCCATTTTACTTAGTCTCGCCCTTGAATATTCTACACGATTTTATATTCTATGAAAAAATTAATCTATTCTTATTTTTTGAAGCTACATTCATCTTCTCCTATTATGGTCCCAAAGAAAGGTTTCAAAAGTTACAGCCATTCATGTTAGTGATAGTTACAAGGTTTTGAACATAAAGATTAGTTGTTTATCAATATTTAATTGTTTTCATGCAACGAGTATGCAATGCACATTGTTATTCAGTAAATATTTGTTTTCATCATTATCAGTATTGATCTGTTACACATTTGTTGTTTCAGAAAATATGTTGTCTGTGTTATTTAATTCTGTTCAGCATTCACATAATGTAATATTAGATATTGGTTGTTTGTGAACTTGGGTGTTCATCGATATTTATTTATTATAAGCAAGGAAGTCAAGTCCAAATTTCATGCATATTGTATTGTAATGGGCTTTCATCAATATAATGTGGGTTCCCTAAATATCCCTTAAATTAATGTCACATGTGTAATATCCAATCCAAAACATCCTAATTTTACACGCAAATTATACTATACTCTATTGGAGTATATGTTGAGATCTAAGGCATGGTTTTCTAAAATTTACGCACCGGATTCATGCCTAATATGATTTTTTTAATTAATTCTACGTTCAAAGCAGGTAACTCTTACCCTTGAAGCATAATCGGTTGATCGATCCTTTGATTTTGATGTTATTGATCACCACAGATTCTTCCTAGAAGAATCCTCTACTCTCAAGCACTGGAGCCCTCACAAAACGGTTGCTAACCCCTTCAAGCCTGCAGAGTGTTTTGGGATTTCTTTGTTTGTCTGGTTCTCTGTTTTGCTATATCTCACGTATAAAGAAAATTATGACAAATTTGTTGGGTTAATTAGTGAATAATAGCCTTTATATAGATATCACAATCTTGGACCCTATTAACCCATAGATCAATCCAATTGGCCCATGGATCAGGTTGATGGGTCAAGAAGCACCAAAACTGTAATTTGGTCCCTTGATTTATCAGCCTATCCCAATAGCTCCTAGGTACTTAATTAACTCTTAATTAATACCATAGAACTTTCAAAAATACTTAATTAAACCATTTAATTAAGCATTATTTACCTAAGCATAACAATTATACTTAGTGCAGGCATGATTACATATTCTGTAGTATTGAACTCTCTTATGTGCGATCTTGTGGGCCCGTTCTAATATCAGCAATGGATAACTCAATCTAATTGATTAATCCATAAGTCATTAGTGGTCTCTAGCAAGACATAATGACTACCCAATTCAGAATGGAGGGTCGAATGGTGATTCAATATAACCTTCTGAGCATACTACGTACGATCTTCTACACTGATATTCCGTCTAGCATAAGGCTGAAACCATCATCCTTATTTAGCTATACATTTACTTGATCTCTTAGCGACACGGAATTTCATCAAGAAAATGATAACAATTATCATTCCTTGGGCACGACCATGCACTTTTAAGTTCACTATCAAGTGTCTAAGATATCATCTCTCACTTAAGAGAGATTTGTAGTCTCATCACTTGACTCACATGTCTTAGCGTGATTCATAGCATACCCAATCATACCCATATTTGGCAACCTGTTACGGCCCCGTTAGGTATATGTCAAAGTACACTACTCTTCATCTAAGACTATGTAGTGATTTCTGGTATAAGGATTCTAGTACGAGTACCACTCAAAAGAATCATTCATGATCTAAGTAGTTCATGGAGTGTTTCTTTTGGTGGATCAATCCAATGATATGTTACCTAACATATTCATTTATATCTTTAGTTGATGTCACGACATCATGCTAGTGAAACTCTACAATCACTAAAGCACATACTAGTCTTATCATATTGACGTTCCCAAGTCAATAACCGATTAGGGATAGTTTTGTACTTAGAACATGTTTTGCTTATTGGGTTTCACAACCTAGATATTTTGAAGGTTCAATCATAAGCATATGTTCTAGTACATGGATTATTTCATCAATTATATATACATAAGAATATTAAACTGATGAAATTAACTCATTTGATATATCAGTCAAATGACAAACGTCTATATTGGCCTTATAAGGGCACATACACCAACAATCTCCCAGTTGCCCGTTGAAGGGCTATGTCCTAAACACTAAAAGAGCAAGCTCTATTACATATCTCTCAAACTTGGAATATGGTAGAGCTTTTTGAGAGGATCTGGTACATTGTCATCTGATCCTATTTTGCATACTTTCACATCTTCTCAATCGATGATCTTTCGTATGATGTGAAACCTTATGAGTGTGTGTTTGGTCTTTTGGTATGACCAGGGCTCCTTATCTTGTGCAATGGCCCCGTTGTTGTCACAGAAGAGGTCTATCAGATCTTGGATACTCAGTATCACTCGGATGTCTGACACAAACTTGCTTAACCAAACACTTTCATTGTAGCATCTCATGCAACAATGTACTCAGATTCCATTGTAAGTCCTGCCATTGTATCTTTCTTTGAGCTTTTCTAACTCATGCACCACCATTCAGGTTAAACACGTAACCTGATTGTGGTTTCATGTCATCTTAATTTGTCTGAAAAATAGCATCGGCGTAACCTTGTACAATGAGCTGTTCTTGTCCTCCATACACTAGCATTAATCCTTTAGTTCTTCGTAAGTACTTTAGGATTGCCTTGACTGCAGTCCAATAAGCCATTCCTAGATCTTGTTGGTATCTTCCAGTTATGCTAAATGCATATGCGACATCCGAACGGGTATATAACATGACATACATGATGGATCCTATTGCCAAAGCATAAATGATTCTACTCATCGTATCCATCTCCTCTTTAGTAGAAGGACATTAGTTCTTCTTTAAGAGGAGGCCATATCTGAACGGTACCATGCCATTCTTAGAGTCAGACATACTGAACCTCTTCAATATCTTGTCCATGTACCATTTTTGACTTAGTCCTAGAAGCCTCTTAGACCTATCTCTATAGATCTTATACCTAGTATCGTCTTGGCATCTTCTAAGTCTTTCATAGAAAATACACTCCCCAACTATTGTTTGATCTCTTTCAACATGGGGATGTCATTTCCTATGAGTAGGATGTCGTCCACATATAGGACAAGAAAAACATTCTTGCTCCCACTAACCTTCTTGTAAACACAAGTCTCATATTCGTTCTTTATGAAGTCGTAACCTATTAATGCCTCATCGAAATGAAGATTCCAACTCTGAGATGCTTGCTTCAATCCATAGATGGACCTCTGAAGCTTGCACACTCGGTTAGGATGCTTCTGATTGATGTATCCCTCGGGCTATTTCATATAAACATCCTCGAGTAGATTTCCATTTAGGAAAGCCATCTTAACATACATCTGTCATATCTCATAGTCATAATATGCAGCTACGACAAGCATTGTCTTAATAGACTTGAGCATTACGACATGAGAGAAGGTTTCATCATAGTCAATACCATGAGTCTGTCTGATACCTTTACCCACTAGTCGCACCTTGAAGATCCCGTTAGGTTTTAACTTTAAAATTCACTTGCAGCCTTTGCTTAAAAATGAGAATCAATCAAATTCCAACTTTATTGTTTCTCATGGATTGTATGTCAGACTCCATGGCATGTAGCCATTTATTTGAATCTAGACTTTCTAAAACCTGTCTATAGGTCGTGAACTCATCAGGGTCCACAAAGATCAAATATTGATCGTCAGTCACGAGAAATCCGTATCTCTCGGGTTGTTGACGAGATCTACTAGACCTTCTAGGTTCTTGTGTTGTTGGCTACGGTTGCTCATCCTCATGAGTTTCCATACCAACTTCAATCGGAGTTTCTGTAGATGAATCTACACTCCCTTGTGGGTCTTGAACTTCTTTGAGATCTATTTTACTCCCACTGTCTTTCTTGTAGAGAAACTCTTTCTCTAAGAAAGTAGCCTCTCGAGCAAGAAACACTTTGTTCTCAGTTGGGTTGTAGAATTGATATCCTTTAGTTTCCTTAGGATACCTAACAAATAGGCATTTTTCAGTTTTGGGTTCAAACTTATTACTCTGTAAACACTTTACATGAGCTTGACAACCCCAAACTCGTAGATAGGACATATAGGGTTTTTGTCCCATCCATATCTCATATGGAATCTTATCTACTGCCTTTGATGGAATACGATTTAGTACATGAGAAGCAGAAAGGAGTGCGTAACCCAAAAAGGACATTAGTAGAGTTGCTTGGCCTATCATTGATCGAACCATATCTAATAGGGTCTGATTCCTCCTCTTGGATACACCATTCCATTTAGGTGTCCCCAGTAAAGTTAGCTGTGAATCAATTCCACATTGCTTTAGACATCCATCGAACTCATCACTTAGGTATTCACCTTCCCGATCGGAGCGAATAACCTTAATTCCTCTATCTAACTGATTCTCTACTTCATATTAAACACTTTGAAATTTTCAAATTTCCCACTTTTATAACCATATCTCATATAGTTATCAGTGAAAGTGATAAAGTAAATGAATCCACCTCTACCTTGTGTGCTCATTGGGCTACATACATCTCATTGTATTAGGGCCAATAGCTCGCTAGTCCTTTCTCATTTCATTAAATAGACTCTTTGTCATTTTTCTTTACAATCACGGTTCACATATGTCATGAGATTCATAATCAAATAACTCAATGACTCCATCATGAAGTATTTGAACACTTTTCTCGCTCATGACTGTGCCATAAGTATGAAGGATTTTTCTTGACACACTTTATATTTTCTCTTCCAGTGACATTCATTGTAATAGAAACATATTGTGTCATTTCCGGGTTTAGTCTTAGAATCTAGCTTTGTATTGGTAGTAGTCATACAGCGTGCCTCATTGTTCTCAACAATTTTTTTGCCTTGCCCTTTAACTTTCTCTTGTTCACTTTGCCCATTTCAACAACCAACACTTGCATACCATTCTCAAACATCTACTCAACAGTTTTCAACATTTCATGCGTGTTGAAATTTATCACAAAATCATTGTACTTATCTGGCAGTGAAGCCAATATGACATCAATGTCTAATTTCCTGGGCAGAGGTACACTAGTGTCTCTCTAGAGTATCAGTATACCCTTTCATCTTGACTAGATAAGTACTCACAGACGAACCCTTCGTCATCTTACAGGAAATTAATGCTATCATTGTAACGAACCTCTCGTTACGGGTCTACTCTTGGAACATTTAGAGTCTCATAAATATGGAATGCTTCCATATTCATGTTTATGAAGCAAGCCTCAGACATGTCACATCCTTGGATTTGTTTGTTTTGCCTTTCAAAGGTCTTTCGAGCAACCTTTGTAGCATTTTTTGGGTGTTTTAGGCAAACTAGTTCTAAGACATAACGCTTCATTTCTTCCTTTTAAAATGTTTCTTATGGACAATTATTTGAAATTTTAGTGCAAGAAAATGCCATTTATTCTACAAAAGAATGATGCAAAATTTTAGAATGAGATTTTAATAAGATCATTCCATAATAGCAAAACTTGAAATCTCGTACAGTTTTGTGTTGGTGCTAGAGTGTGGGACGAAAATCCACAAAGAACCAAACCCTAGTCTTACTTTGGCAAGTATTGTAGGGATTGCGGCCTTTTGGTAGGCAACGTTCAAATTGCATATCATATAACTTAATGCTTTCCAATTGCATCACTATAAAACTTTTCGGTGATAGGATGACCATTCCTAATATTTGACACCATCCTATCATTGCAAAAACCGCATCCTAGTCAATCGTTGGGTTGTACACCTATGACCGATCTTCCTAAGTCAAGCCATCCCTCGAAACTTTACATCAATAGATACCCAAACAGTTTTTCCACCCTTAGTGGTAGTGATAAAGTTTGGTACAACTAAATGAGGATCGGTGCCATTAGTTAAATTGATTGACTTCACTGTTAGCATTAATTCAAACTAATATTTGTAATGGTCCGGTATTTTTAATTATGCTCCTAATTTTTCAGTATCATTAACAGATCCATTAATATTGAATTCTCTTGTTTTAGATATTCACATACAAGGAGATGAATTTAAAAAATTAACAGAGCAGTTTGTAGTGATATAGAATTTATTATAAATTAATGAGTATTCAATTGAATCCTAGATTTAAATTATTTCCATAAGTTAAAGAAAAGACGGTTTTACTACAAATAGATGATGAGTATTCAAAGAATTTTACTCCTAAAAGATTAAAATAGAATGAAATAACAATACCAGATGAATTTCAAGTAGAAAACCCTCAGTCATGTAGAAATATTGAACGTAGAGAAGTATCACAAATTGTAGAATAAGAGGATGGTACAGTTTTAATTAGATTTAATTCTTTTAGAGATAATGTTTCTAGTTCATGCGAGATTCCTTTTCAAACTCATAGAAGATCAAGATCAAGTGTAGAAGATCTTACAAAAAATTTTACATAGACTCAAGTTTATCATGAAATTCCAATTCCAGGAATAAATTCTTATCACTCTCCACCTTTGTCACCAACAGCCTCTCAGATGCAAGGAGCTATTAATGTTATAACTAAAGTAGCAGAAATAAATTTTGATAAATTAATAGAGGATTTAGAAGTTGAAGAATATTTAGAACAGAGAAATTGGGATCAACAGTTAGAATCCCAGTATCAGGATAAATTACAAAAAGAATGGATAACAGATGTAAAAAAAACCTAATACTCAATTTAATTTTTATACATGGTTAGAATATTATTTTACTAAATTGGATAGAGAGGATGTATATACAGTATCTCATATTAATGTACAGACGAATTTGGCAAAAAAATAGAAATTAGGAGATGGTACTATAGTAGCTCAGACTTATCCTCCTTTACAAACATTAAAGATAGATACGGCTCATGGTGAATTAATTGGATCTTCCTTTAAAATTGGCAAGGATAATGATGAATCTGTAAAAATAGAAGATATAAGAAAATTATATATGCAGCATAGTTATTCAAATATAGAATTACATCATATAATTAAACAGTTAGATTATTTATCAGTAGATATTAAATCTTTACTTAGAAGTAGTCAAAAGTTTCCAGATAGTCATTCATTTCCTCATTTTCAACCTAACGTATTAATAACAGAAAAAGATAAAATAAAATTACCTTCTAGTATTTCAATAACACCTTTAATGGAAAAAATATAACAGACATTAGAAAAATTGAATTCAAGCCTTGCCCTTGGTCCTTCAAAAATAAATATGATAGATAAAGAATAGATTCTGAGGATTATTCTAGTATTCTGATTCTGATAATGAAATAATACAACAAATAAATGAAATAGAAGAGGATTTATTAGAAGAGCAACCCAATGATATTAACAGGATTAGAAGAAGACCCAGGTATACAAATAGGAATAATTGGAAAATAGCAGAAACAAAGACTTATTATCCTAGACCAACTCCACCAGATATTCAATATAGAGAAAGAGCAAAATTTAGATCTATAGTTATGATGAAAATTCTTTAACATATTGGAATATAGATGGTAGAAGTGAATATGAAATATTGAATACAATACAAGAAATATGAATGGCAAAAACAACATGTAGATTAAAGAATATGTCAGAAAAGGATGCATGGCTATAATTGACCATATGAGATCAGAAGAGCATACAGAAGGAAATATTACTAATACAAATAATTCTTGTATTTTTTGATTTATACTATACCTATGCATTTTGTAGGAAATCCTAATGAAGCATTAACTTCTTCAAAGATTTTTTTAACGAATTTAAGATGTCCAAGTTTATCTGATTTTAGATGGTATAAGGATATATTTTTACTCATGTATTAAAAATGTCAGATAGTAATTTTTCAATATGGAAAGAAAAATTTGTTACGGGATTGACTTGTTTATTTTCTCAGAAAGTAATGACAAACATACAAAAAGAAATCGGTACATAAACAATAAATTTTAATTATATGACTTAGCGACAATTATTTGCTTTTGTGATAAAAGAGGCTTTAACAGCATGTCAGGATTTAAAATTTCAAGCTAAATATGGACGTGAAAGAAGAGAATTAGGATCATTTTGCGAAGCTTTTGGAATAACAGGAATTAAAGCCCCTTCAGCAGCTTCTAAACAGAAAATGATAGCTTATAGAAGGAAAAAACCACAGAGGAATGATGATAATAGAAAATATTACAAAAATAAAAAATACAAAAAGAAGTATAATAAGGAAAATATTACTTGTTATAAGTGTGGTAAAAAGGGACATAAAGCTAATGTTTGTAAAAGCAAGAAAAGGATTAGTGAGATATTGAATAAATTTGCTGAATTAGATTTGGATTTAAACGAGAAACTAGCAAATGAAATTTCGTTAGTACAAGATAATTCTGATGATTATAATGATGATTTTTATAGTATTTCTTGAACAAGTTCAGGAGAAGAAGGATGCAGTTGTAATAATTCTATTAACATGATTAGGACAAATTCTAATAATAATAATAATAAGGATAAAAAATATCTTTTATTTTATTCAATTCAAGAATTGCCTTTAGAATTACAAACTACTTATTTGCTTAAATTAAAGGATTTAAGATTAACGGAATAACATGATACAGTTAAAATAATTGAACCATTTAGCATTTCTAAAGTATTAAATACTTATTCAAAGATAATTCTTTTTGGAAGAATAGTACAAAGGATTTACAAGTTGAAATAAATCAATTAAATATTCAGATGAGACAACTAACAGGATATGTTTTAAGAATAGAAACAAAAAATATAGAATTAGAAACTAAAATAGCAATAATTAAATCAAGTACTTCAAAAGGAAAGAATATAATAGAAGAAATGACACCTCCAGAATTTAGCCCTCCGAAATGTCAGCTAGCAGAAATATCACTTTCACATAAACAACCAAAAGATTCTAAATTTTTTTCTGTTATAGAAATAATTACTTTTCAAAAATGGATAGTTTATATTACAATCTCAGTAGGATCTTATAAAGCAACTATTACTGCTATGATAGATAGTGGTGTGGATCAAAGTTGTATAAGAGATGGATTAATTCATACAAAATATTATGTTCCAACCAAAGAATCTTTACTTACAGCAAATGGGACACTATTAAAGGTCAAAGGTAAATTACTAAGACTTCTATATGCAATGGAAAATTTTGTTTTAAACATCATATTATTGTTGTAAAAGATTTAAATATTCAGGCTATATTAGGTACTCATTTTTTGACACAGATTTACCCTTTTTGGGTTGATGAACAAGGCGTAGGTACTAAGATAATGGGATCAAAAGTGCTTTTTAGATTCTCATTTCCAGTAAAATGAAAAGAACTTTTAATGTGACAGAGTAGTTTTATTTATCACAAATTTATAGTATTAATATAATATCAAATAAAATCAATTTTCTAAAGGAAGAAAAAAGTTATGTTAGAATAGAAGAACAATTACAGAATTCAGGACTACAGAAAAAATAAAGGATCTAGAAGAAAGAATAAAACAAGAAGTATGTTCAGATATTCCTAATGCTTTTTGGGATAGAAAAAGGCATTTAGTAAGCCTACCATAAGAAAAGGATTTTAATGAAAGAAGTATACCAACCAAGGCCAGACCCATACAAATGAATTCTGAATTATTAGAAATATGTAAGAAAGAAATAGAAGGATTAATTACTCCATCTAAGTCACCTTGGAGTTGTGCAGCATTTTATGTTCAGAAACAAGCAGAAAAAGAAAAAGGAGTTCCAAGATTAGTAATTAATTATAAACTAATTAATAAAGTATTACAATGGATTGGATACCCTATTCCTAATAAAAGAGATTTATTAAAAAGGATTTATAATGCAAAAGTAATTTCAAAATTTGATATGAACTCAGGATTTTGGTAGATACAAATTGATCCACATGATAGCTATAAAACAACTTTTACGGTTCCTTTTGGTTATTATGAATGGAATGTCATGCCCTTTGGATTAAAAAATGCCCTTTCAGAATTTCAGAGAATTTTGAATGATATATTAAACCCTTATACTAATTTTTCCATAGTATACATTGATGATGTTTTAATTTTTTCTGAATCAATAGAACAACATTTTAAACATTTGAATATTTTAGTGTTAAAATTAAAATTGATTTTGATTAAAAGAAATTGGAATTTTAATTAAAATTGATTTTAACAATTTTTTTTGGAAAAATCGTGCTTTTGGAAAGCAAGAAAAACAAAGAAAATATTTTTTTATTTTCTGGGAAAATAATTAAAATAATTTTAAATGATTTGAAAAGCTGGTTGAAGCTCGCCGGACTTGTTCTGATGACTTGCCGAAATCCTCACCAAAAAATTGGGGTCGCCAGAAGTCCAGTTTTTCACTCCAAAAGGTTGTGGGTTTTGTTCGTTATTATCCCGGAAATGGTTTTGGCACAATTCTGTTTTCAAATCTGGTTTCAAAACATAATTTTGTTCTGGGTTTGGTTTGATTTTTCCTCCGGAAAAAATGATTTTAAAAAAAGGTTTTGGGGATGATTTTGATCGGAAAATTGGGGGATACTAAAAGGGGTTTTGGGCTGTTTTATTTTCCATTTTCCGCAGGGTTTTGCTTCACCGGGAAATGATTTTACCCAAAATAGTTTCTGGGTGTTTTCGTTTTGTTCCAGCCTCGTTCACTGGTTGATTTCCGATTGAGTCTTCCTCTTCTCCGATCGAAAGTAACGATTGGAGTCAGGGATCTTCTCGATAAGGCCAGAAAGGTTTTGGCCATCGAAGAGTGAGAACGGCGCTGCGGTTGCAGCGACGAGAGAGGCCGGAGATGTCGAAGAAGGTGACCTGAACTAAGAGGAGAAGATGGGTTGCGGCTGGTTGGCTGAAGCCCTAATTGTCTGAAATGACAGAAATACCCCCGCCGCATCCCCAAAACCCGGATCTGCCAAATTTTGATGTTTTAAAATTTATAAATTGGCCCAGCAGTTTTGTTTCCTTTAAACCCAAGCCCAAAATTTTATTTAAATTACCAAATTGCCCCATAATTTGAAGAAAATTGTTTTTTGATTTTATTTTGGCAAGATTTTAAATTTTAATTTTGGAATAAAATCAAATCTTATCAGATCCTAGTTTTAAAATGTTAAACTTAGATTTTAAGATTTTAAAATATATTAAATCAATTATCTTAATAAGATTAGGATAATTAGCTCATAAATAGAATAATTAATTTGATTAATTTGATTTCTTTATTTTATGCTTTCAAATATGGTATGATTTATTTAAATGGTTTAAATATTTGCATACATATTTGGTATGTTCATGCATCATTTCTCACAAATGATTGAACAAGAAAAAGGAAAGATTAGTTAAAATTGATTATGACACAATCAATTTTAATTGTATAGAATATTTTGGAAATATTCAATTACACAATCTTTTAAATTGATTGGCTTAATTAAAATGGGCTTGTATGAAGCGCTTGCATTTTATGTGTTTTTCATGCATGGATTGGGCTTTATTTATTTTGTTTTAATTTAGGGCCTGCGAGCTATTTAAATTGGGCCTGTGAGCCTATTAAAATTTATTGTAATAGAATAGATTAGAAATTATGCCCAAGAAATTCCAACAAGCCAAGACGGAGTCATGGAGTTGGAGCCCAATAATGGAGGCCCAAATGAAGACAAAGTTTAAAAGCCTTGTAATAGACTAGAGCCTAATTCATTGCATTTTTAACTTTATATTTTATATTTTGTGAATGATGAAAAATGGAATGCATGTTAAGCCGCTCAAACTAAATCCCTAAAAACCTAAGTTGTAAATTGCTTCCATACTTGGGGGCTCGCCAGAGCGTCGAACGTCTATGGATTTGGAGAGCCTAAGGGCCTTAGATTTTCTTTGTGAGGCGGGTTGTCACATAATAGGTGCCCAACTTTACTCACTACCACTATGTGGAAAAACTGTTTGGGTATTTATTGATGTGATGCTTCGAGGGATGGTTTAACTTAGGGAAATCGGTCTAGTTTAACCCGATAAGTTGACTAGGATTAATTTTGCAAAGATATGATGGTGTCAAACATTTGGAATGTTCATCATGTCACCGAAAAGTTGCATGGTATGCAATTGGAAAGCATTAGATTACATGGACTGTAATTTGAACGTTGCCTACCAAAAGAGCCCGATCCCTATGATACTTGCCAAAGTAAGACTGGAGTTAACTCTTTGTGGATTTTTGGCCCACAATCTAGCACCAACACAGAATTGTTTGGGATTTCAATTTTGGCTATTGTGGAAATTCTTTTTTTTTCAAAAACTCATTCTAATATTTTGCATTTATTTTTTTAGAAATGGCATCATCTAGCACTAATGTCATCTCAAACTTTACTCTAAGAAGTATATTGGATAAGGATAAATTGGTTGGACCAAACTTCTTAGACTGGGAAAGAAACTTGAGAATAGTTCTCAAGCAAGAAAGGAAGCTACATGTCTTAGAGACTGTTTTACCTAAACCACCACAGAATGCCATGGCTACTGTTCAGTGAGCATGGGATAAGCTGAAAAGCGATTCAGATGATGTGACGTGCTTGATGTTCGCGTCTATGACAGGCGAGCTTCAAAAGCAGTTCATGAATTTGGAAGCGTTCTAAATTTATGAGTCACTGACGGACATGTTTCGTGAACAAACCCGTATCTTTGTTATTGAAATAAATCTTTCTATGTCCACCTCATGGGTATTAGATACCGGATGTGGAGCTCACATTTGTACTAACGTGCAAGGACTCAGAAATAGAAGGATGACAAGGAAAGGTGAAGTTGATCTCCGAGTGGGCAACGGGGCAAGGGTTGCTGCTGTTGAAGTGGGAGATTACACTTTATCTTTACCTTTCGGTTTAAACATTGAACTTGAGAATTGTTATTATGTACCTGCTTTGAGCAGGAATATTATTTCAATTTCTTGTTTGGATATTAAAGGATTTCATTTTATTATTGGTAATAATTCGTTATCTTTATATTGGAATGATGTTTTATAAGGAGTTGCAAATTTGTGCAACGGCCTATATGTCTTGGATTTGAGCCAAGAAATACCGGTCTATAATATTGAAAAGAAGGATAAATCAATTAAATTTGATATGAGTCCAACTTATCTTTGGCACTGTCGTTTAGGCCATGTAAACGAGAAATGAGTTCAAAGACTTTACAAGGATGGAGTGCCAGGGTCATTTGATTTTGAATCATATGACACGTGTGAACCCTGTTTGCAAGGAAAAATGATAAAGAGTCCTTTCAACAAGAAAGGCGAAAGAACTAGTGAGCTATTGGCCCTAATACACACTGATGTATGTGGACCAATGAGCACACAAGCCAGAGGTGGATTCGTATACTTCGTTACTTTTATCGATGACTATAGTAGATATGGCTATGTCTACTTAATTAGGCATAAAAGTGAAACTTTTGAAAGGTTCAAAGAGTTTAAAAAAGAAGTAGATAATCAGTTGGATAGAAGGATTAAGGCTATTCGCTCTGATCAGGGAGGTGAATACCTTAGTGATGAGTTCGATGGCTATCTAAAATAGTGTGGAATTGTTTCACAGCTAACTCCACCGGGAACACCTCAATGGAATGGTGTATCTAAAAGGAGGAATCGTACCCTATTAGATATGGTTCGATCAATGATGGGCTAAGCAACTATTCCTACATCCTTTTGGGGTTATGCTCTCATTTCTGCTACCTACTTACTGAACCGTATTCCATCTAAGGCAGTAAATATGACTCCATATGAGATATGGATGGGCCAAAAACCTTATATGTCCTATCTACGAGTTTGGGGTTGTCAAGCTCATGTAAAACGTTTACAAAGTAATAAGCTTGAACCTAAAATTGACAAATGCCTATTTGTGGGATATCATACGGAAACCAAAGGATATCAATTCTACAACTCAACTGAGAACAAAGTGTTCGTTGCTCGATGAGCTACTTTCTTAGAGAAAGAATTTCTGTACAAGAAAGACATTGGGAGTAGAATAGAACTCAGAGAAGTTTAAGAACCACAAGAGAATATAGAACAATCTACAGAAACTCAGATGGAAGTTGACAAAGAAACTCATGAAGATGAGCAACCTGAGTCAACAACACAAGAACCTATAAGGTCTAGTAGATCTCGTCATGAACCCGAGAGATACGAATTTCTCGTGATTGACAATCAAGATTTGATCTTGGTGGACTCCAATTAGCCCGTGAACTACAAACAGGTTTTAGAAAGTCCAGATTCAGATAAATGGCTATAAGCAATGGATACTGAAATGCAATCCATGAGGGAGAACAAAGTGTGGACTTTGATTGATTCTCCTCTTCGGGCAAAAGTTGTCGATTGCAAATGGATTTTCAAATTAAAACCTGGTGGGATCTTCAAGGCACGACTAGTGGCTAAAGGTTTCAGATAGACTCATGGTATTGACTATGATGAAACCTTCTCCCCTGTCGTGATGTTCAAGTCCATTAGGACAATGCTTGCCATAGCAGCATATTTTGACTATGAGTTATGGCAGATGGATGTTAAGACGACTTTCCTGAATGGAAACCTACTCGAAGATGTTTATATAAGACAACCCAAGGGATACATTGATCAAAAGTATCCTAATCGAGTATGTAAGCTTCAGAGGTCCATCTATAGCAAGCATCTCGAAGTTGGAATCTTCGTTTTGATGAGGAAGTAAAAGGTTACGAATTCATCAAGAATAAATATGAGCCTTGTGTTTACAAGAAGGTTAGTGGGAGCAAGATTGTTTTCCTTGTCCTATATGTGGACGATATCCTACTCATAGGAAATGACATCCCCATGTTGAAAGAAATCAAATAATGGTTGGGAGTGTATTTTCTATGAAAGACTTAAGAGAAGCCGAAATGATACTAGGTATCAAAATCTATAGAGATAGATCTATGAGGCTTCTAGGACTAAGTCAAGAAGGGTAGATAGAAAAGATATTGAAAAGATTCAATATGTCTAACTCTAAGAATGGTATGGTACCATTCAGACATGGCTTTCTCTTGAAGAAAAACCAAAGTTCTTCAACAAAAAAGGAGAGAGAAATAATGAGTAGAGTCCCATATGCTTCGGCTATAGGATCTATCATGTATGTCATGTTGTGCACCCGTTCGGATGTCACACATGCACTAAGCATGACTAGCAGATACCAATAAGATCCAGGAATAGATCATTGGACTGTAGTCAAGGCAATCCTAAAGTACTTGAGAAGAAATAAAGGATTGATGCTAGTGTATGGAGGACAAGAACAGCTCGTCATTCAAGGTTATACCGATGCTGCTTTCTAAACAGATCAAGATGACATGAAGTCACAGTCATGTTATGTGTTTAGCCTGAATGGCGGTGCAATGAGTTGGAAAAACTCGAAACAAGATACCACGGCAGACTCTACAACAGAATCTGAGTACATTGCTGCATCAGATACTGTAAAGGAAGCTATTTGGCTGAGAAAGTTCGTATCAAACATTGGAGTGATACTGATAGAACTATTCTGTGATAACAACGAGGCTATCACACAAGCTAAGGAGCCTCGGTCACACCAGAAAACCAAACACATACTCAGAAGGTTTCACCTCATCAGACGACGATGTAGCAGATCCACTCACAAAAGCTCTAACACAGTCAAAGTTTGAGAAACATATAATAGAGCTTGGTCTTAAAATGTTTAGGACATAGCCCTTCAGAGGGCAAGTGGGAGATTGTTGGTGTATGCCCTTTTGAAGGCTATTTTTGTAATTTATATCAAATGAGTTAATTTCATGATAATTATATTCTTGTGCATATTTAATTTCATGAAATCGATTCGCCAAAAGAAACACTCCATGGACTTTTAGATCATGAGTGATTCTTTTGAGTAGTACTCGTATGAGGATCCTTAAACCAGAAATCACTACATGGTCTTAGGTGAATTGTAGTGTGCTTTGACATACGTCTAACGGGGCTGTAATAGGTTGCCAAGTACGGGTATGATTGGGTACACTATGAGACATGATAAAGTATGTAGGTGAAGTGATGGGACTACAAGTCTCTTTTAGTGAGAGATGATATCTTGGCCACTTGATAGTGAACTGAGAAGTGCATGTCCATGCCCAAGGAATGATAAGCGTTATCATTTGCTTGATAAATTCAGTGTCACTAAGAGATTAAGTAAACGTTTAGCTATATAAGGATGATGGTTCCATGCCTTATGCTAAACGGGATATCAATGTAGAGGATCGTACGCAGTTTGCTCGGAAAGGTTGTGTTGAATCACCATTCGACCCTCCATTCTGAATTGGGTAGTCATTATGTCTTGCTAGAGACCACTAATGACTTATGGATTAATCAATGAGATTGAATTATCCATTACCAATTTAGAATGGGCCTACAAGATCGCACATAAGAAAGTTCGATGATGCAGAATAAGTATTATTGCCTACAATAAATATAATGGTTATACTGAAATAAATAGGATTTAATTAAATGGTTTAATTAAATATTATTGAAAAGTTCTGTGGTATTAGCAATTGGGATAGGCTAATAAATCAAGGGACTTAATTACAATTGAGATTCTTGACCCATCAGCCTGATCCATGGGTCATGGGTTAATTCGTGGGCTTGATGTATAACCCAAATCATTAAAGTATTATTTAATACTGATTTAGAGTCAGTAAATATTATTTAATACTGATTTGGATTCAGTAAAATAATATTTGGTAATAATACTAATTTAGAATCTGATTAAATCAGTTAAGTAATAATTGATTGATTACAATACTGATCTAGGGATATTATTGTAGTAAGATGATGATTTTCAATCAAAAAATCAGAACAAGCAAAATATACACAAAATCCAAAACTCTCTCCGTAGGCAAAAACGGCTAGCACCGGATCTGCGAAGAACTTCAGTGCTTGAAAGTAGAGAGTCCTTCAATGAAGGATTTTGGTGTGACAAACTTAATAGGAGTAGAAGGTTTGGACCAACATCAATCTAGGATCCAGACGCAGCTACCAATTACGCTTCAAAGGTATGGTTTACTTGTTTTGAACATAGGATTAAAACACTAAAATTGATATTGGCATGAATCCGCTGCGTAAAATTTTTTGAAGAACATGCCTCCGATCCCAACAAATATTTCATATTCACTTCTACCATCTATATTCCAATTTGTTAAAGAATTTCCATCATAACTATCTGGTGGAGTTGGTCTAGGATAATAAGTCTTTGTTTATGCTATTTTCCAACTATTCCTATTTGTATACCTGAGTTTTCTTCTAATACTATTAATATCATTGGGTTGCTCTTCTAATAAATCTTCTTCTATTTCATTTATTTATTGTATTATTCCATTATTAGAATCAGAACTACTAGAATAATCCTTAGAATCCATTTCTTTTTCTATCATATTTATTTTTGAAGGATTATGGGCAAGGCTTGAATTCAATTTTTCTAATGTCTGTGATATCTTTTCCATTAAAGGTGTTTGTGAAATACTAGAAGGTAATTTTATTTTATCTCTTTCTGTTATTAATACGTTAGGTTGAAAATGAGGAAATGAATGACTATCAGGAAACTTTTGACTACTTCTAAGTAAAGATTTAATATCTACTGATAAAGAATCTAATTCCTTAGTTATATGAAGTAATGCTACATTTGAATAATTATGCTGCATATGTAATTTTCTTATGTCTTCTATTTACAGATTCATCATTAGCTTTGCCTGTTTAAAAGGGAGATATAATGAATTCACCATGAGCCATATCTATCTTCAATGTATGTAAAACAGGATAAGTCTGAGCTACTATAGTACCATCTCTTAATTTCTATTTTTTTTGTTTTATTTGTCCGTACATTTATATGAGATACTGTATATACATCGTCTATATCCAACTTAGTAAAATAATATTCTAACAATGTATAAAAATTAAATGGAGTATTATGCCTTTTTACATCTGCTATCCATTCTTTTTGTAATTTGTCCTGATACTGGGATTCTAATTGTTGATACCAATTTCTCTGTTCTAAATATTCTTCATCTTCGAAATCCTCTATTAATTTATCAAAATTTATTGATGCTGCTTTAGTTATAACATTAATATCTCCTTGCATCTGAAAGGCTGTTGGTGACAAAGGTGGAGAGTTATAAGAATTTATTTCTGGAATTGGATTTTTATGATAAACTTGAGTCTTTGTAAAATTTTTTGTAAAATCCTCTACACTTGATCTTGATCTTCTATGAGTTTGGAAAGGAATTTCGTATGAACTAGAAGCATTATCTCTAAAAGAATTAAATCTGACTAAAGTTGTACCATCTTCTTCTTCTTCTACTATTTGTTATACTTCTTTACGTTCAATATTTCTACATGACTGCTGATTTTCTACTTGAAATTCATCTTGTATTGTTATTTCATTCCATTTTAATCTTTTAGGAGTGTAAGTTTTTGAATGTTCATCATCTATTTGTAATAAAATAGTTTATTCCTTAACTAATGGATATAATTTAAACTTAGGATTTAATTGACTACTCATTAATTTATAATAAATCCTATACATAACTACAAACTATTCTGTTAATTTTTCAAATTCATCCCCTTGTATGTGAATATCTAAAATATGAGAATTCAATATTAATGGATCTGTTAATGATACTAAAAAAGTAGGAGCACAATTAAAAAATATCGGACCATTACAAATATTAGTTTGAATAAATGTTAACAATGAAGTTTTATACTTTTTAATCTCTTATCTCGTAATGCTACATATATGGGAGTGTCTACACCAATATGAACTAAAAGTTTTATTACAATATGAATTAATCCAAAATGAACAAATCTATATCTTTTATCCAAATAAAGAATGAACATAATAATGACGAAGAATGAAATTTTTCTTGAATATTCAGTGTCTTTTCATGTGTCTTAATACTAAAAGAAGTTTTAAAATTGAAAGATCCTATTTTATAAATTGTCTCTATATTTTATTCTGGAATAGACCAATCATTAAAATTACTATGTATAATTTCTTCTTTACTTTGAACAATCCTTTTAGTAGTAGTATTATTATTAGTATGCATGATTTTTCTTAGTATATTAGCCATAATGATACTCTAAAATATAAACATGATCAATGTAAAATAGTGGGAATAGTGGAAGACTTCACCGGGAACACTGACACTATGTGGCTTAGCAACGGACTTACGAGCTAACAACCACCTTACCAAACACCAATTTGACAAAGATTCTGTTAGGAGTATATACACTACTAATGGCTCTGATACCAACATAAACCCAGGAAAATAAAATAATAAAACTAAGAGAGCCACTCAAAAGAAAATTAAGACACTTACTCGATTGAAGGAATCCTAATATGGAAGATAAACCGGGAGTTGCATGTCTTTTAATGTATCTAGTAGTTGAGCTTTTAATAAGACAATGGACACCGAGAGATAATCCTAAAAATTCTTTGATATTATTTTAAAAATATTGATACAAGACTTTGGTTTACAAAGAGAGAGAATTTTGATAACAAAGAGTAGTAGTTGAAAAGAGTTCTGCCGATCCCCACCATCTTGCTTCTAATTTATAGATATTAAATTCTACTATGCTAAACTATTCTAAGACATTGATGGTCTTGGGTATGGCTCATCATTATTAATGAATACTATTACAAAATGCTGAATTCTTTGAACCTACAATCTAGTGCTACCTAATTCATTGAATTCTTGTAAAATCCTTCACATTACTTGCCGAATCCTTCACGTGAATTGTTAGTTTGATGTTGAAAATTCAATAAAGCTTGTTTCTTAACATGGCAATACTGAATCCTGCTATTAATCTTCATCTTGAGGGGGCTGAATCTTGCTTGGTTCAAAGGAATCGAATATATTCCTGACACCATCCTGCTGCTGCTTTATATTTTCACTGTTTTTTATAACAGTATTCTTGACTTTCTTCTCCCGCAGTTTTTAGTCTGAGAACCAATACTCTGTATCAAATAATCACTATCCTCATCTCCCAAAGAGAATTCATTTAATTCAACAAAATAAACCCATGAAAATATAATAACAAAACTAAGAGAACCACTCAAAAGAAAATGAAGAAACCTACTTGATTGAAGGAATCCTAATATGGAAGATAAACCGGGAGTTGTATGTCTTTTAATGTATCTAGTAGTTGAGCTTTCTGTAAGACAATGGACACCAATAGATAATCCTAAAAATTCTTTGATATTATTTTGAAAATATTGATACAAGACTTTGGTTTAAAAAGAGAGAGAATTTTGAGAACAAAGAGTAGTAGTGGAAAAGAGTTCTACAGATCCCACTATCTTGATTCTAATTTATAGATATTAAATTCTACTATGCTAAACTATTCTAAGACATTGATGGTCTTGGGTATACCCATCATTATTAATGAATACTATTATAAAATGCTGAATTCTTTGAACCTACAATCTAGTGCTACCTAATTCATTGAATTCTTGTAAAATCCTTCACATTACTTGCCGAATCCTTCACGTGAATTGTCATCTTGATGTTGAAAATTCAATAAAGCTTATTTATTTATATGGAAATACTGTAATACTGAATCAAATCCTGCTATTCATCTTCATCTTGAGGGGGTTGAATCTTGCTTGGTTCAAAGGAACCGAATATATTCCTAACACCATCCTACTGCTGCTTTATCTTTTCATTGTTTTTTTATAACAGTATTCTTGACTTTCTTCTCTCACAATTTTTAGTCTGAGAACCAATACTCTATATCCAAATAATCATTATCCTCATCTCTCGAAGAGAATTCATCTAATTCAAACGTACTCAATAGATTATGTGGATAAAAACATAGCTGGACTTTGGACAATTGTCCATCCTCAGTAATTTTGAATGAACTAATCCTTGTTCTGTTAAAAAGTTTTTCTTCATCCTTCCATATTCTACCATAGTAAATTTGATTTTGTAATCTTTCTTTTTGAACAATCTTCTTACTAGTCTCTCTGTCAAAGACCTGACTGGTGCAATTCTTCTTTTCATTGGGCATAAGAATGCCTTTTCTTTTGAGCTTTTCATTAAGCTCATCTGGGCAATATTCCTGCAGCTGAAAAAGGAAATTTTTAGTTAAAAACATTTTTTTTTAGAATTGAAAATGCTCCAGTGCTAAGTTTGTCTCCATAGGATCCGAAGATGATCACTGGCTAGAGACTCCTTTGAAACTACTGGATTTTTCTTTGAATTTATTAAATTCCAAGAATTCTTGGTACTGAAGAAATTCATTTTCATGATGGAACTTTTGTTTTAGAGACAGGGATGAGGTAGGTTGTGTAACCTGTGCCTCCTCTTTACCAGTAATTTCTTTCTTAATAGGAGTTATTAGATTTATAGGAGTTGACTGTTGAACTGGGGCTTTTCCAAGCTGAGAATTGAACTTTTTTGAATTAACTTTTGTTCTTCAAAATAAACTTAACTGTATCCTGGTTTACCTTAAGAGAAATCAACCATTTTATCTTGAACTCTCTGACAAGCGAGAGTCGCATGGGCTTCAGAAAATGCTAAGTAAATATAAAATTCCAATAGAGAATCCATGGAATCTTTATCTTGAGATGGAACTGGATCATCTTGACAAATTCTGAGCATCTGATTGTACCTTTCTACTGAATAGTTGCCAAGCCATCTTGGCATTTTGGAGGGTAAATTTCTTCTGTGGCTCCATAATATTGCCACTACTCATAAAACCACATAGGGATATTGTTGAAATCCATCCTAAGGGTCTCATGAACAGTGTAGAACCATGAGTGATTGAAAGGCCAGAAGAGGAATGCTTTAAACCATACTTCCTTGTAATCCTCATAAGAATATCCTAGAGGATCGTAAGGATTATCAAAACTGATTGTGCCTCATGCTGATCCTGTTAATTCTATCCAGTCTCTCCTATTTAAAACCTTTCTGATAATAGCCTTTGAATATAAAACAATTGAGTTTGTTGGTGGATCCATGGTGTGATGATTGTCCACCGATCCTAAATGTACAAGAATGTATTGATAATAACGCAAATCCTTATTTGGTTATGAAGAAATCCAATACTGCTTTTCCTGAAACATGTTGAAAACATATCCTAAAAGTTCTTGATATTCTAATTGTTCATGGTGTCTGGTGACAGTTAAATGTTCAGTATAAGGTTTTGTTGCATAGCATGGAGGATTGGGATTGAAAGGTTGTCCTGGCTGATTATTCTGAGCTGGATTCTACTGTCAAGGGGTAGGTACTGGTTGACCATAAAGGTAAGGAAAATGAATACTAGATTTTGAAATTGGTGATTGTTGTAATTTTGCTGAGGGGTTTGATGCTGCTTGAACATAAGTTAGAGGTGGAAAATCCTGAAGAGATTGAAATCTATTGGAGGTGGATGAGACTATTTGGTTTTTATGAAGCCTTTGATCATAAGGGTCTTATTTTTTGTGAGCTGTGAACTCATCCTTGTAACCTGTCAAAAATTCTCTTGTTAAAAATCAGGTAAAGAATTTGAATTTCCTTTGATATTCTCAATTTCAAAATCAAATGCAGATAAAATTGCTTGCCATATTGCAAAAATTTGTTTTGAAACTAAATTCTTTACATCTTTTTGTGAAACATTCTTCAATGGAAAATAAGTAATGACACAAATTGTTTATTTGTTTTAGAGATTGTTCTTAATGAGGATGATGAAGAAGTTGTTGTAGATGAACCTTCTACCTCTTCTCAACATCGTAGGAGCAAGAGAGCAAGGAAAGAAAAATCCTTTGGCTCTGATTTTTATGTCTATTTAGTTGAAGGTTCAAGGGAAACTACTTTGAATAGTTATTCCTTCATATATAATGTAGAAGATGGTCCTTTGACTTTTGATGAGGCATTGAAGTCTTGAGATGCCCCCTTTTGGGAAGAGGCTATTAATGATGAGGTACAATCTATCATGGGAAATAATACTTGGGTTTTATCGGAATTACCTCCTAAATGTAAACTAATAACTGGTAAATGGTTGTTCAAAATGAAAAGAAGACAGGACGAATCTATTGAGAAATACAAAACCCATTTTGTGCCTAGAGGATTTACTCAAAAGAAAGGTATAGACTATTTTGATACCTATGCTCCGGTAGCTAGAATCTCCACCATTAGGCTTTTGATAGCTTTAGTAGCTATTCATAAGCTTGTTATCCATCAAATGGATGGTAAAACTACATTCTTATATAGAGATCTGGAAGAAGAGGTTTACATGAAACAACTCGAAGGGTTTGTTGTAAAAGGTCAAGAGCATAAAGTTTGTAAACTCGTGAAATCTTTGTATGGGCTCAAGCAAGCACCTAAGCAATGGCATCATAAGTTTGATGATGTTGTTTTGTCAAATGGATTCATATTGAATACCATGGACAAATATGTTTATAGCAAATTTGATAATCACGGTAATGATATTATTATTTGCTAATATGTTGATGACATGTTAATCTTTGGAACAGACTTAGAACAAGTGGAATGGACTAAGTCATTTCTTGCTTCTAAATTTTCTATGAAAGATATGGGAGAAGCGGATTTCATCCTTGGAATAAGGATTAAGAGGGACAGTCATAAATTGATATTGACTCAATCAAATTATATTGAGAAAATCCTTCAAAGGTTTGATGTGAATGATTGTTCTACTCTTATAAAAACACCTATGGACCCAAGTGAGAAGTTATTGCCTAATAAAGGAAATCCGGTGTCTCAACTTGAATATTTTAGGGTAATAGGTTGTGTAATGTTTCCAATGACTTGTACTAGGCCGGATATCACTTTTGCGGTAGGAAGATTGAGTCGATACACTAGTAATCCTAGTGTGGAACATTGGCAAGCAGTGAATCGTACACTAAGATACTTAAAGACAACCATGGACTATGGCTTGACATATTGTGGTTTTTCTCCAGTTTTAGAGGGATATACAGATGCAAGTTGGATCTCTAATAAGGAAGATCATTCATCCAAGAGTGGTTGGGTATTCCTTTATGGGGGAGGTGTAATTTCATGGGCCTCTAAGAAGCAAAATTGCATTGCAGATTCTACTATGACGGCTGAGTTTATTGCCTTAGCATCTGCTTGTAAGGAAGCCGAGTGGTTAAGGGACCTCACATTTGAGATACCTTTGATACCATAGCTGATATCACCTATCACGATACATACTAATAGTGTGTCCACTTTTTTAAGAGCTTATAGTCAAATATGTAATGGGAAAAATAGGTATACTGGAGTGAGGCATAGTAGTGTGCATAAACTCATCAAAAATAGTGTGCTTATAGTTAACTATGTGAGAACCGACTTCAATATAGAGGATTATTTTACAAAAGCATTGTCTAGAAAATTCATGAGATGGATAGCAACCGGAATGAGGTTGGAGCCCATAAATTAATCACATTTGGTCTTAAGTTCAATAAGATTAAATCTCTTATATGATGATTGTCGAACTGAAATTATTAATCATCCAAAGGTAGAGTTTTTAAACTGCAATGTTAGAAAAGTTGTAAAACTTAATAGATATCTAAAATGTTTGCTTTGTCACAGGAGCATGTATTTTTCTAAAGAGATCTATTTAAATGAGTGCGAAGTGTGACCGCTTCAAGAATCAAATGGGCAAAGCTTTGATGCACTCATGATTAGATATGGACACATGGCCTTTAAAGTGTCAGGATTTTAGAAGCTAGTAATTTTTCTTATATGTATAATCCTTCAAGTTTTCATTATGTATTGAACGTTGGTTCAAGTCTTTAAGGACACCAAATGGATATGAACTCTTGTAAAGTTGAGTTGTACTAATTGAAAGTTCAAGTCTTAATATACTTTCAATATGTATAACATGATTGTTTAGTTAATGTGTTTGCAACTGATATAATCTTTATATCCTCTAAATGGGGGAGGAATGTAGATAATTTAGAGCATATTAGAGTATATACCTCTTAAATATTGGTACCTCTTGAGCATTAACATTTGTGTCTCTTTGTGTTTGAATTGTTTGAATTTGTGTCTCTTAGTATTTAAACATTGGTGTCTCTTAGTGAAGTGAGTTATTGTCATGTATAAATACGAACATCCTATGTTCATTTTAAAGACAACAAAAATCAGAAAATAGTCTCTCTTCCCTCTTCTGTTACAACAGTTATCCAAGAGATTAAATTCACTCTTGGTGATTAACATCAACTATTCATATTCATAAACCAGTAGTTTTAGCAATCCACTCCTTGGTTTTTCAAATTGTTTCTCATTATTTTTATTTCTGGTTCAAAGACCAGTAATTTTAGTTATCAACTCATTGGTTCTTTCAAATTGTTTCTAATTATTTTTTATGGTTACAATTATCTACGTTCCCAATGTGCTTATGATGTAGCACCCGACGGGCTATTAGCTAGTGTCTATCATCTTACGAGAATAGAGTATGGTGCAGATCAACCAGAAGAGGTATGCATAAAAGTATTTGTCTCAAGAAAGAATCCTAGGACTAGTTTCTATTGGAGAATTCTTAGTTACAAGCACAAAAATTCTGTTCTTCTTTGTATCTCCTGAAGGTATTTCTTGTAACCCTTACTTTTTTATAGGGTAGAAATATCGTTATTGGAAAAGTGCTGTCACGCCTAGAAGAAATTCTCATTGAATTACAGTTTCATTATTTCTTTGGATTATCTCATCTTTGTTACTACAACATAAAACTTTCTAATAAAATTCTCAAAGTCTAATAGTAATTATGATAAATTTAGGGCATTTGCTATTTTCCGCCTTCCATTCTATTTAGTCTCGCCCTTGAATATTCTACACGATTTTAGATTCTATGAAAAAAGTAATCTATGCTTATTTTTTGAAGCTACAATCATCTTCTCCTATTATGATCCCAAAGAAAGGTTTCAAAAGTTGCGACCATTCGTGTTGGTGACAGTTACAAGGTTTTGAACATAAAGATTAGTTGTTTTCATCAATATTTAATTGTTTTCATTCATCGAGTATGCATTTAACATTGTTATTTAGGAAATGTTTCTTTTCATCATTATCAGTATTGATCTGTTACACATTTTTTGTTTCAGAAAATATGTTGTCTGTGTTATTTAATTTTGTTCAGCATTCACATAATGTAATATTAGATATTGGTTGTTTGTGAACTTGGGTGTTCATCGATATTTATTTATTATAGGCAAGAAAGTCAAGTCCAAATTTCATGTATATTGTATTGTAATAGGCTTTCATAAATATAATGTGTGTTTTCTTAATATCCATTAAATTAATATCACATGTGTAATATCCCGTCCAAAACACCCTAATTTTACACGCAAATTATACTATTCTACATTGGAGTGTATATGTTGAGATCTAAGGCATGGTTTTCAAAAATTTACGCAGCGAATTCATGCTTAATCTGATTTTTTAATTAATTCTACCTTCAAAGTAGGTAACTCTTACCCTTGAAGCGTAATCGATTGATGGATCATTTGATTTTGATGTCACCACAGATTCTTACCGGAAGAATCGTCTACTCTTAAGCACTGGAGCCCTCATAAAACGGTTGCTAGCCCCTTCAAGCCTGTAGAGTGTTTTAGGATTTTTCTGTTTGTCTGGTTCTCTATTTTGCTACATCTGTTTCTCTGTTTTGCTGCATCTCACGTACAGAGAAAATTATGACAAATTTGTTGGGTTAACCCATGGATCAATCCAATTGGCCCATGGATTAGGCTGATTGGTCAAGAAGCACTAAAACTGTAATTTGGTCCCTTGATTTATCAGCCTATCCCAATAGCTCCTAGGTACTTAATTAACTATTAATTAATAACTTAGAACTTTCAATAGTACTTAATTAAACCATTTAATTAAGCATTATTTACCTAAGTATAACAATTATACTTAGTGCGTGCATGATTACATATTCTGTATCATTGAACTCTTTTATGTGCGATCCTGTGGACCCGGTCTAATATCGGCAATGGATAACTCAATCTAATTGATTAATCTATAAGTCATTAGTGGTCCCTAGCAAGACATAATGAATACCCAATTCAGAACGGAGGGTCGAATGGTGATTCATCACAATCTTCCGAGCATACTACGTACGATCCTCTACACTGACATCCCGTCTAGCATAAGACATGGAACCATCATCCTTATTTAGCTGAACGTTTACTTGATATCTTAGTGACAATGAATTTCATCAAGCAAATGATAACAATTATCATTCCTTGGGCATTAACATACACTTCTCAGTTCACTATCAAGTGGCCAAGATATCATCTCTCACTTAAGAGAGATTTGTAGTCCCATCACTTCACTCACATGTCTTAGCATGATTCATAGCAAACCCAATCATACTCAGATTTGGAAACCTGTTATGGCCCCGTTAGGTGTATGTCAAAGTACACTACTCTTCACCTAAGACCATGTAGTGATTTTTTGTATAAGGATTCTAGTACGAGTACTACTCAAAAGAATTACTCATGATCTAAATAGTTCGTGGAGTGTTTCTTTTGGCGGATCAATCCAATGATATGTTACCTAACATATTCATTTATGTCTTTAGTTGATGTCACTACATCATGGCTAGTGAAACTCTACCATCACTAAAGCACATACTAGTCTTATCATATTGACGTTCCCACGTCAATAAAAGATTAGGGATAGTTTTGTACTTATAACATGTTTTGCTTATTGGGTTTCACAACCTAGACATTCTGAAGGTTCAATAATAAGCAAATGTTCTAGTACGTGGATCATTTCATCAATTATATATGCACAAGAATATTAAAATGATGAAATTAACTCTTTTGATATATATGAGTCAAATGACAAACGTCTATATAGCCCTTATAAGGGCACATACCCCAACAATCTCCCACTTGCCCGTTGAAGGGCTATGTCCTAAACACTTTAAGATAAGCTCTATTACATGTCTCTCAAACTTGAACTGTGGTAGAGCTTTTATGAGAGGATCTGGTACATTGTCATCTGATCCTATTTTTTATACTTTCACATATTCTTGATCAATGATCTCTCATATGATGTGAAACCTTCTGAGTGTGTGTTTGGTCTCTTGGTGTGATCGGGGCTCCTTATCTTGTGCAATGGCCCCGTTGTTATCATAGAAGAGGTCTATTGGATCTTGGATACTCGGTATCACTCCAATGTCTGACATAAACTTTCTTAACCTAACACTTCCATTGTAGCATCTCATGCAGCAATGTACTCTGATTCCATTTTAGGTCCTGTCATTGTATATTGCTTTGAGATTTTCTAACTAATACACCACCATTCAAGTTAAACACGTAACCTGATCTTGTTAGTATCTTGCAATCATGCTAGGTGCATATGCGACATCCAGGAGGTACATAACATGACATACATGATGGATCCTATTGCCGAAGCATAAAGGATTCTACTCATCATATCTCTCTCCTTTTTAGTCGAAAGACATTGGTTCTTCTTTAAGAGAAGGCCATGTCTGAACGGTACCATACCATTCTTAGAGTTAGACATACTGAACCTCTTTAATATCTTGTCTATGTACCCTTTTTTACTTAGTCCTAGAAGTTTCTTAGACCTATCTCTATAGATCTTGATACCTAGTATCATCTCGACTTCTCCTATGTCTTTCATAGGAAATACACTCCCCAACTATTGTTTGATCTGTTTCAATATGGGGATGTCATTTCCTATGAGTAGGATGTAGTCCACATATAGGACAAGAAAAACATTCTTGCTCCCACTAACCTTCTTGTAAACACAAGGCTCATCTTCGTTCTTTGTGAAGCCGTAACCTATTACTACCTCATTGAAACGAAGATTCCAACTCTGATATGCTTGCTTCAATCCATAGATGGACCTCTGAAACTTGCACACTCGGTTAGGATGCTTCTGATCACTGTATCCCTGGGGCTGTTTCATATAAACATCCTCGAGTAGGTTTCCGTTTAGGAAAGTCATCTTAACATCCATCTGCCTTATCTCATAGTCATAATATGCAGCTATGGCAAACATTGTCCTAGTAGACTTGAGCATCACGATTGGGGAGAAGGTTTCATCATAGACAATACTATGAGTTTGTCTGAAACCTTTAGCCACTAGTCATGCCTTGAAGATCTCGTCAGGTTTTAACTTGAAAATCCACTTGCAATCGATAACGTTTTCCTGAACATGAGAATAAATTGAAGTCCAACTTTATTGTCTGTAATGGATTGTATTTCAGACTCTATGGTGTGTAGCCATTTAACTGAATCTAGATTTTCTAAAACCTGTCCGTAGGTCGTGGGATCATCAGGGTCCACCAAGATCAAATCTTGATCGTTAATCATGAGAAATCCGTATCTCTCGTGTTGTTAACGAGATCTACTAGACCTTCTAGGTTCTAGTGTTGTTGGCTTCGGTTGCTCATCCTCATGAGTTTCTATACCAACTTTCATCAGAGTTTTTGTAAATGAATCTACACTCCCTTGTGGGTCTCGAACCTCTTTGAGATCTATTCTACTCCCACTGTCTTTCATGTAGAGAAACTCTTTCTCTAAGAAAGTAACCTCTCGAGCCACAAACACTTTGTTCTCAGTTGGGTTGTAGAATTGATATCCTCTAGTTTCCTTAGTGTACCCAACAAATAAGCATTTGTCAGTTTTAGGTTTAAACTTATTACTTTGTAAACACTTTACATGAGTTTGACAACCTCAAACTCGTAGATAGGGCATATAGGGTTTTTGGCCCATCCATATCTCATATGGAGTCTTATATACTGCATTTGATGGAATACGATTTAGTACATAAGTAGGTTAAAGGAGTGTGTAACCCAAAAAGGACGTTAGTAGAGTTTCTTGGCCTACCATTGATCAAACCATATCTAATAGGGTCTGATTCCTCCTATTGGATACACCATTCTATTTAGGTGGCCTCGGTGGAGTTAGCTGTGAAACAATTCCACATTGCTTTAGACAACCATCGAACTTATCACTTAGGTATTCACCTCCCCGATTGGAGCAAATAGCCTTAATTTCTCTATCCAACTGATTCTTTACTTCATATTAAACACTTTGAACTTTTCAAATTTCTCACTTTTATAACCATATTTCATATAGTTATCAGTGAAAGTGATGAAGTAAACGAATCCACCTCTGCCTTGTGTGCTCATTGGGGTACATACATCTCATTGTATTAGGGCCAATAGCTCACTAGTCCTTTATAATTTCATTAAATGGACTCTTTGTCATTTTTCCTTACAAGTACGGTTCACATGTGTCATGAGATTTATAATCAAATGACCCAATGACTCCAACTTATGAAGTATTTCAACACGTTTCTCATTTATGATAGTGCCATAGGTATGAAGGATTTTTCTTCACACACTTTACATTTTCTCTTCCAATGACATTCATTACAATAGAAACATGTAGTGTCATTTCCGGGTTTAGTCTTAGAATCTTGCTTGGCATTGGCAGTAATCTTAACACGTGCCTTATTGTTCTCAAGAATTCTTTTGCCTTGCCCTTGAACTTTCTCTTGTTCACTTTTCCCATTTCAACAACAAACACTTGAGTACCATTCTTAAGGGTCTACTCAGCGGTTTTCAACATCTCATGCATATTGAAATTTACCACAAAATTATTGTACTCATCTGGAAGTGAAGCCAAGATGACATCAATTTCTAATATCCTAGGCAGAGGTACACTAGTCTCTCTAGAGTATCAGTATACCCTTTCATCTTGACTAGATAAGTACTAACAGATGAACCCTTCGTCATCTTACAGGAAATTAATGCTGTCATTGTAACGAACCTTTCGTTACGGTCTGCTATTGGAACATTTTTCCTTAGTGACACATAAATATGGAACACTTCCATATTCATGTTTATGAAGCAAGCCTCAGACATGTCACATCCTTGGATTTGTTCTTTTTGCCTTCCAAAGGCCTTTCGAGCAACCTTTGTAGCATTTTTTGTGTGTTTCAGGCAAAGTAGTTCTAAGACATAACGCTTAATTTCTTCCTTTTAAAATGTTTCTTATGGACATTTATTTAAAATTTTAGTGCAAGACAATGCCATTTATTCTAAAGAAAATGATTCAAAATTTTAGAATGAGTTTTTAATAAGATCATTCCACAATAGCCAAAATTGAAATCCCGTACAATTTTGTGTTGGTGATAGCTTGTGGGCCGAAAATCCACAAAGAAACAAACCCCAAACTTGCTTTTGCAAGTATTGTAGGGATTGGGCCCTTTTGGTAGACAACATTCAAATTGCATCTCATACAACTTAATGCTTTCCAATTGCATCACTATGCAACTTTTCGGTGATAGGATGAACATTCATAATGTTTGACACCATCCTCTCATTGCAAAAACCGCATCCTAGTCAACCGTTGGGTTGTACACCTAGGACCGATATTCCTAAGTCAAACCATCCCTCGAAACTTCACATCAATAGATACCCAAACATTTTTCCACCCTCAGTGTTAGTGATAAAGTTGGGTACCATATTATGTGACAACTCGCCTCACAAAGAAAACCTGACAGTCCCTGGTCACCCCAAGCGGTTCATATCAGATGTTCGATGCCTTGACGAGCCCTCAAGTATGGAAGCAATTTTGCGACTTAGGTTTTTAAGTTTTTGTAAGTCAAACCTTCCCTCGAACCTTCACATTAATACATACCCAAATAGTTTTTCCACTTTTAGTGGTAGTGATAAAGTTGGGTACCGCATTATGTGACAACTCGCCTCATGAAGAAAACCTGATGGCCCTTGGTTACCCTAAGCGGTTCATATCAGATGTTCAATGCTTGACGAGCCCCCATGGCTCCATCTTGGACTCCTTGGAATTTCTTGGGCCTAACTTCTAATCTATTCTATTACAATAGATTTTAATAGGCTCGCAGGCCTAATCTAATTGGCTGGCTGGCCCCAAATTAAACCAATTTAAAAGAAATAAATAAAACCCAATTCATGTATGAAAAACACATAAAATGCAAGTGCTTCATACAAGCTCGTTTTAATTAAGCCAATCAATTTGAAAAGATCGTGTAACTTTTACACTGTTAAGATTGATCATGTCATGATCAATTTTAATCAATCCCTATCTTCATTCATTTTAGTCAAATGATGCATGAACATATTCACATGATTATGTATGCATTTTACAGTTTAAACACTTTAAATTTGAAATCATAAATAAATCATATAAAAATATAAATAAATAAATTAATTAATGAACTAATATCATTAATTAATTTTTTATATTTTATTTAATTATCCTAATCTCATTAAGATAATTATTTAAAATTAAAATTTTAAATATTTACTAATTATCCTTATCTCATTTAGATAATTACTTTAATTTAAAATTTTAAACATTTCAAAACTTTAAAACCTTATCTCAAAGATTTTAAAGTAAATCCTAATTAATTATCATTAATCTCATTAATATAATTAATTAAATTTTAAATATTTAATATTTTAAATATCTTGATAGGATAAGATTTTAAAATTTAATCCTACCTTAAATTTAAAATAAAATCTGATAAGATAATTGACTTAACTCCAAAAATAGTCCATTACATATTGCGAAAATATCATTTTGGTCCAAAACAAAAAAACTACTTTTTTAGTCCACTACGTCATGTTTTTTAAAAATTTTGGTCCAAAACCCACTTTTACATGACTTGATCAGGGTCATTTTGGTCTTAATAAAAAATATTTTTCTTTTAACCACCGTAAATAATAAAATAATCAAAAAAAATTTACCCTCCCCCTCTCTCCTCTCTCTCCCCTCTACCCTCCCGTCGTGACTCTCCTCCTTCCTTCACCACCATCCCTGCCCACACCTACTCCTCCTCTCACCTCCACCACTTCCCGCCCAGAACACCACAATTTCAAAAATCAAAAAAATTATATTTAAAATCAAAATGCAAACAAAAAAAATCACCAGAATTCTTGAATCAGTATGTGAGTGGCAAATGAGTCAAGGAAAAAAGAGTTGAACAAAAAATGGCAAGAGAGATGGAGAGGGTGTAAGAAATGGCAAAATGAATCAAAAGAAGAAGAGAGAGATTTCTGGACCAAATACAAAGTTAGCAGGCAAGTGGAATTATCCATTAACTTCAACGACAATGGCTGCAACCAAGAAAACCAGAAGGTAGAAAAGTTGGCATCAATGGAAACCCAGTCGATTTATTCAGAACAATTAGAAATTTCAGCAGCGGAAAGCAAGTAAAAAAAATCGAAACCATAGGGAAAAAATTTTAAAAAATAGACGAGCAAAGAGGTTGACCGATAGAAAAAACAAATGAGCTGAGTGAATAGCTCGACTAAGATGGAGCGCCGTCCGGCTCCCTGAAATCTCCCTTCAAAATATAAATGAATTCAAAGGTCCAAATATTATGTATTAATCGTGTCACACTTTTGGAATGAATAAAATGGGATGATGAATCGATTGAGATATATAGAAAACTATGAAAAAGAGAAGGGGAAAATAGCGGTGAGAGAGTGGAGAAAGAGGCGGCGGGAAAGGAGGGTGGTGGTTGTGGAGACTGCCGAGATGGTGAGGGGAAGAGGGAAGACGGCGACAGGAAAAAGGAGGTGGGGGGAGGTGAAAGATTGGTGGAGACAACATTTGGGGATCTGGGTTCTATGGTTTGGAAAAAATTAAAATAAATAAATTAGTTTACACCGCTCTATGATAGATCAGATCGTGTACTGAAAAAAAAGGAGACTTGCAAAATTAGTGCCTTTTGTTTCTTCTTATGCATTAGTGCCTTACTTGTTCCCTAAAGTTGATTAAACTTTTGTTATTGTTGCCTTGTAATCACCTGTGTTGCAGACAAAATTGGGATCTTGGCTGGCCGGGGAAGAGAGTGGAGGGCAAAGGGGCGAGAGGAAAAGGAGGGAGAGGGAAGGGAGGAGAAAAAGAAGAAGGAGGAGGAGAGAGGGGAGGCCAGAGGAGCCGAAAAATAGGAGGAGGGAGAGGGGCGAAGGTCGGGGGTGGGGTGGAGGGAGCGACGGCGGTGAATGTAAAGGAGTGAGCAGGGATTGTGGTGAAGAAGGGGGCGAAGAAAGGTGGAGAGGATGAGGAGCGACAGAGGGGAAGGAGAGAGGAGAAAGAAGGGAAGAGTAAATATTTTTTTATTATTTTATAATTTTAAAAGATTAAAATAAAAATAATTTTTATTAAGACCAAAATGCCCCTGGTCAAGATAGGCAAAAGTGGGTTTTGGATCAAAATTTTTAAAAAACATGATTTAGTGGACTAAAAAAGTAGTTTTTTTTTTTTTGGACCAAAATGATATTTTTGCTATATATAATGGACCATTTTTGGAGTATAGTCAAAAAATTATTATTTTATAATTTTAAAAGGGTTACAAGAAAAATACTTTTCATTAAGACCAAAATACCCCTAGTCAAGAGAGACAAAAGTGGGTTTTGGACCAAAATTTTTAAAAAAACATGATGTAGTGGACTAAAAAAGTAGTTTTTTTATTTTTGACCAAAGTGATATTTTCGCAATATGTAATGGACCATTTTTGAAGTTAAGTCAAGATAATTTAATTTTATCAAAAATTAAAAATTAAAATCTTATAAACTTAACAAATCAGAAAAAACTCTTTTTTGAAAATTTTCAGGGCTATTTGGTAATTAATTCAAAATTCTGGCCTAGGGTTTAAGGAGGACATAAAGTCCAGGGGTTATTCTGCAATTTTAAAACTCTTTTAAAATTAGGCTATAGGGTTCAAGGGGCGGAGGGGCAGTTCAGTAATTTAATCCCATTAGGGCAGCTGCCTCTTCCGTATATCTCATCCCTTAGGGTTTATTGGGCCGGCAGGGGATTAGTAAATTCAACCATTAGGGTTCTTGCCCCAGCCGTTGCCAACCCTTCTCCTGCGAACTATTCCTGGCGCCGATCTTCTCTCCCTGTGTTGGGAATCCGTAGCTGTTGGTTTTCGTTCGGTGGCCAGAACATTTCCGGCCCCCGATCGGATTTAGATCCGGCCATTACCTCGTCTAACGAAGCACAACCCAGATCAGACCGGTCGGAGATGACGCAACCACTAGCTATTATCGCGAAGACATACGAGGAACGAGAATGAATGACGACTGACCATCGGTGCCGATCAAAGATGCAGCCGACCTCCAATAAAAGAAAATGAATCGCCCAGAAACCCTTTCTGGCGATCCCGATTTCTCCGCGAAGACAACAAACAAAACCCAGTTTTGAAATTTGGTGAAAAATAACTTTGGTTAATTCGTTTTTCCGAAAACAAAAACCCTTCAAAAAACGCAAACCTTTTCTGGCCAAATGCAAAAACAAGAACCCAGAAAACAAAATCAAAACCAAAACAATGTAAGAACCTTTTGAAACCATTTCAATTGAAGAGGGAAACAAAAAATTTTCTCCGTCAGAAGAAAAACAAAAAGAAAAACTCTTTTCCTTTTTGAAAACTCTCTGACCAAAACATGCCAGGACTCTTCCGGCTAATTTACCCAGTTTTCGGCAGAAATTTTGAAGAAACCCAATTTGCAAAAACCGTCCAATGAAAAGGAAAAAACGGGCAATAGATTTTCTTTTCGACGGGTCTTTCAAGACAATCAAGAAAAAGGAAAAAAAATTGATTCTTTTCATTTAGAATGCTAATTTTCTTTTTCTGTCTGGAAACCCTTTTCGGTAAGCAGCTCATTAAAATTAATTTGATAACAAACTATTTTTTAATCAAAATTAACTTTATTATTAACACAAAAATCGTGAGCCTAGCCCTGATACCACTATTGGGATCTAAGCCACGGTTTTCAAAAATTTAAGCAGTGGTTCATGCCTAATCTTATTTTTTAATTAATTCTACATTCAAAGCAGATAACTCTTAACCTTGAAGTATAATCAGTTGATCGATCCTTTGATTTTGACATGGTTGATCACCACAGATTCTTCCCAAAAGAATCCTCTACTCTCAAGCACTGGATCCCTCATAAAACGGTTGCTACCCCTTCATGTACAGAGAAAATTATGACAAATTTGTTGGGTTAATTAGTGAATAATATTCTTTATATAGATATCACTAATCTTGGACCCTATTAACCCATGGATCAAGCTGATGGGTCAGAAGCACCAAAACTGTAATTTGGTCCCTTGATTTATCAGCCTATCCTAATAGCTCCTATGTACTTAATTAACTATTAATTAATACCATAGAACTTTCAATAATACTTAATTAAACCATTTAATTAAGCATTATTTACCTAAGCATAACAATTATACTTAGTGCAGGCATGATTACATATTCTGTATCATCGAACTCTCTTATGTGCGATCCTGTGGGCCGGTTCTAATATCGGCAATGGATAGCTCAATCTAATTGATTAATCCATAAGTCATTAGTGGTCTCTAGCAAGACATAATGACTACCCAATTCAGAATGGAGGGTTGAATGGTGATTCAATACAACCTTCCTAGCATACCACGTACGATCCTCTACACTAATATCCCGTATAGCATAAGGCATGGAACCATCATTCTTATTTAGCTAAACATTTACTTGATCTCTTTGTGACACTGAATTTCATTAAGCAAATGATAACAAGTATCATTCATTGGGCATGGCCGTGCACTTCTCAGTTCACTATCAAGTGGCCAAGATATCATCTCTTACTTAAGAGAGATTTGTAGTTCCATCACTTCACTCACATGTCTTAGCGTGATTCATAATATACGCAATTATACCCATATTTGGCAACCTGTTACATCCTCGTTAGGCGTATATCAAAGTACACTATTCTTCACCTAAGACCATGTAGTGATTTCTGGTCTAAGGATTCTAGTACGAGTACTACTCAAAAGAATCAATCATGATCTAAGTAGTCAATGGAGTGTTTCTTTTGGTGAATCGATCTAATGATATGTTACCTAACATATTCATTTATGTCTTTAACTGATGTTACTACATTATGGCAAGTGAAACTTTATCATCATTAAAGCACATATATTCTTATAATATCAACATTCCTACGTTAATAGCCGACTAGGGATATTTTTGTACTTAGAACATGTTTTGCTTATTGGGTTTCTCAACCTAGACTTTCTGAAGGTTCAATCATAAGCATATGTTCTAGTACATGGATCATTTTATCAGTTATTTATGCACACGAATATTAAACTGATGAAATTAACTCATTTGGTCTATATTAGTCAAACGACAAACGTCTATATAGCCCTTATAAGGGCACATACACAAACAATATACTCCATACTAGTTTTTTTTTTTTTTTTGAAGCATTCTCCCTACTAGTTAATTGTACTTTTTTTTTTTCTTGTGATCCCTACTATTTTTTTAAGTTTTTCTTCTCCAATCTCCAACGTGCTCGTGGATTGCCTCAATATTACTGGACTTAGTTACCAATACTTATTCCTTCTTTCATGTTTTGTTCAATTTTTTTTTAAATACTACTCCCATTTTAAGTTTTATTTATTTTTTATTATTACTATTTATTTCACAATCCATATACAGTGGTACCATAGTACCACCATGTGCTGTGCTCTACCACTATTTACCACACTCTTTTACATTCGTATAGGAACACACGTTCTCTCTCTCCCTCCAATCTGTACGTGTACCCTCCCTCTTTTTATCTTTGCATAAACCAAACCCTAGATTATCTGGATTGATTCTAAACGTAGCCCATCCTCCCACTAGTACCACCACCATATTCCTTTCCGATGGATCCACCAGATTGTATCCCAATGGATATTTTTCTAGGTCGTAATTTAATGTGATTCATTTTATACATACTTTTACATGTTTTTAGTATGATTTTGATCTACCTGTGGAAAGATTCTTAATCTGTTTGTATGGTAAAATACTAGTTACGGCTTTACTTATGCTAATTGTAGGTTAAATGTGGATGAAATGAAGACTGTAAAAAATCGCACTTCGGACTTAGAATTTGGAGTAGAGCTGAAGGTTATCAAGCTAGTAGAAGGACACGAAAACCAAACGGAAAATTCACATGGGCGTGAAGTTCACAAAGTCCAGTAAAATCCAGCGTTTTGTGAAAGTGAGATGAAGACGTCCAGTTCACAATACAGTTCACTGGAGGTGACAAAGACCAAGTGGAGTTAGCGCTGAAATGAAGCAGCAGGTGCTGAGAGAGTTCACGAATTGTAAACAACAACGTTCCTGGAAGGCGAAAATATAACGACCATCAAATGCAAGAAGATGGCTACCGAAAACTGTAGTATCTGAAGAAGCCAAATCCACCGGATTAGTACACTGTGGCTAAGACATAACACTTTCAGGTGACGCTCAGAAGAAGCCAATGTCTACTGAGCGTCCGACAACCATCACCGGCACGGGCCACGGGCAGATACCAAAAGGACAGGTAGTGCATTGGTACGAGCTACAAGCAAGATCTGAGGAGACAAATTGTACAACATCACGAGCTATGATCCTGCCCGAAAAGATAAGAGTACACCAGCATGAGAGAAGCATGCTAAAGAAGGATGATTGGTACAGTGTTGCAGGTTACTTTAACGGCCTTTGAACAGTGCATGTTATTTTTATGACTGGATGTCTGCTGCTGTCCCCCGAAGATGCCAGCTTGTAAGCCTCGGCCCCAAAGCAAAGCCAAATTCCCAAAATAGCCATCCTACATTTTCCTTCACTATATTTTTCTCTATAAATAGCAGTAGTAAGCTCCAAACTCAAAAAGCAAGAAACAGTAAGGAGTAAAGAGTTTTAGAGTATGAGTTCGGAGTGTTTTTCCCTTGTAATTCGTTACTTGAGTTGTTTTATCTGAAACTCATTTTTATTTTCTTTTTATTCATAAATTATTTTCCATTTGAGTGTTGCTAAGAACCGATGAGATTCTAAGTATCTTGTAAGGATTTTCACCACTCTAATGAGTTAGAGGTAAGGTGAAAGCTCCTGCTACAAGATGAGCACTAAGGCGGATTTAATAAGTGGATACTGTATGCATTATGCCTTAAGTCTAGCATGCATCATTCAATGTATTTAGAATGATGTGTGACTATTTCCTCCACTGACAAACTTGTGGACTATGCTGCTATAAAATCTGCCAAGCATATCTTGCACTTGAGCTTTAACTGATTTTATTTATGGAGAGTGTTTTAGTTTAGGTTCTCTAGTTTGGTAAACGGTATTGAGTATGGAGTGAGGTGTTTAAGTTTTCAGTCAGAATCATGGCTAAGTTTCATGCCATCAAGGGGTTGTGGTGAAGCAAGATTGGAATGCTTATAGGGAGATCTTAATTGATGATACCTTAACAACTAGAGATTTTGTGATTCCAGGGTGAAAAAGGATTGAATTTCTTGTAGGGAGATCTTAATTGATTATACCTTAGCAACCAAAGATCATGTGAATCCCATAGTGAATCAGAATAGGAATGCTTGTAGAGAGATCTTAATTAATGATACCTTAACAACTATATATTCTATGAAACTCAGAGTGAATCAGAATAGGCATGCTTCTAGGGAAATCTTAATTGATATTACCTTAGAAACCAAATATTCTATGAAACTCAAGAGTGAAATAGAGTTGGAATGCTTGTAGAGAAGTCTTACATGATAATACCTTAGCAACTATAGACTCTATTTCACTCAAGTCCTGGTACGAGCTTGTCATGGTGGAGAGGTCAGTCCCTTAGTGATAGGACTGTGATAGGTGAGAGTTTGAAGTAAACAAGGACTGCATGGTTAGGTGGAAGGTGACCATGGAGTAAGTGACACAGGCGTTACTTCAAGTGAGCCGATCATGAATATTCAGCATTTCATTATTTTTGGTCCTGACTGTTGAGGAGCTTTAACTTTTCTTGTCAACATGAACCATCTATGGAGCCTCTAGTCTTAGCAGTGAAGTGAAAATCCCCACTCTCATCCTCTATTTTCTTGATTCATACTCTTTTCACCCTTATTTTATACCTCACCAACTGCTTGACTTTACTGCTTTTATACTTGTTATATTTTACTATTTTTCTAACTTATGCAGCAGAATCCTATCCCCCGTTCCCTGTGGATCAACCCTTATACTACGTTAATTTATGGTGTGAGGTTTATAAATTATTAATTCTGAACAGTACAAGACACTAAATCCATTTGCATCAGAATTTCGGACCCGTTGCCGGGGAATGATTGCCAGGATTTTGTTGCTAGTAAGTTAGAAATATAAGTGAAATGGTAATTAAGGTAGTAGTGTAGACAGTAGTAGCACCCTTTATGTAAATATGTACACAAACTAAGCTAAATAGGAATGCCTTCTAACAGTCAGAAGCATATAGGACCTTTTGAAGAGAGACTTAAACCAAGATTGTTTGGGGAGTTACTCCGGTTTAGCTATGAAGAGTTAAGTAAGTGATCAATAGTTGAACCAGTAGCTTGCCTAAAAAGTAACATGACTACAAACTTCAAATGAGATTATGGGATTGAAAAGGTTGGGACAAACTCAATTGGAGTTATGTCTGAACTTTCTCACCATGGGGGAAACAACAATGTGAATCAAAGACCATGGATGGGAAATGTTTTAGATAGACTTAATAAGTTAGAGTAGGATGCACAAGTTCATCACTCACTTAAGTTACAGAGGTTGAGAATTTTAGGCATGAATGTAAAGGATCTGGACAGAAATTTCAAGGATCTAGAATCTATTGACCAGAGTATAAATAAGTTGATACGGGAACAAATCCTCAGGTAAAGGACCATAAAAGAAAGGAATATAAATCTAGGAACTGTTATTAATGTAAAGATAAATCCTACCCCTAAAGTTAATCTTCATGTAGAGAGCAATAAGAATAATTCCCACAATGGATTAGATCCAGTAGAATTAGAAATCCAGATAAATCAGCAGGAAATTGATAAGAATAATAGAAGCATTAAGGATAATAAGTCTGACTTGACACTGGAGCAATACAATGATGACAAAACATTAATTGATAGGCAATATAAAGACATCAGTGATGAGATTATTAATCAGGTGGCAGATATCACACCATTGGTTGCTCCCTTCGAATTCATCATACAATTTGAGCAGTGGAATACTGAAAAAATAACCTTCCTTCATGCAAGTAACAACCCCTGCGTCAAGAAAATATTGGTGAATATATTAAAAGGATTCATGAAGGATTATAGTCAGGTGTGTTATTACTCTTACTATTACCTACCATTTAAGGAAGAACTTTTTAAAAATAGAAATTTATGAGCAAGGTCTAAAGAAAACAAGGAAGTAGACATAAAAGAAATTTATTAGTGATGTAACCTGAAGTTATAGCACTTTTCCCACAAAAAATGTGGCTGAAAAATGCAGATAGAGGTAAAACTATGTGATCTAGTCAATGCTGGACTTTGGAGGTCAACTTGGAAAGCCTTTTGCTGCTGACAAGACCATTTTCCCCGGCTGATTCTAACTATTTTCAACCCTAAACTCTGTAATAGTAATAGCTTGAGAACAAGTCCTAAGGACAACTTTTGCTTCATTTTACATTCTGTGAGCCGACAGCTTTTCGTCTCTTGGCGGTGTAGCTAGGGTTTTATTAGGATGGCGATTCAGCTTATAACCATGAGGTTCTAAGCAGTTTATGTAGATTTAACCCCAAATCTCTTCAGCTAAGGTGGAATCGGGTGCCATTACACTCGATCAGATCCGATCCTCCATTCTACAGTTCAGCTCAGTTAGAGCTCTTGCCCTTTGTAGGTGTGACAGGTCTCGTGCGAGAAACCAGAAGTTGAATTGTGCTTTATATGTTCTGAGTGTAGTTGTATCCGAATTCCTTTGATTTTGTATATATTGGTGTAATATTTTCTTTATGTTGATCTGAGCCTTTTTAATCTGCCAGTCGGTTTCCTGTTAGATGCTTGATAGATATGCTCTATTTTCTATTATAGAATCGACAAAAAGTGTCTACATTCTCCCTTAGTATCACTTCTGCCAGATCTAATCAGGGGTAGAAAAGTGAGTTAAAACTGAAACTGATTAACGAATCGGCTTAAGGTCCAGTGGAAAATAATAAACTAACATAGCAGGGTACTAGCTAAAAGTGATGGCGGTTAAATCACCATCTCGAAATCCCATCAATTTATCTTTTTTGCTATTTGTCTTTTGTTTTTATGAAATGATCTTGATATGTTTGTCTGCTACTTGTATGTGTCAATTCCTAGAATGCATAAGTGTTTAGTGCTCTCTGTGGATTCGATACCTTTACTACTACGCGACAGGATTTTGTGGTCCTAAAGTGTGTAGAAAAGGGTTTTTTTAGTGTTTTATTTTTTGCACATCACTTTTTGGCGCTGTTGTCGGGGAGCACGGTAGCCCTTGTGTGTTTGATTTAGAATTTTTGAGTGTGCATGAGTTAACATAATGGCATTATGAAAAGAAACCAGGAAAGGGGATCTGATGAGGAGTTGGCATTAATGGAAGTAGTGTTCGAGTTGGATGCTGTTCCGAGTCATAGAGATCGCTCCTGGGTCCTATATTGAAGGCCAAATGGATGATTTAAGACAACATAATATAGTGCAGTTTGGAGGTAAATTTTTAGAAATTGCAAAAGGAGTGTAGGAGGTAGGGAATGAGTTATATGAAGCAATGGCGGTAGTGTGTCAGCTTTTTGTTATGTTGGAAAATGCAAATCAGAACCTGGAAAATCAAAAGGAATCAAAGCCTATTAAGCTGATTGCAATAAGCTCCATAGGAAACCTGGTTCGAATATTGGGACAAGTAAAAATAAAATATGAACAGGAAGAGCTAGAAGAGTTGACAGTTCCTCAACTCGAAAAGATAAAGGACTTTGAGGCAAAAGATGTAATCGAAGGATGTGTACTGGCTTATGTGGAAATACCAGTAGAACAAGTGAGATAGCAAAAAGTGTATGGAAGTAGAATTGAGTTTGACATAGAGTATTTGAAGATAATGAAAGAGTTGGAGAATATAGTCAAATGCTATTGTATAAACATGGTGACAGATGAAGTGGAATGCCCCATCGTAGAAGTGGGGATAAATACGCCTAAACTCAAGGCTCTACCACCTCATCTGAAGTATGTGTATCTGAGGAAGCAAAATTATTTTCCTATTGTGATTTCAGCCAAGTTGACATTTAAATAGGAACTTAAGTTGCTCAAGGTTTTGAAGGAGAACAAAACAGCATTGGAGTGGTCATTAGCTGACATTAAGGGTATTTGTCCAGATATTTGTACTCACAAAATTGATGTAGATGGTTCGACCAAAGCAATTAGGAAAAAGCAGAGGAGGTATAATCCTGCAATGAATGAGGTGGTTCACAAGAAATTCATCAAATGGTTGGATGAAAAAATTATTTATCCAATTAGTAATAGCAATTGGGTGAGCCCTGTTCACTTTGTACCAAAGAAATGAGGGATCACTGTTATCAAGAGTGATAAGGATGAGCATCTTGCCACCCGTTTGGTAAATTCATAGAGAGTGTGCATTGATTATAAAAAGTTGAATGAGGTCACTCACAAGACTTATTTTCCCTTGCCATTCATGGACCAGATGATGCACCGTGTTGCAGGACATGCGTATTATTGTTTTTGGATGGATACTCAGGGTATAATTAGATTTCCAACATGCAGGAGATCAAGAAAAGACAACTTTTACGTGTGTTTCAGGAACATTTGCATTCAGAACAATGCCTTTTGGGTTATGCAACACATCAGCAATGTTCCAGCGTTGCATGATGGCTATTTTTGATGATATGAATGAAAACATCATGAAAGTGTTCATGGATGACTTCTCTGTATTTGGGGACTTACACTGATGTGTGTCTGGGAAACCTGGTGAGAGTTTTATAGAGATATGTAAAGACACAGTTGGTTTTGAACTAGGAAAAATGCAATTTCATGGTTACTGAGGGAATAGTTATAGGGCACAAGATTTCTAAGAAGGGAATAGAGGTTAATAAAGCAAAAGTTGAAGTGATAGACAAGTTGCATCCACCCTGTAATGTGAAGGGAATTAGGAGTATTTTGGGACATGCAGGGTTCTATTGAAGGTTTATTAAGGATTTCTCAGAAATTGCTTGTCCGCTGTGCTCACTATTGGAGAAGGAAGTGAAATTCAAATTCAACCAAGAATGTAAGCATTAGGAGTTAAAGAGGAGGTTGATATCTGCCCCCATAGATGTTACACCAGATTGGCGCAAACTGTTCAAGCTGATCTGTGATGCAAGTGACCATGCAATTGGAGTTTTATTAGGACAGAGAAGGGGTAATGTGTTGCACGTCATCCATTATGCAAACAGACGTTCGAATAGAGCACATAAGAATTACACCACTACTGAAAGGGAGTTATTGGCTATGGTATTTAGATTTGATAAATTTCGTTCATATCTCAAGGGGTGCTAAAGTACACACTGATCATTCTGCATTGAAATATTTGATGAAGAAACAGGATGCTAAGCCGATATTGATTAGATGGATACTGTTGTTGCAGGAGTTTGATATTGAAATATAGAAATGGTGTTCCCGGTGAAGTCTCCCACTAATCCTTTATTTTACATTGATAATGTTTATATTCTAGTGCAATATTATGGCTAATATACAAAGAAAAATCCTAAATATTAATAATAATAATACTAAAAGGACTGTTCAAAGTAAAGAAGAAATAATACATAGTAATTTTAATGATTGGTCTATTCCAGAAGAGAATATGGAGACAATCTATAAGATAGGATCTTTGGATTTTAAAACTGCTTTCAGTATTAAAACTCATGAAGAAACATGAAATATTCAAGAAAAATTTCATTCTTTATCATTATTGTTTAATATTTCTATACGGAATTATTTGGAAAAAGGATATAGATTTGTTCATTTTGGATTAATTCAGATTGCAATAAAACATTTAGTTCATATTGGTGTAGATAGTCACATTTATGTAGCATTAAGAGATAAGAGGTTAAAAAAATACAAGACTTCTTTGTTAGCATTAATTCAGACTAATATTTGTAATGGTCCAATATTTTTTAATTGTGCTCATAATTTCTCGGTATCATTGACAGATCCATTAATATTGAATTCTCTTATTTTGGATATTCACATACAAGGGGATGAATTTGAAAAATTGACCGAACAATTTGTTATAATGTATAGAATTTATTATAAATTAATGAGTAGTCAATTGAATCTTAAATTTAGAATGTATCCAACAATTAAAGAAGAAACTGTTTTATTACAAATAGATGATGAACATTCGAAAACTTATACTCCCAAAAGATTAAAATGGAATGAAATAACAATACCAGATGAATTTCAAGTCAAAAATCAGCAATGGTGTAGAAATATTGAACGTAGAGAAGTATCACAAATAATAGAAGCAGAGGATGTCACAGTTTTAGTTAGGTTTACTTTTTTTAGATATAATACTTCTAATTCATGCGATATTCCTTTCCAACATCATAGAAGATCAACGTCCAGTATTGAGAATTTCACAAAAAAATTTACAAAGACTCAAGTTTACAAAAAATTTTACAAATAGTGAAGCTATCTGAACTGGTCAATGCTGGACTTTGGAGGTCAACTTGGAAAGTCTTTTGTTGGTGAGAAGACCATTTTGCCCCTACTGATTCTAACAAATTTCAACCCAAAATTCTGTAATAGTATAAATAGCTTAAGAAGAAGTCCTACGGGCAAAATTTGCTTCATTTTTACATTCAGTGAGCCGAGTGAAGGAAACAAATCTTGTCTGGGCTAAACCGAAAATCTCATTTTCATGCTATGCATTCCAAAATCGGAGACTTTCGATCTGGCCTAGACTCTAAAACATTTCCCCTGAATGGATCTAGGCTTATACAAATTCGATTTATTAAAAAAACACGCTAAAAATTAAATCTTTAATTTAAAGCGGAAGTCTTAAAGATTAAACCTTTAAAGTGTGTCCTCAAAGCAATAAGAAAACCAAAGCCTTGAAAATCCTGCTATTTACCGCCTGGGACCAATTACTAGAGAATCCGGAGAATAACTCCGTCTCTACCTTGAAATCGTGTGGGTGACTATCCAAAAGGTAGCTAAGACACTAAGGAAAAAATCCATAAGAAACCCCAATTGAAAAACTTGTCAGATCCGCAGCAGATTGTTGCCCGAAGATCTCAGCGACTAGTGACTGCCTACAGCCTATTTACCATCTGCCGACGAAATCCACTATCAAATCCCTTGAATGACTCCATCTCCACCCCGAAATATTGTGGGCGACTATCCATGGGTAGCTAAGACACTAAGGAAGAAATCCAAAAGAAACCCATTTCGAAAAACTCGTCAGATCAGCAGCAAATCGTTGCTCGAAGATCAGCTGCCTATTTACCGTCCGGTGCAAAAAATCCAAGAACCACCACCAAAAGAATTCTCCCACCACGATCTAGACAATATCACCATGGATCACTGATCAAGACCGAGATCTACGCAATAGAGGTCGAATCAAGTGACTAGGAGAATCAAAAAGTCCAGTGGCGCAAATCGAGGGACGGGGTGGTGCGTGAATCGAGGGACTACGGTGAATAGGAAACCGGCGATCTAAAGGGCTGAGCTTTTCAATGATCGAAGGATCCTAAGCCAACTTTGAGAAAGAACACAAGGAAGAAGAAGAAGTTCTCTGTCTAGGCTACTCCGTCTCACTCTTGGCAACTTAGCCACCAAGGTTTCTTAATGTCTTCCAAATGCCAAACAAGAACTATTTATAGGATCTTCAGGGGAGACCTAATGGGCTTTTGAGTTAGGTATTAGTGTTGGACTTTTGTTGACTCTCTTAGTCTTCCCTAGACTAATCAACTCCAATCAAACCTTTAGAATTAATTTCTCAACCCACTTTGTTAATTAAATATTAATCAAACCTTTAGGATTATTTCGTATAACCCACTTTGTCAATTAAATATTAATTAATCCTTTAGAATTATTTAATTACTTTGTCTATTAGTCCAACGTATATTAGTCGTACCACTAACAGAATAATTAGGGAACTACCACTCAAAAATGAATTTACTTCGCGCTCACTTTATTATTCTTCTATCTCCCCACATCAAAGATCTAGTGCTCGTCGATTCATAAATTTAATGACAAAGTAATTCATCGACTTCTTGGTATCTGAGATTTGTACCACTCAACTATCTCATTATACCGGACATAAAGTCCACTGGCCGAGTTTAGTATAATAAACCTTACGAGCTCATCTCCGGAGCACCATCAACCAAGTGAACCGGTACATGGATTCTTTCGACAAGCAACGACACACAAAGGAGTCAAACACCGCATACCCAACTTACCAAGATCTAGGCCTCAATTGACCAGACCCTTTGGCAAATCAAAGCATACGATATCTAACTCTCGTGTCTACTCTAGTCTAGGGATTAAGAGATTAGAATATTAGGTTCGAATTAACTACGCTGATCAGTACAAGTTAATTTAATCCCGAACAGGTCGTCCTCAATATACCCCAGGCACATCCGTATGATTTAATTAGTCCAGAAAAACTAATTATCCAAATAACACGATAACCTAAACCAATAGTATGTTTAAACTATCTCAGTTACGGGCATCTGTTTACATATCATTACTTTAACTAATAACGAGATCTACTGTGCTTTTCTGCACCACAGTATGTAGTATATGATAGAAAAGAACAATTTAATACTGAAACATAAATGATATGTCAACTGGGTATTAGTTTTTGATGCAAGCAATAATTTTTCAGTATTCAAAACTAACACCGATAGCTTTCCCTCTCTTGGCGGTGTAGCTAGGGATTCATCAGGATGGCGATTCAGCTTAGGACCATGAGGTTGTAAGCAGTTCATGGGGATTTAACCCTAGATTCTTCAGCTGAGGTGGAATCGAGTGCCATTACACTTGATCAGAGCCGATCCTCCATTCTACAGTTCAGCTCGGTGAGCTCTTGCCTTTTGTAGGTGTGACAGGCCTCGTACGAGGAACCGCAAGTTGAATTGTGCTTTGTTTGCCCTGATGTAGTTGTATCCGAATTCCTTTGATTTTGTATATATTGGTGTAATATTTTCCTTATGTGGATCTAAGCCTTATTAATCTGCCAGCCAATTTTCTCTTAGGTGCTTGATAGATGTGCACTATTTTCTGTTATAGAATTGACAGAAGGTGTCTACATTCTCGCTAAGTAGAACTCCCGCTGGATCTAATCAGGGGTAGAAAAGTGAGTTGAAACTAAAACTGATTAACGAATCAGCTTTAGGTCCAGGGGAAAATAAGAAACTAATATAGTAGGGTACTAGCTAAGAGTGATGGCGGTTAAATCACCATCTCCAAATCCCATCAATTTATTTTTTCTGTTGTTTGTCTTTTGTGTTTATGAAATGATCTTGATCTGTTTGTCTGCTACTTGCATGTGTTAATTGTTAGAATACACAAGTGTTTAGTGATCTCTATGGATTCGATACCTTTACTACTACTTGACAGGATTTTGTGGTCCTAAAATGTGCAGAAAAGGGTTTTCATTAGTTTTGTATTTTTAGCATATCAATCAGCCTGAAGATAAAAGAAGCTGGGAAGGTTATTAGAAAACTAGGAAAAACAACTATAGCCAGAGACTATAAAAACCGAGCACTTAGGGAAATTAACTCGTTTAATTTTGAAATCACTCTAATTTAAATATAAAAGGAATTCAGGTTAAGAACAATAAGTTATAGTAACTAAGTGTAAATAACTAACACCACGTGTCACTCACTAGAGGCTCACATCTATTAATAAATAAGTACTTAGGTAATAGAAGACCCCAGTATCTTTTCAATAACTAACTCATATTCCAGCTAAGTGCTCAAATTCTCTATAACTAACGGAGGTTTAGTCGCCCCTTCCCTAAGGGTTAACTAAATCTGATGTTTTGTCCGGTCGTTTCGAACTATCTCTTTTTGTACTTATTAATGAATTGAATGGCGGGATCACTTAACTCACAAACACACAATTTTTTAACCTCTCTATTCGAAATTAACTAAGAGGATGGATATTCTGTCAAACTGACATTAATAGCTCAACCTAAACTATTAAAACCAAGGCGCACTTTGTGGTTTGATGTAAGCCTAAGTTACATAAATTCTTATGGCATTCTCTACATGATGTATGATTATTTATTAGAGTTTTGCTACTCTTTGGTGAAGTAAATGCCTTATGTGGTGTCATGTGAGAATTATAGGTTTATGTCCCGGTTTGTCATGTTTTCATCTAATTCTTGCTGATTAATGCTGAGATATGTGAAAGCGGAAGCTTTGGTCAATGCTGGACATTTAGGGAGTTAATGTAGAGACTTGATGCTGCTGTAATGAATAATTGACCCCTGCTACTGTTATCTATTTTAACCCTAATTTGTATGGTATAAATACCAATGACAGACAAGTCCTACAACCAACCTTTTATATTCGTTTCAGCACTTCCCTCTTGGGTCTTAGCTAGGGTTTTCTCAAGATGACGATTCAGTTTGGAACGATGATGTTCTAAGTGGTTCATGGGGATTTAGTCCCAGATCTCTTCATCTCCAGAGGAATCGGGTGCATTTACACTCGTTAGAGACGATATTTGGTTCACATTCATAGCTTGGTGTGTAGCCCTTATCCCTTGTAGGTGTAACAGGCCTCATGCTGAGGGAATCTGCAAGTTGTGTTGTGTTTTACATACTCTAAGTGTATTTTGTACTCGAATTCCTTTTGTCATTTATATATTTGTTAAGTTCCTGCCCACCGTGTGATGCTTACAACTTTATTAATCTGATTGCTAGTTTACTCTTTTGAGATACGAATACGTGTTGTTGTCTGTACTTGAACTGTCAGTTGCGGTCATCTACTTTCGCAGTACTCCAGCAGTTCTGTCCCAGGGGTAGTAGAAGTGAGTAAATCTAGATCTGATTAACGGACTAACTTAAGCCTTTAGGGAAGTAATAAATCAATGTAGAAATTATACGAGCTAAGACTGACGGCAGCTAAACCACCCTTCTCACATCTTATCAATTTATCTTTACTGTATTTGTTTCTTTGTTTCATAAATCAAATCTGTTTGGTTATTTGCTACTTGCATGTTCTGATCCCGCAAAATACACGAGTGTTTGGTGCTCCTTGTGGTTCGACACCCTCGCTACATACGATAGGATTTGTGGTCCTTTAGTGTGTTAAAAAGGGTTTTATTTGTGTATTGTTATTTTAGCACATCATGGTTCCCACCCAAGGATACACACGATCTCGCAAGATCACTCTAACTAAAGATTCTGGGTGAAAGAAAGCACACAACTAAACTTTCAAAAAACACAAGATCTAATCTTGAAAAATAAATATGCAAATCTTATTCTGTCCATTGGAAAATTCGGCCAAGGACTTTATATAGAATACAAAGAAGTCTTCTTCATTTTCTAAATAGAAACCACTCAATCCTAATGAAAGATGGATTAAAAAAATAACTCCTAATCTAACTCTGATTGGCTTATAATTTTGACCAATAGAGATACAGTACAAAGCAAAATAAAACCCTAATCAAGAAGGGGAAAATCCATCTATCCTAGTTGTAATAGGATAAACTTACAAAACCTTCTAGAACTATGAAAGCAAAATAACAATCCTCGTAGGAGGAGAGTTAGGGGTCTCAAATGGGCTTAGGGAGTGACATGGGCCTTCATGTCTTGGCATTTAACTCTTTAACCCAATCTTCAACCTTCATTTTGGGCTTGGACCATTATTTACATTAACTTTACAAGTCCATCTTCTTTCATCCTCGAGATTCTAATGGGCTTGGGCCTCGAGTGGTGTAAATGGGCTTAGGCCTGTTGCGCTCTGTTGATCAGCAACTTCATGGATTGAAGATTACCTTTTGAAATCTCCATCTGTTTATCATCATAGGTCTAACAATATCTACTAATGGATCTCTCTTAAGGTTATCTTGATCCAAAGTAGGAGAATCCATAGACTCCCACGGGAAATTTCGTAACGAGGCATGTCCTAAAATTTGAACATGCATATTGATATCATGTGACATCTCTTTAGGCTCGTTTGAGGGGCTTGACCTGTATGTTGACCCAGGTGTTTTTTAACATGATAAAATCTTCAATTTGGGCTCATTTTGGGTCTCTCCCTAAACCAAAGCTGTGAAAATCCCTTGTTAGTTTAGGGAGATGCTACGCAGTTTTGAAGGGAGTTGACCGGTTTTATTCTTTGGGAATTCAAATCAATGATGATAGTGAAGCTGTTAGGCTGAGCTGCTTCTCGAACAAGACCCAAGTGTTGCCCGATCTTTCAGACTATTCTCTCCTACCATCTATCAAGCATGAATTGAAGCGGTATAATCGCTCAACTCAAGAAAATACACTCTTATTTAGACCTCTTTGTGTGAAAATATAATTCAAAGGATAGGTGATGGTTGGTGACTGATTTAGTCAATCAATGACAACGCTTAATAGTTCAACCTAAACTATTGAAATCAACCAAAGAGGTCTAAAACACTTTTATTCTCACAAGACCAAGGGTTGAGTCGCAACTGAAGGGGTATTTTCAAACGAAAATATCAATCAAAATTATCAAAAACCTACATTGAATTTCGTGGTAGGGGCTTTATATTGGCATACAAGAAGTCCTCTTCTTTTTCTAATAAGTAATCACTCAATCCTAATGAAAGATGGATTAAAAAGAGAAAAAACCTCCTAATCTAACTCTTATTGGCTTATAATTTTGACCAATAGAGATAGAGTACAAATCAAAATAAAATCCTAATTAAGAAGGGAAAAATCCATGTATCTTAGTTGTATCAGGATAAACTTACAAAACCTTCTAGAACTATGAAAAGTAAAACAAAATCCTATAATGAAGAGTCTTTCCCAACTTCAGTTGGGCTTAGGGAATGACAGGATTTTCAATTAAGCCTTGTAATTCCTTAATCCAACTTAAGTCTTTCTTCTTGGGCTTCAGTCCACATCTATGTTCCATCTGCAAGTCCTTTATCAAATAATCTCGAAATGTTAATGGGCTTGGGCCTGTTGTTGGGCTTTTTTGATCAGCAACTTCAAGGCTTCTTCAATCCTTTCACCTGATTTTCATCATAAGTCTAACATTATCTACTGATGGATCTCATTGGCATAAATCTGGATCCACAGATTGGGTTTTCATGGACTCCCATGGGGAAATTCGTAACTAGGCATGTCCTGAAATTTGAACATGTATATTGATGTCATGTGGCATCTCTTTAGGCCCATTTGAGGAGCTTGACCCATATATTGGCCCAGGTTTCTTTTAGCATGATAAAATCTTCAATTTGGGCTCATTCTGGGTCTCTTTGGGGCTCCCTACACCAAAGCTACGAAAATCCCTTGTCAGTTTAGGGAAATGATGCGCAGTTTTGATGAGAGTGAAGAAAGAGCTCTTGATGTTCACATCATCCCCTCCCAGCTGTAAATGATTCGTTCTCAAATCTGCATTGTCACACAAAGCAACTTTAGAAATATTGCAATGAATAGAAATAGACTTACCGAGTTTCCTAGGCTTAGGACTAGTGAAACAAATTTTGCTCAATTCTCTGAAACTTCTTGTTGAACATATGTTCCTGCGCCATACAGACCAGTTAGGATAATAAGGTACATTAAAAAATTTAAGTAGACAACTATACTCTCCTATTCGGAAGACAGGACTATTCTCAGGGCGCATCCAGTGAGGAGCGACAGTCTCACTGTTTTATGGGAAATAAGACTTTTCACAGGGCACATCTAACAGCGAGGAGTGAAAGTCGTTCAAGCTCTCTCGGTTTGTAGCTTAAGTCTCCTTTGTGAACCTTCAAACCTGCATAACACTGTAAGCAAAAGGTGGAAAGGTAAATAAAAAAACTTAAGAAGACAACTATTAGCTCCCAACAAGTGGGTTTTCGCAAATCCCCTTAGGGGGAGGGGTGAAAATATGCTTTGAGTTGTCCTATGGTTGTACAGCTTTTAAAGTTTAGGACTCGATTGTTTTGAATTGTTCTTATATTTCCGCAATGTTCTTACTAGAAACCTGTGCAGGAGACAAAGTAACAAGTTAGCTTTCTTACTATGAGACATGAAAGAATACCTGGTAGTCACACGGGTGACTTTTCTGTCAAATTCCCAAGGCCTTCTTAGGGGAACATGACAGGCATCCATGGGCACAATATTGTACAGCGCTACACCTTGACTAGTCCAAGGTATACTGTAGCCGTAGCTGGCGTCTGCACATAGGAGGGCATTGTGGACGTGAGGCTAGAAGGGCATGCCTAATCCCTTATTCTTTATCTCTATTAGTACCTTAATACCTCTAATAAAGACTACATCATCCCTTGGCTCACCACAATCATCTAACCATTGCAATCCTTGCCCTAGGCTAGTATATTGGGAGGGTTGAACAACACGCAACACATGTGGGTGCTCAACTGGTGGACAATCGTGATGTAAGGAAACGAGAATTTGTCAAGTTTCCTCCTCAACTGCTTTACTGGTCTCGCCAACGAAGAGCTCATCATCCTCTTCACCTCTGATCATTAGAGATGGAACAAGAGCATATAACAAGACACATAGGGGCTGTGCTTGTGATGCTCAGGAGCTTGCTTCCATGGTCTCTTATTTCCTAGTGGGATGTCCTGCATACAACTAAAACAACAACACCAAGAATGGACGGGAAATAAGGTATTCATAATAAAGAAAGGATAATACTCAACGTTTCTCCAAACTTCAAACGAATATAAAGGGGATATTTACTTTCCAAAAAAAATTCAAGAAATACTTTCTATGACTTATTTCGAAAATAATGAAAAGACTCTAAAAAGAAAAAGGATATTTACTTTAAAAAATTTCAAGAAAATAAATTTCTTATAAGTCTTGAAAATAATAAAAAGAAGAGTCAAGACTCAAAAACAAAATGATATTTATTTCAAAACCCAATAATTAAACTCATAGAATTTTAAAATAATAAAAACACACAACAAAAAGAAAAGAAAACTGATACCAAAAGAAAATAGAACGCAAGGAAAAGGGATTACTTACAGCGCCTTACGCGCATGGATTTTCAATTTGGCCAATTCAATTTTGGTCGTGCCTTGCGCGCCTGGGCTTCCTGTTATCAAACACTTTTAGTGACACTATCAGTGCGGTGTTACAAATTGGTTTGGCTGCCCGTAGTTGTTGGACTTGTCCTTTAGTGACAACAACAAATGTTAGTTTCAAGATTAGTTTCACTTGCATGCTTTTCCACTGGAGCTACTCTTGAATTGTCTTTCATCCTACAAAAAGAAAATAGAACAGAAGACCAAGCATAACATGACACAAAAACCAACTAAATAAAATAAACAAAACATGAATAAAACACAAAAACAAAAGACTCTAACACTCACAAAGCGATATCAAGTGATACCAAAAAAATCAAAAGTAAACAAAAGACTACTTTGACTATTAAGATTGAAATGTCAAAAATCTAACAAAACAAGTAAAAGTCAAAGACAAACAAAGTGACTTTTAAAAAAATTACTAAATATAAGTAGATGCTTATAGAGTCATACAAAAGCACACAAACCAAAAGTTGAGCAGGTACTCTCTCGCAGTCAAACTGTAATCAATTTGAACACGAGCTTAACTACCGGATGAGAGGAACAAGTTTATACACACACCAGGCAATATATGTTAGGAATAGTCTAGGTGTTTAATCCAATTAAATAGCGGAATCCTAAACTATGAGGATCGGGTCTTACCCTTGAAGCATAATCGGTTGCGCACGTCGCCTGGCTCCTCTGAGAAGATGGCGTTTTGTTGTCTCCAAAATCCTTCCTCGAAGGATCCTCTACTCTCAAGCACGAAAGCCTTCGCAGGTTGGTGCTAGCCGATCTTGCCTACCCGGAGATTTTGGGAAAATCTGTGTATTTTTCTGATGAGAATAATTCAAAAAAAATCTCTTCCTACAATTATATCCCTAGGATATTTGTAGAGAATTAATTTCCAAAATCAGTATTGTAATTATCCAATTATAACTTAACTGATTTTAGTAATTTCCAAATCAGTATTATTACCAAATATTATTTAACTGATTCCAAGTCAGTATTTAAATAATATTTACTAATTCCAAATCAGCCTTAAATAACACTTTAATGATTTGGGTTATACACCAAGCCCATGGATCAACCCATGACCCATGGATCAGGCTGATGGGTCAAGAACTTCAATTGCAATTAAGTCCCTTGATTTATCAGCCCATCCCAATTGTTCCCAGGTAATTAATTAACTATTAATTAATACCATAGAACTTTCCAATAATATTTAATTAAACCATTTAATTAAATCTTATTTATTTAAGTATAACAATTATACTTATTGTAGGCAAGAATTCTTATTCTGCATCATCGAACTTTCTTATGTGCGATCCTGTAGGCCCATTCCAAATTGGCAATGGATAACTCAAACCCATTGATTAATCCATAAGTCATTAGTGGTCTCTAGCAAGACATAATGACTACCCAATTTGGAATGGAGGGTCGAATGGAGATTCAACACAACCTTTCCGAGCAAACTGCGTACGATCCTCTACATCGATATCCAGTTTAGCATAAGGCATGGAACCATCATCCTTATGTAGCTAAACGCTTACTTGATCTCTTAGTGACACTGAATCCTTCAAGCAAATGATATCCTATCATTCCTTGGGCATGACCATGCACTTTTCAGTTCACTATCAAGTGGCCAAGATATCATCTCTCACTTAAGAGAGATTTGTAGTCCCATCACTTCACCTACATACCTTAGCGTGTCTCATAGTGTACCCAATCATACCCGTACTTGGCAACCTGTTACGGCCCCGTTAGGCGTATGTCAAAGCACACTACAATTCACCTAAGACCATGTAGTGATTTCTGGTCTAAGGATCCTAGTACCAGTACTACTCAAAAGAATCACTCATGATCTGGTTAGTCCATGGAGTGTTTCTTTTGGCGGATCGATTTCATGAATTTAAATATGCACAAGGATATTACTATCATGAAATTAACTCATTTGATAAACAATCAATCAAACGACAAATATCTTATTTATATAAATACCCTCAAAGTATATTTACATAAATAGCCCTCATTAGGGCACATTCACCAACAATCTCCCACTTGCCCGATGAAGGGCTATGTCCTAAACTGTTTAAGACCAAGCTCTATTACATGTCTATCAAATTTTGACTGTGGTAGAGCTTTTGTGAGAGGATCTGCTATATTGTCGTCTGACCCTATTTTGCACACTTTCACATCTCCTCGATCAATGATCTCTCGGATGAGGTGAAACCTTCTGAGTATGTGTTTGGTTTTCTGGTGTGACCGAGGCTCCTTAGCTTGTGCGATGGCCCCGTTATTGTCACAGAAAAGTTCTATCGGATCTTGGATACTCGGTATCACTCCGATGTCTGACACGAACTTTCTCAGCCAAACAGCTTCCTTTGCAGCATCTGATGCAGCAATGTACTCAGACTCTGTTGTAGAATCGGCTGTTGTATCTTGCTTTGAGCTTTTCCAACTTATTGCACCGCCATTCAGACTAAACACGTAGCCTGATTGTGACTTCATGTCATCTTGATCTGTTTGGAAAGCAGCATCAGCGTAACCTTGTACAATGAGCTGTTCTTGTCCTCCATACACTAGCATTAATCCTTTAGTTCTTCGTAAGTACTTCAGGATTGCTTTGACTGCAGTCCAATGATCCATCCCTGGATCTTGTTGGTATCTACTAGTCATGCTAAGTGCATGTGCAACATCCGGACGGGTACACAACATGGCATACATGATAGATCCTATTGCCGAAGCATATGGGACTCTACTCATTGTATCCCTCTCCTCTCTTGTTGAAGGACCTTGGTTCTTCTTCAAGAGAAGGCCATGTCTAAATGGTACCTTACCATTTTTGGAGTTAGACATATTGAATCTTTTCAATATCTTGTCTATGTACCCTTCTTGACTTAGTCCCAGAAGCTTTTTAGATCTATCCCTATAGATCTTGATACCTAGTATCGTCTCAGCTTCTCCTAAGTCTTTCATAGAAAATACACTCCCCAACCATTGTTTGATGTCTTTCATCAAAGGAATGTCATCTCCTATGAGCAGGATGTCGTCCACATATAGGACAAGAAAAACAATCTTGCTCCCACTAACTTTCTTGTAAACACAAGGCTCATCTTCGTTCTTGATGAATCCGTAACCTTTTACCTCCTCATCAAAACGAAGATTCCAACTTCGAGATGCTTGCTTTAGTCCATAGATGGACCTTTGAAGCTTACATACTCGATTAGGATGCTTTTGATCGATGTATCCCTCGGGTTGTTTCATATAAACATCCTCGAGTAGGTTTCCATTCAGGAAAGCCGTCTTAACATCCATCTGCCATACCTCATAGTCAAAATATGCTGCTATGGCAAGCATTGTCCTAATGGACTTGAGCATTACGACAGGGGAGAAGGTTTCATCATAGTCTATACCATGAGTCTGTCTGAAACCTTTAGCCACTAGTCGTGCCTTGAAGATCCCGCCAGGTTTTACCTTGAAAATCCACTTGCAATCGACAACCTTTGCCTGAACAGGAGGGTCAATCAAAGTCCACACTTTATTGTCCCTCATGGATTGCATTTCAGATTCCATAGCTTCTAGCCATTTATCGGAATCCGGACTTTCTAAAACCTGTTTGTAGTTCGCGGGCTCATTAGAGTCCACCAAGATCAAATCTTGATCGTCAGTCACGAGAAATCCGTATCTCTCGGGTTGGTGACGAGATCTACCAGATCTTCTAGGTTCTTGTGTTGTTGACTGAGGTTGCTCATCTTCATGAGTTTCTATGTCAACTTCCATCTGAGTTTCTGTAGATCGTTCTACATTCTCTTGTGGTTCTTGAACTTCTCCGAGTTCTATTCTACTCCCACTATCTTTCTGATACAGATATTCTTTCTCTAAGAAAGTAGCTCCTCGAGCAACGAACACTTTGTTCTCAGTTGGGTTGTAGAATTGATATCCTTTGGTTTCCTTAGGATATCCCACAAATAGGCATTTTTCAGTTTTGGGTTCAAGCTTATTACTTTGTAAATGCTTTACATGAGCTTGACAACCCCAAACTCGTAGATAAGACATATAGGGCTTCCGACCCAGCCATATCTCATATGGAGTCTTATCTACTGCCTTAGATGGAATACGATTCAATAAGTAGGCAGCAGAAAGGAGAGCATAACCCCAAAAGGATGTAGGGAGAGTCGCTAGGCCCATCATTGATCGAACCATATCTAATAAGGTCCGATTTCTCCTTTCGGATACACTATTCCATTGAGGTGTTCCCGGTGGAGTCAGCTGTGAAACAATTCCACACTGTTTTAGATAGCCATCGAACTCATCACTAAGGTATTCACCTTCCCGATCGGAGCGAATAGCCTTAATCCTTCTATCCAACTGATTCTCTACTTCGTTTTTAAACTCTTTGAACTTTTCAAAAGTTTCACTTTTATACCTCATTAAGTAGACATACCCATATCTACTAAAGTCATCAGTAAAAGTTACGAAGTATTCAAATCCACCTCTGGCTTGTGTGCTCATTGGTCCACATACATCCGTATGTATTAGGGCCAATAGCTCACTTGTTCTTTCACCTTTCTTGTTGAAAGGACTCTTTGTCATTTTGCCTTGCAAGCAGGGTTCGCAGGTATCATATGATTCAAAATCAAATGAACCAAGCACTCCATCCTTGTGAAGCTTTTGAACTCGCTTTTCATTTGCATGGCCTAATCGACAATGCCAAAGGTATGTTGGACTTAAATCATCTTTAGATGATTTAGCTTTCTTTTCTATGTTATAGACTGGTTTTTCTTGGGTCAAATCCAAGACATACAGACCGTTACACATATTTGCAACTCCGTATAAAATATCATTTCGATATAAAGATAACGAATTATTCTCTATAATAAATCGAAAACCTTTATTATCTAAACTCGAAACTGAAATAATATTTCTGCTCAAAGCAGGTACATAATAACAATTTTCAAGTTCGATATTTAAACCAGAAGGTAAAGACAGAGTGTAATCTCCAACTTCAACAGCAGCAACTCTTGCCCCGTTGCCCACTCGGAGATCTACTTCACCTTTCTTTGTTATCTTTCTATTTCTGAGTCCTTGCACATTAGTACAAATGTGAGCCCCACAACCAGTATCTAATACCCATGAGGTGGACATAGAAAGATTTATTTCTATAACAAAGATACCTGAAGCTTGTTCACGAAACATTTCCGTCAGTGACTCATAAATTCGGAACGCTTCCAAATTCATGAACTGCTTTTGAAGCTCACCTGTCATAGACGTGAGCATCAAGCACATCACATCATCGGAGTCGCTTTTCAGCTTATCCCAGGCTCGTTGAACATTTGCCGAAGCATTTTGTGGTGGTTCAGGTAAAGCTGTCTCTAAGACATGTAGCTTCCTTTCTTGTTTGAGAACTATTCTCAAGTTTCTTTCCCAATCTAAGAAGTTTGGTCCAACCAATTTACCTTTATCCAATATACTTCTTAGAGCAGAGTTTAAGATAACATTTGTGCTAGATGATGCCATTTCTACAAAGAGTAAATGCAAAATATTAGAATGAGTTTTGAAAATGTTTTCCACAATAGCCAAAATTGAAATCCCAAACAATTTTGTGTTGGTGCTAGATTGTGGGCCGAAAATCCACAAAAAGTCAACCCCAGTCTTGCTTTGGCAAGTATCGTAGGGATCGGGCTCTTTTGGTAGGTAACGTTCAAATCACATTCCATGTAATTTAACGCTTTCCAATTGCATACCATGCAACTTTTCGGTGATAGGATGAACATTCCAAATGTTTGACACCATCCTATCTTTGCAAAATTAATCCCTAGTCAACTTATCGGGTCAAGCTAGGATTAATTTTCCCAAGTTAAACCATCCCTCAAGGCATCACATCAATAGACACCCACACAGTTTTTCCATAACAAGTGGTAGTGATAAAGTTGAGCATCTAATACCCAAACAGTTTTTCCACTCATTAATGGTAGTGATAAAGTTGGGCACTATTATGTAACAACCCGCCGCACGAAGAAAACCTGAGGCCCTTGGGCTCTCCAAGTCCACCAGACGTTCGACGCTCAAGCGGGCCCTTAAGTATGGAAGCAAAATCTTGGGTTTTTGGGATTTTAGTTTGATCGGCTTAACATGCATTTTCGTTTATCATTCATTTGCATGAATAAAAGAATGAAATTAAAGCCATGAACTGGGCTCTAGTCTATTACAGGGCCTTTTAAAATCTTCATATTCGGCCTCCTCTCCTGGGCTCCATCATGGACTCCTCTTGGAACCTTCTTTTGGGCCTAACTATTACATGATGATTTTATAGGCACGCAGGCCCAATTCAAAATTGGCTCGCAGGCCCCAACTTTTAAAACGTTAAAATTAAAAGCCCAATTCATGCTTTGAACACATAAAATGCATATGCTCATACAAGCCGTTTTTAATTTAAGCCGATTAATTTTAAGGATTGTAACTATTACAGAATTAAAATTGATCGTGTCATGATCAATTTTAATCAATCCTTCTGTTCATTTTACATTTATCCAAAATGATGCATGAACATGCTTGCATAATTATGATGCTTCAAATAAAATTTAAACAATTTAAATAAGCATCAAAATTAAAGTAAAATAAAAAAAATAAACAACAATTCAAAATTTAAACTAATTAATTAATCTAATTAATTAATTATTTATTTATTTATTTATCTTTTTCTAATTATTTTAATCTAATTAAAATAATTATTTTAAAATATATCTAATTATCTAATTAAGATAAGTTTAAACTTATAGGATAAAATTCTAAATTAATCCTATCTTTATCTAATAAGACTATTTAATTAAAATCTTATTAAATAAAATTCAGAAAATTTTAAAATTTTAATTTTCTGAAACTTTTGGGGCGATTTGGTAATTAAAATAAAATTCTGGGCTAGGGTTATGAGGAGGGCTCAAAGTCCAGGGGCCATTCTGCAATTTTAAAACTATTTTAAAATCTGGCTAGACGGGGGCAGTTCAGTAATTTACCGAAATTCCCGGGCTTAGGGTTTTAAAGGAACAAAAACTTCTGGGGTCCCTATGCAATTTTAAAACAATTTTAAAACTGATGGCATTTTAGGGTTTTGAGGCTGCGGCGGGGGCATTTTGGTAATTTCAGCCCCTAGGGCTTCAACCGCCCGCCGCCAGCCTCCGGTCGTCTTCCTCGGCCAGTTTGCGATTCCCGGCGAGAAACGAAAAATTTCACGGCGCCATCAATGAACACCGTTCATCTCGTCCGATCTCTCCCGGTGATCTGGAATTCCCGATGATCGAAGAACCATCATCGATCTTCGAAGATCCAAACGGAAATCTCGTCCAACAAAATTCCCGGCGACCCCGATTTTCCGACGAAATTCGAAGAACGAACTTCTCCGTCCGACAAGCAACAAAACCCTTTTAAAACAATTGGAAAATCATCGGAATCATCCCGGTCACAAAACCCAGCCTTTAATACTCAATTTTCAGAGCAAAAACATCCCCAAAAACCTTTGTTTTAAACTCGTTTCTCCGGCGGTCGGTTTCGAAAACCCAAGGAAAAAAAAAAAAATCGATTCTCAGAAATCATTTTAGTTTTGAAACCCAAATCACCCGAAAACGATTTCCGGGAGAACGAAGAACAAAACCCTCAAAGAATTTTGAACCAAAATCATGAAATCTGGCCATATCGGGCGCTCGCGATTTCCGACGAGAATCCGGCCGGTCAGAAAATTTTTCGGCCGGTCGATATCAACCCAGTCCGGCGGAGCTTCAAAATAATTTCCAGAAAAATTTTTAATTATTTTTTCCAGTTTTTTTTTCTTTTGCTTTCTAAAAGCCCGATTTTTCCAAAATTTTATTAAAATCAATTTTAATTAAAATCCAATTACTTTTAATCAAAATCAATTTTAATTTTAACACTAAAATTATAAGCCTAGCTCTGATACCACTGTTAGGAATAGTCTAGGTGTTTAATCCAATTAAACAGCGGAATCCTAAAATATGAGGATCGGGTCTTACCCTTGAAGCGTAATCGGTTGCGCACGTCGCCTGGCTCCTCTGAGAAGATGGCGTTTTGTTGTCTCCAAAATCCTTCCTCGAAGGATCCTCTACTCTCAAGCACGAAAGCCTTCGCAGGTTGGTGCTAGCCGATCTTGCCTACCCGGAGATTTTGGGAAAATCTGTGTATTTTTCTGATGAGAATAATTCAAAAAAAATCTCTTCCTACAATTATATCCCTAGGATATTTGTAGAGAATTAATTTCCAAAATCAGTATTGTAATTATCCAATTATAACTTAACTGATTTTAGTAATTTCCAAATCAGTATTATTACCAAATATTATTTAACTGATTCCAAGTCAGTATTTAAATAATATTTACTAATTCCAAATCAGCCTTAAATAACACTTTAATGATTTGGGTTATACACCAAGCCCATGGATCAACCCATGACCCATGGATCAGGCTGATGGGTCAAGAACTTCAATTGCAATTAAGTCCCTTGATTTATCAGCCCATCCCAATTGTTCCCAGGTAATTAATTAACTATTAATTAATACCATAGAACTTTCCAATAATATTTAATTAAACCATTTAATTAAATCTTATTTATTTAAGTATAACAATTATACTTATTGTAGGCAAGAATTCTTATTCTGCATCATCGAACTTTCTTATGTGCGATCCTGTAGGCCCATTCCAAATTGGCAATGGATAACTCAAACCCATTGATTAATCCATAAGTCATTAGTGGTCTCTAGCAAGACATAATGACTACCCAATTTGGAATGGAGGGTCGAATGGAGATTCAACACAACCTTTCCGAGCAAACTGCGTACGATCCTCTACATCGATATCCAGTTTAGCATAAGGCATGGAACCATCATCCTTATGTAGCTAAACGCTTACTTGATCTCTTAGTGACACTGAATCCTTCAAGCAAATGATATCCTATCATTCCTTGGGCATGGCCATGCACTTTTCAGTTCACTATCAAGTGGCCAAGATATCATCTCTCACTTAAGAGAGATTTGTAGTCCCATCACTTCACCTACATACCTTAGCGTGTCTCATAGTGTACCCAATCATACCCGTACTTGGCAACCTGTTACGGCCCCGTTAGGCGTATGTCAAAGCACACTACAATTCACCTAAGACCATGTAGTGATTTCTGGTCTAAGGATCCTAGTACCAGTACTACTCAAAAGAATCACTCATGATCTGGTTAGTCCATGGAGTGTTTCTTTTGGCGGATCGATTTCATGAATTTAAATATGCACAAGGATATTACTATCATGAAATTAACTCATTTGATAAACAATCAATCAAACGACAAATATCTTATTTACATAAATACCCTCAAAGTATATTTACATAAATAGCCCTCATTAGGGCACATTCACCAACAATATAACCTAGGGCAATTGATGACCCTTTTACTCCCTTTGTTGCTCAATTCAGGAGTGATCACTTCTATCTCAGAACTCCATTTGCTTCCCTACAAAACTTTAGGAGCAACTAACTGTGGCTTGTCTTTTTCTTTACTTAGTCAGACTTTTGCTGAAGAGCTTTTCTTTTACAGAATTTGTCAAATTCTTTAGATTGGCTCTTTGGCTCTTACCTCTTCCCAATTCTATAGATTTTTCTGGGAGTTTTGAAACGATCGATTTAAGGCTAGGGAAAATTCAAACTCAAGCACTTAGAAGAAGGATTAGGTCTCAAACTTCACGTATTCTTTTAAGATCAAAGTAAAACCATAAAAGAAAACCCACTAACCTCAGAGTTGTCAAACTCTATGATTCTCGTGCACCGATTTGTGAAATTACATTTTCACCCTTGTAAGTTCCAAATTCGTACAACCTGTTAGAAAAATCCAAAAATAGTTTAAACAAAACAAAAAAACCCTTGATACTAGAAAAAAGACACTCAAAAAGTTGACACCCTCAAAACTCACAAAAGAGGTATTTTTCGCAAGTTTCGAAGTTTTGACTAGGAGTAAAATTGACTTTTCTACCACCAAAACTCGACACTGTCACAAATTAAATCTAGAGGGGGTCTTCTAGACTCCAAAAAAATAAAAATCAAACAAAAAGACTCAAAAACGAAGAAACGCCTGGTTCCCTAAGGGAGGCCTCAGACACAACTTCTGACACAGATATTTGGACTGAAAATTAGACTGATTTTTATCCAATGGACTCAAGATATTTTTGAACATATGGACTTAATTTAGAAATCAAAAAAGACACAAAAATAAAACACAAAACTCGAAAAAAATAGAAGAATAGGATGAAAACGACCTTGAGCTTTGATACCAATCTTTGACGGGTTGGGGTCTGAGCAAAGGTTGTGAGTCTTCAGGATTATAAGATCTGATACCAATCTGATGGGTTTTCTTCTTCAGGAATTCAAATAAAAAATGATAGCGAAGCTGTCAGGCTGAGCTACTTCTTGAACAAGACCCAAGTGTTTCCTAATCCTTCAGACTATTCTCTCCTACTATCTATCAAGCGTGGATTGAAGCGGCGGAATCACTCAACTCAAGAAAATGCACTCTTATTTAGACCTCTTTGTGCAAAACTATAATTGAGAGGATGAGTGATAGTTGGTGATTGATTTAGTCCATACATGACAAGGCTTAATAGTTCAACCTAAACTATTGAAACCAACAAAAGAGTTGGTGCGTTTCCTCGCAGGACAAAACACGAACTTTTGATCTCGCAAGACCAAGGGTTCATCGCAACTCAAGGGGTATTTTAGCAAGAAAATATCAATCAAAATTATCAAAAAACTACTTAAATTTGGTGGTTGGGGCCTTATATAGGCATACAAGAAGTCCTCTTCATTTTCTAAAAAGTAATCACTCAATCCTAATGAAAGAGAGATTAAAAAAAAACAACTCCTAATCTAACTCTGATTGGCTTATAATTTTGACCAATAGAGATAGAGTACAAATCAAAATAAAAACCTAATCAAGAAGGGAAAATCCATCTATCCTAGTTGTAATAGGATAAACTTACAAAACCTTATAGAACTATGAAAAGTAAAACAAAATCCTATACTGAAGAGTCTTTCCCGGATTCAGTTTGGCTTAGGGAATGGTTAGATTATCAATTAAGCCTTGTAATATTTTTGGGCTTTAGTCTACATCTACGTTCCATCTGCAAGTCCATTATCGAATAATCTCAAAATGTTAATGAGTTTGGGCCTCCAAGTTGGTAGATGGCTTGGGCCTGTTGTTGGGCTTCTTCGATCAGCAATTTCAAGGCTTCTTCAATCCTTTCACCTGATTTTCATCATAAGTCCAACAATATCTACTGATGGATCTCACTGGCACATATCTGGATCCACAGTTGGGGTTTCCATGGACTCCCATGGGGAAATTCGTAACTAGGCATGTCCTGAAATTTGAACATGCATATTGATGTCATGTGGCATCTCATTAAGCCTGTTTGAGGGGCTTGACCCATATGATGTCCCAAGTGTCTTTTAACTTGATAAAATATTCAATTTGGGCTCATTCTGGGTCTCTTTGGGGCTCCCTACACCAAAGCTGCGAACATCCCTTGTCAGTTTAGGGAGATGATGCGCAGTTTTGATGGGAGTGGAGGAAGAGCTCTTGATGTTCACATCAGGAGTAGAGAAAGAGCTCATGATGTTCAAATCATCCCCTCCTTTCTGGAAATGATTCATCCTCAAATCTGCATGGTTACACAAAGCAACATTAGAAATATTGCAACGAACAGAAACAGAGTTACCGAGCATCATAGGCTTAGGACTAATGAAACATATTGGCTCAATTCTCTGAATTCTCTTGAACTTCTTATTGAACCTATTTTCCTGCGCCATTCAAACAAGTTAGGATAATAAGGTACATTAAAAATTTTAAGGTTACAACTACACTCTCCCCTTCGGAAGACATGACTATTCGTAGTGCGTATCACACAGTGAGGAGCGAAATCTCTCTATACTCTCCTTATGTGTAATAGGACATTTCACAGGGCACATCACATAGCGAGGAATGAAAGCCATTTGAACTATCAGGTTTTGTAGCTTAAGTCTTCCTTCTGAACCTTTAAACTTGCATAACAATGTAAGCAAAAGGTAAAAAGGTAGATTAAATCGCAAATACTCTTAAGAAAATGGGCAAAAATCTGTTTTGAGTTGTCCTATTGTTGTACAGCTTTCAATGTACTAGTGGCATGAAAACTTTCTTTTTTTCACTCTCTTCTTGCATTATCTCTCAAGCTCTAGAAACCTGTGCAGGAAAATGTGACAAATTGTCAGCTTTCTAACGATTAAACATTAAAAAGTACCTGTTAGTCACAAGGGTGACTCTTCTATCAATTTCACAAGGTCTTTCTAGTTGAATATGACACGCTTCTATTGGTGCTATCTTGCAAAGCGCTACGCCCCTGACTGCTCCACAATAGTTCGTAGTCATCGCTTGTTTCTGCACCTTGGAGGGCATTGTTGACGTGAGGCTAGAAGGGAAGCCAATTTCCTTCTTTTTTTATATCTCTATTAGTACCTAAATCAGTACCTCTAATAAAGACTTCGTCATCCTTTGGCTCACCAAAATCATTTAACCATTGCAATCCTTGCCCTAAGTTAACATCTGGTGAGGGTTGAACAACACACAACACATATGGGTGCTCAATTGGTGGACAATCCAGATGTAGGAAAATGAGGGTTTGCCGAGTTTCTTCCTTAGCTGCTTCACTGGTCTCACCAATGAAGAGCTCATCATCCTCTTTACCTCTGATAGCTAGAGATGGAACAAGAGCATATAACAAGATACATGGGTACTATGCTTGTGATGCTTGGGGGCTTACTTTCATGGTTTCTTTTTTCCTAGTGGGTTGTCCTACACCAACAAAAACAACAACACAAGAATAGACTGGAAAATAAGGTATTCATAAAAAGAAAGGATAGTACTCCATATTTCTGCAAACTTCAAACGAATATATGGGGGATATTTACTTTCAACAAAATTTAACAAGTACCTTCTGTCAACTATTTCGAAAATAATGAAAAGACTCTAAAAAGAAAAAGATATTTACTTTCAAAAATCTTAAGAACATCAATTCTTATTACTCTTGAAAATAATAACACTCAAAACAAAAAGATATTTATGTCTCACTAAGAAATGAAATTCCAAAAATATTAGACATAATAAAAAGGACTTAAAAATAAAAAAGGATATTTATTCCCAAAATAACATATTTTGAAAATAATAAAAAGATATTTATTTCAAAACCCAAGAATTAAATTCATAGGAATTTCACAATAGTTAAAAAGACACACAAAACAAAAAAATAAAAAAATGATAGAAGAGATGCAAAAGTAGGGGCTTACTTCGCCGCGCCATGTGTGAGTCTGGGCAAGAAATTCAAGCGCGCAATGCGCGAGGCTGGGCTTAAGAAATTCAAGTGCGCGATGAGCGAGATGGGTTCCTTCGGAAATTCTTTTAGTGACACTTATCGTGTCTATCACTAAAAGCCTTTGGTGGTCCTTCTTTTGCTGATTTTGCATATTCTTTAGTGACAATTTGTTGTTGTCGCTAAAGACCATTGCTTAGGTTCCCTTGCTTCGACGTCCAATCCCTCAACTTGATCCACACTTGCACTATCTTTATAGTTCCATGCCATCCTACAAAAGAGGGTAGAACACTAAAGACCAAGTGTAATCCGACACAACACAAACAAATACAAAACCACAAAAAGAAAAGAACACAAAACTAGAAAACTCTAAAAACACAAAAAGACTCTAAAAACACAGCTAGCAATCAAAGGACTAGTGTAACAGAAAAGTTCAAAACAAACAAAGGTGACAAAAACAAGTAACTATATAGATATAGATGCTAATTAAGTCACACAAAAGCAAAACAAAACTAAAGCAAGCAGGTGACGTGACTCCAAAGTATACCTTTCTATGACCCAAAATCATACACATTCAGCTTACTTTAAGTTGATTTTCAATGATCATGATATCTTTTATAAGCTTTCAATGCACTTATAGTTGGATTTGCATGATCTTGTAGTAAAAAGCTACGTTAGAGATTTTGGAATAACTTAATTACTTTTATTGGACAAAGGAAGAAAACACGAAAAAATAGAGCAGAAATGGAAGAATTGGGAAAATAGCAAAAAGAGTTTAAGAGACCAAGACCGACGACATATAGGCGCTGGCGCCTGTACGCCACCGACCTCGTCGTCCACTCGGCGCCTTGCCTAGCCGTCACCCGGAGAATGATACTGAATATCCAAATTTACCATTGGTGTATTTTAACTTATGTTTTGCCAATTTTAGCTCTTAGAAATCTTTCTTAATGGCCAAGGCCTCTTATAAAAACACATACTATTGCACTTTAATAGATTTTCTTGAGAGATTAGCTTAGTGGAGAAGACACACACTTCTACACCTTTCTCTACATACACTAGATGAACGCTCTTAGAACCATGTTGTTTTTGAAAGATTATCTGCCCGGGCCTAGCCAGAAACTCACTTTCGTGCTATGCATTCCAGAATCAGAATCTCTGGCAAGGCCTAGATGCTAGCACAATGCTATTCCAACCCTTTTGAAATAACATTGCATATGATCTGGGTTCACACTTATTCATTTTACCACGTAACAAAAATTTTTAATTAAAAGCAGAACTTTAAGCGTGAACTTAGGTGATTCTCTTGTATGCCTCAAGACTTTGATTTCACGTTGTTTGGGCAACGATCTTGAAATCAATTGATCAGCTAATCACCACAATCCACCTGCCAAAAAATTCTAGCACCGCTGCACCTGGCACGTAATGTAAACGAACTACCCAGAGAGAGAAAGCCACACGCAGACCGCCAAATATTTGAGAAAAATTCGGCAGCCCCAAAGCTTGTAAAATCTGAATTTTAGAGAGAGAATTTTTTCTCTCTAGGATTTTCTCTCTCTAGATTTTTGAATTATGAATCTATTAAATTGATTTTTGAATTCAATTATCGCATCTAATTTAGCCGTATCTGCCTTAAGCACATGTGCTGGGCAACCCAAAATTCTGAGATGTCTTAGACTGGGCTTACGCCCATTCCACAACTCTAATGGGATTGAAAGCACGGTTTTAGATGGTACAAGATTAAGAATATACATCGCTGTTTCTAAGGCATATTCCCAGAACGAACTTGGCAAATCACTATAGCTCATCATCGAACTAACCATTTCCATGAGAGTTCGATTCCTCCTTTCTGCTACACCGTTCTGCTGTGGCGTGCCAGGTGCAGACAACTGAGACTTAATTCCGACCTCACTGAGGTATTCTAGAAATTCATGGGACAGGTACTCCCCACCACGATCTGAACGCAGTGTCTTAATACTCTTACCATGTTGCTTTTCCACATCTACCCGAAACTCTTTGAACTTGCCAAAACATTCGGACTTGTGATGCATTAGGTAAATGTACCCATACCTTGAGTAGTCATCCGTGAACGTCACGAAATACTCAAACCTACCTCATGCCTAGACCATCATTGGTCCACACAAGTTAGAATGAATCAACTCTAATACTTCCTTAGCTCTATAACCTTTTGCATTAAAAGGTCTCTTGGTCATTTTACCTTCCAAGCAAGATTCGCAGGTTGCATAACTGTCAATCTCTAATGAACCTAAAGGTCCATCATTGACCAACCTCTGAATCCTACTAAGGTTTATATGACCTAGCCTGAGAAGCCAAAGATAGGTTTGATTCATTTTAGAAGGTTTCTTCATCTTATTAATGTTAGATAAAGAGCTATTTGTTTCTATGTTTTGTACAACAAGGGAATTAGAGTTAACCACAAACAAATTGTCAGGCAATGAACCAGAACAAATAAGTTTTTCATTTCTTCTAATAAATACAAACTCATCAGGAAAAAAAAACTTATAACCGTTATTCAAGAGTTTAGAAACCGAAATAATGTTATTTTTAAAACTCGTTACATAAAGACAATTAACTAACTCTAAACTAGAATTCTCAAAATTCAGAGTAACTACTCCCACTGCTTCTACTGACACTCTTGTAGTGTCACCCAAGTAGATATCCAATTCGCTTTCTCTAAGCTTCCGGGTTACTTGGAACCCTTGCAAAGAATTACAAACAAGGTCAGTGACACCTGAATCCACACACCAAGTATCTGTGGGAATCGCCGCTAAACATGTCTCAATAATTAAGGCAGAAACTATCGTACCTATAAGCTTTGGACAATCCTATTTCCAATGTCCCGTCTTATTGCAGTTGAAACACTTGTCTTTCGACTTCTTCTTTGCAATATCTGGCTTAGGCGCAATTTGTGCCTTTTTAGCTACTCCCTCAAGCTTTCCCTTCTTCTTTCCAGCCTTAGGCTTAGAAGAAGCAGATTCTAAAGCTTTGACTGCTATTAAAGCTCGCTTTTTCTCTTGAAGAAGACTTTTAGCCGCCACCAACTCCGCCAAGAGCTCAGATGAAGTACTCAACATCTTACTTATGTTGTAGTTCAACCGAATCTGCTCATAACTTTGAGGTAAGCTCTGGAGGGCAATATTGACTTTGGTTTTGCCAACGATTTTGCCTCCCACTACCTCATCCTTGTTGATGTTACTAATCAAGTCAATGACATGATCTCTCATAGGAGTGCTCTCAGCCATAAAGACAATGTCCAAGTTACGACTCCAGTCGACATAATTAGGTCCAGTTAACTTGTTGTTTTTCAATATAGTAGCTAAGGAGTTGAATGCCATATCGAAAAAAATTGTAAAATTAACAAACAGACAATGTTTCAGTTATTAACCTAGAATTTCAAAACATAAAATTCTAATAATTATTGACTTCCCTCAAAACATCTCATTCATCAGGATTCTCGTAAGCCACACAGTGTGGACTTTTACGCTAACCCACATTCATTTGAGAAGAACCAATTTCATTAACTACACTATCTGACCAAACGATCTATTGATCAATGTAGCTAACAGTCGGTGCTTTCAGTCGTACAAATAAGTAGTGTAACCTCTTGGGAGGAATGCTGCAGATCGTACACTAGGTGTATGCCATTACGTGACTTCTGAGTTTGTTACCTCAGGATAATGTGCCTCAGATGGAGAGGGTGTCGTATTTCTCCTAGTTAAACTTACTCTAGTCATCTTACTCAGAAATTCATAATCTAGCGATCTCGGGGTTGGACGCATCCAAATGGAGGAAGGCCCTAATGCCAACGCGCAAGCCCACCCACATCGCATATGAACTCGTAATGGTGGCCATGGGGATATTAAACCAACCGCTCCCACTTTGATTTCCAAATAGAGGGTTTTTCCAATTTTAACATGTAATTAACTAACCCTAAGTTATATGAAACCATAAAACCAACTTGCTTCAAAATCATGCATCTAAAATAAAGCATAAAAATTAAAACAATAATACGGGAAATAAATACGAAAAATAAATTTCCCGACTATTATGGTTTTAATCGCTTCCATCTTCTGTCTTAATCTCGTGTCCCGCCACGTCACTCAATGGAGAGAGTCTTGAACTTAAAAAAAAAAAACTGGAGGAAAAATGGGCCAAAATATAGCCCAAACAAGCCGCACGCACGCAGCACACCCAAAAGGTGCACCGCTCGCGGCCCAGCCTTGGTGCTCCAGGCGGTTGCCTACGGCGACTGCTGCCGGCGGGTAGTCGCCGGCGTTGCCCCTGCCGCCAATCTCTCCTTCACTTCTTCCCATGTTATTTGGTCTTCTTGCAATTCGTTCTGGGTTTTCCTGGGTTTCTACGAATTAACGATAATCCAAAACCCACAAATTCAAGTTGTCCACCATAACGCCTTCGATTACAAAAAATTAATTCTCCTACTACAATGCTTTCTAGGAAAATTAAATAATCGAAATTACATAGAAAAAATCCTACTACAGATTTGATCTAATCCTACACAGCTTCCAGCACGTGGTTATACTATTGCAAACATTCATAATAAAATCAAATCCAGACATGTCTCGGAGTTTAATTAAAACCCATACAAACGTAACCATAATAGTCAGGATTTCTTAACCACCTGCAAAATAAAACCATGTAAAAAATCGAACAAGCACAAAACCCAAAACCAGGCTCTGATACCAATTGAAAGATTATCTGCCCGGGCCTAGCCAGAAACTCACTTTCGTGCTATGCATTCCAGAATCAGAATCTCTGGCTAGGCCTACACACTAGCAGAATGCTATTCCAACCCTTTTGAAATAACATTGCACAGGATCTGGGTTCGCACTTATTTATTTTACCACACAACAAAAATTTCTAATTAAAAGCGAAACTTTAGAAAAATACCTTTGAAGCGTGCACTTAGGTGATTCTCTTGTATGCCTCAAGACTTTGATTTCACGTTGTGTGGGCAACGATCTTGAAACCAATTAATCAACTAATTACCACAATCCACATGCCAGAAAATTCTAGCACCGCTGCACCTGGCACGTACTATAAACGCACCGCCCAGAGAGAGAAAGCCACACGCAGACCGCAAAATATTTGAGAAAAATTCGGCAGCCCCAAGCTTGTAAAATCCAAATTTTAGAGAGAGAGAATTTTCTCTCTCTAGATTCTTGAATTATGAATCTATTGAATTGTGTGTCTTGAATAGCTAATCCCTTATCTATATATAGAGTTACAAGAGAGACCTCAGGTTTAGGATTGGTCTTCCTACTGGGTTTCTGTTTCCTTCAATCTTGTTCCTGGACTGATACACATCCAACTGATACAGGAATTCACTTATCCCAATCCAGTTCCTGATATGATTCACAACCAACTGATACAGGGATCCACTTATCCCAAACCAGTTCCTAGTATGATTCACAACCAACTGATACAGGGATTCACTTATCCCAAACCAGTTCCTGGTATGATTCACAACCAACTGATACAGGGATTCACTTATCCCAAACCAGTTCCTGGTATGATTCACAACCAACTGACACAAGCATTACTTAATTAATTAAATCTACCTTTGTCAAAAACCCAATATATAATTAATCGTACCATGAACGCATTAATTATGGTACTACCATCCTACAGCAGAATTGTTTCCGGAACAACTTAATTAAATTATATTCATAATCTCCACACATCAAAGATATAGTGCTCGTTAATTTATTAATTTACTGATAAATTAATTAATCAACTTCTTTAATTCCGAGACTAGTACCACTCGACCTTTTTACTATACTGGACATAAGTCCACCAGCTGGGTTTAGTATAATAAACATAACGAGCTCATCTCGGGAGCACCATCACCCTGGACGCACCGGTACATGGCTTCCTTTCAACAAGCAGCAGAAAACCAAGCAAATAAAAACACACACCCAACCTACCGAGATTATTGGCTTCAATTGACCTCACCCTTTGGCAGATCAAAGTACACTATGGCTAATCCTCATGCCCGCTCGAGTCTAGGGATTAAGAGATAGAATACAATAACGATTTGTCTATTCAATCAGTATAAGACAAATCATTCCTAATGGTCAAGTTCAATACGCCCCTGGCATATCTACATGATTCAATTAGTTTAGACAAACCAATTATCCGAAATAAATAATAACCTAAACCAACAGTTTGTTCAAAGCTGTCTCGGTTATGAAGCTCATTTATATATTATGTTTTTTAACCAATGATGAGATCTACTGTGTCACACAAGACACCTCATCATCTACTTACACAATTCAAATGGACAAATCATGCACAACAAAATATAACCAAAACATAAATTGATATATTATTGGGAAAAAGTACAATACAAGCATAGCTTATGTATTAAACTCCAATAGTTCTAAGTAATTTTTGGGGAATTCTGCCCCTCTAAGTGATAGAGGGTAGTGGATTTCCATAGATGTAGAACAAATTCATGTATTCAATGAAGTGGAACTGCTCATGGGTACTAAGTTCAAGATTTAAAAGGCTTTTATTATGTTTGGTTGATAAAAGCTGCACTTTTTTCTTATAGATGGGGTTCTATCATGAGAATTACTCATTTCCTTGTTTATCTTTTTCTCTTCAGTGGTTATTCATACATATTAATAAGTAGGTTTCATGCAAATGAGTTAATTCCTGTTTTAATGTAGTGATTTTGCCATGTTATTGTCATATGTGTTGAGTCTACCAATTTACTAGTTGAATTGTGGAATATTAACTTGTTTGGGCATTTGGATTAGGTTAATTGAGATTTCTTATGTTGCAAGTTTAATTGTTTCTATATCCATTTGTTGTGTAAGTTGGCAATTTACATTATCTTGATGTAGATGTGTAGAGGATTGATAGTAGAGTAGGATTGATGACCCTATTTCTATTATTGACTACTAATAATCATGGTATGGTCTTCTTTTTATCTACTTAAGCTCAAGATTTCATGGAATTGGAGGTATTATAGTCCTCATATGAAAATACGTGAATGGCATTATCATAATGTTTGGAAAGTCTTAACTACCCACATTTGCATGGTATTTTGCATATCAATTGCCCTTCGGATCTTGAGGTGGTGTGATTCTCACTTTTTTACCCCATTATCTTTTATTTTACTTTGTTTTGTTACTTTTATTACCACTTGAAATTACTAATTTACCCCTTATTTTGTTAGATTCTTAGGAGCTGAAACTACTAAAATCGTGGCAAGTATGTTAGTTTTGAATACTAAAAAGCTATTGCTTGTATAAAAAAATAATACCCAGTTGACATATTGCTATGTTTTAGTATTAAATTTGTTCCATTATATCATAGAACTAGATAACGAGGTGTAGAAAAGCACAGTAGATCTCGTTATTGGTTAAAGTAATGATATATAAACAGATGCTCATAACTGAGATAGTTTAAACATACAATCAGTTTAGGTTATTGTGTGATTTGGAAATTAGTTTGTCTAGATTAATTAAATAAAACGGATGTGCCCGGGGCATATTGAGGACGACTTGTTCGGGATTGAATTAACTTGTACTGATCGGCATAGTAAATTCGATCCTAGTATTATAATCTCTTAATCCCTAGACTGGAGATGGCATGAGAGTTAGATATCATATGCTTTGATTTGCAAAAGGGTGTGATCAATTGAGGCCTAGATCTCAGTAAGTTGGGTATGCGGTGTTTGACTTTTTTATGTGCCGTTGCTAGTCGAAGGAATCCATGTACCGGTTCACCGGGTTGATGGTGCTCCCGAGATGAGCTTGAAAGGTTTCTTATACTAAATCTAGCTAGTGGACTTTATGTCCGGTATAATAAGAAAGTCGAGTGGTACTAATATCGAATACCAAGAAGTCGATGAATTAATTTGTCAGTAAATGTATGAATCGACGAGCACTAGATCTTTGATGTGGAGAGATAGAAGAATAATAAAGTGAGCGTGAAGTAAATTCATTTTTGAGTGGTAGTTTCATAATTGGTCCGTTAGTGGTATGAATAATTATGCATTTGACTAATCAACAAAGTGAATTAATTAATCATAAAGGTTTAATTAATATTTAATTGATTAAGTGGGTTATACGAAATAATCCTAAGGACTCTATTAAATTTAATTAACGAAGTGGGTTAAGAAATTAATTTGAAAGGTTCGATTGGAGTTGATTAGTCTGTGGAAGACTAAGGGGTCAACGAAAGTCAAATATTAAGGCCGAACTCAAAAGCCCACTAGGTCTTACTTGAAACTGCTATAAATAGCTTAAGTTAGGCATTTAGAAGACATAAGAAACCTTGGTGTCTAAGTTTCCTAGTAAGAGAAAGTCAATCCTAGAGAGAGAACGTCATCTCCTTCATTGAAGTCTCTTTTTCGAAGTTGGTTTAGGAATTTTCTTCTTCGAGAACTCATCCCGTTATTAGCCTAGAAAACCCTGTTAGATTGCCGTCCCGTGTTTAGTTTCCGCCACCTGAAGCTCGCTGTAGCGCCGCTATGTTTTCCGATCGATAACCAGCGATTCCAGCTTTTGGGCCATCAAATTTTGGTGGATTTGATCTTCTTCCATTGCGCTGATCCTTTGGCTCATTCCTTGGGTTTGCTAAAGTCTAGATCTCCGGTTGGTGAAGATTCTATTAGCGGTATACGTGGGTTTTCAGATTAGGTGTAGGCCTCCGGGCTGTTTCAGATTTGGGCAGTTTGAGTTTTCTTGAAGTGGGTTTCTTTAGATTTCTTCATATTGTGCCTTAGCCATCCCGTGGACATTTGCCCACTCAAATTTGGGATTGTTTGGAGTTATTCTCGGGACTCTTTAGTGGATTCACAACTCAACACCCGATTTTCTTTATTTACGATGGACGCGCTTCAAAGGTATAATCTTTAAAGGTTTCCACTTTAATTTAAAGATTTGATTTTTGCATGTCATTTTAATAAATTGAACAAGTATAATCCTAGATCCATTCAGGGGAAATGATTTTAAGCCTGAGCCGAATCGAAAGTCTTCGATTCTGGAATGCATAGCACGAAAGTGAGATTTTTTATTTAGCCCAGGCTAGATCTGTTTCCTTCAAATTGGTATCAGAGCGAGTGTTTTGGCTTTATACTTGTTTTATTTATTACACAGCTTTGTTTTGGCTATGTTATTTCATTAACAGGTGGTTATTATTCCCGGCTATTATGGTTTTTTATTTTCATTCATAAACCCCGGGACATGTCCGGGCTGGTTTTTTTATTTTGAATGGAAATGTCTATAATAGTAATAACCATGAGCTGGAAGCTGTGTAGATTAGATGAATCTTGTAGTAGGATTTAATCTAATGTCGTCATCTTTCTAGGATTTAATCTACCTTAGTTAAACGCATTTGTATATAGGAATTTATGTATTATGACGAAGACGTTATTTTGGGTAACTCGTATTCGTGGGTTTTGGTTTATCGTAATTTTGGGTGATTCCTAACGGCATAGAAAATTGAGAAAACTCAGACGAATTGAGAGGAATCCAAATAACGAGTGGGAGCGACACGACAGGAAGTGTCAACGAGGCATCAAAGGAAGCGACGATAGAGAAGGCCATAATATAATAGTCGGGAAATGTTTATTTATGTATTTCCCATTTTATGTCCTTTTTGTTGCTTGTGTGTTTTTTTTTATGTTTTGCATGATCGAAAACAAACAGTTTTTTAATACGTGCAATTAACTAAGGTAGGTTATTCGCATATTAAAACTCTAACGATTTTATGAGTGCGGATATCCATAGTCAAGATATTACATGTTAAAACAGAAAAATCCTCAAATGTAAAAATCTAAGTTCGAGCGAGTTGGTATATATCCCCATGGCCTCCACTACAAATTCATATGTGATGTGGATAAACCTACGCATTGGCCAAGGGCCTTCTTCTCTATCATATGTCTTCAATCCACGAGATCACTAGATTGAATTTCTAAAGGGATGACTATAGTGAGTTTAATTGGAGAAATTCGCGACACCCTCGCTAACTGAGGCGCATTAGTATCCTAAGTAACAAACTTAGAACTCACATAATGGCATACACTTAGTGTACTGTTTGTAGTATTCCTCCTAAGAGGTTACGCTACTTATAAGTGCGGCTAAAATCATCGACTATTAATTTCATTGATCATAAGATTGTTGGTCAGATATTGAAATTAATGAACTTGTGTTCTTCTCAAACGAATGTGGGTTGGTGTAGACGTTCACCTAACATGACCTGCGTTAATCCCGGTGTGAGAGATGTCGGTGGGAGATTATATTTGTTGGATCATGTTTAGGCATTTAATTCAAAATTAAAGCAGCGGATTATCCTAAACTATAAGAACTGGGGTCTTACCCTCGACACGTAATCGGTTGCGCTCGCACCTGGATCCTTTTGGGAAGATGGCATTTCGTCTTTCTCTGGCACTTCCCGGAAGTGTCCTCCACAATCAGGCACTGGAGCTCTTTGGTGCTAGTATAAAATTCCTGTAAAGAAATTTTGTCTTTTCAGAAGAGAGAGAATTTTACGAGAGAGAAAAGAAGAAAAATTTTAGAAAACTATTTTCTGGTTTTTAAAATCTGTCTCTTCTTTTCTCTCACAGATTCTCTTTATAAAAGAAATCTGATTTTACCCTATCTCACAACCACCGGGTTGTTAAAATAAAATATTTAATATTATAATAATATAATATTTTACTTTTACTGATTTAGGTTTTACTTGACCCATGGATCAAACCATTTACCCATGGATCAGACTGATGGGTCTAGAACCTCAATTGTAACTAGGTCCCTTGATTTGTCAGTCTATCTCAATTCTTCCTGAGTAATTAATTAACTATTAATTAATACCACAAAACTTCTTAATAATATTTAATTAAACTTCTTCTATGTATAACAATTATACCTAGTACCGTAAAAAATCTTCGAACTCACTTACGTGCAATCCTGTAGGTCCATTCCAAATTGACAATGGATAAATTAATCTCATATATTAATCCATAAATCATTAGTGGCCTCTAGCAACACATGATGACTACTCAATTTAGAATGGATGGTCGAATGATGATTCAACACAACCTTTCTAACCATACCATGTACGGTCCTCTACATCGATATCCCATTTAGCATAAGGCATGGAACCATCATCCTTATTAAGCTAAATGTTTACTTAATCTCTCAGTGACACTGATTCTATTTAAGCAAATGATAATAATTATCAATTCTCGGGCATGGCCATGCACTTGTCAGTTCACTATCAAGTGGCCCGGATATCATCTCTAACTTAAGAGAGATTTGTAGTCCCATCACTTCACCAACATATCTTAACGTGACTCATAGTGTACCCAATCATTCCCGTACTTGGCAACCTGTTACAGTCCCATTAGGCGTATGTCAAAGAACATCACAATTCACCTAAGACCATGCAGTGATTTCTAGTCTAAGGATCCTCGTACGAGTATACTCGAAAATAATCACTCAGGATCTATGAGTCCATGGAGTGTTTCTTTTGGCGGATTGTTTTCATGAAATTAATTATGCACAAGAATATTACATTCATGAAATTAACTCATCAGATAAATAATCAATCAAACGACAAATGTCTTATTTACATAAATAACCCTCAAAGTTTATTTACATAAATAGCCCTCATTAGGGCACATACACCAACAATATTGTTTTGAGGATATCAATATTTTCGAAAAAGAATACTGAAATTTGACTATTTATTTTATCAGTTTTTGATATGTCGTTCAATCTATTTGCTATGATTTTGAAACGCAACAAACTCATCGGTCCTAGTTACATTGATTGGAAGCGTAACCTGGATATTGTCCTAACTACTGAGTGTTACAAGTACATGCTCGTTGAAGAGTGTGCCCCAGTGCCCACTGATGATTCCACTCCTGAGGAGAGAGAGGCTCACCCTAGGTGGAAGAAAGCTGATAAGATGACCAGGTGCAACATTTTGGCTTCTATGTCGAGTGTACTGCAACACCAACATCAATTGATGACCTCAGCCTATGAAATGATGCTTAACCTCAGGGAGATGTTCAGACATCAGGGCAGGGTAACCAAACAGTCAGTTATGAGGAAACTCATGAATGCTACGATGGTTGAGGGTACTTTAGTGAGGGGTCACATGCTGGAAATGATCAGCTGCATCAATAAGATTGAGGTATTGGGAGGTGACATCGACGGGGAAACCCATGTTGATATCATTTTCCAGAGCTTGCCTCCCAGTTTTGAGCAGTTTCGGTTGAACTATAATATAGGCGAGCTCTCATATTCTCTTCCCGAGATCATGACAGCATTGGTGTCTGCCAAAGGCCTCTTCTCTGAAAATAAGCAAGCTTTGGCTACTGTTGGACGTTTAGGTTCCTCTGCTGGGCTCAAAGCCAGGAAGCAAAAGAGGAAGAAGGGCCAGAAGGTAAGAGCTAATCATAGACCCAAATGTGGTGTTGCCAAGAAGCATAAGTTGAAAGATAAGTGCTTTAGATGTGGCAAAGCAGGACACTGGAAGAAAGACTGCCCAAAGCCTAGAGGTATGAGTAATTTCACCTTTGTTATTAAACTTGTTTAGCGGCGATTCACACAGACACTTGGTATGTGGATTTAGGAGCCAATGATCATGTTTGTAATTCTTAGCAGGGGTTCCAAGTGACCCAGTTGCTTAGAGATGGTGAGTTGTAGGTCTACCTTGGTGATACTACCAGAGTATTAGTTAATGCAATGAGAGTTGTTTAACTTGTCTTTTAAGTTTCTATTTTAGTTTTGAGACATTGTGTTTATGTACCCACCTTTAGAAATAACTTGCTTTCAGTTTGTAAGCTGATTTTGGATGGTTATAAGTTTGTCTTTTTTGATGATTCTGTTATTATTAGAAAGAACTAGAAACTTATATGTTCCGGTGCATTGGTTGATAATTTGTTTATAATTAAGACAAACTCTCCAGTGGCACAAAACACATAAATTAATGACATCTCATCGAATCATAATAAGAGAAATGAGTCTTCCTATTTGAACTAAACTTATATTTGGCACCTAAGACTAGGTCATATCAACCTTAGTAGGATTCAGAGATTGGTCAATGATGGGATTTAGACTCATTGGATATTGACAGTTTTCCTAACTGTGAGTTTTTCTTGGATGGTAAAATGACCAAGAGGCCTTTTAAGGCAAAGGGGTATAGGGCCAAAGAGGTTTTAGAGTTGGTTCATTCTGACTTGTGTGGGTCTCTGTTAGTTCGGGCTAAAGGAGGTTATGAGTATTTTGTGACATTCACAGATGACTATTCTAGATATGATACATACACCTCATGCACCACAAGTCTGAATACTTTGGCAAGTTTAAAGATTTTAAGGCTGAGGTGGAGAAGCATCTGGGTAAGAGTATCAAGACCCTGTGATCTGATCGTGGTGGTGAATACCTTTCTAGTGAATTTAGGTCATATTTGTAAGAGAAGGGTATTCAGTCCCAGTTGTCTGCACCTGGCATACCCACCAGAATGGTGTAGCAGAGAGGAGGAACATGACTCATATTGATATGGTTAGATCAATGATGAGTTACAATGAGTTGCCCAACTCGTTTTGAGGTTTTGCCTTAGAGACAGTGTGTTATCTTCTTAATCTTGTACCATCTAAATATGTGCCTATGATACCCCTGGAGTTGTGGACTGGGCGAAAGCCCAGTCTGAGACATCTCAGGATTTGGGGTTGTTCAGCACATGTGCTTGAGGTAGATGCAGATAAGTTAGATGCGAGATCAAAAGTTATGCTATTTATAGGCTACCCCAAAGGAACGAGAGGTGGTCTATTTTATAGTCATCGGGATCAGAAGGTGGTGGTCAGCACCAATGTCTAATTTCTATATGAGGATTATATTTTAGATCATATGCCTAACAACAAAGTTATATTAGAGGAGCTTAAGGGTCAGTTGAGTATTCCAGATACACAATTACAAGATGACACACCACAGAGTACTGCACGCACTATCACAGTTGATGTACCAACATAGGCTACACCTCGTTGTAGTGGGAGGGTTGTCAGACAGCCCGAGAGGTATATGGGCCTGGGAGAGTCTTTGGACTTTATCCCTGGCACTTACGAACCAAACCTAGTTAGCTATAATGAGGCTCTCCAGGATAAAGATGCAGATTATTTGTAGAGGGCGATGTTTGCTCAGATGGGTTCTATGAACTCAAATCTGGTCTGGGAGCTGGTAGACCTTCCTGATGGGTTTCAATCTATTGGGTGCAAATTGGTCTATAAGGAAAAGAGAGGATCTGACGGGAGGGATTACACCTTCAAAGCTAGGCTTATGGCGAAAGGGTATACTCAGAAAGAGGGTATCAATTATTAGGAGACATTTTCCCCGGTAGCTATGTTTAAGTCGATCCGGATTCTCTTTCCAATAGCTGCTCATATGGATTGTGAGATTTGGCAGATGGATGTCAAGACAGCTTTCTTTAATGGAAGTCTTGATGAGACCATCTTTATGCAGCAATCGGAGGGTTTCATTATTCAGGGCCAAGAGCACAAGATATGCAAGCTCAAGAGGTCTATCTATGGACTTAAGTAAGCATCCAGATCTTAGAACATCCGTTTTTACGAGGTTATCTAGTCCTAAGGATTCACTCAGTGTCAGGATGAGCAGTGTGTATACCGCTGGCATGATGATGATTTGGTGGTGTTCCTCGCACTTTACGTAGATGACATTCCTCTTATTGCAACGGTAAGAAGGTGTTGTCAGACGTAAAAGCATGGTTGTCCCAGTAGTTTGATATGAAGGATTTGGGAGAGGCTGAACATATCCTTGGGATCAAGATTATTCGAGATTGTAGGAGACATTCTCTGACACTCTCCCAGGCTTCATACATAGACATGATTCTGGCCCGTTTTAACATGTAGAACTCCAAGAAGGGTTCGCTACCATTCAGGCATGGAGTTGATTTATCAAAGGAGCAGTGCCCCAAGACTGCTGAGGAGATAAATGCCATGAAGGCAGTGCCCTATGCATCTATAATGGGTAGTCTAATATATGTTATGTTATATACTTGACTTGATATTTGCTTTGTCGTTGGCATGGTTAGCAAATATCAGAGTAACCCTAGGAAGGCTCATTGGGTGGCAGTCAAATACATTCTCAAGTACTTGCGCATGACGAGAAATCACGTCTTGATTTATCGAGCGCAGGAACTAGTTCCATTGGGTTACACAGATTCGGACTTTCAAGGTGATATAGATAAGAGTAAGTCTGCCTCTGGGTTTGTGTTTACTCTAGGAGGTGGAGCCATAGTGTGGCGGAGTGTCAGGCATAAATGCATGGTGGACTCCACCATAGAGGCTGAGTACGTTACTGCATCAGAGGCAACGAAAAAAGCTGTATGGCTCAGGAACTTCCTGGTGGACTTAGATATGGTACCTGTGTTTTGGAGGTCTATCCTAGTCTATTGTGATAACAATGGTGCAGTTGCTAACTTAAGGGAACCACGAGCCCATAAGACGAGTAAACACATAGAGCACAAGTACAACCTGATACGAGAGATCATAAAGAGGGGAGACGTGACCGTGGCCAAGATAGCATCAGGAGACAACCTTGCTGATCCTTTCACAAAGGCATTGACCCTAAAGGTCTTTGAGAGTCATGTGGAGGGTATGGGAGTCAGATTCTTAAGAGAGCCTTATGAGTGAGTTGAAGAATGTTTTGTAGCTTTCATTACGACAGTGGTGTAATAAGTGGATTGAACAGTGTTTTTGTACTTCAGAGCATAGCTTTGAGTATTAGTGGGAGATTGTTAGTTTTGAATACTGAAAATCTATTGCTTGTATAAAAAACTAATACCCAATTAACATATCGTTTTGTTTCAGTATTAAATTTTTTCCATTATATCATAGAACTAGATAATGATGTGTAGAAAAACACAGTAGATTTCATTATTGGTTAAAATAATGATATATAAACAGATGCTCATAACTTAGATAATTTGAACATACTAGCAGTTTAGGTTATTAAAAGATTATCTGCCCGGGCCCGGTCAAAAATTCACTTTCGAACAATGCATTCCAGAATCGAAAATTTTGACCAGGCTTCGACTATAGCATAATCGCTATTCCAATGCTTGCTTGAAATAACATTTGAACAGGATCTTAGCTTGCACTTGTTCGATTTATCACGTAACAATTAATTCCTAGTTAAAGCGAAAGTTTAAGAATTATCTTTTGAAGCGTGTACTTAAGTGATTCTCTTGTATAACTCAAGATATGCTCGAACGTTGTGCGGGCAATGAACCAAAAAACTAACGATCAGCAACTCACCACAACTCTACTTGCCAGAAAAATCCACAAGTCGCCGTCTGCGTGTGAATTACACGCGTCACCCCGGGGATCTCCACGCGCTACTCGCCGGACCTCCACACGCTGTCCTGCACGGTCAAGAAGACCAAATGCCAGCCGCCTAAGGTAATCTAACCCTCTGAGCTTTCGAAGGAAAAATTATGACTTCGAGAAAGAATTTTAATTTCTCTCTCTAGTTTTATTGTCTTGAAAACTTATGAATTGTATGTGTAGAATTGCTAATCTCTTGTATATTTATAGAGTTACAAGAGAGACCCCAAGTTGGTTTAGGATTGGCCTTCTTAATGAGTTTAGATAATTAATTAGTTTCTAAATCCAATTAGGTAACAAATCTAATAGAATTTCCTAATCCTATTAAATTTCCTAATCTCTAGGATTTCTAATTCTAATTGAAACTTAAGACTTAATTAATTAATTAAATAATTTCACTTTGTTAATTACTTAATTAACTGTTAGGAATAATTAATTAATTAATTAATTCTACTTTATCAATTAATCGTACCACTAACGGATTAATTATGTCATTATCATCCTACACCAGAATTGCTTCAAGAACAAGTAAATTAATTATTCTTTAATCTCCCCACATCAAAGTGTTGGTGTATGAGCCCTAATGAGGGCTATTTATGTAAATAAACTTTGAGGGTTATTTATGTAAATAAGATATATGTCGTTTGTTTGATAATTTATCAAATGAGTTAATTTCATGATAGTAATATTCTTGTGCATATTTAAATTCATGAAATCGATCCGTCAAAAGAAACACTCCATGGACTGATTAGATCATGAGTGATTCTTTTGAGTAGTACTGGTACGAGGATCCTTAGACCAGAAATCACTATATGATCTTAGGTGAATTGTAGTGTGCTTTGACATAAGCCTAACGGGGCCATAACAGGTTGCCAAGTACGGGTATGATTGGGTACACTATAAGACACGCTAAGGTATGTAGGTGAAGTGATGGGGCTACAAGTCTCTCTTAAGTGAGAGATGATATCTTGGCCACTTGATAGTGAACTGAGAAGTGCATGACCATGCCTAAGGAATGATAAGCGTTATCATTTGCCTGATGGATTCAGTGTCACTAAGAGATCAAGTAAACGTTTAGCTATATAAGGATGATGGTTCCATGCCTTATGCTAAACGGGATATCAATGTAGAGGATCGTACGCAGTTTGCTCGGAAAGGTTGTGTTGAATCACCATTCAACCCTCCATTCTGAATTGGGTAGTCATTATATCTTGCTAGAGACCACTAATGACTTATGGATTAATCAATGAGATTGAGTTACCCATTGCCAATTCGGAATGGGCCTACAGGATCGCACATAAGAAAGTTCGATGATGCAGAATAAGTAGTCTTGCCTACAATAAGTATAATTGTTATACTTAAATAAAGAAGATTTAATTAAATGGTTTAATTAAATATTATTGAAAAGTTATGTGGTACTAATTAATAGTTAATTAATTACCTGAGAACAATTGGGATGGGCTGATAAATCAAGGGACTTAATTGCAATTGAAGTTCTTGACCCATCAGCCTGATCCATGGGTCATGGGTTGATCCATGGGCTTGGTGTATAACCCAAATCATTAAGGTATTATTTAATACTGATTTGGAATTAGTAAATATTATTTATATACTTATTTTGAATCAGTAAAATAAAATTTGGTAATAATACTGATTTGGAATATGACTAAAATCAATTAAGTAATAATTGGAGGATTACAATACTGATTTTGGAAATTTTATCTCTACAAATATCCTAGAAATATTAATGTAGGAGGATGATTTTGAATTAAAAAAATCAGATCAGACAAAAATACACAAAATTCCAAAATTTTCTCTGTAGGCAAGATCGGCTAGCACCAGGTCTGCGTAGGCTTTCGTGCTTGAAAGTAGAGAGTCCTTCAAGGAATGATTTTTGGTGGTGACAAACGTAACCGGAGCAGAAGGCTTGGACCAACATCAAACAAGGATCCAGGTGCGGCAACCGATTACGGTTCAAGGGTAAGCTTTAGAAGCTTTAAATGTAGGATTAATTAAACACTAAATTGGAATAGGCATGAATCCGCTACGTAAATTTCTGAAAATCATGCCTCCGATCCCAACAGTGGTATCAGAGCTAGGCTTAATTTTAGTGTTTAAATTAAAATGGATTTTTAATCAAAATTGATTTTCATGAATTTTGAAAAATCATGCTTTTAGAAAGCAACAAGAAAAAAAAAATTTTATTTTAATTATTTATTTTCTGGGAAAATAATAAAATAATATTTTCTGGATATCGCTTCAAGGGGTCCGCTGGACTGGGTGACGCCGACCTGTCGGGATCCTCGCCTGAAATTCGAGGGTCGCCGGGGCTTCATGGTTTTGGCCTTAAAAGTTTTGGGTTTTTCTTTTTTTTCTCTCGGAAACTATTTTTGGCACAATTGGGTTTTCAAATCGAGGTTCAAAGCGGATTTTAATCTTCTGGGAATGGTTCTTTTTAAATTTTTCACCGGAAAAACTTCTTTGAATTTTGGTTTGATTTTGGTCCGAAAACGGGATACCAAAAGGGGTTTTCGAAATGGATCCGAGCTTGTTTTCATTGCTTGGGTTTTGAAAAGAGTTTTCAAGGGAAAATTGGGGGCGCCGGAAAAATGAGGTTTTGGTTTTGTTTTTCCACTGGAGTTATTTTCACCGATAAATTGAGGCACATGGAATTAGCTTTCTGGGTTGCCCTATTTCATCTCTCGCACGGTCGGTGGGATCGGAAATAATTCTGAGCGGTCTTCAGCTCTTCGAGGGCTGTCGTTTGGTTGGTCATGAAAAGAGAAGCTCTGTAGGCGATGAAAATGGCTTGAGGAAGAAGAAGGGATTGCGGCGGCAAGGGGCGAAACCCTAGTGGGTTGAAATTACGATTACGCCTCACTGTAACTCTTTTAACTTAAAACCCTATCTGCCTAATTTTAAAACTTTTAAAATTGCAAAATAGCCCCTGGTTTTGTTTTCATCCCAAACCCTAAGACCAGAACTTCTGTTTAATTACAAAATTAACCCAAAAAACTTCAGGAATTTTTTTTCTGATTTTTAACTTTGGTAAGATTTTAAAATCTTAATTTTGGAATTAAATAAAATTTTATTAGATTTTAGTTTTAAAATGTTAAAATTGGATTTTAAGATTTTAAAATTATCTTAAATAAATTATCTTAATGAGATTAGGATAATTAGATAATAAATAGAATAATTAATTTGATTAATTTTATTGTTTATTTATGCCTTTAAATATGGTATGATTTATTTAAATGGTTTAAGTATTTGCATACATATTCAGTATGTTCATGCATCATTTATCATAAATGATTGAACAAGAAAAAGGAAGGATTGGTTAAATTGATTATGACACAATCAATTTTAACTGTATAGAATATTTTGAAAATATTCAATTACACAATCTTTTAAATTGATTGGCTTAATTAAAATGGGCTTGTATGAAGCACTTGCATTTTTATGTATTTTTCATACATGAATTAGGCTTTATTTATTTTGTTTTAATTTGGGGGCTGTGAGCCATTTAAATTGGGCCTGCGAGTCTATTAAATTTTATTCTAATAGAACAGATTAGAAATTAGGTCCAAGAAATTCCAACCAGCCAAGACGGAGTCATGGAGTTGGAGCCCAATAATAGAGGCCCAAATGAAGACAAAGTTTTAAAAGCCTTATAATAGACTAGAGCCCAATTCATTGCATTTTTTGCTTTATATTTTATATTTTGTGAATGATGAAAAACGAAATGCATGTTAAGCCGCTCAAACTAAATCCCTAAAAACCTAAGTTGAAAATTACTTCCATACTTGGGGGCCCACCAGAGCGTCGAATGTCAGTGGACTTGGAGAGCCCAAGGGCCTCAGGTTTTCTTCGTGAGGCGAGTTATCACATAATAGGTGCCCAACTTTATCACTACCATTAATGAGTGGAAAAACTGTTTGGGTATTAGATGCTCAACTTTATCACTACCACTTGTTATGGAAAAACTGTGTGGGTATCAATTGATGTGCTGCCTTGAGGGATGGTTTGACTTCGGAAAATTAATCTTAGCTTGACCCGATAAGTTGACTAGGGATTAATTTTGCAATGATAGGATGGTGTCAAACATTTGGAATGTTCATCCTATCACCGAAAAGTTGCATGGAATGCAATTGGAAAGCGTTAGATTACATGGGATGTAATTTGAACGTTGCCTACCAAAAGAGCCCGATCCCTATGATACTTGCCAAAGCAAGACTGGGGTTAACTCTTTGTGGATTTTCAGCCCAAAATCTAGCATCAACACAAAATTGTTTGGGATTTCAATTTTGGCTATTGTGGAAAATGATTTTAAAACTCATTCTAATATTTTGCATTTATTCTTTGTAGAAACGGCATCATCTAGCACTAATGTCATCTCAAACTTTACTCTAAGAAGTATATTGGATAAGGATAAATTGGTTGGGCCAAACTTCTTAGATTGGGAAAGAAACTTGAGAATAGTTCTCAAGCAAGAAAGGAAGCTACATGTCTTAGAGACCGCTTTACCTGAACCACCATAAAATGCTTCGGCAACTGTTCAACGAGCCTGGGATAAGCTGAAAAGCGACTCCGATGATGCGACTTGCTTAATACTCGTGTTTATGATGGGCGAGCTTCAAAAGTAGTTCATGAATTCGGAAGCCTTCCAGATTTATAAGTCACTCACGGAGATGTTCCATGAACAAGCCCGTAACGAAGGGTTCGTTACAATAAAAGCTTTAATTTCGTGCAAGATAGTGAAGGGTTCGTCAGTTAGCACGCGTTTAATCAAGATGAAAGGGTACATTGATACCCTAGAGCGATTGAATGTAACCCTTCCTAGGGAATTGGCCATTGATATCATCTTGGCATCATTGCCTGATGAATACAAGGATTTTGTGGTGAACTACAATATGCACAACATGGATAGGAGCATTCCTGAGCTCCATGGCATGTTAAAGAACACTGAGCAGACCCTTAAGAAGGCAATGCCAGTGTTGGTAGTAGAGAAAGGTAAAGGGAAGAGGAAGTTTAAAGGCAAGGCCACAGTTGGGCAGAACAAGAAAGCTCGCAGTAAGACTGCTCCCCAACCACAAGCTCCTTCTGCTAAGACAAGATCCAAAAAGTATGATACATGTCTCTTCTGCAAACAGAAGGGTCATTGGAAGAGAGACTGCAAAAGGTTTCTCGAAAGCAATCCTTCAGCTTCAGGTATCTTTGTTATAGAAATTAATCTTTCAATGTCCACCTCATGGGTATTTTGTTGTGGGGCTCACATTTGTACTAATGTGCAGGGACTCAGAAATAGAAAGATGACAAAGAAAGGTGAAGTAGATTTCCGAGTGGGCAACGGGGCAAGAGTTGTTGCTGTTGAAGTTGGAGATTATACCTTATATTTACCTTCTGGTTTAAATATCAAACTAGAAAATTGTTATTATGTACCTACTTTGAGCATAAATATTATTTCAGTTTCTGGTTTAGATAATAAAGGTTTTCGATTTATTATTGAGAATAATTCGTTATCTTTATATCGAAATGATATTTTATACGGAGTTGCAACTATGTGTAACGGTCTGTATGTCTTGGATTTGACCCAAGAAAAACCAGTCTATAATATAAAAAAGAAAGCTAAATCAACTAAAAATGATCTAAGTCCTACATACCTTTGGCATTGTCGATTAGGCCATGCAAATGAAAAGCGAGTTCAAAAGCTTCACAAGGATGGAGTGCTTGGGTTGTTTGATTTTGAATCATATGATACTTGTGAACCCTGCTTACAAGGAAAAATGACAAAAAGTCCTTTCAACAAGAAATGTGAAAGAACAAGTGAGCTATTGGCTCTAATACACACGGATGTATGTAGACCAATGAGCACACAAGCTAGAGGTGGATTTGAATACTTCGTCACTTTTACTGATGACTATAGTAGATATGGTTATGTCTACTTAATTAGGTATAAAAGTGAAACTTTTGAAAGGTTCAAAGAGTTTAAAAACGAAGTAGAAAATTAGTTGGATAGAAGGATTAAGGTTATTCACTCCGATCGAGGAGGTGAATACTTAAGTGATGAGTTCAATGGCTATCTAAAACTGTGTGGAATTGTTTCACAACTGACTCCACCGAGAACACCTCAATGTAATGGTGTATCTGAAAGAAGGAATCGGACCTTATTAGATATGGTTCGATCAATGATGGGCCAAGCGACTCTCCCTATGCCCTTTTGGGGCTACTCTCGCCTTTCTGCTGCCTACTTATTAAATCGTATTCCATCTAAGGCAGTAGATAAGACTCCATATGAGATATGGATGGGTCGGAAGCCCTATATGTCCTATCTGCGAGTTTGGGGTTGTCAAGCTCATGTAAAGCGTTTATAAAGTAATAAGCTTGAACCCAAAACTGACAAATGCCTATTTGTGGGATATCCTAAAGAAACCAAAGGATATCAATTCTACAACCCAAATGAGAACAAAGTGTTCGTTGCTCGAGGAGTTACTTTCTTAGAGAAAGAATTTCTGTACAAGAAAGACAATGGGAGTAGAATAGAACTCGGAGAAGTTCAAGAACCACAAGAGAATGTAGAACGATCTACAGAAACTCAAATGGAAGTTGGCATGGAAACTCATGAAGATGAACAACCTGAGCCAATAACACAAGAACCTAGAAGATCTGGTAGATCCCGTCACCAACCTGAGAGATACAGATTTCTCGTGACTGATGATCAAGATTTGATCTTGGTGGACTCTAATGAGCCCGCGAACTACAAAAAGGTTTTAGAAAATCCAGATTCGGATAAATGGTGTAAGCTATGGAATCTGAAATGCAATCCATGAGGGACAATAAAGTGTCGACTTTGATTGACCCTCCTGTTCAGGCAAAGGTTGTTGATTGTAAGTGGATTTTCAAGTTAAAACCTGGCGGGATCTTCAAGGCACGACTAGTGGCTAAAGGTTTCAGACAGACTCATGATATTGACTATGATGAAACTTTGTCCCCTGTCGTGATGCTCAAGTCCATTAGGACAATGTTTGCCATAGCAGCATATTTTTGACTATGAGGTATGGCAGATGGATGTTAAGACGGCTTTCCTGAATGGAAACCTACTCGAGGATGTTTATATAAAACAACCCGAGGGATATATAGATCAAAAGCATCCTAATCGAGTATGTAAGCTTCAGAGGTCGATCTATGGACTAAAGCAAGCATCTCGAAGTTGGAATCTTCATTTTGATGAGGAAATGAAAGGTTACGGTTTCATCAAGAACGAAGATGAGCCTTGTGTTTACAAGAAAGTTAGTGGGACCAAGATTGTTTTCCTTGTCCTATATGTGGACGACATCCTACTCATAGGAAATGACATTCCCATGATGAAAGACATCAAACAATGGTTGGGGACTGTATTTTCTATGAAAGACTTAAGAAAAGCCGAGACGATACTAGGTATCAAAATCTATAGAGATAGAGCTAAGAGGCTTCTGGGTACATAGACAAGATATTGAAAAGATTCAATATGTCTAACTCAAAAAATGGTAAGGTACCATTTAGACATGGCCTTCTCTTGAAGAAGAACCAGGGTCCTTCAACAAGAGAGGAGAGGGATACAATGAGTAGAGTCCCATATGCTTTGGCAATAGGATCTATCATGTATGCCATGTTATGTACCCATCCGGATGATGCACATGCACTTAGCATGACTAGCAGATACCAACAAGATCCAGGAATGGATCATTGGACTGCAGTCAAGGCAATCCTGAAGTACTTGCGAAGGACTAAAGGATTAATGCTAGTGTACAGAGGACAAGAATAGCTCGTCGTACAAGGTTACGCCGATGCTGCTTTCCAGACTGATCAAGACGACATGAAGTCACAATCAGGCTATGTTTTTAGCCTGAATGGTGGTGCGATGAGTTGGAAAAGCTCGAAGCAAGATACCACAGCCGACTCTACAACAGAATCTGAGTATATTGCTGCATCAGATGCTGCAAAGGAAGCTGTTTTGTTGAGAAAGTTTGTGTCAGACATCGGAGTGATACCGAGTATCCAAGATCCGATAGACCTCTTCTGTGATAATAACGGGGCCATCGCATAAGCAAAGGAGCCCCGGTCACACCAGAAGACCAAACACATACTCAGACGTTATCACCCCATTCAAGAGATCGTCGATCGAGGAGATGTTAAAGTATGCAAAATAGGGTCAGACGACAATATAGCAGATCCTCTCACAAAAGATCTACCACAGTCAAAGTTTGAGAGACATGTAATAGAGCTTGGTCTTAAACAGTTTAGGACATAGCCCTTCAACGGACAAGTGGGAGATTGTTGGTGTATGTGCCCTAATGAGGGCTATTTATGAAAATAAACTTTGAGGGTTATTTATGTAAATAAGATATATGTCGTTTGTTTGATAATTTATCAAATGAGTTAATTTCATGATAGTAATATTCTTGTGCATATTTAAATTCATAAAATCAATCCGTCAAAAGAAACACTCCATGGACTGATTAGATCATGAGTGATTCTTTTGAGTAGTACTGGTACGAGGATCCTTTGACTAGAAATCACTACATGATCTTAGGTGAATTGTAGTGTGCTTTGACATACGACTAACAGGGCCGTAACAGGTTGCCAAGTACAGATATAATTGGGTACACTATAAGACACACTAAGGTATGTAGGTGAAGTGATGGGACTACAAGTCTCTCCTAAGTGAGAGATGATATCTTGGCCACTTGATAGTGAACTGAGAAATGCATGGCCATGCCCAATGAATGATAAGCATTATCATTTGCTTGATGGATTCAGTGTCACTGAGAGATCAAGTAAACGTTTAGCTATATAAGGATGATAGTTCCATGCCTTATGCTAAACGGGATTTCAATCTAGAGGATCGTACGCAGTTTGCTCGAAAAGGTTATGTTGAACCACCATTCGACCCTCCATTCTGAATTGGGTAGTCATTATGTCTTGCTAGAGACCACTAATGACTTATGGATTAATCAACGAGATTGAGTTACCCATTGCCAATTTGGAATGGGACTACAGGATCGCATATAAGAAAGTTCGATGATGCAAAATAAGTAGTCTTTCCTACAATAAGTATAATTATTATACTTAAACAAAGAAGATTTAATTAAATGCTTTAATTAAATGTTAGTGAAAAGTTATGTGGTATTAATTAATAGTTAATTAATTACCTGGGAACAATTGGGATGGGCTGATAAATCAAGGGACTTAATTGCAATTGAAGTTATTGACCCATCAGCCTGATCCATGGGTCATGGGTTGATCCATGGGCTTGGTGTATAACCCAAATCATTTAGGTATTATTTAATACTGATTTGGAATCAGTAAATATTATTTAAATACTGATTTGGAATATGACTAAAATAAGTTAAGTAATAATTGGATGATTATAATACTGATTTTGGAAATTTGATCTCTACAAATATCCTAGGGATATTAATGTTGGAGGATGATTTTGAATTAAAAAAATCAGATCAGACAAAAATATACAAAATTCCCAAATTCTCTCTATAAGCAAGATCGGCTAGCACCAGATCTGCGTAGGCTTTCGTGCTTGAAAGTAGAGAGTCCTTCAAGGAAGAATTTTTGGTGGTGACAAACGTAACTGGAGAAGAAGGCTTGGACCAACATCAAACAAGGATCCAGGTGCGGCAACCAATTAAGCTACAAGGGTAAGCTTTAGAAGCTTTAAACGTAGGATTAATTAAACACTAAATTAGAATAGGCATGAATCCGCTGCGTAAATTTTTGAAAATCATGCCTCCGATCCCAACACAAAGATATAGTTCTCGTTAATTTATTAATTTACTGATAAATTAATTAATTAACTTCTTATAATCCGAGATTAGTACCACTCGACCTTTTTACTATACTAGACATAAGTCCAACGACCATGTTTAGTATAATAAACATAACAAGCTCATCTCGGGAGCACCATCACCCCGGACGCACCGGTACATGGTTTTCCTTTCGACAAGCAACAACACACCAAGCAACTAAACACGCGCACCCAACCTACCGAGACTATTGGTCACAAATGACCTCACTATTTGGTAGATCAAAGTACACTATGTCTAATCCTCATGCCTGCTAAAGTCTGGGTATTAAGAGATAGAATACTATGAATGAATAGTCTATTAAATCAGCATACGGAAATTCATCATAAATAGTCAAGTTCAAAAACTGTCTTGGTTATGAATCTAATTTATATATTATGTATTTTAACCAATGACGATATCTACTATGTCACACCAGACACCTCTTCATTAACTATATAATATAAATGGACGACATATACATTGTTGGACTAGAATACATAGGCTATGCTTGTATTGTACAGTTTCTCGGTTTAATATATCGATTTGTGTTTCAATTATATTTTGTTGTGCATGTTTATGTCCATTTATATTATGTAAGTAGATGATGAGGTGTCTGGTGTTACACAGTAGATCTCATCATTGGTTGAAAGACATAATATATAAATGAGGTTTGTAACCGAGACAGTTTTGGACAAACCATCGGTTTAGGTTATTATGTGATTCAGATAATTAGTTTGTCTAAACTAATTGAATCATATAGATATGGCCGGGGCATATTGAACTTGACCATTAGGAATGATTTGTCTTGTACTGATTTAATAGACAAATCGATCCTTGTATTCTATCTCTAGACTCGAGTGGGCATGAGGATTAGACATAGTATACTTTGATCTACCAATGGGTGAGGTCAAATGTGGCCAATAGTCTCGGTAGGTTGGGTGCACGTGTTTAGTTACTTGGTGTGCTACTGCTTGTCGAAATAAAACCATGTACCGGTGCGTCCGGGGTGATGGTGCTCCCGAAATGAACTCGAAATGTTTATTATACTAATCCCGGCCGGTGGACTTATGTCCGGTATAGTAAAAAAGGTCGAGTGGTACTAGTCTTGGAATTAAAGAAGTTAATTAATTAATTTATCAGTAAATTAATTTTAATTAACGAGCACTATATCTTTGATGTGGGGAGATTAATGAATATAATTTAATTAAGTTGTTCTAGAAGCAATTCTGGTGTAGGATGGTAGTGCCAAAATTAATCAGTTAGTGGTACGATTAATTTTGTAATGGGTTAATTGAATAGGTAGATTTAATTAATTAATGGGTTAATTATTCCTAAGGGTTAATTCAGTAATTAACAAAGTGGAATTATTTAATTAATTCCTAAGGGTTAATTAAGTAATTAATAAAGTGGAATTATTTAATTAATTAATTAAGTCTTAAGTTTCAATTGGAATTAGAAAATCCTAGAGATTAGGAACCTAGTAGGATTTGGTTTATCCTATCAGATTGGTTGCCTAATTGGATTCGGAAACTAATTTATTACCTAAACCCATTAGGAAGACCAATCCTAAACCAACTTGGAGTCTCTCTTGTAACTCTATAAATAGACAAGGGATAAGTTATTCAAAAACACACAATTCATAAGTTTTCAAGACAAGAAAACTAGAGAGATAAAAATCCTAGAAAGAGAAAATATTTTCTCAAGTCTCGAAGTCGGATTTTGCAACAATATTTGCGGCTGGTTTATTACTCTATTGGCCAAAATTTTTTGGCTTCAAATACCAGCTGCGCTGTGTTGTTTTCTCTCTCTCTGGGCAGTGCGTTTGCAGTACATGCTAGGTGTGGAGGTGCTGGATTTTTCTGGCGGGTGGAGTTGTGGTGATAGCTGATCAATTGACTTCTAGTTCGTTGCCCACACAACGTGAAGTCATAGTCTTTGAGGCATACAAGAGAATCACCCAAGTCATGCTTCAAAGGTACGTTTCTAAGATTCCTCTATAATAGAAATTTTTGTTGCGTGGTAAATCGAGCAAGTGCAAACCCAGATCCTACCAAAACTTTCATGCATGACATAAAAACTAAAATATTTAGTTGATATATTAACTGCGAAAGTGTATAATACAAGAATAGCTTCAATATTCAAACATACCAATCTTCCACTAATACTTAAACTGTGCTTCAAATATAAAATTACATTTAATCTTTACAACTACAATACAAATAGAAAAACTATCATGTCTGTCCTATGTATCTGATCCCTATGCCCTCCACGTGAGCCTCAAAGACTTTTCTAGTTAATGTTTACGTGAAAGGATTGTTGGTGTATGTGCCATTTTGAAGGGCTGTATATAGACATTTTTCATTTGATTGATGATTTATCAGATGAGTTAATTTTATGAATATTATATTCTTGTGTATATTTAATTTCATGAAATCGATCCGCCAAAAGAAACACTCCATGGACTTTTAGATCATGAGTGATTCTTTTGAGTAGTACTCCTACGAGGATCCTTAGACCAGAAATCACTGCATAGTCTTAGGTGAATTGTAGTGTGGTTTGACATACGCCTAATGGGGCCGTAACAGGTTGCCAAGTACAGGTATGATTGGGTACACTATGAGTCAGGTTAAGATATGTAGGTGAAGTGATGGGACTACGAATCTCTCTTAAGTGAGAGATGATATCTTGGCCACTTGATAGTGAATTGAGAAGTTCATGGCCATGCCCGAGAAATGGTAAGTGTTATCATTTGCTCGAATAGAATCAGTGTCACTAAAAGATCATGTAAGCGTTTAGCTATATAAGGATGATGGTTCCACGCCTTATGCTAAACAGGATATCAATGTAGATGATCGTATGCGGTTTGCTCAGAAAGGTTGTGTTGAATCACCATTCAACCCTCCATTCTAAATTGGGTAGTCATTATGTCTTGCTAGAGACCACTAATAACTTATGGATTAATCAATGAGATTGAGTTATCCATTGCCAATTTAGAATGGGCTTACAGGATCGCACATAAGAAAGTTTGATTATGCAGAATAAGTATTCTTGCCTACAATAAGTATAATTGTTATACTTAAATAATTAAGATTTAATTAAATATTATTTGAAAAGTTCTGTGGTATTAATTAAGAGTTAATTAATTACTTGAGAATAATTGGGATAGGCTTATAAATCAAGGGACCTAATTACAATTGAGGTTCTTGATCCATCAGCCTGATCCATGGGTCATGGGTTAATCCATGGGCTTGGTGTATAACCCAAATCATTATGGTTTTATTTAATACTGATTTGGAATCAGTAAGTATTATTTAATACTGATTTGGAATCAATAAAATAATATTTGGTAATAATACTGATTTGGAATATGATTAAATCAATTAAGTAATAATTGATTGATTACAATACTGATTTTGGAAATTTCAACTCTACAAATATCCTAGGGATATTATTGTAGTAGGATGATGATTTTAATCAGAAAAACAGAACAAGCAAAAATATACACAAAATCCTAATTCTCTCTGTAGGCAGAAAATGGCTAGCACTGAATCTGCAAAGGCTTTCGTGCTTGAAAGTAGAGAGTCCTTCAAGGAAGGATTTTGGTGGTGACAAATGTAACCGGAGCAAAAGGTTTGGACCCACATCAAACAAGGATCCAGACGCGACAACCGATTACGCTACGAGGGTAAGCTTTAAAAGCTTTGAACATAGTTTTTTATTAACACTAAGACAATCAATTAGGCTTTTCCGCTGCGAGTTTTGAAAACTAGGCCTAATCGATCCCAACAGTGGTATCAGAGCTAGGCTCATTTAGTGTTAATCAAAAAAAATTTAATTGTTCCTTTTTGGAATATTGTTTTTCGGAGTTTATTTATCGGAACTGTTTTTGGAAGGATATTTTGCCCAGTTTTGTTTTCTAATAATGAACAATTTTTTGTCTCAATTTCTGGGTTTCTCAAAACAACATGGACGGAACCGAAGTTGGGGTTTCTGGGTATTGAAAAGTTTTGCCGGAAAGTTTTTTTTTTTTTTTCTGAAAGTCCCGTTTGCTGATTTTCTTTATGTTTTCGAAAACCGAATACAACGAAAAAGGATTCCAGCGAGAATCTTTATTTTGTTGATTTTTCAAGACCTTGTGTTGTTTTTCTTTGTCATAATGGTTCTGGTGAGAGTGATCATTGTGGGTCTTTTGAGTTTGGTTTAAAGTTTGGCCAGAAAAGGAAATCTGGGTTGTTTGAATTTTACAATAAAAACCGATTGGCATCTAGGTTACCAAATTGTTTGGCTGGATTTTCTAAACGGATTAAAATGGTTTCAAAATTTCTTGCTGGGCTGAATTGGGGCTCATTTTATTTCCAGAATCTTAATTTTGAAATCTGGGATTTCGATTGGAATGATTTGGTATTAGGGGTTTTTGGGTTTTACTTTTAACCTAATTGGATTTGAAATCTCACTGGGAAAATGATTTTCGCCAGAAACTGGGTTTGGTTTCCCGCAATGACCATTCCATTGATAAGTTTTGGCTGGTGTATCTTCGTCGGGAAAACGGGGTCATTGGAAAGGTCCCAATTGACCTTGGACGATCGTGTCGTCTTCATCGGATAACCGTCGTGGACACGGACTGAGCATAGGTGAATGTCGCCGATGCGTCAACCACTAACGGGGCCGCCAGTTTCGAGCCTCACCGTTCGGAATACTGCTGGACCTCACTCGGATCTCACTTCAATCAGCAGCCAGAAGTATTATGGCCACTGAAAAAGATCGACGCTTGCGGATTCGCATCATCGGAAGAGAAAGAATGGCGTTGGGCGTCGGAAATGGATACTGAGAAAAGAACCCAACGAAGAGAGGGTTTTGAGGTTGAAGATGAAGTTGGCGGCGGGCAAACCCTAACGGGTTCATTTGGCTGAAATTACCAAATTGCCCCGTCGCTGTTTCCAAACCCTAGGCCAGCCAAAATTTTAATATTTTAAAATTATAAATTGACCCATGCCCCAGCAATTTTCCAGAAATTGATTTTCCTAATTTTAAATTGATAAGATTTTAAATTTTAATTTTATAAATTTAAAATATCTTATCACATTTAGTTTTAAGATAGTTGATAGGATTAAAATTTTGATTTAAAATTATTATCCTATCAAAATATTAAAAAATTTAAATTTTAGATAATTGTCTTAATTAGATTAGGATAATTAAGAAAAGAAATTTAAATTTAAAGGAATTGTCTTAATTAGATTAGGATAATTAGAAATATTTTAAGTTTTAAATAATTACATTATTAGATTAGATAATTAAAAAAATAAATAATAAATAAATAATTAGATTAATTAATTTGTTTAATTTTGAATTATTATTTATTTATTTTATGATTTTTTAAATTTAAATTGTTTAAATTTTGTGTGTGAAACATCATAATTATGACGAGGCATGTTCATGCATCATTTTTGTTAAATGAAAAATGAACAAAAGGGATTGATTAAAATTGATCATGACATAATCAATTTTAATTTTGTAATAGGTACACAATCTTTTAAAATTATTCGGCTTAATTAAAATGGCTTGTATGAAGCACTTGCATTATTATGTGTTTCTCATGCATGAATTGGGCTTTTAATTATTTTAATTTGGGGCCTGCGAGCCAATTAAATTGGGTCTGCGAGCCTATTAAATTCTATGTAATAGAATAGAATTAGATAGGCCTAAACTTCCAAGGAGCCCAAGACGGAGCAAAGGAACTGAAGCCCAGTTCAGGTGGCCCAAATAAAGAAAATAATTTTATAAAGCCTTGTAATAGACTAGAGCCCAATTCATTGCATTTTATTTGCTTTAAATATATTTGATATATCTTAATGTGAATGATAATAAAATGCATGTTAAGCCGCTCAAACTAATCCCTAAAAACCTAAGTCGTAAATTGCTTCCATACTTGGGGGCTCGCCAGAGCGTCAAACGTCTGTGGACTTGGAGAGCACAAGGGCCGCTGGTTTTCTTCGTAAGGTGAGTTGTTACATAATAGGTGCCCAACTTTATTCACTAACACTATGTGAAAAAACTGTTTGGGTATTTATTGATGTGATGCTTCGAGGGATGGTTTGACTTAGGGAAATTGGTCTAGTTTAACCCGATAAGTTGACTAGGACTGGTTTTGTAATGATAGGATGGTGTCAAACATTTGGAATGTTCATCCTATCACTAAAAATTTGCACGGTGATGCAATTGGAAAGTGTTAAATTGCATGAGTTGTGATTTGAACGTTGCCTACCAAAAGGGCCCGATCCCTATGATACTTCCCAAAGCAAGACTGGGGTTTGGTTCTTTGTGGATTTTTGGTCCACAATCTAGCACCAACACAAAATTGTTTGGGATTTCAATTTTGGCTATTGTGGAAATGTTTTTAATAAAACTCATTCTAATATTTTGCATTATTCTTTTGTGGATGGCATTATATTGCACTTAAATTTCAAATCACTGTCCATAAGAAACATTTTAAAACATGAAAGGTAGCTTTATTGTATTAGAAGCTATTTTGCCCGAAATACCCGAAAAATGCTACAAAGGTTGCTTGAACTTTAAAAGGTAAAAGGAACAAATCCAATTATGTGACATGTTTTCAGGACTACTTCAGAAACGTGAACATGAAAGCGTTCCATATTTCTGGTCACTAAGGAAAAGTGTTCTAAGAGCAGGTTCATAACAAAAGGTTCGTTACTTTGATAGCATTTATTTTCTGCAAGATGACGAAGGGTTCGTCTGTGAGTACTTGCCTTGTCAATATAAAAGGGTATACTGATACTCTAAAGAAACTAGGTGTACATTGGTTCAGGAAATTAGACATTGACGTCATCTTGGCTTCGATGCTAGATGAGTACAACGACTTTGTGGTAAATTTCAACATGCATGAGATGCTGAAAAACACAGAGCAGGCCCTTGAGAAGGGCACTCAAGTGTTAGTGGTTGAAAAAGGCAAAGTGAACGAGAGAAAGTTCAAAGGCAAGGCAAAATTGTTGGGAACAAGGAGACACGTAGTAAGATTGGTGTTAAGGCCAAGCCAGATTCTAAGACAAAACCCAAAAATGACACTACATTTTTCTATTACAATGAATGTTATTGGAAAAGAAAATGTAAAGTGTGTCAAGAAAAATCCTTTATACCTATGGCACTGTCATTAGCGAGAAACGTGTTCAAAGACTTCATAAGATGGAGTCATTGGGTTATTTGATTATGAATCTCATGACAGATGTTAAATGTGCTTGCAAGGAAAAATGACAAAGATTCCATTTTATGAAATGGGAAAGAACTAGTGAGCTATTAGCTCTAATACATATGGATGTATGTGGACCAATGAGCACACAAGCCATAGGTGGATTTGAATACTTCGTGACTTTTACTGATGACTATAGTAGATATGGTTATGTCTACTTAATGAGGTATAAAAGTAAAACCTTTGAAAAGTTCAAAGAGTTCAAGAACGAAGTAGAAAATCAGTTGGATAGAAGGATTAAGGCTATTCGCTCCGATCGGGGAGGTGAATACCTAAGTGATGAGTTTGATGGCTATTTAAAACAATGTGGAATTGTTTCACAGCTAACTCCACCGGGAACACCTCAATGGAATGGTATATCTGAAAGGAGGAATTAGACCCTATTAGATATGGTTCGTTCAATGATGGGCCAAGCGACTCTCCCTATATCTTTTTGGGGTTATGCTCTCCTTTCTGCAACCTACTTACTAAACCATATTCCATATAAGGCAGTAGATAAGACTCCATATGAGATATGCATGGGCCAAAAACCCTATATGTCCTATCTACGAGTTTGGGGTTGTCAAGCTCATGTAAAGCGTTTACAAAGTAATAAGCTTGAACCTAAAACTGACAAATGCCTATTTGTGGGGTATCCTAAGGAAACCAAAGGATATCAATTCTACCTCCCAACTGAGAACAAAGTGTTTGTTACTCGAGGAGCTATTTTCTTATAGAAAGACTTTCTGTACAAGAAAGATAGTGGGAGTAGAATAGAACTCGAAGAGGTTCGAGACCCACAAGAGAGGGTATAACTATCTACAGAAACTCAGATGGAAGTTGGTGTGGAAACTCATGAGATGAGCAACCTGAGCTAACAACACAAGAACCAAGAAGTTCTAGTAGATCTCGTCAATAACCCAAGAGATATGGTTTTCTCGTGACTGACGATCAAGATTTGATCTTGGTAGACTCTAATGAGCCCACGAACTACAAACATGTTTTAGAAAGTCCAGATTCAGATAAATGACTACAAGCCATGGAATATGAAATGTAATCCATGAGGGACAATAAAGTTTCAACTTTGATTGACCCTCCTGTTGAGGCAAAGGTTGTCGATTGCAAGTGGATTTTCAAGTTAAAACCTGACGGGATCTTCCAAGGCACGACTAGTGGCAAAAGGTTTCAGACAGACTCATAGTATTGACTATGATGAAACCTTCTCCCCTGTCGTGATGCTCAAGTCCATTAGGACTATGCTCGCCATAGCTGCATATTATGACTATGAGATATGGCAGATGGATGTTAAGACGGTTGTCCTGAATGGAAACCTACTCGAGGATGTTTACTTGAAACAACCTGGGAGATACATTGATCAGGAGTATCCTACTCGAGTATGTATACTTCAGAGGTCCATCTACGGACTAAAGCAGACATCTCGAAGTTAGAATCTTCATTTCGATAAGGTAGTAACGGTTACGATTTCATGAAGAACGAATATGAGCCTTGTGTTTACAAAAAGGTTAGTGGGAACAAGAATGTTTTTCTTGTCCTATATGTGGACGACATCCTACTCATAGGAAATGACATCCCTATGGTGTTAGATATCCAACAATGGTTAGGGAGTGTATTTTCTATGAAAGACTTAAGAGAAGCCGAGACGATACTAGGTATCAAGATCTATAGAGATAGGTCCAAAAGGCTTCTATGACTAAGTCTAGAAGGGTACATAGATAAGATATTGAAGAGGTTCAATTTGTCTAACTCTAAGAATGGTATGGTACCATTCAGACATGACCTCGTCTTGAAGAAGAACTAATGTCCTTCAACTAAAGAGGAAAGGGAAACAATGAGTAGAGTTCCATATTCTTCGGCAATAGGATCTATCATGTATGCCATGTTATGTACCTGTCCGAATGTCGCACATGCACTAAGCATGACTAGCAGATACCAACAAGATCCAGGATTGGCTCATTGGACTGCTGTCAAGGCAATCCTTAAGTACTTATGAAGAACTAAAGGATTGATGCTAGTGTGTGGATGACAAGAACAAATTGTTGTACAAGGCTACACCGATGCTGCTTTTCAGACTGATTAAGATAACATGAAATCACAATCAGGCTATGTGTTTAACCTAAATAGTGGTGCAGTGAGTTAGAAAAACTCAAAGCAGGATAGAATGGCCGACTCTATAACAGAATCTGAGTACTTGTTGCATGGGATGTTGCAATGGGAGTGCCTGGTTGAGGGAAGTTTGTGTCTAACATCGGAGTGATACCGGGTATCCAGGTTTTGATAGACCTCTTCTGTGATAACAACGGGTCCATCGCACAAGCAAAGGTGCCCCAGTCACACCAATAGACCAAACACATACTTAGAAAGCTTCACCTCATTTGAGAGAATGTCGATCGAGGAAATGTGAAAGTGTGCAAAATAGGGTCAGACAAAAATGTAGCAGACCCTCTCACAAAAGCTCTACCACAGTCAATGTTTGAGAGACATGTAATAGAGCTTGGTCTTAAAATGTTTGGGACATAGCCCTTCAACGGGCAAGTGGGAGATTGTTGGTGTTTGTGCCCTTTTGAAGGGCTATATATAGACACTTGTCATTAGATTGATGATTTATCATATGAGTTAATTTCATGAATATTATATTCCTGTGCATATTTACTTTCATGAAATTGATCCGCCAAAAGAAACACTCCATGGACTTTTAGATCATTAGTGATTCTTTTGAGTAGTACTCATACGAGGATCCTTATACCAGAAATCACTGCACAGTCTTAGGTGAATTGTAGTGTGCTATGACATAAGCCTAACGGGCCATAACAGGTTCCCAAGTACAGGTATGATTGGGTACACTATGAGTCACGCTAAGATATATAGGTGAAGTGATGGGACTACAAATCTCTCTTAAGTGAGAGATGATATCTTGGCCACTTGATAGTGAACTTAGAAGTGCATGGCCATGTCTGAGAAATGGTAAGTGTTATCATTTGCTCCAATAGAATCAGTGTCACTAAGAGATCAAGTAAACGATTATGCTAAACGGGATATCAATGTAGATGATCGTACACAGTTTGCTCAAAAAGGTTGTGTTGAATCACCATTCGACCCTCCATTCTAAATTGGGTAGTCATTATATCTTGCTAGAGACCACTAATGACTTATGGATTAATCAATGAGATTGAGTTATCCATTGCCAATTTAGAATGGGCCTACAAGATCGAACATAAGAAAGTTTGATGATGCATAATAAGTATTCTTGCCTACAATAAGTATAATTTTTATACTTAAATAAATAAGATTTAATTATATGGTTTAATTAAATATTATTGAAAAGTTCTGTTTTACTAATTAAGAGTTAATTAATTACCTGGGAACAATTGGGATAGGCTAATAAATCAAGGGACCTAATTGCAACTGAGGTTCTTGATCCATCAGCCTGATCCATGGGTCATGGGTTGATCCATGGGCTTGGTGTATAACCCAAATCATTAAGTTATTATTTAATACTGATTTGGAATCAGTAAATATTATTTAATACTGATTTAGAATCAGTAAAATAATATTTTTTAATAATACTAATTTGGAATATGATTAAATCAATTAAGTAATAAATGATTGAGTACAATACTGATTTTGGAAATTGTCAACTCTACAAATATCCTAGGGATATTATTGTAGTAGGATGATGTTTCAATCAAAAAAACAGAACAAGCAAAATTATACACAACATCATATTTCTCTCTGTAGGCAAAAAACGGCTAGCACCGAATCTGCAAAGGCTTTCGTGCTTGAAAGTAGAGAGTCCTTCAAGGAAGGATTTTGGTGGTGACAAACATAACCAGAGCAGAAGGTTTGGACCAACATCAAACAAGGATCCAGATGCGGTAACCGATTACGCTATGAGGGTAAGCTTTAGAAGCTTTGAACGTAGTTTTTAATTAACACTAAAACAATCAATTAGGCTTTTCTGGTGCGAGTTTTGAAAACTAGGCCTAATCGATCCCAAAAAGGATCTGCAAGGTTATCTTCCGATGCTATCTTAGCCAGGACCACATCTTCCCTTTTGACAATATCTCGTATTAGATGGTACTTACATTTTATATGCTTACTCACTTTGTGGGCTTCTGGTTCCTTCAAGTTTGCTACTGCACCATTATTGTCACAGTACACTGTGATCGACCTCTGCAAACCAATAAACATATCTAAGTCTACTAGGAAGTTATTGAGCCACTCTGCTTCTTTCGCTGCCTCTGATGCGGCAATGTATTTAGCCTCCATGGTAGAGTCCGCCATGCATTTTTACTTGACACTCCGCCAAACTATGGCTCCACCTCCAAAAGTAAACACATACCCTGAGGTAGACTTGCTCTTGTCCCTGTCGCATTGGAAATATAAATTTGTGTAACCTTAGGGTACAAGCTCAGGTGCCTGATAGACCCAACACTTGGTCTCTCATTCTGCCAAAATACTTGAGAATGCATTTTACTGCCTCCCAATGAGTTTTCCCTGGGTTACTCTGATATCTGCTTACAATGCCAATAACATAACGTATATCAAACCTCGCACATAACATTGCATACGTGAGACTTCCTGCTGTTGAGGAATAAGGAACTATCTTTATGGCTTCTAGACTATTTTAGATAGATGCACTCTAATTCTGAAAGGTAGAAAACATTTCTTGGAATTATGCATGTTAAAACGAGCCAGAATCGTGTCTATATATGAAGCTTGAGAGAGCGTTAACGAATATTTCCTACAATCTCGAATTATCTTGTTCCCAAAGATATGTCCCAATTCTCCAATATCTTTCATATCAAACTGTTTGGACAACCCTGCCATTACGTTTGATAACACTTTTTTATTGTTGCCAATTAGTAAAATGTCATCTACGTAAAGTATAATAAATACCACTAAGTTTCCATCATGCCTGCGGTATACACATTGTTCATCCGGACACTAAGTAAATCCATAAGATTGGATCACCTCATCAAACCGGATGTTCTAAGATCTTGATGCCTGCTTATGTCCATAAATAGATCTCTTAAGACTGCAAACCTTATGCTTTTAGCCTTTTTCAACGAATCCCTCTGGTCGCTGCATGAAGATGGTTTCCTCATGACTTCTGTTAAGGAAAGCTGTCTTGACATCCATCTGCCATATCTCATAATCTAAATGAGCAGCTATGGCCAAGAGAACTAGGATCAACTTAAGCATGGCCACCGGGGAGAAGGTTTCCTCATAATTGATTCCCTCTTTATGAGTATACTCCTTCACCACAAGCCTATTTTTAAAGGTTTCAACCTTTCCGTCAGGGTCTCCCCTGCATTTGTAGACCCACTTACATCCAATGGGTTTGAAACCACCAGGTAAGTCCACAAGCTACCAGACTTGATTGTGGTCCATCGACCCTATCTCGGATATCATTGCTTTTCGCCAACATTCTACATCTTTACCTTAGAGAGACTCATTGTAGTCCACAGGGTCCTGTTCAGACGAACTTGGGATGAAGTCAGAGGCTTCTCCCATGCCAATGAACCTATCGGGTTATCTTACAACCCTCCCACTACAATGAGGCACCACCTGTGTAGGTGCATTATCTGTGATATCTTGTGCCGTGTGTGGTGTATCTACTTTTGTTGGTGCATCAGGAATATCAGATTGTTTTCCAAGTTCTTCTAGTACTATCTTACTATTGGGTTTGTGATCTAGAATATAATATTCCTTTAAAAATCTAGTGTTAGTGCTAACTATACTTTCTAATCTTTAGGACTATCGAATAGACCACATTTCGTTCCTCTAGGATATCCTATAAACAACATTACTTCTGTTCTTGCATCTAACTTAGCCACATCTGCCTTAAACACATGTGCTGGACAACCAAAAATTTTGAGATATCCTAGACTGGGCTTGCGCCCGTTCTACAACTCTGTAGGGGTTGAAGGCACGGTTTTAGATTGTACAAGGTTTAGAATGTACATTACAGTTTCTAAGGCATATCCCCAGAATGAACTCGACAAATCACTATAGCTTATCATTGACCTAACCATTTCCATGAGAGTTTGGTTCCTTCTTTCTGCTACACCGTTCTGCTGTGGTATGCCGGGTGTAGACAACTGAGACTGAATTCTGACCTCACTGGGGTATTCTCAAAATTTGTGGGATAGGTACTCAGCACCATGATTTGATCGCAGTGTCTTGATACTTTTACCGTGATGTTTCTCCACATCTACCCGATACTCTTTGAATTTACTAAAGCATTAAGACTTGTGGCACATTAGGTAAATGTATTCGTACCTTGAGTAATCATCTGTGAACGTCACAAAATACTCAAACCCACCTCGTGTTTGGACCAACATTGGTCCACACAAGTCATAGTGAATCACCTTTTGCCTTAAAAGGTCTCTTGGTCATCTTACCTTCTAAGCAAGATTCATAGGTAGAATAACTATCGATCTCAAATGAACTTAACGGTCCAACATCGACTAACCTTTGAATCCTACTAAGGTTTATATGGCCTAGCCTGAGATGCCAAAAATAGGTTTGATTCATTTTAGAAGGTTCTTTTCTCTTATTATTGTTAGATGATGCGTCGTTCAATTATGTGGTTTGCACAACAGGGGAGTTTGATTTAATTAAAAACAAATTGTCAACTAATGAACCAGAACAAATAAGTTTACCATGTTTTCTAATAACAACAGGATTATCAGAAAAAATAAACTTATAACCATTTGTTAAGAGTTTAGAAATCGAAACAAGGTTCTTTCTAAAACTCAGTACATGAAGACAATTAGCTAGTTCTACTCTAGAATTTTTGAAAATAAATATGGCTACTCCCACTGCTTCTGCTGACACTCTTGTAGTGCCACCCAAGTAGACTTCTAGCTTGCCTTCTCTAAGCTTCCGAGTTACTTGGAACCCCTGCAAAGAATTACAAACATGGTCAGTGGCGCCTGAATCCACACACTTAGTATCTGTGGGGATTGCTGCTAAACATGCCTCAGTAATAAAGGTATAAACTGTCGTACTTCTAATCTTTATACAATCAATGTCCCGTCTGATTGCACTTGAAGCCCTTGTTTTTAGGCTTCTTCTTTGCAATCTCCGGTTTTGGCACAATTTGTTGCTGTTTAGCTATTCCCTCGACCTTCTCTTCTTCTTTCCAGCCTCAGGCTCAAAAGAAGATTCTGAAGCTTTAACTGCGACTAAAGCTTGCTTCTTCTCTTGGAAAAGACTTTTAGCCGCCACCAACTCATCTAAGAGCTCAGATGAAGTACACAACAATTGACTCATGGTGTATTTCAACCGAAACTGCTCATAGTTTTGAGGCAAATTTTGGAGAACAATATCGACTTTGGTTTCACCATTGATTTTTGAAGGAAAACTGAACAAGCCCGGGCTAAATCGAAAACCTCACTTTCGTGCAATGCATTTTAGAATTGGAAGCTTTCGACCAAGCACAGGCTCAAATTAGTTTACCCATGAACGGATCTAGGCTTATACTTATTTAATTTATTAATCGGGACTCAAAAGATTCAATCTTTAGTTAAAGCAGAATGTTTAAAGATACTACCTTTTGAAGCGAAGTCCCTTGTCTAAAGAAAAAATCCAATCTTTGTTGCGATTCCAATAGAAATCCAATAGATATCTCCGTAGAAACTTCAAATATTGCGTGGGCAATAATCTATCGAAGTCTACTTGCTTAGCCCACAAGGAAATCTCTCTAAAACTGGACTCAAACAAACCAAAAACTGATCACAAAACTTAACCCACAAACATCCGGCTACTGCTGCCCAAAAAGCTGCTGCCTTCAAATATAAACACCACTCCGACAGCAGTAATTCGAACTGCCCAGTCGTGATCTTGACAGCCCAAGCTTCGGATCACCAAGAAGAGATCAACGAAGCCCAGGCCGAATCAAACGCACTGGACAGCAGCAAAAAACTGGCACCAGAAAACCCTGAAAAACGCTGCAGAAAACCGGCGAGAGAATGAAGAAATCGGGCAGCAGAATTCCGGCGGACTGAACCAAAACTGGGCAGAATAAAACCCAAGAATAAAGCTGTGATCTTTGGTTAGAATCCAGTCAAGAGCAAGTGAGAAATCTGGTTTATTTTTGAGAAAGAATTCTTAAAGAAAAATTCTCTCTCTTAAACCTTCTCACTCAAGAAAGCAAGAAAAATTGTCTTGCAAGACTTCCTTAGGTTTTCTTGGGCTTCAAGTCTTCTATTTATAGGAGCTCGATTGGAGACCTAATGGGATCTCGAGTTAGGCCTTTTAATTTGACTTTCGTTGACCGCTAAGTCTTCCCGACTAATCAACTCCAATCGACCCATTTAAATTAATTTGTTTAACCCACTTTGTTAATTTAATTTAATCGAACCCTTAGAATTAATTTGTTCAAATAGAATTAATTTCTAAATTCACTTTGTCGATTAAATATTAATTAAACCTTTTGGATTAATTAATTTACCTTGTCGATTAGTCAAATGCATAATCAGTCGTACCACTAACGGACCAATTATGGAACTACCGCTCGAAAATGACTTTACATAGCGCCATTATATTTTATTCTATCTCCCCACATTAAAGATCTAGCGCTCGTCGGTTTATCAATTTACTGAAAAATTAATTCACCAACTTCTTGGTTTCCGAAATTAGTGCCACTCATCCTTTTATTATACCGAACATAAAGTTCACCGGCCGGGTTTAGTATAATAGACTTTACGAGCTCATCTCGGGAGCACCATCAACCCGGCGAACCGGTACGTGGATTCCTCCAACTAGCAACGGCACGTAAGAAGCTAAACACCGCATACCCAACCTACCGAGGTATAGGCCTCAATTGACCGCACTCTTTGGCAAATCAAAGCATACGATATCCAACCTTCACGCCAGTCCCAATCTCGGGATTGAGAGACAGAATACTAGGACCGAATTGACTACCCTGATTAGTATAAGTCAATTCTATCCAAACTGGTCGTGCTCAATATGCCCCGGGCATATCCGTGTGATTTAAACTAGTTTAGATAAACTAATTTCCAAACCACACAATAACCTATACCGATAGTTGTTCTGACTATCTCGGTTACGAGCATATTTTTTTATATATCAATACTTTAACCAATAACGGTATCTACTGTGTCTGTCCACACCCCGTTATCTAGTTCTATGATATAAAGGAACAAATTTATACCGAAACAAAATGATATGTCAACTGTGGATATTAGTTTTTGATACAAGCCATAGCTTTTCTGTATTCACAACTAACAATTTCGTCTCCCACTACCTCAACCTCGTTGATGTTTCTAATCTTGTAAATGACATGATCTCTCGCAAGAGTTCTCTCAGTCTTGAGGACAATGTCCAAAATTCAACTCCAATCGCCATAGTTCGGACCGGTTAATTTGTCGTCTTTCAATATCGTAGCTAACAGATTAAATGCCATATCAAAGACTGTAAATAAATAAACAGACAATGTTTCAGTAAAACAAACCTAGAATTTTGAAAAAAAAATTCTAACAAATATTGACTTCCCTCAAAACAATAATTAAATCCACCGACATCTCATTGAATGGGGATTTTTACAAGCCACGATAGTGTAGACGTTTACGCTAACCCACATTCATTTGAGAAAAACTATGTTCATTAACTCACTATCTGACCAACGATCTATTGATCAATGTAGTTAATAGTCAATGGCTTTCAGCCATACAAATAAGCAGCGTAACCTCGATGGGAGGAATACTAAAAATCGTACACTAAGTGTGTGCTATTACGTGACTTCTGAGCTTATTACCTTATGATAGTGCGCCTCAGATAGAGAGGACATTTCTCCTATTTCATCTTACTTTTGTCATCTTACTTAGAAATTCATAAGCTAGTGATCTTATGGTTGGACTCTTTCGATATGGAGGAAGGCCTTAATGCCAACGCGCAAGTCCACCCACATCATATATGAATTCGTAATGGAGGCTATGGGAATATTAACCAACCCGCTCCCACTTAGATTTTTAAAATGAGGGTTTTTCTAATTTTAACATACAATTAACTAATCTTAAGTTATTTGCAAATATAAAACCAGCATGCTTTAAAATTATGCATCTAAAAAACAGCACAAAAATTAAAGCATAAAATTAAAACTATAAACACGAAAAATAAATGCATAAAATAAAAATTCCCAACTATTATAGTTTTAATTGCTTCAATATTTTTCCTTGATCTCGTGTCCCGTCACGTCTCTCGATGGATGGAGTCTTGAAAGTTGGATCTTTAAAAAAATCAGAGGAAAAAATGGGCTTCCTGTGCAAAGCAAACGGGCAGGCGTGCTAGTTGCTGGGCGCGAAATCTCGCCAGTGTCGTTAGCCACCCCGAGTCGTATTCCTTTTTCTGTTCCCACTGTATTATTTGGTTTTCTTGCAATTCGTTCTGGGTTTTATACGAATTAACGATAAACCAAACCCCACGAATTGAAGTCACCCACCACGATGATTTCGATTACATAAAATTTTCCTACTACTAGGCTTCTAGGAAAATAAAATAAAAAATTACATAGAAAAATCCTACTACAGATTTGATCTAATCATACACAGCTTCTAGCACGTGGTTTTACTATTACAAGCATTCTTAAAAAAGTAACACGAACATGTCCCGGGGTTTAATTGAAACATACAAACGCAATGATAATAGTCGGGATTTCTAAACGACCAGCAAATAAAACCTTATAACAAATTGAACAAGAACAAAACCAAAACCAAGCTTTGATACCAATAGAAAGACTATCTGCCCAGGCCCGGTCAAAAATTCACTTTCGTGTTATGCATTCAAGAATCAAAACTCTTGACCAGGCCTAGACTCTAGCATAATCGCTATTCCAATCCTTAATTGAAATAACATTGCGCTGGATCTTAGCTTACACTTGTTCGATTTATCACGCAACAAGTAATTCGTAATTAAGCTGAAGTTTAAGAATTACCTCTTGAAGCGTGTACTCAGGTGATGAACCAACGATCAGCAACTCACCACAACTCTACTTGCTACAAAAATCCACTAGCCGCCGCCGTCGCATGAATTACACATGCTGTCGCAGGGATCTCTACGCGCTGCTCGCCGGACCTCCACGCGCTGCCCTGCACTGTCAAGAAGACCAAACGCCAGTCGACTAAGGAAATCCGACCCGCCGAGCTATCGAAGGAAAAATTCTGACTTTAAGAAAGAATTTTAATTTCTCTCTTGAGGAATTTCTCTCTCTAGTTTTCTTTTCTTGAAAACTTATGAATTGTGTGTAGAATTGTTATTCTCTTGTCTATTTATAGATTTATAAGAGAGACCCCAAGTTGATTTATGATTGACTTTCCTAATGGGTTTAGGTAATTAATTAGTTTCTAATTCTAATTAGGTAACAAATCTAATAGGATTTTCTAGTCAAATTAGATTTCCTAATCTCTAAGATTTCCTCATTCTAATTGACACTTAATACTTAATTAATTAATTAAATAATTCTACTTGGTTAATTACTTAATTAACACTTAGAAATAATTAATTAATTAATTAATTCTACTTTATCAATTAGACCACTACATAATTAATCATACCACTAATGGATTAATTATGGCACTACCATCCTACACCAGAATTGCTTCCGGAACAACTAAATTAATTATTCTTTAATCTCCCCACATCAAGGATATAGTGATCGTTAATTTATTAATTTACTGGAAAATTAATTAATTAACTTCTTATTGTTAGTTTTGAATACAGAAAAGCTATGGCTTGTATAAAAAACTAATATCCACATATGACATATCATTTTGTTTAAGAATTAAATTGTTCCATTAGATCATGAAAGATTATCTGCCCGGGCCTAGCCGGAAACTCACTTTCGTGCTATGCATTCCAGAATCGGAATCTCTGGCCTGGCCTAGACGCAAGCACAATGCTATTCCAACCCTTTTGAAATAACATTGCACAAGATCTGGGTTCACACTTATTCGATTTACCACACAATAAAAATTTCTAATTAAAAACAGAATCTTAGAAAAATACCTTTGAAGCGTGCACTCAGGTGATTCTCTTGTATGCCTCAAAACTTTGATTTCACGTTGTGTGGGCAACGATCTAGAAACCAATTGATCAGCTAATCACCACAATCCACCTGCCAGAAAATTCCAGCACCGCTGCACCTGGCACGTACGGTAAACGCATCGCACGGAGAGAGAGAAAGCTACGCGCAGCTGGTATAAACAGGACAAGAATTTAAGCCAAGAGAAGAAGAAAAACCAGCCACCAATTGCTCTAAAAATCCGACTTTGAGAGAGAATTTTCTCTCTCTATAATTTTCTCTCTCTAGATTCTTGAATTATGAATCTATTGAATTGTGTGTCTTGAATAGCTAATCCCTTGTTTATATATAGAGTTACAAGAGATACCCCAAGTTGGTTTAGGATTAGCCTTCCTACTGGGTTTCTGTTTCCTTCAATCCTGTTCCTGGACTGATGCACATCCAACTGATACAGGGATTCACTTATCCCAAATCAGTTCATGGGATGATTCACAACCAACTGACAGGGATTCACTTATTCCAAATCAGTTCCTGGTATGATTCACAACCAACTGACACAGGGATTCACTTATCCCAAACCAGTTCCTAGTATGATTCACAACCAACTGACATAAGGATTAATTAATTACTTAATTAATTAAATCTACCTTTGTCAATAACCCAATACATAATTAATCGTACCACTAACGGATTAATTATGGCACTACCATCCTACACTAGAATTGCTTCCGGAACAACTTAATTAAATTATATTCGTAATCTCCACACATCAAAGATATAGTGCTCGTTAATATATTAATTTACTGATAAATTAGTTAATTAACCTCTTTAATTCCGAGACTAGTACCATTCGACCTTTTTTATATACCGGATATAAGGCCACCGGCCGGGTTTAGTATAATAAACTTTATGAACTCATCTCAGAAGCACCATCACCCCGGATGCACTGGTACATGGTTTCCTTTCGACAAGCAGTAGCACACCAAGCAACTAAACACGCGCACCCAACCTACCGAGACTATTGGCCACAATTGACCTCACCCATTGGCAGATCAAAGTACACTATGTCTAATCCTCATACCGCTCAGTCTAGGGATTAAGAGATAGAATATACCAAGAACAATTCGTCTATTAAATCAATAAAAGATAAATTATTCTTAATGGGTCAAGTTCAATACGCCCCGGGCATATCTATATGATTCAATTAGTTTAGACAAACCAATTATCCGAATCACATAATAACCTAAACCGACAGTTTGTCCAAAGCTATCTCGGTTACGAACTTCATTTATATATTATGTTTTTTAACCAATGATGAGATCTACTGTGTCACACAAGACATCTCATCATCTAACTACATAATATAAATAGACAATTAATGCACAACAAGATATAACCAAAACATAAATCGATATATTAACAGGGAAAATGTACAATACAAGCATAGCTTATGTATTCAACTCCAACAATCTCCCGCTAATACTTAAGCTTTGCTTTAAGTATACATCTACATTCAACTCCTACACACTATGCTACTATATGTCTAGAAAAACTATCAAGGCTCTCCTAAGTATCTGATTCCCATGCCCTCCACGTGAGCCTCAAAGACCTTTGAAGTCAATGTCTTTGTGAACAGATCTGCAAGGTTATCATCTGATGTTATCTTAGCCACGACCAGGTCTTCCCTATTTATGATGTCTCATATTCGGTGGTACTTGCGCTGTATATGTTTACTGGCCTTGTGGGCTCGTGGTTCCTTCGAGTTCGCTACTGCACAGTTGTTATCACAATACACTGTGATAGACTTTTACAAACTAGGAATCACATTTAAGTCCACTACGAAATTCTTGAGCCACATTGCTTCCTTCACTGCCTCTGATGCGGTAATGTATTTAGCCTCTATGGTAGAGTTCGCCATGCATTTCTACCAGACACTCAGCCAAACTATGGCTCCACCTCCCAGAGTAAACACATACCCTGAGGTAGACTTGCTCTTGTCCCTGTCGCCTTGGAAATCTGAATCTGTGTAACCTCGGGGTACCAGCTTAGGCGCCTGATAGACCAGAACTTAGTCCCTCATTCTGCGCAAATACTTGAGAATGCATTTTACTGCCTCCCAATAAGCTTTCCCGGGGTTACTCCGATATCTACTCACCATGCCAACGACATAACAGATATCAGACCTCGTACACAACATGGCATACATGAGACTTCCTACTGCCCAAGCATAAGGAACTGTCTTCATGGCCTCTATCTGCTCAACAATTTTAGGGGACTGTTCATTAGATAGATACACTCCATGCCTGAAAGGTAGAAAACCTTTCTTGGAGTTCTGCATGTTAAAACGGGCCAGAATCATATCTATGTACGAAGCTTGGGAGAGCCTTAATGAACATTTCCTATGATCTAGAATTATTTTGATCCCAATGATATGTCACACTTCCCCTGAGTCCTTCATATTAAACTGCTTGGAAAGTCATGCCTTTACGTCTGATAAAACTTTCTTGTTGTTGCCAATCAATAGAATGTCATCTACATAAATCACAAGAAACACCACTGAGTTTCCATTATGTCCGCGGTACACACATTGCTATCCGAAGGACTGGATTACCTCATCAAACCGGATGTTCCAAAATCTGGATGCCTGCTTAAGTCTGTAAATGGACCTCTTAAGCCTGCAAACCATATGCTCTTGGCATTTTCCAATGAATCCCTCTGGTTGCTGTATAAAGATGGTTTCCTCAAGACTTCTGTTTAGGACAGCTGTCTTGACATCCATCTGCCAAATCTCATAATCTAAATGAGTAGCTATGGCCAAGAGAATCAGGATTGACTTAAGCATGGCTACCAGGGAGAAGGTTTCCTCATAACTGATTCCCTCTTTCAGAGTATACCCTTTCGCCACCAGCCTAACTTTAAAGGTTTCCACCTTCCCGTCAGGTCTTCTCTTACGTTTGTAGACCCACTTGCATCCAATGGGCTTGAACCCATCTGGCAGGTCCACAAGCTCTCAGACTTGATTGTGGTCCATTGACCCCATCTCGAATATCATTGCCTTATGCCAAGACTCTGCATCTTTATCTCATAGAGCCTCATTGTAGTTAAATAGGTCAGGTTCAGGAGTGCCTCAGATTAGGTCTGAGGCCTCTCCCACGCAAATGAACCTGTCGTGCTGTCTAATAACCCTCCAGCTACGATGAGGCACCACCTATGTAGACGCATCATCTGGGATATCTCGTGCAGTGTGTGGTGTATCTATTTGTGCTTCTGCATCAGGATTACTAGTTTGTCTACTAAGCTCTTCTACTACTATCTTACTCTTGGGCTTTTTATCTAGGATATAGTCTTCCTCTAAAAATCTAGTGTTGGTACTAACCACCACCTTCTGATCTTTAGGACTATAAAACAGACCACCTTTCGTTCCCCTAGAATATCCTACAAACAGCATTAATTCTGTTCTTGCATCTAACTTAGCCGCATATGCCTTAAGCACATGTGCTGGCCAACCCCAAACTCTGAGATGTCATAGATTGGACTTGCGCCCATTTAACAACTCTACTGGGGTTGAATGAACGGTTTTAGATGGTACAAGATTAAGAATATACATCACTGTTTCTAAGGCATATCCCCCGAACGAACTCGATAAATCACTATAGCTCATAATTGACCTAACCATTTCCATAAGAGTTCGATTTCTTCATTCTACAACACCGTTCTGCTGTGGCGTGCCAAGTGCAGACAACTGAGACTGAATTTCGATCTCACTGAGGTATTCTCGAAATTCATGGGGCAGGTACTCCTCACCACGATCTGATCGCAGTATCTTGATAATATTAGCATGATGCTTCTCCACATCTGCCCGAAACTCTTTGAACTTGCCAAAGTACTCAGACTTATGGCGCATTAGGTAATGTAACTGTATCTTTAGTAGTCATCCGTGAACGTCATGAAATACTCAAACCCACCTCGTGCTTGGACCGTTATTGGTCCACACAAGTCAGAATGAATCAACTCTAATACCTTTTGCCTTAAAAGGTCTCTTGGTCATCTTACCCTCCAAGCAAGATTCGTAGGTTGAATAACTTTCAATCTCTAATGAATGTAAAAGTCCATCATTGACCAACCTCTGAATCCTACTAAGGTTTATATAACCTTGCCTGGGATGCCAAAGATAGGTTTGATTCATTTCAGAAGATTTTTTCCTCTTATTAATTTTAGATAAAAAGCTATTTGTTTCTATGTTTTGCACAACAGGGGTGTTAGAGTTAACCACAAACAAATTATCTGTCAATGAACCAGAACAAATAAGTGTTTCATTTCTTCTAATAATAACATAATCATCAGAAAAAATAAACTTTTAACCGTTCTTTAAGAGTTTAGAACAACTCGGTACATAAAGACAATTAACTAACTCTAAACTAGAATTCTAGAAATTCAGAGTGACTTCTCCCACTGGTTCCACTGACACTCTTGTAGCGTCGCCCAAGTAGATATTCAGCTCATATTTTGTAAGCTTTCGGGTCACTTGGAACCCTTACAAAGAATTACAAACATGGTCAGTGGCACCTAAATCCACACACCAAGTATCTATGAGAATCGCCGCTAAACATGTTTCAGTAATTAAGGCAGAAACTATCGTACCTATAAGCTTTGGGCAATCTGATTTCCAATGTCTTGTCTTATTGCACTTGAAGCACTTGTCTTTCGACTTCTTCTTTGCAATATGTAGCTTAGGCATTATTTGCCCAATTAAACTATTCCTTCGAGCTTTCTCTTCTTCTTTATAGCCTCAGGCTCAGAAGAAGATTTTGAAGCTGTGCCTGTGACTAAAGCTCGATTATTCTCCTGAAGAAGAATTTTAGCCGCCACCAACTCCGCCAAGAGCTCGGATGAAGTACACAACATCTTACTTATATTGTAGTTCAACTGAAACTGCTCTTAGCTTTGAGGCAAGTTCTTGTGGACAATATCGACTTTGGTTTCAAAATCGATTTCGCCTCTCACTGCCTCAACCTCGTTGATGTTACTAATCATGTCAATGACATGATCTCTTACAGGAGTACTCTCAGCCATCAGGACAATGTCCAAATTATGACTCCAATCGACATAGTTCGGACTAGTTAGTTTGTTGTTTTTCAATATAGTAGCTAAGGGGTTGAATGTCATATCGAATACTTTAAATTAAACAGACAATGTTTTAGTTATCTAATCTAGAATTTTGAACATGACAAAAATTCTAATAATTATTGACTCCATTAAAACAATAATTTAAACTACTGACATCTCATTCACTGAGATTCTCACAAGACAGATAGTGTGGACGTTTATGCTAACCCACAATCATTTGAGAAAAACCAAGTTCATTAACGACACTATCTGACCAAACAATCTATTGATCAATGTAGCTAATAGTCTATGCTTTTAGCCGTAAGAAAAAGTAGCGTAAACTCAATGGGAGGAATACTACAAATTATACACTAAGTGTGTGCCATTACGTGACTTCTGAGCTTGTTACCTTAAGATAGTGCGCCTCAAATGGAGAGGGTATCGCATTTCTCCTAGTTAAACTAACTCTAGTCTTTTTACTCAGAAATTCATAATCTGGCGATCTCGTGGTTGGACTCATCCGAATGGAGAAAAGTCCTAATGCCAACGCGCAAGTCCACCCACATCGCATATGAACTTGTAATGATGGCCATGGGGATATTAAACCAACCCGCTCCCACTCAGATTTCTAAATTAAGGGTTTTTCGGGTTTTAACATGCAACTAACTAACTCTAAGTTGTATGCAAACATAAAACCAGTCATGCTTTAAAATCATGCATATAAAATACAGCATCAAAATTAAAGCAACATAAATACGGGAAAGAAATATGAAAAATAAATTTCCCGATAATTATGGTTTTAGTTGCTTCAATCTCCAGCCTTGATCTAGTGTCCCGCCACGCAACTTGATGGATTGAGTCTTGAACTTAACAAACGAAAAATGGAGGAAAAACGGGCCAAAATATGACACAAATGGGCCGCACACACGCAACGCGCACAAGGCGTGCCCATATGGGCCATGCGCGCTGTTGCCGCGCCTTGGCGTAGTAATTGTTTGCTACTCCGTGTGGCGGCAATGCTACCGGTTGCCGGCAGCGGCTCCTACCGGGGAGTCGTCACCGGCACCGCCCCCGTCTCTGATTCTTCCTTCGTTTCTTCCCATGCTATTTGGTCTTCTTGCAATTCGTTCTTGGTTTTCTTGGGTTTTCATGAATTAACGATAACCCAAAACCCACGAATCTAAGTTTCCAACCATAACGCCTTCGATTACAAAAATTAATTCTCCTACTACAAGGCTATCTAGGAAAATTAAAGAATCGAAAATTACACAGAAAAAATCGTACTATAGATTTTATCTAATCCTACACGGCTTCCAACACGTGGTTATACTATTACAAACATTCATAATAAAATCAAATCTGGACATGTCCCAGAGTTTAATTAAAACCCATATAAACGTTACAATAATAGTTGGAATTTCTTAACAACCTGCAAATAAAACGATGTAATAAATCGAATAAGCACAAAACCCAAAAACCAAGCTCTTATACCAATTGAAAGATTATCTGCCCGGGCCTAGCCAGAAACTCACTTTTGTGCTATACATTTCAGAATCGAAATCTTTGGCCTGGCCTAGATGCTAGCACAATCGCTATTCCAACCCTTGCTTGAAATAACATTGCGCAGGATCTTGGTATGTGCTTATTTGATTTTTCACACAACAAAATAAATTCTAATAAAAACCAGAATCATAGAATATATCTCTCGAAGTGTGTTAACTCAGGTGATTCTCTTGTATACCTCAAGATTTTGATCGTATGTTGTGTGGGAAACAATCAACCAACAATTAATAAGCTAATCACCACAATCCACCTACCGAAAAAATTCCAGCACCACCGCTGCTCGTGCATCGTCACCACTCACTGCCGCCGCCGCCGCCTTCGCCTTCAACCACCACGCACCACCGGGACTTGATGAAGAACCGGCTGCAGGTTTCTCAAAGGGAAGGCTGCCGCACGGAGCTTGTAAAATCCTACTTTGAGAGAAGAAAATGAATTTCTCTCTCTGTGATTTTATCTCTCTGGTTTTGTTGTCTTGAAAACTTATGAATTGTATATTATGTAATAGCTAATCCCTTGTCTATATATAGAGTTACAAGAGAGACCCCAAATTGGTTTATGATTGGTCTTCCTAATGGGTTTAGGTAATTAATTAGTTTTCAAATCCAATTAGGTAACCATTCTAATAGAATAATCCAAATCCAATTAGATTTCTCAATCTCTAGGATTTCCTAATTCTAATTAAAACTTAAGAATTAATTAATTAAATAAATAATTTTACTTTTTTAATTACTTAATTAACTCGTAGGAGTAATTAATTAAATAATGAATTCTACTTATTCAATTAACACATTACAAAATTAATCATACCACTAACGGATTAATTTTGGCATTACCATCCTACACCAGAATTGCTTCCGCAATAACTTAATTAATTTATTCATAATCTCCCCACATCAAAGATATAGTACTCATTAATTTATTAATTTACTGATAAATTAATTAATTAACTTCTTTAATTCCGAGACTAGTACCAATCGACTTTTTTACTATATCGTGCATAAGTCCACCAGCTGGGTTTAGTATAATAAATATAACGAGCTCATATCGGGAACACCATCACCCCGGACGCACCGGTACATGGTTTCCTTTCGACAAGCAGCAGCACACCAAGTAACTAAACACGTGCACCTAACCTACCGAGACTATTGCCCACAATTGACCTCACCCGTTGGCAGATCAAAGTACACTATGTCTAATCCTCATGCCCAGTCAAGTCTAGGGATTAAGAGATAGAATACTTAGAACGATTTGTCTATTAAATCAGTACAAGACAAATCATTCTAAATGGTGAAGTTCAATACACCCCGGACATATCTATATGATTCAATCAGTTAAGACAAACTAATTATCCGAACCACATAATAACCTAAACCGATAGTTTGTCCAAAACTATCTCGGTTACGAACCTCATTTATATATTATGTGTTTTTACCAATGATGAGATCTACTGTGTCACACAAGACACCTCATCATCTAACTACATAATATAAATGGACAAATAATGCACAACAAAATATAACCAAAACATAAATCGATATATTAACAGGGAAAATGTACAATACAAACATAGCTTATGTATTCAACTCCAATAGTCTTGAGTCATACAAGAGATTTTCTTGAGGACACGCTTCAAAGGTTAATTCTTTTCCTTCCCCTTTTAATTCGAATTATTTTGTCGCGTGTTAACAAATCGAATAAGGTAGAACTAAAATCCTGTGCAATGGTTGTTTAAAAGGGTTTGAATAGTATTGCACTAGTGTCCATGCTTGTGATTGATTTCCGATTCTGGAATACAATGAACGAAAGTGAAATTTTTTATCAGGCCTGTACGGATAATTCCTTTATTTAATTGCTTTGGTGTATTTATTTTAAGTTTTTAATAAAAGTGTGGTGTTTAACATTTCGTTTATAACTAATATTAGATGGGCATGAGCTTAATTATGATATCATAAGAATTAAAGAAAAATTGGCACTGTTGGATTTTGTTTAGGTGTTTAATCCAATTAAACAGCGGAATCCTAAACACTAAGGATCGGGTCTTACCCTTGAAGCGTAATCGGTTGCGCACGTCCTGGCTCCTCTGAGAAGATGGCATTTTGTTGTCTCCAAAATCCTTCCTCGAAGGATCCTCTACTCTCAAGCACGAAAGTCTTCGCAGGTTGGTGCTAGCCGATCTTGCCTACCAAGAGAATTCAGAAAATCCTGTGTATTTTGTCTAATGAGAATAATTCAAAATCCTCTACTCTCTACAATTATATCCCTAGGATATTTGTAGAGAATTAATTTCCAAAATCAGTATTGTAATTATCCAAATATAATTTAACTGATTTTAGACATATTCCAAATCAGTATTATTATCAAATATTATTTAACTGATTCCAAATCAGTATTTAAATAATATTTACTAATTCCAAATCAGCCTTAAATAATACCTTAATGATTTGGGTTATACACCAAGCCCATGGATCAACCCATGACCCATGGATCAGGCTGATGGGTCAAGAACTTCAATTGCAATTAAGTCTCTTGATTTATCAGCCCATCCTAATTGTTCTCAGGTAATTAATTAACTATTAATTAACACCACATAACTTTCCAATAATATTTAATTAAATCATTTAATTAAATCTTATTTATTTAAGTATAACAATTATACTTATTGTAGGCAAGAATCCTTATTCTGCATCATCGAACTTTCTTATGTGCGATCTTGTAGGCCCATTCTAAATTGGCAACGGATAACTCAATCTCATCGATTAATCCATAAGTCATTAGTGGTCTCTAGCAAGGCATAATGACTACCCAATTCAGAATGTAGGGTCGAATGGAGATTCAACACAACCTTTCCAAGCAAACTGCATACGATCCTCTACATCGATATCCAGTTTAGCATAAGGCATGGAGCCATCATCCTTATGTAGCTAAACGTTTACTTGATCTCTTAGTGACACTGAATCCATCAAGCAAATGATATCCTTATCATTCCTTGGGCATTGCCATGCACTTTTCAGTTCACTATCAAGTGGCCAAGATATCATCTCTCACTTAAGAGAGATTTGTAGTCCCACCACTTCACCTACATACCTTAGCGTGCCTCATAGTGTACGCAATCATACCTGTACTTGGCAACCTGTTACGGCCCCGCTAGGCGTATGTCAAAGCACACCACGACTCACCTAAGACTATGTAGTGATTTCTGGTCTAAGGATCCTAGTACCAGTACTACTCAAAAGAATCACTCATGATCTAATTAGTCTATGGAGTGTTTTTTTTGGTGGATCGATTTCATGAATTTAAATATGCACAAGGATATTACTATCATGAAATTAACTCATTTGATAAACAATCAATCAAGCGACAAATGTCTTATTTACATAAATACCCTCAAAGTATATTTCTATAAATAGCCCTCATTAGGGCACATTCACCAACAGGCACCCCAATTTTCCCACTTGTGTTTTGTTTTGATACATTGAGGATAATGTATATTTTAAGTGTTGGGGGGGGGGATGAATACAAGTTGTTATTCTAAGTCTTCATAGTTGCGAATTAGGGAACTAGTAGTGAATGAGTCCATTTTTTGGATAATTTTCAAAAATTTGCTCTATTTTGGACTTTGCAAATAATTTTCCAAAACAAAAGGACCCTTTCAAGCTAGTTTTGTGTATTTGCATTACATGATTGGAGAAAACATTATGGAAATGGTTAAGTATTCATAATTATGATGTGGGTTTTTAGTTGACATCTTGAGATGTAATCACATTATAACCCTTGTTTTATGTGTGCTTGAATTTGAGCCTTAATTGAGCATATATTATTTGCTTGCTCATATTTCTTTGGTTGTGTGATTTGTCTTGCCTGAATGATTGGATCTAGAACTTGAATTTAGCATACATATAAAGACCTTTTACGTGTTATGATACATTGAAGTGATGAAGGCAATTAGTTAGCTTTTGTTTTTACCTTTTCTTTGCTTTACAATTCCTGTAATCATCTTTATCCCCTTAGGTATAACCAAGTTGAGTCCCATATTTTCTTTGATTTCTTTTTGTCCCAATAAGCCAACTTGAGCCTTTTTCCCTGTGCCTTTTTTTTGGACCCTTAAAGAGTTTGTATATAGTTGGTTGTGGAAATGAAAAATAATTATATAGATTCTTAGTATGTTAGTTTTTCATTTTTAAAATTTTATAAAAGAAGAAAAGTTATTAAAAAAATATTAAAGTTTCAAAGTTAAAGAATAAGAATGGGGAAGTAAAGGACATCTAAGCCTTATACATCCATTAGTAATAAAAGAATCCAAGTAGAAGTAGTTGATGAAGCATTCCACCCAATGCACATTTCATTACAATAACTCCAATTTTCAAACCTTGACATTTTCTTGTCCTTAGCCAATTTTCTTAGACCCGTTACACCTTAATAAAAGTCCTTTTGATCAGTGTGTTACATTCGCAATAGATAGGTGGCGAGGTGATCTTGAGTCAAGCTTATTGTTAAAGATTTTTCATGCAATTGACTTGAGCATTATTGAATATTTCAAAACCTATACACTTTGAGAGTTATTTTATGAATCCTTGATAGTGTGACGTGATGAAGGCAATCGGACATGATTGAGAATCCATATCATGCTTGTCTTATTTGATTATTAAAGTTATGTTCTATCATTATTTCAAAGTGAGTGCATGATTTTCATGTTTAGCTTGAAGGGGGAAGAAAACCCATCTTAGAGAAAACTTATTTCATTTTGGACTCACTTTCTATTAGCTTTCTTGGTTAGTTTGATTGAGGACAAACAAAGTCTTAAGTGTGGTGGTGTAACGTGATTCAAAAATATACTTTTTATGACCCAAAATCATACACATTTAGCTTACTTTTAGTTGATTTTCAAAGATTATAATATCTTTTATGATCTTTCAATGCACTTATAATTGGATTTGCAAGATCTTGTAGGAACAAGTTATGTTGGAGATTTTGGAAGGAACTTAAAGACTTTTGCCTGAAAAAGGAAGAAAAACAAAGAAATGGAGTTGAAATGGAAGAATTTGGAAAATAGCAAAAAGAGCTAAAGAGACAAAGTCCGGCGACATACAGGCGCTGGAGCTTATACGTTGCCAACCTTGGCTTCCACTCGGCACCTTGCCTAGTCGTCGCCCGAAGAATGATCCTGAATATCCAAATTTACCCTTGGCGTGTTTTAACTTATCTTTTGTCAATTTTGGCCCTAGAAACCTTTCTTAATGGCCAAGGCCTCTTGTAAAAACACATATTGTTACACTTTAGTAGTTTTCTTGAGAGATTAGCTTAGTGGAGAAGACACACACTTCTACACCTTTCTCTACACACACTAGACAATTTCTCTTAGAACCATGTTGTTCTGATTATATTTTAGGGAATTCTACCCCTCTATAGAGGGTAGTAGATTTCCATAGATGTAGAACAAATTAATGGATTCAATGAAGTGGAATTGCTCATGAGAACTTAGTTAAAGATTTAAAAGGCTTCTATCATGTTTGATTGATGAAAGCTGCACTTTTTTCTTATAGATGGAGTTCTATAATGAGAATTACTCATTTTCTTGTTTATCTTGTTCTCTTCAATGGTTATTCATGCATATTATTAAGTGGGTTCATGCAAATGAGTTAATTTTTGTTTTAATGTAGTGATTTTGCCATGTTATTGTAATATGTGTTGAATCTACCCATTTACTTGTTGAATTGTGGAATATTAACTTGTTTGGGAATTTGGATTAGGTTAATTGGGATTTCTTGTGTTGCAAGCTTAATTGTTTCTATATCGATTTGTTATGTAAGTTGGTAATTTACATTATTTTGATGTAGATGTGTAGAGGATTGATAGTATAGTAGGATTGACGATCCTATTTCTATTATTGACTACTAATGATTTTGGCTGTGTCTTCTTCTTATTTACTTAAGGTGGAGATTTCATGGACTTGGAGGCATTATAGTCCTTATATAAAAATGCGTGAATGGCGTTATCATAATGTTTAGAAAGTCTTAATTACCCACATTTGCATGGTATTTTGCTTCCCAATAGCTCTTTGGATCTTGAGGTGGTGTGATTCCCTTTTTTTTTTTTTTTTGTCCCATTATCTTTTATTTTATTTTGTTTTGTTACTTTTATGGCACACTTAAAATTATTACTTTACCCCTTGTTTTGTAAGATTCTTAGGAGTAGAACCTACTAAAATCGTAGTAAGGACTTGCTCCTAACAATACTTCAATCAAGACAACTTTCTTTTGGGAACGAAACCTTAAGTACTATAGTTTTGGTATTTAGTTTTGTTTTAGTATAAATTTATTTTGAAGTGTTCGCCCTTTACTTTTACAACGAAAGAGCACGTCAGATGGTACTTTTCTCAGCCAAACTGTGATCCCTCAAGAACACGAGCTCAACTACCCGGGAGAGTAAAGAATTTATACACACACACACACACACCAGGAAATGTAACTTTTTTTCTCCCGTTGTGCTCACAAAAGGTGTGATCACTCCTATCTCCAAATTCCATTTGCTTCCCTACAAAACTTTAGAGCACGTTACTTTTGTAACCTCGGCTTGTTTTTTTCTTACTCAGCCAGACTTTTGCATACAGGTTTTGTCAAAACCTTCAGGATGGTTCTTCGGGTCTTGCCTCTTCTCACTATTTTTAGACTTTTTCTGGGAGTTTAGAACTGTTGTCTATCTGCAAGGGGGAATTCAACCTCAAGTACAAAACAAGAAGGTATGGTTATCGAGTTTCAAGTATTCTGATGAAAACCAAAACTCAACCTTAAAGAACACCCACTGACGGTGAAAGCCAATGCTTCCTTAATTCTTGAAGGCTTAACTCTACCAATTGTTGCCTAATCTTTCTAACTACTCCCTTATGTATCTTAACCAATGAATTAAGTGGCAGAAACACTACTCACAAGAACGCACTATTATTTAACCTCTTTGTGTGAATTGAATTCTCAGATGATGGATGATGGTTTGTGATTTTTGTCAATCTAACACGGATTAATAGCTCAACCAAAACTAGTAAACCAATGGGGTGCGTGTTTATGGCTCCTACGCAAGGATACTTACGATCTCGCGATATCACTCTAAACTAGAGATTTTGGGTGGAAGAAAAGCACACAGCTAATACTTTTGAAAACATCAAGACACAATCTTGAAAATTAAACTCAACCTTGACTCAACTATTTTGAATATTTCGGCCAAGAGGCCTATTTATTGTTAAACTTCGTTTAGGCATTTAATTCTAAATTAAATGGCGGAATTCCTAAACGCTAAAGGATTCGGGTCTTACCCTCGACGCGTAATCGGTTGTGCAGCCGCCTGGATCCTTTGGGAAGATTGCGTTCACCACCACAGAACAATTCAAGCGAATTGTCTCTACGTTCTTGCACTGGAGTTCTCTCAGAACCGGTGCTAGCCCCAAAAATTTGCCTGTTTAGAGAAAACGTTTTTCTCTCTGTGGGAAGAATAATTTTTTTTTTTCGAAGAACGTGTTTCCTGAAATCTGATTGTATGTTAAAAAATTTCAAACGTATATTTTAAAAACTGAGTCTGTTAAAACTTTTTTAACAGACTCCAGATACTTCTCTGATTTTAGAGAAGTATCTGTTTTAATTAATTATAAATAATAATTAATAATAATTAATTAATTATTTACTGAGTTGGGTTTTACCAACACCATGGATCAACCCATTGATCCATGGATCAGGCTGATGGGTCAAGAACCTTAATTCACAATTAGGTCCCTTGATTTATCAGCTCAACTCAATTCTTCCCAGGTAATTAATTAACTTTTAATTAATACCATAAAACTCTTCAATAATATTTAATTAAACCATTTAATTAAATATTATCTATTTAAGTATAACTCTTATACTTATAACAGGCAATTTTAATTAATTCTGAATCATCGAACTCACTTATGTGCGATCCTGTAGGCCCATTCCAAATTGACAATGAATAAATTAATCTCATTAATTAATCCATAAATCATTAGTGGTCTCTAGCAAGACATAATGACTACACAATTCAGAACGGAGGGTCGAATGGTGATTCAACACAACCTTCCGAGCATACTACGTAATGTCCTCTACACTGATATCCAGTTTAGCATAAGGCATGGAACCAATCATCCTTATATAGCTAAACGTTTTACTTGATCTCTTAGTGACACTGAACTTAATCAAGCAAATGATAACCCTTATCATTTCTTGGGCACGGCCATGCACTTCTCAGTTCACTATCAAGCGGCCAAGATATCATCTCTCATTTAAGAGAGACTTGTAGTCCCATCACTTCACCTACATACCTTAGCGTGACTCATAGTGTACCCAATCATACCCGTACTTGGCAACCTGTTACGGTCCCGTTAGGCATATGTCAAAGCACACTCTAATTCACCTAAGACTATGCAGTGATTTCTGGTCTAAGGATCCTCGTACGAGTACTACTCAAAAGAATCACTCATGATCTAACAGTCCATGGAGTGTTTCTTTTGGCGGATCGATTTCATAAAATTCAATATGCACAAGAATATAATTTCATGAAATTAACTCATCAGATAAATAATCAATCAAACGACAAATGTCTTATTTACATAAATAACCCTCAAAGTTTATTTACATAAATAGCCCTCATTAGGGCATATACACCAACAATCTCCCACTTGCCCGTTGAAGGGCTATGTCTTAAACTGTTTAAGACCAAGCTCTATTACATGTCTATCAAACTTTGACTGCGGTAGAGCTTTTGTGAGAGGATCTGCTACATTGTCGTCTGACCCTATCTTGCAAACTTTCACATCTCCTCGATCAATGATCTCTCGGATGAGGTGAAACCTTCTGAGTATATGTTTGGTTTTCTGGTGTGACCGAGGCTCCTTAGCTTGTGCGATGGCCCCGTTATTGTCACAGAAAAGTTCTATCGGATCTTGGATACTCGGTATCACTCCGATGTCTGACACGAACTTTCTTAACCAAACAGCTTCCTTTGCCGCATCGGATGCAGCAATGTACTCAGACTCTGTTGTAGAATCGGCTGTTGTATCTTGCTTTGAGCTTTTCCAACTTATTGCACCACCATTCAGACTAAACACGTAGCCTGATTGTGACTTCATGTCATCTTGATCTGTTTGGAAAGCAGCATCAGCGTAACCTTGTACGATGAGCTGTTCTTGTCCTCCATACACTAGCATCAATCCTTTAGTCCTTCGCAAGTACTTTAGGATTGCTTTGACTGCAGTCCAATGATCTGTTCCTGGATCTTGTTGGTATCTGCTAGTCATGCTCAGTGCATGTGCGACATCCGGGCGAGTACATAACATGGCATACATGATAGATCCTATTGCCGAAGCATATGGTACTCTACTCATTGTATCCCTCTCCTCTCTTGTTGAAGGACCTTGGTTCTTCTTCAAGAGAAGGCCATGTCTAAATGGTACCTTACCATTTTTGGAGTTAGACATATTGAACCTCTTCAATATTTTGTCTATGTACCCTTCTTGACTTAGTCCTAGAAGCCTTTTTGACCTATCTCTATAGATCTTGATACCTAGTATCATTTCGGCTTCTCCTAAGTCTTTCATAGAAAATACAGTCCCCAACCATTGTTTGATGTCTTTCATCATGGGAATGTCATTTCCTATGAGTAGGATGTCGTCCACATATAGGACAAGGAAAACTATCTTGCTCCCACTAACCTTCTTGTAAACACAAGGCTCATCTTCGTTCTTTATGAAGCCGTAACCTTTTACTGCCTCGTCAAAACGAAGATTCCAACTCCGAGATGCTTGCTTTAGTCCGTAGATGGACCTCTGAAGCTTGCATACACGATTTGGATGCTCTTGATCAATGTATCCCTCAGGTTGTTTCATATAAACATCCTCGAGTAGGTTTCCATTCAGGAAAGCCGTCTTAACATCCATCTGCCATATCTCATAGTCATAATATGCAGCTATGGCGAGCATAGTCCGAATGGACTTGAGCATCACGACAGGGGAGAAGGTTTCATCATAGTCTATACCATGAGTCTGTCTGAAACCTTTAGCCACTAGTCGTGCCTTGAAGATCCCGCCAGGTTTTAACTTGAAAATCCACTTGCAATCGACAACCTTTGTCTGAACAGGAGGATCAATCAAAGTCCAAACTTTATTGTCCCTCATGGATTGCATTTCAGATTCCATTGCTTGTAGCCATTTATCTGAATCTGGACTTTCTAAAACCTGTTTGTAGTTCACGGGCTCATTAGAGTCTACCAAGATCAAATCTTGATCGTCAGTTACGAGAAATCCGTATCTCTCAGGTTCATGACGAGATCTACTAGATCTTCTAGGTTCTTGTGTTGTTGACTCAGGCTGCTCATCTTCATGAGTTCCCATGTCAACTTCCATCTCAGTTTCTGTAGATCGTTCTACATTCTCTTGTGGTTCTGGAACTTCTCCGAGTTCTATTCTACTCCCACTATCTTTCTTGTAGAGAAAATCTTTCTCTAAGAAAGTGGCTCCCCGAGCAACAAACACTTTGTTCTCAGTTGGATTGTAGAATTGATATCCTTTAGTTTCCTTAGGATATCCCACAAACAGGCATTTGTCAGTTTTAGGTTCAAGCTTACTACTTTGTAAACGCTTTACATGAGCCTGACAACCCCAAACTCGTAGATATGACATATAGGGTTTTTGACCCGTCCATATCTCATATGGAGTCTTATCTACTGCCTTAGATGGAATACGATTTAGTAAGTAGGCAGCTGAAAGGAGGGCATAACCCCAAAAGGACATAGGGAGAGTCGCTTGGCCCATCATAGATCGAACCATATCTAATAAGGTCCGATTTCTCCTCTCGGATACACCATTCCATTGAGGTGTTCCTGGTGGAGTCAGCTGTGAAACAATTCCACACTGTTTTAGATAGCCATCGAACTCATCATTAAGGTATTCACCTCCCCGATCGGAGCGAATAGCCTTGATCCTTCTATTTAACTGATTTTCTACTTCATTTTTAAACTCTTTGAACTTTTCAAAAGTTTCACTTTTATACCTCATTACGTAGACATAACCATATCTACTATAGTCATCGGTAAAAGTCACGAAGTATTCAAATCCACCTCTGGCTTGTGTGCTCATCGGTCCACATACATCTGTATGTATTAGTTCCAATAGCTCACTAGTCCTCTCGCCTTTCTTGCTGAAAGGACTCTTCGTCATTTTGCCTTGCAAACAGGGTTCACATGTGTCATATGATTCGAAATCAAATGAACCAAGCACTCCATCTTTATGAAGTCTTTGAACTCGTTTCTCATTTGCATGGCCTAGACGACAGTGCCACAGATATGTTGGACTTAAATCAGATTGAATTAATTTGGCTTTCTTTTCAATGTTATATACCGGTTTCTCTTGGGTCAAATCCAAGATATATAGGCCATTGCACAAATTTGCAATTCCATATAAAACATCTTTTTGATATAAAGACAACGATTTATTACCAATAATAAAACGAAATCCTTTAATATCCAAACAAGAGATTGAAATAATATTCCTACTCATAGTAGGCCCATAATAACAATTCTCTAATACAATGTTTAAACCGGATGGCAAAGACAAAATGTAATCTCCAACTTCAACGGCTGCAACTCTTGCCCCGTTGCCCACTCGGAGATCTACTTCGCCTTTCTTTGTCATCCTTCTATTGCTCAGTCCCTGCACATCAGTACAAATGTGAGCCCCACATCCGGTATCTAATACCCATGAGGTGGACATAGAAAGATTTATCTCAATAACAAAGATACCTGAAGCCGAAGGATTCTGTTTCTTCTCTTCAAGAAACAGCTTGCAGTTTCTTCTCCAATGCCCCTTCTGATTGCAATGGAAACATACTGCGTCCTTCTGAGCATTTTTCTTAGCAGGAGGAGTTTGAGGCTGAGCCTTAGGAGCAGTCTTACTGCGAGGCTTCTTGTTTTCAGCAACTTTTGCCTTGCCTTTAAACTTTCTCTTGTTTCCCTTACCCTTTTCCACAACAAGTACTGGCGTTGCCTTCCGAAGGGTTTGCTCAGTATTTTTAAGCATTCCATGGAGCTCAGGAATTGTCCTCTCCATGTTATGCATGTTATAGTTCACCACAAAGTCATTGTAATCATCAGGCAGTGAAGCCAAGATGATGTCAATGGCTAACTCTCTAGAAAGAGGTGCATTTAATCTCTCTAGGGTATCAATATACCCCTTCATCTTGATCAAATGCGTGCTTACTGACGAACCCTTCGCCATCTTGCACGAGATCAATGCTTTTATCGTAACGAACCTTTCGTTACGGGCTTGTTCACGGAACATTTCCGTTAGTGACACATAAATTTGGAACGCTTCCGAATTCATGAATTGTTTCTGAAGCTCGCCTGACATAGTCGCAAGCATCAGACATGTCACGTCATCGGAATCGCTTTTCAGCTTTTCCCATGCTCGTTGAACCGCAGCCGTAGCATTTACTGGTGGTTCAGGTAAAGCAGCGTCTAAGATATTTAGCTTCCTTTCTTGTTTGAGAACGATTCTCAAGTTTCTTTCCCAATCTAAGAAGTTTGGACCAACAAGCTTTTCTTTGTCCAAAATGCTTCTTAGAGTGAGATTAGATGTATTAGTGCTAGTAGATGCCATTTCTACAAAAGAAAATGCAAAATATTAGAATGAGTTTTAAAATATTTTCCACAATAGCCAAAATTGAAATCCCAAACAATTTTGTGTTGGTGCTAGATTGTGGGCCGAAAATCCACAAAGAATCAACCCCAGTCTTGCTTTGGCAAGTATCGTAGGGATTGGGCTCTTTTGGTAGGCAACGTTCAAATCACATCCCTATGTAATTTAACGATTTCCAATTGCATCACTATGCAACTTTTCGGTGATAGGATGAACATTCCAAATGTTTGACACCATCCTATCTTTGCAAAATTAATCCCTAGTCAACTTATCGGGTCAAGCTAGGATTAATTTTCCCAAGTTAAACCATCCCTCAAGGCATCACATCAATAGACACCCACACAGTTTTTCCATAACAAGTGGTAGTGATAAAGTCGAGCATCTAATACTCAAACAGTTTTTCCACTCATTAATGGTAGTGATAAAGTTGGGCGCTATTATGCAACAACCCGCCGCACGAAGAAAACCTGAGGCCCTTGGGCTCTCCAAGTCCACCAGACGTTCAACGCTCAAGCGGGCCCCCAAGTATGGAAGCAAAATCAACTCGGGTTTTTTGGATTTTAGTTTGATCGGCTTAACATACATTGTCGTTTTCATTCATTCATAAAACATAAAATTTCGGAAATGCGATGAATTGGGCTCTAATCTATTACAGGGCCTTTTAAAAAAACTTCTTTTGGGCCTCCATTTTGGGCTTCCGTTCCTGGGCTCCACCATGGACTCCTTTGGAACCTCCTTTTGGGCCTAACTATTACAAAATTTAATAGGCACGCAGGCCCAATTTTAAAATGGCTCGCAGGCCCAAAAATTTAAATAATAAATTTTAAGCCCAATTCATGCATAAAAAACACACAAATGCATGTGCTTCATACAAGCCAATTTTATTAAGCCGAATCATTTAATTAGGGATTGTGTAACTCTTACACTATTAAAATTGATCGTGTCATGATCAATTTTAATCAATCCCATGTTCATTCATTTTAATCGAATGATGCATGAACATGCTAGCATAATTATGATGCTTTCACATAAAATTTAAACAATTTAAATTTAAGCATCATAAGTAAACTAAAAATAAATAAATAACAATTAATTAATCTAATTTATTATTTATTTATTTATCTTTTCTAATTATCCTAATCTAATTAAGATAATTTATTTCAAAATTTAAAATTATAGGATAAAATTCTAAATTAATCCTATCTTTATCTAATAAGATTATTTAATTAAAATCTTATTAAATAAAATTCAGAAAATTTTTAAAATTTTAATTTTCTGAAACTCTTGGGGTCATTTCGTAAATAACCAAAATTCTGGGCTTAGGGTTTTAAAGATTAAAACTTCTGGGGTTATTTTGCAAATTTTAAAACAATTTTAAACGCAGGCATTTTCGGGATTTTGGAGTGCGGCGGGGGCAAACTGGTCATTTCAGCCCAATTAGGGCACCAGCCCCCCCCGCCGCCTCCTTTCTTCTTCCCCGACTTGTTCAGCCGGCGTCCGTTTTCTTCTCCGGCGAACTCTTCGCCTATTCCGGCGCTATCGCCTCTTCGCTCCGGTCTGACCCCGATCGAATCGAAGTCGACCTCGGCGACTCATCGAACGACGAAGGAGAAAAAAAAACCGCGATCGCCATTCGAAAGCTCCGTCAGCGCGAGGAACATATCCCCGGCATCGACGAAGCAGCCGGCTTTCAACACCTGCGGGGGGGGGAGAAAAAAAACAGCAACAAAAACCAGCAAAAGTATTTAACCAATTCAGACAAATAAAATCATTCGGAACATTTCCGGTGATTTTTTTTTTTTCAAACCCAGAAACCGGCAAGACTATTTGACAACCAAAAAGAAACCCTTTTCTTTCCCCGTCTTTCCGACGAAAATCCTTTTCTCGGTGAGATTTCAAACAACCCAGAACATAAAACCCATTTCAATTCATTTTCGACAAACGCAAAGAAAAGAGGAAAAACTTTGCCTTTTTCCCGACCAGTACGAACCCAGAAAATCGGTTCCTCATGAAGAAAAGAACAAAACCCACAAAAAAAATTCAGGCCAAAAACTAGTTCTTAAACACTTTGCGTTTTTCCGGCGAACTTCCGGCCGGCCGGAAAAATTTTCCGGCGAAGATTTCCCAGAATCCGGCGACCCTCGACAGCAACTTTTAATTAAAACAATTTTAATTAAAACAATTAACCAGGCTCTGATACCACTGTTAAACTTCGTTTAGGCATTTAATTCTAAATTAAATGGCGGAATTCCTAAACGCTAAAGGATTCGGGTCTTACCCTCGACGCGTAATCGGTTGTGCAGCCGCCTGGATCCTTTGGGAAGATTGCGTTCACCACCACAGAACAATTCAAGCGAATTGTCTCTACGTTCTTGCACTGGAGTTCTCTCAGAACCGGTGCTAGCCCCAAAAATTTGCCTGTTTAGAGAAAACGTTTTTCTCTCTGTGGGAAGAATAATTTTTTTTTTTCGAAGAACGTGTTTCCTGAAATCTGATTGTATGTTAAAAAATTTCAAACGTATATTTTAAAAACTGAGTCTGTTAAAACTTTTTTAACAGACTCCAGATACTTCTCTGATTTTAGAGAAGTATCTGTTTTAATTAATTATAAATAATAATTAATAATAATTAATTAATTATTTACTGAGTTGGGTTTTACCAACACCATGGATCAACCCATTGATCCATGGATCAGGCTGATGGGTCAAGAACCTTAATTCACAATTAGGTCCCTTGATTTATCAGCTCAACTCAATTCTTCCCAGGTAATTAATTAACTTTTAATTAATACCATAAAACTCTTCAATAATATTTAATTAAACCATTTAATTAAATATTATCTATTTAAGTATAACTCTTATACTTATAACAGGCAATTTTAATTAATTCTGAATCATCGAACTCACTTATGTGCGATCCTGTAGGCCCATTCCAAATTGACAATGAATAAATTAATCTCATTAATTAATCCATAAATCATTAGTGGTCTCTAGCAAGACATAATGACTACACAATTCAGAACGGAGGGTCGAATGGTGATTCAACACAACCTTCCGAGCATACTACGTAATGTCCTCTACACTGATATCCAGTTTAGCATAAGGCATGGAACCAATCATCCTTATATAGCTAAACGTTTTACTTGATCTCTTAGTGACACTGAACTTAATCAAGCAAATGATAACCCTTATCATTTCTTGGGCACGGCCATGCACTTCTCAGTTCACTATCAAGCGGCCAAGATATCATCTCTCATTTAAGAGAGACTTGTAGTCCCATCACTTCACCTACATACCTTAGCGTGACTCATAGTGTACCCAATCATACCCGTACTTGGCAACCTGTTACGGTCCCGTTAGGCATATGTCAAAGCACACTCTAATTCACCTAAGACTATGCAGTGATTTCTGGTCTAAGGATCCTCGTACGAGTACTACTCAAAAGAATCACTCATGATCTAACAGTCCATGGAGTGTTTCTTTTGGCGGATCGATTTCATAAAATTCAATATGCACAAGAATATAATTTCATGAAATTAACTCATCAGATAAATAATCAATCAAACGACAAATGTCTTATTTACATAAATAACCCTCAAAGTTTATTTACATAAATAGCCCTCATTAGGGCATATACACCAACATTTATAGGGTACAAGAAGTCCTATTCTTTTTCAAAAAAGTGATCACTCAATCCTAGTTAGAGAGTGATTGAAAAATAAAATCATATTCTAACTCTAATATCTCTTGAATTTTTGGCCATAGAGAGAGAAAATACAAGACAAAAATAAAGTCCTACTTAGAAGAAAAAAATCCATCTATCCTAGTTGTAGTAGATCGAAGATGAGTTGTAGTGAATTGCCTAATTCATTTTGGGGATTTGCCTTAGAAACAACGGCTTAAATTATCAATTTTGTAACATCTAAATCTGTATCTTCAACCCCTACAGAGTTGTGAACGGGGCGCAACCCCAGCATGAGACATCTCAGAATTTGGGGTTGCCCAAAACATGTGCTTAAGGCAGATACGGGTAAGTTAGATTCAATAAAAGAAGTAATGCTATTTGTAGGATATCCTAGAGGAACGAAAGGTGGTTTATTTTATATTCCTAAAGTTCAGAAGGTGGTAGTTAGCACTAACTCCAGATTTTTAGAGGAGGACTATATTCTAGATCACAAGCCCAGAAGTAAGATCGTAATAGAGGAACTTAGTGAACAATCTAATAATCCTGTTATACCAGTACAAGTAGATACACCATAGAACACTGCAAAAGAAGTCACAGATGATGTGCTTACACAGACGGTTCCTTGTCGTAGTGGGAGGGTTGTGAGACAACCCGAGAGGTACGTTGGCTTTCGAGAATCCTTAGATTTGGTCCCAGACGCGCACGAACTAGACCCAGTGAACTACAATGAGGCTCTCTGAGATAAATGAAGGAAACAGATATGGTTCCTGCCAAACAAAAAATCTCACTTTCATGCTATGCATTCAAGAATAGGAGACTTTCGATCGAGCCTAAACTCTAAAATCATTTTCCCTGAAAGGATCTAGACTTATACAAATTTGATTTATTAAAACGAAATGCTAAAAATTAATCTTTTATTTAAAGTGAACGACTTAAAGATTATACATTTGAAGCGTGTCCTCAAAGCAATAAGAAAACCAAAGCCTAAAAATCCTACTATTTACCGCCTAGGACCAACCATGAGAGAATCCCGATAACGACTCCGTCTACACCCTAAAATCGTGTAGTCCACAGGGTATCTAAGAAACTAAGGAAGAAATCCAAAACAAAATGGCTTCGAAAAACTCAACAGATCCTTGACAGATCGTTGCCCGAAGATCCTGAGCCTGTTTACCGTTTACCGCCTGCCGCAGAAATCCACTATCAAATCCCTCGAATGACTCCGTCTCCACACCAAAATCGTGTAGGCGACTATTCATGGGGTATCTAAGACACTAAGGAAGAAATCTAAAAGAAACCCGCTTCGAAAAACTTGTCAGAACCATGACAGATTGTTGGCCGAAGATCAACAACCTATTTACCGCCTAGTGGGCAAAATGCAAGAACGACCACCAAAATAATCCTCCGACCACGATCTAGACAACCACCGATATGGATCACCGACCAAGACCAAGATCTACACAATGGAGGTCGAATAAAGTTACTTAGAGAACCAAAATGGACTGGCGGCTCAAAAACCAAGAAAATAGGCGGTGCTAAATCTGAGGGACAGCGGCACACGCAAATCGAGGGATGATGGAAATAGGAATCCAGTGACAAAGGGCTGAGCTTTTCAAAGATTGAAGGATCCGAAACCGACTTCAAGAAAGAACTCAACGTAGAAGGTGAAGTTCTCTCTCTTGGCTACTCCTTCTCTCTCTAGGCAACTTAGCCTCCAATGTTTCTTAATGTCTTCCAAAATGCCTAACATGGACTATTTATCGGAGTTCCAAGGGAGACCTAGTGGGCTTTTGAGTTGGGCCTTAATGTTGGACTTTGTTGACTTCCTTAGTCTTCCCTAGACTAGTCAACTCCTATCGAATTAATTCTTTAACCCACTTCGTCAATTAAATATTAATTGACTCCTTAGAATTATTTCTTATAATTCACTTTGTCAATTAAATATAAAATTAACCCAATGGTGATTTATTTATTTCACCTTGTCAATTAATCCAATGCATAATTAGTTGTACCACTAACAGACCAATTATGGAACTACAGCTCAAAAATGAATTTAATTCACGCTCACTTTGTAATTCTTATTTCTCCCCACGTCAAAGATATAGTGCTCGTCGATTCTTAAATTTACTGAAAAATTAATTCATTAACTTCTTAGTATCCGAGATTCACACCACTCAACATTCTTATTATACTGGATATAAGTCCACCGACCAGGTTTAGTATAATAAACTTTTTGAGCTCATCTTGGTAGCACCATCAACCCGGCGAACCGGTACATGGATTCCTTCGACAATCAACGACACACAAATGTTGGGATCGAAGGCATGTTTTTAAAATTTTACGCAGCGGATTTATGCCAATTACAATTTTAGTGTTAATAAATCCTACGTTCCAAGCATGTAAATCATACCCTTGAAGCGTAATCGGTGGCCGCATCTGGATCCTAGTTTGATATTAGTCCAGATATTTCTTTCTGCTTGCGTTTATCACCACCAAAATCCTTTCTTGAAAGATTCTCTACTTTCAAGCACGAAAGTTCTTCACAGATTCGGTGCTAGACGTTTTTTGCCTACAGAGAAATATCATGATTCTGTGTGTATATTTTTTTGTTCTGATTTTCGTCTGATAAAAACCTCTACCTCTACAATAATATCGCTATGATATTTGTAGAGTCAAGGTTTCCAAAATTAGTATTGTAGTCAATTATTACTTTACTGATTTAATCAGATTCCAAATCAATATTATTACCAAATATTATTTACTGATTCCAAATCAAAATTAAATAATAATTGAATTATTTGGGTTATACACCAAGCCCATGGATCAACCCCTGACCCAAGGATCAGGATGATGGGTCAAGAATCTCAATTGTAATTAAGTTCCTTAATTTATCAGCCCATCCCCATTGTTTCCAGGTAATTAATTAACTCTTATTTTAACAACACATAACTTTTTAATAATATTTAATTAAACTATTTAATTAAATCTTATTTATTTAAGTATAACAATTATACTTATTGTAGGCAAGAATACATATTCTGCATCATCGAACTTTTTTATGTGGGATCTTGTAGACCTATTCTAAATTGGTAATGGATAACTCAATCGCATTAATTAATCCATAAGTCATTAGTGGTCTCTAGCATGACATAATGACTACCCAATTCGGAATGGATGGTTGAATGGTGATTCAACACAACCTTTCTGAGCAAACTACGTACGATCCTCTACATTGATATCAGGTTTAAACTAAGGCATGGAGCTATCATCCTTATATAGCTAAATGTTTACTCTATCTCTAAGTGACACTGAATTCATCAAGCAAATGATAACACTTATCATTCCTTGGGCACGACCGTGCACTTCTCAGTTCACTTTCAAGTGGCCAAGATATCATCTCTCACTTAAGAGAGACTTGTAGTCCCATCACTTCACCTACATACCTTAGTGTGTCTCATAGTGTACCCAATCATACCCATACTTGGCAACCGGTTACGGCCCCGTTAGGCGTATGTAAAAGCACACTATAATTCACCTAAGGCCATGTAGTGATTTCTGGTCTAAGGATCCTCGTATGAGTACTACTCAAAAGAATCACTCATGATCTAATCAATCCATGGAGAGCTTCTTTTGGCGGATAGATTTCGTGAAATTAAATATGCATAAGAATATTACTATCATGAAATTAACTCATATGATTATGACCTCAATCAAAATGACAAATATCTATATATAGCCCTCAATAGGGCACATGCACCAACATTGACACCATCCTATAATTGCATAACCAATCCTAGTCACTTATTGGGTTAAACTATGACCGATTTCCCTAAATCAAACCATCCCTCGAAGCATCGCATCAATAAATACCCAAACAGTTTTTCTATATGGTGGTAGTGAGTAAAGTTGGGCACCTATTATTTGCTAACTCACCTCACTAAGAATACCCGAGGCCCTTGGGCTCTCCAAGTCCATCAGACGTTCGATGCTTTGGTGAGCCCCCAAGTATGGATGTAAATTATGACTTAGGTTTTCAGGGATTTAGTTTGAACGGCTTAACATGCATTTCATTTTTCATCATTCATAAAATATATAAAATATATAAAGCAAATAAATGCAATGAATTGGGCTCTAATCTATTACAACTCTTGTAAATTTATTGGTCTACATCGGTCCACCTCTGTTGGGCTCCATCTCCATGGCTCCATCTTGGACTCCTTAGAATTGCTTAGGCCTAACCTCTAATCTATTCTATTACAATAAAAAATTTAATAGGATTGCATGCCCAATTTAATTGGCTCGTAGGCCCCAAATTAAACCAATTTGAAAGAAATAAATAAAGACCAATTAATGCATGAAAAACACATAAAAATGCAAGTGCTTCATACAAACCATTTTAATTAAGCTAATCAATTTTAAATGATTGTGTAACTCTTACACTATTAAAATTGATCGTGTCATGATCAATTTTAATCAATCCCATGTTCATTCATTTGGTCAAAATGATGCATGAACATTTTTTCTATCTATAGGAGCTTCAAGGGAGACCTAGTGGGCTTTTGAATTGGGCCTTAATGTTTGACTTTCATTGATAACATAGTCTTCCCTATACTAATCAACTCCAATCAAGCCTTTCGAATTAATTTCTTAACCCACTTCGTTAATTAAATTTAATCAAACCCTTAGGATTATTTCGTATAACCCACTTAGTCAATTAAATATTGATTAAAGCTTTAGGATTAATTAGTTCACTTTGTTGATTAGTCAAATGCAAAATTAGTCGAACCACTAATGAACTAATTGTGGAACTACTGCTCAAAAGAGAATTTACTTTGCTCTTACTTTACTATTCTTCTATCTCCCCAAGTTAAAGATCTAGTGCTCATCGATTCATAAATTTACTGACAAATTAATTCATTGACTTCTTGGTATCCGAGATTAGTACCACTCGACATTCTTATTATATCGAACGTAAAGTCCACTGGCCAGATTTAGTATAATAAACCTTAATAGCTTATTTCAGGAGCACCATCAACCCAACGAACTGGTACATGGATTCCTTCGACTAGCAACGACATACAAAGAAGCCAAACACCGCATACACACCTTACCGAGATTCAGGCCTCAATTGACCGCACCCTTTGGCAAATCAAAGTATACGATATCTAACTCTCATGCCCGCTCCAATCACGGGATTAAGAGATTAGAATACTAGGATCGAATTTACTACACCGATCAGTACAAGTTAATTCAATTTCGAACTGGTCGTGCTCAATATGCCCCAAGCACATTTGTATGATTTAATTAGTCTAGACAAACTAATTTCCTAATTACATGATAACCCATACCGATAGTATGTTCAAACTATCTCAGTTATCTATTTATATATAAATACTTTAACCAATAACGAGATCTACTGTGTTTTTCTACACCTCATTATCTAGTTCTATGATATAATGGAACAAATTTAATACTGGAACAAAATGATATGTCAACGGGGTATTAGTTTTTGATACAAGCAAATAACTTTTTAGTATTCAAAACTAACAAACTCATGACTACTAAGATGAAAAAAGGCAAACCTGTGAGAGATCACGTGCTTGAAATGATTCACAACGTTAATGAGATAGAGGTATTGGTGTTGGAGTTCAATACATAAGCTATGCTAGTATTGTACATTTTCCCAGTTAATATATCGATTAATGTTTTGGTTATATTTTGTTGTGCATTATTTGTCCATATATATTATGTAGTTAGATTATGAGGTGTCTTGTGTGACACAGTAGATCTCATCATTGGGTAAAAGATATAATATATAAATGAGGTTCGTAACCGAGACAGTTTTGGACAAACTGTCGATTTAGGTTATTATGTGATTCGGATAATTTGTTTGTCTTAACTGATTGAATCATAGAGATATTCCCAGGGCGTATTGAACTTAACCATTTAGAATGATTTGACTTATACTGATTTAGTAGACAAATCGTTTTTAGTATTCTATCTCTTAATCCCAATACCTGAGCAGGCATGAGGATTAGACATTGTGTACTTTGATTTGACAATGGATGAGGTCCATTGTGGGCAATAGTCTCGGTAGGTTAGGTGTACGTGTTTAGTTGCTTGGTGTGTTGTTGTTTGTTGAAAGGAAACCATGTACCAGTGTATCCGGGGTGATGGTGCTCCTGAGATGAGCTCGTTATGTTTATTATACTAAACCCAGCTGGTGGACTTATGTCCGATATAGTAAAAAGGTTGAGTGGTATTAGTCTTTGAATTAAAGAAGTTAATTAATTAATTTATCAGTAAATTAATAGGTTAAAGAGCACTATATCTTTGATGTGGGGAGATTGAGAATAAATTGATAAAGTAGTTTCGGAAGCAATTCTGGTATAGGATGGTAGTGCCATAATTAATCTATTAGTGGTACGATTAATTATGTATTGGGTTATTAACAAAGGTAGATTTAATTAATTAAGTAATAAATTAATCCTTGTGTCAGTTGGTTGTGAATCATACCAGGAACTGGATTGGGATAAGTGAATCCCTGTATCAGTTGGATGTGTATCAGTCCAGAAATAGGATTGAAGGAAACTGAAACCCAGTAGGAAGGCCAATCCTAAACCAACTTAGGGTCTCTTGAACTCTATATATAGACAAGGGATTAACTATTACAAGATATACAATTCATAAGTTTTCAAGACAATAAAACATAAAGAGAGAAAATCATTGAGATAGAAATTTTTCTCTCACTAGAACCATATTTTATAGCTCAAGGTTGGCGGATTTTTAATCAATTTTGGGTGCCTAATTTTGTCAAAAATTCTGGCGGCACGTGAGTTCTGTTGGGTCCTAGGTGGCGCATGATCTTCACACGCTAGGGGCAGGTGGTTGCAGAATTTTTCAGGCAACCCAGTTGTGGAAATTAGCTGATCAATTGGTTGCTACATTGTTGTCCACATAACGAGCTATCAAAGTTTTGAGGCATACAAGAGAATCACCTGAGTGAACGCTTCAATAGGTAATTCTTATTCTTCCACTTTTAATTAGGAATTTATTTGTTGCGTGATAAATAGAATAAGTAAAAACCAAGATCCTGCGCAATGTTATTTTAAGCAAGAGTTTGAATAGCGATTGTGCTAGCGTCTAGGCATGACCAGAGATTCCGATTCTGTAATACGTAGCACGAAAGTGAGTTTCTGGCTAGGCTCGGGCAGATAATCTTTCAATTGGTATCAGATCCAAGTTTTGGGTTTTGTGCTTGTTCAATTTATTACATGGTTTTATTTACAGGTGGTTAAGAAATCCCAACTATTATGGTTACGTTTGTATGTGTTTTAATTAAACTCAAGGACACGTCCAGATTTGATTTTATTATGAATGTTTGTAATAGTATAACCACGTGCTGGAAGCCGTGTAGGATTAGATCAAATCTGTAGTAGGATTTTTTCTAGATAATTTCGATTATTTAATTTTCCTAGAAAGCCTTGTAGTAGGAGAATTAATTTTTTGTAATCGAAGGCGTTATGGTGGGCAACTTGAATTCGTGGGTTTTGGGTTATCGTTAATTCATAGAAACCCAGGAAAATCCAGAACGAATTGCAAGAAGATCAAATAGCGTGAGAAGAAGTGAATGAGGGATCAAAGGCAAGGGGTGGTGCTAGCGAAAAATCACCGGCAGAAGTTGCCGTTCGGCAGTGGTGCAGCTGCAGCAATGCAGCGCAACAACTACTGTGCAGGCGCATGCATGGCCCATTCGGGTCACGTTTTGGCCCCTTTTTCCTCTAGATTTTGTTTTTTTAAGTTTAAGACTTTTTTCATCGAGTTACGTGACCGGACACGAGATCAAGGCCAAAGATGGAAGCGATTAAAACCATAATAGTCGGGAAATTTAATTATCGCATTTATTTCCCGTATTTATTGTTTTAATTTTTATGCTTTAATTTCTTTTGTGATGTATTTTTGATGCATGATTTTAAAGCATGATGGTTTTATGGTTGCATATAATTTAGGGTTAGTTAATTGCATGTTAAAATCAGAAAAACCCTCCATTTAGAATTCTAAGTGGGAGCTGTTTGGCTTAATATCCCCACAGTCACCATTACGAATTCATATGCGATGTGGGTGGGCTTGCATTTTTGCATTAGGGCCTTCCTCCATTCGGATGAGTCCAACCACAAGATCGCTAGATTATGAATTTCTGAGTAAGATGACAAGAGTATGTTTAACTAGGAGAAATGCGACACCCTCTCCATCTGAGGCGCACCATCCTGAGGTAACAAGCTCAGAAGTCACATAATGGCACACACTTAGTGTACGATCTGTAGTATTCCTCCCATCGAGGTTATGCAGCTTATTTGTACTGCTGAAAGCACCGACTATTAGCTACATTGATCAATAGATCATTTGGTCAGATAGTGTAGTTAATGACCTTGGTTCTTCTCAAACGAATGTGGGTTAGCGTAAACGTCCACACTATCGTGGCTTGCGAGAATTTCGATGAATGAGATGTTGGTGGATTAAAATTATTGTTTTGAGGGAAGTCAATAATTGTTAGAGTTTTCTTGTTTTCGAAATTGTAGATTTAATAACTAAAACATTGTTTGTTTATTTATTTTACAGTTTTTCGATATGGCATTCAACCCCTTAGCTACTATATTCACAAACAATAAGTTAACTGGACCTAATTATGTCGATTGGAGTCATAACTTGGACATTGTCCTGAGGGCATAGCAGTATAAGTTTGTGCTCACCGAAGTATGTCCAGATGTGCATAACGAGGACTCTCCTCAAGAGGATAGGGATACCTATGTCGGGTGGAGAAAAGCGGATGAGATGGCGCGGTGCTATATTTTGGCCTCTGTGTCAAATGTGCTGCAACATCAGCTTCATTCCATGATCTGTGCCTTTAACATGATGGCTCACCTAAGGGAGATGTTCGCTCATTAATGCAGGACTGCTATGAAATCAACAATGAGAAAGTTGATGAACTCTAAAATGGCTGAGGGCGGATCGGTGACAGATCATGTGCTTCATATGATTAGCAACATCAACGAGATAGATGTGTTGGGAGGTGAAATGGACCCAGAAAGTCAGATAGATATCATTCTCAAGAGCTTAACCCTCTAGTTTTTAGCAGTTTTGGGTGGATTATAATATAAATCAAAGAGTTTACACTCTACCTGAGCTCTTAACTGATTTTGTGTCGGCCGAAGGCATCTGCCACGAGAAGAAGCAAGCTTTGGTCACAGTGAAGCCTTGAAGTTCTTCTTCTATGCCTAAAGGCAAGAAGAAAAAGACGAAAAGAATACCCAGAGACTTGCTGCTAAGCCTGAAATCACAAAGAAGAACAAGCCCAAAGGCAAGTGCTTCAGGTGCAGGAAAATAGGACACTGGAAAGCAGATTGTCCAAATCCTAAAGGAACGATAGTTTCTGCCCTAATTACTAAGATATGTTTAACGGTGATTCCCACAGATACTTGGTGTGTGGATTCAGGCGCCACTGATCATGTTTGTAATTCTTTGCAGGGGTTCCAAGTATCCCGGAAGCTTAGAGAGGGTGAGCTGGACATCTACATGGACGACACTACAAGAGTGTCAATAGAAACAGTGGGAGTTGTCACTCTAAATTTTGAGAGTTCCATATTAGAATTATTTAATGTCTTTATGTACCGAGTTTTAGAAAGAACCTTATTTTGGTTTCTAAACTCTTGAAGAACGGTTATAAGTTTATTTTTCTGATGATTTTGTATTTATTAGAAGAAATAGAAAACTTATTTGTTTTTGTTTATTGGCTGACAATTTGTTTGTGGTTAATTCTAACTCCTTGTTGTGCAAAACATAGAAACATATAGCTCTTTGTCTAACATTAATAAGAGGAAGAAACCTTCTGAAATGAATCAAACCTATCTTTGGCATCTCAGGCTAAGTCATATAAATCTTAGTAGGATTCAGGGGTTGGTCAATGATAGACCTTTAGGTTTATCAGAGATTGACAGTTATTCAACCTGAGAATCTTGCTTTGAAGGTAAAATGACCAAGAGACCTTTTAAAGCAAAAGGTTATAGAGCCAGAAAAGTACTAGAGTTGATTCATTATGACTTGTGTGGACTAATGTCGGTCCAAGCATAAGGTGGGTTTGAGTATTTCGTGAAGTTCACGGATAACTATTAAAGGTACGGGTATATTTACCTAATGCGTCACAAGTCCGAGTTCTTTGGCAAGTTCAAAGAGTTTTGGGTAGATATGGAGAAGCATCATGGTAAGAATATCAAGACACTGTGATTAGATTGTGGTAGGGAGTACCTGTCGCACGAATTTCGAGAATACCTCAGTGAGGTAGGAATTCAGTCTCAGTTGTCTACACCTGCATGCCACAGTAGAATGGTGTAGCAGAAAGAAAGAATCAAACTCTCATGGAAATTGTTAGGTCAATGATGAGCTATAGTGATTTACCGAGTTTGTTTTGGGGATATGCCTTAGAAACAGTGTGTTTATTCTTAATCTTGTACCATCTAAAATTGTGCCTTCAACCCCAATAGAGTTTTGGAACGGGCGAAAGCCTAGTCTAAGACATCTCAGAATTTGGGGTTGCCCAGCACATGTGCTTAAGGCAGATGCGACTAAGTTAGATGCAAGAACATAATTAATGTTGTTTGTAGGATATCCTAGACGAACAAAAGGTGGTATATTTTATAGTCCTAAAGATCAGAAGGAGGTGGTTAGTACCAACACTATATTTTTTAAAGAATACTATGTCCTAGATTACAAGGCCAAGAGTAAGATAGTACTTGAAGAGCTTAGAAGACAAACTAATAATCCTGATGCAATAGCACAAATAGATACACCACACACTGCACAAGAGATCACAGATAATGCGCCTACACAGGTGATGCCTCATCGTAGTGGGGGGTTGTAATACAGCCCGACAGGTTCATTGGCCTGGGAGAGGCCTCAGACCTAGTCCTAGGCACACCTGAGCCTGACCCAGTAAATTACAATGAGGATCTCTGACATAAAGATGCAGAATCTTGTTGTAAGGCAATGATATCCGAGATGGCTCAATGGACCACAATCAAGTCTGGGAGCTTGTGGACTTGCCTTAAGCCTATTGGATGCAAGTGGGTCTACAAAAGTAATAGAGACCTGACAGAAAGGTGGAAACCTTTAAAGCTAGGCTGGTGGTGAAGGGGTGTACTCAAAAAGAGGGAATCGATTATGAGGAAACCTTCTCCCGGGTAGCCATGCTTAAGTCGATCTGGATTCTCTTGGCCATAGCTGCTCATTTAGATTATGAGATATGGCAGATGGATGTCAAGACAGCTTTCCTAAACGGGTCTTGAGGAAACCATTTTCATGCAGCAACCAGAGAGATTTGTTGAAAAAGGCCAAGAGCATAAGGTTTGCATGCTTGAGAGATCAATTTACAGCCTTAAGCAGGCATCTGGATCTTGGAACATCCGGTTTGATGAGGTAATCCAGTCCTACGGATTTACTCAGTGTCCGAATAAGCAATGTGTGTATCGCAGACCTGATGGAAACTCAGTGGTGTTTATTGTGCTTTACGTAGATGATATTCTATTCATTGGCAACAACAAGAAAGTGTAACCAGACGTAAAGGCATGGTTGTCCAAGCAGTTTGATATGAAGGATTTAGGGGAAGTAGTGCATATCCTTGGGATTAAGATAATTCGAGATCATAGGAAATGTTTGTTAACGCTCTCCCAATATTCATACATACATACGATTCTTTCCCATTTTAACATGTAGAACTCCAAGAAAGGTTTTCTACCTTTCAGACACGGAGTGCATCTATCTAAAGAACAGTCTCCCAAGACTGTTGATGAGATAGAGGCCATGAAAACAGTTCCTTATGCTTCGGCAGTAGGAAGTCTTATGTATGCCATGTTGTGTACTAGGCCTGATATCTATTATATCGTTGGCATTGTAAGCAGAAATCAGAGTAACCCCGGGAAAGCTCAATGGGAAGCAGTAAAATGCATTCTCAAGTATTTGCGTAGAACGAGAGACCAAGTGTTGGTCTATCAGGCACCTGAGCTAGTACCCCGAGGTTACACAGATTCAGATTTCCAAGACGACAGAGACAAGAGCAAGTCTACCTCAGGGTATGTGTTTACTCTAGGAGGTGGACCCATATTTTGGCGGAGTGACAAGCAGAGATGCATGACGGACTCTAACATGGAAGCTAAATACGTTGCCGCATCAGAGGCAGCAAAAGAAGCAGTATGGCTTAAGAACTTCCTAATGGACTTAGATGTGATTCCTGGTTTGCAGAGTCTATCACGGTGTATTGTGATAACAATGGGGCAGTAGCAAACACGAAGGAACCACGAGCCCACATGTGAGTAAACATATACAACGCAAGTACCATCTGATACGAGATATCGTAAAGGGGGGGAAGACGTGGTCGTGGCTAAGATAGCATCAGAGGATAACCTTGCAGATTTGTTCACGAAGACATTAACTTCAAAAGTCTCTGAGGCTCACGTGGAGGGCATGGGAATCATATACTTAGGGGAGCCATGATAGTTTGTCTAGATATATGGTAGTAGAGTGTATAGGAGTTGAATATAAATGTATACTTAAAGCACAACTTAAGTATTAGTGGGAGATTATTGGAGTTGAATAGATAAGCTATGCTTGTATTCTACATTTTTCCAGTTAATATATCGATTAATATTTTGGTTATATTTTGTTGTGCATTATTTGTCCATTTATATTATGTAGTTAGATGATGAGGTGTCTTGTGTGATACAGTAGATCTCATCCCTGGTTAAAAGACATAATATATGAGGTTTGTAACCGAGATAGTTTTGGACAAACTGTTGGTTTAGGTTATTATGTGATTCAGATAATTGGTTTGTCAAAACTGATTGAATCATATAGATATGCCTGGGCGTATTGAACTTGACCATTTATAATGATTTGTCTTGTACTAATTTAATAGACAAATCATTCTTAGTATAATATCTTTTAATCCCTAGACTTGAGCGGGCATGAGGATTATACATAGTGCTCTTTGATCTGCCAATGGGTGAGGTCAATTGTGGCCAATAGTTTCAGTAGGTTGGGTGCGCGTGTTTAGTTGCTTGGTGTGCTGCTGCTTGTCGAAAGGAAACAATGTACCAGTCCATCCGGGGTGATGGTGCTCCCGAGATGAGCTCGTTATGTTTATTATACTAAACTGAGCTGGTGGACTTATGTCCGGTGTAGTAAAAAGGTCGAGTGGTACTAGTCTCGGAATTAAAGATGTTAATTAATTAATTTATCAGTAAATTAATAAGTTAACGAGCACTATATCCTTAATGTGGATAGATTAAGAATAAATTGATTAAGTTGTTCCAGAAGCAATTCTGGTGTAGGATGGTAGTGCCATAATTAATCCGTTAATGGTACGATTAATTATGTGTTGGGTTATTGACAAAGGTAGATTTAATTAATTAAGTAATTAATTAATCATTGTATCAGTTGGTTATGAATCATACCAGGAACTAGATTGGGGATAAGTGAATCCCTGTATCAGTTGGTTGTGAATCATACCAGGAACTGGATTGGGATAAATGAATCCCTGTATCAGTTAGATGTGTATCTGTTCAGGAACATGATTGAAGAAAATAGAAACCCAGTAGGAAGGCCAATCCTAAACCAACTTGGAGTCTCTCTTGTAACTCTATATATAGACAAGGGATTAGCTATTACAAGATATACAATTCACAAGTTTTCAAGACAAGAAAACTGAGAGAGAAATTTTTTTCTCACTAGAATCGGATTCTATAGCTCAAGGTTACCAGATTTTTAATCAATTTTGGGCAGCTAATTTTGTCCATAATTCCGGTGGCACGTGAGTTCTCTCGAGTCCTAGGTGGCGCGTGATGTTCACGTGCTAGGGGCAGGTGGTTGCAGAAATTTTCAGGTAACCCAGTTGTGGTGATTATCCAATCAATTGGTTGCTAGATCGTTGTCCACACAACGAGATATCAAAGTCTTGAGACATACAAGAGAATCACCTGAGTGAACGCTTCAATAGTTAATTCTTATTCTTCTGCTTTTAATTAAGAATTTATTTGTTGCGTGATAAATCGAATAAGTACACACCAAGATCCTACGCAATGCTATTTTAAGCAAGGGTTGGAATAGTTATTGTGCTAGCATCTAGGCCTGGCCAGAGATTCTAATTCTGGAATGCGTGGCACGAAAGTGAGTTTCTGGCTAGGCCCGGGCAGATAATCTTTCAATTGGGATGAGAGATTGATCATCAGTCTCAAACTGACTTAATCCTCCAGAGCTTGCCTCAGAGCTTTGAGTAGTTTCGGCTAAACTACAATATGAACCAAAGGGATTATAAGTTGGCCAAGCTCTTTAGATCATTGTTCTTGGCTGAAGGTCTTTTTCAAGAGAAAAAGCAAGCTTTAGTCACTGTCAAGGATTCGGGATCTATTTCTAAGCTGAGACTGAAAAGAAGAAGAAGGCCAAGAAGACAGGCAAATCATACACCTAAGCCTAATATCGCAAAGAAGAATAAGCTCAAAAACAAGTGCTTCAAATGCAGGAAGATGGGACATTGGAAATCGGACTATCCAAAGCTTAAAGGTACGACTAATATTGCCTTAATTACTAAGACATATTTAGCGGTGATTCCAACATACACTTGGTGTGTGGATTCAGGCACCACTGACCATGTTTGTAATTCCTTGCAGGGGTTCCAAGTTACCCAGAAGCTTAGAAAAGGTGAGTTGGATATCTACTTGGGAGACACTATGAAAGTGTCAATTGTTGTAGTAGGAGAGACAAAGCTCAATATCGAAAATTGCAATAGCTTAATTTAGAAAATTGTCCTTATGTTCCTAGTTTTCGAAAGAACCTTGTTTGAGTTTCTAAACTTTTAAAGAATGGTTTTGAGTTTGTTTTTTCTGATGAGTCTTTGTTTATTAGAAGAAATAAGAAACTCATTTGTTCTGGTTCGTTAGTAGACAATTTATTTATTCTAAAACCAACTTCTCCTACTAGATATGCAACTGCAAATCAAACATCATTAAACCATAATGAGAAAAAAGTGCCTTCTGAAATGAACAAAACTTATCTTTGACACCTAAAACTAGGTCATATAAACCTTAGTATGATTCAGAGGTTAGTTAATTATGGACCTTTGGGTTCATTAGAGATTCAAAACTACTCAACCTGCATCTTTCTTGGAATGTAAGATGACCAAAAGGTCTTTTAAGAAAAGGGGTATCAGGCCAAAGAAGTATTAGAGCTGGTTTATTCTCACCTATGTGGACCAATGTCTATTCGAGCCAAAGGAGGATTCGTGTATTTTGTGACATTCACAGATGACTACTCGAGGTACGGATACATTTATTTGATGCACCACAAGTCTGAGTGCTTTGACAAGTTCAAAGAGGGGCAGATGTGGATAAACATCATGGTAAAAGTATCAAGACACTACGATCATATCGTGGTGGTGAATACCTGTCAGGTGATTTTCGAAATTAGTTAGCAGAGGTAGGTATTCAGTCTCAGTTATCTACACCTAGCACACCCTAGCAGAATGGTGTAGCAGAATGGATAAATAGAACTCTTATGGAAATGGTTGGGTCTATGATGAGTTATATTGATTTTCCAAATTCATTTTGGGGATATGCCTTAGAAACAGCTGCATATATTATGAATCTGGTACCATCTAAATCCGTGCCTTCGACCCCTATGGAGTTGTGGTATGGGCAAAAACCCAGTGTCAGACACCTCAGATTTTGGGGTTGTCCAGTACATGTGCTTAAGGCAGATGCAGGTAAGTTGGATGCAAGAACATAAGTAATACTATTTGTAGGATGGTGGTTTAATCTCCTTCGCTATTAGCTAGTACTTATAATACATTGATTTCATTATTCCTCTTTGGACCTTAGGCTTATTTTACCAACAATATTCAATCTCAAACATTACACAAAGGAAACCAGCAACAAGATTATAAGCTTACTCAAAATTCAATCTCCAAAACAGGAAACCGCCAACAAGATAATAAGCTTACTAAAGATTCAATCTCTGAAAGTATAACAAAAAAACCGCCAATAAGTCGGTTAAACCCAAATCTACCACAAAAATAATTAGAACAATATATAATAAATCAAAGGAAATCAGATACACTACACTCTAAGCATACACAAGATATGAATCAACTAGCTCACTCTCACTAGTAACGGTCTGTCACCTCAGAAGAGCAAAAGCCCTTTACTAAGCTGAAGAACGGAACGACAAAGCTGCTCAACCACGTGAAAATGCACTGATTCCATCTAGATTGAATAGATCTGGGATTAAACCCCCATGAACGGCTTATAACCGTATGGTTCTAAGCTGGATCGCCATCTCAGCACAAACCCTAGCTTCTCGATTACAAACAGGAGCAGTCAGCTCAAAAATGAGAGACGAACAAAGCAAAAGTTACCAAAAGGATTTTTCCTCACAATATATATACCAATACAACATTCTAGGGTTGCAATTACTTAAAGAGAATAGGCGTATAATAGTCTTTTTAGCCACACATGCACATCAAGATTGATTAATTAAGTTCAGCATGACCACCTTGCCTATTTTAATCAATTCAGCAGTTTATGACCCTATTTGTCGTGAAAAAGTGATAAAACCGAACTGAAGCCTGCATTTCCCACAAAACACATTATAAGTTTAAAAAGTACACAAGAGTGTTCAAAACTCTATCTCAATGCAATGAATTAAAGTGGAAAATGCCATGAAAGTTTATGTAACTTAGGTTTACATCGCTCCCTCACACTAAAGTCTTGTTTGTTCTCAAGCAAAGTTATTAAGAACCAAAGGAAATTTAACATAGCCAATCATAATTCCTACTCCTGAAAGAAACAGATCTAGCCTGGGCTAGACCTAAAATTTCACTGTCGTGCTATGCATTCCAGAATCAGAAACTTTCGATTTGGCTCAGGCTTAAAATCATTTCCCCTGAATGGATCTAGGCTTATACTAGTTTAATTTATTAAAATGACACGCAAAAATTGATTCTTTAAATTAAAGAGAAAACCTTTAAAGATTATACCTTTGAAGCGTGTTCCTCGCAAAAAAAGAAAATCAGGTCTTGAGTTTCGAATCCACTAAAGAGTCCCGATAATAACTCCAAACAATCCCAAATTTGAGTGGGAAAATGTCCACAGAATGGATAAAGCACAATATGAAGAAATCCAAAGAAACCCACTTCAAGAAAACTCAATCTGCATAAATCTGAAACAGCCTGGAGGCTTGAGCCTAATCTAAAAATCCACGTATACCGCTAAAAGAATCTTGTACATCCCAAAGATCTAGATTTTAGTGAACCCAAGGAACAAGCCAAAGGGTCAACACGACATAAAAAACAGCCACCTAAGCATTGGACGCTAACTGCTGATCAGAATTCTGGCAGAGCTGCGGCAATCTAACGACGATGACAAAACGGTCCAAAAATCAAGCGGAAATCCAACGGGGTTTTATAGGCTACTAATGGGCTGAGCTCTCGAAGAAGAAAGTTCCCAAACCAACTTCGAAAAAGAAACTTCAATGAAGGAGATGAAGTTCTCTCTCTAAGCTTGACTTTCTAACTTTAGGCTATTTGCGTCCAAGGTTTCTTATGTCTTCTAAATGCCTAACTTAAGCTATTTATAGGAGCTTCAAGGGAGACCTAGTGGGCTTTTGAGTTGGGCCTTAATGTTTGACTTTCGTTGACCTCTTAGTCTTCCCTAGACTAATCAACTCCAATCGAACCTTTCGAATAAACTTTTTAACCCACTTCATTAATTAAATTTAATCAAACCCTTAGGATTATTTCGTATAACCCACTTAGTCAATTAAATATTAATTAAACCTTTAAGATTAATTAGTTCACTTTGTCCATTAGTCAAATGCATAATTAGTCGTACCACTAACGGACCAATTACAGAACTACAACTCAAAAAGGAATTTACCTCGTGCTCACTTTATTATTCTTCTATCTCCCCATATCAAAGATCTAGTGCTCATCGATTCATAAATTTACTAAGAAATTAATTCATTGACTTCTTGTTATCCGAGATTAGTACCACTCAGCTTTCTTATTATACCAGACATAAAGTCCACTGGCCAGATTTAGAATAATAAACTTTTGAGCTTATCTCCGGGGCACCATCAACCCGGTGAACCAGTACATGGATTATTTCGACTAGCAATGGCACAAAAAGAAGCCAAACACCGCATACCCAACTTACCTAGATTCAGGCCTCAATTGATTGCACCCTTTCGGAAATCAAAGTTTACGATATCTAACTCTCATGCCCGCTCTAATCTAGGGATTACAAGATTAGAATACTAGGATTGAATTAACTATGCCGATCAATATAAGTTAATTCAATCCCGAATAGGTCATGCTCAATATGCCCCGGGTACATCTATATGATTTAATTAGTCTAAATAAACTAATTTCCAAATCACAGGATAACCTATAACGATAGTATGGTTAAACTATCTCAGTTACGAGCATATGTTTATATATCATTACTTTAACCAATAACGAGCTCTACTGTGATTTTCTACACCACATTATCTAGTTCTATGATATAATAGAACAAATTTAATACTAAAATAAAACGATATGTCAACTGGGTATTCGTTTTTCATACAAGCAATATCTTTTCAATATTCGAAACTAACAACTCCAGTGTTTAAAGAGTTCCTAAACATCGGAATTAAAACCTGACATGTAGTACATATCCATATAGTGGTTCATTCAACACATGAGAATTCATATACAAGTGAACCAATTGGTTGAAGTATTTCCTGATTCAAGTACTCTGACTGGTTAGCCAAGGAGAGTTGCCCTCTTTTCATATTCTGCATGTATTTAAAGTACCTCTCATACTTGTGCTAAACTGATGCAGCCATAGGCTTGAGACAAAATCATGCCCCCACACTAATCCTCGACACAAGGCATTAATCAATAGGTCTTTGGCTAAGGGTTAGGGTTTAGATTAAAGGAAGGTCAATGCTGGAAAACTAGAGCTAAAATCCTTGGTACTTAACTTGATTCTAGTGCATATTCGTTCACTTTTTTGGATCTTATTACTAACTAAAGGTACAGGGCTCAAACATATCTCACTTTCTCATAAGGCATTTTTTTATATATATATATAGAACTAAAGGTTCAGGGCTTAAAGATCCCTCACTTCTTCCTTTTAGTTGATTACATTATTTACTCTTACTGCCTTTAATTTTTAGAGATCCATTTTACGAACATTTAGTCTACCAGAACCAGGATTAACCACTTTGGGGAATCATAATAAAATTACAGACAATGAAAGTAAAGGAAATTTGGCTAAACATACTGGTAGACAAGAATCAAGCATATGGATCAAACTTGTTAATCATAAGGGTTGTATTTATTGGATGGCTAAAGTGAAGAGAAAGGGTTTCTACACCCTATATCATTTCAACATCTCGTGCCCAGAATCACTAAGATACATGCATGCTATCTCAATCCAACACAAGTTATTCACACAATCAAATGAAAAAGCAAGCAGAAGACTACTTATTATATGCTCAATTGCTCACTCATAAAAATCATGCTCAATACTTCAAACCAGCAAATACTTCATTACTCGTTTCACAAAACATCATCAGTTCACCTAAAGAGATTCACTATATCAAGTATACACTACTTACTGAGAAATAGATATTCAAGTTTTACCAAACAGTTTCAAAAAACATTACTGGAGTTTTACAGAATTTCAGGCACCGAATTGGCTAAGAAAATTTCAAGACAATGGTTCAGAAGAACTTACCTGAAGGTGTAAGAAGATTTTAGTTATCCGGATTCTCATGCCTTACAAAAATGATAAAGATAAAACTTCACAAAATTGGCCCCCCGATCATCCAAAAACATAACTGCATGCGACCTCCCCCACTGGCTTAAATAATTGTCCTCACATGACTAACTACATATTGACGAATAACTAAGATAAATTACTATGGACTCTATTTTAAGGAGGTTGACTGAAAGACTTCTCCTCATTATCAGATTGGTCATCCACATCTGAATCTTGATTTGGTGCAAAGTCAGTCAATATGTCCCTGAAATATCTTCTTAACTACCTGATTTTTACCCGCATGGTAACTATAGCGTTGAAATTGATTGTGGCATAACCAGGATGTCTTGCTCCTCGAAGAATAACCCTTCAATTTTCCCTTCTTTAGCTATTAATAGCATAGAGTCGTCGTCTAAGGTTCCTTTCACCAATTCGAACCTGCACCCTATTCCATAGTTGCTCCAGCCATTACATCCATTTCCCAAAATAGTGTTGGAAATGGGATGAAATTGTCTACATGGTTCCCTCGGCGAACTTCATGCTAGATAATAGCATCTGCAATGGAGCTGTAAATAGTGCTGCAAATGTTAAATTTTGTACAGTTAATGAGAAGGATCACAAGTTAAAGCTGCACTTTCTGGATATCATTGCCCCGATTCACTGCTGTGGGTGCCAAACTATGTTGCACAAAAGTATATATTAACTTATCTTTAAGGCTCAACTCATGGAAAGCAATTTGCTCCCATTGATCTGGGATAATCGGAACACCCTGTCTCAAAATTTTTCTGATTTGTCTGGGTGATGGAACAAATTCTTCAATATCATATTTGGTTCATGCCTCTGAACTAGGATACTGTTCCAAGAATCCGTTGATTACTTCACAACCCAGATGCATGCGCACTGATCTCACAGGAAAAGATCAGAGAGGTTCATTTAAATGAGCTTACGTATAAAGCTCCTGGACCATGGTGATGTTCACCCTTCTGTATGTAGGCGCAAGCTTAGAAAGAGCTTTACGCTCCAAGTAATCCCTAAACAGACAGTTTTATGCATTAAAGATTTGATTAACCCTGTGGTTAAGCTTCCATTGTACCAAGTTGTTGGAGTAGAATACATAAGCTATGCTTGTATTGTATAGTTTCCCAGTTTAATATATCGATTTGTGTTTCAATTATATTTAGTTGTGCATTAATCGTCCATTTATATTATGTAAGTAGATGATGAGGTGTCTGGTGTGACACAGTAGATCTCATCATTGGTTGAAAGACATAATATATAAATGAGGTTCGTAACCGAGATAGTTTTGGACAAGCTGTCGGTCTAGGTTATTATGTGATTTAGATAATTGGTTTGTCTAAACTAATTGAATCATATAGATATGCCCGGGGCATATTGAACTTGACTCTTAGGAATGATTTGTCTTGTACTGATTTAATAGACAAATCGATCCTTGTATTCTATTTCTAAATCCCTAGACTCGAGTGGGCATGAGGATTAGACATAGTGTACTTTGATCTGCCAATGGGTGAGGTCAAATGTGGCCAATAGTCTCGGTGGGTTGGGTGCGCGTGTTTAGTTACTTGGTGTGCTGCTGCTTGTCGAAAGGAAACCATGTACCGGTGCGTCCGGGGTGATGGTGCTCCCGAGATGAACTCGAAATGTTTATTATACTAAACCCGGCCGGTGGACTTATGTCCGGTATAGTAAAAAGGTCGAGTGGTACTAGTCTCGGAATTAAAGAAGTTGATGAATTAATTTATCAGTAAATTAATGAATTAACGAGCACTATATCTTTGATGTGGGGAGATTATGAATATAATTTAATTAAGTTGTTCCGGAAGCAATTCTGGTGTAGGGTGGTAGTGCCATAATTAATCCGTTAGTGGTACGATTAATTATGTACTGGGTTGTTGACAAAGGTAGATTTAATTAATTTAGAAATTAATTAATCCTTGTGTCAGTTGGTTGTGAATCATCCCAGGAACTAGTTTGGGATAAGTGAATCCCTATGTCAGTTGGGAGTGATTCATCCCAGGAACTGGATTGGGATAAGTGAATCCCTGTGACAGTTGGGAGTGTACCAGTCCAGGAACAGGATTGAAGGAAACAGAATCTGTATCAGTCCAGGAACAGGATTGAAGGAAAACAGAAACCCAGTAGGAAGACCAATCCTAAACCAACTTAGAGTCTATCTTGTAATTCTATAAATAGACAAGGGATCAGTCATTCAGATTAATACAATAACACAATTAATCCACAGGATTTCTAGAGAGAGAAAACATTTCTCTCTCCAAGTCGAATTTTCAAGAAAGTGTGCAGCTGGTTTTTTGGGTTTCTAGTGGCTGAAATTTTGGCCTTGGTCTATACCAGCTGCGCGTAGCTTTCTCTCTCTGCGGGCGGTGCGTTTATAGTACGTGCCAAGTGCTGCGGGGCTAGAGTTTTCTAGCAGGTGGATTGTGGTGAGTAGCTGATCAATTGACTTCTAGTTCGTTGCCCACACAACATGAAGTCATAGTCTTGAGGCATACAAGAGAATCACCAAGTGCACGCTTCAAAGGTACTTTTCTAAGATTCCGCTTTTATTAGAATTTTTTGTTGCGTGGTAAATCGAGCAAGTGCAAACCCAGATCCTACCAAAATCTTTCACAAGTTGTCATCAAATTCTTTCACTCCCTTCCTATACACTCCTGGAAATGCCGTTGATTCTTTAATTCCACTGTGTTTCCCTGCACATCAGAAATTAAATTGTAATTTAAATAACACATATTATTTAGTCTAAGAATATTTTAGCAAAAGTAAATAATAAAACTAACTCTCAATGGTATTTACTTAAAACTATATAGAAACTTCTAAATTACTAAAAATCGTTTATCCTTTATCAATTGGTTAAGTTCCTTCCTATCTGCTTGAGGTGGATACTTTAAGTAGTCACTTTCATCGTCTTGGAGATACATAACACTATCTTTCTACCAAAAATTTCTATCCTCTGACTCCACATAATGCTTCACCCTCTGACCATTAACTTTCAATTCCTCTCCATTTTGATCATTCTTCAAACACAACATTCCGAAGGGATATACCTTTGTAATTATATAAGAACCCATCCACTTAGATTTCAATTTCCAAGGGAAAAGTTTCAGTCTTGATTGAAAAACTAACACCTTCTGACCCTCTTTGAATATACGATGGTGAATGCACTTATCATGAATTCTCTTCTTTTTCTTGTTATAGATCTCAGTGTTCTATAAGCATTCAGTCACATTTTCTCAAGCTTTGTCAACTGCAGTCCAAATTCACTGCTTTAAGTGCCAACCACGTTTTATGAGCAATTTTCACCTGTAGATGACGTTGCTTACCATACAGTAACTTGACAGGTGATATACAATAGGTGTTTTGAATTCTGTACGATAAGCCCATAAAGCATCTTCCTGGTGTTGTGTCCAGTCCTTCCTATTTGGTTTAACAAACTTTTCCAAAATTTGTTTTATTTCCCTATTAGTCACCTCTGCTTGCCCATTTGTTTGAGGGTAATATGGCGTTGACACTTTGTGTACCACCCTATACTTATGGAGCAAATTCTTCATGACCCCATTGCATAAATTACTTTCTCAATTGCTAACAATCACCTTTGGTGATCCAAATCTTGCAACTATGTTTCTTTTAAAAAACTTATTCACTGTTAGTGCATCACTATTCGTGCAAGAGATGGCCTCCATTATTTAGTCACATATTAAAAAACTACTAAGATATAACTGTACCCCTCTGACGGTGGAAATGGGCATATAAAATCTATCCCCCATATTTCAAAAAAATCTACAGGCTGATTTTTCTGTTGCGGCATCTCATGGTCCCAGGTGATTCTCCCTACCCTTTGACATATATCACATGTGGCAACATAATTTGTTACATCTCTGAAGAGAGTTGAAAAAAAAAAAAAAAAAAACATGTTTGTAGCACTTTGAATGCCATTCACTTTGCTCCAAAATGTCCCCCATATGGTGAATCATGACAGCCTGCCAAAATCTCTTACTGTTTGGTCTCTGCCACACACATTCAGAGTAACCCATCTTAACACCATTTAAACAACCCCAGTAATAATCTCGCTCGTTATGCAAAAAATTTTTCTTCTGCCGGTAGGATAACTCTCGCGGAATAATTCTTGACATCACAAAGTTGGCGAAGTCACTGTACCGTGGTAAAGACTCTGCTGACCGGACAAACAACACTCTCTCAGCCGGGAACTCTTCTTTAATTACCTTAGGATTGTTTTGACTTTTATCCATGTTGGGATTGAAAGAATTTTGCCACATAGGATCTGGGTTTGCACTTGCTCAATTTACCACGCAACAAAAAAATTTCTAATTAAAGCGGAACCTTAGAAAAATACCTTTGAAGCGTGCACCTGGTGATTCTCTTATATGCCTTAAGACTATGACATCACATTGTGTGAGCAACGAACTAGAAGCCAATTGATCAACCAATCACCACAATCCACCTGCTAGAAAGTTCTAGCACCGCAGCACCTGGCACATACTATAAATGCACCGCCCGAAGAGAGAGAAAGCTATGCGCAATTGGTACAAACCAAGGCCAAAATTTCGGCCACTAAAAACCAAAAAACCAGCCGCACACTTTCTTGAAAGTCCGACTTGGAGAGAGAAATGTTTTCTCTCTCTAGGATTTTCTCTTTCTAGATTCTTGAGTTCTGAATCTTGTGAATTGTTATTCTTGAATGGCTGATCCCTTGTCTATATATAGAGTTACAAGAGAGACCCCAAGTTGGTTTAGGATTGGTCTTCCTAATGGGTTTAGGTAATGAATTAGTTTTCAAATCCAATTAGGCAACCAATCTGATAGGATAAACCAAATCCTACTAGATTTCCTAATCTCTAGAATTTCCTAATTCCAATTGAAACTTAAGACTTAATTAATTAATTAAATAATTCCACTTTGTTAATTACTTAATTAACCCTTAGAAATTAATTAAACAATTAATTAATTAAATCTACCTATTCAATTAACCCATTACAAAATTAATCGTACCACTAACGGATTAATTTTGGCACTACCATTCTTCACCAGAATTACTTCCGGAATAACTTAATTAAATTATATTCATTAATCTCCCCACATCAAAGATATAATGCTCGTTAATTAAAATTAATTTACTGATAAATTAATTAATTAACTTCTTTAATTTTGAGACAAGTACCACTCGACCTTTTTACTATATCGGACATAAGTCCACCGGTCGGGTTTAGTATAATAAACATTTCGAGCTCATCTCGGGAGCACCATCACCCCAGATTCACCGGTACATGGTTTCCTTTCGACTAGCAGCACACCAAGTAACTAAACACGCGCACCCAACCCACAGAGACTATTGGCCACATTTGACCTCACCCATTGGCAGATCAAAGTACACTATGTCTAATCCTCATGCCCGCTAGAGTCTAGAGATTGAGAGATAGAATACAAGGATCGATTTGTCTATTAAATCAGTACAAGACAAATCATTCCTAAAGGTCAAGTGTCCAAAACTGTCTCGGTTACGAATCTCATTTATATATTATGTCTTTCAACCAACGATGACATCTACTGTGTCACACCAGACACCTCATCATCTACTTAGATAATATCAATGGACAATTAATGCAAAACTTGATATGACTGAAACACGAATCGATATATTAATCTGGGAAACTGTACAATACAAGCATAGCTTATGTATTATACTCCAACAATCTCCCACTAATACTTAAGCTGTGCTTTAAGTATACAACTACATACAATCCCTATACAATCTGCTACTATCTATCTAGAAAAACTATCATGGCTCTCATAAGCATCTGATTCCCATGCCCTCCACGTGAGCCTCAAAGACTTTTGAAGTCAATATTTTCGTGAACGGATCTACAAGGTTATCCTCTGATGCTATCTTAGCCATGACCACGTCTTTCCTCTTTACGATGTCGCGTATCAGGTGGTACTTGCGTTGTATATGTTTACTCGCCTTGTGGGCTCATGGTTCCTTCGAGTTTGCTACTGCATCATTGTTATCACAATAAACCGTGATAGACTTCTGCAAACCAGGAATCACATCTAAGTCCACTAGGAAGTTCTTGAGCCATACTGCTTCTGTCGCTGCCTCTAATGCTGCAACATATTCAGCCTCCATGGTAGAGTCCGCCACACATTTCTGCTTGACACTCCGCCAAACTATGGCTCCACCTCCTAGAGTGAACACATACCCTGAGGTAGACTTGCTCTTGTCCCTGTCGCCTTGGAAATCTGAATATGTGTAACCTCGGTATACCAGCTCAGGTGCCTGATAGGCCAGAACTTGGTCTCTCGTTCTGCGTAAATACTTGAGAATGCATTTTACTGCCTCCCAATGAGCTTTCCCGAGGTTACTCTGATATCTGTTATGCCATTGCCAATGGCATAACAGATATCAAGCCTTGTACACAACATGGCATACATGAGACTTCCTACTGCCGAAGCATATGGAACTATCTTCATGGCCTCTATCTCCTCAACAGTCTTATGAGACTGTTCCTTAGATAGAAACACTCCATGCCTGAAAGGTAAAAAAACCTTTCTTGGAGTTCTACATGTTAAAACGGGTCAGAATCGTGTCCATGTATGAAGCTTGGGAGAGCATTAACGAACATTTCCTACGATCTCGAATAATCTTGATCCCAAGGATATGTCACGCTTCCCCTAAGTCCTTCATATCAAACTGCTTGGATAGCCATGTCTTTACGTCTGATAACACTTTCCTATTGTTGCCAATCAATAGAATGTCATCTACGTAAAACACAAGAAACACCACTGAGTTTCCATCATGTATGCGATATGCACAATGCTCATCCGGACACTGAGTAAATCCAAAGGACTAGATTACTTCATCAAACCAGATGTTCCAAGATCTGGATGCCTGCTTAAGTCCATAAATAGACCTCTTAAGCCTGCAAACCTTATGTTCTTGGCCTTCTTCAATGAATCCCTCTTGTTGCTGCATAAAGATGGTTTCCTCAAGACTTCCGTTTAGGAAAGCTGTTTTGACATCCATCTGCCAAATCTCATAATCCATATGAGCAGCTATGGCTAAGAGAATCCGCATCGACTTAAGCATGGCTACCGGGGAGAAGGTTTCCTCATAGTCGATTCCGTCTTTCTGAGTATACCCCTTCGCCACAGCCTAGCTTTAAAGGTTTCCACCTTTCCGTCAGGTCCTCTCTTATGTTTGTAGACCCACTTACATCCAATGGGCTTAAACCCATCGGGCAGGTCCACAAGCTCCCAGACTTGATTGTGGTCCATTGACCCCGAGATATCATTGCCCTACGCCAAGATTCTACATCTTTATCTCGGAGAGCCTCATTGTAGTTAACTGGGTCAGGTTCAGGCACTCCTGGGACTTGGTCTGAAGCCTCTCCCACGCCAATGAACCTGTCGGGCTGTCTCATAACCCTCCCACTACGACGAGGCACCACCTGTGTAGGCACATCATCTGTGATCTCATGTGCAGTGTGTGCTGTATCTACTTGTGCTGGTGCATCAGGATTAGTAGTTTGTCGTCTAAGCTCTTCTAGTACTATCTTACTCTTGGACTTGTGGTCTAAGACATAGTCCTCTTCTAAGAATCTAGCGTTGGTACTTACCACCACCTTCTGATCTTTAGGACTATAGAATAGACCACCTTTCGTTCCCCTAGGATATCCTACAAACACCATTAATTCTGTTCTTGCATCTAACTTAGCCGTATCTGCCTTAAGCACATGTGCTGGGCACCCCCAAATTCTGATATGTCTTAGACTAGGCTTGCGCCCGTTCCACAACTCTATTAGGGTTGAAGGCATGGTTTTAGATGGTACAAGATTAATATACATCGCTGTTTCTAAGGCATATCCCCAGAACGAATATGAGTGGACAAATGTCCACAGGATGGCTAAAAATATGAAGAAATCCAAAGGAACCCACTTCAAGAAAACTCAATCTGCCCAAATCTGAAACAGCCTGGACGCCTGATCCTAATCTTAAAACCCACACCACCTAAATAAAACTTGTTGGGAAAAATCTTTTGGCCATAGATCTAGACTTTGGTGAACCCGTAGGAACGAGCCAAAGGATCAACACAACAAAAGAGATAAAACCCAACAAAAATGGAAAAACTCAGCGTCAGGAAAAACACTTGCTGGCGGCTAAAGGTGAGGGACTAGGCGGCGACCTCAATGGGGCTTTCTAGGATCAATTATGGGCTGGATTTTCCTGAAGAAGAATAATTGAAATCGACTTCGAGATAATTCAATAAGAAAGACTTTTCTCTAGATTTCTACGTCTCTCACTAGAGTTGCCTCTCTAGGTTCCTTATGTCTTCAAAGTGCCTATCTTAAACTATTTATAGGAGCTTCAAGGGAGACCCATTGGGCTTTTGAGTTGAGTCTTAATGTTTGACTTTCGTTGACCTTAGTCTTCCCTGGACTAATCAACTACAATCGAGCATTTCGAATTAATTACTTAACCCACTTTGTTAATTAAATTTTATCGAATCCTTAGGATTATTTCATACAATCCACTTAGTCAATTAAATATTAATTAAACCTTTAGGATTAATTAATTCACTTTGTCGATTAGTCAAACGCATAATTAGTCATACTACTAACGGACCAATTATGGAACTACCACTCAAAAACGAATTTACTTCGCTCTCACATTATTATTCTTCTATCTCCCCACATCAAAGATCTAGTGCTCGTCGATTCATCAATTTACTGACAAATTAATTCATCTACTTCTTGGTATCCGAGATTAGTACCACTCGACGTTTATCATACCAGAGGTAAAGTCCACTGGCCAGATTTAGTATAATAAACCTTACGAGCTCGTCTCGGGAGCACCATCAACCCAGTGAACCGGTACATGGATTTCTTCGACAAGCAATGACACAAAAAGAAGCCAAACACTGCATACCCAACTTACCGTGATTTAGGCCTCAATTAACCACTAAACGTATGATATCTAACTCTCATGCCCGCTCCAATCTAGGGATTAAGGGATTGAATTAACTATGCCGATCTGTACAAGTTAATTCAATCCCGAACTGGTCATGCTCAATATGCCCCGGGCACATCCGTATGATTTAATTAGTATAGACAAACTAATTTTCAAATCACACGATAACCTATATCGATAGTATGTTAAAACTATCTTAGTTATGAGCATCTGTTTATGTATCAATTCTTTAACCAATAACAAGATCTACTGTGCTTTTCTACACCTCGTTAACTAGTTCTATGATATAATGGAACAAATTTAATACTGAAACATAATGATATGTAAGCTGGGTATTAGTTTTTGATACAATCAAATAGCTTTTCAGTGTTCAAAACTAACAGTCCACTGGCCGGATTTAGTATGATAATCTTTTTGACCTCATCTCTAGAGTATCATCACTCTGGTGCACCGGTACACGGTTTCCTTTTGACTACCAACACACACCACGTAACTAAACACATGCACCCAACCTACCGAGTATATGGGCCTTAAGCTACCGCACTCTTTAGCAGATTAAAGTACACTATGCTTAATCTGCATGCCAGTCTTTGTCTAGGGATTAAGAGACAGAATACCAGGTTCGAATTAACTACGAAGAATCAGTACAAGTTAATTCAATCCTAAATGGTCCTGCTCAATATACACCGTGCATATCTATATAATTCAATCAGTTTAGAGAAACTGATTTCTGAAACACACCGTGACCTAAAATTGACAGTATGTCCAAACTGTCTTAGTCACGAGTCTTATGTATACATAACTTTAACCAATGATGATCTACTGTGACACACCAAATACCTCATCATCTAGTCATATGGCATAAAGGGACCCCATGAATAAACACGAATAATTTAACTAAAATAATTTCAATCAATATAACTGGGAAATAGTGTTTATACAAGCGAAACTTTTCAGTATTCACACTAACAGTTAGTAGAATACCCACTAGGCGGCCAGCAGGCATTGACATCTGGTGGCCGCCTAACGCAGGCGACTGGTAGGCGTGGCGCCTCCAGGTCGCCTAGCACAGGCGGCCATCAGGCTGGGCACCTCCATGTCGCCTAGCACTTGTTTGAACAAATAAGTCGTAAAACATTAAAAATACACTCTATTCAGCTATTGATCTCCAAACCTTGCAAAACATGCTAAATTAAGTATATGAATGTTTTAAACTTGAATATACACAATTCTATATCTTCAAAACACATATTCGACATGTTCTTGAACCTTAAAGTTCAAAATTGCAAATACATGAACATGGATGATAAACCAAGCTTAGAATCACGTAGCCCATACTTTGTTAAGCATAAACAAGCATATACAACATGCTGAAAACAAGCATACAACACAAAACAAGAAAATCTCAAATTTGAATTAAGAACAAAATCCCTAGAATCTCTTACCTTTGATTCATGTGATTTTTGAAACATTATCTGCCCGGGCCTAGCCAGAAACTCACTTTCGTGATATGCATTCCAGAATCGGAATCTCTGGCCAGGCCTAAACGCTAACACAATTGCAATTCCAACCCTTGCTTGAAATAACATTGCGCAGGATCTTGGTATGTACTTATTAGATTTATCACGCAACAAATAAATTCTTAATTAAAAGCAGAAGGATAAGAATTACCTATTGAAGCGTTTACTCAGGTGATTCTCTTGTATGCCTCAAGACTATGATCGTATGTTGTGTGGGCAACAATCTAACGAGATTTTGATCAGCTAATCACCACAATCCACTCACCGGAAAAATTCTGCAGCTCAGCGCCGCCTGAATTTCTACCACCGCTGCCGCCGGATTTCTCCTGCCACCGCAGCCTGGGACAATAACGTGCTGCCTGAGATTATGCTAGAGGGAGAAAAATATTTTCTCTCTCTAGACTTTCTCTCTCTAGTTTTCTTGTCTTGAAAACTTATGAATTGTATATTGTGTAATAGCTAATCCCTTGTCTATATATAGAGTTACAAGAGATACCCTAAGTTGGTTTAGGATTAGCCTTCCTACTGAGTATCTGTTTCATTCAATCCTGTTCCTGGACGGATACACATCCAACAGATACAGGGATTCACTTATCCCAATACAATTCCTGGTATGATTCACAACCAACTGATACAAGGATTCAATTATCCCCAATCCAGTTCACAATCAATTGACATAAGGATTAATTAATTACTTAATTAATTATGCAGGAATATGTTTAGACGTTTAATCTAATTAAATGGCGGAATTCCTAAACACTAAGGATCGGGTCTTACACTTGAAGCGTAATCGGTTGCGCAGTCACCTGGCTCTTCTGAGAATATTGCGTTTTGTCGTCTTTCTCTAACACTTCCTTGAAGCGTCCTCTACTCTCAGGCACCGGAGTTCTTCGATGCTAGTAGATTCCTGTGAAGAAGTTTTTAATATCTGGAAAAGAGAAAGTTTTCACCAGAGAGAAAAGAGCTGAGAATTGATTTTTAGAAAACTATATTCCTCTTTTTTAAATCTCAACCCCCATTTCTCTCAACAGACTCTGTTTTTGAAAAAAAAGTCTGGTTTCCAAAATCATAACCACCGGGTGGTTAAAATTAAATTAAAATAAAATAAAATATTATAAAATATAATATTTTACTTTTACTGATTTGGGTTTTACTTGACCCATGGATCAAACCATTTACCCATGGATCAGACTGATGGGTCCAGAACCTCAATTGCAACTAGGTCCCTTGATTTGTCAGTCTATCTCAATTCTTCATGAGTAATTAATTAACTATTAATTAATACCCCAAAACTTCTCAATAATATTTAATTAAACTATTTAATTTAATATTATTCTTCTAAGTATAACAATTATACCTAGTACCGTCAAGAATCTTCGAACTCACTTACGTGCAATCCTGTAGGTCCATTCCAAATTGACAATGGATAAATTAATCTCACAGATTAATCCATAAATCATCAGTGGCCTCTAGCAATACATGATGACTACTCAATTTAGAATGGATGGTCGAATGGTAATTCAACGCAACCTTTCTAAGCATACTATGCACGGTCCTCTACATCGATATCCCGTTTAACATAAGGCATGGAACCATCATCCTTATTAAGCTAAACAATTTACTTGATCTCTCAGTGACACTGATTCTATTCGAGCAAATGATAACAATTATAATTTCTCGGGCATGGCAATGCACTTCTCAGTTCACTATCAAGTGGCCCGGATATCATCTCTCACTTAAGAGAGATTTGTAGTCCCATCACTTCACCTACATATCTTAGCGTGACTCATAGTGTACCCAATCATACCCATACTTGGCAACCTGTTACAGTCCCGTTAGGCGTATGTCAAAGTACACCATAATTCACCTAAGACCATGCAGTGATTTCTGGTCTAAGGATCATCGCACGAGTATGCTCAAAAGAATCACTCATGATCTATTAGTCCATGGAGTGTTTCTTTTAGCGGATTGATTTCATGACATTAGATATGCACAAGAATATAATTATCATGAAATTAACTCATTAGATTAAATAATCAATCAAACGACATATGTCTTATTTACATAAATAACCCTCAAAGTTTATTTACATAAATGGCCCTCATTAGGGCACATACACCAACAATCTCCCACTTGCCCGTTGAAGGGCTATGTCCTAAACTGTTTAAGACCAAGCTCTATTACATGTCTATCAAACTTTGACTGCGGTAGAGCTTTTGTGAGAGGATCTGCTACATTGTCGTCTGACCCTATTTTGCATACTTTAACATCTCGTCGATCGACGATCTCTCTAATGAGGTGATATCTCCTGAGTATATGTTTGGTCTTTTGGTGTGACCGAGGTTCCTTAGCTTGTGCAATGGCCCCGTTATTGTCACAGAAAAGTTCTATCGGATCTTGGATACTCGGTATCACTCTGATGTCTGACACGAACTTCCTCAACCAAACAGCTTCTTTTGCAGCATCTGATGCAGCAATGTACTCAGATTCTGTTGTAGAGTCGGTTGTGGTATCTTGCTTCGAGCTTTTCCAACTTATCGCACCGCCATTCAGACTAAACACGTAGCCTGATTGTGACTTCATGTCATCTTGATCTGTTTGGAAAGCAGCATCAGCGTAACCTTGTACAATGAGCTGTTCTTGCCCTCTATACACTAGCATTAATCCTTTAGTTCTTCGTAAATACTTTAGGATTGCTTTGACATCAGTCCAATAATCCATCCCGGGATCTTGTTGGTATCTGCTAGTCATGCTAAGTGCATGTGCAATATCCGGATGGGTACATAACATGGCATACATGATAGATCCTATTGCCGAAGCATATGGTACTCTACTCATTGTATCCCTCTCCTCTCTTGTTGAAGGACCTTGGTTCTTCTTCAAGAGAAGGCCATGTCTAAATGGTACCTTACCATTTTTTAAATTAGACAAATTGAATCTTTTCAATATCTTGTCTATGTACCCTTCTTGACTTAATCCCAAAAGCCTTTTGGACCTATCTCTATAGATCTTGATACCTAGTATCATTTCGGCTTCTCCTAAGTCTTTCATAGAAAATACAGTCCCCAATCATCGTTTGATGTCTTTCATCATGGGAATGTCATTTCCTATGAGTAGGATGTCGTCCACATATAGGACAAGAAAAATATTCTTGCTTCCACTAATCTTCTTGTAAACACAAGGCTCATCTTCGTTCTTTATGAAGCCGTAACCTTTTACTGCCTCGTCAAAATGAAGATTCTAACTCCGAGATACTTGTTTTAGTCTATAGATGAACCTCTGAAGCTTGCATACATGATTTGGATGCTCTTGATCGATGTATCCCTCGGGTTGTTTCATGTAAACATCCTCGAGTAGGTTTTCATTCAGGAAAGCCGTCTTAACATCCATCTGCCATATCTCATAGTCATAATATGCAGCTATGGAGAGCATAGTCCGAATGGACTTGAGCATCACGACAGGGGAGAAGGTTTCATCATAGTCTATACCATGAGTCTGTCTGAAACCTTTAGCCACTAGTCGTGCCTTGAAGATCCCGCCAGGTTTTAACTTGAAAATCCACTTACAATCGATAACCTTTGCCTGTACAGGAGGATCAATCAAAGTCCATACTTTATTGTCCCTCATGGATTGCATTTCAGATTCCATTGCTTGCAGCCATTTATCTGAATCTGGACTTTCTAAAACCTGTTTGTAGTTCACGGGCTCATTAGAGTCCACCAAGATCAAATCTTGCTCGTCAGTTACGAGAAATCCGTATCTCTCGGGTTCATGACGAGATCTACTAGACCTTCCAGGTTCTTGTGTTGTTGACTCAGGCTGCTCATCTTCATGAGTTTCCATGTCAACTTCCATCTGAGTTTCTGTAGATCATTCTATATTCTCTTGTGGTTCTGGAACTTCTCCGAGTTCTATTCTACTCCCACTGTCTTTCTTGTACAGAAATTCTTTCTCTAAGAAAGTAGCTCCTCGAGCAACGACACTTTGTTCTCAGTTGGGTTGTAGAATTGATATCCTTTGGTTTCCTTAGGATATCCCACAAATAGGCATTTGTCAGTTTTAAGTTCAAGCTTATCACTTTGTAAACGTTTTACATGAGCTTGACAACACCAAACTCGTATATAGGACATATAGGGTTTCCGGCCCATCCATATCTTATATGGAGTCTTATCTACTGCCTTAGATGGAATACAGTTAATAAGTAGGTAGCAGAAAGGAGAGCATAACCCCTAAAGGATGTAGGGAGAGTCGTTTGGCCCATCATTGATCGAACCATATCTAATAGGGTACAATTACTCCTTTCAGATACACCATTCCATTGAGGTGTTCCCGGTGGAGTCAGCTATGAAACAATTCCACACTGTTTTAGATAGCCATCGAACTCATCACTAAGGTATTCACCTCCTCGATCGGAGCGAATAGCCTTAATCCTTCTATCCAACTGATTCTCTACTTCGTTTTTAAACTCTTTGAACTTTTCAAAAGTTTCACTTTTATACCTCATTAAGTAGACATACCCATATCTACTATAGTCATCAGTAAAAGTCACGAAGTATTCAAATCCACCTCTGGCTTGTGTGCTCATTGGTCCACATACATCCGTATGTATTAGATCCAATAGCCCACTTGTTCTTTCCCCTTTCTTGTTGAAAGGACTCTTTGTCATTTTGCCTTGCAAGCATGGTTCACAGGTATCATAAGATTCAAAATCAAATGACCCTAGCACTCCATCCTTGTGAAGTCTTTGAACTCGCTTTTCATTTGCATGGCCTAATCGACAATGCCAAAGATATGTTGAACTTAAATCATTTTTAATTAATTTAGCTTTCTTTTCTATGTTATAGACTGGTTTTTCTTGGGTCAAATCCAAGACATACAGACCATTACACATATTTGCAACTCCGTATAAAATATCATTTCGATATAAAGATAACGAATTATTCTCTATAATAAATCGAAATCCTTTATTATCCAAACTCGAAACTGAAATAATATTTCTGCTCAAAGCAGGTACATAATAACAATTTTCAAGTTCGATATTCAAACCAGAAGGTAAAGACAGAGTGTAATCTCTAACTTCAACAGCAGCAACTCTTGCCCCGTTGCCCACTCGGAGATCTACTTCACCTTTCTTTGTCATCCTTCTATTTCTAAGTCCCTGCACATTAGTACAAATGTGAGCCCCACAACCAGTATCTAATACCCATGAGGTGGACATAGAAAGATTAATTTCTATAACAAAAATACCTGAAGCTGAAGGATTGCTTTCGAGAAACTTCTTGCAATCTCTCTTCCAATGACCCTTCTGTTTGCAGAAGAGACATGTATCATCCTTTTTGGATCTTGTCTTAGCAGATGGAGGAGCTTGTGGTTGGGAAGCAGTCTTACTGGGAGTTTTCTTGTTCTGCCCAACTTTGGCCTTGTCTTTAAACTTCCTCTTCCCTTTACCTTTTTCCACTACCAACACTGGTGTTGCCTTCCGAAGGGTCTGCTCAGTGTTCTTCAACATGCCATGGAGCTCAGGAATGCTCCTATCCATGTTGTGCATATTGTAGTTCACCACAAAATCATTGTATTCATCAGAAAATGATGCCAAGATGATATCAATGGCCAATTCCCTAGGAAGAGGTGCATTCAATTGCTCTAGGGTATCAATGTACCCTTTCATCTTGATCAAATGTGTGCTTACTGATGAACCCTTCGCCATTTTGCACGAAATTAAAGCTTTTATCGTAATGAACCTTTCGTTACGGGCTTGTTCACGGAACATTTCCGTCAGTGACTCGTAAATCCGGAACACTTCCAAATTCATGAACTTCTTTTGAAGCTCACCCGTCATTGACGCGAGCATCAAGCAAGTCACATCATCGGAGTCGCTTTTCAGCTTCTCCCAGGCTCATTGAACAGTTGCCGAAGCATTTTGTGGTGGTTCAGGTAAAGCGGTCTCCAAGACTTGTAGCTTCCTTTCTTGCTTGAGAACTATTCTAAAGTTTCTTTCCCAATCTAAAAAGTTTGGTCCAACCAATTTATCTTTATCCAATATACTTCTTAGAGTGAAATTTGAGATAATATTTGTGCTAGATGATGCCATTTCTACAATGAATAAATGCAAAATATTAGAATGAGTTTTAAAATTAATTTTCCACAATAGCCAAAATTGAAATCCTTAACAATTTTGTGTTGGTGCTAGATTGTGGTCCGAAAATCCACAAAGAGTCAACCCCATTCTTGTTTTGGCAAGTATCGTAGGGATCGGGCTCTTCTGGTAGGCAACATTCAAATCACATTCCATGTAATTTAACGCTTTCCAATTGCATACCATGCAACTTTTCGGTGATAGGATGAACATTCCAAATGTTTGACACCATCCTATCTTTGCAAAATTAATCCCTAGTCAACTTATCGGGTCAAACTAGGATTAATTTTCCCAAGTTAAACCATCCCTCAAAGCATCACACCACACAGTTTTTCCATAACAAGTGGTAGTGATAAAGTTGAGCATCTAATACCCAAACAGTTTTTCCACTCATTAATGGTAGTGATAAAGTTGGGCACTATTATTTAACAACCCGCCGCACGAAGAAAACCTGAGGCCCTTGGGCTCTCCAAGTCCACCAGACGTTCGATGCTCAAGCGGGACCTCAAGTATGGAAGCAAAATCTTGGGTTTTTGGGATTTAAGTTTGATCGGCTTAACATGCATTTTCGTTTATCATTCATTTGCATACATAAAAAAATGAATTAAAGCGATGAACTGGGCTCTAGATTACAGGGCCTTTTAAAATCTTCATGTTTGGGCCTCCGCTCCTGGGCTCCACCATAGACTCCTCTTGGAACCTCCTTTTGGGCCTAACTATTACATGATGATTTTTATAGGCACGCAGGCCCAAATTCAAAATTAGCTCGCAGGCCCCAACTTCTAAAACGTTAAAATTAAAAGCCCAATTCATGCTTTGAAACACATAAAATGCATATGCTCATACAAGCCCATTTTTAATTTAAGCCGATTAATTTTAAGGATTGTGTAACTATTACAGAATTAAAATTGATCGTGTCATGATCAATTTTAATCAATCCTTCTGTTCATTTTACATTTATCCAAAATGATGCATGAACATGCTTGCATAATTATGATGCTTCAAATAAAATTTAAACAATTTAAATAAGCATCAAAATTAAACTAAAATAAATAAATAAAAATTCAAAATTTAAACAAATTAATTAATCTAATTAATAAATTATTTATTTATTTATCTTTTCTAATTATTTTAATCTAATTAAAATAACTATTTTAAAATTTATCTAATTATCTAATTAAGATAAATTTTCAAATTTAAACTTATAGGATAAAATTTTAAATTAATCCTATCTTTATCTAATAAGATTATTTAATTAAAATCTTATTAAATAAAATTCAGAAAATTTTTAATTTTTAATTTTCTGAAAACTTTTGGGGCAATAATCTATTTTAAATAAAATTCTGGGCTAGGGTTTTGAGGAGGACTCAAAGTCCAGGGGCCATTCTACAATTTTAAAACTATTTTAAAATTTAAGGCTGTTTAGGGTTTAAGGGGCGGAGGGGCAATTTGGTAATTTTAGCCCCTAGGGCTTCACCCCCAGCCGCCGCCATCTACCACCTTCCTCAACCCTTGCGCCGGCTACTTTGAATTTCAGCGTCCGAAGCCGATTGACTTTGTTTTCCGGCGCTGCTACTCTTTCCGCCGTCCATGGCCCCCGATTATAACCATGCATGACCGAGGATACCTAAACGGAAGAAAGTCCACCGATCGACGACCATCGCCGACCGAAACCAAAACCGATCAAAACCATCCGGCACACTTCCAGTGGCAGCGCGAACGGTCGAAATTTCAGCGTTCGAACCGTGCCCAGGTCGCCTCTTGGAATCGCAGTCGTCCGGAACAAGTTTCGAAACCGACACCATAATTCCGGCGAGTTCCTACGGAAAAACAGCAAAACAACAACCCACAACAGCCCAGAAACTTTTTGACACCAAACATAAACTCAGATGCCAATCGGTTTTTACAATCACATTCAAACAACCCATTTTTTCGGCAGGCTCAAAAGAACCCAGAAAACAAAACTCATCCATACCCGAATCCAATCAAGAATGATTCGGTGAATCCCGTTTTCGAAAACCCAGAAAACAAAACTCAAATTCCCAGTGAAAACAAAATAGCCCAGTATCCAAAATCAGTTTCGAAAACCATTTTGAAATTCCAAGCAATCCAGAACCATCCGGTCAAGAACCAAAAACCTTTCTCTTTATTCTAGTTTTCGCTAAAAAAATCAAATTTTGGTTTTCTGGTGCTTTTCCAAAACCAAAAAAATGGAGACCGACAAGGCCTTCCGAGCCGAGAAAGAAAAAAAAACTTCGGTCAAAATTTTTCCAAAAACCAATCTCAAAACCGGCCATTCAAATAATTTTCGAAACCAAACCTTTCCGTTTTAATCAAAGAAAAATTAATTTTGATTAACACTAAGATATTTAGCCTGGCTCTGATACCACTGTAGGAATATGTTTAGACGTTTAATCTAATTAAACGGCAGAATTCCTAAACACTAAGGATCGGGTCTTACCCTTGAAGCGTAATCGGTTGAGCAGTCGCCTGGCTCCTCTGAGAAGATAGCGTTTCGTCGTCTTTCTCTAACACTTCCTTGAAGCGTCCTCTACTCTCAGGCACCAGAGTTCTTCGATGCTAGTAGATTCCTGTGAAGAAGTTTTTAATATCTGGAAGAGAGAAAGTATTCACCAGAGAGAAAAGAGCCGAGAATTGTTTTTCAGAAAACTATTTTCCTCTTTTTTAAAATCTCAACCCCCATTTCTCTCAACAGACTCTGTTTTTGAAAAATAAGTCTGGTTTCCCAAATCATAACCACTGGGTGGTTAAAATTAAATTAAAATAAAATAAAATATTATAAAATATAATATTTTACTTTTACTGATTTGGGTTTTACTTAACCCATGGATCAAACCATTTATCCATGGATCAGACTGATGGGTCCAGAACCTCAATTGCAACTAGGTCCTTTGATTTGTCAGTCTATCTCAATTCTTCCTGAGTAATTAATTAACTATTAATTAATACCCCAAAACTTCTCAATAATATTTAATTAAACTATTTAATTTAATATTATTCTTCTAAGTATAACAATTATACCTAGTACCGTCAAGAATCTTCGAACTCACTTACGTGCAATCTTGTAGGTCCATTCCAAATTGACAATGGATAAATTAATCTCACAGATTAATCCATAAATCATCAGTGGCCTCTAGCAAGACATGATGACTACTCAATTTAGAATGGATGGTCGAATAGTAATTCAACGCAACCTTTCTAAGCATACTATGCACGGTCCTCTACATCGATATCCCGTTTAGCATAAGGCATGGAACCATCATCCTTATTAAGCTAAACAATTTACTTGATCTCTCAGTGACACTGATTCTATTCGAGCAAATGATAACAATTATCATTTCTCGGGCATGGCAATGCACTTCTCAGTTCACTATCAAGTGGCCCGGATATCATCTCTCACTTAAGAGAGATTTGTAGTCCCATCACTTCACCTACATATCTTAGCGTGACTCATAGTGTACCCAATCATACCCATACTTGGCAACCTGTTACAGTCCCGTTAGGCGTATGTCAAAGTACACCATAATCCACCTAAGACCATGCAGTGATTTCTAGTTTAAGGATCCTCGTACGAGTATGCTCAAAAGAATCACTAATGATCTATTAGTCCATGGAGTGTTTATTTTAGCGGAATGATTTCATGAAATTAGATATGCACAAGAATATAATTATCATGAAATTAACTCATCAGATTAAATAATCAATCAAACGACATATGTCTTATTTACATAAATAACCCTCAAAGTTTATTTACATAAATGGCCCTCATTAGGGCACATACACCAACAAATTATATCTACCTTTGTCACTAACCCAATACATAATTAATCGTACCACTAACGGATTAATTATGGCACAACCATTCTACACCAGAATTGCTTCCAGAATAACTTAATTAATTTATTCATAATCTCCCCACATCAAAGATATAGTGCTCGTTAATTTATTAATTTACTGATAAATTAATTAATTAACTTCTTTAATTCCGAGACTAGTACCACTCGACCTTTTTACTATACCGGACATAAGTCCACCAGCTGGGTTTAGTATAATAAACATAACAAGCTCATCTCGGGAGCACCATCACCCCGGACACACCAGTACATAGTTTCCTTTCAACAAGCAGCAGCACACCAAACACCTAAACACGCGCACCCAACCTACCGAGACTATCGGCCACAATTGACCTCACCCATTGGAAAATCAAAGTACACTGTGTCTAATCCTCATGCCAGCTCAATTCTAGGGACTAAGAGATAGAATACTAAGAATGATTTGTCTATTAAATCAGTACAAGACAAATCATTCCAAATGGTCAAGTTCAATACGCCCCGGGCATATCTATATGATTCAATCAGTTTAGACAAACTAATTATCCGAATCACATAATAATCTAAACCGAAAATTTGTCCAAAGCTATCTCGGTTACGAACCTCATTTATATATTTTATCTTTTAACCAATGATGAGATCTACTGTGTCCCACAAGACACCTCATCATCTGACTACATAATATAAATGGACAAATAATGCACAACAAAATATAACCAAAACATTAATCGATATATTAACTGGGATAATGTACAATACAAGCATAGCTTATGTATTCAATTCCAACAATTTTACAATGTTTGGATGCAATCAAATAGGTTAGAATCAAATAGTTGTAGGTAAAGAACAATCTCATTGAAAAAATTTGGACCAAAATAAGCTAAAAATGAGATTAAGGGTTAGAAATGTGTGGTTAGGGCAGGGGAAAGGTTGACCTAAATCCTCTTTATTACCGTTAAACTACTAACAGACTTATTTTTAATGGTGTTTTTATCTTCTAATGTTGTAGAGCCATAACCTTTTCATAATTATTTTTTTATTTTAAATATATTATATATATATCTATCTTTTGTCTCTCCTCTATCTCCTTCTTATCTACCCCATTCCTCTTTCCTCTCTCTACTTCTTCTCTACCCCACTCCTCTTTCCTCTATCTCATTCTTCTCAACCCCATGACACCCTCCTCCCCACTGAAAACAACATACTAGTCCAGGGTGATCTTGGACATTTTCGGTGCTGAAAGTACAACAGAAAATGTGACCCCTATAAATAGACAAAAAGAGCCACTTTTTAAATCACCAAAAGAGACGACTTTCGAGATTTATAGAAAATTACTTGTTGAGTGAATTTGATAGTTTAAGGATAATTATGTAAAGATAGAGATAAAACTTTCAATGTATAGAAATAAGGTAAGAGTAATTTTCCATTCCGTTGAGATAATTAGGTGAAAAATGAAAGAAAGTTATGAGTTTTTTGGGAAAGTAAGAGATAATTAAGTACTAGAATATACTAGTGTTCTTTTTTTTGTTTTGTTTTTTAACCTTTTACTAAATTCAAGTAATTGTGGGTCCCATAAAAATGGGGACCCCAATCAATTGTACACTAGGCTTGTGCCTATGACCGGCCCTGTACAGCTTTTTATCTGTTCCTGCTCTTCTTCTCATCACTCAAATTATCTCTTCATGCTCTTCTTCAACACATTTCTAATTATATTCTAATTTGACAAGGATATTTACCAGGGAGTCTCACTACAGGCGGCTCTGATCTCATATAAACTACCTAAAACTACTAAAAATGCAGTAAAATGTGTCGATCCCACAGGGAACGGGGAAGACCTTACTGAAAGCTATCTAGAAAAGCAGCAAAATTATAGCAGTTGAATGTTGGTTTGCTGAACAGGGCAATGAGTAAAAACACACAAAAATTGAAAATAAAAGGCTAGATTTCCACTTCCTCATAGAGCTAAAGGTTTCGATTGCAATTTTCCTATAATCTGTAACGGTTTTAAGCACCTAAGCTCTAAAACCGACCTTGAGGCACTTGCTATTTGACGTAAACAATCTTTACTGAACACCCATGTCGCTTACTATAAGAAATTCTATCACTTTCCAAAGAGTCCCTGGTCGCACTCGGATTATATTGCCCAGCACGTTTAGTTCTTTTGTACTTGACCCCATACCATGACTACCCACACATCAGGAATAGAACTTCTTCTAAAATGACAGTTTCTAAACTAACATCAATTAAGATTTCACAAACAGAATCAAGTTTAACCTCTATTCTACCCATTAGTGCCACGACTAGACTGCCCGTGATAATAGTACCAAATAGGGTCGCACCCACTATCATACTCATCGGGTTAACTAGCTACAAACCATATAAGCATCATACTCATCACAATACGAAATGAAAACCCAAGTACAAAATAAATGAATCAATATCCATAACAAAATTCCTACTAATCCTCCGATAGATAGAATATGGACATGTTACCCAAAATGAAACCACATCCAATAATATGCAAGCGGAGCATACATATGGAAATTAATTCAGCCATCTTTGCACTTGTGATTTCCACCTGTCTCTATTCCATTAGAAGGATGAAAATTCCTAAAAGATGCTTAGAACCTCTTGGGTTCTTAGCTAAAATATAAGCATAAAATAAAGCAAATAAAATTGAGTTTCAGATTAAAAAAATCGCGTAAAAATGTATACAAGGAAAAAACTCCGAACTCCCTCTAAGTTTTGATCTTACTCCTATTTATAGACTATAGGTAACGAAATATAAGAGTAGGATATCTATTTTGGGAATTCTAGAATTTTTGCTTTGGCTCCAAGTTTCATAAAGTAGCTCTTTCAGGAAGGTGGCACTGCTAACGTCCGTTCAAGCTGGCATGTGTACTTGTTGTCCTTTTAGTCACACCAGTAGCTCATGCCGATGTGGTCTGTTCATGTTCAAAAAACATTGGCATTTGTTGAGCGTCACTGATGTGCTCAAATAACAACACTAATAAAAGGTCTTTCTTAGCACACTTTAGGACCACTTATCCAGCCATGTAATAGAATAAGGAATCGAATCCACATGGAATATTGAACACTTGTGTTTTAAATTAAACTAGAACATGCAAGAGCTAGACAGTAAATCAACTTTAGTTTGATCAGATAAAATCAAAAAAATGCAAAAATATAAATTTATGGGATTTTAGGATGGTGATTCAATTGCCTTCACATTCAGCTAGTATTTATTACACATGGTTTCTCAATTTCTCTTCAGACCTTAGGCTGTATTACCGATAAGATTCAATCTCAAGCATCACAACAGAGGAAACTGCCAACAAGAGAATAAGCTTACTAAAAAGATTCATCTCCAAAAGGAAACCACCAATTGATTAATAAAGCTGCTAACGAGATTCATTCTCTATAAATATAACAAAGAAACCGCCAACAAATCGGTAAAACCCAAATCATCCACAGAAATAAATACACCAATATATAAAAATCAAAAGAATTCAAATACACTATACTCAGAGCATACATAAACACACAAATCAGCTGGCTCACCCTCGCACAAGGCCTGTCGCACCTAAATTCGGCAAAAGCCCTCACTAAACTGAAAATGAGAGCTATAATATTGCTCAGATCAAGTACAGATGCACCCGATTCAACCTACACTGAATAGATCCAGAGTCAAACCACCATGAACTACTTAGAATTGCATGGTTCTAATTCTAAGATGGATCGCCATCTCCAAAGAAAACCCTAGCTACCCGATTGTACAAGAAGTTGTCAGCTAAATGGAGACAAAATGAAGCAAAAGTTGCCTTCAAGACTTGTCATTACCCTATATATACTATTACAACATTCTAGGGTTGCAAATAGTTAAATTCAGCAGGAGTAAAATAGTCTTTTCAGCAGTACATACCATCCAAGTTGACTCAAAGAGTCCAGCAGTTTACCAGCTTGTCTATCTTCATCATTCCATCAATTTATGACCCTATTCGTGGTGGAAAAGTGATAAAACCAATCGTGAGCCTGCATTTCCCACAGAACACCTTATAAGCTTGTAAAGTACACAAGAGTGATCAAACTCTGTCCAAATGTAATCAATTTCAGTGGAAAATGTCATGAAAATAGATGTAACTTAGGGTTACATCACTCCCCAACACTAAAGTCTTGCTTTTCCTCAAGCAAGGCCATCAAGAACCAAAAGAAATTTAACATAGCCAATCGCAAATTCTACTCCAGTGTTTTTATGTTTCAAACATCAAAATAAAAACTGCACAAGTAGTAAACATCTATACAATGGTTCAATCAACACATGATAATTCAGATGTAAATGAAACGACTGGTTGAAGCATTTCCTGATTCAAGTACCCTTACTAGATTGCTCGAGAGAGCTGCCCTCTTTTCAGGTTCTATATGCATTTATGTAGACTATCATACTTATGTTAAACTGATGCAGCCATAGGCTTGGGGCAAGATCACACTCCCACACAAATCTTGGACATAAGGAATAAATCGATAGGTCTTTGGCTAGGGTTTAAGGTCAGAAAGAGTCAAGGCTAGGAAACTGGAGGTAATATCCTTAGTGCTTAACTTGATTGGAGTTTATATTTATTCACTTAGTTTGGATTCTACTTCTAACTAAGGTTACAGTGCTTAAAAATCACCCACTTCCTTAAAAGGCAATTTTTTTTCCATAATTAGAAGGTTCAGGGTTTAAAGATCCCAAACTTTTTCATTATTCTTTATTCAACTACTTATTGTTTCCTGCTTTAAATCAGTAGAGATCCATTTCACTTACATTACTTCACCTCAACCCATAATTAAGCACCTTGAAAGTCACAACAAAATTGAAAATAGACCGAAATAAGGGAAACCAGACTAAAGATAAAGGTTAGCAATAATATGTCTTAAGGCTCAATTTGGTTAATCCTAAAGGTTGTATATATATGGCTGGCCAAAATGAAGAGAAAAGGGTTATAATGCCTATTTTATTTTAACAACTCATGCCCAGAATCAATCAGCAGCACACATACAATCCCAAGTTCTGGATTCTCAATCCAACACAAGTCAATCATACAATCAAATGAAAAGCAAGCTTAAGAAAAATACTTACTATTGGTTCAATCGCTCAGTCATAAGAATTGTGTTCAATACTTCAAACCAGCAAATACTTCATCAATTTTTTCACAAACATCATCAGTTCTTCTAAAGCAATCCAATGTATAAAATGTCCACTACTTGCTGAAAAAATAGATGCTCCGAATTTGCGAGAAAGTCTAAGAAAACACCACTAGAGCGTTACAGAATTTAAGCACTAGATTAGCCATGAAAATTTCAAAACAATGGTTCAGAAAGACTTACCGGAAGGCATAAGAAGAGTCAATCATCTTGATAGATCAGCTAAGATCCTTCAATCACTATTGAATTTGCGGACACTGATAATCATGTACCTACTAAAAAGAACGCATCAACACCAATCCTCCTTCCTTTATAGCTATCACACTTATTATATCTAACCCTACTTAGCACTCACATAACAGTTGCATAATTAGAATCACACAAAATATAAAGGTAATGAAAAACTCCACTGGACATTAGAGAATAACTTAAAAAGTAAAGAAACTGATATCCAAAAAAAAAAAAAAAAAAAACTGATGATAAGTATCCATGACTCATCAAAATCCAAAAATTATCGAAAAAAATAAAATAAAACTAAAATTGTTCACATGAATTGCAAAGGGATATTATGAAAGAGGTTGGTCAAGGTCATGTGCAAGTTGGTTGTTGATTTTGGTTGCAAATGTTAGAGTTGAATACATAAGCTGTGCTTGTATTATACATTTTCTCAGTTAATATATCGATTTCATGTTTGGGTTAAATTTTTTGTGCATTAATTGTCCATTTATATTATGTAGTTAGATGATGAGGTGTCTTGTTTGACATAGTAGATCTTATCATTGGTTAAAAGACATAATATATAAATGAGGTTCGTAACCGTGACAGTTTTGGACAAACAGTTGGTTTAAGTTATTATGTGATTCAGATAATTGGTTTGTATAAACTAATTGAATTATATAGATATGCCCGGGGCGTATTGAACTTGACCATTTAGAATGATTTGTCTTGTACTGATTTAATAGACATATCGTTCTTAGTATTCTATCTCTTAATCCCTAGACTTGAGCAGGCATGAGGATTAGACATAGTGTACTTTGATCTGTCAATGGGCGAGATCAATTGTGGCCAATAGTCTTGGTGGGTTGGGTGCTCGTGTTTAGCTACTTGGTGTGCTACTGCATGTCGAAAAGAAACCATGTATCGGTGCATCCGGGGTGATGGTGCTCCCGAGATGAGCTCGCTATGTTTATTATACTAAATCCAGCTGGTGGACTTATGTTCGGTATAGTAAAAAGGTCGAGTGGTAATAGTCATGGAATTAAAGAAGTTAATTAATTAATTTATCAGTAAATTAATAAATTAATGAGCACTAAATCTTTCATATGAGGAGATTATGAATAAATTAATTGAGTTGTTCCGGAAGCAATTTCGGTGTATGATGGTAGTGCCAAAATGAATTCGTTAGTGGTACGATTAATTATGTAGTGGGTTAATTGATAAAGTAGAATTAATTATTCAATTAATTATTCCTAAGGGTTAATTAAGTAATTAACAAAATGGAATTATTTAATTAATTAATTAAGTCTTAAGTTTCAATTAGAATTAGGAAATCCTTGAGATTAGGAAATCTAATTGGATTTGGTTTATCCTATTAGATTAGTTACTTAATTGGATTTGAAAACTAATTAATTACCTAAATCCATATGGAAAACCAATCTTAAATCAACTTGGGGTCTCTCTTGTAACTCTATATATAGACAAGGGATTAGCTATTACACAATACACAATTCAATAGTTTTCAAGACAAGAAAACTAGAGAGATAAAAAATTTTCTCAGAATTTTTGGATTTCCCAAGCCTATTGGCTGGCCGGATTTTCTCCAAAATATCGGCGGCGCGTGACTTTCTCTCTCCCACCGGGCGGAGCGTGAATCTCTCTCTCTATATGTAGCGGTGCTAGAATTTTTCCATCAAGTGGATTGTGATGATTAGTTGATCAATTGCTCGTTAGATTGTTGCCCACACAACATACGATTATAGTCTTGAGGTATACAAGAGAATCACCTAAGTAAATGCTTCAATAGGTAATTCTTATGTTTCAAGCAAGGATTGGAATCGCGATTGTGCTAGAGTCTAGGCCTTGTCAGAGATTCTGATTCTGGAATGTGTAGCACGAAAGTGAGTCTCTGGCTAGGCCCAGGCAGATAACCTTTCAGCAATGATCAGAGCGTGCAGGTCTAGCCTCTTCTCTAGATACTCATGGAATAAATCCAGATGCTTCTACATGGTTTGTAGCTGAATTGTATTGATCTGGAGTTGCAAGCTCTGGCTCTGCAACTGCTTGCACATTTCTTTGGCCCTCTCCTCATAAGTTTCAAAAGATTCAACCTCGTGATCCATACAAAAAGCGTCAACCAAACTAGCAAATAGGAGGCTGTATCTTTCACTCTTAACCGCATTCGACATGTACGTCAGAATAACATGACCCATGTTAATAGGTCTTCTTTCCCACACTGCTGACATGATGCTGAACTGTATATCCTTAACCCTACATTGGATCTCCTTATCTAATGGCACAACATTCTAACAGATAAAAATGTACAATCACTTGGCCATCTCTCCCAGGTCTTCAAAACTGATTTCCCTCCAATGGGCCGGTACCGCTGCTTCTGGCTTCAACATCCTCTTTAGGCTCTCTCTTTGCATTTGATACCAACTCAGTTGTCACACATCCAACACATCTTTGTTCTCCTTGATTCTCAGCAGCCAATTGATTGAGTCAAAAGCGAATGGTATTCTAACCGAATTTATAGTGATCATCCCTTTCTCCTCTCCATACTTTGTACTCAAGTAAAACTCTCCTACCCTTGTTAAATTCACGTCTCTGGTTTGAGGGATCAGTTTTCCCGACTGTTCAGCCATCAAATATTCTCAACATGCAATCTTCCGCTACCCAAATTTGATGGATAAAATTCCTTTCAGCAAATTGTGCATAAATTGTTGGTAGCAACTCTCCCAACTCATTTCCTTCATCATCACTTGAAAACGACATGCTTGACGATGTTATGCTTAAATCCTATTTTCACATACCACCAACAGAAAAGTTCATATTTATTTAACAAGATTACTTCACAAAGATACTTCTTCTACTATTTTGCTTAGTTGCGTACAAGGTATTACATGAATGAAATGATAGGGCATTCGGGAAACGTACCTGATAAGGAGAGCTTTGTTGAATATTTTCCACAACAGAGAGAATCAGGCAGTTTACGCCAATGTGACTCTTATTTAAAGGAAGAGAATATGACTAGGGTTGAAAAGGAAGAGATGACACTTACCAGTCTCGTCCTTTACCTTTTCCAAGATTCGTGGGTATTCCCGCTAATAAAAAGGGATGTGACCCTTCAGTTACCCGCACTTCATCATGCACCCCTTTAGTAAACTAGCTCTTTCTCTTTCTTTTAAGAAATTAGCGTATCCTTCCTTTTTCATGCTACCATTTAGCTTCTATCATCATTACTTTTAGACCTACGCACAAAACTTCTGATCTTCCATCATTATATTATTTTTTTTAACAAAAACAAACAAAAAAAAAATAGATAAACAATACTAGAGAGTTACTTCTAAAATGACATATTTTAAATTTTCCCAATTCCAAATACTAGGGTCCATAAAGATTGACTTAATTTCAAGGAAAAGAACTAGGGGGTTCAGACTCTGACTCATTTACAGACCTTGGATTTTTCTTCTCTCTCAGGGAAAAAATTTTTACCTTATTTTCCTCATTCACCAATTTGCTTAGTTTAGACTCTTTTCTCCCTGCTGTAATTTCTGCCTTATCCGAATAGATTAAAACTTGATAGCACCTCTGTAACCTTATAAACACCAAGACGTGATAGTTGCTGGAATTCTGAGTTTAAACACCTCCTTTAGAGTTGTCTTTTCTTTGTCCCCTACTACATGGGAACAATTGTTTTGCTCATGGAATAATTTTTTTCGTGTCCCATTGTAGTCATTTTTATCTACACTCTTCCAGTTAATTTTTCTCCTTCGGGCCAGTGTCCTTGGTTGATGGACAACAATGGACATATCCATATTCCTTTCCAAATATTCTCTAGTCTCTTTGACCTCATCAAATGCCTTTTTGACTATGCTCTTCCAATTCTGATTCAACTAATTGCTCAAGCTTCACATATTACATTTGCATCAACTGTAATTCTTTTTTCATTCAGATGAAATTAAACATAAAATCCATTTCTTCCCGATTCAACTCTGTTGGGTTTGAATTCTAAAGCTTTGCTTGTTTTAAACTATTTCCCAGTTTATATATCAATTAAATGTTTTAATTAAATTGTTTTTATATTTTACATATGTCGTCCATTTATATTATGTAATTAGATTATGAGGTGTCTGGTGTAACACAGTAGATCTCATCATTGGTTAAAAGATATAATATATAAATGAGGTTCGTAACCGAGACAGTTTTGGACGCACTCTCGATTTAAGTTATTATGTGATTCAGAAATTGGTTTGTCTAAACTAATTGAATCATATAGATATGCCCACGGTATATTGGACTTGACCATTTTGGATGAATTGTCTTGTTCTGATTTAATACACTATTCAATCCTAGTATTCTATCTCTGAATCCCTAGACTTGAAAAGGCATGAGGATTAGACATAGTGTACTTTGATTTGCCAAAGAGTTAGGTATTTGAGACCAATAGTCTCAGTAGGTTGGGTCGCGTGTTTGATTGCTTGGTGTGCTATTGCTTGTCGAAAAGAAACCATGTACCGGTGCGTCCAGGGTGATGGTGCCCCCAAGATGAGTTCGTTAGGTTTATTATACTAAACTCGGCTGGTGGACTTATGTCCGGTATAGTAAAAAGGTCGAGTGGTACTAATCTCAGATTATAAGAAGTTAGTTAATTAATTTATCATTAAATTAATAAATTAACGAGCACTATATCTTTAATATGGGAGATTAAAGAATAATTAATTTAGTTATTCCGGAAGCAATTCCGGTGTAGGATGGTAGTGCCATAATTAATCCGTTAGTGGCACGATTAATTATGTAGTGGGTTAATTGATAACGTAGAATTAATTATTTAATTAATTATTCCTAAGGGTTAATTAAGTAATTAACAAAGTGGAATTATTTAATTAAGTTTTAAAGTTGAATTAGAATTAGGAAATCCAAGAGGTTAGGAAATCTATTTAGATTTGGAAATCCTATTAGATTTGGAACCTAATTAGATTTGGAAACTAATTAATTATCCTAAACTCATTAGGAAGGCCAATCCTAAACCAACTTGGGGTCTCACTTGTAACTCTATAAATAGACAAGAGATTAGCAATTCACGATACACAATTCATAAGTTTTCAAGATAAGAAAACTATAGAGAGAAAACACGTGTCTCCCTCGAAGTGAATTTTCTCGAGCGGCGGCCGGCGACATTATTTCCCTGCGGTGGCCGAAATATTAAACCGATGACGGGCGATGAAAATCTGGGAGGCGGCGTTAGGAATTCAAGGGAGAATTTTTGTGGTGATTTGCTGATCAATTGCTCGTTAGTTCATTACCCACACAACGTACGAGTTGGTCTTAAGTCATACAAGTGATCACCTAAGTACACACTTCAAGAGGTAATTCTTAAACTTCTGCTTTAAATAGGAATTTATTATTGAGTGATGAATCGAACAAGTAGAAGCTAAGATCCTGCACAATGTTTTTTCAAGCCAGGATTGGAATAGCGATTGTGCTAGAGTTTAGGCTTGGTCAAGAGTTCCGATTCTATAATGCGTAGCACGAAAGTGAATTTTTGACCAGGCCCGAGCAGATAATCTTTCAAACTTATTATTTCCTCTTCGCTTTCTCCACTTTTTCCATCCTAACCCTACACCTGCATACATTCCACAACCTTTTTGCACTACAGTTAAATAATAATCCCTTAATTCATCCTCAACTACGTCCCCAAAAACAAGAGATCTGACTGCTTTTCTGTGATTCATATCCATTTTGATATCTCCACACTATATACACAAAAACAGGGTTAGATACACAAGGGCTACCATGCTCCCCAGCAACGACGCCAAAAAGTGATGTGCTCAAATAACAACACTAATAAAACCTCTTTCTTAGCACAATTTAGGACCACTAATCATGTCGTGTAGTAGAATAAGGTTGTGAATCCATAGGGAATACTGAACACTTGTGTATCAAATTAAACTAGAACATGCAAGAGCTACACAGTATTAGTGTTTGACTGTCTTCACTAATTCATGGGATTTTGGGATGGTGATTTAACTGTCTTCACATTCAGCTAGTATTAGTGTTTGACTTTCGTTCACCTCTTTGTCTTCCCTAGACTAATCAACTCCAATCGAGCCTTTCGAATTAATTTCTTAACCCACTTCGTTAATTTAATTTAATCAAACCATTAGGATTAATTAATTCAATATAAATTAATTTCTTAATCAACTTAGTCAATTAAATATTAATTAATTCACTTTGTCGATTAGTCAAACGCATAATTAGTCGTACCACTAACTGACCAATTATGGAACTACCGCTCAAAAATAACTTTAAATCGCGCTAACCTTATTATTCTTCTATCTCCCCACATCAAAGATCTAGTGCTTATCGATTCATCAATTTACTTACATATTGATTCACCGACTTCTTGGTATCCGAGATTAGTACCACTTGACTTTCCTATTATACCGGATATAAAGTCCATCGGCCAGGTTTAGTATAATAAACCTTACGAGCTTATCTCGGGAGCACCATCAACCTGGAGAATCGGTACGTGGATTCCTTCAACTAGCAATGGCACACAAGAAGCTAAATACCGCATACTCAACTTACTAAGATTTAGGCCTCAATTGACCGCACCCTTTGGCAAATCAAAGCATACGATATCTAACTCTCATGCTCGTCCCAATCTCCGGATTAAGAGATTAGAATACTATGAATGAATTAACTACGCCGATCAGTACAAGTTAATTCAATCCTTAACTGGTAGTGCTTAAAAGATTATCTGCCCGGGCCCGGTCAAAAACTCACTTTCGTGCTACGCATTCCAGAATCGGAATCTTTGACAAAGCCTAGACTCTAGCATAATCACTATTCCAATCCTTGCTTGAAATAACATTGCGCAGGATCTTGGTTTGTACTCATTCGATTATCACGGAACAGTAATTTTCTAATTAAAAGCAGAATCATAGAAAAGTGCCTCTTGAAGCATGTTAACTCAGGTGATCGCTTGTATGACTCAAGACTATGATTGCACGTTGTGTGGGCAACGATCTAGCAACAAATTGATCAGGAATCAACACAAATGGGTTGTCAGTAAAAATTCAGCAGCTTGTCGCCGCCGAAAACCACTTATATCAGCCGCCTACTGGAGTTTAAACGCCAACCGCCGCCTAGGGACAAGAACCGGCCGCCCAAAGTTTATTCTAAAAGGAGAAAATTATTTTCTCTCTCTAGTTTTCTTGTCTTGAAAACTTATGAGTATTGTGTTGTCTAATTGCTAATCCCTTGTCTATATATAGAGTTACAAGTGAGACTCCAAGTTGGTTTAGGATTGGCCTTTCCTAATAGGCTTAGCTAATTAATTAGTTTCCAAATCCAATTAGGTAACTAATCTAATAGGATAAACCAAATCCAATTAGATTTCTTAATCTCAAGGATTTCCTAATTCTAATTGAAACTTAAGATTTAATGAATTAATTAAATAATTCCACTTTGTTAATTACTTAATTAACCCTTAGGAATAATTAATTAATTAATTAATTAATTATACTTATTCAATTAACCCACTACAAAATTAATCGTACCACTAACGGATTAATTTAGGCACTACCATCCGACACCATAATTGCTTCCGGAACAACTAAATTAATTTATTCTTAATATGCCCACATCAAAGATATAGTGCTCGTTAATTTATTAATTTACTGATAAATTAATTAATTAATTTCTTTAATTCTGAGACAAGTACCACTCGAACTTTTTACTATACCAGACATTAGTCCACAAGCCGGGTTTAGTATAATAAACATCACGAGCTCATCTCGGGAGCACCATCACCCCGGACGCATTGGTACATAGTTTCCTTTCGACGAGCAGCAGCACACCAAGTAACTAAACAAGTGCACCCAACCCACCAAGACTATTTGCCACAATTGACCTCACCCATTGGCAGATTAAAGTACACTATGTCTAATCTGAAAGATTATCTGCCCGGGCCTAGTCCGAAACTCACTTTCGTGCTACGCACACCAGAATCGGAATCTCTGGCCAGGCCTAAACGCTAGCCCAATCGTTATTCCAATCATTGCTTGAAATAACATTGGTTTGTACTTATTCGATTTATCACGTAACAAATAAATTCTTAATTAAAAGCAGAAATATAAGATTACCTATTGAAGTGTTTACTCAGGTGATTCTCTTGTATGCCTCAAGACTTTGATCACAAGTTTTATGGGCAACGACTTAGCGAGCAATTGATCAGCTAATCACCACAATCCACTCTTCGGAAAATTCCAGCACCAAGCCGCCTAGCGCGTGAAGACCACGCGCCACCGCCACCTCTGAGACCGAGCTCCATGAGCCGTCGCTCTTCTACTACAGGCGCCACCAGAATTTGAATAAAATCCGGCCGCCTGAAGTCCATGGAGAGCTACCGCACTTGAGCTTCAAAATTTGACTATGAGGGAGAATTTTATTTCTCTCTCTAGGATTTTATCTCTCTAGTTTTCTTGTCTTAAAACTTATGAATTGTGTGTCTTGAATAGCTAATCCCTTGTCTACATATAGAGTTACAAGAGAGACCCCAAGTTGGTTTAGGATTGGTCTTCCTAATGGGTTTAGGTAATTAATTAGTTTCCAAATCCAATTAGGTAATCAATCTAATAGGATAAATCAAATCCAATTAGATTTCCTAATCTCTAGGATTTCCTAATTGTAATAGAAACATAAGACTTAATTAATTAATTAAATAATTCCAGTTTGTTAATTACTTAATGAACCCTTAGGAATAATTAATCAATTAATTAATTCTAACCCATTACAAAATTATCGTACCACTAATGTAATAATTTTGGCACTACCATCCTACAGCAGAATTACTTCCGGAACAACTTAATTAATTTATTCATAATCTCCCACTTCAAAAATATAGTGCTCGTTAATCTATTAATTTACTGATAAATTAATTAATTAACTTCTTTAATTCCGAGACTAGTACCACTCGACCTTTTTACTATACCAGACATAAGTCCACCAGCTGAGTTTAGTATAATAAACATAACGAGCTCATATCGGGAGCACCATCACCCCGGACGCACTGGTACATGGTTTCCTTTCGACAAGCAGCAGCACACCAAGAAACTAAACAAGCGCACCCAACCTACCGAGACTATTGGCCACAATTGACCTCACCCATTGGCAGATCAAAGTACACTATATCTAATCCTCATGCCCGCTCAAATATAGGGATTTAGAGATAGAATACTAAAAACGATATGTCTATTAAATCACTACTAGACAAATCATTCTAAATGGTCAAGTTCAGTACGCCCCGGGCATATCAATATGATTCAATCAGTATAGATAAACCAATTATCCAAATCACATAATAATCTAAACTGACAGTTTGTCCACAACAGTCTCGGTTACGAACCTCATTTATATATTATGTGTTTTAACCAATGATGAGATCTACTGTGTCACACAAGACACCTCATCATCTAACTACATAATACAAATGGACAAATAATGCACAATAAAATATTACCAAAACTTAAATCGATATATGAACTGGGAAAATATACAATACAAGCATCGCTTATGTATTCAACTCCAACATAATCCTCATGCCCGCTCAAGTGTAGGGATTAAGAGATAGAATACTAAGAACGATTTGTCTATTAAATCAGTACAAGACAAATCATTCTAAATGGTCAAGTTCAATACGCCCCGGGCATATCTATATGATTCAATTAGTTTAGACAAACTAATTATCTGAATCATATAATAACCTAAACTGACAGTTTGTCCAAAACCATCTCGGTTGCGAACCTCATTTATATATTATGTCTTTCAACCAATGATGAGATCTACTATGTCACACAAGACACTTCATCATCTAACTACATAATATAAATGGACTTAATATGCACAACATATAAACCAAAACATTAAATCGATATATTAACTGGGAAAAAGTTTAATATAAACATAACTTTAGTATTCAAACCTAACAGTGCTCAATATGCCTCGTGCACATCCGTATGATTTAAATAGTCTAGACAAACTAATTTCTGAATCATACGATAACCTATATCGATAGTATGTTCAAACTATCTCAGTTACGAGCATTCCTTTTATATATCAATACTTTAACCAATAACGAGATCTACTGTGTCTTTCCACACCTCGTTATCTAGTTCTATGATATAATGGAACAAATTTAATATTGAAACAAAACGATATGCCAACTGTGGATGTTAGTTTTTCATACAAGCTAACAAAAATAGTTTTTTCAGCAGTACATGAACATCCAAGTTGACTCAAATAGTCCAGCAGTTGACCAGCTTGCCTATCTTCATCATTCCAGCAATTTATGACCCTTTTTGTGGTGAAAAAGTGATAAAACCAATCCTGAGCCTGCATTTTCCCATAGAACATGTTATAAGCTTGTCAAGTAAACAAGAGTGATCAAACTCTATCCAAATATAATAAATCTCAGTGAAAAATATCATGAAAATAGATGTAACTTAGGGTTACATCAGTTACCTAATAGTATCCAGTTAGAGTCATCGTGCACTGGTCGTGTTGACACATGCTCATGAAACGTTATAGTTCGTGGACGTTATCTCCATCACAGTAACTTGACGTTGGCATTTGCAAGACATTAGAATATCACACCCAGTTGATGCCACTGTGAGTGAGTCATGACCACCTCACGTCCAGCATAAGCTGATTCTTCTTCACGTTACCTTGACTTTGTCTTTGTCGCATCTAGGAGATGATGTCATGGTCTCGACGTCTTCTGCTCATGTCCACCAAACACTGGATTCGACTGGACGTCATGAGTCTCACGTCAAGGAGAAGTTGCCGTTCACTGGACATATCCTTTGCTATTTTGAACTTCTTCTAAAAATCTGAAGCTCGGCTCTAGAAGCTCGGTCCTTAGTGTGGTTTTCTACATTCTTCACATCTTCCGTAATCCTTATGTAATTAGTACAATCGAAGCCATAAGTTGAACATTTTCCAAAAGGATTGACTAAAAATCCATGAAAAATAGGCCTAAAACCGTGCTAAAAACATATAAAAATAAATGTGAAGTGATTCACATCACATCTCCACACTTAAGACTTTGTTTGTCCTCAAGCAAATCAATCACAAAATCAGTGATTAGTAAGTTTACAAAACTGTATCATACTCTAATATTTTCCCCTTCAAGTCGTAAATTAAAACCAAGCATTAATAACACACTATTACACAAGCATAACATCAACAATTAGAATTACAACACATGAATTTCTTACCATAGAAAACATTTGTTGACTTGTCACCTTCAGACTTAAAAGCTTCACACAATATCACTCAAAGTGTTTCGGCTGTTCTTAAAGAAATGAGGCTTTCAAGTCAATTATAAGCATAAACTTCAACCATAGGCTTGGCTAGACATCACTTCGCCACCAATCCATTGCATCCACAACATATTAACAAAAGGTCTATTATTGCGTAAAGTGGGGCTAGGGATAGTAAAGAAAGGTCAAAGCTTGAAGATGTGCTGTTCAAAAAATCTAGAAGTTGCAATTTCACTTAAAATATATGTATAAGCCTTCCAATGTGTATTTTTTTACATGCCTACTTTTACACTATTTTCATAAGGGTACAAGGCTTAAAAGTCATTCATTTCCTTATTCTCTACATTTGTTCTATTTCGAATTTTCACAAGGGTTCAAGGCTGAAAAGTCCTTCACTTCCTTGCTTCTACACAGCCAGTTTTTTTTTTTTTTTGTTAGTTAGTACTTACTATTTTACAATAAAAATAACACAGGGTTATCTTAGCATTTTTCTTTTTAAGCAAAAATTACAACTTCCAAATGGGGGTTTAAGAATGTAAATAATGAAAATGAAGGCTAAGAAGGGCTAATTTTGGGTAGGTTAAGTCAAAGAAAAGGTTGGCGCTCAAGAGGTTACTCCTAGGGGTAGATGAATTCAGGTAGTTGAAATCAAAGAAAGGGTAAAGTCATGCGCTCACTAGGTGCCTTTCTCATTTTGACATATCATGGACACGTGCATGGTTTGTATAATCTAGTCAAGTTCTAGATTCATTTATGCATATAAGACTAATCACACAGCAAAGAAACACGAGTCTTTTAATGAGACTCTAGGCTCAAGGGTTTCTTACGCAAAATAGGGGTTATGGGACAAATATAAAGACAATAACTTAAGGTTCAATTTCCATGTATCACTATCCTAATCACTTTAAACTATGCATATACTTTTCGTGTTTTACTAAGGCCTCTAAAAGTTGGATCGAAGAGGTATACAAATTTTGAAAAATTTATGTTTTCTCAAAATTAGAGTATGTCTTTCGAAAATTTTATTCACCATGAACTCACGCCCTTCTAATCAAACAAGCATGAAGACAAACATTGGATTCATTCCCCCCTCCCTTCCCCCCTCCCAACACACACACCACACACGCACACACACACACACACTCTTAAAGTTGAGGAATTACTAGTTATCGCCCCAGTACTTTCCCTTTACCGCCCCAATTTGGACTAAAATGCCCCCTACAATACCTCTCTCTTCCCTCCCTCTTATGTAAAAGAATATTTTTGCCAAAACCTATGAACTACCGCCCCAAAAAATGGGGCGGTAACTAGTAACCCCCTAAAGTTATACATTGTCCTCAATGCATAAGAAATTAAAGTCTATTGTGCGAGAAAAGTGGTATTGTTCCCAAAACTAAAATCCCTAACATCACAAACCATCTTATGTTTTCATTCAAATTACAAAAACAAAGAAAGATTAGAATTAGACTTTAAGTTTGACTAAAATTCCAACTGCAAGAATTAAAATTGAACTAAGAAAGCATAAGGAAACTTCTCTCGTTTTCACTCGGCGTTGTGCTCCATTTTAGTTCGATAAGAACTTGAATAGTCAAGCTCCTATAGGATGAATGCGCATATGCTCTCCAAGAATATCCCTCAACTCTTCTATCTCACCATTTTCCTGGGCTGATACTACCGCCTCTTGACATAGACTCATTATCATGCTGGGGTAAGGCAGCTGTGTCCCAGGTGCTAAAAATCCAACATCCTTCATGAGATCCGAGATCATATATCCTATATTAAATTTTCCATCTGCTATAATCAACATTAGCAGTTGTAAATCCAATTCGGTGGTGATTGTTATCTGCACTGGTGCCATGTTAAAACTGATAAAGATATATAAAGATTTTTTCAACGTAGTCATGTCCTGTAATTCAATATGTCTCCAATTGTCTGGTGTGATATTGTCCTTGAAAATCCTTCTAACATGATGCACTGTTGGTTCAAATTGGTTGATCTTTTTGAAGTTTTTACATTGAGCATCAACCTCCAATTCCAGAAATTTGTTTATGACTTCAGCATCCAAGTGTATCGCATGCCCTCTCACTTTTACATCATCAAATAGATAAATCTTTTTGACACCTGTGTAGAATTCTCTACGGTAGAATTATAACTGGGGTTTGTACCATGTACAAAAGGGTTTCATATTTTGTTTTATTGTAAAGGTTTCTGTTAGAGCTGTTTGAGGAAATGAGTGTGAATGAGAAAGAGAAGTTTTGGGAATTTTGGAAAAACAAGCAAGCTAGTGAATCCCACATTGGTTGGGTGAGGAATAATAAGTTACTTTATAAGCTTTGAAGCTTTGAGTGAACTTTGAAATTCCTACACTATATTATACATCGTACATCCCGCTCGCGTGCGTGCGCGCAGGGGGGGTGCAATCGAGGGACCAAAATAGCTTGACTTGTGTGCGAGCGCATGCCCGCGCCTGCAGACACGAATGTCGGATCGCTGGTAGGCTTAAACGGCAGGCCTGATCAACCTCCGTTTTGCTACTTACCGGATTCAATTTTTTCCTAAAATTTCTCTGGTTAGCTGGCTGATTTTATTCTTCAAATTAATTGTCAGAATTGAAAAACGTGTTGCTTAAATTCTGGAAGAGCCAATAGGTGCAAGGAAATTGAATTTCAACATCAATTTTGCATCCAAATTGCTGCAACTCATTAATTTGATGATAAAACATTTGGAGAATGATTAAAGGATAATGAAGGTCCTTAATTTCATTATTGAAGGACAATTAAGCCACGCCTTAATTTTGTCCAAGGAAAACTCCAGCCTCCAGCCTATAAATACAGCACTCCTTCAATCTCCAAGAATACACAACAAACAGAATTCTTATTCCTTCCTAAAGAAATTCTGCTCCTCCTTCCCTCTAAAAAGATTTCTCTCTCTACGAATTTTTCTTTAAACCTTCCCAGAAATCTTCTTCAGTGTTCAACAGCTATTTTAGTTCGTTGGTAAGCCAGTTTTTGTGCTAAACTGAGTTTACGATTTCCATTGTATCCTAGGAGGTAGTTGCCCATGTATTCTCTAAGAACTAAATAGAGAGGGCAAATTTATCTTAAGGAATTTGTGCTTGCACAAGCCCTAGAATTTCCTACTAGCCATCCTCGTTTTAACCAACAGGAACTATGTCTAGTGAAGCAGGAACTACGTCTAGCAAAGCACGGACTACATCTGGTAAAGCAGGAACTATGTCTAGCAAAGCAGGACGTATGAACTACGTCTAGTGAAGTAGGAACTACGTCTAGCAAAGCACGGACTACGTCTAGTAAAGCAGGAACTACGTCTAGTAAAGTAGGACGTACAACGTCACGTAAAGAGTAGACTACGTCTAGTGAAGAACGTACTACGTCTCGGGTCCTGGAACACACAAGCCTTGGAACCAACAATCTTAAGATAAATTTTACGGAACCAACAATCTATTTTACGGAATCATACTTGGGAGTTAGTGGGTCTCCCTCCTGGCTGTAGTCCGTTAGAGTCAAAGTGGATTTTCAAACGGAAAATAAAAGCTGATGGCTCTATTGACAAATACAAAGCTAGGTTGGTAATCAAAGGGTATAAGCAACGAGAAGGCTTAGACTACTTTGATACGTATTCTCCGGTAACGAGGATAAATTCCATAAGGATGATACTGCTATCGCAGCCTTACGGAATTTGGAAATACATCAAATGGATGTAAAAACAGCTTTCTTAAATGGAGATTTAGATGAAGAAATCTACATGGAACAACCCGAAGGGTTTAAAGCTCCAGGTTCCAATAAGAAAGTATGTAAACTGGTTAAGTCATTGTACGGTCTGAAACAAGCTCCTAAGAAATAGCATGAGAAGTTTGACCATACAATGATAACCAGTGGATATAAAATTAATGAGTGTGACAAATGTGTCTATGTAAAAAAAATCAGAGATGAATATGTCATCTTATGTTTGTACATAGACGACATACTCATAGTTGGTAGTAGTGACAAACTGGTCAAATCTACCAAAGTCATGTTAAATTCGAAATTTGACATGAAAGATATGGGACTGGCGGATGTGATTCTTGGAATCCGAATCATAGGTCCTCGAAATGTCTAATTTTGAGTCAAGCTCATTATGTAGACAATATTCTAGGGAAATTCAATCAGAATGACTCTGGAATTGCTAGAACGCCATTAGATAACAATCTCCATTTAGATAAAAATCGTGGAGAGAGTATTTCTCATGTTGAATACTCCAGGATAATTGGGAGTTTGATGTATCTAATGAGCTGTACTAGACCAGATATTGCTTACATGGTAAGCAAATTGAGTTCATACACGAGTAATCCAGGAAAATATCACTGGACGACAGTAATCAGGGTACTAAGGTACCTAAGATATACTTGTGATTATGGATTACATTATACCAGGTATCCATCTGTGATAGAAGGCTATACAGATGCTAACTGGATATCTGATATAAATGATTCGACATGCACGAGTGGCTATGTGTTTACACTTGCAGGGGCTGCCGTGTCATGGAAATCCTCTAAACAAACGGTGATAGCTAGATCCACAATGGAATCAAAGTTTATTGCTCTAGATAAATGTGGAGAGGAGGTTGAATGGCTACGCCATTTTCTAGAGGATGTCCCAAAATGGGAGAAACCTGTGCCACCAATTTGCATTCATTGTGATAGTCAATCTACAATTGGCAGAGCACAGAGTACAATGTACAATGGTAAATCGAGACATATTCGTCGTCGACACAATACCATCAGACAACTGCTCTCAACAGGAGTTATCTCAATTGACTTCGTAAGGTCAAAGGATAACATCGCAGATCTGCTAACCAAAGGGTTAAATAGAGAGACAGTTGAAAGATTGACGAAAGGAATGGGGATAAAAGCCTGTGAAGGATAAAAGGTTTTTTGAAGTAAAACCCAACCTAGTTTACTGGAGATCCCAAGATCTAGGTTCAAAGGGACAACCTAATCATAAGACCTAATACGGTCACTGTGGGGGCAACCTCAACTCATTCCTGTCAAGAAACAGTGACAATATGGGAAAGGCTAGCGTTTGTCGCTTTAATGACTCTTAAGAAAGTAACTGCATTTACGTTTCAATTTAAGAAGTCACCTATGTGAGAGAGAAGTGGGGCCGCTTCAAAGGAGAATTGAACAGGCTTAATTCTTTAGAAACTCTTGCAGAACCAGGACGTGTTTCATGGCCATAATGAACAAAACCATGAGAATTGAACAGTTGAGATTGGTTCCTATGTAGGGTACGTAGACCTTTACACTAAAAGGCAGGACAGTTCAAGGATATCGTGTCTACTGGACAGCTAGTAGAGAAAGCGTGGTCTACAAAGGGGAAGTTCAAAGGTTAACACCTACTTTCTATTTTCAGGAATTAGTCACTGAACACTGGAAAAACCCTATATCTCATTCATGTGGGGGATTGTTGGAGGAAATGAGTGTGAATGAGAAAGAGAAGTTTTGAGAATTTAGGAAAAACAAGCAAGCTAGTGAATCCCACATTGGTTGGGTGAGGAATAATAAGTTACTTTATATGCTTTGAAGCTTTGAGTGAACTTTGAAATTTCTACACTATATTATACATCGTACATCCCGCTCGCGTGCGTGCGCGCAGGGGGGGTGCAATCGAGGGACCAAAATAAGTTGACTTGTGTGCGAGCGCGTGTTCCGTTTTCCTAAACGTTTGGAGAATGATTAAAGGACAATGAAGGTCCTTAATTTCGTTATTGAAGGACAATTAAGCCACGCCTTAATTTTGTCCAAGGAAAACTCCAGCCTCCAGCCTATAAATACAACACTTCTTCAATCTCCAAGAATACACAACAAGCAGAATTCTTATTCCTTCCTAAAGAAATTCTGCTCCTCTTTCTCTCGAAAAAGATTTCTCTCTCTACGAATTTTTCTTTAAACCTTCCCAGAAATCTTCTTCAGTGTTCAACAGCTGTTTTAGTTCGTTGGTAAGCCAGTTTTTGTGCTAAACTGAGTTTACGGTTTCCATTGTATCCTGGAAGGTAATTGTCCACGTATTCTCTAAGCACTAAATAGAGAGGGCAAATTTATCTTAAGGAAATTGTACTTGGACAAGCTTTGGAATTTCCTACTAGTCATCCTCGTTTTAACCAACAGGAACTACGTCTAGCAAAACACGGACTATGTCTGGTAAAGCAGGAACTACGTCTAGTAAAGCAGGACGTATGAACAACGTCTAGTGAAACAGGAACTATGTCTAGCAAAGCACGGACTACGTCTAGTAAAGCAGGAACTACGTCTTGTAAAGCAGGACGTACAACGTCACCTAAAGAGCAGACTACGTCTAGTGAAGAACGTACTACGTTTCGGGTCCTGGAACACACAAGCCTTGGAACCAACAGGAGCTATATCAATTAAAATAATGGTTTACATTAGGTAATGCACAAATTTATATAAACTTATAATATGAGTTCATATCAAGAACAAAATAATTTCATAAATTATTTTTTATATATCAAGTAAATATGTAATTATAGCAAATAAATCATGAGATTTATCAAGAACAACTTACATTTATATCAAGTACAAAGTGTTTGAGTTTTTTTTTTATATCAAGTAATTATGTTATTAATATCAAACAAACAAATAATTCTATCAAATAAACATGTGATTATATCAATTACAGTAAGGATTTATATCAAATACAATCGGATTTATATCAAATAAAAAAAGGTTTACATCTGAATTTTATCAATTTTTTTTTTATATTATGTGATTTTTTATTTTATTTTTTTTTTTGCTCGAGATGATATAAATTCTCACTTTTGAATGTTAACTGATCAAAGAATGGGAATCGATGGCATTAAATAGAAATTTTGGTGCTGACTTTTAGTTGAGTTTTCCTATATTTTATTTTATATTTACAATACTCTGAACCATCCAAGCTTTTTGGTAATCAGGGATTTTATCTTTCATTTGGCTAAAAATAATCTTTTACCCGAATAAGGTGGAAAATTTTATTCCTTGACCCAGCATGTATGGCAACTTTGATCTAAACCACAAAATTTCATTGTCGAACTCAAACGTTAATCTCAAACAAACATCCAAAAATTTACCCCCACCCCCAACTATAAATGCCAGCTTCTCGATCCTCTACAGAACAGCCTTCATTTTTTTGTTCCAAAAAAAAAGTCTCCTAATCACAGCTGATTAGGTGAACCGAGGGTATGACCCTTTGAATTGATTTGGGCAAAAATAGAGGTACAAAAGGAAGGCCGCACTGCAGCCTTCTTTTTTAGCCATCTACCCCTCAGCCTTCTTGCAGGCATAAACTTCCATTGTCCTAGAAACAGACGAAGTTTATGCTGTACAAGATGGCTAGGGTTTTCGGTATTGCCATTTTGTTGTCATGCTTATTGATCCAAACACAATCCCAAACTTTTGACATTACAACTTTTGGAGCAAAGGCTGATGGTTCTGATATTAGTAAGGTGTGCATTTTTTATTTTTATTTATTCTGAAAATTTTACTTATTCTATTACCAGCAGAGAAAATGAATAATGAGTTGGCGGAATCGCTATGAAACAAGATCTACCGAGAACAATCCGAATAGGATTTTTGGATTGTTTCAAAACTCAGTAGCCATGGATTTTTTCTTTCTTTTTCTTTTTTTCCCTAAATTTTAATATAAATTATGCACTCCATAAGAAAAATTCTACTACTGCCTTGTGCAACTTTTGTGATAATAATATTATCTACATGCAACGATTATTTATGAAAACGATGAGAATCTCATAATTTATTACCAAGATCAAATTAATTTATTTTTAAATATTGTTGGAAAAGTTTCAACAAAAAAAAAAAAAAAAAACAATGCATGTATGAAACTGCATCTGATGATTTAGTGTTTGTCCATTTTAGGGTTTGTCTACAGCCTGGTCCGCAGCATGCAGTTCTAGTACGGCTAGTAAAATTGTGATTCCATCAGGAACATATGGATTGACACAAATTATGCTGAAAGGCCCCTGCAAAGCCCCCGTTGAACTTCAGGTCCAGGGCACCGTCTTAGCTCCCGAGGATCCTGCGGCAATGAACAAGGATGGTGAATGGGTGACAGTCCAATACGTTGACCACTTTACACTCTCCGGTAACGGGGTCTTCGATGGCCGAGGATCAGCCAAGGCCTGGAAACAAAATGAGTGTCGTAAAACAGCCTTATGCAACAAACTTCCATATAATTTCGCCTTTAACTTCATCACAAATTCAGCTATCAAGGACATAACTTCTAAGGACAGCAAATTGTTTCACATCCTTGTTTTCGAAAGCAAGAACGTGTCATTTTCAGGCATCAGGGTCGTGGCCCCAGGAGATAGTCCCAACACCGACGGTATCCACATCGGGCATTCCAGCGGAGTGAGCATCACAAGTACAGACATCAAAACCGGGGATGATTGCGTCTCTATTGGCGATGGTTCCCAACAAATCAACATAACAAGAGTAACCTGTGGACCTGGACATGGAATCAGCGTCGGAAGTCTTGGGAGGTACCCAAATGAACAGCCCGTTGACGGAATCTTTGTGAAAGATTGCTCCCTCTCCAACACACTCAACGGTGTCAGAATAAAAAGTTGGCCAGCCGCGGAAGCCGGCATCGCCAAGAATATACACTTTGAGAACATTAAGATGAACAATGTCAGCAACCCCATTATCATTGATCAGGAGTATTGCCCAAATAACCAATGCAAACTCACTGTAAGTCATCCATCCATCCATCCATCTCTCCCAACATTTTTATTAAACTTTAGGCCACCTTAACTTTTTCTTCTCCACTAATTGCAGTCCCCATCAAAAGTTAAAATCAGTAATGTCAGCTTCAACAGCATAACGGGAAGCTCAGCAACTCCAGCTTTGGTGAGTATGACCTGCAGCAAAAGTCTCCCATGCGATGGTGTGGTGGTTGGTGACGTTCATTTGGACTACACTGGGACAGAAGGCCAGGTAACAAGCGCCTACCAAAATGTGAAGCCAACTTTTGTGGGCACCCAGAGCACTGCTGTCATTGCTGCTGCATCTACTCAATCTTAAAATATTATTCTCATTCAGCAGATTCAAGGTTGAGCATGCGCATTCTTAGAATGCAGAGTTTGGTTCTTTTTTTTTTTTTTTTTTTGTTGAAATGATGAAAATTTCATGCATTCATTTGACAAATCAAAAAAAAAAAAAAAAAAAAGGAAAGGATTGAATACAACACTATGGTTTTACTGATTTGGAATTCATTTTCGTTGGTGGTGTTTCGTTTTTATTATTTTTTTTTTTTGGTTGGTACAAAGAAAAAGTTTCCAATTCAACACTTAATCTTAATTGATTAAATGCATTTGATAACCCAACTTATTACCGATTTCATGAATTAAAATTTTTTAATTAAGTAATTAATAATTAAGTGCATTTAATAATTACAAATCAAAGTTTTTTTTTTTTTTTTTTCCACAGAACAGTCTAACCAACCAGCATGGTTAGTAGACCGGGGGCTTTAAACCCTGTATTAGAATTAGCTGTAGGTGACAAAAGAAGGTCCTCATGCTATACAAGAACTGGAAACAAAAGCCTACTATAATTTTTACATTCGCAAAATAGGAATTGCCTCTTTTTCTAGATTAATTAGTCCCTGTAACTTCCTAGGCAGCGTAACAAAAGAATGGAAAGTGGCATTCAGTCCCGTGGATGCTAATTTGGCCAAAAAGTCAGCAGGACCATTGCCCTCTCTGTACAGATGTTCTACTTGGAAGCCTCTGTTCTTCATGATTTCACTAATTTCCAGAAGTTCTTGGTGCAATCTCCAAAGGAAGTGAGCTTCACCCTTTTTCACCATATCCACTAGTTGCATACTGTCGCAAGAGAAACTTGGCACCAGTTAGACCTTTCCCAGAGCAATGTCGAGCAGCCATCAGCAGAGCTAAAGTTTCTGCGTGGATGGCTGAAGAAGCCTGGAGTTCGAAGGATTTCGCATAACCAAAAACCCCCTGATTGTCTCTAACTTCGAATCATTCGCCCGATTTCCAGAAAGTGAAAGATCCATCTATATTTACTATCCAGTCAGCTCCTCTAGTGTGATCCTTCCATGAAAGCTTATAGCCGCCTTAAGTTTTTCGTGAGAGGTTGTAATTAAATGTCTTTGAAATCCATATTTTCTCTTCCATAGAAGAGGCTTTTGGTTTAAAACCGAAGAGCAGGTCCCTCAATCCATTATTCACATCTTCAACCAACCATTTTCTTTGGAATGTTACTCCCTCCCAGATAATTTTGTTCCTAGCTTTCCAGACGTCCCACAGAAGCAAGCATGGAGCCATTTGCACAATCTATGAGCAACAGATTTATTTTTACAATTATTCCACCAGGTCATGAGTAATCCTTTACCAACATTTTGACGAAAGGACAAGTGAAAAAAATCTAACCAGAAGTTCCATCCAAATTTAATCTCAGGACACAAGAAAAAGACATGTTTTGGGGAGGCTGAATCCATACCCCAGAATGCACAACTGGAGGGGTAGCAGCAGATGCCAAGACATTTCAGTTCCTCCAGAAAGGTTAGGAGAGAGTTCCAAAGCTTCCATACGAAGGCTGAGATTTTTGGGGGGCACCAATCATCCAAATATGTTTTATGAAATTCTGTTCTCCTTTTTGTCTCAAGGCATGATAAGTACAACTGAAGCTGAAGTTACCAAGAGGATTTGGCTGCCAATGTATTCTGTCTGGGAGATTGGTGAAGGATGGATTGAAGGTGGAAAGGAAGTTTCTGGTCTCCTGGTCGAGGTGCTCTCTGAAGGTCAGAAAGTAAGTCTCCCTGTCTAAAAAGAATTCAAAAACTGAGAGTTTTGCAATGGGTGGTCTGACCAGTTATTAAGCCAAAAGGAGCATGATCCATTTTCCAAAATCTTCTTTGAGAGGGATGCAGCCGCACATGAAATATTTTCAATTCTGGCACCAATGGTCTTCATTTAAGCTGTATAAGAAAGAGAATTCTGAGAAGCCGCCCAGATTCCAATGGAGTTGCTTCTGTTCCACCAGAGTTTGTGAGTAAAAACATCCACTATGGTGTTGAAATTCCTTAGGCCAAGCCCGTTTTCCTCGATAGGTAAACATAGCCGTTGCCAAGCTCTCCAATGTCTCTTACTAGATTCATCCGAGGATCCCCAAAGGAACCTTTGGCATTTTTTCTCCATCTCCTTGATGATCCCTTTCGGCGGGCCCAGGGCTGCGAATACATGATTTGGCAAGGCATATAGGATAGACTTGATTAAAGTCAAACGTCCTCCAAAAGTCAGAAACTTGTTCTTCCAGGAATTGAGCTTTTTATCCATGTTATCAAGGACCGGTGTAAAGTGTGCAGCTTTGGTTCTTCCTTTGAAAATTTGGCATCCCAAGTATTGGAAGTTTTATTCCCGTTATGGCTGCAATTCTATCCTTGGCCAAGTCGAGGGCCTTTGTTGAAGTCAGGAAACAGCTTTTGTCTTTATTAACCTTCTGCCCCGTTGCAGCCTCATAATCCTTAAGAAAATCCATCAGCCCTTTTAGAGATCTTTTACTCCCTTTTGTGAAAATCAGAAGGTCATCTGCATAAGAAAGATGCGTGACTCTCTCCGAGCCCGCAGGAGTGCTATAGCTCTGAATTCTGCCCTCTGCAATTAATTTTTTGAACCTTCTAGAGAAAGCCTCTGATGCAAGGATGAATTCCTTTGAATCTGGAAACCGAGAAATAACCTGCTGGGCTTCCATTCACCAAAATTGATATCCAATTGTGAAGGAATTAGTTGGTCCGGGCCAAATCTAAAATTTCACTTTCGTACTATGCATTCCAGAATCGAAAACTTTCAATCGAACCCAAACACTAGTATGAATTCCTTTGAATCTGATCTTACTTTAACTTGTTCGATTTATAAAACTCACTAAAAATTAAATCTTTAATTTAAAGTGGAAAGATTAAAGATTCCACTTTTGAAGTGAGTCCCTCGAAAAATCAATTGAGAAAGATTTCACCTTGGAAGTTTGTCCCTCAAGAAATCCCTCGAATATCTCCAAGATAAATCAGGAAGTTGTGTGGGCAACTATCTACCCGATAGATCCGTCAAAACCCATGAAAAATATCTTAGGAAACTTCTCGAAAAAAGCTGTAGATCCTCCGGAAAAACTGCTCAAAACATTCCCCGGAAAATCGCCAAAGCAGCCGCCAAAAAACCACTAAAACAGCCCTGAAAAATCTGGAATCAGCCACCGGAAATTCTGGACAAACCCCGCCGGAATTCTGGACAAACCCCGCCGGATTCTGGACAAAACCCACTGGAATTTTGGCCGGAAAAACTGAAAGAATCCGCCAAAAAATATGGGCAGTCCGCTGGAAAATTCTTCTCACTCCAAAAATTCTTGGCTGCTCCTATTCCGAGAAAGAGAGATCCAAAGCCGAGTGGGTCTTAGTTTGATTACTTCTCTAAGTCTCTTTCTCTAAAAATTTCTCTCTCTAGATCCAAGACATCTTGTCTTTCAAGTTTCTTGTGTTTTAAAGGCATGACTTAATCTATTTATAGGAGTTTCAAGGGAGACCTAGTGGGCTTTTGAGTTGGGCCTTCTAGTTGGACTTTTTATTGACTTCTAAGTCTTTACTAGACTAGTCAATACTAATTGAACCAAAGATAATTATTAAAAGTTGACAATAGAGTGGTTGTACCAGCCATAACTCATTTACGTATTATTGTAACATCAATAGAGTGGTTGTACCTGCCAAAACTCATTTACGTACTATTGTATCATCTGCTGATGTAACAATAATACGTAAATGAGTTTTGTAACATCAATAGAGTGGTTGTACCTGCCAAAACTCATTTACGTATTATTGTATCATCTGCTGATGTAACAATAATACGTAAATGAGTTTTGTAACAATAATACGTAAATGAGTTTTGGCTGGTACAACCACTCTATTGTCAACTTCTAATCAACGTAATTGACCCAATTCTATAACATCTTGTGGAATCAAATAACTGTCAAAAGTGAGTGACTGTTCATTGGAACTGTTATAGTCCGAATACTCATAAGTCCAATACCATTGATGTCCAATTGTTTTGATAGTAATGGCCGGATCTACTACTACCTCGTCCATTGAATATAATAGAGCAAATGATGGTATAGCAATGAACATCATGATAATACTAGGAAATATGGTGTAAAGAATCTCGATAGTAGTTCCATGAACAATCCTTTGCGGGATTGGATTTTTTTTATAGTGGAAATGCCATAAAGTGCGAACCAAGATCCATGATACGAAAACCAAAATCTGAATGAGAAAGAAAAAGATATCGTGATGTAATTCTATTATTCCTTGCATCATAGGTGTTGTTATGTCTTGAGATCCTAATTGCCATGGTTTCGCTGCATCACAAGGAGCAATTGTGAGGAATAGTCATTCTAGAACAATCATTTACTTTGGTTCATTCTTTGACTGCTCTGCTCCCCCAAAAAGAGAGAGACTTCAAACTAAGCGATTTGTTTGGTTGTTAACCAAAAAAAAAAAGCATAGGAAAAAGGTTAGAATCCGCTATAAAGCAGCTATAAAAACTATGCTTGTCAATCGAATTGGTGATTTTTTATTAGCTCTTGGGATTTCGGGTTGTTTTACTCTATTTCAATCAGTAGACTTTTCAACCATTTTTGGTTGTGATAGTGCCCCCAAAAATTCTTGGATTTCTTGCAATATGAGATTTAATGCCATAACTCTTATTTGTATTTTACTTCTTATTGGTGCTGTTGGGAAATCTGCATAGATAGGATCGCATACTTGGTTACCCGATGCTATAGAGGGTCCCACTCCAGTATCCGCTTTGATTTATGCAGCTACTATGGTAACAGCTGGCATTTTCATGATAGCAAGGTGCTCCCCTTTATTTGAATACCCACTTACAGCTTTGATTGTTATTACTTTTGCAGGAGCTATGACGTCATTTCTTGCAGAAACCACTGGAATATTACAGAACGATCTAAAGAGGGTCATAGGTTATTCAACTTGCAGTCAATTAGGCTATATGATCTTTGCTTCCGGCATCTCTAACTATTTGGTTAGCGTCTTTCACTTAATGAACCATGCCTTTTACAAAGCATTACTATTCCTGAGTGCAGGTTTGGTGATTCATGCCAAGTCGGATGAGCAAGATATGTGAAAGATGGGGGTCTTGCCTCCTCATTCCCTTTTACCTATGCCATGATGCTCATAAGCAGCTCGCGAGGCGCATTAGAATGAATTTGTGTTAGTTTTGGACATGAGAATAGGAGGAATTAAAATGACAAAGCGAACTTATCTTATTAAAAAAGCGGACTAGAAGCGGAAGACGAATCTATGCTTTCTATCTTTTAATCGAATAACAATTTCTTAGATGCATGTGAAAACCTCGAGATTACTTAAAAAATAAAAAAGAATTTTGACCTCAACAAATGGTCCATTTATTGATGGGCGAACGACAGGGATTGAACCCGCGCGTGGTGGATTCACTGCCTTGATCCACTTGGATATACCCCCTACCCCCGCACAAGTTTAAGTCTCTATCTACGATCAGATCTTTCTTAAGCTCCCCTATAACCGCTATCAAAGAGAAGCTTTTTCCTATAGTATAGAAAAAAGTATATTGATTGTTGTCTTTCAGAATTAGGGGAAACAAAGCTTCAACATATGAATATGTCGGGCAAAGCTTCAAAAAAAGAGGTTGGGCTTTCATTGCTTTTACTTCACTTTACTTAAGATTAAAGATAGGGGCCGAGCGGGCAGTGAAGGCTCATTTAGTAGACAGCGGGTGAGTAGCAAGCACCTTGTATAGGGCGTTAAGCACCTATCTTACTAAGAAGGGGCTTATTTCCTAGATACACACATCGTGCTAGTTCGCAATTGAATTAAAGCCTAAATTTAAAGATTTTTCAATAGCTAATGTTACACCAATACACAACCAAAGAGCAACCGCGGTACCAATCTAAAAGACAGTTGTCGCTACTAGACAACTTGAGCACTGAATTCTATTAACATAAGAGATTTTCCTTCTTCCTACAGTACTGGATCGTGATCCAATCTGGTTATTGGCAAGTGTAAAATTCCATTTATAGAATCAGCTGCTAATCATTCTCCTACACCTGACCACATAACTAATCAATCAACCTTGACCTGAACTTCCCAACTTGATTCAGATTGAAAGTGAAAAGGAAGCAACTTGAACACATCTTTTAGCTTATTGCTTCACTTCGCTCCGCTTCGTTCATACCGCATGGAATGCTTTCACGCCCTATGAAGGAGTCCCGCAAAGAGAAGAGGTTGCTTCCTAAGAAAAATTCCTATTCCTAAACCTAAACTTGCTCAAATACTATTAGTCATCCAATTTATTGCTTTCCTAAAATCCCTACACACTCAAGATACAAAGTGACTCGTCACCTTGAGGGTAGGACGATATCTTAGTACTAGCCCATAATGATCAAAGTCGAATCGTGACTCTATTAGGGAAGCAAATTCAATGAAGGAACTAACTGCCAAATCTGGAAATGCTTTAATTAGCTGTAGATATCAAAACCAATAAAAAAACCTTTTCCTGGAAGTTCAATGCCAATCTGTTTATTGGAAACCTTGCACTTCCCTATCCAGTCATCAATTCGGAGACGGAGCTTAGTAACTCGCGGGGATTAGTCATCTCTTTCTGCGTATGCGCTTGACCACTACGATAGATAAGCCAAATCTTTCATTCTCCTCGTTAGGGAACCAAGAAGGAGAGGGTACCGCAGGTAGCTCAATATAAGATAGGATAGTTGGGGAAATCATGGGTGGTTTTCGTGTCAGGTAGCGGCAGCATGTTCTTATTATGAATGTAGTACCGAGAGGAGCTTTCGCTAAAAGGGAGAGGAATAAAAGACCGGCTACCTTTCCAGGTGCTTTGAAGGAAAAGAAGGTTCCAATGAATCCAGCCCCCTTATGAAACCAGTCCAAAGTAGCCTTTGGTACATGATTACAATTTGGAACCCTCCATTGCAACTATGATAGAAAGCCGGACATGGGGCAAGATCTAACACTATGAAAGGTATCCCAATAAGTGGTATCATAGTAAAAACTTTGTATTTAATACCCTCCACACAACAATGAATCTCATCTTGAGGTGACATTAGAGGGACTTTATTTTCTACCAACAGATCCAGTAGTTATGGAAGCTAATTTATAGAAAGAATTAGCAGTTAGCGAGCAAACAAGTTAGTGGGCAGGAAAGATCAATCCACTGAGAAAGCACTTAGGCTAGTCTTTTTTTTTTTTTTTTTTTTTCATGCGATTATAGTTACTCTTTTCTTGATCATCTGTGGTATTCGCCAATATCTTGGTCATCTGACCAAGGAGCATCACATTGGCTTCCTGAAGGTTCTTAAGTAGTTAAGGACTATGTTGGGTGCTCAGTTTATAGACTATCTCCTTAAGCATAATTGGCCCGCGAGGTACACTACTGAGGAACTCAAGGAAAAGTACGTCTTTTTAGACTGGGTTACATGCGCGCTCTGTTTCAACGACCAATCAAAACTAGACAGCTTTTCCTCTACGATTGAATTTGTATTTGAGAGAGTTTCATCATCGTATGGTTGCTCTGGTTTCAGGGAATCCCTCACCTAGTTCCATATGGGGGCATTCACCTTTCTGGGAAGCCGGTCCCTTTACATAGCTATAACAGCCAACTTTTTTCGACGTAGCTGCAATTGAATCCGATATGAAGAAGCCTGAGTTCCATCAGGTTCACTCATTGCCTCAGCCCTTCAAGGTGTTGTTGGGATCGATTAGGCCTAGTTTTCATAAACTCACAGCGGAAAAGCCTAATTGATTGTTTTTGTTTTAATTAAAAACTACATTTAAAGCTTCTAAAGATTACCCTCGTAGCGTAATTGGTTGCCGCACCTGGATCCTTGGTCGATGTTAGTCCAAAACTTATGCTCCGGTTACGGTGATTATCACCAAAAATTTCCTCATTGAATAAGCTCTCTACACTCAAGCACCGGGATTCTCACAGAGAGGTGCTAGTCTTTTTTTTTGCCAGAGAAAAATGTTGAGAATTGTTTTTCGTAAAACTGTTTTCTTTTTGTTTTTCTAAAAAACCTCTCTCGTATCTGACTCTCATATCCTAGATATACAGAGAGTCAGATACTACAAGTCAGTTAAGATATTTTATTAAATATAAAATATATAAAATATAAAATATATAAAATATAAAATATATAAAATGTAAAAGTAATATTAAATTTAATATTACTTTCTACTGACTCGGATTTTACCAAAACCATGGATCAACCCATTGACCCATAGATCAGGCTGATAGGTCAATAATCTCAATTGCAATTAGGCCCCTTGATTTATCAGCCTATCTCAATTGTTCCTAGGTACTTAATTAACTCTTAATTAATATCACAAAACTTATTAATAATATCTAATTAAACTATTTAATTAAATACTATTTGTCTAAGTATAACAATTATACTTAGTGCAGGCAACTCTGTATCATTGAACCCTCTTATGTGCGATCCTGTAGGCACATTCCAAATTGGCAATATATAATTAAATCCAATTAATTATTCCATAAGTCATTAGTGGTCTCTAGCAAGACATAATGACTAGCCAATTCAGAACGGAGGGTCGAATGATGATTCAACACAACCTTCCGAACATACTACGTACAATCCTCTACATTGATATCCCGTTTAGCATAAGGCATGGAATCATCATCCTTATTTAGCTAAACATTTACTTGATTTCCTAGTGACACTGATTCTATTCGAGCAAATGATAACACTTATCATTTCTCGGGCATGGACATGCACTTCTCAGTTCACTATCAAGTGACCAAGATATCATCTCTCACTTAAGAGAGATTTGTAGTCCCATCACTTCACCTATATATGTTAGCATAACTCATAGTGTACCCAATCATACCTGTACTTGGCAACCTGTTACGATCCCGTTAGGCGTATGTCAAAGCACACTACAATTCACCTAAGACCATGCAGTGATTTCTGGTCTAAGGATCCTCGTACGAGTACTACTCAAAAGAATCACTCATGATCTAAAAGTCCATGAAGTGTTTCTTCTTGGCGGATCATTTTCATGAATTCAAATATGCATAAGAATATTATATTCATGAAATTAACTCATCTGATAAATCATCAATCGAACGACAAATGTATATATAGCCCTTCAAAAGGGCACATACACTAACAATCTCCCACTTTCCCGTTGAAAGGTCATGTCCTAAACATTTTAAGACCAAGCTCTATGACATGTCTCTCAAAATTTGACTATGGTTGAGCTTTTGTGAGAGGATCTGCTACATTGTTGTCTGGCCCTATTTTGCACACTTTCACATCTTTTCGATCGATATTCTCTCGAAGAATATGAAACCTTCTGGGTATGTGTTTGGTCTTTTTGGTGTGACCAGGGCACCTTAACTTGTGCGATGGTCCCGTTGTTATCACAGAAGAGGTCTATCGGAATTTGGATACTCAATATCACTCCAATTTTAGACACAAACTTCCCTTAACCAGACACTCCCATTGCAACATCTCATGCAGCAAAGTACTCAGATTCTGTTGTAGAGTCAGCCATTCTATCTTGCTTTGAGTTTTTCTAACTCAATGTACCACTATTCAGGTTAAAACACGTAGCCTGATTGTGATTTCATGTCATCTTAATCTATCTAAAAAACAGCAGCGGTGTAGCCTTGTACAACGATCTGTTCTTGTCCTTCATACACTAGCATCAATCCTTTTGTTCTTCACAAGTACTTTAGGATTGCCTTGACTGCAGCCCAATGAGCCATTCTTGGATTTTGTTGGTATCTGATAGTCACGCTTAGTCCATGTGTGACATCCGGGTCGGTACACAACATGGCATACATGATAGATCCTATTACCGAAGCATATAGAACTCTACTCATTGTTTCTCTCTCCTCATTAGTTGAAGGACCTTGGTTCTTCTTCAAAAGAAGGCCATGTATGAACGGTACCATACCATTCTTAGAGTTAGATATATTAAACCTCTTCAATATCTTGTCTATGTACCCTTCTTTACTTAGTCCTAGAAGCCTCTTAGACCTATCTCTATAGATTTTAATACCTAGTATCATTTCAGCTTCTTCTAAGTCTTTCATAGAAAATACATCCCCTACCATTGCTTGATATCTTTCAACATGGGGATGTCATTTCGTATGAGTAAGATGTCACCCACATATAGGACAAGAAAACATTCTTGCTCCCACTAACCTTCTTGTAAACACAAGGCTCATCTTCATTCTTTATGAAGTCGTAACCATTACTGCCTCATCTAAACAAAGATTCCAACTTCGAGATGTCTGCTTTTGTCTGTAGATGGATCTCTGAAGCTTGCAGACTCGATTAGGATGCTCTTGATCGATGTATCCCTTGGGTTATTTCATGTAAACATCCTCGAGTAGGTTTCCATTCAGGAAAACTGTCTTAACATCCATCTGTCATATCTCATAGTCATAATATGCAGCAATGGCAAGCATTGTCCTAATGGACTAGAGCATCACGACAGGGGAAAAGGTTTCATCATAGTCGACACCATGAGTTTGTCTGAAACCTTTAGCCACTAGTTGTGCGTTGAATATCCCGCTAGGTTTTAACTTGAAAATCCACTTGCAATCGACAACCTTTGCCTGAACAGGAGGGTCAATCAAAGTCCACACTTTATTGTCCCTCATGGATTGCATTTCAGACTCCATGACTTGTATCCATTTATCTAAATCTGGACTTTCTAAAACCAATCTATAGGTCGTGGGCTTATCATGGTCCACCAAGATCAAATCTTGATCGTCAATTACGAGAAATCCGTATCTCTCGGGTTATTGACGAGATCTACTAAACCTTCCAGGTTCTTGTGTTGTTGACTTAGGTTCCTCATCTTCATGAGTTTCCATGTCAACTTTCATCTGAGTTTCTGTAGACCGTCCTACATTCTCTTGTGGTTCTTCAACTTCTCTGAGTTCTATTCTACTCCAACTGTCTTTCTTGTACAGAAATTCTTTCTCTAAGAAAGTAGCTTCTCGAGCAACAAACACTTTGTTCACAGTTTGGTTGAAGAATTGATATCCTTTGGTTACCTTAGGATATCCCACAAATAGGCATTTGTCAGTTTTAGATTCAAGCTTATTACTGTGTAAACATTTTACATGAGCTTGACAACCCTAAACTCGTAGATAGGACATATAGGGCTTCCGACCCATCCATATCTCATATGGAGTCTTATCTACTACCTTGGATGGAATACGGTTTAATAAGTAGGCAGCAGAAAGGAGAGCATAACCCAAAAAGGACATAGGGAGAGTTGCTTGGCCCATCATTGATCGAACCATATCTAAGGTCCGATTCCTCCTTTCAGATACACCATTCCATTGAGGTGTTTGTTGGAGTTGAATACATAATCTATACTTGTATTGTACATTTTTCCAGTTAATATATCGATTTATATTTTGGTTAAATTTAGTTGTGCATTATTAGTCCACGTATATTATGTAGTTAGATGATGAGGTGTCTTGTGTGACATAGTAGATCTCATCATTGGTTAAAAGACATAATATATAAATGAGGTTCGTAACCGATATAGCTTTGGACAAACTGTCGGTTTAGGTTATTATGTGATTCGTATAATTGGTTTGCCTAAACTGATTGAATAATATAGATATGCCCGGGGCGTATTGAACTTGACCATTAGGAATGATTTGTCTTGTACTGATTTAATAGACAAATCGTACTGATTTAATAGACAAATCGTTTTTGGTATTCTATCTCTTAATTCCTAGACTCGAGCGGGCATGAGGATTAGACATAGTACTTTGATCTGCCAATGGGTGAGGTCAATTGTGGCCAATAGTCTCGGTAGGTTGGGTGCGCGTGTTTAGTTGCTTGGTGTGCTGCTGCTTGTCAAAAGGAAACCATGTACCGGTGCGTCCGGGGTGATGGTGCTCCCGAGATGAGCTCGTAATGTTTATTATACTAAACCCGGCAGGTGGACTTATGTCCAGTATAGTAAAAAGGTCGAGTGGTACTAGTCTTGGAATTAAAGAAGTTAATTAATTAATTTATAAGTAAATTAATAAATTAACGAGCACTATATCTTTGATGTGGGAAGATTATGAATATAAATTAATTAAGTTGTTCCATAAGAAATTCTGGTGTAGGATGGTAGTGCCAAAATTAATCCGTTACTGGTACGATTAATTTTGTAATGGGTTACTTGAAAGGTAGAATTAATTAATTGATTAATTATTCCTAAGGGTTAATTGAGAAATTACAAAGTGAAATTATTTAATTAATTAATTAAGTCTTAAGTTTCAATTAGAATTAGGAAATCCTAGAGAATAGGAAATCTAGTAGGATTTGGTTTATCCTATCAGATTGGTTACCTAATTGGATTTGGAAACTAATTAATTACCTAAACCCATTAGGAAGACCAATCCTAAACCAACTTGGGGTATCTCTTGTAACTCTATATATAGACAGGGGATTAGCTATTCCACAATATACAATTCATAAGTTTTCAAGATAAGAAAACTTAGAGAAAGAAAATCCTAGAGAGAGAAAATTTCTCTCTCTAGAAACAGATTTTTGAAGCTAAAAGCTGCCAATTTTTCTTCTATTTTGGGCGGCTGAATTTTGTCCAAATTGGAGGCGCATGTAGCTCCTCTCTCAGGTCCCAGGCGGCGCGCGATCTTCACGCACTAGGGACAGGTGGTTACAGAATTTTTCAGGCAACCCAGTTGTGGTGATTAGCTGATCAAATTGCTCGTTAGATTACTACCCACACAGCATAAAAGCAAAGTCTTTAGGCATACAAGAGAATCACCTGAGTGTACGCTTCAATAGATAATTCTTATATTTTTGCTTTAATTAAGAATTTTTGTTGCGTGGTAAATCGAATAAGTGCAAACCCGGATCTTGCGCAATGTTATTTCAAAAGGGTTAGAATAGCAATTGTGCTAGCGTCTAGGCCTGGCCAGAGATTCTGATTCTGGAATGCATAGCACAAAAGTGAGTTTCTGGCTAGGCCCGGGCAGATAATCTTTCAATTGGTATCAGAGCCTGGTTTTGGGTTTTGTGCTTGTTTGATTTATTACGTGGTTTTATTTACAGGTGGTTAAGAAATCCCGACTATTATGGTTACGTTTGTATGGGTTTTAATTAAACTCCGGGATATGTCCGATTTGATTTTATTATGAATGTTTGTAATAGTATAACCACGTGCTGGAAGCCGTGTAGGATTAGATCAAATCTGTAGTAGGATTTTTTCTATGTAATTTTGATTATTTGATTTTCCTAGAATGCCTTGTAGTAGGAGAATTAATTTTTTTTTAATTGAAGGCATTATGGTGGGCAACTTGAATTCGTGGTTTTTGGGTTATCATTAATTCGTAGAAACCCAGGAAAACCCAGAACGAATTGCAAGAAGTCCAAATAGCGTAGAATAAGCGGAGGAGGGATTGGTGGCAGCGGCGGCACAGGCGCCCGACAACCACCGTTAGCAGTAGCACTGCTGCCGCGCGGCGCATCAGTTTACTGTGCACGCGGCCCGTTCGGGGAGCATTTTGGCCCATTTTTTTCCTCCAGTTTCATTTTTTTTAAAGTTTAAGACTCTTTCCATCGAGTAACGTGACGGGACACGAGATCAAGGCAGAAGATGAAAGCGATTAAAACCATAATAGTCAGAAAATTTATTTTTCGTATTTATTTCCCGCATTTATTGTTTTGATTTTTATGCTTTAATTTTTATGTTGTATTTTAGATGCATGATTTTAAAGCACGTTGGTTTTATGGTTGAATATAATTTAGGGTTAGTTAATTGTGATGTGGGTGGGCTTGCGCGTTGGCATTAGGGCCTTCCTCCATTCGGATGAGTCCAACCCCGAGATCGGTAGATTGTGAATTTCTGAGTAAGTTTAACTAGGAGAAATATAACACCCACTCTATCTGAGGCACACTATCCTGAGGTAACAAACTCAGAAGTCACGTAATGGCACACACTTAGTGTATGATCTGCAGTATTCCTACCATCGAGGTTACGCTGCTTATTTGTATGGCATAAAGCACTGACAAATAACTACATTGATCAATAGATCATTTGGTCAGATAGTGTAGTTAATAAACTTAGTTCTTCTCAAACGAATGTGGGCTAGCGTAAACGTCCACACTATCGTGGCTTGCGAGAATCCCAGTGAATGAGATGTTGGTGGATTATAATTATTGTTTTGAGGGAAGTCAATAATTGTTAGAATTTCCTTGCTTTTGAAATTCTAGGTTAGATAACTAAAACATTGTCTGTTTAATTTACAATTTTTGATATGGCATTCAACCCCTTAGCTACTATATTGAAAAACAACAAGTTAACTGGACCTAATTATGCCGATTGGAGTCATAACTTGGACATTGTCCTTATGGCTGAGAGCACTCCTGTGAGAGATCATGTCATTTACGTGATTAGTAACATCAACAAGGTTGAGGTAGTGGGAGGTGAAATCGTTGGTGAAACCAAAGTTGATATTGTCCTTCGGAGCATACCTCAAAGCTATGAGCAGATTCGGTTGAACTACAACATAAGTAAGATGTTGTGTATTTCATCCGAGATCTTGGCAGAGTTGGTGGCGGCTAAAAGTCTTCTTCAAGAGAAGAAGCGAGCTTTAGTCACAGGCAAAGCTTCAGAATCTTCTTCTGAGCCTGAGGCTAGTAAGAAGAAGAGAAAGCTCGAGGGAATAGCTTAAAAAGGTGCAGATTGCGCCTAAGCTAGCTATTACAAAGAAGAAGTCGAAAGACAAGTGCTTCAAGTGCAATAAGACGGGACATTGGAAATCGGATTGTCCAAAGCTTATAAGTACGATAGTTTCTGCCTTAATTACTGAGACATGCTTAGTGGCAATTCCCACAGATACTTGGTGTGTGGATTTAGGTGTCACTGACCATGTTTGTAATTCTTTGCAAGGGTTCCAAGTAATAACCCGGAAGCATAGAAAAGGCGAATTGAATATCTACTTGGGCGACACTACAAGAGTGTCAGTAGAAGCAGTGGGAGTAGTTACTTTGAATTTCGAAATTCTAGTTTAGAGTTAGTTAATTGTCTTCATGTACCGAGTTTTAGAAAGAACCTTATTTCGGTTTCTAAACTCTTAAAGAACGGTTATAAGTTTATTTTTTCTGATGAGTCTGTATTTATTAGAAGAAATGGAAAACTTAATTGTTCTGGTTCATTGGCTGACAATTTGTTTGTGGTTAACTCTAACTCCCCTGTTGTGTAAAACATAGAAACAGATAGCTTTTTCATCTAACATTAATAAGAGGAATAAACCTTCTGAAATGAATCAAACTTATCTTTGGCATCTCAGGCTAGGTCATATAAACCTTAGTAGGATTCAGAGGTTGGTCAATGATAGACCTTTAGGTTCATTAGAGATTGAAAATTATTCAACCTGCGAATCTTGTTTAGAGGGTAAGATGACCAAGAGACCTTGTAAAGCAAAAGGTTATAGATGTTGGATTTGAATACATAAGCTATGCTTGTGTTGTACATTTTCCCAGTTTAATATATCGATTTGTGTTTCAGTCATATCTTGTTGTGCATTAATCGTCCATTTATATTATGTGAGTAGATGATGAGGTGTCTGGTGCGACACAGTAGATCTCATCATTGGTTGAAAGACATAATATATAAATGAGGTTCGTAACCAAGACAGCTTTGAACAAACTATCAGTTTAGGTTATTATATGATTCGGATAATTGGTTTGTCTAAACTAATTGAATCATATAGATATGCCCGGGGCATATTGAACTTAACTTTTAGGAATGATTTGTCTTGTACTGATTTAATAGACAAATCGATCCTTGTATTCTATCTCTTAATCCCTAGACTCGAGTGGGCATGAGGATTAGACATAGTGTACTTTGATCTGCCAATGGGTGAGGTCAAATTTGGCCAATAGTCTCGGTGGGTCGGGTACGCGTGTTTAGTTACTTGGTGTGCTGCTGCTTGTCGAAAGGAAAACCATGTACCGGTGAATCCGGGGTGATGGTGCTCCCGAGATGAGCTCGAAATGTTTATTATACTAAACCCGGCCAGTGGACTTATATCAAGTATAGTAAAAAGGTCGAGTGGTACTAGTCTCGGAATTAAAGAAGTTAATTAATTAATTTATCAGTAAATTAATTTTAATTAACGAGCACTATATCTTTGATGTGGGGAGATTAATGAATATAATTTAATTAAGTTGTTCCGGAAACCATTCTAGTGTAGGATGGTAGTGCCAAAATTAATCCGTTAGTGGTACGATTAATTTTGTGATTGGTTAATTGAATAGGTAGATTTAATTAATTAATTGGTTACTTATTCCTAAGGGTTAATTCAGTAATTAACAAAGTGGAATTATTTAATTAATTCCTAAGGGTTAATTAAGTAATTAACAAAGTGGAATTATTTAATTAATTAATTAAGTCTTAAGTTTCAATTGGAATTAGGAAATCCTAGAGATTAGGAAATCTAGTAGGATTTGGTTTATCCTATCAGATTGGTTGCCTAATTGGATTTGGAAACTAATTCATTACCTAAACCCATTAGGAAGACCAATCCTAAACCAACTTGGGGTCTCTCTTGTAACTCTATAAATAGACAAGGGATTAGCCATTCAAGACACACAATTCAATAGATTCATTATTCAAGAATCTAGAGAGAGAAATTTCTTTCTCTCTCAAGAACGAATTTTTGAGCAAATAGGCTGCTGGTTTTCTTCATCAAGTGGTCGAGAATATTGGTCCAAAATACTAGCCCCGTGTGTTGATTTCTCTCTCTCCGGGCAGTGCGTTTGCAGTACTGCTAGGTGCGGAGGTGCTGAATTTTTTCAGCCGGTGGATTGTGGTGAGTTGCTGATCAATTGACTTTTAGATTGTTGCCCACGCAACAAGAGGTCACAGTCTTTGAGGCGTACAAGAGAATCACCAGGTGCACGCTTCAAAGGTAATTTGCTAAGGTTCCGCTTTAATTAGAAATTTTTTGCGTGGTAAATTGAGCAAGTGCAAACCCAGATCCTATGTGGAAAATTCCTTTCAATAGAGCTAAAGAAGTATTAGAGTTAATTCATTCTGAGTTGTGTGGACCAATGTAGGTCTAAGCATGAGGTGGGTTCGAGTATTTCATGAAGTTCACGGATGACTACTCAAGGTACGGGTACATTTACCTAATGCATCACAAGTCTGAGTGCTTTGGCAAGTTTAAAGAGTTTCGGTCAGATGTGTAGAAGCATCATGGTAAGAAAATTAAGACACTACAATCAGATCGTGGTGGGGAGTACCTGTCCCACGAATTTCGAGAATACCTTAGTGAGGTCAGAATTCAGTCTCAGTTGTTTGCACTTGGCACGCCACAGCAAAACGGTGTAGCAGAAAGAAGAAATCGAACTCTCATGAAAATGGTTAGGTCGATGATGAGCTATAGTGATTTGTCGAGTTCGTTCTAGGGATATGCCTTAGAAACAGCAGTGTATATTCTTAATCTTGTACCTGAAGGAAAACTGAACAAACCCGGGCTAAATCGAAAACCTCACTTTAGTGCAATGCATTCCAGAATCGGAAGCTTTCGACCAAGCTCAGGCTCAAATTAGTTTACCCATGAACGGATCTAGGCTTATACTTATTTAATTTATTAATCGGAACACAAAAGATTCGATCTTTAATTAAAGCGGAATACTTAAAGATTTTACCTTTTGTAGCGAAGTCCCTTGCTTAAAGAAAAATCCAATCTTTGCGCAATTTCCCCAAGAAATCCGAAGAATATCTCCAATACGAACTCTAAAATAGTGTGGGCTATTATCTACAGAGTTACCCACGGCGAAATTAAAAATCCAAGAAACTTGTTCTCGAAGAAAACTCAAAAAACTGAAATTTTTAAAACAAACTGCCCAGTTTTTTTCTTTGAGAAAACCCTTGCTGCGCAAGTCTTCTTCAACCTCTGGACTCGCCGGATCTCCTGCAAAAACCGACCACCAGAACTGTCAAGTCCAGTCCCGATCTGTACAACCAACCCCACGGATCACTCAAGAAGAAGATCGACATGAAAGGTTGGTCGGCTCAGGGCACCAGACCGCACAACAGCACCGGAAATCCAGAAAATGCGAGCAGCGATAATCCGATCAGCACTGGGCTGTTCTATCGCAAAATCTGACCGACGGCCAATTAAAAAAACAGTCCGGGCAGTATATAAAAGTTGAGTCTTCCGAAGGAGAAAGCTATCTTAGTCAACTTCGAGAGAAAACTTGACGAGGAAGACACAGTTCTCTCTCTAGACTAAACTTTCTCTATCTAGCCTTTTCTTGGCAGCCAAGTTTCTTAATTAATTCTTGCCCAATAAGTTGTATTTATAAGGAGCTTCTAAGGAGACCTAATGGGCTCTCGAGTTAGGCCTTAAAATTTGACTTTCGTTGACCGCTATGTCTTCCCGACTAATCAACTCCAATCGACCCTTTTAAATTAATTTATTTAACCCACTTCATTAATTTAATTTAATCGAACCCTTAGAATTAATTAATTCAAAATCGAATTAATTTCTAAATTCACTTTGTCGATTAAATATTAATTAAACCTTTTGGATTAATTAATTTACCTTGTCGATTAGTCAAATGCATAATCGGTCGTACCACTAACGGACCAATTATGGAACTACCGCTCGAAAATGATTTTACATCGTGCCATTATATTTTATTCAATCTCCCCACATTAAAGATCTAGCACTCATCGGTTTATCAATTTACTGACAAATTAATTCACCGACTTCTTGGTTTCCGAGATTAGTACCACTCGTCCTTTTATTATACCGAACATAAAGTTCACCGGCCGGGTTTAGTATAATAACCTTACGAGCTCATCTCGGGAGCACCATCAACCCGGCGAACCGGTGCGTGGATTCCTCCGACTAGCAACGGCACGTAAGAAACTAAACACCGCGTACCCAACCTACCGAGGTATAGGCCTCAATCGACCGCACTCTTTGGCAAATCAAAGCATACGATATCCAACCCTCACGCCCGTCCCAATCTCGGGATTGAGAGACGGAATACTAGGACCGAATTGACTATGTCGATCAGTATAAGTCAATTCTATCCAAACTGGTCGTGCTCAATATGCCCCGGGCATATCTGTGTGATTTAAACTAGTTTAGATAAACTAATTTCCAAACCACACAATAACCTATACCGATAGTATGTTCAGACTATCTCGGTTACGAGCATACTTTTTATATATCAATACTTTAACCAATAACGGTATCTACTGTGTCCGTCCACACCCCGTTATCTAGTTCTATAATATAAAGGAACAAATTTATACCGAAATAAAATGATATGTCAACTGTGGATATTAGTTTTTGATACAAGTCATAGCTTTTCTGTATTCAAAACTAACAATCTCCCACTAATACTCAATGCGATGCTAAGATGTACAAAAACTGTCCAACCCTCTATTACACTGCTGTCATAATGAAATCTCCAGAACACCTTTAAGCTCACTCACATGGCTCTCTCAAGAATCTGACTCCCATGCCCTCCACATGTCTCTCAAAGACCTTTGGGGTCAATGGCTTGGTGAAAGGATCTCCAAGGTTGTCATCTGAAGCTATCTTGGCCACGATCACGTCTCCCCTCTTTACGATCTCTCGTATCAGGTGGTACATGCGCTCTATGTGTTTACTCGCCTTATGGGCTCGTGGTTCCCTTGAGTTAGCAACTGCACCATTGTTATCACAATAAACTGTGATAGACCTAGGAAACTAAGGAACCACATCCAAGTCCATCAGGAAGCTCCTGAGCCATACAGCCTCTTTCGCTGCCTCTGAAGCGGCAACATACTCGGCCTCCATGGTAGAGTCTACCACGCATTTCTGCTTGACACTCTTCCATACTATGGCTCCACCTCCTAGAGTAAACACAAACCCAGAGGTAGACTTACTCTTGTCCAAATCACCTTGAAAGTCCGAATCTGTGTAACCCAATGGTACAAGCTCCTGCGCTCTATAAACTAGGACATAATCTCTCGTCCTACGCAAGTACTTCAGAATGCATTTTACTGCCTCCCAGTGAGCCTTCCCAGGGTTACTCTGATATCTGCTAACCATGCCAACGGCAAAGCAAATATCAGGCCTCGTGCACAACATAGCATACATGAGGCTACACACTGCAGAAGCATAGGGTACCGCCTTCATGGCATCTATCTCCTCTGCAGTCTTAGGACACTGCTCCTTAGACAAATGCACGCCATGCCTGAAGGGTAGTGAACCCTTCTTGGAGTTCTGCATGTTAAAACGGGCCAGAATCGTGTCTATGTAGGATGCCTGAGAGAGAGTCAGAGAACGTCTCCTACGATCTCGAATAATCTTAATCCCAATGATATGTCCAGCCTCTCCCAAATCCTTCATATCGAATTGTCTGGAGAACCATGCCTTTACGTCTGACAACACCTTCTTACTATTGCCAATAAGAAGAATGTCATCTACGTAAAGTACGAGGAACACCACCATATCACCATCACGCCTGCGATAAACACACTGCTCATCCGGAGACTGAGTGAATCCATAGGACTGGATAACCTCATCAAAACGAATGTTCCAAGATCTGGATGCTTGCTTAAGTCCATAAATAGACCTCCTAAGCCTGCATACCTTGTGCTCTTGGCCTTTAACAATGAAGCCCTCTGGTTGCCGCATAAAGATGGTCTCCTCAAGACTTCCATTAAGGAAAGCTGTCTTGACGTCCATCTGCCAAATCTCATAATCCATATGAGCAGCTATGGCCAAGAGAATCCAGATTGACTTAAGCATAGCTACCGGGGAAAAGGTCTCCTCATAATCGATCCCTTCTTTCTGAGTATACCCCTTCGCCACAAGCCTAGCCTTGAAGGTCTCAACCCTCCCGTCAGATCCTCTCTTTTGCTTGTAGACCCATTTGCATCCAATAGAACCCATCAGGAAGGTCTACCAGCTCCCAGACTTGATTTGAGTCCATAGAACCCATCTCAGCAATCATCGCTCTCTGCCAAGAATTTGCATCTTTATCCTGAAGAGCCTCATTGTAGTTAACTGGGTCTGGTTCATGAGCTCCAGGGATAAAGTTCGAAGACTCACCCAAACCCATATACCTCTCGGGCTGTCTCACAATCCTCCCACTACGATGAGGCACAGCCTGTGCAAGAGCATCATCTGTGATAGTGTGTGCAGTCTCTTGTGGTGTGTCTTCCTGTACGTGTGCATCTGGAATAGTGGACTGACTTCTAAGCTCTTCCAATACTACCTTGCTGCTTGACTTGTAATCTAAAATATAGTCCTCCTCAAGAAATCTGGCATTGGTGCTATCCACCACCTTCTGATCCTGAGGACTATAAAATAAACCACCTCTCGTTCCTTTGGGGTAGCCTATAAACAGCATAGCCTTGGATCTCGCCTCTAACTTGCCTGCATCTCCCTCGAGCACATGTGCTGAACAACCCCATATTCTGAGATGTCTCAGACTGGGCTTTCGCCCATTCCACAACTCTACTGGGGTCGTAGGCACAGATTTAGATGGCACAAGGTTGAGGATAAAACATGTTGTCTCTAAGGCATATCCCAAAAACGACATAGGCAACTCACTGTAACTCATCATCGATCTAACCATCTCCATAAGAGTCATGTTCCTCCTCTCTGCTACACCATTCTACTGGGGTGTGCCAGGTGCAGACAACTGGGTCTGAATACCCTCCTCTGACAAATAGGATCTAAATTCACTAGAGAGGTATTCACCACCACGATCAGACCGCAGTGACTTGATACTCTTACCCAAATGGTTCTCCACCTCTGCCTTGAATTCTCTGAACTTGCCAAAGCATTCAGACTTGTGGCGCATCAGGTATATGTATCCATATCTAGAGTAATCATCCGTGAAAGTCACGAAATACTCATAACCACCTCTAGCCTGAACTAACATAGGCCCACACACGTCAGAATGAATCAGCTCTAAAACCTCATTGTCCCTATACCCCTTTGCCTTAAAAGGCCTCTTGGTCATTTTACCCTCCAAGCAGGACTCACAGATCGAATAGCTGTCAATATCTAGTAAGTCCAAAGACCCACTCTTGACCAACCTTTGAAACCTACTAAGGTTGATGTGACCGAGTCTCAGGTGCCAAAGATAAGTCTGATTCAAAGGGGAAGACTCTTTTCTCTTATTATGATTCGATGATGAGTTACTAGTTTCTGTGTTTTGCATTACTGGGGAGTATGTCTTAATTAAAAACAAATTGTCAACCAACGTACCGTAACATATAAGTTTCTGGCCTTTTCTAATAAATATAGATCTATCAGGAAAAACACACTTATAACCATCCAAAACAAGTTTAGAAACTGAAAGCAAGTTTTTACGAAAACTGGGTACATAAAGACAATCTCTCAACAATAAAGTAGAGTCTGAAAAATAAAGACATAAAACTCCCACTGCAGCAACAGAAACTCTGGTTGTATCCCCAAGGTAGACCTACAACTCTCCCTCTCTAAGCAGCTGGGTCACTTGGAACCCCTGCAAAGAATTACAAACGTGATCAGTGGCTCCCGAATCCACACACCAAGTATCTGTGGGAATCGCCGCTAAACACGTCTCAGTGACTGGGGAAAATTTACACATACCTCGAGGCTTTGGGCAGTCCTTCTTCCAATGTCCCGCTTTGCCACACCTAAAACATTTGCCTTTCGGCTTCTGTTTCTTGGCAATGCCCGCCTTGGGTCCATGACTGGCTCCTGTTTTCTGGCCTCTCTTCCTTTTCTGCTTCCTGGCTTTGGGCCCAACAGAGGAACCTGAGGGACCAACAGTAGCCAAGGCTTGCTTCTTCTCTGCGAATAGGCTCTCAGCAGACACCAATGCAGTTATGAGCTAAGAAAATGAATATGAGAGATTCCCCATATTATAGTTCAATCGAAACTGCTCAAAACTGGGAGGCAAGCTCTGAAGGATGATATCAACCTGGGTTTCCCCATCAATCTCACCTCCCAATACCTCAATCTCATTGATGCAACCAATCATGTCCAGCAAGTGATCTCTTACTGAAGTGCCCTCAGCCATCTTAGCATTCATGAGTTTCCTCATAGCTGACTGCTTGGCTGCCCTGCCCTGATGTCCAAACATCTCCCTGAGGTTGAGCATCATATCGTAGGCTGAGGTCATCTGCTGATGTTGGTGCTGCAATACACTCGACGTAGAAGCCAAGATGTAGCACCTGGTCATCTCATCAGCCTTCTGCCACCTCGTATATGGCTCTCGCTGCTCAGGGGTGGCATCATCACTGGGCTTAGGGGGACACTCCTCAGTAAGCACATACTTGTAACCCTCAGCGGTAAGGACAATGTCCAGGTTACATTTCCAATCAATGTAATTTGGACCGGTGAGTTTGTTTTGGTTCAGAATGACAACTAGCGGGTTGAATGACATATCAACTGAAAATAAACAAACAAGTTTCAGTATACTTTTTCGAAAATATTGAAAATCCTCTAAAAACCAATATAATCTTCTACCGATATCTCTCACACCGGGATTAACGCATGTCACGATGGGTGAACGTCTACGCTAACCCACATTCGTTCGAGAAGAACCGAAGTTCATTAATTTCATTATCTGACTAACGATCTTATGATCAATGAAATTAACAGTCGATAATTTTAGCCGTACCCGAAAATAGCGTAATCTCGATGGGAGGGATACTAAAAATGGTACACTAAGTGTATGCCATTACATGACTTCTAAGTTTGTTACTTAGGATACTAATGCGCCTTGGATGGCGAGGGTGTCGCAACTTTCTCCAATTAAACTCACTATAGTCATCCCTTTAGAAATTCATTCCGGTGATATTCGTGGTTGAAAACTCATCCGATAGGGAGGAAGGTCTAAGCCAGCACGCAAGTTTAACCACATCACCAATGAACCCGTAATGGAGGCCATGGAGCTATTCACCAACCCACTCCCACTTAGATTTTTAATTTCATTCTCCCGGGTTTTTTTGGTTTTCTACGTAATTAGGAATCACCCAAAATTGCGATTAAACCAAAACCCGCGAATTTAGTTAAATTTGAGGACTTTTACGTTTTAACATGCAATATCTTAACTATGGATATTCGCACCCATAAAACCGTTGGAGTTTTAATATGCGAATAATTTACCTTAGTTAATTGCACATTACCTTTTTTTCAAAAAAAATTTGGTTTGGTTTTCGTTCATGCAAAATAAAACGAAAATCACACAATCAACGAAAAGACATAAATACGGGAAATTAAAAAAATAAAATTTCCCGACTATTATGACCTTCTCTATCGTTGATTTTTTGACGCCTCGGTGACACTTCCCGTCGTGTCGCTCCCACTCGTTATTTGGATTCCTCTCGATTTGCCCGGGTTTTCTCGGTTTTCTACGTAATTAGGAATCACCCAAAATTACGATAAACCAAAACCCACAAATATAAGTTACCCAAAATAACGTCTTCGTCATAGTACATAAATTCCTATATACAAAGGCATTTTTCTAGGAATTTAAAGACGACATGATTAGATCAAATCCTACTACAAGATTTTTCTAATCCTACACGGCTTCCTGCTCGTGGTTATTACTATTATAGAAATTTCCATTCAAAAAATAAAACAAGCCCGGACATGTCCCGGGGTTTATGAATGAAAAATTAAATTTCTACCGTAATAGCCGGGAAACCAATAACCACCTGTTTATGCATTTCGACAAAAATAATAATGTCAAAATAAAGTCGTGTAATAAATCAAACAAGTATAAGACCGAAACCAACGCTCTAATACCAATTTGAAGGAAAACTGAACAAACCCGGGCTAAATCGAAAGCCTCACTTTAGTGCAATGCATTCCAGAATCAGAAGCTTTCGACCAAGCTCAGGCTCAAATTAGTTTACCCATGAACGGATCTAGGCTTATACTTATTTAATTTATTAATCGGAACACAAAAGATTCGATCTTTAATTAAAGCGGAATACTTAAAGATTTTACCTTTTGTAGCGAAGTCCCTTGCTTAAAGAAAAATCCAATCTTTGCACAATTTCCACAAGAAATCCGAAGAATATCTCCAATACGAACTCCAAAATAGTGTGGGCTATTATCTACGAAGTTACCCACGGCGAAATTAAAAATCCAAGAAACTTGTTCCGGAAGAAAACTCAAAAAACTGAAATTTTTAAAACAAACTGCCCAGTTTTTTTCTTTGAGAAAACCCTTGCTGCGCAAGTCTTCTTCAACCTCTGGACTCGCCGGATCTCCTGCAAAAACCGACCACCAGAACTGTCAAGTCCAGTCCCGATCTGTACAACCAACCCCACGGATCACTCAAGAAGAAGATCGACGTGAAGGGTTGGTCGGCTCAGGGCACCAGACAGCACAACAGCACCAGAAATCAAGAAAATCTGAGCAGCGATAATCCGATCAGCACTGGACTGTTCTATCGCAAAATCTGACCGGCGGCCAATTAAAAAAACAGTCTGGGCAGTATATAAAAGTTGAGTCTTCAGAAGGAGAAAGCTATCTTAGTCGACTTCGAGAGAAAACTTGACGAGGAAGACACAGTTCTCTCTCTAGACTAAACTTTCTCTATCTAGCCTTTTCTTGGCAGCCAAGTTTCTTAATTAATTCTTGCCCAATAAGTTGTATTTATAAGGAGCTTCTAAGGAGACCTAATGGGCTCTCGAGTTAGGCCTTAAAATTTGACTTTCGTTGACCGCTATGTCTTCCCGACTAATCAACTCCAATCGACCCATTTAAATTAATTTATTTAACCCACTTCGTTAATTTAATTTAATCGAACCCTTAGAATTAATTAATTCAAAATCGAATTAATTTCTAAATTCACTTTGTCGATTAAATATTAATTAAACCTTTTGGTTTAATTAATTTACCTTGTCGATTAGTCAAATGCATAATCGGTCGTAACACTAACGGACCAATTATGGAACTACCGCTCGAAAATGACTTTACATCGCACCATTATATTTTATTCAATCTCCCCACATTAAAGATCTAGCGCTCGTCGGTTTATCAGTTTACTGACAAATTAATTCACCGACTTCTTGGTTTCCGAGATTAGTACCACTCGTCCTTTTATTATACCGAACATAAAGTTCACCGGCCGGGTTTAGTATAATAACCTTACGAGCTCATCTCGGGAGCACCATCAACCCAGCAAACCAGTGCGTGGATTCCTCCGACTAGCAACGACACGTAAGAAGCTAAACACCGCATACCCAACCTACCGAGGTATAGGCCTCAATCGACCGCACTCTTTGGCAAATCAAAGCATACGATATCCAACCCTCACACCCGTCCCAACCTCGGGATTGAGAGACGGAATACTAAGACCGAATTGACTACGCCGATCAGTATAAGTCAATTCTATCCAAACTGGTCGTGCTCAATATGCCCCGGGCATATCTGTGTGATTTAAACTAGTTTAGATAAACTAATTTCCAAACCACACAATAACCTATACCGATAGTATGTTTAGACTATCTCGGTTACGAGCATACTTTTTATATATCAATACTTTAACCAATAACGGTATTTACTGTGTCTGTCCACACCCCGTTATCTAGTTATATGATATAAAGGAACGAATTTATACCGAAACAAAATGATATATCAACTGTGGATATTAGTTTTTGATACAAGCCATAGCTTTTCTGTATTCAAAACTAACAGTACCATCTAAAACCGTGCCTTCAACTCCAGTAGAGTTATGGAACGGGTGAAAGCCCAGTCTGAGACATCTCAGAATTTGGGGTTGCCCAGCACATGTGTTTAAGGTAAATGCGACTAAGTTAGATGCGAGAACTGAATTAATGTTGTTTGTAGGATATCCTAGGGGAACGAAAGGTGGTCTATTTTATAGTCCTAAAGATCAGAAGGTGGTGGTTAGTACTAACGCAAGATTTTTAGAGGAAGACTATATCCTATATCATAAGGCCAACTTTAAGATAGTACTAGAAGAGCTTAGAAGACAAACTAATAATCCTGATGCACCAGCACAAGTAGATACACCACATACTGCATAAGAGATCACAGATGATGCGTCTATACAGGTGGTGCCTCATCGTAGTGGGAGGGTTGTAAGACAGCTCGACAGGTTCATTGGCATGAGAGTGGCATGAGACCTAGTCCCAGGCATGCCTGAACCTGACTCGGTTAACTACAATGAGGCTCTCCGAGATAGAGATACAGAATCTTGGCGTAAGGCAATGATATCCGAGATGGGGTCAATAGACCACAATCAAGTATGGGAGCTTGTGGATCTACCTGATGGGTCTAAGCCCATTGGATGCAAGTGGGTCTACAAACGTAAGAGATGACCTGACAGAAGGGTGACAATCTTTAAAGCTAGGCTGGTGGTGAAGGGATATATTCAGAAAGAAGGAATCGATTGTGAGGAAACCTTCTCTCCGGTAGCCATGCTTAAGTCGATCCGATTCTCTTGGCCATAGTTTCTCAGTTAGATTATGAGACATGGCAAATGGATGTTAAGACAGCTTTCCTAAATGGAAGTCTTGAAGAAACCATCTTTATGCAGCAACCAGAGGGATTCATTGAAAAACGCCAAGAGCATAAGGTTTGCAGGCTTAAGAGGTCCATTTACGGACTTAAGTAGGCATTCAGATCTTGGAACATCGAGTTTGATGAGGTAATCCAGTCCTACAGATTTACTCAGTGTCCGGATAAGAAATGTGTACCGCAGACATGATGGAAACTCAGTGGTGTTTCTTGTGTTTTTCGTAGATGACATTCTATTGATTGGCAACAACAAGAAAGTGTTATTAGATGTAAAGACATGGCTATCCAAGCAGTCTGATATAAAGGACATAGAGGAAGTGGGACATATCCTTGGGATCAAGATAATTCGAGATCGTAGGAGACGTTCGTTAACGCTCTCCCAAGCTTCATACATATATACGATTCTGGCCCATTTTAACATGCAGAGCTCTAAGAAAGGTTTTTTAACTTTCAAACACGGAGTGCATCTGTCTAAAGAACAGGTTGAGGAGATAGAGGCATGAAGATAGTTCCTTATGCTTTGACAGTAGGAAGTCTCATGTATATCATGTTGTGTACGAGGCCCGGTATCTGTTATGCCGTTGGCATTGTAAGCAGATATCAGAGTAACCCCGGGAAAGCACATTGGGAGGCAGTAAAATGCATTCTCAAGTATTTGTGCAGAATGAGAGATCAAGTGTTGGTCTATCAGGCACCAGAGCTGGTATCTCGTGGTTACACAGATTCAGATTTCCAAGACGACAGGGACAAGAACAAGTCTACCTCAGGGTATGTGTTTAATCTAGGAGGTGGAGCCATAGTTTGGCAGAGTGTCATGCAGAAATGCGTGGCGGACTCTACCATGTAGGCTGAATAAGTTGTTGCATCAGAGGCAGCAAAAGAAGCAGTATGGCTCAAGAACTTCCTAGTGAACTTAGATCTGTTTCTTGGTTTTCAGAAGTCTATCACGGTGTATTGTGATAACAACGATGCAGTAGCAAACTCGAAGGAACCACGACCACAAGGCGAGTAAACATATACAGCGCATGTACCACCTGATACGAGAAATCGTAAAGAGGGAAAACGTAGTCGTGGCTAAGATAGCATTACAAGATAACCTCGTAGATCTGTTCATGAAGACATTGACTTCGAAAGTCTTTGAGGCTCACATGGAGGGCATGCGAATCAGATACTTAGGAGAACCATGACAGTTTTTCTAGATATATAGCAGTAGAGTGTTTAGGGGTTGTATGTAGATGTATACTTAAAGCACAGCTTAAGTATTAGTGGGAGATTGTTGGAGTTGAATACATAAGTTATGCTTGTATTGTACATTTTCCCAGTTAATATATCGATTTATGTTTTGGTTAAATTTGGTTGTGCATTATTTGTCCACTTATAGTATGTAGTTAGATGATGAGGTGTCTTGTGTCACACATTAGATCTCATCATTGGTTAAAAGACATAATGTATAAAGGAGGTTCATAACCGAGACAGCTTTGGACAAACTGTGGGTTTAGGTTATTATGTGATTCGGATAGCTGGTTTGTCTAAACTGATTGAATCATATAGATATGCCCGGGGCGTATTGAACTTGACCATTAGGAATGATTTGTCTTATACTGATTTAATAGACAAATCGTTATTGGTATTATATCTCTTAATCCCTAGACTCGAACGGGCATGAGGATTAGACATAGTATACTTTGATCTGCAAATGGGTGAGGTCAATTGTGGCCAATAGTATCGGTAGGTTGGGTGCGCATGTTTAGTTGCTTGGTGTGCTGTTGCTTGTCAAAAGGAAACCATGTACCGGTGCGTCCGGGGTGATGGTGCTCCCGAGATGAGCTCGTAATATTTATTATACTAAACCCGGCCGGTGGACTTATGTCCGGTATAGTAAAAAGGTCTAGTGGTACTAGTCTCGGAATTAAAGAAGTTAATTAATTAATTTATCAGTAAATTAATAAATTAACTAGCACTATATCTTTGATGTGGGGAGATTATGAATATAAATTAATTAAGTTGTTCCGGAAGTAATTCTGGTGTACGATGATAGTGCCAAAATTAATCCGTTAGTGGTATGATTAATTTTGTAATGAGTTAATTGAATAGGTAGAATTAATTAATTGATTAATTATTCCTAAGGTTTAATTGAGTAATTAACAAAGTGAAATTAATTAATTAATTAATTAAGTCTTAAGTTTCAATTAGAATTAGGAAATGCTAGAGATTAGGAAATCTAGTATGATAGGATTTGGTTTATCCTATCAGATTGGTTACCTAATTGGATTTGGTAACTAATTAATTACCTAAACCCATTAGGAAGACCAATCGTAAACCAACTTGGGTTCTCTCTTGTAACTCTATATATAGACAAGGGATTAGCTATTCCACAATATACAATTCATAAGTTTTCAAGACAAGAAAACTTAGAGAGAGAAAATCGTAGAGAAAGAAAATTGCTCTCTCTAGAAATGGATTTTTGAAACTAAAAGCACCAATTTTTTTCTATTTTGGGTGGCCGAATTTTGTCCAAATTGGCGGCGCATGTAGCTCCTCTCTCAGGTCATAGGCGGCGCGTGATCTCCACGCACTAGGGGCAGGTCGTTGCAGAATTTTTCAGGTAACCCAGTTGTGGTGATTTTCTTATCAAATTGCTCGTTAGATTGCTGCCCACACAGCATACAAGCAAAGTCTTGAGGCATACAAGAGAATCACCTGATTGTACGCTTGAGTAGGTAATTCTTATGTTTCCGTTTTAATTAAGAATTTTTGTTGCGTGGTAAATCGAATAAGTGCAAACCCAGATTCTGCGCAATGTTATTTCAAAAGGTTTGGAATAGCAATTGTGCTAGCGTCTAGGCCTGGCCAGAGTTTCCGATTCTGGAATGCATAGCACGAAAGTGAGTTTCTGGCTAGGCCCGGGCAGATAATCTTTCAGTGTTCTTACTGGAGTTAGCTGTGAAACAATTTCACACTGTTTTAGATAGCCATCGAACTCATCACTTAGGTATTCACCTCCCCGATCGGAGCGAATAACCTTGATCCTTCTTTCCAATTGATTCTCACTTTTATTACCATATCTGATATAGTTATCAGTGAAAGTTATGAAGTAAACGAATCCTTCTCTAGCTTGTGTGCTCATTGGGCTACATACATCTCGTTGTATAAGGTCCAATAGCTCACTAGTCCTTTTACCTTTCTTGTTGAAAGGACTCTTTGTCATTTAGCCTTGCAGACATGCTTCATACATGTCATATGATCCGAAATCAAATGATACAATGACTCCATCTCATGAAGTTTTTGAACAAATTTCTTACTAATGACAGTGCCATAGGTATGAAGGATTTTTCTTGACACACTTTACATTTTCTCCTCTAATGACATTCATTGTAATAGAAATATGTAGCGTCATTTTTGGGTTTAGTCTTAGAATCTGGCTTGGCTTGAGTGCCTCCTTGTTCCCAACAATTTTGCCTTGCCTTTGAACTTTCTTTGTTCACTTTGCCCATTTCAACCACCAACACTTGAATACCCTTCTCAAGGGTCTGGTCAATTTCTTTCATCATCTCATGCATGTTGAAATTTACCACGAAGTCATTGTACTCATCTAGCCATGAAGCAAAGATGACATCAATGTCTATACCCTTTCATCGTGACTAGGCAAGTACTCACAGACGAATCCTTCATCATCTTATAGGAAATTTAATGCTATGAATGTAACAAACCTTTCATTACTAGTCTACTCTTAGAACACCTTTTCTTAGTGACTCAGAAATATAGAACGCTTCCATATTCATGTTTCTGAAGTAAGCCTCAAAATATGTCACATCATTGGATGGTTCCATTTTGCCTTCTAAAGGCCTTTCGAGCAACCTCTGTAGCATTTTTCATATATTTTGGGCAAAGTATCTTCTAAGACAATAACACTTCATTTCATGTTTTAAAATGTTTCTTATGGACAGTGATTTGAATTTAAGTGCAAGATAATGCCATCCACAAAAGAATAATGCAAAATATTAGAATGAGTTTTAATAACATCATTTCCACAATAGACAAAATTGAAATGCCGTACAATTTTGTGTTGGTACTAGATTGTGGGCCGAAAATCCACAAAAAACCAAACCCAGTTTTGCTTTGGCAAGTGTCGTAGGATTGGGCTCTTTTGGAAGGCAACGTTCAAATTACATTCCATGTAATCTAACGCTTTCCAATTGCATACCATGCAACTTTTCAATGATAGGATGAACATTCCAAATGTTTAACACCATCCTATCTTTGCAAAATTAATCCCTAGTCAACTTATCGGGTCAAGCTAGGATTAATTTTCCCAAGTCAAACCATCTCTTGAGGCATCACATCAATCGATACCCACACAGTTTTTCCATAACGAGTGGTAGTGATAAAGTTGAGCATCTGGATACCCAAACATTTTTTTCACTCATTAATGGTAGTGATAAAGTTGGGCACCTATTATGTGACAATTCGCAGCACGAAGAAAATCTGAGGCCCTCGGGCTCTCCAAGTCCATCAGACGTTCGACGCTCAAGAGGGCCCCCAAGTATGGAAGCAAAATCAACTCGGGTTTTGGGGATTTTAGTTTGATCAGCTTGACACGCATTTTTCGTTTTAACATTCATTGGTATATCAAATAAATAAAATGAATAAAAGCAATGAATTGGACTCTAGTCTATTACAGAACCTTTTAAAATTCTTCATATTTGGGCTTTCATTATTGGACTTCCGTTTATGGGCTCCACGATGGACTCCTCTTGGAAACTCCTCTTGAGCCTAACTATTACACAATAATTTTAATAGGCACGCAGGCCTAAATTCAAATGGCTCGCAGGCCCCAACTTTTAAAACATTAATAAGCCCAATTCATGCTTTAAAACACAGAAATGCATGTGCTCATACAAGCCCATTTTAATTTAGACCGATTAAACTTAAGGATTGTGTAACTATTACAAAATTAAAATTGACAGTGTCATGATCAATTTTAATCAATCCCTTTTGTTCATTTTTCATTTAACCAAAATGATGCATGAACATGCCTCGTCATAATTATGATGTTTCACACACAAAATTTAAACAATTTTAAATTAAAAACATCATAAAATAAATAAATAAATAATAAAAAATAAATTAATTAACTAATCTAATAAATTAATTAATTTTATTTATTATTATTATTATTTAATTATCCTAATCTAATTAAGATAATTCTTTAAATTTAAAATTTCAAACATTTCTTAATTATCCTAATCTAATTAAGATAATTATCTAAATTTTAAAATTTTAAATATTAAAACAAGATAAGAATTTTAAACCAAATCTAATCCTATTTTCAATTTGAAATAAAACTTAATTAATTATCATTAATCTAATTAATATAATTAATTAAATTTTATATATTTTAAAATCTTATCATAAAATTTTAAATAAAATCTGATAAGATTTAATTTTATCTAATAAAATCTAAATGAAAATCATATCAAAATTAAAAAATTAGAAAAACTATTTTTCTGAAAATTTTAAGGCTATTTGGTAATTTACTTAAAATTCTGGGCTTAGGATTTGAGGAGGACATAAAGTCCAGGGACCATGTTTGCAAATAAAACTATTTTCAAAGCAGCTGTCCTCTTTTTGGTAATTAGAGGAAGCGGCAGAGGCAATATAGTACATTCGCCCATTAGGGCTTAAGCCCTGTCACCTCACTCTCTTTACCTATTTAGCGTTTCTTGGGGTGGCAGGGGTATTATGGTAAATTCAGCCCCTAGGGCTTCACCCCCAGCCGCCGCCACCAACCTCCTTTCTCAAATCTCATCGCCAGCTTCCTCGACTCCCAGCGTCCGACGCCGATCGCCTCTTCCGGCATGGTTTTTTTTCCGCATTTTTTTTGCAACGCCGGTCTCCCTCTTCAATGGCCAGACTAAATTCGATCCCCGATCGAGGTAAAATCTGGCCGTGTCTCTGATCTTAAATCGCGAATCCGATAGCCATTTCGGAGAACACCATAGCGTTGATTATCGTTGCCCCTCGTTCTCCACCCGCGATCACCTATTCAGCGTTGACTATCGTTTTCTTTTTGATTTTCTAAAAAACCTCTTTCGTATCTCACTCTCATATCCTAGATATATAGAGAGAGTCATATACTGCAAGTCAGTTAAGATATTTTATTAAATATAAAATATATAAAATGTAAAAGTAATATTAAATTTAATATTACTTTCTACTGACTTGGGTTTTACCAAAATCATGGATCAACCCATTGACCCATGGATCAGGCTGATGGGTCAAGAACCTCAATTGCAATTAGGTCCCTTGATTTATCAGCCTATCTCAATTGTTCCTATGTACTTAATTAACTCTTAATTAATACCACAAAACTTCTCAATAATATCTAATTAAACTATTTAATTAAATACTATTTTTCTAAGTATAACAATTATACTTAGTGCAGGCAACTCTGTATCATTGAACCCTCTTATGTGCGATCCTGTAGGCCCATTCCAAATTGGCAATAGATAATTAAATCTAATTAATTAATCCATAAGTCATTAGTGCTCTCTAGCAAGACATAATGACTACCCAATTTAGAATGGAGGGTCGAATGGTGATTCAACACAACCTTCCGAGCATACTACGTACGGTCCTCTACATTGATATCCCGTTTAGCATAAGGCATGAAATCATTATCCTTATTTAGCTAAACGTTTACTTGATTTCCTAGTGACACTAATTCTATTCGAGCAAATGATAACACTTATCATTTCTCAGGCATGGCCATGCACTTCTCAGTTCACTTTCAAGTGGCCAAGATATCATCTCTCGCTTAAGAGAGATTTGTAGTCCTATCACTTTACCTACATATCTTAGCATGACTCATAGTGTACCCAATAATACCCGTACTTAGCAACCTGTTATGGTTCCGTTAGACGTATGCCAAAGCACACTACAATTCACCTAAGACCATGTAGTGATTTCTGGTCTAAGGATCCTCGTACGGGTACTACTCAAAAGAATCACTCATGATCTAAAAGTCTATGGAGTGTTTTTTTTTGGCGGATCAATTCATGAATTTAAATATACACAAGAATATTATATTCATGAAATTAACTCATCTGATAAATCATCAATCAAATGACAAATGTCTATATAGCCCTTCAAAAGGGTACATACACCAACAGATGTATTACCACCATACCTGATAGCTTTGATTGAAGCTTAAACAGGGCCAGTGCTATCAGAGTGCTTTACTTTTGGTCGAGAGGTTCCACACCTTCATGGCCTCTAATGTACGAGATCTTGTAGCACCTACCGATAAGGCCCTATCCATTACATTAGTATTACACAGAAGAGATCAATTATAGACACTAATACAATTAGATCCGTTTGTTTATCTAACAAGGTCAGAATCAGAAAATGGAACTTCGTCCAGTCGAAAGGCAAAAGAAGTCCTTGTAGAAGCTGCTTGATCTACAGATGCTCCAGGTTGAGGGAGGAGTTTGATCTTGCTTAGCCTCCAACGTGAAGAAATCTTCCATCTAAAACATCCGAGATTAGTACCACTCGACCTTATTACTATACCGGATATAAGTCCATCGGCCGGGTTTAATATAATAATCCTTAAGAGCTCATCTCGAGAGCACCATCACCCCAGATGCACCGGTACATGGTTTCCTTTCGACAAGCAACAACACAATAAGAAACTAAATATGTATACACAACCTACCGAGATTATAGGCCTCAAGTGACCGCACTATTTAGCAAATCAAAGTACACTATGTTTAATCCTCATGCATGCTCTAGTCTGGGGATTAAGAGACATAATACAAGGCTTGAATTAACTACGAAGATCAGTATAAGTTAATTCAATCCTACATCAGTCCTTCTCAATATGCCCCGGGCACATCTGCATGATTCAATTAGTCTAGAAAACTAATTTCAGAATCATACAATAATTTAAACTGACAGTATGTCCAAACTGTCTCAGTTACGAACATTATTTCTATATCATAACTTTTACCAATGATGAGATATACTGTGTTACACCAAACACCTCATCATCTAGTCATATGATATACATGGACTGAAAGAAACAGAACAAGCCTGGGCTAAATCGAAAATCTCACTTTCGTGCTATGCATTCCAGAATCAGAGACTTTCCACTCGGCTCAAGCTCAGGCTCAAATTCATTTTCCCTGAACGGATCTAGGCTTATACCAGTTTAATTTATTAAAACAACGCTCAAAAATTAAATCTTTGATTAAAGAAAAATGACTAAAGATTAGACCTTTGAAGCGAAGTCCCAAACAATATAGAAAACCAAATCTTCGGGAAAGCAAAATCCACTCAGAATCCAAAGGATAACTCCAAACGACCTCGAACTTGGGTGGGAAAGTAACTATGAGGTGGCTAAAGGAATTGGCGAAGAAATCCAAAGAAACCCACTTCAAGAAATTCGTAGATCTGAAAAACAGATTTAGCCCGGGAAACTGATTCTAATATGAAAACCCACACCGCCTCAATAAAACTTAATGAATAAGTTATTTGCTCGTAGATCTAGACTTTGGCAAACCAAAAAGAATGAGCCAAAGGATAAACGCAACAAATAAACAAAGGCCATAATGAAAATGCACCAAAACGGCGCTGGAAAATCTGAAAAACACCGGTGGCACTAATTAGCCAGAAAAAGAGCGGCGATCGGACTTCTCGAGCGGCGTTCAAACTTTTGGGCAATGGTCTTGGGCTTCTAGAATCGTGGGTTGAGTTTCTCAAAAAGAAAGATCGCAAACTGACTTCAAGAAAGAACTCTCAAGGAAGAAGAAGAAGTTCTCTCTCTACGCTTGTTTTTCTCACTCTTAGGCATTTGCCTACAAGGTTTCTAATGTCTTCAAATGTGCCTAACATTAGCTAATTATAGAGAGCTCCTTAGGAGACCTAGTGGGCTTTTGAATTGGGCCTTAGTGTTTGAGTTTCGTTGACCCCTTAGTCTTCCCTAGACTAGTCAACTCCAATCGATCCTTTCGAATTAATTTCTTAACCCACTTCGTTAATTTAATTTAATCAAACCCTTAGGATTAATTAATTTAATATGAATTAATTTCTTAATCCACTTAGTCAATTAAATATTAATTAAACATTTAGGATTAATTAATTCACTTTGTCAATTAGTCAAACGCATAATTAGTCGTACCACTAATGGACCAATTATGGAACTACCGCTCAAAAATGACTTTACGTCGTGCTCACTTTATTATTCTTCTATCTCCCCACATTAAAGATCTAGTGCTCGTCGGTTCATCAATTTACTGACAAATTAATTCACCAACTTCTTGTTATTCAAGATTAAAATAACTCGACATTCTTATAATATCGGACATAAAATCCACCAGCTGGGTTTAGTATAATAAACCTTACAAGCTCATCTCGGGAGCACCATCAACCCGTCGAACCAGACATGGATTCTTTCAACTAGTAACGGTATACAAAGAAGCTAAACACTGCATACCCAACTTACCGAGATTTAGGCCTCAATTAACAGCACCCTTTGGTAAATCAAAGCATACGATATCTAACTCTCATGCCCATCCCAATCTCGGGATTAAGAGATTAGAATACTAGGATTGAATTAACTATGCCGATCAGTACAAGTCAATTCAATCTAAACTGGTCGTGCTAAATATGCCCCGGGCATATCCGTATGATTTAATTAGTCTAGACAAACTAATTTCCAAATCACACGATAACCTATACCGATAGTATGTTCAGACTATCTCGGTTACGAGCATACTTTTATATATCAATACTTTAACCAATAATGAGATCTACTGTGTCTTCTCACCCCTCGTTATCTAGTTTAATGATATAATGAAACAAATTTAATACTGAAACAAAATGATCTGTCAACTGGGTATTAGTTTTTTATATAAGCAAATAGCTTTCTAGTATTTAAAACTAACAATCTCCCACTAATACTTAAAGCTATGCTCTGAAGTACAAAAACATTGTCCAACCCGCTTTATTACACTGCTGTCATAATGAAAAGAACATAACACCTTTAAGCGCACTCACATGGCTCTCTTAAAAATCTGACTCCCATGCCCTCCACATGTCTCTCAAAGACCTTTGCGGTCAATGACTTTGTGAAAGGATATGCAAGGTTGTCTCCTGATGCTATCTTGACAACGGTTACATCTCTCCTCTTTACGATCTCTCGTATCAGGTGGTACTTGCACTCTATGTGTTTACTCGCTTTGTGGGCTCGTGGTTCCCTTGAGTTAGCAACTGCACCATTGTTATCACAGTAAATTGTGATAGACCTAGGCAACTCAGGGACCACATCTAAGTTAGTTCCTGAGCCATCCAGCTTCTTTCGCTACCTCTGATGCGGCAACGTACTCAGCCTCCATGGTGGAGTCCGCCACGCATTTCTGCTTGACACTCCGCCATACTGTGGCTCCACCTCCTAGAGTAAACACAAACCCAAAGGTAGACTTATTCTTGTCCATATCACCTTGAAAGTCTGAATCTGTGTAACCCAATTGTACTAGCTCCTGCGCTCTATAAACTATGACATGATCTATCGTCCTGCTCAAATACTTGAGAATGCATTTTACTGCCTCCCAGTGAGCCTTCTTAGGGTTACTCAGATATCTGCTAACCATGCCAACGGCAAAGCAAATATCAGGCCTAGTACATAACATAGCATACATGAGACTACCCACTGCAGATGCATAAGGTACCGCCTTCATGGCATCTATCTCCTCGGCAGTCTTGGGACACGGCTCCTTTGATAAATGCACTCCGTGCCTGAAAGTTAATGAACCCTTTTTGGAGTTTTACATGTTAAAATGGACCAGAATCGTGTCTATGTATGATGCCTGAGAGTGTGTCAGAGAACGTCTCATACGATCTCGAATAATCTTGATCCTAAGGATGTGTCCAGCCTCTCCCAAGTCCTTTATATCAAACTGTCTGGACAAGCATGCCTTTATGTCTGACAAAACCTTCTTACTGTTGCCAATCAAAAGGATGTCATCTACGTAAAGTACAAGGAACACCACCATATCACCATCACACCTGCAGTATACACAGTTCTCATTCGAAAACTGAGTGAATCCATAGGACTGGATAACCTCGTCAAAACGGATGTTCCAAGATCTAGATGCCTGCGTAAGTCCATAAATAGACCTCTTGAGCCTGTATACCTTTTGTTATTGGCCCTGACCAATTAAACCATCTAGTTATTGCATGAAGATGGTCTCCTCAAGACTTCCATTAAGGAAAGCTGTCTTGACATCCATATGCCAAATCTCATAGTCCATATGAGCAGCTGTGGCCAAGAGAATCCGGATCGACTTAAGCATAGCTACTAGGGAAAAGTCTCATCATAATCGATACCCTCTTTCTGAGTATACCCTTTAGGTATAAACCTAGCCTTGAAGGTCTCAACCCTTCCATCAGATCCTCTCTTTCTCTTGTAGACCCATTTGCACCCAATAGGCCGAAACCCATCAGGAAGGTCTACCAGCTCCCAGACCTAATTTGGGTCCATAGAAACCATCTCAGTAATCATCACTTTCTGCTAAGAATTTGCATCTTTATCCTGGAGAGCCTCATTGTAGCTAACTGAGTTTGGTTCATGAGCGCCAGGGATAAAGTCCAAAGACTCGCCCAAACCCATGTACCTCTCGGGCTGTCTGACAACCCTCCCACTACGATGAAGTGTAGCCTGTGTAAGAGCATCATCTGTGATAGTGTGTGCAGTATATTGTGGTGTGTCATCATGTACTTGTGCATCTGGAATACTCGACTGATCCATACGCTCTTCCAATACTACCTTGTTATTTGCCTTGTGATCTGAAATATAGTCCTTCTCAAGAAATCTGGCATTGGTGCTGATCACCACCTTCTGATCCTAAGGACTATAAAATATACCACATCTCGTTCCTTTGGGGTAGCCTATAAATAGCATAACCTCTGTTCTTGTATCTAACTTGCTTGCATCTATCTTAAGCATATGTGTTGGACAACCCCAAATCCTGAGATGTCTCAGACTAGGCTTTCGCCCAGTCCATAACTTTACTGGGGTCGTACGCACAGACTTAGATGGTACGAGGTTAAGAATAAAACATGTTGTCTCTAAGGCATAACCACAAAATGAGATAGGAAACTCACTATAACTCATCATCGATCTTACCATATCCATTAGAGTCTTGTTCCTCCTCTCTGCTACACCATTCTGCTGGGGTGTGCCAGGTGCAGACAACTAGGACTGAATACCCTCCTCTGACAAATCAGACCTAAATTCACTAGAGAGGTATTCACCACCGGGATCAGATCGCAGGGTCTTGATACTCTTACCCAGATGCTTCTCCACCTCAGCCTTAAACTCTTTGAACTTGTCAACGCATTCAGACTTGTGGTGCATCAGGTATATGTATCCATATCTAGAGTAATCATTTGTGAATGTCACAAAATACTCATAACCACGTCTAGCCTTAACTGACATAGGCCCACACAAGTGAGAATTAATCAACTCTAAAACCTCTTTGGCCCTATACCCCTTTGCCTTGAAAGGCCTCTTGGTCATTTTACCCTCCAAGCAGGACTCGCAGGTCGGATAGCTGTCAATCTCCAATGAGCCCAAGGGCCTATTATTGACCAACCTTTGAATCCTACTAAGGTTGATGTAACCTAGTCTCATGTGTCAAAGATAAGTTTGATTTAAAGGGGAAGACTTTTTTCTCTTATTATGTTTCGGTGATGAGTTATTAGTTTTTATATTTTGCACTACTAGGGAGTTTGTCTTAATTAAAAACAGATTGTCAACCAAAGTACCAGAACTTATAAGCCTCTGGTTCTTTATAATAAAAACAGAATTATTAGAAAAAACACACTTATAACCATCCAAAAGAAGTTTTGAAATTAAAAGTAAATTCTTTCTGAAACAGGGTATATACAGACAATCTCTTAAATGTAAAATAGAGTCTGAAAAATAAAGACATAAAACTCCCACTGCAACAACAGAAACTCTGGTAGTATCCCCAAGGTAGACCTGCAAATCTCCGTCTCTAAGTAGTTGGGTCACTCGGAACCCCTGCAAATAATTACAAGCGTGATCAGTGGCTCCTGAATCCACACACCAAGTATCCGTGGGAATCATCGCTAAACAAGTCTCAGTAACTTGGGAAAATTTACACATACCTCAAAGCTTTGGGTACTCTTTCTTCTAATGTCCAGCCTTGCCATATCTGAAGCACTTACCTTTCGACTTGTGCTTCTTGGCAATGCCTCCCGTAGGTCCATGATCAGCTGCTACATTCTGGCCCCTCTTCCTCTCATGTTTCATGGCTTTGGGCCCAGCAGAGGAACCTGAAGGTCCAACAGTAGCCAAAACTTGCTTCTTCTCAGTGAAGAGGCTTTCAGTAGACACCAATGCAGTCATGAGCTCGGGAAGTGAATATGAGAGCTTGCCCATATTGTAGTTCAATCAAAACTGCTCAAAACTGGGGGGCAAGCTTTAGAGAATGATATCGACCTGGGTCTCCCCATCAATATCACCTCCCAATACCTTGATCTCATTGATGCTGCTCATCATGTCCAGTGTGTGATCCCTCACTAAAGAGCCCTCAGCCATCCTAGCATTCATAAGTTTCCTCATAGCTGACTGCTTGGCTGCCCTACCCTGATGTCCAAACAACTCCCTGAGGTTGAGTATCATATCGCAGGCTTGTTGGTGAATGTGCCCTAATGAGGGCTATTTATGTAAATATACTTTGAGGGTATTTATGTAAATAAGACATTTGTCACTTGATTGATTGTTTATCAAATGAGTTAATTTCATGATAGTAATATCCTTGTGCATATTTAAATTCATGAAATCGATCCGCCAAAAAAAACACTCCATGGACTAATTAGATCATGAGTGATTCTTTTGAGTAGTACTGGTACTAGGATCCTTAGACCAGAAATGACTACATAGTCTTAGGTGAATTGTAGTGTGCTTTGACATACGCCTAACGGGGCCGTAACAGGTTGCCAAGTACGGGTATGATTGGGTACACTATGAGACACGCTAAGGTATGTAGGTGAAGTGATGGGACTACAAATCTCTCTTAAGTGAGAGATGATATCTTGGCCACTTGATAGTGAACTGAAAAGTGCATGGTCATGCCCAAGGAATGATAAGGATATCATTTGCTTGATGGATTCAGTGTCACTAAGAGATCAAGTAAACGTTTAGCTACATAAGGATGATGGTTCCATGCCTTATGCTAAACTGGATATCGATGTAGAGGATCGTACGCAGTTTGCTCAGAAAGGTTGTGTTGAATGTCCATTCGACCCTCCTTTCTGAATTGGGTAGTCATTATGTCTTGCTAGAGACCACTAATGACTTATGGATTAATCAATGAGATTGAGTTATCCGTTGCCAATTTGGAATGGGCCTACAGGATCGCACATAAGAAAGTTCAATGATGCAGAATAAAGATTCTTGCCTACAATAAGTATAATTGTTATACTTAAATAAATAAGATTTAATTAAATGGTTTAATTAAATATTATTAGAAAGTTCTATGGTATTAATTAATAGTTAATTAATTACCTGAGAACAGTTGGGATGGGCTGATAAATCAAGGGACTTAATTGCAATTGAAGTTCTTGACCCATTCGCCTGATCCATGGGTCATGGGTTGATCCATGGGCTTGGTGTATAACCCAAATCATTAAGGTATTATTTAAGGCTGATTTGGAATTAGTAAATATTATTTAAATACTGATTTAGAATCAGTTAAATAATATTTGGTAATAATACTGATTTGGAATATTACTAAAATCAGTTAAGTTATAATTGAATAATTACAATACTGATTTTGGAAATTAATTCTCTACAAATATCCTAGGGATATAATTGTAGGATGATGATTTTGAATGATTCTCATCAAACAAAAATACACAGAATTCCCAAATTCTCTTGGTAGGTAAGATCGGCTAGCACCAACCTGCGAAGACTTTCGTGCTTGAGAGTAGAGGATCCTTCGAGGAAGGATTTTGGAGACAACAAAATGCCATCTTCTCAGAGGAGCCTGGCGACGTGGGCAACCGATTACGCTTCAAGGGTAGGACCCGATCCTTAATGTTTAGGATTCCGCCATTTAATTAGATTAAATGCCTAAACAAATCCCTACAGTGGTATCAGAGCAAGGTTAAGAACATTTTAGTGTTAATATTAAAATTAATTGATTCAAGCAAATTGTTTGTGTTGAAAATTAGTTTTTCTTTTTACCCGAAAAAAAAAATTCCCTCGAGTGCAAATTAGTTTTGGGTCTTAACACGAGAATGGCCAGAAGGGTTCCGGCTCTTTCGATTGCTTTAGAATTTTGGCTATTTGATTTTGTTGCCTGAAAACCGTTGTCGCCGGAAATTTTTTTTTGGATTTTGGGAAATCAAGGCTTCACGGAAATGTTCTGGTGAATTTTAGTTTTGAAAATTCTGGTTTTTATTTTATTTTCGTCGCCAGAATTAAACATTAAAATGAATTGGAAAGGATTTCGTGTTAGCTAGAACTTGGTTCTTCATTTTCTTGCCAGAAATCGCGTTTTTGAAATGTGGATTTTGGCTTCAAAAACTTTTATGTGGGCTGTGTTGTTTTTTTTCTTCACCGGGAAAACATGTTTGGTTTTTGGTAACTAAGGTTACCGGAAAAACGGGCCGATTGTTTAGAAATCTAAGGTGTTTAGAACTTGACCGGAAACAATGTCTTTGGATTATTTTGGTTTATTGGTCTAGGATCTGGGCTGTGTTTTGGTTTCGATTTGCGGGGAAGCTTTCGCCGGAATAGCTCGCAAGCCGGACTTGGAGTCTGGGCATGTCATTATTCCGTCGTAGAGGTCGGTGATAGTTCGAATCGACTTCGACTTTGTGATGAAGGATGGCGGAGATAGCAGTGGCGAGAGTCGCCGCTCGTTTTTCATCGGACGAAAACTTCGGCCGTTACTCGCATAACTCTCCGCAATAATTTTTTTTCCGAACGACGTTTTGTAACCGGAGAAGACCGTCGGAGAAGACGACCGGCATTGGAAGCCGGAAGTCGCGGATACCGGTGGCGGGTTTGGAAAAGAAGAGAGAGGCGGCTGGGGGCAAAAACCCTAAAAGGGTGAGTTTACCAAATTGCCCCCGCCGCAGCCTCTAATTACCAAAATGGAATGCAGATTTTAAAATGGTTTTAAAATTGCATAATGGTCCCTGGACTTTGAGTCCTCCTCAAAACCCTAGTCCAGAATTTTATTTAAATTACCAAATAGCCACAAAAGTTACAGAAAATTAAAATTTTAAAATTTTCTGAATTTTATTTAATAAGATTTTAATTAAACAGTCTTATTGGATAAAGATAGGATTAATTTAGAATTTTATCCTATAAGTTTAAATTTATCTTAATTAGATAATTAGATAAATTTTAAAATAATTATTTTAATTAGATTAAAATAATTAAATAAATGATTAATTAATTAATTAGATTAATTAATTTGTTTAAATTTTGTATTATTATTTATTTTATTTTATTTTATTTTGATGCTTATTTAAATTGTTTAAATTTTATTTGAAGCATCATGCAAGCATGTTCATGCATCATTTTGGATAAATGTAAAATGAACAGAAGGATTGATTAAAATTGATCATGACACGATCAATTTTAATTCTGTAATAGTTACACAATCCTTAAAATTAATCGGCTTAAATTAAAATCGACTTGTATGAGCATATGCATTTTATGTGTTTCAAAGCATGAATTGGGCTTTTAATTTTAACGTTTTAAAAGTTGGGGCCTGCGAGCCAATTTTGAATTTGGGCCTGCGTGCCTATAAAATCATCATGTAATAGTTAGGCCCAAAAGGAGGTTCCAAGAGGAGTCCATGGTGGAGCCCAGGAGCAGAGGCCCAAACATGAAAATTTTAAAAGGCCCTGTAATAGACTAGACCCCAGTTCATCTCTTTAATTTCATTCTTTTATTTATGCAAATGAATGATAAACGAAAATGCATGTTAAGCCGATCAAACTTAAATCCCAAAAACCCAAGATTTGCTTCCATACTTGAGGGCCCGCTTGAGTGTCGAACGTCTGATGGACTTGGAGAGCCCAAGGGCCTCAGGTTTTCTTCATGCGGCGGGTTGTTACATAATATTGCCCAACTTTATCACTACCATTAATGAGTGAAAAAACTATTTGCGTATTAGATGCTCAACTTTATCACTACCACTTGTTATGGAAAAACTGTGTGGGTGTCTATTGATGTGATGCCTTGAGGGATGGTTTAACTTGAGAAAATTAATCCTAGCTTGACCTGATAAGTTGACTAGGGATTAATTTTGCAAAGGTAGGATGGTGTCAAACATTTGGAATGTTCATCATATCACCGAAAAGTTGCATGGTATGCAATTGGAAAGCCTTAGATTACATGGAATGTGATTTGAAAGTTGCCTACCAAAAGAGCCCGATCCCTACGATACTTGCCAAAGCAAGACTGGGGTTGACTCTTTGTGGATTTTCGGCCCACAATCTAGCACCAACACAAAATTATTTGGGATTTCAATTTTGGCTATTGTGGAAAACATTTTTCAAAACTCATTTTAATATTTTGCAATTATCTTTTGTAGAAATGGCATCTTCTAGCACAAATGTTATCTTAAACTTTACTCTAAGAGGTATATTGGATAAAGATAAATTGGTTGGACCAAACTTCTTAGATTGGGAAAGAAACTTGAGAATAGTTCTCAAACAAGAAAGGAAGCTACATGTCTTAGAGACCGCTTTACCTGAACCACCACAAAATGCTTCGGCAACTGTTCAACGAGCCTGGGATAAGCTGAAAAGTGACTCCGATGATATGACGTGCTTGATGCTCGCGTCTATGACAGGCGAGCTTCAAAAGCAGTTCATGAATTTAGAAGCATTTCGAATTTATGAGTCACTGACGGAAATGTTTCGTGAACAAGCTTCAGGTATCTTTGTTATAGAAATAAATCTTTCTATGTCCTCCTCATGGGTATTAGATACTGGTTGTGGGGCTCACATTTGTACTAATGTGCAAGGACTCAAAAATAAAAGGATAACAAAGAAAGGTGAAGTAGATCTCCGAGTGGGCAACGGGGCAAGAGTTGCTGCTGTTGAAGTTGGAGATTACACTCTGTCTTTACCTTCTGGTTTAAATATCGAACTTGAAAATTGTTATTATGTACCTGCTTTGAGCAGAAATATTATTTCAGTTTCGAGTTTAGATAATAAAGGTTTTCGATTTATTATAGAGAATAATTCGTTATCTTTATATCGAAATGATATTTTATACGGAGTTACAAATATGTGTAACGGTCTGTATGTCTTGGATTTGACCCAAGAAAAACCAGTCTATAACATAGAAAAGAAAGCTAAATCAACTAAAGATGATTTAAGTCCAACATACCTTTGGCATTGTCGATTAGGCCATGCAAATGAAAAGCGAGTTCAAAAGCTTCACAAGGATGGAGTGCTTGGTTCATTTGATTTTGAATCATATGATACCTATGAACCCTGCTTGCAAGGCAAAATGACAAAGAGTCCTTTCAACAAGAAAGGTGAAAGAACAAGTGAGCTATTGGCCTTAATACATACGGATTTATATGGACCAATGAGCACACAAGCCAGAGGTGGATTTGAATACTTCGTGACTTTTACTGATGACTTTAGTAGATATGGGTATGTCTACTTAATGAGGTATAAAAGTGAAACTTTTGAAAAGTTCAAAGAGTTTAAAAACGAAGAAGAGAATCAGTTGGATAGAAGGATTAAGGCTATTCGTTCCGATCGGGGAGGTGAATACCTTAGTGATGAGTTCGATGGCTATCTAAAACAGTGTGGAATTGTTTCACAGCTGACTCCATCTGGAACACCTCAATGGAATGGTGTATCCGAAAGGAGAAATTGGACCTTATTAGATATGGTTCGATCAATGATGGGCCTAGCGACTCTCCCTACATCCTTTTGGTGTTATGCTCTCCTTTCTGCTGCCTACTTATTGAATCGTATTCCATCTAAGGCAGTAGATAGACTCCATATGAGATATGGATGGGTTGGAAGCCCTATATGTCCTATCTACGAGTTTGGGGTTGTCAAGCTCATGTAAAGAGTTTACAAAGTAATAAGCTTGAACCCAAAAGTGACAAATGCCAATTTGTGGGATATACTAAGGAAACCAAATGATATCAATTCTACAACCCAACTGAGAACAAAGTGTTCGTTGCTCGAGGAGCTACTTTCTTAGAGAAGAATTTCTGTACAAGAAAGACAGTGGGAGTAGAATAGAACTTGGAGAAGTTCAAGAACTACAAGAGAATGTTGAACGCTCTACAGAAACTCAGATGGAAGTTGACATGGAACCTCATGAAGATGAGCAACCTGAGTCAACAACACAAGAACTTAGAAGGTCTAGTAGATCTCGTATTGAACCCGAGAGATATGGATTTCTCGTGACTGATGATCAAGATTTATCTTGGTGGACTCTGATGAGCCCACGACCTACAGACAGGTTTTAGAAAGTCCAGATTCAGATAAATGGCTGCAAGCCATGGAATCTGAAATGCAATCCATGAGGAACAATAAAGTATGGACATTGATTGACCCTCCTGTTCAGGCAAAGGTTGTCGATTGTAAGTGGATTTTTAAGTTAAAACCTGGAGGGATCTTCAAGGCACGACTAGTGGCTAAAGGTTTCAGACAGACTCATGGTATAGACTATAATGAAACCTTCTCCCTGTCATGATGCTCAAGTCTATTAGGATAATGCTTGCCATAGCAGCTTATTTTGACTATGAGGTATGGCAGATGGATGTTAAGACGGCTTTCCTGAATGGAAACCTACTCGAGGATGTTTATATGAAACAACCCAAGGGATACATCGATCAAAAGCATCCTAATCGAGTATGTAAGCTTCAGAGGTCTATCTATGGACTAAAGCAAGCATCTCAAAGTTGGAATCTTTGTTTTGATGAGGAAGTAAAAGGTTACGGATTCATCAAGAACGAAGATGAGCCTTGTGTTTACAAGAAAGTTAGTGGGAGCAAGATTGTTTTCCTTGTCCTATATGTGGACGACATCCTGCTCATAGGAAATGACATTCCTTTGATGAAAGACATCAAACAATGGTTAGGGAGTGTATTTTCTATGAAAGACTTAGGAGAAGCTGAGACGATACTAGGTATCAAGATCTATAGAGATAAGTCTAAAAGGCTTCTGGGACTAAGTCAAGAAGGGTACATAGACAAGATATTAAAAAGATTCAATATATCTAACTCTAAAAATGGTAAGGTACCATTTAGACATGGCCTTCTCTTGAAGAAGAACCAAGGTCCTTCAACAAGAGAGGAAAGGGATACAATGAGTAGAGTCCCATATGCTTCGGCAATAGGATCTATTATGTATGCCATGTTGTGTACCCATATGGATGTTGCACATGCACTTAGCATGACTAGCAGATACCAACAAGATCCAGGGATGGATCATTGGACTGCAGTCAAAGCAATCCTGAAGTACTTACGAAGAACTAAAGGATTAATGCTAGTGTATGGAGGACAATAACAGCTCATTGTACAAGGATATGCTGATGCTGCTTTCCAAACAGATTAAGATGACATGAAGTCACAATCAGGCTACGTGTTTAGTCTGAATGACGGTGCAATAAGTTGGAAAAGCTCAAAGCAAGATACAACAACCGATTCTACAACAGAGTCTGAGTACATTGCTGCATCAGATGCTGCAAAGGAAGCTGTTTGTCTGAGAAAGTTCGTGTCAGACATCGGAGTGATACCGAGTATCCAAGATCCGATAGAACTTTTCTGTGACAATAACGGGGCCATCGCACAAGCTAAGGAGCCTCGGTCACACCAGAAAACCAAACACATACTCAGAAGGTTTCACCTCATCCGAGAGATCATTGATCGAGGAGATGTGAAAGTGTGCAAAATAGGGTAAGATGACAATATAGCAGATCCTCTCACAAAAGCTCTACCACAGTCAAAGTTTGATAGACATGTAATAGAGCTTGGTCTTAAACAGTTTAGGACATAGCCCTTCATCGGGCAAGTGGGAGATTGTTGGTGAATGTGCCCTAATGAGGGCTATTTATGTAAATATACTTTGAGGGTATTTATATAAATAAGACATTTTTCGCTTGATTGATTGTTTATCAAATGAGTTAATTTCATGATAGTAATATCCTTGTGCATATTTAAATTCATGAAATCGATCCGCCAAAATAAACACTCCATGGACTAATTAGATCATGAGTGATTCTTTTGAGTAGTACTGGTACTAGGATCCTTAGACCAGAAATCACTACATGGTCTTAGGTGAATTGTAGTGTGCTTTGACATACGCCTAACAGGGCCGTAACAGGTTGCCAAGTACGGGTATGATTGGGTACACTATGAGACACGCTAAGGTATGTAGGTGAAGTGATGGGACTACAAATCTCTCTTAAGTGAGAGATGATATCTTGGCCACTTGATAGTGAACTGAAAAGTGCATGGCCATGCCCAAGGAATGATAAGGATATCATTTGCTTGATGGATTCAATGTCACTAAGAGATCAAGTAAACGTTTAGCTACATAAGGATGATGGTTCCATGCCTTATGCTAAACTGGATATCGATGTAGAGGATCGTACGCAGTTTGCTCGGAAAGGTTGTGTTGAATCTCCATTCGACCCTCCATTCTGAATTGGGTTGTCATTATGTCTTGCTAGAGACCACTAATGACTTATGGATTAATCAATGAGATTGAGTTATCCGTTGCCAATTTGGAATGGGCCTACAGGATCGCACATAAGAAAGTTCAATAATGCAGAATAAGGATTCTTGCCTACAATAAGTATAATTGTTATACTTAAATAAATAAGATTTAATTAAATGGTTTAATTAAATATTATTAGAAAGTTCTATGGTATTAATTAATAGTTAATTAATTACCTGGGAACAATTGGGATGGGCTGATAAATCAAGAGACTTAATTGCAATTGAAGTTCTTGACCCATCAGCCTGATCCATGGGTCATGGGTTGATCCATGGGCTTGGTGTTTAACCCAAATCATTAAGGTATTATTTAAGGCTGATTTGGAATTAGTAAATATTATTTAAATACTGATTTGGAATCAGTTAAATAATATTTGGTAATAATACTGATTTGGAATATTACTAAAATCAGTTAAGTTATAATTGGATAATTACAATATTGATTTTGGAAATTAATTCTCTACAAATATCCTAGGGATATAATTGTAGGATGATGATTTTGAATGATTCTTATCAGACAAAAATACACAGAATTCCCAAATTCTCTTGGTAGGCAAGATCGACTAGCACCAACCTGCGAAGACTTTCGTGCTTGAGAGTAGAGGATCCTTCGAGGAAGGATTTTGGAGACAACAAAACGCCATCTTCTTAGAGGAGCCAGGCGACGTGTGCAACCGATTACGCTTCAAGGGTAAGACCCGATCCTTAGTGTTTAGGATTCCGCCATTTAATTAGATTAAATGCCTAAACAAATCCCTACAAGGCTGAGGTAAACAATTGATGCTGGTGCTACAGTACACTCGACATAGAAGCCAAGATATAGCACCTGTTTATCTCATCAACTTTCTGCCACCTTGTATATAGCTCTCGCTGCTCAGGGGTGGTATTATCACTGGGCTTAGGAGGCACTCCTCAGTGAGCACGCACTTGTAACTCTCGGCAGTAAGGACAATGTCCAGGTTACATTTGTTGGAGTTGAATACATAAGCTATACTTGTGTTGTTCTTTTTCCCTGTAATATATCGATTTATGTTTTTGTTGTAATTTGTTGTGCATTAATTGTCCATTTGTATTATGTAAGTAGATGATGAGGTCTCTTGTATGACACAGTAGATCTCATCATTGGTTGAAAGACATAATACATAAATAAAGTTCATAACCGAGATAGTTTTGGACAAACTGTCGGTTTAGGTTTTTATGTGATTTGGATAATTGGTTTATCTAAACTAATTGAATCATATAGATATGCCCGGGACATATTGAACTTGACCTTTAGGAGTGATTTGTCTTGTACTGATTAAATAGAAAATTCGTTCCTTGTATTCTATCTCTTAATCCCTATACTCGAACGAGCATGAGGATTAGACATAGTGTACTTTGATCTGCCAAAGGTGAGGTCAATTGTGGCCAATAGTCTCGGTAGGTTGGGTGCGCGTGTTTAATTACTTGGTGTGCTGCTGCTTGTCGAAAAGAAACCATGTACCCGTGCGTCCGGGGAAAGGGTGCTCCCGATATGAGCTCGTAAAGTTTATTATACTGAATCCGGCAGGTGGACTTATATCTGGTATAGTAAAAAGGTCGAGTGATACTAGTCTCGGAATTAAAGAAGTTAATTAATTAATTTATCAGTAAATTAATTTATATTAACGAGCACCATATCTTTGATGTGGGGAGATTATGAATATAATTTAATTAAGTTATTCCGGAAGTAATTCTGGTGTAGGATGGTAGTGCCAAAATTAATCCGTTAGTAGTATGATTAATTTTGTAATGGGTTAATTGAATAGGTAGAATGAATTAATTAATTAATTATTCCTTAGGGTTAATTGAGTAATTAACAAAGTGGAATTATTTAATTAATTCCTAAGGGTTAATTAAGTAATTAACAAAGTGGAATTATTTAATTAATTAATTAAGTCTTAATATTCAATTGGAATTAGGAAATCCTAGAGATTAGGAAATCTAGTAGGAATTGATTTATCCTATCAGATTGGTTGCCTAATTGGATTTGGAAACTAATTAATTACCTAAACCCATTAGGAAGACCAATCCTAAACCAACTTGGGGTCTCTTTTGTAACTCTATGTATAGACAAGGGATTAGCTATTCAAGACACACAATTCCATAAGTTTTCAAGACAAGAAAACTAGAGAGATAAAATCCTAGAGAGAGAAATTAAATTTCACTCTTGAAGTCGGATTTTTAGAGAGAAGGTGTGGCTGGGTTTTTGTTCTATTTGGCCGAAATTCTTGGCCCAGTTTATACCAGCTGCGCAGAGTTTTCTATCTCTCTGGGCGTTGCGTTTACAGTACGTGCCAGGTGTTGTGGTGCTAGTGAAAGAATTCGCCAATAGGATTTGGGTTTGCACTTAATCAATTTACCACGCAACAAAAATTTCTAATTAAAGCGGAACCTTAGAAAGTTACCTTTGAAGCGTGCACCTGGTGATTCTCTTGTATGCCTCAAAGACAATGACCTCTTGTTGTGTGGGCAACAATCTAGAAGTCAATTGATCAGCAACTCACCACAATCCACCTGCTAAAAAAAATCGGCACCTCCGCACCTAGCACGTACTGCAAACACACTGCCCGGAGAGAGAGAAAACAATTCTCGCAGCCAGCTATATCTAGCCAAAATTCGGCCAAATAAACCAAAAGGGCCAGCCACAAAGTGTCCTTAAAATTTGACTATGAGAGAGAAAGAAATTTCTCTCTCTAGATTCTTGAATTGTGAATCTATTGAATTGTTATGTCTTGAATGGCTAATCCCTTGTCAATTTATAGAGTTACAAGAGACACTCCAAGTTGGTTTAGGATTGGTCTTCCTAATGGGTTTAGGTAATGAATTAGTTTTCAAATCCAATTAGGCAACTAATCTGATAGAATAAACCAAATCCTACTAGATTCCTAATCTCTAGGATTTCCTATTTCCAATTGAAACTTAAGACTTAATTAATTAATTAAATAATTCCACTTTGTTAATTACTTAATTAACCCTTAGGAATTAATTAAATAATTCCACTTTGTTAATTACTGAATTAACCCTTAGGAATAATTAACCAATTAATTAATTAAATCTACCTATTCAATTAACTCATTACAAAATTAATCGTACCACTAACGGATTAATTTTGGCACTACCATCCTACACCAGAGTTGCTTCCGGAACAACTTAATTAAATTATATTCATTAATCTCCCCACATCAAAGATATAGTGCTCGTTAATTAATTAATTAATTAACTTCTTTAATTCCGAGACTAGTACCACTCGACCTTTTTACTATACCGGACATAAGTCCACTGGCCGGGTTTAGTATAATAAACATTTCGAGCTCATCTCGGGAGCACCATCACCCCGGACGCACTGGTACATGGTTTCCTTTCGACAAGAAGCAGCACACCAAGTAACAAAACAGGCGCACCCAACCTACCGAGACTATTGGCCACATTTGACCTCGCCCATTGGCAGATCAAAGTACACTATGTCTAATCCTCATGCCCACTCAAGTCTAGGGATTTAGAGATAGAATAAAAGGATCGATTTGTCTATTAAATCAGTACAAGACAAATTATTCCTAAAAGTCAAGTTCAATATGCCCCGGGCATATCTATATGATTCAATTAGTTTAGACAAACTAATTATCTGAATCACAAAATAACCTAGACCGACAGTTTGTCCAAACCTGTCTCGGTTAGGAACCTCATTTATATATTGTGTCTTTCAACCAATGAAGAGATCTACTGTGTCACACTAGACACCTCATCATCTACTTACATAATATAAATGGACATATATATGCACAACAAAATATAATTGAAACACAAATCGATATATTAAATTGGGAAACTATACAATACAAGCATAGCTTATGTATTCTACTCTAACAGTCTACCACTAATACTTAAGTTGTGCTTTAAGTATACAACTACATATAATCCTATACAATCTGCTGCTATCTATCTAGAAAAACTATCATGGCTCTCCTAGATATCTGATCCCCATGCCCTCCACGTGAGCCTCAAAGACTTTAGAGGTCAATGTCTTCGTGAATGGATCTATAAAGTTATCCTCCGATGCTATCTTAGCCCCGACCACGTCTTCCCTCTTTACGATGTCTCGTATAAGGTGGTACTTGCGCTGTATATGTTTACTCGCCTTGTGGGCTCGTGGTTCCTTCGAGTTTGCTACTGCACCATTGTTATCACAATATACCGTGATAGACTTCGGCAAACTAGGAATCACATCTAAGTCCACTGGGAAGTTCTTGAGCCATACTGCTTCTTTCGCTGCCTCTGATGCGGCAACGTACTCAGCCTCCATGGTAGAGTCTGCCACGCATTTCTGTTTGACACTCCGCCAAACTATGGCTCCACCTCCTAGAGTAAACACATACCCTGAGGTAGAATTGCTCTTGTCCCTGTTGCCTTGGAAATCTGAATCTGTGTAACCTCGGGGTACCAGCTCAGATGCCTGATAGACCAGAACTTGGTCCCTCGTTCTGCGCAAATTCTTGAGAATGCATTTTACGGCCTCCCAATGAGCTTTCTCAGGGTTACTCTGATATCTGCTCACCATGCCAACGGCATAACAGATATCAGGCCTCGTACACAACATGGCATACATGAGACTTCCTACTGTCGAAGCATATGGAACTGTCTTCATGGTCTCTATCTCCTCAACAGTCTTAGGAGACTGCTCCTTAGATAGAAACACTCCATGCCTGAAAGGTAGAAAACCTTTCTTGGAGTTCTGCATGTTAAAACGGGCCAGAATCGTGTCTATGTACGAAGCTTGAGAGAGAGTTAATGAACGTTTCCTACGATCTCAAATAATATTGAACCCAAGGATATGTCCCTCTTCCCCTAAGTCCATCATATCAAATTTCTTGGACAGCCATGCCTTTACGTCTGATAACACTTTCTTGTTGTTGCCAATCAATAGAATGTCATCTACGTAAAGCACAAGAAGCATCACGTCTGCAATATACACATTGCTCATCCGGACACTGAGTAAATCCAAAAGACTGGATTACCTCATCAAACCGGATGTTCCAAGATCTGGATGCCTGCTTAAGTCCATAAATAGACCTCTTAATCCTGCAAACCTTATGCTCTTGGCCTTTTTCAATGAATCCCTTTTGTTGTTGCATAAAGATGGTTTCCTTAAGACTTTTATTTAGGAAAGCTGTCTTGACATCCATCTGCCAAATCTCATAATCTATATGAGCAGCTATAGCCAAGAGAATCCGGATCGACTTAAGCATGGCTACCAGGGAGAAGGTTTCCTCATAGTCGATTCCCTCTGCGTCACCAACCTAGCTTTAAAGGTTTCCACCTTCCCGTCAGGTCCTCTCTTACGTTTGTAGACCCACTTGCATCCAATGGGCTTGAACCCATCAGGCAGGTCCACAAGCTCCCAGACTTGATTATGGTCCATTGACCCCATCTCGGATATCATTGCCTTACGCCAAGATTCTACATCTTTATGTCGAAGCGCCTCATTCTAGTTAACTGGGTCAGGTTCAGGCAAACCTGGGACTAGGTCTGAGGTTTCTCCCATGCCAACGAACCTGTCGGGCTATCTCACAACCCTCCCACTACGACGAGGCACCGCCTGTGTAGGCGCATCATCTGTGATCTCATGTGCAGTTTGTGTTGTATCTACTTGTGTTGTTGCATCAGGATTAGTAGTTTGTCATCTAAGCTCTTCTAGTACTATCTTACTCTTGGCTTGTAGTCTAAGACATAGTCCTCTTCTAAAAATCTAGCGTTGGTACTTACCACCACATTATGATCTTTAGGACTATAGAATAGACCACCTTTTGTTCCCCTAGGATATCCTACAAACAGCATTAATTATGTTCTTGCATCTAATTAGCCGTATCTGCCTTAAACACATGTGCTGGGCAGCCCCAAATTCTGAGATGTCTTAGACTGGGCTTCCGCCCGTTCCACAACTCTACTGGGGTTGAAGGCACGGTTTTAAATAGTACAAGATTAATAATATACATTGTCGTTTCTAAGGCATATCCCCAGAAAGAACTTGGTAAATCACTATAGCTCATCATGGACCTAACCATTTCTATAAGAGTTCGATTCATCCTTTCTGCTACACCATTCTACTGTGGCGTGCCATGTGCAGACAACTGAGACTGAATTCCTACCTCAGTGAGGTAATCTCAAAATTCATGGGACAAGTACTCCTCAGCACAATCTGAACGCAGTGTCTTGATACTCTTACCATGATGTTTGTCCACATATGCCCGAAACTCTTTGAACTTTCCAAAACATTCGGACTTGTGGCGCATTAGGTAAATGTATCCGTACCTAGAGTAGTCATCCGTGAACGTCACGAAATACTCATATCCCTTTCGTGCCTGGACCGTCAAAGGTCCACACAAGTCAGAATGAATCAACTCTAATACTTCTTTAGCTCTATAACCTTTTGCCTTAAAAGATCTCTTGGTCATCTTACCTTCTAAGCAAGATTCGCAGGTTGCATAACTGTCAATATCTAATGAACCCAAAGGTCCATCATTGACCAACCTCTAAATCCTACTAAGGTTTATATGACCTAGCCTTAGATGTCAAAGATAGGTTTGATTCATTTCAGAAGGTTTCTTCCTCTTATTAATGTTAGATTCTGAGCTATCTATCTCTATGTTTTGTGCAACAGGGGAGTTAGAATTAACCACAAATAAATTGTCCACCAATGAACCAGAACAAACAAGTTTTCCATTTCTTCTAATAAATACAGACTCATCAGAAAAAATAAACTTGTAACTGTTTTTCAAGAGTTTAGAAACCGAAATCAGGTTCTTTCTAAAACTCGGTACAAAAAGACAGTTTACTAACTCTAGGTTACAATTCTTGAAATTTAACCTAACTACTCCCACTGCTTCAACTGACACTCTTGTAGTATCGCCCATGTAGATGTCCAGTTCTCCCTCTCTAAGCATCTGGGTTACTTGGAACCCCTGCAAAGAATTACAAACATGGTTAGTGGCGCCTGAATCCACACACCAAGTATCTGTGGGAACCACCGCTAAACATGTCTCAGTAATTAGGGTAGAAACAATCGTACCTTTGAGCTTCTGATAATCTACTTTCCAGCGTCCTGCCTTGCCGCACTTAAAGCACTTGCCCTTAGGCTTGCTTGTCTGCGTGATCTCCGGCTTTGTAGCAAGTTTCTTAGCATTCTTCTTCTTCTTATTCTTCTTGCCTTTCGGCCCAGAAGAAGAACTCGAACCCTTTACCGTGACCAAAGCTTGTTTCTTCTCATGGAAGATGTCTTCAGCCGCCACCAAATCAGTCATGAGCTCGGGCAACGAATAAACCCTTTGGTTCATATTGTAGTTGACCCGAAACTGCTCAAAACAAGAGGGTAGACTCTGGAGGATAATATCTATCTAACTCTCCGGGTCGATATTTCCTTCCAATACCTCTATTTCATTGATGTTACTGATCATGTGTAAAACATGATCCCTCACCGATCTGCCTTCAGCCATTTTGGTGTTCATTAATTTCCTCATGGCTGACTGCCTGGCAGTCCTGCCTTGATGCTCAAACATCTCCCTTAGGTGCACCATCATGTCAAAGGCGGAGATCATGGGATGAAGCTGATGTTGCAGCACATTTGACACAGAGGTCAAAATGTAGCACTGCGCCATCTCATCCGCTTTCCTCCACCTGGCATAGGCGTCCCTATCCTCTTAGGTAGAGTCCTCATCAGGCACTTCTGGACATGCTTCGATGAGCACAAACTTGTACTGCTCAGCCATCAGGACTATGTCCAAATTCTGACTCTAGTCGACATAATTGATTCCAGTTAATTTGTTGTCTTTCAAAATAGCAGCTAAAGGATTGAACGCCATATCGATTTAAACTGGAAAGTAAACAAACAATGTTTCAGTTATATGCATAGAACTTTCGAAAACATGAAAATCCAATTAATTATTGACTTTCCTCAAAATAATAATATTAATCCACCAACATCTCATCCACCGGGATTCTCGCAAGCCATGCAGTGTGGACGTTTATGCTAACCCACATTTGTTGAGAAGAACCAAGTTCATTAACTACGTTATCTGACCAATGATCTTTTGATCAATGTAGCTAATAGTCGGTGCTTTCAGCTGTACAAGTAAGCAGCGTAACCTCGCGGGAGGAATACTACAGATCGTACACTAAGTGTGTGCCATTACGTGACTTCTGAGTTTGTTACCTCAGGATAGTGCGCCTCAGATGGAGAGGGTGTCGCATTTCTCCTAGTTAAACTCGCTCTAGTCATCTTACTCAGAAGTTCATAGTCTAGCGATCTCGGGGCTGGACTCATCCGAATGGAGAAAGACCCTAATGCCAACGCGCAAGCCCACCACATTGCATATGAACCCGTAATGGTAGCCATGGGGATATAAACCAACCCGCTCCCACTTAGATTTCCAAATTGAGGGTTTTTCCAGTTTTAACATGCAATTAACTAACCTAAGTTATATGCAACCATAAAACCAGTCATGCTTTAAATTCATGCATCTAAAATACAGCATAAAATAAAGCATAAAAATTAAAATGATAAATACGGGAAATAAATACAAAAAATAAATTTCCCGACTATTATGGTTTTAATTGCTTCCATCCTTTGCCTTGATCTCATGTCCCATCATGTCACTCGATGGAGAGAGTCTTGAACTTCAAAAAAAATGAAAAATGGAGGAAAAACGGGCCAAAACAGCTCGAACAGCCCGAACGGGTCGCCTATGCCGCAGCACGGCCCGAAGGCAGCGCTGCCCGCGTGCGCGCGGCCCTGCGCGTCTGCAGCAGAAGCGTGCTGCTGCTGCCTGCTGCGGCCGTCCCTTGGCTGCCGGTGGCAATTTGCTGTCGGCGTTCGTTGTCGGCGTCGCCTCCTACCGCCAACTCCTCCTTCGTTTTTCCCAGGCTATTTGGTCTTCTTGCAATTCATTCTGGGTTTTCCTCGGTTTCTTCAAATTCATGACAACCCAAAACCCACGAATCCAAGTCGCCTACCATAACGCCTTCAATTACAAAAAAAATCAATTTTCCTACTACAAGGCTTTCTAGGAAAAAATTAAATAATCAAAATTACATAGAAAAAATCCTACTAAAGATTTAATCTAATCCTACACGGCTTCCAGCATGTGGTTATACTATTATAAACATTCATAATAAAATTAAATCCGGACATGTCCCGGAGTTTAATTAAAACCCATACAAACGTAACCATAATAGTCGGGATTCTACACCACCTGCAAATAAAACCATGTAATAAATCGAACAAGCATAGAACCCCATAAACCAGGCTGATACCAATTGAAAGAATACGCCACATAGGATCTGGGTTTGCACTTGCTCGATTTACCACACAATAAAAAATTCTAATTAAAGCGGAACCTTAGAAAGTTACCTTTGAAGCGTGCACCTGGTGATTCTCTTGTATGCCTCAAAGACTATGACCTCTTGTTGTGTGGGCAACAATCTAGAAGTCAATTAAACAGCAACTCACCACAATCCACCTGCTGAAAAAATTTAGCACCTCCGCACCTAGCACGTACTGCAAACGCACTGCCCAGAGAGAGAGAAAACAATTCTCGCAGCCAGCAAAATCTAGCCAAAATTCGGCCAAACAAACCAAAAGGGCCAGCCGCAAATTGTCCTTAAAATTCGACTATGAGAGAGAAAGAAATTTCTCTCTCTAGAATTTTATCTCTCTAGATTCTTGAATTGTGAATCTATTGAATTGTTATGTCTTGAATGGCTAATCCCTTGTCTATTTATAGAGTTACAAAAGAGATTCCAAGTTGGTTTAGGATTGGTCTTCCTAATGAGTTTAGGTAATGAATTAGTTTCCAAATCTAATTAGGCAACCAATCTGATAGGATAAACCAAATCCTACTAGATTCCTAATCTCTAGGATTTCCTAATTCTAATTGAAACTTAAGACTTAATTAATTAATTAAATAATTCCACTTTGTTAATTACTTAATTAACCCTTAGGAATTAATTAAATAATTCCACTTTGTTAATTACTGAATTAACCCTTAGGAATAATTAATCAATTAATTAATTAAATCTACCTATTCAATTAACCCATTACAAAATTAATCGTACCACTAACGGATTAATTTTGGCACTACCATCCTACACCAGAATTGCTTCCGTAATAACTTAATTAAATTATATTCATTAATCTCCCCACATCAAAGATATAGTGCTCGTTAATTAAAATTAATTTACTGATAAATTAATTAATTAACTTTTTTAATTCTGAGACTAGTACCACTCGACCTTTTTACTATACCGGACATAAGTCCACCGGCCGGGTTTAGTATAATAAACATTTGAGCTCATCTCGGGAGCACCATCACCCCGGCCGCACCGGTACATGGTTTCCTTTCGACAAGCAGTAGCACACCAAGTAACTAAACACGCGCACCCAACCTACCGAGACTATTGGCCACATTTGACCTCACCCATTGGCAGATCATAGTACACTATATCTAATCCTCATGCCCACTCGAGTCTAGGGATTTAGAGATAGAATACAAGGATCGATTTGTCTATTAAATCAGTACAAGACAAATCATTCCTAAAGTCAAGTTCAATATGCCCCGGGCATATCTATATGATTCAATTAGTCTAGACAAACTAATTATCTGAATCACATAATAACCTAGACCGACAGTTTGTCCAAAGCTGTCTCGGTTACGAACCTAATTTTAATATTATGTCTTTCAACCAATGATGAGATCTACTGTGTCACACCAGACACCTCATCATCTACTTATATAATATAAATGGACATATATATGCACAACAAAATATAATTGAAACACAAATCGATATATTAAACTGGGAAACTGTACAATACAAGCATAGCTTATGTATTCTGCTCCAATAGCTAGAGTTTTCTAGCAGGTGAATTGTGGTGATTAACTGATCGATTGGCTTCTAGTTCATTGCCCACACAACGTGAAGTCAAAGTCTTAAAGCATACAAGAGAATCACCAAGTGCATGATTCAAAGGTACTTTTCTAAGATTCCGCTTTAATTAGAATTTTTTGTTGCGTGGTAAATCGAGCGAGTGCAAACCCAGATCCTATGTGGCAATCCTTTCAATTGGTATCAGAGCCTGGTTATGGGTTTTGTGCTTGATTGATTTATTACATGGTTTATTTGCAGGTGGTTAAGAAATCCCGACTATTATGTTTACGTTTTATGGGTTTTAATTAAACTCCGGGACATGTCCAAATTTAATTTTATTGTGAATGTTTGTAATAGTATAACCACGTGCTAGAAGTCGTGTAGGATTAGATTAAATCTATAGTAGGATTTTTTCTATGTAATTTTTTTTATTTAATTTTCCTAGAAGCCTTATAGTAGGATAATTAATTTTTGTAATCGAAGGCGTTATGGTGGGCAACGTGAATTCATGGGTTTTGGGTTATCATTAATTCGTAGAAACCCAGGAAAATCCAGAACGAATTGCAAAAAAACCAAATAGCGTGGGAAAAACGAAGAAGGAGGTGGTGGCAGGAGGCGGCACCGGCGACGACCGCCGGCAGCAACCGCCGCTGGCAACCATGGCAGGCAGCACAGCTGCCGCGCGGTGCAGCATGATGCTGCGCTAAGGCGCGACAACAGCGCGCAGCAGTTGTTGCGCGCTACTGCTCCGCACGCACAGCCCGTGCGGCCTGTGCGCGCACACAGCGCACCCCGTTGGGCGTGCTATGCGCGTGCAGCCCGTTCAAGGTGCATTTTTGGCCCGTTTTTTCTCTGGTTTTCATTTTTTTGAAATTCAAGATTCTCTCCATCGAGTGACGGGATGGGTCACGAGATCAAGGCAGAAGATGGAAGCAATTAAAACCATAATAGTCGGGGAATTTATTTTTTTGTATTTATTACCCGTATTTATCATTTTAATTTTTATGCTTTATTTTGATGCTTTATTTTAGATGCATGATTTTAAAGCATGACTGGTTTTATGGTTGTACATAACTTAGGTTAGTTAATTGCATGTTAAAATCGAAAAAACCCTCAATTTGGAAATCTAAGTGGGAGCGGGTTGGTTTAATATTCCCATGGCCACCATAACGGGTTCATATGCGATGTGGGTGGACTTGCGCGCTGGCATTAGGGCCTTCCTCCATTCGGATGAGTCCAGCCCCGAGATCGCTAGACTATGAATTTCTGAGTAAGATGACTAGAGTGAGTTTAACTAGGAGAAATGCGACACACTCTCCATCTGAGGCACACTATCCTAAGGTAACAAACTCAGAAGTCACGTAATTGCATACACTTAATGTACGATCTGCAGTATTCTTCCCAAGCGGTTACGTTGCTTATTTGTACGACTGAAAGCATCGATGATTAGCTACATTGATCAATAGATCGTTTGGTCAGATAATGTAGTTAATGAACTTGGTTCTTCTCAAACGAATGTGGGTTAGCGTAAACGTCCACACAGCGTGGCTTGCGAGAACCCCGGTGGATGAGATGTTGGTGGATTAAGATTATTGTTTTGAGGGAAGTCAATAATTAATAGAATTTCATGTTTTCGAAATTCTAGGCTAAATAACCGAGACATTGTTTGTTTATTTTCCAGTTTAATCGATATGGCATTCAACCCCTTAGCTACTATTTTGAAAGACAACAAATTAAATGGAACAAATTATGTCGACTGGAGTCGTAACTTTGATATTGTCCTAACGGCTGAGCAGTATAAGTTTGTGCTCACCGAAGTATGTCCAGAAGTGCCTGATGAGAACTCTACCCAAGAGGATAGGGATGCCTATGCCAGGTGGAGAAAAACGGATGAGATGACGCGGTGCTACATTTTTGCTTCTGTGTTAAATGTGCTGCAACATCAGCTTCATCCCATGGTCTCCGCCTTCAACATGATGGCACACCTAAGGGAAATGTTTGGACATCAAGGCAAGACTGCTACGCAAGCAGCCATGAGGAAATTAATGAACACCAAAATGGCTGAAAGCGGATCGGTGAGAGATCATGTTCTACACATGATGAGCAACATTAATGAAATTGAGGTGTTGGGAGGAGAAATTGACCCAGAAAGTTAGATAGATATTATCCTTCAGAGTCTACCCACTAGTTTTGAGCAGTTTCGGGTCAACTACAATATGAACCAAAGGGTTTATACTTTGCCCGAGCTCTTGACTGATTTGGTGGTGGCCGAAGACATCTTCCACGAGAAGAAGCAAGCTTTGGTCGCAGTAAAGGCTTCTAGTTCTTCTTTTTGTCCAAAAGGCAAGAAGAATAAGAAGAAGAAGAATGCCAGGAAACTTGCCGCAAAGCCAGACATTGTGAAGAAAAGCAAGCCCAAGGGCAAGTGCTTTAAATACGGTAAAGTAGGACATTGGAAAGTGGATTGTCCAAAGCTCAAAGGTACGATTGTTTTTGCCCTAATTACTGAGACATGTTTAGCGGTGATTCCCACAGATACTTGGTGTGTGGATTCAGGCGCCACTGACCATGATTGTAATTCTTTGTAGGGGTTCCAAGTAACCCGGAAGCTTAGAGAGGGCGAACTGGACATCTACACGGGTGACACTAGGAGAGTGTCAGTAGAAGCAGTGGGAGTTGTCAGCTTAATTTTTGAAAATTGTAGCTTAGAATTAGTGAATTGTCTTTATGTACCGAGTTTTAGAAAAAACCTGATTTTGGTTTCTAAACTCTACGGTTATAAGTTCATTTTTTCTGATGACTCTGTACTTATTAGAAAAAATGGAAAACTTATTTGTTCTGGTTCATTGGTTGACAATTTATTTGTTGTTAATTCTAACTCCCCTGTTGCGCAAAACATAGAAATAGATAGCTCAGTATCTAACATTAATAATAGGAAGAAACCTTCTGAAATGAATCAAACCTATCTTTGGCATCTCAGGCTAGGTCATATAAACCTTAGTAGGATTCAAAGGTTGGTCAATGATGGACCTTTAGGTTCATTAGAGATTGAAAGTTATGCAACCTGCGAATCTTGCTTGGAAGGTAAAATGACCAAGAGACCTTTTAAGGCAAAAGGTTATAGAGCTAAAAAAGTATTAGAGTTGATTCATTCTGAATTGTGTGGACCTATAACAGTTCAGGCACGAGGGGGATTTGAGTATTTCGTGGCATTCACGGATGACTACTCTAGGTACGGGTACATTTACCTAATGCGTCACAAGTCCGAATGTTTTGGCAAGTTCAAAGAGTTTCGGGCAGATGTGGAGAAGCATTATGGTAAGAGTATCAAGACACTGCGTTCAGATCGTGGTGGGGAGTTCCTGTCCCATGAATTTCGAGATTACCTCAGTGAGGTAAGAATTCAGTCTCAGTTGTCTGCACCTGGCACGCCACAGCAGAATGGTGTAGCAGAAAGGAGGAATCAAACTCTTATGGAAATGGTTAGGTCCATGATGAGCTATAGTGATTTGCCAAGTTCATTCTGGGGATATGCCTTAGAAACTGCAATGTATATTCTTAATCTTGTACCATCTAAAACCGTGCCTTCGACCCCAGTAGAGTTGTAGAATGGGCGCAAGCGCAGTCTAAGACATCTCAGAATTTGGGGCTGCCCAGCACATGGGCTTAATGCAGATATGACTAAGTTAGATGCGAGAACAGAGTTAATGCTGTTTGTAGGATATCCTAGGGAATGAAAGGTGGTCTATCCTATAGTCCTAAAGATCAAAAGGTGGTGGTTAGTACCAACGCTAGATTTTTGGAAGAGGACTATGTCTTAGACCACAAGCCCAAGAGTAAGATAGTACTAGAAGAGCTTAGACGACAACTACTTGTTGGAATTGAATACATAAGCTATGCTTTTGTTGTACTTTTTCCCTGTAATATATCGATTTATGTTTTGGTTATATCTTGTTGTGCATTAATTGTCCATTTATATAATGTAAATAGATGATAAGGTGTCTTGTGTGACACAGTAGATCTCATCAATGGTTAAAAGACATAATATATAAATGAGGTTCATAACCGAGATAGCTATGGACAAACTGTCGGTTTAGGTTATTATGTGATTCAGATAATTGGTTTGTCTAAACTAAATGAATCACATAGATATGCCCGGGCATATTGAACTTGACCTTTAGGAATGATTTGTCTTATACTGATTTAAAAGACAAATCATTCCTTGTATTCTATCTCTTAATCCCCAGACTCGAGCGGGCATGAGGATTAGACATAGTGTACTTTGATCTGCCAATAGGTGAGGTCAATTGTGGCCAATAGTCTCGGTAGGTTGGGTGCACTTGTTTAGTTACTTGGTGTGCTGCTGTTTGTCGAAAGGAAACCATGTATCGGTGCGTCCATGGTGATGGTGCTCCCGAGATGAACTCGAAATGTTTATTATACTAAACCCGGCCGGTGGACTTATGTCCGGTATAGTAAAAAGGTCGAGTGGTACTAGTCTCGGAATTAAAGAAGTTAATTAATTAATTTATCAGTAAATTAATTTATATTAACGAGCACTATATCTTTGATGTGGGGAGATTATGAATATAATTTAATTAAGTTGTTCCGGAAGCAATTATGGTGTAGGATGGTAGTGCCAAAATTAATCCGTTAGTGGTACGATTAATTTTGTAATGGGTTAATTGAATAGGTAGATTTAATTAATTAACTGGTTAATTATTCCTAAGGGTTAATTCAATAATTAAAAAAGTGGAATTATTTAATTAATTCCTAAGGGTTGATTAAGTAATTAACAAAGTGGAATTATTTAATTAATTAATTAATTAATTAAGTATTAAGTTTCAATTGGAATTAGGAAATCCTAGAGATTAGGAATCTAGTAGGATTTGGTTTATCCTATCAGATTGGTTACCTAATTGGATTTGGAAACTAATTCATTACCTAAACCCATTAGGAAGACCAATCATAAACCAACTTGGGGTCTCTTTTGTAACTCTATATATAGACAATGGATTAGCTATTCATGACACACAATTCAATAGATTTATTATTCAAGAATCTAGAGAGATAAAATCCTAGAGAGAGAAACAAAAGTTTCTTCTCAAAACCGGATTTATAGACCAAAATTGCGGCTGCTCTTGGAAGTATTTTTGGCTGGATTTCTCACTAAATTCCGGTGTCTGGTTTAAGTACTTAGAGCGGCGACGCATGTTGGTTTATCTCAGGCCAGGTGGCGCGTGAAGATCACGCGCTAGGCGGAGTGGTTTGCTGATTTTTCCAGCGAATCCAGTTGTGTTGATTGCTGATCCATTGGCTTCTAGATTGTTGCCCACACAACAAGAAGTCAAAGTCTTGAGTCATACAAGCGATCTTCCAAGTCATGCTTCAAAGGTAACTTTCTAAAGTTCCGCTTTTAATTAGAAATTTTTGTTGCGTGGTAAAGTGAACTAGTGCGAACCCAGATCCTACAAATCTTTCACTACTAATCCTGATGCACCGGCACAAGTAGATACACCACACACTGCACATGAGATCACAGATGATACGCCTACACAGGTGGTGCCTCGTCGTAGTGTGAGGGTTGTAAGACAGCCCGATAGGTTCATTGGCGTGGGAGAGGCCTCAGAACTAGTCTTAGGTGTGCCTGAACCTGACCCGGTTAACTACATTGAGGCTCTCCGAGATAAAGATGCAGAATCTTGGTGTAAGGCAATGATATCCGAGATGGGGTCAATGGACCGCAATCAAGTCTGGGAGCTTGTGAACCTGCCTGATGGGTTTAAGCCCATTGGATGCAAATGGGTCTACAAACGTAAGAGAGGACCTGACGGAAAGGTGGAAACCTTTAAAGCTAGGCTGGTGGCGAAGGGGTATACTCAGAAAGAGGGAATCGATTATGAGAAAACCTTCTCCCCGGTAGCCATGCTTAAGTGGATCTGAATTCTTTTGGCTATAGCTGCTCATTTAGACTATGAGATTTGGCAGATGGATGTCAAGACAGCTTTCCTAAATCGAAGTCTTGAGGAAACCATTTTTATGCAGCAACCAGAGGGATTCATTGAAAAAGGTCAAGAGCATAAGGTTTGCAGGCTTAAGAGGTCTATTTATGGACTTAAGCAGGCATCCAGATCTTGGAACATCCAGTTTAATGTGGTAATCCAGTCCTTTGGATTTACTCAGTGTCCGGATGAGCAATGTGCATCACAGACGTGATGGAAACTCAGTGGTGTTTCTTGTGCTTTACGTAGATGACATTCTATTGATTGGCAACAACAAGAAAGTGTTATCAGATATAAAGGCATGGCTGTCCAAGCAGTTTGATATGAAGGACTTAGTGGAAGCTGGACATATCCTTGGGATAAAGATAATTCGAGATCGTAGGAAATGTTCGTTAACGCTCTCCCAAGCTTCATACATAGATACGATTTTGGCCCATTTTAACATGCAGAACTCCAAGAAAGGTTTTCTACCTTTCAGACATAAAGTGTATCTATCTAAGGAACAGTCCCCTAAGACTGTTGAGGAGATAGAGGCCATGAAGACAGTTCCTTATGCTTTGGCAGTAGGAAGTCTCATGTATGCCATGTTGTGCCATTGGCATGGTAAGCAGATATCAGAGTAACCCCGGGAAAGCTCATCGGAAGGCAGTAAAATGCATTCTTAAGTATTTGCGCAGAACGAGGGACCAAGTTCTTGTCTATCAAGCGCCTGAGCTGGTACCCCGAGGTTGCACAGATTCAAATTTCCAAGGCGACAGGGACAAGAGCAAGTCTACCTCAGGTATGTGTTTACTCTGGGAGGTAGAGCCATAGTTTGGCAGAGTGTCAAGCAGAAATGCGAGGCGGACTCTACCATGGAGGCTGAGTACTTTGTCGCATCAGAGGCAGCGAAAGAAGTAGTATGGCTCAAGAACTTCCTAGTGGACTTAGATGTGATTCCTGGTTTGCAGAAGTCTATCACGGTTTATTGTGATAACAACGGTGCAGTAGCTAACTCGAAGGAACTACGAGCCCACAAGGCGAGTAAACATATACAGCGCAAGTACCACCTAATACGAGACAACGTAAAGAGGGAAGACGTGGTCGTGGCTAAGATAGCATCAGAAGATAACCTTGCAGATCCGTTCACGAAGACATTGAATTCGAAAGTCTTTGAGGCTCACGTGGAGGGCATGGGAATTAGATACTTAGGAGAGCCATGACAGTTTTTTTAGATATATAGCAGCAGAATGTATAGGAGTTGTATGTAGTTGTATACTAGCTTAAGTATTAGTGGGAGATTATTAGAGTTGAATACATAAGTTATGCTTGTGTTGTACTTTTTCCCTATAATATATCGATTTATGTTTTGGTTGTAATTTGTTGTGCATTAATTGTCCATTTGTATTATGTAAGTAGATGATGAGGTGTCTTGTGTGACACAGTAGATCTCATCATTGGTTGAAAAACATAATACATAAATAAGGTTCGTAACCGAGACAGTTTTGGACAAACTGTCGATTTAGGTTATTATGTGATTCGGATAATTGGTTTGTCTAAACTACTTGAATTATATAGATATGCCCGGGGCATATTGAACTTGACCTTTAGGAATGATTTGTCTTGTACTGATTTAATAGACAAATTGTTCCTTGTATTCTATCTCTTAATCCCTAGACTCGAGCGGGCATGAGAATTAGATATAGTGTACTTTGATCTGCCAAAGGGTGAGGTCAATTGTGGCCAATAGTCTCGGTAGGTTGGGTGCGCGTGTTTAGTAACTTGGTGTGCTGCTGCTTGTCGAAAGGAAACCATGTACCGGTGCGTCCGGGGTGATGGTGCTCCCGAGATGAGCTCGTAAAGTTTATCATACTAAACCCGGTCGGTGGACTTATGTCCGGTATAGTAAAAAGGGAAACATTGTACCGGTGCGTCCGGGGTGATGGTGCTCCCGAGATGAGCTCGTAAAGTTTATTATACTAAACCCGGCCGGTGGACTTATGTCCGGTATAGTAAAAAGGTCGAGTGGTACTAGTCTCGGAATTAAAGAAGTTAATTAATTAATATATCAGTAAATTAATTTATATTAACGAGCACCATATCTTTGATGTGGGAAGATTATGAATATAATTTAATTAAGTTGTTCCGGAAGCAATTCTGGTGTAGGATGGTAGTGCCAAAATTAATCCGTTTGTGGTATGATTAATTTTGTAATGAGTTAATTGAATAGGTAGAATTAATTAATTAATTAATTATTCCTAAGGGTTAATTGAGTAATTAACAAAGTAGAATTATTTAATTAATTCCTAATAGTTAATTAAGTAATTAACAAAGTGAAATTATTTAATTAATTAATTAAGTCTTAAGATTCAATTGGAATTAGGAAATCCTAGAGATTAGGAAATCTAGTAGGATTTGGTTTATCCTATCAGATTGGTTGCCTAATTGGATTTGGAAACTAATTAATTACCTAAACCCATTAGGAAGACCAATCCTAAACCAACTTGGGGTCTCTCTTGTAACTCTATATATAGACAAGGGATTAGCTATTCAAGACACACAATTCCATAAGTTTTCAAGACAAGAAAATTAGAGAGATAAAATCCTAGAGAGAGAAATTAAATTTCACTCTTGAAGTTGGATTTTTAGAGAGAAGGTGAGGCTGGGTTTTTGTTCTATTTGGCCGAAATTCTTGGCCCAGTTTATACCAGTTGGGCACAGTTTTCTCTCTCTCCGAGCGGTGCGTTTACAGTACGTGCCAGGTGCTGCGGTGCTAGAATTTTCTAGCATGTGGATTGTGGTGATTAGCTGATCGATTGGCTTCTAGTTCGTTGCCCACGCAACGTGAAGTCAAAGTCTTGAGGCATACAAGAGAATTACTAAGTGCGCGCTTCAAAGGTACTTTTCTAAGATTCCACTTTAATTAGAAATTTTTGTTGCGTGGTAAATCGAGCAAGTGCAAACCCAGATCCTATGTGGCAACATTTCCTATCAATGTAGTTAGGACCCATGATCTTATGATCAATGAAATTAACAGTCGATGATTTTAGCCGTACACATAAATAGTGTAACCTAGATGGGAGAAATACTACAAACGGTACACTAAGTGTATGTCATTTCATGACTTCTAAGTTTGTTACTTAGGATACTAATGCGTCTCGGATGGCGAGGGTGTCGCAACTTTCTCCAATTAAACTCACTATAGCCATCCCTTTAGAAATTCAATCTAGTGATATATGTGGTTGAAGACTCATCCGATAGGGAGGAAGGTCTAAGCCAACACGCAAGTCTAACCACATCACCTATGAATTCGTAACGGAGGCCATAGGGATATATACCAACCCGTTCTCACTTAGATTTTTAAGTTTGAGGATTTTTACGTTTTAACATGCAATATCTTAACTATGGATATTCGCACCCATTAAACCATTGGAGTTTTAATATGCGAATAAACTACCTTAGTTAATTGCACTTTACTTTTTAAAACGGTTTGGTTTTCGTTCATGCAAAAAGAAAACAAAAACACACAATCAACGAAAAGACATAAATACGAAAAATTCAAAATTAAACATTTCCCGACTATTATGGTCTTCTCTATCGTTGATTCCTTTGACGCATAGTTGACACATCTCGTCATGTCGCTCCCACTCGTTATTTGGATTCCTCTCAATCCGTCTGGGTTTTCTCGATTTTCTACATAATTAGGAATCACTCAAAATTGTGAGAAACCAAAACCCACGAATATAAGTCACTCAAAATAACGTCTTTGTCATAATACATAAATTTCTATATACAAAGGCGTTTTCTAGGAATTTAAAGATGACAACATTAAATTAAATTCTACTACAAGATTTATCTAATCCTCTACGGCTTTCAGCTCGTGGTTATTACTATTACAAACATTTCCATTCAAAAACAAAATGAGCTCGGACATGTCCCGGGATTTATGAATGAAAAATAAATCAACCATAATAATCGGGAACTAATAACCACCTGTTTAAACATTTTGAGAAAAATAATAATGCCAAAACAAAGCCTTGTAATAAATCAAACAAGTATAAAGCCAAAACACTCACTCTGATACCAATTTGAAGGAAACAGAACAAGTCCGGGCTAAATCGAAAATCTTACTTTCATGCTATGCATTCCAGAATCAGAGACTTTCGACTCGGCTCAGCCTCAAATTCATTTCCCCTGAATGGATCTAGGCTTATACTAGTTTAATTTATTAAAATGACACTCAAAGATTAAATCTTTAATTAAAACGGAAGGACTAAAGATTATACCTTTGAAACGAAGTCCCAAGAAATATAGAAAACCAAATCTCCAGGAAAGCGAAATCCACTCAGAAATCCAAGAATAACTCCAAACGACCTCGAACATAGGTGGGCAAGTAACTACGAGGTGGCTAAAGGCACTGGCGAAAAAATCCAAACAAACCCACTTCAAGAAACTCGTAGATCTGAAAAACAGATTTAGCCCGGGAAACTGATTCTAATATGAAAACCCACACCGCCTCAATAAAACTTAGTGAGTAAGCTATTTGCTCGTAGATCTAGACTTTGGCAAACCAAAAGGAATGAGCCAAAGGATCAACGCAACAAATAAACTAAGGTCACAATGAAAATGCACCAAAACGGCGCTGGAAGATCTAAAAAACGCCGGCCGGCACTAACTAGTCAGAAAAAGAGCGACGATCGGACTTCTCGAGTGGCGTTCAAACTTCCGGGCGGTGATCTTAGGCTTCTAGAATCGTGGGCTGAGTTTCTCGAAAAGAAAGATCGCAAACCGACTTCGAGAAAGAACTCTCAAGAAAGAAGAAGAAATTCTCTCTCTACGCTTGTCTTTCTCACTCTAAGGCATTTGCCTGTAAGGTTTTTAATGTCTTCAAATGTGCCTAACATTAGCTATTTATAGGGAGCTCCTTAGGAAACCTAGTGGGCTTTTGAGTGTGGCCTCAGTGTTTGACTTTTCTTGACCCCGTATTCTTCCCTAGACTAGTCAACTCCAATCGAGCCTTTTGAATTAATTTCTTAACCCACTTCGTTAATTTAATTTAATCGAACCCTTAGGATTAATTAATTCATATAGAATTAATTTTCTTAATCCACTTAGTCAATTAAATATTAATTAAATCTTTAGGATTAATTAATTCACTTTATCAATTAGTCAAACGCATAATTAATCGTACCACTAACGGACCAATTATAGAACTACCACTCAAAAACGACTTTACATCGCGCTCACTTTATTATTCTTCTATCTTCCCACATCAAAGATCTAGTGCTCGTCGATTCATCAATTTACTGACAAATTAATTCACCGACTTCTTGGTATCCGAGATTAGTACCACTCGACTTTCTTATTATTCCAGACATAAAGTCTACCGGCCGAGTTCAGTATAATAAACCTTACGAGCTCATCTTGGGAGCATCATCAACCCGGCGAGCCGGTACGTGGATTCCTCCAACTAGCAACGGCACACAAAAAAGCTAAACACCGCATACCAACTTACCGAGATTTAGGCCTCAATTGACCGCACCCTTTGGCAAATCAAAGCATACGATATCTAACTCTCATGTCCATGCCAATCTCGAGATTAAGAGATTAGACTACTATGATTCAATTAACTACACATATTAATACAAGTCTATTTAATCCAAACTGGTCGTGCTCAATATGCCCCGGGCATATCCGTATGATTTAATTAGTCTAGACAAACTAATTTCTAAATCACACCATAACCTATACCGATAATATGTTCAGACTATCTCAAACATACTTTTTATATATCAATACTTTAACCAATAACGAGATATACCGTGTCTTTCCACACCTCGTGATCTAGTTCTATCAATACTTTAACTGGGTATTAGTTTTTTATACAAGCAAATAGTTTTCTAGTATTCAAAACTAACATGTATAACATGTGATTATATAGTGAAACACAATCGATATATAACTGGGAAATAGTTTTTCATACAAGCAAAGCTTTTAAGTATTCAAAACTAACAAATTGCTCCTTAGGGTATTGCTAATCAGTTGGACAAAAGGCCCTGGGAAGCCAAACCGGAGTAGCAGCTACTACAAAAAGCTCCATGATATCCGATAAAAAGCTTTTAGCATATCCAATTTAAGAATAAGGTTGTGACCGGGTGTTTTGGAGTCAAGGAATGAGAGTAGATCTTTGCGAGTAGGACAATGTCAACAATGTCTCCTCCTTCCAGAAATCCCATTTGTTCTTCTGAGATAAGATTGTTCATGAGAGGGAGCATCCTTGACTTCTGAATGCAGGAGAGTACCTTGCAAGCAAAGTTGCACAGGCTTATGGTTCAAAAGTCCAAGAAATTATTCGCTTCCTTTTTCTTGGGGATGAGGACAAGGAGAATGTTCGCCCAAGCCTTGGGAATCGGGACGCCCGCGAAAAACTCTTTACAGGCCAGAAAGATATCCTCCTTGTGTAAGGAAATTAATTCCTAAGAACATTAAACCTTCAATCAATTATTGGGATAAATTGAAGCGGAAGCGTACCTTGATCCATAGCGATTGATTGATAGATCAAGCAACTGAACTGATGGTTGAATTAATCTCGTGATGAATCCCGGTAATGGTCTTCCAGGTGATTATCAGCCTCCTTTCCAGAGAGGTAGTTTCCCTAGTATTTTTCTTATTGATGGGAATAAGAAAAACAGAAAGTCTTTATTCACCCGGAGACCATAACCTTTATTTATAATATTAGGGTTTCCTAAATTACAGTTTCACCCATCGCAAAAAAGTAACTATAGGAATATACCTATTTCTGCACAATAATATTCCATACTTAAAAGATACTTATGCCTTATTAAACTTAATTGATCACTTTAATTAGGCGTGACTATATAGACAACACTTTAATGTACAATAACCATATTTATATATTAACGTTAAGTCCAAAACCTTACAATCTCCCACTTGGACTAACGTAATATATATACCTTATAATTGTACATGAACTGAATGAGTACTCTGAATTTGTTGTCATAACATATCTTTCACAATCCCGTCCATTAACTATATCAACATAGGATCAAAGAGGCTTTCGCTGCGACTAATGCAGCGAGACCCATCAATGGTCACATATGTCAACATAGCCAAATGACATGGATCAAGTATGGATGCACAGCATGGAAATTTCACGTGATGTGATCTTTAACGTGCCTAAATCCAATTGGTCCAACTGAACTTTAATGAGATCAATTTAATATGAAAATCAGAATATGAGCACAACTGAAAAACTGAAACTTTAAACTTTCACTTCATGGTTTACGCTGCAGCATTAAAACCAATCCAAAACTTAAACTGAAGTGTTCGAAACCACGAACAAACTGAAAAAACAAAAACTCCCACTAAACTGATACATCATCAGACAATAAAACACCCATTTGAGCAACATGCTCAAGAAAGACCTTGGGTGGCAAACCCTTAGTAAAGGGATCCGCAATATTGGAGTCTGTCCTTATGTGCTCTATAGAAATCTGACCATTCTGAATTCTTTCTCTAACAACAAGATACTTTATCTCTATGTGTTTAGACTTAGAGGAACTTCTGTTATTGTTAGAGAATTCCACGGCAGCTGAATTGTCACAAAATAACCTAAGCGGTCTTTCAATACCATCGACAATTCGTAAGCCCGTAACTAAATTTCGCAGCCATATTGCTGATTGGATGTCTCAAAACATGTTATGTATTCAGCAGCCATTGTTGAAGTTGCTATCAGTGTCTGCTTGACACTTTTCCAAGATATAGCTCCTTCGGCAAGTGTGTAAACATAGCCTGAAGTGGATCTAAAATTATCTGGACATCCACTGTAGTCGGAGTCAGAATACCCAATGATCTCTAACTGATCCGACCTTCGATAAGTGAGCATATAATTTGTAGTTCCACGAAGATACCACATGACCCTTTTGGCTGCTCCCCAATGTTCCATACCGGGATTACTTAAGTATCTGCCTAAAACTCCAACAATGAACGCAATATCTGGACGCGTACATACCTGAGCATACATTAGACTTCCCACAGCAGAAGCATAGGGAATCTTTTGCATTTCCTTTCTTTCGAAAGAGTTCTTGGGGCATTGATTGAGACTGAACTTGTCTCCCTTAGAAACTGGAGTAGCACAGGGCTTGCAATCCTGCATCCCAAATCTTTTAAGGATTTTTTCGATATAGCTCTTTTGTGACAACTGTAATATACCTCGAGAGCGATCTCGAAATATCTGTATACCTAATACAAAAGAGGCGTCGCCAAGATCTTTCATCTCAAAATGATCTGAAAGAAATTTCTTGGTTTCGTGCAATAAGCCTATATCATTGCAGGCAAGCAGTATGTCATCAACATACAAAACCAGAAAAATATGTCTACTCCCACAGAACTTATGATATACATAATCATCCACTAAATTCACCTCAAAACAAAAAGAGATGATCACTTGATGGAATTTGCGATACCATTGACGGGAAGCTTGTTTGAGTCCATAGATGGATTTCTTTAGTTTGCACACCATCTGCTTTGAATGTTTAGAAACAAAGTTTTCAGGTTGCATCATATATATTGTTTCATCAATGTCTCCATTGAGAAACGTTGTCTTAACATCCATCTGATGAAGCTCAAGATCAAAATGAGCCACTAATGCCATTATGGTCCTAAAAGAGTCTTTCGATGATACTGGAGAGAAAGTCTCTGTATAGTCGATGCCTTCCTTTTGAGTAAATCCTTTTGCAACAAAACGTGTCTTATATCTTTCCACATTACCTTTTGAATCCCGTTTGGTTTTAAATATCCATTTGCAACCAATGGGTTTCACACCTTCAGGTAATGGGACAAGATCCCAAACGTCATTGTCTTTCATTAACTTGATTTCCTCATTCATGGCATCTATCCACTTTTGAGAGTTGGAACTTTCAATGGCCTGGTGGAAGTTGATTGGATCATCTCCCACCATTTCATTGGCTTCTTCATGTTCCATGAGAAACACTATATAGTCATCTGGAATAGCATTTCTCCTTTCTGTAGTGGATCTTCTTAATGGCATTTGTTCTTGAGGCTGTTAAGTTTGTTCTTCATGATTTTGTTCTTGATGAGGGAAATCATCGACATTGTCTTGTAATTCTTGAACAACTTCAGGAATTACAACCGTAGGAAGAGAAACTGATTCCTCTTCAAGGACAAAGTCATTAACCTTATCTTCCCCTCCAAACTCAATATCCTCAAAGAATTGGGCATTTCCCGTCTCAAAGAAGGATCTGCTTTTGGGATCATAGAATTTGAATCCCCTAGACCTTTCAGCGTATCCAACAAAATAGCAACTTATGGTTCTTGAATCCAGTTTTCTTTCATTAGGCTTATAAAGCCTAGCTTCAGCTGGACAACCCCAAACATGAAAGTGCCTAATACTGGGTTTTCTGCCAGTCCATAGTTCATAAGGGGTTTTAACAGTTGCTTTAGTTGGAACTCTGCTAAGTATATAGGTTGCAGTCTTTAGTGCTTCACCCCATAGTGTATTCGGTAAAGAAGTACGACTTATCATACTTCTTACCATATCTTTAATTGTCCTATTTCGCCTTTCAGCAACACCATTCATAGTAGGACTACCAGGCATGATGTACTGTGGGACAATGCCACACTCATCGAGGAATTTAGCAAATGGGCCCGGACGTTGTTCACCTGATCTATCATATCTACCGTAGTATTCACCACCACGATCAGATCTGACAGCCTTAATGCTTTTTCCAAGCTGATTTTCAACTTCAGCCTTAAAGCTTTTGAACACGTTTAGGGCTTGTGACTTCTCATGAATGAGATAAAGGTAACCATATCGTGAAAAATCATCTATGAACGTGATAAAATATGTTTGACCATTCCAAGAAGTCGTAGGGAATAGCCCACAAATATCTGTATGTATCAGTTCTAAGACATCTTTAGATCTTTCAGCCTCAAATCTCCTTTTGTCTGTCTGTTTTCCCTTAATGCACTCAACACAGATTTGAGAATCTGTAGAGTCCAATGGATCAAGAATTCCATCTGACACAAGTCTTTCAATTCTCTGTCTAGAGATGTGACCTAAGCGCTTATGCCAAAGAGTAATAGAATTCTCATTGATTAATTTGCGTTTAGTACCACGTGTATCCACATGCAAGGTTTCATTGTATGAAACAATAGTATCAAGCAAATAAATGTTATCATTACTAATTAAAGAGCCAGTTTCAACCTGCTTTGAATTAAATGAAAGACTAACTTTATTGTTTCCAAGAAGACAAAAGTAACCTGATTTGTCCAATAAAGAAACAGAAATTAAATTCCGTCTAAATGACGGAACAACATAAGTGTCTTCCAAATCCAAATAAAAACCAGTCTTTAATAACAACCTAAATGTACCTATTGCCTCAACTTCAGCCGTCTCGCCATTCCCCGCATAGATGATTCTTTCAGCATCAATAGGTTTGCGATAATGGAGGCAACCCTGCAAAGACACACTTATGTGAGCAGTAGCACCGAAATCTACCCACCAAGTATGTCTTGGTACTGAAACCAAATTAACCTCAGAACAAACATTAACAATGACCATACCTTTCTTGGCACGCCAAGCATGATATTTGGTGCATTGTTTCTTTTGATGAGAAGTGTCACAACAGAAGAAACAAGAGGATTCCTTAGTCTGTTTCTTTTGTGGTGCTGCAACTGCAACTTCCTTATCCTTCTTTTTCCTTTTGTTCTTGTTATTTTGTTTAGAGGTTGTTGCCAAATGAGCACTCTCAGTCTTTTCTTGCTTCAATCTTTCCTCTTCTTGCACACAGTGAGAAATGAGTTCGTTAAGATCCCATTTTTCCTTTTGGCAGTTATAACTGACTTTAAACTGCCCAAACTGTGCAGGAAGGGAAATAAGTACCAAATGCACCAACAAGTCATCAGACAAGTCTAACTTCAGTGCCTTTAATTTTGAAGCAACAGTAGACATCTGCAAAATGTACTCTCTTATGTTCCCAGAACTCTTATACCTCAAGGAAACAAGTTTACTCAAGAGAGTGCTTGTTTCCCCTTTATCACTTTTAACAAAAGACTTTTCGAGTTCTTACAGGAACAAATTGGCATTGTTTTCCTCTTTAACAGTGCCCCTAAAGGTTTTCGGAATTGTCCGCTTCATGATCATTAGACTCATGCGATTTGATCGCTCCCACCGCTCCATGTTCCTTTTTTCCTCAGAGGAACTAGTATCCGCAAGAGCAGGGGGGCAATCAGACCGAAGCGCAAGGTCTATATCCATGCAACCAAGAACTATCAGAACATTGTCCTTCCAATTCTTGAAATTTGCACCATTAAGTGTTGGAATAGAATTAACATTGGCAGAAATAATTGCAGCAGAATCAACTGGAAAAACAAAATAACCAAACATAAGCTCACACTAAAAAAATATGACGAAATTTAAATTGACATCTCCATCACAAGATATCTAGTGCAACATTGGGTTTAGTCTTTGGACAGAAACATCAATTTGCAAGTGATACTCTTGTTGCAGTAATCAAATATTGACAATACACTCCTGTCAAATAATAAGCCTTCCTTTGGGCCGACTTATTATTCACATGGAAAAACCTAATACTGTCACATATTTATTACCGCAAGTATGTTTTAATTTCGGCCAAGTGAGGACCTTCCTTTGGGCCGATCGTCACCCGCATGATATTAAAACACAATCAATCACCTTAGTAATTTAAAATTAATCATCAAACACAAAAGACGTTACTTTGGCAACTTTTTTATGTCATCTAATCAACCAAAATATACTAGGTGTTATAAATCTTATATTTTATGTCAAAATAAATAAATCATATTATCTGTATTCCCAGAATCTGAACTAATTAAAGTTTTACAAAAATTTTGCAACCAAATATAATTTTTTCCAAACTTAAATAGTTCAAAATATGATTTCTTTTAACTTTAGGGTTAAAATTACAATTTCCTAAAAGTTTTCAGCTAAATCTGCAAGCTCTTTAGTATTTTATGGCCAAATAAAATTTTCTGAAAAAATTCAGATCTAATTGAATTATAACTAAAACCTGAAGGATTTTAGAACTTAAAAACTTGAGGAACTGAAATTGCAATTCTTAAAACAAAACCCTAAAATGTTTTTCTTGCTTCTTCTTCGTCTGTTCAAAACAGAACCGCCGCCGCCCGCTGCCCAACACCCGCCACCGCCGCTTCTTCCTGCAACTCCCGTCGGTATCCGCAACACCACATCGACGTCTCCACAAAGCTTGAAACAAAGACCAAAAAAATGACGCAGGAGTTTCTCTAAATACCCGATACTGCCGACAAGAGCAGCCGCCGGACACTGATCGAAGAAGCGGAGATCAACGAACGATGAAGGTCGACCGTTCCGATTTTCCGACAACAGCGACGCGGGCGAGCGTTCGAGCCAGAACCAAAAGACTGAACCCAAAGCAAAGAACTTCACGTTTCTTTCGGCAATGAAAGCAAAGAAACGAAAGATGGTGAGCGGCGGAACCAAAATCCGAACGAACAGCGAACGGGAAGCCAAATCCGAACCAAAAACGGATGTTCGGTGCTTGAAGAAGAACCACAAATTTTCAGCGACAAAACTTAGATCCACAAAGCTTGAAACCAAAGCAGTAAAAGTTAATTTTGTGGAAACTAAAAAATACCCAAAGAAGCAACCTTGTTCTCAAGAAATTTCCGGCGACTAACACAAAATAGCAAGGATTTAATTCACGCAAACCAAAAGAAAAATTATCGATCAATTTCAAATAAACCAAATATGAAATTAAGATGGATATAATTTAATTGATTTCCAAATAATTGATATGAAGGTGGTTCTGATACCACTTGTAAGGAAATTAATTTCTAAGAACATTAAAGCTTCAATTAATTATTGGGATAAATTGAAGCAAGCAACTGAACCGATGGTTGAATTAATCTCGTGATGAATCCCGACAATGGTCTTCCAGGTGATTATAAGCCTCCTTTCCACAGAGGTAGTTTCCCCAGTATTTTTCTTATTGATGGGAATAAGAAAAACAGAAAGTCTTTATTCACCCGATGACCATAACCTTTATTTATAATATTAGGGTTTTTTAAATTACAGTTTCACCCATCGCAAAAAAAGTAACTATAGGAATATACCGATTTCTGCACAATAATATTCCATACTTAAAACATACTTATGTCTTATTAAACTTAATTGATCACTTTAATTAGACGTGACTATATAGACAACACTTTAATGTACAATAACCATATTTATATATTAATTTTAAGTCCAAAACCTTACACCTTGATGATATCCCAGGCTTTTTGGAAGAAAGCTCCAATGAATCCATCCGGCCCGGCCGCGGTGTCTGGGTCAAGGAAAAAAACAGCATCATGGACTTCCTCCATAGTTACCTCATTCATCAGCCTTTGTGCCTCATCCAGGGTGATCGAGTTTGGGATTTCGTGTAGGAAGAGGTCCAAAGTGGTACCATTTCCTGTCTTGGCTCCGTAGAGTAGAGATTCTTATAAAAAGACACAGCTTCTGATTCAATCTCTTCTGTTTCTGTTAGCCATCTCCCTTCAGTGTTCTTGATCTGTTCTTGATCTTGGAAATGTGCTGTTTGTGAATCCTCGTATTCATTGCAGCATGAAAGGAGGCCGAATTCTTGTCACCCTCGGCTGTCCATTTAATTCTGGATTTTTGGCTTAGGAAATCCTCCTGTTCTTTGAGCTTTTGGACAAGATTTGCTTGTGCTTTGAAGACTGCCACCCGAAGCTATGGGGAAGGATTGTTCTCAAAATCTATCTCTCTTCTGTCCACCTCCTTTTCTGCTTCTTCCAGATTTTGGTGTACATTCCCAAAGATGTCTTTGTTACAGAATTTTAGAGTATCCTTAAGCCTCCTGAGTTTCCACCAAAAGGTTTCCACCAGTTTTAGGAATTCATGTCTATTCAGCCACATCTTTTGAAAAACAAATCTCCTGGGTTTGTTTGCTTGAACCACACTGAGTTGTAACAAGATTGGGTAGTGGTCTGAAGTTGCTTTACACAGGGCATGGGAGACAGACACTGGGAATGTTTCTGACCATTCATTGGATATAAGAATTCTATCTAATTTTTTGCTCACCCAACCCGTGGATCTAGAACCTACCCAAGTGAAAGATCTCCCAACAGTTGTCGGTTCGTAGAGTTCCAGGGCTGTGATAAACTCATTAAATTCTTTGATTGGGGTAGGGTTTGGCTCAGCATTCCCCCTATATTCAGTTAGCTCTCTAATGCCGTTAAAATCCCCTCCCAAAACCCAATGAGTGTCCGGGTAGCTGCTTCTGAAATCCGTAAGATCTCTCCATAAATTTCTAACACTATAGTCTGGTGTGAAATTTTGCAGTGTACCACTTGACCATTATCAGCAATAACATCTATCAAGAAGCTATTTCGAGAGAAAATCCAAATTTTGTCCGAAAAAAGACGAGTAGCAAAAGTCACAACCAAACTTTGCACCAATTTCAGAAATGTTTCTAGCTCCCAACATGGGTTCCAAAATCACAAAAATCGACAAGTTAAACTTTTTAACTATCTTAATCTTCTTCTAGATGGAGCATTTCCAATGCCCCTAATGTTCCATATAAGGGAATTAATCATTGAGAGTGGGGTCGAGACCAGACCTGAATCCTTGCCAAGCGGGGAGTCGGGATTTGCGGTCGGTCCCAATCAATAACTTTCTTCTTCCTTGCGCGCCTGCTTTTTACCGGGATAAAAACCTCTTCATCCGAGCGGAGTTCTTTCTCAGCTTCACTCGAGTCTTCCTGCTCGTCTGATGCCAAAGGATCAGAGCCAGACATCATATCCAGTGCTATACTCATTTGTATCTCCGGTGGAGGTTCTGGTGGTAATGAAAGACCGCTGCCGCAGTTCCTTCTGGGTAGGATCCCAACTCTTTTGAGATTTTCCATTACAACCTCTACATTCACAAGGCTGTGACTTTCTTTTGTTGAGGGCTTGATGTTCCAATTGTTGAAATCGACAATCAAGGAGGAATCAAGGGGGGTCTCGATCAGCAGAACTGTGTCTTTCTCCCTTGCTGTAATCATCGAAGAGCCATCCACCTTGGCGATTTCTGCTTCCACAGTTGCTTCAAGGTTTTGATTTCCCAATTTGTCCTCTCCCGATTGAGGCTGTGTGATAAACTTCTCTAATTTATCATGTGCTTTCTTGGGGGCCGACGCTTTAGGGTGGTACTCTTTTTGTTGCTGCTTTCCTGGAAGGTTCATCCCTTTCTTGCAAGTTACTTTCCCGTGGCCAATTTTTTTTTTGCATTCTTGGGAACATTCTCGTAGATGAATTTTTGGACTTTTATCTTTCCTCTGGTGCCAAGTGTGATGCTCTCAGGGAGTTTCTTCTCCAAATCCACTTCAACGCATATTCGAGCTACTGAAGGTCGAGGGAGGAGAGCGTTCGACTTGTCTATCTGCATAGGCGTACCCACAGCCGCTACTATTGAAAACAGAGATTCTTGGTTTAAATACTCAATTGGTAGTTCCTCCAGAGAGACCCATATGTGCGCAATGAGCGGATCCTCCTCAAATTGGAAATGAGGTCCATTTAAGCATGCGCATTTGGAATCCGCTAATCGTCCATATCTTCGTCATCCAACATCTATGTTAGTCGTATTCCAGCTGAAAACGAAAGTGCCTTAAGTTGAGAAGTCCCAAATCAATTTGACCTTTGAACCCTAGCTTCTCAATTTCCTTCTTCATCACCGCTATTTTGGGTCTTCTAAATGAGAATTTTCCGACGAGGGACAGCTTGTGAGGCTCAATTAATTTTTCGAATTCGTCATCTTCGTAAATCAAATGGGGCTGGCCGTTGATTATTTGGATAGGTTTCAGATTTGGGGTTGAAAGGGCGGGGTTTTTTTCTTGAAAAAGGCTTGCGAAAGTTTTGGGTTTATCTGGTGGGGGGTTGGAGGGGCCACCGGAGGACTCCGGTGTCTCTATAGGGTTGTGGGGTATCTGGGGGATGGAATTCCGACAAGGGTTTGCGAACAGGGGTGGGTCGGGGACAGAGAAGGGTTCCCAATCTTGTTTAGAAATCAAAGTTTTAATAGATTATACGGGTCTGAAATACGGTAATTTATATAATATTATTATAGTAGTACAATATTAGTTTTTGTATTGATTTTTTAGTTTTAGTGAGTTTAGTAATAATTATTGACTTTTTGTTCAGCAGTAACGGGTCACGCACTCGTCTCCAATGGTGTGTTTCACTTGCTTTTGGTTCAATTGCTTTACAATTAAAATACTACAGAACATGAGTTTTTTATTTTTTATTATTTTTTAATTAATCATTCAATTTCTCATTTTTTTCCTTTATTTTTTATGTTTTATTTTGAAAATAAATTTTATTTATTTATTTTATTTCAAAACAAAAAAAATAAATTTTTTTAAAATAAAAAATTTTAAATTAAAATTTTTAAATTATTTAATTAAGTTAAAATATGTGATTATATCAAAATTTTAATTTCATGAAATTTTTTTTTTCTTTTGAAGTTCTGTATATATATAAATTAGAATTTTGATTATATCAATCAAAACATGACTTTATATCATGGTTTTATGAATTTTTATATGTATATGTATATATAAAGTAAAGATTAGATTATATCATTTAAAACATGAGTTTATATCAACTAGTGAAAGAATTTGCCACATAGGAACTGGGTTGCACTTGCTCGATTTACCACGCAACAAAAATTTCTAATTAAAGCGGAACCTTAGAAAGTTACCTTTGAAACGTGCACCTGGTGATTCTCTTGTATGCCACAAAGACTATGACCTCTTGTTTTGTGGGCAACAATCTAGAAGTCAATTGATCAGCAACTCACCACAATCCACCTGCTGAAAAGATTCAGCACCTCCGTGAAGGAAAACTGAACAAGCCCGGGCTAAATCGAAAACCTCACTTTCGTGCAATGCATTCCAGAATCGGAAGCTTTCGACCAAGCTCAGGCTCAAATTAGTTTACCCATGAACGGATCTAGGCTTATACTTATTTAATTTATTAATCGGGACACAAAAAATTAAATCTTTAATAAAAGCGGAATTTAAAGATTCTACCTTTTGTAGCGAAGTCCCGTGCCTAAAGAAAAATCCAATCTTTTACGCAATTTCCACAAGGAAATCTGAGGAATTACTCCGATACAAACTCCGAAATAGTGTGGGCTATTGTCTACGGAGTTACCCACGGCAAAATATAGAAAACCCAAGAAACTTGCTTCGCAAGAAACTCAATAAAATCTGCCCGGAACCCTGCGCAAGAATAAACTGTCGGCCGCCCTTTGCTGTTCGGACACCAGTCAGCCGTCGGTCCTCTTCCCGGCCACGATCTGCACGACTGCCCTCACGGATCACCGACCGGAGAAGAGATCAACGTGAGGAGCAGCCGGATCAAGCACCCTGGGATGAAGAACAGCAACTGGAGTCTGCGGAAAAACTGCAGCGAATGGTAAAATCCAGCGGCGGAATGCAGCAAACGGAAAAACCAGCGGCGGTCGGCAGCTTCAAGAAGAAAATGACGGATAGCAGTTCCAATAATCCAATGGGCTGAGTTTCATTTCGAAGAAGAAAGCTATCCTAGTCGACTTCGAGCGAAAACTTGACGAGGAAGACAAAGTTTTCACTCTAGACTAGACTTTCTCTCACTACCCCTTACTTGGGTGTCAAGTTTTCTTATGTCTTGACTTGCCTAACAAGTTTTATTTATAGGGAGCTTCTAAGGAGACCTAATGGGCTCTCGAGTTAGGCCTTTAAATTTGACTTTCGTTGACCGCTAAGTCTTCCCTACTAATCAACTCCAATTGACCCATTTAAATTAATTTATTTAACCCACTTTGTTAATTTAATTTAATCAAACCCTTAGAATTAATTAATTCAAATAGAATTAATTTCTAAATTCACTTTGTCGATTAAATATTAATTAAACCTTTTGGATTAATTAATTTATCTTGTCGATTAGTCAAATGCATAATCGGTCGTACCACTAACGGACCAATTATGGAACTACCGCTCGAAAACGACTTTACATCGCGCCATTATATTTTATTCTATCTCCCCACATTAAAGATCTAGCGCTCGTCGGTTTATCAATTTACTGACAAATTAATTCACCGACTTCTTGGTTTCCGAAATTAGTACCACTCGTCCTTTTATTATACCGAACATAAAGTTCACCGGCCGGGTTTAGTAGAATAGACTTTATGAGCTCATCTCGGGAGCACCATCAACCCGGCGAACCGGTACGTGGATTCCACCGACTAGCAACGGCAAGTAAGAAGCTAAACACCGCATACCCAACCTACCGAGGTATAGGCCTCAATCGACCGCACTGTTTGGCAAATCAAAGCATACAATATTCAACTCTCGCGCCCGTCCCAATCTCAAGATTGAGAGACCGAATACTAGGACCGAATTGACTACGCCGATCAGTATAAGTCAATTCTATCCAAACTGGTCGTGCTCAATATACCCCGGGCATATCCGTGTGATTTAAACTAGTTTAGATAAACTAATTTCCAAACCACACAATAACCTATACTGATAGTATGTTCAGACTATCTCGGTTATGAGCATACTTTTTATATATTAATACTTTAACCAATAACGGTATCTACTGTGTCTGTCCACACCCCGTTATCTAGTTCTATGATATAAAGGAACAAATTTATACCGAAACAAAATGATATGTCAACTGTGGATATTAGTTTTTGATACAAGCCATAGCTTTTCTGTATTCAAAACTAACAATCTCCCACTAATACTCAAAGCTATGCTAAGAAGTACAAAAACTGTCCAACCCGCTATTACACTGCTGTCATAATGAAATCTCCAGAACGCCTTTAAGCTCACTCACATGGCTCCCTCAAGAATCTGACTCCCATGCCCTCCACGTGTCTCTCAAAGACCTTTGGGGTCAATGGCTTGGTGAAAGGATCTGCAAGGTTGTCATCTGATGCTATCTTGGCCACGATCACGTCTCCCCTCTTCACGATCTCTCGTATCAGGTGGTACTTGCGCTCTATGTGTTTACTCGCCTTATGGGCTCGTGGTTCCCTCGAGTTAGCAACTGCACCATTGTTATCACAATAAACTGTGATAGACCTAGGCAATTCAGGAACCACATCTAAGTCCATCAGGAAGCTCCGGAGCCATACAGCCTCTTTCGCTGCCTCTGATGCGGCAACGTACTCGGCCTCCATAGTAGAGTCCGCCACGCATTTCTGCTTGACACTCTTCCATACTATGGCTCCACCTCCTAGAGTAAACACAAACCCAGAGGTAGACTTACTCTTGTCCAAATCACCTTGAAAGTCCGAATCTGTGTAACCCAATGGTACAAGCTCCTGCACTCTATAAACTAGGACATAATCTCTCGTCCTGCGCAAGTACTTGAGAATGCATTTTACTGCCTCCCAGTGAGCCTTCCCAGGGTTACTCTGATATCTGTTAACCATGCCAACGGCAAAGCAAATATCAGGCCCCGTGCACAACATAGCATACATGAGACTACCCACTGCAGAAGCATAGGGTATCGCCTTCATGGCATCTATCTCCTCAGCAGTCTTAGGACACTGCTCCTTAGACAAATGCACTCCATGCCTGAAAGGTAGTGAACCCTTCTTGGAGTTCTGCATGTTAAAACGGGCCAGAATCGTGTCTATGTAGGATGCCTGAGAGAGAGTCAGAGAACGTCTCCTACGATCTCGAATAATCTTAATCCCAAGGATATGTCCAGCCTCTCCCAAATCCTTCATATCGAATTGCCTGGACAGCCATGCCTTTACGTCTGACAACACCTTCTTACTGTTGCCAACAAGAAGGATGTCATCTACGTAAAGTACGAGGAACACCACCATATCACCATCACGCCTGCGATAAACACACTGCTCATCCGGGCACTGAGTTAATCCATATGACTGGATAACCTCATCAAAACGGATATTCCAAGATCTGGATGCTTGCTTAAGTCCATAAATGGACCTCCTAAGCCTGCATACCTTGTGCTCTTGGCCCTTAACAATGAAGCCCTCTAGTTGCTGCATAAAGATGGTCTCCTCAAGACTTCTATTAAGGAAAGTTGTCTTGACGTCCATCTGCCAAATCTCATAATCCATATGAGCAGCTATGGCCAAGAGAATCCGGATTGACTTAAGCATAGCTACCAGGGAAAAGGTCTCCTCATAATCAATCCCTTCTTTCTGAGTATACCCCTTCGCCACAAGCCTAGCCTTGAAGGTCTCAACCCTCCCGTCAGATCCTCTCTTTCGCTTGTAAACCCATTTGCACCCAATAGGTCTAAACCCATCAGGAAGGTCTACCAGCTCCCAGACTTGATTTGAGTCCATAAAACCCATCTCATCAATCATTGCTTTCTGCCAAGAATCTGTATCTTTATCCTGCAGAGCCTCATTGTAGTTAACTGGGTCTGGTTCATGAGCGCCAGGGATAAAGTCCGAAGACTCACCCAAACCCATGTACCTTTCGGGCTGTCTCACAACCCTCCCACTATTACGAGGCGCAGCCTGTGCAAGAGCATCATCTGTGATAGTGTGTGCAGTCTCTTGTGGTGTGTCTTCCTGTATCTGTGCATCTGGAATAATGGACTGACTTCTAAGCTCTTCCAATACTACCTTGCTGCTTGACTTGTGATCTAAAATATAGTCATCCTCAAGAAATCTGGCATTGGTGTTGATCACCACCTTCTGATCCTGAGGACTATAAAATAAATCACCTCTCGTTCCTTTGGGGTAGCCTATAAACAGCATAGCCTTGGATCTCGCCTCTAACTTGCCTGCATCTACCTTGAGCACATGTGTTGGACAACCCCATATTCTGATATGTCTCAGACTAGGCTTTCGCCCATTCCACAACTCTGATGGGGTCAAAGGCACAGACTTAGATTGCACAAGGTTGAGGATAAAACATGTTGTTTCCAAGGCATAACCCCAAAACGAGATAGGCAACTCACTGTAACTCATCATCTATCTAACCATCTCCATAAGAGTCCTGTTCCTCCTCTCTGCTACACCATTCTGCTGGGGTGTGCCAGGTGCAGACAACTGGGTCTGAATACCCTCATCTAACAAATAGGATCTAAATTCACTAGAGAGGTATTTACCACCGCAATCAGATCACAGAGACTTGATACTCTTACCCAGTTGGTTCTCCACCTCAGCCTTGAATTCTCTGAACTTGCCAAAGCATTCAAACTTGTGACGCATCATATATATGTATCCATATCTAGAGTAATCATCCATGAAAGTCACGAAATACTCATAACCACCTCTAGCCTGAACTGACATAGGCCCACACACGTCAGAATGAATCAGCTCTAAAACCTTTTTGGCCCTATACCCCTTTGCCTTGAAAGGCCTCTTGGTCATTTTACCCTCCAAGCAGGACTCACAGGTCGAATAGCTGTCAATATCTAGTAAATCCAAAGACCCACTCTTGACCAACCTTTGAATCCTACTAAGGTTGATGTGACCGAGTCTCAGGTGCCAAAGATAAGTCTGATTCAAAGGGGAAGACTCCTTTCTCTTATTATGATTCGGTGATGAGTTACTAGTTTCTGTGTTTTGCATTACTGGGGAGTATGTCTTAATTAAAAACAAATTGTCAACCAATGTACCGGAACATATAAGTTTCTGGCCTTTTACAATAAATATAGATCTATCAGAAAAAACACACGTTTAGAAACTGAAAGTAAGTTCTTGCGAAAACTGGGTACATAAAGACAATCTCTCAGCAATAAAGTAGAGTCTGAAAAATAAAGACAAATAACTCTCACTGCAGCAACAGAAACTCTGGTAGTATCCCCAAGGTAGACCTGCAACTCTCCCTCTCTAAGCAGCCGGGTCACTTGGAACCCCTGCAAAGAATTACAAACATGATCAGTGGCTCCTGAATCCACACACCAAGTATCTGTGGGAATCGCCGCTAAACACGTCTCAGTGACTAGGGAAAATTTACACATACCTCGAGGCTTTGGGCAGTCCTTCTTCCAATGTCCTACTTTGCCACATCTAAAGCATTTGCCTTTCAGCTTCTGCTTCTTGGCAATGCCCGCCTTGGGTCCATGACTGGCTCCTGCTTTCTGGCCTCTCTTCCTCTTTTGCTTCCTGGCTTTGGGCCCAGCAGAGGAACCTGAGGGACCAACAGTAGCCAAGGCTTGCTTCTTCTCAGCGAATAGGCTCTCAGCAGACACCAATGCAGTCATGAGCTCAGAAAGTGAATATGAGAGATTCCCCATATTATAGTTCAATCTAAACTGCTCAAAACTGGGAGGTAAGCTCTGAAGGATGATATCGACCTGGGTTTCCCCATCAATCTCACCTCCCAATACCTCAATCTCATTGATGCAACCAATCATGTCCAGTACGTAATCTCTCACTGAAGTGCCCTCAGCCATCTTAGCATTCATGAGTTTCCTCATATCTGACTGCTTGGCTGCCCTGCCCTGATGTCCAAACATCTCCCTGAGGTTGAGCATCATATCGTAGGCTGAGGTCATCTGCTGATACTGGTGCTGCAATCCACTCGACATAGAAGCCAAGATGTAGCACCTGGTCATCTCATCAGCCTTCTGCCACCTCGTATATAGCTCTCGCTGCTCAGGGGTGGCATCATCGCTGGGCTTAGGGGGACACTCCTCAGTAAACACGTACTTGTAACCCTCAGCGGTAAGAACAATGTCCAGGTTACGTTTCCAGTCAATATAGTTTGGACCGGTGAGTTTGTTTTGGTTTAGAATGACAGCTAGCGGGTTGAACGACATATCAACTGAAAAATAAACATTTCAAGTTTCAGCATACTTTTTCAAAAATATTGAAAATCCTCAAAAAACAAATATAATCTTCTACCGACATCTCTCACACCGGGATTAACGCATGTCACGATAGGTGAACGTCTATGCTAACCCACATTAATTCGAGAAGAACCGAAGTTCATTAATTTCATTATCTGACCAACGATCTTATGATCAATGAAATTAATAGTCGATAATTTTAGTCATACCCGAAAATAGCGTAACCTCGATGGGAGGGATACTAAAAATGGTACGCTAAGTGTATGCCATTACGTGACTTCTAAGTTTGTTACTTAGGATACTAATACGCCTCGGATGGCGAGGGTGTCGCAACTTTCTCCAATTAAACTCACTATAGTCATCCCTTTAGAAATTCATTCCGGTGATATCTGTGGTTGAAAACTCATCCGATAGGGAGGAAGGTCTAAGCCAGCACGCAAGTTTAACCACATCACCAATGAACCCGTAATGGAGGCCATAGGGATATTAACCAACCCGCTCCCACTTAGATTTTTAAGCTTGAGGATTTTTACGTTTTAACATGCAATATCTTAACTATGGATATTCGTACCCATAAAACCGTTGGAGTTTTAATATGCGAATAATCTACCTTAGTTAATTGCACATTACCTTTTAAAAACATTTTGGTTTGGTTTTCGTTCATGCAAAATAAAACAAAAATCACACAATCAACGAAAAGTCATAAATACGGGAAATTAAAATTAAATAAAATTTCCCGACTATTATGGCCTTCTCTATCGTTGATTCCTTGACGCCTCGGTGACATGTCCCGTCATGTCGCTCCCACTCGTTATTTGGATTCCTCTCGATTCGCCCAGGTTTTCTCAGTTTTCTACGTAATTAGGAATCACCCAAAATTACGATAAACCAAAACCCGCGAATATAAGTTACCCAAAATAACGTCTTCGTCATAGTACATAAATTCCTATATACAAAGGCGTTTTTCTAGGAATTTAAAGACGACATGATTAGATCAAATCCTACTACAAGATTTTTCTAATCCTACACGGCTTCCAGCTCGTGGTTATTACTATTACAGAAATTTTCATTCAAAAATAAAACAAGCCCGGACATGTCCCGGGGTTTATGAATGAAAATTAAATTTCTACCATAATAGCCGGGAAATCAATAACCACATGCTTAAGCATTTCGACAAAAATAATAATGCCAAAATAAAGCCGTGTAATAAATCAAACAAGTATAAGACCAAAACCAACACTCTGATACCAATTTGAAGGAAAACTGAACAAGCCCGGGCTAAATCGAAAACCTCACTTCCGTGCAATGCATTCCAGAATCGGAAGCTTTCGACCAAGCTCAGGCTCAAATTAGTTTACCCATGAACGGATATAGGCTTATACTTATTTAATTTATTAATCGGGACACAAAAAATTAAATCTTTAATAAAAACGAAATTTAAAGATTCTACCTTTTTAGCGAAGTCCCTTGCCTAAAGAAAAATCCAATCTTTTACGCAATTTCCACAAGGAAATCCGAAGAATTACTCCGATACAAACTCCGAAATAGTGTGGGCTATTGTCTACGGAGTTACCCACAGCAAAATATAAAAAACCCAAGAAACTTGCTTCGCAAGAAACTCAATAAAATCTGCCCGGAACCCTGCGCAAGAATAAACTGCCGGCCGCCCTTTGCTGTTCAGACACCAGTCAGCCGCCGGTCCTCTTCCCGGCCACGATCTGCACGACCGCCCTCACGGATCACCGACCGGAGAAGAGATCAACGTGAGGAGCAGCCGGATCAAGCACCCCAGGATGAAGAACAGCAACTGGAGTCCGCGGAAAAATGGCAGCGAATGGTAAAATCCAGCGGCGGACTACAGCGAACGGAAAAACCAGCGGCGGTCCGCAGCTTCAAGAAGAAAATGACGGACAGCAGTTCCAATAATCCAATGGGCAGAGTTTCTTTTCGAAGAAGAAAGCTATCCTAGTCGACTTCGAGCGAAAACTTGACGAGGAAGACAAAGTTCTCACTCTAGACTAGACTTTCTCTGACTACCCCTTACTTGGGTGTCAAGTTTTCTTATGTCTTGACTTGCCTAACAAGTTGTATTTATAGGGAGCTTCTAAGGAGACCTAATGGGCTCTCGAGTTAGACCTTTAAATTTGACTTTCGTTGACCGCTAAGTCTTCCCGACTACTCAACTCCAATCGACCCATTTAAATTAATTTATTTAACCCACTTTGTTAATTTAATTTAATCGAACCCTTAGAATTAATTAATTCAAATAGAATTAATTTCTAAATTCACTTTGTCGATTAAATATTAATTAAACCTTTTGGATTAATTAATTTACCTTGTCAATTAGTCAAATGCATAATCGGTCGTACCACTAACGGACCAATTATGGAACTACCGCTCGAAAACGACTTTACATCGCGCCATTATATTTTATTCTATCTCCCCACATTAAAGATCTAGCGCTCGTCGGTTTATCAATTTACTGACAAATGAATTCACCGACTTCTTGGTTTCCGAAATTAGTACCACTCGTCTTTTTATTATACCGAACATGAAGTTCACCGGCCGGGTTTTGTATAATAGACTTTACGAGCTCATCTCGGTAGCACCATCAACCCTGCGAACCGGTACGTGGATTTCTCCGACTAGTAACGACACGTAAGAAGCTAAACACCGCATACCCAACCTACCGAGGTATAGGCCTCAATCGACCGTACTCTTTAGCAAATCAAAGCATACAATATTCAACTCTCGCGCCTGTCCCAATCTCGGGATTGAGAGACCGAATACTAGGACCGAATTGACTAGCCGATCAGTATAAATCAATTATATCCAAACTGGTCGTGCTCAATATGCCCTGGGCATATCCGTGTGATTTAAACTAATTTAGATAAACTAATTTCCAAACCACACAATAACCTATACCGATAGTATGTTCAGACTATCTCGGTTACGAGCATACTTTTTATATATCAATACTTTAACCAATAACGGTATCTACTGTGTCTCTCCACACCCCGTTATCTAGTTCTATGATATAAAGGAACAAATTTATACCGAAACAAAATGATATGTCAACTGTGGATATTAGTTTTTGATACAAGCCATAGCTTTTCTGTGTTCAAAACTAACACTCCGCAGCAAGCACGTACTGCAAACGCACTGCCCGGAGAGAGAGAAAGCAACACACGGGGCTAGTATTTTGGACCAATATTTTAGGCCACTTGATGAAGAAAACCAGCCGCCTATTTGCTCTTCAAAATTCGTTTTGGAGAGAGAAATTATTTTCTCTCTCTAGAATTTTATCTCTCTAGATTCTTGAATAATGAATCTATTGAATTGTGTTTCTTGAATGGCTAATCCCTTGTCTATTTATAGAGTTACAAGAGAGACCCCAAGTTGGTTTAGGATTGGTCTTCCTAATGGGTTTAGGTAATGAATTAGTTTCCAAATCCAATTAGGCAACCAATCTGATAGGATAAACCAAATCCTACTAGATTCCTAACCTCTAGGATTTCCTAATTCCAATTGAAACTTAAGACTTAATTAATTAATTAAATAATTTCACTTTATTAATTACTCAATTAACCATTAGGAATTAATTAAATAATTCCACTTTGTTAATTACTGAATTAATCCTTAGGAATAATTAACCAATTAATTAATTAAATCTACCTATTCAATTAACTCATTACAAAATTAATCGTACCACTAACGGATTAATTTTGGCACTGCCATCCTACACCAGAATTGCTTTCTGAACAACTTAATTAAATTATATTCATTAATCTCCCCACATCAAAGATATAGTGCTCGTTAATTAAAATTAATTTACTGATAAATTAATTAATTAACTTCTTTAATTCCGAGACTAGTACCATTCGACCTTTTTACTATACCGAACATAAGTCCACCGGCCGGGTTTAGTATAATAAACATTTCGAGTTCATCTCGAGAGCACCATCACCCCAGATTCACCGGTACATGGTTTCCTTTCGACAAGCAGCAGCACACCAAGTAACTAAACACGGGCACCCAACCTACCGAGACTATTGGCCACAATTGACCTCACCCATTGGCAGATCAAAGTACACTATGTCTAATTCTCATGCCCACTCGAGTCTAGGGATTAAGAGATAGAATACAAGGATCAATTTGTCTATTAAATCAGTACAAGACAAATCATTCCTAAAGGCCAAGTTCAATATGCCCCGGGCATATCTATATGATTCAATTAGTTTAGACAAACTAATTATCCGAATCACATAATAACCTAAACCGACAATTTGTCCAAAGCTGTCTCGGTTACGAACCTCATTTATATATTATGTCTTTCAATCAATGTTATTGTTTTTTTATTTATAATTAATAATTAATATTAATAATTATAATTAATAATTATATTATATTATATTTATATATATTATTTATATTTAAATTTATATATATTTAATATTTATAATTAATAATTATATTATTATTTATTAATAAATATTATTTATTAATAATTATATTATTATTATTTTATTTATTATTATTATTTATTAAGTTATTATTATATTTATATTAAATAAAATATTAATTAATTATTTGTTTATTATTTTATTTTTATTATTTTATTATATTAATTATTAATATATTAATATTATTAATATATTACTGTGTCACACCATACACCTCATCATCTACTTACATAATATAAATGGACGATTAATGCACAACAAGATATGACTGAAACACAAATCGATATATTAAACTGGAAAACTGTACAATACAAGCATAGCTTATGTATTCTACTCCAACAAGTAAAACATGAGTTTATATCATGTAGAACATGTGTTTATATCAATATAACAAGGGGTTATATCATGTGTACAATGAGTTAATGAGATTTTAGATGTATCTAAAGTGAATATTTGATTATATCTTTAAAAAAAAGACTTTATATCTAGTAGAACATGAATTTATATCATGTATAACATTGTTTATATCAATATAACAATGGTTTATGTGATGTGTATAATGGTTTTATGAATTTTATATGTATATGTATATATATAAAGAGTAAAGTTTCGATTATATCATTGAAAACACGAGTTTATATCAAATAGAACTTGTGTTTATATCATGTAGAGTAACTATTTATATCAATATAATAACAGTTTATATCATGTAAATTTATATCAAATAAGTATAGGGGTTAATGACTGCAAGAACTGTTGTGTACTTCTTTTGCTTGGCGGTGATCAAAACCGTGGATGATCATATTGTGCAGAATTTGCTCCATAGAATTTGTTGATGATTTCACTAACCTACTCATAAGAGTTGTTTGTCACTAAGCTAAATATTGTGCAGTATTAGATATTCCATCTATATGCAACTTGCCATATTTTGACTGGCAGAATGACCCTACCATATTCTGGTTTGAGCATGGAAAATGTAATAAGAACGTTTGATGAAAAAATATGTATATATATATGATTTTATATCATATAAGTATAGATTTATGTCATATAATATATGGATTTATATCAACTGCAAACCAATCCATATTCACTTGCCCCATTATAATAGAGGAGAACGATAAAGTAAGAATAATCAAGCAGAATCTCCAGAGATAGTACACTTATTCTCAAAAAAACAACGTTCTCACATAACAAAGACAGTACACCCGAGATTATTTTCATTACCCAGTTTGTTCCTCTTTCTCTTGTCCATTGAAGCCTACTACCATGTCTGTAAGAATCGAATAAATAGGAATAGAAGTTCCATTGAGAGGGACAATATGATTTGGGACAAGATTAGCTCTCGCCTAAATCCAAAGCTAATTCCACGACATTTTTCCAGGTTTAGAATCAAACTCTATTCGCTTCTCTGACGTGATGGAAGACTGGTCTTTTTACCCGCCGGTGGATCCCAACGACCTCGACCTCATCATCATTGGTACCGGGCTCCCTGAATCTCTTTGCTGCAGTCGCCTCCACCGCCAGAAAAAACTGTCCAAGACTTCACTGATTTCCTCCAAGCCAACTTAAAACCTCAGCCTTTTTCTACCCAATTCGAACCTGATTCTTTAGGAGAATTTGCTCGTCGATAGAAAATAAGTTGAAAACTAACGGAAATTCAACCTTGATTTGGTAGGGTCTAGAATTTTGTTTTGTGCCGATCCGATGATTGATTTGATTTTGAAAACGGATATAAATCAGTACATGGATTTTAGGAGCGTGGAATCGAGCTTTATTTGTGAAGGGGAGAGATCGGGACGAGAGGAAAGATGAGAGAAGGGGAGGGAAGTTGATGAGAGGGAAGGAGAAGGTTATTTACACGCGCGTGTAGTAGAGGGTGAAAACATAGAGACGGGTACGAAGGATGCTACTACTGTAGTAATACAATATAAGAATTGCTGAAATACAAGTATAATGATTAGAATAAAAATATGATCGTATGTAAATATTGTTGAATTGAATTAGTTGTAGTTTTTTATTTTTTCATCATTTATCATTCTTTTAGATTTTTCTTTAAATAATTTTTATTTCATTAAATATTTTGTTTAAAAAAAATATTTTTATCTTTTAAATAAATAAATAAAATATTTTTACGTGAATTTTTATTTTTTATTAATTTGTGATATTATTTTAATTAATATTTTAATTTTAAAATAATAATATCCTAATTTATTGTTGAAAATTTTAAAAATAATTTTATTAGTAGAATCTCGTATTATTAAAGAAAGAATTATACATTTTAAAAATTATATTATATAATTTAATAAATATGTTTATTTTTTAAAAAAATATAATTTAATTTTATAAGCGTATTTTATAATTCAAATTTCAAAATTCAAATTAAAAATTCAGTTTTCAGATACTTCAACCCTGAAATTGAATTTTATAGATGGACCTTTAATCAATTAATATTAACTATTGAATTGGTTTATTAAACGAATCTTAGTTCTTCCATTCAATTCTATAACTTTATAGTCATTAGTGAGGAGAAGAAAATAATCTTTGAAATAGAAAAAAAAAGAAAAACTATATACTATCAGTTAATTAATATATCTCCAAAATTAATAAAATTTCCAAATTCCAACATTATGAACTTATGGTTTGTTTTACTTAATTTATACTCCTTCCATTTCATATTATAGGTCGTTTTTGACCAAGCATGAATATTAAGATAATAATTAATTTTTTAACATTTCCATAAATTTTACTAGTTAAACCTATTTTACCCCTAATTAATGCAGTCTTGGGAACAAGTATTCTTAACTATTAAGGAGAGAATTAACAAACACACATCCCAGTGAAATCAATAAATAAGGGTATTGTAGTAAACACACTCTATCAGTAAAAAAACGACCTATATTTTGACATGCCACCTAATTTGAAAAAACGACCTATAATATGAAATGGAGGGAGTATGCAACATATATCAACCCAGTAAATACATGGGGAAATGAAAAAATTTAATGCCTATTAACAGAAGAAATGTTGGCCTCACGACAGTTAATCATTATGACTATTATTAACATTATTTTGAATCCTGGTCTCTCTCTTATATGCTTTGAAGAGATCAATGCCCAGAGAGACGTTGAGCAGGTTCATCCCAGCCATTCCCAAGAGGGCGAGAGGAAGTTCCACACCCCTCCCAAACTTGGAAGCATCTTTAATTAGATTGACAGTAATCAGAACATGGGAAATGAACCTTGCTGCAACAAATGTAAACCAATTCAGAACCCATTCTATCCTAACAACATTGCTAGTACCGTCACGAAAACCAGCCATCCGGCGCACCTTTCGCACGTGCAAAAACACTGAATGCAGCTGCATCATTAAATCATTGTTTGCCATAAGAACAAGCAGTAGGAATCAAGAAAGTATGTGCAGCGTTAACTGAGAAGACGGGCAAATTTACCTCACAAATCAGGGTGAGGACTAGATAGTTTATTGTCACTTTTCGATACAACGCAAGGGTAAAGCAAATGAGAAGTACAAGATGATGAACCAGGATAGAAGGGATTGTGCCACTGTAAAGCCGATACCGTAACATATCCCATTGGTCATAAGCAAAGTAACCAGATGAAATGCACAAAGCTGCATATGCCCCAGGCCATACAACATCAACCAACTGAGAGTGCTCAAACATGTATTTGCTTCCAATTTCAATCCACTGGTTAATCAAAATAATAACCACTGCAGAGGTGAAGACATCAGCAGGAGATTAATAGAAAACAGAGCACTAATCTGATTCTACACATGTCAAAATCTGTCTCATGGTCAAAGTAAAAGCAACCCATGTATCAACAAAAAAGTTCCAATATGAGAGAGATACAAAAGGAGTCAATGACAAAGAATTTCCATCTCAGAAGATAAATAACACATTTATTGTTCTAGCAAATGGACCCAGCTTGTAACATGAATGCATATAATTACAAACTGTTCTTGCGACTTGTGAAGAATGATACCCACTAAACAGAAAGAATAGAAATTCATAGATCAAAGGTTTTAGTTAGCAATCTCCATAGTCCTCCTACAATGAATTAATATAGCTGTACCATATGAGCAAAGAGAATGGATCGAAAGAAAACAAATGGATACTACTATTTCCACTTCATATGCTCATAGATGGATGAACCAGTGTCCATGGTTCATTCACAATACGGAAAGATTGTAGAATCATCTACCAAACTAAATCTCTTAGGTTTTGACTTATGATAGGTGTACTTAGCTAACAGATCTACAACCAACACATTTTGACCATACATCAGAAGGTAAACTGTCAACTTCTCCATTTGCGCCTGGCCTGGAAACACAATCTTTCAATTCAATCACATTGCATACAAGAATTCTTTTTTAGACCACATTCAACTTCTTTGTCCGATGCTTCTCCATACAAAAGCCCTTTGTCTACAAAAATCAGTTAGCATTCTCCTCACGCTAACAGAGTAAGACAAGGCACAAATGCAGGACTATTTTGTAGCACCAAATAAATACAAAGAATTGTTTTGCTTCTAAAATTAGTAATAAATGTAAGTTAAAGATAAAAAAAAGTAGAACTTTTCTATGTAAGATAGCAATAATCTCATCAATGTACTTGGAGCAAGAATGAACTCTTCAACTGAAGTGGATTTTTATGCTAACCAGCTTTCACACGCGTGCAAAAGGTCAGACTTTCCAAATGCAAACATTTGTGCTCGGTTTCACGGGAGATACCACAATAATCAAAAGAAAAGGAAAACATAATATAAATGAAAATAGGCAGTTCACAACCAAAGAAATCTTGTCAGGTAATCGAATTGGAATCTAAAGAATTGAGGTTATGCAATACCATAACACTTACCAAGATGTAGAGGTATGTGGTAGTTTAATCAGTCTAAAATTATGCCGAAAATTTTAGACACAGAAAAAATTTAATAGCATGATGTACAGCTTCTCTCAGATTTAGAAAGAGATGTAAAAGTACATCAACAAAAAAAGCAATATTTGCAATGACAGTCTGAAAGAGTACCTCAGCTACGTGAATACTTTGAAAAAATTATTTTAATTATTTGTACAACACCATCCAGAAGTATGCACAAAGATGATTCCATGAAGATACAAGAAAAATAAGTAATTAGGCAAACAAAATAAAACACGATAATTTCAACATAATTTCACTTTCAAATTAATATAATCTCATCCCTTGCATGAGATAAGGACCTACAAATCTTCTTTTGAATGAATGGCTGAGCTCTTCTGCACAAAACTATAGAAGTTTCAGCAACAAAAGGAGAGCTACCATGAAAGAAGAAATATGTTACTCTTAGGGTTGGCTTCTGTTGACTACAAAGAACTAACCACAGCTTGCACCAGGGTCCATTTCTTCAACAATGTCACCATGCTATTTACATTTTTTCAATTCTTGAAACTCTTCACACCTATGAGATGGTCCTACCAGGGTAACCCCTCAACAAGAAGGGAACTTGTCAGAGCTGCAGATAAGCCCACCACAACACCTAATTCTCTCCTGCAATGGCATAACAACCAGTATATCGTAGCAGGTTGGTCCAACACAGTCCTCTAATACAGGGATTGCAGCTTAATACATTTTTTTTGTCTGCTTACAACCCTAAGTTCGAACCAGGATCTCAAGGTTCCAAACCCCCCACCCTTACCACCTCCCCTAACCCTCCCACTCCCTTGCCTTTACAGCTTAATACATTTTGCTGAAGAAAACAGCCTTTCACACTTTACTTCCATCCATCTTTTGTTTGTGTGGGAATATTGCAGGGTACAAAGTTAATTACCTATTCCGCATTGCTCACCACAATGGTTGTCTTATGATGTGCTTCTATAGAGTAAAACCGACTTATAACCAACTTCTTATTTGTTCACGCTCAAGAGAGTTTTTCACGGACTGCATCTAATATGGAGCACTAGGAAATTCTTGTGCAGTAACATTTTTCTCTTCAACAAAGGGTGTTCATCTGCCACATTTAAGGTTTGAATGTTCGAATGAAAAAAAAAATGTAATCAAAATAACAGAAGGATATTTAGAATGACATAAAACATTAGAACTAACCTTCGTGGAACAATAGAAAACTTCAATTGCTATAATTAAAACATTTCACAGAAGCAAGCCAATAAAATAAAACCTTGATTCCGCAGTTTATTACAATGGAGGAAATTGTCAATATTTTTTCAATGACAGAACAAAATCATTTTCCTTTAGGATGACAGATTTAACTGTAAGCTAAAATATATAGATTTGGCAATGGTGAGATGACAAAGCCAGAGTCACCAACTTCTTAAAATACTCCAAGTAGTCCTAGGGCCATTCATTTCCAACTTTATGCACTGATTACTTAAACCTAAAAAATTATATAAACTTTCATCTTAAATGCGCAAAGGTGCAAAATATCAAATTCAAAATCCCAGAAATCACTTAGCAAGGTTTGACCAGCCACAAAATCACCCAAAAACAAATTCAGGTTCTAAGAAAAGATGCACCACCTAATCCAGCAAAAGGTAAAACGATTCACTACCACTCAATCAATTTTGCCCTTTATATTTAGTAACACAGCTAATGTAAGTGTTTCTTGACCCCAATGGCAGATAAGTTTACAAAACTTATCCAACAGGCAAAAGACTTAAAATCAGACTAGCTAACAAATGCTATAAATAGAAGGGGGAGTTAGATGAAAAGAGGAAAACATAGCACGGTAATCTGTCTCGAGGCCTAACAAATTAGAAAGGTAACAATATCTAGCAACTAAACTACTATATCATCATATGAAAATATAATAAAAATAAATTGAACAAAAATTAACACAATAAGAGTGTGGAAACCAATATACATAAACGAATAACAAAAACAAAAACAGAGAATGTGGAAGGAACCTGTGGCAGATGTAATGGAGGAATGAAGAAGTGAAACACAAGTGTTTACGAAGAGAGGATCACGGGACAGGTAGTTACGGATGATGCAGTTGGAAAATTGGTAGAAACAGAACCCGGCAACGATCAAAAGCAACTCAGTGCGTTTATTGAATGCAATTTCAAAGAAAACCGATACAGCCCACATCACTAAAGTCGCCATGAAGAAAGACCCTGCTTTGCTTTCTTGATCAAAACCAGTACTACTGGTACTAACCCTCACCATCTCCTCTCCTGTGTTCAGTTCCTTTTGGGTTTTCTTTAGTGTTGTTAGGGCAAGAGAGTAATGGCCCAGCCAGATCCCTCCTCCAAGCCCAGTTGAAATGATCAAGTTGGGCGTTTGCCTAGCTTTCACCGTTTCTCAGTCTCAGTATCACTAATGTTCAATTTTACACTTAATATTACAAATTCATACAAGTTTACATCATACCTACTATAACTACATCTATAACAAAATATAAGATTACAAACATATCAATCCTAGTTCCAACAGGCAAAAAAAAAGAAAAAAACATACGCTGAGCTCGTTTTTATCGTATCCACAGTATCTCTTCAATTTCTCGATGCTTTACCTGTAAAATATCATGAAAATAATTTCGAATGAGCTACATATTTATAGCCCAGTGTGTGTCTCAAATTTAGGAAAATATATTAATACAAAAATTGGGGGAGGGGGGGTCGTGTTCCAGAAAAAAATAAATGCTCATCAAACTAACGGGGTTAAAGAGTCAAATAAGAGATTAGTCTAAGACAATGCAGTAATTTCCTGGCACATAGAACAAGTAGTGCAACAAGTCAAGTATATATCATAAGATGAACAGAATCTTCCAATTGATAAGAGAATGTATTGTTTGATCACCTTTCAAAAAAACAAGTTACACGAACACACAACAGTTCAGAAGGTTAATATAGTAAGAATCAGTAACAGGAACAACAGTAATAGTACAACACTACCACCGACTCAAGTCAGGGTTTTGGAATAGTATATGACCCTTTTCAGGGTTCCAAAGCATTCGAGGTGCATCAATAGGATCAGTAACAGTACAACGCTACTGTTCAGTTAGTTCACGGCTTTAGAACGGGCAATGACCGAGTTCAGGGTTCCAAAACACTCAAGATGCATCAACAGAATCAATGACAGTATGACAGTATCATTGAGCCAGTTCAGGGTTTTGTAACGTTCAATGACCCAGCTCAGGTTCCAAAGCAGCGCGTCATCAGGAGCTCAAGTCAGTTCAGGGCTTAAGAACAGCATAGGCCAATTTACAGTTCTGGAGCACTCAAGAGATTTACTCATGCATGAGCTCAATAAGGATATGAGCAAAACAAGTAAAAGAGGGTAAGTATATTGAGTCCTAGTGTCAATCAAGCTTATCAAGAAACTGGTCAAACAAGTACCAAAAAGGAGTAACATTACATAAAATCTCATCAAAACTCTTTTATGAATGAACGAGTAAGTTGGAATCTAGTTTCATTAGTTGAATAAAAACTAGAACCGGTAAATAATGCAGTTTTGAATACTTCAAGGTATAAAGTACAAGTTACATTTAAAAGACAAGACATTGGAAGGACATGACTAGCTCTTTTGGAACATGAGAAATTTGCAAGGTATTACATAGGATATGAGAGGTACTTTGAATAGATTTAGCAATATATAGTACTTAGTTCTCCAAAACATTTTCAAAGTAAAGAAGCTTACAAAAAATGTTATTTAAATCAGCAGCTTTAAGACGAATGCAGAAGCTTTCGGTTTGGAACAATGAAAAGGTTGATGAAATGAGTTTTAATAAATGCAAGTATTTTGAATTATATGTAAATTTCAAGTACAGATTTTAAGAATTATAAATAATTATAAGATCACATTCAAGTACTCTGAAGTATAAGTAGTTCGGAGTATTTTAAGTAGTTATAAGATCATGTTCAAGAATTATGAGTAATTTTCAAGTTCAAAAGATATTTCAAATGGTATTTGAGTCAATAAAATAGTGAGAACACTCACCCCTATTGGGTCTCTTAGCTTAACAGGGTCACTCAAAGTAGGGATGTCTTCGATTCATTGTAGATTGATTAGCTATACATTGAGCATGAGATAAATTTATTTAATTTTGGTCCATGAGATAACAGTTCAGTTACTTAGAACATTGCTAATATAGGTTTAGTCCCCTATATGTTCATAATAGAATATGGTTTTCAAGAATTTCTCAACCTTTTTCCTTGGTTAAGGTGCTATATTCATGTCAAGTCCCAAGGCAATTTATGTGCCTGTTTCAAAATCCAGAAGTGGCACTTATTCCTGGGAGTATGAAGAATGAATGCGAGGGTATTTTGTTGGAAAACAAGTAAATTTAAAGAGAATTCGAGTCTACAAAGATAGCATTTTAGGACAGTTTTCAGGAGTTCCATCCATGCGGAGTTATGTTAGAATCGAGTTTTTGAGCAAACCATAAGTCCAATTGATGAATCACAAAAACCATAGCAAACTACATTAAATGAAGAAGAGACTTACGTGACGAAATCCCAAAATCCAGCTAAGGGAGTATTAGAAAAAACAGGATCCTTAAACAGAAAGGTGCACTCCTATTTTTTCTGAAAATGTCAGCAGTAACACGCTATGTCGGCAGCAGGATTTTGAAAATTTTGTGAAGCCATTTCATGAACCAAAAAATTCTGAATAAACCTTGAAGTATGAAATTGAAACAAGCCAAATTTCAACAAAATTTGACACACGACAAAAGAGATGTAACTTCAAAGTTTGGTTGGGCAAATCAGGGTTTTCTGATTTTCAGAAAAAGAAAGGGTCACAGCATCCCAATTTCATGAACATTTCCAGAATACTTACGAAACCAATTGATGAACTGGAAGATTCTGAGCAGTCCTTGATATGGAGAGGTTTAAATCAAACAATAAGTAGTCAAAAACGGTTACAGAAACCCTGAAGTTGGCTCAACAAACATGTTTCTTTGAGCTTTACAAATGGTAACCAATTTCCAGGCGATTTACAAGCCATAAATTCTCACTGAACCTGACATACAGCAAATACAGGCGGGGAGAACCCACACAAAAGGAACAAAAAGCATTGGGGAGGTGGGCCTCTTAAAAGTAAAGTTCAAATTCCTATTCGGCATGTTCAAAATTTTAGAACTCCTAACTTACCCACATAAGGGCAGATTATAGGGACCAAAATGGAGCTGGAGCAACATTCAATCTAGAACACATACGCACGAAGAATCATCACAAACTTATGTAAAAAATAAATCTTGCATACGGCATTCTTCTATTTCAGATATTCAGTACTTTATATCTAATACTTTTGAAATGGTTGAGGTTCAGTACCTGATCAAGGGTTTCTACTAAAATCCCTATTCCCTCCCCAAACCGTCACCCGTGTTACTGCAATACTGCTGTCGCTACTATTCTTTCCCACATGGGAGTGAAGAAAGACCAAGAAAACAGACAAGGTGAACGCGAAGAAAACAGAGGGATAGGGGAGATGTGGTCGAAGGTTTGAAGTTTTATGGATATATGGCTGTTGGCTTCTCTCTTTTTTTCAGCTTTCTTCGATTCGTTTTTTTTTTTTCCAATAATTATCTTCTTTTCTTCTTGCGCGTCCTTTTCTACCACTTTTGTTTCCAGGTTTTTCTTATTTTCTTTCTTATGCTTTTCTTCCGCATATTATATCAAACACTTTTTAACCAATTGCACCCCTCAATATCCATTATTTTCTCTATTGTAATATAATCATAAAGACTTCGATCCTTTCTTGCCGAATTGCTGTTCCGCCCCTGTTACAACTAAAAATCGCACCATTTTACTGAATTTTTTATCAAAGGGAAGTCAAAATAAATGTGTGGACTGAAAAGAGAAAAAATTTGAAAATATTGACATATAGAGGCTTCTCAGATTCTTAAAATATGAATTTTGGATAATTCGGATTCTAAGAATCCGAAATAAGAGGAAATCTGTTTTAATTAAAAACTAATGACAGTAATTAATTAAATTAACAAATTTCGGATTTTAGAAATTCGAATATTGAGGACGATCCACCACGTCTCAGAACAAGTAGCGCCACGTCTCAAACAACATGCACTAGACATGTGAATTTAAACTGATTTTTTTCACAAAGCATCTCACCTCGTCTCAGAACAACTTGAACCACGTCAAAAAACGTCTACATCCATGCATGTGAATTTAAACTGATTTTTTTTTTCAAAAAGACACTCTATCACGTCTCAGAACCACTAGCACCACATCTTAAAAAACTAGCACCACGTCCAAAAATGTCTACATCCAGACATGTGAATTTGAATTGATTTTTTTCACAAAACATCTCACCTCGTCTCAAAACAACTAGCACCACGTACAAAAACGTCTACATCCATGCATGTGAATTTAAACTGATTTTTTTTTACAAAGACAGTATACCACGTCTCAAACAACATGTACCACGTCCAAAAAGGTATGCATCTGGACATTTAAATTTAAACTGATTTTTTCACAATAACATCTCACCTCGTCTCAGAAAAACTAGCACCACGTCCAAAAACGTCTACATCCATGCATGTGAATTTGAAATGATTTTTTTCACAAAGACAGTCTACCACGTCTCGAAACAAGTAGCACCACGTCTCAAACAACAAGAACCACATCCAAAAACGTCTAAATCCATGCATGTGAATTTAAAATGATTTTTTTACAAAGACAATCTACCACGTCTCAGAACAAGTAGCACCACGTTTCAAACAACTAGCACAATGTCAAAAATTGTCTACATCCATGCATGTGAATTTAACTATTTTTTCACAAAGACAACCCACCACGTCTCAGAAAAACTAGCACCACGTCCAAAAACAACTAGCACAACGTCCAGAACAACTAGCACCACGTCTCAAACAACTAGCACCACATCCAAAAACGTCTACATCCAGACATGTGAATTTAAACTTATTTTTTTCACAAAGACAGTCTATCACGTCTCAAAATAACGAGCACCACGTCTCAAACAACTAGCACAATGTCGAAAAACGTCTACTTTCATGCATGTGAATTTAAGCTATTTTTTTCACAAAGACAACCCGCCACGTCTCAGAACAACTAGCACCACGTCCAAAAACAACTAGCACCACATCCAGAAACGTCTACATCCATGCTTGTGAATTTAAACTAGCACCACGTCCAGAATAGTGCACAACCCTATTCCTGCTGCTTACCACGTCCGTGGCGCTTTGGAGCGCAATGGACGTGGAGTTTTTTATTAATGGCCAACAAGATAAAACGTTCAGATTAGAGAAATCCAAAATACATAAAATTTGGATTTCTTAAATCCAAATTTAATTAAAAATTCAAATTTAGAAGATCCAAATTTCAATTAGATTCGGATTTAGAATATCTGAATTTCAATGATGCATTTAACTTGGTCTTTTTGGAATAGGTTCAATTCTTTTTTGGCCTATCAGTGTTTTTTCCTAGTTTATAAGATTTTGTTGCTGGATTGAAAAATAGATTTATGAAGTTTGTTCTGTTTGGACGAAATAAGAAGATTAAGCGAAAAGGATGGAACTTTAAGCTTGTGGATTTTATTTATTAGGTCTGTCAGTTGCTTAATACATGTATTTGATGTTTAAAGTACTAACATGAAACACAAACTAGCTATCAGTTGATAAGTGATTATGTTGATTACAAAACACATTGAAGTACAAGGGTTGACCATTATGAACTTATTATGCTTTGTGTTTGGCCTTTCAAAGGTGTTGATTTTTGTGCATGGTTCTCTACGTCTATTTATATATTTTTTATGATATTTTTATGCTATTCAAGTTGAAGTTAATGCTATTTAGATTGCAATAGAGAGAAACCAGATGTTGTTTTGAAGAGATAACTAATTAATTGGGATGTCCTTCACTTGGCATTCAAGTCTATAAGTTTGTTTTTCATATGTTTTTTTTTTTTTTTTTTTGGGCTGTCTAATGTGAATATCAGGATGACAAAACCTCCACCAGAAGAAAAACCAGTAAGCAGAGCCAGTTCTTCATCCACTCCTAAGCCTCATGCGCAATTTACCCTTAAAGAAAGGCAATTTCGCATTTCTAAGGCCTTATGGAGAGCTAATGTGGATCGAAATCTCTGGCAGAGAGATCCACAAGCTGATATTATTGGACCAGTTACAAGATCTAGAGCCAAGAATGCGTGTGGACCAAGCCCAGCTTCAAAATTCAAGATCGAGTCCAATGCCCAACAAGCCCAAGCCCATGCCCATCTACCAACAATGAGGCCCAAGCCATTAACGCCATTAGATTTTTCAATAATGGACTTGTAGAGTTAACATAGATAAGGACTGAAGTCCAATAATAAAAGGTTAAAGATTGGGTTGAAGAGTTAAAGGCTAGACATGAAGACCTATACACTCTCTAAGCTCATTTGAGACCTCTAAAGTCTTTTACTTGTAGGATTGTGTTTTACTTTCTTAGTTCTAGAAGGTTTTGTAAGTTTAACCTAATACAACTAGGATATATGGATTTTTCCTTTCTATAGTAGGATTTTATGTTATGTTGTAAACTACTTCTATATGGCCGAAATTATAAGCCAATTAGAATTAGTGTAAGATTTGTTTCTTAATCTCTAAGTCACTAGGATTTGACATTATTTTTTAGAAAAGGAAGAGAACTCTTGCGTTGCCTATAAATAGGTCTCATATTCACAAAATTCAATGGACTTGTTTGATTGATTTTTGAAAATTCTTTGAGTTGCGTACTCATCCAAAATCTCTAGTTTAGAGTGATCTTGCAAGATCGTGCGTCTATTCTTGCAAATTAGCCACAAAACTATTTTATTGGTTTAGATAGTTGAGGTTGAACTATTAGACCATATCCTATGTGACTAAATTAATCATAAGCCATCCCCCATCCGCTTACCCAATTCGCATAAAGAGGTTAAAGAAATGTGCGCTTTTGTGAGTTGAGCGATTCTGCCACTTAATTTACCCGGTAAGATAGTGTGAGAGAATAGTTAAAAAGATCGAGAAACAATTGGATTACGTTAAACTTTTGAGAAGCAGATCATCCTGACATCTATGCTATCATCAGTGACTTGTTCCTTAAGGAAGGGTTAGCATCTTCTGTCACTGTCTTTTCATTGAATGCTTAAACAATGTTTCATAGGCATTTGGTTTTGCTTTTTTTTTTTTTGTGTGTCCCTGTTGTCTTCTAAAACCATTATGGCCTTGAAGCTTTAGAAACCTGCATGTTCATGATAGCTAATGGAGATTATTTTCAGGCTGTGTTCAAGCAGTTTGGTGGATATGGAGCATCAGATAATGTTTTGACTGACGAAGTTGAATTCCAGCAGGATCAGAAGCTTGAGAAGATGTACATTTCTACCCGAGCTGTTAAGGTGGTTGTCCTCCTTGCCTTAATATCCTTTGTAGTCCAGGCCTATCAGCATTAACTTATTAAATTTTTCAAAAGAATCTTACTTCTCAGCATTTTCAACGGGATATTGTTCGGGGTGTTGAAGGCTACATAGTTACTAGTTCAAAACAAGTTGAAATAGGTAATTACCAAACCATTAATGAATTAAGATTCATTATCCACATGAGTACACCAAAAGCAGCATATTCCATGTTTTCATTATGTTTTTCTACTTGCACAGGAACTAAATTGTCTGAAGATAGCAGGAAATATGGTGTTGAAAATACGTGTACTAGCGAAATCCCTTGCTTACAACCTCTTCTCTTCCAAGTCTCAAAATTCCAGAGCTTCCCCACGTTGAATTTCTGATTTTTTTATTTTGATAGTGAACAAGAATAGATTATTAGTTAGCTTTGTTCTTTACTGAAATCAAGATTAACAAATTTGTTATTGTGTTATTTGGATCAGTTTTATAAATCTTGCACGTGATTTTTCAAACCTAAGTACCATAAAAAAATACATGTTTAAGAACTTCACAGGTTTGGAAAATTCTAGTATTCCCTAGTTGGTAAACAAGCATTCGCCCATAAGCTTTCTCTAAATTAACAATGGAGATAAACTTACCATGGTCATCACAAGTAAAAAGACGTTGCTTAAGAATATACATAATAGTGATGTAACAATTTTATAACAGTGGTATGAAGTTTTTAACTAGTTTCACATAAACCGAACTAACCGAGCTGCCATTACTGTAATTCAGTCCTTTAATCACACACTTCAACATTAATCCTATCGTCCATCAGCATAACTGTTAGTTTTGAATACTGAAAAGCTATGCTTGTATGAAAAACTATTTCTCAGTTACATATCGGTTGTGTTTCAGTATTATAAATTGTCCCTTTATATCATATGTTTAGATGATAAGGTGTCGGGTGTAGCACAATAGATCTTATCATTGGTTAAAGTTATGATATATAAATAACGCTCGTAACTGAGACAATTTGGACATATTGTTGGTTTAGGTTCTTGTTGAAAGATTATCTGCCGGGGCCTAGCTAGAAACTCACTTTCGTGCTATGCATTCCAGAATCAGAATCTCTGGCCAGGACTAGACGCTAGCACAATGCTATTCTAACCCTTTTGAAATAACATTGCACAGGATCTGGGTTTGCACTTATTCGATTTACTACGAAACAAAAATTTCTAATTAAAATTGGAACTTTAGAAAATACCTTTGAAGCGTGCACTCAGGTGATTCTCTCGTATGCCTCAAGACTTTGATCTCACGTTGTGTGGGTAACGATCTAGAAACCAATTTGATCAGCTAATCACCACAATCCACCTGCCAGAAAATTCCAGCACCGCTGCACCTGGTACGTACTGTAAATGCACCGCCCAAATAGAGAGAAAATTATACGCGCTGCTGGTTTAACAGGCCAAGAAAATTCGGCCAACACAGATAAAAAACTAGCCGCAATTTTCCTTTGTAAAATTTGACTTTGAGGGAGAAATTTTATTTCTCTCTCTATGATTTTATCTCTCTAGTTTTCTTGTCTTGAAAACTTATGAATTGTATGTCTTGAATAGCTAATCCCTTGTCTATATATAGAGTTACAAGAGAGACTCCAAGTTGGTTTAGGATTGGCCTTCCTACTGGGATTCTGTTTCCTTCAATCCTGGACTGATACACATCCAACTGATACAGGGATCCACTTATCCCAAACCAGTTCCTGGTATGATTCACAACCAAATGACACAGGGATTCACTTATCCAAAACCAGTTCTTGGTATGATTCACAACCAACTGACACAAGGATTAATTAATTACTTAATTAATTAAATCTACCTTTGTCAACAACCCTATACATAATTAATCGTACCACTAACAGATTAATTATGGCACTACCATCCTACACCAGAATTGCTTTCGAAACAACTTAATTAATTTATATTCATAATCTCCCCACATCAAAGATAGAGTGCTTGTTAACTTATTAATTTACTGATAAATTAATTAATTAACCTCTTTAATTCCGAGACTAGTACCACTCGACCTTTTTACTATACCGGACATAAGTCCACCGGCCGGGTTTAGTATAATAAACTTTAGGAGCTCATCTCGGAAGCACCATCACCCCAGACGCACCAGTACATGGTTTCCTTTCGACAAGTAGCAGCACACCAAGTAACTAAACACACGCACCCAACCTACCGAGACTATTGGCCACAATTGACCTCACCCATTGGCAGATCAAAGTACACTATGTGTAATCCTCATGCCTGCTCGAGTCTAGGGATTAAGAGATAGAATACCAAGAACGATTTATCTATTAAATCAGTACACGATAAAACATTCCTAATGGTCAAGTTCAATACGCCCCGGGCATATCTATATGATTCAATTAGTTTAGACAAACCAATTATCTGAATCACATAATAACCTAAACTGACAGTTTATCCAAAGCTGTCTAGGTTACGAACCTCATTTATATATTATATATTTCAACCAATGATGAGATCTACTGTGTCATACAAGACACTCATCGTCTACTTACATAATATAAATGGTCATATCATGCACAACAAGATATAACGAAAACATAAATCGATATATTACTGGAAAAAAGTACAACACAAGCATAGCTTATGCATTCAACTCCAACAATCTCCCACTAATACTTAAGCTGTGCTTTAAGTATACAACTACATACAATTCCTATACATTCTGCTGCTATATTTCTAGAAAACCTGTCATGACTCTCCTAAGTATCTAATTCTCATGCCCTCCACGTGAGCCTCAAAAACTTTTGAAGTCAATGTCTTCGTGAACGGCTTTGTAAGGTTATCCTCTGATGCTATCTTAGCCACGACCACGTATTCCTCTTTACGATGTCTCGTATCAGGTGGTACTTGCGCTGTATATGTTTACTCACCTTGTGGGCTCGTGGTTCCTTTGAGTTTGCTACTGCACCGTTGTTATCACAATAAACCGTGATAGACTTCGGCAAACCAGGAATCACATCTAAGTCCACTAGGAAGTTATTGAGCCATACTGCTTCTTTCTCTGCCTCTGATGCGGCAAAGTACTCAGTCTCCATGGTGCAGTCCGCCACGCATTTTTGCTTGGCACTCCGCCAAACTATGGCTCCACCTCCCAGAGTAAACACATACCCTGAGGTAGACTTGCTCTGGTCCCTGTCGCATTGGAAATCTGAATCTGTGTAACATCGGGGTACCAGCTTAGGTGCCTGATAGACCAGAACTTGGTCCCTCGTTCTGTGCAAATACTTGCGAATGCATTTTACTGCCTCCCAATGAGCTTTCCCGGGGTTACTCTGATATCTGTTTACCATGCCAATAACATAACAGATATCAAGCCTCGTACACAACATGGCATACATAAGACTTCCTACTGCCGAAGCATAAGGAACTTTTTTCATGGCCTCTATCTCCTCAACAGTCTTAGGGGACTATTCCTTAGATAGATGCACTCCATGTTTGAAAGGTAGAAAACCTTTCTTGGAGTTCGGCATGTTAAAACGGGCCAGAATCGTATCTATGTACGAAGCTTGGGAGAGTGTTAACGAACGTTTCCTACGATATCAAATTATCTTGATCCCAAGGATATGTCCTATTTTCCCTAAGTCCTTCATATCAAACAGCTTGGACAGCATGCCTTTACGTCTGATAACACTTTCTTGTTGTTGCCAATCAATAGAATGTCATCTACATAAAGCACAGGAAACACCACTGAGTTTCCATCACGTCTGCGGTACACACATTGCTCATCCGGACACTGAGTAAATCCGAAGGACTAGATTACCTCATCAAACTGGATGTTTCAAGATTTAGATGCATGCTTAAGTCTGTAAATGGACCTCTTAAGCCTGCAAACCTTATGCTCTTGGCCTTTTTCAACGAATCCCTCTGGTTGCTGCACAAAGATGGTTTCCTCAAGACTTCCATTTAGGAAAGCTGTCTTGTCATCCATCTGCCAAATCTCATAGTCTCAATGAGCAGCTATGGCCAAGAGAATCCGGATAGACTTAAGCATGGCTACCGGGGAGAAAGTTTCCTCATAATCGCTTCCCTCTTTCTGAGTATACCCCTTTGCCACCAGCCTAGCTTTAAAGGTTTCCACCCCGTCAGGTCTTCTCTTACGTTTATAGACCCACTTGCATCCAATGGGCTTGAACCCATCAGGCAGGTCCACAAGCTCCCAGACTTGATTGTGGTCCATTGACCCCATCTCGGATATCATTGCCTTACGCCAAAATTCTGCATCTTTATCTCGGAGAGCCTCATTGTAGTTAACCGGGTCAGGTTCAGGCGCGCCTGGGACTAGGTCTGAGGCTTCTCCCACGCCAATGAACCTATCGGGCTGTTTCACAACCCTCCCACTATGACAAGGCACCACCTATGTAGGCACATCATCTGTGATCTCATGTGCAATGTGTGGTGTATCTACTTGTGCCAGTGCATCAGGATTAGTAGTTTGTCGTCTAAGCTCCCCTAGTACTATCTTACTCTTGGGCTTGTGGTCTAAGACATATTCATCTTCCAAAAATCTAGCATTGGTACTAACCACCTCCTTCTGATCTTTAGGACTATAAAACAGACCACCTTTCATTCCCCTAGGATATCCTACAAACAGCATTAATTCAGTTCTCGCATCTAACTTATCCGTATCTGCCTTAAGCACATGTGCTGTGCAACCCCAAATTCTGAGATGTCTTAGACTGGGCTTGCGCCCATTCCACAACTCTAATGGGGTTGAAGGCACCATTTTAGATGATACAAGATTAAGAATATACATCGCTGTTTCTAAGGCATATCCCCATAATGAACTTGGCAAATCACTATAGCTCATCATTGACTTAACCATTCCCATGAGAGTCTGATTCCTTCTTTCTGCTGCACCGTTCTGTTGTGGCGTGCCAGGTGCAGACAACTGAGACTGAATTCCGACCTCACTGAGGTATTCTCAAAATTCATGGGACAGGTACTCCCCACAACGATCTGAACGCAGTTTTTTGATACTCTTACCATGTTGTTTTTTCACATCTGTCCGAAACTCTTTGAACTTGCCAAAATATTCGAACTTGTGAGGCATTAGGTAAATGTACCCGTACCTTGAGTAGTCATCCGTGAACATCACGAAATACTCAAACCCACCTCATGCTTGAACCGTCATTGGTCCACACAAGTCAGAATGAATCAAGTCTAATACTTCCTTAGCTCTATAATCTTTTGCCTTAAAAGGTCTCTTGGTCATTTTGCCTTCCAAGCAAGATTCGCAGGTTGCATAACAATCTATCTCTAATGAACCTAAAGGTCCATCATTAACCAACATCTGAATCCTACTAAGGTTTATATGACCTAGCCTGAGATTCCAAAGATAGGTTTGATTCATTTCAGAAGGTTTCTTCCTCTTATTAATGTTAGATAAAGAGCTATCTGTTTCTATTTTTTGCGCAACAGGAGAGTTAGAGTTGACCACAAATAAATTGTCAGCCAATGAACCAGAACAAATAAGTTTTCCATATCTTTTAATAAATACAGACTCATAAAAAAAAAACAAACTTATAACCGTTCTTCAAGAGTTTAAAAACCGAAATAAGGTTCTTTCTAAAACTCGGTACATAAAGATAATTAACTAACTCTAAACTAGAATTCTCAAAATTCAGAGTAACTACTCCCACTGCTTCTACTGACACTCTTGTAGTGTCGCCCAAATAGATATCCAATTCGCCTTCTCTAAGCTTCCGGGTTACTTGGAACCCTTGCAAAGAATTACAAACATGGTCAGTGGCACCTGAATCCACACACCAAGTATATGTGGGAATCGCCGCTAAACATGTCTCAGTAATTAAGACAGAAACTATCGTACTTATAAGCTTTGGACAATCTGATTTCCAATGTCCCATCTTATTGCACTTGAAACACTTGTCTTTCTTTGCAATATCTGACTTAGGCACAAGCTGCACCTTTTGAGCTATTCCCTCGAGCTTTCTCTTCTTCTTTCTAGCATCAGGCTCAGAAGAAAATTCTAAAGCTTTGAATGTGACTAAAGCTCGCTTCTTCTCTTGAAGAAGACTTTTAGCCGCCATCAACTCTGCCAAGAGCTCGGATGAAGTACTCAACATCTTACTTGTGTTGTAGTTCAACCGAATCTGCTCATAGCTTTAAGGCAAGCTCCGGATGACAATATCAACTTTGGTTTCACCAACGATTTTACCTTCCACTACCTCAACCTTATTGATGCTACTAATCACGTCAATGACATGATCTCTGACAGGAGTGCTCGCAGCCATAAGGACAATGTCCAAGTTACGACTCCAATCGACATAATTAGGTCCAGTTAACTTGTTATTTTTCAATATAGTAGCTAAGGGGTTGAATGTCATATCGAAAAAACTATAAAATAAATAAACAGATAATGTTTTAGTTATTAATCTAGAATTTCGAAAACATGAAATTCTAATAATTATTGACTTTCCTCAAAATAATAATTATAATCCACCAAGATCTCATTCACTGGGATTCTCGCAAGCCACGCAGTGTGGACTTTTACGCCAACCCACATTCGTTTGAGAAGAACCAAGTTCATTAACTACACTATCTGACCAAATGATCTATTGATCAATGTAGCTAATAGTCGTACAAATAAGCAGCATAATCTCACGAGAGGAATACTACAGATCGTACACTAAGTGTATGCCATTACGTGACTTCTGAGTTTATTACCTCAGGATAGTGCGCCTCAGATGGAGAGGGTGTCACATTTCTCCTAGTTAAACTTACTCTAGTTATCTTACTCAGAAATTCATAATCTAGCAATCTCGGGGCTGGACTCATCTGAATGGAGGAAGGCCCTAATGCAAACGCGCAAGCCCACCCACATCGTATATGAACTCGTAATGGTGGCCATGGGGATATTAAACCAACCCGCTCCTACTTAGATTTCCAAATTTAGGATTTTTCCAGTTTTAACATGTAATTAACTAACCCTAAGTTATATGCAACCATAAAACCAACATGCTTTAAAATCATGGATCTAAAATACATCATAAAAATAAAGTATAAAAATTAAAACAATAAATACGGGAAATAAATACGAAAAATAAATTTCCCGACTATTATGGTTTTAATCACTTCCATCTTCTACCTTGATCTCGTGTCCCGCCACGTCACTCGATAGAGAGAGTCTTGAACTTCCAAAAACAAAAACTGGAGGAAAAACGGGCTAAAATGCAGCCCGAACGGGCCGCACGCGCGCAGCACTCCCAAAGAGCGCACCGCGCGCGCACAGCCCACATGGGTCGCGTGCGAGGCCCCGTTGCTGCTCGCTGCTGCCGCGCCACGGGGTAGCCCGTTGCCATTGGCGGTTGTAGGCGGTAGCCCCTGCTGGCGGTCGTCGCCGGCGCCGCCCCCTGCTGCCAATCCCTCCTTCGTTTTTTCCCACGTTATTTGGTCTTCTTCCAATTCGTTCTGGGTTTTCCTAGGTTTCTACGAATTAACAATAACCCAAAACCCACGAATTCAAATTGCCCACCATAACGCCTTCGATTACAAAAATTAATTCTCCTACTACAAGGCTTTCTAGGAAAATTAAATAATCGAAATTATATAGAAAAAATCCTACTACAGATTTGATCTAATTCTACACGGCTTCCAGCACATGGTTATACTATTACAAACAATCATAATAAAATCAAATCCGGACATGTCCCTGAATTTAATTAAAACCCATACAAACGTAACCATAATAGTCGGGATCTCTTAACCACCTGCAAAATAAAACCATGTAATAAATCGAACAAGCACAAAACCTAAAACAGGCTCTGATACCAATTGAAAGAGTATCTGCCCGGGCCTAGCCAGAAACTCACTTTCGTGCTATGCATTCCAGAATCGCCAGGCCTAGATGCTAGCACAATGCTATTCCAATTTGAAGCGTGCACTCAGGTGATATGCCTTAAGACTTTGATCTCACATTGTGTGGGCAACGATCTAGAAACCAATTTGATCAGCTAATCACCACAATCCACCTGCCAGAAAATTCCAGCACCGCCGCACCTGGTACGTACTGTAAAAGCACCGCCCGGAGAGAGAGAAAAATATTCGTGCTGCTAGTTTAATAGGCCAAGAAAATTCAGCCAACACAGATAAAAACCAGCCGCAGTTTTTCTCTGTAAAATCTGACTTTGAGGGAGAAATTTTATTTCTCTCTAGGATTTTATCTCTCTCTAGGATTTTATCTCTCTAGTTTTCTTGTCTTGAAAACTTATGAATTGTATGTCTTGAATGGCTAATCCCTTGTCTATATATAGAATTACAAGAGAGACCCCAAGTTGGTTTAGGATTGGCCCTCCTACTGGGATTCTGTTTCCTTCAATCCTGTTCCTGGACTGATACACATCTAACTGATACAGGGATCCACTTATCCCAAACCAGTTCCTGGTATGATTCACAACCAACTGACACAGGGATTCACTTATGCCAAACCAGTTCCTGGTATGATTCACAACCAACTGATACAAAGATTAATTAATTACTTAATTAATTAAATCTACCTTTGTCAACAACCCAATACATAATTAATCGTACCTCTAACGGATTAATTATGGCACGACCATCATACACAAGAATTGCTTCTAGAACAACTTAATTAATTTATATTCAGAATCTCCCCACATCAAAGATATAGTGCTCATTAACTTATTAATTTACTGATAAATTAATTAATTAACCTCTTTGATTCTGAGACTAGTACCACTCGACCTTTTTACTATACCGGACATAAGTCCACCGGTCGGGTTTAGTATAATAAACTTTACGAGCTCATCTCGGGAGCACTATCACCCCGGACGCACCGGTACATGATTTCCTTTCGATAAGCAGCAGCACACCAAGCAACTAAATACGCGCACCCAACCTACCGAGACTATTGGCCACAATTGACCTCACCCATTGGCAGATCAATGTACACTATGTCTAATCCTCATGCCCGCTCGAGTCTAGGGATTAAGAGATTGAATACCAAGAACGATTTGTCTATTGAATCAGTACACGACAAAACATTCCTAATGGTCAAGTTCAATACGCCCCGGACATATTTATATGATTCAATTAGTTTAGACAAACCAATTATCTGAATTACATAATAGCCTAAATCGACAGTTTATCCAAAGTTGTCTCGGTTACGAACCTCATTTATATATTATGTCTTTCAACCAATAATGAGATCTACTGTGTCACACAAGACACCTCATCATCTATTTACATAATATAAATGGACATATCATGCACAACAAGATATAACCAAAACATAAATCGATATATTACTGGGAAAAAGTACAATACAAGCATAGCTTATGTATTCAACTCCAACACTTGTATGATTTGGAAAATTAGTTTGTCTAGACTAATTGAATTATACGAATTGCCTGGGGCATATTGAGCAGGACCTATTTAGGATCGAATTAACTTGTATTGATTTTCGTAGTTAATTCGAACCTTATATTCTAATCTCTTAATCCCTAGACTAGAGCGGGCATGAGAGTTTGACATAGTGTACTTTGATTTGCTAAAGGGTGCGGTCAATTGAGGCCTAGATCTCGGTAAGTTGGGTATGAGTGTTTGACTTCTTATTGTGTCGTTGCTTGTCGAAAGAAAATCATGTACCGGCAGTTCTGGGTTGATGGTGCTCCCGAGATGAGCTCGTAAGGATTATTATACTAAACCTGGCCTGTGAACTTATGTCCGGTATAATAATAAGGTCGAGTGGTACTAATCTCGGATAACAAGAAGTCGATTAATTTATTTATCAGTAAATTAATAAATTGACGAGTACTATATCATTGACATGGGGAGATAAAAGAATAATTAAAGTGTGTGCGAAGTAATTTCGTTTTTGAGCGGTAGTTTCATAATTGATCCATTAGTGGTACGATTAATTATGCATTGGACTAATTGACAAAGTGGATTAAATAAATATTTACCCTTGGTTTAGTTAATATTTAATTGACAAGTGGGTTACGAAATATTCTTTGGGTTGATTAATATTTAATTGATGAAGTGAGTCGAATAAATAATCCTTGGGCTAATTGGTATTGACTAGTCTAGTGAGGACTAAGAAAATGGTACTACTATTTGTAGCCCATTTTTTACTATTTGTAGCCCTATTTTCGAAACAATCTTCCCAAATTGTCCTTTTACTAATTTTTAAATAATTTATCAAAATTCAACAAAATGAATATATATTTTTTTATCCCAACAAAATGAATACTACCTTAATTATTTTAAACATACTTAATCCTATAATAATCAATTATAAGAACAATTCTCACACATACAGTATTTTTTAGAAAAATAAAAAGATAAAAAAAGAGGAAATGGAGGAGGAAAATAATCAATTTTTTTTTGGTAAAAAATTCATGAACAACTACTTGTGTTAATCGAATAAAACCCAGATCAATTACTAGAACTAGTACCATCACTATCACAGCCATCTTTATGGGCATGATTACAACAATGATTTTGATTTTCATCCTCGTGATCATCTTTGCCATATTCATCAAAGGGCTTATTTTTGTGAAAAATACAACATTTCGTGCTGTTGTTACAGAGAAGACAAGAAAGATGATGAGGACATGGTTAGGATTTGGGTAAGGTTGGAAGAAGAAGATGACAACATAAATTGCCTCATTGTGGCTCTGGCCATTGTTAAGTGGTATCCGCGGGAAGAAAAATAATTCCAAAAAATAGGCAAATTAAATAAATATATATGTGTAATTATGAACAAATTCTATCATTTTATTATCTTATTATAAGAATATGTTATGCACTAAGTAAAAATAATTATTTCAGAATTCAAATGTTCTTTAATTGAACTTTTTGTGCAGAAATTTTTCTCATATCGGAGGTTCATTATCAGTGTTGATTAGAATTTTAAAATTCGTGTAATATAACTATCTTAGTTCAATTGAAAGAACTTATGATGATATGTTGCTAAGGTTTCATGTTTTATAACCACAACTTGAAAATAATCGGTAAAGGAGGAGGTGAAATTGAATGGTGGTGTATTGGTGGTGGAGTTTAAAAAAAGAGAAGAAAAAATATGAAGAATCTTGAGTTTTTTTTTTTTTTTTTTTGGTTAAAGGGGCATTTTGGATAGTAAACTTTAAAAATTGGGCTGCAAATAGTAAAAATGGGCTACAAATAGTAGTTCAGTTAAGAAAATTCAATTAACGTCTAACACTAAGGCCCAACTCAAAAGCCTGTTAGTTTTGAATACAGAAAAGCTATGGCTTGTATCAAAAACTAATATCCACAGATGACATATCATTTTCTTTCTGTATTAAATTGTTCCATTATATCATAGAACTAGATAACGGGGTGTGAAAAGACACAGTAGATACCGTTATTTGTTAAATTATTGATATATAAAAAGTATACTCATAACCGAGATAGTCTGAACATACTATCAGTATAGGTTATCGCGTGGTTTGGTAATTAGTTTATCTAGACTAGTTTAAATCACACGGATATGCCCGGGGCATATTGAGCACGACCAGTTTGAATAGAATTGACTTATACTGATCGGCGTAGTCAATTTGGTCCTAGTATTCAGTCTCTCAATCCCGAGATTGGGACGGGCGTGAGAGTTGGATATCGTGCTTTGATTTGCCAAAGAGTGCGGTCAATTGAGGCCTATACCTTGGTAGGTTGTGTATGCGGTGTTTAGCTTCTTACGTGCCGTTGCTAGTCAGAGGAATCCACGTACCGGTTCGCCGGGTTGATGTGCTCCCGAGATGAGCTCGTAACGTCTATTATACTAAACCCGGCCGGTGTACTTTATGTCCGGTATAAAAAAAGGTCGAGTGGTACTAATCTCGGATACCAAGAAGTTGGTGAATTAGTTTGTCAGTAAATTGATAAACCGACGAGCGTTAGATCTTTAATGTGGGGAGACAGAAGAAAATATAATGGCGCGATGTAAAGTCATTTTCGAGCGATAGTTCCATAATTAGTCAGATAGTGGTACGACTAATTATGCATTTGACTAATCGACACGGTGAATTAATTAATCCTAAAGGTTTAATTAATATTTAATCAATAAGGTGAATTAAGAAATTAATTCTATTTGAATTAATTAATTCTAAGGGTTCGATTAAATTAAATTAATGAAGTGGGTTAAGAAATTAATTCGAATGGGTCGATTGGAGTTGATTAGTCGAGAAAGACTAAGCGGTCAACAAAAGTCAAATTAAAAGGCCCAACTCGAGAGCCCATTAGGTCTCCATTAGAGCTCCTATAAATAGAAAGCTTAAGGCCAAAGAAACTTAAGAAAATCTTGCAAGACATTTATGTCTTCCTTAGAGTGAGAAAGTTCTAGAGAGAAACTCTCTTCCTTTCGAGTTTTCTTTCAAAAATGAACTTGGATTCTCACTTTTCGATTTAGATTAAGCTTGAAAGATTAAACTTTTAGATAGCCCATCAATTTTTGGAGTTGCCCACCGCTGGAATTACTGTTCACAGGTACTGTTCACGTCGGAATCACTGTTCACGATGGACACTGTTCACGGACACTGTTCACTCCGGGGTGCTTGATCCAGCTAGGTTTGTGTTGATCTCTTCCTTGGGTTGGTGATCCACAATCCCAGCTATCCAGATCGTGACCGAAGTTGAAGTGAGTTCGATTTTATTGGCGAGAAAAGTAGTGGGCAGCAGTTTTTTGGGTTAAAGGTTTGATCTTTTGGGCAGATTTGATCTAATTGAGGGATTTTCTTGACGGGTTTCTCATGGGCTTTGGTAGCAGACTTCGATAGATTATTTCCCACGCAATATTCGAAGTTTTCTCGGAGTTATCTTTTGGATTTCTTGTGCAATTCGCATAAAGATTGGATTTTTCTTATTACGTTGGACTTCGCTACAAAGGTATAACCTTTAATCATTTCGCTTTTAATTAAAGGTGTGATCTTTATGCGTTAGATGTCATTTTAATAAATTAAATAAATATAAGCCAAGATCCGTTCGTGGGTAAATGAATTTGAGCTTGAGCTTGGTCGAAAGCTTCCGATTCTGGAATGCATTGCACGAAAGTGAGGTTTTCGATTTAGCCCGGGTTGTTCTGTTTTCCTTCAAAATGGTATCAGAGCGTAGGTTTTGGTCTTATACTTGTTTAATTTATTACACGACTTTATTTTGGCATTATTATTTTTGTCGAAATGCTTAAACAGGTGGTTATTAGTTTCTCGGCTATTATGGTAGAAATTTATTTTTCATTCATAAATCCCGGGACATGTCCGGGCTCGTATTGTTTTTGAATGGAAATGTCTGTAATAGTAATAACCACGAGCTGGAAGCCGTGTAGGATTAGAAAAATCTTGTAGTAGGATTTGATCTAATCATGTCGTCTTTAAATTCCTAAAAAAAGCCTTTGTATATAGGAATTTATGTATTATGACGAAGACATTATTTTGGGTAACTTATATTCGCGGGTTTTGGTTTCTCGTAATTTTGGGTGATTCCTAATTACGTAGTAAACTGAGAAAACTGGGGCGAATCGAGAGGAATCCAAACAACGAGTGGGAGCGACATGACGGGACGTGTCACCGAGGCGTCAAGGAATCAACGATAGAGAAGGCCCTAGTAGTCGGGGAATTTTATTTCTTTTAATTTCCTATATTTATGTCTTTTTATTGATTGTGTGTTTTTCATTTTATTTTGCATGAACGAAAACCAAACCAAAAAGTTTTTAAAAGGTAATGTGGAATTAACTAAGGTAGATTATTCGCATATTAAAACTCCAACGGTTTTATGGGTGTGAATATCCTTTGTTAAGATATTGCATGTTAAAACGTAAAAATTCTCAAGCGTAAAAATCTAAGTGGGAGCGGGTTGGTAAATATCCCCATGGCCTCCGTTACGGGTTCATTGGTGATGTGGTTAAACTTGCGTGCTGCTTAGACCTTTCTCCTTATCGGATGAGTTTTCAACCACAGATATCACCGGAATGAATTTCTAAAGGGATGACTATAGTGAGTTTAATTGGAGAAAGTTGTGACACCCTTGCCATCCGAGGTGCATTAGTATCCTAAGTAACAAACTTAGAAGTTACGTAATGGCATACACTTAGTGTACTGTTTTTAGTATCCCTCCCATCGAGGTTACGCTATCTTCGTGTACGGCTACAATTATCGACTATTAATTTCATTGATCATAAGATCGTTGGTCAGATAATGAAATTAATGAACTTCGGTTCTTCTCGAACGAATGTGGGTTAGCGTAGATGTTCACCCATCGTGACCTGCGTTAATCCCAGTGTAAGAGATGCCGGTAGAAGATTATATTGGTTTTTTGAGGATTTTCAATATTTTCAAAAAAGTATAATGAAACTTGACTGTTTATTTTTCAGTTATAGTTGATATGTCGTTCAACTCGCTAGCTGTCATTTTGAACCAGAACAAACTCACGGGTCCAAACTATATTGACTGGAAACGTAACCTGGACATTGTCCTTACCGCTGAGGGTTATAAGTACGTGCTCACTGAAGAGTGCCCCCTAAGCCCAGCGATAATACCACCCCTGAGCAGTGAGAGCCATATAAGAGATGGCAGAAGGCTGATGAGATGACCCGGTGCTACATCTTGGTTTCTATTACAGTAACAACATCAGTTGTTTACCTCAGCCTACGATATGATGCTCAACCTCAGAGAGATTTTTGGACATCAGGGCAGGGCAGCCAAGCAGTCAGCTATAAGAAAACTCATGAATGCTAGGATGGTTGAAGGCACTTCAGTGAGGGATCACGTACTGGACATGATGAGCTGCATCAATGAGATCGAGGTATTGGGAGGTGACATTTATGGGGAAACCCAGGTCGATATCATACTCTAGAGCTTGCCCCCCCAGTTTTGAAAAATTTTGGCTGAACTATAATATGGGCCAGCTCTCATATTCACTTCCCGAGCTCATGACTGTATTGGTGTCTGCTGAGGGCCTATTCGCAGAGAAGAAGCAAGTCTTGGCTACTGTTGGTCCCTCAGGTTCCTCTGCTGGGCCCAAAGCCAGGAAGCAAAAGAGGAAGAGAGGCCAGAAGGCAGGAGCTGATCATGGACCCAAGGCGGGCATTGCCAAGAAGCACAAGCTGAAAGGAAAATGCTTCAGATGTGGCAAAGCGGGACATTAGAAGAAGGACTGCCCAAAGCCTTGAGGCATGTGTAAATTTTCCCTAGTCACTGAGACGTGTTTAGCAGCGATTCCCATAGATACTTGGTGTGTGGATTCAAGAGCCACTGATCACGTTTGTAATTCTTTGCAGGGGTTCCAAGTGACCCGACTGCTTAGAGAGGGAGAGTTGCAGGTCTACCTTGGGGATACTACCAGAGTTTCTGTTGCTGTAGTGGGAGTAGTTTGTCTTTATTTTTCAGACTTTATTTTACATTTGAGAGATTGTCCTTATGTACCCAGTTTTTGCAAGAACTTACTTTCAGTTTCTAAACTTGTTTTGTATGGTTATAAGTGTGCTTTTTCTGATGGATCTGTTTTTATTAGAAAAGGCCAGAAACTTATATGTTTCGGAACATTGGTTGATAATTTGTTTTTAATTAAGACACACTCCCCAGTAATGCAAAACACAGAAACTAGTAGCTCATCACCGATTCATAATAAGAGAAAAGAGTCTTCCCTTTTGAATCAGACTTATCTTTGGCACCTGAGACTCGGTCACATCAACCTTAGTAGGATTCAAAGGTTGGTCAATAGTGGGTCTTTGGACTTACTGGATATTGACAGCAATTCAACCTGTGAGTCCTGCTTGGAGGGTAAAATGACCAAGAGGCCTTTCAAGGCAAAAGGGTATAGGGCCAAGGAGGTTTTAGAGTTGGTTCATTCTGACGTGTGTGAGCCTATGTTAGTTCAGGCTAGAGGTGGTTATGAGTATTTCTTGACTTTCATGGATGATTACTCTAGATATTGATACATATACCTGATGCGCCACAAGTCTGAATGCTTTAGCAAGTTCAGAGAGTTCAAGGCTGAGCTGGAGAACCATCTGGGTAAGAGTATCAAGGCCTTGCGATCTGATCGCGGTGGCGAATACCTCTCTAGTGAATTTAAGTCCTATTTGTCGGAGGAGGGTATTCAGACCCAGTTGTCTGCACCTCGCACACCCCAGCAGAATGGTGTAATAGAGAGGAGGAACATGACTCTTATGGATATGGTTAGATCGATGATGAGTTACAGTGAGTTGCCTATCTCGTTTTGGGGTTATTCCTTGGAGACAACATGTTTTATCCTCAACCTTGTGCCATCTAAGTCTGTGCCTTCGACCCCAGCAGAGTTGTGGAATGGGCGAAACCCTAGTCTGAGACATCTCAGAATTTGGGGTTGTCCAGCACATGTGCTCGAGGCAGATGCCAAGTTAGAGGTAAGAACCAAGGTTATGCTGTTCATAGGCTACCCCAAAGGAACGAGAGGTGGTCTATTTTATAGTCCTCAGGATTAGAAGGTGGTGATCAGCACCAATGCCAGATTTCTTGAAGAGGACTATATTTTAGATCATAAGTCAAGCAGCAAGGTAGTATTGGAAGAGCTTAGAAGTCAGTCCATTATTCCAGATGCACAAGTACAGGAAGACACACCACAAGAGACTGCACACACTATGACAGATGATGCTCTTACACAGGCTGCGCCTCGTCGTAGTGAGAGGGTTGTCAGACAGCCTGAGAGGTATATGGGTTTGGGTGAGTCTTCAGAATTTATCCCTGGCGCTCATGAACTAGACCCAGTTAGCTACAATGAGGCTCTCCAGGATAAAGATGCAGATTCTTGGCAGAGAGCGATGATTGCCTAGATGGGTTCTATAGACTCAAATCAAGTCTGGGAGCTGGTAGACCTTCCTGATAGGTTTAAGCCTATTGGGTGCAAATGGGTCAACAAGCGAAAGAGAGGATCTGACGGGAGGGTTGAGACCTTCAAGGCTAGGCTTGTGGCAAAGGGGTATACTCAAAAAGAGGGTATCGATTATGAGAAGACCTTTTCCCCGGTAACTATGCTTAAGTCGATCCAGATTCTCTTGGCCATAGCTGCTCATATGGACTATGAGATTTGGCAGATGGACGTCAAGACAGCTTTCCTTAATGGAAGTCATGAGGAGACCATTTTTATGCAGCAACCAGAGGGCTTCATTGTTAAGGACCAAGAGCACAAGGTATGCAGACTTAGGAGGTCCATTTATGGACTTAAGCAAGTATCCAGATCTTGGAACATCCGTTTTGGCGAGGTTATCCAGTCCTATGGATTCACTCAGTGTCCGGATGAGCAGTGTGTTTATCACAGGCGTGATGGTGATATGGTGGTGTTCCTTTACTTTACGTAGATGACATTCTTCTGATTGGAAACAGTAAGAAGGTGTTGTTAGACGTAAAGGCATGGTCGTCTAGGAAATTCAATATGAAGGATTTGGGAGAGGCTGGACATATCCTTGGGATTAAGATTATTCGAGATCGTAGGAAACGTTCTCTAACTATCTCTCAGGTATCCTACATAGACACGATCCTGGCCCATTTTAACATGCAGAACTCCAAGAAGGGTTCACTACCTTTCAGGCATGGGGTGCATTTGTCTAAGGAGCAGTGTCCTAAGACTGCTGAGGAGATAGATGCCATGAAGGCGGTATCCTATGCTTCTGCAGTGGGTAGTCTCATGTATGCTATATTGTGTACGAGGCCTGATATTTGCTTTGTCGTTGGCATAGTTAGCAGATATCAGAGTAACCCTAGGAAGGCTCACTGGGAGGCAGTAAAATGCATTCTCAAGTACTTGCGCAGGACGAGAGATTATGTCCTAGTTTATAGAGCGCAGGAGCTTGTACCATTGGGTTACACAGATTCGGACTTTCAAGGTGATTTGGAAAAGAGTAAGTCTACCTTTGGGTTTGTGTTTACTTTAGGAGGTGGAGCCATAGTATGGCGGAGTGTCAAGCAGAAATGCGTGGCGGACTCCACCATGGAGGCTGAGTACTTTGCCGCTTCAGAGGCAGCGAAAGAGGCTGTATGGCTCCGGAGCTTCCTGATGGACTTAGATGTGGTTCCTGAGTTGCCTAGGTCTATCACAGTCTACTGTGATAACAATGGTGCAGTTGTTAACTCGAGGGAACCACGAGCCCATAAGGTGAGTAAACACATAGAGCGAAAGTACCACCTGATACGAGAGATCGTAAAGAAGGGAGATGTGATCGTGGCCAAGATAGCATCAGATGACAACCTTGCAGATCCTTTCACCAAGCCATTGACCCCAAAGGTCTTTGAGAGACATGTGGAGGGCATGGGAGTCAGATTCTTGAGGGAGCCATGTGAGTGAGCTTAAAGGCATTCTGAAGATTTCACTATGACAGCAGTGTAATAGCGGGTTGGACAGTTTTTGTACTTCTTAGCATAGTTTTGAGTATTAGTGGGAGATTGTTAGTTTTGAATACAGAGAAGCTATGGCTTATATCAAAAACTAATATCCACAGATGACATATCATTTTCTTTCGGTATTAAATTGTTCAATTATATCATAAAACTAGATAACGGGGTATGGAAAGACACAGTAGATATCGTTATTGGTTAAAGTATTGATATATAAAAAGTATACTCATAACCGAGATAATCTGAACATACTATCGGTATAGGTTATCGTGTGGTTTGGTAATTAGTTTATCTAGACTAGTTTAAATCACACGGATATGCCCGGGGCATATTGAGCACGACCAGTTTGGATAGAATTGACTTATACTGATCGGCGTAGTCAATTCGGTCCTAGTATTCAGTCTCTCAATCCCGAGATTGGGACGGGCGTGAGAGTTGGATATCGTATGCTTTGATTTGCCAAAGAGTGCGGTCAATTGAGGCCTATACCTCAGTAGGTTGTGTATGCGGTGTTTAGCTTCTTACGTGCCGTTGCTAGTCGGAGGAATCCACGTACCGGTTCGCCGGGTTGATGGTGCTCCTGAGATGAGCTCGTAACGTCTATTATACTAAACCCAGCCGGTGGACTTTATGTCTGGTATAATAAAAGGTCGAGTGGTACTAATCTCGGATACCAAGAAGTTGGTGAATTAGTTTGTCAATAAATTGATAAACCGACGAGCGCTAGATCTTTAATGTGGGGAGATAGAAAAAATATAATAGCGCGATGTAAAGTCATTTTCGAGCAATAGTTTCATAATTAGTCCAATAGTGGTACGACTAATTATGCATTTGACTAATCGACAAGGTGAATTAATTAATCCTAAATGTTTAATTAATATTTAATTGACAAGGTTTCTATTTGAATTAATTAATTCTAAGGGTTCGATTAAATTAAATTAACAAAGTAGGTTAAGAAATTAATTCGAATGTGTCGATTGGAGTTGATTAGTCGGGAAAGACTAAGCGGTCAATGAAAGTCAAATTAAAAGGCCCAACTCGAGAGCCCATTAGGTCTCCATTAGAGCTCCTATAAATAGAAAGCTTAAGGCTAAAGAAACTTAAGAAAATCTTGCAAAACATGTATGGCTTCCTTAGAGTGAGAAAGTTCTAGATAGAAACTCTCTTCCCTTTCGAGTTTTCTTTCAAAAACGAACTTGGATTCTCACTTTTCGATTTAGATTAAGCTTGAAAGATTAAACTTTTAGATAGCCCATCAATTTTTGGAGTTGCCCACCGCTGGAATTACTGTTCATGGTACTGTTCAGCAGTACTGTTCACGTCGGAATCACTGTTCACACCGGACACTGTTCACGAACACTGTTCACTCCGGGGTGCCTGATCCAGCTGGGTTTGTGTTGATCTCTTCCTTGGGTTGGTGATCCACAATCCTGGTGTTCCAGATCGTGACCGGAGTTGAAGTGGGTTCGATTTTATTGGCGAGAAAAGTAGTGGGCAGCAGTTTTTTGGGTTAAAGGTTTGATCTTTTGGGCAGATTTAATCTAATTGAGGGATTTTCTTGGCGGGTTTCTCGTGGGCTTTGGTAGCAGACTTCGATAGATTATTGCCCACGCAATATTCGAAGTTTTCTCGGAGTTATCTTTTGGATTTCTTGTGGAATTCGTATAAAGATTGGATTTTTCTTATTGCGTTGGACTTCGCTACAAAGGTATAAATTTTAATCATTCCGCTTTTAATTAAAGGTGTGATATTTGTGCGTTAGATGTTGTTTTAATAAATTAAATAAGTATAAGCCAAGATCCGTTCGTGGGTAAATGAATTTGAGCCTGAGCTTAGTTGAAAGCTTCTGATTCTGGAATGCATTGCACGAAAGTGAGGTTTTCGATTTAGCCCGAGCTTGTTTTGTTTTCCTTCAGAGCCCACTAGGTCTCCCTTAATGCTCCTTATAAATACATAATGTCTTGACATTTAAGACTTAAGAAACTTGAGAGGCAAGATTTGTCTAGAGAGAGAAGGAGTAGTCTAGAGAGAGAACTTCATATTCTTCGAAGATCTTTCTCGAAGTCGACTTATAAATCCTTCTTTTCTCGAAGAAAAACTCAGCCTAAAATTGGATATTTACTGCCCAGTTTTTGGATTCGCTGCCTGGCATTTTTCGGTGGTCAGAATTTTTTTTTTCCTGCGAGATCAAGTCTAGCGTTACAGCTCCGGTGATAGCTGGCTGGTTGGCGCGCTTATCCGCAATCTTTCTGGGGTGAGGTCATAGTTTTTTCGGCTATAGTTAGCGATGGTGCGACGAGTATACAAGGCGGCTGTCCAGCAGATTTTGGGTGGGGCTTTTTGAGCTTTTTGAGGTTGGTTTCTTGTGGGTATCTTTGATTTCGATAGATCTACCCGGTAAATAGTTGCCCACTCAACTTCCAGGTTTGTTGGAGTTATTCGAGAGATTTCTAGTAGATTTCTTTGCTAAAGATTGGATTTTTCTTATTTTTATCGAGGACACGCTTCAAAGGTATAAAATTAATTTTTGCTTTATTTAAAGATTGAACCTTTATGTGTCGTTTTAATAGATCTAACAAATATAAGCCTAGATCCGCTCATGGGATTTGATTATAGTGTTTAGACTGGATCGAAAGTCTCCGATTCTGAAATGCATAGCACAAAAGTGAGATTTTTGATTTGGATTGGACCGAATCTTAATTCCTTCAAATTGGTATCAAAGCTAAGGTTTTGGCTTTATACTTGTTCAATTTATTACACGGTTTTATTACAGGTGTTATTATTCCCGACTATTATGGTTTTACATTCATTTATAAACTCCAGAACTTGTCCAGGCTCATTTTTATTTTTGAATGTGAATGTGTGCAATAGTAATAACCATGAGCTGGAAGCCGTGTAGGATTAGATTAAATCTTGTAGTAGGATTTATTCTAAAAATGTCGTCTTTATTTTCCTAGACAAGCCTTGTATTTAGGAATTAATGTAAAATGACGAAGATGCTATTGTGGGTAACTCATATTCGTGGGTTTTGGTTTATCGTAGTTTTGGGTGATTCCTAATTATGTAGAAAATTGAGAAAACTTGAACGAATTAGGAGGAATCCAAATAACGAGTGGGAGCAATGCGGGGGAACATGTCAACAAGGCGTAAAAAGGAAGCAACGATCGAGAAGGCCATAATAGTTGGGAAATGTTTCATTACGTATTTATTTCCTGCTTTATATGTCCTGATTGTTGCTTGTGTGTTTTTGTTTTATGTTATTATGCATGATCGAAAACAAATGGTTTTATGGGTGCAAATAACTAAAGTTAGAAATGACTAAAGTTAAGACGTTGCATGTTAAAATAGGAAAAATCCTCAATTTAAGAATCTAAGTGGGAGCGGGTTGGTTTATATCCTCGGGGCCTCCATTACGAATTCATATGTGATGAGAATAGACTTGCGCCTTGGCATTAGGGCCTTCCTCCATATCGGATGAATCTTTATTCATAAGACCACTATATTGAATTTCTAAAGGGATGAATATAGTGTATTTAATTGGAGAACTACGACACCCTCTCTATCTGAGGCTTATAAGTATCCTAAGTAACAAACAAAGAAGTCACGTAATGGCATACACTTAGTGTGCCCTTTGTAGTATTCCTCCCAATGAGGTTACACTGCTTATGTGTGCGGCTAAAATCACTGACTATTAATTTCATTTATCAATAGATCGTTTGGTCAAATAGTGAATTAATGAACTTGGTTCTTCTCGAACGAATATGGACTAGTGTAGACGTTCACACGATCGTGACCTGCGTAAATCCCGGTAAACGAGATGTTGGTGGATTTGATTATATTGTTTTGAGGGTATTAATATTTTCTAAAAAGATAAAATTCTGAAACTTCTCTGTTTATTTATTTTCAGCTTTTGATATGTCGTTTAATCCACTTGCTGTCATACTTAATCAAAAGAAACTCACCGGTCCAAATTACATTGACTGGAAATGTAACTTGGGCATTGTCCTTACTGCTGATGGGTACAAGTATGTGCTCACAGAAGAGTGCCCAGTAGAGCCTGTTGGTGTATGTACCCTGATGAGGGCTATTTATGTAAATAAACTTTGAGGGTTATTTATGTAAATAAGACATATGTCGTTTGATTGCTTATTTAATCGGATGAGTTAATTTCATGATAATTATATTCTTGTGCATATCTAATTTCATGAAATCAATCCGCTAAAAGAAACACTACATGGACTAATAGATCATGAGTGATTCTTTTGAGCATACTCGTACGAGGATCCTTAGACCAGAAATCACTGCATGGTCTTAGGTGAATTATGGTGTACTTTGACATACGCCTAACGGGACTGTAACAGGTTGCCAAGTATGGGTATGATTGGGTACACTATGAGTCACGCTAAGATATGTAGGTGAAGTGATGGGACTACAAATCTCTCTTAAGTGAGAGATGATATCCGGGCCACTTGATAGTGAACTGAGAAGTGCATGGCTATGCCCGAGAAATGATAATTGTTATCATTTGCTCGAATAGAATCAGTGTCACTGAGAGATCAAGTAAAATTGTTTAGCTTAATAAGGATGATGGTTCCATGCCTTATGCTAAACAGGATATCGATGTAGAGGACCGTGCATAGTATGCTTAGAAAGGTTGCGTTGAATCACCATTCGACCATCCATTCTAAATTGAGTAGTCATCATGTCTTGCTAGAGGCCACTGATGATTTATGGATTAATTTATCCATTGTCAATTTGGAATAGACCTACAGGATTGCACGTACTTGAGTTCGAAGATTCTTGACGGTACTAGGTATAATTGTTATACTTAGAAAAATAATATTAAATTAAATAGTTTAATTAAATATTATTGAGAAGTTTTAGCGTATTAATTAATAGTTAATTAATTACTCAGGAAAAATTGAGAGAGACTGATAAATCAAAGGACCTAGTTGCAATTGAGGTTCTTGACCCATCAGTCTGATCCATGGGTAAATTGTTTGATCCATGGGTTAAGTAAAACCCAAGCAGTAAAAATAAAAATATTATATTTTATAATATATATATTTTAATAAAAATTAACAGCCCCGGGGGTTGTGGGATTTGGGTAATCAGAATTTTCTTTTAAGAAAAGGAATTCTCTGGGAAAACTGACTGAACAGATTTTTCAACAGAAAATTGTTTTCTGAAGAAATTTTTTTCCCTTTTTCTCTCAAAAAAGTTTCTCCCTCTCTCTAATCAAAACTTCTTAACAGGAATCTACTAGCATCGAAGAACTCCGGTGCCTGAGAGTAGAGGATGCTTCTGAAGGAAAACTGAACAAGCCCGGGCTAAATCGAAAACCTCACTTTCGTGCAATGCATTCCAGAATCGGAAGCTTTCGACCAAGCTCAAGCTCAAATTAGTTTACCCATGAACGGATCTAGGCTTATACTTATTTAATTTATTAATCGGGATACAAAAGATACGAACTTTAATTAAAGTGGAATTTAAAGGTTCTACCTTTTGAAGCGAAGTCCCTTGCCTATAAGAAAAATCCAATCTTTAGCGCAATTTCCACAAGAAATCAGAAGAATGACTCCGATACAAACTCCGAGATAGTGTGGGCTATCGTCTACGGATTTACCCACGGCAAAATAAGAAAACCCAAGAAACTTGCTTCACAAGAAAATCAAAAATCTGCCCGGAGCAACTAAGAACAGCCGCCAGTTTTTTTTCTTCTCAATCGGACAGCCGACTACAAAGACTCAGCCACGATCTGCACAACAGGCCCACGGATCACCGACCAAAATTGGAAGAGATCAACGCAAGATCACTGCCGGATCAGCACCCTGAATCTATAATAATCGGTCAAAGAAAACTGCTGCTGTGTGCAGCGAAGAAGAAAACAAACCAGTGGCGGATAAGCTTAAAAACGGCAACAGTGGATAGGCTTAAAAAAAACGGCAGCCTTCCAAAATTATAACCAAGCTGCTCTAAAATCAAATGGGCCGATTTTCTTGTTGAAGAAGAAAGCTATCTTGGTCGACTTCGAGAGAAAACTTGACGAGGAAGACACCGTTCTCTCTCTAGACCAAATTTTCTCTTTCTAGCCTAAACTTGGCTGCCAAGTTTCTTAGGGTTTTCTTGCCCAATAAGTTGTATTTATAAGGAGCTTCTAAGGAGACCTAATGGGCTCTCGAGTTAGGCCTTTTAATTTGACTTTCGTTGACCGCTAAGTCTTCCCGACTAATCAACTCCAATCGACCCATTTAAATTAATTTATTTAATCCACTTTGTTAATTTAATTTAATCGAACCCTTAGAATTAATTAATTCAAAATAGAATTAATTTCTAAATTCACTTTGTCGATTAAATATTAATTAAACCCTTTGGATTAATTAATTTACCTTGTCGATTAGTCAAATGCATAATCCGTCGTACCACTAACGGACCAATTATGGAACTACCGCTCGAAAACGACTTTACATCGCGCCATTATATTTTATTCTATCTCCCCACATTAAAGATCTAGTGCTCGTCGATTTATCAATTTACTGACAAATTAATTCACTGACTTCTTGGTTTCCGAGATTAGTACCACTCGTCCTTTTATTATACCGAACATAAAGTTCACTGGCCGGGTTTAGTATAATAACCTTACGAGCTCATCTCAGGAGCACCATCAACCCGGCGAACCGGTACGTGGATTCCTCCGACTAGCAACGACACGTAAGAAGCTAAACACCACATACCCAACTTATCGAGGTATTGGCCTTAATTGACCTCACTCTTTGGCAAATCAAAGCACATGATATCTAACCCTCACGCCCGTCCCAATCTCGGGATTGAGAGACGGAATACTAGGACCGAATTGACTACGCCGATCAGTATAAGTCAATTCTATCCAAACTGGTCGTGCTCAATATGCCCCGGGCATATCTATGTGATTTAAACTAGTTTAGATAAACCAATTTCCAAACCACACAATAACCTATACTGATAGTATGTTCAGACTATCTCAGTTACGAGCATACTTTTAATATATCAATACTTTAACCAATAACGGTATCTACTGTGTTTGTCGACACCCCGTTATCTAGTTCTATGATATAAAGGAACAAATTTATACTGAAACAAAATGATATGTCATCTGTACGCCATCTTCTCAGAGAAGCCAGACGACTGCGCAACCGATTACGCTTCAAGGGTAAGACCCGATCCTTAGTGTTTAGGAATTCTGCCGTTTAATTTTGAATTAAATGCCTAAACACAAGCCAACAGTGGTATCAGAGCCATAGGTTTAATTTTGTTTTAATTAAAAGTGTTTTAATTGAAACAAAAGTTGAAAAATCGGGTATAAAAAATTTTTTTTTTGAAAAACGTTTTGAAAAAAAAAACTGTTTATGGGAATTATCGCCGAAGTGTTTTTCTGGCCGGCCGGAAGTTCGCCGGAAATCGTGAATGGAAAAATTGGTTTTTTTTTTTTTTGCCTGAATTTTTCTATGGGTTTTGTTCTTTTCTTCATGGGGAGCCATTTCGTGTTGATTTGGGGTGTCAAAAACGTTTTGATTGCAAAGATTTTGAAAAGATTTTCTGGGTTTGCAAAACCCGCTTCGCCAGAAAATTTTTTTCGTTTTGGGGTTTTGAAAGCCGCTTGCTGGTTTGGATGCCGGGGAAATGTTCCTCGCGCTGGCTGCTTCGTCGATGCCTGGGAAATGTTCCTCACGCCGCGGGGAAATGAAGTGACGGAAATCATTTTCGTCGGGTTCCTCGCGCCGACGGAGTTTTTGAAGGCCGGTCGCGGGTTTTGTTTTCTTTCGTCGTTCGATGAGTCGCCGAGGTCGACTTTGATTCGATCGGGGTTAGACTGGGGTGAAGAGGCCAGCGTCGGAATAGGCGAAGAGTTCGCCGGAAAGGAAGACGGACGCCGATTGCGCAAATCGGGGAAGAAGAAAGGAGGCGGCGGGAGGCTGGTGCCCTAATTGGGTGAAATGACCAAATTGCCCCCGCCGCACTCCAAAATCCCAAAAATGCCAAGTTTTAAAATTGTTTTAAAATTTGCACAACTAGCCCAGAAATTTTATTTCCTTAAAAACCCTAGCTCAGAAATTTTGGTTATTTACGAAATGACCCCAAGAGTTTCAGAAAATTAAAATTTTATAATTTTCTGAATTTTTTTTAATAAGGTTTTAATGAAATAATCTTATTAGATAAATATAGGATTAATTTAAAATTTTATCCTATAACTTTAAATTTAAAATTTTGAATTAAATTATCTTAATTAGATTAGGATAATTAGAATTATTTAAATTTAAATTCGAAACATTATCTTAATTAGATTAGGATAATTAAAATGATTTAAAATTTAAAATTGAATAATTATCTTAATTAGATTAGGATAATTAAAATTATATAAATTTTAAATTTGAATAATTATCTTAATTAGATTAGGATAATTAAAATTATTTAAATTTTAAATTTGAAAATTTATCTTAATTAGATAATTAGATAAATTTTAAATAATTATTTTAATTAGATTAAAATAATTAGAAAAGATAAATAAATAAATAAATAATTATATTAATTAATTTTTTTAAATTTTGAATTGTTATTTATTTTACTTTATTTAATTTTGATGCTTAATTTAAATTGTTTAAATTTTATGTGAAGTATCATAATTATGCTAGCATGTTTATGCATCATTTTGGATAAATGTAAAATGAACAGAAGGATTGATTAAAATTGATCGTGGCACGATCAATTTTAATTCTGTAATAGTTATACAATCCTTAAAATTAATCGGCTTCAATTAAAAACGGGCTTGTATGAGCAAATACATTTTATGTGTTTCAAAGCATGAATTGGGCTTTTAATTTAACATTTTAAAAGTTGGGGCCTGCGAGCCAATTTTGAATTTGGGCCTGCGTGCCTATAAAAATCATCATGTAATAGTTAGGCCCAAAAAGAGGTTCAAAGAGGAGTCCATGGTGGAGCCCACAAATGGAGGCCCAAACATGAAGATTTTAAAAGGCCCTGTAATAGATTAGAGCCCAGTTCATCGCTTTAATTCATTCTTTAATTTATGCAAATGAATGATAAACAAAAATGCATGTTAAGCCGATCAAACTAAAATCCCAAAAACCCGAGTTAATTTTTCTTCCATACTTGGGGGCCCGCCAGAGCGTCGAACGTCTGTGGACTTGGAGAGCCCAAGGGCTTCAGGTTTTCTTCATGAGGCGAGTTGTCACATAATAGGTGCCCAACTTTATCACTACCATTAATGAGTGGAAAAACTGTTTGGGTATTAGATACTCAACTTTATCACTACCACTTGTTATGGAAAAACTATGTGGGTATCGATTAATATGATGCCTTGAGGGATGGTTTAACTTGAGAAAATTAATCCTAGCTTGACCCGATAAGTTGACTAGGGATTAATTTTGCAAAGATAGGATGGTGTCAAACATTTGGAATGTTCATCCTATCACCGAAAAGTTGCATGGTATGCAATTGGAAAGTGTTATATTACATGGAATGTAATTTGAACGTTGCCTACCAGAAGAGCCCGATCCCTACGATACTTGCCAAAGCAAGACTGGGGTTGACTCTTTGTGGATTTTCAGACCACAATCTAGCACCAACACAAAATTGCTAGGGATTTCAATTTTGGCTATTGTGGAAAATTAATTTTAAAACTCATTCTAATATTTTGCATTTATTCATTGTAGAAATGGCATCATCTAACACAAATGTTATCTCAAATTTCACTCTAAGAAGTATATTGGATAAAGATAAATTGGTTGGACCAAACTTCCTAGATTGGGAAAGAAACTTGAGAATAGTTCTCAAGCAAGAAAGGAAGCTACAAGTCTTGGAGACCGCTTTACCTGAACCACCACAAAATGCTTCGGTAACTGTTCAATGAGCCTGGGAGAAGCTGAAAAGCGACTCTGATGATGTGACTTGCTTGATGCTCGCGTCGATGACGGGCGAGCTTCAAAAGCAGTTAATGAATTCGGAAGCGTTCCGGATTTACGAGTCACTGACGGAGATGTTCTGTGAACAAGCCCGTAACGAAAGGTTCGTTACTATAAAAGCTTTAATTTCGTGCAAAATGGCGAAGGGTTCGTCAGTAAGCACACATTTGATCAAGATGAAAGGGTACATTGATACCCTAGAGCGATTGAATGCACCTCTTCCTAGGGAATTGGCCATTGATATCATCTTGGCATCATTGTCTGATAAATACAATGATTTTGTGGTGAACTACAATATGCACAACATGGATAGGAGCATTCCTGAGCTCCATGGCATGTTGAAGAACATTGAGCAGACCCTTCGGAAGGCAACACCAGTGTTGGTAGTGGAAAAAGGTAAAGGGAAGAGGAAGTTTAAAGGCAAGGCCAAAGTTGGGCAGAACAAGAAAGCTCGCAGTAAGACTGCTTCCCAACAGCAAACTCCTCCAGCTAAGACAAGATCCAAAAAGGATGATACATGTCTCTTCTGCAAACATAAGGGTCATTGGAAGAGAGACTGCAAAAAGTTTCTCGAAAGCAATCCTTCAGCTTCAGGTATCTTTGTTATAGAAATTAATCTTTCTATGTCCACCTCATGGGTATTAGATACTGGTTGTGGGGCTCACATTTGTACTAATGTGCAGGGACTTAGAAATAGAAGGATGACAAAGAAAGGTGACGTGGATCTCCGAGTGGGCAACGGGGCAAGAGTTGCTGCTGTTGAAGTTGGAGATTACACTCTGTCATTACCTTCTGGTTTAAATATTGAACTTGAAAATTGTTATTATGTACCTGCTTTGAGCAGAAATATTATTTCAGTTTTGAGTTTAGATAATAAAGGATTTCGATTTATTATAGAGAATAATTCGTTATCTTTATATCGAAATGATATTTTATACGGAGTTGTAAATATGTGTAACGGTCTGTATGTCTTGGATTTGACCCAAGAAAAACCAGTCTATAACATAGAAAAGAAAGCTAAATCAACTAAAAATGATTTAAGTCCAACATATCTTTGGAATTGTCGATTAGGCCATGCAAATGAAAAGCGAGTTCAAAGACTTCACAAGGATGGAGTGCTAGGGTCATTTCAGTTTGAATCTTATGATACCTGTGAACCATGCTTGCAAGGCACAATGACAAAGAGTCCTTTCAATAAGAAAGGGGAAAGAACAAGTGGGCTATTGGATCTAATACATACGGATGTATGTGGACCAATGAGCACACAAGCCAGAGGTGGATTTGAATACTTCGTGACTTTTACTGATGACTATAGTAGATATGGGTATGTCTACTTAATGAGGTATAAAAGTGAAACTTTTGAAAAGTTCAAAGAGTTTAAAAACGAAATAGAGAATCAGTTGGATAGAAGGATTAAGGCTATTCGCTCCGATCGGGGAGGTGAATACCTTAGTGATGAGTTCGATGGCTATCTAAAACAGTGTGGAATTGTTTCACAGCTGACTCCACCGGGAACACCTCAATGGAATGGTGTATTTGAAAGGAGGAATCGTACCCTATTAGATATGGTTTGATCAATGATGGGCCAAGCGACTCTCCCTACATCCTTTTGGGGTTATGCTCTTCTTTTTGCTGCCTACTTATTAAACCGTATTCCATCTAAGGCAGTAGATAAGACTCCATATGAGATATGGATGGGTCGGAAGCCCTATATGTCCTATCTACGAGTTTGTGGTTGTCAAGCTCATGTAAAATGTTTACAAAGTGATAAGCTTGAACCTAAAACTGACAAATGCCTATTTGTAAAATATCCTAAGGAAACCAAAGGATATCAATTCTACAACCCAACTGAGAACAAAGTGTTCGTTGCTCGAGGAGCTACTTTCTTAGAGAAAGAATTTCTGTACAAGAAAGACAGTGGGAGTAGAATAGAACTCGAAAAAGTTCCAGAACCACAAGAGAATGTAGAACGATCTACAGAAACTCAGGTGGAAGTTGACATGGAAACTCATGAAGTTGAGTAACCTGAGTCAACAACACAAGAACCTAGAAGGTCTAGTAGATCTCGTCATGAACCCGAGAGATACGGATTTCTCATAACTGACGAGCAAGATTTGATCTTGGTGGACTCTAATGAGCCCGTAAACTACAAACAGGTTTTAGAAAGTCCAGATTCAGATAAATGGCTACAAGTAATGGAATCTGAAATGCAATCCATGAGGGACAATAAAGTATGGACTTTGATTGATCCTCCTGTACAGGTAAAGGTTGTCGATTGCAAGTGGATTTTCAAGTTAAAACCTGGCGGGATCTTCAAGACACGACTAGTTGCTAAAGGTTTCAGACAGACTCATGGTATTGACTATGATGAAACCTTCTCCCCTGTCGTGATGCTCAAGTCCATTCGGACTATGCTTGCCATAGCAGCATATTTTGACTATGATGTATGGCAGATGGATGTTAAAACGGCTTTCCTGAATGGAAATCTACTCGAGGATGTTTATATGAAACAACCCGAGGGATACACCGATCAAAAGTATCCTAATCGAGTATTAAGCTTCAGAGGTCCATCTATGGACTAAAGCAAGCATCTCGAAGTTGGAATCTTCGTTTTGATGAGGAAGTAAAAGGTTACGGATTTATCAAGAATGAAGACGAGCCTTGTGTTTACAAGAAGGTTAGTGGGAGCAAGATAGTTTTCCTTGTCCTATATGTGGACGACATCCTACTCATAGGAAATGACATTCCCATGATGAAAGACATCAAACAATGGTTGGGGACTGTATTTTCTATGAAAGACTTATGAGAAGCCGAAATGATACTAGGTATCAAGATCTATAGAGATAGGTCCAAAAGGCTTATGGGATTAAGTCAAGAAGGGTACATAGACAAGATATTGAAAAGATTCTACATAGACAAGACTATATTTTCTATCATTTAGACATGGCCTTCTCTTGAAGAAGAACCAAGGTCCTTCAATAAGAGATGAGAGAGATACAATGAGTAGAGTACCATATGATTCGGCAATAGGATCTATCATGTATGCCATGTTATGTACCCGTCTGGATGTTGCACATGCACTTAGCATGACTAGCAGATACCAACAAGATCCCGGGATGGATCATTGGACTGCAGTCAAAGCAATCCTAAAGTACTTACGAAGAACTAAAGGATTAATGCTAGTGTATGGGGGCAAGAACAGCTCATTGTACAAGGTTACGCTGATGCTGCATTCCAAACAGATCAAGATGACATGAAGTCACAATCAGGCTACGTGTTTAGTCTGAATGGCGATGCGATAAGTTGGAAAAGCTAGAAGCAAGATACCACAGCCGACTCTACAACAGAATCTGAGTACATTGCTACATCAGATGCTGCAAAGGAAGCTGTTTGGTTGAGGAAATTCGTGTCAGACATCGAAGTGATACCGAGTATCCAAGATCCGATAGAACTTTTATGTGATAATAACGGGGCCATTGCACAAGCTAAGGAGCCTCGGCCACACCAAAAGACCAAACATATACTCAGGAGATATCACCTCAATCGAGAGATCGTCGATCGATGAGATGTTAAAGTATGCAAAATAGGTCAGACAACAATGTAGCAGATTCTCTCACAAAAGCTCTACCGCAGTCAAAGTTTGATAGACATGTAATAGAGTTTGGTCTTAAACAGTTTAGGACATAGCCCTTCAACGGGCAAGTGGGAGATTGTTGGTGTATGTGCCCTAATGAGGGCTATTTATGTAAATAAACTTTGATGGTTATTTATGTAAATAAGACATATGTCGTTGATTGATTATTTAATCTGATGAGTTAATTTCATGATAATTATATTCTTGTGCATATCCAATTTCATGATATCAATCCGCTAAAAGAAACACTCCATGGACTAATAGATCATGAGTGATTCTTTTGAGCATACTCGTACGAGGATCCTTAGACCAGAAATCACTGCAAGGTCTTAGGTGAATTATGGTGTACTTTGACATACGCCTAACGGGACTGTAACAGGTTGCCAAGTATGGGTATGATTGGGTACACTATGAGTCACGCTAAGATATGTAGGTGAAGTGATGGGACTACAAATCTCTCTTAAGTGAGAGATGATATCCGGGCCACTTGATAGTGAACTGAGAAGTGCATGGCCATGCCCGAGAAATGATAATTGTTATCATTTGCTCGAATAGAATCAGTGTCACTGAGAGATCAAGTAAAATTATTTAGCTTAATAAGGATGATGGTTCCATGCCTTATGCTAAACAGGATATCGATGTAGAGGACCGTGCATAGTATGCTTAGAAAGGTTGCGTTGAATCACCATTCGACCATCCATTCTAAATTGAGTAGTCATCATGTCTTGCTAGAGGCCACTGATGATTTATGGATTAATTTATCCATTGTCAATTTGGAATGGACCTACAGGATTGCACGTACGTGAGTTCGAAGATTCTTGACGGTACTAGGTATAATTGTTATACTTAGAAAAATAATATTAAATTAAATAGTTTAATTAAATATTATTGAGAAGTTTTGGGGTATTAATTAATAGTTAATTAATTACTCAGTAAGAATTGAGAGAGACTGATAAATCAAATGACCTAGTTGCAATTGAGGTTCTTGACCCATCAGTCTGATCTATGGGTAAATGGTTTGATCCATGGGTCAAGTAAAACCCAAGTAGTAAAAATAAAAATATTATATTTTATAATATATATTTTAATAAAAATTAACAGCCCCGGGGGTTGTGGGATTTGGGTAATCAGAATTTCCTTTTAAGAAAAGGAATTCTCTAGGAAAACTGACTGAACAGATTTTTCAACAGAAAATTATTTTCTGAAGAAAATTTTTTTCCCTTTTTCTCTCAAAAAATTTTCTCCCTCTCTCTGATCAAAACTTCTTAACAGGAATCTACTAGCATCGAAGAACTCCGGTGCCTGAGAGTAGAGAACGCTTCAAGGAAGTGTTATCGAAAAACGACGAAATGCCATCTTCTCAGAGGAGTCAGGCGACTGCACAACCGATTACGCTTCAAGGGTAAGACCCGATCCTTAGTGTTTAGGAATTCCGCCGTTTAATTTTGAATTAAATGCCTAAACACAAGCCAACAGAGCCCACTGATGACTCCACTCCTGAGGAGAAAGAAGCTCATAAAAGATGGAAGAAAGCTGATGAGATGACCAGGTGCTATATTTTGGCTTCTATATCAAGTGTGTTACAGCACCATCAGTTGATGACCTCAGCCTATGACATGTTGCTTAACCTTAAGGAGATGTTTGGACATCAGGGCATGGCAGCCAGGCAGCCAACTATGAGGAAACTGATGAATGCCAATGATGGCAAATATCAATGAAATTGAGGTATTGGGAGGTGATATTGATAGTGAGTCTCATGTTGATATCATTCTCCAGAGCTTGCATAAGAGTTTTGAACAGTTTTGGTTGAATTATAATATGAGCAAGCTCTGTTATTCTCTTCCCGAGCTCTTGACTTCAATACTGTCAGCTGAAGGCCTCTTCAATGAAAAGAAGCAAACTTTGGCAACTGTCAGGCCTTTAGGATCTTTTTCTGGGCCCAAAGCCAGAAAGAAAAAGAAGAAGACTAATAAGACTGCCAATCTGGACCCAAGCCAGCTATTGCCAAGAAGAACAAGCCAAAAGGCAAGTGCTTCAAGTGTGGCAAGAAAGGACATTGGAAGCTAGACTACCCAAAGTTAAAAAGTATGAGCAATTTCACATTTGTTACTGAGACATGTTTAGCGGTGATTCCCACAGATACTTGGTGCGTGGATTCAGGAACCACTGATCATGTTTGTAATTATTTGTGAGGGTTCCAAGTAACCCAGATGCTTAGAGATGGTGAGTTGCAGGTCTACTTGGGAGATATTTCCAGAGTATCAGTTGTTGCAGTGGGTGTTATCAAACTTATTTTCTCAAATAATGTTTTTTTAGTTTTGAGATATTATCTTTATGTTCCTAACTTCAGAAAAAACTTGCTTTAAGTTTCTAAGCTTTTGAAAGATGGTTATAAGTTTATTTTTTCTAATGACTCTGTTGATGTTAGAAACAATAAGAAACTTATATGTTTCGGTTCGTTGGTTGACAATATTTTCTTAATGAAAACTAACTCCCCTGTAGTGCAAAACACAGAAATTAATAACACATAATCAAATCATAATAAGAGAAAAGAGCCTTCCCAAATGAACCAAACTTATCTTTGGCACCATAGACTGGGTTATATTAACCTTAGTAGGATTCAAAGGTTGGTCAATGATGGACCTTTGGGCTCATTGGAGATTGACAGTTATCCAACCTATGAGTCTTTCTTGGAGGGTAAAATGACCTAGAGGCCCTTCAAGGCAAAGGGGTATAGGGCTAAAGAAGTTTTAGAGTTAGTTCACTCTGATTTATGTGAGCCTATGTCAATTCAGGCTAGAGGTGATTTTGTGTATTTTGTGACCTTCACAGATGATTACTCTAGATATGGGTACATTTACCTAATGCGCCACAAGTCTGAATGCTTTGGAAAGTTCAAAGAGTTTATGGCAGATGTGGAGAAGCATCATGGTAAGAGTATCAAGACACTACGATCTAATCGTGGTGGCGAATACTTCTCTAGTGAATTTAGGAGCTACTTGTCAGTTGAGGGTATTCAGTCTCAGTTAACTGCATCTGGTACACCCCAGCAGAATGGTGTAGCAGAGAGGAGGAACAGGACTCTTATGGATATGGTGAGATCAATGATGAGTTATAGTGAGTTGCCCAGTTCATTTTGGGGATATGTTTTGGAGACAACGGCTTACATTCTGAACCTCATATCATCTAAAGACTGTGCCTTCGACCCCTGTGGAATTGTGGACTGGGCAAAAGCCTAGTCTAAGACATCTCAGAATTCAGGGTTGCACAGCACATGTGTTTAAGGCAGATACATGTAAGTTAGATGCGAGGTTAGAGGTAATGCTATTTGTAGGTTATTCTAGAGGAACGAAAGGTGGTCTATTTTATAGTCCTAGAGATCAAAAGCTGGTGGTTAGCACTAACGCCAGATTTTTATGAAGAGAAAAGAAAGATAAAAAGAATAGAAAAAGATAGAATTAAATAACCGTACAGGCATCACAAGCCCAGTAGCAAGATCATACTAGAAGAGCATAGGGGACAGTCCAGTATTCTAGATGCACCAGTACAAGTAGATACACCACAGAGTATTGCACGAGATATCACAGATGATGCACCTACACAGGCTGCGCCTCGTTGTAGTGGGAGGGTTGTGAGACAACCTGAGAGGTACGTGGGTTTGGGAGAGTCTTCGGATTTGGTCCTTGGTGCTCATTAACTAGACCCAGTTAACTACAATGAGGCTGTCAAATATAAAGATGCAGATTCTTGATAGAGAGCGATGATTTCTGATATGGGCTTGATGGACTCAAATCAAGTCTGGGAGTTGGTAGACCTGCCTGATGGGTTTCAACCTATTGGGTGCAAATGGGTCTACAAGCGAAAGAGAGAATCTGACAGGAAGGTTGAAACCTTCAAGGCTAGGCTTGTGGTGAAGAAGTATACTTAAAAAAAGGGTATTGATTATGAGGAGACCTTTTCCCCGGTAGCTATGCTTAAATCGATTCGGATTTTCTTGGCCATAGCTGCTCATTTAGATTATGAGATTTGGCATATGGACGTCAAGACAGCGTTCCTTAATGAAAGTCTTGAGAAGACCATCTTTATGTAGCAACCAGAGGGATTCATTGCAGAAGGCCAAGAGCACAAGGTTTGTAGGCTCAAGAAGTCTATATATAGACTTAAGCAAGCATCCAGATTTTGGAACATCCATTTTGACGAGGTGATCTAATCCTATGGATTTACAGTGTCTGGATGACCAGTGTGTATATCGCAGGTGTGATGGAAATATGGTGGTGTTTCTAATACTTTACGTAGATGATATTCTTCTTATTGGCAATAGTAAGAAGGAATTGTCAGACGTAAAGGCATGGTTGTCCAACCAGTTTGATATGAAGGATTTGGAAGAGGCTGGACATATCCTTGGGATCAAGATCATTCGAGATCGTAGGAGATGTTTTCTGACACTCTCTCAGGCTTCATACATAAACACAATTGTAGCCCATTTTAATATGCAGAACTCTAAGAATGGTACACTACCTTTCAGATATAGAGTGCATCTATCTAAGGAGCAGTCTTTCAAGACTGCTGAAGAGATAGAAGCCATGAAGATAGTTCCCTATGCATCGGCAGTGGGAAGTCTCATGTATGCCATGTTGTGTACCAGGCCTGATATTTTCTTTGTCGTTGGCATGATTAGCAGATATAAGAGTAACCCTAGGAAAGCTCATTGGGAGGATGTCAAGTGCATCCTCAAGTATTTGTGCAGGATGAGAGACCATCTCTTGATCTATCGAGCGCAAGAGCTAGTTCCTAAGGGTTACACAGATTCAGATTTCTAAGGTGATATAGACAAGAGTAAGTCTACCTCGGGTTTGTGTTTACTCTGAGAGGTAGAGCCATAGTTTTGCAGAGTGTCAAGCAAAATTGCATGAAAGACTTCACCATAGAAGCTGAGTACGTTGCCGCATCAGAGGTAGCGAAAGAAGCTGTGTGGCTCAAGAACTTCCTAGTGGACTTAGATGTGATTCCTAAGTTGCCGAGGTCTATCACAATTTACTATGATAACAATGGTGCAGTTGCAAACTCAAGGGAACCACGAGCCCACAAGGCGAGTAAACACATAGAGCGCAAGTACTACCTGATACGAGAAATCGTAAAGTGGATAGACATTGTCTTGACCAAGATAACATTAGCAGACAACCTTGCAGATCCATTGTCGAAGGCATTAACTCCAAAAGTCTTTGAGACACATATGGAGGGCATTGGAGTTAGATAATTAAGTAAGCCATGAGAGTTTTCTAGTTTTTGGTATAACAACAGAATAAGTGTATTGAACAGTTTTTATACTTCAAAGCATAGCTTTGAGTATTAGTGGGAGATTGTTAGTTTTGAATACTGAAAAGCTTTTTTTGTATGAAAAACTGTTTCTCAGTTAGATATCGATTATGTTTCAGTATTATAAATTGTCCCTTTATATCATATGTCTAGATGATAAGGTGTTGGGTATAGCACAGTAGATCTTATCGTTAGTTTAATTTATGATATATAAATAACGCTCGTAACCGAGACAGTTTGGACATACTGTTGGTTTAGGTTATTGTATGATTCAGAAAATTAGTTTGTCTAGACTAATTGGATTATACGAATGTACCAGGGGCATATTGAGCATGACCTATTTTGGATTGAATTAACTTGTACTGATCTTCGTAGTTAATTTGAACCTTATAGAGCGGGCATGAGAGTTAGACATAGTGTACTTTGATTTGCCAAATGGTGAAGTCAATTGAGGCCTAGATCCCGGCAAGTTGGGTATGCGTGTTTGACTTCTTATTGTGTCATTGCTTGTCAAAAGGAAATCATGTATCAGTACGTCCGAGATAATGGTGCTCCCAAAATGAGCTCGTAAGGATTATTATACTAATCACGGTCGGTGGACTTATGTCCGGTATAATAGTAAGGTCGAGTGGTACTAATCTCGGATAACAAGAAGTCGATTAATTTATTTATCAGTAAATTAATAAATTGATAAGCACTATATCTTTGACGTGGGGAGATAAAAGAATAATTAAAGTGTGTGCGAAGTAAATTTCGTTTTTAAGCGGTGGTTCCATAATTGATCCGTTAGTGCTACGATTAATTATGTGTTGGACTAATTGACAAAGTGGATTAAATAAATATTTACCCTTGGGTTAATTAATATTTAATTGACAAAATGGGTTACAAAATAATCTTTGGGTTGATTAATATTTAATTGACGAAATGGGTCGAATAAATAATCATTGGGCTAATTGGTATTGACTAGTCTAGTGAGAACTAAGAAAATTCAATTAATGTCTAACACTAAGGCCCAACTCAAAAACACACTAGGTCTCCCTTGAAACTCCTTATAAATACATAATGTCTTGACATTCAAGACATAAGAAACTTGAGAGGCAAGATTTGCCTAGAGAGAGAATGAGTAGTCTAGAGAGAGAACTTCATCTTCTTCGAAGATCTTTCTCGAAGTCAACTTAGAAATCCTTCTTTCCTCGAAGAAAAAACTCAGCCCAAAGTTGGATAGTTGTTGCCCAGTTTTTTGTTTCTCTACCCGACATTTTCTGGCGGTCGGAATTTTTTTCCAGCAAGAAGAAATCTAGCGTTACAGCTCTGGTGACTGCTAGCTGGTTGGCGAGCTGATCTGCCATCTTTCCAGCGTGAAGATAGCGGCTTTTCGAGCTGCAGTTAGCGGTGGTGCGGCGAGTATACATGGCAGCTGTCCAGCAGATTTCGATTGGCACTTTTTGAGTTTTTTCGAGGCAGGTTTCTTGTGGGTATCTTGGATTTTGATAGATCTACCCGGTAGATAGTTGCCCAGTCAACTTTCGGGTTTTTTAGAGTTATTAGAGGGATTTCTAGTGGATTTCATTGTTAAAGATTGGATTTTTCTTATTTCCATCAAGGGCACACTTCAAAGGTATAATCTTTAGTTTTCGCTTTATTTAAAGATTGAACCTTTATGTGTTGTTTTAATAGATCTAACAAGTATAAACCTAGATCCACTCATGGGAATTGATTATAGTGTTTGGGTTGGATTGAAAGTCTCTGATTCTGGAATGTATGGCACGGAAGTGAGATTTTCGATTTGGCCCGGACCGAATCTTAATTCCATCAATAACCTTAAATGATTGATGTGCATAACATTAAAATGACCTATTAAAAAGATGGACAGAACACCGAAATGGAGAATACTAAGGTGACGTGGCTCCAAAATATGCCTTGTTATGACCCAAATTTATGCATGTTTAGCTTACTTTTAGTCGAATTTCAATGATTATGATATCTTTTATGATATTTCATTGCGTTTATAGTTGGATTTGCATGATTTTGTAGTAAGGAGGCATGTTAGAGATTCTTGTAGAAACTTAAGACTTTTACTGGAAAAAGGAAGAAAACACGCAGAATTGGAGCTTAAAAAGAAGAATTTGGAAAGAGCGTAAAAGGTGAAGATTCCAAGATTGGCGTCCACTGGGTGCTGGCGCCTGTTCATCGCCAACCACGGCGTCCACACGGCACCATCGCCTGTCCACCACCGATCTTGGTGTCCACTCAACATCATCACCTGGTCGTCGCCCGAAAAACTGCTGCTGAAAGTCCAATTTTACACTTGACGTGATTCCACTTAAGTAATTCCAATTTTAGCCCTCTGGAACCTTTCTTAATGACCAAGGCTCATTGTAAAGACATATACTATTACACCTTAGTAGATTTTTCTTAGGTTTAGAGAGAGTAACTTAGGGAGAAAGAAATACACAATTTCTCACATTTTTCACACACACACACACACTATGAAATCTTTTAGAACTACTATGTTCTAAGTAGATCCTAGGGAAATCTACCATTCTAAGTGATAGGGGGTAGTAGATTTCAAAAGATGTAGAACAAATTCATGGATCTATGAAGTTTATTTGATTATGGGCTTTTTACTTAAAGGAATCCAAGGCTTTTATCATGATTGGTTGACAAAAGTTTCAATTATATTCTTTATATGAATCGCCATGATGGTTATTTGTCCTTCCCATGTTAATTTTGTTCTCTTCTGTGGATATTCATGAATATTAATATGTGGGTTTCATGCAAATAGGAGTAATTCTTGTTCTTATATGGAGATTTTGCTAACTTATTACCATATATGTTGAATCTATTCATTTTATTGTGGATTCGGGTGATGCTAACTTGTTTAGGTATTTGGGCTAGGATAATTGGGCTTGCTTGTAGAGCAAGTTTGGTTGTTTTGATGCTTATTTGTCATGTAAGTTGCTTATTGTCCTTATCTTAGTTAAAATGTGTAGAGGATAGATAATGGAGTAGGATTGGTGACCCTATTTCTATTATTGTTTGCGTGGTTTTGCCATGGTCCTTATTCTATTAAATTAGGGAAAAGGTCTTATAGGTATTACTATAGGTAAACCTCATAGGGAAATAAGAAAACATATTATTATATTATTTGGATGAGGTTGACTCCTCAAATTTGTATGAGATTCTACTTATCAATAGCCCATTGGATCTTGAAGTGGTATGATTTCCCGCCTTTTACCCCTTATTATCTTTTAATTTTATCTTTATGGTTTTGCATGTTTACTTGATTTGACTCATATATTCCTTGTTTTTATAGAACCTTAGGCTAGAAACTACTAAAATCTTGGTAAGTAAGGACTCGAACCCAACACTTTTATCGTTCAAGACCACAATTTGTATGGGAACGAAACCTTAAATACTATAGTTTTAGTGTTTTTGTTTTGTTTATTTTATAAATTATTTTGAAGTGTTCGCCTAAAATTTATACAACGACAAGATCATGTCAAAATTAGCGCCTTCGACGATAATTGTTTATTTTAGTTGATTATTGTTGTTGGTAGTTTTGAGGTTTTTACTGGTTTTTGTGTTTTTAGTTGTTTTTTAGTCTTTTTTAAGTAATCTTTATAGTGCAGTACTTTTTTTTTTTTTTTTTTTTTTTGTGTTTTGAATCATTTTCTAATAGTTTTACTTATTTGTAGGTGTTCCGATTTTCTTTGGTTTATAGTTGATTGGTTTATGGTTGTGACTAGATCACAAGCTAGAAGAGAGTTTCTTGAGCTTGGTGATAATATTGAAAGAGTTTTGAGAAGGAGAAATCGAGCTGAAGAGAGTAGAAACATGGCTGCCTAAGAAGAGAGGAATTTTGGGTGGTATTTTGAGCCACATTTTCAAGAACCGGCGGATTTATAAGGGGATGATGATGATACCTATCAAATTCAGCCACACTTGATCAATTTGATTCAAAATAGGTCACAATTTGGAGGACTTGAGGGCGAAGATGCTAATGCTCATGTGAAGAACTTCTTTATGTTGTGCAATAAGACAAGATTGCAAGGACTTGCTAGGGATAAAATGAAGAAGATTTTATTTTCTTTCTCTTTGAAGGATAATGCAAGTGCTTGGTTTAATTCTTTGGAAGAGAGTAACGTTAAAACTTTTGGGGAGTTGAGAAGAAGGTTCTTATTGATGTATTATCCTCCTCACAAGATTGAAAAATTGAGGAATGACATTCTACAATTCAAGCAACATCTAGGAGAGTCATTTGCCGAAACATGGGAGAGGTTTCAAGGCTTGTTGAGGAAGTACCCCAATCAAACATTTGATGGGGCAAATGAGTTGCAAATCTTCTATAATGTATTGACAAGAGAGTTAGCACAAATTGTGAATGCAAGTGTTGGGGGTTGTATAAATTTCAAGACTCAGACTCAAGTGAGAGAGTTGTTTGACAACATGGCACTTACATTTGGAAGATGGCCAAGTGAAAGAAATGAAGCTCCTAAAGCACCTTGTACGTCTAATGGTGGAGTAATTGTGACCAATAGGATATCACAATTGGAAGCACAAGTGGCATCTCTTTAAAATCAATTGCAAAAGGATAAGGATGTGCTATCTTGTGGGTTATGCAAAGGACCACACCACATTGATTGTTGTCCGGAAGTAATGGAAAATGTGAATTTTGTAGGAAATAACCAATGATTGAGATATAATGGATATGGGAACAATTTCCAAAATCAAGGAAAACCATGTTTGAACAATTTTGGTAATGTCAATCAAGGACATGTTAGGTTTGAATACTAAAGCTTTGCTTGTATTAAACTATTTCCCAGTTTTATATATCGATTAAATGTTTTAGTTAAATTGTTTATATGTTTTTACATATGTTGTCCATTTATATTATGTAGTTAGATGATGAGGTGTCTGGTGTGACACAGTATATCTCATCATTTGTTAAAAGACATAATATATAAATGAAGTTCGTAACAAAGACAGTTTTGGACACACTGTCGGTTTAGGTTATTATGTGATTTAGAAATTGGTTTGTCTAAACTGACTGAATCATATATATATTCCCTGGGCATATTGAACTTGACCATTTGGGATGAATTGTCTTGAATTGATTTAATATACTATTCATTCCTAGCATTCTATCTCTTAATCCCTAGACTTGAGCAGACATAAGGATTAGAAATAGTGTACTTTGATCTATCAAAGAGTGAGGTCACTTGAGACCAATAGTTTCGGTAGGTTGGGTACACATGTTTAGTTGCTTGGTGTGCTGTTGCTTGTCGAAAGGAAACCATGTACCGGTGCGTTCGGGGTAATGGTGCTCCCCAGATGAGCTCGTTATGTTTATTATAGTAAACACGGCCGGTGGACTTATGTTCGGTATAGTAAATATGTCGAGTGGTACTAATCTCGAATTAAAAGAAGTTAATTAATTAATTTATCAATAAATTAATAAATTAACGAGCACTATATCTTTTATGTTGAGAGATTAAAGAATAATTAATTTAGTTGTTCTGGAAGCAATCCCTCGAATGACTTCGAGATAGATCTGGAAGTTGTGTGGGCAACTATCTACTAGATCAACTAGCCTAAAAACTCTAACAAGAAAAACCGTCATGAAAATGAAAATCAGATCTGATTGGAAATCACTCAATCTATCATATCTTGCCTGAAATGAACTCCGAATGAACAAATCTAGTTCCCGGAACTCAGATCTATCGTCAGATCTAAAGATCCAACAAAAACCAAGTCCACATCGGAAAACACTGTTCATGTCAGTACTGTTCACACCGGAATCACAGTTCACGATGGAATCACTGTTCACGGGGTTACTGTTCACGCCAGAAACACTGTTCACACCGGAACTTCTTACATCATCGGATTTTTCCCATGTCGATAAAAAAAAAGCCCACGTGTTTCCGGGAGAGAATACACCAACTTCAAGAAATATTCTTGAATAGATCTAAAATCACTCTAGGTGTTTCTTTTTCTAAGGAGGCAAGACTTGAATTCTTGAGTTTTCAAGGCATTACTTAATCTATTTATAGGAGCTTCAGGGAGACCTAGTAGGCTTTTGAGTTGGGCCTTAATGTTAGACTTTCGTTGACTCTCTTAGTCTTCCCTAGAGTAATTAACTCCAATCGAACCTTTAGAATTAATTTCTTAACCCACTTCATTAATAAAATATTAATCGAGCCCTTAGGATTATTTCGTATAACCCACTTTGTCAATTAAATATTAATCAAACCTTTAAGATTATTTAATTCACTTTGTCGATTAGTCCAACGCATAATTAGTCATACCACTAACGAACCAATTATGGAACTACTGCTCAAAAATGAATTATTTCACGCTCACTTTATTATTCTTCTATCTCCCCACATCAATGATATAGTGCTCGTCGATTCATAAATTTACTGACAAACTAATTCATTGACTTCTTAGTATCCGAGATTAGTACCACTCGGCATTCTTATTATAATGGACATAAAGTCCACCGCCGGGTTTAGGATAATAAACCTTTCGAGCTCATCTCGGGAGCACTATCAACCCGGTAAACCGGTACATGGATTCCTTCGACTAGCAACGACACACAAAAAAGCTAAACACCGTATACCTAACGTATCGAGATTTAGGCCTCAATTGACCGCACCCTTTGGCAAATCAAAGCATATAATCTCTAACTCTTATGCCCGCTCCAATCTAGTGATTAAGAGATTAGAATGCTAGGTTCAAATTAACTACGCCAATCAGTACAAGTTAATTCAATCCCGAACAGGTCGTGCTCAATATACTTCGGGCACATCCGTATGATTTAATTAGTCTAGACAAACTAATTTCCAAATCATACAATAACCTATACCGATAGTATGCTCAAACTATCTCAGTTACGAGCATCTGTTTATATATCAATACTTTAACCAGTAACGAGATCTACTTTGTCTTTTCACACCTCTTTATCTAGTTCTATGATATAATGAAACAAATTTAATACTGAAACATAATCGATATGTTAATTGTGGATATTAGTTTTTCATACAAGCAATAGCTTTTTAGTATTCAAAACTAAAAATCTCCCACTAATACTCAAATCTATGCTCCGAAGTATAAAAACTGGCTTAATACACTAGTTCCTATGTCACACCAAAAACTAGAGACCTATCAAGGTTCAGCCAAATATCTAACTCCCATGCCCTTCACGTGGTTCTCAAAGACTTTTGCAGTCAATGCTTTTCGTGAATAGATCTGCAAGGTTATCTATTGATACTATCTCCACCCACGTCTTCCCTCTTTACGATTTATCGTATTGGGTGGTACTCACGCTTTATGTGTTTACTTGCCTTGTGAATTTGTGGTTCCTTCAAGTTTCCCACTACACTATTGTTATCGCAGTAAACTGTGATAAACCCGGGCAACTTAGGAATCACATCTAAATCCACTAGGAAGTTCTTGAACCACACTGCTTCCTTCGCTGCCTCTGAACAACGTATTTAGCTTCAATGGTGGAGTCTACCATGCATTTCTGCTTGACACTCTGCCATACTATGGCTCTACTCCCCAGAGTAAACACAAACCCAGAGGTAGACATTCTTTTGTCCATATCACTTTGGAATTCTTAATCTCTGAAACCCCTAGCTCTTGTGCCTGATAGACCAAAACTTGGTTCTTCATTCTGTACAAATACTTGAGCTTTTCCTGGGTTATGCTGATATCTGCTAACTATGCCATCGGCAAAGCAAACATCAGCCTCATACACAACACAACATACATGAGACTTCCTACTGCATATGTATAAGGAACTGTCTTCATGGTTTCAATCTACTTTGGAGACTGCTCCTTAGATAGATGCACTCCGTATCTGAAAAGTAGGAAACTCTTCTTGGAGTTCTGCATGTTAAAACGAGTCAGATTTATATCTATGTAGGAATCCTGAGAAAGTGTCTGTGAACATCTCCTACGATTTCGAATAATCTCGATCCCAAGGATATGTCCAGCCTTTCCCAAATTCTTCATATTAAACTTGCTTGAACGACTATACCTTTACGTCTGACAATACCTTCTTACTGTTTCCAGTAAAAATAATATCATCTACTTAAAGTACAAGAAACACCACTGAGTTTCTATCACACCCGCGGTAAACAATGCTTATCTGGACACTGGGTCTGGTTTGTGTGCACCGGGATCAAAATCCAAAGATTTTTCCAAGCCCACGTACCTCTCAAGTTGTCTGACAACCCTCCTACTATGACGAGGCACCCCCAATGTAATCGCATCATCTGTGACAACTCGTTCAGTATTCTGTGATATATCTACTTGTACTGGTGTATCATGAATTCTAGACTGTCCCTTAAGCTCTTTTAGCACAATCTTGTTACTTGGTTTATAGTTTAGAATATAGTCATCTTCTAAAATCTAGTGTTGGTACTAACCAACACCTTATGATCTTTAACATTATAGAATAAACCAAGCTCCGTTCCTCTGGGATATCCTACAAACAACATTACCTCCAATCTTACATCTAACTTATCTGCATCTACCTTAAACACATGTGCTGGACAACCCCAGATTTTGAGATGTCTAATACAGGGCTTTTGCTCTGACCATAGCATTACAGGGGTTGAAGGCACATACTTAGATGGTACAAGATCTAGATTGTAAGCCTCTGTTTCTAAGGCATATCCCCAAAACGAATGGAGCAACTCACTGTAACTCATCACAGATATAACCATTTCCATAAAAGTTTTGTTTCACCGTTCTGCTACACCATTCTGATGGAATGTGCCAGGTGTAGACAACTGGGATTGAATCCTCATCTCTAATAAGTAGCTCATAAATTCACCAGATAGTTATTCGCCACCACGATCGGATCGTAATGACTTGATAGTTTTACAATGACGGTTTTCTATAACTATCTGAAACTCTTTGAACTTGTCAAAATATTTAGACTTGTGGTACATCAAGTAAATGTACCCGTACCTCGAGTAGTAATCTGTGAAGATCACAAAAAACTCAAAACCACATCTGGCCTGAATTATCATAGATCCACATAAGTCAGAATGAACCAACTCTAAAATCTCTTTGACCTTTAAAACTACTTGGTCATTATACCCTCCAAGCGAATTCGTAAGTTGGGTAACTGTCAATATCCAATGAGCCCAAGGGCCAATCATTGACCAACCTTTGAATTCTACTAAGGTTTATATAACCTAGTCTTATGTGACAAAAATGAGTTTGATTCATTTTACACGATTTTTCCCTCTTATTATGATTCAATGATGTGTTATTTATGTCAGTGTTTTGCACTACATGGGAGTTAGTTTTTCTCGAGAATAAATTGTCCACCAATGTACTAGAACATATAAGTTTCTCGTTCTTTCTAATAACTGAATTATTAGATAAAACGAACTTATAACTATCCGATAAGAGTTTAGAAAGATCAAGTAAATTTTTTCTAAAACTCAAATCATAAAGACCATTCTTCAAAAAACTATTACAACATTATTTTGAAAATAAATCTATCAACTCCCACTACTTTCACTGACATAGTGTCACCCAAGTAAATTTCCATCTCGCTCTCTCTAAGCATCCGTGTTACTTGGCGAACCCTTGCAAAGAATTACAAATATGATCAGTGGTTCCTGAATCCACACACCAAGTATCTGTGGGAATCATGGCTAACATGTCTCAGTAACTAAGGCAAAATGGTCGTACTTTTGAGCTTTGGACAATCTGGCTTCTAATGTCCTGCCTTGCCATATCTAAAGCACTTGCCTTTCGACTTCTTTTTCTTGGCAATGTCTGGCTTAAGCACCTGATTAGCAATCTTCAAAGTTATGAGGCAAGCCCTGGAGTATCACCTCTCAAAGCCTCAATCTCATTGATGTTACTAATCATCTCAAGTTCATGGTCTCTCACAAGTGTGCCCTTAGCCATATTTAACATTAGGCATTTCTGGGAATACCTCAGTGAGCACGAACTTGTATTGCTCATCCATGAGGAAAATGTCCAAATCATGTTTCCAGTTGATATAATTTAGACCAGTTAATTTGTTCTCCTTTAGTGTGACAAATATTGTATGAAATGCCATATCAAAAATTGAAAAATAAATAGTCAAGTTTCAATATTCTTTTTCGAAAATATTGATATCCTCAAAACAATATAATCTTCCACCAACATCTCTCACACCGGGATTAACCCAGGTCACGCGGGTGAACGTCTACGCTAAGCCACATTCGTTCAAGAAGAACCAAAGTTATTTAATTTCACTATCTGACCAACGATCTTATGACAATGAAATTAATAGTTGATGATTTATCTGCACACATAAATAACGTGACCTCGTGGGAGGAATACTATAAATGGTACACTAAGTGTATGTTATTACTTGACTTCTAAGTTTGTTACTGAGGAGGTAGAGTTCCTGAGCAGAGAGGGTATCTCAATCCTCCAATTATACTCACTATAGTCATCCCTTTAGAAATTCAATCTAGTGATCTCGTGATTGAAGATGTTGGAGTTGAATACATAGGCTATGCTTGTATTGTACAATTTTCTAGATTAATATATCGATTTATGTTTGGTTATATCTTGTTGTGCATTAATTATCAATTTGTATTATGTAAGTAGATGATTATGTATCTTGTGTGACACAGTAGATCTCATCATTGGTTGAAAGACATAATATATAAATGAGGTTCATAACCTAGACAGTTTTGGACAAACTATTGGATTAGGTTATTATGTGATTCGGATAATTGGTTTGTCTAAACTAATTGAATCATATAGGTATGCCTGGGGCATATTGAACTTGACCTTTAGGAATGATTTGTCTTGTACTGATTTAATAGACAAATCGTTCCTTGTATTCTATCTCTTAATCCCTAGACTCGAGCGGGCATGAGGATTAGACATAATGTACTTTGATCTGCCAAAGGGTAAGGTCAATTGTGGCCAATAGTCTCGATAGGTTGGGTGCGCGTATTTAGTTACTTGGTGTGCTGCTGCTTGTTGAAAGGAAACCATGTACCGGTGCGTCCGGGGTGATGGTGCTCCCGAGATGAGCTCGAAATGTTTATTATACTAAACCCGGCCAGTGGACTTATGTCCGGTATAGTAAAAAGGTCGAGTGGTACTAGTCTCGGAATTAAAGAAGTTAATTAATTAATTTATCAGTAAATTAATTTATATTAACGAGCACTATATCTTTGATGTGAGGAGATTATGAATATAATTTAATTAAGTTGTTCCGGAAGCAATTCTAGTGTAGGATGGTAGTGCCAAGATTAATCCGTTAGTTGTACGATTAATTTTGTAATGGGTTAATTGAATAGGTATAATTAATTAATTGATTAATTATTCCTAAGGGTTAATTGAGTAATTAACAAAGTGAAATTATTTAATTAATTAATGAAGTCTTAAGTTTCAATTGGAATTAGGAAATCCTAGAGATTAGGAAATCGAGTAGGATTTGCTTTATCCTATCAGATTGTTTACCTAATTGGATTTGGAAACTAATTAATTACCTAAACCAATTAGGAAGACCAATCCTAAACCAACTTGGGGTCTCTCTTGTAACTCTATAGATAGACAAGAGATTAGCTATTCAAGACATACAATTCCATAAGTTTTCAAGACAAGAAAACTAGAGAGAGAAAATCTTAGAGAGAGAAAACTTTCTCTCTCCAAGTCTGATTTTCAAGATAGTTTTGCGGCTGGTTTTTGGTTTTAATTGGCCGAAATTTTAGCCTTGTTTTATACCAGTTGCGTGTAGCTTTCTCTCTCTCCAGGCGGTGCGTTTACAGTACGTGCCAGGTGCAGCGATGCTAGAATTTTTTAGCATGTGGATTGTGATGATTAGCTGATCAATTGACTTCTAGTTCGTTGCCCACACAACGTAAAGTCAAAGTCTTGAGGCATACAAAAGAATTACCTGAGTGCATGCTTCAAAGGTACTTTTCTAAGATTACGCTTTTAATTAGAAATTTTTGTTGCGTGATAAATTGAATAAGTGTCAACCCAGATCCTATGTGGCAATCTTTTAATTGGTATCAAAGCCTGGTTTTGGGTTTTGTGCTTGTTTGATTTATTACATGGTTTATTTGCAGGTGGTTAAGAAATCCCGACTATTATGGTTACGTTTGTATGGGTTTTAATTAAACTTCGGGACATGTCTGGATTTAATTTTATTATGAATGTTTGTAATAGTATAACCACATGCTGGAAGCCATGTAGGATTAGATTAAATCTGTAGTAGGATTTTTTCTATGTAATTTTGATTATTTAATTTTCCTAGAAAGCCTTGTAGTAGGAGAATTAAATTTGTAATCGAAGGCGTCATGGTGAGCAACTTGAATTCGTGGGTTTTAGGTTATCGTTAATTCATAGAAACCCAGGAAAACCAATAACGAATTGCAAGAAGACCAAATAGGGTGGGGAAAAGCGAATGAGGAGGTAGTGGCAGGAGGTGGCGCCGGCGACGACCGCCGGCAGCAGCCGCCTCTGGTAACCATGGCAGGCAGCACAGCTGCCACAAGAGCACTGCAGTAAGTCGCACGGCAGCAATGCGTTGCAAGCAGCTGCGCGCTGCTGGGCTGCACTCATAGCCCGTGTGGGCTGTGCGCGCGCATAGCATGCCCCGTTATGCGGGCTGTGCGCGTGCGGCCCGTTCGGGCTGCATTTTTAGCCCATTTTTCCTCCAATTTTCATTTTTTGAAGTTCAAGACTCTCTCCATCAAGTGACGTGACGGGACACGAGATCAAGGCAGAAGATGGAAGCAATTAAAACCATAATAGTCGAGAAATTTATTTTTCGTATTTATTTCCTGTATTTATCGTTTTAATTTGTATGGTTTATTTTTATGCTATATTTTAGATGCATGATTTTAAAGCATGACTGATTTTATGGTTGCACATAACTTAGGTTAGTTAATTGCATGTTAAAACTGAAACCTCAATTTGGAAATCTAAGTGGGAGTGGGTTGGTTTAATATTCCCATGGACACATTACGGGTTCATATGCGATGTGGGTGGACTTGCGTGTTGGCATTAGGGCCTTCCTCCATTCGGATGAGTCTAGCCCCGAGATCGCTAGACTATGAACTTCTGAATAAGATGACCAGAGCAAGTTCAACAAGAAGAAATGCGGCACCCTCTCCATCTGAGGCGCACTATACTGAGGTAACAAACTCAGGAGTTACGTAATGGCATACACTTAGTGTACGATCTGTAGTATTCCTCCCAAGAGGTTACGCTGCTTATTTGTACGGCTGAAAGCACCAACTATTAGCTACATTGATCAATAGATCGTTTGGTCAGATAATGTAGTTAATGAACTTGGTTCTTCTCAAACGAATGTGGATTTGCATAAACGTCCACACAGCGTGGCTTGCGAGAATCCTGGTGGATGAGATGTTGGTGGATTAAGATTATTGTTTTGAGGGAAGTCAATAATTAATAGAATTTCATGTTTTCGAAATTCTAGACTAAATAACTGAAACATTGTTTATTTATTTTCCAGTTGAATCGATATGGCATTCAACCCCTTAGCTGCTATTTTGAAAATCAACAAATTAACTGGAACTAATTATGTCGATTGGAGTCGTAACTTGGACATTGTCCTTATGGCTGAGAGCACTCATGTGAGAGATCGTGTCATTGACGTGATTAGTAACATCAACAAGGTTGAGATAGTGAGAGGCGAAATCGTTGGTGAAACCAAAGTTGATATTGTCCTCCGGAGCTTGCCTCAAAGCTATGAGCAGATTCGGTTGAACTGCAACATAAGTAAGATGTTGAGTACTTCGTCCGAGCTCTTAGCAGAGTTGGTGGTGGCTAAAAGTCTTCTTCAAGAGTAGAAGCGAGCTTTAGTCGCAGTCGAAGCTTTAGAATCTTCTTCTGAGCCTAAGGCTGGAAAGAAGAAGAGAAAGCTCAAGGGGGTAGCTAAAAAGGCACAAATTGCGCCTAAGCCAGATATTGCAAAGAAGAATTCGAAAGACAAGTGCTTCAAGTGCAATAAGACGGGACATTGGAAATTGGATTGTCCAAAGCTTAAATGTACGATAGTTTCTGCCCTAATTACTGAGACATGTTTAGCGGCGATTCCCACAGATACTTGGTGTGTGGATTCAGGTGCCACTGACCATGTTTGTAATTCTTTGCAAGGGTTCCAAGTGACCCGGAATCTTAGAGAGGGCGAATTGGATATCTACTTGGGCGACACTACAAAAGTGTCAGTAGAAGCAGTGGGAGTAGTTACTCTGAATTTCGAGAATTCTAGTTTAGAGTTAGTTAATTGTCTTTATGTACCAAGTTTTATAAAGAACCTTATTTCGGTTTATAAACTCTTAAAGAATGGTTATAAGTTTGTTTTTTCTGATGAGTATGTATTTATTAGATGAAATAGGAAACTTATTTGTTCTGGTTCATTGGTTGAAAATTTATTTGTGGTTAACTCTAATCCCCCTGTTGTGCAAAACATAGAAATAGATAGCTCAGTATCTAACATTAAGAAGAAGAAGAAACCTTCTGAAATGAATCAAACCTATCTTTGGTATCTCAGGCTAGGTCATATAAACCTTAGTAGGATTCAAAGGTTGATCAATGATGGACCTTTAGGTTCATTAGAGATTGACAGTTATGCAACCTGCGAATCTTGCTTGGAAGGTAAAATGACCAAGACACCTTTTAAAGCAAAAGGTTATAGAGCTAAAGAAGTATTGGAGTTGATTCATTCTGACTTGTGTGGACCTATGACGGTCCAGGCCCGAGGGGGATTTGGGTATTTCGTGACGTTCACGGATGACTACTCTAGGTACGGGTACATTTACCTAATGCGCTACAAGTCCGAATGTTTTGGCAAGTTCAAATAGTTTCGGGCAGATGTGGAGAAGCATCATGGTAAGAGTATCAAGACACTGCGTTCAGATCATGGTGGGAGTACCTGTCCCATGAATTTCGAGATTATCTCAGTGAGGTAGGAATTCAGTCTCAGTTGTCTGCACCTGGCACGCCACAGCAGAACAGTGTAGCAGAAAGGAGGAATAAAACTCTTATGGAAATGGTTAGGTCCATGATGAGCTATAGTGATTTGCCAAGTTCGTTCTGGGGATATGCCTTAGAAACGGCAATGTATATTCTTAATCTTGTACCATCTAAATCCGTGCCTTCAACCCCAGTAGAGTTGTGGAATGGGCGCAAGCCCAGTCTAAGACATCTCAGAATTTGGGGCTGCCCAGCACATGTGCTTAAGGCAGATACGACTAAGTTAGATGCGAGAACAGAGTTAATGCTATTTATAGGATATCCTAGGGGAACGAAAGGTGGTCTATTCTATAGTCCTAAAGATCAGAAGGTGGTGGTTAGTACCAACACTAGATTTTCAGAAGAGGACTATGTCTTAGACCACAAGCCCAAGAGTAAGATAGTACTGGAAGAGTTTATGAGGCAAACTACCAATCCTGATGCACCGGCACAAGTAGATACACCACACACTGCACATGAGATCACAGATGATGCGCCTACACAGGTGGTGTCTCGTCGTAGTGGGAGGGTTGTAAGACAGCCCGACAGGTTCATTGGCGTGGGAGAGGCCTCAGACCTAGTCCCAGGTGCGCCTGAACCTGTAGTTAACTACAATGAGGCTCTCCGAGATAAAGATGCAGAATCTTGGCATAAGGTAATGATATTCGAGATGGGGTCAATGGACCACAATCAAGTCTGGAAGCTTATGGACCTGCCTGATGGGTTTAAGCCCATTAGATGTAAGTGGGTCTACAAATGTAAGAGAGGACCTGACGGAAAGGTGGAAACCTTTAAAGCTTGGCTGGTGGCGAAGGGGTATACTCAGAAAGAGGGAATCAATTATGAGGAAACCTTCTCCCCGGTAGCCATGCTTAAGTCAATCCATATTCTCTTGGTCATAGCTGCTCATTTGGATTATGAGATTTGGCAGATGGATGTCAAGACAGCTTTCCTAAATGGAAGTCTTGAGGAAACCATATTTATGCAGCAACCAGAGGGATTCATTGAAAAAGGCCAAGAGCATAAGGTTTGCAGGCTTAAGAGGTCTATTTATGGACTTAAGCAGGCATTCAGATCTTGGAACATCTGGTTTGATGAGGTAATCCAGTCCTTCGGATTTACTCAGTGTCTGGATGAGCAATGTGTGTATCGCAGACGTGATAGAAACTCAGTGGTGTTTCTTGTGCTTTACGTAGATGACATTCTATTGATTGGCGACAACAAGAAAGTGTTATCAGATGTAAAGGCATGGCTGTCCAAGCAGTTTGATATGAAGGACTTAGGGGAAGTGGGACATATCCTTGGGATCAAGATAATTCGAGATCGTAGGAAACATTCATTAACGCTCTCCCAAGATTTGTACATAGACATGATTCTGGCCCCTTTTAACATGTAGAACTCCAAGAAAGATTTTCTACCTTTCAGACATGGAGTGTTTCTATCTAAGGAACAGTCTTCTAAGACTGTTGAGGAGATAGAGGCCATGAAGACAGTTTTGTATGCTTCGGCAGTAGGAAGTCTCATGTATGCCATGTTGTGTACGAGGCCTGATATCTGTTATGTTGTTGGCATGGTAAGCAGATATCAGAGTAACCCCAGGAAAGCTCATTGGGAGGCAGTAAAATGCATTCTCAAGTATTTGCGCAGAACGAGGGACCAAGTTCTGGTCTATCAGGCGCCTGAGCTGGTACCCCGAGGTTACACAGATTCAAATTTCCAAGGCGACAGGGACAAGAGCAAGTCTACCTCAGGATATGTGTTTACTATGGGATGTGGAGCCATAGTTTGGCGGAGTGTCAAGCAGAAATGAGTGGCGGACTCTACCATGGAGGCTGAGTACGTTGCCGCATCAGAGGCAGCGAAAGAAGCATTATGGCTCAAGAACTTCCTAGTGGACTTAGATGTGATTTCTGGTTTGCAGAAGTCTATCACGGTTTATTGTGATAACAACGGTGGAGTAGAAAACTTGAAGGAACCACGAGCCCACAAGGCGAGTAAACATATACAGCGCAAGTACCACCTGATACGAGAAATCGTAAAGAGGGAAGACGTGGTCGTGGCTAAGATAGCATCAGAGGGTAACCTTGTAGATCCATTCACGAAGACATTGACTTCAAAAGTCTTTGAGGCCCAGGTGGAGGGCATGGGGATCAGATATTTAGGAGAGCCATGATAGTTTTTCTAGATAGATAGCAGCAGAATGTATAGGAGTTGTATGTAGTTGTATACTTAAAGCACATCTTAAGTATTAGTGGGAGATTGTTGGAGTTGAATACATAAGCTATGCTTGTATTGTACAATTTCCCAGATTAATATATCGATTTATGTTTTGGTTATATCTTGTTGTGCATTAAATGTCCATTTGTATTATGTAAGTAGATGATGAGGTGTCTTGTGTGACACAGTAGATCTCATCGTTGGTTGAAAGACATAATATATAAATGAGGTTCGTAACCGAGACAGTTTTGGACAAACTGTCTGTTTAGGTTATTATGTGATTCGGATAATTGGTTTGTCTAAACTAATTGAATCATATAGATATGCCTGGGGCATATTGAACTTGACCTTTAGGAATGATTTGTCTTGTACTGATTTAATAGACAAATCGTTCCTTGTATTCTATCTCTTAATCCTTAGACTCGAGCGGGCATGAGGATTAGACATAGTGTACTTTGATCTGCCAAAGGATGAGGTCAATTGTGGCCCATAGTCTTGGTAGGTTGGGTGCACGTGTTTAGTTACTTGGTATGCTGCTGCTTGTCGAAAGGAAACCATGTACCGGTGCGTCCGGGGTGATGGTGCTCCCGAGATGAGCTCGAAATGTTTATTATACTAAACCCGGCCGGTGGACTTATGTCTGGTATAGTAAAAAGGTCGAGTGGTACTAGTCTTGGAATTAAAGAAGTTAATTAATTAATTTATCAGTAAATTAATTTATATTAACGAGCACTATATCTTTGATGTGGGGAGATTATGAATATAATTTAATTAAGTTGTTCCGGAAGCAATTCTGGTGTAGGATGGTAGTGCCAAAATTAATCCGTTAGTGGTACGATTAATTTTGTAATGGGTTAATTGAATAGGTATAATTAATTAATTGATTAATTATTCCTAAGGGTTAATTGAGTAATTAACAAAGTGGAATTATTTAATTAATTAATTAAGTCTTAAGTTTCAATTGGAATTAGGAAATCCTAGAGATTAGGAAATCTAGTAGGATTTGGTTTATCCTATCAGATTGGTTACTTAATTGGATTTGGAAACTAATTAATTACCTAAACCCATTAGGAAGACCAATCCTAAACCAAGGGTTTTTTCGGTTTTAACATGCCATTAACTATCCTAAATTATTGGCAATCTAAAACCTATTTTTTAATCATGCATTAAACCTAAAGCATAAATTAAAACATACAAACATGCAATTAAAAGCAATGAATACAGGAAATAAATACATAAATGAATTTCGACTATTATGATTTTAAATCTGTATGGCGCTTCCATCTGCTGTATTGTTTGTTTGTCCTGTCACGTCACTCTAATGGATTGAGTCTTGGTCTTGGAAAACTCGAAGCAACCCCAAAAACAATTCAGAATTGCGCGAAAAAGGAACCCCACAGCAGCACCGAGAAGGCACCTCCCCGAGGCCGCGAGTTCGCGGTCGACAAAATCTGCCAGCGCAACGAACTGCACTAGCATGTCGAAGCGCGCGCTGGTGACCCACGTACCGGAGGGGATTCTGCCGGCGGCGAACCTCCAGCGTCGCCGCTGGCGTCACGTCACTGCCCGTTAGCGCTTGACCCAGGTTTTCTGCACCGGTCTCACTCGTTATTTGGTCTTCTTGTAATTCACCCGGGTTTTCTTGATTTTCTACGCAATCTTTGGAATCACCCTATTTACGTTAAACCAAAACCCTATTCAAGTTTCCCAAAAAAACATCTTTGAATTATATATTTTCCTAAATACAAGGCTTGATTTTTCTAGGAAAATTAAATTGACAAATTACATAGAAAAAATTCTACTACAGATTTAATCTAATCCTACACGGCTTCCAGCTCGTGGTTATTACTATTATACGCATTCATATCAAAAAACCAACTCCGACATGTCCCGGAGTTTGTAAAATATAAACGCATAAACCATAATAGTCGGGACTGAAAAATTAACCACCTGCATAAAACCATGTATCTCAAATTGAAAAAAAGGTAATCGAGAACCTAAGCATTGATACCAATTGAAAGTTCTCGCGCTTATTCTGGTTTGGTAAAAAAATTTTATTCGTGCAATCCGATTAGAAAACTTTCAACCGAACCCAAAGCACGTTCGTACTAAACTGATTTCATCTAGAAAGATTTTAGTTCGTGCAATCCGATATGAAACCTTTTCGAAATCTATAGTACAGGATCTTGGATTACTTTTGTTCAATTCGACACGCATGCAAAATATAATATATTTAAATATAAATTACGGAGGTAAAGATATGAACTTTAAAATGTGATCCTCAAAAAATCGCTTGTATTTTATGAGATAAGTTCGGTCGTTGTGTGGGCAACGATCCACCGAACAATATGAATCGACCTCGACAGAAATCACCGCACGAGAAAAATCCTTGAAAAATCCGTGTCGCCTGGGACTCAGCGCCACCGCCGACCGTCAGGAAACTCTCGCCACCATCGCCGAAAAAATAGTTTAGCCGCTGTTGACCACGTTCCGCCGCCGCTGCTAGTTGCCTCGGTTTCATGCAGAAACTCGAGGGACTTTTCTCTCTCTGGATTTTCTCTCTCTGGCTTTTATGTGTTCTGTCAATTTTGACTGTTGTATATATTCTGGGACTGATTCATGTGTCTTATAGAGAGCTACAAGGGAGACCTCAAGTTGGGTTGAGTTAGGCATTTTTGTTGGGTTTGAGTTTTATTAGTTTCCAAATCTCAATTAGATTTCCTAATACGAATTGACCCAATGATAATTAATTAAATTCACTTTGTCAATTAGCACAACACATAATTAATCGTACAACTAACGGATTCATTATGAAATTACCGTTTAAACCAAAATTGCGTCTAGAACCACTAAATTAAGTATTCTTTATATCCCCGTGTCAAAGATTAAAGATTAATGCTCGTCGATTTATTAATTTACTAATAAATTAATTAATCAATATCCGAAATTAGTACCACTCAACCTTATTACTATACTGGACATAAGTCTACTGACCAGATTTAGTACAACAATCTTTTCGAACTCATCTCGAGAGCACCATCACCCCGGACGCACCAGTAAACGGTTTCCTTTCGACTCGCGATTGCACACCAAGAAACTAAACACGCGCACCCAACCTACCAAAAATATAAGCCTTAAGTGATCGCACTCTTTGGCAGATTAAAGTACACTATGTCTAATCCTCGTGTCCGTCGTCGTCTAGGGATTAAGAGATTGAATACAAGATTCAAATTAACTACTAACGATCAGTACAAGTTAATTCAATCCTAATCGATCATGCTCAATATGCCCCGGGCATATCTGTATGATTCTATCAGTTCAGACAAACCGATTTCAGAATCACACAATGATAAACCGACAGTATGTCCAAACCGTCTTAGTCACGAGCATAATTTATATGTCATAACTTTAACTAATGATGAGATCTACTGTGTCACACCAAACACCTCATCATCTAGTCATATGACATAAATGAACAATATGCATAAATACAAATAATTAACTAAAAAAATTTAATTGATAGAACCGGGAAATAGTTTTTCATACAAGCAAAACATTTCAGTATTCAAAGCTAACACCACTAATGGTACAAAATAATATAACGAAAATACAATACCCCCTAATGTAATAAAAAATCCCACCACTAGCAAAATACAGTGCCACCAATGGTAAATATAAATCCAAAAAAATTAAAGTCAACCCATATAGTGACAGAAGATATTAAGAAAAAAAGAATAAAAATAGAAATCTCCATCGTCTTTATTGATCTGTCAATTAGAATCTGAATAAAAATTAAAAACATAGTTGTCAATTATCTTGATTAATAAAGTGAAAAAATTAGTACAAAATCAAATTAAACTAAAAGATAAGATAATTATAAAAAAATAAAAACCCCAAAAAATAAGAAATCATTACTCATTCCATCAATACGGGGCAGTAAAAAAAAAATCAAATAATTTAGGATGACATCAGTACACCTCATCAAAACTACGTAGTTTCATTGTTTGGACTATCTAATAATTTGAGGATTTAGCTTTCACTTAAACACTCAACAACATTATCTTTCATGACTATTTCTTTTTTACTGCTCTATTTGTGTTTTTCTTTTCTTTTCTACGTTCGCTACTCTTCTCCCATCAAATCCCTCCATCTTTCTCTCTAATTTAGTTTTCTAAAAATGTTATATAATTAAAATTTCAAAATCATTATAAAATTCTAATTGAAATTTTATGTATTTTTATAGATAAAATAAAATATAATTAAATTAATATAATTGTTAAAAAATATATATTTTTGTATGAATAGACAAAATAGTAAAAAAAATCTATTTAAACATGTAGTATTATCAAGTAATTAAATTCCATTCAGTATTTAGATTCAGATGCATTCTTTATTTTAGATTTGGAAAAAAATATAATTTTGGTCTAACATATTTGACCCTTTCACTCTTTTGGTCCAACACGTTTGGCCTCCGTCAAAAATACCCATCACGTTTCAATTTTTAAGCAATTTTTATCAATTTAAAAATTAAAACCTGCTATTACAGATTTTTTAGAGTCAAAAGAAGTCAAAGGTTAATGTTCTAATACTATAATTATTAAAAATATATTATGGGTATTTTGTAAATATACAAAATACATTGGATTTAATATGTAAAATATGGAGAAAGTTAAAAAAAAAAAAAAAAAAACAAATTGAATATTTACGGGTTTGAAGGGTGAAAAATTAGGGGATAGAAAATACACGTCTGTTCGGGTTCAAAGCTCCGACGAATTTCTGGCGTCCCTGACCTCTCCACAGCGATGTTCACTCATGCCCGACCACCGCTGCATCAGCCCAGACGTGAAGCCCTCTCCATCGCTATTCAGAGCTTTAAATTTCCTTTTTGAAGATCGAATTTTGAGTGCTCATGTCGCCTTCTGTTTTGTTTATATTATAATTTATTTGTTTATTGTTGTTGCTGTTCTGCAGCTACAGAAGCTTCTTCATTGCTCGGTCTTCTTTTGGCTTACTTCCGAGCTGCAGCTAGGAACTCTATGTGCTGCACTCTCTCTCGCGAGGAATGTGAATCTCGGTTAGTTATAGGATTTCAGTTTCACTTTGGATGTTGACAGTGGCGTATGCAGGATTTTTATCAACATGGGGCGGAAATTTTTGTTTTGCCGTCATCGTTTGCAAATATCTAACATAAAATATACTAATAATATTAAAATATAACAGTATAGAGAAAAAAATATGAATTGCATAATATTAAACAATATATTACATATCTAATGAAATCCATAATACATGTACTAAATAGGCGGAAGTGAAATTCTACGAGTAGCCATTCTTTGAAAACGTTGTAAAATTTTTTCATCATCAATCGAATTAAAAACATCCTTCTCAATGTAGCACACTAGCATATCATGCATCCAATCATCACTCATCCGATTGCGCAAATCGGTTTTGATAATATTCATAGCTGAAAAAACTCTCTCAACAGATGCTGTAGCAACCGGCAAAATCAAAACCAATTCAATCAACCGATAAACTAGAGGAAACACCTCATGCTTAAAGGTTTTCACCATCTTACGGGTTTAGTTGGTCCTTGTAATAAATACTCTCTTCTAATTTTATCTCTTATAGCAACATCATATTCATCAATTGGTATTCTCAAACCCGGATCACCTATAATATCTCGAGAATCATATTCAACACGACTTCTCTTTTCACCACTACCACTTCCCGCTTCTAAAATTATACCGGAATTGACATTGACATCTTCATTTCTTCTAGGTATTGGTTTAAAAAAATTCTTCACACTATTCTTCATTATAATATCTAAAAAAAATATAACAAGAAAAATTAAAAACACACCAATAATCAAAATATTGAAATTAAGACTTATAAAAATCTTATCCAACAACAGCAAGATTCATTAAATAAATTTTAGAAAAATAAAATATTAGACAAATAAATATGTATTTCTTTCAAGAGTAAATGAAGAATTGACTAAAAAAAGAAATTACCTCTGTTGTTTTAAGGCTAGGGATGCTCCGTCGAGACGTCGAGCAGTGGTGGAGTGAGTCACGGAGGCTGGGCTTTTCAGATTTGGAGGATTGAAAAATTTGGATTTTGAAATTAGGGTGTGGTGCTTACGGGGGTTTCTGGGTTTTGGGGGGATGAAATAGAAGAAAGCAGGGGATGAAGTATCTTAGTAAGTGGGTTTGTTTTGAGCTGGAAGAATTGGTTTCAAAACGACTTCGTTTCATTTCTTTTGTTATTTTTGGCTATTTTTTAATTTTTTTTTTTGCCTTCCTCTTTGAGTTGATCTGATGTCAATTATGAGTTGATCTGATGTCAATTATGAGTTGATCTGATGTCTATATAATCCTGATCTGATCTCCTTTGTTAAGTATGTTTTAGTTCTGCTGTGTGATTTCTTTTAAAATCTTGATCTGATGTCTATAGTCTGTTGATCTGATGTCAAGTATACGCTGATCTGATGTCTATAGTCTGTTGATCTGATCTCCCTTTTTAAGTATGTTTTAGTTCTACTGTATGATTTCTTTTAAAATCTTGATCTGATGTCTATAGTCTGTTGATCTGATGTCTATATAATCCTGATCTGATCTCCTTTGTTAAGTATGTTTTAGTTCTGCTGTGTGATTTCTTTTAAAATCTTGATCTGATGTCTATAGTCTGTTGATCTGATGTCAAGTATACGCTGATCTGATGTCTATAGTCTGTTGATCTGATCTCCCTTTTTAAGTATGTTTTAGTTCTACTGTATGATTTCTTTTAAAATCTTGATCTGATGTCTATAGTCTGTTGATCTGATGTCAAGTATGAGTTGATCTGATGTCTATATAATCCTGATCTGATCTCCTTTGTTAAGTATGTTTTAGTTCTGCTGTGTTAAGTATATAATCCATCTTCAACCTTCTGCCCGTACTTCATCTTCAACCTCCTTCCTTTCGCCGGCGGTGATGGTGGGGCGGCCAAATCGGCAAACCAAATTTCATACCCCCTACTCCTTAAAAATTCCGCATCAACGTGGGGCGACCGCCTTACCTTCTCTCCACGTAAATCCGCCCCTGGATGTTGACTTTGTTTTTTTCTCTGTTTTAGTTCTTATGTGCGGGATAGTTGTGCTGAATGTTAGTGTTTGAATCTGAGCAGTTTGACTAGATTTGAGTGTTGAATTTACTAGTAATTATCATTGCTTTGACATTTTGGCTGTACTCTGGAACTGAATTAGTAGTTAGAGCAGGAGTATTATTAGAGCTATGTTATAATACATTGATCCGGATCAATTATTTATCATGATGAATGTGCTGTTTTCAGTTAATTTTCTATAATTCAAACTATTATAACTTGATATTCTGAGAGATGTGTGCTAGTGAGTTTCGGGAATGGAAGGTTTTTAGCTTTCTGTAACATTGACCGTCGATTTTAGCCTTCTTACCAGATAGTTTGTGGTTAACTAGGTTGACAGTGTAAGTGATGCTTGGTAACTATTTGGGAAGTGCTGTTTTCAGTTGCATTTGAATTTTAATGGAGGAAACAAATGGAAGACTATCATCATTGAAGCCAAGTGGAGCATTGAAGACTCCAAGGGGTTCCCCCTTCATTTAGGAGATTCAATTCTGTACGCACTCTACGCAGAGAATGCTCAGTGGGTCAGAAACAACAGGATTGTTCTCTGGTTGCTTTTGATCACTCTTTGGGCTTACGCTGGATTTTATGTCCAGTCTAAGTGGGCCCATGGGGACAACAAGGAAGGGATTTTCGGTGGGAATGGGAGTGAAGAAAACACTCAAGTCATGGAAGACGAAGTTGTTGAGCTTAAAACAGAAGGCTCGGAGAGATCTGGCAGAAACTGATGATTCTTTGGAAACTCTATTATGATTGTCAAGTTTCATATGTTGCATAGACCAGCTGTCTTCATTTGGTGCAGAGGACATTATGTTCTCTTTGGCATTCACCTAAGTAAAAAAAAATCATGGAATCAGATGAGAAGCTAATCTGGTACTTGCTAAATTCTACATGGATTAGCCTTAACTTGACACCATATTGTAGATTAGAACTGTTTGGATTAGCCGATTATGCATTCTATACTAGTCTTGATCATTGTTTCTTGGATCCAACAGCTACTTTGTCGTTCTTCCCCTTTTTGTTTGGTAACAAACTTTGAGTTGTATATGTGACAAGTAGGTATGCGGTTAAAAAACTCTCCTATGTAACATTCAGTTTTTGATGAAATCCTCAATGCATTAATTATAACTGTATATGGGGAAATTTTCTTTTCTACTTGTTTCAGTTATTATACGTATGAATCTTGAAAATAAATCAGTTACTGTTCTATTGGTGTGCTTGGCAACCTTATAAAAATGATGCATAAGATCAGTTCATTCATATCATAGCTGATAATTTTTTTCATGATAAGTGAAATTAGCTTACAAGCCCAAGAGAGGGTCCCCAAGCAACCAGATTAGGTTGGTGCTATATCTATTTATAAAAGATCTCATATAGGATGAGACTAATATATAAGTTTTACTAGTTACCGTCCTATTTCTTACCTTCTATCGCCTCAATTTTGACTAAAATGCCTTCCTATAATATTTTCTATTTTCCCTCCCTTGAAAATTTTATCAAAATCTATAGACTACCGTCCAAAAAATTGATACAGTAACTAGTAACCCTCATAATATATCTTGTATTATTTCACGCTTTCTCACCACAAAGGCAACTAGAACAATTAAAAATAATCTTAAATAAACAACTACTAATATAAAGATTAATGTGAAGTCATACATAGGATTGGTTGGAATATGTTATTTACCATTACAAAAGCATTCCAAAATAGTTTGTAGGTCTAAAGAAACAAAAGTGGAATAACACATCCTAACCAACAAAAAATGGCATAAATTCCTAAATATGTCCTACCAATAGTTTGCATGCATGAACTTCAAAACAAAACATTCCAAAAGTACACATATTCTAAACACAAAGTGATCATGACATGTTTTTACCCTTCTCCCCAATATTTTTACCAGTTAAACCTACACTACTACTATCTCCAACATTTAAAATTGATGATGGAATGCTAAGACCCTTTTCACCGAAGATGGTCTTGGTGATGGATATGTAAGCATGAATGGCATCCCCTATTGGATTCATTGTCTTCAATGCCGGATTTAGTCTTGATAATGTGAAGTTCCTATTGTTCCAAACTTGTGAAATTTCTCCTAGGGCCTTGGTAGTTTTCTTCATTTCTTCAAGCTTTATTGGAATATCTTGTAGAACAGTTTGCTTGACCGGATTTTGTAGATAAGCAACATCAGGAAGGTCGAAGATCTCTTCCTTTAGATTGACAGCTATTGATATCTTCCAGTAGTAAAATAAATGGAGAGAGAGAGAGAGAGAGAGAGAGAGAGAGAGAGAGAAAAGAGCTATTGCAAGGTAGTAGTAGTAATAAATTAAGAAAATGTCATTTCTTCTCTCCAACCAACTTAACAAAAACAGTAAGGGAAGGGGGGTCACAATTCTGAAAGATTATCTGTCCATGCCCGGTCAAAAATTCACTTTCGTGCTATGCATTCAAGAATCAGAACTCTTAACCAAGCCTAAACTCTAGCACAATCGCTATTCCAATCCTTGGTTGAAATAATATTGCGCAGGATCTTCACTTGTACTTATTCGATATGTCACGCAATAACGAATTCTTAATAAAAGCGAAAGTTTAAAAATTACCTCTTGAAACGTGAACTTAGGTGATCGCTTGTATGACTCAAGACCAGCTCAAATGTTGTGTGGGAAACAAACCAACGATCAGCAAAACAACCAAAAAAACTCGCAGGAAAATCCAACCAATGCTGCCGCCCGGACCACCACATCGCATTACCGTACGTCGTCTGCCGGATTTTGCGATCAAAAAAAGTTTGCCTCTTTTTGGTGTGATCCACACGCCGTCGACCAAAATTGATTATCACGCGCCGCCGCCACAAACCGGATCTCACGCACAGCTTTCGAGAAATAAATCTTTAGAAGAAGTTCTTCTCCTTTTTCTCTCTATCTTTCTCTCTCTAGTTTCTTGAATTATGAAACTATGACTTGTGTATGTGAATTGCGAATCTCTTGTCTATTTAAAGAGTTACAAGAGACACCCCAAGTTAGTTTAGAATTGGCCTTCCTATTGGATTTGTGTTTTACTTCAATCCCGTTCCTAGACTGATTCACATCTAACTGACACAAGGATTCACTTATCCTTAATCCAGTTCCTGGTCTGATTCACAACCAACTGACACAAGGATTCACTTATCCTCAATCCATTTCCTGGTCTAATTCACAACCAATTGACACAAGGATTAATTAATTACTTAATTAATTAAATATACCTTTGCCAATTACCCAATATATAACTAATCGTACCACTAACGGATTAATTATGGCACTACCATCCTACACCAGAATTGCTTCCGGAATAACTAAATTAATTACTCTTCAATCTCCCCACATCAAAGAAATAGTGCTCATTAATTTATTAATTTACTGATAAATTAATTAATTAACTTCTTATAATCCGAAACTAGATCACTCGACCTTTTTACTATACCGGACATAAATCCACTGGCCGAGTTTAGTATAATAAACATAACGAACTCATCTCAGGAGCACCATCTCTCCGGACGCACCGGTATATGGTTTTCTTTCGACAAGCAACAACACACCAAGCAACTAAACACGCGCACCCAACCTACAGAGACTATTGGCCTCAAGCGACCTCATTCTTTGGCAGATCAAAGTACACTATGTCTAATCCTCATGCCTGCTAAAGTCTAGGGATTAAGAGATAGAATACTAGGAATTAATAGTCTATTAAATAAGTACAAGACAATTCATCCTAATTGGTCAAGTTCAATATGCCCCGGGCATATCTATATGATTCAATCAGTTTAGACAAACCAATTTCAGAATTACATAATAACCTAAACTGACAGTGTGTCCAAAACTGTCTCGGTTACGAACCTCATTTATATATTATGTCTGTTAACCAATGATGAGATCAACTGTGTCACACCAGACACCTCATCATCTAATTACATAATATAAATGGACAATAAACAATTTAACTAAAACATTTAATCGATATATAAAACTGGAAAATAGTTTAATACAAGCAAAGTTTTTGTATTCAAACCTAACAATCTCCCACTAATACTTAAGCTGTGTTTTAAGTATAAAACTACATCAATCCTACAACTACAATAATGTCTAGAAAAACAATCATAGCTCTACTAAGTTTCTAATCCCCATGCCCTCCACGTGAGTCTCAAAGACTTTTGCAGTCAATGTTTTTGTGAATGGATCTGCAAGGTTATCTTCTGATGCTATCTTCGTCATGACCACGTCTTCCCTCTTTACGATGTCTCGTATTAGGTGGTACTTGCGTTGTATATGCTTACTTTCCTTATGAGCTCGTGGTTCCTTCGAGTTTGCAACAGTATCGTTGTTGTCACAGTATATTGTGATCGACTTTTGCAAACCAGGAATCACGTCTAAGTCCACTAGGAAGTTCTCGGGCCATACTGCTTCTTTCGCTGCCTCTGATGCTGCAACGTATTCAGCCTCCATGGTAGAGTCTACCACGCATTTCTGTTTGACACTCCGCCAAACTATGGCTCCACCTTCCAAAGTAAACACATACGCTGAGGTAGACTTGCTCTTGTCCCTGTTGCATTGGAAATCTGAATCTGTGTAACCTCGGGGTATCAGCTCAGGCGCCTGATTGACCAAGACTTGGTCTCCCATTTTGCACAAATACTTAAGAATGCATTTTACTGCCTCCCAATGAGCTTTCCTGGGGTTACTCTAATATCTATTTACAATGCCAACAACATAACAGATATTAGGTCTCGTACACAACATTGCATAATGAGACTTTCTACTGCAGAAGCATAAGGAACTATCTTCATGGCTTCTATCTCCTCAACAGTCTTTGGAGACTGTTCTTTAAATAGATGCACTCCGTGTCTGAAAAGTAGAAAACCTTTCTTGGAGTTCTGCATGTTAAAAAGAGCCAAAATTGTTTTTATTTATGAAGCTTAAGAGAGTGTTAGCAAACGTTTCCCACGATCTCAAATTATCTTGATCCTAAGGATATGTCCCACTTCTCCTAAGTTTTTCATATCAAACTGTTTGGACAGCCATGCCTTTACGTCTAATAACATTTTCTTATTGTTGCCAATTAGTAAAATGTCATTTACGTAAAGCACAATAAACACCACCGCATTTCCATCACGTCTGCGGTACACACATTGTTCATTCGGGCATTGATTAAATCCATAGGATTAGATAACCTCATGAAATCGGATGTTTCAAGATCTGGATGCTTGCTTAAGTTCGTAAATGGACATCTTAAGCCTGCAAACCTTATGCTCTTGGCCTTTTACAACGAATCCCTTTGGTTACTGCATGAAGATGGTTTCTTCAAGACTTCCGTTAAGGAAAGCTGTCTTGACATCCATATGCCAAATCTCATAATCTAAATGAGCAGCTATGACCAAGAGAATTCAGATTAACTTAAGCATAGCCACCGAGGAGAAGGTTTCTTCATAATCGATTCCCTCTTTCTGAGTGTACCCCTTCGCCACAAGCCTAGCTTTAAAGGTTTCAACCTTTCCGTCAGGTTCTCTCTTGTGTTTGTAAACCCACTTACATCCAATGGGTTTAAAACCATCAGGCAGGTCCACAAGCTCGAAGACTTGATTATGGTCCATCGACCCCATCTCGGATATCATTGCCTTTTGCCAAGATTCTACATCTTTATCTCAGAGAGCCTCATTTTCCTTCACAGGGTCCGGTTCAAGCGGACCTAGGATGAATTTAGAGGCTTATCTCACGCCAATGAACCTATCGGGTTGTCTCACAACCCTTCCACTACGACGAGACACCACCTGTGTAGGCGCATTATCTGTGATATCTTATGCAGTGTTTTGTGGTGTATTTACTTGTGTTGGTGCATCTTGATTATCAAATTGTTTTCTAATTTCTTCTAGTACTATCTTTCTCTTGGGCTTGTGATCTAGAATATAGTTTTCATCTTAAAATCAGGCGTTAGTACTAACTATCACCTTCTGATCTTTAGGACTATAGAACAGACCACCTTTCGTTCCTCTAGAATATCCTACAAACAGCATTACTTTTGTTCTTACATATAATTTAGCCACATCTACCTTAAGCACATGTGCTGGACAACCCCAAATTCTGAGATGTCTTAGACTGGCCTTACGCCTATTCCACAACTCTGTAGGGGTTGAAGGCACGGTTTTAGATGGTACAAGATTTAGAATGTACATTGCAGTTTCTAAGGCATATCCCCTGAACGAACTAGGCAAATCACTATAGCTCATCATTGACCTAACCATTTCCATGAGAGTTATGCTTCTTCTTTCTGCTACATCGTTCTGTTGTGGTATGTCAGGTGCAGACAACTGAGACTGAATTCCGACCTCACTGAGGTATTCTCAAAATTCATGGGATAGGTACTCACCACCACGATCTGATCATAATGTCTTGATACTCTTACCGTGATGTTTCTCCACATCTGTCCTATACTTTTTGAATTTACTAAAGTATTCAGACTTGTGGCGCATTAGGTAAATGTATTCGTACCTTGAGTAATCATCTGTGAAGTTCACAAAATACTCAAACCCACCTCGTGCTTGGACTGAAATTGGTCCACACAAGTCAGAGTGAATCAATTCTAGTACTTCTTTGGCTCTATAACCTTTCACTTTAAAAAGTCTATTGGTCATCTTACCTTCCAAGCAAGATTCGCAGGTTGAATAGCTGTCCATCTCTAATGAACTTATAGGTCCATCTTTGACTAACCTCTGAATCCTACTAAGGTTTATATGGCGTAGCCTGAGATGCCAAAAATAAGTTTGATTAATTTCAGAAGGTTTTTTCCTATTATTTTGGTTAGATGATGCAGCATTTAACTCTGTGTTTTGCACAACATGGGAGTTTGATTTAATCAAAAACAAATTGTCTATTAATGAACCAGAACAAACAAGTTTTCCATCTTTTCTAACAACAACAGATTTATCAAAAAAGATAAACTTATAACCATTCATTAAGAGTTTAGAAACTGAAATCAAGTTCTTTCTAAAACTCGGTACATAAAGACAATTATCTAAAACAAGTCTACTATTTTCGAAAACTATAGTGACTACTCCCACTGATTTTACTGACACTCATGTAGTGTCGCTCAAGTCGACTTCAAGCTCGCATTCTCTAAGCTTCCAGGTTATTTTGAACCCCTACAAAGAATTATAAACATGGTCAGTGGCGCCTGAATCCACACACCAAGTATCTGTGGGAATCGCTGCTAAACATGTCTCAGTAATGAAGGCAGAGGCTATCATACTTTTGAGTTTTGGACAATCTGATTTCCAATGTCCCGTATGATTGCATTTGAAGCACCTGTCTTTCGGCTTCTTCTTTACAATCCCAGCCATATACGCCACTTCTGACTTTGCAGTCTGACTTTGATGACCAAATATTTTACTCAAGTAAACCATTATCTCAAAGGTGGAATTCATGGTCATATATTGATGTTGAAGATCATTCGACATAGATGTAAGAATGTAACACCGCACTATCATATCTGACTTAATCCACCTTTGATAGGTTAACCTATCTCGTTTAATTGACTAGTCATTAGGCGCTTTTGGGCAATTTTCCGTAAGCACGAATTTGTGCCCCTCTGCTATTAGGACAGTGTCCAAGTTTAGACTCTAATTGACACAATTAGGACCAGTTAATTTGTTGTCTTTCAATATCGTAGCTAACGAATTAAATGTCATATCGAATACTGTAAATAAACAGACAATGTTTTAGTACAAGAATTTTGAAAATAAAATTTTACAATTATTGACATCCCTCAAACAATAATTAAATTCACCGACATCTCATTCACCGGGGTTTTCGCAAGCCACGATAGTGTGGACGTATATGCTAACCCACATTCGTTTGAGAATAACTAGGTTCATTAACTACACTATCTGACCAAATGATCTATTGATCAATGTAGCTAATAGTCAGTGCTTTCAGCTGTACAAATAAGCAGTGTAACCTCGATGAGAGGAATACTACAAATCGTATACTAAGTGTGTGCCATTACATGACTTTTGAGTTTGCTACCTAAGGATTGTGCGCCTCAGATGGAGAGGATATCACATTTCTCCAATTTCAACTTACTCTAGTCATCCTACTTATAAATTCATAAGCTAGTGATCTTATGGTTGAACTCATCCGATATGGAGGAAGGCCCTAATGCCAACACGCAAGTTGTTAGGTTTGAATACTGAAGCAATGCTTGTATTATACTATTTTTCAGTTAATATATCGATTGAATGTTTTGGTTTATATGTTGTGCATATGTCGTCCAATTATATTATGTATTTAGATGATGAGGTGTCTGATGTGACACAGTAGATCTCATCATTGGTTAAAAGACATAATATATAAATGAGGTTCGTAACCGAGACAGTTTTTAACACACTGTCAGTTTAGGTTATTATGTGATTTAGAAATTGGTTTGTCTAAACTAATTGAATCACATAAATATGCCCGGGGCATATCGAACTTGACCATTCAGGATGAATTGTCTTATACTAATTTAATAGACTATTCAATCCTAGTATTCTATCTCTTAATCCCTAGACTTGAGCAGACATGAGGATTAGACATAGTGTATTTTGATCTGCCAAATGACGAGGTCATTTGTGGCCAATAGTCTCGGTAGGTTGGGAGCGCGTGTTTAGTTGTTTGGTGTGCTGCTGCTTGTCGAAAGGAAACCATGTACCGGTGCGTCTGGGGTGATGGTGTTACCGAGATGAGCTCGTTATGTTTGTTATATTAAACCCGGCCGGTGGACTTATGTCCAGTATAGTAAAAAGGTCGAGTGGTACTAATCTCAGATTATAAGATGTTAATTAATTGATTTATCAGTAAATTAATAAATTAACGAGCATTATATCTTTGATGTGGAGAGATTAAAGAATAATTAATTTAGTTATTTCGGAAGCAACTCTGGTGTATGATGGTAGCGCCATAATTAATCCGTTAGTGGTACGATTAATTATATAGTGGGTTAATTGATAAAGTAGAATTAATTATTTAATTAATTATTCCTAAGGGTTAATTAAGTAATTAACAAAGTAAAATTATTTAATTAATTAAGTCTTAAGTTTCAATTACAATTAGGAAATCCTAGAGATTAGGAAATCTAATTGGATTAGGAAATCCTATTAGATTTGTTACCTAATGGGATTTGGAAACTAATTAATTACCTAAACCCATTAGGAAGACCAATCATAAACCAAATTGGGGTTTCTCTTGTAACTCTATAAATAGACAAGAGATTAGCACACAATTCATAAGTTTTCAAGATAAGAAAACTAGAGAGAGAAAATCCTAGAGAGAGAATTAAGTATGCATCTTTTAAAGTCAGAATTTCTCCTCAGGAAGCGTGCGGCTTTAGGCGTCGGTCAACGGCGGCAGTCAACGGAGGCGGCGTCGGTCAAAATTCTGGCGAGAATTTTTCGGCGAGTTTTTTGTGTGTTTCTTTTTGCTGATCAATTGGTTCTGAGGATCGTTGCCCACACAATGTCAGAATCTGTGTCTAGAGTCATACAAGAGAATCACCTAAGTACACGCTTCAAGATGTAATTCTTAAACTTCCGCTTTAATTAGGAATTAATTGTTGTGTGGCAAATCGAACAAGTGCAAGCCAAGATCCTGCGTAATGTTTTTTCAAACAAAGATTGGAGTAGCGATTGTGCTAGAGTCTAGGCCTGGTCAAGAGTTCAATTCTGGAATGCATAGCACGAAAGTGAATTTTTTTCCGGGCCCAGGCAGATAATCTTTCACACGTCCACCCATATCACATATGAATTCGTAATGGAGGCTATGGGAATATTAACAAACCCGCTCCCGCTTAGATTTCTAAAATGAGGGTTTTTCTGGTCTTAACATTTAAATAACTAATCCTAAATTATGTGCAAATATAAAACCAACATGCTTTAAATCATGCATATAAAATATAGCACAATAATTAAAGCATATAATTAAAACTGTAAATACGGTGCGTAAAATAAATTTGCTGACTATTATGGTTTTAATTGCTTCCATCCGTTGCCTTGATTTCGTGTCCTGTCACGTCACTCGATGGATTAAGTCTTGAAAATTAGATCTTGAAGGATACCTCAAAAAAACGAAAAAAAAAGCCCGCACTTGCAGCCTAAACGGGCCGGGCCGCATGCACAGCGCACAGTACTTAATGGGCCTGCGTGCTGGTGCTACCAGCGCACAGCGGTGGTGTCGTGCCGGTATGCCGGCCCGCCTACCCCGTTCCATTTCTGGGTCTTCTATCGTGTTTCCACTACGTTATTTGGTCTTCTTACAATTTGTTCTGGGTTTTATTGATTTTCTACGAATTAACAATAAACCAAAAACCCACGAAATCAAGTAATCCACCACAACTCCTTCGATTACATAAAATTTTCCTACTGCAAGGCTTCTAGGAAAATAAAATCAAAAATTACATAGAAAAAATCCTACTACATATTTGATCTAATCCTACATGGCTTTCAGCGCGTGATTTTACTATTACAAGCATTCATTAAAAAAAACAACCAGACATGTCCCGAAGTTTAATTAAAGCATACAAATGCAACCATAATAACCCGGATTTCTAAACCACCTGCAAACAAAACTATGTAGCAAATCGAACAAGCACCAAGCTAAAACCATAGCTCTGATACCAATTGAAAGATTATCTGTCTGGGCCCGGTCAAAAATTCACTTTCGTGCTATGCGTTCCAGAATCGGAACTCTTGACCAAGCCTAAGTTCTAGCATAATCGCTATTCCAATCCTTGCTTGAAATACCATTGTGCAGGATATTAACTTGTACTTATTCCATTTATCACGCAACGAAAAATTTTGAATACAAGCGGAAGTTTAAGAATTACCTCTTGAAGCGTGTACTTAGGTGATCGCTTGTATGACTCAAGACTAGCTCGTATGTTGTGTGGGAAACAAACCAACGAACCAACGATCAGTAAAATGACTACAAAAACTCGACGGAAAATCCAACCAGTGACGCCGCTGGGACCACAGCGTCGCACTACCGTACGCCACCTGCCGGATTCTGCGATCGGAAAAAGGTTGCCATTTTTTGGTGTGATCCAGGCCCCGTCGACCGCGATTGCTGATCACGCGTCGCAGCCACAAATAGGATCTCATGCACGACTTTCGAGAAATAAATCTTGAGAAGAATATCTTCTCTTTCTTTCTCTAGTTTCTTGAATTATGAAACTATGAATTGTGTATGTGAATTGCTAATCACTTGTCTATTTATAGAGTTACAAGAGAGACCCCAAATTGGTTTAGAATTGGCCTTCCTATTGGGTTTGTGTTTTACTTCAATCCTATTCCTAGACTAATTCACATCCAACTGACACAAGGATTCACTTATCCTTAATCTAGTTCCTGGTCTGATTCACAACCAACTGACACAAGGATTCACTTATCCTCAATCCAGTTCCTGGTCTGATTCACAACCAATTGACACAAGGATTAATTAATTACTTAATTAATTAAATCTACCTTTGCCAATTACCCAATACATAATTAATCGTACTACTAACGGATTAATTATGGCACTACCATCATACACAAGAATTACTTTCGGAACAACTAAATTAATTATTCTTCAATCTCCCCACATCAAAGATATAGTGCTCGTTAATTTATTAATTTACTGATAAATTAATTAATTAACTTCTTATAATCTGAAACAAGACCACTCGACCTTTTTACTATGCCGGACATAAGTTCACCGGCCGGGTTTAGTATAATAAACATAACGAACTCATCTCGGGAGCACCATCACCCCGGACGCACCGGTACATGGTTTCCTTTCGACAAGCAATAGCACACCAAGCAACTAAACACGCGCACCCAACCTACCGAGACTATTGGCCTCAAGCGACCTCACTCTTTGGCAGATAAAAGTACATTATGTCTAATCCTCATGCCTACTCAAGTCTAGGGATTAAGAGATGGATTAGTAGGAATGAATAGTCTATTAAATTAGTACAAGACAATTCATCCTAATTGGTCAAGTTCAATATGCTCTGGGCATATCTATATGATTCAATCCGTTTAGACAAACCAATTTCAGAATCACATAATAACCTAAACTGACAGTGTGTCCAAAACTGTCTCGGTTACGAACCTCAGTTATATATTATGTCTTTTAACCAATTATGAGATCTACTGTGCCACACCATACACCTCATCATCTAATTACATAATATAAATAGACAATAAACAATTTAACTAAAATATTTAATCGATATATAAAACTGAAAAATAGTTTAATACAAGCAAAGCTTTAGTATTCAAACCCAACAAATTCATCTCACACACATCCTCCTCAATTGCACGTAGGGCTACAGGGCATCTGAATAATGCATTAAAGTTCCCATAATGATTCAAATAACTTACACGATGAGGCTTTGCACCAATGATAAATAGTGGAAACAGAGTTACCTTCAAAATACTATTCACAAAATCTAAAATAGAAAAGCTCCTAATAAAGGAATAATTTAATGTACGTCCCTCTCAACCATATTATCAAATGATCATCTAAATTGTTCACAAACTTCACATGCATAGTTATACATTACAATGAATGATTTAAAGCACGAAAGTAACATATGTAATCCTTCACAACACACAACACTTACCTTGGACAATAGTTTTTCCCTTCTTTATGCCTGTCATTCTATATGAGTTGACTGGGTATTCACATTCAGGTAAGGGGGTCAGTGTGTGATCGAGAGTGCCAGATTGATGTCGTTCGTGTATGCTGATGTCCATCGCGATCGATAGGGCTTTTTCGATCGTGATCCAGAGGGCTTCACGTCGGGGCTGATGCAGCGGTGGTCCGACCTGAGTGAACGACGATGTGGACGCCGGAAATTCGTCAGAGTTTTGAACCCGGAAGCAGACGTGTATTTTCTATTCCCTAATTTTTATCTACCATGAATATAGAATTATGGTTAGTCAAAGCTGAACTGATTGATTATATTTATGAAGAAGATGATCTCAAAAATAATTAAGTGAGTAATACTAAACATGTCGTATCCAACCATCACTTTGCATAATCTTAATTAAATAAAAAATAGAATTAATTAATCAATCCAAAATCATATTTGTCAGCATCACTACTATAGTTGTTCTAAAAATAATAATAATAAATAAATAACTATTCGATTTTGTTGACGATATATCTCCAGCAGGAAACTCTACTCATGATGATGAAGATCCATCTGAGTATGAATTGTGAAGAATATATAGTGAACGACTGTGTGAAGAGGTCATACCATATATAGTGAACGACAGTGTGGAGAGGTTAGGGACCCCAGAAATTCGTGGAGTTTTAAACTCCGAAACAGACGTATTTTCTATTCCCTAAGTTTTTATCCTTCAAACCCGTAACTATTCAATTTGCTTTTTTTTTTTTTTACCTTTTTTCATATTTTACATATTAAGTCCAATGTATTTTGTATATTTACAAAATATCCATTATATGTATTTTTAATAATTATAGTATTGGAACAATAACTTTTTGACTTCTTTTAACTCTACCAAAATCTGCAATAGCAGGTTTCAATTTTTAAATTGATCAATAAAAACTAAAACGTAATAGGTATTTTTGACGAAAGTCAAACGTATTGGACGAGTGAAAAAATCAAACATGTTAGACCAAAATTATGTTTTTTTCCATTCAGATTTCATATGTCAAATTAAGTTTTATCAAGGTGACTGAATTCCATATAAAAAATTGCCAAACCCACCAAGGCCCTGTGAAAAACAATAAATACGTTTGTTAGAAGTAAACGAAACTGCCAATGGCCCTTCATTTTCATCAGCAAACATCTTGGTGTGAAACAGAAGATGTACATTTTCGTGGCTGAAGATTGTTCAAGATAATTGCTTTCAAATGAGGTAGCCGTAGACAAGCATATGGGCTGAAGGGGAAAAAAAAAAAATGGAGGCTGTGCTACAACTTACCCAGATAAGAGCAGAACTATGGAATAACCTAAACTAGCTGTACACTAAACAACCAAGAACAACTTAGGTGCAGAGTTCTTTTAGTTTACAAGTGTGTGTTATGTGGAAACCTGAAACCAGAAACCAAAACCATCTCTTTCAGCCTCGGATTGTATAATACAGTTGCCGGCGGAGAGCGGAAGCGGGCAGTTGGAGTTGTAGAAACATATGCACTTCTGGCAAGATTTGATGGTTTGTTGGGTGGAGAGCTGAATTTATTAAAACCAACCAAGACCTGGCTATACTGAATTGGTAAAGGGCAACTGATTTTCTCCGCGATCCACAGCATCTCTCCACATCCTGTATCTTACTCCTAACTTATCATACGAGACAGGCATGTTCCAGATGTTAGCACCATTAAGCATTCTATCCTGTTGACCCACTACAAGTCGTAGGTCCTCGTTCAAAACCTGGGGGAACAACACACATGGTTTGCTCATTTAAGAAACTGAAATAGGGGTGGGGGTAACTGGACTAGACTAAAGATAATATGTTATACCTGTTCAGCAAAATGCCTCCATAGCTTGTGCATGAAAGGTATATGCTTCAGCACTGGACCAAAATCTAGTGACATTCTGTATAATAACCTTGTCTTATTCCTAGATGCTGGTAAACAGACGTGGAGTTGATGAAGGTGTGTGGAACACTGGTCAGTGTTCCGTCCCTCTAATTTCCCAGGCTTTGATATTCCAATGGTTGACAATACCATACAAGGTGGTCGAAATTCCATGTCTATAGGGTAGGGATCCCAGTATCCTTGGAGACCAGATGAAGGTGTCAAAAATTTAACCAAGCTGACAATACCCAAACAAATGCAAACAGTATTAGATAATATCAGAAACTGGCTTCAGCAATTCAAAAGTTTAAACAAGATATTAACCAACCAACCTGGGAACGCTCCACCCCTTAGCAAAAGTGGATGTGTGGGTAAAAGGAGCATGGGCCAGATCCAAAAGATTGTCCAATAGAAGTCCATGTTCAACTGGAAGTTCCATCACAATCTGTAACACAGTAACCCAGTAACCACAAACAAAAGCAACTATAAGATAAAAGAGTTTGATAATTATCATCTCTGATAATAAAGCCTCTGCTTGCATAAACACAAACCTCTGCATGTATTTCAAATCCTGAAGGTGGCAGTAAAGAAGGTATAGTGGCCGTTGGTGGATCATTGCCAGGCCAAATCCATATCATTCCATCTTGCTCAAAGCAAGGCAACGCCTTGATCTTTACATTTAGAAATCTTGTTGAAGGCATTTTTTCACATTTCCCGTCAGTTGAGTATTCCCAACCTTGAATCATTGATCAAAGTCAGTGGATATAATGCTTAACAACTTAAAATCTAGACATCGTCAAAACCATATCATATACAGTTAGGAGAATTGTCCTAGATTTTGAGCTCACCATGATAAGGACATTGGATTCGACCATCTTTAACTGTACCCAGGTCAAGGGGACAGGCTCTGTGGGCACAAGTGTTACGGACACATCCTGCTTGTCCATCTTTACCACGAAAGATTACCCATGGTTCCTCGAAGCAATCAATTGGAATCTAAAACATGATCCAAACAAAAATGATACAGGATCTTCATTCACTAATCAATATATAATCACTGGTGCAAACAAGTCTATCCCTCATACTAATACTGAAATATGACATCTTCCTTTCTTCCCATTCTTGAAATTTCACAAGACAAGCAGGGAATATTTATGCCTACTCATGGGATGTTATGTAGACATAGTTTAATCTTCCAACATTTATTCTGCTTCTAAATATAGAATCGTGGTTTATTTAGAAAAGGATAAATATTTGAAAATTGACTAACCATGGTGTCATCCTTGAGGTCTGAAGAGAAAGCAACAGGGTACCAAAAGTTCTTCAAACGAGAATTATAAGGCTGAACAGGACCAGAAACATTCAGGTTTCTCCTTTGCATCTTAGTTTTTATATTTTCAGCAGATTCTTGAGAAGTGCTGGGGGAAGAGTGCAAGCAATTATCTTCTGATCTTGCTGTGTCTTGAAGCAGCTTATCATTTACCAATGTTTCCATGTGAGCAAGTTTATCTAGAGCAGCTGCTACCCTCGATTCGGATATATGCACCTATTTTTTATAGTGAAGAAACCATTAGAATTGGGACGGGAATACCACTCCAAGAAAGCTCCCAAGGAATGACAACCGATAATGAAATTCAAACCTATTACATTTTACAACAATTGCATCATAGACGTATGAAGAAGCTTAGTTTTCAAGATTATTCAGGCACATATGTGCTTTTCTCTCAGAGGCAATGATGTATACAAACCACTTAAAAAGAAAATATACAAACCAAATCTTCTTAGACCTGTTTGTGGGCTTGTGCAAGTTCTTCTTGTAACTCTGCAAGTTCCTTCTTCATAGTTCCAATTGATTTAAATTCACGAGCAAGAGGGTTCAATACTTCCACTACCTGCACATAGATTTCCGTAATTTCAAATACAAACAAGTTAAAAAAGGAGGTGGCCCGGATGATTTTTTCAATAAAATGATATCGTTTGAATTTGACAGTCAATAATGGCAATAATAAGTATCATTTCATACAAAAGGGGCCATGAAGTTCTTTATTAGTAACAGAAAAGCTCAATTACTCTCCTAAGCTAGGAACAGAAAAGGCTTACTAACACGCTGTTAAATGTTAACATTAAAGACGAACTAATCCAGATCAGATTCAAAAAAATGCGGAACAGAAATGTTGAGTACCATGGGTTTTTTCTAACTAACGCCAAAGCACTATTACTCTAAATTAAACAAAACTTAAGGAATACAACATAGAAAACGGAACCTTCTCGTGCAGGAGCATGATTGTAAGAACATCTTGCCGTGCCCGCCAATCACAGTACTGTATGTCATATCGAGCAACCTCTAATGCCTGATTTACGTCCAAGAACTTCCCTTTACATTGGGGAACTTTAGATCTTGGATCTTCTACATGAAAGAGAGGATACCAAGGGCTTTTCTTGTCCACAAATGTTCCCTCCTCTCCAAACACTGCAACCACTCTAAAGCCTCCTCTCACCAACTGCAAATTCAGATGCTACTTGAGCAAGAAAGAAGTATACAAACTATATTTAAAGAAAACATTTTGCTAACTATTCAAATCCAACCAAAATCAAAGTGCCATTCTGATTCAACCACCAAAAACTAGTCGTTCTTTACTGATCATGGTTCCACCCTAACTAATTCATAGAAGAAAAAAAAAATACAGAAAAACAAAAGCACATAAGAGGTGACAGAGCATACCCTTCTGGAGCTGGACTTAGAAGACGTACTTAGAGAAATGGGAAGAGAGAGGGCCGCAGCAGTAGCAATGGCGGACATGGCGGCGCGTAAGATTAATTCAAAGGTGACAGAGACGTTGTTGAAGAGCAGCCAAGAGAAAAAGAAAAGAGAGGAAAAAAAATTTCAGTCATTTTTTGGTGGGACAGATTTATTCTTCCCAAGGGACGCAGATTTTCAAAGATTTTCAGATTTTGTTGATAAGAGGTTAGTGTTTCGCGCGATCTCACTGGCCCTTCCATCACTTGCCACGTAGGCAGATGTGGGTCTCCTCGAGTTCACCACGTGGCGCCTCGTTTCTCCACATGCTCTACTGAGCTCATACGGCGTCGTCTGGAGGACAACAACAACTTGACACAAGGAATAGAAACTACCGAAAGTATCTTTCTGTGTTCCGGAAATTGAGTAAATTGCGAAATAATATTACTATTTGTAGCACAAATTTACTATTTCTAGTAAAAAAAAATAAAATGACAAAAATACCTTTAATATATGAATAAGTAATATACTTCACAAAATTCAAAAAACATCTCAAATATACAAAACTCCCTCAAAAATCTTACAAAACCCTTCTAAATCGTTCAAAAAAACGTTCAAAATCGTAGAAACAAATTCAAACACATATTTCGTTCAAGTTGTGATAGAGTCTACTTCAAAATTTACCCAAAAATGGTACGAATTTAATACTTTTGTATTGTTTTTATCATGCTGCACAAAAAATCGCACATGTTTTGCAATTTTAATTAGTAAAATCGCCTTTAATTGGCGAGACTGTACTGAAAAATCGCCAGTATTGGCAATTTTTTATACAAATTTCGCCAATTATAGGCAAAATTGGATGGAAAAATCGCCTGCAATGTGCGATTTTCACTACAAAAATAGCACATTGCAGGCGATTTTTCATGGAAAAATTGCCAATTGCAGGCGATTTTTCACCAAAATTTCCCACCTTGCAGGCGATTTTTCTTGAAAAAATCGCTACTTGCAGGCGATTTTTCATGAAAATCTTGCACATTGTGCGCGGGATTTATTTAAAAAATCACACTTTATGTGCGATTTTTTTTATGGCGCGATTTGCAGGAGGTCCTGAATTTAAAATGAAGCTCGACCACTGAAACTTGATTTGTGGACCATGATTTGTGACATTTCACTTTGAATTGTATGTTTAGTATGTTATCTTTTAATAATTGTCAGTTACTTAGACTGCACATTATCATTTCATTAGTCAAATTACCATAAATCATACCTAAATAAAATACTAAAATACTAAAAAACCAAAAAGTCTTAAAGAAATAAAATACAACACTACAATATATATTACAAACAAATTTGAAAAAATAATAACAAAAAATAGTACACTAATACAATCACTCATCTAAATGCCACCTATCCATCTCCTCCCTCAACCTAGCATCGCATTCATCTGACTGGGATACTCCACTATCTCTCATGATCTGCACAAAGTCTTCAGACATATGCGTAAATCGGCTCACCCACTACAAAGTCAACACAATGAAATTATTAAGTTTATATATTCTAAAATAATATAAAACTATTATTAAATTAAATTAAATTAAAAAACAAAATACGTACATATTCTGTGTTGGTGCGCTGCGGAACTCCACCATCATCAGCAGGGGGCCATCGATGAACAGATACGGGTGGGAGTGCTGGCGATACCATGTGATGTACTCATGTGTGGATGCGCCGGGATAGTCAGAATGTTGCAGGTCCTCAGGCCGTAAACTAGAGACGTGCAGACTGCCATAAGCTCTTGGCGAACTCCAAATCGAAATCCACACTATACCCACCACTATACGGCCTATACGACGTCTTCGGACGGATGATGGCGAATGGGATATCCTGCACAAACCCCAACTGTCGCACGCACCTGTCTGGCATGTACGGCTCAACCTCGTGAAAGTTTTGGTAGGATCTGGGTTTGCACTTGCTCGATTTACCACGCAACAAAAATTTCTAATTAAAGCGGAATCTTAGAAAAGTACCTTTGAAGCGTACACTTGGTGATTCTCTTGTATGCCTCAAGACTATGACTTCACGTTGTGTGGGCAACGAACTAGAAGCCAATTGATCAGCTACTCACCACAATCCACCTGCTAGAAAAATCCAGCACCTCCGCACCTGGGAGAGAGAAAACAACACACGGGGTTAGTAAAAGAGGGCTAAATTTTGGCCAACTCTAAGGAAAACCAGCCGCCTATTGCTTGGAAAAATTCGACTTGGAGAGAGAAAGTTTTCTCTCTCTAGAATTTTCTCTCTCTAGAAATCTTGTGGATTAATTGTGTTTTTTGAATAACTGATCCCTTGTCTATTTATAGAGTTACAAGAGAGACCCCAAGTTGGTTTAGGATTGGTCTTACTAATGGGTTTATGTAATGAATTAGTTTCCAAATCCAATTAGGCAACCAATCTGATAGGATAAACCAAATCCTACTAGGTTCTTAATCTCTAGGATTTTCCAATTCCAATTGAAACTTAAGACTTAATTAGTTAATTAAATAATTTCACTTTGTTAATTACTAAATTAACCCTTAAGAATAATTAACCAATTAATTAATTAATTAAATCTACCTATTCAATTAACCCATTACAAAATTAATCGTACCACTAACGGATTAATTTTAGCACTACCATCCTACACCAGAATAGCTTCCGGAACAACTTAATTAAATTATATTTATTAATCTCCCCACATTAAAGATATAGTACTCGTTAATTAAAATTAATTTGCTGATAAATTAATTAATTAACTTATTTAATTCCGAGACTAGTACCACTCGACCTTTTACTATACCGGACATAAGTCCACCAGCCGGGTTTAGTATAATAAACATTTTGAGTTCATTTCGGGAGCACCATCACCCCGAAATCACCGGTACATGGTTTCCTTTCGACAAGCAGCAACACACCAAGTAACTAAACACGCGCACCCAACACACCAAGACTATTGGCCATATTTGACCTCACCCATTGGCAGATCAAAGTACACTATGTCTAATCCTCATGCCCACTCGAGTCTAGGGATTTAGAGATAGAATACAAGGATCGATTTGTCTATTAAATCAATACAAGACAAATCATTCCTAATGGTCAAGTTCAATATGCCCCGGACATATCTATATGATTCAATTAGTTTAAACAAACTAATTATCTGAATCACATAATAATCTAGACCGACAGTTTGTCCAAAATTGTATCGGTTACGATCCTCATTTATATATTATGTATTTCAACCAATGATGAGATCTACTGTGTCACACCAGACACCTCATCATCTACTTACATAATATAAATAGACATAAACATGCACAACAAAATATAATTGAAACACAAATCGATATATTAAACTGGGAAACTGTACAATACAAGCATAGCTTATGTATTCTACTCCAACACCTCGTCACCACATGCGATCAATCCCCTGTACGTGGTGATCGGGGTGCATAGGTGCGGATACTGACCGTATGGAGTCCATGTCACCTGTAATATATACAATTATGGTCAGATATTTATTAAATATTACAATTTAACTAAAACTGTAATTATAAACTGTACAATTATATTTTAACATACCTCATCCGGCCTCAGGTGGTCAAGTGCATGCCGGTACCTCTGGAGACGGGAACTGGTGCCCTGTCGGGGCCAACACTCCACAAAGCAGCGCGCGGAGTGTGTGGATCATCGGACATAGGCATGGAATGCGGCCTGAACGTCGGAAAATGCTCGTATATCCATGCCTGAAGTAGCGTCAAACAACCCGCCATCCCGCTGTAGCTACCTCTACTAGCCTTACCTAAATGTCTATACAAGTATGCTAGTGTAGAGGTGCCCCAAGCATGCTGATGCACAGTATGCAACTGGCCCCTAATCTGTACAATATGTTGTGGCCTAATCTTATTGGAACTCTTGTTCACCAATAAAGTACAACCAATGGCCAGCCACAACCAAACCTCCAAATGACGAGGTAAGTGCATAGTGCCCGTCGCCAAAAGCGACCACCGCGTGTGAAAGATTTTGGTAGGATCTGGGTTTGCACTTGCTTGATTTACCACACAACAAAAATTTCTATAAAAGCGGAATCTTAGAAAAGTACCTTTGAAGCGTGCACATGGTGATTCTCTTGTATGCCTCAAGACTATGACTTCACGTTGTGTGGGCAACGAACTAGAAGTCAATTGATCAGCTACTCACCACAATCCACCTGCTAGAAAACTCTAGCCCCGCAGCACCTGGCACGTACTATAAACGCACCGCCCGCAGAGGGAGAAAGCTACGCGCAGCTGATATAAACCAAGGCCAAAATTTCAGCCACTAGAAACCCAAAAACCAGCTACACACTTTCTTGAAAATTCGACTTGGAGAGAGAAACATTTTCTCTCTCTGGAATTTTCTCTCTCTAGAAATCCTGTGGATTAATTATTGAATCGTATGTCTTGAATAACTGATCCCTTGTCTATTTATAGAGTTACAAGAGAGACTCCAAGTTGGTTTAGGATTGGTCTTCCTACTGGGTTTCTGTTTTCCTTCAATCCTGTTTCTGGACTGATACAGATTCTGTTTCCTTCAATCCTATTCCTAGACTGATACACTCCCAACTGTCACAGGGATTCACTTATCCCAATCCAGTTCATGGGATGAATCACTCCCAACTAACACAGAGATTCACTTATCCCAAACCAGTTCCTGGGATGATTCACAACCAACTGACACAAGGATTAATTAATTTCTAAATTAATTAAATCTACCTTTGTCAACAACCCAATACATAATTAATCGTACCACTAACGGATTAATTATGGCACTACCAACCTACACCAGAATTGCTTTCGGAATAACTTAATTAAATTATATTCATAATCTCCCTACATCAAAGATATAGTGCTCGTTAATTCATTAATTTACTGAAAAATTAATTCATCAACTTCTTTAATTCCGAGACTATTACCACTTGACCTTTTTACTATACCGGACATAAGTCCACCGGCCGGGTTTAGTACAATAAACATTTCGAGCTCATCTCGAGAGCACCATCACCCTGGACGCACCGGTACATGGTTTCCTTTCGACCAGCAGTAGCACACCAAGTAACTAAACACGTGCATCCAACCAACCGAGACTATTGGCCACATTTGACCTCACCCATTGGCAGATCAAAGTACACTATGTCTAATCCTCATGCCCACTCGAGTCTAGGGATTTAGAGATAGAATACAATGATCAATTTGTCTATTAAATCAGTACAAGACAAATCATTCCTAAGAGTCAAGTTCAATATGCCACGGGCATATCTATATGATTCAATTAGTTTAAACAAACTAATTATCTGAATCACATAATAACCTAGACCGACAGTTTGTCCAAAGCTGTCTCGGTTACGAACCTCATTTATATATTATGTCTTTCAACCAATGATGAGATCTACTGTGTCGCACCAGACACCTCATCATCTACTTACATAATATAAATGGACATAAATATGCACAACAAAATATAATTGAAACACAAATCAATATATTAAACTGGGAAACTGTACAATACAAGCATAGCTTATGTATTCTACTCCAACAATCTCCCACTAATACTTAAGTTGTGCTTTAAGTATACAACTACATACAATCCTATACAATCTGCTGCTATCTATCTAGAAAAACTATCATGTCTCTCCTAGATATCTGATCCCCATGCCCTCCACGTGAGCCTCAAAGACTTTAGAGGTCAATGTTTTCGTGAACGGATCTGCAAGGTTATCCTCTGATGCTATCTTAGCCACGACCACGTCTACCCTTTTTACGATATCTCATATCAGGTGGTACTTGTGCTGTATATGTTTACTCGCCTTGTGGGCTCGTGGTTCCTTCGAGTTTGCTACTGCACCGTTGTTATCACAATAAATCGTGATAGACTTCGGCAAACCGGGAATCACATCTAAGTCCACTAGAAAGTTGTTGAGCCATACTGCTTCTTTCGCTGCTTCTGATGCGGCAACATACTCAGCCTCCATGGTAGAGTCCGCCACGCATTTCTGCTTGACACTCTGGCAAACTATGGCTCCACCTCCTAGAGTAAACACATACCCTGAGGTAGACTTGCTCTTGTCCCTGTCGCCTTGGAAATCTGAATCTGTGTAACCTCGGGGTACCAGCTCAGGCGCCTGATAGACCAGAACTTGGTCCCTCGTTCTGCGCAAATACTTGAGAATGCATTTTACTGCTTCCCAATGAGCTTTCCCGGGGTTACTCTGATATCTGCTCACCATGCGAACGGCATAATAGATATCAGGTCTCGTACACAACATGGCATACATGAGACTTCCTACTGCTGAAGCATATGGAACTGTTTTCATGGTCTCTATCTCCTCAACAGTCTTAGGAGACTGTTCCTTAGATAGAAACACTCCATGCCTGAAAGGTAGAAAACCTTTCTTGGAGTTCTGCATGTTAAAACGGGTCAGAATCGTGTCTATGTACGAAGCTAGGGAGAGCATTAGCGAACGTTTCCTACGATATCGAATAATCTTGATCCCAAGGATATGTCCCGCTTCTCCTAAGTCCTTCATATCAAATTGCTTGGACAACCATGCCTTTACGTCTAATAACACTTTCTTGTTGTTGCCAATCAATAGGATGTCATCTACGTAAAGCACAAGAAACACCACTGAGTTTCCATCACGTCTGCGATACACATTGCTCATCCAGACACTGAGTAAATCCAAATGATTGGATTACTTCATCAAACCGGATGTTCCAAGATCTGGATGCCTGCTTAAGTCCATAAATAGACCTCTTAAGCCTACAAAACTTATGCTCTTGGCATTTTTCAATGAATCCCTCTGGTTGCTGCATAAAGATGGTTTCCTCAAGACTTCCGTTTAGGAAAGCTGTCTTGACATCCATCTGCCAAATCTCATAATCCATATGAGCAGCTATGGCCAAGAGAATCCGGATCGACTTAAGCATGGCTACCGGGGAGAAGGTTTCCTCATAATCGATTCCCTCTTTCTGAGTATACCCCTTCGCCACCAACCTAGCTTTAAAGATTTCCACCTTCCCGTCAGGTCCTCTCTTACGTTTGTAGACCCACTTACATCCAATGGGCTTGAACCCATCAGGCAGGTCCACAAGCTCCCAGACTTGATTGTGGTCCATTGACCCCATCTCGGATATCATTGCCTTACGCCAAGATTCTGCATCTTTATCTCGAAGCGCCTCATTGTAGTTAACTGGGTCAGGTTCAGGCACACCTGGGACTAGGTCTGAGGCCTCTCCCACGCCAACGAACCTGTCGGGCTGTTTCACAACCCTCCCACTACAATGAGGCACCGCCTGTGTAGGCGCATCATCTGTGATCTCATGTGCAGTGTGTGGTGTATCTACTTGTGCTGGTGCATCAGGATTAGTAGTTTTTCGTCTAAGCTCTTCTAGTACTATCTTACTCTTGGGCTTGTGATCTAAGACATACTCCTCTTCTAAAAATCTAGCGTTGGTACTTACCACCACCTTCTGATCTTTAGGACTATATAATAGACCACCTTTCGTTCCCCTAGGATATCCTACAAACAGCATTAATTCTGTTCTTGTATCTAACTTAGCCGTATCTGCCTTAAGCACATGTACTGGGCAGCCCCAAATTCTGAGATGTTTTAGACTGGGCTTCCGCCCGTTCCACAACTCTACTGGGTTGAAGGCACGGTTTTAGATGGTACAAGATTAAGAATATACATTGCGGTTTCCAAGGCATATCCCCAGAACGAACTTGGCAAATCACTATAGCTCATAATGGACCTAACCATTTCCATAAGAGTCCGATTCCTCTTTTCTGCTACACCATTCTGCTATGGCGTGCCAGATGCAGACAACTGAGACTGAATTCCTACCTCAGTGAGGTAATCTCGAAATTCATGGGATAGGTACTCCCCACCACGATTTGAACGCAGTGTCTTGATACTCTTACCATGATGCTTCTCCACATCTACCCGAAACTCTTTGAACTTGCCAAAACATTCAGCCTTGTGGTGCATTAGGTAAATGTATCCGTACCTGGAGTAGTCATCCGTGAATGTCACGAAATACTCATATCCCCCTCGTGCCTGGACCGTCATAGGTCCACACAAGTCAGAATGAATCAACTCTAATACTTCTTTAGCCCTATAGCCTTTTGCTTTAAAAGGTCTCTTGGTCATCTTACCTTCCAAGCAAGATTCGCAGGTTGCATAACTGTCAATATCTAATGAACCCAAAGGTCCATCATTGACCAACCTCTGAATTCTACTAAGGTTTATATGACCTAGCCTGAGATGCCAAAGATAGGTTTGATTCATTTCAGAAGGTTTCTTCCTCTTATTAATGTTGGATCCTGAGCTATCTATTTATATGTTTTGCGCAACAGGGGAGTTAGAGTTAACCACAAACAAATTGTCCGCCAATGAACCAGAACAAATAAGTTTTCCATTTCTTCTAATAACAACACAGTCATCAGAAAAAATAAACTTATACCCGTTCTTTAAGAGTTTAGAAACCGAAATCAAGTTCTTTCTAAAATTCGGTACATAAAGACAATTAACTAACTCTAAACTAGAATTTTCGAAATTCAACTTAACTACTCCCACTGCTTCTACTGACACTCTTGTAGTGTCGCCCAAGTAGATATCCAATTCGTCTTCTCTAAGCTTCTGGGTTACTTGGAACCCTTGCAAAGAATTACAAACATGGTCAGTGGTGCCTGAATCCACACATCAAGTATCTGTGGGAATCACCGCTAAACATGTCTCAGTAATTAGGGCAGAAACAATCGTACCTTTGAGCTTTGGACAATCCACTTTCCAATGTCCTACCTTGCCGCATTTAAAGCACTTGCCCTTTGGCTTGCTTTTCTTCGCAACATCTGGCTTCGCTGCAAGTTTCTTGGCGTTCTTCTTCTTCTTATTCTTCTTGCCTTTCGGCCCAGAAGAAAAACTCGAACCCTTTACCGCGACCAAAGCTTGCTTCTTCTCATGGAAGATGCCTTCAGCCGCCACCAAATCAGTCATGAGCTCGGGCAACGTATAAACCCTTTGGTTCATATTGTAGTTGACCCAAAACAGCTCAAAACAAGAGGGTAGACTCTGGAGGATAATATCTATCTGACTTTCTGGGTCGATATTTCCTCCCAACACCTCTATTTCATTGATGTTACTGATCATGTGTAAAACATGATCTCTCATCGATCCGCCTTCAGCCATTTTGGTGTTCATTAACTTCCTCATGGCTGACTGCCTGGCAGTCCTGCCTTGATGCGCAAACATCTCCCTTAGGTGCGCCAACATGTCAAAGGCGGAGAGCATGGGATGAAGCTGATGTTGCAGCACATTTGACACAGAGGCCAAAATGTAGCACCGCGCCATCTCATCCGCTTTCCTCCACCTGGCATAGGCGTCCCTTTCCTCTTGGGTAGCGTCATCATCAGGCACTACTGGACATGCTTCGATGAGCACAAACTTGTGTTACTCAGCCGTCAGGACTATGTCCAAATTCCGACTCCAGTCGATATAATTTGTTCCAGTTAATTTGTTGTCTTTCAAGATAGCAGCTAAAGAATTGAATGCCATATCGATTTAAACTGGAAAGTAAACAAACAGTGTTTCAGTTTTATATGCTAGAAATTTCGAAAACATGAAAATCCAATTAATTATTGATTTCCCTCAAAACAATAATATTAATCCACCAACATCTCATCCACCGGGATTCTCGCAAGCCACGCAGTGTGGACGTTTACGCTAACCCACATTCGTTTGAGAAGAACCAAGTTCATTAACTACAATATCTGACCAACGATCTTTTGATCAATGTAGCTAATAGTCGGTGCTTTCAGCCGTAGAAGTAAGCAGCGTAACCTCGCCGGAGGAATATTGCAGATCGTACACTAAGTGTGTGCCATTACGTGACTTCTGAATTTGTTACCTCAGGATAGTGCGCCTCAGATGGAGAGGGTGTCGCATTTCTCCTAGTTAAACTTGCTCTAGTCATCTTACTCAGAAGTTCATAGTCTAGCGAACTCGGGGCTGGACTCATCCGAATGGAGGAATGCCCTAATGCCAACGCGCAAGCCCACCCACATCGCATATGAACCCGTAATGGTGGCCATGGGGATATAACACAACCCGCTCCCACTTAGATTTCCAAATTGAGGGTTTTTCCGGTTTTAACATGCAATTATCTAACCTAAGTTATATGCAACCATAAAACCAGACATGCTTTAAATCATGCATCTAATATACACCATAAAAATAAAGCATAAAAATTAAAACGATAAATACGGGAAATAAATACGAAAAATAAATTTCCCGACTATTATGGTTTTAATTGCTTCCATCCTTTGCCTTGATCTCGTGTCCCGTCACGTCACTCGATGGAGAGAGTCTTGAACTTCAAAAAATGAAAACTGGAGGAAAAACGGGCCAAAAATAGCCCGAACTGGCCGCCCGGGCTGTAGTACGGCCCGAAGGCCGCACTGCCCGCGCGCACAGCCCGCACGGGCCGTGCCCAGCAGCAGCTGCTGCGTGCAGCGACTGCTGCGCGCTGCTGCTGCTGCCTGCTGCTGCCTTTTTGGCCTGCCGGCCGACGTGACTGCTGCCGGCGGTCGTTGCCGGCGTCGCCTCCTGCCACGAACTCCTCCTTCACTTTTTTCCACGCTATTTGGTCTTCTTGCAATTCGTTCTGGGTTTTCCTGGGTTTCTTCAAATTCATGATAACCTAAAATCCACGAATCCAAGTTGCCCACCATAACACCTTCGATTACATAAAAAACAATTTTCCTATTACAAGGCATTCTAGGAAAATTAAATCATCGAAATTACATAGAAAAAATCCTACTACAGATTTAATCTAATCCTACACGGCTTCCAGCACGTGGTTATACTATTACAAACATTCATAAAAAAATTAAATCTGGACATGTCCCGGAGTTTAATTAAAACCCATACAAACGTAACCATAATAGTCGGGATTCTAAACCACCTGCAAATAAAACCATGTAATAAATCGAACAAGCACAAAACCCCCTAAACCAGGCTCTGATACCAATTGAAAGATTTTGGTAGGATCTGGGTTTGCACTTGCTTGATTTACCACGCAACAAAAATTTCTATTAAAGCGGAATCTTAGAAAAGTACCTTTGAAGCGTGCACCTGGTGATTCTCTTGTATGCCTCAAGACTATGACTTCACGTTGTGTGGGCAACGAACTAGAAGTCAATTGATCAGCTACTCACCACAATCCACCTGCTAGAAAACTCTAGCCCTCAGCACCTGACACGTACTATAAACGCACCGCCCGCAGAGAGAGAAAGCTACGCGCAGCTGATATAAACCAAGGCCAAAATTTCAGCCACTAGAAACCCAAAAACCAGCTGCACACTTTCTTGAAAATTCGACTTGGAGAGAGAAACGTTTTCTCTCTAGAATTTTCTTTCTCTAGAAATCCTGTGGATTAATTTTTGAATTGTATGTCTTGAATAACTGATCCCTTGTCTATTTATAGAGTTACAAGAGAGACTCCAAGTTGGTTTATGATTGGTCTTCCTACTGGGTTTCTGTTTTCCTTCAATCTTGTTTCTGGACTGATACAGATTTTGTTTCCTTCAATCCTGTTCCTGGACTGATGCACTCCCAACTGTCACAGGGATTCACTTATCCCAATCCAGTTCCTGGGATGAATCACTCCCAACTGACACAGGGATTCACTTATCCCAAACCAGTTCCTGGGATGATTCATAACCAACATAATTAATCGTACCACTAACGGATTAATTATGGCACTACCAACCTACACCAGAACTGCTTCCGGAACAACTTAATTAAATTATATTCATAATCTCCCACATCAAAGATATAGTGCTCTTTAATTCATTAATTTACTGATAAATTAATTTATCAACTTCTTTAATTCCGAGACTAGTACCACTCGACCTTTTTACTATACCGGACATAAGTCCACCGGCCGTGTTTAGTACAATAAACATTTCGAGCTCATCTCGGGAGCACAATCACCCCGGACGCACCGGTACATGGTTTCCTTTCGACCAGCAGTAGCACACCAAGTAACTAAACACGCGCACCCAACCCACCGAGACTATTGGCCACATTTGACCTCACCCATTGGCAGATCAAAGTACACTATGTCTAATCCTCATGCCCACTCGAGTCTAGGGATTCAGAGATAAAATACAATGATCGATTTGTCTATTAAATCAGTACAAGACAAATCATTCCTAAGAGCCAAGTTCAATATGCCCCGGGCATATCTATATGATTCAATTAGTTTAGACAAACTAATTATCTGAATCACATAATAACCTTGACCGACAGTTTGTCCAAAGCTGTCTCGGTTACGAACCTCATTTATATATTATGTATTTCAACCAATGATGAGATCTACTGTGTCGCACCAGACACCTCATCATCTACTTACATAATATAAATGGACATAAACATGCACAACAAAATATAATTGAAACAAAAATCGATATATTAAACTGGGAAACTGTACAATACAAGCATAGCTTATGTATTCTACTCCAACAGCGTGAATACGTAATCAGAGAGTACCCCACCATCTGAGTGATTCACCAACCAATCCCCATCCCTCTCTGACACCTATAGCAGATCTCTGCACAGTCCCCACATCACAGCCTTGTCAGTACGATCAGCGACCATACTGCCATCTATGGGGATACGAAGTATCTCCCACACATCGTGCAGGAGTATACTCATCTCACCGACAGGGAGATGAAACGTGTTCGTATCGGGCTGCCACCGCTCAACGAATGCACAAATAAGCGGCGCATCAATGGATGTGTGCATGATAGAGGGAAAGTGAGCCAAACCGGTCTCCTTCAACAATGTCTGACAGTCGTCCGGCATAGCGGCAAACCAAGAAACTAGTTGCTCACAAACCCTTGCCCTATTGTGGCATCGCATGGGCACCCTAGGTGGTAAAGCCTCCTCGACATCCTCCCCGTCCTGTCTATACCTATAGGCCACATAGCCCTTCAAACTAGGAATAACTGACCCATCAATAGGGCCACCCGTACACGGCTTAGTCACAATCCAAGACGTGTCGCTCCTCCCACGCTTATTTGTAACTAATTTCAAAAATTATTTATTATAAATAAACTTATTTAACAAAACTAATTAAAAAAATCACTAATATAATTCAAATATCAACACTTAATCATATAATCAAATTACATAAGTAATAACATTCACTAATATAATTCAAATAACAACACATAATCATATAATCAAATTACATAAGTAATAACATTCACTAATATAATTCAAATAACAACACATAATCATATAATCAAATTACATAAGTAATAACATTCACTAATATAATTCAAATAACAACACATAATCATATAATCAAATTACATAAATAATAACATTCACTAATATAATTCAAATAACAAAACGTAATAAGAGAAATAAATAAATATACATGATATTAGTCGTAAATTTAAAACTGACCTCGTGGGGGCTGCTCATCGCGTCCTGAGGATGACGGAAACTCCTCTCCGCCAATGAAAGGCTGCTCCTCCCTATCGCTATCCTCATCTACCAGCCCATGTAGAGGGATACCTCTCCCTGCTTTCTTCTTCCTATAAGAAGCTGTGGGCCGCTGTCGCGGGAGAGACTTCCCCACAACCTACAGCAAATTGCATGAATACAACATTAAAACTACGAATAATAATTAAAAACATGACAAATGTTAATCATATTTAAAATTAATTAAAAACAAACATAAAATAATAATTTTCTCAAGAAAATCGCACCTAATGTGCGATTTTACCCAAGAAAATCGCACCAGATGTGCGATTTTCTTGTGCGATTTTGTTGGGGAAAATCGCACCAGATGTGCGATTTTCTTGAAAAAAATACACAAATCTGCGATTTTATTGGTAAAAATCGCAATCGCACACCAGGTGCGATTTTTACCAACAAAAACGCAGATCTGTGCGATTTCCTACGCGATTTCCAAAAATTTAAACGAAATAATACGATTTTTACCTTGCTGTACAAGCCTTTCCCCCTCCTGGGAGCCCGTGGTGGTTGAGAGCTGCCTGCGTCCATTTTGCGATTTTTTTAAAAATTTTTTGGATGGTCTGAGAGATTTTTGCTGAGAAAATCTAAAATGAAGTTTGATTTTGTAAGGTTTGCAAGACAATTATATAAACATACAAATAGGAAAAAATCGCACCTACTTTCCGATTTTTTCCCCAAAAATCGGATGTGTTAGGCGAAACTGGGGGAAAAAATCGCCCTACTTATCCGATTTTTGGAAAAAAATCGGATGTGTTGTGCAATTTTTCCTCCCAGTTTTGAATTAGTGGGGCGATTTTTCGCCCTAGTTTCGCGCGTTGGTGGTGATTTTTCGCTTGTTTTTCGTAAATTGACTCCGATTTTTTGTTCTAAAATCGCAAATTACAAGCGATTTTTCATTACAATTTCACATTTTCTGTTTTTAAGGGCATTTTAGGCATTTCATCAATTTTTTGTGCTACAAATAGCAAATTTGTGCTACAAATAGCAGCCCAGATTGCGAAATACTTCCTACACGATTTTCTAATTATAAAATATATCTTCTCATACTCTTTGTTCTAAAAAAAAAATAGAAAAAATGCAATTTTAGTCTAATATGTTTAATCATTTTACTCTTTTGTTCTAATATATTTAGTTTCTAACAAAAATACTTATTACGTTTATATTTTTAAATAAGTTTGATCTATTAACATCTTACAACAACTTTTTATATTAGTCCAAACAAGTTAAAAATAAAAAAAATATTTAAAAATAATAATAAAACTCAATCAAGATTTTAATGTGTAAAAATACATATTTTAACCCTATTTTTTTTTCCCTCTCTTGCCCTCTTCTTTCGTTTCTACCACATTATTCCGGCTGAATTCATCTCGCCTAACTTCCTGACAAGCTCACATTGGAAGGATTTTCCCCGACCTTAACCACACCCCCCCCCCCCCCCGCCCACACCCAAATACCCAATATGAGAGGAACCTGTAGTCAGACTCCCACACAAACCCAAAAATTTTCAAATCAAGCCGGTTAATTTGAGGTTAAAATCAATCAGTGTGAAGCTTACCTTGATGTTGGGCAAGGTCATGATGTTCTTGGAGATGTGAATAACAAGCTTGTCCATGAAAGCAGGGGCGATGTAGAAACCGTTCATGTTGTTGTCCAAATTGTATCTGCAATCAATCAATTTCAGTAGCTCCTTCAATAAAAGAGTTTTGTTGAACAGAACAGATGAAGTGATTTTGAGTGTACTTACGTGCGAAGTCCCTGGCTAATGTATTCGTAACTGTTCATGACAGCATAGTGAGTTCCCTGGTTGACTGGGGCCTGGAAAAGAGAATCAACCATACCCTTTCCTCTGTTAATGTCCTGTTGATCGTCGGAGGTATCATAGTAAAGTCCGGCCCATCGGTCCTTTTGGTCTGCTTTTCCTCATCAACATCAGTAGCCACAACCTTGAAGCTCCCTGAAGAAGCAGCCTTTAGGGCAGTGAATGAAGAGTTCAGCTTCTTCAGACTGCTCCCAAAGAAGGTTGAGCTTGGGACTGCAGCTCCAGCTCCATTCAATTTTAACTGCACCCCATTAACACAACACAATCATTAACTTCCGTGCATGAATTTTAACAACCAATTAAGCCTTGAACGATGTTTTCATCTCAGAATTAAGTGTTCATTCAAGCTAATTTGACATCAAGCATCATGAATCTAACTAGCCCACTTAAAAAATCTGATCAATAAATGCATCTAGATGAACATATAGGTAGAGTTTTGGCTCTTGGAACATAAGAAAACAGGAAGTACCACTTCAACGTGAGATAATCAAGCAAATTAAACTTGCTAAGCATGCATCTGACTAGGCCTTGATGAATTCCGGAAGTTGGGCGAGATGAATTCGGCCGGAATAATGTAGGGAAAACGAAGAGAAGAGGGGTGGAGGAGAGAGAAAAAGGGTTAATACGTGTATTTTTATAAATTAAAATATTAATTGTTTTATTTTTTAAAAAATGATCATTTTTAACTAATATAAAAACCTGTTATAGTAAATAATGGATCAAAATCACTTAAAAATATAAACGTAATGGGTATTTTTGGCGAAAACCAAACATGTTAGATCAAGATAGTGAAATGGCTAATATGTTGAACCAAAATTATATTTTTTCCAAAAGGAAATTATAGGGTTGTAACCCAGTGGTTGACACTCCCTGCTTAATATAATAGGTTTCCAACTCGAGTCATCTGAACTATGGTCTCTTCCTTTGTACTAAAGAAAAAAAATTCATATTAACTTTCGACCTCTTTTTTGAAAAAAAAAATCTCGTTTATTACAATTTAAATAGTACAGAAAATATATATGATTTTTTTAGAATACTGATAAAAAATATAATTTTAACAATTAATCAAAATGCACATTAATATAATTTGAATTTGACTTGATTGAATAAACTATTATTTTATTTAGTATAAATAATTGAAGGTATGCCAGACCATTTTTTTAAGTACAATAAGAAAGATATAATGTCTATTGAAACCTAATATAAGGTCCGCATGACATGAATTCAAAATATTCTTGCGTCTTAAATAAAGAAACTTACCACTAGGCCTATTCTTTCTTGTCGCGAGGTCATTAGTTTTTAATTAAATGATGAACGGAGTAATTATAAAATAATTTTGATTGTTATTTTTTATTAATAAAAAAGTAAAGACAAAGAGAAAAATAATTATTAGAGATATATGTTAACTCATTTAAACTAATCTAGTATTTATTTAATTTATCAAAATCGATTACTATATTATCTTGAAACAAACTTGAAGGATTCAGTCTTGATTAATGCGATTTAGTGCTCGATGATTAATGAGCAATGATATATTAAGAGAAACAGAATTTAAATTTATTTAAATTCAACTTATAAAATTTCGTAAATGTTTTTATGTTGCCTATAATTTTATATAAAAAAGAATCAATATATTTTTATCAATTTTAAATATTATCATAATGGTTCTTTTCATTTCTGTCCCTCCTTTCGCTATTAATAAGTGTAGAAAGTTTTTTAAAAAATTACAACTTAAAATCAATAACAAAATTGAAATTTAATTGTGGAAATTTCTAGGATTACACAGTAAAGTGACTGATTGTGACTGCCAAAACTAATAAAAAAGGGTACTTAATAGGGGTATTTTGTAATTTTATTTAATATAGTAGGGGTGGTATTAAATATGATTTTTTTTCTTATTTATTATTTATCGTTTACTTTTAATAAAATATCTTTACAATTTTTAATTTTAAAAATAATAAGACTATTGTAACAAAAATTAGAGGCAAAATAATAATTTAAATAACGATAAAATAGAAAAATGAATGATATTTAGGGGTCACTTGTAGTAAGGCTATCTTGGGAGTTGCCAGATCGGATTGAGAAGATATGATTTCTCTGGACTTTTATAGTGATTTTTTATCATGTTGGTGATGATGATGATAAGTGGGGCAAATGTATTCTAGAACGACGTCGTGATGTTGTAGTTATTTTGTATGCGAGGAAATTTGCATTTAGAATATATAGGAGTTGCATCATAAATTATAATTTGATAATTAAAAGTTTTTTTTGAAAAAAAAAATACATATAAAAATACTATTTCCTCACCTGTTATTGTGGAAAGAATAGCATAGTGATCAATATAATAGTAAACTAGGATTAGGAAATTGGTGGAAAAAATATCATAGTTATAAATATAGTAGTAAACTAGGTTTAGGAAATTGGTTCCAATCCCACATTGGAAACACACAAATTAGGATTCAATCCTTGTGTCACGGGCTCACTTTTGTACTAGCGAACCGTGCGACACTAGTTCTAACAACCAACTACTAGAACTAGCTCAACATTCATTCCAACACTCAAAAAAGAGCTTGTTGCCTAGAAAACAACCGAACAACAACTAGAGAATGCTTGCACGAAAATGACTGAAAAATAGAACGGAAGTATATTGCTGTATACAATTACTTACATTTTCCAACTTGGTGAGCTTTACAAATGAGGCTCTCCCCTATTTATAGGGCTCTAAGGTCGGTTACTATTGCAAGCTTCTTGGAGAAGCTTCCAATAAAATAATCCTAAGAAACTTCTAGTCCACTCTAGTACCTATTATTATATATAAGGAAATTCCTAGGGCTGATGTCATGCTTACATCACCAGTGGCCCACTTGTGCAACTTGTAGGGGAATAGAATCTTCTATTCCCTTCTAGAGAAACTCATGTCCCCTCGTGTCCATTCCAGTTGAAAACGGGCAAGAAAAACCCTCGCAACGGTGCACAACGTTGTGGTGCAGGAACGGACCGAAACGGGCGAAACGGCTAGCACACAGCCATGTTATTCTCCCCTACTTGAACAAGACATCATCCCAAATGGCTCTTGCTCCTCAAATTCTATCACAAGTCTCGTTGCCCCACTTAGCTTCTCGGCCGGTTCCCAACTGATCTCGCTAGTCGGTTGTCCCTTCCACTTAACCAGGTATTTCTTGGTTGGTGCCTTGTTCTGCCCCCGAATGATTCACTTAGAGAGGATTTGCTCTGGCTCCTTTTCCAACGGCTCCCTAATCCTGGTTGGGGCTTTGGATTGTTGGGTTTGAATACTAAAACTTTGCTTGTATTAAACTATTTCTCAGTTTTTATATCGATTAAAATTTTAGTTAAATTGTTTATATGTTTTACATATGTTGTCCATTTATATTATGTATTTAGATGATGAGGTGCCTGGTGTGACACAGTAGATCTCATCATTGGTTAAAATACATAATATATAAATGAGGTTCATAACGTAGACAGTTTTGGACACACTGTCGGTTTAGGTTATTGTGTGATTCAGAAATTGGTTTGTATAAACTAATTGAATCATATAGATAAGCCCGGGGCATATTGAACTTGACCATTTAGGATGAATTATCTTGTACTAATTTAATAGACTATTCATTCATAGAATTCTATCTTTTAATCCCTAGACTTAAGCAGACATGAGGATTAGACATAGTGTACTTTGATCTGTCAACGAGTGAGGACACTTGAGGCCAATAGTCTCGGTAGGTTGGGTGCGCGTGTTTAGGTGCTTAGTGTGTTGTTGAAGGAAAACTGAACAAGCCCGGGCTAAATCGAAAACCTCACTTTCGTGCAATGCATTCCAGAATCGGAAGCTTTCGACCAAGCTCAGGCTCAAATTAGTTTACCCATGAACGGATCTAGGCTTATACTTATTTAATTTATTAATCGGGACACAAAAAATTAAATCTTTAATTAAAGCGGAATTTAAAGATTCTACCTTTTGTAGCGAAGTCCCTTGCCTAAAGAAAAAACCAAATCTTTGACGCAACTTCCACAAGAAATCCGAAGAATTCTCCAATACGAACTCCGAGATAGTGTGGGCTATCGTCTACGGAGTTACCCACGGCAATACGAAGAAAACCCAGAAATTTGCTTCACAAGAAAATCAAAAATCTGCCCGCAGCAACTAAGAACAGCCGCCAGTTTTTTTTTCTTCTCAATCGGCCAGCCGACTACCAAAACTTAGCCACGATCTGCACAACAGGCCCACGGATCACCAACCAATAAATGGAAGAGATCAACGCAAGGTCACTGCTGGATCAGCACCCTGAATCTATGATATTCGCTGGTCAACAAAAACTGCTGCGTGAGCAGCGTTGGAAAAATACAGCGGTCGGTCAACAAAAACTGCTGCGTGTAGCGAAGGAAAAATACAGCAGCGAAAAAAACTTGAGAAAAAAAACCGGCGGCCCTTCCAAAATTATAACCAAGCTGCTCTAAAATCAAATGGGCCGATTTTCTTGTTGAAGAAGAAAGCTATCTTGGTCGACTTCGAGAGAAAACTTGACGAGGAAGACACCGTTCTCTCTCTATACCAAACTTTCTCTTTCTAGCTTAAACTTGGCTGCCAAGTTTCTTAGGGTTTTCTTGCCCAATAAGTTGTATTTATAAGGAGCTTCTAAGGAGACCTAATGGGCTCTCGAGTTAGGCCTTTTAATTTGACTTTCGTTGACCGCTAAGTCTTCCCGACTAATCAACTCCAATCGACCCATTTAAATTAATTTATTTAATCCACTTTGTTAATTTAATTTAATCGAACCCTTAGAATTAATTAATTCAAAATAGAATTAATTTCTAAATTCACTTTGTCGATTAAATATTAATTAAACCTTTCGGATTAATTAATTTACCTTGTCGATTAGTCAAATCATAATCGGTCGTACCACTAACGGACCAATTATGGAACTACCGCTCGAAAACTACTTTACATCGCGCCATTATATTTTATTCTATCTCCCCACATTAAAGATCTAGTGCTCGTCGATTTATCAATTTACTGACAAATTAATTCACCGACTTCTTGGTTTCCGAGATTAGTACCACTCGTCCTTTTATTATACCGAACATAAAGTTCACCGGCCGGGTTTAGTATAATAACCTTACGAACTCATCTCGGGAGCACCATCAACCCAGCGAACCGGTACGTGGATTCCTCTGACTAGCAACGGCACGTAAAAAGCTAAACACCGCATACCCAACTTACCGAGGTATTGGCCTCAATTGACCTCACTCTTTGGCAAATCAAAGCACATAATATCCAACCCTCACGCCCATCCCAATCTCGGGATTGAGAGACGGAATACTAGGACCGAATTGACTACGCCGATCAGTATAAGTCAATTCTATCCAAACTGGTCGTGCTCAATATGCCCCGGGCATATCTGTGTGATTTAAACTACTTTAGATAAACCAATTTCCAAACCACACAATAACCTATACCGATAGTATGTTCAGACTATCTCGGTTACGAGCATACTTTTTATATATCAATACTTTAACCAATAACGGTATCTACTGTGTTTTTCGACACCCCGTTATCTAGTTCTATGATATAAAGGAACAAATTTATACTGAAACAAAATGATATGTCATCTGTGGATATTAGTTTTTGATACAAGCCATAGCTTTTCTGTATTCAAAACTAACAATCTCCCACTAATACTCAAAGCTATGCTAAGAAGTACAAAAACTGTCCAACCCGCTATTACACTGCTGTCATAATGAAATCTCCAGAACACCTTTAAGCTCACTCACATGGCTCTCTCAAGAATCTGACTCCCATGCCCTCCACATGCCTCTCAAAGACCTTTGGGGTCAATGGCTTGGTGAAAGGATCTGCAAGGTTGTCCTCTGAAGCTATCTTGGCCACGATCATGTCTCCCCTCTTTACGATCTCTCGTATCAGGTGGTACTTGCGCTCTATGTGTTTACTCGCTTTATGGGCTCGTGGTTCCCTCGAGTTAGCAACTGCACCATTGTTATCACAATAAACTTTGATAGACCTAGGCAACTCAGGAACCACATCTAAGTCCATCAGGAAGCTCCTGAGCCATACAGCCTCTTTCGCTGCCTCTGAAGCGGCAACGTACTCGGCCTCCATGGTAGAGTCCGCCACGCATTTCTGCTTGACACTCTTTCATACTATGGCTCCACCTCCTAGAGTAAACACAAACCCAGAGGTAGACTTACTCTTGTCCAAATCTCCTTGAAAGTCCGAATCTGTGTAACCCATTGGTACAAGCTCATGCGATCTACAAACTAGGACATAATCTCTCGTCCTGCGCAAGTACTTGAGAATGCATTTTACTGCCTCCCAGTGAGCCTTCCCAGGGTTACTCTGATATCTGCTAACCATGCCAACGGCAAAGCAAATATCAGGCCTCGTGCACAACATAGCATACATGAGGCTACCCACTGCAGAAGCATAGGGTACCGCCTTCATGGCATCTATCTCCTCAGCAGTCTTAGGACACTGCTCCTTAGACAAATGCACTCCATGCCTGAAAGGTAGTGAACCCTTCTTGGAGTTCTGCATGTTAAAACGGGCCAGAATAGTATCTATGTAGGATGCCTGAGAGAGAGTCAGAGAACATCTCCTACGATCTTGAATAATCTTGATCCCAAGGATATGTCCAGCCTCTCCCAAATCCTTCATATCGAACTGCTTGGACAACCATGCCTTTACGTCTGACAACACCTTCTTACTGTTGCCAATAAGAAGAATATCATCTACGTAAAGTATGAGGAACACCACCATATCACCATCACGCCTGCGATAAACACACTGCTCCTCCGGAGACTGAGTGAATCCATAGGACTGGATAGCCTCATCAAAACGAATGTTCCAAGATCTGGATGCTTGCTTAAGTCCATAAATGGACCTCCTAAGCCTGCATACCTTGTGCTCTTGGCCTTTAACAATGAAGCCCTCTGGTTGCTGCATAAAGATGGTCTCCTCAAGACTTCCATTAAGGAAAGCTGTCTTGACGTCCATCTGCCAAATCTCATAGTCCATATGAGCAGCTATGACCAAGAGAATCCGGATCGACTTAAGCATAGCTACCGGGGAAAAGGTCTCCTCATAATCGATCATTTCTTTCTGAGTATACCCCTTCGCCACAAGCCTAGCCTTGAAGGTCTCAACCCTCCTGTCAGATCCTCTCTTTCGCTTGTAAACCCATTTGTACCCAATAGGCCTAAACCCATTAGGAAAGTCTACCAGCTCCCAGACTTGATTTGAGTCCATAGAACCCATCTCAGCAATCATCGCTCTCTGCCAAGAATCTGCATCTTTATCCTGGAGAGCCTCATTGTAGTTAACTGGGTCTGGTTCATGAGCGCCAGGGATAAAGTCCGAAGACTCACCCAAACCTATGTACCTCTCGGGTTGTCTCACAACCCTCCCACTACGATGAGGCGCAGCCTGTACAAGAGCATCATCTGTGATAGTGTGTGCAGTCTCATGTGGTGTGTCTTCCTGTACGTGTGCATCTGGAATAATGGACTGACTTCTTAGCTCTTCCAATACTACTTTGCTGCTTGACTTGTGATCTAAAATATAGTCCTCCTCAAGAAATCTGGCATTGGTGCTGACCACCACCTTCTGATCCTGAGGACTATAAAATAAACCACCTCTCGTTCCTTTGGGGTAGCCTATAAACAGCATAACCTTAGATCTCGCCTCTAACTTGCTTGCATCTTCCTCGAGCACATGTGCTGGACAACCCCAAATCCTGAGATGTCTCAGACTAGGCTTTCGCCCACTCCACAACTCTACTGGGGTCATAGGCACAGACTTAGATGGCACAAGGTTTAGGATAAAACATGCTGTATCCAAGGCATAACCCCAAAACGAGGTAGGCAACTCACTGTAACTCATCATCGATCTAACCATCTCCATAAGAGTCCTGTTCCTCTTCTCTGCTACACCATTCTGCTGGGGTGTGCCAGGTGCAGACAACTGGGTCTGAATACCCTCTTCTGACAAATAGGTCCTAAATTCACTAGAGAGGTATTCGCCACCGTGATCAGACCTCAGTGACTTGATACTCTTACCCAGATGGTTCTCTACCTCTGCCTTGAATTCTCTGAACTTGCCAAAGCATTCAGACTTGTGGCGCATCAGATATATGTACCATATCTAGAGTAATCATCCATGAAAGTCACGAAATACTCATAACCACCTCTAGCCTGAACTAACATAGGCCCACACATGTCAGAATGAATCAGCTCTAAAACCTCCTTGGCCCTATACCCCTTCGCCTTAAAAGGCCTCTTAGTCATTTTACCCTCCAAGCAGGACTCACAGGTCGAATAGCTGTCAATATCTAGTAAGTCCAAAGACCCACTCTTGACCAACCTTTGAATCCTACTAACGTTGATATGACCTAGTCTCAGGTGCCAAAGATAAGTCTGATTCAAAGGGGAAGACTCTTTTCTCTTATTATGATTCGGTGATGAGTTACTAGTTTCTGTATTTTGCATAACTGGGGAGTAAGTCTTAATTAAAAACAAATTGTCAACCAATGTACCGGAACATATAAGTTTCTGGCCTTTTCTAATAAATATAGATCTATCAGAAAAAACACACTTATAACCATCCAAAATAAGTTTAGAAACTGAAAGCAAGTTTTTACGAAAACTAGGTACATAAAGACAATCTCTCAACAATAAAGTAGAGTCTGAAAAATAAAGACATAAAACTCCCACTGCAGCAACAGAAACTCTGGTAGTATCCCCAAGGTAGACCTGCAACTCTCCCTCTCTAAGCAGTCGGGTCACTTGGAACCCCTGCAAAGAATTACAAACATGATCAGTGGCTCCTGAATCCACACACCAAGTATCTGTGGGAATCGCCGCTAAACATGTCTCAGTGACTAGGGAAAATTTACACATACCTCGAGGCTTTGGGCAGTCCTTCTTCTAATGTCCCGCTTTGCCACATCTGAAGCATTTGCCTCTCGGCTTCTACTTCTTGGCAATGCCCGCCTTGGGTCCATGACTGGCTCCTACTTTCTGGCCTCTTTTCCTCTTTTGCTTCCTGGCTTTGGGCCCAGCAGAGGAACCTGAAGGACCAACAGTAGCCAAGGCTTGCTTCTTCTCTACGAAGAGGCTCTCAGCAGACACCAATGCAGTCATGAGCTCAGAAAGTGAATATGAGAGATTCCCCATATTATAGTTCAATCGAAACTGCTCAAAACTGGGAGGCAAGCTCTGAAGGATGATATCGACCTGGGTTTCCCCATCAATCTCACCTCCCAATACCTCTATCTCATTGATGCAACCAATCATGTCCAGTACGTGATCTCTCACTGAAGTGCCCTCAGCCATCTTAGCATTCATGAGTTTCCTCATAGCTGACTGCTTGGCTGCCCTGCCCTGATGTCCAAACATCTCCCTGAGGTTGAGCATCATATCGTAGGCTGAGGTCATCTGCTGATGCTGGTGCTGCAGTACACTTGACATGGAAGCCAAGATGTAGCACCTGGTCATCTCATCAGCCTTCTGCCACCTCGTATATGGCTCTCGCTGCTCAGGGGTGGCATCATCGCTGGGCTTAGGGGGGCACTCCTCAGTGAGCACGTACTTGTAACCCTCAGCGGTAAGGACAATATCCAGGTTACGTTTCCAATCAATGTAATTTGGACCGGTGAGTTTGTTTTGGTTCAGAATGACAGCTAGCGGGTTGAACGACATATCAACTGAAAATAAACAAACAAGTCTCAGTATACTTTTTCGAAAATATTGAAAAATCCTCATAAAAGAAATATAATCTTCTACCAACATCTCTCACACCGGGATTAACGCAGGTCACGATGGGTGAACGTCTACGCCAACCCACATTCGTTCAAGAAGAACCGAAATGCATTAATTTCATTATCTGACCAACGATCTTATGATCAATGAAATTAATAGTCGATAATTTTAGCCGTACACGTAGATAGCGTAACTTCGATGGGAGGGATACTATAAACAGTACACTAAGTGTATGCCATTACGTGACTTCTAAGTTTGTTACTTAGGGTACTAATGCGTCTCGGATGGCGAGGGTGTCGCAACTTTTCCCAATTAAACGCACTATAGTCATCCCTTTAGAAATTCATTCCGGTGATATCTGTGATTGAAAACTCATCCGATAGAGAGGAAGGTCTAAGCCAGCACGCAAGTTTAACCACATCACCAATGAACCCGTAATGGAGGCCATGGGGCTATTAACCAACCCGCTTCCACTTAGATTTTTAATTAATTTCAATTCGCCTTGGTTTTCTCGGTTTTCTATGTAATTAGGAATCACCCAAAATTACGATAAACCAAAACCCCGGTTTTCTCGGTTTTCTACGTAATTAGGAATCACCCAAAATTACGATTAAACCAAAACCCGCGAATTTAATTAAGTTTGAGGATTTTTACGTTTTAACATGCAATATCTTAACTATGGATATTCGCACCCATAAAACCGTTGGAGTTTTAATATGCGAATAATCTACCTTAGTTAATTGCACATTACCTTTTAAAACATTTGGTTTGGATTTCGTTCATGCAAAATAAAACGAAAATCACACAATCAACGAAAAATCATAAATACGGGAAATTAAATAAAATAAAAATTTCCCGACTATTATGACCTTCTCTATCGTTGATTCTTTGACGCCTCGGTGACACTTCCCGTCGTGTCGCTCCCACTCGTTATTTGGATTCCTCTCGATTCGCCCGGGTTTTCTCGGTTTACTACGTAATTAGGAATCACCCAAAATTACGATAAACCAAAACCCGCGAATATAAGTTACCCAAAATAACGTCTTCGTCATAGTACAGAAATTCCTATATACAAAGGCGTTTTTCTAGGAACTTAAAGACGACATGATTAGATCAAATCCTACTACAAGATTTTTCTAATCCTACACGGCTTCCAGCTCGTGGTTATTACTATTATAGAAATTTCCATTCAAAAATAAAACAAGCCCGGACAAGTCCCGGGGTTTATGAATGAAAATTAAAATTCAACCATAATAGCCGGGAAACCAATAACCACCTGTTTATGCATTTCAACAAAAATAATAATGCCAAAATAAAGCCGTGTAATAAATCAAACAAGTATAAGACCGAAACCAACGCTCTGATACCAATTTGAAGGAAAACTGAACAAGCCCGGGCTAAATCGAAAATCTCACTTTCGTGCAATGCATTCCAGAATCGGAAGCTTTCGACCAAGCTCAGGCTCAAATTAGTTTACCCATGAACGGATCTAGGCTTATACTTATTTAATTTATTAATCGGGACACAAAAAATTAAATCTTTAATTAAAGCGGAATTTAAAGATTCTACCTTTTGTAGTGAAGTCCCTTGCCTAAAGAAAAAACCAAATCTTTGACGCAACTTCCACAAGAAATCCGAAGAATTCTCCAATACGAACTCCGAGATAGTGTGGGCTATCGTCTATGGAGTTACCCACGGAAATACGAAGAAAACCCAGAAATTTGCTTCACAAGAAAATCAAAAATCTGCCCGGAGCAACTAAGAACAGCCGCCAGTTTTTTTTTCTTCTCAATCGGCCAGCCGATTACCAAGACTTAGCCACGATCTGCACAACAGGCCCACGGATCACCAACCAATAAATGGAAGAGATCAACGCAAGGTCACTACTGGATCAGCACCCTGAATCTATGATATTCGCTGGTCAACAAAAACTACTGCGTGAGCAGCGTTGGAAAAATACAGCGGCCGGTCAACAAAAACTGCTGCGTGTAGCGAAGGAAAAATACAGCAGCGAAAAAAACTTGAGAAAAAAAACCGGAGGCCCTTCCAAAATTATAACCAAGCTGCTCTAAAATCAAATGGGCCGATTTTCTTGTTGAAGAAGAAAGCTATCTTGGTCGACTTCGAGAGAAAACTTGACGAGGAAGACACCGTTCTCTCTCTAGACCAAACTTTCTCTTTCTAGCCTAAACTTGGCTGCCAAGTTTCTTAGGGTTTTCTTGCCCAATAAGTTGTATTTATAAGGAGCTTCTAAGGAGACCTAATGGGCTCTCGAGTTAGGCCTTTTAATTTGACTTTCGTTGACCGCTAAGTCTTCCCGACTAATCAACTCAAATCGACCCATTTAAATTAATTTATTTAATCCACTTTGTTAATTTAATTTAATCGAACCCTTAGAATTAATTAATTCAAAATAGAATTAATTTCTAAATTCACTTTGTCGATTAAATATTAATTAAACCTTTCGGATTAATTAATTTACCTTGTCGATTAGTCAAATCATAATCGGTCGTACCACTAACGGACCAATTATGGAACTACCGCTCGAAAACTACTTTACATCGCGCCATTATATTTTATTCTATCTCCCCACATTAAAGATCTAGTGCTCGTCGATTTATCAATTTACTGACAAATTAATTCACCGACTTCTTGGTTTCCGAGATTAGTACCACTCGTCCTTTTATTATACCGAACATAAAGTTCACCGGCCGGGTTTAGTATAATAATCTTACGAGCTCATCTCGGGAGCACCATCAACCCGGCGAACCGGTACGTGGATTCCTCCGACTAGCAATGGCACGTAAAAAGCTAAACACCGCATACCCAACTTACCGAGGTATTGGCCTCAATTGACCTCACTCTTTGGAAAATCAAAGCACACAATATCCAACCCTCACACCCATTCCAATCTCGGGACTGAGAGACGGAATACTAGGACCGAATTGACTACGCCGATCACTATAAGTCAATTCTATCCAAACTGGTCGTGCTCAATATGCCCCGGGCATATCTGTGTGATTTAAACTAGTTTAGATAAACCAATTTCCAAACCACACAATAACCTATACCGATAGTATGTTCAGACTATCTCGGTTACGAGCATACTTTTTATATATCAATACTTTAACCAATAACGGTATCTACTGTGTTTGTCGACACCCCGTTATCTAGTTCTATGATATAAAGAATCAAATTTATACTGAAACAAAATGATATGTCATCTGTGGATATTAGTTTTTGATACAAGCCATAGCTTTTCTGTATTCAAAACTAATAGTTGTTACTTGTTAAAAGGAAACCATGTACCGGTGCGTCTGGGGTGATGGTGCTCCAGTGGACTTATGTCTGACATAGTAAAAAGGTCGAGTGGTAGTAATCTCAGATTATAAGAAGTTAATTAATTAATTTTCAATAAATTAATAAATTAACGAGCACTAGGTCTTTGATGTGGGGAGATTAATGAATAATTAATTTAGTTGTTCTGGAAGCAATTTAGGTACAAGATGATAGTGCCATAATTAATCAATTAGTGGTACGATTAATTATGGATTGGGAAATTGAAAAAGGTAGATTTAATTAATTAAGTAATTAATTAATCCTTGTGTCAATTGGTTGTGAATCAGACTAGGAACTGGATTGAGGATAAGTGAATCCTTATGTCAGTTGGTTGTGAATCAGAGAAGGAACTGGATTGAGGATAAGTGAATCCTTGTGTCAGTTGGATGTGAATCAGTCTAGGAACGGGATTGAAGTAAAATACAAACCCAATAGGAAGGCCAATCCTAAACCAACTTGGTGTCTCTCTTGTAACTATATAAATAGACAAGAGATTAGCAACTCACAATACACAATTCATAGTTTCATAATTCAAAAACCTTAGAGAGAAAACTCAAAAGAATTCTCCCTCAAAGTTAGCCTTCTTTTATCAGGCACGCACGACAGTATTGCCACCCAAGCAGCGGCGGCACACGACGGTGGTCAGGCGGCGGTGCTAGGTGGTGACCGGCGGCAGGCGACGAGAAATTCTGGGGACCAAAAGATGGATTTTGAGCCCAGTTTCTTTGTGTTGTTTGGTGGTTGTCGATCAATTATTCGTTAAATCGTTGCCCACACAACGTACGATCAAGTCTTGAGTCATACAATAGAATCACCTAAGTACACGCTTTTAGAGATATTTCTTAAACTTCCACTTTAATTAAGAATATATTGTTGCGTGGCAAATCGAACAAGTAGAAGCTGAGATCCTGCGCAATGTTATTTCAAGCAAGGATTGGAATAGTGATTGTGCTAGAGTTTAGGCCTGGTCAAGAGTTTCGATTCTGGAATGCATAGCACGAAAGTGAATTTTTGATCAGGCCCGGGCAGATAATATTTCAATTGGTATCAGAGCCTGGTTTTGGCTATCACAAGTCTCATTGCCCCACTTAGCTTCTCGGCCGGCTCCCAATTGGTCTCGCTTATCTATTGTCCCTTCCACTTAACCAGGTATTCCTTAGTTGGTGCTTTGTTCTGCCCCTAAAAGATGTGCTTGGAGAGGATCTACTCTGGCTCATTCTCTAACGGCTTTTTAATCCTTGTTAGGGCTCTGGATTGTTAGATTTGAATACTAAAGCTTTGCTTGTATTAAACTATTTCCCAGTTTTTATATCGATTAACTATTTTAATGAAATTATTTAAATATTTTACATATGTTGCCCATTTATATTATGTATTTAGATGATAAGGTGTCTGGTGTGACACAGTAGATCTCATCATTGGTTAAAAAACATAATATATAAATGAGGTTCGTAATCGAGACTGTTTTGGACACACTGTCAGTTTAGGTTATTGTGTGATTCAGAAATTGTTTTGTCTAAACTAATTGAATAATATAGATATGCCCAGGGCATATTGAATTTGACCATTTAGGATGAATTGTCTTGTACTAATTTAATAGACTATTCATTCCTAGAATTCTATCTCTTAATCCCTAGACTTGAGTATACATGAGGATTAGACATATTGTACTTTGATCTGTCAAAGAGTGAGGTTACTTGAGGCCAATAGTCTCGGCAGGTTGGGTACGCGTGTTTACTTACTTGGTGTACTATTACTTGTCGAAAGGAAACCATGTACCGGTGCGTCTGGGGTGATGGTGCTCCCGAGATGAGCTCATTATGTTTGTTATACTAAACCCTGTTAGGTTTGAATACATAAGCTATGCTAGTATAGTACTTTTTCCCGGTTAATATATCGATTTAATGTTTTGGTTTATATGTTGTTCATGTTTAGTCCATTTATATTATGTAGTTAGATGATGAGGTGTCTGGTGGGACGCAGTAGATCTCATCATTGGTTAAAAGACATAATATGTAAATGAGGTTCGTAATCGAGACAGTTTTGGATATGCTGTCAGTTTAGGTTATTATATGATTCTGATAATTGATTTGTCTAAACTAATTGAATCATATAGATATGCCCGGGTGTATTGAACTTGACCACTTAGAATGATTTGTCTTGTACTGATTTAATAGACAATTCATTCTTAGTATTCTATCTCTTAATCCCTAGACTTGAGTAGGCATGAGGATTAGACATAACGTACTTTGATCTGCCAAAGGGTGAGGTCAATTGTGGCCAATAGTCTTTGTGGGTTGGGTGTGCGTGTTTAGTTACTTGGTGTGTTGCTGCTTGTCGAAAGGAAACAATGTACTGGTGCGTCCGGGGTGTTGGGATCGAAGGCATGATTTACAAAAGTTTTGCACATCGGATTCATGCCTATTCCAATTTAATGTTCAATTAATGCTACGTTTAAAGTTTCTAAAGCTTACCCTTATAGCGTAATCGGTTGTCGCACCTGGATCTTTGTTTAATGTTGGTCCAAGCCTTCTGCTCCGGTTACGTTCGTCACCACCAAAATCCTTCCTTGCAGGATTCTTTACTCTCAAGCACGAAAGTCTTCGCAGATCTGGTGCTAGCCCATCTTGCCTACAGAGAGAATTTGGGAAAATGTTGTATTTTTGTCAGATCTGAAAAATCTGATTCAAAATCATCATCATCCTACAATAATATCCCTAGGATATTTGTAGAGATTAAAATTTCAAAATCAGTATTGTAATCATCAAATTATAACTTAACTGATTTTAGTCATATTCCAAATCAGTATTATTACCAAATATTATTTTACTGATTCCAAATCAGTATTTAGATAATATTTACTGATTCTAAATCAGCATTAAATAATACCTTAATGATTTGGGTTATACACCAAGCCCATAGATCAACCTATGACCCATGGATCAGGCTAATGGGTCAAGAACTTCAATTGCAATTAAGTCCCTTGATTTATCAGCCCATCCCAATTGTTCACAGGTAGTTAATTAACTATTAATTAATACCACAGAACTTTTCAATAATATTTAATTAAACCATTTAATTAAACCTTCTTTATTTAAGTATAACAATTATACTTATTGTAGGCAAGAATACTTATTCTGCATCATCGAACTTTCTTATGTGCGATCCTGTAGGCCCATTCCAAATTGGCAATGGATAACTCAATCTCATTGATTAATCCATAAGTCATTAGTGGTCTCTAGCAAGACATAATGACTACCCAATTCGGAATGGAGGGTCGAATGGTGATTCAACACAACCTTTCCGAGCAAACTGCGTACGATCCTCTACATTGATATCCCGTTTAGCATAAGGCATGGAACCATCATCCTTATATAGCTAAACGTTTACTTGATCTTTTAGTAACACTGAATCCATCAAGCAAATGATATCCTTATCATTCCTTGGGCATGGCCATGCACTTTTCAGTTCACTATCAAGTGGCCAAGATATCATCTCTCACTTAAGAGAGATTCGTAGTCCCATCACTTCACCTACATATCTTAGCGTGAATCATAGTGTACCCAATCATACCCGTACTTGGCAACCTGTTACGGCCCCGTTAGGCGTATGTCAAAGCACACTACAATTCACCTAAGATCATGTAGTGATTTATGGTCTAAGGATCCTCGTACCAGTACTACTCAAAAGAATCACTCATGATCTAATCTGTCCATGGAGTGTTTCTTTTGGAAGATCGATTTCATGAATTTAAATATGCACAAGAATATTACTATCACGAAATTAACTCATTTGATCAATTATCAAAAAAAACGACATATATCTTAATTACATAAATAACCCTCAAAGTTTAATTACAGAAATAGCCCTCATAAGGGCACATACACCAACAATCTCCCACTTACCCGTTGAAGGGTTATGTCCTAAACTGTTTAAGACCAAGCACTATTACATGTCTCTCAAACTTTGACTGTGGTAGAGCTTTTGTGAGAGGATCTGCTATATTCTCGTCTGACCCTATTTTGCATACTTTAACATCTCCTCGATCGACGATCTCTTGAATGAGATGATAACGTCTGAGTATGTGTTTGGTCTTCTGGTGTGACCGGGGCTCCTTTGCTTGTGCGATGGCCTTGTTATTATCACAGAAGAGGTCTATCGGATCTTGGATACTCGGTATCACTCCGATGTCTGACACAAACTTCCTTAACCAAACAGCTTCCTTTGTAGCATCTGATGCAGCAATATACTCAGATTCTGTTGTAGAGTCGGCCGTGGTATCTTTCTTTGAGCTTTTCCAACTCACTGCAATGCCATTCAGGCTAAAAACATAGCCTGATTGTGACTTCATGTCGTCTTGATCAGTCTGGAAAGCAGCATCGGCGTAACCTTGTACGACGAGCTGTTCTTGTCCTCCATACATTAGCATTAATCCTTTTGTCCTTCGCAAGTACTTCAGGATTGCATTGACTGCAGTCCAATGATCTATTCCTGGATCTTGTTGGTATCTGCTAGTCATGCTCAGTGCATATGCGACATTCGGGCGGGCACATAACATGGCATACATGATAGATCCTATTGCCGAAGTATATGGGACTCTACTCATCGCATCCCTCTCCTCTTTATTAGAAGGACATTGGTTCTTCTTTAAGAGGAGACCATGTCTGAATGGTACCATACCATTCTTAGAATTAGACATATTAAACCTCTTCAATATCTTGTCTATATATCCTTCTTGACTTAGTCCTAGAAGCCTTTTTGACCTATCTATATAGATCTTGATACCTAGTATCATTTCGGCTTCTCCTAAGTCTTTCATAGAAAATACACTCCCCAACCATTGTTTGATGTCTTTCATCATGGGAATGTAATTTCCTATGAGCAGGATGTCGTCCACATATAGGACAAGGAAAACAATCTTGCTCCCACTAACTTTCTTGTAAACACAAGGCTCATCTTCATTCTTGATGAATCCGTAACCTTTTACTTCCTCATCAAAACGAAGATTCCAACTTCGAGATGCTTGCTTTAGTCCATAGATGGACCTCTGAAGCTTACGTACTCGATTAGGATGCTTTTGATCGATGTATCCCTCAGGTTGTTTCATATAAACATCCCCGAGTAGGTTTCCATTCAGGAAAGCCTTCTTAACATCCATCTGCCATACCTCATAGTCAAAATATGCTGCTATGGCAAGCATTGTCCTAATGCACTTGAGCATCATGACAGGGGAGAAAGTTTCATCATAGTCTATACCATGAGTCTGTCTGAAACCTTTAGCCACTAGTCGTACCTTGAAGATCCCGCCAGGTTTTAACTTGAAAATCCACTTGCAATCGACAACCGTTGCCTGAATAGGAGGGTCAATCAAAGTCCACACTTTATTGTCCCTCATGGATTACATTTCAGATTCCATAGCTTGTAGCCATTTATCCGAATCTGGACTTTCTAAAACCTGTTTGTAGTTCGCGGGCTCATTAGAGTCCACCAAGATCAAATCTTGATCGTCAGTCACGAGAAATCCGTATCTCTCGGGTTGGTGACGAGATCTACCAAATCTGCTAGGTTCTTGTGTTGTTGACTCAGGTTGCTCATTTTCATGAGTTTCCATGTCAACTTCTATCTGAGATTCTGTAGATCGTTCTACATTCTCTTGTGGTTCTTGAACTTCTCCGAGTTCTATTCTACTCCCACTGTCTTTCTTGTACAAAAATTCTTTCTCTAAGAAAGTAGCTCCTTGAGCAACGAACACTTTGTTCTCATTTGGGTTGTAGAATTGATATCCTTTGGTTTCCTTAGGATATCCTACAAATAGGCATTTGTCGATTTTGGGTTCAAGCTTATTACTTTGTAAACGCTTTACATGAGCTTGACAACCCCAAACTCGCAGATAAGACATATAGGGCTTTCGACCCATCCATATCTCATATGGAGTCTTATCTACTGCCTTAGATGGAATACGATTCAATAAGTAGGCAGCAGAAAGGAGAGCATAACCCCAAAAGGATGTAGGGAGAGTCGCTTGGCCCATCATTGATCGAACCATATCTAATAAGGTCCGATTTCTCCTTTCAGATACACCATTCCATTGAGGTGTTCCCGGTGGAGTCAGCTATGAAATAATTCCACACTGTTTTAGATAGCCATCGAACTCATCACTAAGGTATTCACCTCCCCGATCGGAGCGGATAGCTTTAATCCCTCTATCCAACTGATTCTCTACTTCATTTTTAAACTCTTTGAACTTTTTAAAAGTTTCACTTTTATACCTCATTAAGTAGACATACCCATATCTACTATAGTCATCAGTAAAAGTCACGAAGTATTCAAATCCACCTCTGGCTTGTGTGCTCATTGGTCCACATACATCCATATGTATTAGATCCAATAGCCCACTTGTTCTTTCGCCTTTCTTGTTGAAAGGACTCTTTGTCATTTTGCCTTGCAAACAGGGTTCACAGGTATCATATGATTCAAAATCAAACGACCCAAGCACTCCATCCTTGTGAAGCTTTTGAACTCGCTTTTCATTTGCATGGCCTAATCTACAATGCCAAAGGTAAGTTGGACTCATATCAAATTTAATTGATTTATCCTTCTTTTCAATGTTATAGACCGGTGTTTCTTGGCTCGAATCCAAGACATATAGGCTGTTTCATAAATTTGCAACTCCGTACAAAACATCATTCCGATATAAAGATAATAAATTATTACCAATAATAAAACAAAATCTTTTAATATCCAAACAAGAAATTGAAATAATATTCCTACTCAAAGCAGGTACATAATAACAATTCTCAAGTTCAATGTTTAAATCGGAAGGTAAAAATAAAGTGTAATCTCCCACTTCAACAGCAGCAACCCTTGCCCCGTTGCCCACTCAGAGATCAACTTCACCTTTCCTTGTCATCCTTCTATTTCTGAGTCATTGCACTTTAGTACAAATGTGAGCCCCACATCCGGTATCTAATACCCATGAGGTGGACGTAGAAAGATTTATTTCGATAACAAAGATATGGGCTTGTTCACGAAACATTTCCGTCAGTGACTCATAAATCCGGAATGCTTCCAAATTCATGAACTGCTTTTGAAGCTCGCCTGTCATAGATGCGAGCATCAAGCACGTCACATCATCAGAATCACTTTTCAGCTTATCCCATGCTCGCTGAACAGTAGCCGTGGCATTATGTGGTGGTTCAGTTAAAACAGTCTCTAAGACATGTAGCTTCCTTTCTTACTTGAGAACAATTCTCAAGTTTCTTTCCCAGTCTAAGAAGTTTGGTCCAACCAATTTGTCTTTATCCAATATACTTCTTAGAGTGAAGTTTGAAACAACATTGGTGCTAGATGATGCCATTTCTACAAAGAATAAATGCAAAATATTAGGATGAGTTTTAAAATCATTTTCCACAATAGCAAAAATTGAAATCCCAAACAATTTTGTGTTGGTGCTAGATTGTGGGCCGAAAATCCACAAAGAGTTAACCCCAGTCTTGCTTTGGCAAGTATCGTAGGGATCGGGCTCTTTTGGTAGACAACGTTCAAATTACATTCTATGTAATCTAACGCTTTCCAATTGCATACCATGCAACTTTTCGGTGATAGGATGAACATTCCAAATGTTTGACACCATCCTACCTTTGCAAAATTAATCCCTAGTCAACTTATCGGGTCAAGCTAGGATTAATTTTCCCAAGTCAAACCATTCCTCAAGGCAACACATCAATTGATACCCACATAGTTTTTCCATAACAAGTGGTAGTGATAAAGTTGAGCATCTAATACCCAAACAGTTTTTCCACTCATTAATGGTAGTGATAAAGTTGTGCACCTATTATGTGACAACTCGCCGCACGAAGAAAACCTGAGGCCCTTGGGCTCTCCAAGTCCACAGATGTTCGACGCTCTGGTGGGCCCCCAAGTATGGAAGCAAAAACAACTTGGGTTTTTGGGATTTTAGTTTGATCGGCTTAACATGCATTTTCGTTTTAACATTCATTTACATATCAAATAAATAAAATTAATAAAAGCAATGAATTGGGCTTGTAGTCTATTACAGGGCCTCTTAAAGTAACAAGACTTCATGTTCGGGCCTTCATTGTTGGGCTCCTTTTCTTGGGCTCCACTATGGACTCCTCTTGGAAACTCCTCTTGGGGCTAACTATTACAGAATCATTTTAATAGGCACGCATGCCCAAATTCAAATGGCTCGCAGGCCCCAAATTTTAAAACATTAATAAGCCCAATTCATGCTTTAAAACACATAAATGCATATGCTCATACAAACCCATTTTAATTAAGCCAATTAATTTAAAAGATTGTGTAATTGAATATTTCCAAAATATTCTATACAATTAAAATTGATTGTGTCATAATCAATTTTAACCAATCTTTTCATTTTCTTGTTCAATCATTTATGATAAATGATGCATGAACCTACCAAAATATGTATGCAAATATTTAAACCATTTAAATAAATCATACCATATTTAAATGCATAAATAAAGAATAAAATTAATAAAATTAATTATTCTATTTATGATCTAATTATCCTAACCTTATTAAGATAATTAATTTAAGATATTTTAAAATCTTAAAATCTAATTTTAATATTGTAAAACTAAAATCTGATAAGATTTTATTTTTATTCCAAAATCAAAATTTAAAATCTTACCAAAATTAAAAATCAGAAAAAACAATTTTTCTTAAATTTTGGGGCAATTTGGTAATTTAAATAAAATTTTGGGCTTTGTTTTGAGGAGGACTCAAAGTCCAGGGGCCATTCTGCAATTTTAAAACTATTTTAAAATTTAAGGCTGTTAGGGTTTAAGGGGCGGAGGGGCAGTTTAGTAATTTAAGCCCATTAGGGCATCTGCTCCCACCGCCTCTCTTTCTTTTTCCCCAAATTTTCCGTCCGGCATCCTCGACTCCCCGGTATCCCACGCCGGTCGTCTCTTCTGGCGAAAACCATCTCTCTCGGTCGACTGAATCCAACCAGAACTCTTTCGGTGACCATCAACCTTACCGGCATAGAAAAACTAAACGTCTAGAAAACCTTTTCCCGGCGTTCGCGTTTTTCAGGCGTCGACTCAAGAAGGTGCAGCGGCGATTTGCTGTTAGTTTCCAATCCAATCGGGATCTTGAGTCGGCTGAAGTCTAACCAGAACAATTCTGGGATTTCCGACTTCATTCGAAGACCGACAAAAGAAAGCAAAACCAGCCCGGAAACCATTTCTGGCAATCTCGCTTTCCTGGCGACGCTACAACCCAGAAGATCAACAGCCCATTTGTAAATGAAATCCAAAACAGACAAAAAAAAAAACCATCCCGGACTCCTGTTTTTCGGATAAAAGGAAAAAAACAAGTAGCCCAGAAACTAACTTCCATTAAACCAAACAAAATCGAATTTTGAAATTCTGGTTAATCAATTAGCACAAAATCAGAAAAGAAAACAATCAGCCCAACAAATAGTTTAATCCAAAACAAGCTTTCCGACTAGTTTCGAAACAAAACCAAACCCAGATTGCTACAAATCATTTTTCCAAAAACTTGAACCTAGAAATCGGCGGATGTTTCAAAGTAACCTGTCCAGATTTCGAAAGCCAAAGGAGAAAATAATTTTTCTTGGCGAGGCTTTCCCGAAACCCCAGATTTCGGTGACCCTAGCGACCAAAACGATGGTAGAACAATTCCGATGGAGGCTTTCATTTTTTTTTTCTTTTTCTAGCTCTTCCCGAAACCTTGTTTCCAACACCGGTTGCGACTCAAATTCATCCAAGAAATTGACTCCCTTGTAGGTAAACAAACCCAGAAAATAAGTTTCATTTTTCTTTAGAAACTTAAATTTTAAATCGGGTTTACCAAAAATTAATTTTAATAAAACGAAGAATTTGTTTTAATCAATTAGTTTTGATTTTAACACTAAAATCTTGAGCCTAGCTCTGATACCACTGTTGGGATCGAAGGCATGATTTACAAATGTTTTGCGCAGCGGATTCATGCCTATTCTAATTTAGTGTTCAATTAATCCAACGTTTAAAGCTTCTAAAGCTTACCCTTGTAGCGTAATCGGTTGCCACACCTGGATCTTTGTTTGATGTTGGTCCAAGCCTTCTGCTCCGGCTACGTTCATCACCACCAAAATCCTTCCTTGAAGGATTCTCTACTCTCAAGCACGAAAGTCTTCGCAGATCTGGTGCTAGCCCATCTTGCCTACAGAGAGAATTTGGGAATATGGTGTATTTTTGTCTGACCTGAAAAATCTGATTCAAAATCATCATCATCCTACAATAATACGGGGTGGTGGTGCTCCCGAGATGAGCTCGTTATGTTTATTATACTAAACCCAACTGGTGGACTTATGTCCGGTATAGTAAAAAGGTCGAGTGGTACTAGTATCAGAATTAAAGAAGTTAATTAATTAATTTATCAATAAATTAATAAATTAACGAGCACTATATCTTTGATGTGGGGAGATTATGAATAAATTAATTAAGTTTTTCCGGAAGCTATTCTGGTGTAGGATGGTAGTGCCAAAATTAATCCGCTAGTGGTATGATTAATTTTGTAATGGGTTAATTGAATAGGTAGAATTAATTAATTGATTAAATATTCCTAAGGGTTAATTAAGTAATTAAAAAATTGAAATTAATTAATTAATTAATTAAGTTTTAAGTTTTAATTAGAATTAGGAAATCCTAGAGATTAGAAATTCTAATTGGATTTGGTTTATCCTATTAGATTGGTTACCTAATTGGATTTGGAAACTAATTAATTACCTAAACCCATTAGGAAGACCAATCCTAAACCAACTTGGGGTCTCTCTTGTAGCTCTATATATTGACAAGAGATTAACAATTACATAGTACACAATTCTTAAGTTTTAAAGACAAGAAAACTAGAGAGAGAAAATATTTTTTCTCTCTCTTGAATAATTTTCGGCCGGTTATTTGTCCCGGCCGGTGGCTGGCGGTGGCAGGAGAAATCTGGCGGTGGCGGCGATTCAATTCAGGGGGCGTCAAGTTGCAAAATTTTTCTGGCGAGTCTTTTTGTGTAGATTGCTAATCAATTGCTCACTAGATCGTTGTCCACACAACGCGTGATCAAAGTCTTGAGTCATACAAGCGATCACCTGAGTTAACACGCTTCAAGAGGTACTGTCTATGTTTCCACTTTAATTAGAAATATTTTGTTGTGTGATAAATCTAATGAGTACATACTAATATCCTGCACAATGTTATTTCAAGCAAGGATTGGACTAGCGATTGTGCTAGAGCCTAGGCCTGGTCAAAGATTCCGATTCTGGAATGTGTAGCACGAAAGTGAATTTTTGACCGTGCCCGGGCAGATAATCTTTCAAACCTGGCCGGTGGACTTATATTCGATATAATAAAAAGGTCGAGTGGTACTAATCTCGGATTATAAGAAGTTAATTAATTAATTTATCAATAAATTAATAAACTAATGAGCACTAGATCTTTGATGTGTATAGATTAAAGAATAATTAATTTAGTTGTTTCGAAAGCAATTCATGTATAGGATGGTAGTGCCATAATTAATCTGTTAGTGGTACGATTAATTATGTATTAGAAAATTGATAAAGGTAGATTTAATTAATTAAGTAATTAATTAAGCCTTGTGTCAATTGGTTATGAATCAGATCAGGAACAGGATTGAGGATAAGTGAATCCTTATGTCAGTTGGTTGTGAATTAGATCAGGAACTGGATTGAGGATAAGTGAATCCTTGTGTTAGTTGGATGCGAATCAGTCCAGGAACAGGATTGAAGTAAAACAAAAACCCAATAGGAAGGCAAATCCTAAACCAACTTGGGGTCTCTCTTGCAACTCTATAAATAGAAAAGAGATTAGCAATTCGCAATAGACAATCCATATTTTCATAATTCAAGAAACTTAGAGAGAGAACTCAAAAGAATTCTCCCTCAAAGTCAGCCTTCTCTCCTTAGGCATGCACGACAACATTGCTACCCAAGCAGTGGCGGCACACTGCGGTGTCAGGCTTTGGTGCTAGGTGGTGACCAGCGGCAGGCGGCGCAAAATTCCGGCGAGTGGTGGTGGCGGTTTTCCGGGGACCAAAAGCTGGATTTTGAGCCCAGTTTTGTGGTTGCTGATCAGTTGTTCGTTAGATCATTGCCTACGCAATGTACGATCAAATCTTGAGTCATACAAGAGAATCACCTAAGCACACGTTTCAAGAGGTATTACTTAAACTTCCACTTTAATTAAGAATATATTGTTGCGTGACAAATTGAACAAGTAGAAGTTAAGATCATGCGCAATGTTATTTCAAACAAGGATTGGAATATCGATTGTGCTAGAGTCTAAGCATGGTCAAGTGTTCCGATTTTGGAATGCATAGCACGAAAGTGAATTTTTGACCGGACCCGGACAGATAATCTTTCAATTGGTATCAGAGCCAGGTTTTGGCTTTGTACTTGTTCGATTTGTTACATGGTTTTGTTTGCAGGTGGTTTAAAAATCCCGACTATTAGGGTTGTGTTTTTATGTTTTAATTAAACCCCGAGACATGTCCGGGTTATTTTTTTTATGAATGCTTGTAATAGTAAAACCACGTACTTGAAGCCGTGTAGGATTAGATCAAATCTATAGTAGGATTTTTTCTATGTAATTTTTTATTTTATTTTACTAGACGCCTTGTAGTTGGAAAGTTTTTTATGTAATCGAAGGCATTATGGTGGGCGACTTGAATTCGTGGGTTTTGGTTTATCATTAATTTGTAGAAAACCAAGAAAATCTATAACGAATTTCAAGAAGACCAAATAACAAGTGGGAACATAAGACAAAAAACGGCGTGGGGTGGCAGACGACGTCGGCAAGATTTCTCTGGCAGAAGTCGCTGGCGACCAGCGGCGACAGCACTGCACCCTGGACAGTACGCAGCAGGGCTACTGCGCGCACGACCCGTTTAGTTCGCGTGTGCAACCCATTTTTCCTCTGTTGTTGTTTTTTTAAAATCAAACTTTCAAGACTCTATCCATCGAGTGGTGTAATGGGACATGAGATCAAGGCAGCATATGGAAGCAATTAAAACCATAATAGTCGAGAAATTTATTTTACACATTTATTTCCCGTATTTACAGTTTTAATTATATGCTTTAATTTTTGTGCTGTATGTTAGATGCATATTTTAAAGCATGCTGGTTTTATGTTGCGCATAACTTAGTATTAGTTAATTGCATGTTAAAACGGAAAAAACCCTCGTTTTAGAAATCTAAGTGGGAGCGGATTGGTTAATATTTTCATAGTCTCCATTATGAATTCATATGTGATGTGGGTGGACTTGCGCGTTGGCATTAGGGTATTCCTCCATATCGGATGAGTTTAACCATAAGATCACTACCTTATAAATTTCTAAGTAAGATAACTAGAGTAAGTTGAAATAGGAGAAATATGATATCCTCTCAATCTGAGGCGCACTATCCTAAGGTAACAAGCTCAGAAGTCACGTAATGGCACACACTTAGCGTATGATTTATAGTATTCCTCCCATTGAGGTTACGCTACTTATTTGTACGGCTAAAAGGCATCGACTATTAACTACATTGATCAATAGGTCATTTGGTCAAATGGTGTAGTTAATGAACCTAGTTCTTCTCAAACGAATGTGGGTTAGTATAAACGTCCATACTATCGTAGCTCACGAGAACCCCGATGAATGAGATGTCTATTGTTTGAGAGGTGTCAATAATTACTTGAATTTTTTGAAATTTTTGAATTTATTTGCTAAAACATTGTCTGTTTATTTATTTACAGTTTTCGATACAGCATTTAATCAATTAGCTATGATATTGAAATACAACAAACTAACTGGTCCGAACTATGTCGATTGGAGTTGAAATTTGGACATTGTCCTAAAGGCTAAGAGCACTCCTATGAGAGATCAAGTCATTGACATGATTAGTAACATCAATGAGGTTGAGGTAGCGGAAGGAGAAATCGATAGTGAAACAAAAGCCGATATTATCCTCCAGAACTTGCCTCAAAGCTATGAGCAATTTCGGTTGAACTACACCATAAGTTAATTGTTGTGTACTCTATCTGAGCTCTTAGATGAGTTGGTTGCGGCTAAAAATCTTTTTCAAGAGATGAAGCGAGTTTTAGTCGCAGTCAAAGCTTTAGAATCTTCCCTCGAGCTTTCTTTTCTTCTTTCTAGCCTTAGGCTCAGAAGAAGCATAGAAAGCTCGAGTGAATAGCTCAAAAGGCACAAATTACGCCAAATCTGGAGATTGCAAAGAAGAAGCCGAAAGACAAGTGCTTCAAGTGTAATCAGATGGGACATTGTAAATCAGATTGTCCACTTAAAAGTAAGACAGTTTCTGCCTTAATCACTGAGACATGTTTAGCGGCGATTCCCATAGATACTTGGTGTGTGGATTCAGGAGCCACTGACCATGTTTGTAATCCTTTGCAAGGGTTCCAAGTAACCCGGAAGCTTAGAGAAGGCGAGCTAAAAGTCTACTTGGGTGACACTACAAGAGTGTCAGTAGAAGCAGTGAGAGTAGTTAGCCTAATTTTTGAAAATTCTAGGCTAAATTTACATAATTGTCTTTATGTACCGAGTTTTAGAAAGAACCTTAGGCTTTCTAAACTCTTAATGAATGGTTACAAGTTTATTTTTTCTGATAAGTTTGTTGTTGTTAAAAAAGATGACAAACTTTTTTGTTCTGGTTCATTAGTAGACAATTTGTTTTTAGTTAAATCAAACTCCCCTGTTGTGTAAAACATAACTAAATGGTGAATCTTCTAACCTAAATAAGAGAAAAGAACCTTCTAAAATGAATCAAACCTATCTTTGGCATCTCAAGCTAGACTATATAAAACTTAGTAGGATTCAGAGGTTAGTCAATGATGGACCTTTAAGTTCATTAGAGATTGACAACTATTCAACTTGCGAATCTTACTTGGAAGGTAAGATGACCAAGAGACCTTTTAAAGCGAAAGATTAAAGAGCCAAAGAAGTATTAGAGTTGATTCACTTTAACTTGTGTGGACCAATTTTGGTCCAAGTACGAGGTGGGTTTGAGTATTTTGTGACCTTCACAGATGATTACTCAAGGTACAGATACATTTACCTAATGCACCACAAGTCCGAATGCTTTAGTAAATTCAAAGAGTATCGGATAGATGTGCAGAAACATCACAGTAAAAGTATCAACACACTACGATCAGATCGTGGTGGTGAGTACTTATCCCACGAATTTCGAGAATACCTCAGTGATGTCAGAATTCAGTCTCAGTTGTCTGCACCTGGCACACCACAGTAAAATGGTGTAATAGAAAGAATAAACAAAACTCTCATGCAAATGGTTTGGTCAATGATGAGCTATAGTGATTTGCCTAGTTCGTTCTGGGGATATACCTTAGAAACTGCAATATACATTCTAAAGCTTATACTATCTAAAACTGTGCCTTTAACCCCTACAAAGTTGTGGAACGAGCGCAAGCCCAGTCTATGACATCTTAGAATTTGGGGTTGTCCAGCACATGTGCTTAAGGCAGATGCGGCTAAGTTAAATGCTAGAATAGAAGTAATACTATTTGTAGGATATCCTAAAGGGACGAAAGGTGGTCTGTTCTATAGTCCTAAAGATCAGAAGGTGATAGTTAGTACTAACGCTAGATTTTTAGAGGTGGACTATATTCTAGATCACAAGCCCAAAAGTAAAATAGTACTAGAACAAAATAGAAAGCAATCTGATTATCCTGATACACCAGCACAAGTAGATACACCACACACTACACAAGATATTACAGATGATGCGCCTACACAGGTGGTGCCTCGTCGTAGTGGGAGGGTTATGAAACAACCCAACAGGTTTATTGGGATGGGAGAAGCCTCTGACTTCACCCCAGGCGCGCCTGAACCAGATCTGGTGAACTACAATGAGCTCTCTGAGATAAAAATGCAGAATCTTGGCGAAAAGCAATGATATCCGAGATGGGGTCAATAGACCACAATCAAGTCTGATAGCTTATAGACCTGCCGAATGGTTTTAAACCCATTGGATGTAAGTGGGTCCACAAATGCAAGAGATGACCTGATAGAAAGGTTAAAATCTTTAAAGCTAGGCTTATGGCAAAGGGACTCAGAAAGAGGGAATCGATTATGAGAAAACCTTCTCCTGGTAGCCATGCTTAAGTCAATCTGGATTCTCTTGGCCATAGCTGCTCATTTATATTATGAGATATGGCAGATAGATGTCAAGACAGCTTTCCTTAACAGAAGTCTTGAAGAAACCATCTTCATGTAGCATCCAGAGGGATTCGTTAAAAAAGGTCAAGAGCATAAGGTTTTCAGGCTTAAGAGGTCCATTTATGGACTTAAGTAGGTATCCAGATCTTAGAACATCCAGTTCGATGAGGTAATCCAATCTTATGAATTTACTCAGTGCCCGGATGAACAATGTGTGTACCGTAGACATGATGGAAAAGTGGTGGTATTTCTTGTAGTTTACGTAGATGACATTTTACTAATTAGAAATAATAAAAAAGTGTTATCAGACGTAAATGCATGACTGTCCAATCAGTTTGATATAAAAGACTTAGGAGAAGTGAGACATATCCTTGGGATCAAGATAATTCGAGATCGTAGGAAACGTTCGCTAAATCTCTCTCAAGCTTCATACATAGACGTGATTCTGGCTCGTTTTAATGTGCAGAACTCCAAGAAAGGTTTTCTAACTTTTAGACACAGAGTGCATCTATCTAAAGAGCAGTCTCCAAAGACTGTTGAGGAGATAGCATCCATGAAGACAGTTTCTTATGCCTCGGTAGTAGGAAGTCTTATGTATGCAATATTATATACGAGGCCTAATATCTGTTATGTTGTTGGCATTGTAAGCAGATATCAGAGTAACATTGGGAAAGCTCATTGGGAGGCATTAAAATGCATTCTCAAGTATTTGCGTAGAACGAGAAACTAAGTGTTGGTCTATCAGGCGCCTGAGCTGGTACGCTGAGGTTACACAGATTCAGATTTCCAATGCGACAGGGAAAGACCAAGTCTACCTCAGGGTATGTGTTTACTTTGGGAGGTGGAGCCATAGTTTGCTGGAGTGTCAAATAGAAATGGGTGGCAGAATCTACCATGGAGGCTGAATACATTGCAGTATCAGAGGTAGCGAAAGAAGCAGTGTGGCTCAAGAACTTCCTAGTGGACTTAGATATGATTCCTAGTTTGCCGAAGTCGATCACAGTGTACTGTGACAACAATGGTACAATAGCAAACTCGAAGGAACCACGAGCACACAAGGCGAGTAAGCATATACATCGCAAGTACCACATAATACGAGATATCATAATGAGTAAAGACGTGGTCGTGGCGAATATAGCATCGGAATAAAACCTTGCAGATCCTTTCACAAAGATGTTGACTGCAAAAGTCTTTGAGGCTCACGTGAAGGGCATAGGGATCAGATACTTAGTAGAGCCATGATTGTTTTTTGAGATATTATTGTAGTTGTAGGATTAATGTAGTTTTATACTTAAAGCGCAACTTAAGTATTAGTGGGAGATTATTGGGTTTGAATACTAAAGCTTTGCTTGTATTAAACTATTTTCCAGTTTTTATATCGATTAAATATTTTAGTTAAATTGTTTATATGTTTAACGAACACTAGATCTTTATGTGAGGAGTTTAAAGAATAATTAATTTAGTTATTCCGAAAGCAATTCTGGTATAGGATGGTAGTGCCATAATTAATCTGTTAATGGTATGATTAATTATGTATTGGAAAATTGATAAAGGTATATTTAATTAATTAAGTAATTAATTAATCTTTGTGTCAATTGGCTGTGAATCAGACTAGGAACTGGATTGAGGATAAGTGAATCCTTATGTCAGTTGGTTGTGAATCAGACCAGGAACTGGATTGAGGATAAGTGAATCCTTGTATCCGTAGGATGTGAATCAGTCCAGGAACGGGATTGAAGTAAAACACAAACCCAATAGGAAGGCCTATCCTAAACCAACTTGAGGTCTCTCTTGTAACTCTATAAATAGACAAGAGATTAACAATTCACAATACACAATTCATAGTTTCATAATTCAAGAAACTTAGAGAGAGAACTCAAAAGAATTCTCCCTTAAAATCAGTCTTCTCTCCTTAGGCACACATGACAGCATTGCCACCAAAGCAGCGGCGGCACATGGCGGTGTCAGGCGACGGTGCTAGAGGGTGAGCGGCGGCAGGCGGTGCGAAATTTCGACGAGTGGCGGCTGTTTTTCGGTGACAAAAAGCTGGATTTCGAGCCCAGTTTCGTTGTGTTTTTTGTGAAAGATTATCTGGCCGGGCCCGGTCGAAAATTCACTTTCATGCTATGCATTCTAGAATTGGAATTCTTGACCAGGCCTGGACTCTATCCAATTGTTATTCAAATGCTTGCTTGAAATAACATTGCACAGGATGTTGGTTTACACTTATTTGATTTGTCACACATCAAATAATTTCTAATTAAAGCAGAAGTTTAGGAATATCTCTTGAAGCATAAACTTAGGTGATTCTCTTGTTGACTCAAGACTTTGATTGTACACTGTGTGGGCAACGATCTAACAAAAAATTGATCAGCAAAAGAACACAAAACCAGTGCTGGAGAAATCAGCCACCGCTGCCGTACTGAGCATGAAGGTCACGCGCCGCCCAAGGTAACATGCGCCGGCAATCCGAAGCCCATGCATCACCAACTGAAAGCTCACGTGCCTCCGGAATTGAAGTCGCCCCACCTCGGGAGGAGAAAAATATTTTTGGGAAAAGAAAATTTGATTTATCTGTTTAGTTTTCTTGTCTTAAAAACTTATGAATTATGTGTCTTGAATTGCTAATCCATTGTCTATATATAGAGTTACAAGAGAGACCCCAAGTTGGTTTAGGATTGGTCTTCCTACTGGGTTTTTATTTTCCTTCAATCCAGTTCCTGGACTGATTCACAACCAACTGACACAAAGATTCACTTATCCTTAATCCAGTTCCTGGTCTGATTCACAACTAATTGACACAAAGATTAATTAATTACTTAATTAATTAAATCTAACTTTGTCAATAACCCAATACATAATTAATCGTACCACTAACGGATTAATTATGGCACTACCATCCTACACTAGAATTGCTTCCAGAATAACTAAATTAATTATTCTTTAATCTTCCCACATCAAAGATATAGTGCTCGTTAATTTATTAATTTACTGATAAATTAATTAATTAACTTCGTATATTCTGAGATTAGTACCACTCAACCTTTTTACTATACCGGACATAAGTCCATCGGCCGGGTTTAGTATAATAAACATAACGAGCTCATCTCGGGAGCACTATCATCCCAGACGCACCGTTACATGGTTTCCTTTCGACAAGCAGCAGCACACCAAGCAACTAAACCTGCGCACCCAACCTGCCGAGACTATTGGTCACAAATTACCTCACTCATTGGTAGATCAAAGTACACTATGTCTAATCCTCATATCTGCTTACGTCTAGGGATTAAGAGATAGAATATAAGGAATGAATTGTCTATTTAATCAGTACAAGACAATTCATCCTAAATGGTCAAGTTCAATATTCCTCGGGCATATCTATATGATTCAATTAGTTTAGACAAACAAATTTTCCGAATCACATAATAACCTAACCGACAGTGTGTCCAAAACTATCTCGGTTATGAACCTCATTTATATATTATGCCTTTTAACCAATGATGAGATCTACTATGTCACACGAGACACCTCATCATCTAAATACATATTGGAAATGGATAATATATGCACAACATATAAACCAAACCATTCAATCGATATATTAATTGGGAAATAGTATAATTCAAGCATAGCTTCAGGATTCAAACCTAATAATCTCCCACTAATACTTAAGTTGTGCTTTAAGTATAAAACTACATTTAATCTTAATAACTACAATAGACCTAGAAAAACTATCATGGTCTACTAAGTATCTGATTCCCATGCCCTCCACGTGAGTCTTAAAGACTTTTGCAGTCAAATTCTTCGTGAAATGATCTGCAAGGTTATCTTCTGATGCTATCTTTGCTACGAACACGTTTTCCCTCTTGACGATATCTCGTATTAGGTGGATTTGTGTTGTATATGTTTACTCGCTTTGTGGGCTTGTGGTTCCTTCGATTTTGCTACTGCACCGTTGTTATCACAGTAAACTGTGATTGACTTCTGAAAATGAGGAATCACATCTAAGTCCACTAGGAAGTTCTTTGTTGGAGTTGAATACATAAGCTATGCTTGTATTGTACATTTTCCCAGTTAATATATCGATTTATGTTTTGGTTATATTTTGTTGTGCATGATATGTCCATTTATATTATGTAAGTAGATGATGAGGTGTCTTGTCTGACACAGTAGATCTCATAATTGGTTATAAGACATAATATATAAATGAGATTCGTAACTGAGACAGCTTTGGACAAACTGTCGCTTTAGGTTATTATGTGATTCGGATAATTGGTTTGTCTAAACTAATTGAATCATATAAATATGCCCAGGGCGTATTGAACTTGACCATTAGGAATGATTTGTCTTGTACTTATTTAATAAACAAATCATTCTTGGTATTCTATCTCTTAATCCATAGACTCGAGCAGGTATGAGGATTAGACATAGTGTACTTTGATCTGCCAACGGGTGAGGTTAATTGTGGCCAATAATCTCGGTAGGTTGGGTGCGCATGTTTAGTTGCTTGGTGTGCTGCTACTTGTCGAAAGGAAACCATGTACCGGTGCGTCTGGGGTGATGGTGCTCCCGAGATGAGCTCGTAAAGTTTATTATACTAAACCCGGTCGGTGGACTTATGTCCGATATAGTAAAAAGGTCGAGTGATACTAGTCTCGGAATTAAAGAGGTTAATTAATTAATTTTTAGTAAATTAATATATTAACAAGCACTATATCTTTGATGTGGAGAGATTATGAATAAATTAATTAAGTTGTTCCAGAAGCATTTCTGGTGTAGGATGGTAGTGCCATAATTAATCCGTTAGTGGTACGATTAATTATGTATTGGGTTATTGACAAAGGTAGATTTAATTAATTAAGTAATTAATTAATCCTTGTGTCAGTTGGTTGTGAATCACACCAGGAACTGGTTTGGGATAAGTGAATCACTGTATCAATTGGTTGTGAATCATACCAGGAACTGGTTTGGGATAAGTGAATCCCTGTATCAGTTGGTTGTGAATCATATCAGGAACTAGTTGGGATAAATGAATCCTTGTATCAGTTGCATGTGTATCAGTCCAGGAACAGGATTGAAGGAAACAGAAACCCAGTAGGAAGGCCAATCCTAAACCAACTTGGGGTCTTTCTTGTAACTCTATATATAGACAAGAGATTAGCTATTCAAGACACACAATTCAATATACAATTCATAAGTTTTCAAGACAAAAAAACTTAGAGAGAGAAAGTCTAGAGAGAAAATGTGTTTCTCCCTCTAGCATAATCTTAGGCAGCCAGTTATTATCCCAGGCGGTGGTCGGTGGTTAATTCCGGCAGGCGGTGGTGGCAGGAGAAATTCGGCAGCGGCAGCGGTTGAAATTTAGGTGGTGACGAGCTACAAAATTTTTTCCGGTAGGTGGATTGTGGTGATTAGCTGATCAAATTCCTAGTTAGATTGCTGCCCACACAGCATACAAGAGAATCACCTAAGTGTACGCTTTAAAGGTATTTTTTCTAATATTTCGCTTTTAATTAGAAATTTTTGATGCGTGATAAATCGAATTAGTGTAAACCCAGATCCTGCGCAATGTTATTTCAAAAGGGTTGGAATAGCAATTGTGCTAGCGTCTAGGCCTGGACAGAGATTCTGATTCTGGAATGCATAGCACGAAAGTGAGTTTGTGGCTAGGCCAGGGCAGATAATCTTTCAGTTCTTGAGCCACACTACTTCTTTTGCTGCCTCTGATGCGACAACGTATTTAACCTCCATGGTAGAGTTCGCCAAGCATTTCTGCTTGACACTCCACCAACCTATGGCTTCACCTCCCAAAGTAAACACATACCCTGAGGTAGACTTGCTTTTGTCCCTATCGCCTTAGAAATCTGAATCTGTGTAACATCAGGGCACAAGCTCAGGTGCCTGATAGACCAACACTTGGTCTCTCATTCTGCGCAAATACTTTAGAATGCATTTTAGTCCCTCCTAATTAGCTTTCATGGGGTTACTTTGATATCTGCTTACAATCCCAAAGACATAATAGATATCAGGTCTCGTACATAACATCGCATATATGAGACTTCCTACTACCGAAGCATAAGGAACTGTCTTCATGGTTTCTATCTCCTCAACAGTCTTTGGAGATTGTTCTTTTGACAGATGCACTCTATGTCTAAAAGGTAGAAAACCTTTCTTGGAGTTCTGCATGTTAAAACGGGCTAGAATCGTGTCTATGTATGAAACTTGAGAGAGCTTTAGTGAACGTTTTCTACGATCTTGAATTATCTTGATCCTAAGGATATGTCCCACTTCTCCTAAGTATTTCATATCAAACTATTTGGACAACCATACCTTTATGTCTGGTAACACTTTCTTATTGTTACCAATTAGTAAAATGTCATATACGTAAAGCACAAGAAACACCACTGCGTTTCCATCACCCCTGCGGTATACACATTGTTCATCCAGGCACTGAGTAAATATGTAGGATTGGATAACCTCATCAAACCAGATGTTCCAAGATCTGGATGCCTGCTTGAGTCCATAAATGGACCTCTTAAGCCTGCAAACCTTATGCTCTTGGCATTTTTCAACGAATCTCTCTGGTTTGCTGCATGAAGATGGTTTCCTCAAGACTTCTATTTAGGAAAGCTATCTTAACATCAATCTGTCATATCTCATAATCTAAATAAGCAGCTATGGCCAAGAGATTCCGGATCGACTTAAGTATGGCCACCGGGAGAAGTTTTCCTCATAATCGATTCCCTTTTTTCTGAGTATACCCCTTTGCCACAAACCTAGCTTTGAAGGTTTCAACCTTTCCATCAGGTCCTCTCTTGCGTTTGTAGACCTACTTACATCCAATGGGTTTGAAACTATCAGGTAGGTCCACAAGCTCCCAGACTTGATTGTGGTCCATTGACCCCATCTCGGATATCATTGCTTTTCACCAAGATTCTGTATCTTTATCTTAGAGATCCTCATTGTAGTTCACAGGGTCCGGTTCAGGTGCACCTGGGATGAAGTCAGAGGCTTCTCCCCAGCTAATGAACTTATCGGGCTGTCTTACAACCCTTCCACTACGACGAGACACCACCTATGTAGGCACATTATCTGTGATATCTTATGCAGTGTATGGTGTATCTACTTGTGTTGGTGCATCAAGATTAACAGATTATTTTCTAAGTTCTTCTAGTACTATCTTACTCTTGGATTTGTGATCTAGAATATAGTCTTACCTTAAAAATCTGGCATTAGTGCTAACTACCACCTTATGATATTTAGGACTATAGAACAGACCACCTTTCGTTCCTCTAGGATATTGTACGAACAACATTACCTCTGTTCTTGCATTTAACTTAGCCACATCTACCTTAAGCACATGTGCTGGACAACCCCAAATTCTGAGATATCTTACACTGGGCTTGCGCCCGTTCCATAACTCTGTAGGGGTTGAAGGCACAGATTTAGATGGTACAAGATTTAGAATGTACATCGCCGTTTCTAAGGCATACCCCCATAACAAACTCGACAAATTACTATAGTTCATCATTGACCTAATCATTTTCATAAAAGTTCGGTTCATTTTTTCTGCCACACCGTTCTGCTATGGTGTGCCAGGTGTAGACAATAGAGACTGAATTCCGACCTCACTGAGGTATTTTCAAAATTCGCGAGACAGGTACTCACCACAATAATCTTATCGTAATGTCTTGATACTCTTACAATGACGCTTCTCCACATCTGCGCGATACTCTTTTAATTTACTAAAACATTCAGACTTATGGCGCATTAGGTAAATGTATCTGTACCTTGAGTAATCATCTGTGAACGTCACAAAATACTCAAAGCCACCTCGTGCTTGGACTAACATTGGTCCACACAAATAAGAGTGAATCAACTCTAATACTTCTTTGGCTCTGTAACCTTTTGCCTTAAAAGGTGTCTTGGTTATCTTACATTCCAAGCAAGATTCGTAGGTAGAATAACTGTCGATCTCTAATGAACTCAATGGTCCATCATCGACTAACCTTTAAATCCTACTAAGGTTTATATGTCCTAGCCTGAGAAGCCAAAGATAGGTTTGATTCATTTTAGAAGGTTCTTTCCTCTTATTACTGTTAGATGATGCGCTATTTACTTCTATGTTTTGCACAATAGGGAAGTTTGATTTAACCACAAATAAATTGTCTCAAACAAGTTTGCCATCTTTTCTAACAATAACAGAATTATCAGAAAAAATAAACTTGTAACCATTCATTAAGAGTTTAGAAACTGAAATAAGGTTCTTTCTAAAACTCGGTACATAAAGACAATTTACTAAATCTAAACTACTATTTTCGAATCTTATAGTTACTACTCCCACTGCTTCTACTGACACTCTTGTAGTGTCGCCCAAGTAGACTTCAAGCTCGCCTTCTCTAAGATTTTGGGTTACTGGGAACCCTTGCAAAGAATTACAAACATAGTCAGTGGTGCCTGAATCTACACACCAAGTATCTGTGGGAATCGATGCTAAACATGTCTCAGTAATTAAGGCAGAAACTGTCGTACTTTTGAGCATTAGACAATCTAATTTCCAATGTCCCATCTGATTGCACTTGAAGCACTTGCTTTTCGACTTTTCCTTTGCAATCTCTGGCATAGGCACAATTTGTGCCTTTTGAGCTATTACCATAAGCTTTCTCTTTCTTCGTTCCAGCCTTAGGCTCAGAAGAAGATTCTGAAGCTTTGATTGTGACTAAAGCTTGTTTCTTCTCTTGAAAAAGACATTTAGCCGCCACCAACTCTGCTAAGAGCTCGGATGAAGTCCACAACAATTGACTTATGGTGTCGTTTAATCGAAACTGCTCATAGCTTTGAGGTAAGTTCTGGAGGACAATATCGACTGTTGTTTCACCATCGATTTCGCCTCCCACTACCTCAACCTCGTTGATGCTACTAATCATGCCAATGACATGATCTCTCACAGGAGTGCTTTCAGCCGTTAGGACAATGTCCAAATTTCAACTCCAATCGACATAATTACGACCAGGTAATTTGTTATTTTTCAATATCGTAGCTAATGGATTAAATGTCATATCGAAGACTGTAAATAAACAGACAATGTTTCAGAAAAAAAAATCCAAGAATTTTTGAAAAAAAATTCAAGTAATTATTGACATCCCTCAAACAATAATTAAATCCACCGACATCTCATTCACCGGGGTTCTCGTAAGCCACAATATTGTGGACGTTTATGCTAACCCACATTCGTTTGAGAAGAACTAGGTTCATTAACTACACAATTTGACCAAACGACCTATTGATCAATGTAGTTAATAGTCGGTGCCTTTTAGCCATACAAATAAGCAGTGTAACCTCGATGAGAGGAATACTACAAATCATACACTAAGTGTGTGTCATTATGTGACTTCTGAGTTTGTTACCTCAGGATAGTGCACCTCAGATGGAGAGGGTATCGCATTTCTCATAGTTTAACTTACTCTAGTCGTCTTATTTAGAAATTCATAATCTAGTGATCTTGTGGTTGAACTCATCCGATATGGAGGAAGGCCCTAATGCCAATGCGTAAGTCCACCCACATCACATATGAATTCGTAATGGAGGCTATGGGGATATTAAACCAACCCGCTCCCAGTTAGATTTCTTAAACGAGGGTTTTTGAGGTTTTAACATGCAATTAACTAATCCTAAGTTATGTGAAAACATAAAACCAGCATGCTTTAAAATATGCATCTAATATACATCACAAAAATTAAAGCATAAATATTAAAACTATAAACACGGAAAATAAATTTCCCGACCATTATGGTTTTAATCGCTTCCATCTGCAGCCTTGATCTCGTGTCCCGTCACGTCACTCGATGGATTGTGTCTTCAAAGTTGGATCTCAAAAAACAAAAAAATGAACACTGGAGAAAAAAAGGGCGGCACGCACGAGCCAAATGGTTTGAGCGCGCAGTACGCACAAAGCGCACTGCGCGCTCAGCTGCTGGATGCACGGTACATGGTTTCATTTTGAAAAGCAGCAGCACACCAAGCAACTAAACACGCGCACCCATCATACCGAGACTATTGGTAACAAATGACCTCATTCATTGGCAGATCAAAGTATACTATGTCTAATCCTCATGCCTGCTCAAGTCTAGGGATTAAGAGATAGAATATAAGGAAAGAATTGTCTATTTAATATGTACAAGACTATTCATCCTAAATGGTCAAGTTCAATATGCCCTGAGCATATCTATATGATTCAATTATTTTAGACAAAACAATTTTTCGAATCACATAATAACCTAAACCGACAGTGTGTCTAAAACTGTCTCGATTACGAACCTCATTTATATATTATGCCATTTAACCAATGATGAGATCTAATGTGTTACACCATCTAAATACATAATATAAATGGATGATATATGCACAACATATAAACCAAAAAATTCAACCGATATATTAACTGGGAAATAGCATAATACAAGTGTAGCTTCAGTATTCAAACCTAATAGTTTGGTGGTTGCTGATCAATTGTTCATTAGATCGTTGCCCACACAACGTGTGATCAAGGCTTGAGTCATACAAGAGAATCACCTAAGTACACGCTTCAAGAGGTATTTCTTAAACTTCCACTTTAATTAAGAATATATTGTTGCGTGGCAAATCGAACAAGTAGAAGCTATGATCCTGCACAATGTTATTTCAAGCAAGGATTGGAATAGCGATTGTGCTAGAGTCAAGGCCTAGTCAAGACTTCTGATTCTGGAATGCATAGCACGAAAGTAAATTTTTTACCGGGCTCGGGCAGATAATCTTTCATGGATGAAACACTCCGTTCTGGGTCCTCCACATCCTTGTGAAACAGTTTGAGCAAGCTAACATGAAAGACCGGATGTAACTTCTCATATGCTTCCGGTAGCTCCAGCTTGTAGGCAACCGTCCCAACACATTTGAGAACGGTGAACGGTCCCTCGTACGGTCGTATGAGTCCTTGTGCAGCCCACAAACTCGCCCATGTTGGTATAGCTTAACCAACACTTTGTCTCCCTCATGGAACTTCCGGACAGTTCGCTTCTTTTCGGCCTATTTCTTTATCCTCTTGGTTGAGCGCTCCAAATATAGCCAGGCAATATCAGTTTGTTCCTGCCAATCCTTGACAAACTAGTAAGCTGATGAACAGCTCCTTGTGTGCCTCCAACAATGTCTTTGGGTGTTGTCGACTGAAACCCCAAGACAAACTCAAGCGGACTCCTGCCAGTACTCTCGTTGTACATCAGGTTGTAGCAAAATTGGGCAACATCCTGCAACTGTGCCTAATCCGTTTGGTCGGCTGCAACATAATGTTTGAGGTACACCTCCAGCACTCTATTGACCTGTTCCATCTGGCCGTCCATCTCTGGGTGCATCGCTGTAGACATCTTAAGCTCCGTGCCAACAGCTGGAACAACTCCTACCAAAACCGTCCCATGAACTGTCAGTTCCGGTCACTTATGATCGATATAGGTAGCCCCCAATACTTCACCACATGCTTCATAAAGAGCTTGGCCATAATCTCAGCCGTGCATACCTTTGGGGCTGGAATGAACTTGACATACTTCGATAGGCCATCACAATCACCAAAATGTTGGTGCATCCACTTCAGACATGCAAGCTAACTATGAAGTCCATAGAAACGCTATCCCATATTCGCTTTGGTATGGGCAGCGGCTGAAGTCCATAGAAACCAGGCATGTCTGCACGTATGCCTTTACATCCGTCCTCATCCTGAACCAGTAGAAACGTTCCTGCACCAAGGCTAAAGTGTAGTGCATACCTGGATGACCGATATAACGGGAATCATAGCACTCTTTCAAGATCTCCCATCTCAAATTCTCCCATGTCAACAAGTATAAATGGTCCCCTTTGACATAAAAGGCCCCGTTCTTGGGCCAAAATCGGTCCGTCTTTCATTCCTCGACAAGCTCCATGAAGGCCTGAGCCTGCTTGTCATGTTCTAGTTCTGTCTTGATCCGTTCCAAGGTCTGTCTCTCGGGTGTGCTGGTGATGGCAGCCAGCATGTTCTTGTGGCTTAGGGTATCCGCAACATGGTTGTGTTGGAGTTGAATACATAAGCTATACTTGTATTGTACATTTTTTCAGTTAATATATCGATTAATGTTTTGGTTATATTTTGTTGTGCATTATTTGTCCATTTATATTATGTAGTTAGATGATGAGGTGTCTTACGTGACACAGTAGATCTCATCATTGGTTAAAAGACATAATATATAAATAAGGTTCGTAACCGATACAGCTTTTGACAAACTGTCAGTTTAGGTTATTATGTGATTCGGATAATTGGTTTGTCTAAACTAATTGAATCATATAAATATGCCCGGGGCGTATTGAACTTGACCATTTAGAATGATTTGTCTTATACTGATTTAATAGACAAATCATTCTTAGTATTCTATCTCTTAATCCCTAGACTGGAGCGGGCATGAGGATTAGATATAGTGTACTTTGATCTGCCAATGGGTGAGGTCAATTGTGGCCAATAGTCTCGGTAGGTTGCGTGCGCGTGTTTAGTTGCTCGGTGTGCTGCTGCTTGTCGAAAAGAAACCATGTATCAGTGCGTCCGGGGTGATGGTACTCCCGAGATGTGCTCGTTATGTTTACTATACTATACCCAGCTCGTGGACTTATGTCCGGTATAGTAAAAAGGTCGAGTGGTACTAGTATTGGAATTAAAGAAGTTAATTAATTAATTTATCAATAAATTAATAAATTAACGAGCACTATATCTTTGATGTGGGGAGATTATGAATAAATTAATTAAGTTTTTCTGGAAGCTATTCTGGTGTAGGATGGTAGTGCCAAAATTAATCCGTTAGTGGTACGATTAATTTTGTAATGGGTTAATTTAATAGGTAGAATTAATTAATTGATTAAATATTCCTAAGGGTTAATTAAGAAATTAAAAAATTAAAATTATTTAATTAATTAATTAAGTTTTAAGTTTTAATTAGAATTAGGAAATCCTAGAGATTAGGAATTCTAATTGGATTTGGTTTATCCTATTAGATTGGTTACCTAATTGGATTTGGAAACTAATTAATTACCTAAACCCATTAGGAAGACCAATCCTAAACCAATTTGGGGTCTTTCTTGTAACTCTATATATAGACAAGGGATTAGCTATTCCACAATATACAATTCACAAGTTTTCAAGACAAAAAAACTTAGAGAGAGAAAATCCTCTCTCTCTAAATTTGGATTTCCTATAGCTTATAGCTGCCAAAATTTTCCTCAAAGTTTGGTGGCAACGTGTAGCTTTCTTTCTCTCCGGGCTGTGTGTGGATTGTACGCGCCAGGTGCAGCGGTGTGGAATTTTTCTGGCAGGTGGATTGTGGTGATTAGCTGCTCAAATTGCTAGTTAGATTGCTGCCCACACAACATACAAACAAAGTCTTGAGGTATACAAGAGAATCACCTGGTTATACGCTTCAATAGGTAATTCTTATTCTTCCGCTTTTATTAAGAATTTTTGTTGCGTGGTAAATCCCAGATCCTGCGCAATGTTATTTCAAAAGGATTGGAATAGCGATTGTGCTAGATGAAAGGATTGCCACATAGTATGTGGGTTCGCACTTGCTCGATTTACCACGCAACAAAAACGGAATCTTAGAAAAGTAACTTTGAAGCGTGACTTAGGTGATCGCTTGTATGACTCAAGACTTTGTTCTCGTTGTGTGGGCAACGATCTAGAAGCCAATTGATCAACAATCAACACAACTGGATTCGCCAGAAAAATTCAGCAAACCCACCGCCTAGCGCGTGACCTTCACGTGCCGCCTAGGCTCAAGATAAAACCAACACGCGCCGCCGCCCGAGTTCCTAAACAGCCACCGGAAAATAATGATAAATCCGGCCACAAAGACTTCTAGGGGCTGCCGCAATTTTGGTCCTTAAATCCGACTACGAGGGTGGATTTTATATCTCTCTCTAGGATTTTATCTCTCTAGATTCTTGAATTATGAATCTATTGAATTGTGTATCTTGAATAGCTAATCCCTTGTCTATATATAGAGTTACAAGAGAGACCCCAAGTTGGTTTAGGATTGGTCTTCCTAATGGGTTTAGGTAATTAATTAGTTTCCAAATCCAATTAGGCAACCAATCTGATACAATAAACTAAATCCTACTAGATTCCTAATCTCTAGGATTTTCTAATTCCAATTGAAACTTAAGACTTAATTAATTAAATAATTCCACTTTGCTAATTATTCAATTAACCCTTAAGAATTAATTAAATAATTCTACTTTGTTAATTACTCAATTAACCCTTAGAAATAATTAATCAATAAATTAATTAAATCTACTTATTCAATTAACCCATTACAAAATTAATCGTACCACTAACGGATTAATTTTGGCACTACCATCCAACACCAGAATTGCTTCCAGAACAACTTAATTAAATTATATTCATTTATCTCCCCACATCAAATATATAGTGCTCGTTAATATAAATTAATTTACTGATAAATTAATTAATTTCTTTAATTCTGAGACTAGTACCACTCGACCTTTTTACTATATCGGACATAAGTCCATTGGCCGGATTTAGTATAATAAACATTTCGAGCTCATCTCGGGAGCACCATCACCCCGGACGCACCGGTACATGGTTTCCTTTCGACAAGCAGCAGCACACCAAGTAACTAAACACGCGCACCCAACCTACCGAGACTATTGGCCACAATTGACCTCACCCTTTGGCAGATCAAAGTACACTATGTCTAATCCTCATGCCCGCTCGAGTCTAGGGATTAAGAGATAGAATACAAGGAACGATTTGTCTATTAAATCAGTACAAGACAAATCATTCTTAAAGGTCAAGTTCTATATGCCCCGGGCATATCTATATGATTCAATTAGTTTAGATAAACCAATTATCCGAATCACATAATAACCTAAACTGACAGTTAGTCCAAAACTGTCTCGATTACGAACCTCATTTATGTATTATGTCTTTCAACCAATGATGAGATCTACTGTGTCACACAAGACACCTCATCATCTACTTATGTAATACAAATGGACAATTAATGCACAACAAGATATAACCAAAACATAAATCGATATATTACTGGGAAAAAGTACAACACAAGCATAACTTATGTATTCAACTCCAACACTAGAGTCTAGGCCTGGCCAGAGATTCCGATTCTGGAATGCATAGCACAAAAGTGAGTTTCTGGCTAGGCTCGGGCAGATAATCTTTCAGGTTGGTCTTCCCCGGACTGTGCTCCAGCTCGAGCTTGAACTCGGCTCGAAAATCTAGCCACCGCGCCTGGTGCTCGACAGCTTCGGCTGGTTTTGGATGAAGCTCACCGCATGATTGTCCGTTTTGACCTTTAATGGATTTGCTTCCTTCAAGTAGTGCTCCCAGATTCTGAGGTAATGCACTACGGCTAGCATTTCCTTATCGTGGGTTGGCCATCTTCGTTCCATATCCCTTAACTTTTGGCTTTCATAGGCGATGGGATGACCATCCTGTATGAGCACACCACCGATAGCAAAGTCAGAAGCATCAATACATACCTCGAATGGCTTAGAAAAATCTAGAAGTGCCAGCACTGGTTCCTTTGTCACTGCATCATTCAAGGCTTCAAAGGTCATTTGTTTCTTTCGTGTCCAGCACTATGTCGTTCTTTTCTTGAGCAGGTCCATTAGAGGTGCAACAATGGCCGAGTGTCTCTCTATAAACTTCCGGTAGTAATTAACAAGCTCTAAAAAAGACCGAAGCTCGGTCATCTTTGTTGGTGCCTCCCACTCGAAGATGGCTCGAACCTTGGCCAGATCCATGCGAATCTTGAAAGAATTTTGGTAGGATCTTGGTTTGCACTTCTCGATTTACCACGCAACAAAAATTTCTATTAAAGCGAAATCTTAGAAAAGTACCTTTGAAGCGTGCTCCTGGTGAATCTCTTGTATGCCTCAAGACTATAACTTCATGTTGTGTGGGCAACGAACTAGAAGTTAATTGATCAGCTATCACCACAACTCCACCTGCCAGAAAAACCAGCACCTCCGAACCTAGCACGTACTGCAAACGCACTGCCCAGAGAGAGAGAAAGCAACACGCGGGGCTGCCAAAACTTGGCTAAAATTTCGGCCAAAGTCTCAAAAATCCAGCCGCCCCTTTTGCTTTAAAATTCGACTAGGAGAGAGAAAATTATTTTCACTCTCTAGAATTTTATCTCTCTAGAAATCCTGTGGATTAATTGTTGAATTGTGTTTCTTGAATAACTGATCCCTTGTCTATTTATAGAGTTATAAGAGAGACACCAAGTTGGTTTAGGATTGGTCTTCCTAATGGGTTTAGGTAATGAATTAGTTTCCAAATCCAATTATGCAACCAATCTGATAGGATAACCAAATCCTACTGGATTCTTAATCTCTAGGATTTCCTAATTCCAATTGAAACTTAAGACTTAATTAATTAATTAAATAATTCCACTTTGTTAATTACTTAATTAACCCTTAGGAATTAATTAAATAATTCCACTTTGTTAATAACTGAATTAACCCTTAGGAATAATTAACCAATTAATTAATTAAATCTACCTATTCAATTAACCCATTACAAAATTAATCGTACCACTAACGGATTAATTTTGGCACTACCATCCTACACCAGAATTGCTTCCGGAACAACTTAATTAAATTATATTCATTAATCTCCCCACATCAAAGATATATTGCTCGTTAATTAAAATTAATTTACTGATAAATTAATTAATTAACTTCTTTAATTCCGAGACTAGTACCACTCGACCTTTTTACTATACCGGACATAAGTCCACCGGCCGGGTTTAGTATAATAAATATTTTGAGCTCATCTCGGGAGCACCATCACCCCGGACGCACCGGTACATGGTTTCCTTTCGACAAGCAGTAGCACACCAAGTAACTAAACACGCGCACCCCAACCCACCGAGACTATTGGCCACATTTGGCCTCACCCATTGGCAGATCAAAGTACACTATGTCTAATCCTCATGCCCACTCGAGTCTAGGGATTTAGAGATAGAATACAAGGATCGATTTGTCTATTAAATCGGTACAAGACAAATCATTCCTAAGAGTCAAGTTCAATATGCCCCGGGCATATCTATATGATTCAATTAGTTTAGACAAACTAATTATCTGAATCACATAATAACCTAGACCGACAGTTTGTCCAAAACTGTCTCGGTTACGAACCTCATTTATATATTATGTCTTTCAACCAATGATGAGATCTACTGTGTCGCACCAGACACCTCATCATCTACTTACATAATATAAATGGACATAAACATGCACAACAAAATATAATTGAAACACAAATCGATATATTAAACTGGGAAACTGTACAATACAAGCATAGCTTATGCATTCTACTCCAATAATCTCCCACTAATACTTAAGCTGTGCTTTAAGTATATAACTACATACAATCCTACCCAATCTACTGCTATCTATCTAGAAAGACTATCATGGCTCTCCTAGATATCTGATCCCCATGCCCTCCACGTAAGCCTCAAAGACTTTAGAGGTCAATGTTTTCGTGAACGGATCTGCAAGGTTATCCACTGAAGTTATCTTAGCCACGACCACGTCTTCCCTCTTCACGATGTCTCATATTAGGTGGTACTTGCGCTGTATATGTTTACTCGCCTTATGGGCTCGTGGTTCCTTCGAGTTTGCTACTGCACCATTGTTATCACAATAAACCATGATAGACTTCGGCAAACCAGGAATCACATCTAAGTCCACTAGGAAGTTCTTGAGCCATACTGCTTCTTTCGCTGCCTCTGATGCGGCAACATATTCAGCTTCCATGGAAGAGTCCGCCACGCATTTCTACTTGACACTCCGCCAAACTATGGCTCCATCTCCTAGAGTAAACACATACCCTGAGGTAGACTTGCTCTTGTCCCTATCGCCTTGGAATTCTGAATCTGTGTAACCTTGCGATACCAGCTCAGGTGCCTGATAGACCAGAACTTGGTCCCTCGTTCTGCGCAAATACTTGAGAATGCATTTTACTGCCTCCCAATGAGCTTTCCCGGGGTTACTCTGATATCTGCTCACCAAGCCAACGGCATAACAGATATCAGGCCTCGTACACAACATGGCATACATGAGACTTCCTACTGCCGAAGCATATGGAACTGTCTTCATGGTCTCTATCTCCTCAACAGTCTTAGGAGACTGTTCCTCAGATAGAAACACTCCGTGCCTGAAAGGTAGAAAACCTTTTTTGGAGTTCTACATGTTAAAATGGGCCAGAATCGTGTCTATGTATGAAGCTTGGGAGAGCGTCAGCGAACGTTTCCTACGATCTCGAATAATCTTGATCCCAAGGATATGTCCTGCTTCCCCTAAGTCCTTCATATCAAATTGCTTGGACAACCATGCCTTTACGTCTGATAACACTTTCTTGTTGTTGCCAATCAATAGAATGTCATCTACGTAAAGCACAAGAAACACCACTGAGTTTCCATCACGTCTGCGATATACACATTGCTCATCCGGACACTGAGTAAATCCAAAGGACTGGATTACTTCATCAAACCGGATGTTCCAAGATCTGGATGCCTGCTTAAGTCTATAAATAGACCTTTTAAGCCTGTAAACCTTATGCTCTTGGCTTTTTTCAATGAATGCCCCTGGTTGCTGCATAAAGACGGTTTCCTCAATACTTCCATTTAGGAAAGCTGTCTTGATATCCATCTGCCAAATCTCATAATCCATATAAGCAGTTATGGCCAAGAGAATCCGGATCGACTTCAGCATGGCTACCGGGGAGAAGGTTTCCTCATAATCGATTCCCTCTTTCTGGGTATACCCCTTCGCCACCAGCCTAGCTTTAAAGGTTTCCACCTTCCCATCAGGTCCTCTCTTACGTTTGTAGACCCACTTGCATCCAATGGGCTTAAACCCATCAGGCAGGTCCACAAGCTCCCAGACTTGATTGTGGTCTATTGACCCCATCTCGGATATCATTGCCTTACGCCAAGATTCTGCATATTTATCTCGAAGCGCCTCATTGTAGTTAACTGGGTCAGGTTCAGGCACACCTGGGACTAGGTCTGAAGCCTCTCCCACATCAACAAACCTGTCGGGCTATCTCACAACCCTCCCACTACGACGAGGCACCGCCTGTGTAGGCGCATCATCTGTGATCTCATGTGCAGTGTGTGGTGTATCTACTTGTGCCGGTGTATCAGGATTAGTAGTTTTTAGTCTAAGCTCTTCTAGTACTATCTTACTCTTGGGCTTTTAGTTTAAGATATAGTCCTCTTCTAAAAATCTAGCGTTGGTACTTACCACCACCTTCTGATCTTTAGGACTATAGAATAGACCACCTTTCGTTCCCCTAGGATATCCTACAAACAGCATTAATTCTGTTATTGCATCTAACTTAGCTGTATCTGCCTTAAGCACATGTGCTGGGCAGCCCCAAATTCTGAGATGTCTTAGAGTGGGCTTCCGCCCGTTCCACAACTCTACTGGGGTTGAAGGCTCGGTTTTAGAAGGTACAAGATTAAGAATATACATTGTCGTTTCCAAGGCATATCCCCAGAACGAACTTGGAAAATCACTATAGCTCATTATGGACCTAACCATTTCCATAAGAGTTCGGTTCCTCCTTTCTGCTACACCATTCTGCTGTGGCGTGCCAGGTGCAGACAACTGAGACTGAATTCCTACGTCAGTGAGGTAATCTCAAAATTCATGGGACATGTACTCCCCACCGCGATCTGAATGCAGTGTCTTGATACTCTTACCATGATGCTCCACATCTGCCCGAAACTCTTTGAACTTGCCAAAACATTCGGACTTGTGGTGCATTAGGTAAATGTATTCGTACCTAGAGTAGTCATCCGTGAATGTCACGAAATACTCATATCCCCCTCGTGCCTGGACCGTCATAGGTCCACACAAGTTAGAATGAATCAACTCTAATACTTATTTAGCTCTATAGCCTTTTGCTTTAAAAGGTCTCTTGGTCATCTTACCTTCCAAGCAAGACTCGCAGGTTGCATAACTGTCAATATCTAATGAACCCAAAGGTCCATCATTGACCAACCTCTGAATCCTACTAAGGTTTATATGACCTAGCCTTAGATGCCAAAGATAGGTTTGATTCATTTCAGAAGGTTTCTTCCTCTTATTAATGTTAGATTCTGAGCTATATATCTCTATGTTTTGCGCGACAGGGGAGTTAGAGTTAACCACAAACAAATTATCCGCCAATGAACCAGAACAAATAAGTTTTCCATTTCTTCTAATAACAACGCAGTCATCAGAAAAAATAAACTTATACCCGTTCTTCAAGAGTTTAGAAACCGAAATCAAGTTCTTTCTAAAACTCGGTACATAAAGACAATTAACTAACTCTAAGCTAGAATTTTCGAAATTCAACTTAACTACTCCCACTGCTTCTACTGACACTCTTGTAGTGTCACCCAAGTAGATATCCAATTCGCCTTCTCTAAGCTTCTGGGTTACTTGGAACCCTTGCAAATAATTACAAACATGGTCAGTGGCACTTGAATCCACACACCAAGTATCTGTGGGAATCGCCGCTAAACATGTCTCAGTAATTAAGGCATAATTTATCGTACTTATAAGCTTTGGACAATCTGCTTTCCAATGTCCCGTCTTATTGCACTTGAAACACTTGTCTTTCGACTTCTTCTTTGCAATATCTGGCTTAGGCACAATTTGTGCCTTTTTAGCTACTCCTTCGAGCTTTCTCTTCTTCTTTCCAGCCTCAGGCTCAGAAGAATATTCTAAAGCTTCGACTATGACTAAAGCTCGCTTCTTCTTTTGAAGAAGACTTTTAGCCGCCATCAACTCTGCCAAGAGCTCGGATGAACTCCACAACATCTTACTTATGTTGTAGTTCAACCGAATCCACTCATAGCTTTGAGGCAAGCTCCGAAGGACAATATCGGCTTTGGTTTCACCAACGATTTCGCCTCCCACTACCTCAACCTTGTTGATGTTACTAATCATGTCAATGACACGATCTCTCACAGGAGCGCTCTCAGCACTAAGGACAATGTCCAAGTTACGACTTCCATTGACATTATTAGTTTCAGTCAAATTGTTGTTTTTCAAAATAGCAGCTAAAGGATTGAATGCCATATCGATTTAAACTGGAAAGTAAACAAACAATGTTTCAGTTATATGCTTAGAATTTTCGAAAACATGAAAATCCAATTAATTATTGATTTCCCTCAAAATAATAATATTAATCCACCAACATCTCATCCACCAGGATTCTCACAAGCCACGCAATGTGGACATTTACGCTAACCCACATTCGTTTGAGAAGAACCAAGTTCATTAACTACACTATCTGACCAACGATCTTTTGATTAATGTAGCTAATAGTCGGTGCTTTCAGCCGTACAAGTAAGCAGCGTAACCTCGCGGGAGGAATACTGCAGATTATACACTAAGTATGTGCCATTACGTGACTTCTGAGTTTGTTACCTCAGGATAGTGCACCTCAGATAGAGAGGGTGTCGCATTTCTCCTAGTTAAACTCGCTCTAGTCATCTTACTCAGAAGCTCATAGTCTAGCGATCTCGGGGCTGGACTCATCCGAATGGAGGAAGGCCCTAATGCCAACGGGCAAGCCCATCCATATCGCATATGAACCCGTAGTGGTGGCCATGGGGATATAACACAACCCGCTCCCACTTAGATTTCCAAATTGAGGGTTTTTCCGGTTTTAACATGCAATTAACTAACCTAAGTTATATGCAACCATAAAACCAGACATGCTTTAATTCATGCATCTAAAATACAGCATAAAAATAAATCATAAAAATTAAAACAATAAATACGGAAATAAATACGTAAAATAAATTTCCCGACTATTATGGTTTTAATTGCTTCCATCCCTTGCCTTGATCTCGTGTCCCGTCACGTCACTCGATGGAGAGAGTCTTGAACTTCAAAAAACAAAAACTGGAGGAAAAATTGGCCAAAAACAGCTCGAACAGCCCGAACGGGTCGCCCGGGCCACAGCACAGCCCGCAAGGTGTTAGTTTTGAATACAGAAAAGCTATGGCTTGTATCAAAAACTAATATCCACAGTTGACATATCATTTTGTTTCAGTATAAATTTGTTCCTTTATATCATAGAACTAGATAACGGGGTGTGGACAGACACAGTAGATACTGTTATTGGTTAAAGTATTGATATATAAAAAGTATGCTTGTAACCGAGATAGTCTGAACATACTATCGGTATAGGTTATTGTGTGGTTTGGAAATTAGTTTATCTAAACTAGTTTAAATCACACAGATATGCCTGGGGCATATTGAGCACGACCAGTTTGGATAGAATTGACTTATACTGATCGGCGTAGTCAATTCGGTCCTAGTATTCCGTCTCTCAATCCCGAGATTGGGACGGGCGTGAGGATTGGATATCGTATGCTTTGATTTGCCAAAGAGTGCGTTCGATTGAGGCCTATACCTCAGTAGGTTAGGTATGCGGTGTTTAGCTTCTTACGTGCCGTTGCTAGTCGGAGGAATCCACGTACCGGTTCGCTGGGTTGATGGTGCTCCCGAGATGAGCTCGTAAAGTCTATTATACTAAACTCGGCCGGTGAACTTTATGATCGGTATAATAAAAGGATGAGTGGTACTAATCTCGGAAACCAAGAAGTCGGTGAATTAATTTGTCAGTAAATTGATAAACCGAAGAGCACTAGATCTTTAATGTGGGGAGATAGAATAAAATATAATGGCGCGATGTAAAGTTGTTTTCGAGCGGTAGTTCCATAATTGGTCCGATAGTGGCACGACCGATTATGCATTTGACTAATCGACAAGGTGAATTAATTAATCCAAAAGGTTTAATTAATATTTAATCAACAAAGTGAATTAAGAAATTAATTCAATTTGAATTAATTAATTCTAAGGGTTCGATTAAATTAAATTAACAAACTGGATTAAATAAATTAATTTAAATGGGTCGATTGGAGTTGATTAGTCGGGAAGACTAAGCGGTCAACGAAAGTCAAATTAAAAGGCCTAACTCGAGAGCCCATTAGGTCTCCAATTGAGCTCCTATAAATAGAAGACTTGAAGCCCAAGAAAACCTAAGAAAAATCTTGCAAGACAAGTCTTGCCCCTTTTAGAGTGAGAAAGTTCTAGAGAGAGATCTTCTTCTTCTCGAAGTTTCTTTCTCGAAGTCGAACTTGATATCTCACTCTCCGAATTAGATAAGGTCCAAAGACACAAACTTTATAAAGATCAGCTACTAAAATTTTGGTTTTTTTTTAGAAACCCTGCTGCCCGATTTTCTTCAAAGCCCGACTGCTGCTCTTTATTTCTTCAGTCTGGCGGCTGTTTTTATTTCCGGTGATTCTGGGCATTAATCCGGGGTGCTGATCCTGCTGCTGTTGTGTTGATCTCTTGGTTTCCTTGGTGATCCGCAGCAGTAGTGGTGCAGATCGTGGCTGGGTGAAGTGCCTAGATCATTGGCTGTCCGATTTCTTGTAGCCGAAGGAAAGGGCTGTTTGCAGTGGGTTTTCTTACTTAAATTTTGAGCAATTTTTGGACCAGCTATTATCTTATTCGAGTGATTTTTCTTGTGGGCTAAGCAAGTAGACTTCGATAGATTATTGCCCAAGCAATATTCGAAGTTTCTACGGAGATATCAATTGGATTTCTATTGGAATCGCAACAAAGATTGGATTTTTCTTTAAGCAAGGGACTTCGCTACAAAAGGTAAAATCTTTAAATTCCGCTTTTATTAAAGATTTAATTTTTTGGGTCCCGATTAATAAATTAAATAAGTATAAGCCTAGATCCGTTCATGGGTAAACTAATTTGAGCCTGAGCTTGGTTGAAAGCTTCCGATTCTGGAATGCATTGCACGAAAGTGAGGTTTTCGATTTAGCTCGGGCTTGTTCAGTTTTCCTTCACAAGGGCCGGGCGCGCGCGGCCCAGCACGCGCAGCAGCTGCTGCGTGCAGCTACTGCTGCGCGCTGCTGCTGCCTACTGCTGCTATTTTTGCCTGCCGGCCGGCGATTTTGCTGCCGTTAATCGTTGTCGGCGTCGCCTCCTGCTGCCAACTCCTCCTTTGTTTTTTCCCACACTATTTGTTCTTCTTGCAATTCGTTCTGGGTTTTCCTAGGTTTCTTCAAATTCATGATAACCCAAAACCCACGAATCCAAGTCGCCCACCATAACGTCTTCGATTACATAAAAAAAAATTTCCTAGTACAAGGCATTCTAGGAAAATTAAATAATCGAAATTACATAGAAAAAATCCTACTACAGATTTGATCTAATCCTACACGGCTTCCATCACGTGGTTATACTATTACAAACATTCATAATAAAATTAAATCCAGACATGTCCCGGAGTTTAATTAAAACCCATACAAACGTAACCGTAATAGTCGGGATTCTAAACCACTTGCAAATAAAACGATGTAATAAATCGAACAAGCATAGAACCCCCTAAACCAGGCTTTGATACCAATTGAAAGAATTTTGGTAGGATCTGGGTTTGCACTTGCTCGATTTACCACGCAACAAAAATTTCTATTAAAGCGGAATCTTAGAAAAGTACCTTTAAAGCGTGCACCTGGTGAATCTCTTATATGCCTCAAGACTATAACTTCACGTTGTGTGGGCAACGAACTAGAAGTTAATTGATCAGCTATCACCACAACTCCACCTGCCAGAAAAAACCAGCACCTCCGCACCTAGCAGGTACTGCAAACGCATTGCCCGGAGAGAGAGAAAGCAACACGCGGGGCTGCCAAAACATGGCTAAAATTTCGGCCAAAGTCTCAAAAATCCAGCCGCCCCTTTTGCCTTAAAGTTCGACTAGGAGAGAGAAAATTATTTTCTCTCTCTAGAATTTTATCTCTCTAGAAATCCTGTGGATTAATTGTTGAATTGTGTTTCTTGAATAACTGATCCCTTGTCTATTTATAGAGTTACAAGAGAGACTCCAAGTTGGTTTATAATTGGTCTTCCTAACGGGTTTAGGTAATGAATTAGTTTACAAATCCAATTAGGCAACCAATCTGATAGGATAACCAAATCCTACTGGATTCCTAATCTCTAGAATTTCCTAATTCCAATTGAAACTTAAGACTTAATTAATTAATTAAATAATTCCACTTTGTTAATTACTTAATTAACCCTTAGGAATTAATTAAATAATTCCACTTTGTTAATTACTGAATTAACCCTTAGGAATAATTAACCAACTAATTAATTAAACTACCTATTCAATTAACCCATTACAAAATTAATCGTACCACTAACGGATTAATTTTGGCACTACCATCCTACACCAGAATTGCTTCCGGAATAACTTAATTAAATTATATTCATTAATCTCCCCACATCAAAGATATAGTGCTCGTTAATTAAAATTAATTTACTGATAAATTAATTAATTAACTTCTTTAATTCCGAGACTAGTACCACTCGACCTTTTTACTATACCAGACATAAGTCCACCGGCCGGGTTTAGTATAATAAACATTTCGAGCTCATCTCGGGCGCACCATCACCCCGGATGCACCGGTACATGGTTTCCTTTCGACAAGCAGTAGCACACCAAGTAACTAAACACGCGCACCCAACCCACCGAGACTATTGGCCACATTTGACGTCACCCATTGGCAGATCAAAGTACACTATGTCTAATCCTCATGCCCACTCGAGTCTAGGGATTTAGAGATAGAATACAAGGATTGATTTGTCTATTAAATCAATACAAGACAAATCATTCCTAAGAGTCAAGTTCAATATGCCTCGGGCATATCTATATGATTCAATTAGTTTAGACTAACTAATTATCTGAATCACATAATAATCTAGACCGACAGTTTGTCCAAAACCATCTCGCTTACGAACCTCATTTATATATTATGTCTTTCAACCAATGATGAGACTACTGTGTCGCACCAGACACCTCATCATCTACTTACATAATATAAATGGACATAAACATGCACAACAAAATATAATTAAAACACAAATCGATATATTAAACTGGGAAATTGTACAATACAAGCATAGCTTATGTATTCTACTCCAACAAATCTGGCCTTCTCCAATGATGTGGCCTAAAAAAGAGACTTCCTTCAACTCGAACGCACACTTTTTTTCCTTCGCATACAACTTGTTTTCCCTTAAGGCCTGGAAAATGGAACGCAGATAACCAACGTGCTCCTCCATGGTCTCACTATAGATGGCAATGTCATCTAAGTAGACCATCACAAAACGGTTGATGAAATCGGCCAGCACCCGTTGCATGAGCATGTAGAAAATAGCTGGTGCGTTGGTGAGGCCGAACGGCATGACCAGAAACAAATAAGACCCGTACCGTGTGATACAGGCCGTCTTTGGTTCGTCCCTGGGGTAATCCTCACCTGATAGTACCCCTTTCTCAAGTATAGCTTTGAAAAGACCCTAGCATTCACTCAACGGCCGAACAAGTCAGCTATAAGAGTAATAGGGTACTTGTTCTTTACCGTTAATTTGTTCAGCACCCGGTAGTCTTTGTACATTCTTAACTTCCCATCTTTCTTGTACTGAAACAAGGCCGGCGTGCCATATGGGCTCTTGGAATGCCGTTAAACCCAGCCTCGAGCAGCTCCCTGAGTTAGGTCTTCAACTCCTGCAGCTCACTTGGGGACATCCGGTACGGTGCCTTAGCTACCGGTTTTGCCCATCAACTAGCTCAATGGCATTGTCGATCTCCCGCCTAGGGGGCAACTCTTTTACTAGATCCTCAGGCATAACATCCTAAAATTCCCCGAGCACAGTACGAAGAGTTGGGGGGAACGGGTTCCTGAAAGATTATCTGCCCGGGCCTAGCCAGAAACTCACTTTCGTGCTATGCATTCTAGAACCAAAATCTCTGGCCAGGCCTAGACTCTAGCACAATCGTTATTCCAACCATTGCTTGAAATAACATTGTGCAGGATCTTGGTTTGTACTTATTTCATTTATCACGCAACAAATAAATTCTTAATTAAATGCGGAAACATAAGAATTACCTATTGAAGCGTATACTCAGGTGATTCTCTTATATGTCTCAAGACTTTGATTGCACATTGTGTGGGCAACGATCTAGCAACCAATTGATAAGCTAATTGCCATAACTGGGTCACCAAAAAATTCATCAACCAAACACCGCCTTAAGTGCGTGAATTACATACGCCACCTAAGCCGAGAGAATCCGCCTACGCGCCGCCACACAACCCTCACTCGCCGCCCAAAAACTTGAAGAAAATGGCAGCTTTCTTGGATAATATGCAGCCGCACAATAGCCTCAAAAATCTAACTTTTAGAGAGAAGATTTTTCTCTCTCTAGGATTTTCTCTCTCTAAGTTTTCTTGTCTTGAAAACTTATGAATTGTAGATTGTGGAATAGCTAATCCCTTGTCTATATATAGAGTTACAAGAGAGACCCCAAGTTGGTTTAGGATTGGCCTTCCTAATGGGTTTAGGTAATTAGTTTCCAAATCCAATTAGGTAATCAATCTAATAGGATAAACCAAATCCAAATTAGATTTCCTAATTCTAATTGAAACTTAAGACTTAATTAATTAATTAAATAATTTTACTTTGTTAATTACTCAATTAACCCTTAGGAATAATTAATTAATTAATTAATTCTACCTATTTAATTAACCCATTACAAAATTAATCGTTCCACTAACGGATTAATTTTGGCACTACCATCCTACACCAGAATTGCTTCCGAAACAACTTAATTAATTTATTCATAATCTCCCCACATCAAAGATATAGTGCTCGTTAATTTATTAATTTATTGATAAATTAATTAAATAACTTCTTTAATTCTGAGACTAGTACCAATCGACCTTTTTTACTATACCGGACATAAATCCACCGGCCGGGTTTAGTATAATAAACATTACGAGCTCATCTCGGGAGCACCATCACCCCGGATTTACCGGTACATGGTTTCTTTTCGACAAGCAGCAGCACACCAAGCAACTAAACATGCACACCCAACCTACCAAGACTAGTGGCCACAATTGACCTCACCCATTGGCAGATTAAAGTACACTATGTCAAATCCTCATGCCCGCTCGAGTCTAGGGATTAAGAGATAGAATACTAAGAACGATTTTTCTATTAAATCAGTACAAGAAAAATCATTCTAAATGGTCAAGTTTAATATGCCCCCGACATATCTATATGATTCAATTAGTTTAGACAAATCAATTATCTGAATCAGATAATAACCTAAACTGACATTTTGTCCAAAGTTGTCTCAGCTACGAACCTTATTTATATATATATAAATAAGGTCTTTTAACCAATGATGAGATCTACTGTGTCACACAAGACACCTCATCATCTAACTACATAATATAAATGGAAAAATAATGCACAACAAGATATAACCAAAATATAAATCGATATATTAACTGGGAAAATGTACAATACAAGCATAGCTTATGTATTCAACTCCAACAGTTCTGACACAGATGTTGGCTCGGTCGGCTTCTCTTTCTCGAACACCAAGGTCACAAATGTTTGCTCCCCTTGCTTCAGGCCCCGATTGAGCTGCCTAGCACTCAGCTCCGTCTCCCGATGCATTTAGATGACATATGGGTATCGTCCCTGCAGCATGAGCAAGGTGTCTTCCTTGGTTACCATAGAGGGCCAACGTTCATCGATAAAGCTCATGCCTAACACTACACCGTACTCGCCCTGCGTGTAATGAAAAATGAGGCACGACCGCTCCACGACCCAATCTGGACTGGCACATCTTTTGCCTCACCCACGACCGATGTCCAGGCCCCATTCATTCCCTTAAATCTCCCGTTACTGGGCTTCCAAAAGATGCCTAGCTCACGAGCTAGAGCATTGTTCAAGTAACTGCAATCGGCCCCTGTATCAACAAGTGCCGAAAAAGACCGGTTGCGGAAACTTACCTCGACAAATATACTGCCCTTATACTTGTCGTCCAACTTTGTTTGAATAATGTCCAACCGTTTGATGCAAGAAACCCGCCTCTCTTTGTTTTGGTTGGACTTCTGAACCAACGCTGCAAGTCTGGCACGAGACAGGCAATCTCGCGCTAAGTGAGGACCCTGTCCCAAGAAGCATCCCTCAAACTTCTTGGGCTTGCTCCCCTTCGACCCGTCCTTGCTGCTAGAACGCTTGGCCGTCTCTGGATTGGAGTAAGACTTCTCCTTGTCTCCCCCACTTTTACCAGAAAACTTTTTTGGCTTGTCCTTTAGCTTGCCCCCATATTTCTTTTGAAACTCTATCAGGGACTCCGCTACATTCATGGCTTGAGTCACATTTTGCATGTCCCTCCATTGAAACTCAAGCTTGGCCCATGGCTTAAGTGAAAGAATTAAGATCCGGTCTGGGCCAAATAAAAATCTCACTTTCGTCCTATGCATTCCAGAATCAGAGACTTTCGATCGTGCACCAACTCTAAAATTAATTCCCATGAGCGGATCTAGGCTTATATTTGTTAGATCTATTAAAAGAAACATAAAAAAATTCAATCTTTAAATAAAGAGGAACTAACAATTGTACCTTTGAAGCGTGTCCCTTAGTGAAAAAGAAAATCCAAGCTTTAGTGCAAAAATCCACAATGAGTCCCTCGAATGTCTCCAAACAAACCCAAAAATTGAGTGGGCAATTGTTTACCGGGTAGATCTATCTAGGACCAAGAAAACCCACAAGAAACTCGCCCTAGAAAACTCAAAATTGCCCAAAACAAGGAATCCAGACAGCCGTGAAGAACACTCGAAGCAGCTGCGAAGAACGAGCAGCACCGCCGTGAAGATCTGCTTGGAGCAGCCGCGATCTGCATATGGAAAGCCATGGATGTACTCGCTATAACCGTGAGTAGTTCGCTGGAATTGGTCGTCAGTCGCGGGCTGAAGAACGCCGGGCAGCAGCTCAATGGGAAAAAGAATGAACCTTTTTGGGCTGTGCTTTTCCAAGGAAGAAGGATCGAAAGCCGACTTCAAAAAAGATATTCAATGAAGAAGATGAAGTTCTCTTGAAGGAAACAAATTTGGTCTGGGCTAAACCAAAAATCTCAGTTTCGTGCTATGCATTCCAGAATCGGAGATTTTCTACTTGGCCCAGACTCTAAATCATTTACCCTGAACGGATATAGCCTTATACTAGTTCAATTTATTAAAACGACACGTTAAAAATTAAATCTTTAATTTAAAGTGGAAGTCTTAAAGATTATACCTTTGAAGCGCGTCCCTAGCAATAAGAAAACCAAAGCTGAAAAATCCTGCAGTTTACCACCCGGGAGCAATCACGAGAGAATCCCGAGAATGACTCCGTCTCTACCTCAAAATCATGTGGGCGACTATCCACAAGGTATCTAAGACACTAAGGAAGAAATCCATAAAAGACCCACTTCGAAAAACTCGTCAGATCCTCAGCAGATTGTTGCCCGAAGATTGTTGCGCTTATTTACCGCTGGATGCGCAATCCACTATCGAATCCCTCGAATGACTCCGTCTCCACCCCAAAATCGTGTGGGCGACTATCCATGGGGTATCTAAGACACTAAGGAAAAAAATCCATAAAAAGACCCACTTCGAAAAACTTGTCAGATCTTCAGCAGATCATTGGTCGAAGATCAGCTGCCTATTTACCGCCTGGTAAAAAAATCCCACCATGATCTAGACAACCACCGCCATGGATCACCGATCAAGACCGAGATCTACACAACGGAGGTCGAATCAAGTGACTAGGAGAATCAAAAAGATCGGCGGCACAAATCGAGGGACGGGGCAGCGCGTAAATCGAGGGACTGCGGTGAATAGGAAATCAGTGATCCAAAGGACCGAGCTTTTCGAAGATCGAAGGATCCTAAGCCAATTTCGAGAAAGAACACAAGAAAGAAGAAGAAGTTCTCTCTCTAGGCTACTCCTTCTCACTCTAGGCAACTTGGCCACCAAGGTTTCTTAATGTCTTCCAAATGCCTAACAAGGACTATTTATAGGTGTTTCAAGGGAGACCTAGTGGGCTTTTGAGTTGGGCCTTAATGTTGGACTTTCGTTGACTCTCTTAGTCTTCCCTAGATGAATCAACTCCAATCGAACCTTTAGAATTAAATTTGTAACCCGCTTCGTTAATTAAATGTTAATCTAACCTTTAGGATTATTTATATAATCAATTTTATCAATTAAATATTAATTAAATCATTAGGATTATTTAATTCAGTTTGTCGATTAGTCATACGCATAATTAGTCGTACCACTAACGGACCAATTATGGAACTTGTTGGTGAATGTGCCCTAATGAGGGCTATTTATGTAAATATACTTTTAGGGTATTTATGTAAATAAGATATTTGTCGCTTGATTGATTGTTTATCAAATGAGTTAATTTCATGATAGTAATATCCTTGTGCATATTTAAATTCATGAAATCGATCCGCCAAAAGAAACACTCCATGGACTAATTAGATCATGAGTGATTCTTTTGAGTAGTACTGGTACTAGGATCCTTAGACCAGAAATCACTACATGGTCTTAGGTGAATTATAGTGTGCTTTGACATACGCCTAACGGGACAGTAATAGGTTGCCAAGTACGGGTATGATTGGGTACACTATGAGACATGCTAAGGTATGTAGGTGAAGTGATGGGACTACAAATCTCTCTTAAGTGAGAGATGATATCTTGGCCACTTGATAGTGAACTGAAAAGTGCATGGCCATGCCCAAGGAATGATAAGGATATCATTTGCTTGATGGATTCAGTGTCACTAAGAGATCAAGTAAACGTTTAGCTACATAAGGATGATGGTTCCATGCCTTATGCTAAACTGGATATCGATGTAGAGGATCGTACGCAGTTTGCTCGGAAAGGTTGTGTTGAATCTCCATTCGACCCTCCATTCTAAATTGGGTAGTCATTATGTCTTGCTAGAGACCACTAATGACTTATGGATTAATCAATGAGATTGAGTTATCCATTGCCAATTTGGAATGGGCCTACAGGATCGCACATAAGAAAGTTCAATGATGCAGAATAAGGATTCTTGTCTACAATAAGTATAATTGTTATACTTAAATAAATAAGATTTAATTAAATGGTTTAATTAAATATTATTAGAAAGTTCTATGGTATTAATTAATAGTTAATTAATTACCTGAGAACAATTGGGATGGGCTGATAAATCAAGGGACTTAATTGCAATTGAAGTTCTTGACCCATCAGCCTGATCCATGGGTCATGGGTTGATCCATGGGCTTGGTGTATAACCCAAATCATTAAAGTATTATTTAAGGCTGATTTAGAATTAGTAAATATTATTTAATACTGAATTGGAATCAGTTAAATAATATTTGGTAATAATACTGATTTGGAATATTACTAAAATCAGTTAAGTTATAATTGGATAATTACAATACTGATTTTGGAAATTAATTCTCTACAAATATCCTAGGGATATAATTGTAGGAGGATGATTTTGAATTATTCTGATTAGACAAAAATACACAGAACTCCCAAATTCTCTTGGTAGGCAAGATCGGCTAGCACCAACCTGCGAAGACTTTCGTGCTTGAGAGTAGAGGATCCTTCAAGGAAGGATTTTGGAGACAACAAAACGCCATCTTCTTAGAGGAGCCAGGCGACGTGCGCAACCGATTACGCTTCAAGGGTAAGACCCGATCCTTATAGTTTAGGATTCCGCTGTTTAATTGGATTAAACACCTAAACAAATCCCAACAGTGGTATCAGAGCCAGGCTCCAGATTTTAGTGTTAAAATCAAAAGTAATTGATTAAAACAAATTCTTTGTTTTATTAAAAATTAATTTTGGTTAACCCGATTTAAAAAATTTAAGTTTCTAAAGAAAAAAAATGAAACTTATTTTCTGGGTTTGTTTACCTTAGAGGGTTGTAATAGAGTCAATTTCTTGGTTGAATTTTGAGTCGCACCCGGTTTTGGAAACAGCTTCGGGAAGAACCAGAAAAAAAAATTATTCACAGAGAAACTGGGTTTTCTCAACAATGTTCTTGTGGGTTTTCGGTTCGCTCGCAGGAAAAAATAAAACGGAAGGGTTCCAAAATGGGGTTGCCAAATTGTTTGGCTGGATTATTTAAACGAATTGAAATGGTTTTGAAACTGGGCTGCTTATTGTTTTGCTGTGTGTTTTTTTTTTTTTTCCCTTTGCTGAAATGGTTTTGAAATTTGATTTTGGTATGTTTCGGTTTGGATGCCCGGGGGGGGGGGGGGGGGGGAGGTTCGCCGGAAACTGGGTTTCCTTTTTGGGCTGTAACAATTGTTCACCGGAGAAACGAAAAAAAAAAAAATTTTGTTTTTGGTTTTATGGCTGCTGCGTAATTGCCCGGATGAATTTTGGGAGAAATTTTGTTTGTTTTTTGGAAAACTTTTCTGTGATTAATGTGTTTACATGCAAAACGGGACTGCTGGGAATTAGATTCTAGGTTGGGTCTTGTTTTTCTTTGCCGAAAATTGAAGATGTCGGAAGTGTTCCGGATGTCTTGGTCGGATTTTATCTCGGTCGATGATGGTTTCGATCGAGGTTCTAGTCCGTTTGAAGAGACGAAACCGGCGCTATATGTTTCTTCGCCGGAAGAAGCAGTGGGCGCTTGGTGGGCGACCGGATTTCTTGCCGGGGAAGAAGAACAGTGGTGGCGGGGGTGAAGAAGCCCTAGGGGCTGAAAAGACTAAAAATGCCTCCCCGCCGCACCTCAAAACCCTAAAAATGCCATCAGTTTTAAAATTGTTTTAAAATTGCATAGAGCCCCAGAAGTTTTGTTCCTTTAAAACCCTAAGCCCGAAAATTTTGGTAAATTACTGAACTGTCCCGTCTGGCCAGATTTTAAAATAGTTTTAAATTGCAGAATGGCCCCTGGACTTTGAGTCCTCCTCAAAACCCTAGCCCAGAATTTTATTTAAATTAGATAATTGCCCCAAAAGTTTCAGAAAATTAAAATTTTAAAATTTTCTGAATTTTATTTAATAAGATTTTAATTAAATAGTCTTATTAGATAAAGATAGGATTAATTTAGAATTTTATCCTATAAGTTTAAATTTATCTTAATTAGATAATTAGATATATTTTAAAATAATTATTTTAATTAGATTAAAATAATTAGAAAAAGATAAATAAATAAATAATTAATTAATTAGATTAATTAGATTAATTAATTAGTTTAAATTTTGAATTGTTGTTTATTTATTTATTTTACTTTAATTTTGATGCTTATTTAAATTGTTTAAATCTTATTTGAAGCATCATAATTATGCAAGCATGTTCATGCATCATTTTGGATAAATGTAAAATGAACAGAAGGATTGATTAAAATTGATCATGACACGATCAATTTTAATTCTGTAATAGTTACACAATCCTTAAAATTAATCGGCTTAAATTAAAAACGGCTTGTATGAGCATATGCATTTTATGTGTTTCAAAGCATGAATTGGGCTTTTAATTTTAACGTTTTAAAAGTTGGGGCCTGCGAGCCAATTTTGAATTGGGCCTGCGTGCCTATAAAATCATCATGTAATAGTTAGGCCCAAAAGGAGGTTCCAAGAGGAGTCCATGGTGGAGCCCAGGAGCGGAGGCCAAATATGAAGATTTTAAAAGGCCCTATAATAGACTAGAGCCCAGTTCATCACTTTTATTTCATTCTTTTATTTATGCGAATGAATGATAAACGAAAAATGCATGTTAATCCGATCAAACTTAAATCCCAAAAACCCAAGATTTTGCTTCCATACTTGAGGGCCCACTTGAGTGTCGAACGTCTGATGGACTTGGAGAGCCCAAGGGCCTCAGGTTTTCTTCATGCGGAGGGTTATGACATAATAGTGCCCAACTTTATCACTACCATTAATGAGTGGAAAAACTATTTGGGTATTAGATGCTCAAACTTTATCACTACCACTTGTTATGGAAAAACTGTGTGGGTATCTATTGATGTGATGCCTTGAGGGATGGTTTAACTTGGGAAAATTAATCCTAGCTTGACCCGATAAGTTGACTAGGGATTAATTTTGCAAAGATAGGATGGTGTCAAACATTTGGAATGTTCATCCTATCACCGAAAAGTTGCATGGTATGCAATTGGAAAGCGTTAAATTACATGGAATGTGATTTGAACGTTGCCTACCAGAAGAGCCCGATCCCTACGATACTTGCCAAAGCAAGACTGGGGTTGACTCTTTGTGGATTTTTGGCCCACAATCTAGCACCAACACAAAATTGTTAGGGATTTCAATTTTGGCTATCGTGGAAAACATTTTTCAAAAACTCATTCTAATATTTTGCATTTACTCTCTGTAGAAATGGCATCATCTAGCACAAATGTTATCTTTACTCTAAGAAGTATATTAGATAAAGATAAATTGGTTGGACCAAACTTCTTAGATTGGGAAAGAAACTTGAGAATAGTTCTCAAGCAAGAAAGGAAGCTACATGTCTTAGAGACCGCTTTACCTGAACCACCACAAAATGCTTCGGCAAATGTTCAACGAGCCAGGGATAAGCTGAAAAGTGACCCCGATGATGTGACGTGCTTGATGCTCGCGTCTATGACATACGATCTTCAAAAGCAGTTCATGAATTTGGAAGCGTTCCGAATTTATGAGTCACTAACAGAAATGTTTCGTGAACAAGCTTCAGGTATCTTTGTTATAGAAATTAATCTTTCTATGTCCACCTCATGGGTATTAGATACTAGTTGTGGGGCTCATATTTGTACTAATGTGAAAGGACTCAGAAATAGAAGGATAACAAAGAAAGGTGAAGTAGATCTCCGAGTGGGCAACGGGGCAAGAGTTGCTGCTGTTGAAGTTGGAGATTACACTCTGTCTTTACCTTCTGGTTTAAATATCGAACTTGAAAATTGTTATTATGTACCTGCTTTGAGCAGAAATATTATTTCAGTTTCGAGTTTAGATAATAAAGGTTTTCGATTTATTATAGAGAATAATTCGTTATCTTTATATCGAAATGATATTTTATACGGAGTTGCAAATATGTGTAACGGTCTGTATGTCTTGGATTTGACCCAAGAAAAACCAGTCTATAGCATAGAAAAGAAAGCTAAATCATATAAAAATGATTTAAGTCCAACATACCTTTGGCATTGTCGATTAGGCCATGCAAATGAAAAGCGAGTTCAAAAGCTTCACAAGGATGGAGTGCTTGGTTCATTTGATTTTGAATCATATGATACCTGTGAACCCTGCTTGCAAGGCAAAATGACAAAGAGTCCTTTCAACAAGAAAGGTGAAAGAACAAGTGAGCTATTGGCCCTAATACATACGGATGTATGTGGACCAATGAGCACACAAGCCAGAGGTGGATTTGAATACTTTGTGACTTTTACTGATGACTTTAGTAGATATGGGTATGTCTACTTAATGAGGTATAAAAGTGAAACTTTTGAAAAGTTCAAAGAGTTTAAAAACGAAGTAGAGAATCAGTTGGATAGAAAGATTAAGGCTATTCGCTCAGATCGGGGAGGTGAATACCTTAGTGATGAGTTCGATGGCTATCTAAAACAGTGTGGAATTGTTTCACAGCTGACTCCACCGGGAACACCTCAATGGAATGGTGTATCCAAAAGGAGAAATCAGACCTTATTAGATATGGTTCGATCAATGATGGGCCTAGCAACTCTCCCTACATCCTTTTGGGGTTATGCTTTCCTTTCTGCTGCCTATTTATTGAATCGTATTCCATCTAAGGCAGTAGATAAGACTCCATATGAGATATGGATGGGTCGGAAGCCCTATATGTCCTATCTACGAGTTTGGGGTTGTCAAGCCCATGTAAAGCGTTTACAAAGTAATAAGCTTGAACCTAAAACTGACAAATGCCTATTTGTGGGATATCCTAAGGAAACCAAAGGATATCAATTCTACAACCCAACTGAGAACAAAGTGTTCGTTGCTCGAGGAGCCACTTTCTTAGAGAAAGAATTTCTGTACAAGAAAGACAGTGGGAGTAGAATAGAACTCGGAGAAGTTCAAGAACCACAAAAGAATGTAGAACGATCTACAGAAACTCAGATGGAAGTTGACATGGAAACTCATGAAGATGAGCAACCTGAGTCAACAACACAAGAACCTAGAAGGTCTAGTAGATCTCGTCATGAACCCGAGAGATACGGATTTCTCGTGACTGACGATCAAGATTTGATCTTGGTGGACTCTAATGAGCCCGCGAACTACAAACAGGTTTTAGAAAGTCCGGATTCCGGTAAATGGCTAGAAGCCATGGAATCTGAAATACAATCCATGAGGGACAATAAAGTGTGGACTTTGATTGACCCTCCTGTTCAGGCAAAGGTTGTCGATTGCAAGTGGATTTTCAAGTTAAAACTTGGCGGGATCTTCAAGGCACGACTAGTGGCTAAAGGTTTCAGACAGACTCATGGTATTGACTATGATGAAACCTTCTCTCCTGTCGTGATGCTCAAGTACATTAGGACAATGCTTGCCATAGCAGCATATTTTGACTATGAGGTATGACAGATGGATGTTAAGATGGCTTTCCTGAATGGAAACCTACTCGAGGATGTTTATATGAAACAACCTGAGGGATACATCGATCAAAAGCATCCTAATCGAGTATGTAAGCTTCAGAGGTCCATCTATGGACTAAAGCAAGCATCTCGAAGTTGGAATCTTCATTTTGATGAGGAAGTAAAAGGTTACGGATTCATCAAGAACGAAGATGAGCCTTGTGTTTACAAGAAAGTTAGTGGGAGCAAGATTATTTTCCTTGTCCTATATGTGGACGACATCCTGCTCATAGGAAATGACATTCCTTTGATGAAAGACATCAAACAATGGTTGGGGAGTGTATTTTCTATGAAAGACTTAGGAGAAGCTGAGACGATACTAGGTATCAAGATCTATAGAGATAGGTCTAAAAGGCTTCTGGGACTAAGTCAAGAAGGGTACATAGACAAGATATTGAAAAGATTCAATATGTCTAACTCCAAAAATGGTAAGGTACCATTTAGATATGGCCTTCTCTTGAAGAAGAACCAAGGTCCTTCAACAAGAGAGGAGAGGGATACAATGAGTAGAGTCCCATATGCTTCGGCAATAGGATCTATCATGTATGCCATGTTGTGTACCCTTCCGGATATTGGACATGCACTTAGCATGACTAGCAGATACCAACAAGATCCAAGGATGGATCATTGGACTGCAGTCAAAGCAATCCTGAAGTACTTACGAAGAACTAAAGGATTAATGCTAGTGTATGGAGGACAAGAACAGCTCATTGTACAAGGTTACGCTGATGCTGCTTTCCAAACAGATCAAGATAACATGAAGTCACAATCAGGCTACGTGTTTAGTCTGAATGGCGGTGCAATAAGTTGGAAAAGCTCAAAGCAAGATACAACAGCCGATTCTACAACAGAGTCTGAGTACATTGCTGCATCAGATGCTACAAAGGAAGTTGTTTGGCTGAGAAAGTTCGTGTTAGACATCGGAGTGATACCGAGTATCCAAGATCCGATAGAACTTTTCTGTGACAATAACGGGGCCATCGCACAAGCTAAGGAGCCTCGGTCACACCAGAAAACCAAACACATACTCAGAAGGTTTCACCTCATCCGAGAGATCATTGATCGAGGAGATGTGAAAGTATGCAAAATAGGGTCAGACGACAATATAGCAGATCCTCTCACAAAAGCTCTACCACAATCAAAGTTTGATAGACATGTAATAGAGCTTGGTTTTAAACAGTTTAGGACATAGCCCTTCATCGGGCAAGTGGGAGATTGTTGGTGAATGTGCCCTAATGAGGGCTATTTATGTAAATATACTTTGAGGGTATTTATGTAAATAAGATATTTGTCGCTTGATTGATTGTTTATCAAATGAGTTAATTTCATGATAGTAATATCCTTGTGCATATTTAAATTCATGAAATTGATCCGCCAAAAGAAACACTCCATGGACTAATTAGATCATGAGTGATTCTTTTGAGTAGTACTGGTACTAGGATCCTTAGACCAGAAATCACTACATGGTCTTAGGTGAATTGTAGTGTGCTTTGACATACGCCTAACGGGGCCGTAACAGGTTGCCAAGTACGGGTATGATTGGGTACACTATGAGACATGCTAAGGTATGTAGGTGAAGTGATGGGACTACAAATCTCTCTTAAGTGAGAGATGATATCTTGGCCACTTGATAGTGAACTGAAAAGTGCATGGCCATGCCCAAGGAATGATAAGGATATCATTTGCTTGATGGATTCAGTGTCACTAAGAGATCAAGTAAACGTTTAGCTACATAAGGATGATGGTTCCATGCCTTATGCTAAACTGGATATCGATGTAGAGGATCGTACGCAGTTTGCTCGGAAAGGTTGTGTTGAATCTCCATTCGACCCTCCATTCTAAATTGGGTAGTCATTATGTCTTGCTAGAGACCACTAATGACTTATGGATTAATCAATGAGATTGAGTTATCCATTGCCAATTTGGAATGGGCCTACAGGATCGCACATAAGAAAGTTCAATGATGCAGAATAAGGATTCTTGCCTACAATAAGTATAATTGTTATACTTAAATAAATAAGATTTAATTAAATGGTTTAATTAAATATTATTAGAAAGTTCTATGGTATTAATTAATAGTTAATTAATTACCTGAGAACAATTGGGATGGGCTGATAAATCAAGGGACTTAATTGCAATTGAAGTTCTTGACCCATCAGCCTGATCCATGGGTCATGGGTTGATCTATGGGCTTGGTGTATAACCCAAATCATTAAAGTATTATTTAAGGCTGATTTGGAATTAGTAAATATTATTTAATACTGAATTGGAATCAGTTAAATAATATTTAGTAATAATACTGATTTGGAATATTACTAAAATCAGTTAAGTTATAATTGGATAATTACAATACTGATTTTGGAAATTAATTCTCTACAAATATCCTAGGGATATAATTGTAGGAGGATGATTTTGAATTATTCTGATTAGACAAAAATACACAGAACTCCCAAATTCTCTTGGTAGGCAAGATCGGCTAGCACCAACCTGCGAAGACTTTCGTGCTTGAGAGTAGAGGATCCTTCAAGGAAGGATTTTGGAGACAACAAAACGCCATCTCAGAGGATCCAGGCGACGTGCGCAACCGATTACGCTGTTTAATTGGATTAAACACCTAAACAAATCCCAACAGAACTACCGCTCAAAAATGAATTTATTTCGCACTCACTTTATTATTCTTCTATCTCCCTACATCAAAGATTTAGTGCTCGTCGATTCATAAATTTACTGACAAATTAATTCATCAACTTCTTGGTATCCGAGATTAGTACAACTCGACTTTCTTATTATACCAGACATAAAGTCCACCAGCCGGGTTCAGTATAATAAACCTTACGAGCTCATCTCGGGAGCACCATCAACCTGGCGAACCGGTACATGGATTCCTTCGACAAGCAATGACACACAAAGAAATCAAACACCGTATACCCAACTTACCGAGATTTAGGCCTCAATTGACTGAACCCTTTGGCAAATCAAAGCGTACCATATATAACTCTTGTGCCCGCTCTAGTCTAGGGATTAAGAGATTAGAATATTAGGTTCGAATTAATTACGCCGATCATTACAAGTTAATTCATTTCTGAACAGGTCGTGCTCAATATGCCCCGGGCACATCCGTATGATTTAATTAGTCCAGACAAACTAATTATCCAAATCACACGATAATCTAAATTGATAGTATGTTTAAACTATCTCAGTTACGAGCATTTGTTTATATATCATTATTTTAACCAATAACGAGATCTACTGTTCTTTTCTATATCTCGTTATCTAGATATATGATGTAAAGGAACAATTTAATACTGAAACATAAACGATATGTTAACTGGGTATAAGTTTTTTGATACAAGCAATAGCTTTTCAGTATTCAAAACTAACATCTCTCTCTAGACTTTTCCCTCTCTAAAAGGCAAGACTTGCCTCTCAAGTTTCTTATGTCTTGAATGCCAAGACTTAATGTATTTATAGGAGCTTCAAGGGAGACCTAGTGGGGTTTTGAGTTTGGCCTTACTAATTGGATTTAATTGACTTTATTAGTTTTCACTAGACTAGTCAATACTAATTAGCCCAAGGATTATTTATTCGATCCACTTCGTTAATTAAATATTAATCGATGCAAGGATTATTTCGTATCCCACTTTGTCAATTAAATATTAATTAACCCAAGGATTTATTTAATCCACTTTTCCAATTAACCCAATTTATAATTAATCGTACCACTAATGGATTAACTATGAAACTACCGCTAAAAAATGAAATTGCTTCGTGCACACTTTAATAATTCTTTTATCTCCCCACGTCAAAGATATAGTGCTCATCAATTTATTAATTTACTGATAAATAAATTAATTGATATCTTGCTATCCGAGACTAGTACCACTCGACCTCATTATTATATCAGACATAAGTCCACTGGCCGGGTTTAGTATAATAGTCCTTACGAGCTCATCTCGGGAACACCATCACATCGGACGCACCGGTACATGATTTCCTTTCGACAAGCAACGACACAATAAGATTGTATTGATAAATTCATTAAGATCATTCCTACTGAAGAATGGAGAAGTAGTCATTAACAAAAAAGATATTTAAAGACATATTGCAATACTCTTTCTTAAGATGTTGCCTTCGACAAGAGGAAAAGTTAATCAATTTGTAGACATACCTTAGAAAAAAAGATATTTGGTTGTTATAGGATAAGATGACCAAAAGTGCTTCAGTAGTTCTTGTACCAAAGTCCAATGCTAAGGGAGTACACAAGTGAAAAGTTATGCCACCAAAACATTAAGAATTTAGTTGCATAAACAACATTATGAAATACTGGTGTTGACTCACATGTAATAGTTCCTCCTTGATAATTTTTGGCAAACTATCCAAAACACTATCACTTGGATTCCTCCCGAGTAGTATTTAAAGCATTGACTTGCTGAAAATCAAAGTAGTCGCGAGGATCCTGATTCAGAACACTTGAAAGATGAGAAACTAATAGATTACAAGGATAGAAAAGTAAATCAATGAGGGACCATTTGGTAAACTTGATTGGAATTGTAATAGGAATGGATATGATTGAAGTGGGGATGAGTATGAGTTTTGTGAATCCAATAAGGCTGTTTGTTTTGTAAGATGAATTTGGATATCATTACCATTACTGATGTTTGTTTTGTGTTGAAAATGAGTTTAGAATCTCGTAAAATATCTATTTTGCCCTTAAAATACTATTGTTCATTGGGTTGGTGCATTTTGCTCGCGAATTTTGAATTGATGTTCAAACATTTGAATCGGCGGTCATTTCCGCAAGAATTCGTCGAGGAAATAATCGCTGAAATGCATTATATATTGTTCTAGTACATTTTCTGAAAATTTTTCACCTATAAAAAATTATGAAAATACTACAGCATTTATTTGAAGAGAAAATTGGCTCCCAAATGACCTAAGTTCCTTTTTATAATTAGCATAAAGTCCTGATGAGATTTGGCCATTTCGATTCGTTAGTCTGATTCAGCAAACATGGGAAGGATGTACTTCATAACACAAAAGACATGGGAAGGATGTACTTCATAACACAAAAGAGAGCATACTACTTAAAAAGAGCATCCAATTCTAAGAACTTGGTTTATTAGTTTAAAATAAGGAAATTCATTTGACAAGGACAAGGGTAATTTATACCCAGATTCCATCAGGAAATGTTGCGACTTTTAAATCCTTAATCAAGCCAATATTTGGATGCATTTAGACCATAACTTGTCTATTTAAAATCCAGCTAAAGGGAACCGATGATGCCTGCTTCGTCTTAACTATGGCTCTCCCTCCAACTTTCCAAACCTTGCTGCCAATCTACACACATAATCTTGTGTTTTACACCCTTACACCCCTAGCTAGAAGTAAGGCCAGTCAATTTCTCCAGCTTCCATCTTCCCACCAGAAACTCCAATATAGTGCCATAGTCCCAAGCAGTGTAGACTCTGAGCCGCTGCGCTATGGCTGCAAAATGTTGAAAGAGATTTTCATCCTAGCCATGATACATCAAGTGAGCTGGGATTGAGATTTTCTTCCTCATCATGTTAGCAAGGCAGAGCATGGTACCATCCTGGTCAATCTCAAACATCTTCTCAACCATATTGGTGAAGCATTTTCATGGCTCTTCTCATTTGCAGCAATTGCCCCACATTTGTGCTAGTTTCATGTCCCCGTGTTTCTTGGCAGGCCTGGTAGTGTTGCCATGTGAAATGAAGGTTACCCTTTGTTCAAATGAGGTGTATATGAAACCAAGATAAGGGTTATTTTCAAAATCAGGATCTTAACAACCAAACAATAAAAGCTAATAAAACAACCAATTAGCCTTATTGATAGAAGTTCACACACTATCCTCTTCAATTCACACAACAAACACGCTATAAGTCCATTTGACAATAGTGTAACATTTTTGGGTCAAAAAGCACTATAATGGATTATTATAACAATGTTTTGGCTTAGGCTTACACAATAATCTTCACGCTAATATACAAGTTTCTAATGTTTGTTATGTCTTATAAAACAACATTGGAGGTAGCTCTAATGGTAATCTTAGAGCCAAATCAAATTTACACATCGTTAGTCCCATTAGAGGTTGTTTCAACCCACAAAGAAAAAAGATCAGTCCAAAGACATAAAGCAATTCAGGTAGCTCTAAATAAGGAAGGTTCTAACAAATACAGTACAATATATTCAAAAAATATTATATTCCATTCTTACAAGTTCAAAAAAAGTGCAGAACATATGGGCATTTTGTGATGCTCCGACACTGTAGGCATTCTAAATATATGCAAATGAAGTCTCTAAATACTCTGTCTCTTTCAATTAGATATGTTCGAAAGCAACATTAATCCAATTTGAAAAGTGTAGGAATGTAAGCAGCAACAGTAATCCAATTTGAAAAGAGTACGCACTAATCAATTTGAAATAGCACTAATCAATATTGAAGCAGCATATCAATTTCAGGCAACACTAATCAATATTGCAAAAAACAAATTAAATAAGGATGGTTCTAACAAATACAGCGCAATACATTCAAAAAATTATTGTCTCGGCTTTCAGTAAGCAAATTCTCAGATATATTTCACAGAGATTCATAGAAATTTTATAAAGCGATTCATAAGAAATGCAATTTGGTGCCCTAACCCATACCTGGAGTGACAAAAAAGAGCAGCCAAATTTCTTCTTCCAATGAGGAGGATCGGGCAGGATGAAGCGAAGCCAAACAGAGCAACCCAATAGAGAAATTCGTCGGAGCAGTGAAGATGTGAAAATTTTTTGATGGCTTCGTCTGGGGGTATAGCTTCGTCCTTCGCGTGTGAAAATTTGGACTGGAAGATAGATTCGGATTGGGCCTTACTATTTATAACACAAATATATTAATTGTAGCACAAAAAATTAATAAAATTCAAAATCCCAAAAATCCCAAAAACTTAAAAAAACATCTCTAAAAATTTAAAATTCCCTAAAAAATCTTACACTACCCTTACAAATCTTTCAAAACACTTTTCAAAATCGTAGAAAAATATGCAAACACTGATGTCCTTCGAATGAGGAAAAAATCTACTTCAAATTCACGCAAAAATGGTAAGTTTTTTATATTTTTTTATTGCTTTCAGTTTGCTGACATAAAAAATCGCACGTGTTTTACTATTTTCATTGACACAATTGCCTTCAATTGGTGAGAATCGCAATGAAAATCGCATGTGTTTTGCGATTTTGTGTGTGACACGCAGTTTGTGCGGGGGGGAAATTTATGGGAAAATAGCCAATGCTATGCGATTTTCATAAAAATAATCACAAGTTGCTTGCGATTTTTTCAGTGTGCGATTTTTGACTTCTAACTCCCACATTGCTGATGATTTTTTATATAAACTAATTTTAAACTGATTTTTTATTTAAACTGGTTTTTTTACAAAGACAGTCTACCACGTCTCAGAACACCTATCACCACGTCAAAAACAACTAGCACCACTTCCAGAAAAGTTTACATCCACGTGTGTGAATTTAAACTGATTTTTTCACAAAGCATCTCAACTCGTCTCAGAACAACTAGAACCACGTCCAAAAACGTCTACATCAATTAATGTGAACTTAAACTGATTTTCTTCACAAAGACAGTCTACCACATCTCAAAACACTATAACCACGTCCAAAAACGTCTACATCCAGACATGTGAATTTAAACTGATTTTTCACAAAACATCTCAACTCGTTTCAGAACAACTAGCACCAAGTCCGAAAACGTCTATATCCATTCATGTGAATTTAAACTGATTTTTTTCACAAAGAAAATCTACCACGTCTCAAAACACTAGAACCACGTCTAAAAACACTAGCACCACGTCCAAAAACGTCTACATCCATTCATGTGAACTTAAACTGATTTTCTTCACAAAGACAGTCTACCACGTCTCAAAACACTAGCACCAAGTCTAAAAACACCAGCACCACGTCTAAAAACGTCTACAACCAGACATGTGAATTTAAACTGATTTTTCACAAAACATCTCAACTCGTCTCAGAACAACTAGAACCAAGTCCGAAAACGTCTACATCCATTCATGTGAACTTAAACTGATTTTCTTCAGAAAGACAATCTACCACGTCTCAAAACACTAGCACCGCGTCTAAAAACACTAACACCACGTCCAAAAACGTCTACATCCAGACATTTGAATTTAAACTGATTTTTCACAAAACATCTCAACTCGTTTCAAAACAACTAGAACCACGTCCAAAAACGTCTACATCCATTCATGTGAACTTAAACTGATTTTCTTCACAAAGACAGTCTACCACGTCTCAAAACACTAGCACCACATCCAAAACCGTCTACATCCAGATATGTGAATTTAAACTGATTTTTCACAAAACATCTCAACTCGTCTCAGAACAACTAGAACCACGTCCAAAAACGTCTACATCCATTCATGTGAACTTAAACTGATTTTCTTCACAAAGACAGTCTACCACTTCTCAAAACACTAAAACCACGTCTAAAAAAACTAGCACCACGCCAAAAAATGTCTACATCTATTTATGTGAACTTAAAATGATTTTCTTCACAAAGACAGTCTACCACGTCTCAAAACAGTAGCACCACGTCTAAAAACAACAACACCACGTCCAAAAACGTCTACATCTAGACATGTGAATTTGAACTGATTTTTCGCAAAACATCTCAACTCGTCTCAGAACAACTAGAACCACGTCCAAAAACGTCTACATCCATTCATGTGAACTTAAACTGATTTTCTTCACAACGACAGTCTACCACGTCTCAAAACACTAGCACCATGTCTAAAAACACTAGCACAACGTCTAAAAACGTCTACATCCAGACATGTGAATTTAAACTGATTTTTCACAAAACATCTCAACTCGTCTCAGAACAACTAGAACCACGTCCAAAAACGTCTACATCTATTCATGTGAACTTAAACTTATTTTCTTCACAAAGACAGTCTACCACTTCTCAAAACACTAGAACCACGTCTAAAAACACTAGGACCACGTCCAAAAACGTCTACATTTATGTGTGAATTTAAATCGCACCAAATTTGTGCTTCTTCAGATAAAAATTGCTCCTAATACGTGATCGGGGAATGAAAAATAGCCACACTTATCTGATTTTGCAAAAAAAAAAAAAATCGCACCTGATATACGATTTTCACCAATTTCATCGGATAAGTGTGGTGACTTTTCGCATACCGGACATGTGCCATCAGCAATTTTTGTCCGTCATATTGCAATGTTCTTGCTATTTTTTATTCAATTATCGTAAAGCATGTGCAATTTTTCATTGGAATTGGCACTTTCTAGCTTTTAACGTCATTTTAGGTATTTCATCAATTTTTTTGTGCTACAATGGGTTTCAATCCCATATCCCTGGATTGAAACCCACCAAACAAACACCAGGAATTAATAAGTATGGGAAACGTACCCATTCCAAAGAGCAAACAAACATGCCCTGAAAAACACACCTTAATGCTGAGTGGTGTAACAGGAGAATCATGAGGTGCTTGAAGACAGTTAGTATATAGTAGGACTAGGAGTAAAAAATGAGATATACTCCTATCAAGTTTTTTTTAAAAAATCGGGTTTATTGGGCAAAAACTGGGTAAAAACTGGTTTTTTGTCAAAAAGGCACAAAAGAAATGGGCCAGCCGCATTTAATCCGTATTAAATGCACCTGTCCCCAGTTGTCTTTGGTTTCTCTCTCCCTCTCACTCCTCATGCGCCTTATTTGTTTGAATTCTCATGCCACTTTACATAAAAGTTTATGTAAACTGCCAGTTTACATATAAACTGTCACTTTACATTATGTAAAGTGGCAGTTTACATTGAATTCTTACGCCACTTTACATAAACTTTGCAGTTTACACCAATACAATGCGACTTTACATAAACTTTTATGTAAATAGGTAGTTTACATTGAATTCTCACGCCACTTTACATAAACTTTGCAGTTTACATATGTAAACTGCAAAGTTTATGTAAACTGGCAGTTTACTACATATATAAACTGATAGTTTACATAAAAGTTTATGTAAAGTCGCATTGTATTGGTGTAAACTGCTACTTTACATAAACTTTTATGTAAACTGGCAGTTTACATTGAATTCTCACGCCACTTTACATAAACTTTACAGTTTACATATGTTAACTCGCAAGTTTACATATGTAACTAGCAGTTTACATAAGTAAACTGCCAGTTTGCATAAACTTTGCAGTAAACTTTGCAGTTTACATATGTGAACTGCAAATTCTATGTAAAGTGGCGTGAGAATTCAATGTAAGCTGCTACTTTACATAAAGTTTTATGTAAACTAGCAGTTTACACTGAATTCTCCAGCCATTTTACATAAAATTTGCAGTTTACATATGTAAACTCGCAGTTTATGTAAACTGTCAGTTTACATATGTAAACTGCAAAGTTTATGTAAAATGCCAGTTTACATATGTAAAATGATGTTTTTACATTAACAAATACCACTTTCAACTAGAAAAGAGTATTTAACATAAAAGAAAAGCATGTTGACCAAAAAATAAGTAGTTTACATAAGCCAACAGTATTTTACATAAACATTCAGCACTTTACATAACACAACCAATTTACATAAACATTCAGCACTTTACATACGTAAACTAGCAACAGTACTTTACACAAACATTCAGTACTTTACATAAACAACCAGCACTTTATACAAATGAATCAGAACGATGTTTTTACACTAACAAATACCACTTTGAACCAGAAAAGAGTATTTTACACCAAGAAACAACATTTTGGCTAAAGAATCAGTAGTTTACATAAGCCAATAGTACTTTACATAAACAAGCAGCACTTTACACAAACGAATCAGAACGATGTTTTTACACTAACAAAATAGTATTTTATACCAAGGAACAACTTTTTTACCAAAGATTCCGTAGTTTACATGAACCAACAGTACTTTACACAAACAAGTATTGTAGCCCAGATGATTCAATCCCATGAGAGATGACTGCGGCTCATTCACAGATCGGCCGGAGCCATCTCTTGATGGGCTGAAGCATCTGAGCATTTTACACAAACATGTTGGAGTAGAATACATAAGCTATGCTTGTATTGTACAGTTTCCCAGTTTAATATATCGATTTGTGTTTCAGTTATATCTTGTTGTGCATAATTTTCCATTTATATTATGTAAGTAGATGATGAGGTGTCTGGTGTGACACAGTAGATCTCATCATTGGTTGAAAGACATAATATATAAATGAGGTTCGTAACCGAGACAGCTTTGGACAAACTGTCAGTTTAGGTCATTATGTGATTCGGATAATTGGTTTGTCTAAACTAATTGAATCATATAGATATGCCCGGGGCATATTGAACTTGACTCTTAGGAATGATTTGTCTTGTACTGATTTAATAGAAAAATCAATCCTTGTATTCTATCTCTAAATCCCTAGACTAGAGTGGGCATGAGGATTAGACATAGTGTACTTTGATCTGCCAATGGGTGAGGTGAAATGTGGCCAATAGTCTCGGTGGGTTGGGTGCGCGTGTTTAGTTACTTGGTGTGCTACTACTTGTCGACAGGAAACCATGTACCGGTGCGTCTGGGGTGATGGTGCTCCCGAGATGAACTTTAAATGTTTATTATACTAAACCCGGCCGGTGGACTTATGTCCGGTATAGTAAAAAGGTCGAGTGGTACTAGTCTCAGAATTAAAGAAGTTAATTAATTAATTTATCAGTAAATTAATTTTAATTAACGAGCACTATATCTTTGATGTGGGGAGATTAATCAATATAATTTAATTAAGTTGTTCCGGAAGCAATTCTGGTGTAGGATGATAGTGCCAAAATTAATCCGTTAGTGGTACGATTAATTTTGTAATTGGTTAATTGAATAGGTAGATTTAATTAATTAATTGGTTAATTATTCCTAAGGGTTAATTCAGTAATTAACAAAGTGAAATTATTTAATTAATTCTTAAGGGTTAATTAATTAATTAACAAAGTGGAATTAATTAATTAATTAATTAAGTCTTAAGTTTCAATTGGAATTAGGAAATCCTAGAGGTTAGGAAATCTAATAGGATTTGGTTTATCCTATCAGATTGGTTGCCTAATTGGATTTGGAAACTAATTCATTACCTAAACCCATTAGGAAGACCAATCCTAAACCAACTTGGAGTCTTTCTTGTAACTCTATAAATAGACAAGGGATTAGCCATTCAAGATACACAATTAATCCACAAGATTTCTAGAGAGAGAAAACGTTTCTCTCTCCAAGTCAAATTTTCAAGAAAGTGTGCGGCTGGTTTTTGGGTTTCTAGTGGCTGAAATTTTGGCCTTGGGTTATAACAGCTGCGCGTAGCTTTCTCTCTCTGCGGGCGGTGCATTTATAGTACGTGCCAGGTGCTGTGGGGCTAGAGTTTTCTAGCAGGTGGATTGTGGTGAGTAGCTGATCAATTGACTTCTAGTTCGTTGCCCACACAACGTGAAGTCATAGTCTTGAGGCATACAAGAGAATCACCAGGTGCACGCTTCAAATGTACTTTTCTAAGATTTCGCTTTAATAGAAATTTTGTTGCGTGGTAAATCAAGCAAGTGCAAACCCAGATCCTACCAAAATCTTTCAATTGGTATCAGAGCCTGGTTTAGGGGGTTCTATGCTTGTTCGATTTATTACATGGTTTTATTTGCAGGTGGTTTAGAATCCCGACTATTATGGTTAAGTTTGTATGGGTTTTAATTAAACTCCGGGACTTGTCCGGATTTAATTTTATTATGAATGTTTGTAATAGTATAACCACGTGCTGGAAGCCGTGTAGGATTAGATTAAATATGTAGTAGGATTTTTTCTATGTAATTTCGATTATTTAATTTTCCTAGAATGCCTTGTAGTAGGAAAATTGTTTTTTATGTAATCGAAGGCGTTATGGTGGGCAACTTGGATTCGTGGGTATTGGGTTATCATGAATTTGAAGAAACCCAGGAAAACCCAGAACGAATTGCAAGAAGACCAAATAGCGTGGGAAAAAGCGAAGGAGGAGTTGGCGGCAGGAGGCGACGCCGGCAACGTTTGCTGGCAGCAAAATCGCCGGCCGGCAGGCAAAAAACGCAGTAGCAGGCAGCAACAGCGTGCAGCAGTAGCTGCACGCAGCAGCTGCTGCGCGCTGCTGCCGGGCGCGCGGGGGCAGTGCGGCCTAGGCGGCCCGTTCGGGCCGTTCGGGCTGTTTTTTGCCCGTTTTTCCTCCAGTTTTCATTTTTTGAAGTTCAAGACTCTTTCCATCTAGGGATGTCATGGGACACGAGATCAAGGCAAAGGATGGAAGCTATTAAAACCATAATAGTCGGGAAATTTATTTTTCGTATTTATTTCCCATAGTTATTGTTTTAATTTTTATGCTGTATATTATATGCATGATTTAAAGCATGTCTGGTTTTATGGTTGCATGTAACCTAGGTTAGTTAATTGCATGTTAAAACTGGAAAAACCCTCAATTTGGAAATCTAAGTGGGAGCGGGTTGTGTTATGTCCCCATGGCCACCATTACGGGTTCATATGCGATGTGGGTGGGCTTGCGCGTTGGCATTAGGGTCTTCCTCCATTCGGATGAGTCCAGCCCCGAGATCGCTAGCCTATGAGCTTCTGAGTAAGATGACTAGAGCGAGTTTAACTAGGAGAAATGCGACACCCTCTCCATCTGAGGCGCACTATCCTGAGGTAACAAACTCAGAAGTCACGTAATGGCACACACTTAGTGTGCGATCTGCAGTATTCCTCCCGCGAGGTTACGCTGCTTACTTGTACGGCTGAAAGCACCGACTATTAGCTACATTGATCAAAAGATCATTGGTCAGATAGTGTAGTTAATGAACTTGGTTCTTCTCAAACGAATGTGGGTTAGCGTAAACGTCCACACTGCGTGGCTTGCAATAATCCCGGTGGATGAGATGTTGGTGGATAATGATTATTGTTTTGAGGGAAGTCAATAATTAATTAGAATTTTTTTTCGAAATTCTAAGCATATATAACTGAAACATTGTTTATTTATTTTCCAGTTTAATCGATATGGCATTCAATTCTTTAGCTGCTATTTTGAAAAACAACAATTAACTGGAACTAATAATGTCGATGAAAGTCGTAACTTGGACATTGACCTTAGGGCTGAGAGCGCTCCTGTGAGAGATCGTGTCATTGACATGATTAGTAACATCAACAAGGTTGAGGTAGTGGGAGGCGAAATCGTTGGTGAAACCAAAGCCGATATTGTCCTCCGGAGCTTGCCTCAAAGCTATGAGCTGATTCGGTTGAACTGCAACATAAGTAAGATGTTGTGGAGTTCATCCGAGCTCTTGGCAGAGTTGAGGGCGGTTAAAAGTCTTCTTCAAGAGAAGAAGCGAGCTTTAGTCGCAGTCGAAGCTTTAGAATCTTCTTCTGAGCCTGAGGCTGGAAAGAAGAAGCGAAAACTAGAGGGAGTAGCTAAAAAGGTGCAAATTGCGCATGAGCCATGTATTGCAAAGAAGAAGTTGAAAGACAAGTGCAATAAGTCGGGACATTGGAAAGCGGATTGTCTAAAGCTTATAAGTACGACAAATTCTGCCTTAATTACTGAGACATGTTTAGCGGCGATTCCCACCGATACTTGGTGTGTGGATTCAGGTGCCACTGACCATGTTTGTAATTCTTTGCAGGGGTTCCAATTAACCCAGAAGCTTAAAGAAGGCGAATTGGATATCTACTTGGGCGACACTACAAGAGTGTCAGTAGAAGCAGTGGGAGTAGTTAAGTTGAATTTCGAAAATTCTAGCTTAGAGTTAGTTAATTGTCTTTATGTACCGAGTTTTAGAAAGAACTTGATTTCGGTTTCTAAACTCTTGAAGAACGGGTATAAGTTTATTTTTTCTGATGACTGTGTTGTTATTAGAAGAAATGGAAAACTTATTTGTTCTGGTTCATTGGCGGACAATTTGTTTGCGGTTAACTCTAACTCCCCTGTTGCGCAAAACATAGAGGGAGATAACTCAGGATCTAACATTAATAAGAGGAAGAGACCTGCGGAAATGAATCAAACTCTTATGGAAATGGTTAGGTCCATGATGAGCTATAGTGATTTGCCAAGTTCGTTATGGGGATATGCCTTAGAAACGGAAATGTATATTCTTAATCTTGTACCATCTCAAACCGTGCCTTCAACCCCAGTAAAGTTGTGGAATGGGCGCAAGCCAAGTCTAAGACATCTCAGAATTTGGGGCTGCCCAGCACATGTGCTTAAGGCAGATACGGCTAAGTTAGATGCAAGAACATAATTAATGCTGTTTGTAGGATATCCTAGGGGAACGAAAGGTGGTCTATTCCATAGTCCTAAAGATCAGAAGGTGGTGGTTAGTACCAACGCTAGATTTTTAGAAGAGGACTATGTCTTAGACCATAAGCCCAAGAGTAAGATAGTACTAGAAGAGCTTAGACGACAAACTACTAATCCTGATGCACCAGCACAAGTAGATACACCACACACTGCACATGAGGTCATAGATGATGCGCCTACATAGGCAGTGCCTCGTCGTTGTGGGAGGGTTGTGAGACAGCCCGACAGGTTCGTTGGCGTGGGAGAGGCCTTAGACCTAGTCGCAGGTGTGCCTGAACCTGACGCAGTTAACTACAATGAGGTGCTTCGAGATAAAGATGCAGAATTTTGGCGTAAGGCAATGATATCCGAGATGGGGTCAATGGACCACAATCAAGTCTGGGAACTTGTGGACCTGCCTGATGGGTTTAAGCCCATTGGATGCAAGTGGGTCTACAAACGTAAGAGAGGACCTGACGGGAAGGTGGAAGCCTTTAAAGCTAGGCTGGTAGCGAAGGGGTATACTCAGAAAGAGGGAATCGACTATGAGGAAACCTTCTCCCTGGTAGCCATGCTTAACTCGATCCGAATTCTCTTGGCCATAGCTGCTCATATGGATTATGAGATTTGGCAGATGGATGTCAAGACAGCTTTCCTAAACGGAAGTCTTGAGGAAACCATCTTTATGCAGCAACCAGAGGGATTCATTGAAAAAGGCCAAGATCATAAGGTTTGCAGGCTTAAGAGGTCTATTTATGGACTTAAGCAGGCATCCAGATCTTGGAACATCCAGTTTGATGAGGTAATCCAGTCTTTTGGATTTACTCAGTGTCCTGATGAGCAATGTGTATATCGCAGACGTGATGGAAACTCAGTGGTGTTTCTTGTGTTTTACGTAGATGACATTCTATTGATTGGCAACAACAAGAAAGTGTTATCAGATGTAAAGGCATGACTGCCCAAGCAATTTGATATGAAGGACTTAGGAGAAGCGGGACATATCCTTGGGATCAAGATTATTCAAGATCGTAGGAAACGTTCGCTAACGCTCTCCCAAGCTTCGTACATAGACACGATTCTGGCCCGTTTTAACATGCAGAACTCCAAGAAAGGTTTTCTACCTTTCAGACATAGAGTGCATCTATCTAAGGAACAGTCTCCTAAGACTGTTGAGGAGATAGAGGCCATGAAGACAGTTCCGTATGCTTCGGCAATAGGAAGTCTCAAGTATGCCATGTTGTGTACGAGGCCTGATATCTGTTATGCCGTTGGCATGGTGAGCAGATATCAGAGTAACCCCGGGAAAGCTCATTGGGAGGTAGTAAAGTGCATTCTCAAGTATTTGTGCAGAACGAGAGACCAAGTTCTGGTCTATCAGGCGCCTGAGCTGGTACCCCGAGGTTACACAGATTCAGATTTCCAATACGACAGGGACAAGAGAAACTCTACCTCAGGGTATGTGTTTACTCTAGGAGGTGGAGCCATAGTTTGGCGGAGTGTCAAGCAGAAATGCGTGGTGAACTCTTCCATGGAGGCTGAGTACGTTGCCGCATCAGAGGCAACGAAAGAAGCAGTATGGCTCAAGAACTTCCTAGTGGACTTAGATGTGATTCCTGGTTTGCCAAAGTCTATCACGGTTTATTGTGATAACAATAGTGCAGTAGCAAACTCGAAGGAACCACGAGCCCACAAGACGAGTAAACTTATACAGCGCAAGTACCACCTGATACGAGACATCGTAAAGAGGGTAGACGTGGTCATGGCTAAGATAGCATCAGAGAATAACCTTGCAGATCCGTTCACGAAAACATTGACTTCTAAAGTCTTTGAGGCTCACGTGAAGGGCATAGGGATCAGATGCTTAGGAGAGCTTTGACAGTTTTTTCTAGATAGATAGCAGTAGATTGGGTAGGATTGTATGTAGTTGTATACTTGAACCACAGCTTAAGTATTAGTGAGAGATTGTTGGAGTAGAATACATAAGCTATACTTGTATTGTACAGTTTCCCAGTTTAATATATCGATTTGTGTTTCAGTTATATCTTGTTGTGCATAATTGTCCATTTATATTATGTAAGTAGATGATGAGGTGTCTGGTGTGACACAGTAGATCTCATCATTGGTTGAAAGACATAATATATAAATGAGGTTCGTAACCGAGACAGCTTTGGACAAACTGTCAGTTTAGGTTATTATGTGATTCGGATAATTGGTTTGTCTAAACTAATTGAATCATATAGATATGCCCGGGGCATAGTGAACTTGACTCTTAGGAATGATTTGTCTTGTACTGAATTAATAGACAAATCAATCCTTGTATTCTATCTCTAAATCCCTACACTCGAGTGGGCATGTGGATTAGACATAGTGTACTTTGATCTGCCAATGGGTGATGTCAAATGTGGCCAATAGTCTCGGTGGGTTGGGTGCGCGTGTTTAGTTACTTAGTGTGCTGCTACTTGTCGAAAGGAAACCATGTATCGGTGCGTCCGGGGTGATGGTGCTCCCGAGATGAACTCAAAATGTTTATTATACTAAATCCGGCCGGTGGACTTATGTCCAGTATAGTAAAAAGGTCGAGTGGTACTAGTCTCGGAATTAAAGAAGTTAATTAATTAATTTATCAATAAATTAATTTTAATTAACGAGCACTATATCTTTGATGTGGGGAGATTAATGAATATAATTTAATTAAGTTGTTCCGGAAGCAATTTTGGTGTAGGATGGTAGTGCCAAAATTAATCCGTTAGTGGTACGATTAATTTTGTAATAGGTTAATTGAATAGGTAGATTTAATTAATTAATTAGTTAATTATTCCTAAGGGTTAATTAAGTAATTAACAAAGTGGAATTATTTATTTAATTAATTAAGTCTTAAGTTTCAATCGGAATTAGGAAATCCTAGAGATTAGCAATCTAGTAGGATTTGGTTTATCCTATCAGATTGGTTGCCTAATTAGATTTGGAAACTAATTCATTACCTAAATCCATTAGGAAGACCAATCCTAAACCAACTTGGGGTCTCTCTTGTAACTCTGTAAATAGACAAGGGATAGCCATTCAAGATACACAATTAATCCACAAGATTTCTAGAGAGAGAAAATTCTAGAGAGAGAAAACGTTTCTCTCTCCAAGTCGAATTTTCAAGAAAGTGTGCGGCTGGTTTTTGGGTTTCTAGTGGCTGAAATTTTGGCCTTGGGTTATACCAGCTGCGCGTAGCTTTCTCTCTCTGCGGGCGGTGCATTTATAGTACGTGCCAGGTGCTGCGGGGCTAGAGTTTTCTAGCAGGTGGATTGTGGTGAGTAGCTGATCAATTGACTTCTAGTTCGTTGCTCACACAACGTGAAGTCATAGTCTTGAGGCATACAAGAGAATCACCAGGTGCACGCTTCAAAGGTACTTTTCTAAGATTCCGCTTTAATAGAAATTTTTGTTGCGTGGTAAATCGAGCAAGTGCAAACCCAGATCCTACCAAAATCTTTCAAGACAAACCAACAAAAACATACGATTTACATGAAAAACATACCTTCTGGCCCAAACCCTAGTTTTCCTTTCATTTTCGTGGGCTGTAAACACAACCAAACGAATCCCCTATCTCAGATCTACAAAACCTTAGTTTTCCTTTCATCTTCGTGGCTAATTTGTGATTCTCCCAAAACCAAGAAAGGCAAAAAAATGGTCAAAAATTGTATGAGTTTTGAAGCTTGAGAGGTGGAGAGTATTTTGGCGGTGATATATCTTTAAAACTCTACCTTGAATGGCCGAAATCACGTCCAGGAGTGGCGGGGAAGAGTGTTCGGGGAGAGAAAGGAGAGGCAGCCGCTGAAGAGTGAAAATAGAGAGAGAGAGGGGGAGAGAGAGGGAGAGAGAGAGAGAGAGAGATAGGGGGATTAGGGTTTGAGAAGAGAAGGAAAAATGATGGTTTTATATACGAGGGAGGTGCGTGTGAAACACCCCCCACCTCTCCAATTTTTTGGTTGCATTTTTTATTTTTTTTCAGCTAGGTGTACCGTAATTTTTTTTACTCCTAGTCCTATAATATAATTTGTCGCTTGAAGATCTTCAATCTCAGCCATACGAGATATCTTCTATAATTAATCTTTGTCCGCATTCATGCCAGGAACATCTCTAGCTAACTCAACTGAAATTTATTCTTAGAACATGTCAACCATAGTGTAATTTGTTTTCTAAAATTATAGATTAATAAACAAATTGACTTTTTAGAACTTAAGAAAATTTGGGACATCTACCCTGTTTTGTCCTGGCAAGTGTTTTAGCAACAGATCTTGTATCTTCTGTCTTGACATCTACACCAATAAAACTCCAGAAGTTAGAAAATACTACGAATGAACATTTACCCTCATAACCACTTGAACCCATAGAAAGTAAGTTCTAGAAGAGTTCACACTAATATTCAAATGGATATGTAAATTCTAAATTTATAAGCTATGTTTTGTTTTAGGCATGCAGTTTTGTTTTGAATATATTAACAATAGCATATTTACTTGTAACTTGTTTTTTTAAATGAGCATTTTATTCACAAAAATAAATTTTATTTGTAACGTGTGCAACGAAATTTTCTCCATCATTATTACATCTTGTATATATTTATAGTGGAGAATAAAGACCACATATCAGGTGACAATCATACGACATAAAATAATACCAATGGAAGCAACAAGGAAGGAGATGGCCAAAATTTCAACAAAAAAGGGGGTAATATCATTTTTCTTAGCCTTTTCAATATATTTATGGAACTTTTTACATATGTGGTTGATTACTCTGAATTAATAAAAATTTGTAGATAAAAAAACTAGAGGTGGTACTCATATGTTAGACATGTGGGGTCGTCCACCCCATCTACCCTTCATGAAGGTGGAATTTGATATGCTTGGAAAACCCGTAGGTGGGGAACTGAATAAGTTTGCTGGAATTTTGGGCACTCTAGCAAGAAATGGCAAATATTGCCCACTCAATAAGGAAGATTGGCATCAAATTCATTCTCAAAACAAAAAGGAAATGTTGGATATCATTAAGGTTATTTGAAAATTGTAAAAAATTATACTTAATTAAGATATATGTGTGTGTAGCCTTGGAATTTGTATTAACTATTTCAATTTGTATACCAGATTTTATGTCACCATGGCAAGAGAAGAGTGGATTTTAAAATTCATTAGTTACAAATGGAGGAGTTGGAAGAGTCAATTGAAAAATAAGTATTTCAAACCTAACATGAGCATTGAGGAGTTAAGTTAAGAACGCGATGACATAGTGAACAAAGGTCAATTAATTATGGATTTATGGCTCAAACCAGAATTGCTTCCAGAACCACTAATTTAATTATTCTTTATTCTCCACACGTCAAAGATATAATGATCATCAATTTATTAATATACGGATAAATTAATTAATCGACTTCTTATCATCCGAGATTAGTACACCTGTTAGTTTTGAATACTAAAAGCTTTGCTTGTATGAAAACTAATACCCATTTATATATCAATTGTGTTTCAGTATTATTAATTGTTCCTTTATATCATATGTATAGATGATAAGGTGCCAGGTGTAACACAATAGATCTTATCATTGGTTAAATTTATGATATATAAATAAACGCTCGTAACCGAGATAGTTTGAACGTACTATCGATTTAGGTTATTGTATGATTTAGAAATTAGTTTGTCTAGACTAATTAAATCATACGGATATGCCAAGGGCATATTGAGCAGGACCTAATAAGGATTGAATTAACTTGTACTGATCTTTGTAGTTAATTCGAACCTCATATTCTAATCTCTTAATCCCTAGACTAGAACGGACATGGGAGTTAGACATATTGTACTTTGATTTGACAAAGGGTGCGGTCAATTGAGGCCTAGATCTTGGTAAGTTGGGTATGTGTGTTTGACATCTTAGTGTGTCATTACTTGTCAAAAGGAATACATGTATCGGTTCGTTCAGGTTGATGGTGCTCCTGAGATGAGCTCGTAAGGATTATTATACTAAACCCGGCTGGTGGACTTATGTACGGTATAATAAGAAGGTCGAGTGGTACTTGTCTCGGATAGCAAGAAGTCGATGAATTAATTTGTCAGTAAATTGATGAATCGACGAGCACTATATCTTTGATGTGGAGAGATAGAAAAATTAATAAAGTGAGCGCAAAGTAATGTCATTTCTGAGCGGCAGTTCCATAATTGGTTTGTTAGTGGTACGACTAATTATGCATTGGACTAATTGGCAATGCGGATTAAATAAATACCCTTGGGTTAATTTTATATTTAATTGAAAAAGTGAGTTATATGAAATAATCCTAAGGGTCGATTAATATTTAATTGACGAAGTGGGTCGAAGAATTAATCCCTGGGCTACTTGGAGTTGACTAGTCTAGTGAGGGCTAAGAAAGTCAACAAAAGTCTAACATTAAGACCCAATTCAAAAGCCCACTAGGTCTCCCATGAAACTCCTTATAAATACTTAATGTTAGGCATTAAGGAAGACATAAGAAACTTGGAGGCAATTAGCCTAGAGGGAGAAGGAGTAGTCTAGAGTGAGAACTTCATTTTTCTCTTTGAAGTTCTTTCTCGAAGTCGACTAAGGATCTTTCTTCTTCGATTAAAACTCAGCCCATATTTTTCCTTGAGCAACCCCGATCTCATTTTTTTGCCGCCGTGATTGTTCACCGCCAGACGGTTCATTTTTCGGCCAGCTAGCTTTGATAATCGGTTCTCTCTAGCGAGCCGATCCATGGGCTATGGCATCGATCGCGAATACTCTTGTGATCTGTGATAGTCCGTGTCTTGATCGCGGTTTGGAGTGGCTGATTGCTGTGGTCGGAATTTGAGGTGTAGCGTTGGGCGGCGGTTTTGCGCAGGGACTGTCCGGGCAAGATCTGTTTATGTAGATCTTGTGTTTTTCGAAGTGGGTTTTTTATGATTTTATCATTCGGTGCTTTATTCACCCCGTTAATAGTTGCCTAAATGACTTTAGGGGTAGTTGGAGTCATTCGAGGGATTCGATAGTGGTTTTCTATATTGTGAGGGACACGCTTCAAAGGTATAATCTTTAATTCCGCCTTTTGTAAAGATTTAATTTGTAGTATTTCGTTTTAATAAATCGAACATGTACAAGCATAGATCCGCTTAGGGGAAATGATTTTAGAGTTTGGGCTCGATCAAAAGTCTTCGATTCTGGAATGCATAGCACGAAAGTGAGATTTTTGTTTTGGCCTGGACCAGATCTGTTTCTTTCAAATTTGTATCAAAGCTGAGGTTTCGGCTTTATACTTGTTTGATTTATTACACGGTTTTGCCAGTTTTGTTTTCAGGTGGTTATTATTCCCGACTATTATGGTTTTACATTCATTTATAAACCTCGGGACATGTCCGGGCTCGTTTTATTTTAAATGTGAATATGTGTAATAGTAATAACCACGAGTTGGAAGCCATGTAGGATTAGATTAAATCTTGTAGTAGGATTTATTCTAAAGATGTCATCTTTATTTTCCTAGACAAGCCTTGTATATAGGAATTTATGTGAAATGACGAAGATGTTATTGTGGGTAACGCATATTCGTGGGTTTTGGTTTATCGTAATTTTGGGTGATTCCAAATTACGTAAAAAAATGAGAAAACCCAAACAAATTAGGAGGAATCCAAATAACGAGTGGGAGCAACGCGATGGGACGGGACTTATCAACAAGGCGTTAAAAGGAAGCAACGATTGAGAAGGTCATAATAGTCAGGAAATGTTTCATTACGAATTTATTTCCGGTTTTATGTCCTTGTTGTTGCTTGTGTGTTTTTGTTTATTTTTTAATGCATGATCGAAAATAAATGGTTTTATGGGTGAAATTAACTAAGGTAGAAAATTTGCATGTTAAAACTTCAACAGTTTTATAGGTGCTAATAACCAAAGTTAAGATATTGCATATTAAAACCATAAAAATCCTCAATTTTAAGAATCTAAGTGGGAGCGGGTTGTGTTATATCCCCATGGTCTCCATTACGAATTCATATGTGATGTGGATAGACTTGCGCGTTGGCATTAGGGCATTTCTCCATATCGGATGAGTCTTTATTCATAAGATCACTAGATTAAATTTCTAAAAGGATTACTATAGTGAGTTTAATTGGAGAACATTGCGACACCCTCTCTATCTGAGGTGCATTAGATTCCTAAGTAACAAACTTAGAAGTCACATAATGGCATACACTTAGTGTACCGTTTACAGTATCCCTCCCAACGAGGTTACGCTACTTATGTGTGTAGGCTAAAATCACCAACTATTAATTTCATTGATCAATAGATCGTTTGGTCAGATAGTGAAATTAATGAACTTAGGTTCTTCTCGAACGAATGTGGACTAGCGTATTTGTTCACATGATCGTGACCTGCGTGAATCCCGGTGAACGAGATGTTGGTGGATATGATTATATTGTTTTGAGGATATCAATATTTTCTAAAAAGATAAAATATGGAAACTTATCTATTTATTTATTTTCAGTTTTTGATATGTCGTTCAATCAACTTGTTGTCATACTTAATCAGAACAAACTCACCGGTCCTAATTACATTGACTGGAAGCATAACCAGGACATTGTCTTTACTGCTAAGGGTTACAAGTACTTGCTCACTGAGGTGTGCCCTGAGACACCCAGATATGATGCCACTCATGAGGAGAAACAGCCATATGTCAAGTGGAAAAAAGCTGATAAGATGACCAGGTGCTACATTTTGGCTTCTATGTCAAATGTATTGCTACATCAGCATCAGTTGATGACCTCAACCTACGACATTATGACTAACCTCAAGAAGATGTTTGGGCATCAGGGCAGGGCAACCAGGCAGTCAGCTATGAGGAAACTCATGAGTGCCAAGATGGCTGAAGGCACCCCAGTGAGAGATCATGTGCTTGACATGATAAGCAACATCAATGAGATCAAGGTATCGGAGGGACTATAACATGAATAGGCTTTAGTATACTCTTCCTGAGCTCATGACTGCATTGGCGTCTGCTGAAGGTCTCTTATATGAGAGGAAGCAAGCTTTGGCTACTCTCGGGCCTTCAATATCTTCTCCTGGGCCCAAAGCCAGAAAGAAGAAGAAGAGAGCCCAGAAGGTAGGTGCTAATCATATACCCAAAGGTGGTGTTGCCAAGAATTTGAAGCCGAAAGGGAAGTGTTTTTAAGTGCTGGAAACCAGGATATTGGAAGCCAAACTGCCCAAAGCTCAAAGGTATGAGCAATTTCACCTTTGTTACTGAGACATGTTTAGCGGTGATTCCCACAAATACTTGGAGTGTTGATTCAGGAACCACCGATCATGTTTGTAATTCTTTGTAGGGGTTTCAAGTAACCCGGATGCTTAGAGATGGTGAGTTGCAGGTCTACTTGGTCGATACTACTAGAGTATCAGTTGTTGCAGTGGGAATTTTCAAGCTTGTCTTTTCAGATTCTGTCGTTTTGATTTTGATAGATTGTTTATATATACTTAGCTTTAGAAAGAACTTGCTTTCAGTTTCTAAGCTACTTAAGGATGGTTATAAGTTTGTATTTTCTGATGTCTCTGTTTTTATTAGAAAGAACAAGAAACTTATATGTTCTGATTCATTGGTTGACAATCTATTCTTAATTAAGACTGATTCCCCTGTAGTGCAAAACACAGAAATTAATGACACATCATCTAATCATAGTAAGAGAAAAGAGTCTTCCTCTATGAACCAGACTTATCTTTGGCACCTAAGACTAGGTCACATCAAATTTAGTAGGATTCAGAGGTTGGTCAATTATGGTCCCTTGGGCTCATTGGAGATTGAAAGTTATCCAACCTGTGAGTCTTGCTTGGAGGGTAAAATGACCAAAAGGCCTTTCAAGGCAAAGGGGTATAGGGCCAAAGAAGTTTTAGAGTTGGTTCACTCTGACTTGTGTGGACCTATGTAAGTTCAGGCTAGAGGTGGTTTTGAGTATTTTGTTATCTTCATAGATGACTACTCTAGATGTCGGTACATTTACTTGATGCACCACAAGTCCGAATGTTTTGGCAAGTTCAAAGAGTTCAGGGCAGATGTGGAGAAGCATCTTGGTAAGTGTATTAAGACACTACGATTTGATCGTGGTGGCAAATGCCTCTCTAGTGAATTTAGGAGCTACTTGTCAGATGAGGGCATTCAGTCCTAGTTGTCTGCACCTGGCACACCCCAGCAGAATGGTGTAACAGAGAGGAGGAACAAGACTCTTATGGATATGGTGAGATTGATGATGAGTTATATTTAGTTTCCCAATTCGTTTTGGGGATATGCCTTGGAGACAACTGCTTATATCCTCAACCTTATACCATCTAAGTTTGTGACTTCGACCCCTGTGGAATTTTGGACTGGGCGAAAGCCTAGTATAAGACATCTCAGGATTTAGGTTGCCCAACACATGTGCTTAAGATAGATACAGCCAAACTAGATGCGAGGGTAGAGGTATGCTATTTGTAGGCTATCCCAGAGGAAAGAAGGGTGGTCTATTTTATAGTCCTAAAGATCAGAAGGTAGTGGTTAACACTAACACTAGATTTAGGGGCCGGACCAAATTAACACAAAATTTGGGGGTGTGAATGGAAATATTTAGAATTTGATTGTGTGGACCATTTTTAGGCCTCTCGGATTTCTGAAATCCGAGTCCCTTAATCAATTTGAGATTCAGATTTCACAAATCCGAATTATTAATCCAAAACTAATTCGGATTTTAGAAATCCAATTTCTGAAAAAATAAAATTTGTAATTTAATTTGTTTATTTTAACGACAGAAAGTATTAAAAAAATTGAGGGACAAATCGGATTTTGAAAATCCGAATCAGTATTAATTTCAGATTTTAAAATCCGTCTTCGCTGAGTCCACCACGTCTCAGAACAACTAGCACCACGTCCAAAAACGTCTACATCCAGAAAAACTAGCACCATGTCAAAAAATAACTAGCACCTGTTCAAAAACATCAACATTCAGACATGTGAATTTAAACTGATTTTTTCACAAAACGTCTCACATCATCTCAGAACAACTAGAACCATGTAAAAAAACATATACAACCATGCATGTGAATTTAAACTGATTTTTCTTTCACAAACTAGCACCACGTCTCAAACAACTAGAAACACGTCAAGAACAACTAGCACCACGGCCAAAAATGTCTACATCCATTCATGTGAATTTAAACTATTTTTTTTTCCACAAAGACATCCCACCACGTCTCAGAACAACTAGAATCACGTCTCAAAAAACTAGCACCACGTCCAAAAATGTCAACATCCAGACATGTGAATTTAAACTTATTTTTTCATAAAACATCTCACCTCGTCTCAGAACAACTAGCACAATGTAAAAAAATGTATACATCCATGCATATGAATTTAAACTGATTTTTTTTTACAAACAACTAGCACCACATCCATAACAACTAGCACCACGTCTCAGACAACTAGAACCACGTCTCAAACAACTAGCACCACGTCCAGAAAAGTCTACCATGTCTCGATACATCCCAAACAACTAGCCCCACGTCCAGTTTAATTATATAAACATAAACCCTAGCATTTTCTGCAGCATTGTTCTCCTCTTCCTCCTTCAATCATTCTCTTTGTAGCGGCCAAATACTATTCACCTGCAAAATTTGGATTTCGGCTAAATTATTTCAAAGAGCTACATCACGTTGTGATATCGTAATCAGGTATGTCAAGATTTTAGTGTTTTATGGTTGATATTTCATTAAATGTTGGATTTTTATGTAATTAGATTAATTGTAATGAGATTAGATGATATATTGAGTAGTGGTGTATGTAGTTGATGAAATGTGGTTAGGAAATACGCGTATTAGTAGTATGGGACTAAGATTTGTGTAAGTTTTGTGGAATTTTTAATTATTAGTCATGCATTAGTAGTGTAATTACTCTAATTACAATTTTAATGTTATTAGATGATATTTTGTGTAGTGGTGTACGTATTGGATGAAATGTGGTATGGAAATACATTGATTAGTAGTATATGACTAATATGTGGATAAGTTTTGTAGAATTTTTAATTTGTAGTCAAGGGTAATTATTCTAATTACTATTTTAAATATGATTAGTCGTAAGTGATAATGAAATTATAATTAAAATCATAATGTTGTGGATTGTTTATAATGTTGTGGGTTGTTTAGTGAATTGTGGTTTTTAAATTTGATTAAAAAAATCTTTGGTGATGAAACTGGACAATTAATTGATATAATGACATTTTTATGGTTGACAAGTATAATGACATTTAATGGTCCCTATATTTTTAATTTCTATTGGACATCTACGTTTGATTTTGATAACCGTCCGAATCTGGATCATTCAATATGCGTTAATCTTAGAATGTCAAGGGATAATTTGTTAGAAACCATTTGCAATGTAATTGGGGTGTCTATGAATTTGTACAAAATCACTTTTACAGCATTTTTTGAAGTGGATGGGAGCAAGACAAAAGTAGTAATTACGTCTGATGCTATGATGGATTTTTTTAATACTTTTTGACCATGGAGTTTTATTAATGTTAACGTCGGTATTGAGGAAATTCAGTCTTTAGATAGAGTTGATATACGAAATATTGCTTCGAGTTCTTCACATGGCGGAGAAGGGAAACTTGATTATGGATTCCGTTATGATTTTGAAGAGGAGGCAGGGGACTTGGATTATAACACTAAGGATGATTCTGACTGTGACCATGCATCCGATAGTGATTTTTGTTCTGATTCTACATATTTCAGTTCCGAGGAATGTTTGGATGAGATTGGGTCGTATGTTCGTGTACTCTGATGTGGGACACCAAGATCCGTACGCCATTGATCGGGATAAACATGCGTTGTCCCGATATAAAGACAATCCTGAGACTATAGGACTTGGAACTGTTTTCAAAAACAAGGAGGAAGCATAACGGGCCATATCCGCATGGAACATGGCAAGGCTCAGGGAATATGTTAACGTCAAGAGTAATAAAATAACGTGGTCCGTGGAATGCAAGAGTAGACAATTTGAGACACCCGAAGGTTATTCCCCATGTGCATGGAAAATCTGGGTGTCGAAAAGGAATCGTACTCATGGCAAATGGGAAGTGGTTCTTTGGTGTCTGAGTCATAATTGCCTTGGAATTGCGATTGGAAATGACCACCACAATGTGACATCATCGACAATAGTGCCATTGATAATGAAACAAATTGAACAAGATCCTGAGTATCCAGTGTCAGCTATTCAAATTGATGTAAAAAATCAACTAAAAGTCGACGTGAAAGTAAGAAAGCATGGCACGCGAGAAGGAAGGCCGTTGATTTGGTATATGGTAATTGGGTCACAAACTTTGTTGAGTTACCGAGATAAGTTTAAATTTGATATTATTTTTGTTTTTATCAGTTTATTATTTTCCATTATTGTTGACATGATGATTGGGTGATGATTGTGTTAATGGTTTATTTATGTAGGTTTGTTAAAACATTAAAATCGTCGAATCCAGGGACGATTGTAGAATGAGAATTCTAGGGAGGGGAGCGTGCTTCCACAAATTCTGAGAGGAATTTTAAATATTTGTTTGGGCTTTCGCTCCAGTCCGACGTACGTTTTGGAGATTTTGTCCACCTGTGGTTAGTATAGACGGCACACACCTGCAGAGTGGATATAAGGGAAAGTTGCTTGCTGCCATTACAGTTACCGCAATACGTTTACTTCTTTCACTGGCGTACGCATTAGTTGACGAAGAAACCACTGAGGGATGGAGCTTTTTCATTAGAAACCTCATTCGTCATGTATTTGCTCAGCGTGCGACATGTGTGCTATCAGATCGAAATGCAGGGTTGCTCGCCACATTTCGAGACTTGGAGGAATGGGAAGAAGGTGTTACAGGTCACCATAGATTTGTCTGAGACATGTTTGAAGCAATCTACTGACGCATTATCACGGCAATAGATAGTCTGTGTTGGAAAATAGGTCAACCTCAGAAGTTTGATAGAGTAGGTGCAGAGTTGTTTGAATACAGTCAGGACGCCTTTAGGTATTTGTAGGATATCGGTGCTGATAAATGGAGTCTTGCACACAATGGCTTCCATCTCTAGGGTAACCTAATGACGAATATGTCAGAAAGTTACAACAGTGTGCTGAAAGGCGTACGCGATCTACCTATTCGAGCAATCATTGAGTCGACATTCCAGAAAACTAAAGAAATATTCCGCCAGGAAAATGAAAAGTCTCATAAATGCAACACCCAATTTCCTTCACTTTTATGGGAAATATTTAAGGATTACGAGATACGAGCTGGGGGCCATCAGGTTGAACCTTATGACTGGACGAATAAAATCTTCAGGGTTAGTACATTTGTGCTTTACGATGACAAACGAGGAAACATACACGCAGTTGATTATCAGTCGCGCACATGTACGTGTCAGAAGTGGCAAACCTATAGGTTTCCATGCTCCCAAGCCTTGGCGGTGTGTCAGTCTCTTGGTGATATTCCATCCAATCTAGTGGATGACTTTCTTACGACTCGAAACTGGAAGAGGCAATTTGTGCATAGAAATTTCTTCCCAATCCCTCCGGGGGAATGTTGGCGAATAGACATTGACTGGAAGTTGAATATCGACTACGCAAGACTCATCGTTCACAATGCACCGCCTGGAAGGAGACAGAAGTGGAGATTCACAATGCAAATGGATCACCGTGGAAGACGACGTCGAGGTGAATGCACGAGGTGTGGAAGTAGATCTCATGGAGCCAGAAGGTGTCCCGTCTCGCATCCCAGAGCAGATCAAACCAGGCTTGGTAGACTATATGACGCTGATAACATTATTTAATGTATCTTTTGAAGTTTTGTTGAGTTAGTATTTTTTAGTTATTGATGTTTTGGTATACGAATAAGTTGTATTGTGATGTTTTATTTCGTTTTGGTGAAGTGTCTCGTAACACAAATTTTTTTTATTTGGATTATAATTGAATTTGGATTTTCAAATTATGAATTAAATTTAATTCGGATTTCAAAAATCTGAATTAATTAACTAATTCAAATTTATGAAATCCGAATTAAAATTTTTATTTTGAAAAGAAAGTAAAAAGAAATCATGACTCGGATTTTGAAAATCTGAAATAGGATTTTAGATACTGCCAGAGAGTAGTATCTCAATCCGGTTTCGGATTTTCAAAATCCAAAACGAATCTGGACGTGGTCCTAGTTGTTTTTGACGTGGTGCATGTTGTTCTGAGACGTGCTGGACTGTATTTGTGAAAAAAATAGCTTAAATTCACATGCATGTATGTAGACGTATCTGGACGTGGTACTAGTTGTTTTTGACGTGGTGTATGTTGTTCTGAGACGTGGTGGACTGTATTTGTAAAAAAATAGTTAAAATTTACATACATGTATGTAGACGTATATGGACGTGGTCCTAGTTGTTTTTGACATGGTGCATGTTGTTCTGAGACGTGGTGGACTGTATTTGTGAAAAAAAATAGCTTAAATTCACATGCATGTATGTAGACATATCTGGACATGGTAATAGTTGTTTTTGAAGTGGTTCATGTTGTTTTGAGACGTGGTGGACTGTATTTGTGAAAAAAAACTTAAATTCACATGCATGTATGTAGACGTATCTGGACATGGTACTAGTTGTTTTTGACGTGGTGCATGCTGTTCTAAGACTTGGTTGACTGTCTTTGTAAAAAATTATTTTTTCATAAATCATGACTCAGATTTTGAAAATCCGAAACAAGATTTTAGCTACTGACCGAGAGCAGTAGCTCAACCAGGTTTCGGATTTTCAAAATCCGAATTACTTTAATTCGGATTTTGAAAATTCGAATGTGAGTATAATTCGGATTTTAAAAATTCGAATTATACCCAGATTTATTCTCCCTCCCAACTCTTTTTCATTCTTCATTCTTCTTTCTCCTTTCTTCTCCTTTATTCTCCCTCACCGGATTTTTTATTTCCAACCAACCAAACCTTCAAACAACAATATAAACTGATCAACACATTCTTCTCAGCTCCAGGAACATAACCATACACTCCATTCCAATTTTTTTTGGATTTTCTATATTTCACATAAATCAAAACCCATCAAATTTTCTTAGATTTACAAAAATTCGGCGGTATTTGTGTGAAACAACACCACCAAACCATTCCTCTTGTTGAACTCTACAAAACGCACCGATCGTATTTTAATTTCGACGTCGGACTTCCGACCGCCGCCAGCCGCCGCCAACACAACCCATACTCATCCAAAAAAAATTTGTACTATTCTCCTAATTATTATTCTAAATTTAGTATTATTATGATTATAGTAGTTTTATTTTTTTTTATTCAATATTTACTATTCTTCAAAAAATATAATTTATATTTATAAATGTGTGTTGCCATAAATTGTGTTGTGCTGAGTTTATGTTTTATGCACTGGTTGGGAATTCAAAAACGTTACATTTACTGCCGTTATGGTGCCGAAAGTTTTACTTTTTCTCAATAAATTCTTAATTTAGGTCCAATGGTGTCATCCAGTGGATTACAAGGTCGTCGATAGTACCTTTATCTAGGACCCATAAATCCAGAGTTATTATTTATGCAGCAGCGACACCGTTCACAGAGTGTATACTTAGGTTTTGATGGGTTTCACTCACGGACTATCAAGTGTCGTAGATCGGATAGCCAGATGTGGACACCATTGTCACTGGAACTGCCAGAAGTTTGGGCTGAGATTCAGAAATTCAGATTTTGGGGTCTATGCCGAGTGGGTAATATCAGACTCGACCATTCCTTTATCACGGCATTGTGTGAGAGATGGTGTCCAGAGATGCACACTTTTCACTTCAACATCAGTGAGGCCACTGTGACGTTGCAAGATGTCCAAGTTCTTTTTGGCCTTGCTACAAACGGGGATCCAGTTACCGACCAGTGTTTTGACATGACACCCTAAGAGTGGTGCGGTGAGTGTGAGCGGCTTTTGGGCTTCCCTGTCCGGGTGGATCAGTTGATGATGAGCGGCAATTTACATATTGATGCGCTTAAGAATGCACTCAGTCCACCACTGACACGGCACAAGGTTGACCCATTGGCTTATACGAGGAGGGCTCGATGTTACATCTTGTACGTGTGCTTCGGTTTTCTCATTGCGAACCCGGCTGGCAACATCGTTCCTTTATATCTTCTACAAAATATAGAGGATCCTGAGAGATGCTCGCGACACAGTTGGGGGTCAGTAGCACTTTGCAGCTTGACGGCGGGAATCAAACAATATTACGGGTTTTTCACTCCTACTACAGGTAAATTAATGTTATATTTATTTTAGGTTTAATGTTTTGCAATTTATTTTTCGTAATGAATATGTTTTTTTAATATCAATTTAATTTTATTATCTAGGTATGGGCTTGGGAGCGTATTCGTGCTGTCAGGCCAGATAGAGAGGCTCTTAGTGCCCTGCCGTCAGATGATTGCCCTTTGGCAGAACGGTGGCACACGCCCAAGAAATATCACAGCACGACTACTCATTGTGTGCCCACTTTTAGAGATTAGCTAGATGGTCTCTGAGAGGAGGAGGTTAGTTTAAATTTTGTTGTCTATTTAAATATAATTTATAATTTTTTGTTGTTTGATCGGTTTTCATTTTATTTTTTTCAGTTTATATGGCAGCCTTATCTGGTAGATAATTTGCTTGATGGATACCTCCTACAATATTGCCGAGAAGGGAGGGAGTGTTGGATGATCTACTATAATGCACACGAGCCACATGAGGCTTTGAGGGTCCTTCGCCAATTTGGCTGCCATCAGCCTATCCCTGGGCTGCCAATGATTTATCCTTTGAGTGCGGACGTATATGAACGGTCACATAGCAATGGTGCTGACTAGGGCCTTTAACATGCTCATTACACTATGGATTGGAGAGCTAGGATGTCAGCTGACCATTTAGCTGACGCTATGCCAGAGGATCCTCCAGTTGCTCATGCGGAGTACCAGAGTTGGTATTACCACAGAACAGTGCGGCTCATTAGCGATCCTAGCAGAGATGATCCCACCCAGATTAGACCGTGGAGCGATGAACCGATCCAAAGTATACGTAAGTTTTTCATTTGGTATTTATTTAAATTATTTTAATTTTATGCCATAATTATCTATTTTTTTCCTAACTATTACACTTTTTTTATTTATTTGTAGTCGGATCAGATGAGTGAATGGTACAACAGGGGCATTCAATTTCAAACTGATTATTATCGCAGAGATGATGCTCACCCTGAAGTACTTCAATTCATCGAGGGGATGTCCACCTCGTTCCAGAGTGCCCTCAAGCTTGGGTCTTCACATCTTCAAGAATTCCATGATGGTGGTTCCCAATTTCTCGTTGATGATCCACCTCTTTTCACTCAAGCCCCTATCCAGCTCGCCAACAAAGGCAAGTGCTCCAAGGGGGGGAGGCAGAAAAAGGAGGGTCATTCATGAAGAGCAAGGAGTTCCACTACATGTGGAACAACTTGGAGCGGAAGATGAAGAGGATGAGGATGATGCAAGTGGAGGTGAACCTGGAGGTAAAGGTTCTCAAGGTAGAGGTTTGCAGGGTTCAGGTTCTTCTACTGGACCTATTTCGAAGAGAGTATGTAGAAGAAATGTGCCGCCACCTTCGAGATATGGATTTAGTAGTTAGATTTTTTTATTTTTTCATTGTATGTTTTGATATTCATATTTTATAATGTTTATAATATTTCAAAATCAGTTTAAATTCAAATGAATGAATGTAGACGTGGTGGACTCTCTTTGTTGAAAATTAATCGGTTTAAATTCTAATGAATGGATGTATACGTTTCTGGACGTGGTCCTAATTTAATTTGATGTGGTGCATGTTGTTTTTGACGTGGTGGACTGCCTTAGTTCAAAAAATCAGTTTAAATTCAAATTAAAGGATGTAGACGTTTTTGGACGTGGTACTAGTTGTTTTTGGCGTGTTGCATGTTGTTCTGAGACATGGTGGAATGTCTTTGTTGAAAAAATCAGTTTAAATTCTAATGAATGGAAGTAGACGTTTTTTGATGTGGTTCTAATTGTTTTTGACGTGGTGGACTCTTTTTGTCAAAAATTAATCGGTTTAAATTCTAATGAATGGATGTAGAAGTTTCTGGACGTGGTCCTAGTTGTTTTTGACGTGATGGACTGTCTTTGTTGAAAAAATCAGTTTAAATTCAAATGAATGGATGTAGACATTTATGGACGTGGTTCTAGTTGTTTTTGACGGGTTCATGTTGTTCTGAGACGTGGTGAACTCTCTTTGTTGAAAATTAATATGTTTAAATTCTAATGAATGGATGTAGACGTTTCTTGACGTGGTACTAGTTGTTTTTGACGTGCTGCATGTTGTTCTGAGACGTGGTGGACTGTCTTTGTGAAAAAAATAGCTTAAATTCACATGCATGGATATAGACGTTTCTGGACGTGGTCCTAGTTGTTTTTGACGTGGTTCATATTGTTCTGAGACGTGGTGGACTCTCTTTGTTGAAAATTAATTAGTTTAAATTCTAATGAATGGATGTAGACTTTTTTTACGTGGTACTAGTTATTTTTGACGTGGTGCATGTTGTTCTGGGACGTGGTGGACTGTCTTTGTGAACAAAATAGCTTAAATTCACATGCATGGATGTAGACTTTTCTGGACGTGGTGCTAGTTGTTTTTGACCTGGTGCATGTTGTTCTGAAACGTGGTGGGCTGTCTTTGTGAAAAAAATTCGAATTCTCACAATTTGGATTTTCAAAATCTGAATCGTTTTAATTCTATTTATTAATTTACACAAAAAAATTTCATTTTCATTATTCTTTTCAAAATTTTTTATTTTCATAAATGATTCATATTTTGGAAATCAGAATTCCATTGATTTTGGATTTTTGGAATCTGAATTTAATTAATCTAATTAATCTCCCTTATTAATTTTTAATTTAATTAGGGTTATTGATATTTCAGATTTTCAAAATCCAAAAGTTGATGAATTCGAATTTCTAAAATTTGATTTTGTCTTATTCTGGATTTTCAAAATCCGAAAGGCCTCTTTTAGGCCACACCTCCCCATTTTTTTATTTTTTGTCCACAAATTTATTTAGGGGCATAATTTGGTAAAAAATTCCACTAGATTTTTAGAGGAGGACTATATTTTAGATCACAAGCCAAGAAGCAAGATCATATTAGATGAGCTTAGGGGTCAGTCGAGTATTATAGATGCACCAGTATAAGATGACACACCACAGAGTACTGCACGAACTATCACAGATGATGCACCTACACAGGCTGCGCCTCATCGTAATGGGAGGGTTTTTAGACAACTTGAGAGGTACGTAGGCTTAGGAGAGTCTTCGGATTTCATCCCTGGAGCTCACGAACCAGACCCAGTTAGCTACAATGAGACTCTCCAAGATAAAGATGCAGATTCTCTTGGCAAAGAGCCATGATTGCTGAGATGGGTTCTATGGACTCAAATCAAGTCTGGGAGCTGGTAGATCTTCCGGATGGGTTTCGACCTATTGGGTGCAAACGGGTCTATAAGCTAAAAAGAGGATCTGACGGGAGGGTTGAGACCTTCAAGGCTAGGATTGTGGCGAAGGGGTATCCTCAGAAAGAGGGTATCGATTATGAGGAGACTTTTTCCCCGGTAGCTATGCTAAAGTCAATCTGGATTTTCTTGGCTATACTTATTTAGATTATGAGATTTGGCAGATGGACGTCAAGACAGCTTTCCTTAATGGAAGTCTTAAGGAGACCGTCATTATGCAGCAACCAGAGGGATTCATTGCATAAGGCCAAAAACACAAGGTTTGCAAGCTCAAGAGGTCTATCTATGGACTTAAGCAAGCATCCAGATATTGGAACATCCATTTTGACAAGGTTATCTAGTCTGATAGATTGTTGTATTTTACGTAGATGATATTCTTTTTATTGGCTACAGTAAGAAGGTATTGTCAGACGTAAAGGCATGGTTGTCCAAACAGTTTGATATGAAGGATTTGGGAGAGGCTGGGCATAGCATTGGGATCAAGATTATTCAAGATCATAGGAGATGTTCACTGACACTCTCTCAGGCCTTGAACATAGACATGATTCTGGCTCGTTTTAACATGCAGAACTCTAAGAAGGGTACACATTCTTTCAGGCATGAAGTGCATCTATCTAAGGAGCAGTGTCCCAAGACTGCTGAGGAGATAGAGGCCATAAAGGCAGTTCCCTATGCATCTGTAGTGGGTAGTCTCATGTATGCAATGTTGTGTACCAGGCCTGATATTTGCTTTGTTGTTGCCATGGTTAGCAAATAACAGAGTAACCTTGGGAAAGCTCATTAGGAGGTTGTCAAGTGTATCCTCAAGTATTTGCGCAGGACAAGAGACCATGTCTTGATCTATCGAGTACAAGAGCTAGTTCTATTAGGTTACACAGATTTAGACTTCTAAGGTGATACGGACAAGAGTAAGTCTACCTCTTGGTTTGTGTTTACTGTGGGAGGTGGAGCCATAGTTTGGTGAAGTGTCAAGCAGAAATGCGTGGCAAACTCCACCATGGAGGCTGAGTATATTGCCGCATCAGAGGTAGCGAAAGAAGCTGTATGGCTCAAGAACTTCCTAGTGGACTTAAATGAGATTCCTGAGTTGCCGAGGTCTATCACAGTTTATTGTGATAACAATGGTGCAGTTGCTAACTCAAGGGAACCTCGAGCCCACAAGGCGAATAAACAAATAGAGTGCAAGTACCACCTGATACGAGAGATCATAAAGAGGAGAGACGTGGCCGTGGCCAAGATAGCATCAGGAGACAACTTTACAGATCCATTCACAATGGTATTGACTCCAAAAGTCTTTGAGACCCACGTGGAGGGCATGAGAGTAAGATACTTAAGTGAGCCATGAGGTTTTTTAGTTTTAGGTATGACAGACAGCAAATAATTGTATTGAATAGTTTTTATACTTCAGAGCATAGCTTTGAGTATTAGTGGGAGATTGTTAGTTTTGAATACTGAAAGCTTTGCTTGTATGAAAACTAATACCCCGTTTACATATCGATTTTGTTTCAATATTATTAATTGTTCTTTTATATCACATGTATAGATGGTAAGGTGCCGAGTGTAGCACAGTAGATCTTATCATTGGTTAAATTTATGATATATAAATAAATGCTCATAACCGAGATAGTTTGAACATACTATCGGTTTAGGTTATTGTATGATTTAGAAATTAGTTTGTCTAGACTAATTAAATCATATGGGTATGCCCGGGGCATATTGAGCAGGACCTAATAAGGATTGAAATAACTTGTATGGATCTTCGTAGTTAATTCAAACCTCATATTCTAATCTCTTAATCCCTGGACTAGAGCGGGCATGAGAGTTAGACATAGTGTACTTTGATTTGCCAAAGGGTGCGGTCAATTGAGGCTTAGATCTCGGTAAGTTGGGTATGCGTGTTTGACGTCTTAGTGTGATGTTACTTGTTGAAAGGAATCCATGTACTGGTTCGTCCAGGTTGATGGTGCTCCTGAGATGAGCTCATAAGGATTATTATACTAAACCCGGCCAGTGGACTTATGTACAGTATAATAAGAAGGTCGAGTGGTACTAGTCTCGGATAGCAAGAAGTCGATGAATTTATTTGTCATTAAATTGATGAATCGATGATCACTATATCTTTGATGTGGGGAGATAGAAGACTTAATAAAGTGAGCACGAAGTAATTTCATTTTTGAGCGGTAGTTCCATAATTGGTCCGTTAGTGGTACGATTAATTATGCGTTGGACTAATTGGCAAAGTGGATTAACTAAATTATCCTTGGGATAATTTAATATTTAATTGACAAAGTGGGTTATACGAAATAATCTTAAGGGTCGATTAATATTTAATTGACGAAGTGGGTCGAAGAATTAATCCTTGGGCTAATTGGAGTTGACTAGTCTAGTGAGAACCAAGAAAGTCAACAAAAGTCTAACATTAAGGCCCAACTCAGAAGCCCACTATGTCTCCCTTGAAACTCCTTATAAATACTTAATGTTAGGCATTAAGGAAGACATAAGAAACTTGGAGGCAATTAGCCTAGAGAGAGAAGGAGTAGTCCAGAGAGAGAACTTCATCTTCTTCGTTGAAGTTCTTTCTCAAAGTCGACTTAAATCCTTCTTCTTTGATTAAAAATCAGCCTGTATTTTTCCTTGAGCAACCCCAATCTTGTTTTTCCGCCTTCGTGATTGTATACCCCCCGACGGTTCATTTTCTGGCCAGCTAGCTCCGGCGATCGGTTCTCTCTAGCACACCGATCCACTGGCTATGGTGTCGATCGCGAATCCTCATGTGATCCAAGATAGTCCATGTCTTGATCGTGGTTCTGAGTGGCTGATTGCGGTGGTCGGAATTTGAGGTGTGGTGGTGTGCAGTGGTTTTGCGCAAGGACTGTCCGGGCAAGATCTGTTTAGGCAGATCTTGTGTTTTTCAAAGCGGGTTTCTTGTGATTTTCTTGTTCGGTGCTTTATTCACCCCGTAGATAGTTTCCCACACGAGTTCGGGGGTAGTTGGAGTCATTCGAGGGATTTGATAGTGGTTTTCGCTTGTTTTTCTATATTTGCGAGGGATACATTTCAAAGGTATAATCTTTAATTCCTCATTTTGTAAAGATTTAATTTTTAGCGTGTCATTTTAATAAATCGAACATATATAAGCCTAGATCCGCTTAGAGGAAATGATTTTAGAGTTTGGGCTCGATCAAAAGTCTCCGATTCTGGAATGCATAGCCCGAAAGTGAGATTTTCGTTTTGGTCTGGACCATATTTGTTTCCTTCACACTCGACTTTATTACTATACCGGACATAAGTTCACAAGCCAGGTTTAGTATAATAATCATTACGAGCTCATCTCGAGAGCACCATCACCCCGGACGCACGGTACATGATTTCCTTTCAACAACCAACAGCACACTAAGCAATCAAACACGCGCACCCAACCTACTGAGAATACAGGTCTCAAGCGACCACACTCATTGGCAGATTAAAGTACACTATGCCTAATCCTCATGTCTGTTCAAGTCTAGGGATTAAGAGATAGAATACTAGGTTTGAATTAACTACTTAAGAACAGTACAAGTTAATTCAATCATAAACAGTCATGCTCACTATGCCCCGGGCATATCTATATGATTCAATTAGTTTAGACAAACTAACTTCCGAATCACATAATAACTTAAATCGACAGTATGTCCAAACTGTCTCAGTCACAAGCCTCATTTATATGTCATGACTTTAACCAATGATGAGATCTACTGTGTCACACCAGACACCCCATCATCTAGTCATACGATATAAATGGACAACATATGTAAAATATAAAGACAATTTAACTAAAACATTAATCGATATATTAAACCGGGAAATAGTTTTAATACAAGAAAAGTTTTAGTATTCAAAACCAACACCATGCACCTCCTAGTGTATCCTTTCCTTCTCCTTCATTGTCTCCCTCATTGGTGGGTAAGAAAATTGCACCAATAGATATGGACCCTTGAAAGATCTTAAAAGAAAAAGTTAGGTGGAGGATGAAGAAAAGAAAGTCTCAACAAGGTTGGAGAGAAACAAGGTCAGAATTAGACAAGTATTTGAATGAAGAAGCTGATAAGGATGTTCCTGGTTTTGACATTTTGGAATGGTGAAAAGTTAATAGCCAAAGGATGCCTATTTTATCTCCTCTTGTTCATGATATTCTAACAATTCTAATCTCAACAGTGGCTTCTGAGTTTGTGTTTAGCACAAGTGACAAGGCTTTAGATGCATTTAGGAGTTCTTTAACTCCAAAAATAGTTGAAGCACTAATCTGCACTCAAGATTGGCTCCGTGAAGATTCATCCCCTTTGAGCGTTGAAGAAACATTGGAGGAATTTCAACAAATTGAAGTAGGTTGTTATATTCTCACACTTTTGATTTATTTGGTTATCTTTATACATAAATTTTATTGGTATGATATTTATATATGTTTTTTCCTTTTTCATTCATGGCAGAAGTAGACCCAGTTGGTTTAGGGGCGCTGATTCCATCAAATATAGAGGATGCTGATTCTTCGTGCATTTGGTAAGTCTCTTTATTTATATGTGAGTTTGATATTTATGTTTTAAAGAATGTGGTGCTGTTATATAGATTGTTTTTACAGTTGTATGTTGGAAAATTAACTTGTAAAGCTTTATGTTGAGTTTAAACTTGTGAGGAGGTTGATGTTCCTTCTTGACTACGTTACTCGGTTACATTGAGTTAGAAAATATGTAGTTGTGACTGTTGCCCTATCTAGAGTTTAAAAGTTGAAGAAGTTATTTGGTCATCTACAATTGGTATTGACACTTGAAAGAAAACCTGAGCTCCTTGTGAGATATTTACCAAGTTGAGATGACTGAAAATATTCTAAGAAAGATTGCTGTTGAACTAAAAGCTTTAATGAATCTGAAATCTCAAAAACATAAAGTGAAGGGCTAATTTGTGGAACCTGAAGCTTATCATCGGACTTCCTATAGAAACTCTTTATACACTATTGTACCCTTTATGTCAAAGCTTAGAATGGTTTTAATGATCCGTTAAAATGGATTTCTAAGTCCTTCTAAAAGTAGGTTTGAAAAAGGTGACTTACTGCTGATGGTTGCATTTGAAAATGTAGATTTGAGTAACTAACTTTAGAGCCTTGGATATTTTCCAACTTTTAATGCCTGTGGTTGAAACTTGATTTGGTATACATCTGCATACCTCTAGCTTCGCATTGTTTCTTTCGGTTTCCAAAATTGTAAAACCTCGTGATACTTATTTTGAAAGAGAGCAAAAATAGTGACTTCTGAAAATCATGTTCTGTTTTGAGCATGAAACTTTGGAATCTTATGTCTCCTTTATTAGATGTCCGACTGGGGCGAGCGTTAGCTTGTTTTAAACCTCTCTTTATAAGGATTATGCATAATTCTAAGGCTTGTCATTTGGAATTATAAATCTTCCAGAAACTGGTTTTCAATCAGAGGCGACACCGCTGCTTTTAGCAGAAATTCTGAATTGATCTTCCTACTTCAAAATTTTATATCTTCTCCATTTCTTGTCCGATTCAGCCAAAATTTGTTTTGGATTAAACCTCTTAACCTTATATTTACTCAAACATTTATGGATTTCAATTTGGTCTCATGGATTTTTCTAAAAGCTGCTTGGAACATAGCCATTTGCTGCAACAGTTTTTTCCAAAAATCAGCAGCTGGACTCATCATTTGCAACCTGATTTGCTCTTATTTCCAGAACTGATTTGGGGGCATTTTCTTTCAAGAATCCTCCCTTCATTTTTTTTAGTTTTATTTGGTTATGACTTGTCAAACGGAGATAAGATTCATGTGAAATCCTCCCTTCTTTTTTTTCTAAATTTTTGTGAAATGTTGTTCTTGTGCTTTCCCTAGCTACTGAATTAAAAATTGAATGGTTTTCTATTCATGTTCTGATGAGAAAGAAATTGAATGGTAAGTCTTTGTAAACTAGTTGGTTTATCTTGTCATGAACAGGCAGAAGGTTAAATATAATTGCACAAAAATAAAAAAAAGGACTAGGATTTAACTAGATTTTTTGTTTATTGATGTTCAATTTGTAGGATCTTTAACTTGTTTTTATTGATGGAAGATGAGCATGATGTGGTTTGTTCTAGTTAGAGAAGGACAAGCCACATGAATGCCCAGTGTGCTGCTCACAGTATTTTGTGGTGAGTTATGGATTTACATAGATTTATTGATCTTAAAGCCTATTCAGATGTCTTTGATCATTGACTTCATGGCTGATTTGTTGAAATTATATCTATATTGTGTCACAGTTGGAAGTTGTTGGTCATGGGGGAGACCCGAAAGGACATTCGAACGATGAGCATCATTGATTGATATCCTGCTAGAATAAGATCTGGCGAGAAGACGAGGATATCTAGTTTGTTTAGAAGCTTGGGGATTCTTGGTGTTTTTGTTCACTTTTTGATAGGATATGTTAAGTTTGCTTCAACAATTAAGTATGATAAAATATTCTTTTATAACTATTATTGAGTTTTTGTGTGTGTGAGAGAGGGGGGTGTGTGTTTTAAGTGAAATAGTAGAAGGTAACAAATGTAGCCTTATAAAAGGATGGGAAGATCTCCAATGAACCAAAGGTAACGTTTTTCACGTGACCTTGGTGATGCACGTGAGCAGATGTAAAACTCGCTCATATTGGGTTTTATGAAACCCAATCCAATAACCTGAATTTTAATTTGGGTTATTGGATTGGATTATATGGATAAATGATTCCTGTCACTTTCATTTCATTTAAACACATTATCTAACAACCCCACCCATTACAATCCAATAAACTAATAAACCATCAATTAAGCAGCCCTATCGGTATCCGCTCAGCGCCCTGCCTAGCCGTCGCCCAGAGAATGATGCTGAATATCCAAATTTACCCTTGGCGTATTTCAACTTATTTTTTGCCAATTTTAGCCCTCAAAAAAATTTCTTAATGGCCAAAGCCTCTTGTAAAAATACATACTATTACACTTTAGTAGATTTTCTAGAGAGATTAGCTTAGTGGATAAGACACACACTTCTACACCTTTCTCTACACACACTAGATGAATTCTCTTATAACCATGTTGTTCTGAGTAGATTTTAGGGAATTCTACCCCTCTAAGTGATAGAGGGTAGTGGACTTCCATAGATGTAGAACAAATTCATGGAATGAAGTGGAATTGCTCATGAGAACTTAGTTCAAGATTTAAAAGGCTTCTATCATGTTTAGTTGATAAAAGCTTAACTTTTTTCTTATAGATGGAGTTCGATTATAAGAATTACTTATTTTCTTGTTTATCGTGTTCTCTTCAATGGTTATTCATGCATATTGATAAGTGGGTTTCATGCAAATGAGTTAATTCTTGTTTTAATGTAGTGATTTTTCCATGTTATTGTAATATATCTTGAATCTACCCATTTACTTTTTGAATTTCAAATATTAACTTGTTTGGGCATTTGGATTAGATTAATTGAGATTTCTTGTGTTGTAAGTTTAATTGTTTCTATATCCATTTGTTATGTAAGTTGGTAATTCACAGTATCTTGATGTAGAAGTGTAGAGAATTGATAGTAGAGTAGGATTGACGACCCTATTTCTATTATTCACTATTAATGATCGTTGCATGGTTCCTCTTTTTATTCGTTTAAGGTGCTGATTTCATGGACTTGGAGATATTATAGTCCTCATATGAAAATACGTGAATGGCATTATCATAATGTTTGGAAAGTCTTAACTACCCACATTTCCATGGTATTTTGCTTATCAATAGCCATTTGGATCTTGAGGTGGTGTGATTCCCATTTTTTTTATCCCATTATCTTTTAGTTTACTTTGTTTTGTTACTTTTATGACACACTCACAATTACTATTTTATCATTTAGTTTGTTAGATTCTTAGGAGTAGAAACTACTAAAATCGTGGTAAGTAAGGATTTGAACCCAACCAAACTTCAATCAAGACAACTTTCTCATGGGAACGAAACCTTAAATACTTAGTTTTGGTATTTAGTTTTGTTTTAATATAAATTTATTTTGAAGTGTTCGCCCTTAACTTTCACAACGACAAGAGCACGTCATCTAGTTAAGCTTCTTTATTAGTATACACTTTGCTCTACTTATTCTTTCCTAGATGTCTGCTAAATTGTTTTTTTATGACCTAGTTGTTGTCACTTTGATGAAAAAAAAGAAGATATAGGTATTCTGTGATTAGAGGAAGGTCCCCGGAGCAATTAATGAAAGTTCTGTTTCTCTGAAAAAGAGTGTAACTTATTAAAATATGAGAACAACACTAAACAAAACGAGGCTTTTTATAGCGTAATCGATGCTTTTCATATCTATATTTATATTAGTAATATTTATATGTAGGATTTTTTAAGGATATGCAAATATGTTCCTACTCTGGCATGAGAGAGAAAGGGGGGAGGAGGCCAAATTATATGAGGGTATGACCCCCTGTAATAGGGGTAATTTAACTTTTGGTTGCCTTTATGTTTTGAATGACAATACTAGTTCTTATCCTTTTTTTTTATACCATTTTTAGTCATTTTAGATAGAAAAATTTTTTAACTAACGGTTGACCAATTTTAAGGTTAGTAAAGGACTTTTGTGCAATTTTTTTCTTTCAAAATTTTTTCCCTAATTTTTTCCTCCACCTCCTCTTCTCTCTTTTGGCCACCGCTCCTCTGATATAAAAGCCCAAATGAAGAAAGTATTTTTAATTATATTTGCCATTTTAACTTTTTTTTTTTTTATATACAAAGGTGACTCAAACTTATCTTAAGCGGGGAGTGCCTACCACTGGGTACATCCCTTTTGTCACCATTAACTACTTAAACTTATAACAATTAATTTTTTATTGACAAAACAAAAATAAAAAGCAAAATTCAGATTCACTCGTGGGATCGGTCTGGGGATCTATCAGTTGCATTACTTGCCTTCTAATCCTCGGACTACTTCCTCATTTGAGTTGATATGAATTGGGATATGAATATATAGCCGTCTGGTTCCAGAACATCCTGGCCAGAACCATTTCCCCCAATGTCCTGATCATCATCGGATGAAACCTGTTATGATTTGTTGCTGCTGTGCCACCCAGGCTGATTGTAGGCGCTGCCATGACTAGCATATTGATTATGTGATTGAGGTTGTTGTATGGTACAAAATTGATGAAGCTGAGGAACTCCACAGGAAATACTCGAGGTTGCAGGAGCAGAAGGGCTGCTGCTGCGGCTCCCACATTTCGGGCTTGGTAGTCGTTGGGGGATGACTATACCTAATTGTCCCGCTTTTTCTTCGGATGACTTAGTAGTTAGCCCCGTCCGTATAGAGGAATTACGCTCTCCTGCGATAGTTCAGCTTTGCACACAGGGCACTGGGGCTGATGGTGGTTAGGATCTTTGGAAGAGTTACCCTCAAAATGAAGCCATTTGTAGATATTGTTGAAATAATGAATAATGACTCATGCTCACTTATCCCACATGGAAAACATATGGACCTTGAGAACACCATATAAGCTCCATGTACTACTCCCCTCATTGCCACAAAAACAACTTTTGCCACTAGTATTTGAAAACAAAAGATCAATGAAAGAAAGAGAGTTAGATCCCATATATAAGTGTTGACAGAAGATCAATTGGTTTTGAGGTGGAACCATATGTGGGTTTGTATTGGGCTTTCTACATAGTATCAGAGCGGGTTTTTACGACCTGCGGACTTTGTGGGATTTGTGGACTTTGATAAGGAAATTCCATCTCAATTCATGTTGTTTTCAACTGCTGATCTTGGTAATACTGCTCCATGACCATTTCTGATATAAACAAAAACAACTTTTGCCACTAGTATTTGAAAACAAAAGATCAATGAAAGAAAGAGAGTTAGATCCCATATATAAGTGTTGACAGAAGATTAAACTAAAGATGTTGGCATAACGATTGGATAATCTTTACATAAACGATGAATCATTAATGGGTGTGAATAAACTCAGACCTCTATGCTCTAAGTGCTTTCGGTCTGATTCGAACTCAAAACTCTCTCATTTTTTAATTCATCAATTACCAAAAAAAAAATAAAAGGTTAAAAAAAATAAAAGCATCCTTCACATAAACCCCTAAATGTCAGTTGGATCAGAGAGCTTTGTCCACTAAAAAACACAGGGAGATACAGAGTGGCCTTTCTGGAAAGAAATGTGATACAACATACTATGAATACCAAAGTCTATTTGGTATGCTTTTCCTCGGCTATTCAGTTTGTCCTTTGTGCCCAGCTGCCACACCAACACCACCTATGAGCCTAAAAAAGGTTTTTTACAGCAGCAAGAAATGCAGTTAGTGGACTTTCCCTAAGGAAGAAAACACTTTAGACCCCAGTCAAAAAGGGTTCGTCAGGAAATCATGGAAACTTTGTATGGTTGAAGAAGTGGAAGATTATAAAAGCCTAATCAAAATGCTTCCACTTTGGTCAAGTTCATTGCTGGTGTACCTTCCACTCGCCATCCTATTGAGCTTGGCAATCCTCCAGGCTCTCACAATGGACCGTCATCTGGGACATAATTTCAAGATCCCAGCTGCAACAATCTTTGTTTTCACTTCCATATCCACTTGTAGAACCATATTCTTCATCGATCGAGTCTTGATCCCAGTCTGGAACAAGTTTGATCTCAAGCCCATCACCCCTGTCCAGCAAATCGCAATTGGGCATTTGTTCAAAGTCCTTGCCATGGCTGTTTTGGCCCTAGTGGAAACAGAGAGGCTGAAGATTGTGCAAATGAATAACCATCAAGATCAGGATAAAGTTGTGGTGCCAATGTCGATATTCTGGCTGGTGACTTCATTGGCTTTTTCTGACACGCATTTCATTTTTCAGGGCACATTGCGTTTTTTCACCAGGAGTTTCCAAAATCCCTGAAGAATACTTCGGCTGCGATTGTTTCCTTGTCCATCGTCATCTCTTTCTACCTGGGGAATGCCCTGATTGAGGCTATTGGCTTGACAACTGGTTGGCTGCCGGAAAATATAAACAGGGGAACACCATATTCATCAATGCTAGAACAAGAAAAAGATATATGTGTTTCAACTGTTTTTTTCATCAGATACCCCAACCCAACCCCGATCGGCCGCCTCTCCGCTGGCCTCCCACCATCTATCTATCTTTCTCTTCTCCCAATCCGTCCTCCTCTCTCTCTCTCTCTCTCTCTCTTTCGATCTCCTGTGCCCAATACTCGAGGAGGCTATGCTCAATTGAATTGCGGTCTATCACTAAGTGAGTCATTAAGTCACATTTGAAGGTGATTGTCTAGCTTAATTGTGTAAGAATATGGCCTGGATGTTATGGCACATATCTTTAATAAGCCCAATTAAGTTGGTTTAGGTTTCCTAATCAGTTTAATATTATGATTAAATCTGGACCGTTAAACTAGTATTCGATGGACGTACTAGATTAAAGATTGTGGGTATATAAACTAGTCCTCTCCCTGCCCTAATTAATTAACACAACACAATATTATGTGTGGGTAGAATAAAGTTGCCTCTCCATCTGGCTATCTACCGCTTAAGAGGGTCAAGGTGGAGAAACTAGTTTATAGGGATTATTGCGATCCTGCTGCAGATCTGGTTTCCTGTATATCTGGTGATATTTTGATAATGACGAATTCCGCATTAAGGTATGTTTTATGTGCTTTATCTATGTGGTTATTATTATATTCAAGATCCTAATTAGCATGATTATTATGATGTTCTTATCATGTTAAAATTAACATGTGGTATCAAAGCTTGAGTTTTGAATAGATAATAATTCATAGATTTTAAATTAATTAATCAAGAATATGATTGCCCATTATGAATAAGCTATCACCCCGCCTACGGTTCTTTGAAGGCTGCGTTGTTATTAAGATTTTAACTTCTTTTTCATACGTGTCATTAAGCATATACAGATAAATAAATATATGTGATTTAATGAAGGGTTTCCTTTTTCATAAGTTTTATTAAGGATACGCATATATATTATCAAGGCTGCGATTTTATTTCCTTTTTATGCTTAATGATCAATTATCGGCGCAAACCTAAGGAAAATCAATTGCCGCCTAGTTTAATTGATTTAATCATTGTGGCCCTTAATGTTTTGCATAATAGCTCGTTCTTTATGTGTGATTAAAAAAAAAAAAAAAAATTTACGCATGCGGCTCCTACTTTATATATTTTATGTTCGCTGGTTATTTTATTTTATTTTTATCACTGATGGTTAATAATGGGGCTGATGTTTAATGATGGGTCTTTTGATTAGCCGATTTGGTATGGTTACCGTTAATTAATGTTTATGTTGACCGTTTTGTATTTATCTGATTGATTATACTGTCAATATGTATGATAAATGGGTTTTTATTCTATTAATGTTAAAAGGATTAGTTGAAAGATTTTATTATATGACATTATGTGAAAATTAATTTATTAGTCATTAAAGTGACTAAATTAATTTTTTGAATGTCGTCATATAATTTTATATGTTTTATGGCATATTATATGACATTAAGGTGAAAATTAATTTCTCAATCACTAAAGTGATTAATTAATTTTGAATGTAATCATATAATTTTATAATCTATGGAATTCTATAATTGTTTTAATTATATGACATTAAGTGAAAATTAATTTGTTTGTCACCAAAGTGACGAAATTAATTTAGTTTGTTTAGTCATATAATTTATTTAATTTATAAAATACAATGATCGTTTTTAATTATATGACATTAAGTGTAAGTTAATTTGTTAGTCACCAAAGTGACCAAATTAATTTTGATAGTGGTCATATAATTTAATGTATTTTATGAGTGTTAGAATTGTTCAATTATATGACATTAAGATAAAGTTAATTTGTCAGTCACCAAAGTGACCAAATTAATTTTGAATGTGGTCATATAATCTTATGAACTTAAGTGATTCCATAAATTATTATATGTCATTTAGATAAGGTTAATTTGTTAGTCACCAAAGTGGCCAAATTAATTTTGAATGTGGCCATATAATTTCATATGTTTTATGTAATGCCATATCTATTTTATTATATGACATTTAGATAAAGTTAATTTGTAAGTCACCAAAGTGACCAAATTAATTTTGAATGTATAGTCATATAATCTTATGTACTATTGGATGCCTTATGAAATTTATTGGTTGATAGAAATTATGGATTTTACCCAAAGGAAAATCAATGTTCTATAACCAATACATATAAACGAAGTATATATATAGTTGTCCAAAGATACTATATATTTATGAAGTTAATTTAATTTTTTTATAAAGTTCAAATAGCATTCAAATTATGATGATAGATATATTGTTGTATTTCCCAAAGGAAATTAATAATATTTCACGAATGTGTTTTGTACCTGAATTATTTTTTAATTAGTGAGCATTTATTTTTTATTGTCAATAGATTATTATTATTATTATTATTAATCTAAACAAATTACAAATTATTAGCAGCATTAAGTTAACTTTTCCTAGAAGTGAAAATCAGAATGCTAAATGATTTTCTTAAGGATGAGGATAAGAAATTTTGTTATACAGTAATGTGTGTGTATAGGAATGAATGATTGAGCTCATGAACATGAAAGTTGATAATCAAAGAGCATATGGTTATTGTCCTAAACATGATTATTGTTGTAACAAAACTAAAGATATTATGAATAAATGTGAATGACTCATTATGAACTTACTTCCTATTGTGAATTGTTTCACATCAATAATAACACATCAAAGGATAAGTGGAACATTAATGAACTTTCTATTAAGTTTATAGGAAGCGAAGAAAATGGGAGTTCATTCCATTAATCTAGTGGATAAGAAGTTGAAAAGAAAAATCAAACCAAAAGCCAAGATTTTTAAGCAGAAACAACCTACTTAAGTTTTATAGGTTGATAATGATGAAAGAGAGGAACAAAAGATAGATAAATGTCACGCCTACAAAAGGAATGACGTTGTCAGAATGATTGTTTTTAAAATAAGTATTAATTCAGATATAAAAGTATACATTATGTTTATGTATGCTTTGAATCAAATTTATCTAAAGTTCCCTCTTATACTTGGTGGTTTGACTATGATACGACTACTTTTAGTTCTTGTATTATGTAGGGATTTCTTATGATTTAAATATTAAGTTTTTGGTTGGAATGTTGTTTTGATTTATATAAAGATAATTTATTTATCGGCCATAGTATGTTTTAATGGCTTATATAAATTGAAACTTGATAGTTCCAAAATCCCTATTCATTGTTAACAAAATTATTGGAATAAAGTACAGTAGTTTGATGAATGAAAAATTTTGCTTAATAGTGGCATAAATGTTTGGGTCATACATCTAAAGAAAGTTCAAGAGATTAGTAAAGAATGAGATTCTAATGAATCTAAATTTTACTGATATTGACTTATGTGTGGAATGTATTAAGGGTAAGCAAACCACACATAACAAGAAAGGAGCCACAAGAAGCAGTCAACTTCTTGAAATAATACACACTAATATTTGTGGACCTTATGATATTCTGTTTTTTTGTAGATAAAAAATAGTTTATCACCTATATAAATGGTTTTCACTATATGGATATATCTATTTGGTTCATGGAAAATTTCAATCGAGAAATGCCTTTAAGGTATTTGTAAGAGAGGTTGAGATGCAATTAGATAGAAAAGTGAAAATTTTAAGATTGATAGATGTGGTAAGTCTTATAAAAAATATTATGAATTTGAACAGGATCCTGGTCCATTTACTAAGTTCCTCGAAAGTTAAGCATATGTGTACAATACACTATGTCAGAAGGTAAAATAGAACATAATGAATATGGTTAGGAGTATAATAGGTAATTCCTTCACCCAAAGTTTTGTAGATGTATGTATTTAGAATTGTCGTGTATCTGTTAAATAATGTTTCTTGTATGTCAGTTTCAATATTCCTCTTGAATTATGAACTGAAAGGAAATTTAGTTTAAGACACCTGTATGTTTGGGTTGTCTAACAGAATCACGCGTCTATAATCTACATGAAAGAAAATTGGATTCTCGAACGTTTAAAGGCTACTTTATTGGTGACCTAGAGAACTCCAAAGGGTATAGAGTTTGTTATCCAAACCATAGTTCTAAAATTGTTAAAGTAGGCATGCCAAAATTTTAGAGAAAGATAAAGTTAGTGGGAGTACTGAAAATCAAGTTGTGAATATTAATGAAAGGGTTAATGTCTCATTACCCATAAATGTTCCTGAATTCATGACTATTTCAAGTGTTGTTCATTTATTGTTGGATTAGAATAATCAAGAACAACATTTGAATAATGGAAAAGTACCCATGAGAACCTCACTTATCACCAAAGCAAGTAAGTAAACTTGTTGGAGTAACTTTAATAAACCTGTAAGGGTTAAAATGTAAGTTATTTCCAATGATTATGTAGTTTATTTGCAAAGTTAGATTTGATTATGGCATTGATAAATTTTGTTTGTTTTCACAAACCATAGGAAGTAATAAGTCTGGAATGTGAATTGATGTTGTGAACTAAGAGTTGAAATCAATGACTCATATCGATGTCTGTGATCTTGTAGACTTGCTAGAAAGTTTTGAATGAGTTGGGTGAAATGGTTCATTAAGATCATGACACAACTCGAATGGCAATGTCGAAGGATGTAAAATTAGACTTGTAGTCAAAGATTACACTCAGAAAAATGGCATTGGTTAGAAAGAGACTTTTAACTTATCTCAAAGAATGATTTATTGAGATGTTTGATTTCAGTGACTCAGTTTGTTTTAGAGTTACATTATATGAATGTGAAAACAACATTTTGAATGAGGATCTTAATAAAGAAGTTCATATGGATCTACCTAAAGTTTTTCATTGAGCATAAAGAAATTGTGTGTAAACTAATGAAGTCAATATATGAACTTAAAACAAGCTTTCGCTCAATGATATATTATGTCTAATAATATCATTGCTTCTTGGTTTTAAGGAAATTACTGTTGATCAGTGTAGTTGCCGAGGATCAGTGGGAGTATGTTTATAATTGTGATTTTATATATTGACAATATTTTGTTTGTTGCTAATGATTTGATTTTGTTGAGTAAGACTAAAGAAATCCTTTCTAAGAATGAACAAAGGATTATATGCTTACTTGTAAGTTATATAATCAATTATATGATTGGATATTTAAATTCATAATTTAATGGATGATTGACAGTTGAAAGTTTATGTTTGGCTATTTGTTTTTCTTAATTGAAAGAGCAATCTTATGATAGTACCAAACAATCTGTCATTACTGCATCCATTATGAAATAAAAGTTGTAGCTTGTTATGAGGCTACTGTTGTTGCATTATGGCTGCAAAACTTTGATTTCAAGGCTTGGAGTTGTCGACACTGTACGCAAGCCGTTGAAAATTTATGATAATGTTGCAATAATTATCTTTTTAAAAGACGATAAATGTTCCTAATGTGAAAAACATATGTATTTTAAGTTCTTTATCGTTAAAGAAGATATTCAGAAACAATGAGTGTTATTTAGAACATATTATGTTGAATCTCATGATTGCAGATTCTAACTAAGGGTTTACAACTAAAGGCTTTTAAACACGTGCTTATGATGAGCTTTGGTTGTATTAATGACGATGATGTTCTACACTCTTGAACTCAATAATAAATTGTTTCTGATTTTCTATTTCTTATTCTATATGCTTATGCATGCATGATTGGTTGAATAAGAAATTTGTATGATTTTTCATAACAGTATGTGGACTGTATGTTGTTTATATACAATTTATGAACCTGACATGATAAGCCCTTAATGTTGTGGTGTGTGGAAGGGAGTATATGACTATACTGTGTATGACCGCCATAACTCACATTATGTGGTTTGTTATGTTAAGGTGTTAATGATGTTAATGGTTGACAGATTTAATCTTGCTAGCCTTACGGTATACTATTAAACGGAATTGTGGAACATCCGGCCAAGTGGGAGAATGTAAGAATATGGCCTGGATGTTATGGCCCATATCTTTAATAAGCCCAATTAAGTTGGTTTAGGTTTCCTAATCAGTTTAATATTATGATTAAATCTGGACCGTTAAACTAGTATTCGATGGACGTACTAGATTAAAGATTGTGGGTATATAAACTAGTCCTCTCCCTGCCCTAATTAATTAACACAACACAATATTATGTGTGGGTAGAATAAAGTTGCCTCTCCATCTGGCTATCTACCGCTTAGGAGGGTCAAGGTGGAGAAACTAGTTTATAGGGATTATTGCGATCCTGCTGCAGATCTGGTTTCCTGTATATCTGGTGATATTTTGATAATGACGAATTCCGCATTAAGGTATGTTTTATGTGCTTTATCTATGTGGTTATTATTATATTCAAGATCCTAATTAGCATGATTATTATGATGTTCTTATCATGTTAAAATTAACAAATTGTAGATTACATCGAGTAGGTAAGCCACCCAATCACATCATGTTCAAGTCATTTACGAACAACTCCTAGAATCGCCCTTAACTCCTTGTAATCCCTTAACTCAACTCATTCCTGCAAACAGTCAGCTGCAAAGTTCCACACTCCATAGGTATACTGAATAAATAAAAAATAATTACATTACTTTAATAAATTTTAATTAATCAAACGTCAAATTGATTCATTCAATTTCCTGTGAACACAAACACACCCTTATTTTATAGGTTCGAAACGTATTCAATTAATTACTATGTAAACTTTTTATTATGATTTTGAGAATTTGACTTCGGCATAGCAATAAACACACACATATATAGATATGTGTGTGTGATTTTAATTTAACTATTTAATGTAAATAAAAATAATTTCAACATACATGACGGCTACTCATTATCATCAATCATTTAAGTAGGATTCTTTTTTCTCACCCGTTTATCAATTCAAATTGCTGCATGGTTTCTGTACAACTTCAATCCCTTTACATGAAAAAAAAAAAAAAAAAAGCATAACAAAACTCTCAAACCATAAAAATCATCAAAACAAAATTCTGCTTGATCGAATCCGGCAAGCCTGCATGGTGGAGTGGATAAATTAGTTCCAAAATCAGCAGTGGGGGTGGCCACGGCGGTGAAGATTGGAAATATGCCTAAGAAATATAATAGAGCTAGCTCGACAACACCTAAGGAGTCTGATGAAAATTGTCTCAATTCTATATAGAAACCTACCACACTTGTATATAATATAAATAATCTAAGTGTTTCTCCATCTATTATCAATTAATTTTAATTTTAATACTCATATTGAATCAATAAATTTAACATGATATCAGAGTAAATTGGGATAAAAACCCATTGCCAATTAATTAATTATTGGGATGTGTTCGTTTATTTATTGATTATAATATTTTCTTATCATACATAAAAATTATCTAATTTTATTAATAATTAAATCACGAAATTTAAATGGCTACAATATTTTTTTTATTGGACACATCATGCACATTTTTTTTTCTAAAAAAAATTTACTTTAGATTTTTCAAAATATTAATGGGGTCATAAAAAAAAAGTATAAATAGCTTTAGGAGGTATACTCCAACGGAATATAGTATAATTTGCGTTTCTTTTTCTCACAAAAATTGTTTTGATTTTTCTTAGTTATCTATAGTCTACAATTTTTTATAGCTATATTCTAAAGTAAAATGGAAAGAGAGAAACTTGAAGAAAAATAATCCTTACGTTTCTTTTTCTAGTGGTTTCTTTTCGTTAGGCTTTTTCTAACCCTTTCCGCAAATAAGCTTGGAAGTCCATCTATAAACTTAGATTTCCAATGTGTATTACTACATTCTGGTAATTTCATTACTCTACTCAAGAAAGTATATTTATACCATCTAAAGTCAGAGAGTGTTTTACACCTTAAATTCTGCAATAAAGTTCTAATAGTATCACTATTATCACTAAATCTTCCAATAAAGTGTTCTATAATATTAGTAGCTAGTGTATAAACTGTATTTTCTACTAAAATATTATTTTCTTGTTTTACTATCTTCAAAATATCATCTTTATTCTGTTGAGATAAGAAATTATCCCACCAACCTTTAAGTTGTCCAGTAAATCTAGCAATTATCATTGCTGCAATAGTTTTATCAAAATTATTATTATTCTTGCAAATGGTAGAATACATTAACATTCTATGAATAGTATTATAAATTTGCTTATTAGAATATCCATCAATATTCAATTCATAAATTTTACTTCCAGAATAACTAATATCTATTGTTTCAGTATATTCTTCATGCAATATATCCATAGGAGTTGGTCTAGGATAATAAAATTTATTCTGTATAGGCTTATCTGCCCATTTATTATTAATTTCTTTATTTGGTTTTTAAAAACTTGACTATGATCAGAATTTTCTATCAATTCATATTGTAATTCTTTATCTAAAGTTTTTATACTTAATTTATTAAATTTTTCTTCTAAGAGTTTTTCTAACTTATGCATTGGTTTTATCTTAAAATCAGATACACACGGAGGAGGCTGAAAGCTAGGAGAAGCCTCTCTAACTTCAGGAGTTATCTTTATAACTGCTGGCTGTATATTATTAATAGCCTTGATTATAATTTCAATCTTATTATGAATAGATTGTATTTGTTCTCCTAATATATTTAGGAAAAGATTTGTATAATTCTGATGTTCAAACATATTATTAATATGTTTACAAGTTATAGATAATATATCATTTTTTGAAAAGAATGGAAAATTTGCTGTAAAATTATGAAATTTTCCATTCTTTTCAATATGAAAAGCTTGTTGTGGAGGATATATCCCCTTATAAACATTTTCAGTTTCTAGTTTATAATCTCTTTCAATTACTGAAATATAACTTTTTATATAAGTATCTATGAACCATAAGGCAAAAGGTATTAAAGCATTTTTAATACGACAGGATTTATAAAATTCCTCTTGAAAGTATAACATTTCATCCCTAGTAAAATTTTTAGAAAATCATTTTCTGAACTGGTTATAACCTGGATCTTTAAATTCTTCATAAATAATTGTTCTGGCTGGGGAGCCAGGACTAAAATCTATAATGTGACTTTTATCCATTAAATAAAAAATTTCATTTCTGACATTGTCGGTTCTAACTCATTTTTATTCTGAGTTTGACTATTTATTTCTCATACAATATTTTGTCTGTTTATGTATAGTTTTTCAGTAAGAGGTGTTGAAATCTTTGATTCTCTAATTTGAGAAGTAGATGCTCTAGCAGGCATAGGAGAATCTACCCTATAATCTATAGGTGATATATATGATCTCATAGAGCTACTTTTTGGAAATGAAAGTAATTTCAAATGATTGTCAAATCTGATATTGACATTTCCTTCACTATTTTGAACTATATCAATGATATTATCATGATCCTGAATCTATGGTTGAACAGGAATAGCTTGTTCTATTAACCAATTTTTTGGAAAAGTAATTTCTTCCCATTTAATAGGTCTTCTACAAGTAATATTTGACCTATTGAAATTAGTTTCGATTATTATCGTTTCATTTTTAGGTTTATCCATTCGCTTACAATGTGGATTCAAAGTAAAAAAATGTTTATAATATATTCTATAATAGAGACATATAACTTATGTTCCAGCAATATAATTATAATCATGAGTTTTAACATTTAATGTTAGAGCATCTAAAATAATCACATCAGATAAAGATAACTAACTGTAAATTAGGATAGACGTTAAAATAAATTGGTCCATGAGATAGACTGGATTCTATAATTCCCATTAAAGATTGTTTCCAATTCAAATTTCTACCATCTCCTAAAGCTGCTATAAAGATTTCTGGCAGACTTTCTAATGTTAAAGGTTTGAATGCAATTTGCACTAATCCTATATGCAGAAATTTATGCGTTTGTCTATATTGACTTATATCTTATTCAGATAATAATATGATTATCATTTTATTATTATCTAATGAAATAGATTCTTTAGTAGTTTTTACTACTTATTTTAAACCCAATTTTTCAAAAGTACCCAATTGGTATATTAACTTAGGTTCTACTCTTGGAATGGTCCATTTATTAAGCATATCTAAATCTTGTGGAATATCATATTCCTCACTTTTTAAATTTTTAATATTATAATTTTTATGAATGATGCTCATGAAATTCATGATATGAATTGTGTGTTAACAAATAACATATTACATACTACCAGGCTCTGATACCATCTATGACTCGGGGTACATGAGGATAATTTTACAGCATGCATGCAACCGACAACCTATCTATGAAACCTTCTACTTAGAACATCATACCAAACTACCATAAATGCCTAACCACGGCTCAAGTGGGACTTACAACGGCCAGTTGTTCAACGGATATAAATTTGATATTGAGGCCAGTTACATCTATCCAACCTATTAATACCCTAAGCAATAAACAAGATCGATTACATGTCTAGCATGAATAGTTATCAGTCAATACACAAATAAGCTTAGCCTATAAGGCTAAACATCATTCAAATAAGTTATAAACTTATAGTTCTCGTGAACTCCGGTACCTTTACCTTCAAGTGCTACACTGCTCCTTTGATAAAATCTATTGATTTTATTAAGTTAGAAACAATTTACAAAAGAAAATTGCTCAACACATGTGCTACAAGAGAGGGAGAGAAGTATAGAAGAGCAGAAGTCTAAAATTCATTGTGCGTTTCTCTTAACCTAAACAATCTCCTTTATAGGATGAAAAAGTAAAAAGATCTATTTATGAATAGTTCTGAAAACAAAAAGGTCAAAAAGTCTACAGTCAAAAGCCATTTGGCAGAGTGGAAGAACTATTGATGAATAGTTCAATAATTAAAGTAAAGTCGGGATTCCCGGATCTTGTTTTTTTCTTTTTCTTCCTTTATTAGGAAAGCATCATTGTCTGCTGAAACATCATTGTCAGCATCCTTATCAGCAATAATCTTCTGTGTCTTTATTCACCCATTTTTCTTTGGTTGGAGAAAGATGCTTCTCCAGTCTTCTTTGCAATAGTCTCCACCAGTGTATCTTTGATGGCTTCGAAGATATCTTCTACGCAAACCTCATTAGGATCTTGTGTATCTTGCATATATTCAGACGCCATCGTAGAATCTGATTTTGTTGATTTTGTTTCTCCAAACTAACAGAGTAAATCTTCCTTCATTTCTTCCACATATGCGGCAATCATTTTTTCTTTAGTCACATTTTCTGATCTCATTTTAAATCTTCTTGAAATATAATCAAATGGAGAGAGAGTACTAATAATTTCCCTTTGGGTTGAGTAAAGACATATCTGTCTTTCCATAAGAGTAATTGTTTCTTGCCCCAAGATTTCTTGGGTAGTAGGATCAATCATCATCATTTTTTCCCAGAACTGTATATAAAAAGTCCTTTGTAGGCAAGGGATCCCTGCCTAGGTAGAACCAACTTCTGGAGTCCATTTCAGAATCCATGGTATTGAAAATTCAATAAAGGAAAAACATGAGACTATACCCTCGATGTATAATTTTAACTCTTGTTTTTTCAAAAGCTGAGGTGAAAGTTTAACCCATTTATCAAAGAAGAGTTTCATCTTTTCTGGCAAAATTGTAGGAGTATGACCATAGCAGTAAAACCAGTTTATAAACCAGTGTGGTATTTTAATGTTATAAATATGAGCACAAATTTTTATAAACCAGGAATGTTTGTGCTGGTCATTCTCATAGTAGAAAACCTTTATGAAGGCATCACAATAATCCTAGTAATTATATTTAATTACTACTGATTTTTTAATTAGGATTTATTTTTCTTTCATTGGAGACATTCCCCAATCTTCCATGGATATAACCCTTTTGATGATTATTTTACTGAAATTATAAATATCTTTATTTTTCCAGTAAAATGTGATATTTCACAAGATCCACTCTGAACCAGTATTTGTTCATAAAAGGATCTAGATTATAAGTCCTCATAGTCATGGATGAATTATCCAAATACCTTTGCATTAAGGCCCATGGATCATTTTTCCATTTTAAATCTTTTTCTTCCAAGAGAAATATAATCTCTTTGTATTCATTTTTTGAGAATCCAATATTATTAGATTCAGATTCCTCATCGCCAATTATTTTGGCATAAGAAGGGTTTGTATTACCTTCATCAGCAATTTGCTGGCTTCTTTTGTATTCAATGAATGTTTGATATTCAGCATCCTGAGACAAATCCATAGCTATAAGCTTTTGTTTTCCATGCTGAGATATAATCTCTGGATTTTTTTTGACCACCTCTTCCTCTATAAGAGGAAGTTCCTCGGCCTCGAGAACTCATATCTGTTATAAACATAAATATTCTCGAGTTAAGAAATCTGGAAACACATCATGTTTGAAATCTTTTTGAAACATGAATTTTGCAGCATTGCAATCTGTTTTTATAATAAATTTTTGATTATGTAAATCATCTTGAAATTTTAAAACACATTTTTCTATCGCTAAAACTTCTTTAGCTATAGTAGCATAATTTTTCTGTGAATCATTCCATTTCCCTGAATGAAATCTTACAAGATATACTTGTTTATTATCTGGATTTTTCTGAGTTAATATCCCTCCAAATCCTATATCAGATGTATCTGTTTCAATTATTTTTTCCCAATTAGGATTACTAATCATCAGACAAGGCAATATTTTTGCCTTACATTTTATCCTTCTAACAGTCTTAGTATGATCTTCAGACCATGGCTTAGGACTCTTTTCAAGCCTATCATATAAAATGGCTGTGTCCTTTATTAAATCTTAATAATAAGGAGCAATATAATTTAAACTTCCCAAAAATATTTGCAATCCTATTTTATCAGTGATTTTATCAGAAAATTTATCAACAAAATCTATGCTTCTATTGATAGGAATTATATTTCCCTTTTCAATAATTTGACCAAGAAATCTAATTTTGTTTTGAAATAATACCATTTTCTTTTTTGAAATAACTAAACCATTTTGAACAATAATTGACTTAAACATATTTAAATGTTTAAAATGCATTTCAATGGTTTTAGAATAAACCAATATGTCATCAATATAAACAATTATGACAGTACTATAAGGAGTAAATATATCATTCATAATCTTCTAGAATTCAGAAGGGGCATTTTTGAAACCAAATGGCATTATATTCCATTCATAATGTCCTATAGGCACATTGAATGTTGTTTTATATCTATCAGATCTATTAATCTGAATTTGCCAATATCTTGATTTTAAATCAAATTTAGAAAATATTAGACCATCATAAAGTCTATCATGTACATCCTTTTTATTAGGGATTGGATGTCTAATCCATTTTAAAACTTTATTTAAAGGTTTATAGTTTATTACCAATCTAGGTATACCTCTTTCTATTTCTGAGTGTTTATTAACATAGAAAGCAGTACATGACCATGATGATTGTGAAGGACTTATAAATCCTTTTTGTAAAAGAGATTCAATTTCTTTTTTACAAATTTCCAGATATTGTGAATTCATTTGACAAGGCCTAGCCTCTGTAGGGATTTCTTTTTCATTAAAAGAATCTTCATAAGGTAAGGAAACAATATGTTTCTTCCTATTTCAAAAAGTATTTGGATGGTCATTGCATATCTATATAGAGAAATTATTTTTTAATAATTCAATTTTATCCTGTAATTTAGGATTTTTTAATTGTTCATCAATTGACAGAATAATAATTTCTTGTTTTAAGAAATTTATCTGATTCCGTTTTGCCTTGATATTATCATAAATACTATGCAACATTCTAGTGAATAGTTCTATTATAAATTCAAGAAAGATATCATCATTTTCAAAACTTCCAATTATACCCTTATTATCAATCTTTTTAATTGGATAAATATCATTTAAAAATGGTGTGCCAACTATTACCTGATTCGAAATATCTTTAGCCAAAATAAAGCTTTGAGCAATACATTTATTATCAATACATATAAAAGCTTTAGGAAGTTATATTTAATCTCGAGTTTATCACCTCCAGCATGCCATAAATTATGACCAGTTTTATTAAAATACCTAGTAGGAATCAATCCTTCCTGTATAACGTTTAAATATGCTCCACTCTCAACTAAAGCAGTAAATATTTTTGTATAGTGATTATCAATCAATAATGATATCTTAATATACCATTTTTGAGATATTACTGACTCTAAAGTAGAAAGAAATTTTTCTGGAATATGAGTTTCACTGAACTCATCTATTATATTCTTAGAAGTATTTTCAACTGAGGCTATATTCTTAGAAGAAGTATTTTCTAACTTAGAAATTCTAGTTTCCTGTATTATTTGTTTATCTTTTAATATCCTAATTTCTTATTTCAGATTATTAATCTCTTTATAAAGAATTTGTAGAGAAATATTTTCTTCATTATTCTGATATTTATTTTTTAACTGTTTCATTACTTAAGTCATGTTATATGTCCTATTAGGATTCAATATTTTTTCTGAAATATTTTCTTCAATATTAGAAGATGATGAAAGTTCCTTTTTCTGTATTAATTTCATCAATAATCCGCATTCTTAATTTTGAATCTTTTATTGATTTTAGTAATTCAATAACATTATTAGAAATTAGTACATTAATGTTCATGTCTGAAAATTGAGACATTATTTTATAAAATTCATCTTGATTAAGATTATCCTCAGTTTTATTCTTTTCTTTAGAACAAATTTATCCTACTCTACATGGTTCACATTCTGATCAGAACTATTTTCATGTTTTAGAGCATTTATTATCTCTTCTTCTTCTGATTCAAAAATATCTGTATTTTCTGTTTCTGATTTATCAGATTCTAAATTTTGAAGTGTTTGTATTATTATGGATTTTATATCATCCAAAATATTTAGATTATTAATCTTTTTCTTAGTCCAACAGTATTCTGAGGTATGGCCAAATTTACCACATATTTTACAATGTCTTTCATTGTTTTTCCTTTTCCTTTTATAATATCTAGGAATTTTATTTTTATCTTCTCTTCTCTGTTTTTTATTTTCAATACGATTTTGAGAAGATATTCTATGTTTTGGTTTATAATCTTTATTAAGTTTTTTACGACTTTTACTAGATGTAGGATTATCTAGTCCAAATTATTGACAAAATTGTCCTAACTGTTTCCTTTCATCAAGGTTTTGTCTTTTAATTTGCTGATTCAGCTTAATTTCATTACATAGAGCTAATCCCTCTTGGATACAAGTATCTATTAATGCTCCGTATGTATAATTTTCATATAATTTTCATATGAACTAATCCCTCTGATAAATTTCCTGATAAAATCACTGATAAAACAGGATTGCAAAGATTTTTGGGAAGTTTAAATTATATTGCTCCTTATTATAAAGATTTAATAAAGGACACAACCATTTTATATGATAGGCTTAAAAAAAATCCTAAGCCATGCTCTGAAGATCATACTGAGGCTGTTAGAAGGATAAAATGTAAGGTAAAAATATTGCCTTGTCTGATGATTAGTAATCCTAATTGGGAAAAAATAATTGAAACAAATGCATCTGATATACAATTTGGAGGGATATTAACTCAGAAAAATCCAGATAATAAACAAGTATATCTTGTAAGATTTCATTCAGAAAAATGGAATAATTCACAGAAAAATTATGCTACTATAGCTAAAGAAGTTTTAGCGATAGTAAAATGTGTTTTAAAATTTCAGGATAATTTATATAATCAGAAATTTATTATAAAAACATATTGCAATAATGTAAAATTCATATTTCAAAAAGATTTCAAACATGATGTTTCTAAACAAATGTTTGCAAGGTGGCAGGCTCATTTAGCCCAATTCGTTTTCGAAATTGTTTATAAAAAAGGTGAAGATAATAGTCTTCCAGATTTCTTAACTCGAGAATATTTATGTTCATAACAGATATGAGTCCTCGAGGCCGAGGAACTTCCTCTTATAGAAGAAGAGGTGGTCAAAGAAAAATTCTAGAGTTTATATCTCAGCATGGAAAACAAAAGCTTATAGCTACGGATTTGTCTCAAGATGCTGAATATCAAGCATTCCTAGAATACAAAAGAAGCCAGCAAATGCTGATGAAGGTAATACAAACCCTTCTTATGCCAAAATAATTGGCGATGAGGAATCTAAATCTAATAATATTGGATTCTCAGAAAATGAATACAAAGAGATTATATTTCTCTTGGAAGAAAAAGATTTAAAATGGAAAAATGATCCATGGGCCTTAATGCAAAGGTATTTGGATAATTCATACATGACTATGAGGACTTATAAGTCCAGATCCTTTTATGAACAAATACTGGTTCAGAGTGGATCTTGTGAAATATCACATTTTACTGGAAAAATAAAGATATTTATAATTTCAATAAAATAATCATCAAAAGGGTTATATCCATGGAAGATTGTGGAATATCTCCAATGAAAGAAAAAGAAATCCTGATTAATAAATCCGGGTTTATAAACTGGTTTACTGTTATGGTCATACTCCTACAATTTTGCCAGAAAAGATGAAACTCTTCTTTGATAAATGGGGTGAACTTTCACCTCAGCTTTTGAAAAAAACAAGAGTTAAAATTATACATCGAGGGTATAGCCTCATGTTTTTTCTTTATTGAATTTTCAATACCAAGGATTTTGAAATGGACTCCAGAGGTTGGTTTTACCAAGACTGGGATCCCTTGCCTACAAAGGACTTTTCATATAAAGTTCTGGGAAAAAATGTTGATGATTGATCCTACTACCCAATAAATCTTAGGGCAAGAAACAATTAATCTTATGGAAAGACAGATAAGGGAAATTATTAGTACTCCCTCTCCATTTGATCATATTTCAAGAAAATTTAAAATGAGATTAGAAAATCTGACTAAAGAAAAAATGATCGCCGCATATGTGGAAGAAATGAAGAAAGATTTACTCTCTCAATTTGGAGAAACAAAATCAACAAAATCGGATTCTACGATGGCATCTGAATATATGGAAGATGCACAAGATCCTAATGAGGTTTGCATAAAGATATTTTCGAAGCCATCAAAGATACACGGGTGGAGACTATTGCAACTAAGACTGGAGAAGCATTTTCCTCCAATCAAAGCAAAATGGGTGAATAAAGACATGGAAGATTATTGCTGATAAGGATGCTGACAATGATGTTTCAGCACACAATGTTGTTTTCCTAATAAAGGAAGAAAAAGAAGAAAAACAAGATCCGAGAATCCCGGCTTTACGTTAATTATTGAACTATTCATCAATAGTTCTTCCACTAAACCAAATAGCTTTTGACTGTAGACTTTTTGACTTTTTGTTTTTAGAACTATTCATAAATAGTTCTTTTTAATTTTTTCTCCTATAAAGGAGATTATTTAGCTTCAGAGAATGGCATAACGAATTTTAGACTTCTGCTCTTCTATACTTCTCTCCCTCTCTTGTAGCTCATGTGTTGAGCAATTCTCTTTTGTAAATTGTTTCTAACTTAATAAAATCAATAGATTTTATCAAAGGAGCGGAGCAACTCTTGAAGGTAAAGGTACAGAAGTTCGCGAGAACTGTAAGTTTATAACTTATTTGAATAATGTTTAGCCTTATAGGCTAAGCTTATTTGTGTGTTGACTGATAACTATTCGTGCTAGACATGTAATCGATCTTTTTTATTGCTTAGCGTATTAATAGGTTGGATAGATGTAACTGGCCTCAATATGAAATTTATATCCGTTGAACAGCTGGCCATTGTAAGTCCCGCTTGAGCCGTGGTTAGGCATTTAGGGCAGTTTGGTATGATGTTCTGGGTAGAAGGTTTCATAGATAGGTTGCCGGTTGCATGCATGCTGTAAAATTATCCTCATGTACCTCGAGCCATAGATGGTATCAGAGCCGGGTAGTATGTAATATGTTATTAATAATGTTCTAATAGTATCATTCATAAAGATTCTAATATTAAAAATTTAAAAAGTGAGAAATATGATATTTCACAAGATTTAGATATGCTTAATAAATGGTCCATTCCAAGAGTAGAACCTAAGTTAATATACCAATTGGATACTTTTGAAAAATTGGGTTTAAAACAAGTAGTAAAAACTACTGAAGAATCTATTTCATTAGATAATAATGAAATGATAATCAGATTATTATCTGAAAAAGATATAAGTTAATATAGACAAACGCATAAATTTCTGCATATAGGATTAGTGCAAATTGCATTCAAACCTTTAACATTAGAAGGTCTGCCAGAAAGCTTTATAGCAGCTTTAAGAGATGGTAGAAATTTGATTTGGAAACAATCTTTAATGGGAATTATAGAATCCAGTCTATCTCGGACCAGTTTATTTTAACGTCTATCCTAATTTGCAGTTATCTTTATCTGATGTTAATATTTTAGATGCTTTAACATTAAATGTTAAAACTCATGGTTATAATTATATTGCTGGAACTGAAGTTATATGTCTCTGTTATAGAATATATTATAAACCTTTGTTTACTTTGAATCCACATTGTAAGCAAATGGATAAACCTAAAAGTGAAACGATAATAATCAAAACTAATTTCAATATGTCAAATATTACTTGTAGAATACCTATTAAATGGGAAGAAATTACTTTTCCAGAAAATTGGTTAATAGAACAAGCTATTCCTATTCAACCACAGATTCAGGATCATGATAATATCATTGATATAGTTCAAAATAGTGAAGGAAATGTCAATATCATATTTGACAATCATTTGAAATTACATTCATTTCCAAAAAGTAGCTATATGAGATTATATATATCACCTATAGATTATAGGGTAGATTCTCCTATGCATGCTAGAGCATCTACTTCTCAAATTAGAGAATCAGAGATTTCAACACCTCTTACTGAAAAACTGTATATAAACAGACAAAATATTGTAAGAGAAATGAATAGTCAGACTCAGAATAAAAATGAGTTAGAACCGACAATGTCAGAAATGGAATTTTCTATTTAATGGATAAAAGTCACATTATAGATTTTAGTCCTGGTTCCCCAGCCAGGACAATTATTTATGAAGAATTTAAAGATCCAGGTTATAATCAGTTCAGATAATGGTTTTTTGAGAATTTTACTAGGGACAAAATGTTATACTTTCAAGAGGAATTTTATAAATCCTATCGTATTAAAAATGTTTTAATACCTTTTGTTGTATGGTTCATAGATACTTATATAAAAACTTATATTTCAGTAATTGAAAGAGATTATAAACTAGAAACTGGAAATGTTTATAAAGGGATATATACTCCACAACAAGCTTTTCAAATTGAAAAGAACGGAAAAATTCATAATTTTACAGCTTTTCAAAAAATGATAGAAAATGATACATTATCTGTAACTTGTAAACATATTAATAATATGTTTGAACATCAGAATTATACAAATCTTCTCCTAAATATATTAGGAGAACAGATACAGTCTATTTATAATAAGATTGAAATTATAATCAAGGCTATTAATAATATACAGCCAGCATTTATAAAGATAACTCCTGAAGTTAGAGAGACTTCTCCTAGCTTTCAGCCTCATCCGTCTGTATCTGATTTTAAGATAAGACCAATGCATGAATTAGAAAAACTCTTAGAAGAAAATTTTAATAAATTAAGTATAAAAATTTTAGATAAAGAATTACAGTATGAATTGATAGAAAATTCTGATCATAGTCAAGTTGTTAAAAACCAAATAAACAAAATTAATAATAAATGGTCAGATAAGCCTATACAAAATAAATTTTATTATCCTAGACCAACTCCTATGGATGTAGTGCATGAAGAATATACTGATACAATAGATATTAGTTATTCTGGAAGTAAAATTTATGAATGGAATATTGATTGATATTCTAATAAGCAAATTTATAATACTATTCATAGAATGTTAATGTATTCTACCATTTGCAAGAATAATAATAATTATGATAAGACTATTGTAGCAATGATAATTGCTGGATTTAGTGGGCAACTTAAAGGCTGGTGGGATAATTTCTTATCTCAACAGAATAAAGATGATATTTTGAAGACACTAAAACAAGAAAATAATATTTTAGTAGAAAATGCAGTTTATATACTAGCTATTAATATTATAGAACACTTTACTGGAAAATTTAGTGATAATAGTGATACTATTAGAACTTTATTACAGAATTTAAGGTGTAAAACACTCTCTGACTTTAGATGGTATAACGATACTTTCTTGAGTATAACGATACACATTGGAAATCTAAGTTTATAGATGGACTTCCAAGCTTTTTGCTGAAAGGGAGAAAAAGCCTAAGGAAAAATAATATTACTATATTATATGAAAATTATACATACGGAGCATTAATAGATACTTGTATCCATGAGGGATTAGCTCTATGTATTTAAATAATGATTTATTAATTTTCAAATATATTTTATTATAGGATATAGGATAAAGAGAGTTTTGATCTCCCAAAATATTATTAATGAAGAATCACAAATAAAATAATATTTCCTTGCCCGCTTCATAAATTGCAAGGGTAGAAAAATTTCGATTTTTTTTTGAAAAAAATATAATATTCAACTAGTTAAAATTATCAACATTTAATAAAAAAAAATCTAATTCAACTATAATTTATTATCCAGCACTGATCAAATTATTATTATTTTAATTATTTTTCTACTCAAAGTATAAATATTTGATAATTTATTACTTCATTATATATTTATTTTTTATAAATTATAACTATTTTTTTACAACATACCGTGACAAACAGTGCTAAAACAATGGCCAGAAAGCACATAACAGAAGTTATATAGTAGGGATAGGAGTAAACAAAAATTGGGTACACCTAGCCGAAAAAAAAAAAAAAATACATCCCCAAAAATATGGATGCCAAGTCGGGTTGACACTCTCCTCGGAAATCCGAGAAAATAAGCGGCCCTTCCCCCTATTTTACATCAAACCAAATCCGGCGAATCAATCAAATTCAAAATTTTTGGAAAATAGGATAGTACGGATTTGACATTAAATTTGAACATAACCAATGGAAAAGGGGGGGTTTCGAAATTCATTTTCCATTCGAAGAAGCCCAAGCGCTCGTCTATCTCTCAACTCGACCCACGACCTCTGCAGAAAAAGGTAGAAAAAAGGCAAAAAGAGCACGTTCTATGGCGGAATCGACCCACTTCACTTTGGTTCCAAAAGATTCGGCATCAAACAACCCACGATTCCACAACAACAACCATCGACTATAAAACCCACATCCAAAAGTGGACAATACCACATCATTTTGTAATAAGAAAACCAAGAAAAACCCATCTTTTTTGAGTGGCAGAAGAAAATAATTCGAGCAAAGTAGGCAAACATGGTTAGGGTTCAACACGTTACAAGTGAAGGAGAAGCAAAAGGAATAGAAGAAGCAATGGGAGGTACGTTTGTAACAAATTTTGAACCCATTTTTGGGCTTTGGGCTTACTTGATGTTGTTCTGATGTTTTCCTACTTTATATTTTGATGTAAGAAACACAAAACAGTTAAGACGGTGAAAAATATTGATCAAGGACGTGGAAAAAAGAGGTCGAGGACAAAAAACATCGGCAAGGAAGTAGATAAACAAGGAACAAAAGGTATGTTTGCCATGTTTTGGTTGATAATGATGTTAAATGATGTCAAATGCTATTCTTTTCATGTAAAATGCTCGTAATGATGTCAAATGATATATTTACCATGCAAAATGTTCATACTGATTTCAAATGCTGTATGTTGATGTCAAATGCTATATTAATCTCAAATGTTGTTTGTTGATGTCAAATAATCGTAGTGATGTAAAATGCTATTTTGTTGGTGTAAAATGCTGTTTTGTTGGTGTAAAATGCTGTTTGTTGGTGTAAAATGCTCTTATTGATGTCAAATGTTGATTGTTGGTGTAAAGTGCTCGTACTGATGTCAAATGATGTTTTATTATGTCAAATGCTGGTACTGATGTCAAATGCTGTTTGTTGATGTAAAATGCTAGTACTGATGTCAAATGCCATTTATTGATGTAAAATGCTTGTACTGATGTCAAATGATGTTTTTTGTGTTAGTTTTTAATACAGAAAAGCTATGGCTTGTATCAAAAACTAATATCCACAGATGACATATCATTTTGTTTCGGTATAAATTTGTTCCTTTATATCATAGAACTAGATAACGGGGAGTGGACAGACACAGTAGATACCGTTATTGGTTAAAGTATTGATATATAAAAAGTATGCTCATAACCGAGATAGTTTGAACATACTATCGGTATAGGTTATTGTGTGGTTTGGAAATTAGTTTATCTAAACTAGTTTAAATCACACGGATATGCCCGGGGCATATTGAGCACGACCAGTTTGGATAGAATTGACTTATACTGATCGGCGTAGTCAATTCGGTCCTAGTATTCTGTCTCTCAATCCCGAGATTGGGACGGGCGCGAGAGTTGAATATTGTATGCTTTGATTTGCCAAAGAGTGCGGTCGATTGAGGCCTATACCTCGGTAGGTTGGGTATGCGGTGTTTAGCTTCTTACCTGTCGTTGCTAGTCGGAGGAATCCAAGTACCGGTTCGCCGGGTTGATGGTGCTCCTGAGATGAGCTCGTAAAGTCTATTATACTAAACCCGGCCGGTGAACTTTATGTTCGGTATAATGAAAGGACGAGTGGTACTAATCTCGGAAACCAAGAAGTCGGTGAATTAATTTGTCAGTAAATTGATAAACTGACGAGCGCTAGATCTCTAATGTGGGGAGATAGAATAAAATATAATGGCGCGATGTAAAGTCATTTTCGAGCGGTAGTTCCATAATTGGTCCGATAGTGGCACGACCGATTATGCATTTGACTAATCGACAAGGTGAATTAATTAATCCAAAAGGTTTAATTAATATTTAATCTACAAAGTGAATTAAGAAATTAATTCTATTTGAATTAATTAATTATAAGGGTTTGATTAAATTAAATTAACAAAGTGGGTTAAATAAATTAATTTAAATGGGTCGATTGGAGTTGATTAGTCGGGAAGACTTAGCGGTCAACGAAAGTCAAATTAAAAGGCCTAACTCGAGAGCCCATTAGGTCTCCAATTGAGCTCCTATAAATAGAAGACTTGAAGCCCAAGAAAACCTAAGGAAGTCTTGCAAGACAATTCATTTTTGCTTTTTGAGTGAGAAGGTTTAACAGAGAGAATTTTTTTTTTCAAAAATTCTTTCTCAAAAACAAACCAGATTTTTCACTTGCTCTTGACTGGATTCAAATCAAAGATCACAGCTTTTTCATTCTGCCCAGTTTTATTTATTCAGTCCGCAAGAACTGCTGTCCGGTCTTTCTTCTCTCGCGCAAAGGGGCTGCCGGTTTTCTCTTCTCTCGCGCTAAGGAGCTGCCGCGATTTCTGCAGCAATTTTCTTATATTCTGCTGCCAGTTTTCATTGCTGTCCATTGCGTTTGATTCGGTCTAAGTCTCGTTGATCTCTTCTTGGTGATCCGAGGCTTGGGCTGTCTAGATCACGAGTGGGCAGTTTGAATTCGGGTGGCTGGACTGGTGGGTTTTATAAAAGGCAGTAGCTTTTTGGGCAGCAGTAGCAGTATTTTTGTGGGTTGAATTTTGTGATCAGTTTTTGGTTTGTTAGAGTCCAGTTTTAGAGAGATTTCCTTGTGGGCTAAGCAAGTAGACTTCGATAGATTATTGCCCACGCAATATTCGAAGTTTCTATGGAGATATCTATTGGATTTCTATTGGAATCGCAACAAATATTGGATTTTTTCTTTAGGCAAGGGACTTCGCTTCAAAAGGTAGTATCTTTAAACATTCCGCTTTAATTAAAGATTGAATCTTTTGTGTCTCGATTAATAAATTAAATAAGTATAAGCCTAGATCCGTTCATGGGTAAACTAATTTGAGCCTGAGCTTGGTCGAAAGCTTCCGATTCTGGAATGCATTGCACGAAAGTGAGGTTTTCGATTTAGCCCGGGGCTTGTTCAGTTTTTCTTCATTTTGATGCAAAATGGTAGTACTGGTGTCAATTGCTGATTATTGATGTAAAATATTGGTACTAATGTCAAATGCTGTTTGTTGATGTAAAATGCTCATACTTATGTAAAATGTTGTTTGTTGCTGTAAAATGCTGTTTGTTGATGTCAAATGTTGTTTTTTTGATGTAAAATTGTTCGCACTGATGTAAAATGCTATTTTTTTTAAATGTAAAATTGTGGTATTGATGTTAAATGGTGTCTGTACTGATGTAAAATACTGCAAACTAAAGACTGGTATAATGTGCTTGTAGACAGAAGAAAGAAGGCCATTGAACAAGATTCAGATGATGATTTCGAGGATAGCATGACCTTACAAACAATTCAGCAACAAATCAAACAGAAAGCTGTTGAAGAAAAAAAAAAAAAAAGAGCAGAAAAATAAAACAAGCAAAACTCGCTCTGGATATGTTAGAGGACAGGAGAAAGAAAAAGCATGATCAGGTTGAAGAGGCAGAGAAGGAACAAACAGAAGAAGACAAAGGGGAGGAAACAAAGGGAAGATTCCAGTATAGAACTTCTGCTGCTAGAATATCATCATTGCCCAAATATCTCAGTGACTCCCAAAAGGAACAACTGCCAAATGTGGGACTAGACTGCCTGTTCCACATAAATTATGAGAGGTTTCCAAATTCTTTTGGGCAGTACTTGATATCGAACATCAACACTCAAACAAGCACCTTGGAGTTGGATACAGGTTCAATTCGAATTAAAGAAGTTGATGTCAAATTGGTAATGGGATTCCCTGATGGGAAAGTACATATTCAGTAATACTCTCGGAATGAGCAAAAATCATATAGCTAAAAGGAAGACAAGAAGAAATTTGAGCTAAGGCACCAAGTTCCAAAAACTAAGGCTATGATATCAGCAACAACCTTAGCAGAACACATCAAGAGCAGCAAGGAATCTGGCCTGGAATTCCTACAAGACTTCTTGATATTGATGGTATCAACTCTGGTGTACAGCAATGAAACCAACACAGTTCAATACCGATATATGAAATCATTTAGTTTAGTGGACAATATCATGAAGCTAAATTAGAGAAAATACGTGATCGATCACTTGATGAAAAGTACAAAGGAGTGGAAACATAAAGAAGGCCAATTAACGGGGCCTCTTACATTTGTTGTGGTAAATTTTTTGTTTTGTTACAGATTTCATATTTTACATCATGTGCATCAGAACTTGATGTAAATTGACATTTTACAAAATAATCTGATGTAAAATGTCATTTTACATCAGAATCTGATGTAAACTGACATTTTACAACAAATTATGGTATAAAATGACATTTTACATCATTTGTTGATGTAAAGTTGCATGTTACATAAGAGTTTTTATTTTGTTTTTAACTCGATTATGATGTTTTTGGCATGATCGCAGTTGTTGTACACTGATAGGATTGGGTATTCGAAGGTTAATACTGACACTAGCCTTATACCAATAATCCAAAATTGGCCGCAAAGAAAGCTAATGGAACTTGCAAATAGAAAAACATCGTGGGGAGTGGGCAAAATAAGAGAACGCTCACAAAAGAAAAATGAGGAATATGAGGTTATCATTTAACTTGATATCAAAATACATTACTTTTAGAGCAATCCGTAATGTTTATCATTATGGTTGCAGGATGATGAAGGTGAATCATCCTCCGATTGAGGGGATGAAACAGGCGGGAAAGAATCATGCGGGGATGAATCTGGCGGGGATGAATCAGGGGGGATGATGCAGGGCTGGAATCAGTGAATGATGCAGGGGAAGAATCAAGAGAGGGGACTGGGGAGGAATCCGCAGAGGGAGCTGAAAAAGATGAGGCAGGTAGATATAAGGAAGATGAAGCTCAAGGGCAAAATGTCATATTAACTCCGATGTAAAATAAAATGTCATTTTACATCAAACTACTACTTTTGTGTCTAACTTGATTTTGATGTTTTTGGCATCATCACATGTTTTGGAGGCTGCAACAAAATGGTTGAGACTACACACACTCCCGAGGGAGAATCTCAAGTGGACATGCAAGAGGAGGCAAGTGTATATGATGGAGAAGCTTATGTGCAAAATGAATCATGGGACACTGTAGCAATGATTGTTGAGGTTGCGAAATATCAAATGGAGGAACCTGAAACTTGAGTTGGAGTAGAGGTAATATTCAAACATGATAAGTGATGTAAAATGTTATTTTACATCAAAATACTACTTTTGTATCTAACTTGATTTCGATGTTTTTGGCATTATCACAGTTGTTGGAGGCTGATGTAACCTTAAGTTAAATCAATTTTCATAGCATTTTCCACAGAAGTTCATTAAATTTAGATTAAGTTTTGATCACTCTTTAGTACTTTGCAAGCTTATAAAGTGCTTTGTTGGAAATGCCGGCCCAAGTTCGGTTTTATCACTTTTCCACCCAAAATAAGGCCATAAAGTGCTGAATTGATGATATGGGCAAGCTGGTCATTGCTGGACTAAATTAGTCATATCAGACGGGAATGTATGCTGAAAGGACTGTTGTACCCCTGATGTTTTAAGTTTATTGTAACCTTAGAATGCTGTTTTACTATAAATTGTAGAAAGAAAAATCTTGTTGGTAACTTTTTGCTTCGTTCTCTTTCATTTGGAGCTGACTCATTCGCTTGTTCATCAGTTTACTAGGGTTTCATTTAAAGATGGTGATTCAGCTTAGAACTATGCGTTTCAAAGTAGTTCATGGTGGTTTAATCCCAGATCTGGTGATTCTAGGTGGAATCATTGCATCTACACTCCTTGGAGCAGTTTTGTAGTTTCTTTTCTTCAGCTTGGTGTAGGACTTCTGCTATTTCGGGATGACAGACCGTGATAAGCAATGGTGAGTCAGCTGATTCTTGTATTGTGTATGCTCCTATTGTGTAGTGTTTCTGAATTCTTTTGATTTATTATACATTGGTGTAATGGTTTTTTGGGTTGATATGGACTTGGTTGATTTGTTGGCGATTTGGTTATTACACTGTTGGAGATTGAATCTTGACTAAACTTATTATCATGTTGGTGGTTTCCTCTTTTGGGAATTGAATCTTGAGTACGTTTATGATCTTGTTGGCGGTTTCCTTGTGTAATATGAAAGATTGGATCTTATCAGCCGCATAAGCCTAATGTCTGGAAAAAGATAGTGAAACCAATGCATGATGAATACTAGAAGACAGTGAAGGAGATTAAACCACCACCCAAACATCCTATCAATTTATTTTTCTTAATTTTCTTTTCTGTTTGATCCAATTAAAGAAATTTCAATATCCGCACCTTGCATATTTGTATTTTAAATTCATACACAAGTGTTCAGTGTTCCTTGTGGATTCGATGCCCTTCTCTACTACACGATAGGATTTGTGGTCCTTAAGTGTGCTACAAGAAGGTTTTTATTAGTGTTGTATTTGAGCACATCACTTTTTGGTATCTTTGCTGGGGAGCAAGATAGCCCTTGTGTATCTAACACAGTTTGTGTGTATATAATAAATAGATATTAAAATGGAAATGAACCTTAGAAGAGCAGACAAACCTTTTGTTTGCAGGGATGCAATTGAGGATGATGAGATTATTATTCAACCGTGGTGCAAAAAATATAAGGATTGTATGTAAGGGTAGAGTCTAGATAGAATGAATGGAGAGAGATACGAGGAAATCATGAGTTAACTCGAGAAAAAGTGGATTTCAAGTTCAATTGTATTCCCATGAAAAAAGAGTTACAAATGATGCAAATGGAGCAAACACAGAGGCTTGAAGAGAAAACTGAAAATTGAGTTGACTCAGGATTGGAGAAACAGAGTCAGTTGGAGCTCACAGTAAACGGTGACGATCACAGTGTGGAAATCGAGGCATGTTATGAGGTGAAAGAGACTGGAGAAGTTTCCGAAAGGAATATAGATATGTCCATTGTTGTTCGTCAACCAAAGACATTGGCCCAGAGTAGGAACATTGACTGGAAAAGTGGAAATAGAAATGACTACAAGGGGACATGAAAAAAAAAACAATTGAGGAGCAAAATCTTTATTCCTAGGTAGTAGGAGATAAAGACAAGACAACTTTAAAGGAGATGTTGAAACTCAGGATCCCAACAGCTATTACGTCTTGGTGGTTTTGAGTATGTTGTTATCTTCATAGATGACTACTCTAGATGTGGGTACATTTACTTGATACGCCACAAGTCCGAATATTTTGGCAAGTTCAAAGAGTTCAGAGCAGATGTGGAGAAGCATCTTGGTAAGTGTATTAAGACACTATGATTTGATTGTGGTGGCAAATGCCTCTCTAGTGAATTTAAGAGCTACTTATCAGATGAGGGCATTCAGTCCCAGTTGTCTGCACCTGGCACACCCCAGCAGAATGATGCAGCACAGACTGAGGCGTCACATCCTTTTATGAACGAGAGTATCTGAAGGAAACAGATCTGGTCCGGGCAAAACCAAAAATCTCACTTTTGTGCTATACATTCCAGAATCAGAAACTTTTGATCGAACACAAACTCTAAAATCATTTCCCATAAGCGGATATAAACGTATACATGTTCGATCTATTAAAAATTAAAACAGAATATAAAGATTAGACCTTTGAAAAGTGTCCCTCGCAAATAAAGAAAACTAAGCAAAGAGAATCCCTCGAATGATTCTGACAAACCCCCAAGTCATGTGGGCAACTACCTACAAGGTGGATCTAGCATTGAACGAGAAATTCATTTCAAAAAACTTGAATCTGCCAAAACAGAAGCTTGCACGGGAATCTGAGCAACACCGCTGCCTGAAGTCGCAGGCGTTGCCGTGAGTTACCAAGCAGAGAGGGGACTTCGACGATCTAGACACGATTGAAAACGCGGATTGGCGCGCTAAGATCCAATAGCAACCCAACCAGAAAAATGATCTCGGCCGCCGGAGCTAAACGATCGCCGAAAAAATGCTAGTGACAGCGTCACTAAAACAATGGACGGCAAGGCAATAAAAACCGGGCAAACCAACGGGTTGAGTTTTCCGAAGTGGAAGGATCACTAAGCCGACTTTGAAAGAAAACTTCAACGAGGAAGACGAAGTTCTCTCTCTAGGCTTCTACTTCTCACGCTAGGCTAGTGCCTCTCAAGTTTCTTATATCTTGAAATGTGAAAGACATTAAGTATTTATAATGAGCTTCAAGAGAGACCTAGTGGGCTTTTGAGTTGGGCCTTCTAATTAGATTTAATTGACTTTCTTAGTCTTCCTTAGACTACTCAATTCTCAATTAGCCCAAGAATTATTTATTCCACCAACTTTGTCAATTAAATATTAATCGACGCAAGGATTATTTCGTAGCCCACTTTGTCAACTAAATATAAAATTAACCCAAGGGTAAATTTTATTTAATCCACTTTTCCAATTAATCTAATTCATAATTAATCGTCCGGGGTGATGGTGCTCCCGAGATGAGCTCGTTATGTTTATTATACTAAACCCAGCTGGTGGACTTATGTCTGGTATAGTAAAAAGGTCGAGTGGTACTAGTCTCGGAATTAAAGTAATTAATTAATTAATTTATCAGTAAATTAATAAATTAACGAGCACTAAATCTTTGATGTGGGGAGATTAAGAATAAATTAATTTATTTGTTCTGGAAGCAATTCTGGTGGATGGTAGTGCCAAAATTAATCTGTTAGTGGTACAATTAATTTTGTAGTGGGTTAATTGAGTAAGTAAAATTAATTATTTAATTAATTTTTCCTAAGGGTCAATTAAATAATTAACAAAGTGAAATTAATTAATTAATTAATTAAGTCTTAAGTTTCAATTAGAATTAGGAAATCCTAGAGATTAGGAAATCTAATTGGATTTGGATTATCCTATTAGATTAGTTACCTAATTGGATTTGAAAATTAATTAATTAATTACCTAAACCCATTAGGAAAACCAATCCTAAACCAACTTGGGGTCCTCTGGTAGCTCTATATATGGACAAGGGATTAGCAATTCCACAAGATATAATTCATAAGTTTTTAAGACAAGAAAACTAGCGAGAGAAAGTTTAGAGAGAGAAAATAAATTTCTCTATCTTGAATAATTTTCGGCCGGCTGGATTTCCTAGGGGCGGTGGCTGGTCAACATTTTTTCGACGACGGCGGGAAGTAAATTTCTGCGGCGGTGGCGGTTGAGTTCAAGTTGCGGCGAGCTGCGAAATTTTTCCGGCGAGACCTTTTTTTGTAGATTTCTGATCAGTTGCTCACTAGATCGTTGCCCACACAATGTGCGATCAAAGTCTTGAGTCATACAAGCGATCACCTGAGTAACACGCGTCAAGAGGTACTTTATATGTTTTCGTTTAATTAGAAATATTTTGTTGCGTGATAAATTGAATGAGTAGATAATAAGATCCTGCGCAATGTTATTTCAAGCAAGGATTGGAATAGCGATTGTGCTAGAGTCTAGGCCTGGTCAAAGATTTTGATTCTGGAATGCGTAGCATGAAAGTGAATTTTTGACAGGGCCCAGGCAGATAATCTTTCAATTGGTATCAGAGTCTGGTTTTGGGTTTTGTGCTTGTTCGATTTATAACATGGTTTTATTTGCAGGTGGTTTAGAAATCCCGACTATTATGGTTGCGTTTGTATGGTTTTTAATTAAACCCGGGACATGTCCGGGTTTGGTTTTATTATGAATGCTTGTAATAGTATAACCACGTACTGGAAACCGTGTATGATTAGACCAAATCTATAGTAGAATTTTTTCTATTTAATTTTGATTTTAATTTTCCTAGAAGCATTGTAGTAGGAGAATTTTTTGTAATCGAAGGCATTATGTTTGGCGACTTGAATTCGTGCGTTTTGGGTTATCGTTAATTCGTAAAAACCCAGGAAAACCCAGAACAAATTACGAGAAGGCCAAATAGTGTAGGAGAAGCGAATGAGGGATCGGAGGTGGCCAGCGGCGTCTTGAACAAATCACCGGCTAAAACCACCTGCAAGCACCAGCGTTGCCGCCGCCGAGCAAGTGCAGCAGCCGCTGCGCAGGCGAGCAGCAGCGGCAACAACAGTAGCGAGCTGCTGGGCAGCGCGCGGCCCGGTTGGTTGGCGTATTTGGCCTGTTTTTCTTCCGAAGTTCTTTTTTTTTTTTGGAAATTCAACTTTTAAAAACTTAATCCATCGAGTAGCGTGATGGGACACAGATCAAGGTAGAATATGGAAGCAATTAAAGCCATAATAGTGAGGAAATTTATTTTAACTATTTATTTCCCAAATTTATAGTTTTAATTTTTATGCTTTAATTTTTGTGCTGTATTTTAGATGCATAATTTTAAAGCATGCTGGTTTTATGTTTGCACATAACTTAGGATTAGTTGATTACATGTTAAAACCAGAAAAACCCTCGATTTAGAAATCTAAGTGGGAGCGAGTTGGTTTAATATCCCCACAGCCACTATTACGGGTTCATATGTGATGTGGGTGGACTTGCGCATTAGCATCAGGGCATTCCTCCATTAAGATGAGTCCAACCACAAGATCAGTAGATTACGAATTTCTAAGTAAGATGACTATAGTAAGTTGAACAAGGAGAAATACGATACGCTTTGTATCTGAGGTGCACAATCCTGAGGTAACAAGCTCAGAAGTCACATAATGGCACACAATTAGTGTACGATCTGTAGTATTCCTCCCATCGAGGTTACGCTGCTTATTTGTACGGCTGAAAGCGCGACTATTAGCTACATTGATCAATAGATCGTTTGGTCAGATAGTGTTGCTAATCAACTTGGTTCTTCTCAAATGAATGTGGGTTAGCGTAAACGTCCACACTATCGTGGCTTGCGAGAATCCCGATGAATGAGATGTCAGTGGTTTAAATTATTGTTTGAGAGATGTCCATAATTACTTGAATTTTGAAAATTCTATGCTTTATACTGAAACATTGTCTGTTTATTTAATTTACAGTATTCGATATAGCATTCAATCCTTTAGCTATAATTTTGAAAGACAACAAGTTAACTGGTCCAAACTATGTTGATTGGAGTCATAATTTGGACATTGACCTGACGGCTGAGTAGTATAAGTTTGTGCTCACAAAAAATCTATCCAGATGTGCCTAACGATGATTCTCCTCAAGAGGATAAGGATGCCTATACGAGGTGGAGAAAAGCGGATGAGATGGCGTGATGTTACATTCTGGCCTCTATGTCGAATGTTCTGCAACATCAGCTTCATCCCATGATCTCTGCCTTTAACATAATGGCTCACCTGAGAGAGATGCTCGCTCATCAAGGCAGGACAGCTAGACAAGCAGCTATGAGGAAGATCATGAATACCAAAATGGCTGAGGGCTCATCGGTGAGAAATCATGTGCTTCACATGATCAGTAACATCAATGAGATAGAGGTGTTGGGAGGTGAGGCTGATCTGGAAAGTCTGATCGATATCACTCTCCAGAGCTTACGCTCTAGTTTGGAGCATTTTTGGGTCAACTATAACATAAACCAAAGAGTGTATACTCTACCCAAGCTCTTAATAGCATTGGTGTCTGCCGAAGGCATCTTCCACGAGAAGAAGCAAGCTTTGGTCACAGTAAAGGCTTCAAGCTCCTCTTCTGCACCTAAAGGCAAGAACATGAAGAAGAAGAATGCCAAGAAATATGCTTCTAAGCCAGACATCGCAAAGAAGAATAAGCCTAAAGGTAAATGCTTCAAGTGCGGGAAAATGGGACATTGAAAATCAGATTGTCCAAAGCTTAAAGGTACGATAGTTTCTGCCTTGATTACTGAGACATGTTTAGCGGAGATTCCCAAAGATACTTGGTGTGTGGATTTAGGAGCCACTGACCATGTTTGTAATTCTTTGCAGGGGTTCAAAGTAACCCGGAAGCTTAGAGAAGGTGAGCTGGATATCTACTTGGGAGACACTACAAGAGTGCCAGTAGATGCAGTGGTAACAGTCAACCTTAATTTTGAAAATTGTAGGCTAGATTTAGTTAATTGTCTTTATGTACAAAGTTTTAGAAAGAACCTTGTTTCAGTTTCTAAACTCTTAAAACATTGTTATAAGTTTATTTTTTCTCATGATTTTGTTGTTATTAGAAAAGATGGGAAACTTATTTGTTCTGGTTCATTAGCTGACAATTTGTTTATAATTAAATCAAACTCCCCTGTTGTGCAAAACATAGAGATAAATGGCGCATCATCTAACACTAATAAGAGGAAAGAACCTTCTAAAACGACTCAAACCTATCTTTGGCATCTCAGGCTAGGTCAATAAATCTTAGTAAGATTGAAAGGTTGGTTAGTGATGGACCTTTAAGTTCATTAGAGATTGACAGTTATTCGACCTACGAATTTTGCTTGGAATGTAAGATGACCAAGAGACCTTTTAAAGCAAAAAGTTATAGATCTAAAGAAGTATTATAGTTGATTAACTCTAACTTGTGTGGACCAATGTCTGTCTAAGCACAAGGTTGGTTTGAGTATTTTGTGACGTTCACGGATGATTACTCAAGGTATGAATATATTTACCTAATGCGCCACAAGTCCAAATGCTTTAGTAAATTCAAAGAGTATCGGGTAGATGTGGAGAAACATCACGGTAAAAGTATCAAGACAGTACAATCAAATGTGGTGGTGAGTACCTGTCCCACAAATTTTGAGAATACCTCAGCGATGTCGGAATTCAGTCTTAGTTGTCTGCACCTGGCACACCACAGTAGAATGGTGTAACAGAAGGAAGAAATCGAACTCTCATGGAAATGGTTAGATCAATGATGAACTATAGTGATTTGCCAAGTTCGTGCTGGGGATATGCCCTAGAAACTGCAATGTACATCCTTAATCTTGTACAATCTAAAATTGTGCCTTCAACCCTAGTAGAGTTGTGGAATGGGCATAAGCCCAGTCTAAGACATCTCAGAATTTGAGGTTGCCCAGCACATGTGCTTAAGGCAGATGTGGCTAAGTTAGTTGCAAGAACAGAAGTAATGCTATTTGTAGGATATCCTAGGGGAACGAAAGGTAGTCTGTTCTATAGTCATAAAGATTAAAAGGTGGTAGTTAGCACTAACGCCAGATTTTTAGAGGAATACAATATTCTAGATCATAAGACCAAGAGCAAGATAGTAATAGAAGAGCTTAAGAAATAATCTGATAATCCTAATGCACCAGCACAAGAAGATACACCACACACTGCACAAGATATCATAAATGATGCGCCTACACTAGTAGTGCCTCATCGTAGTGGGAGTGTTGTAAGACAATCCGACAGGTTAATTGCCGTGGGAGAGGCTTCAGACCTAGTCCCAGGCGCGCCTGAGCCTGACCCAATTAACTACAATCAAGTATGGGAGCTTGTAGACCTGCTTGATGGTTTTAAGCCCATTGGGTGTAAGTGGGTCTACAAACGCAAGAGAGGACCTGACGAAAAAGTTGAAACCTTTAAAGGTAGGCTTGTGGCGAAGGGGTATACTCAGAAAAAGGGAATCGATTATGAGAAAACCTTCTCCCCGACAGCGATGCTTAAGTCAATCCAGATTCTCTTGGCCATAGCTGCTCATTTAGATTATGAGATAGGACCGATGGATGTCAAGACAACTTTCCTTAATGGAAGTGTTGAGGAAACCATCTTCATGCAGCAACCAGAGGGATTCATTGAAAAAGGCCAAGAGCATAAGGTTTGCAAGCTGAAGAGGTCTATTTACGGACTTAAATAGGCATCCAGATCTTAGAACATCCAGTTTGATGAGGTAATCCAGTCCTATAGATTTACTCAGTTCCCAGATGAACAATGTGTTTACCGTAGACGTGATAGAAATGCAGTTGCATTTTTTGTGCTTTACGTGACATTTTACTAATTGGTAACAATAAGAAAGTGTTATCAGACATAAAGGCATGGCTATCCAAGAAATTTGATATGAAAGACTTAGGAGAAGCAGGACATATCCTTGGGATCAATATAATTCGAGATCGTAGGAAACGTTCGTTAACACTCTCTCAAGGTTTATACATAGATATGATTCTGGACCGTTTTAACATGTAGAACTCCAAGAAAGGTTTTTTACCATTCAGACACGGAGTGCATCTATCTAAAGAACAGTCTCCCAAGACTGTTGAGGAGATAGAGGCCATTAAGACAGTTCCTTATGCTTCGGCAGTAGGAAGTCTCATGTATGCCATGTTGTGTACGAGGCCTGATATCTGTTATGCCATTTGCATTGTAAGCAGATATTAGAGTAACCCCGGAAAAGCTCATTGGGAGGTAGTAAAATGCATTCTCAAGTACTTGCACAGAATGAGAGACCAAGTGTTGGTCTATTAGGTGCCTGAGCTGGTACCCCGAGGTTACACAGATTCAAATTTCCAAGGTGACAGGGACAAAAGCAAGTCTACCTCAGGGTATGTGTTTACTTTAGGAGGTGGAGCCATAGTTTGGAGAAGTGTTAAGAAGAAATACGTGGCGGACTCTACCATTGAGGCTGAATATGTTGCCGCATCAGAGGCAGCGAAGGAAGCAGTGTGGCTCAAGAACTTCCTAGTGGATTTAGATGTGATTCCTGGTTTGCAGAAGTCAATCACAGTGTACTGTGATAACAACGGTGCAGTAGCAAACTCGAAGAAACCACGAGCCCACAAGGTGAGTAAACACATATAGCGCAAGTACCACCTGATACGAGATATCGTCAATAGGAAAGACGTGGTCGTGGCTAAGATAGCATCGGAGGATAACTTTGCAGATTTGTTCACGAAGACATTGACTTCAAAAGTCTTTGAGGCTCACGTGGATGTTGGATTTGAATACATAAGCTATGCTTGTGTTGTATATTTTCCCAGTTTAATATATCGATTTGTGTTTCAGTCATATCTTGTTGTGCATTAATCATCCATTTACATTATGTGAGTAGATGATGAGGTGTTTGGTACGACACAGTAGATCTCATCATTGGTTGAAAGACATAATATATAAATGAGGTTTTGGACAAACTGTCGGTTTAGGTTATTATGTGATTCAGATAATTGGTTTGTCTAAACTAATTGAAACATATAGATATGCCTGGGGCATATTGAACTTGACTTTTAGGAATGATTTTTCTTGTACTGATTTAATAGAAAAATCGATCCTTGTATTCTATCTCTTAATCCCTAGACTCGAGTGGGCATGAGAATTAGACATAGTGTACTTTGATCTGCCAATTGGTGAGGTCAAATGTGGCCAATAGTCTCTGTGGGTTGGGTGCGCGTGTTTAGTTACTTGGTGTACTACTGCTTGTCGAAAGGAAACTATGTACCGGTGCGTCCGGGGTGATGGTGCTCCCGAGATGAGCTCGAAATTTTATTATAGTAAACCCAGCCTGGGGACTTATGTCCGATATAGTAAAAAGGTCGAGTGGTACTAGTTTCGGAATTAAAGAAGTTAATTAATTAATTTATCAGTAAAATAATATTAATTAACGAGTACTATATCTTTGATGTGGGGAGATTAATGAATATAATTTAATTAAGTTGTTCCTGAAGCAATTCTGGTGTAGGATGGTAGTGCCAAAATTAATCCGTTAGTGGTACGATTAATTTTGTAATGGGTTAATTTAATAGGTAGATTTAATTAATTAATTGGTTAATTATTCTTAAGGGTTAATTCAGTAATTAACAAAGTGGAATTATTTAATTAATTCCTAAGGGTTAATTAAGTAATTAACAAAGTTAAAGTATTTAATTAATTAATTAATTCTTAAGTTTCAATTGGAATTAGGAAATCCTAGAGATTAGGAATCTAGTAGGATTTGGTTTATCCTATCAGATTGGTTACCTAATTGGATTTGAAAACTAATTCATTACCTAAACCCATTAGGAAGACCAATCCTAAACCAACTTGGGGTCTCTCTTGTAACTCTATAAATAGACAAGGGATTAGCCATTCAAGACATAACAATTCAATATATTCATAATTCAATAATCTAGAGAGAGAAAATCCTAGATAGAGAAAATGTTTCTCTCTCCAAGTCGGATTTTCTAGAAAGTGTGCGGCTGGTTTTTGGGTTTCTAGTGGCTGAATTTTGGCCTTGGTTTATACCAGCTGTGCGTAGCTTTATCTCTCTGCGGGCGATGCGTTTATAGTATGTGCCAGGTGCTGCGGCGCTAGAGTTTTCTAGCAGGTGGATTGTGGTGATTGGTTGATCAATTGGCTTCTAGTTCATTGCCCACACAACCTGAAGTCATAGTCTTGAGGCATACAAGAGAATCACCATGTGCACGCTTCAAAGGTATTTTTCTAAGGTTCCGCTTTAATTAGAAATTTTTGTTGCGTGGTAAATCGAGCAAGTGCAAACCCAGATCCTATGTGGCAAATTCTTTCAATTGGTATCAGAGCCTGGTTTAGGGGGTTTTTGTACTTGTTCGATTTAATACATGGTTTTATTTGCAGGTAATTTAGAATCCCGACTATTAGGGTTACGTTTGTATGAGTTTTAATTAAACTCTGGGACTTGTCCGGATTTTATGAATGCTTGTAATAGTATAACCACGTGCTGGAAGCCGTGTTGGATTAGATTAAATCTGTAGTAGGATTTTTTCTATGTAATTTTGATTCTTTAATTTTCCTAGAATGCCTCATAGTAGGAAAATTATTTTTTTTTTGTAATTGAAAGGCGTTATGGTGGGCGAATTGAATTCGTGGGTTTTGGGTTATCGTGAATTCGTAGAAACCCAAGAAAACCCAGAACGAATTACAAGAAGACCAAATAGCATGGGAAAAAGCGAAGGAGGAATCGGCGACAGGAGGCGACGCCGACAACGCCGGCAAAAATAGCGCTGGCCGGGAGGCAGCAGGAACAGCTGCCGCGCAGGGGCAGCAGTAGGCAGCAGTAGCGCGCAACAGTTACTACGTGCAGCAGCTGCTGCGCGCACGGCCCGCAAAGGCTGTGCGCGCACGCACGGCGTGCGCGAGGGCGGTGCCGCCTTCGGGCCGTGCTGCGGCACGGAAGGTCGTTCGGGCTGTTTGGCCTATTTTTGGCTCATTTTTCCTCCAGTTTTCATTTTTTGAAGATCAAGACTCTCTCCATCGAGTGACGTGATGGGACACAAGACCAAGGCAAAGGATGGAAGCAATTGAAACCATAATAGTCGGGAAATTTATTTTACGTATCTCCCGTATTTATTGTTTTAATTTTTATGCTTTATTTTTATGCTGTATTTTAGATGCATGAATTAAAGCATGTCTGGTTTTATGGTTGCATATTACTTAGGTTAGTTAATTCCATGTTAAAACTGGAAAAACCCTCAGTTTGGAAATCTAAGTGGGAGCGGGTTGTTTTATATCCCCATGGCCACCATTACGGGTTCATATGCGATGTGGGTGGGCTTGCGCGTTGTCATTAGGGCCTTCCTCTATTTAGATGAGTCCAGCCCCAAGATCGCTAGACTATGAACTTCTGAGTAAGATGACTAAAGCGAGTTTAACTAGGAGAAATGCGACACCCTCTCCATCTGAGGCGCACTATCCTGAAGTAACAAACTCAGAAGTCACGTAATGGCACATACATAGTGTACGATTTGCAGTATTCCTCCCGCAAAAAGCACCGACTATTAGCTACATTGATCAAAAGATCATTGGTCAGATAGTGTAGTTACTGAACTTGGTTCTTCTCAAACGAATGTGGGTTAGCGTAAACGTCCACACTACGTGGTTTGCGAGAATCCCGGTGGATGAGATGTTGGTGGATTAAGATTATTGTTTTGAGGGAAGTCAATAATTAATTAGAATTTTTCGAAATTCTAGCATATATAACTGAAACATTGTTTGTTTATTTTCCAGTTTAAATCGATATGGCATTTAATCCCTTAGCTGCTATCTTGAAAGACAACAAATTAAATGGAACTAATAATGTCAATGGAAGTCGTAACTTGGACATTGTCCTTAGGGCTGAGAGCATTCCTGTGAGAGATCATGTCATTGACATGATTAGTGACATCAACAAGGTTGAGGTAGTGGGAGGCGAAATCGTTGTGAAACCAAAGTCGATATTGTCCTCCAGAGCTTGCCTCAAAGCTATGAGTGGATTCGGTTGAACTGCAACATAAGTAAGATGTTGTTGAGTTTATCCGAGCTCTTGGCAGAGTTGGTGGTGACTAAAAGTCTTCTTCAAGAGAAGAAGTGAGCTTTAGTTGCAGTCAAAGCTTCAGAATCTTCTTCTGAGCCTGAGGCTAGAAAGAAGAAGAGGAAGCTCGAGGGAATAGCTCAAGTGGTGCAAATTGCGCCTAAGCCATGTATTGCAAATAAGAAGTCGAAAGACAAGTGCTTCAAGTGCAATAAGACGGGACATTGGAAAGCGGATTGTCCAAAGCTTATAAGTACGATAAATTCTACCTTAATTACTGAGACATGTTTAGCGGCGATTCCCACAGATACTTGGTGTGTGGATGCAGGTGCCACTGACCATGTTTGCAATTGTTTGCAAGGGTTCCAAGTAACCCTGAAGCTTAGAGAAGGCGAATTGGATATCTACTTGGGCGACACTACAAGAGTGTCAGTAGAAGCAGTGGGAGTAGTTAAGTTGAATTCGAAAATTCTAGCTTAGAGTTAGTTAATTGTCTTTATGTACCGAGTTTTAGAAAAAAAACTTGATTTCGGTTTCTAAACTCTTGAAGAACGGGTATAAGTTTATTTTTTCTGATGACTGTGTTGTTATTAGAAGAAATGGAAAACTTATTTGTTCTGGTTCATTGGTGGACAATTTGTTTGTGGTTAACTCTAACTCCCTTGTGGACAAAACATAGAAATAGATAGCTCAGTATCTAACATTAATAAGAGGAAGAAACCTTCTGAAATGAATCAAACCTATCTTTGGCATCTTAGGCTAGGTCATATAAACCTTAGTAGGATTCAGAGGTTGGTCAATGATGGACCTTTAGGTTCATTAGATGTTGACAGTTATGCAACCTGCGAATCTTGCTTGGAAGGTAAGATGACCAAGAGACCTTTTAAGGCAAAAGGTCATAGAGCTAAAGAAGTATTAGAGTTGATTCATTCTAACTTGTGTGGACCTATGACGGTCCAGGCACGAGGGGGATATGAGTATTTCGTGACGTTCACGGATAACTACTCTAGGTACGGATACATTTACCTAATGCGCCACAAGTCCGAATGTTTTGGCAAGTTCAAAGAGTTTTGGGCAGATGTGGAGAAGCATCATGGTAAGAGTATCAATACACTGCATTCAGATCGTGGTGGGGAGTACCTATCCCATGAATTTTGAGATTACCTCACTGAGGTAGGAATTCAGTCTCAGTTGTCTGCACCTGACATGCCACAGCAGAATGGTGTAGCAGAAAGGAGGAATCGAACTCTTATGGAAATGGTTAGGTCCATGATGAGCTATAGTGATTTGCCAAGTTCATTATGGGGCAATGTATATTCTTAATCTTGTACCATCTAAAACCGTGCCTTCAACCCCAGTAGAGTTGTGGAACGGGCAGAAGCCCAGTCTAAGACATCTCAGAATTTGGGGGTGCCCAGCGCATGTGCTTAAGGCAGATACGGCTAAGTTAGATGCGGGAACAGAGTTAATGCTATTTGTAGGATATCCTAGGGGAACGAAAGGTGGTCTATTCTATAGTCCTAAAGATCAGAAAGTGGTGGTAAGTACCAATGCTAGATTTTTAGAAGAGGACTATGTATTAGACCACAAGCCCAAGAATAAGATAGTACTAGAAGAGCTTAGACGACAAACTACTAATCCTGATGCACCAGCACAAGTAGATACACCACACACTGTACATGAGATCACAGATGATGCGCCTACACAGGTGGTGCCTCATCGTAGTGGGAGGGTTATGAGACAGCCCGATAGGTTCGTTGGCGTGGGAGAGGCCTCATACCTAGTCCCAGGTGCGCCTGAACCTGACCTGGTTAACTACAATGAGGCACTTCGAGATAAAGAGGCAGAATCTTGGAGTAAGGCAATGATATCCGAGATGGGGTCAATGGACCACAATCAAGTCTGGGAGCTTGTGGACCTGCCAGATGGGTTTAAGCCCATTGGATGCAAGTGGGTCTACAAACGTAAGAGAGGACCTGACGGAAAGGTAGAAACCTTTAAAGCTAGGCAGGTGGCGAAGGGGTATACTCAGAAAGAGAGAATCGATTATGAGGAAACCTTCTCCACGGTAGCCATGCTTAAGTCGATCCGGATTCTCTTGGCCATAGCTGCTCATATGGATTATGAGATTTGGAAGATGGATGTCAAGACAGCTTTCCTAAACGGAAGTCTTGAGGAAACCATCTTTATGCAGAAACTAGAGGGATTCATTGAAAAAGGCCAAGAGCATAAGGTTTGCAGGCTTAAGAGGTCTATTTATGGACTTAAGCAGGCATCCAGATCTTGGAACATCCAGTTTGATGAGGTAATCCAGTCCTTTGGATTTACTCAGTGTCCGGATGAGCAATGTGTGTATCACAGACGTGATGGAAACTCAGTGGTGTTTCTTGTGCTTTATGTAGATGACATTCTATTGATTGGAAACAACAAGAAAGTGTTATCAGACGTAAAGGCATGGCTGTCCAAGCAGTTTGATATGAAGGACTTAGGGGAAGCGGGACATATCCTTGGGATCAAGATTATTCAAGATCGTAGGAAACGTTCGTTAACGCTCTCCCAAGCTTCATACATAGACACTATTCTGGCCCGTTTTAACATGCAGAACTCTAAGAAAGGTTTTCTACCTTTCAGGCATGGAGTGTTTCTATCTAAGGAGCAATCTCCTAAGACTGCTAAAGAAATAGAGACCATGAAGACAGTTCCATATGCTTTGGCAGTAGGAAGTCTCATGTATGCCATGTTGTGGACGTGACCCGATATCTGTTATGCCGTTGGCATGTTGAGCAAATATCAGAGTAACCCCAGGAAAGCTCATTGAGAGGCAGTAAAATGCATTCTCAAGTATTTGCGCAGAACGAGGGACCAAGTTCTGGTCTATCAGGTGCCTGAGCTGGTACCCCGAGGTTACACATATTCAGATTTCCATGGCGACAGGGACAAGAGCAAGTCTACCTCAGGGTATGTGTTTACTCTAGGAGGTGGAGCTATAGTTTGGCGGAGTGTCAAGCAGAAATGTGTGGCAGACTCTACTATGGAGGCTGAGTACGTTGCCGCATCAGAGGCAGCGAAAGAAGCGGTATGGCTCAAGAACTTCCTAGTGGACTTAGATGTGATTCCTGGTTCGTCGAAGTCTATCACGGTTTATTGTGATAACAATGGTGCAGTAGCAAACTCGAAGGAACCACGAGCCCACAAGGTGAGTAAACATATACAGCGCAAGTACCACCTAATAAGAGACATCGTGAAGAGGGAAGACGTGGTCGTGGCTAAGATAGCATCAGAGGATAACCTTGCAGATCCGTTCATGAAAACATTGACTTCAAAAGTCTTTGAGGCTCATGTGGAGGGCATGGGGATCAGATACTTAGCAGAGCCATGATAGTTTTTCTAGATAGATAGCAGCAGATTGTATAGGGATTGTATGTAGTTGCATACTTAAAGCACAACTTAAGTATTAGTGGGAGATTGTTGGATTTCAATACATAAGCTATGCTTGTGTTGTATATTTTCCTAGTTTAATATATCGATTTGTATTTCAGTCATATCTTATTGCACATTAATCGTCCATTTATATTATGTGAGTAGATGATGAGGTGTCTGGTGCGACACAGTAGATCTCATCATTGGTTGAAAGACATAATAAATAAATGAGGTTTTGGACAAACTGTCAGTTTAGGCTATTATGTGATTCGGATAATTGGTTTGTCTAAACTAATTGAATCATATAGATATGCCCGGGGCATATTGAACTTGACTTTTAGGAATGATTTGTCTTGTACGGATTTAATAGACAAATCAATCATTGTATTCTATCTCTTAATCCCTAGACTAGAGTGGGCATGAGGATTAGACATAGTGTACTTTGATCTGCCAATGGGTGAGGTCAAATGTGGCCGATAGTCTCGGTGGGTTGGCTGCGCATGTTTAGTTACTTGGTGTGCTACTGCATGTCGAAAGGAAACCATGTACCGGTGCGTCCGGGGTGATGTGCTCCCGAGATGAGCTCGAATTGTTTATTATACTAAACCCGGCAGGTGGATTTATGTCCGGTATAGTAAAAAGGTCGAGTGGCACTAGTCTCGGAATTAAAGAAGTTAATTAATTAATTTATCAGTAAATTAATTTTAATTAATGAGTACTATATCTTTGATGTGGGGACATTAATGAATATAATTTAATTAAGTTGTTCCGGAAGCAATTCTGGTGTAGGATGGTAGTGCCAAAATTAATCCGTTAGTGGTACGATTAATTTGGCAATGGGTTAATTGAATAGGTAGATTTAATTAATTAATTGGTTAATTATTCTTAAGGGTTAATTCAGTAATTAACAAAGTGGAATTATTTAATTAATTCCTAAGGGTTAATTAAGTAATTAACAAAGTGAAAGTATTTAATTAATTAAGTCTTAAGTTTCAATTGGAATTAGGAAATCCTAGAGATTAGGAATCTAGTAGGATTTGGTTTATCCTATCAGAATGGTTACCTAATTCGATTTGAAAACTAATTCATTACCTAAACCCATTAGGAAGACCAATCCTAAACCAACTTGGGGTCTCTCTTGTAACTCTATAAATAGACAAGGGATTAGCCATTCAAGACATAACAATTCAATATATTCATAATTCAAGAATCTAGAGAGAGAAAATCCTAGAGAGAGAAAACATTTCTCTCTCCAAGTCAGATTTTCAAGAAAGTGTGTGGCTGATTTTTGGGTTTCTAGTGGCTGAAATTTTGGCCTTGGTTTATACCAGCTGCGCGTAGCTTTCTCTCTCTGCGGGCGGTGCGTTTATAGTACGTGCCAGGTGCTGCGACGCTAGAGTTTTCTAGCAGGTGGATTGTGGTGATTGGTTGATCAATTGGTTTCTAGTTCATTGCCCACACAACGTGAAGTCATAGTCTTGAGGCATACAAGAGAATCACCAGGTGCACGCTTCAAAGGTATTTTTCTAAGGTTCCGCTTTAATTAGAAATTGTTGTTACGTGGTAAATCGAGCAAGTGCAAACTCAGATCATACGTGGCAAATTCTTTCAGTGGAGGGCATGCGGATCAGATACTTAGGAAAGCCATGATAGTTTTTCTAGATGTATTGTAGAGTGTAAAAGATTGAATGTAGTTATATATACTTAAAGCACAGCTTAAGTATTAGTGGGAGTTTGTTTGGTTTGAATACATAAGCAATGCTTGTATTGTACTTTTTCCCAGTTAATATATCGATTTAATGTTTTGGTTTATATGTTGTGCAATTTTAGTCCATTTATATTATGTAGTTAGATCATAAGGTGTCTGGTGTGACACAGTAAATCTCATAATTGGTTAAAAGACATAATAAATAAATGAGATTCGTAACCGAGGTAGTTTTGGACACACTGTCGGTTTAGGTTATTATATGATTCGGATAATTGGTTTGTCTAAACTAATTGAATCATATAGATATGCCCGGGGCATATTGAACTTGAGTTTTAGGAATGATTTGTCTTGTACGGATTTAATAGACAAATCAATCATTGTATTCTATCTCTTAATCCCTAGACTCGAGTGGGCATGAGGATTAGACATAGTGTACTTTGATCTGCCAATGGGTGAGGTCAAATGTGGCCAATAGTCTCGGTGGGTTGGCTGCGCATGTTTAGTTACTTGGTGTGCTACTGCTTCTCGAAAGGAAACCATGTACCGGTGCGTCCGGGGTGATGGTGCTCCCGAGATGAGCTCGAATTGTTTATTATACTAAACCCGGCCAGTGGATTTATGTCCGGTATAGTAAAAAGGTCGAGTGGTACTAGTCTCGGAATTAAAGAAGTTAATTAATTAATTTATCAGTAAATTAATTTTAATTAACGAGCATTATATCTTTGATGTGGGGAGATTAATGAATATAATTTAATTAAGTTGTTCCAGAAGTAATTCTGGTGTAGGATGGTAGTGCCAAAATTAATCCGTTAGTGGTACGATTAATTTTGTAATGGGTTAATTGAATAGGTAGATTTAATTAATTAATTGGTTAATTATTCTTAAGGGTTAATTCAGTAATTAACAAAGTGGAATTATTTAATTAATTTCTAAGGGTTAATTAAGTAATTAAAAAAGTTAAAGTATTTAATTAATTAATTAAGTCTTAAGTTTCAATTGGAATTATGAAATCCTAGAGATTAGGAATCTAGTAGGATTTGGTTTATCCTATCAGATTGGTTACCTAATTAGATTTAGAAACTAATTCATTACCTAAACCCATTAGGAAGACCAATCCTAAACCAACTTGGGGTCTCTCTTGTAACTCTATAAATAGACAAGGGATTAGCCATTCAAGACATAACAATTCAATATATTCATAATTCAAGAATCTAGAGAGAGAAAATCCTAGAGAGAGAAAATGTTTCTCTCTCCAAGTCAGATTTTCAAGAAAGTGTGCGGCTGATTTTTGGGTTTCTAGTGGCTGAAATTTTGGCCTTGGTTTATACCAGCTACGCGTAGCTTTCTCTCTCTGCGGGCGGTGCCTTTATAGTACGTGCCAGGTGCTGCGACGCTAAGTTTTCTAGCAGGTGGATTGTGGTGATTGGTTGATCAATTGGCTTCTAGTTCATTGCCCACACAACGTGAAGTCATAGTCTTGAGGCATACAAGAGAATGACCAGGTGCACGCTTCAAAGGTATTTTTCTAAGGTTCCGATTTAATTAGAAATTTTTGTTACGTGGTAAATCGAGCAAGTGCAAACTCAGATCATACGTGGCAAATTCTTTCAGTGGAGGGCATGGGGATCAGATACTTAGGAGAGCCATGATAGTTTTTCTAGATGTATTGTAGTGTGTAAAAGATTGAATGTAGTTATATATACTTAAAGCACAACTTAAGTATTAGTGGGAGATTGTTAGGTTTGAATACATAAGCTATGCTTATATTGTTCTTTTTCCCAGTTAATATATCGATTTAATGTTTTGGTTTATATGTTGTGCAATTTTAGTCCATTTATATTATGTAGTTAGATCATAAGGTGTCTGGTGTGACACAGTAAATCTCATAATTGGTTAAAAGACATAATAAATAAATGAGATTCGTAACCGAGATAGTTTTGGACACACTGTCGGTTTAGGTTATTATATGATTCGGATAATTGGTTTGTCTAAACTAATTGAATCATATAGATATGCCCGGGGCATATTGAACTTGACGTTTAGGAATGATTTGTCTTGTACGGATTTAATAGACAAATCGATCCTTGTATTCTATCTCTTAATCCGTAGACTCGAGTGGGCATGAGGATTAGACATAGTGTACTTTGATCTGCCAATGGGTGAGGTCAAATGTGGCCAATAGTCTCGGTGGGTTGGCTGCGCATGTTTAGTTACTTGGTGTGCTACTGCTTCTCGAAACAAAACCATGTACCATTGCGTCCGAGGTGATGGTGCTCCAGAGATGAGCTCATTAGGTTTATTATACTAAATCCAGCTGGTGGACTTATGTCCAAAATAGTTAAAAGGTCGAGTGGTACTAGTCTCAGAATTAAAGAAGTTAATTAATTAATTTATCAGTAAATTAATAAATTAACGAGCACTAAATCTTTGATGTGGGGAGATTAAGATTAAATTAATTTAGTTGTTCTGGAAGCATTTTTGGTATAGGATGGTAGTGCCAAAAGTAATTCGTTAGTGGTACGATTAATTTTTTAGTGGGTTAATTGAATAAGTAGAATTAATTATTTACTTAATTATTCCTAAAGGTTAATTAAGTAATTAACAAAGTGAAATTATTTCAATTAGAATTAGGAAATCCTGGAGATTAGGAAATGTAATTGGATTTGGATTATCCTATTAGATTAGTTACCTAATTGGATTTATAAACTAATTAATTACCTAAACCCATTAAGAAGACTAATCTTAAACCAATTTGGGGTCTCTCTTGTAGCTCTATATATAGACAAGGGATTAGCAATTCTACAAGATATAATTCATAAGTTTTCAAGACAAGAAAACTAATGAGAGAAAGTTTAGAGAGAGAAAATAAATTTCTCTCTTGAATAATTTTCGGCCGGCCAAATTTCCTTGGGGCGGCGGCCGGTCAACAATTTTTGGCGGTGGCGGGAAGTGCATTTCGGCGGTGGTAGCGGTTGAGTTTAGGCGGCGGTGAGCTGCAGAATTTTTCTGGCGAGACTTTTTTTGTTGATTGCTGATCAATTGTTCACTAGATCGTTACCCACACAACATGTGATCAAAGTCTTGAGTCATACAAGCAATCACCTGAGTAACATGCTTTAAGAGGTATTTTCTATATTTCCGCTTTAATTAGAAATATTTTGTTTCGTGATAAATTGAATGAGTAGATACCGAGATCTTGCGCAATATTATTTTAAGCAAGGATTGGAATAGCGATTGTGCTAGAGTCTAGGCCTGGTCAAAGATTCTGATTCTGGAATGCGTAGCACGAAAGTGAATTTTTGACCGGGCCCGGACAGATTATCTTTCACTTGTTAGCGAAGTGCTAACTGTTTTGTTTCTAGCAGTGAACCGTTAGGGTCAAACATGGTGCCATCAATCATGCAAGCAACAATAAAGAAACCATAATGGAAGATTTGATACCACAAATTGATCCCCAATTCACATAAAGGACTTTCGTCCATCAAATTTGGGTAGAGGAAGCATGTACATTGAGGGAATACTTAGTGGCTAAACAGTGGGAGAAATTGATCCCTTAAACCAGAGACGTGAACTTGTCTAGGGTAAAGGAATTTTACTCAGGTGTTAAGTGTGGAGAGAATCAGGGAATGATCACTGTTCGCTCGGTTAAAATACCATTCTCTTTTGACACAATTAATTGTCTGCTAGGGTTGAAGGTTGACAAAGATGCATTGGATATATGGCAATTGAGTTGGTACTAACCCCGAATGGAGAGTTTTGAGAAGATGCTTAAGCCTAAGGCAATGGTACCGGTCCACTGGAGTGAAGTGAATTTTGAAGACTTTGGGGAGTTGGCTCAAAGGCTATACATCTTTGTGTGTAGAAATGTTGTGCCTTTAGAAAAGGAATCAAAGGTAGGGTAGAGGACAAGCAGTTTCGTGTTCTTGTAGCAATTTAGGAAAGAAGACCTATCAATATAGGTCATATCATGATGACTTACATGCTGAAGGCAGTGAGAAGTGAAGGATATAGCCTCCCATATGCCAGTCTGGAAGATACCTTATGTATGGAGCATGGGGTTACATCCTTTGAAGCTGATGAAACTATGAAGATTGGGGGTCAGTTGGGAAGAGATGTAAGCCATGAAGAGGAAAATAAAGCAATGCGCCAGCAAGTGAAGAATCAGAGCCTGGAAATCCAGATCATTACTGTAACACTGCAAACCATGCAGCAGCACCTAGAGCTATTTTAGGGGTACTTAGAAGAGAGGTTGGATTTGCATACTCAGATCATAGCAGCTCAAGTAAAAAATCAGCTTGAGTATGACCCAGCACCCCTTTGCCGTGAAAATTACTTGCCATTTTTTCTTTTTCCTTGTTTTCTCCTGAACAATTTAATTTCTCATAGATTGTTTCTTTTGGATATTAATGAGTCAGGAGTACTCATAATCAGTCTTTTTGATGATGATTCCTGGATTTTTTATTCTCCAATGTCAAGTAGGGATTACTCATTTCTTTTATATTATGTGTGGTTTTAGTACACAACTACTTTGTTAATATTAATTGATGATTAGATATAATGCGTATGATGAGTTAAAGAAATGAGAGTAAAAGGCTTAGATATGTTCCTTTTATAGATATATGTTAACAGCAGGTTGTAAATACAGTAGGAGAGTAGGATCTTACATGATCTAGCAAGATCCACAATTTTTCCTTACGCCCTCAGGTAAGTTCTTCTGAACTACTGTCTTTGAAATTTTCTTAGCCAATCTGATGCCTCAAATTCTGTAAAAAAAAACTCCAGTAGGTCTTTCTTTAAATGTCTTGTAAATTCTGAACATCTATATTTCAGCAAGTGGTTAATGTCTTATGCACTAGATCTCTTTAGATGAACTGATGATATTTGTGAAATGATCGATGAAGTATTTTTGGGGTTGAAGTATTAAACATGATTGTTATGAGTGAGCATTTGAGCCTACGGTAAGTATTTTTCTACTTTCTTCTTCATTTGATCGTGTGGATAACTTGCGTTGGATTGAGAATCCATAATTTGAGGTGATATGCGTGTTGCTTGCTGATTCTGGGCAGTCATTGAAATAAAATAGGCATTAGAACCTTTTCTTTTTGTTTTGGCCAGCCAAGGAGATAAAACTTTTAGGATTACCCCAGTTGAGCTTTTAAGCCTTATTTTTGCTAAACCTTACAGTAGCTTATCTTCCCTTGATTCGGTATATTGTCGCTTCTGTCCTAGATTTCCCCAAGGTGCTTAGTTCTGATTCTGGTATATTAAATGTCAGTAAAATGGATCTCTAAAAATTAAAGTCAGTAAATAGTAAATAGTGTAATCAATTAAAATAAAGAAGTGAGGGATCTTTAAGCCCTGAACCTTCAGTAGCAAAAAAACAAACAAAAAAAAAACATTTTGCCTATTGAGGAAGTGAGGGATGCTAAAGCCCTGTGCCCTTAGCAAATAGTAAGATTCAAAGTCAATAAACGAGTGTGAACTGGAATCAGGTTAAGTACTAAAGATCCTTGCTCCAGTCTTCCAGCCTGGACCTTTTGTTGACCAGAACTGTAACCCTTAGCTAAAGACCTATGGATTGATGCCTTGTATCCAGGATTAGTGTGGGGGCGTGATCTTGTCTTAAGCCTATGGCTGCATTAGTTTAACACAAGTATGAGAGTTACCTCAAATATATAAAGAACCTAAAAAGAGGGCAGCTCTTTTAGGCTAACTAGTGAGAATACTTGAGTTAGGAAATGCTTCAACCGATTGGTTCACTTTTATCTAATTTCTCATGTGTGGAATGAACTACTGTATGGATATGTACTGCTTACTAGGTTTTAGTTTTGATGTTTAGGAACTTTTAAAACACTGGAGTAGGAATTACAATTGGCTATGTTAAATTTCTTGTGGTTCTTAATGCCCTTGCTTGAGGATAAGCAAGACTTTAGTGTGAATGAGTGATGTAACTCTAAGTTACATCAATTTTCATAGCATTTTCCATAGAAGTTCATTAAATTTAGGTAGAGTTTTGATGACTCTTTAGTACTTTGCAAGCTTATAAAGTGTTTTGTTGGAAATGTAGGCTCAAGTTTTGTTTTATCACTTTTCCACCCAAAATAAGGCCATAAAGTGTTGAATTGATGAATATGGGCAAGCTAATCATTGCTGGACTAAATTAGTCATATCAGATGGGCATGTGTGCTGAACGGACTGTTGTACCCGTGCTGTTTTAAGTTTATATAAATTGTAGAAAGACAAATCTTGTTGGTAACTTTTTGCTTCGTTCTCTTTCATTTGGAGCCGATTCCTTTGCTTGTTTATTGGTTAGCTAGGGTTTCATTTGAAGATGGTGATTCAGCTAAGAACCATGCGGTTCTAAGCAGTTCATGGCAGTTTTGTCCCAGACCTGGCGATTCTAAGTGGAATTAGTGCATCTGCACTCCTTGGAGCTGTTCTGCAGTTCCTTTTTTTCAGCTTGGTGTAAGACTTCTGAAATTTTGGGGTGACAGACCGTGATAAACGAGGGTAAACCAGTTGATTCTTGTATTGTGTATGCTCATAGTGTATGTGAATTCCTTTGATTTATTATACATTGGTGTAATGGTTTTTTGGGTTGATCTGGGCTTGGTTGATTGTTGGCGATTTGGTTATTACACTGTTGGAGATTGAAGCTTGAGAAAACATATTATCTGGTTGGCAGTTTCCTCTTTTGGGAATTGAATCTTGAGTAAGTTTATGATCTTGTTGGCTATTTCTTTGTGTAATATGAAAGATTGGATCTTGTCAGCCGCATAAGTTTAAGGTCTGAAAAGAGATAGTGAAACCAATTCATGATGAATACTCGAAGACAGTGAAGGAGATTAAACCACCACCCAAACATCCCATCAATTTATTTTTCTGAAATTTCTTTGTTTTCTGTTTGATCCAATTAAGGAAATTTCAATATTCACACCTTGCATGTTTGTAGTTTAAATTGATACACAAGTGTTCAGTGTTCCCTGTGGATTCGATACCCTTCTCTACTACAAGATAGAATTTGTGGTCTTTAAGTGTGCTAAAAGAAGGTTTTTATTAGTGTTGAATTTGAGCACATCAGAGGCTGCAGAACAAATGGTTGAGGCTAAAGACACACCCAAGGGAGAATCTCAAGTCGACATGCAAGATGAGGCAAGTGTACATGAGGGAGAAGCTCATGTGCAAAATGAATCATGGGAGGCTGCAACAGTGATGGTTGAGGCTGCAGAAGATCAAATGGAGGAACCTGAATCTCTAGTTGGAGGAGAGGTAATGTTCAAACATGAGAATTGATGTAAAATGTCATTTTATATCAAGCTGCTACTTTTGTATCTAATTGATTTTTATGTTTTTTTTCATTATCACAGTTGTTAGATGATGTGCTCAAATAACAAGACTAATAAAACCTCTTTCTTAGCACACTTTAGGACCACTAATCCTGCCGTGTAGTAGAATAAGGTATCGAATCCACAGGGAACACTGAACACTTGCGTATCTAATTAAACTAGAACATGCAAGGGCTAATCAGTAAAATGACTTTAGTTTGATCAAAGAAAAACAAACAAATGCGAAGATGAATTGATGGGATTTTGGGATGGTGATTCAACTGCCTTCATATTCAGCTAGTATTTATTAAACGTGGTTTCTCAATTTCTCTTTGGACCTTAGGCTGTATTACCAATAAGATTCAATCTCAAGCATCACAACAGAGGAAACCACCAATAAGAGAATAAGCTTACTAAAAAGATTTAATCTCCGAAAGGAAACCGCCAACAGATTAATAAACTTACTAACGAGATTAAATCTCTATAAGTGTAACAAAGAAACCCCAACAATTGATAAAGCCCAAATCAACCGCAGAAATAAATACACTGATATATAACAAATTAAAGGAATTTAGATACACTACACTCAGAGCATACATAAACACACAAATCAGCTGGCTCACCATCGCACAAGGCCTGTCACATCTATAGTCGGCAAAAACCCACACCAATATGAAGATGAGAGCTACAAAGCTGCTCAGATTAAGTGCAGATGCACCTGATTCCACCTAGACTGAATAGATCTGGAGGCAAATCACCATGAACTGCTTAGAATTGCATGGTTCTAAGCTGGATCGCCATTTCCAAAGAAAACCCTAGCTACCCGATTGTAGAAGAAGCTGTTGGCTAAATAGAGAGAAAATGAAGCCAAAAATTGCCTTATGGACTTGTCCTTACAATATATATAATATTACAGCACTCTATGGTTGCAAATAGTCAAAGTCAGTAGGGGTAAAATGGTCTTTTCAGTATTGCATGAGCATCCAGTTTAACTCAAATGGTCCAGCGTTGGCCAACTTGCCTATCTTCATCATTTCAGCGATTTATCGCTCTATTTGTGGTGAAAATGTGATAAAACTGAACCTAAGCCTGCATTTCCCACAAAACACAGTATATGCTTATAAAGCACACAAGAGTGATCAAACTCTATCCAAATGTAATGAATTTTAATGCAAAATATCATGAAAATATGTAACTTAGGGTTACATCACTCCCCAACACTAAAGTCTTGCTTGTCCTCAAGCAAGGTCATTAAGAACCAAAGGAAATTTATCATAGCTAATCGCCAATCCTTCCAGTGTTTTAAGTTACTAAACATCAAAATTAAAACTGTACAAGTAGCCAACATCATTACACTGGTTCAATCATCATATGAGAATTCAGATACAAATGAAACAATCGGTTGAAGCATTTCCTGACTAAAGTATCCTCACTAGATGGCTCAAGAGAGCCGCCTTCTTTTCAGGTTCTGTAGGCATTTATGTAAACTATCACACTTATGTTAGACTAATACAGCCATAGGTTTGGCGCAAGATTACACACCCACACTAATCTTGGACATAAGGCATTAATCAATAGGATTTTGGCTAAGGTTTAGGGTTCAAGGTCAGCAGAAGTCAAGGCTAGAAAACTAGAGGTAAAATCCTTAGTGCTTAACCTGATTCAAATTTATATTTATTCACTAATTCTAGATCCTTCTTCTAGCTAAGGTTACAGGGCTTGAAGATCCCTCACTTCCTCAGAAGGCAGTTTTTTTTTTTCTTATTTTCAGAAGGTTCAGGGCTTAAAGATTTTCACTTCTTCATTGTTCTTGATTAAAATACTTAATACTTCCTACCTTAATTCATCAGGGATCCATTTTACTTACCTTACTTCTACTCAAATCACAATTAAGCACCTTGGAGGTAAAAACAAAAGGTAAGATAAACATGAATAAGGTAAATTGGGCTAAAGATAAAGGTTAGCAATAATATAGCTTAAGGCTCAATTTGGTTAATCCTAAAGGTTGTATATACCTTAGCTGGCCAAAATGAAGAGACAAGGGTTTTACTGCTTATTTCATTTTAACAACTCATGCCCTGAATCAATATGCAGCATGCATACTATCCTTAGTTCTGGATTCTCAATCCAACACAAGTCAATCACACAATCAAATGAACAACAAGTTTAAGAAGAATACTTACTATTGGCCCAAATACTCACTTATGAGAATTATGTTGAATACTTCAAACCAGCAAATACTTCATCAAATTTTTCACAAACACCATCAGTTCATCTAAAGTAATCCAATGTATAAAACATTCACTACTTGCTAAAAAATAGATGCTCAGAATTTGCAAAACATTCTAAGAAAATACCACTGGAGTGTAACAGAATCTATAGCACTGGATTAGCTATGACAATTTCAAAGCAGTGGTTCAAAAGAACTTACCTTGCTAATCAGGAAGATTTTAGCTATTCGTACCCTCATGCCCCACAAGAGTTACAAAGATGACTTCACAAAATTTGGCATCAGGTCAACCATAATTGTAAACACATGTGACTTCCCCCACTGACACAACTCACTGTCCCCGATGACTACCTACATAGTAGCTAATATATATGCTACTATTCTAAGTAATGTCATCTTAAGGAGATTGACTGAAGGACTCCTTCTCATTTTTAGACTGCTTTTTAACATCTGAATCATGATTTGATGCAAAGTCGGTCAAGATCGCCCTGAAATCTCTTCTACACTGCCTGATTTCTGCCCGCATAGTGACTATAGCCGTTGAAATCGACTGTGGCAAAACCAAGATGTCTTGTTCTTCAAAGAATAACCTCCAATTTTTCCTTCTTCAGCCATTAAAAGTCCAAAATCATCACCCAAATTTCCTTTCACCAGTTCAAACTTATCGCCCTGTTCCACAGTTACTCCTGCCTTCATAGCCAATTCGCAAACCAGAGTTGGGAATGGGATGAAATTGTCTACACTGTGCCCACAACGAACTCAAGATGTCTACTGGCGTCTGCAATAAAGCTTGAAATAATGCTTTCAATGTTCAATTCTCTACCATGATGAGAAGGATCACTAGGTGAAGCTACAATTTTTGTACCTCGTTACCCCATTCACTGATGTTAGTGTCAAACTATGTCGAACAAAATTATACAGTAACTTAGCCTTCATGCTCAACTCATGAAAAACAATTTGCTCCCACTGATGTGCAATGATGGACACCTTGCCTCAGAATTTTTCTAATTTGTCTAAGGGAAGGAACAAATTCTTCGACGTGATATCTGGTCCATACCTCTGAACTGGGGTTATACTCTAAGAAATCATTAATGACTTCATCTCCTAAATGCATGCACACTGATCTTACAGGAAAAAATCAGAGAGGTCCATTAAGATGGGCTGATGTATAAAGCTCTTGAATCATGGTTAGGTTCACCCTTTTGCATGTAGCCGCCAGTTTCGCAAGACCTTTACACTACAAGTAGTCCTTGAATAGACAGTTCTTTGCAACCAAAATCTGATCCACCCTGTCCTTAAGCTTCCATTGCGTCAGTTTGTCATTAAATTCTTTCACTCCCTTCCTATATACCACTGAAAATGCCATTGAGTCCTTGATTGTACTATTTTACCTGCACACAAAAATTCACTTACCATTAAATACAAATATTCTCTAGTCTAAGAATACTTTAACAATAGTAAAAAAAAAAATATATCTAGCACACAATTCTATGTACAAACTTTTAAGTTAATAATGATCATTTATCCCTTATCAGGTGGTTTAGATTCCTCCCCATCTATTTGTGTTGTTTCCTTAAGCATTCGCTCTAATCATCTTGGAGATACATGACACTCTCTTTTTCCCACAAATTTCTATCCTCAAACTCCACATAATGTTTAACCCTGTGACCGTTAACCAAAAATTATTCTCCAATTTGTTCATCTTTCAAACACAGCATTCTGAAAGGATATACTTTTGTAACTGTATAAGGACCCATCAACTTAGATTTCAACTTCCCAGTGAAAAGTTTCAATCTTGATTAAAAAACTAACACCTTCTTGCCCTCCTCAAATGTGCAATAATGAATGCCCTTATCATGTATTTTTTTCTCTCTTTATAAATCTCAGTGTTCTCATAAGCATCCAGTCACATTTCCTCAAGCTCTGTTAACTCCAGTATTCTGCGATGTCCAGCTGTGTCAAAAGCCAGATTCACTTTTTTAAGCACCCACCAAACCTTATGAGCAATTTCCACTGGCAGATGACATTCCTTACTATACATTAACTTAAAAGGTGATGTTCCAATGGATGTCTTGAACGATGTACGATAAGCCCATAAAACATCCTCCAAATGTTGTGCCCAATCTTTCCTATTTGGTTTAACAACTTTTTCCAAAATTTTTTTATTTCCCGATTGGTTACCTCTGCTTGCCCACAGGTTTATGGATGATATGGCATTGAAACTTTATGTACCACTCGATATTTAAGGAGCAAATTCTTCATGATCCCATTGCAGAAGTGACTTCCTCAATCACTAACAATCACCTTAGGTGCTCCAAATCTTGCAACTATATTCTGTTTCAAAAACCTTTTCACTGTCAATGCATCACTCTTCCTTCAAGGAATTTCCTCCGCCTATTTAGTGACATATTCGAAAAATACTAAGATATAGTTGTACCCCTCTGATGGCGGAAATGGACCCATAAAATCAATCCCCTATACTTCAAACAAATTTACTGGCTAATTGTTTTGCTGTGGCATTTCATTCTTCCAAGTGATGCCTCATACCCTCTGTATCACGGGGTGTGTGAAAGACACAGTAGATACCATTATTGGTTAAAGTATTGATATATAAGAAGTATGCTCGTAACTGAGATAGTCTGAATATACTTTCGGTATCGGTTATCGTGTGATTTAGAAATTAGTTTATCTAGACTACTTTCAATCACGCGGATATGCACGGGGTATATTAAGCACGACCAGTTTGGATAGAATTGACTTATACTGATCGGTGTAGTCAATTCGGTCCTAGTATTCAGTCTCTCAATCCCAAGATTGGGACGGGCGTGAGAGTTGGATATCGTATGCTTTGATTTGCCAAAGAGTGTGGTCAATTGAGGCATATACCTCGGTAGGTTGGGTATGCGGTGTTTAGCTTTTTATGTGCCATTGCTAGTAGGAGGAATCCACATACCGGTTCGCCGGGTTGATGGTGCTCCCGAGATGAGCTCGTAAGGTCTATTATACTAAACCCGACCGGTGGACTTTATGTCCGGTATAATAAAAGGTCAGTGGTACTAATCTCGGATACCAAGAAGTCGGTGAATTAGTTTGTCAGTAAATTGATAAACCGGCGAGCACTAGATCTTTAATGTGGGGAGATATAAGAAAATATAGTGGCGTGATATAAAGTCATTTTTTAGCGGTAGTTCCATAGTTAGTCCGATAGTGGTATGACTAATTATGTATTTGACTAATCAACAAAGTGAATTAATTAATCCTAAAGGTTTAATTAATATTTAATCTACAAAGTGAATTAAGAATTAATTCTATTTGAATTAATTAATTCTAAGGGTTCGATTAAATTAAATTAACGAAGTGGGTTAATAAATTAATTCGAATGGGTGGATTGGAGTTGATTAGTCGGGAAAGACTAAGTGGTCAACGAAAGTCAAATTAAAAAGGCCCAACTCAAAAGCCCACTAGGTCTCCATTAGATCTCCCCATAAGTAGAAAGCTTAAGGTCAAAGAAACTTAAGAAAATCTTGCAAGACATTTGTCTTCCTTAGAGTGAGAAAGTTTTAGAGAGAAACTCTCTTCCCTTTTGATTTTTCTTTCAAAAATGAACTTGGATTCTCACTTCTCGATTTAGATTTAGCTTGAAAGATTAAACTCTTAGATAGCCCATCGATTTTTGGAGTTGCCCACTGCTGGATTTTATAATTTTTGTCCGAAATTCACTATTCACATTTTTTTACTGTTCACATGTCTGCCACTTCTAATCACTCCGGGGTGCTTGATCCAGCTGGGTTTGTGTTGATCTCTTCCTTGGGTTGGTGATCAACAATCCCGGTTGTCCAGATCGTGACTGTAGTTGAAGTGGCGATTTTATTGGCGAGAAAAGTAGTGGGCAGCAGTTGTTTGGGTTAAAGGTTTGATCTTTTGGGCAGATTTAATCTAATTGAGGGATTTTCTTAGTGGGTTTCTCGTGGGCTTTGGTAGCACACTTCGATAGATTATTGCCCACGCAATATTCGAAGTTTTCTCGGAGTCATCTATTGGATTTCTCGTGGAATTTGCAATTAAAGATTTGGGTTTTCTTATTGCGTTGGACTTCGCTTCAAAGGTATAACCTTTAATCTTTCCGCTTTTAATTAAAGGTGTAATCTTTGTGCGTTAGATGTCGATTTAATAAATTCAATAAGTATAAGCCTAGATCCATTCATGTGTAAATGAATTTGAGCCTGAGCTTTGTCGAAAGCTTCCGATTCTGGAATGCATTGCACGAAAGTGAGGTTTTTGATTTAGCCTGGGCTTGTTCTGTTTTCCTTCAAAATGGTATCAGAGCGTTGGTTTCGGTCTTATACTTGTTTGATTTATTACACGGCTTTATTTTGGCATTATTATTTGTGTCGAAATGTTTAAACAGGTGGTTATAGGTTTCCCGGCTATTATGGCAGAATTTTATTTTTCATTCATAAATCCCGGGACATGTATGGGCTCGAATTGTTTTTGAATGGAAATGTATGTAATAGTAATAACCACGAGCTGGAAGCCGTGTAGGATTAGAAAAATCTTGTAGTAGGATTTGATCTAATCATGTCGTCTTTAAATTCCTAGAAAAATGCCTTTGTATATAGGAATTTATGTATTATGACGAAGACGTTATTTTGGGTAACTTATATTCGCGGGTTTTGGTTTCTCGTAATTTTGGGTGATTCCTAATTATGTAGTAAACTAAGAAAACCCAGGCGAATCGAGAGGAATCCAAATAACGAGTGGGAGCGACATGACGAGACGTGTCACCGAGGCGTCAAGGAATCAATGATAGAGAAGACCATAATAGTCGGGAAATTTTATTTCTTTAATTTCCCGTATTTATGTCTTTTCATTGATTGTGTGTTTTTCATTTATTTTGCATGAACAAAAACCAAACCAAACCATTTTAAAAAGTAAAGTGCAATTAACTAAGGTAGATTATTCGCATATTAAAACTCCAACAGTTTTATGGGTGCGAATATCCATAGTTAAGATATTGCATGATAAAACGTAAAAATCCTCAAACTTAAAAATCTATCCCTATGTTCTCCATTACGGGTTCATTGGTGATGTGGTTATTCTTGCGAGTTGGTATTATGGCTTTTCTCCATGTGGACAAGTCTTCAATCACAGATATCATTGGAATGAATTTCTGAAGGGATGACGATAGTTTAATTGGAGAAAGTTGCGACACCCTCTCTGCTGAGGTGCACGGTTTAATGAGGTAATCCAGTCATACAGATTTACTCAGTGTCTGGATGAGCACTTTGTGTACAGACGTGATGGAAACTCAGTGGTGTTTCTTGTGTACGTAGATGACATTCTATTGATTGGCAATAGTAAGAAGGTGTTGTCAGACGTAAAGGCATGGTTGTCCAGGCAGTTTGATACGAAGAACTTGGGAGAGGCTGGACATATCCTTAGGATCAAGATTATTCAAAATTGTAGGAGACATTCTCTGACACTCTCCTAGCCTTCATACATAGACACGACTCTGGCCCGTTTTAACATGCAGAACTCCAAGAAGGGTTCACCACCTTTAAGGCATGGAGTGCATTTATCAAAGGAGCAGTGTCTTAAGACTGCTGAGAAGATAGATGCCATGAAGGCGGTACACTATGCATCTGCTGTGGGTAGTCTCATGTATACTATGTTTGTACTAGGCCTGATATTTGCTTTGCCGTTAGCATGGTCAGCAGATATCAGAGTAACCCTGGAAAGGCTCATTGGGAGGCAGTAAAATGCATTCTCAAGTACTTGCGCAGGACGAGAAATCACGTCCTAGTTTATAGAGCGCAGGAGCTAGTACAATTGGGTTACACAGATTTGGACTTTCAAGGTGATATGGACAAGAGTAAGTCTACCTCTGGGTTTGTGTTTACTCCAGGAGGTAGAGCCATAGTATGGCCGAGTGTCAAGCAGAAATGCGTGGCGGACTCAGAGGCAACGTACGTTGCCATATCAGAGGCAGTGAAAGAAGCTGTATGATTCAGGAACTTCCTGGTGGACTTAGATGTGGTCCCTGAGTTGCCGAGGTCTACCACAATTTATTGTGATAGCAATGATGCAGTTGCTAACTCAAGGGAACCACGAGCCCACAAGGTGAGTAAACACGTAGAGCGTAAGGACCACCTGATACGAGAGATTGTAAAGAGGGGAGACGTGACCGTGGCCAAGATAGCATCAGGAGACAACCTAGCAGAACCTTTCACAAAGCCATTGATCCCAAAGGTCTTTGAGAGACATGTGGAGGGCATGGGATTAAGATTTTTAAGGGAGCCATCTGAGTGAGCTTTAAGAATGTTTTGTAGTTTTCATTATGACAGCAGTGCAATAATTGGGTCGAACAGTGTTTTTATACTTCAGAGCATAACTTTGAGTATTAGTGGGAGATTGTTAGTTTTGAATACTAGAAAGCTATTTGCTTGTATCAAAAACTAATACCCAGTTGAAATATCTTTATGTTTCAGTATTAAACTTGTTCTATTATATCATAGAACTAGATAACGAGGTGTACAAAAGCACAGTAGATCTCGTTATTGGTTAAAGTATTGATTTATAAAAAGATACTCATAACTGAGATAGTCTGAGCATACTATCGGTATAGGTTATCGTATGATTTGGATATTAGTTTTTCTGGACTAATTAAATCATACGGATGTGCCCGGGGCATTTTGAGCACGACTAGTTTGGATTGAATTAACTTGTACTGATCGGCGTAGTTAATTCAATCCCACTATTCTAATCTCTTAATCATGAGATTGGGACGGGCATGAGAGTTAGATATATTATGCTTTGATTTGCCAAAGGGTGAGGTCAATTGAGGCCTAAATCTCGGTAAGTTAGGTATACGGTGTTTAGCTTTTTTGTGTGTCATTGCTAGTCAAAGGAATTCATATACCGGTTTGCCGGGTTGATGGTGCTCTCAAGATGAGCTCGCAAGGTTTATTATACTAAATCTGGCCAGTGGACATCCGGTATAATAAGAAAATTGAGTTGTACTAATATCGGATACCAAGAAGTCGATGAATTAGTTTGTCAGTAAATTGATGAATCGACAAGCACTAGATCTTTGATGTGGAGAGATTGAAGAATAATAAAGTGAGCGCGATGTAAATTTTTTTTGAGCGGTAGTTCCATAATTGGTCTATTACTGGTACGACTAATTATGCGTTTAACTAATCGACAAAGTGAATCAATTAATTATAAAGGTTTAATTAATTTAATTGACAAAGTGGGTTATACGAAATAATCCTAAGGGTTTGATTAAATTTAATTAACGAAGTGAATTAAGAAATTAATTTGAAAGGCTCGATTGGAGTTGATTAGTCTAGGGAAGACTAAGAAGTCAACGAAAGTCAAACACTAAGGCCCAATGCAAAAGCCCACTAGGTCTCCTTTAGAGCTCCCTATAAATAGCTAATGTTAGGCACACAAGACAGTAACAAACTTTGTAGGCAAATTAGCCTTAGAGTGAGAAAGTCAGGCCTAATGAGAGAAATTCATCTCTTCATTGAGATTTCTCTTTCAAAGTTGATTTGTGATATTTCTTTTTCAACAAAATCTAGCCTTGGATCCTAGAGAACCCAATGGGTTTTTGTTTTTCCTCTCCGAGTTTACCGCACCACCGTGACCGATTTTTGGTGTTGATTCCGATGCTAATTCCGGTGATAGGTTGTGGTAGTTTTGGCCAACATTTTCTTTGGGTTTGATCTTCTTGTTGCACTGATCCTTTAGCTTATTCCTTCGGGTTCGCCAAAGTCTAGATCTAGAGCAAAGGTCATTCCGTAAGTGGGTTTTCATATTAGAATCAGTTCCCGAGCTAAATCTAGATTTCAAATTTGTGAGTTTCTTGAAGTGGGTTTCTTTGGATTTCTTAGATCGTGCTATTAGCCACTCCGTAGTTGATTTCCCACACGATCACGGAGTTGTTGGAGTTATTCAGAAGATCTTTTAGTGAATTTCGCGGGTTTTCTTCATTTTTTGATGGACACGCTTCAAAGGTATAATCTTTAAAGATTTTCACTTTAATTTAAAGATTCAATTTTTGCGTGTCATTTTAATAGATCGAACTAGTATAAGCCTAGCTCCGTTAAGGGGAAATGAATTTTGGCCTGAGTCGATCAAAAGTCTCCGATTCTAGAATGCATTGCATGAAAAAGAGATTTTCGGTTGAGCCCGGGCTAGTTCTGTTTCCTTCAGCATAATGGCCATTTTTTATGATCTTAATGGTAATATTATGGAGGTATTTATGGATGACTTCTCTGTTTTTGGCGATTCTTATGATGCGTGTTTAGCACATTTGGGGTTGGCTTTGAAGAGGTGTGTAGAAAAATAGCTGTTTTAAATTTGGAAAAATGCCATTTTATAGTTACTGAAGGCATTGTTCTGGGCCAAAAAGTCCCTAAGAAGGGAATGAAAGTTGACAAGGTAAAAGTTGAGGTTATTGACAAACTGCCTGCTTCTAGCAATATCAAGGGAATCAGAAGTTTTCTGGGGTGGTTTTTATAGGAGGTTTATCAAAGATTTTTTAGAAATAGCCCGTCTTTTGTGCTCATTGCTTGAAAAAGATGCTGAATTCAAATTTAATCAAGAATGTGAGCATGTCTTTAAAGAGTTAAAAAAAAGGTTGATTTCTGCTCCTATGATGGTTGTTTCGGATTGGCTTAAGCCCTTTGAATTAATATGTGACGTAAGTGATACAACTATTGGAGTGGTATTGAGGCAAAGGAGAGACAAGGTGTTGCATGTCATGCATTATGCCAGTAGACTTCTGAATGGAGCACAGAAGAACTATACTACCACTGAGAGAGAGTTGCTGGCTATTGTTTTTGGATTTGATGAATTTCGTTCATATCTCATGGGAGCTAAAGTGATAGTTCACACAGATCATGCAGCCCTCAAATACCTCTTTAAAAAACAAGATGCCAAGCCTAGATTAATTAGATGGATACTTTTGTAGCAGGAATTTGATATTGAAATCAAGGATCGAAAAGGAGCTGAGAATCAAGTAGCAGTTCATTTGTCATGATTGGAGCATACAAATACTTGGCAGGAAAGTGCAATATCAATTAAGGAAGAATTTCTGGACGAAAGGGTGTTGTTTGTGCAATCAGCAGCCTCATTGCCTTGGTACAATGACTACGCAATTTTGTGGTGTCAAAAGTCATCCATGGGGAGTTATCTTAGCGACAGAAACCGAAATTTCTACACGATGTTCATAATTATTATTGGGAAGATCCGCACTTGTTGCAAAGATGTAATTAGAAGATGTGTAGCAAAAATTGAACAAAAAGAAATTCTGAAAAGGTGTCATGATTCACCCTATGGTGGACATTTTGGAGCAAAGCGGAAAACATTCAAAGTGTTTCAATCTGGGTTTTTCTGGCCAACCCTTTTTAAGGATACAACGCTACATGCGATAGATGTCAGAGGGTCAGGATAAGTACCTAGAAGCATGAAATGCCACAACAGAAAAATCAACCTGTAGACTTGTTTGAAGTCTGGGGGATTCATTTCATGGGACCCTCCCATTCATCAGAGGGGTATAGCTATATCTTAGTAGCTGTGGAATATGTCACTAAATAGGTGGAGGCTATTCCTTGCAAGAAGAGTAATGCTTTGACAGTAAAAAAATTCTTGAAAAAAATATAGTTGAAAGGTTTGGGGCACCTAAGGTGATTGTTAGTGATAAAGGCAGTCATTTTTGTAATGGGGTCATTAGGAATTTACTCCATAAGTATGGGGTGGTGCACAAAGTTTCAACCCCCTATCATCCTTAGACAAATGGTCAGGCAGAGGTAACCAATAAAGAAATAAAAGAAATTTTGGAAAAGGTCGTTAAACCAAATCAGAAGGATTGGGTACAACATCTGGAGGATTCCTTATGGGTGTATCGTATTGCTTTTAAGACACCCATTGGAACATCACCTTTTAAATTACTGTATGGGAAGGAATGTCATTTGCCAGTTAAAATTGCTCATAAGGCAGGGTGGGCACTTAAAACAGTCAATTTGGATTGTGACACAGCTGGATAGCATAGGGTACTGGAGCTGATTGAGGTTGAAGAAATGCATCTGGATGCTTATGTGAACACTGAGATTTATAAGGAATGAAAGAAAAAGATCCACGAAAAGGGTATCCACCATCAAAATTTCAAGGAGGGACAAAAGGTGTTGGTTTTCCAATCAAGACTGAGACTCTTTCCTGGGAAGTTGAAGTCTAAATGGATGGGACCGTATATAATTTTAAAAGTATACCCCTTTGGAATGTTGTGCTTGAAGGATTAACAAAGTGGAGAAGAGTTTAAAGTCAATGGCCACAAGGTTAAACATTATGTGGAGTCTGAGGAATAGAAATTTTTTGCAAAAAGATAGTGTAATGTATCTTCAAGACAACACGATTGACACCATTAAGGAAACACAAAAATCCAATGGAATAGAACTTAAACAACTTGATAAGGGATAATGGACTTACCTTACTTTTGATGCATGTACATAATTTTAATATGTAGTTGTGGACTAGACAGAGTATGCACTTTTGAATAATATTTTTGTTGACTTACTCCTAGAACTAAGAGATAAATGTTGCTTAATCTAATCTAATTTTTTTGTCATACGGGTAATCCGATATAGTGAAAGAGTTAATGGCAATTTTAGAAGTATATAGGAAGGGAGTGAAAGAATTTGCTGACAACCTGGTACTATGGAAGCTCAAGTCTCGGGTGGATCAGGTTGCAGTCGTAGAAAACTATTTATTCAGAGATTACTTCGAGCGTAAAGGGCTTGTTAAGTTGGCACCTACATGCAGAAGGGTGAACCTCACTATGGTCCATGAGCTTTATACATCAGCCCATCTGAACGGGCCTCTTAGGTCTTTTCCGCTGAGACCAGTGCCCATGCATTAGGTAGTGAAGTGATCAACGCATTCTTGGAACAACACCCAGTTCAGAGGCATTGACCAAAGACCATGTTGAAGAATTTGTTCCTTCACGTAAGTATCTGAGAAGAATTTTGAGGCAGGGTGTGCATATATGCCCATATCAATGGGAGCAAATTGTTTTTCATGAATTAAGCCTTAAAGCTAAGCTAATGTACATTTTTGTACGACATAGTTTGGCACCCACACTTGTGAATGGACGTAATGAGGTCAAGAAACTGCAACTTCAGCTTGTGATTCTACTTATCAATGGCCAAGAATTAAATATAGGCAGCATTGTTTATAGCTTCATTCCCACAGTTATTCACAAGCATGAAGTACTTCCGGGAAACTACATGGATAATTTCATCCCATTACCGACACTACTTTGGGAATTGGCTGTACAAGCTGGAGCAGCTGTAGAAAGAGGTGATAGCTTTGAACTGGTGAATGGAACCTTGGGCAATGATTCTGGACTGTTAATAGCTGAGAAAGGTAAGGTTGGAGGATTATTCTTGGAAGAGCAAGACAACTTGGTCACGCCACAGTCAATTTTAACAGCTGTAGTTACAATGCGGGTAGTAATTTGACAGTTAAGAAGAGATTTTAGGGCTATTCTGACCGATTATGCACCCAATCAAGACTATGATGATTGAGAGCAGTCATTCAATAAGGAGGAAGCCTTTAGTCAATCCAATCAATCCCCTTAAGATGCAGTATTTAATGTAGTAGTTTTTATATGTATATATATATATTAATGCTGAGTAGGTAGTCAATCTGCATGTCTGTGAGGGGTTAATCTTGTGCCAAGTCTTTGGAATTCATTGTTATTGCTCTAGTAAGAAAAGAGAGTTCAATTGTAACAAATATTCTTCATGCACCCAGGTAAGTTCTTCTGAACCACTGATTTTGGAATTTTCTCAGTCAATCATATGCTTGAAATTCTGGAGACTCCAGTAGTGTTTTATATAAGTGATTCTAAAAATTATAAACATCTATATTTTAGCAAGTATTGTGCATTTGATACCGTGGATCTCATTAGATAAACTGATGATATTTGTGAAACAATTGATGGACTATTTGCTAGTTTAAAGTGTTAAACACGACTACTGTGAGTGAGCATTTTAGCCTATGGTAAGTATTCTTCTGCTTGCTTTCTCATTTAATTGTGTGAATAACTTGTGTTGGATTGAGAATCCAGAATTTGAGGTATTATGCATGTTGCTTACTGATTCTGGGCATGAGTTGTTGAAATGAGATAGGCATTAGTACCTTGTTCTCTTGTTTTGGCCAGCCAAGGAAATATGACCTTTAGGAGTAACCAGTTGAGCCTAAGCCTTATTCTTGTTGAACCTTATAATAGCTTATTATCTATTAATTATGTGCATTGTCACTTATATTTAATTTTCCCCAAGGTGTTTAATTCTAGTTCTTGTGGAGTACAATGATTAGGAATTAGATCCATAAGATTAAAGACAACAAGTAGTTCATAAATGTAATCACTTAAGAAAAAGAAGTGAGGGATCTTTAAGCCCTGAACCTTCAATTTGTTTAAAACAAAAAAAAAACTGCCTTATGAGGAAATGAGGGATACCTAAGCCCTGTACCATTGGTAAATAGTAAGATCCAAAGTTAGTAAATGAATATGAACTGGAATCAGATTCAGTACCAAGGATTTTAGCTCCAGCATTCCAGCCTTGACTTCCCTCTAACTTAAACCATCACCCTTGGCCAAAGACCTATAGATTAATGCCTCATGTCCAGGATTGGTGTAGGGGTGTGATTCTGTCTCAAGCCTATGGCTGCATCAGTTTAGCACAAGTATCAGAGTTACCTTAAATGTATACAGAACCTGAAAAAAGGGGAGCTCTCTTTGGCTAACTAGTGAGAATACTTGAATTAGTAAATGCTTCAACCAATTGGATCATCTATAGCTGAATTCTCATGTGCTGATTGAACTATGGTATGGATGTATACTGCTTACTTTGTTTTAACTGGGATGTTTAGGAACTTTAAAATATTGGAGTCAGAATTATAATTGGCTATGATAAATTCCCTTTGGCTCTTAATGACCTTGCTTGAGAACAAACAAGAATTTAGTGTGGGGGGAGTGATGTAACCCTGAGTTACATCAATTTTCATAGCATTTTCCATAGAAGTTCATTACATTTAGATAGAGTTTTGATCATTCTGGTGTACCTTTCAAGCTTATAATGTGCTTTGTTGGAAATGCAGAGTAAGGTTCGGTTGTGTCACTTTCCTACCACAAATGAGGCCATAAAGTGCTGAAATGATGCAATTGGGCAAAATGGTCATTGCTGGAAGTAAATTAAGCATTTTAGATGGGCATTTGTGCTGAAAAGAATATTTTACCCCTTGCTGTTTAAGTTAATTGCAACTCTAGATTGCTGTAGTAGTATAAATTGTTGAAGACAAATCCTGTTGGTAACTTTTGCTTCGTTCTATTCTATTTTGGGAGCCAACTGCTCTGCTTGTTGTTCGGGTAGCTAGGGTTTCATTTGGATATGGCGATTCAGCTTAGAATCATGCGGTTCTAAGCGGTTCATGGCAGTTTAATCACAGATATGGTAATCCTAGGTAGAATCAGTGCATCTGCACTTGTTGGAGCTGTTCTTTAGTTTTTTTTTCTACAGTTTGGTGAGGCACTTTTGCTACTCTGGGGTGACAGACGGTTGTAAGCACGGGTGAGCCTGTTGAATCTTGTATTTTTATGCTCCTATTGTGTAGTGTATCTTAATTCCTTTGATTTATTAAGTCTAGTGTAATAGTTTCTTGGGTTGATTTGGGCTTGGCCGACTCTTGGCGATTTTGCCATTACACTGTTATAGATTGAATCTTCAGTAAATTTATTTTCTTGTTGGCGGTTTCCTCTTTTGGGAATTGAATCTTGAGTAAGTTTATGATCTTGTTGGCGGTTTCCTTGTGTAATATGAAAATTGGATCTTGTCAGCCGCATAAGCCTAAGGTCTGAAAAGAGATAGTGAAACTAATGCATGATAAGTACTAGAAGACAGTGAAGGCGATTAAACCACCGCTCAAACATTCATCAATTTATTTTCTGAATTTTATTTGTTTATATTTGATCAAATCAAATCCATTTCAATCTCTGCACCTTGCATATTTTTATTCTAATTTGATACACAGGCGTCGTGTGTTCCGTGTGGATTCAATACCCTTCTGTACTACACGATATGATTTGTGGTCCTTAAGTTTGATAAAAGAAGGTTTTTATTAGTGTTGTATTTGAGCACATCAATATGGACTATCTTTACCTCTTTCTCTTCTGTTTTCTTCTCATTGCTTACAGCTTTCGTGAGGTCATTCATCATGTTTCTTACATCAGTATGCTGCTACTTATCAGTGTGTGCTACTGCCCTGTCGCCTTCAATCCCCTTCATGTGCTTTGCCACTTACAGTGAGCTACAGCCATTACGGGTATTTATGGTCGCTCTGGTCTCTCTCGGTCATGTGCTTTCAGCCATTTCCTTGTGAGCCCAGACTGCGGGCTAATTCCACTTTACTACTTGACAGTATGTAAAGCTCCATTACCATAGAATCTAATGTCTCACAATCTGGATTCCTTGAACCCCATACTGATGCAAAGTGCTCTATGAATGTTCTTGTTGATGTCCTCATTACAATGTAGCTGTCTATAAGCTTCCCTTGAGATTCCATGTCATCCTGTGAACATATTATACGTTTTACATAATTTTTTAATGTCAAAAGACTATTAACATCAGTACTAGATCTACCTCTTCATCATGTTCTTTAGATGCAGAAGGATTCACCTCTTCCATAGCAGATATTATCATCTCGAAAGCAATTGGAGCCATGTTTGCATCACCCTCATCGACTGTGTCTGCAGCCTTAACTATTTTTTCTGCAGCCGCTAATGATGTAACCCTAAGTTGCATCTATTTTCATGACATTTTCTATTAAAATTCATTGCATTTGGATAGAGTTTGATCACTCTTGTGTGCTTTATAAGCTTATAATGTGTTTTGTGAGAAATGCAGGCTCAGGTTCGATTTTATCATTTTCACCACAAATAGAGCCATAAATTGCTGAAATGATGAAGATAGGTAAGCTGGCCAACGTTGGACCCTTTGAGCTAATCTGGATGCTCATGCAATGCTAAAAAGACTATTTTACCCCTACTGACTTTAACTATTTGCAACCCTAGAATGCTGTAATATTATATATATTGTTAGGACAAGTCCAAAAGGCAATTTTTGGCTTCGTTTTCTCTCAGTTTAGGCGACAGCTTATTGTACAATCGGGTAGTTAGGGTTTTCTTTGGAGATGGAGATCCAGCTTAGACTAAGCAGTTCATGGTGATTTGACTCTGGATCTATTCAGTCTAGGTGGAATCGGGTGTATCGCACTTGATCGGAGCAGCTTTGTAGCTCTCATATTCAGCTTAGTGAGGTCTTTTGTCGACTATAGGTGTGACAAGCCTTGTGCGAGGGTGAGACAGCTGATTTGTGTGTTTATGTATGCTCTGAATGTAGTGTATCTGAATTCCTTTAATTTTTTTATATATCGGCGTATTTATTTCTGTGGTTAATTTGGGCTTTATTGATTTGTTGGCGGTTTCTTTGTTACACTCATGGAGATTGAATCTCGTTAGTATGTTTATTAATCTGTTGGTGGTTTTCTTTTGAAGATTGAATCTTTTTAGTAAGCTTATTCTCTTATTGGCGGTTTCCTCTGTTGTGATGCTTGAGATTGAATCTTATCGGTAATACAGCCTAAGGTCCGAAGAGAAATTGGGAAACTATGTGTAATAAATACTAGTTGAATGTGAAAATAGTTGAATCACCATCCCAAAATCCCATCAATTCATCTTTTCGCATTTGTTTGTTTTTCTTTGATCAAACTAAAGTCATTTTACTAATTAGCTCTTGCATGTTCTAGTTTAATTCGATACACAAGTTTTTAGTGTTCCCTGTGGATTCGATACCTTATTCTACTATACGATAGGATTAGTGGTCCTAAAGTGTGCTAAGAAAGAGGTTTTATTAGTGTTGTTATTTTAGCACATCACTTTTTGGCGCCGTTGCCGGGGAGCACTGTAGCCCTTGTGTGTTTGATTTAGATTATTGAGTGCGCAAGAAACAATTCGTTGGCATGATGAAGAGAAATCAAAAAAAGGAATTTGATGAGACTATAACATCGATGGAGGAAGTTTTTAAAGTGGATGCTATTCTAAAAAATCAAAATTGCTCATTGGTTCTCTATCCAGTAGATCATAATGCAGGCCATTTGAAGGGTCTGAAGCAAAACTAGAGGCAAAGTAGGGTAGCTCAGTGAAGGAAAACAGAATAAGCCCGAGCTAAATCGAAAACCTAACTTTCGTGCAATGCATTCCAGAATCGGAAACGTTCGACGAAGCTCAGCTCAAATTCATTTACCCATGAACGGATCTAGGCTTATACTTATTTAATTTATTAAATCCACATCTAACGCACAAAGATTACACTTTTGATTAAAAGCGGAAAGATTAAAGGTTATACCTTTCAAGCGAAGTCTAACGCAATAAGAAAACCCAAATCTTTAATTACAAATTCCACGAGAAATCCAATAGATGACTCCGAAAAAATTTTGAATATTGCGTGGGCAATAATCTATCGAATTGTGCTACTAAAGCACACGAGAAACCCACTAAGAAAATCCCTCAATTAGATTAAATCTGCCCAAAAGATCAAACCTTTAGCCAAAAAAACTGCTGCCCACTACTTTTCTCGCCAATAAAATCGAACCCACTTCAACTCCGATCATGATCTGGACAATCGGGATTGTGGATCACCAACCCAAGGAAGAGATCAACACAAACCCAGCTGGATCAAGCACCCCGGAGTGATTAGAAGTGGCTGCCACGTGAACAGTAAAAAAACTTAAAAAGTGAATTCCGGGCAAAAATTATAAAATCCAGCAGTGGGCAACTCCAAAAATCGATGGGATATCTAAAAGTTTAATCTTTCAAGCTTAATCTAAATCGAGAAGTGAGAATCCAAGTTCGTTTTTCAAAGAAAACTCAAAAGGGAAGAGAGTTTCTCTCTAGAACTTTCCCACTCTAAGGAAGACAAATGTCTTGCAAGATTTTCTTAAGTTTATTTGATGGAGACCTATTGGGCTTTTGAGTTGGGCCTTTTTAATTTGACTTTCGTTGACCGCTTAGTCTTTCCCGACTAATCAACTCAAATCGACCCATTCGAATTAATTTCTTAACCCACTTCGTTAATTTAATTTAATCGATCCCTTAGAATTAATTAATTCAAATAGAATTAATTTCTTAATTCACTTTTTCGATTAAATATTACTTAAACCTTTAGGATTAATTAATTCACTTTGTCGATTAGTCAAATACATAATTAGTCGTACCACTATCGGACTAACTATGGAACTACCGCTCAAAATTGACTTTATATCGCGCCACTATATTTTCTTCTATCTCCCTACATTAAAGATCTAGTGCTCGTCGGTTTATCAATTCACTGACAAACTAATTCACCAACTTCTTGGTATTCGAGATTGGTACCACTCGACCTTTTATTATACCGGACATAAAGTCCACCGGCCGGGTTTAGTATTATAGACCTTACGAGCACCATCTTGGGAGCACCATCCACACACCAAGTATCTGTGGGAATCGCCACTAAACATGTCTCAGTAACTAGGGAAAATTTACACATACCTCGAGGCTTTGGGCAATTCTTCTTCCAATGTCCTGCTTTGCCACATCTGAAGCATTTGCCTTTCGGCTTGTGCTTCTTGGCAATGCCCGCCTTGGGTCATGATCAGCTCCTGCTTTCTGGCCTCTCTTTCTCTTTTGTTTCCTGGCTTTGGGCCCAACAGATGAACCTGAGGGGCCAACAGTAGCCAAGGCTTGCTTCTTCTCTGCGAATAGGCCCTCAGCAAACACCAATGCAGTCGTGAGCTCAGGAAGTGAATATGAGAGATTCCCCATATTATAGTTCAATCGAAACTGCTCAAAACTGAGGGGCAGGCTCTTTAGAATGATATCGACCTGGGTCTCCCCACCAATGTCACCTCCCAATACCTCAATCTCATTGATGCAGCTCATCATGTCCAGCACGTGATCCCTCACTGAAGTGCCTTCAGTTATCCTAGCATTCATGAGTTTACTCATAGCTGACTGCTTGGCTACCCTGCCCTGATGTCCAAACATCCCCCTGACGTTGAGCATCATATCGTAGGCTGAGGTAAACAACTGGTGCTGGTGCTGCAGTACACTCGACATAGAAGCCAAGATGTAGCATCGGGTCATCTCATCAGCCTTCTGCCACCTTGTATATGGCTCTCGCTGCTCAGGGGTGGCATCATCGCTGGGCTTAGGGGGGCACTCCTCAGTGAGCACGTACTTGTAACCCTCAACGGTAAGGACAATGTCCAGGTTACGTTTCCAGTCAATATAATTTGGACCCGTAAGTTTGTTCTAGTTCAAAATGACAGCTAGCAGGTTGAACGACATATCAACAACTGAAAAAATAAACAGTCAAGTTTCAGTATACTTTTTCGAAAATATTGAAATCCTCAAAAACAATATAATCTCCATCGACATCTCTCACACCAGGATTAATGCATGTCATGCGGGTGAATGTCTACGCCAACCCACATTCATTCTAGAAGAACCAAAGTTCATTAATTTCATTATCTGACCAACGATCTTATGATCATTGAAATTAATAGTCAATGCTTTTAGCCGTACACATAAATAGCGTAACCTCGCGGGAGGAATACTATAAATAGTACACTAAGCGTATGCCATTATGTGACTTCTAATTTTGTTACTTAGGATGCCTGCTTAAGTTCGTAAATGGACCTCTTAAGCCTACAAACCGTATGCTCTTGGCCTTTTTAAATGAATCCCTCTGGTTGCTGCATGAAGATGGTTTCCTCAAGACTTCGGTTTAGGAAAGTTGAGTTGACATCCATCTGCCATATCTCATAATCTAAACGAGCAGCTATGGCCAAAAGAATCAATATCAAACTTAAGAATGGCTACCGGGGAGAAGGTTTCCTCATAATCGATTCCCTCTTTCTGAGTATACCCCTTCGTTACCAGCTTAGCATTAAAGGTTTCCACATTTCCATCAAGTCCTCTCTTACGTTTGTAGACCCACTTGCATCCAGTGGACTTAAACCCATCAGGCAGGTTCACCAGCTCCCAAATTTGAATGTGGTCCATTGACCCCATCTCGAATATCATTGCTTTTTGCCAAGATTCTGCATCTTTATCTTGGAAAGCCTCATTGTAGTTAACCAGGTCAGGTTCAAGCATACCTGGGACAAGGTCTGAGGCCTCTCCCACACTAATGAACTGTCGGGATGTCACACAACCCTCCTACTATGACGAGGCACCACCTGTGTAGGCACATTATCTGTGATCTCTTGTGCAGTGTGTGGTGTATCTACTTGTGCTGGTGCATCAGGATTATTAGTTTGTCTCCTAAGCTCTTCTAGTACTATCTTACTCTTGGGCTTGTGATCTAGGATATAGTCTTTCTCCAAAAATCTAGTGTTGGTACTAACCACCACCTTCTGATCTTTAGGACTATTAAACAGACCACCTTTCATTCCCCTAGGATATCCTACAAACAGCATTAATTATGTTCTTGCATCTAAGTTAGCCGCATCTGCCTTAAGTACATGTGCTGGGCAACCCAAAATTCTGATATGTCTTAGACCAGGCTTTCCCCCGTTCCACAACTCTACTGGGGTTGACGGCACAGTTTTAGATGGTACAAGATTAAGAATATACATTACTGTTTCTAAGGCATATCCCCATAACGAACTTGGCAAATCACTGTAGCTCATCATCGACCTAACCATTTCCATGAGAGTTCGATTCCTTTTTTTTTGCTACACCATTTTACTGTGGCGTGCCAGGTGCAGACAACTGAGATTGAATTCCTACCTCACTGAGGTATTCTCAAAATTCGTGGGACAGGTACTCCCCACCATGATCTGACTGCAGTGTCTTGATACTCTTACCATGATGCTTCTCCACATATACTCGAAACTCTTTGAACTTTCCAAAGCACTCAGACTTGTAACACATTAGGTAAAGGTACCCGTACCTTGAGTAGTCATCCATGAACGTCACAAAATACTCGAACCCACCCCGTGCTTGGACCGACATTGGTCCACACAAGTTAGAATGAATCAACTCTAGTACTTCTTTGGCTATATAACCTTTTACTTTAAAAGGTCTCTTGGTCATCTTACCCTCCTAGCAAGATTTGCAGGTTGAATAACTATCAATCTCTAATGAACCTAAAGGTCTATTATTGACCAACCTCTGAATCCTACTAAGGTTTATATGACCTAGCATGAGATGCCAAAGATAGGTTTGATTCATTTCAGAAGGTTTCTTCCTTTTATTAATGTTAGATAAAGAACTATCTGTTTCTATGTTTTGCAACAGGGGAGTTAGAATTAACCACAAACAAATTGTTAGCCAATGAACCAGAACAAATAAGTTTTCCATTTCTTCTAAAACAATCATCAGAAAAAATAAACTTATAATCATTCTTTAAGAGTTTAGAAACCAAAATAAGGTTCTTTCTAAAACTTGATACATAAAGACAATTAAATAATTCTAATCTAGAACTCTCAAAATTTAGAGTGACAACTCCCACTACTTCTACTAAGACTCTTGTAGTGTCGCCCATGTAGATATCCAATTCGCCTTCTCTAAGCTTCTGGGTTACTTGGAACCCTGGCAAAGAATTACAAACATGGTCAGTGGCACATGAATCCACACACCAAGTAGCTATGGGAATCCCCTCTAAACATGTCTCAGTAATTAAGGCAAAAACTATCGTACGTTTAAGCTTTGAATAATCTGATTTCCAATGTCCCGTCTTATTGCACTTGAAGCACTTGTCTTTCGACTTCTTCTTTGAAATATCTGGCTTAGGCACAATTCGCGCCTTTTGAGTATTCCCTCGAGCTTTCTCTTCTTCTTTCTAGCCTCAGGCTCAGAAGAAGATTCTGAAGTTTTGACTACAACTAAAGCTCACTTCTTCTCTTGAAAAAGACTTTTAGCCGCCACCAACTCTGTCAAGAGCTCGGATGAAGCACACAACATCTTACTTATGTTGTAGTTCAATGGAATCTGCTCATAGCATTGAGTCAAGCTCCGGAGGACAATATCGACTTTGGTTTCACCAACGATTTTGCCTCCCACTACCTCAACCTTGTTGATGTTACTAATTACATTAATGACATGATCTCTCACATGAGTGCTTTCAGCCATAAGGACAATGTCCAAGTTACGACTCCAATCGACATAATTAGTTCTAGTTAACTTATTCTAACAATTATTGACTTCCCTCAAAACAATAATTTTCATCCACCAACATCTCATTCACCGGGATTCTCGCAAGCCACAATAGTGTAGACGTTTACGCTAACCCACATTCGTTTGAGAAGAACCAAGTTCATTAACTACACTATCTGACCAAATGATCTATTGATCAATGTAGCTAATAGTCGATGCTTTCAGCCGTACAAATAAGTAGCGTAACCTCGATGGGAGGAATACTACAAATCATACACTAAGTGTGTGCCATTACATGACTTCTGAGTTTGTTACCTCAAGATAGTTCGCCTCAGATGGAGAGGGTGTCGCATTTCTCCTAGTTAAACTTGCTCTAGTCATCTTACTCAGGAATTCATAATCTAGCGATCTCGTGGTTGGACTCATCCGAATGGAAGAAGGCCCTAATGCCAACGCACGAGCCCACCCACATCATATATGAACTCGTAATGGTGGCTGTGGGAATATTACACCAACCCGCTCCCACTTAGATTTCCAAATTGAGGGTTTTTCCAATTTTAACATGCAATTAACTAACCCTAAGTTATATACAACCATAAAACCATCAAGCTTTAAAATCATGCATCTAAAATATAGCTAAAAAATAAAGCACAAAAATTAAAACAATAAAAATGGGAAATAAAAACGAAAAAATAAATTTCCTGACTATCATGGTTTTAATCACTTCCATCTTCTAGCTTGATTACGTGTCCCACCACGCAACTCGATGGATTGAGTCTTTGATCTTGAAAAATGAAAATAGGAGCGAAAGAAAAAAATGGGCCAAAAACACGACCCGAATGGGCCGCGCGCGGCACGCCTAAGGAAAAGCACACAAGCGCAGTCCACATGGGCTGCACACGCGGCCCAGCAGGAACTGCTGCTCGCTGCTGCTATTCCTGCTGTCGCAGGGCACCAGTGCTACTACTGCCGGCCATTTTCGGCGGCGGCTCCCGCCAGTGCCCCCCTCCTGCCAATCCCTCCTTCGCTTCTTCCCATGCTATTTGGTCTTCTTGCAATTCGTTCTGGGTTTACCTGGGTTTCTACGAATTAACGATAACCCAAAACCCACGAATTCAAGTTGCCCACCATAACACCTTTGATTACAAAAATTAATTCTCCTACTACAAGGCTTTCTAGGAAAATTAAATAATCAAAATTACATAGAAAAAATCCTAGTACAAATTTGATCAAATCCTACACGGCTTCCCGCACGTGGTTATACTATTACAAACATTCATAATAAAATCAAATCAGGACATGTCCCAGAGTTTAATTAAAACTCGTATAAACGTAACCATAATAGTCGAGATTTCTTAACCACCTGCAAATAAAACCATGTAATAAATCAAACCAGCACAAAACCCAAAACCAGGCTTTGATACCATTTAAAAAATTATCTACCCGGGCCTAGCCAGAAACTCACTTTCATGCGACACATTCTAGAATCGGAATCTCTGGCCAGGCCTAGATGCTAGCACAATCGCTATTCCAACCCTTGCTTGAAATAACATCGCGCAGGATCTTGGTATGTACTTATTCGATTTACCACGCAAAAAAAAATTTTTAATTAAAAGCGGAATATTAAAAAAATACCTTTGAAGCGTTTACTCAGGTGATTCTCTTGTATGCCTCAAGCATTTGCTTGTATGTTGTGTGGGTAGCAATCTAACGAGTAATTAATCAGCTAATCACCACAACTGGGTCGCCTAAAAAATTCAGCAACCCCTGCCCCTAGCGTGTGAAGAACACGCACCACCAGGGATCCCAAGAGAGCTCACGCGCCACCGGAAAACCACCCACGCGCTACCTAGACTTGGCCGGCCAAAGGGAGGAAAAAATGGCAGCCTATTGAGCTTGTGAAATCCGACTTTGGGAGAGAATTTTATTTCTCTCTCTAGGATTTTGTCTCTTTATTTTTCTTATCTTGAAAACTAATGATTTTAGGATTGGTTTTGGATTGGTCTTCCTAATGGGTTTAGGTAATTAATTAGTTTCCAAATCCAATTAGGTAACCAATCTAATAGGATAAACCAAATCCAAATTAGATTCCTAATCTCCAGCATTTCCTAATTCTAATTGAAACTTAAGACTTAATTAATTAATTGAATAATTCCACTTTGTTAATTACTCAATTAACCCTTAGGAATAATTAATCAATTAATTAATTCTACCTATTCAATTAACCCATTACAAAATTAATCGTACCACCAACGGATTAATTTTTGCACTACCATCCTACACCAGAATTGCTTTCGGAACAACTTAATTAATTTATTCATAATCTCCCCACGTCGAAGATATAGTGCTCGTTAATTTATTAATTTACTAATAAATTAATTAATTAACTTCTTTAATTCCGAGACTAGTACCACTCGACCTTTTTAATATACCAGACATAAGTCCACCAGCTGGGTTTAGTATAATAAACATAAGCTATGCTTGTATTGTACATTTTCCCAGTAAATATATCGATTTATGTTTTGGTTATATCTTGTTGTGCATTATTTGTCCATTTATATTATGTAGTTAGATGATGAGGTGTCTTGTGTGACACAGTAGATCTCATCATTGCTTAAAAGACATAATATATAAATGAGGTTCGTAACCGAGACAGTTTTGGGCAAACTATCGGTTTAGGTTATTATGTGATTAGGATAATTGGTTTGTCTAAACTAATTGAATCATATAGATATGCCCGGGGCATATTGAACTTGACCCGTTATGAATGATTTGTCTTGTATTGATTTAATAGACAAATCGTTCTTAGTATTCTATCTCTTAATCCCTAAACTCGAGTGCGCATGAGGATTAGACATAGTGTACTTTGATCTGCCAATGGGTGAGGTCAATTTTGGCCAATAGTCTCGGTAGGTTGGGTGCGCGTGTTTAGTTGCTTGGTGTGCTACTGCTTGTCGAAAGGAAACCATGTACCGGTGTGTCCGGGGTGATGGTGCTCCCGAGATGAGCTCGTAATGTTTATTATACTAAACCCGGCCGGTGAACTTATGTCCGGTATAGTAAAAAGGTCGAGTGGTACAAGTCTCAGAATTAAAGAGGTTAATTAATTAATTTATCAGTATATTAATATATTAACGAGCACTATATCTTTGATGTGGGAAGATTATGAATATAAATTAATTAAGTTGTTCCGGAAGCAATTCTAGTGTAGGATGGTAGTGCCATAATTAATCCGTTAGTGGTACGATTAATTATGTATTGGGTTATTGACAAATGTAGATTTAATTAATTAAGTAATTAATTAATCCTTGTGTCAGTTGGTTGTGAATCATACCAGGAACTAGATTGGGGATAAGTGAATCCCTGTATCAGTTGGTTGTGAATCATACCAGGAACTGGTTTGGGATAAGTGAATCCCTGTATCAGTTGAATGTGTATCAGTCCAGGAACAGGATTGAAGGAAACAGAAACCCAATAGAAAGGCCAATCCTAAACCAACTTGGGGTCTCTCTTATAAATCTATATATAGACAAGGGATTAGCTATTCAAGACACACAATTCAATATACAATTCATAAGTTTTCAAGACAAGAAAACTTAGAGAGAAAAAGTTTCTCTCTCTTAGAATCGGATTTCTAAAGCTTAAGGGGGCCGAAATTTTCTTCAAAATTTTGGCAACAACATGTAGCTTTCTCTCTCTCCGGATGGTGAGTTAATTGTACGTGCCAGGTGTAGCGGTGCTGGATTTTTCTGGCACGTGGATTGTGGTGATTAGTTGATCAAATTGCAAGTTAGATTGCTGCTCACACAACATACAAGAAAAGTCTTGAGGCATACAAGAGAATCACCAAAGTATATGCTTCAATTGGTAATTCTTATGTTTTCGCTTTAGTTAAGAATTTTTGTTGCGTGGTAAATCGAATGAGTGCAAATCCAGATCCTGCGCAATGTTATTTCAAGCAAGGGTTGGAATAGCAATTGTGCTAGCATCTAGGCCTGGCCAGAGATTCCGATTCTGTAATGCATAGCACAAAAGTGAGTTTCTGGCTAGGCCCAGGCAGATATTCTTTCAGTTGTCGCCTCCCAACAGTTCAATCTCATTAATGCAGCTGATTATGTCCAATATGTGATCCCTCACTAAAGTGCCCTCAGCCATCCAAGAATTCATGAGTTTCCACATAGCTTACTGTTTAGCTGTCGTGCCCTAATGTTCGAACATCTCCCTGAGGTTAAGCATCATCTCATAAGCTGAGGTCATCAACTGATGCTGGTGCTGCAGTACACTCGACAAAGAAGCCAAGATGTAGCACCTGGTCATCTCATCAGCTTTCTTCCACCTAGAGTGTGCCCCTCTCTCCCCAATAGTAGAATCATCAGTGGGCACTGGGGGGCACTTTTCAACAATCACGTACTAGTAACCCTCAACAGTAAGGATAATGTCCAAGTTACACTTCTAATCAATGTAATTAGGTCCATTGAGTTTGTTCTGATTTAAAATGACAGCTAGTAGGTTGAACGACATATCAACAAACTGAAAAAATAAAGTCAAGTTTCAATATTCATTTTCCAAAATATTGATATCCTCAAAACAATATAATCTCTCATCGACATCTCTCACACTGGGATTAACGCAGGTAAAGGAAACAGAATAAGCCCGGGCTAAATTGAAAATCTCACTTTTGTGCTATGTATTCCAGAATCAGAGACTTTCGACTTGGCTCAAGATCAAATTCATTTCTCCTAAACGGATCTAGGCTTATACTAGTTTAATTTATTAAAAAAATGCTCAAAGATTAAATCTTGAACTAAAGAGGAAGGGTTAAATGTTATACCTTTGAAGCAAAGTCCTAAGCAATATAGAAAACCAAATCTCCAGGAAAGCGAAATCCACTCAAAATCCCAAGGATAATTCCAAACGACTTCGAACTTGGGTGGGAAAGTAACTACGAGGTGGCTAAAGGCACTGGCGAAGAAATCCAAATAAACCCACTTCAAGAAACTCGTAGATCGGAAAAACAGATCTAGTCCGGGAACTTGATTCTAATCTAAAAACCCACACCTTCTTAATAAAACTCAGTGGGTAAGCTATTTGCTCATAGATCTAGACTTTGGTGAACCAAAAAGAATGAGCCAAAGTAACAACGCAACAAACAAATGAAGTGTTGGAGTTGAATACATAAGCTATGCTTGTATTGTACATTTTCCCAGTTAATATATCAATTTATGTTTTAGTTATATTTTGTTATGCATTATTTGTCCATTTATATTATATAGTTAGATGATGAGGTGTCTTGTGTGACATAGTAGATCTCATCATTGGTTAAAAGACATAATACATAAATGAGGTTCTACCCAAACAGTTTTGGACAAACTGTCGGTTTAGGTTATTATGTGATTCGGATAATTGGTTTGTCTAAACTAATTGAATCATATAGATATGCCTGAGGCATATTGAACTTGACCATTTAGAATGATTTGTCTTGTACTGATTTAATAGACAAATCGTTCTTAGTATTCTATCTCTTAATCCCTAGATTTGAGCAGGCATGAGGATTAGACATAATATACTTTGATCTACCAATGGGTGAGGTCAATTGTGGCCAATAGTCTCGGTAGGTTGGGAGCATGTGTTTAGTTGCTTGGTGTGCTGCTGTTTGTCGAAAGGAAACCATGTACCGGTGCATCAGGAGAGATGGTGCTCCCGAGATGAGCTCGTTATCTTTATTATACTAAACCAAGCTGGTGGACTTATGTCCGGTATAGTAAAAAGGTCGAGTGGTACTAGTCTCGGAATTAAAGAAGTTAATTAATTAATTTATCAGTAAATTAATAAATTAACGAGCACTATATCTTTAATGTGGGGAGATTAAGAATAAATTAATTAAGTTGTTCCGGAAGCAATTCTGGTGTAGGATGGTAGTGTCATAATTAATCCGTTAGTGGTAAAATTAATTATGTATTAGGTTATTGACAAATGTAAATTTAATTAAGTAAGTAATTAATTGATCCTTGTGTCAGTTGGTTGTGAATCATACCAGGAACTGGATTGGGGATATGTGGATCCCTGTATCAGTTGGTTGTGAATCATACCAGGAGCTGGATTGGGATAAGCGAATCCCTGTATCAGTTGGATATGTATCAGTCCAGGAACAGGATTGAAGGAAACAGAAACCCAGTAGGAAGGCCAATCCTAAACCAACTTGGGGTATCTCTTGTAACTCTATATATATACAAGGCATTAGCTATTACACAATATACAATTCATAAGTTTTCAAGACAAGAAAACTTAGAGAGAGAAAATCCTAGAGAGAAAAATTCTCTCTCTAAAAATCAGATTTCTTAAGCCTTAAGGCCGGCCAAATTTTCTCGATTTCGAGGCTGCTCGTGTGGCTTTCTCTCACCGGGCGGCGCGTGGATTGTACATTCCAGGTGCGGTGGTGCTGGAATTTTTCCGACAGGTGGATTGTGGTGATTAGCTGATCAATTGTTCGCTAGATCATTGCCCACACAACGTGCGATCAAAGTCTTGAGGCATACAAGAGAATCACCTGAGTAAACGCTTCAATAGGTAATTTTATTTTTCCGCTTTTAATTAAGAATTTATTTGTTGCGTGATAAATTGAATAAGTACATACCAAGATCCTGCGCAATGTTATTTCAAGCAAGGGTTGGAATAGCGATTGTGCTAGCGTCTACGCCTGGCCAGAGATTTCAATTCTGGAATGCGTAACACAAAAGTGTGTTTCTAACTAGGCCCGGGCAGATAATCTTTCAATTGGTATCAGAGCCTGGTTTTTGGGTTTTGTGCTTGTTCAATTTATTACATGGTTTTATTTACAAGTGGCTAAGAAATCCCGACTATTATGGTTATGTTTGTATGGGTTTTAATTAAACTTCGGGACATGTCCGGATATGATTTTATTATGAATGTTTGTAATAGTATAACCACGTGCTGGAAGCCGTGTAGGATTAGATCAAATCTGTAGTATGATTTTTTCTATGTAATTTCGATTCTTTAATTTTCCTAGATAGCCTTGTAGTAGGAGAATTAATTTTTGTAATCAAAGGTGTTATGGTGGGCAACTTGAATTCGTGGGTTTTGGGTTATCCTTAATTCGTAGAAACCCAAGAAAACCCAGAATGAATTTCAAGAAGACTAAATAACGTAGAAGAAACAAAGGGAGCCACCACCGGTGACCGGCATCAATCACCGTAGCGTGGCACAGCACGCTTCAGCGACTCCAGCAACAGCGCGCGGGCCATATGGGCACCGCGCGTGTGGCCAGTTTAGGGCGCGTTGTGGCCCATTTTTTCTCCAGTTTTTGTTTTTGAAGTTCAAGACTCAATCAATCGAGTTTCGTGGCGGGACACGAGATTAAGGCAGAAGATGGAAGAAATTCAATCATAATAGTCAGGAAATTTAATTTTCATATTTATTTCCCCTATTTATTATTTTAATTTCTGTGTTTTAATTTTTATGTTGTATTTTAGATGCATGATTTTAAAGCATGGCTGGTTTTATGTTTGCATATAACTTAGGGTAGTTAATTGCATGTTAAAACAGGAAAAACCCTCAATTTAGAAATCTAAGTGCGAGCGGGTTGGTTTAATATCCCCACAGCAACCACTACGAGTTCATATGCAATGTGGGTGGGCTTGCGCGTTGTCATTTGGGCTTTTCTCCATTCGAATGAGTCCAACCACAAGATCGCTAGATTATGAATTTCTGATTAAGATGACTAGAGTAAGTTCAACTAGGAGAAATGCGACACCCTCTCCATCTGAGGTGCACTATCCTGATGTAACAAGCTCAAAAGTCACGTAATGGCACACACTTAGTGTATGATCTGCAGTATTCCTCCCATCGAGGTTACGCTTCTTATTTGTATGGCTGAAAGCACCAACTATTAGCTACATTGATCAATAGAACGTTTGGTCAGATAGTGTAGTTAATGAACTTCGTTCTTCTCAAACGAATGTGGGTTAGCGTAAACGTCCACACTATCATGGCTTGCAAGAATCCCGGTGAATGAGATGTTGGTGAATTAAAATTATTGTTTTGAGGGAAGTAAATAATTGTTAGAATTTCCTTGTTTTCAAAATTCTAGATTTAATAACTAAAACATTATCGATTTCTTTATTTTACAGTTTTTCAATATGGCATTCAACCCCTTAGCTACTATGTTGAAAGACAATAAGTTAACTGGACCTAATTATATCGACTGGAGTCGTAACTTGGACATTGTCCTGATGGAAGAGCAGTATAAGTTTGTGCTCACCGAAGTATGTCCAGATGTGCCTAACGAGTACTCTCCTCAAGATGTAGGGGTGCCTATGCCAGGTGGAGAAAAGCAGATGAGATGGCGCGGTGCTATATTTTGGCCTCTGTGTCTAATGTGCTGTAACATCAGCTTCATCCCATGGTCTCTGCCTTCAACATGATGGCTCACCTGAGGGAGATGTTCACTAATCAAGGCAGGACTGCTAGGCAAGCAGCCATGAGAAAGTTGATGAACACTAAAATGGCTGAGGGAGGATCGGTGAGAGATCATGTGCTTCACATGATTAGTAACATCAATGAGATAGAGGTGTTGAGAGGTGAAATCGACCCAGAAAGTCATATAGATATCATCCTCCAGAGCTTACCCTCTAGTTTTGAGCAGTTTCAGGTCAACTATAACATGAATCAAAGAGTTTACACTCTACCCGAGCTCTTATGTAAATATACTTTGAGGGTATTTATGTAAATAAGATATTTGTCGTTTGATTGATTGTTTATCAAATGAGTTAATTTCATGATAGTAATATCCTTGTGCATATTTAAATTCATGAAATCGATCCGCCAAAAGAAACACTCCATGGACTAATTAGATCATGAGTGATTCTTTTGAGTAGTACTGGTACTAGGATCCTTAGACCAGAAATCACTACATGGTCTTAGGTGAATTGTAGTGTGCTTTGACATACGCCTAACGGGGCCGTAACAGGCTGCCAAGTACGGGTATGATTGGGTACACTATGAGACACGCTAAGGTATGTAGGTGAAGTGATGGGACTACAAATCTCTCTTAAGTGAGAGATGATATCTTGGCCACTTGATAGTGAACTGAAAGTGCATGGCCATGCCCAAGGAATGATAGGATATCATTTGCTTGAAGGATTCAGTGTCACTAAGAGATCAAGTAAATGCTTAGCTACATAAGGATGATGGTTCCATGCCTTATGCTAAGCTGGATATCGATGTAGAGGATCGTACGCAGTTTGCTCGGAAAGGTTGTGTTGAATCTCCATTCGACCCTCCATTCTGAATTGGGTAGTCATTATGTCTTGCTAGAGACCACTAATGATTTATGGATTAATCAATGGGTTTGAGTTATCCATTGCCAATTTGGAATGGGCCTACAGGATCGCACATAAGAAAGTTCGATGATGCAGAATAAGTATTCTTGCCTACAATAAGTATAATTGTTATACTTAAATAAATAAGATTTAATTAAATGGTTTAATTAAATATTATTAGAAAGTTCTATGGTATTAATTAATAGTTAATTAATTACCTGAGAACAATTGGGATGGGCTGATAAATCAAGGGACTCAATTGCAATTGAAGTTCTTGACCCATCAGCCTGATCCATGGGTCATGGATTGATCCATGGGCTTGGTGTATAACCCAAATCATTAAAGTGTTATTTAATGCTGATTTGGAATCAGTAAATATTATTTAAATACTGATTTGGAATCAGTAAAATAATATTTGGTAATAATACTGATTTGGAATATGACCAAAATCAGTTAAGTTATAATTGGATAATTACAATACTGATTTTGGAAATTAATTCTCTACAAATATCCTAGGGATATAATTGTAGGAGGAGATTTTTGGAATTATTCTCATTAGACAAAAATACACAGAACTCCCAAATTCTTTTGATAGGCAAGATTGGCTAGCACCAACCTGCGAAGGCTTTCGTGCTTGAGAGTAGAGGATCCTTCGAGGAAGGATTTTGGAGACAACAAAACGCCATCTTCTCAGAGGAGCCAGGCGACGTGCGCAACCGATTACGCTTCAAGGGTAAGACCCGATCCTCATAGTTTAGGATTCCGCTGTTTAATTGGATTAAACACCTAGACTATTCCCAACAGTGGTATCAGAGCTAGGCTTATAATTTTAGTGTTAAAATTAAAATTGATTTTGATTAAAAGTAATTGGATTTTAATTAAAATTGATTTTAATAAAATTTTTGAAAAATTGGGCTTTTAGAAAGCAAAAGAAAAAAAAAACTGGAAAAAATAATTAAAAATTTTTCTGGAAATTATTTTGAAGCTCCGCCGGACTGGGTTGATATCGACCGGCCGGAAAATTTTCTGACCGGCCGGATTCTTGTCGGAAATCGCGAGCGCCCGATATGGCCAGATTTCATGATTTTGGTTCAAAATTCTTTGAGGGTTTTGTTCTTCGTTCTCCCGGAAATCGTTTTCGGGTGATTTGGGTTTCAAAACTAAAATGATTTCTGAGAATCGAAATTTTTCCCCTTGGGTTTTCGAAACCGACCGCCGGAGAAACGAGTTTAAAACAAAGGTTTTTGGGGATGTTTTTGCTCTGAAAATTGAGTATTAAAGGCTGGGTTTTGTGACCGGGATGATTTCGATGATTTTCCAATTGTTTTAAAAGGGTTTTGTTGCTTGTCGGACGGAGAAGTTCGTTCTTCGAATTTCGTCGGAAAATCGGGGTCGCCGGAAATTTTGTTTGACGAGATTTCCGTTTGGTTCTTCGAAGATCGATGATGGTTCTTCGATCATCGGGAATTCCAGATCACCGGGAGATATCGGACGAGATGAACGGTGTTCATCGATGACGCCGTGAAAATTTTCGTTTCTCGCCGGGAATCGCAAACTGGCCGAGGAAGACGACCGGAGGCTGACGGCGGGCGGTTGAAGCCCTAGGGGCTGAAATTACCAAAATGCCCCCGTCGCAGCCTCAAAACCCTAAAATGCCATCAATTTTAAAATTGTTTTAAAATTGCATAGGGACCCCAGAAGTTTTGTTCCTTTAAAACCCTAAGCCCGGAAATTTCGGTAAATTACTGAACTGCCCCGTCTAGCCAGATTTTAAAATAGTTTTAAAATTGCAGAATGGCCCCTGGACTTTGAGCCCTCCTCAAAACCCTAGCCCAGAATTTTATTTGAATTACATAATTGCCCCAAAAGTTTCAGAAAATTAAAATTTTAAAATTTTCTAAATTTTATTTAATAAGATTTTAATTAAATAGTCTTATTAGATAAAGATAGGATTAATTTAGAATTTTATCCTATAAGTTTAAATTTATCTTAATTAGATAATTAGATAAATTTTAAAATAATTATTTTAATTAGATTAAAATAATTTGAAAAGATAAATAAATAAATAATTAATTAATTAATTAATTAGTTTAAATTTTGAATTGTTATTTATTTATTTTATTTTATTTTAATTTTGATGCTTATTTAAATTGTTTAAATTTTATTTGAAGCATCATAATTATGCAAGCATGTTCATGCATCATTTTGGATAAATGTAAAATGAACAGAAGGATTGATTAAAATTGATCATGACACGATCAATTTTAATTCTGTAATAGTTACACAATCCTTAAAATTAATCGGCTTAAATTAAAACCGGCTTGTATGAGCATATGCATTTTATGTGTTTCAAAGTATGAATTGGGCTTTTTATTTTAACGTTTTAAAAGTTGGGGCCTGCGAGCCAATTTTGAATTGGGCCTGCGTGCCTATAAAATCATCATGTAATAGTTAGGCCCAAGAGGAGTTTCCAAGAGGAGTCCATGGTGGAGCCCAGGAACGGAAGCCCAACAATGAAGGCCCAAATATGAAGAACTTTAAAAGGCTTTGTAATAGACTAGAGCCCAATTCATTGCTTTTATTCATTTTATTTGATATGCAAATGAATATGATAAACGAAAATGCATGTTAAGCCGATCAAACTAAAATCCCAAAAACCCAAGATTTTGCTTCCATACTTAAGGGCCCGCTTGAGTGTCGAACGTCTGATGGACTTGGAGAGCCCAAGGGCCTCAGGTTTTCTTCATGCGGCGGGTTGTTACATAATAGTGCCCAACTTTATCACTACCATTAATGAGTGGAAAAACTGTTTGGGTATTAGATGCTCAACTTTATCACTACCACTTGTTATGGAAAAACTGTGTGGGTGTCTATTGATGTGATGCCTTGAGGGATGGTTTAACTTGGGAAAATTAATCCTAGCTTGACCCGATAAGTTGACTAGGGATTAATTTTGCAAAGGTAGGATGGTGTCAAACATTTGGAATGTTCATCCTATCACCGAAAAGTTGCATGGTATGCAATTGGAAAGCGTTAAATTACATGGAATGTGATTTAAACGTTGCCTACCAGAAGAGCCCGATCCCTACGATACTTGCCAAAGCAAGACTGGGGTTGACTCTTTGTGGATTTTCGGCCCACAATCTAGCACCAACACAAAATTGTTTGGGATTTCAATTTTGGCTATTGTGGAAAACATTTTTCAAAACTCATTCTAATATTTTGCATTTACTCTTTGTAGAAATGGCATCATCTAGCACAAATGTTATCTTAAATTCTACTATAAGAAGTATATTGGATAAAGGTAAATTGGTTGGACCAAACTTCTTAGATTGGGAAAGAAACTTGAGAATAGTTCTCAAACAAGAAAGGAAGCTACATGTCTTAGAGACCGCTTTACCTGAACCACCACAAAATGCTTCGGTAACTGTTCAACGAGCCTGGGATAAGCTGAAAAATGACTCCGATGATGTGACGTGCTTGATGCTAGCGTCTATGACAGGCGAGCTTCAAAAGCAGTTCATGAATTTGGAAGCGTTCCGAATTTATGAGTCACTGACGGAAATGTTTCGTGAACAAGCTTCAGGTATCTTTGTTATAGAAATAAATCTTTCTATGTCCACCTCATGGGTATTAGATACTGGCTGTGGGGCTCACATTTGTACCAATGTGCAGGGACTCAGAAATAGAAGGATAACAAAGAAAGGTGAAGTAGATCTCCGAGTGGGCAACGGGGCAAGAGTTGCTGCTGTTGAAGTTGGAGATTACACTCTGTCTTTACCTTCTGGTTTAAATATCGAACTTGAAAATTGTTATTATGTACCTGCTTTGAGCAGAAATATTATTTCAGTTTCGAGTTTAGATAATAAAGGTTTTCGATTTATTATAGAGAATAATTCGTTATCTTTATATCGAAATGATATTTTATACGGAGTTGCAAATATGTGTAACGGTCTGTATGTCTTGGATTTAACCCAAGAAAAACCAGTCTATAACATAGAAAAGAAAGCTAAATCATCTAAAAATGATTTAAGTCCAACATACCTTTGGCATTGTCGATTAGGCCATGCAAATGAAAAGCGAGTTCAAAAGCTTCACAAGGATGGAGTGCTTGGTTCATTTGATTTTGAATCATATGATACCTGCGAACCCTGCTTGCAAGGCAAAATGACAAAGAGTCCTTTCAATAAGAAAGTGAAAGAACAAGTGAGCTATTGGCCCTAATACATACGGATGTATGTGGACCAATGAGCACACAAGCCAGAGGTGGATTTGAATACTTCGTGACTTTTACTGATGACTTTAGTAGATATGGGTATGTCTACTTAATGAGGTATAAAAGTGAAACTTTTGAAAAGTTCAAAGAGTTTAAAAACGAAGTAGAGAATCAGTTGGATAGAAGGATTAAGGCTATTCGCTCTGATCGAGGAGGTGAATACCTTAGTGATGAGTTCGATGGCTATCTAAAACAGTGTGGAATTGTTTCACAGCTGACTCCACCAGGAACACCTCAATGGAATGGTGTATCCGAGAGGAGAAATCGGACCTTATTAGATATGGTTCGATCAATGATGGGCCTAGCAACTCTCCCTACATCCTTTTGGGGTTATGCTCTCCTTTCTGCTGCCTACTTATTGAATCGTATTCATCTAAGGCTGTAGATAAGACTCCATATGAGATATGAATGGGTCAGAAGCCCTATATGTCCTATCTACGAGTTTGGGGTTGTCAAGCTCATGTAAAGCGTTTACAAAGTAATAAGCTTGAACCCAAAACTGACAAATGCCTATTTGTGGGATATCCTAAGGAAACCAAAGGATATCAATTCTACAACCCAACTGAGAACAAAGTGTTCGTTGCTCGAGGAGCTACTTTCTTAGAGAAAGAATTTCTGTACAAGAAAGACAGTGGGAGTAGAATAGAACTCGGAGAAGTTCAAGAACCACAAGAGGATGTAGAACGATCTACAGAAACTCAGATGGAAGTTGACATGGAAACTCATGAAGATGAGCAACCTGAGTCAACAGCACAAGAACCTAGAAGGTCTAGTAGATCTCGTCACCAACCCGAGAGATACGGATTTCTCGTGACTGACGATCAAGATTTGATCTTGGTGGACTCTAATGAGCCCGCGAACTACAAACAGGTTTTAGAAAGTCCGGATTCCGATAAATGGCTAGAAGCTATGGAATCTGAAATGCAATCCATGAGGGACAATAAAGTGTGGACTTTGATTGACCCTCCTGTTCAGGCAAAGGTTGTCAATTGCAAGTGGATTTTCAAGTTAAAACCTGGCGGGATCTTCAAGGCACGACTAGTGGCTAAAGGTTTCAGACAGACTCATGGTATTGACTATGATGAAACCTTCTCCCCTGTCGTAATGCTCAAGTCTATTAGGACAATGCTTGCCATAGCAGCATATTTTAACTATGAGGTATGGCAGATGGATGTTAAGACGGCTTTCCTGAATGGAAACCTACTCGAGGATGTTTATATGAAACAACCCGAGGGATACATCGATCAAAAGCATCCTAATCGAGTATGTAAGCTTCAGAGGTCCATCTATGGACTAAAGCAAGCATCTCGAAGTTGGAATCTTCGTTTTGATGAGGAAGTAAAAGGTTACGGATTCATCAAGAACGAAGATGAGCCTTGTGTTTACAAGAAAGTTAGTGGGAGCAAGATTGTTTTCCTTGTCCTATATGTAGACGACATCCTGCTCATAGGAAATGACATTCCTTTGATGAAAGACATCAAACAATGGTTGGGGAGTGTATTTTCTATGAAAGACTTAGGAGAAGCTGAGACGATACTAGGTATCAAGATCTATAGAGATAGGTTTAAAAGGCTTCTGGGACTAAGTCAAGAAGGGTACATAGACAAGATATTGAAAATATTCAATATGTCTAACTCCAAAAATGGTAAGGTACCATTTAGACATGGCCTTCTCTTGAAGAAGAACCAAGGTCCTTCAACAAGAGAGGAGAGGGATACAATGAGTAGAGTCCCATATGCTTCGGCAATAGGATCTATCATGTATGCCATGTTGTGTACCCGTCCGGATGTTGCACATGCACTTAGCATGACTAGTAGATACCAACAAGATCCAGGGATGGATCATTGGACTGCAGTCAAAGCAATCCTGAAGTACTTACAAAGAACTAAAGGATTAATGCTAGTGTATGGAGGACAAGAATAGCTCATTGTACAAGGTTACGCTGATGCTGCTTTCCAAACAGATCAAGATGACATGAAGTCACAATCAGGCTACGTGTTTAGTCTGAATGGCGGTGCAATAAGTTGGAAAAGCTCAAAGCAAGATACAACAGCCGATTCTACAACAGAGTCTGAGTACATTGCTGCATCAGATGCTGCAAAGGAAGCTGTTTGGCTGAGAAAGTTCGTGTCAGACATCGGAGTGATACCGAGTATCCAAGATCTGATAGAACTTTTCTGTGACAATAACGGGGCCATCGCACAAGCTAAGGAGCCTCGGTCACACCAGAAAACCAAACACATACTCAGAAGGTTTCACCTCATCCGAGAGATCATTGATCGAGGAGATGTGAAAGTGTGCAAAATAGGGTCAGACGACAGTATAGCAGATCCTCTCACAAAAGCTCTACCACAGTCAAAGTTTGATAGACATGTAATAGAGCTTGGTCTTAAACAGTTTAGGACATAGCCCTTCATCGGGCAAGTGGGAGATTGTTGGTGAATGTGCCCTAATGAGGGCTATTTATGTAAATATACTTTGAGGGTATTTATGTAAATAAGATATTTGTCGTTTGATTGATTGTTTATCAAATGAGTTAATTTCATGATAGTAATATCCTTGTGCATATTTAAATTCATGAAATCGATCCGCCAAAAGAAACACTCCATGGACTAATTAGATCATGAGTGATTCTTTTGAGTAGTACTGGTACTAGGATCCTTAGACCAGAAATCACTACATGGTCTTAGGTGAATTGTAGTGTGCTTTGACATACGCCTAACGGGGCCGTAACAGGCTGCCAAGTACGGGTATGATTGGGTACACTATGAGACACGCTAAGGTATGTAGGTGAAGTGATGGGACTACAAATCTCTCTTAAGTGAGAGATGATATCTTGGCCACTTGATAGTGAACTGAAAGTGCATGGCCATGCCCAAGGAATGATAGGATATCATTTGCTTGAAGGATTCAGTGTCACTAAGAGATCAAGTAAACGCTTAGCTACATAAGGATGATGGTTCCATGCCTTATGCTAAGCTGGATATCGATGTAGAGGATCGTACGCAGTTTGCTCGGAAAGGTTGTGTTGAATCTCCATTCGACCCTCCATTCTGAATTGGGTAGTCATTATGTCTTGCTAGAGACCACTAATGATTTATGGATTAATCAATGGGTTTGAGTTATCCATTGCCAATTTGGAATGGGCCTACAGGATCGCACATAAGAAAGTTCGATGATGCAGAATAAGTATTCTTGCCTACAATAAGTATAATTGTTATACTTAAATAAATAAGATTTAATTAAATGGTTTAATTAAATATTATTAGAAAGTTCTATGGTATTAATTAATAGTTAATTAATTACCTGAGAACAATTGGGATGGGCTGATAAATCAAGGGACTCAATTACAATTGAAGTTCTTGACCCATCAGCCTGATCCATGGGTCATGGGTTGATCCATGGGCTTGGTGTATAACCCAAATCATTAAAGTGTTATTTAATGCTGATTTGGAATCAGTAAATATTATTTAAATACTGATTTGGAATCAGTAAAATAATATTTGGTAATAATACTGATTTGGAATATGACCAAAATCAGTTAAGTTATAATTGGATAATTACAATACTGATTTTGGAAATTAATTCTCTACAAATATCCTAGGGATATAATTGTAGGAGGAGATTTTTGGAATTATTCTCATTAGACAAAAATACACAGAACTCCCAAATTCTTTTGATAGGCAAGATTGGCTAGCACCAACCTGCGAAGGCTTTCGTGCTTGAGAGTAGAGGATCCTTCGAGGAAGGATTTTGGAGACAACAAAACGCCATCTTCTCAGAGGAGCCAGGCAACGTGCGCAACCGATTACGCTTCAAGGGTAAGACCCGATCCTCATAGTTTAGGATTCCGCTGTTTAATTGGATTAAACACCTAGACTATTCCCAACAATAGAGGCCATGAAGACAGTTCCTTATGCTTCGGCAGTAGGAAGTCTCATGTATGCCATGTTGTGTACGAGGCCTGATATCTGTTATGCCATTGGCATTGTAAGCAGATATCAGAGTAACCCCGGGAACAAGAGACCAAGTGTTGATCTATCAGGCTCCTAAGCTGGTACCCCAAGGTTACACATATTCAAATTTCCAAGGTGACAGGGACAAGAGCAAGTCTACCTCAGGGTATGTGTTTACTCTGGGAGGTGGAGCCATAGTTTGCCGGAGTGTCAAGCAGAAATGCGTGGCGGACTCTACCATGAAGGCTGAATATGTTGCCGCATTAGAGGCAGCGAAGGAAGTAGTGTGGCTCTGATGCGGCAACGAACCCAACCTCCATAGTGATGTCTGTCACGCATTTCTACTTGACACTCTGCCATACTATGGCTCCACTTCCCAGAGTAAACACAAACACAGAGGTAGACTTACTTTTGTCCATATCACCTTAAAAGTCCGAATCTGTGTAACCCAATGGTACTAGCTCTTGCGCTCTATAAACTAGGACATGATCTATCATCCTGCGCAAGTACTTGAGAATGCATTTTACTACCTCCCAGTGAGCCTTCCCAGGGTTACCTTGATATCTGCTAACCATGCCAACGGCAAAGTAAATATCAGGCCTAGTACATAACATAGCATACATGAGACTACCCACTGCAGATGTATAGGGTACCGTCTTCATGGAATATATCTCCTTGGCAGTCTTGGGATATTGCTTTTTTGATAAATGCACTCCATGCCTGAATGGTAATGAACCCTTCTTGGAGTTCTGCATGTTAAAACCAGCCAGAATCATGTCTATATATGAAGCCTGAGAGAGTGTTAGAGAGCGTCTCCTACGATCTCGCATAATCTTAATCCCAATGATATGCCCAGCCTCTCACAAGTCCTTCATATCAAACTTCCTAGACAACCATACCTTTAAGTTTGACAAGACCTTCTTACTGTTTCCAATCAGAAGGATGTCATCTATGTAAAGTACGAGGAACACCACTATATCACCATCACGCATACGGTATACACACTGCTCATCCGGACACTGAGTGAATCCATAGAACTTGATAACATCATCAAATGGATGTTCCAAGATCTGGATACCTGCTTAAGTCCATAAATAGACCTCTTGACCCTGCATACCTTGTGCTCTTGGCATTGAACAATGAAACCCTCTAATTGATGCATAAAGATGGTCTTCTCAAGATTTCCATTAAGGAAAGCTATCTTGACTTCCATTAAGGAAAGCTATCTTGACTTCCATTAAGGAAAGCTATCTTGACTTCCATCTGCCAAATCACATAGTCCATATGAGCAGCTATGGCCAAATAATCCAGATCGACTTAAGCATAGTTTTCAGGGAAAAGGTCTTCTCATAATTGATACCCTCTTTTTAAGTATACCCATTTGCCACAAGCCTAGCCTTGAAGGTCTCAACTCTCCCATTATATTCTCTCTTTCGCTTGTAGACATATTTGCACTCAATAGGCCGAAACCCATCAGGAAGGTCTACCAGCTCCCAGACCTAATTTGAGTCCATAGAACCCATCTCAGCAATCATCGGTCTCTGCCAAGAATCTGTATCTTTATCCTGGAGAGCCTCATTGTAGCTAACTGGGTCTAGTTCATGAGTGCCAGGGATAAAGTTTGAAGACTCACCCAAACCCATGTACCTCTCAGGCTGTCTGACAACCCTCCCACTACGACGAGGCACAGCCTGTGTAAGAGCATCATCAGTGATAGTGTGTGCAATATCTTGTGGTGTATCATCTTGTACTTGTGTATCTAGAATACTCGACTAACCCCTAAGCTCTTCCAATACTACCTTGCTGCTAGCCTTGTGATCTAAAATATAGTCCTCCTCAAGAAATCTGGCATTGGTGTTTACCACCACCTTCTAATCCTGAGGACTATAAAATAGACCACCTCTCGTTCCTTTAGGGTATCCTACAAATTGTATAACCTTTGATCTTGCATCTAACTTACCTACATCTGCCTCGAGCACATGTGCTGGACAACCCCAAATTCTGAGATGTCTCAGACTGGGCTTTCGCCCAGTCCACAACTCTAGGGATGTCGTAGGAGCAGATTTAGATGGTACGAGATTAAGGAGATGACACACTGTCTCTAAGGCATAACCCCAAAACGAGGTGGACAATTCACTGTAACTCATCATCGATCTAACCATATCCATAAGATTCATGTTCCTCCTCTCTTCTACATTGTTCTATTGGGGTGTGCCAGGTGCAGACAATTGGGACTGAATACCCTCCTCTGACAAATACGACCTAAATTCACTTGAGAGGTATTCACCACCATGATCAAATCGCAGGGTCTTGATACTCTTACCCAGATGTTTCTCCACCTCAGCCTTAAACTCTTTGAACTTGCCAAAGCATTCAGACTTGTGGTGCATTAGGTATATGTATCCAAATCTAGAGTAGTCATCTGTGAATGTCATAAAATACTCATAACCTCCTCTAGCCTGAACTGACATAGGCCCACACAAGTCATAATGAATCAGCTCTAAAACCTCTTTGGCCCTATACTCATTTGCCTTGAAAGGCCTCTTGGTTATTTTACCCTCCAAACAGGATTCACAGGTAGGAAACTGTCAATATCCAATGAGTCTAAAGACCCATCATTGACTAACCTCTGAATCCTACTAAGGTTAATGTGACCTAGTCTCAGGTGCCAAAGATAAGTTTGATTCAAAGGGGAATACTCATTTATCTTACTATGATTCAATGCTGGGTTATTAGTTTATGTATTTTGCACTACTGGGGAGTTTGTCTTAATTAAAAATAGATTGTCAACCAATGTATCGGAACATATAAGCCTCTGGTTTTTTCTAATAAAAACTGAATTATCAGAAAACAATACACTTATAACCATCCAAAAGAAGTTTCAAAACTGAAAGTAAATTCTTTCTGAAACTAGGTACATAAAGACAATCCTTCAATGTAAAATAGATTTTGACAAATAAAGACATAAAACTCCCACTGCAGCAACAGAAAATCTGGTAGTATCCCCAAGGTAGACCAGCAACTCTCCCTCTCTAAGCAGCTGGGTCACTTAGAACCCCTTCAAAGAATTACAAACGTGATCAGTGGCACACCAAGTATCTTTGGGAATCACCGCTAAACAGGTCTCAGTACCTAGGGTGAAATTACACATACCTCGAGGCTTTAGGCAGTCTTTCTTCTAATGTCCAGCCTTGCCACATCTAAAGCACTTGCCTTTCGACTTGTGCTACTTTGCAATGCCTCCCTTGGCTGCTGCTTTTTGGCCCCTCTTCCTCTTTTGCTTCCTGGCTTTGGGCCCAGCAGAGAAACCTGAAGGTCCAACAGTAGCCAAAGCTTGCTTCTTCTCAGCGAAGTAGCCTTCAGCAGACACCAATGCAGTCATGAGCTCAGGAAGTGAATATGAGAGCTTGCCCATAGTGTAGTTCAACCGAAACTGCTCAAAACTGGGGGGCAAGCTCTGGAGGATGATATCGACCTGGGTCTCTCCATCAATGTCACCTCCCAATACCTCGATCTCATTGATGTAGCTTGTCATGTCCGGTACATGATCCTTTACTAAATAGCCCTCTGTCATCCTTGCATTCATGAGTTTTCTCATAGCTAACTGCTTGGCTGCCCCGCCCTGATATCCAAACATCTCCCTGAGGTTGAGCATCATATCGTAGGTTGAGGCAAACAACGGATGTTGGTTCTGCAGTACACTCGACATAGAAGCCAAGATGTAGCACCTGGTCATCTCATCAGCTTTCTGTCACCTCGTATATGGCTCTCGCAACTTAGGAGTGGCATCATCATTGGGATCAGGGGGACACTCCTCAATAAGCACATACTTGTAACCCTCGACAGTAAGGACAATGTCCAGGTTACGTTTCCAATCAATATAATTTGGACCGGTGAGTTTGTTCTGATTCAGTATGACAGCTAGCGGGTTGAACAACATATCAACAAATTGAAAAAATAAACAGTCAAGTTTCAGTATTCTTTTTCAAAAATATTGATATCCTCAAAAAATAATATAATCTCCCACCGACATCTCTCACACTGGGATTAACACAGGTCACGTCAGGTGAACGTCTACGCCAAACCACATTCATTCGAGAAGAATCAAAGTTCATTAATTCCATTATCTGACCGACAATTTTATGATCAATGAAATTAATAGTCGATGATTTTAGGCATACACATAAGTAACGTAACATCTTAGGAGGAATACTACAAATGGTACACTAAGTGTTTTCCATTACGTGACTTCTATGCTTGTTACTTAGGATACTAATGCTCCTTGGTTAGCGAGGGTGTCACAACTTTCTCGAATTAAACTCGCTATAGTCATCCTTTTAGAAATTCAATCTAGTGATCTCAGGATTAAAGACTTATCCATAGGGAAGAAGGCCAATGGCCAACGCGTAGGTCTAATCCACATCACATATGAATTCGTAATGGAGGCCACGAGGATATATACCAACCCGCTCCCACATAGATTTTTAAGTTTGAGGATTTTTACGTTTTAACATGCAATATCTTAACTATGGATATTCGCACCCATAAAACCGTTAGAGTTTTAATATGCGAGCAATCTACCTTAGTTAATTGCACTTTACTTTTTAAAACTATTTGGTTTTTGTTGATGCAAAAAGAAAACGAAAACACACAATCAACGAAAAGACATAAATACGGGAAATACAAAATTAAACATTTCCTGACTATTATGGCCTTCTCTATCATTGATTCTTTTGACGCCTCGTTAACAGGTCCCGTCATATATCTCCCACTCATTATTTGGATTCCTCTCAATTCGTCTGGGTTTTCTCAGTTTTCTACGTAATTAAGAATCACCTAAAATTACAAGAAACCAAAACCCATGAATATAAGTTACTGAAAATAATGTCTTCGTCATAATACATAAATTCCCATGTACAAAGGCGTTTTTCTAGGAATTCAAAGACGACAAAATTATATTAAAACCTACTACAAGATTTATCTAATCCTACACGGCTTCCAGCTCGTGGTTATTACTATTACAGACATTTCCATTAAAAAAAAAACGAGCCCGAACATGTCCTGGGGTTTATGAATGAAAAATAAATCTACCATAATAGTCGGGAATTAATAACCACCTGTTTAACGTATGGACAATGCAAAAATAACAAAGACAAAACAAAGCCGTGTAATAAATCAAACAAGTATAAAGCCAAATCACTCGCTCTGATACCAATTTGAAGAAAACAGAACAAGCCCGGGCTAAATCAAAAATCTCACTTTCGTGCTATGCATTCCAGAATCGGAGACTTTCGACTCGGCTCAGGCTCAAATTAATTTCCCCTGAACAGATCTAGGCTTATACTAGTTTAATTTATTAAAATGACGCTCAAAGATTAAATCTTTAACTAAAGCGAAACGGTTAAAGATTATACCTTTGAAGCGAAGTCCTAAGCAATATAGAAAATCAAATCTCTAGGAAAGCAAACTCCACTCAGAATCCCAAGGATAACTTCGAATGACCTCGAACTTGGGTGGGCAAGTAACTACGAGGTGGCTAAAGGCACTAGCGAAGAAATCCAAAGAAAACCATTTCGAGAAACTCGTAGATCTGAAAAACAGATCTAGCCTAGAAACTTGATTCTAATCTGAAAACCCACACCGCCTCAATAAAACTCAGTGGGTAAGCTATTTGCTCGTAGATCTAGACTTTGGCGAACCAAAAAGAACAAGCCAAAGGATCAACACAACAAACAAACGAAGCCATAACAAAAACGCACAAAATGCTGAGATTGAAATGGATTTGATTTGATAAAATAGAAACAAATAAAATTCAGAAAATAAATTGATGGATGTTTGAGCGGTAGTTTAATCGCCTTCACTGTCTTCTAGTACTTATCATGCATTGGTTTCACTATCTCTTTTCAAACCTTAGCTTGTGCAGATGACAAGATCCAATTTTCATATTACACAAGGAAGCCGCCAACAAGATCATAAACTTACTCAAGATTCAATTCCCAAAAGAGAAAACAGCCAACAAGAAAATAAGTTTACTCAAGATTCAATCTCCAACAGTGTAATGGCCAAATCGCCAAAAGTCGGCTAAGCCCAAATCAACCCAAGAAACCATTACACCAAGACATAATAAATCAAAGAACTTCAGATACACTACACAATAGGAGCATAAAAAATACAAGATTCAGCCGGCTCACCCGTGCTTACAATGGTCTGTCACCCCGGAGTAGCAGAAGTGCCTCACCAAGCTGAAGAAAAAGAACTAAAGAACAGCTCCAACAAGTGTAGATGCACTGATTCCACCTAGGATTTCTATATCTGGGATTAAACCACCATGAACCGCATGGTTTCAAGCTGAATCGCCATATCAAAATGAAACCCTAGCTACCCGAAGAACTAGCAGAGCAGTCGGCTCCCAAAATAGAATAGAACAAAGCAAAAGTTACCAACAGGATTTGTCTTCAACAATTTATACTACTACAGCATTCTAGGGTTGCAATTAAATTAAACAACAAGGGGTACAACAGTCTTTTTGGCACAAATACCCATCTGAAATGCTTAATTTACTTCCAGCAATGGCCATTTTGCCCAATTGCATCATTTCAGCACTTTATGACCTCATTTGTGGTGGGAAACTGACACAACCGAACCTTACCCAGCATTTCCAACAAAGTACATTATAAGCTTGAAAAGTACACAAGAACAACCAAAACTATATCTAAATGTAATGAACTTCTATAGAAAATGTTATGAAATTTGATGTAACTCAGGGTTAAATCGCATATCTACTTGATGTAAAATACTTATAATTTTGATGTAAAGTGTCCGACTGTCATATAATGTTTCATTTATGTTTGGAGGAAAACCATGAGGCAAATACCAAGGGGAACGAACCTGCAGAGACAGCAAAAACACCCCAAACCAGCAAAATACCAGAGGGAAAGGTATTGATGTAAAATAATGTACATTTTGATGTAAAATCCCCATATTCATGAAATTGATGTTGAACACTTATCTCATAACAATTTGCAACCAATTGACACACCAGACACACAGCTTTTAAAAGCAATGTGCCTGGTGGCTGATGTGGTTGAAAAAAGCTTTGGGCTGACGGGTATTACTATGAAGAATAGAACACCAACCACTCCATCTTTTGATCTAGGCATTTCATAACTAATGCCAGTGCATTTGATTAATAAATTTCAAAAAGCTACAACATTGAAAACACCGGATGTGGCTGGAGCAATAGCCTTGATTCATGCGTCCATAAAAAATGGTGAAATCTGCTTGGCAAGGAATCTCGACTACAGTACTCCGAAATTAAATGCAGACGAGGAAGACTTTGAGTAAGTAATTTTATTATCTCCTGGTTGATGTAATTTAATATTGAATATCAAATGACTTATTTGAATTCAACCTTTCAGCGTAATTATCGGAGATCCGGACAACACTGAAGAGGTAGTTGCATTTCGTCCGAATATGGCACATAGACACGTCAAATAATCAAGAAAACTGTTGCTCCTTACATCACCAACTAGCCTCAAAAGAAACCCTTTGAGGGTCTCAGAATAAGAGATTGTAGCCAATGACTACGCAATACTATCTGCAAATCCAAGCAGAGGCAGATCAAACAAGTCAGTATTTTACATAAATCTATTTTACATCAACTGATGCATAAACATTGTGCTTTAAACACTTGGCAGCGATCAACTTTTTGGTGGGGATGGAAATCTTACCATCGACAGGGAACAGATTTCATTAATGATTTGGGGACAATGGTTGGATACTGTTTTCATTGATTGTTTGGCATACCACTTGAGTAGAACAAAAAATGTACCACAAAGTGAAAAACCTTCAAGGCTTTTATTCACCCTCTAATTTTCGGTACATTAATAGTTACCCACTAGTTTACATCAATTTCAATTTCTGCATGATACGGTTTGTTTATAACCTCACTAATGTAAACTAAAAAATATTGCAGCTCATTGTGATGACATAGAAACCGGCAACGGAATGAACAACATATGTATACAGAGATTCTCAAAATAAATGACATCGGAGTTATGGTTCATCAAGAAAACAGAAATACTTTTCAGCTGTCTATGGTAATGGATACCCATTTTTCATAATTGACATCATTTTTAAGAAAACAACTGATACCTCTGTATACATAATGCAGTTATTCTTCCTAATTCACCTAGGGAAACACTATGTCTTGGTGTGCATCAACAGCATTAAAAAATAGTTGATAATGTTAGATAACGCTGGCGGAGCACCAGTATCCTACGATGGTGTTCCCAAGAATGTAATAAGTACAATTACCATAATAATCTTCATTTTACATCAACAGTGATGTAATATGTCATTTTACATCAACAATGATCTAAAATGTCATTTTACATCAACAGTAATCTAAAATGTCATTTTACATTAAAAAAAATGATGTAAAATGATTTTACATCAAAAAATTATGTAAAATGTCATTTTACATTAAAAAAAAATGATGTATCTAACATCATTGAATACTGCTACAGGTGTTGTACTTCCAAGATTGGGTGAAATATACACCTTGGTTTAAACTCTATGAGAAGTGCTACCATTGGACTTTGATCTACGCCGACCTCAAATAGAAAATCCCTGACGGATTCAATTGTGGCCTATACGTAATGAGGCACATAGATCTTTACAATGGGCAACAAGTTTTTGACTATGACGATGACATGATTGCTGCGAAGAATAATGATGAGATTTTGAAAATGTGGTGAAGTATGTGTATAACTTGGTAATGTCGCCACACAATAAGCTCCTAGATCAACTCAAGAAAAAGATATCAGATTTTTACTATAAAAACTAGGATTCCGATGTAAATTCATCTTATTTGATGTAAGAGTTATGTTTGTTATTGATTTTTTACAAGACTTCATAAATTTTTAATATAAAATCAATAATGCTTATAAGTTAAGTTATGTTTGTTTTTCTTGTGATATTTCTCAAAACTTATGTATGATGTAAAATAACTAGAAACTTTAACATCAAAATTCGTCATAATGACACTTTTCATTTTACATAAAAAATTATGTAAAATGTCATTTGACATCAGAATTTGAAGTAAAAATATCATTTGACATAATGTCAAATGACATTTTACATAAAATTCTGCCGTTAAATAACATTTTACATCATTTTTTATGTAAAATGTAATTTGATATCAACATTTTTCAAGTGAAGCATGTAGCAAAAAAAAAAAACTTAACTCTTTACACAGAAGCTTATAAATATCACAAACTGATATTCCAGTCGAAATACACTGATTGAACGAAACAGTTTATGAGCAAAATCACAAAAAAGCATCTTACATCATATTACATAAAAAAATCCCAAAACACCATTCCCAAACCATCTTACAAAAAACCATCTAAATTCCCAAACTTTTCTGTCAAAATATCGTTAACAACATTCCTAGATCCAGCACACTTCTTTTTCCTTTGATGTTTCAATTTGGCTATATTCATCCGCTTCTCAACTGTACTCTTGAAACGAACATTCCGGACACCTCTTTCCCTCCTCGAAGTGGGATCTCTAATCTTCTTGGACGAAGGCATATTCAAATTCTCATCCACAATATCAGTTTCGGCAGCAAGTGCATCTTTAGCTTTCACATAGTACTCATCCAAAATACCATGACCAATCTCACTGGTATGATATAGTTTAATCAAATCCATATACCTTCTACTAGTATCTGCCCTCCACAAAGATGGTGAAAAACTTAAAGAACAGATCGAGTCTTAGGAAGCATTTAACTTTCCATTACGAGAAACTGAAGCAGTTTTTGTCCACATATCCAAGATATAAATTTGTGGAATTTTCTGCAAAGAGGTCAAAAAAACAAGCATATTATAATATTTTACATCAGTTTCAATTATTTCCACCAGTTTTAAGTATTTTATCTCATTTTTAACTATTTAACATCAGTTTTTACTATTTTACATCATTGGCAGCAGAAAAGAAAACATACCGTAAAATTGTTCTAAAAAAGGACACGAAGACAATAAGAACATAGAATACCAAGTTTGGTATCAGATGATAATTAGCATATAAAAATTAAATAATTTGATCAAGTTTGGTATCAGGCTTTCATTTTGGTATCTGATACCAAAATGAGAGAATGATCGATTGAACAAAGAGATTAAAGATGAGAACGAAGAAGTGAATAGGAAAAGTAAGAAGGGACTACTGAATGAAAGAAGACTTACTTAGAAATGAAGAAAAGATTAATCGGAAGCTAAGGAATGATAAAAGAAAGCTTGAAGACTTAGAAAAGATTGAAAAGAGTTTTTAAAGATTGAGTAAATTCGCTCTGATTATTCCATTCATGAAACAGCCTTTAAATAGGCATTACAAAGAGGCATTAGACAAGGATGGAATCCGGAAATGAAGTCCGGAATGTGAAATGAAATGTAAATTAAAGGTAAGTGCCTAATGACATTTTCACTTACGTCACCTAACAATTATTAATCGACTGACGCATGTACTTACGTCATTTACAATGATTTCCTAGCTATTACAATTATTATTCCTATTCTAAAAGTCATACGGGTCTTGGGAGAATGGCCCGCCAAAAGGATCATCAAAATCTTCATTATTATCATTAACTTCTTTCACACCTTGATGAATCTGACAGCTCTTTCCTTGTCGAGCATGCTGGTCTTGACAGGCTTTCATTCTGGCTTGTCTTTCTTGATCAAGTTCGCCAGTTTCAACCTTTTTTAATTCCATATAAGTTTTCAAACAATTTTGCATATACTCTTGCAAAGCGGGATCATTAGTTAAATTAGTTGAAGAGGAAGCAGTCTGAATAGGAGGAGACTGTGAAGGAATAATCTTCTTAAGCAAAGGAATTTTTGTTTTATCAGGAGTCTTCGGAGTTATGGGATCCTGAAGGGGAATACTCCGTGAAACTTGAGAAATTACTGCTTTAAATTTTTCACCACTTTCCAAAAATTTAGAAACTGTTGGGGCACTGCATTGTTGTTCATTAAACTGTACCCACCATTTGACATTAATTTGACGAATTAAACTGCAGGGAAAACCTTGTTGAGTCTGCTTTATTTGAAAGCTCCACGCCATAATGTATGGAACCCGGAACTTAGCATGAAACATGAAATTAGACTGATAGTCTTCTAACCTACATTTTTTCGTGTAGGTTTGAAAACCAATGGCTGCCTAAGGTGGTAGAATACTAGGAATAGCTCCTAACAATTTCCACCAATCGTACACCCACATAGGAACATTTTTATTAAAATTGGGTGAAAAACTAATAAACCAGGAGTGATTAAATGAACGGTAATATAAACATCTGTAAAAAGCTAAAATATAATCAGCATAATTAAATCCATCGGGAATAAAGGGAATGGAAAAGGAATTACGATCATGAATCGAAGGAAAGTCTCGGGGACTCATTATTTTTTGAATTATAAATTTAGAGTAGGCAATTCTAGAGGAATCTTTCTTATCAGGGTAATGAGTGATTTCAACTGACTTGGTATCAACAAGAATTAATTCATAGTAGGCTTGGGTCTTAGATATGTCATCCGTAACCCATTGATTATTAGGAAGGAAAAGTCGTGAAGCAAAATTTTTCACATCATTATTCTCAGGAAGAGTTTTGTAATGAGTAAGCATAATATATTCAAATTCAGTTTTGGGAATGTAAGGAGCAGCATTAGACGAAGAGGAAGATGAAGAAGAAAGATTAACTGGAGTAGTCTGTAATTTAGCGGAAGGAGACAAAACTGCATTAGTATAAGTTAATGGAGGAAAATCATTAAACGGAACTGTGGGTTGGATAGGTTTAGGAGGAGTCATTTTGGAAGTCGACATGATGTAATCTAGTGGGGTTTTAGGACCGGGAAATTTTCCTGGATCTTTAGACATTAGTGCGACCTGTAAGGAATTCACGAGTAAGGAAGTCAGGAAGAGAATTATCATCGCCTTTAATAAATTCAATATCAAAATCAAAAACAGAAAGTATTGCTTGCCATCTGGCAAAAATCTGTTTGGAAACTAAATTTTTAACATCCTTTTGTAAAATTTCTTTTGCTGACTTACAGTCAACACGTAATAAAAACTTTTTATTATACAAATCATCTTGAAACTTTGAAATGCATAAAACAATTGATAAAATTTCTTTTTTAACAGTAGAGTAATTTTTCTGAGGACCCGCCCAAATGCCAGAATGATATCTAACTAATTCTTCTGATGCAGATGGATGCAATTGCTGTTTAAGTATGCCTCCATAACCTATATCAGATGCATCGGTTTCTATTATCATGAATGCATCAGGATGAGGTATGCCTAACCATGGAAGGGTCTTTATTTTGTCTTTAATTTGTTTAATTAAATTAGTATGAACTTCCGTCCAAGCTGGAGGATTTTTCTGTAGTCTTTCATATAAAGGACCACACATAGTTCTCAAATTAGGAAAGAAATCAGCAATATAATTCAAACAACCTAAAAATCTCTACAATTGATTTTTATCTTTAATTTCATCGGGGAATTTAGTAGTAAACTCAATAGTTCTTTGAATCGGTTTAATTTTACCTTGATAAATATCATGTCCTAAAAATCGAATTTTTGTCTGAAACAATTTCATCTTTTTAGCAGAAATTACTAATCCATTAGTCTGAATAATATGTAACATCAGATTAAGATGTTTAAAATGCTGATGGATATTATCCGAAAAAACTAAAATATCATCAATGTAAACAATCACAAAATTAGAGTAATCATTAAAAATATCATTCATTATTCTTTGAAATTCAGAAGGAGCATTTTTTAATCCGAATGGCATTACATTCCATTCATAATGCCCAAAAGGTACAGTAAACGCAGTTTTATATCTATCAGTTTCATTAATCTGTATTTGCCAGTAATCAGATTTCAAATCAAATTTAGAAAATAATTTTGCACTATGAAGTCTTTTTAATAAATATTTTTTATTAGGAATTGGATATCTAATCCATTGTAAAACCTTATTTAAGGGTTTATAATTAATCACTAATCTAGGAACTCCGCGTTCCTTTTCAGCCTGATTATTCACATAAAAAGCAGCACAACTCCAAGGAGACTGAGATTTACGAATTAATTTTTTATCAATTAAACTCTGAATTTCTTGTTTACAAAAATTAAGTAATTCTTCATTCATCTGTATTGGCCTAGCCTTAGTGGGAATATCTTTTTCATTAAACTCTTTAATATACGGTAATGATACAACATGTTTTTTCCTATTCCAAAAAGCATTAGGATGTTCAGAACATACTAATGTTTGGAATTTCTTTTCTAAATTATCAATCTTTATCTTAACATCTTCCTTTAATAATTTTTTTTCTACTTTAGTAAATTCTAATTCTGTTTTCAAAAACATTATACTTTTCTTTTTCTTATTCATCATACAAATCTGTTTATATATAGAATTAGTCTGAAGTAACTCTAACTCTTTTTTCTGAATTGGATTAATAAATGGGAAAACAAGTTCATTACCTAAAAGATTTACAGAAATATGATCAGTATGCTTAGTAAAAGGAGTTATTTGATATAGAAAAGGATTACCTAAAACAACATCAGTAGTAAAGTTTTCAAGTATTAAAAAAGAATGTTTAAAACAATAACCATTATTGCAAATATAACCATTATTTAATTCAGCATAGATGTCAATTTCAAGTCCATTAGCAGCATATAATTTTTCTTTTGTTTTAGACAAATACTTATCTGCAATTATACCTCTGCTGATACAGGATTGATCGGCACCACTATCAAGCATAGCCACACAAGAAGTCGTCCAATCCTCCACTCCGATTGTAACAAGAACATACCATTTTTCTATTTTTACTTTATTAATTAAATTTAAGAAATTTTTATCATCAGGAATATTATCGGCTATATGAATTTCCTCTTCTTTTATTATACCAGATGTAGAAGCTATATTAGACTGATCCTTTAATAATATTTTAGCTTCTAATTCTAAGTCTTTAAGTTTTAATTAATTTAATTGATTATTAATTTCTCTAATTTCTTCTTTAAGTAATTTTATTTCTTCTTTTATATTACTACTTTTACGAAATCCAAAATTATCTTCATGTTTATATTTATCTATTAAACTATTTAAACTAAATGGTTCTTTTATATCAAAAATATGATTATTCTCTTGTAGAACTAAATTTTTTAATTTTTCTAAGTAATCTTTTCGAACATTATCATCTTTTATTTCTTTTATTATATCAAATAATAACTCTTTATTTAAATTATTTTTACTAGAATTATTCATCATATTAATTGTCTTCTTACATTCACAAAAATCTTCATTTTCTTCAAAACTAGATGAATCAGAGGAATAATAATTATCTTCTTCTTCTTTTTCAGAATTAATTAAAATAGACATTAATTTATTTTTTAATTCAGTTTCTTCAGAAAATAAAACATTAATCTTCTTTTCTAATTTACAATTAGGCGCTATGTGACCGAGTTTACCACATTTATAACATTTAACAGATTTTTTACGTTTTTTAAATTTCTTTTTCTCATAAAATTCATTTTTATTATTCCAATCAGGATTATATTTATTTTTTCTCTTATATTTACTAGGGTGATATGACTTAACTTTTTTATATCTTTTTTCTTGAGTAGAAGGTGGAAGAATACCTGCGATGCCAAATGCTTGACAGAAGGCTCCCAATTCCTCTTTCTCAAGACCATATATTCTCTGTAATTTAAAGTCTTGACAGATGGATAAGGCTTCTTTTTTAAGAAATGCAAATAATTGTCCATAAGAAATATTAGATAAATCTAGATTTTCAGTACCCATCTCTTTCATTAAACTGTTAATTAATTTCTGAGAAAATAAAGGAGGTAAACCAATAATAAATTTTTCTTTCCAAAAGGACTGATTACAATCTGGTCTACGTAAAACATTAGTAAGAAAAGTAGTCTTATACCAAAAATAATCTTTAAACAGAGGACATTTTAAATTAGTCAATGAAATTTTTAGACTTGTCAATTCTTCTTTTGGATTACCAACAAAGTGCATAGAAAGAGCATAAATTAAATAACTTGCACCATCAGATTCGTAATCTGTGGTTCTAATACTTCATCATTAATTGTAATGTCACGATGAACAACAGTTTGATGAGACAAAATTTCCATTCTTTGAACAGGAGTAAACATATTATCCCACCAGTTTTTCAACTGGCCAGTAAATCCAGAAACAAAGCAAGAAGCAATTTGTCTTTCAGACATCTAAGGATATTTAGACTTATAAGCAAGTTTCGCAGTACCCATTTCATGCAAAGTATTAGTAATCTCATATTCAAATTTTCCATCTATATTCCACTCATATATTGCACTACCGTCATAAGATTTAGTAGTAAACCTATTTCTTTCTTCAAATTGAATATCTGGAGGAGTAGGTCGACTATGGTAATTCATTATATCTCTATTAGACCATTTATTACTACGATATGACATTCTATATGGACGTCTAGATATTCGATTAAGTTCTAGAGGAGGATTATCAGAAAATTGTTTTTCTATGTCTTCAATATTTTCTTCATTATTTTCAGATTCAGAATTATGAGGACTACTAGAAGAATCATCATGTGGAGCAGTTTTATTAATAGCATTAATTCGAAGACCACTAAATTGTTTCTCTATTTGGCTTAAAGCTGTGGAAGGAGAAGCAGAAGTATTACCTTCAATAGCAAAATTAATTCGTTGAACTAAAGAGATCTCTCGTTCTAATTCTCTAGGAAGTGAAGGAGTTACTAATGGTTTAGATATTTCATTAGGAAAGTTATTAATTTTATTATCCAATTTTACAGAAATTAAATCAACTTGTTGAGAAATAGTTTGTAATATTTGATTAGAAAATTTATTTTGTTGATAGATTTTCTTTATATCTTCTGAATCAACAGCTTCTTTAGTATCTTTACCCTTTTTAAAAGGAGAAACAATAATTTCACCTTCTTTAGTATTAATTTTAATTGACTGGAAAGCAGGATGAATAGATGACAAAATAGTATTATCTAATAACTGCCATTTTTTATATAAATTAGTCTGAACATTAATAGTCGGTAAATTTTTATAACTTATTTTTTCTTTCTGAAAATAGTATTCTAACCACGTAAAGAAAGGAAAATTAATCTGTTTTTTATTTATATCACGAACCCATTCGTCTTTTAATTTAGAAGTAATCTTTTCGAACATTATCATCTTTTATTTCTTTTATTATATCAAATAATAACTCTTTATTTAAATTATTTTTACTAGAATTATTCATCATATTAATTGTCTTCTTACATTCACAAAAATCTTCATTTTCTTCAAAACTAGATGAATCAGAGGAATAATAATTATCTTCTTCTTCTTTTTCAGAATTAATTAAAATAGACATTAATTTATTTTTTAATTCAGTTTCTGCAGAAAATAAAACATTAATCTTCTTTTCTAATTTACAATTAGGCGCTATGTGACCGAGTTTACCACATTTATAACATTTAACAGATTTTTTACCTTTTTTAAATTTCTTTTTCTTATAAAATTCATTTTTATTATTCCAATCAGGATTATATTTATTTTTTCTCTTATATTTACTAGGGTGATATGACTTAACTTTTTTATATCTTTTTTCTTGAGTAGAAGGTGAAAGAATACCTGCGATGCCAAATGCTTGACAGAAGGCTCCCAATTCCTCTTTCTCAAGACCATATCTTCTCTGTAATTTAAAGTCTTGACAGATGGATAAGGCTTCTTTTTTAAGAAATGCAAATAATTGTCCATAAGTAATATTAGATAAATCTAGATTTTCAGTACCCATCTCTTTCATTAAACTGTTAATTAATTTCTGAGAAAATAAAGGAGGTAAACCAGTAATAAATTTTTCTTTCCAAAAGGACTGATTACAATCTGGTCTACGTAAAACATTAGTAAGAAAAGTAGTCTTATACCAAAAATAATCTTTAAACAGAGGACATTTTAAATTAGTCAATGAAATTTTTAGACTTGTCAATTCTTCTTTTGGATTACCAACAAAGTGCATAGAAAGAGCATAAATTAAATAACTTGCACCATCAGATTCGTAATCTGTGGTTCTAATTACTTCATCATTAATTGTAATGTCACGATGAACAACAGTTTGATGAGACAAAATTTCCATTCTTTGAACAGGAGTAAACATATTATCCCACCAGTTTTTCAACTGGCCAGTAAATCCAGAAACAAAGCAAGAAGCAATTTGTCTTTCAGACATCAAAGGATATTTAGACTTATAAGCAAGTTTCGCAGTACCCATTTCATGCAAAGTATTAGTAATCTCATATTCAGATTTTTCATCTATATTCCACTCATATATTGCACTACCGTCATAAGATTTAGTAGTAAAGCTATTTCTTTCTTCAAATTGAATATCTGGAGGAGTAGGTCGACTATGGTAATTCATTATATCTCTATTAGACCATTTATTACTACGATATGACTTTCTATATGGACGTCTAGATATTCGATTAAGTTCTAGAGGAGGATTATCAGAAAATTGTTTTTCTATGTCTTCAATATTTTCTTCATTATTTTCAGATTCAGAATTATGAGGACTACTAGAAGAATCACCATGTGGAGCAGTTCTATTAATAGCATTAATTCGAAGACCACTAAATTGTTTCTCTATTTGGCTTAAAGCTGTGGAAGGAGAAGCAGAAGTATTACCTTCAATAGCAAAATTAATTCGTTGAACTAAAGAGATCTCTTATTCTAATTCTCTAGGAAGTGAAGAAGTTACTAATGGTTTAGATATTTCATTAGGAAAGTTATTAATTTTATTATCCAATTTTACAGAAATTAAATCAACTTGTTGAGAAATAGTTTGTAATATTTGATTAGAAAAATTATTTTGTTGATAGATTTTCTTTATATCTTCTGAATCAACAGCTTCTTTAGTATCTTTACCCTTTTTAAAAGGAGAAGCAATAATTTTAACTTCTTTAGTATTAATTTCAATTGATTGGAAAGCAGGATGAATAGATGACAAAATAGTATTATCTAATAACTGCCATTTTTTATATAAATTAGTCTGAACATTAATAGTCGGTAAATTTTTATAACTTATTTTTTCTTTCTAAAAATAGTATTCTAACCACGTAAAGAAAGGAAAATTAATCTGTTTTTTATTTATATCACGAACCCATTCGTCTTTTAATTTAGAAGTAATCTTTTCGAACATTATCATCTTTTATTTCTTTTATTATATCAAATAATAACTCTTTATTTAAATTATTTTTACTAGAATTATTCATCATATTAATTGTCTTCTTACATTCACAAAAATCTTCATTTTCTTCAAAACTAGATGAATCAGAGGAATAATGATTATCTTCTTCTTCTTTTTTAGAATTAATTAAAATAGACATGAATTTATTTTTTAATTCAGTTTCTTCAGAAAATAAAACATTAATCTTCTTTTCTAATTTATAATTAGGCGCTATGTGACCGAGTTTACCACATTTATAACATTTAACAGATTTTTTACCTTTTTTAAATTTCTTTTTCTTATAAAATTCATTTTTATTATTCCAATCAGGATTATATTTATTTTTTCCCTTATATTTACTAGGGTGATATGACTTAACTTTTTTATATCTTTTTTCTTGAGTAGAAGGTGGATGAATACCTGCGATGCCAAATGCTTGACAGAAGGCTCCCAATTCCTCTTTCTCAAGACCATATCTTCTCTGTAATTTAAAGTCTTGACAGATGGATAGGGCTTCTTTTTTAAGAAATGCAAATAATTGTCCACAAGTAATATTAGATAAATCTAGATTTTCAGTACCCATCTCTTTCATTAAACTGTTAATTAATTTCTGAGAAAATAAAGGAGGTAAACCAGTAATAAATTTTTCTTTCCAAAAGGACTGATTACAATCTGGTCTACGTAAAACATTAGTAAGAAAAGTAGTCTTATACCAAAAATAATCTTTAAACAGAGGACATTTTAAATTAGTCAATGAAATTTTTAGACTTGTCAATTCTTCTTTTGGATTACCAACAAAGTGCATAGAAAGAGCATAAATTAAATAACTTGCACCATCAGATTCGTAATCTGTGGTTCTAATACTTCATCATTAATTGTAATGTCACGATGAACAACAGTTTGATGAGACAAAATTTCCATTCTTTGAACAGGAGTAAACATATTATCCCACCAGTTTTTCAACTGGCCAGTAAATCCAGAAACAAAGCAAGAAGCAATTTGTCTTTCAGACATCTAAGGATATTTAGACTTATAAGCAAGTTTCGCAGTACCCATTTCATGCAAAGTATTAGTAATCTCATATTCAAATTTTCCATCTATATTCCACTCATATATTGCACTACCGTCATAAGATTTAGTAGTAAACCTATTTCTTTCTTCAAATTGAATATCTGGAGGAGTAGGTCGACTATGGTAATTCATTATATCTCTATTAGACCATTTATTACTACGATATGACATTCTATATGGACGTCTAGATATTCGATTAAGTTCTAGAGGAGGATTATCAGAAAATTGTTTTTCTATGTCTTCAATATTTTCTTCATTATTTTCAGATTCAGAATTATGAGGACTACTAGAAGAATCATCATGTGGAGCAGTTTTATTAATAGCATTAATTCGAAGACCACTAAATTGTTTCTCTATTTGGCTTAAAGCTGTGGAAGGAGAAGCAGAAGTATTACCTTCAATAGCAAAATTAATTCGTTGAACTAAAGAGATCTCTCGTTCTAATTCTCTAGGAAGTGAAGGAGTTACTAATGGTTTAGATATTTCATTAGGAAAGTTATTAATTTTATTATCCAATTTTACAGAAATTAAATCAACTTGTTGAGAAATAGTTTGTAATATTTGATTAGAAAATTTATTTTGTTGATAGATTTTCTTTATATCTTCTGAATCAACAGCTTCTTTAGTATCTTTACCCTTTTTAAAAGGAGAAACAATAATTTCACCTTCTTTAGTATTAATTTTAATTGACTGGAAAGCAGGATGAATAGATGACAAAATAGTATTATCTAATAACTACCATTTTTTATATAAATTAGTCTGAACATTAATAGTCGGTAAATTTTTATAACTTATTTTTTCTTTCTGAAAATAGTATTCTAACCACGTAAAGAAAGGAAAATTAATCTGTTTTTTATTTATATCACGAACCCATTCGTCTTTTAATTTAGAAGTAATCTTTTCGAACATTATCATCTTTTATTTCTTTTATTATATCAAATAATAACTCTTTATTTAAATTATTTTTACTAGAATTATTCATCATATTAATTGTCTTCTTACATTCACAAAAATCTTCATTTTCTTCAAAACTAGATGAATCAGAGGAATAATAATTATCTTCTTCTTCTTTTTCAGAATTAATTAAAATAGACATTAATTTATTTTTTAATTCAGTTTCTGCAGAAAATAAAACATTAATCTTCTTTTCTAATTTACAATTAGGCGCTATGTGACCGAGTTTACCACATTTATAACATTTAACAGATTTTTTACCTTTTTTAAATTTCTTTTTCTTATAAAATTCATTTTTATTATTCCAATCAGGATTATATTTATTTTTTCTCTTATATTTACTAGGGTGATATGACTTAACTTTTTTATATCTTTTTTCTTGAGTAGAAGGTGAAAGAATACCTGCGATGCCAAATGCTTGACAGAAGGCTCCCAATTCCTCTTTCTCAAGACCATATCTTCTCTGTAATTTAAAGTCTTGACAGATGGATAAGGCTTCTTTTTTAAGAAATGCAAATAATTGTCCATAAGTAATATTAGATAAATCTAGATTTTCAGTACCCATCTCTTTCATTAAACTGTTAATTAATTTCTGAGAAAATAAAGGAGGTAAACCAGTAATAAATTTTTCTTTCCAAAAGGACTGATTACAATCTGGTCTACGTAAAACATTAGTAAGAAAAGTAGTCTTATACCAAAAATAATCTTTAAACAGAGGACATTTTAAATTAGTCAATGAAATTTTTAGACTTGTCAATTCTTCTTTTGGATTACCAACAAAGTGCATAGAAAGAGCATAAATTAAATAACTTGCACCATCAGATTCGTAATCTGTGGTTCTAATTACTTCATCATTAATTGTAATGTCACGATGAACAACAGTTTGATGAGACAAAATTTCCATTCTTTGAACAGGAGTAAACATATTATCCCACCAGTTTTTCAACTGGCCAGTAAATCCAGAAACAAAGCAAGAAGCAATTTGTCTTTCAGACATCAAAGGATATTTAGACTTATAAGCAAGTTTCGCAGTACCCATTTCATGCAAAGTATTAGTAATCTCATATTCAGATTTTTCATCTATATTCCACTCATATATTGCACTACCGTCATAAGATTTAGTAGTAAAGCTATTTCTTTCTTCAAATTGAATATCTGGAGGAGTAGGTCGACTATGGTAATTCATTATATCTCTATTAGACCATTTATTACTACGATATGACTTTCTATATGGACGTCTAGATATTCGATTAAGTTCTAGAGGAGGATTATCAGAAAATTGTTTTTCTATGTCTTCAATATTTTCTTCATTATTTTCAGATTCAGAATTATGAGGACTACTAGAAGAATCACCATGTGGAGCAGTTCTATTAATAGCATTAATTCGAAGACCACTAAATTGTTTCTCTATTTGGCTTAAAGCTGTGGAAGGAGAAGCAGAAGTATTACCTTCAATAGCAAAATTAATTCGTTGAACTAAAGAGATCTCTTATTCTAATTCTCTAGGAAGTGAAGAAGTTACTAATGGTTTAGATATTTCATTAGGAAAGTTATTAATTTTATTATCCAATTTTACAGAAATTAAATCAACTTGTTGAGAAATAGTTTGTAATATTTGATTAGAAAAATTATTTTGTTGATAGATTTTCTTTATATCTTCTGAATCAACAGCTTCTTTAGTATCTTTACCCTTTTTAAAAGGAGAAGCAATAATTTTAACTTCTTTAGTATTAATTTCAATTGATTGGAAAGCAGGATGAATAGATGACAAAATAGTATTATCTAATAACTGCCATTTTTTATATAAATTAGTCTGAACATTAATAGTCGGTAAATTTTTATAACTTATTTTTTCTTTCTAAAAATAGTATTCTAACCACGTAAAGAAAGGAAAATTAATCTGTTTTTTATTTATATCACGAACCCATTCGTCTTTTAATTTAGAAGTAATCTTTTCGAACATTATCATCTTTTATTTCTTTTATTATATCAAATAATAACTCTTTATTTAAATTATTTTTACTAGAATTATTCATCATATTAATTGTCTTCTTACATTCACAAAAATCTTCATTTTCTTCAAAACTAGATGAATCAGAGGAATAATGATTATCTTCTTCTTCTTTTTTAGAATTAATTAAAATAGACATGAATTTATTTTTTAATTCAGTTTCTTCAGAAAATAAAACATTAATCTTCTTTTCTAATTTATAATTAGGCGCTATGTGACCGAGTTTACCACATTTATAACATTTAACAGATTTTTTACCTTTTTTAAATTTCTTTTTCTTATAAAATTCATTTTTATTATTCCAATCAGGATTATATTTATTTTTTCCCTTATATTTACTAGGGTGATATGACTTAACTTTTTTATATCTTTTTTCTTGAGTAGAAGGTGGATGAATACCTGCGATGCCAAATGCTTGACAGAAGGCTCCCAATTCCTCTTTCTCAAGACCATATCTTCTCTGTAATTTAAAGTCTTGACAGATGGATAGGGCTTCTTTTTTAAGAAATGCAAATAATTGTCCACAAGTAATATTAGATAAATCTAGATTTTCAGTACCCATCTCTTTCATTAAACTGGTAATTTATTTCTGAGAAAATAAAGGAGGTAAACCAGTAATAAATTTTTCTTTCCAAAAGGACTGATTACAATCTGGTCTACGTAAAACATTAGTAAGAAAAGTAGTCTTATACCAAAAATAATCTTTAAACAGAGGACATTTTAAATTAGTCAATGAAATTTTTAGACTTGTCAATTCTTCTTTTGGATTACCAACAAAGTGCACAGAAAGAGCATAAATTAAATAATTTGCACCATCATATTCGTAATCTGTGGTTCTAATTACTTCATCATTAATTGTAATGTCACGATGAACAACAGTTTGATGAGACAAAATTTCTATTCTTTGAACAGGAGTAAACATATTATCCCACTAGTTTTTCAACTGGCCAGTAAATCCAGAAACAAAGCAAGAAGCAATTTGTCTTTCAGACATCTAAGGATATTTAGACTTATAAGCAAGTTTCGCAGTACCCATTTCATGAAAAGTATTAGTAATCTCATATTCAGATTTTCCATCTATATTCCACTCATATATTGCACTACCGTCATAAGATTTAGTAGTAAACCTATTTCTTTCTTCAAATTGAATATCTGGAGGAGTAGGTCGACTATGGTAATTCATTATATCTCTATTAGACCATTTATTACTACGATATGACTTTCTATATGGACGTCTAGATATCCGATTAAGTTCTAGAGGAGGATTATCAGAAAATTGTTTTTCTATGTCTTCATTATTTTCAGATTCAGAATTATGAGGACTACTAGAAGAATCATCATGTAGAGCAGTTCTATTAATAGCATTAATTCGAAGACCACTAAATTGTTTCTCTATTTGGCTTAAAGCTATGGAAGGAGAAGCAAAAGTATTACCTTCAATAGCAAAATTAATTCGTTGAACTAAAGAGATCTCTCGTTCTAATTCTCTAGGAAGTGAAGGAGTTACTAATGGTTTAGATATTTCATTAGGAAAGTTATTAATTTTATTATCCAATTTTACAAAAATTAAATCAACTTGTTGAGAAATAGTTTGTAATATTTGATTAGAAAAATTATTTTGTTGATAGATTTTCTTTATATCTTCTTAATCAACAGCTTCTTTAGTATCTTTACCCTTTTTAAAAGGAGAAGCAATAATTTCACCTTCTTTAGTATTAATTTTAATTGACTGGAAAGCAGGTTGAATAGATGACAAAATAGTATTATCTAATAACTGCCATTTTTTATATAAATTAGTCTGAACATTAATAGTCGGTAAATTTTTATAACTTATTTTTTCTTTCTGAAAATAGTATTCTAACCACGTAAAGAAAGGAAAATTAATCTGTTTTTTATTTATATCATGAACCCATTCGTCTTTTAATTTAGAAATAATTTGTTCATCAAATTTTTCAAACCATGCTCTTTTTTCATTATTTTCAGGAGAAAAGTAATTTTTATTAAGAAAAGCTTTATCTATAGAAAAAGGTTTCTTTAACATATTAATTTCAGAAAACTTCATCTGAGAATGAGTAGGAGATCCTATAGAGGAACTAGAATCTGGAATTACTTCGGGTAAAGGAGAAGTAAATTTAAGCTTAGGATCACTATGAGTGTATGAATACCTGGAAGGTTCATGAGACGTACTAGGAAGATCTACCGAATACCTGGGTCAGTTATCTAAAGGATACCTGCAAGAAGAAGACTTAGAAAGCATATTATCAAATTTAATTAATATCTTATTATCTTGAATTTCTTCAATTTTTGCAGTAGTCCTAGTAGGATTACGCTGAGAATTTATGGGTTGATCAATTATTATTTCAGGCGGAATAGTTATTTCATTTCTGGAAAGTAATCTAGGAGTTTGAGTCTGCGTATTATCAGAATCAGTTACTAATAATACAGAATCATTAATATTAGTCGGTCTTAATTTCAAAGCAATAGGAATCATAGATTTCATTAATTTAAAATAAATTCTATATATAAGAACAAATTTATGAGATTCAGGATCTAACTTCATATTATTCAATATATGAATATCAAGTAACAAAGAATTCAGAACAGTTTTATCTGCTAAACTAACAGAAAAATTAGGAGCACAATTAAATCGAGTAGTTCCATTACACAAATTAGTTTGAACTAAAGCAAGAATAGAATCATTATAATTAATTAATCTAGCATCTCTTAATGCCATAAAAATAGGAGTATCAACACCTAATTTTATTAGAGGATGTAAAGCAACTTGAATTAAACCATAATGCATAAATCTATAACCTTTATTCAAATAATGATTAATAGCAGTATTACTTAACAAATTAATCATTTTCTTATTTTCTTCCATAGGATATATTTCTTCATGAATCTTAATAGAATAACTCTTATTAAACTCAAGTAAACCATATGAATAGACTGCAGAAATATTCTCGCTTGGCAGAATTTCATGAATTAATTCATGTGAATTAAGAACATTAGATAATGATGCAGATGATGATGCCATGATGGATGCAGTCCTGGATGAACTAGTTTCTCCAAAGAGAAATTTTCTTACTCTTTCAGCCATTTTAACTAAATTTAATCTTACATATCTAAATGCAAAAGGAGGTATGCATAGACCTATATGGAACAAGGGAGTTCAGACCGGGAACACCTATCTCTAAGGCTTACCAACGGATTTACTGATGCTTCAACCTCTTACCAACTATAGATGCATGCAAATGCTCACCCTTACCTTCAGATTGTAAAATTATCTTTAATCAAAACTTTTGAAAATAGTTTGAAAATCGTTTCTTTTGAAAAACTTTGTAAAATCCCGGCTCTGATACCAAAATGAGAGAAGGATCGGTTGAACAAAGAGATTAAAGATGATAATGTTCGAAAAGATTACTTAGAAAAATTAAAAAATTTAGTTCTACAAGAGAATAATCATATTTTTGATATAAAAGAACCATTTAGTTTAAATAGTTTAATAGATAAATATAAACATGAAGATAATTTTGGATTTCGTAAAAGTAGTAATATAAAAGAAGAAATAAAATTACTTAAAGAAGAAATTAGAGAAATTAATAATCAATTAAATGAATTAAAACATAAAGACTTAGAATTAGAAGCTAAAATATTATTAAAAGATCAGTCTAATATAGCTTCTACATCTGGTATAATAAAAGAAGAGGAAATTCATATAGCCGATAATATTCCTGATGATAAAAATTTCTTAAATTTAATTAATAAAGTAAAAATAGAAAAATGGTATGTTCTTGTTACAATCGGAGTGGAGGATTGGACGACTACTTGTGTGGCTATGCTTGATAGTGGTGCCGATCAATCCTGTATCAGCAGAGGTATAATTGCAGATAAGTATTTGTCTAAAACAAAAGAAAAATTATATGCTGCTAATGGACTTGAAATTCACATCTATGCTGAATTAAATAATGGTTATATTTGCAATAATGGTTATTGTTTTAAACATTCTTTTTTAATACTTGAAAACTTTACTACTGATGTTGTTTTAGGTAATCCTTTTCTATATCAAATAACTCCTTTTACTAAGCATACTGATCATATTTCTGTAAATCTTTTAGGTAATGAACTTGTTTTCCCATTTATTAATCCAATTCAGAAAAAAGAGTTAGAGTTACTTCAGACTAATTCTATATATAAACAGATTTGTATGATGAATAAGAAAAAGAAAAGTATAATGTTTTTGAAAACAGAATTAGAATTTACTAAAGTAGAAGAAAAATTATTAAAGGAAGATGTTAAGATAAAGATTGATAATTTAGAAAAGAAATTCCAAACATTAGTATGTTCTGAACATCCTAATGCTTTTTGGAATAGGAAAAAACATGTTGTATCATTACCGTATATTAAAGAGTTTAATGAAAAAGATATTCCCACTAAGGCTAGGCCAATACAGATGAATGAAGAATTACTTAATTTTTGTAAACAAGAAATTCAGAGTTTAATTGATAAAAAATTAATTCGTAAATCTCAGTCTCCTTGGAGTTGTGCTGCTTTTTATGTGAATAATCAGGCTGAAAAGGAATGCGGAGTTCCTAGATTAGTGATTAATTATAAACCCTTAAATAAGGTTTTACAATGGATTAGATATCCAATTCCTAATAAAAAAGATTTATTAAAAAGACTTCATAGTGCAAAATTATTTTCTAAATTTGATTTGAAATCTGGTTACTGGCAAATACAGATTAATGAAACTGATAGATATAAAACTGCGTTTACTGTACCTTTTGGGCATTATGAATGGAATGTAATGCCATTCGGATTAAAAAATGCTCCTTCTGAATTTCAAAGAATAATGAATGATATTTTTAATGATTACTCTAATTTTGTGATTGTTTACATTGATAATATTTTAATTTTTTCGGATAATATCCATCAGCATTTTAAACATCTTAATCTGATGTTACATGTTATTCAGACTAGTGGATTAGTAATTTCTGCTAAAAAGATGAAATTGTTTCAGACAAAAATTCAATTTTTAGGACATGATATTTATCAAGGTAAAATTAAACCGATTCAAAGAACTATTGAGTTTACTACTAAATTCCCCGATGAAATTAAAGATAAAAATCAATTGCAGAGATTTTTAGGTTTTTGAATTATATTGCTGATTTCTTTCCTAATTTGAGAACTATGTGTGGTCCTTTATATGAAAGACTACAGAAAAATCCTCCAGCTTGGACGGAAGTTCATACTAATTTAATTAAACAAATTAAAGACAAAATAAAGACCCTTCCATGTTTAGGCATACCTCATCCTGATGCATTCATGATAATAGAAACCGATGCATCTGATATAGGTTATGGAGGCATACTTAAACAGCAATTGCATCCATCTGCATCAGAAGAATTAGTTAGATATCATTCTGGCATTTGGGCGGGTCCTCAGAAAAATTACTCTACTGTTAAAAAAGAAATTTTATCAATTGTTTTATGTATTTCAAAGTTTCAAGATGATTTGTATAATAAAAAGTTTTTATTACGTGTTAACTGTAAGTCAGCAAAAGAAATTTTACAAAAGGATGTTAAAAATTTAGTTTCCAAACAGATTTTTGCCAGATGGCAAGCAATACTTTCTGTTTTTGATTTTGATATTGAATTTATTAAAGGCGATGATAATTCTCTTCCTGACTTCCTTACTCGTGAATTCCTTACAGGTCGCACTAATGTCTAAAGATCCAGGAAAATTTCCCGGTCCTAAAACCCCACTAGATTACATCATGTCTACTTCCAAAATGACTCCTCCTAAACCTATCCAACCCACAGTTCCGTTTAATGATTTTCCTCCATTAACTTATACTAATGCAGTTTTGTCTTCTTCCGCTAAATTACAGACTACTCCAGTTAATCTTTCTTCTTCATCTTCCTCTTCGTCTAATGCTGCTCCTTACATTCCCAAAACTGAATTTGAATATATTATGCTTACTCATTACAAAACTCCTCCTGAGAATAATGATGTGAAAAATTTTGCTTCACGACTTTTCCTTCCTAATAATCAATGGGTTACGAATGACATATCTAAGACCCAAGCCTACTATGAATTAATTCTTGTTGATACCAAGTCAGTTGAAATCACTCATTACCCTGATAAGAAAGATTCCTCTAGAATTGTCTACTCTAAATTTATAATTCAAAAAATAATGAGTCCCCGAGACTTTCCTTCGATTCATGCTCGTAATTCCTTTTCCATTCCCTTTATTCCCGATGGATTTAATTATGCTGATTATATTTTAGCTTTTTACAGATGTTTATATTACCGTTCCTTTAATCACTCCTGGTTTATTAGTTTTTCACCCAATTTTAATAAAAATGTTCCTATGTGGGTGTACGATTGGTGGAAATTGTTAGGAGCTATTCCTAGTATTCTACCACCTCAGGCAGCCATTGGTTTTCAAACCTACACGAAAAAATGTAGGTTAGAAGACTATCAGTCTAATTTCCTGTTTCATGCTGAGTTCCGGGTTCCATACATTATGGCGTGGAGCTTTCAAATAAAGCAGACTCAACAAGGTTTTCCCTGCAGTTTAATTCGTCAAATTAATGTCAAATGGTGGGTACAGTTTAATGAACAACAATGCAGTGCCCCAACAGTTTCTAAATTTTTGGAAAGTGGTGAAAAATTTAAAGCAGTAATTTCTCAAGTTTCACGGAGTATTCCCCTTCAGGATCCCATAACTCTGAAGACTCCTAATAAAACAAAAATTCCTTTGCCTAAGAAGATTATTCCTTCACAGTCTCCTCCTATTCAGACTCCTTCCTCTTCAACTAATTTAACTAATGATCCCGCTTTGCAAGAGTATATGCAAAATTGTTTGAAAACTTATATGGAATTAAAAAAGGTTGAAACTGGTGAACTTGATCAAGAAAGAGAAGCCAGAATGAAAGCCTGTCAAGACCAGCATGCTCGACAAGGAAAGAGCTGTCAGATTCATCAAGGTGTGAAAGAAGTTAATGATAATAATGAAGATTTTGATGATCCTTTTGGCGGGCCATTCTCCCAAAACCCGTATGACTTTTAGAATAGGAATAATAATTGTAATAGATAGGAAATCATTGTAAATGACGTAAGTACATGCGTCAGTCGATTAATAATTGTTAGGTGACGTAAGTGCAAATGTCATTAGGCACTTACCTTTAATTTACATTTCATTTCACATTCCGGACTTCATTTCCGGATTCCATCCTTGTCTAATGTCTCTTTGTAATGCCTATTTAAAGGCTGTTTCATGAATGGAATAATCAGAGCGAATTTACTCAATCTTTGAAAACTCTTTTCAATCTTTTCTAAGTCTTCAAGCTTTCTTTTATCATTCCTTAGCTTCCGATTAATCTTTTCTTCATTTCTAAGTAAGACTTCTTTCATTCAGTAGTCCGTCCTTACTTTTCCTATTCACTTCTTCGTTCTCATCTTTAATCTCTTTGTTCAACCGATCCTTCTCTCATTTTGGTATCAGAGCCTGGATTTTACAAAGTTTTTCAAAAGAAACGATTTTCAAACTATTTTCAAAAGTTTTGATTAAAGATAATTTTACAATCTGAAGGTAAGGGTGAGCATTTGCATGCATCTATAGTTGGTAAGAGGTTGAAGCATCAGTAAATCCGTTGGTAAGCCTTAGAGATAGGTGTTCCCGGTCTGAACTCCCTTGTTCCATATAGGTCTATGCATACCTCCTTTTGCATTTAGATATGTAAGATTAAATTTAGTTAAAATGGCTGAAAGAGTAAGAAAATTTCTCTTTGGAGAAACTAGTTCATCTAGGACTGCATCCATCATGGCATCATCATCTGCATCATTATCTAATGTTCTTAATTCATATGAATTAATTCATGAAATTCTGCCAAGCGAGAATATTTATGCAGTCTATTCATATGGTTTACTTGAGTTTAATAAGAGTTATTCTATTAAGATTCATGAAGAAATATATCCTATGGAAGAAAATAAGAAAACGATTAATTTGTTAAGTAATACTGCTATTAATCATTATTTGAATAAAGATTATAGATTTATGCATTATGGTTTAATTCAAGTTGCTTTACATCCTCTAATAAAATTAGGTGTTGATACTCCTATTTTTATGGCATTAAGAGATGCTAGATTAATTAATTATAATGATTCTATTCTTGCTTTAGTTCAAACTAATTTGTGTAATGGAACTACTCAATTTAATTGTGCTCCTAATTTTTCTGTTAGTTTAGCAGATAAAACTGTTCTGAATTCTTTGTTACTTGATATTCATATATTGAATAATATGAAGTTAGATCCTGAATCTCATAAATTTGTTCTTATATATAGAATTTATTTTAAATTAATGAAATCTATGATTCCTATTGCTTTGAAATTAAGACCGACTAATATTAATGATTCTGTATTATTAGTAACTGATTCTGATAATACGCAGACTCAAACTCCTAGATTACTTTCCATAAATGAAATAACTATTCCGCCTGAAATAATAATTGATCAACCCAAAAATTCTCAGCGTAATCCTACTAGGACTACTGCAAAAATTGAAGAAATTCAAGATAATAAGATATTAATTAAATTTGATAATATGCTTTCTAAGTCTTCTTCTTGCAGGTATCCTTTAGATAACCGACCCAGGTATTCGGTAGATCTTCCTAGTACGTCTCATGAACCTTCCAGGTATTCATATACTCATAGTGATCCTAAGCTTAAATTTACTTCTCCTTTACCCGAAGTAATTCCAGATTCTAGTTCCTCTATAGGATCTCCTACTCATTCTCAGATGAAGTTTTCTGAAATTAATATGTTAAAGAAACCTTTTTCTATAGATAAAGCTTTTCTTAATAAAAATTACTTTTCTCCTGAAAATAATGAAAAAAGAGCATGGTTTGAAAATTTTGATGAACAAATTATTTCTAAATTAAAAGAGAAGCTTACCCTGTAAGGACCGGTATCCTACGATGGTGTTCCCAAGAATGTAATAAGTGCAATTACCATAATAATCTTCATTTTACATCAACAGTGATGTAATATGTCATTTTACATCAACAATAATCTAAAATGTCATTTTACATTAAAAAAATGATGTAAAATGATTTTACATCAAAAAATTATGTAAAATGTCATTTTACATAAAAAAAAAAAATGATGTATCTAACATCATTGAATACTGCTACAGGTGTTGTACTTCCAAGATTGGGTGAAATATACACCTTGGTTTAAACTCTATGAGAAGTGCTACCATTGGACTTGGATCTACGCCGACCTCAAATAGAAAATCCCTGACGGATTCAATTGTGGCCTATACGTAATGAGGCACATGGATCTTTACAATGGGCAACAAGTTTTTGACTATGACGATGACATGATTGCTGCGAAGAATAATGATGAGATTTTGAAAATGTGGTGAAGTATGTGTATAACTTGGTAATGTCGCCACACAATAAGCTCCTAGATCAACTCAAGAAAACGATATCAGATTTTTACTATAAAAACTAGGATTCCGATGTAAATTCATCTTATTTGATGTAAGAGTTTTGTTTGTTATTGATTTTTTACAAGACTTCATAAATTTTTAATATAAAATCAATAATGCTTATAAGTTAAGTTATGTTTGTTTTTCTTGTGATATTTCTCAAAACTTATGTATGATGTAAAATAACTAGAAACTTTAACATCAAAATTCGTCATAATGACACTTTTCATTTTACATAAAAAATTATGTAAAATGTCATTTGACATCAGAATTTGAAGTAAAAATATCATTTGACATAATGTCAAATGACATTTTACATAAAATTCTGCTGTTAAATAACATTTTACATCATTTTTTATGTAAAATGTAATTTGATATCAACATTTTTCAAGTGAAGCATGTAGCAAAAAAAAAAAACTTAACTCTTTACACAGAAGCTTATAAATTTCACAAACTGATATTCCAGTCGAAATACACTGATTGAACGAAACAGTTTATGAGCAAAATCACAAAAAAACATCTTACATCATATTACATAAAAAATCCCAAAACACCATTCCCAAACCATCTTACCAAAAACCATCTAAATTCCCAAACTTTTCTGTCAAAATATCGTTAACAACATTCCTAGATGCAGCACACTTCTTTTTCCTTTGATGTTTCAATTTGGCTATATTCATCTGCTTCTCAACTGTACTCTTGAAACGAACATTCCGGACACCTCTTTCCCTCCTCGAAGTGGGATCTCTAATCTTCTTGGACGAAGGCATATTCAATTCTCATCCACAATATCAGTTTCGGCAGCAAGTGCATCTTGAGCTTTCACATAGTACTCATCCAAAATACCATGACCAATCTCACTGGTATGATATAGTTTATTCAAATCCATATACCTTCTACTAGTATCTGCCCTCCACAAAGATGGTGAAAAACTTAAAGAACAGATCGAGTCTTAGGAAGCATTTAACTTTCCATTACGAGAAACTGAAGCAGTTTTTGTCCACATATCCAAGATATAAATTTGTGGAATTTTCTGCAAAGAGGTCAAAAAAACAAGCAGATTATAATATTTTACATCAGTTTCAATTATTTCCACCAGTTTTAAGTATTTTATCTCATTTTTAACTATTTAACATCAGTTTTTACTATTTTACATCATTGGCAACAGAAAAGAAAACATACCGTAAAATTGTTCTAAAAAAGGACACGAAGACAATAAGAACATAGAATACCAAGTTGAGAAAGGTTTTTGCAAGTACACTTGACTGAATAATCACTGTCATCATAAATAACAACATGACGGAATGTGTAATCATTCTCATTTTCTTCTGGAATCCAAAGTTCAAACACATATACACCATTTGATTGGTACTTCTGTTCCATCTTCAGTTCCAACATATTAAAATATTGCTTCTCAAAAAATGTGTACATCTCAAGGGTGTACACTTCACGGGCATGCTTCAACATTGGAGAATGGTTAACAATCACATCACTATTACCATACAAGCACATATGGTATTCACAAGCAACTTTGTATCGCCAATCAAAAACATCGACAAATTGATAGTAAAACTCACATAATGTTGAAGTATTAGACAATCTTCGAGAAATAGATTGATTTGTATTTTCACTCCTCAAAGAAGATAATATTCCCCCAGAAAAATAATTCTTGCTGAAAGCAGGGCACCACTTCTCCCTTGAATTGTAAGTTTTTTTCAACCACCCATTGGCAGCCATATTTTTGTTCCATCCTGAAAACACATAATATATTTCAATACGGTTCTAACAAAAAATTGATGTAAAATGCCATTTTACATCAATCGTTGATGTAAAATGAAATTTTACATCAATAATCGATGTAAGATGACATTCTACATAAAAAAAAACGCAACATATATTCAAGATATATCATTTTACAACAAAAACATACGATTTTACATCAAAAGTAACAAAAAAAGTAACGTAAACTTACCTCTTCCAATGGAAATTAAATTCATCCTCGGTGTCCACTTTGGCGAGCAATCTATAAAACAACTAAGAGAAACCTGGCTGCTGTCTGAGAAAACTAATTTTGCTCTCGGAGTTTTTAATGATATGCCAAATGCAAAGACGATGGCGTGAATGAACAAATATCTCTTGAGTCGTCTTTCCCATAAAGGCTGATTGATCAGTCATTACAGTTATAGGATGTTTATTGTCCATTGACGTCAAGAATGCATAAAACAACCAAATAAATTATTCAAATTTCTCGTCTCTCAAAAAACCAATTCCAAACATGACATTCTTCTTGTGGTTGTCCAATCCGATAAATGAACCACATATCAAATCATATTTATTAGTACGATACATTTTATCATGGATTAATAAATCACTAAACAAATTGTAATTAGTTCATTTGACTATCTCTCCAAAAAATATTTCCAGAGAAGACTAATTAATAAACCTTTCACGTGAGAAGCCCTGTATTTCAATATCTCTATCAAAACATTTGAATCACTGCCATCAATAATTCTTCTTTTTTTAGTTTCCAACTCGTTGTATACATCCCTTGATGTAAAACCAACTTTTGATGGACCACCGGACTACATAAAATTCATCGGTTTGACATAAAAAAATATTTACCATCAGAATTTTTCATAATGTCATTTGACATCAAACATCAAAACTGATGTAAAAATGATATATTACATCAATAATGATGTAAATGACATTTGATATCAAAGAATGATATAAAATGTGATTTTACATCAGATTTAATGTCGAATGTCATTTGACATCAAAATTCTTTGGTCGATGCATGGATAAGAAAAAAACTAACTATCACAAACGGATATTCCAGCAAATTTCATTGTATGAAAAAAAATCAAGAGATGCTTTCGACAGCTTCCTGTGAGAACTTAACAAATGTCTTTCATTCTCCGGACACATAACGTGATTATGCTTTTGGAAATACTTTGTCACGACCCATGAACCATCTTCAGGCCTCATTTTAATTTCAATAGAAGCCAAACAATCACAACGACTATCAATCTGTGTACATTTGGTTGATCTTACAATTCTCCCTCTTCTTACCATTTTTATAGCAAACAATTCTCCTCCAATACCTTGTTCCATCACTTCTCTTTCTATCTTCCTCTAAATGAACACCAAAACCATGATCCCAAGCATAAGAATTATAAAGTTCATATGTTTTCTCCTCACTCTCGGCAGTTCTATCAACAAGAGAAGTCATTGTTTCATCATCGCCTAGTTCCAAATCTGAAACAAATAAAGAAGGAAGGATTTTACATCATATGCATATTCATTAAAGAACTAAAAATATATGACAAACACTAACTTACCATAACATATTACTTGCACGTTAGAACGATTTCCGCCAGTTTTGCAATGACCTAAACCAATGCCTTCAATCAAAGGAATTATTTCCCCCATAGCGAAATAGATCAAAATGAGTGGACAATAAGGAAATGTTGATGTAAAATAGAAATTTTACATCAATAGCAATTTTACATCAATAGAACGCGATTTGACATCAACAATCGTGAAGCCAATACTGGAGCAAAACAAGATAACAACGCTGGGATTTGAATTTTGAAACTCGATGAAGATGAAGATGATGATATATCCGAATTTTGAACCTCGATTAGCAGCCCTCGTCATCATTAATTGTTCGATGTGCCAAAAACGTACCACATGGTGGAGGCTCAAAAATCCGGTTGATGTCTTGTCGACGGTAGGTGGAGTCAACATGGTGTTGTACAAGCCAAAATAAAGCGCGTAAGGCCCTCCTTTTCTACCGCGCAGGACCTGACACATTTAATGCGCCTTTCAGGACACTTTTATGTAAAAAAACCAGGTTTTCCACCGGTTTTGCTTTTATTAACCAGGTTTTTTACAAAAAAACCGGTTAGGTGTACCTTCGTCCCTTTACTTCTATCCCTACTATGTAATTTGTCAGCACACAAAGCTCATATTTACCACTAATTATGGTGGCAGGAGGGGGTAGGATAGCCTATTTCGCCAAGAAATCTTAATCAAAATGGGGCAAAACAAATTTGTTTTGCAGGGCAAAGATTCACAATGCCAAAATTGAGTGCGGTTAGGATTCCAGAAACTGAAATCTTTAAATTTAGCCTTCCTCACAAAGCAATCTTGGCATCATTGGAAAATTGGGCACCGGTCATAGTCTGCTGCAATGCCCCCAAGTGCATCATCAGAACAAGGATAAATCACTAATTTTCGGATGAAAACACCAAACCATAAACCTAATAATTAGATCTTTGATGACTAAATCTTTTTAGATACCTTGTTAAATAAACTACATAACTAGTTTATGATTTTCAAAAAACACCTAAAAGAACACCTTCCGACACTTAGTCAAATTTTGGAGATTTTTAAAGAACACCTTCCAACACTTAGCTAAATTTTTTAGATTTTCAAAGAACACCAAAAGAATACTCAAAAGAACACTTCCGACACTTCGCTCCTCCTCCTCCTCCCCACCACCGTCCCGCCAATCCTCCTCTCTTCACCACTGTCTCCACCCAAAACACTACAATTCCAAAAATCAACAAAATTATATTAAAAATCAACCAAGAACACCACAATTCAAAAAATAAAAATGCAAAAAAAAGAAAAAAAACACCAGAACACTTGAATCAGTAGTAAAAGCCAGCTTGTAGTAGCAATCACTTCTAGAAAGAAAATTTGATAGCCTTGGCCACAGGGACACTTGAAATGAAGGATCAGAACCTCCCCATTTTTCTCCACCCAGACTGCTTCTTGACAAGATTCTTCTTCAATTTCGTTCACTTGACTCGCTTCAGAATCGGCCTGTTCAAACATTCAGAAATGACAAATTTTCAACTGGCAAAATCCAAGAACGAACAAATTGACAAAAAAATTACGAAAAACGAAGATTCAAAAAATACAAATTATTATTCTTGCTGATCTGGATGACATGAATTGCCCAACCAGTTGTCGTGCCATTGTTGCTGATATCACTTCTCTTATCAATTCTTCAATGACACTAGATGGTTTGTTTTGGGTTAATCATGTAGAAAATAGTGTCGTTAGGCGATTCTCAATAAAATACTCACTTCCCAAGTTCACAGCGTTCAAACTTCCTTGTGGAGAAGAGCTGCGGGAGGGGCTGGTCCGACCGGGACGACCGGGGAGGGATGGGGAGAGGGTAGAGGGATCGGCCGACAGGAAGGAGGACTAGTCGGGGTGAGAAGGCCGCCGGAAAAACGGGGAGCTGGAAGGTGGCGGTCGGCTAGGCAAGGGAGAAGAAGGGGGGTGAAAGAAAAATAGGGTGGCAAAAATAGTGGGCCGAGTGGTAAAAATATGTTTTTTATTATTTTATAATTGTGAGAGGATAAAATAAAAATATTTAATTTTAAGACGAAATTGCTCGTGATCAAGAAAAACAAAAAAGGGTTTGGACGAAAATATTTTAAGTATGTAATGTAATAGATAAAAAACATAGATTTTTTTTTTTTTTTTTTGTAATGGACGGAATCTCATTTTTTTACTATGTAATGGACTAATTTTAGAGTTTACTATAAATATATATTTAAATATAATTTGAAATTATTTTTTAAATATTAATACATCAATACTTAAATAAATAATTCTAAAAAATAAAAATAATATTTTGTGTAAATATAATTTAACACTTATAAAGATTACAAAAAGCGAAAGACAAAACAAATCTTGAAGTAAGAACAATGAAAATCTAACATGGGTATATAAAACTCCCGTAAATTTGATGCTAAGGCTAAAATTTAGTACTAATACCTAAAGTAAAATTTTATAATTTCAATTAATTTAGTAATAGAATTATAACTAGTTAAAGTAAAAAATAAAATTCACATAAATAAAAGTAACCCACAAAATTTGAATTTAACCATAAGTCTTGTTATGTTTTTATCCCATTATGACATAAATCAATTAGACAACCTAAATAAATTCTCAAGCTTTTGACTAACCATTCATTCATCAACAAACACATGAGTTAGAAAAGTATTTTGGTGATAGAATTCTACTCACAATAATAAACAATAAAATCACCCAAATAAAAATAATTCATAAAATAACTGCGAGTAGTAACTAAAAGTAAATCATAAAATCACTTATTTAGAGCCAGCTAATAATAAAATGCAAAGATAACATGAGGCCAGCTTTTGAAGAATACAAGCAGCTTTTGATTTGAAGAGAAATAACATCGACGCAATATATATATATATATATATATTTTTGATGAAATTTTGAATTAAACAAAAAAAAAACCCCATATCATCCTAATTAAACGTTGATGGCTCTTGATTCAGATCTAACAACAGTTGTGTTGTTATTAATATTTCATCCTCTGGATTTGGAATAAGATTGAGGTCAATAACAAAATCACCTCTTTCATCCGTAGTAACTTGATCTTCTCCTGTAAATTTAACATTTAAGTCCATTTATAGTGAATTTTTTTTTATTTGAATTCATGGTTACGTAAGTATAAAATTGAATTGTATAAGTGGTTTATATAGTTTTTTCGTTATTGAAATCTTCCAAATTTTTGGTGGTAAGTCTAAAATTTTAAAGTTTTGAATTGAAAATTTAAGGTTGCCATGGTGGGAAAATTTTTTGAATAAACCAATCACCTTTTTCTTTATGATGTAACGCAAATTATACTGTGTACCTATATGTACATATACCTATTGCTAAATATAGTAATTTTTGTCATGACAACTATATACTTACTAAATATAGTAAGTTTCGCTCGACGCGTGTCTTTTTTTTTTCTTTTTTTTCCCTCACTGAGACGTAGTTTCTTTGTATGTTGGATGTATAGGACGTAATATCATGTTTATAATGGACATAATCATCTTATGATGTATGCTTTCTTAGTTTTTAAACAACGTAGATTCCATGAATGTTAGACGTATTTGACATAATATAATGTTTTAAAAGACGTAATATGTGAATTAAAGTTGAATATTTCGCCGAGACACAATGTTACGTCCTTTATACAAACATATTACGTCCAATGTAAAGGGATATTACGTCCAACACAAGGGTCTGAATAACAAGTAAAGATACAATGTTATGTCCTTTATACCTACATGTTAGATTTGATACGTCCTTTGTAAAGGGATATTACGTCCAACACAAGGGTCTGAATAATAAGCCGAGACACAATGTTACGTCCGATACGTCATTTGTAAAGGGATATTACGTCTAGCACAAGTGTCTAAATAATGCAGAGACACAATGTTACGTCCTTTATACATACATGTTACTTTCGATACGTCGTATATAATATTACGTACAACAGCGGGGAGAAAGTAGCGGGAGAAAGCACAAAGCAACCAATTTCACAGGAAAGTATCAATACCTCAAGGAGAATATTTATATATATAATATTTTAGAGTAATAGAGCATTATTTGAAGAAAAATACACGAATATAGCATCATTAATACATTACTCAACATCAAATACAGTTCATATGCTAAAATAAGGTTTCGTAAATCCATCAAATGCAATTCATACTTTATGATGTAGGAGTTTTTACGATGTATTACTGTATATTTGTTCGATTATTAGTGTTGCGGAGTTGAAAAATGAAGTTCAAATCGACGAAGCGGACGTTGTGCGTCTGGATTGAAGTTTTGTCCGTTGTATTTGATGTTGTTCGTCGAAAACACAATCGTCGATCTCTGTTGCATTTGTGTTTGGATGAAGATTTGATTGAATGCGGTTTCGAATGGAGTGCAGCGAAAAAGAAGTGATTTTTGAAGAACAAGAATAATAAAGTGGATTTTTGAAGAAGAATGTGTGAGTGTAGGTACTCTTAATGTGAGAGTGGTGATGCTACTAAAAACTATTAGGTATATATACCTATATGTATACAATATAAGAATAAATTATGTAAGTGGTAAGTGATGAATGATTCAATAGCAACAAGGAAGTAAAATAAAAACTATTACACCTCCTTAATAAGTATGTAAATCCTAGAACGACTATTTCAAAAAAAAAAAAAAAAAAAAGAGAAGAGAGTAATTGATATAAAAATCGGTTACGTATGAAATAAAATCATCTTCTGCATGAATAACCATGAATTCATATTTGGTATTATATGAATTTTTAAAATAAAAAAATTAAAATATTTGATGTTAAAAATATATATATAAAAATAAAATATATATATATATATATATGATTTAATATTTTTTTTATTTAATTTTAGTTACAATTCTAAGGTTCGAACCCATGAACTCTCAAAAATATCGATGGCAAAAAAAAAAAAATCACAAAACAGGTGCGCGTCCCACCGAAAATTGGTGTCCATGGACCTTATACCAATTGCTTTTATAGCGCGTATACCCTGTACACTGTGTACACTTACTAAATATAGTAAGTTTCGCCTACGCGCGCGGCTTTTTTTTTCGTACTGAGTGAACAACGTCTTCGTTGAGTCAACAACGTCTCAGAACAACTGCCGCAACGTCCAAAAAATAACTGTCACAACGTCTACATCCAGGCATGTCTACAACGTCTCTTAACACTAGCACCACGTTCGAAACAACTAACACCACGTCCAAAAACATCTACATCCATGCATGTGAATTTAAACTGATTTTTTCACAAGTACAACTAGAATCACGTCAAAAACAAATAGCACTACGTCCAGAAACGTCCTCATCCATGCATGTGAATTTAAACTGATTTTTTTCACAAAGACAGTCCACCACGTCTCAGAACAAATAGAACCACGTCAAAAACAACTAGCATCATGTCCATAAACGTCTACATCCATACATGTCCACAATGTCTTCGCTGAGTCAACGTCTCAGAACAACTGCCGCAACGTCAAAAAATATCTACATCCAGGCATGTGAATTTAAGCTGAATTTTTCACATAACAGCTTCCACAACGTCTCCTAACACGGCCGCAATGTCCCCGCACATCCAAAACATAACTGCTGCAACGTCCAAAAACAGCTTAGCTGATTTTAGTAATGTAAAAAATAGATACCATTTAAGTAACTATTAGTAGGAAAAAAACAAAAAAAAAATTGTCAGGAACGAGACTCGAACCCTGGTTATTTTAGTCTTGTGACTCTCCAAAAAATTTAATTGCCATTAATCCACTTAAAGTTAGTTGACATATAATTACACTTTTTTGTACATGTCATTTAAAAGATCACTATTGTCAATATTGAATTTCCTATCTCCCAATACATAGGTCAGTAGAACCCCGGAGGAACAAGGTTTTCATACAGGCAAATCGTAAAAAAATATTTTTTATACATGTCAAATGTTTCGTCGAAAATTTGAAAAACCCTTGAAATTATTAAAAATCTTTCGTATCTTTTAAAATATGGCATTTTTTGGAGTTTCGAGCGGCCCAAACTGCCTTCAGCTATTTGCAGATAGATAGATCTCGAAAAGTTATATGAAAGTAAAAAAAATTCGTCTAAAACGGACCACCGAGCGCAAAGTTATGACCATTTAAAGTTTTCGTCCAAAATCACACATTTTTCAATATCGGAACCATCTCCAAATGCTTGTCTGCTGTGTACACTCGTCGAGAACCATCAAATCGACTACTCGCGCATCCAAATCGGACAATCGAGTGCTGAGTTATGCCCTCTTGAACCGTCCGTGCAATACAACTTCATAGATTGCACTTTCCACAACGTCTCCTAATACTGCCGCAACGTCCATGCACGTCCAAAAAATAACTGTCGCAACGTCTACATCCAGACATGTGGTGAATTTTTCACATAACACATTCTACAACGTCTCCTAATAGTGCCGCAACGTCCCTGCACATCAAAAAAATAACTGCCGCAACGTCTACATCCAAGCAAGTGAATTTAAGCTGAATTTTTCACATTACACCTTCCACAACGTCTCCTAACACTAGAACCACGTCAAAAACAACTACCACCACTTCCTGAAACGTCTACATCCATCCATGCATGTGAATTTAAGCTGAATTTTTTCACAAAGACAGTCCACAAAGTCTCATAACACTATAACCACGTCAAAAACAACTAGCACCACGTTCTAAAACGTCTACATCCATGCATGTGAATTAAAGCTGATTTTTTCACAAAACATTGTCTACCACGTCTCACTACATCTGAAAAAACTAGCACCACATCCAGATACGTCCGGCAACGTCTCGCAACGTCTTGTTACGTCCCGCTATGTCCAAAATACAAAGCAGCAACATCCTGTTATGTCCCACAACGTCTAGTTACGTCCTATAATGCGTTCTACCAAGTCCAGCAACGGGGAAGAATCAGAAGCAACCCATTTCACATAAAGTGCCAATACCTCACGAAAACCATTTATATATCATATTTCGGAGTAACAGAGAATTATTTGAATAAGAAAACAAGAATATAATATCATTAATACATTACCCAACATAAAATCGTGAAAATAAGGTTCGTAAATCCATCAAATACAGTTCATACTTTATGATGTGGTGATTTTTTAAGAAGAATAAGTTATTTTTGAAGAAGAAAAATAGATTTTTGAAGAAGAAGATGAAGAGATTTTTGAACAGGAACAAGTGATTTTTTAAGAAGAAGTGATTTTTTCGTTGTATTTGGTGTTGTTCGTCGAAAAAAACAATCGTCGATCTCCGTTAAATCTGTGTTTGAATGAAAATTTTGATTAAATGCGATTTCGAATGGAGTATGGAGAAGAAGAATAATTAATTTTTTAAGAAGAAAAAGTGATTTTTTTTAGAAAATAATGAACTTAATTTTTGGAGAAAAAAAAGAACAAAAGAGCGTATATCTCACTCATTATAATGAGGATGATAATGTATTATTAGCTACATGTACATGATATAATTTGCGTTGCTTTTAGAGGGACAAATATATATTGGATCTAAAACAAAATTTGGCCATAAATAACAAATTACAATTACAATTTTTCCACCGCACAATCATTAACGTGTCAAGGTATTTTTCCACATATTAAAAACAAGATCGTTCATCACATAACCTTTACTTCCGTCATCACTGTTCACTTTTCATGAACAACGAAAACCCAATCACAAATGAGAAGGGGGGACATCAGTTTTGCTTCCATTAGATCCAACACAGTTAGGACGCACAACTTTGGATAGGGAAAGACATTTACATATGGCATTCGTATTGGAGATCTCCAGTTTGATCTGAGAAGATATACACGCACAAGTATGTTTAATTCACCATCGCTACTCTGAATGTGAGGTCCAATATATCAGGCCACTGCAAGGACATTAGACAACCAAATCAGCTCAAGTTCATGTAGGATATGAATAGTATATGAATTACTCTAAGCAATAAAGCGTAACAATATTGGATTCAATAAACAGCATTATTTTTGAAGTCACACCAAACCAACCCAGATAGGAAAATGTGCAACCTAACAGCTAAACATTTAGAAAGGGACAAATAGGGAGAGCTAAAAGTTCAAATAAAACTCTCGAGCCTTGGTTTCAACCACTGAGCTAAATAACTGATTACCGTGGCTGGTACAAATGGGGACAAATCAAGTATCTTAACCACAGGATGGTTAGTTTCTAAACTCTTCATAGATAAAACCAAACTCAGAAATGTAACAAATAAAGGTCTTGATCTATTAAAATACAGCTCTTCTAGGCAATGCAAAGTGAAATTGGTGAGAGAGGTTCCTACAGACTCCATTGCAATGAATTTCACCATTAGCAGAATGCTGTTAGTTATTCAAGAATCAGTGGCAACCGCAAATAAGTTGATTCAAGCAATTTGTTAACGTGAACTTTCTTGAGTGGCTGCTTGGATTTTAGTGTTGGGAAATGATACATCCGCAGTTAAAACAATGGTTTAATCAAACACATTGAACATTAACTTTCAGTTGTAAATATACACATAACAGAAATCAACTATTTACCAAAACTGCATGAAGAAAATTAATAATATCCAGAACTCAACCGATAAGATAGTGCAAGATATTGGGAAATGAGTATGCATTGACAGAAGCTAGAAAATTACCAACCATACTGCTAAATCTCCAAGGAAGACTGGCTACTCAAACGAAAAGCAACAAGACATTTTTGGTCCCTCTTCTTAAGGGTGTGATACTTTTGGTACCTATTCCTATAACCATTGAACAAGCTAGAAGGTGGTAACACGTATAAATGCAAATATCTCGTGAACCAAAAGAAGTTGGGACATCATGATGTAGTCAAGATTGCAGCAATTGTTCTTTAGATGAAACGAGGATATCCTGGGGAAGCAATTTTGTCAGATGGGTCAGATTAGGTCCCTTGGGAAAAGCAAGATAGAAGTTGGAACAATCATGCAAATCTATAACAAATATCCAGATTATAATGAAATTGATCTTGCTGATTTTTATGGTTTAAAGAACGATTTTGCATGAAATCAGTTAACCCTCATTCTTGCCTCCCTCCACTCTTAAATATTTCAAAACCACCACCAACATCAACATTTACCCTAAAGTTTGAGCTTTACAGCTAAGTACAAATGAGATACCAAACTATTACTAATATTTTGCAATAGATGATCTTACAGTCATCTTCTAAAGTTTGAAAAAAATAGGTTATGTCCTTATATGCTCATTAGGTTTAATCTTTCAGGCATTAAGATAAATTTGTTGGATATGACGGATGTGCTGAAATAAATGAATTGAAGCTTCCACCAGAACAAAAGGTCAACTAACTCGGTTCAATTACAGCCACAATTCTCGTCAATGCATGACGCCTTAAATTAAGGAGCAGAAGGGCAGAGGCAATGAAGAGGAATAAAGGGAATGGCGAATAGGGGTAGCAATGGATCCATGTGAAATGCAAATATTTGACAAAAACAATTCCTAATACCAGTCCTTTCATACTTACAAAAGCTAAGGTTCGTAATGACAGCATTGATGATGAAAATGCTCTTTTAGAGGCAAGTGCAAAACCAGATTGCAGGATTTTGTGCAAAACAAGGATCACTATCTGTGTCAAAGCAAAATATTCATTCCTCCCTAGATGAGGAAGCCAACCAGTCATGTTAATAACATAAAAATGGAGCTGGATAATACTTAATTTATTGACTAGAGATGGAACACGGAAGGACCACCTCCCATGTAGAAGGAGAAAGAAGTACAATACTCCATTTTTACCATGAAGAAAGTTTCTAACAAGTGCCTTTGATTTAAAGATTTGAACCATCAAAAATTTAAAAATGATAATTAAAAGAAAAAAGGAAGCAGCTTACACTAGCAGTTTCCCTTATTTTCTTTTGTTATTTGTTTTAGTAGCTACCCAAATATTTCTTTGAGTTAAACTAGTATGCTAGTTTTACATACTTCTGCAATTACTATTGATTCAGACATCAAGTATATTGAAATGCTCTTGGAAAGGAAACCAAGTGTAATAGGAGTTTTTTGCAAACTTTCTAATGTTATACTGTCAGTAAGTTCACGAAGTGCACAAAAGCCCTAGGATATGGACATTCTAGGTTCAAATCCCACTAGGGACAGGGACAGGGGGGAGGGGTTAAGAAAAAAAAAAGCTGATGTGTTCTCCTGTTTTTCATACTCATCTGATCAATATCTAACATTCCAAGTTTTTAATTATTCTAAGTTTATTGTTCAATTTTGCTCTTTGTTTCCCTCCTGTCACTCTATCATTGCCCGTCTTACTGTTCACAGGTACAGCCACAAGCATACTGAAAAGCTTTCTAAGCCTTCAGCTGGCATGCTAGGGCATGATCTCCTTCCCCTCTGGCATCACCTATCAGTAACATACGAGTGGATTTTGTTCTCCCAATTCAAAAGTTGGGGGTATGTTTATGCAGTTACGAAAAATAAATAAGATATAATAAAGTGGTATTCGCTGAGTACATCACTGCTAGCGATGGTGAACCGAGGAAAATCTATCCATACCACACTCTTTGCATGAAGAAACAAAGCTACCCCTAATATGAAGGGTGAAATCCTGACATTAAGTAAATTCAAAGGTAAATTCTACCTGATGAGCACAAAAACACATTGTAGAACACCTGCAACTCCAGTCCATGCAGACGGGCCAGTCGTCAGGAGGGAATCTTGTATTAATAGTCCTACAGAGGCCGCCAGTGAGACAAAGGATACAACATAGGCGATGAAAAGCCAAAGCTTCATCCTGCGAAACAACCGTTAGCAGATTTTCAATCAAAATGGAATCTAAAAGTGGTAAAGCAAAAGATACGCATCAAACAGAGTACTTGGAACAAGTGCCAGGCTTAAAATGAAAAATAAAAACAACTTTCAATACTCAACATCTGAATCAAACAAAAAGTTGGTTAAGATAATCACAAATATAAAAAGATCTTGAAACAAAGCCTAATTAAAGTTTTCAACTATAAACTATTGATCACAAGGCAAATAATCAGGAATAGTTATAACATCAAATGAGGTACCTGAATGAAATACATGAGTCAAGGCACAAATTAAGTAAGGTGAACCCTTGTACCAATAATCCATCCTTAATCCTTGTATAATTCATTACGTTTCTATTAAATCATACCTTGGTTGTTAGTTGTGTGCTGAAACATAGTTACATGGTGATTTTGACTAGTATCCAGTGTAGTTTCAGGAACCCAATCACATATATTTGATTAATAAACTCCACACCCTTTGGTGCGTGGTTAATGAAAAAGAAAAGACTGTAAATTCCAGCTTGGTAACATGACTAAATAACACCACCGGTAACTAACCTACAAAGAGAGCCGATTTAAACTTTCCTCTTGCCAACTCTGGATACTAAAAAAAGTTCTTCTCCATAGGAAAGATAAATTGAGAAGAGTCGTAATTACCTTAATTGATAGTAGTGCTTAATTGAGTTCACAGATAAAGAACATAACACAATTCAAAGGTAGGTTAGTAAGCAACTTTTTTTAAGTTCTTAGACTCTCACCTTCACATCAAAACTTTATCCTAGCAAGGAGTTTGCATTGCAGAATCAAAATGAATGGCACCACAACAAACATGAGCAAGAAAATTAATCAAATCATGTTATTTCTCCAACAAGAGTCCAGTCATGATACTACCAAAGCTATTACTATTATTAGAAAAGGATGTAGAAGTAAGTATGAGGGCTGGTGAATTTCCACAAGGAAAAACTGGTATAACTTAGCTAATAACAAAATAACAAGTAGGAAAAAAAAACACAATGAAGGGAGGGGGACGAAGAGTGTGCTGATGCAAGACAAAAATCTGCCACCAAACAAAATGAGTTAGCACATCGAAGAATTCACCAACAAAATGCCAGTGTGCAACGTATCCAACAACAGCCGATGGTACAAATTGTCAAGAAATATCAATTTCAATCATGAGTAGAAAATGCCCTCCATGAAAAAACTCCACGGTATTTCCACACGAAGAATACAATGGTATCCTACCAAGAAAAATCCTTATAAGTAACCTCAAATTAAATTATTTGAATCTCTTCTCTTGTTTTTCACAAACTGCAGCTAACATGAAATATCATATTCCAAAAGTTTAAAACCAATTTATTGTGGCTGTCTCAACGTAATACCTCCTTCTAGACTGCTTTAGATAAAAAAGCATAAAGCTCCATCAAATAAAATACATCATTATGCTACTCGCAAAAGAGAAGTTACCATTTTCTCAGAAGGCTATCAACAAGCAATGAGGCTTAACTCCACGAGCATCCAAAGAAACAAAGTACAATATATAAAGGACAATAACCAAGTAATCAAGGTTCTAGGCTGAAATAAAGCAAAATAAACCTGGTTAACAAGGGAGACAGAATTTGGAAATAGCAAACAATCCATTTTGTTGATCACGGTTACTAGAGTAAATTCTTAAAAGAAACCAACACAACTTAGAAAATAATAACGATAATCAAAAAAGAAAAAGTAATAATAAAAGAGATACCTCCATTCGCCTTCTTCATAAGGAGAATAGTCAATGTCTTCTTTTCTAACACAATTGAACATCAATGCCGCCAAAGATGCAAATATCCCTAAAACACATTAAAAAGTCAAGAAAACTCTGAAAATCCAGCAATTATAAATCCAAACTGAAAATCCAGCAATTATTAATTCCAAAACCCATAAACAACGTTGAATTGGAGAACCCAGAGAGCTTCAAGCAGAAGTCATACATACTATAGACATGAAATTAAGATTCCGTCCTTTCGGCACAAACTTCATTAATTACCAGGGGGAAATAACAGTTAAACCCAAAAAAAAAGAAAGAAATCATGCCTGGGAGGTAGTGGAGAAACGAGACTTTGACGTTGCTGCAAACGACTGCATCGACCCAGAACCACCATCCGGCGCCGAAAACTGCACCAGAAAATCCCGGTCCGAATATGGCCCACAGCTCCCCCAAATCCATCGAAATTAACAATTTACTTTCAGAGGGACTGATTTCAGTTGGATCGAACTGAACCGTATGTTATACGATTCTATCACAGGTATACGATTCTTTAGTCTTGAGGGTTTGATCATGCAAGTTAACCACTTCCTATGTGCTGTTTTATTGCGTGCGAGTTTTGCCAGAAATTGACAGTTTATTTGGGAAAATAATTTATTTCCGGGAATGAGATGAGGTTTTAAACTATTATTAAGGGCACAACTTCACTTTGTTTAATAGAAGAAAAATAGTATCTTTGGTGTGTAGCCTAGTGCTACAGAAAAATTTGGATACCTTAGAGGTCCATGCTCACTTTTTCTCTCTTTTTTTAACGTCGGATACGAACTTGTGTAGAAACTATTGTCTGATGCTGAGAATACTATTTTGGGGGATTTTGGGGGCTCTAACCTACCGTAATTTATATAGTGGTCCTATACCACTATACAATTTTACTCATACCCCTAATATAGTAGTAATTTCTATTTTAGCCCCCCAATTGTATTAGTAGTTTCTTTTTTAAAAAAAATCGGACACGCGCCTTACTTACCCGAAGCTATATAAGGTTCTTTTTTTTTCTTTTTTCCACGAGTTTGTTGCTGATATTCTGCTTCGTCTTTTGTTGCCGTTTTTCGTCTTCGTCTTTCGCTTGGATTCTTTTGCTTCCAATTTTGATTACGGTATGTATTTTATGATTATGATTGATTTATGTTTACAAATTTGTTGTTTATCTGTTTTTCGTCTTCGTTTTTCGCTTAGTCTGTTTCCGTTTGTGCTCTGTTTATCTTTCTGTGGAGTTTTTGCTTCGAATTTGATAATTAAGATATTTATTCCTGTGTTTTGATCCTTTCAATTGATTTATGTATTTGAATTTGTTGTTTCTACGGTTCTGTTCTTCTTTCCATTTTGTTTTTTATCAAAAATTGTTGCTTAAATTCTATGTTTTTGTTGATAGATCATTCTGGATTGGAGAAATTTCAATGGAAGATACGGTTGGTGATATAGTTGATTTATTTCGCGAAGAAGATGCTCCTGAATTGTTTGATTTTGATAAACAGCAAGAATCCGCAATATCTCTGTTGGAAAGTAAGTCATGATGTGATATTAGTTATGAATTGATCTGATATTAGTTATGCATTGATCTGATATTAGTTCTATGTTGATGTGATACGTTTTTAGTATATTGTTCTGAATCTATCAGATGATAGTTGACATCAGATCAGTAGAGTATACATATCAGATCAGATAGTAATTGAAATCAGATCAACGTACTATAGATATCAGATCAATAATATTAAACAAATTATTGAATAGAACCAAAAATACTGAATAAGGAGGATTATAATTATAGATATCAGATCAAGTGACCATAGATATCAGATCAATTGACTATAGATATCAGATCAACTGACTATAAATATCAGATCAACTGATTATAGGTATCAGATGAACTGACTACCTATATCAGATCAACTAACTATAAATATCAGATCAACTTACTATATATATCAGATCAACTATGTTTAAACTAATATGATATTATTTTTTTTTATACAGGTTCAGATGATGAATCTATGGAATCTTTGTGTAAATCAGTGGTTGAAAATGAAGAAGCAGCATACAATTTATATAATGATTATGCTTTTAGGTTAGGATTTAGTGTGAGGAAAGGTAAAGATCGTAAAACCAAAACTACTGGAATCAGGTATTTGAGAAGATATCTTTGTAATAAAGAATGAGCTAAACAATGCAAGGAGAATTTGAAGAAGATTTATACGAAAGTTGATATGCGATCTAGATGTAAAGCTTTTATTGAATTTAAGAAAAGAGAAGATGGGAGTTGGATTGTCCAAAAGCATTTCAGGAAGCATAATCATAAACTGTGTCCTGTAGCTGAGAGGCAGTTTTTACGTTCTCAGAGGAAGTTTGATGATTCTGCATTACAGTATTTTGAGGAATTAAAAAGTTCAGGTGTTCATGTAACGGATGGTTATCATATATTGTCCAAAGAGGTTAGTTATACTTTCAGTTTATTTTTTATGAATCTACATAAATGTGATATTTGTTATGATCTGATATTACGTTTGAGTTGATCTGATATTTCTTTTCTGTTGATCTGATATTATGTTCCTGTTGATCTGATATTATTTTTCAGTGTTGAGGTTCATCAAATGTTGGTTATACCATGCGAGATGTATATAATCATTTGGAACAAGAGAAGAGGAGGAAGATTGATGGTTGTGATAGTAATGCACTGATCAATATGTTAAAACAGAGATTTACGGATGAGAAGGAATTTTATTATGATTTTGATTTGGATGAGGAGTCTTCATTATGTAGTGTATTTTGGAGAGATCAGAAGATGAAGGAGGATTATAGTAGATTTGGGGATTTGTTGGTTCATGATACAACTTATTGGACAAACAAATACGACATGATCTGTGGATCTTTTGTTGGTATGGACAACCATTATCGTAATGTTATGTTTGGTATAGGTTTCATAAAAAATGAGAAGGTGGAGTCGTTTATTTGGTTGTTTAGTACATTTTTGAGATCGATGGGGAACAAGCAACCAATGACATTTATGACAGACCAGGATTTTTCGATGGCAGCTACTGTGCGTGTGGTTTTTCCAAATGTTCGTCATCGTCTTTGTGTTTGGCACATTGCAAAGAATGCTCGTAGTAATATACCTCATTTGATGAGTCAAGAAGGATTTTCAGATGCCTTTCAATTCTTGCTTAATCAAGTTTGCACAGAAGCTGAATTTAATCACTTTTGGAACAGGTGTGTGTTTTTTCTGTATTAGTTGTTAGGTGATCTGATATTTTTTATGTATTGATCTGATATGAAGTTTGTGTTGATCTGATATATTATTATTATACTACTTTATTCTTTTTTTAGCTGTAAGCTGATCTGATATTACTTATGAATTGATCTGATATATTAATCAGTTACATTTTTATTCCATCAGTTTGTTGAAGGATTACAATTGCAAAGGCAACATTGGTTGAAGAAATTAGATGAGATAAAAGAGAAGTAGTGCCCTGCATTCAGTAAACAATATTTTTCTGGAGGGGCAGTTTCTTCCCAAAGATTTGAGACAACAAATTGTTCGGTTTCAATGAAGTTGTCGAAAACTTCTACTTTGTGTGAATTCTATCAGCAGTTTTTTGATGTTGTGACTGAGTGGAGAAACAATGGCATTGCAGAAGATTTTAGATGTAGAGGAAGGGTTGATCCTGTTGTTGGAGATTCATTAATGCTTCAACATGCTGCTGAGGTTTATACGATAGAGGTGTTTGTAAGATTTCAGGAGCTGTATATCAAGATGTTATCTTATAATCACTTGCAGACGAGTAGCGATAATGGTGTTTATGAATATCAGGTTTGCGTACCAAACTTGATTTGTTTCGACACGTAGTTCGTTTTGATGAGAATGAGTATACAGTGAGCTGCACTTGTAATCTTTTTTCTGAGGCTGGGTTGTTATGCTCGCATGCTCTTCGTGTGCTAAATCTGAATAATTACTCGGTACGTATTTATTGCAACTTCAGAGCTTTTTTTTTTTTTTTTGAGTTGATCTGATATTAGGTTCTATTTGATCTGATATTATGTTTGAGGTGATCTGATATTTTACAATTGAGTGATGCGATTTTTTTTTAGTTTGCTGATGATTATTCTTTTATGTAATGTGGTTGATCTGATATTAGTTGCTAGTTGATATGATATTAGTTGCTAGTTGATCTGATATGTTTAACTTTATATTTGTTATATACTGTAGAGAATCCCTGAGAAGTATGTATTGAAAAGGTGGACTAAGAGTGCAAGTAGCTGTGATTATTATTCGAAAGAAGATTGTTTGTTGACATCAAGTAGTTTTGAGAAACATTCAGATTCTGTTTGGAGAGTTGAAGCAAGCAGAAAATATTTGGATTTAATTAGACATGCACAGTCTAGTTCTGTTGCACGTTCTATTCTTGACAGGCACTTCAATTTGGCTAGAGATTCTATTAAATCAGAGGTTGGTCCATCTTATGTTGGTGAAAAAGAAGAAGGTTCAAACATTGCTGAAATTAGAGATCCGAAGAGAAGAAGAGAAAAGGGTGTTAGAAACATTCGTCCAAAAAGCGTTGCGGAGAAAATGTGCAATAGGGCAAGAGGAAAGAAGAAGAAAACATAAGCATTTGCATTGCGTACTAAAGAACGGGCCACATCAATGGGGATTGAAAATTGTGGAGTTGTTGATAGTAATTTTGTAAATCCTGTTGTGGAGAAGTTGTAGTTGTAGTTGTAGTTTATATGAATTCTTTTATTTAGTTGATACAAAACATTAAAAGACTTGCTGTACTTAGTTGTTTCATTACAAAGTCTAGAAGATATCAGATCATAGAAATATAGACATCAGATCAGAGTGTTACAGACATCAGATCACATGTCTATAGAGATCAGATTAGAGGACTGTAGTCATCGGATAAGAGGAATATAGACATCAGATCAGAATTATATGGAGATCAGATCAGAGTACTATATATATCAGATCAGAGTACTATATATATCAGATCAAAGTATAATAGATATCGTATCAATAATGTGATACTATATTAGGTGTTAGTTGTTAGTTGATACATTATTGTGTTCACAGTAAGCGTACAACTTCCTGCCACTTCTGAAAAACAACTCCCGCCAAGGTACAACACTCCATCACTTCATTCAATTTCCTCAACCACTTATTAATAGTTTCAACTACATTCATATTAATTACAAAGTCTAGAAGATATCAGATCATAGGAATATAGACATCAGATCAGAGTGTTACAGACATCAGATCACATGTCTATAGAGATCAGATTAGAGGAAAGTAGTAATCGGATAAGAGGAATATAGACATCAGATCAGAATTATATGGAGATCAGATCAGAGTACTATATATATCAAATCAGAGTACTATATATATCAGATCAAAGTATAATAGATATCATATCAATAATGTGATACTATATTGGGTGTTAGTTGTTAGTTGATACATTATTGTGTTCACAGTAAGCGTACAACTTCCTGCCACTTCTGAAAAACAACTCCCGCCAAGGTACAACACTCCATCACTTCATTCAATTTCCTCAACCACTTATTAATAGTTTCAACTACATTCATATTAATTGCCCAACCAACCTCGTACTTTCAACATAAACTCTTTCAAAAATTCTACAATAAACAAGACCCACGTTCGGCAACGTCCATACAACATTTCCTCTGCTTTTCTTCTTCCCTTCCAAAAAAACCAAGCCCAAAACTTGAACTATTTGTCACCAATTTCCTTATTTCCTCAATGGCCCTTCGTTACATTATTCGTGACCTGAATATGTTTGAAGAAAACCAAGAAACACAACAACAAATGCCGCCACCACTACTGCCCCTTCCGCTTGGCCATATGCCGATGAAGCATATGTTCAGTGTTGAAAATAATTCAGAACTGAAGGTATTTCTCGACAATAATGGTATGTCGGGATTGTTGCCAATGAACCGCCATTTCGTTAACATATCGTTAGTCCTAGAGTTCTATGATGCCCTTCTCAACAAAAAATCAATAAATGTACTGAAAGTGAGGGGTTGTAGAGTTAGCATATCAACAAGAGCAATAAGCTCGCACTTGTACTGGAGGAACCCAGGTCCGGATGCACTAACACATGAGGCTCTCTGAAGAAGTATGCCGATCAACGAAGAAGTCAGAGCAATATTAAAGCAAAATGTTGACGTCCCAGATGATATTTGGACGATCAGATTGGAAGATCTGAACCGTTTTGCAATAACATTGTACACCTTTCTATGTTTCAATGTCGCTGCAGGAGAAGTCTCCAAGGCATTCGGGTTGCAACTGCTAATTGCCACAATGGCAAGAACAAGAATAAATTGGGGCGACATCATCAAATACTACATGGAAGACGTTGGCACCAGATGGACTCGGAGTATCTTTACCCCAGCCTAGTCATGGACCTGTGTTTAATGGAGGGGGAGCTACACCACAATGATGATGAAATGGTGCCACTTCCTGGGTATCTTGATGACACCTCTAGCGTTCTTATTGACATTAACCATGGCAGACGAAGACATGTACAAAATCCTACGCTTGAACCATCCTCAAGCGTAGGTAGCAATTAAAAAATTATTGGACAATAAATTATAATTTTTATTATAATCTCTAGTTTTCTTTCAATATCATTATCTTTACTTATGTTCAATTCAAATCATCATTATAGAGACATCAGATCACAAAAATACCCATAGCAGATCAGTAATTTTGATGGAAAATTATTTGAAACAACTAAAACAAAATTAAAGTATATAATAGACATCAGATCAACAGGAAACAGATATCAGATCAAATGAATACAAACATCAGATCACAAGTTATTGAAATGAAATATTTAACTGAACTAAAACAGACATCAGATCAGAAAATATAAACATAAGATCAACAAATAAAGGATATCAGATCAGCATATAACAGACATCAGATCACAACAATACCCCACATCAGATCAGTATTTTTGATAGAAAATTATTTGAAATAACTAAAACAAAATTAACAGTATATAACAGACATCAGATCAACAAGAAACAGATATCAGATCAAATGAATACAAACATCAGATCACAAGTTATTGAAAGGAATTATTTAACTGAACTAAAACAGACATCAGATTATAAAATATAAATATCAGATCAACATATAAAAGATATCAGATCAGAACAATACAAACATCAGATCAGTAATCAAATCAATACAGATAATAAATATCATATAACAATAGGAAACAGACCATTTTGATAGAATTTGGAACAATTGTGAAATTTGGAATAAAAGAGTAATATATATTTCATATAATTGAAAACTGAATATTGTCATTTACAATCAATATTATCCTATAAAACTAGACTAATATAAATTTCTAATTTCTAAAGAATAGACTCGAGTACTTTTTACAATTTTATACTATAAAACTTCTCAATTTTGACCTTGAGCTCATCTTTCATTGTATTTGTTTGAGAAGCCATTATAGTATAAGCATACTTGACTCTAAGAATTTGTATAGCTCTGTTGAGAGCAGCTTTGTTCTTGCGTGCTTCTTTTGTGAGCTCTGGATCCCAAGTCTGAGTTGTTTGTCCCTTGTAGAGCTCCATGTGCCTCATTGTAGGAATGCCACAATCAACGTGGTTCTTGTTATCTTGCCAGGCCAATTTTGGATACTCCACTATATAATCTCTTGGATCTCCATAAATTCTCTCTGCTGGTGTCCCCTTTATTATCTCAACAAAATACCGCAGCTGCATTAATGATGAAAACATATATATCAGATTAGTGTTAAGATGATATCAGATCAATGTAAAGAACATATCAGATCAAGGGAAAGAAAATATCAGATCAATGTTAAGAAGAAATCAGATATGAAACAGGTACTTATGATGATTTCAGGAATTGTAGCGTACCAACTTTCATCTTCTGGGATTTTGTTGTTCAGCACAACTAGTCTTCTTGTCATTGCATTGATGCAGACAGTATAGTAATGTTCATGCTGAAATATTGGGAACAACACCTGCACAATGCATAATACTAATTAGAAGTTGATATATTTGATATATTGAATTCATTGAATAGAGGTATTAAAATTGTACTTACCATTTTCACGTTTAAAGTGTCCATGTTTTTGTTGGCTCGTGTGACATCATCTACGAATTGAGATCTCATGATGTCCAGAATTTCAGGTTTAATCTCTTGCTGGGGAAATACTGGTTTTGGTATTATCGGTGGAGGAGTTTTGCCTAACTTCCTGGCAGCTTGATTTGCTATGATTGAGTTTTTGTAGTCATCATTTGTCGATACGAACTCCAAGCGTTGCATTAATATATCCTCCATCAGTGAAAGCTAAAAACATAATGAATTGTTGAATTTGTATTAGATGGAATAATATTTGCATATATTTGTAAATGAATTTCATATGAAAATAATTAGGAACTCATAACTTACACAAAATTGTTGAGATATGAACAGCCTTGTTGGATTTTTGTAGTTTATATGTACGATCCATGCATTTAAAACTTGAATTGTTATCCATTGACCTGGATGCATTGACTTGAAGTCCGTTCGGTCTACCGAAATATAAGAAGCCCCAGAGTAGAGTTGTTCTCTGTATGTGAATTTTAAAACAATGTTAACAAAAGTAATTGGAAAATGAATACATCAGATGAGCCAATATAAGAGAGATCAGATCAGAAAATGAATACATCAGATAAGTATATAAGAGAGATCATATTACAAAATTAACATATCAGATCAACTCAAAACGGATCAACTCAAAACAGACATCAGATCAATACAAAACAGACATCAGTTCAATACAAAACAGACATCAGATCAACTAAAAACAGATATCAGATCAATATGAAACAGAAATCAGATCACTACTTTTTAAAGAAAATCATTTTACAGAACTAGAACAAACTTAACACAGATATCAGATCAAGAAAATGAAAGCATCAGATCAGATGACAATGGACATCAGATTAGAGGACTATATATATATATAAATATACAATAGAGTAGAACTTACTCCTCACTGAGTTTATTCCCCGTCATGTATGCATAATCTGTGAAGAGTTTCTCTTTTCTTGAGATCGTCAAGAATGGCTTAGCCTTCTTTAACCAAAAATCTGATCTCAAACGGACAGAGAGTTGGCGTTCTCTATGCTTTGAGTTCGGTGTCAAAATGATATCTTCCTCAGCATTGTCTGGTTCTTCGTTGATCATGCTGGAAATAGAGTTCATATCAGCACATATTATATAACAAATCATTTAAGTAAAGATATCATATCAGGTAGTAATTGGTTTTTACTTACTTTATGTGGTCTGTTAAGCCTTCATCAACTTTTGAAGTCTAAACTGGTTTTGGAGTCTGACCTGCTTTTGAAAAGATGGTATTCATGTTTGTAGTAAGCAGTATTGCATCCTCCACCATTTTATCAGTATCTTCTTTATTATCTTGGGATTCTGAGAAGTTTACAGAAGCTTTGCCTTTATCCAACTCTTTCTGTTTGTTAGCCTCTGTTTTTTTAGTCTTCTCATGTTCCTTATCTTTTCCTTTCTCAGGAGCATGTGATTTTTATTTCTCCTGGATTGACAGCATTTTGTAGACCAATTGCTTTGCAATTGGATCTTCCTTTTGTTTTGTCCTGTTCTCTGCCCTTTTTATCTCCTCCCTTTCTATCTCTTCTGGATGAACTTCTGTTTGTTTCAGTGGGAGTGGAGAGATATGTGGTGTCTGAGGTTCTTTTTCCTTTTCCTCCACCACATTTTCTTGTATTTGTTCTCCTTCTGCTTCATGAATGCTGTCTTCAGGTGCAGATTCTTGATCTTCTGAAGGTGTACAGAGGTTGAAATTTGGCATATCATCTTCCAAGCGTACAGTGGCAGATTTCTTTTGCATATTGTTGTAATCCTCTTGTAGTTTATCCGCAATTTCGGCACATGCCGCATAGAACCTTGCATCCTGTGATGGTGTTCGTTCATTTTCTTCTGTTGGGGATTTTGAGGATTGACCTTGTTGCTCAGGAGTTGTATTTTTCTCCCTCATGTCACGGATAATCCCCTCCACTATGCTTGTTATTGTGGCAAATGCTACAGCACCTTCTGGATTTTTTGCTGCCCCAACATTGTGCCATGCTTTGATGAAAGCCATCATGGACTTTGCCAAATCAACCACTGATTGCGTCATTTCATCAGCATTTTCAAAATCCTGTTGCAGAAGATAATTGTTATAGTTAGTTTGTTTCATATTAGTATATAAAAGATAAATTAGATCACGGTAAAATAGACATCAGATCAGCATATAAGACATATCAGATCAGAACTATGAAAAGAAAGCATACTACAGAACGAAAACATAATTAAAAAAAGGGTGATTAAAGCACATTATAGAGAGATCAGATCATGAAAAAATAGATATCAGATCATCATAGTGTTGGAGTAGAATACATAAGCTATGCTTGTATTGTACAGTTTCCCAGTTTAATATATCGATTTGTGTTTCAGTCATATCTTGTTGTGCATTAATCGTCCATTTATATTATGTAAGTAGATGATGAGGTGTCTGGTGCGACACAGTAGATCTCATCATTGGTTGAAAGACATAATATATAAATGAGGTTCGTAACTAAGACAGCTTTGGACAAACTGTTAGTTTAGGTTATTATGTGATTCGGATAATTAGTTTGTCTAAACTAATTGAATCATATAGATATGCCCGGGGCATATTGAACTTGACTCTTAGGAATCATTTGTCTTGTACTGATTTAATAGACAAATCGATCCTTGTATTCTATCTCTAAATCCCTAGACTCGAGTGGGCATGAGGATTAGACATAGTGTACTTTGATCTGCCAATGGGTGAGGTCAAATGTGGCCAATAGTCTCGGTGGGTTGGGTGCGTGTGTTTAGTTACTTGGTGTGCTACTGCTTGTCGAAAGGAAACTATGTACCGGTGCGTTCGGGGTGATGGTGCTCCCGAGATGAGCTCGAAATGTTTATTATACTAAACCCATCCGGTGGATTTATGTCCGGTATAGTAAAAAGGTCGAGATGTACTAGTCTCAGAATTAAAGAAGTTAATTAATTAATTTATCAGTAAATTAATTTTAATTAACGAGCACTATATCTTTGATGTGGGGAGATTAAATGAATATAATTTAATTAAGTTGTTCCGGAAGCAATTTTGGTGTAGGATGGTAGTGCCAAAATTAATCCGTTAGTGGTACGATTAATTTTGTAATGGGTTAATTAAATAGGTAGATTTAATTAATTAATTGGTTAATTATTCCTAAGGGTTAATTCAATGATTAACAAAGTGGAATTATTTAATTAATTCCTAAGGGTTAATTAAGTAATTAACAAAGTGTAATTATTTAATTAATTAATTAAGTCTTAAATTTCAATTGGAATTAGGAAATCCTAGAGATTAGGAAATCTAGTAGGATTTGGTTTATCCTATCAGATTGGTTACCTAATTGGATTTGGAAACTAATTCATTACCTAAACCCATTAGGAAGACCAATCCTAAACTAACTTGGAGTCTCTCTTGTAACTCTATAAATAGACAAGGGATCAGTTATTCAAAAATCACAATTCATACAATTAATCCACAAGATTTCTAGAGAGAGAAAATTCAAGAGAGAGAAAACGTTTCTCTCTCCAGGTCGAATTTTCAAGAAGTTTTGGCGGCAGGTTTTTCTTCCCAGTGGCCGAATTTTTAAGCCCTTGGTGTATACCAGCTGCAAGCAACTTTCTCTCTCTCTCTCTCTCTCTCTCTCTCTCTCTCTCTCTCTCTCTCTCTCTCTCCGGGCAGGTGGAGTTGTGGTGATAGCTGATCAATTAACTTCTAGTTCGTTGCCCACACAATGTGAAGTTATAGTCTTGAGGCATACAAGAGAATCGCCAGGTGCACGCTTCAAAGATACTTTTCTAATATTTCGCTTTAATAGAAATTTTTTGTTGCGTGGTAAATCGAGCAAGTGCAAATCCAGATCCTACCAAATTCTTTCAATTGGTATCAGAGCCTGGTTTAGGGGGGTTCTGTGCTTGTTCGGTTTATTACATGGTTTTATTTGCAGGTGGTTTAGAATCCCGACTATTATGGTTACGTTTGTATGGGTTTTAATTAAACTCTGGGACTTTTCCGGATTTAATTTTATTATGAATGTTTGTAATAGTATAACCACGTGCTGGAAGCCGTGTAGGATTAGATTAAATCTGTAGTAGGATTTTTTCTATGTAATTTCGATTATTTAATTTTCCTAAAATGCCTTGTAGTAGAAAAATTGTTTTTTATGTAATCGAAGGCGTTATGGTGGGCGACTTGGATTCGTGGGTTTTGGGTTATCATGAATTTGAAAAAGCCCAGGAAAACCCAGAACGAATTGCAAGAAGACCAAATAGCGTGGGAAAAAGCGAAGGAGGAGTTGGCGGCAGGAGGCGATGCCGACAACGATTGCCGGCAGCAAAATCGCCGCCGGCAGCTAAGGAAACGTAGCAGCAGCAGCTGCTGCCACGCGCAGGGGCCGCGCGCGCGCGGGCAGCACGGCCTTCGGGCCATGCTGCGGCCCGGGCGGCCCGTTCGGGCCGTTCGGGCTGTTTTTGGCCCGTCTTTCCTCCAGTTTTCGTTTTTTTTTGAAGTTCAAGACTCTCTCCATTGAGTGACATGACGGGACACGAGATCAAGACAAATGATGGAAGCAATTAAAACCATAATAGTCAGGAAATTTATTTTTTGTATTTATTTCCCGTATTTGTCGTTTTAATTTTTATGCTGTATATTAGATGCATGATTTAAAGCATGTCTGGTTTTATGGTTGCATGTAACCTAGGTTAGTTAATTGCATGTTAAAACCAGAAAAACCCTCAATTTGGAAATCTAAGTGGGAGCGGGTTGTGTTATATCCCCATGGCCACCATTATGGGTTCATATGCGATGTGGGTGGGCTTGCGCGTTGGCATTAGGGCCTTCCTCCATTCGGATGAGTCCAACCCCAAGATCGCTAGACTATGAGCTTCTGAGTAAGATGCTAGAGCGATTTAACTAGGAGAAATGCGACACCCTCTCCATCTGAGGCACACTATCCTGAGGTAACAAACTCAGAAGTCAATTAATGGCACACACTTAGTGTACGATCTGCAGTATTTCTCCCGCGAGGTTACGCTGCTTACTTGTACGGCTGAAAGCACCGACTATTAGCTATATTGATCAAAAGATCGTTGGTCAGATAGTGTAGTTAATGAACTTGGTTCTTCTCAAACGAATGTGGGTTAGCGTAAACGTCCACACTGCGTGGCTTGCGAGAATCCCGGTGGATGAGATGTTGGTGGATAATGATTACTGTTTTGAGGGAAGTCAATAATTAATTAGAATTTTTTTTCGAAATTCTAAGCATATATAACTGAAACATTGTTTATTTATTTTCCAGTTTAATCGATATGGCATTCAATCTTTTAGCTGCTATTTTGAAAAACAATAATTAACTGGAACTAATAATATCGATGGAAGTCGTAACTTGGACATTGTCCTTAGGGCTGAGAGCGCTCCTGTGAAAGATCATGTCATTGACATGATTAGTAACATCAACAAGGTTGAGGTAGTGGGAGGCGAAATCGTTGGTGAAACCAAATCCGATATTGTCCTCCGGAGCTTGCCTCAAAGCTATGAGCGGATTTGGTTGAACTACAACATAAGTAAGATGTTGTGGAGTTCATCGGAGCTCTTGGCAGAGTTGGTGGCGACTAAATGTCTTCTTCAAGAGAAGAAACGAGCTTTAGTTGCAGTCGAAGCTTCAGAATCTTCTTCTGAGCCTGAGGCTAGAAAGAAGAAGATGAAGCTCGAGGGAATAGCTCAAGTGGCGCAAATTGCGCCTGAGCTATGTATTGCAAAGAAGAAGTCGAAAGACAAGTGCTTCAAGTGCAACAAGACGGGACATTGGAAAGCGGATTGTCCAAAGCTTATAAGTACGATAAATTCTACCTTAATTACTAAGACATGTTTAGCGGCGATTCCCACAGATACTTGGTGTGTGGATTCAGGTGCCACTGACAATGTTTGTAATTCTTTGCAAGGGTTCCAAGTAACCCAGAAGTTTAGAGAAGACGAATTGGATATCTACTTGGGCGACACTACAAGTGTGTCAGTAGAAGCAGTGGGAGTAGTTAAGTTGAATTTCGAAAATTCTAGCTTAGAGTTAGTTAATTGTCTTTATGTACCGAGTTTAAGAAAGAACTTGATTTCGGTTTCTAAACTCTTGAAGAACGGGTATAAGTTTATTTTTTCTGATGAATGTGTTGTTATTAGAAGAAATGGAAAACTTATTTGTTCTGGTTCATTGGCGGACAATTTGTTTGTGGTTAACTCTAACTCCCCTGTTGCACAAAACATAGAAATAGATAGCTCAGTATCTAACATTAATAAGAGGAAGAGACCTTCTGAAATGAATCAAACCTATCTTTGGCATCTAAGGCTAGGTCATATAAAACTTAGTAGGATTCAGAGGTTGGTCAATGATGGACCTTTGGGTTCATTAGATATTGACAGTTATGCAACCTGCGAATCTTGCTTGGAGGGTAAGATGACCAAGAGACCTTTTAAGGCAAAAGGTTATAGAGCTAAAGAAATATAAGAGTTGATTCATTCTGACTTGTGTGGACCTATGACGGTCCAGGCACGAGGGGGATATGAGTATTTCGTGACGTTCACGGATGACTACTCTAGGTACGGATACATTTACCTAATGCGCCACAAGTCCGAATGTTTTGGCAAATTCAAAGAGTTTCGGGCAGATGTGGAGAAGCATCATGGTAAGAGTATCAAGACACTGCGTTCAGATCATGGTGGGGAGTACCTGTCCCATGAATTTCGAGATTACCTCACTAAGGTAGGAATTCAGTCTCAGTTGTCTGCACCTGGCACGCCACAGCAGAATAGTGTAACAGAAAGGAGGAATCGAACTCTTATGGAAATGGTTAGGTCCATGATGAGCTATAGTGATTTGCCAAGTTCGTTCTGGGGATATTCCTTGGAAACGGCAATGTATATTCTTACTCTTGTACCATCTAAAACCGTGCCTTCAACCCCAGTAGAGTTGTGGAACGGGCGGAAGCCCAGTCTAAGACATCTCAGAATTTGGGGCTGCCCAGCACATGTGCTTAAGGCAGATACGGCTAAGTTAGATATAAGAACAGAATTAATGCTGTTTATAGGATATCCTAAGGGAACGAAAGGTGGTCTATTCTATAGTCCTAAAGATTAGAAGGTGGTGGTAAGTACCAACACTAGATTTTTAGAGGACTATGTCTTAGACCACAAGCCCAAAAGTAAGATAGTACTAGAAGAGCTTAGACGACAAACTACTAATCCTGATGCAATAGCACAAGTAGATACACCACACACTGCACATGAGATCACAGATGATGCGCCTACACAGGCGGTGCCTCTTCGTAGTGGGAGGGTTGTGAGACAGCCCGACAGGTTCGTTGGCGTGGGAGAGGTCTCAGACCTAGTCCCAGGTGTGCCTGAACCTGACCCAGTTAACTACAATGAAGCACTTTGAGATAAAGATGCAGAATCTTGGTGTAAGGCAATGATATCCGAGATGTGGTCAATGGACCATAATCAAGTCTGGGAGCTTGTGGACCTGCCTGATGGGTTTAAGCCCATTGGATGCAAGTGGGTCTACAAACGTAAGAGAGGACCTGACGGGAAGGTGGAAACCTTTAAAGCTAGGCTGGTGGCGAAGGGGTATACTCAGAAAGAGGGAATCAATTATGAGGAAACCTTCTCCCCGGTAGCCATGCTTAAGTCGATCCGGATTCTCTTGGCCATAGCTGCTCATATGGATTATGAGATTTGGCAGATGGATGTCAAGACAGCTTTCCTAAACGGAAGTCTTGAGGAAACCATCTTTATGCAGCAACCAGAGGGATTCATTGAAAAAGGCCAAGAGCATAAGGTTTGCAGGCTTAAGAGGTCTATTTATGGACTTGAGCAGGCATCCAGATATTGGAACATCCGGTTTGATGAGGTAATCTAGTTTTTTGGATTTACTCAGTGTCCGGATGAGCAATGTGTATATCGCAGACGTGATGGAAACTCAGTGGTGTTTCTTGTGCTTTACATAGATGACATTCTATTGATTGGCAACAACAAGAAAGTGTTATCAGACGTAAAGGCGTGGCTGTCTAAGCAATTTGATATGAAGGACTTAGGGGAAGCGGGACATATCCTTGGGATCAAGATTATTCGAGATCGTAGGAAATGTTCATTAACGCTCTCCCAAGCTTCGTACATAGACACGATTCTGGCCCGTTTTAACATGCAGAACTCCAAGAAAGGTTTTCTACCTTTCAGGCATGGAGTGTTTCTATCTAAGGAACAGTCTCCTAAGACTGTTGAGGAGATAGAGACCATGAGGATAGTTCTATATGCTTGGCAGTAGGAAGTCTCATGTATGACATGTTGTGTACGAGGCCTGATATCTGTTATACCGTTAGCATGGTGAGCAGATATCAGAGTAACCCCGGGAAAGCTCATTGGGAGGCAGTAAAGTGCATTCTCAAGTATTTGCGCAGAACGAGGGACCAAGTTCTGGTCTATCAGGCACCTGAGCTGGTACTCCGAGGTTACACAGATTCAGATTTCCAAGGCGACAGGGACAAGAGCATGTCTACCTCAGGGTATGTGTTTACTCTAGGAGGTGGAGCCATAGTTTGGCGGAGTGTCAAGCAGAAATGCGTGGCGGACTCTACCATGGAGGCTGAGTACGTTGCCGATCAGAGGCAGTGAAATAAGCAGTATGGCTCAAGAACTTCCTAGTGGACTTAGATGTGATTCCTGGTTTGCCAAAGTCTATCACGGTTTATTGTGATAACAATGGTGCAGTAGCAAACTCGAAGGAACCACGAGCCCACAAGGCGAGTAAACTTATACAGAGCAAGTACCACCTGATACGAGACATCGTAAAGAGGGTAGACGTGGTCATGGCTAAGATAACATCAGAGGATAACCTTGCAGATCCGTTCACGAAAACATTGACTTCTAAAGTCTTTGAGGCTCAGGTGAAGGGCATGGGGATCAGATGCTTAGGAGAGCTTTGACAGTTTTTTCTAGATAGATAGCAGCAGATTGGGTAGGATTGTATGTAGTTGTATACTTAAAGCACAACTTAAGTATTAGTGGGAGATTGTTGGAGTAGAATACATAAGCTATGCTTGTATTGTATAGTTTCCCAGTTTAATATATCGATTTGTGTTTCAGTCATATCTTGTTGTGCATTAATCGTCCATTTATATTATGTAAGTAAATGATGAGGTGTCTGGTGGACACAGTAAATCTCATCATTGGTTGAAAGACATAATATATAAATGAGGTTCGTAACCGAGACAACTTTGGATAAACTGTCAGTTTAGGTTATTATATGATTTGGATAATTAGTTTGTCTAAACTAATTGAATCATATAGATATGCCCGGGGCATATTGAACTTGACTCTTAGGAATGATTTGTCTTGTACTGATTTAATAGACAAATCGATCCTTGTATTCTATCTCTAAATCCCTAGACTCGAGTGGGCATGAGGATTAGACATAGTGTACTTTGATCTGCCAATGGGTGAGGTCAAATGTGGCCAATAGTCTCGGTGGGTTGGGTGCGCGTGTTTAGTTACTTGGTGTGCTACTGCTTGTCGAAAGGAAACCATGTACCGGTGGGTCCGGGGTGATGGTGCTCCCGAGATGAGCTCGAAATGTTTATTATACTAAACCCAGCCAGTGGATTTATGTCCGGTATAATAAAAAGGTCGAGTGGTACTAGTCTCGGAATTAAAGAAGTTAATTAATTAATTTATCAGTAAATTAATTTTAATTAAAGAGCACTATATCTTTGATGTGGGGAGATTAAATGAATATAATTTAATTAAGTTGTTCCGGAAGCAATTCTGGTGTAGGATGGTAGTGCAAAAATTAATTCGTTAGTGGTACAATTAATTTTGTAATGGGTTAATTGAATAGGTAGATTTAATTAATTAATTGGTTAATTATTCCTAAGGGTTAATTCAGTGATTAACAAAGTGGAATTATTTAATTAATTCCTAAGGGTTAATTAAGTAATTAACAAAGTGGAATTATTTAATTAATTAATTAAATCTTAAGTTTCAATTAGAATTAGGAAATCCTAGAGATTAGGAAATCTAGTAGGATTTAGTTTATCCTATCAGATTGGTTACCTAATTGGATTTGGAAACTAATTCATTACCTAAACCCATTAGGAAGACCAATCCTAAACCAACTTGGAGTCTCTCTTGTAACTCTTTAAATTGACAAGGGATCAGTTATTCAAGAATCACAATTCATACAATTAATCCACAGGATTTCTAGAGAGAGAAAACGTTTCTCTCTCCAGGTCGAATTTTCAAGAAGTTTTGGCGGCTGGTTTTTCTTCCTAGTGGCCGAATTTTTAAGCCCTTGGTGTATACCAGCTGCAAGGAACTTTCGCTCTCTCCGGGCAGTGCATTTGCAGTACGTGCTAGCTGCGGAGGTGCTGGATTTTTCTACCAGGTGGAGTTGTGGTGATAGCTGATCAATTAACTTCGAGTTCATTGCCCACACAACGTGAAGTCATAGTCTTGAGGCATACAAGAGAATCACCAGGTGCACGCTTCAAAGGTACTTTTCTAAGATTCCGCTTTAATAGAAATTTTTTATTGCGTGGTAAATCGAGCAAGTGCAAACCCAGATCCTACCAAATTCTTTCACATATAACACATCTCAGATCACAACTATAAAAGAAAACATACTATAGAAATGAAATGTACTTAACAATCGGACATCATATCAAAAAAAAAAAAATACATCAAATCATCAAATAAAAGATATCAGATCAGAAGTTTACCTTGCTTTTTTATGTGGTTGGAGCTTGTTTTAATTTGCTAGGCTTTTCAGAAGCATGTGCATGTTGTTGTTTTTCCACATGCACCTCGGCTGTAGCCCTTTCTCTTTTCCATCCTTGACCATGTCCTCCCTTTTTCTCTTCGAGTTTTGCTCTTTCAAAGAGTTGAGTCTGACTCCAGTTTGTGAATGTTGGTAGGTTTCTTGGAATATCTTTGTGAATTCCATACACAACCCTATCAACATAGAATAACTGAAGAAAATATGTTAGTTGTGAGTTAAAAAAATAAAATTTTTAGCAAAGCATTTCACAAACTAAAACAAACATCAGATCAAGATAATACCCACATCAGATCAGCATATAACATACATCAAATTACAACAATACACACATCAGATCAGTAATTTTGATAGAAAATTATTTGAAACAAATAAAACAAAATTAACAGTATATAACAGACATCAGATCAACAGGAAACAAATATTAGATCATATGAATACAAACATCAGATCACAAGCTATTGAAAGGAAATATTTAACTGAACTAAAACAGACATCAGATCATAAAATATACACATCAGATCAACATATAAAAGATATCAGATCACAACAATACAGACATCAGATCAGTAATCAAATGAATATAGAAAAGAAAGATGAGAGACTTACAATCAGAAAAGAGAGTGGTCCATTGTAGGCTGTTGAGCTGCCTTATTTGATCAAGGCTGTTCAGGGATTTGAGGAGCCGATATCTGACGTTGTTGATGCTCCCATGATGGTAAAGAAATGTGGTGGCTAGGTAGAGAAGGAAATCCTGGACGAAGTTGATGTCAATGTAGTCCTGATGGTTGACAATGTACTGCTCAAGCTGCTTGATGGTTGGTCTTTTTGTGGGTGGCATGCCAAATCTTTGACAGTAGTGTTCGAGATTCTGCTCATAATCTTTACCCTTTGACTCAGTAGCTGTGTATTCTTCAACTTCAATTGGACATCTTGGAAAGCCAAGAACCAATTCCACATCTTCTTCAGCAATGAGAATAACTGTATCTTGTTCCAGCTCCAGTCTTAACTTGATAGAGTTGAATTTTTTGAGCAGGTATTGTTCCAATTTGTTTGGCATCTTGGTGTAGTTGATACTGAGGAAACTGCCAAAGCCTATATCCATCACAACATTTCTTTGTGGTTCTGAGAGTCTAGAAACCACGAAACTTATACCGTTTGGAGATGTACTGCAACAGAATCTTTTGCTCATCTCATTATCAGCATCATCATCATTGTCCTTTCTTCTCTTTTCTTTTTTCTCTTTTTTTGTGATGTGGACATCCACATCGCCCTGTTTCTTTTCCTTATTGACCATCACATTGGTCTTTTTCTGTTGCTGCTTTTGCTGCAGATCCTTCTTCTGTATTTGTAGAAGAATTTCTTGATTTGTCTTCTTCTTTGTAGGTACTTTCATCCTTTTACTTGTTTGATCCTTTTGGGATGGTTGAACAACTTCCTGTTCTTTTCTTTTCTTGTCCGATTTACGTTTGTACATTGCTTGGGGTATCTTGAAAATCTGAACTGTCATCTTGTGCTTGAATAACTTGCTTGGTTTTATCAGCCATTATGTTTATATTGTTGTTTCCTGTAATATGTCAGTAAGAGTATGTAAGCAAAAATAAGTTGATATCAGATTAGAAGAAAGCAGATATCAGATCAGCAGATATAAGACATCAGATCACAACATGAACACATCAGATCAGCATATTACAGACACCAGATCACGAAAACACAGAGATCAGATCAACTGAATACACACATCAGATCAAGCAAAAATACACATCAGATCAACTTAATTCTCAAATCAGATCAACAAAAAATGGACATCAGATCACTATTTTATAAGAAAATCATTTCACAGAAAGAAAACAAATTTAACACATAAATCAAATCACGATATAACTTATATCAGATCAAGAAAATGAAGACATCAGATCAACTGACTACATACATCAGATAAAAACAAAACAGATATCAGATCAAAATAATACAGTCAACAGATCAGTAATTTTGATAGAAACTTATTTCAATGAACTAAAACAAAATTAAAAGCATATAAGAGACATCAGGTCAATTGAAAACATATATCAGATCACTTGAATATAGACATCAGATCACAAATGTTTATAAAAAATTATTTCAAACAACTAAAACAAAATTAATAGCATATATCAAACATCAGATCAACTAAAAATATATATCAGACAAAAAGAATACAGACATCAGGTCACAAAATATTGAAGGCAAATATTTCAATGAACTAAAATAGACATCAGATTACGATAATACAGAGATCAGAGCAACATATAACATACATCAGATCAACGAAATATAGACATCAGATCACTAATTTTGATAGAAATTAACAAAATAAACAAAAACATATATCATGCATCAAAAAAAAAAAATCGAACCCTAATTGTATCAGATTAGAAAATTTGGAACCCTAATTATATCAGATAGCAAAATTAACAGCATAAACAGACATCAGATCAATCGAAAACATATATCATATTAGAACAATACAGACATCAGAACCCTAATTATTCAAAGAAAATAACGGTTATAAAATTGAAATCCTATGATAGATATGTATAATGGTTAAAAAATTAGGTTTTTGTACCTGTAGATAAATGTCGAAGCAGGAAAACGTTGGTTTGAGAAAAACAGCAAGTTTTTCGTCCGATTTGGAGACTTTTTTAGCGTTTGAGTTGAACAGCAAGCTTTTTCTTCGCGCAGATGCTGGCTATGGTGTTTTCTGAACCGGAAGAAGAGCAGAAAATCGCAGTGATCTCTGAACGTATTTGAGGTTAGAAATTTAGATTGTGGTGATCTGATGTTGTTAATGGAACAATGAAGATCGCGAGGATGAAATCGGTTTGAGAGCCGCGAAGGAAGGAAGGGTTTTGGGTTTTCAGTTTCAGAGCGGGAGAAAGGAAAGTATTTCGTTTTAATTAAGTCGCATGTTACCACACGTGTATAATGCGAATGGGAATGCGCACCTGCTACAGTAGGAGTAAAATTCATCTTACTCCTATAGGCCCACCGTAAATGGACTCCCAACCCACTGCCCCAATACAGGTAATTTATATAATATTATTATAATAGTATAATACAATTATACTTTTATTAATTTTTATACTGATTTTATGTTTTAATGGGTCCAGGTAGCAACTATTACTTTTTGTCCAACTGCAAGACTCTTCACTAGTAGGCAGTGTTTGCTTTTGGTTCAATTGCTTTACAATTAAAATATTACTATTGCACGGGTTTTTCATTTTTTTGTTATTGTTTAATTAATCATCCAATTTCTTTTCTTTTTTTACCTTTAATTTTTTTTAGTGTTTATTTTGAAAATAAATTTTATTTTTTATTTTATTTCAAAATTTTTATAAAATATTTTTTTATAAGTAAAAAAAATTTAATTAAAATTTTAAAATTATTTAATTAAATTAAAATATGTGATTATATCAAAATTTTAATTTCATGAATTTTTTTTAAGTTTTGTATATATATATAAAAAAATATTTGATTATATCAATCAAAACATGAGTTTATATCATGATTTTATGAAATTCTATATGTATATGTGTATATAAAGTAAGGATTTGTTTATATCATTGAAAACACGAGTTTATATCAAATAGAACATGACTTTATATCATGTAACGTATATGTTTATATCAATATAACAATGGGTGTACAATAGTTTCATGAAATATATATATGTATATATATAAAGTAAAAATTTGATTATATTATTAAAGATACGAGTTTATATCAAGTAGAATAATAGTTTATATCAATATAACAATGATTTATATTATGTGTATAATAATTTCATGAAATTTTATATGTATATAACGTAAAGATTTGTGAATGTAGAACATATGTCTATCCAGTAAAATTTGATTATATATTTCAAAACACGACTTTATATATTTAAATGACGTATTTATATCTATAGAAATAAGAGTTTATATAAATAAAACATAAATTTATATTTACTCTAAAAGATTCAAAAAAAAGAGATTTTATATCAACACGATGAGAGTTTATATCCACTAAAATAGAGTTTATATCAGCTAAAGTTTCTGCAGAAAACATCACCTCTGTTTTTCTCTTGTGTTGACCACCAACGCCGTAATAAACCCAAAGTTCTAAGTGTCGACAATTCATCACTTATAGTAAAAGGTCATCTTTGGCATCCATTTCAGGTTCAGAACCAACCAAAATAAAGGATTCATTTTGTTAAAAATTGGTCCTTTTTGTTCCATCAGATATGAAAAAAGCTGTGAATACATTAAACAGAGTAGCAAATAACAATGCATTCATGAATACTTTCCTATTGAATGCTTTGGGGCTTTGAGTTTAAGGTCAATGATTCAGCGGAGAGAAATTGAGGCCATCGAGGCTGAGAAAGATGCTTTGGTGTTGGCCAACAAAGTCATCAAGACAACTATTTGGGACTGGAAAAGGCAACTCTATTCCGAAGCTGGGCGGAACCTTTTCTAATCTCGCAGCACCTGCGGCTCGGTTTGCTGCCACTACTGCCTTGTTTACTTGTTCATCCATGCCACGAGCATAAATTGCTCTTTCAGCAGTTCTTGTAGCAGCCTGCAGATTAGGAACAACCGAATAAAGTCAGATCACATCGTACAGGGGAATCAACCCACTAAAAGATGACTGCACAGAATCAGTGTTCAAAGACTTACATGCACTGCTCCAAGGAGTGCATCACTTGATGGAGGTAAGGGAACCTTAAGGTTGCCACCATCCCATTCACCGCATTTTCAACATAACTGCCATAGCCTTATTTTTTGCCTACATGCCATGATCCCTTGTGAAAGTGGCCATTCGCAAAGTGGCAAAGTGATAAACACCGAAACCATGAATTCTATCTCCAAAATATTCCCCGGGAAACATGTCTCCAATTCTTAAGAACAGCCAGGACATTTCATATATCCTTGATTAGAAAAGGGAATGAAATAACAATCAAAAGAGAACACACACTAAACACCAGAAAAAAAAAAGGTACTGAACTCCTCCCTCAAATTCCATGTCAACCATGGGATATGCAGTGCAGCGCAATAATCAAACCCAATATATATATATATATATATATATATACCAGAAAGGAGGTTGGTCCCTAAAGGATTAAAAGACAGAAAGGAAACACAGAATGAAAAGTGGGTCGCAGACGGACTGCCACTATAGTGTTAGATGCAAAAATAGAAAGTTAGATTGTTTGTAATACAGGAATGTAAATGTTAGGTGTAGAAAATAAAAGTTAGAAGTTAGAAATCATAAACAGAAATAATAAACATGATTTCAAATTAAAACATAATAGTTTCACAATTAAAACTCCAAAATAGTTCACTGCTTTGGGTACATCACTTGCTTATATATTTTCCAAAGCTTAGGTACAAAATAAAAATATATCTAAGAAGGTGAGGGGGAGAAGAGAGATATATTGAAGGGATACAATAGAAAAGATTTAGAAATTACAAAGGTAAAGAAATTACAAAGGAAAAATAGAAGAAAGGATAAAGAAAAGAGAAATGAGAGAGAGAGCGAGTGATAACAGATTTGGAAGGAAAGGTTTTTAAACTCTGGAGAGGAGTCTGCAGAGCTTAGGTTTTAGAGAGAGAAAGAAGAGATGAAAAATGGGTAAGCAAATGGGTGCCTACCTCTGGTTCCTTCGTTGTCTATTTATAGACAATTTTTTTAAATTCCGCGTAGCTACAGTATTTGCTACAGGAACTCTCTATCTTTTTTTTTAATTCGCCATTTTATTTATGGAATTGGGGAGAAAATTCCGAAACAGAAGATCAATAAGGGGATCTTTTTCTTCATTTTCTGCTTTGATTGAGGTTCCTCTGCTTCCCTGGGAGCTCGTGTCACTTTTAAGCTGACTTAATATATTTTCCAAGTGTTTGATATAATCTTCCTGGGTTTATACTGCTGTTAATTTGGAAGCGTCTAAATCCTTCTGTTATAGGAAGACTGATGTTTGTTGATCTGCTGGTGGCAGATATCTTGGATTGTTGTGGAACCATGCTTCAATCATTTATGGCTGAACAACATCGGTCTTGAATTCTTTCCACCATTTTGAGTATTCTTGTCTTACCAAGGCTGGTAGCATGTCTTCTTGCTTTGAAAATTCAAATTTCCAAGCATATATCCATGACAAGGAGAATATGGAATAAAACTATAATAATTTTGGCACAGATTTTGGTGCCGTAAATCTTTCATAGAATAGTTTGTAACCAGGTCTTACTGATTCTGGTAAAATCTGTAGGTTTGGGCCATGGGTGTTCCACCATGTTATAAATCATATAGGAAAGTTGTATTGATTACCTCTTTTAAAATAAAAGAGGCAAGAGTGTTTGTATGCCTGATTTTGTACGGTGAACGCGTTAAACCAAGCTTGTCTATAATCCCAGTAAGTATATCCTGGGTGAGAGAAAGGTTGTGAGGAGTTTCTAGGTTTGTTTAGATTGTCTTTCCAATCTGCCGGAGTTAAGACAGAGAGAATTTCGGCTATAGAATGTGTATTCTCTCTTTTATCAAAGTAGGCTTTGAATGAGGCAGACCCTGAATCAACCAATATGAATTCGTAATATTTTTGTGTTTTATTCAGGGAGTGGGGAATAAAGTTAGTTTGTGGTGCTAGGACTCTTTGGGCTACCTGAATAGGATTGCTTGTAAAGAAATCCGGCTCCGTTTGGATTACCAGCTGGGAAGTTTGGCACTTGAAATATTCAGTTGGGATGGAGTTTTTTGATCCAGTAGGGATCAATTTTTGCCCTGATGTTTTGAGAACTTGTTTGTTAGCGGGATTTGTGATCACCACTTTATTTTGTGAAGTGGGATTTGTAACCAACACTTTGTTTGACGGAGTGGGAGTAATACTCACCACTTGAGATTTGGAAGTGGGATTGTTAATCACCACTTTAGTTTGAGTAGTGGGACTATTAGTCCCAATTTGAGGTTGAGGAACAACCTGAGGTTGGGGATTTTACCAGTGAAAATCCTGATCTTGCTGTTGGAGTTGAATACATAAACTATGATTGTGTTGTACTTTTTCCCAGTAATATATCGATTTATGTTTTGGTTATATCTTGTTGTGCATTAATTGTCCATTTGTATTATGTAAGTAGATGATAAGGTGTCTTGTGTGACACATTAGATCTCATCATTGGTTGAAAGACATAATATATAAATGAGGTTCGTAACCGAGACAGCTTTGGACAAACTGTCGGTTTAGGTTATTATGTGATTCATATAATTGGTTTGTCTAAACTAATTGAATCATATAGATATGCCCGGGGCGTATTGAACTTGACCTTTAAGAATAATTTTTCTTGTACTGATTTAATAGATAAATCGTTCTTGGTATTCTATCTCTTAATCCCTAAACTCGAGCGGGCATGAGGATTAGACATAATGTACTTTGATCTGCCAAAGGGTGAGGTCAATTGTGGCCAATAGTCTCGATAGGTTGGGTACGTGTGTTTACTTGGTGTGCTGCTGCTTGTCGAAAGGAAACCATGTATCGGTGCGTCCGGGGTGATGGTGCTCCCGAGATGAGCTCGTAAAGTTTATTATACTAAACCCGGCCGGTGGACTTATGTCCGGTATAGTAAAAAGGTCGAGTGGTACTAGTCTCAGAATTAAATTAATTAATTTATCAGTAAATTAATATATTAACGAGCACTATATCTTTGATATGGGGAGATTATGAATATAATTTAATTAAGTTGTTTCGGAAGCAATTCTGGTGTAGGATGGTAGTGCCAAAATTAATCCGTTAGTGGTACGATTAATTTTGTAATGGGTTAATTGAATAGGTAGAATTAATTAATTGATTAATTATTCCTAAGGGTTAATTAAGTAATTAACAAAGTGGAATTATTTAATTAATTAATTAAGTCTTAAGTTTCAATTGGAATTAGGAAATTCTAGAGATTAGGAAATCTAGTAGGATTTGGTTTATCCTATCAGATTGGTTGCCTAATTGGATTTGGAAACTAATTAATTACCTAAACCCATTAGGAAGACCAATCCTGAACCAACTTGGGGTCTCTCTTGTAACTCTATATATAGACAAGGGATTAGCTGTTCGAGACATACAATTCCATAAGTTTTCAAGACAAGAAAACTAGAGAGATAAAATCCTATAGAGAGAAATTAATTTTCACTCTTGAAGTCGGATTTTAGTGAGAGAAAGTGCGGCTGGTTTTCTCTCCCCTTGGCCAAATTTTTGGCTTGTTTTTTTATCAGCTGTGCGCAGTTTTCCCTCTCTCCGGGCGGTCCGTTTACAGTACGTGCCAAGTGCTGCGGTGCTAGAATTTTCTAGCAGGTGGATTGTGGTGATTAGCTGATCGATTGACTTCTAGTTTGTTTCCCACACAACGTGAAGTCAAAGTCTTGAGGCATACAAGAGAATCACCTGAGTGCACACTTCAAAGGTATTTTTCTAAGATTCCGCTTTAATTAGAAATTTTTGTTGCGTGGTAAATCGAGCAAGTGCAAACCCAGATCCTATGTGGCAATCCCTTTCAGCTCACTCTTGGATGGATTGTATTTGGGCCGCTGTATCTGTTCTTCTTCTGCCATCTCTGCCCAAATTTTTTGGGAGACTATTGAGATTGGTTAGATAGCGGCGAGGTTATCCATTGCTTGAAATTGCCTCAGAGTCAAGGCATAGTCCTTTGGTGACTTTTGCACCATTTGCTTCAAAGTTGAGGCTTTAAAAGGTTACTTAGAGAAAGGGGACCCTTCATTTGATGCCTTGATAGCTTCAATTGCTATCACAAGTTCGTCCGGGGGCCATTCTTCTTTCTTTTCTCGGAGGCATTATTTTCCCTGTAAAAATTCACGAGTTAGAAAATCTGAAAGAGAATTAGATTCTCCTTTAATATATTGAATGTCAAAATCAAATACAGATAATATAGCTTGCCATCTAGCAAAAATTTGTTTGGATGCTAGATTTTTTACATCTTTTTGTAAAACATCTTTTGCTGATTTATAATCTACTCTTATTAAGAATTTTTTATTAAGTAAATCAGACTGGAATTTAGAAACACAGAGAATGATAGCAAGTATTTCCTTTTTTATGGTGGAATAATTCTGTTGTGTGCTATTCCAATGTTTAGATGTAAAGGAAATAATTTTTTCTTTTTCTTCCAGAACTTGTTTCAGAATTCCACCATATCCTAAATCAGAGGCATCTGTCTCTACTATTTTCTTTAAGTTTAGATTTGCTATGTCAAGGCAAGGTAAAGACTTAACTAAAGTCTTTATTTTTCTTACTGATTGTGTATGTGAATCAGTCTAGGAAGGTGGTGTCTTCCTTAGTCTTTCATGCAATGGTTTAGCTAAATTTGCTAAATTGGGAATAAAATCAACAACATAATTTAAACATCCTAGAAATCTTTGTAGTTGCTGTTTTTCTAAAATCTGGTCAGGAAACTTATCAGCAAAAAACCAATTGATCTCTTAATTGCTTGGTAAATATAATGTCCAAGTAATCTAATTTTGGTTTGGAAGAGGCTTTTCTTCCTCTGAGAGACTACTAATCCATTTGTTTTCGTCACCTGTAAGAAGATATTGAGATGTTTAAAATGTTGGTCAAGATTGTTAGAATGAACCAAAACATCATCAATATAAACAATAATAAAACTTGAATAAGGATTAAAAATATCATTCATAATCCTTTGAAACTCTGAAGGGGTATTCTTCAATCCAAATGGCATTACGTTCCATTCGTAGTGTCCGAATAGAACTGTGAATGCCGTCTTATACCTGTCAGAAGGGTGAATCTTGCCAAAATCCAGATTTCATGTCACATTTAGAAAAGATTTTTGCTGCAAATAATTTTTGCAACAAGTTCTTTTTGTTTGGAATTGGATATCTAATCCATTGTAAAACCTGATTTAAGGCTTATAATTAATTACTAGTCTAGGCACTCCTCATTCTATTTCTGAACTTTTATTGACGTAGAATGCCAGACAACTCCATGGGGATTTACTTGAGCTAATAATCCCTTATTGTAAAAGGTCATTAATTTCCTTTTTACAATGTTCCATTAATTCTTGACTCATCTTGTTGGGTCTTGCTTTTGTCGGAATATTTTGTTCCTTAAAATCATTTTCATAAGGAAGGAAAACTGTATGTTGTTTTCTCTTCCAAAAAGCATTTGGGAGATCAGAACATACTTGTTCTTCGATCTTTTGTTGCAACTGTTTAATCTTTCCTTGGATTTTTGGTTGTTGTAGTTGTGATTCAATTCTTTTAAATTCTATTTCCTCCTTAATGAAATTTACCTGTTGGATTGTTGTTGTCAAAGGATTTACTTCCCTAGTAATTGGTTCCTTTGAAAATGGGAGAATAATGTTCTCTCCTTGTTCCTGTGGTTGAATTCCTTCCATTGTAGTTAAGTAAGGAACTAACTCGATCATAAAGTCTGCACCAAAAATAATAGGACAAGACAATTCTTTTACCAACGAAAATGAGACTGCTACCTTAGTTGTTGAGAAATGAACATCAACATCCGATAATTTGAACTTGATTCCAAGCTTTGTCTTATTGGCTGCAGTTAGTCTTTCCCTACTTTTTTCAAAAATTTTTGTAGGAATAAGTCCCTCTTGAATGCAGCTAAAATCGGCTCCTGTGTCCCATAACGCATCGGTTTCTAGGACAAAACAGTTTTTTACTACCAACTTTATTCTACCATCATGCCTTTGCAAAGTTGTTATAGAATTAAGTTGGGGTATATCGTCTCCAATGAAGGATTCTTCTTCATTATCTAAGACAGGTTTTGGGTTCTGGCTATCAATTAGGTTTTGTATTAGTAAACCATGAAGGTCTTGCTTTGCTTTTATATCTCTAATTTCTTCTTTAGCTAAGGCCAGCTCTTTCTGTAAGTCACTCATAGAAATTGTACTGGAGGTTTTCTTGGGGAACCTATTAAGAATCTCTGTAAGATTGTAAGTATTAAGTAATTTTGGGTGACTTCCTATAGGGTTAGGTATGGAGGAAGTAGATGGTTTTTCTCTCATAGTTTGTCTGAATTGGTTTAAGTAAGTTTTTTGTTGGTTTGAATCTTCTATCCCTTCTATTAATTCTAAAATAAAATCTTGTTCTTTAGTAAGAAAATTAATAGAATGACCCCTCTATGATTTCTTCTTATGATGATGATGAATTAATATCATCCTGCTGAAATTGCTGGATGTAATTATCATCACTTGATTCTGTATCTGTATCAGCCTCTGATCCTACGAGAAGCTGATTAAGTTGATTAGTAACCTCCTCTTGTAGATTCAAGGCCTAAATTTTCCTATTTAATCTGCAATACCTGGCTATATGACCAGGTTTCTGACATGTATAACAAACAACCTTGGACAAGTCTCTGGGTTTATTAGTTTGTTCCAAGGGAAGTTTTCTTTGAAATTTAGAATGCCTTTTCTTTCTGTAAAAAAGTTTGGGTTGAGGTTCTGACCTATATTTTTGAAAATCAGGTTTATACTTCTTCCTTTTAGAACAACTTGGTAAACCAAATTGTTCGCAAAATGATCCTAACATTTTTCTGTTTTTAGCAGGATCCCTCATCATTTTATCTTGCCTAGACATTTTCATTGCTACTTTCTGAATGAAAGTATTAAGTTGTCCATATGTAAGTTGCTCATAAGGAACAACTCCTTTGAACTCTTCCTTAAGTTCATCTCGGACTAATCTCCTTAAAGACTTAGGAAGGCCATCTATAAATTTTTCTTTCCAGTATTGTTGATTACCATCTGGTCGGTCATAAATTCTAAATTGGAAGACATTTTTGTATTCCTGAAAACCTCTCAAACCTCAACATTTGAGATTATTTTTGTATTCTCAAAATTGAGAATTAAGTTGTCCATAAGTAAGTTGCTCATAAGGAACGACTCCTTTGAACTCTTCCCTAAAACCTCAACGTAAAATTGAAGATTTGTCTCTAAAGATTCCTGGATCACCAATAAAAGTTTTAGCAATCATAAATATTAAAGTTGATACAGAGTCAGGAATAGTTTCACTATTTTGGATGATAGGTTCTCCGCCTTCATCCACTTTAACTGCAAAGAGAATACTATTTCTTTCATTTTTTGTGAGGTGTTCATCTCACCCATCCTTTTAACTGACCTGTAAAACCTGTAATTAGAATATGGGCAGTAGCTAAATCATTACTACCCTGTGTTGTTCTATATGTCGTGGCTACCATAGTCATGTTTTGTAGCATTTTCATAATGCTTTATTCTGGTTGCCCATCTACACACCATTCATAGATGTTATTGGCATTATAACTATTTTGTATAATATTTGGGCCAGGTTCTAATCTTGGGTTTGGGATGTCATGATTGCGAGGGAACCTTCTTTGAGGGATTGGTCTTCTCCATGTGGATACTTGTCTTCTTCCTGATGAATGTCCTATCCTAACAATCTGTGGGTCATTATGTGATAATTCTTCTGATTCATTATCAGAGATTTTACTTAGGACTCTAATTCCTTGGATTATTGAGATTGATCCTGATTCAGAATCCGGTTCCCTATCTTTCTGTTTAAGTTTTGGGGCAAAGGATTCCTCAATTTTGGCTAATCTTTTTTCCAGTTCAGTCATTGGTCAGGATACCAATTGGTTGGCTATTTTCTGAGAAATCTCATGTGGTTTAAACAAAGGCTTTTTATCAAATGTCTCAGAAATGTGAGTAGATATAGAGGTTGAGGTTTTGTAGTTAGGTATTCTCCTATGGTTTGAAGGTATTTGTTGGTATAATTGTTTTGTTCAAAGAAACTCTGGATATCTTTGGCATTGATTGGCTCCAACAAGTGTCTGGGATCTTTTTGTTTGAATGGGACTGCTTTAATTTCTACAGCCTTATAGGTTGTGGTAAAAGGCATCACCGGAGGCATCTCTGACTTTATCTTTTCCCCTTCTGTGACATGCCAAGTTTTAGCCACACAAATTTCCTTTTCTTTCAAAAAGGGATATTCTATATTATGACTGGAGGCATAATAATCAAACAATTTAAAGAATACTACATTAAACTTATGTTTACTAAGGAAATTATAGTATTCTTCCTAAATCTTTTTCCTATCTTTACCTTGATATTTAGTAAAGAACCATTCTCTTTTTATTTTATCTTTCTCATAATAGAATTCCTTTTGTAATTTTCTCTTTCAAAATTAAATTCTGATTTCATCATATTTAACTCTCCTATATTATCTGTCATAGTAGAATAAGTGGGAGATCTGGGAAGGCTATTGCTATCAGAAGAGTCTTCTTGAGGTTCTAACTTATATCTAGCTTGGGAGATTTTAGATGCATTATCCAAATCATGCAAACTTGTATTAATTGCCGAGACGGAATGCCTAGGGGGTTGTTCTAGTTTTCTAGAATGTGAAAAAGAAGTAGACCTAGATGATTCGACTTCTTTCTTATGAGAATCTCTCATACTAATTGATCTGTCAAATGTTATTTTCACGATTCCACTAGCATATTGAGTGATTTTTGTTGGTACAGTACTTCTAACTGGATCTGGAGGTGCTGCTTCTTCTAAAAGCCAGTCATCTGGCAAAGAGACATCTTTCTATTTTATACTTTGTGGAATAGATAATCTAGATCTATTCATATCTATTTTATACAGGATGGTTTCTCCTTTCTTTGAAACCATTCTTGCTCCTGTGTTAAAGGCTGAGATTAAGGCCTTATATCTAATCCTATATAAGATTGTAATAGGAATAGATCCTTCTTTTGCTTTTATATTAAATACTTTAATATTTAAAGTTAAAGCATCTAAAATATTTTTATCCAGCAAAGAAACGCAGAAATTAGGAAAACAATCAAAATAGATTGGGACTTCACAAAGGCTAGTTTCAACCATTCCAAGGAAGGAATCTTCAAAGTCTAAAAATCTACAATCTCTTAATCCAAGAAGTAAAGCAGAATTCATGTCATCTTTATTAAGGGGTTTACCAGCTATTTGGACTAAACCAAAATGTAAATAATTATAACCATTTTTTCCTATGATTATCAATGGTTTTTGAAGATAAAAGTTGAATTGTTTCAACAGTTTTCGTAAGTGGAAAAGCCTGTTCCACTGTTTTTACCGAAAAATTAGAGACCATTTTCCATTTATCTCTATAAACATCATTTGTTGGTCTCTTTGATATTTTCCAATTATCCTAGTCCTAGGACAAGTTTTAAAAATTTATTTCTTCTTTAAGAAGAATATTGTTTGAAGCTTGAAGAGGCCTCCGAAGATTTTTTAGAAAATTTTCAAAAAATTTAAGACATAATTATAACTAAAAATAATAGAAGAAATTAAAATAGTAGTGAATCAAATATAATAGAAAATAAAGAGATTCAAATTTTAATTTAAAACTTACTCTCTTCTGGACTCATCACCTTCTGGCTCCATGGTAGATAATAATTTCACTTATTCTTACCAATGATAACGAAGATCTGACAGTGTTGAACCTTGAATTAGTAAACTATGTTCAGGGTCAGGCCAGAAATCCATCTGGCACCTCAACAGTATGCTCCGGGCTTGTCAATCCTTTTGCCTACTCCAACTACTGCTGGCACTAACAGATCCCGATCATAAATTTGCTGATCCAAGCTCAAGAACATAGATCTGCAAAAACATTGTTAAGTATAATTAAAATACATATCTAGTTACCCACTTCCCATTCTCGCTTTTATACTCGAAAGGAGGTTGGTCCCTAAAGGATTAAAGACAGAAAGGAAACACAGAATGGAAAATGGGTCACAGACAGACTGCCACTATAGTGTTAGATGCAGAAATAGAAAGTTAGATTGTTAGTAATACAGGAATATAAATGTTAGGTGCAGAAAATAAATGTTAGAAGTTAGAAATCATAAACAGAAATAATAAACATGATTTTAAATTAAAGCATAATAGTTTCACAATTGAAACTCCAAAATAGTTCACTACTTGGTGTACATCACTTACTTATATATTCTCCAAAGGTTAGGTACAAAATAAAAATATATCTAAGAAAGTGAGGGGAAGAAGAGAGATATGTTGAAGGGATACAATAGAAAAGATTTAAAAATTACCAAGGAAAAGAAATTGCGAAGGAAAAGTAGAATAAAGGAGAAAGAAAAGAGAAATGAGAGAGTGAGAGCGAGTGATAAGAGATTTGGAAGGAAAGGGTTTTAAACTCTGGAAAGGAGTCTGCAAAGCTTAGGTTTTAGAGAGAGAAAGAAGAGATTAAAAATGGGTAAGCAAATGGGTGCCTACCTCTGGTTCCTCGTTGTCTATTTATAGACAATTTTTTTTTTAATTTCGCGTAGCTACAGTATTTGCTACAGGAACTCTCTTTTTTTTTTTTAATTCCCCATTTTATTTATGGAATTGGGGAAAAAATTTTGAAACAGTCATCTTCATTTAGAAGATCAATAAGGGGATCTTCTTCTTTATTTTCTGCTTTGATTGAGGTTCCTCTGCTTCCCTTGGAGCTCGTGTCACTTTTAAGCTGACTTAATATATTTTTAGGTGTTTGATATAATCTTCCTGGTTGATACTGCTGCTAATTTGGAAGCGGCTAAAGCCTTCTGTTGTAGGAAGACTGATGTTTGTTGATCTGCTGGTGGCAGATACCTTGGATTGTTATGGAACCATGCTTCAATCATTTCTGGCTGAACAGCATCATTCTTGAATTTTTCCACCATTTTGAGTATCCTTGTCTTACCAAGGCTGGTAGCATGTCTTCTTGCTTAGAAAATTCAAATTTCCAAGCATATCCATGACAAAGAGAATTTAGAATAAAACTGTAATAATTTTGGCACAAATTTTGGTGTCGTAAATCTTTCATAGAATAGTTTGTAACCAAGTCTTACTGATTCTGGTAAAATTTGTGGGTTTGGGCCATGGGTATTCCACAATGTTATAAACCATATAGGAAAGTTGTATTGATTACCTCTTTTAAAATAAAAGAGGCAAGAGTGTCTGTTTGCCTGATTTTGTATGGTGAACGTGTTAAACCAAGCTTGTCTATAATCCCAGTAAGTATATCCTGGGGGAGAGAAAGGTTGTGAGGAGTTTCTTGTTTAGATTGTCTTTCCAATCTGCCGGAGTTAAGACAGAGAGAATTTGGGCTGTAGAATGTGTATTCTCTCCTTTATCAAAGTAGGTTGTGAATGAGACAGACCCTGAATCTACCAATATGAATTCTTAATATATTTGGGTTTTATTCAGGGAGTGAGGAATAAAGTTAGTTTGTTGTGGTAGGACTCTTTGGGCTACCTGAATAGCATTGCTTGTAAAGAAATCTGGCTCTGTTTGGACTACCAGCTAGGAAGTCTGGCACTTGAAATATTCCGTTAGGATGGAGTTTTTTGATCCAGTAGGGATCGATTTTCGCCCTGATGTTTTGAGAACTTGTTTGTTAGCAGTATTTGTGATTACCACTTTTTTTTGTGAAGTGGGATTTGTAACCACCACTTCGTTTGACGGAGTGGGAGTAATACTCACCACTTGGGATTTAGAAGTTGGATTGTTAATCACCACTTTAGTTTGAGTAGTGGGAATATTAGTCCCAACTTGAGGTTGAGGAACAACCTGAGGTTGGGGATTTTACCAGTGAATATCCTGATCTTGCTGCCCACTCTTGGATGGATTCTATTTGGGCTCTCTATATATGTTCTTCTTCTGTCATCTCTGCCCAAGTTTTTGGGGAGACTATTGAGATTGGTTGGATAGCGGCGAGGTTTTCCATTGCTTCAAATTGCCTCGGAGTCAAGGAATAGTCCTTTGGTAACTTTTGAACCATTTGCTGCGAAGTTGAGGCTTCGAAAGGTTTCTTGGAGGAAAGGGATCATTCCTTTGATGCCTTGATAGCTTCAATTGCTATCACAAGGTCGTTCGGGTGCCTTTCTTCTTTTTTTTTTCGGAGGCATTATTTTCCCTGTAAAAATTCACGAGTCAGAAAATCTGGAAGAGAATTAGATTCTCCTTTAATATATTTAATGTCAAAATTAGATACAGATAATATAGCTTGTCATCTAGCAAAAATTTGTTTGGATGCTAGATTTTTAAATCTTTTTGTAAAACATCTGTTGCTGATTTACAATCTACTCTTATTAAGAATTTTTTATTAAGTAAATCAGATTGGAATTTAGAAACACAGAGAATGATAGCAAGTATTTCCTTTTTTATGGTGGAATAATTCTGTTGTGTGCTATTCCAATGTTTAGATGTAAAGGAAATAATTTTTTCTTTTTCTCCCTGAACTTGTTTCAGAATTCCGCCATATCCTAAATTAGAGGTATCTGTCTCTACTATTTTCTTTAAGTTTGGATTAGCTATGTCAACGTAAGGTAAAGACTTAACTAAAGTCTTTATTTTTCTTACTTATCAGCAAAACCAATTGATCTCTTAATTGGGGTAATTGTTCCTTGGTAAATATAATGTCCAAGGAATCTAATTTTGGTATAGAAGAGGCTTATCTTCCTCTAAGAGACTACTAATCCATTTGTTTTCGTCACTTGTAAGAAGATATTGAGATGTTTAGAACATTGGTCAAGATTGTTAGAATAAACCAAAACATTATCAATATAAACAATAATAAAACTTGAATAAGGATTAAAAATATCATTCATAATCCTTTGAAACTCTGAAGGGGCACTCTTCAATCCAAATGGCATTACATTCCATTCGTAGTGTTCGAATGAAACTGTGAATGTCGTCATATACCTATCAGAAGGGTGAATCTGAATTTGCCAAAATCCAAATTTCAAGTCAAATTAAGAAAAGATTTTTGCTGCAAATAATCTTTGCAACAAGTCATTTTTTGTTTGGAATTCGATATCTAATCCATTGTAAAACCTGATTTAAGACTTTATAATTAATTACTAGTCTAGGCACTCCTCGTTCTATTTCTGAACTTTTATTGACGTAGAATGCCGGACAACTCCAAGGAGATTTACTTGAGCTAATAATCCCTTTTTGTAAAAGGTCATCAATTTCCCTTTTAAAATGTTCCATTAATTCTTGACTCATCTTGTTGGGTCTTGCTTTTGTTGGAATATTTTGTTCCTTAAAATCCTTTTCATAAGGAAGGAAAACTGTATGTTGTTTTCTCTTCCAAAAAGCATTTGGGAGATCAGAACATACTTGTTCTTCGACCTTTTGTTACAACTATTTAATCCTTCCTTGGATTTATGGTCGTTGTAGTTGTGATTCAATTCTTTTAAAGTCTATTTCCTCCTTAATGAAATTTACCTGTTGGATATTTGTTGTCAAAGGATTTACTTCCCTAGTAATTGGTTCCTTTGAAAATGGGAGAATAATGTTCTCTCATAGTTCTTGTGGTTGAATTCCTTCCATTGTAGTTAAGTAAGGAACTAACTCGATGATAAAGTTTGTACCTAAAATAATAGGACGAGACAATTCTTTTGCCAACAGAAATGAGACTGTTACCTTAGTTGTTGAAAAATGAACATCAACATCCGATAATTTGAACTTCATTCCAAGCTTTGTCTTATTGGTTGCGGTTAGTCTTTCCCTACTTTTTTCAAAAACTTTTGTAGGAATAAGTCCCTCTTGAATTCAGCTAAAATCGGCTCCTGTGTCCCATAATGCATTGGTTTCTAGGACAAATTAATATTTTATTACCAACTTTATTCTAACATCATGCCTTTGGAAAGTTGTTATTGAATTAAGTTGGGTTATATCGTCTCCAATGAAGGATTCTTCTTCATTATCTAAGACAGGTTTTGGGTTCTGGCTATCAATTAGGTTTTGTATTAGTAAACCATGAAGGTCTTGCTTAGCTTTTATATCTCTAATTTCTTCTTTAGCTAAGGCCATCTCTTTCTGTAAGTCACTAATAGAAATTGGACTGGGGGTTTTCTTGGGGACCTATTTAGGATCTCTGTAAGATTTTAAGTATTAAGAAATTTTGGGTGACTTCCTATAGGGTTAGGTATGGAGGAAGTAGATGGTTTTTCTCTCATAGTTTGTCTGAATTGGTTTAAGTAAGTTTTCTGTTGGTTTGAATCTTCTATCCCTTCTATTAATTCTAAAAGGAGATCTTGTTCTTTAGTAAGAACATTAATAGAATGACCCTCTATGATTTCTTCTGATGATGAAGATGAATTATTATCATCCTGCTGAAATTGTTGGATGTAATTATCATCTCTTGATTCTGTATCTGTATCAGCCTCTGATCTTATGAGAAGCTAATTAAGTTTATTAGTAACCTCCTCTTTTAAATTCAAGGCCTGAATTTTCCTATTTAATCTACAATACCGGGCTATATGACCGGGTTTCTGACATTTATAACAAACAACCTCAAACAAGTCTCTAGGTTTATTAGTTTGTTCCAAGGGAAGTTTTCTTTGAAATTTAGAATACCTTTTCTTTCTATAAAAATGTTTGGGTTGAGGTTCTGACCTATATTTTTGAAAATCAGGTTTATACTTCTTCCTTTTAGAACAACTTGGTAAACCAAATTGTTCGCAAAATGATCCTAATATTTTTCTATTTTTAGCACGATCCCTCATCATTTTATCTTGCCTACACGTGTTCATTGCTACTTTCTGAATGAAAATATTAAGTTGTCCATAAGTAAGTTTCTCATAAGGAACAACTCCTTTGAACTCTTCCCTAAGTTCATCTCGGACTAATCTCCTTAAAGACTTAGGAAGGCCATCTATAAATTTTTCTTTCCAGTATTATTGATTACCATCTGGTCGGTCATAAATTCTTGATAGGAAGACATTTTTGTATTCCTGAAAACCTCTCAAACCTCGACATTTGAGATTATTTAGTAATTCTGAAGACTTGTCTCTAAAGATTTCTGGATCACCAATAAAAGTTTTAGCAATCATAAATATTAAAGTTGATACAGAATCAGGAATAGTTTCACCATTTTGGATGATAGGTTCTCCTTCTTCATCCACTTTAACTGCATAAAGATTACTATTTCTTTCATTTTTGGTGAGGTGTTCATCCCACCATCCTTTTACTGACCTGTAAAACCTGCAATCAGAATATGGGCAGTAGCTAAATTATTACTATCCAGTGTTGTTCTATATGTCGTGGCTACCATAGTCATGTTTTGTAGCATTTTCATAATGCTATATTCTGGTTGCCTATCTACACACTATTCATAGATGTTATAAGCATTATAACTGTTTTGTATAATATTTGGGTCAGGTTCTAATCCTAGGTTTGGGATGTCATGATGGAGAGGGAACCTTCTCTGAGGAATTGGTCTTTTTTAGGTGGATACTTGTCTTTTTCCTGAGGAAGGTCATATCCTAACAATCTGTGGGTCATTATGTGATAATTCTTCTGATTCATTATAAGAGATTTTACTTAGGACTATAATTCCTTGGTTTATTGGGACTGATCCTGATTCAGAATTCGGTTCCCTGGCTTTCAGTTTAAGTTTTGGGGCAAATGATTCCTCAATTTTGGCTAATCTTTTTTCCAGTTCAGTCATTGGTCGCAAAACCAATTGTTTGGCTATTTTCTGAGGAATCTCATGTGGTTTAAACAAAGGCTTTTTATCAAATGTCTCAGAAATGTGAGTAGATATAGAAGGTTGAGGTTTTGCAGTTAGGTATTCTCCTATGGTTTGAAGGTATTTGTGTTGGAGTAGACTACATAAGCTATGCTTGTATTGTACAGTTTCCCAGATTAATATATCGATTTGTGTTTCAGTCATATCTTGTTGTGCATTAATTGTCCATTTATATTATGTAAGTTGATGATGAGGTGTCTGGTGCGACACAGTAGATCTCATAATTGGTTGAAAGACATAATATATAAATGAGGTTCGTAACCGAGACAGCTTTGGACAAACTGTCGGTCTAGGTTATTATGTGGTTCAGATAATTAGTTTGTCTAAACTAATTGAATCATATAGACATGCCCGGGGCATATTGAACTTGACTCTTAGGAATGATTTGTCTTGTACTGATTTAATAGACAAATCGATCCTTGTATTCTATCTCTTAATCCCTAGACTCGAGTGGGCATAAGGATTAGACATAGTGTACTTTGATCTGCCAATGGGTGAGGTCAAATGTGGCCAATAGTCTCGGTAGGTTGGGTGCGCGTGTTTAGTTACTTGGTGTGTTACTGCTTGTCGAAATGAAACCATGTACCGGTGCGTCCAGGGTGATGGTGGTCCCAAGATGAGCTCGAAATGTTTATTATACTAAACCCGGCCGGTGAACTTATGTCAGGTATAATAAAAAGGTCGAGTGGTACTAGCCTCGGAATTAAAGAAGTTAATTTAATTAATTTATCAGTAAATTAATTTTAATTAACGAGCACTATATCTTTGATGTGGGGAGATTAAATGAATATAATTTAATTAAGTCGTTTCGGAAGCAATTCTGGTGTAGGATGGTAGTGCCAAAATTAATCCGTTAGTGGTACGATTAATTTTGTAATGGGTTAATTGAATAGGTAGATTTAATTAATTAATTGGTTAATTATTCCTAAGGGTTAATTCAGTAATTAACAAAGTGGAATTATTTAATTAATTCCTAAGGGTTAATTAAGTAATTAACAAAGTGGAATTATTTAATTAATTAATTAAGTCTTAAGTTTCAATTGGAATTAGGAAATCCTAGAGATTAGAAAATCTAGTAGGATTTGGTTTATCCTATCAGATTGGTTACCTAATTGGATTCGGAAACTAATTCATTACCTAAACCCATTAGGAAGACCAATCCTAAACCAACTTGGAGTCTCTCTTGTAACTCTATAAATAGACAAGGGATCAGTTATTCAAGAATCACAATGAATACAATTAATCCACAGGATTTCTAGAGAGAGAAAATTCTAGAGAGAGAAAACGTTTCTCTCTCCAAGTCGAATTTTCAAGAAAGTGTGCGGCTGGTTTTTGGGTTGCTAGTGGCTGAAATTTTGGCCTTGGTTTATACCAGCTGCGTGTAGCTTTCTCTCTCTGCGGGCGGTGCGTTTATAGTACGTGCCAGGTGTTGCGGGGCTAGAGTTTTCTAGCAGGTGGATTGTGGTGAGTAGCTGATCAATTAACTTCTAGCTCGTTGCCCACACAACGTGAAGTTATAGTCTTGAGGCGTACAAGAGAATCACCAGGTGTACGCTTCAAAGGTACTTTTCTAAGATTCCGTTTAAGAGAAATTTTTGTTGCGTGGTAAATCGAGCAAGTGCAAACCCAGATCCTACCAAAATCTTCCAATTTGTTGGTATAATTATTTTGTTCAAAGATACTCTGGATATCTTTGGCATTGATTGGCTCCGACAAGTGTCTGGGAACCTTTTGTTTGAATGCGACTGCTTTAATTTCTACAGCCTTATAGGTTGTGGTAAAAGGCATCACCGGAGGCATCTCTGACTTTACCTTTTCCCCTTCTGTGACCTGCCAACTTTTAGCCACACAAATTTCCTTTCCTTTCAAAAAGGGATATTCTATATTATGACTAGAGACATAATAATCAAACCATTTAAAGAATACTACATTAACCTTATGTTTACTAAGAAAATTATAATTTTCTTCCTGAATCTTTTTCCTATCTTTACCTTGATATTTAGCAAAGAACCATTCTCTTTTTATTTTATTTTTCTCAGAATAGAATTCCTTTTGTAATTATTCTCTTTCAAAATTAAATTCTAATTTCATCATATTTAACTCTCCTATATTATCTGTCATAGTAGAATAAGTGGGAGATCTGGGAAGACTATTACTATCAGACGAGTCTTCTTGAGGTTCGACTTCATATCTAGCTTGGGGGATTTTAGATGAATTATCCAAATCTTGCAAACTTGTATTAATTGCTGTGACAGAATGCCTAGGGGGTTGTTCTACTTTTCTAGAATGTGAAAAAGAAGTAGACCTAGATGATTCGGCTTCTTCCTTATGAGAATCTCTCATACTAATTGACCTGTCAAATGTTATTTTCATAGTTCCACTAGCATATTGAGTATTTTTTTTGGTACAGTACTTCTAACTGGATCTGGAGATGTTGCTTCTTCTAAAAGCTAGTCATCTGGCAAAAAGACATCTTTCCATTTTATACTTTGTGGAATAGGTAATCTAGATCTATTCATATCTGTTTTAAACAAGGTGGTTTCTCCTTTCTTTGAAACCATTCTTGCTCTTGTGTTAAAGGCTGAGATTAAGGCCTTATATCTAAGCCTATATAATATTGTGACAGGAATAGATCCTTCTTTTGCTTTTATTTTAAATACTTTATTATTTAAAGTTAAGCATCTAAAATATTTTTATCCTGCAAAGAAACGCAGAAATTAAGAAAACAATCAAAATAGATTATGCCATCACAGAGGCTAGTTTCAACCATTCCAAGTGAGGAAACTTCAAAGTCTAAAAATTTGCAATCTCTTAATCCAAGGAATAAATCAGAATTCATGTCATCTTTATTAAGGGGTTTAGAAACTATTTGGACTAAACCAAAATGTAAATAATTATAACCATTTTTCCTATGATTATCAATGGTTTTTGAAGATAAAATTTCAATTGTTTCAACAGGTTTCGTAAGTGGAAAAGCCTGTTCCACTGTTTTTACCAAAAAATCATAGACCATTTTCCATTTATCTCTATAAACATCATTTGTTGGTCTCTTTCGTATTTTCCAATTATCCCAGTCCTGGGACAAGTTTTCAAAATTTATTTCTTCTTTAAGAAGAATATTGTTTTAAGACCTACTTGAAGAGGCCTCCAAAGATTTTTTTATAAAATTTTCAAAAAATAGAAGACATAATTGTAACTAAAAATAATAGCAGAAATTAAAACAGCAGTGAATCAAATATAACAGAAAATAAAGAGATTCAAATTTTAATTTAAAACTTACTCCCTTTTGGACTCATCACCTTTTGGTTCCATGGATCCCTGGATAATAATTTCACTTATTCTTACCAATGATAACGAAGATCTGACAGTGTTGAACCTTGAATTACAAAACTATTTTCAGGGTCAAGCCAGAAATCCATCTGGCACCTCAACAGTATGGTCCGGGCTTGTCAATCCTTTAGCCTACTCCAACTACTGCTGGTACTAACAGATCCCGATTATAAGTTTACTGATCCAAGCTCAAGAAAATAGATCTGCAAAAACATTGTTAAGTATAATTGAAATACATATCTAGTTACCCACTTTCCCTTCTCGCTTTTATACCATAAAGGAGGTTGGTCCCTAAAGGATTAAAGACAGAAAGGAAATGGGTCGCAGACAGACTGCCACTATAGTGTTAGATGCAAAAATAGAAAGTTAGATTGCTAGTAATACAGGAATGTAAATGTTAGGTGTAGAAAAAAATGTTAGAAGTTAGAAATCATAAACAGAAATAATAAACATGATTTCAAATTAAAGCATAATAGTTTCACAATTGAAACTCCAAAATAGTTCACTGCTTTGGGTACATCACTTACTTATATATTCTCCAAAGGTTAGGTACAAAATAAAAATATATCTAATAAGGTGAGGGGGAGAAGAGAGATATGTTCAAGGGACACAATAGAAAAGATTTAGAAATTACAGAGGAAAAGAAATTGCGAACGAAAAGTAGAAGAAAGGAGATAGAAAGAGAAATGAGAGAGAGAGCGAGTGATAAGAGATTTGGAAGGAAAGGTTTTTAAACTCTGGAAAGGAGTCTGCAGAGCTTAGGTTTTAGAGAGAGAAAGAAGAGATTAAAAATGGGTGAGCAAATGGGTGTCTACCTCTGGTACCTTCGTTGTCTATTTATAGACAAACTTTTTTTTTAATTCCGCGTAGCTACAGTATTTGCTACAGGAAGTCTCTTTTTTTAATGAGTAAATTCCAAAATTGGTCACTATACTATAGTCACTCTCTGGTTTTGATCATCATACTTTGAAAACTATTTTTAAGGTCATCATACTTTACTTTTCTTTTCAAAAATGGTCACTCCGTCAAGTTTGACCGTTAACCCACTAACGGTCAACTTTTTTAAGGGTTATTTTTGTCTTTTCATTAACTCATTAAATTAAAAAAAAGAGTAAACTCTGAATTTGGTCATCATACTTTTCTAAAATCCTATTCTTGGTCATCTTATTTTAAAAATTATATTTGATGTCATCATACTTTCATTTTTTATTTAATTTTGATAATTCCGTCTAAATGTTCCGTTAAGTCTCAAACAGCCATAATTTTTTAGGGTAAATACAAAAAAAATACTCCATCATGCACGTGGAATCTTTTTATTTATTAATTATTTTTTCGCATCTCTGTCGCCAGCACCCACACCCTCACCCCCATCATGCACGTGACTTTAAAAAGTTTTATTCTTCTTAAGGGTGTGGGTTAGGGTTGTTAATTCATGTCAGTGTGTCAGTTTCGTGTCGGTTGAAAAAGAAAATTATATTTTTGCCCCCGACCCTAACCCGAACCCGAACGGGTTAGAAAACCTCAACCCGAACCTGACCTGATTTTTATCAGGTCAATCCGAAACTGACATAGTTAACCCGTTGATTGACCCACCAACCACAGCCAAACGGGTTGACCGGGTCGGGTTAGTGTCGACCAACCCTAACCCAACCCGCAAACCAGATTTTTTTCACACAATAATTTTTTTAAATTTTTTTGGGTCATCATGTCAACCCGTTAACCCGGTGTGTTGACCTAATTTTGACCTGAAAATCTTGGACCGACACGAACCCGGCCTGAAAATTTTTCAGGTCCAAAATTCCAACCTGAACCCTACCCGTTTCGTGCCGATTTCGTGTTCAATTTTCGTATCGTGTCAGAAACTATCAGCCCTACTGTGGGTGTTCGTGGCGAAGATGTGAAAAAATAATTAATAAAGAAAAAAGAAATTCCACGTGTATGATGGGGTGTGTTTTTCTGTATTTACCCTCAAAAAATTATGGCCGTTAGAGAGTTAACAGAACATTTAGACGGAATGACCAAAATTGAATAAAAAATGAAAGTATGATGACCTCAAATATAATTTTTAAAGTAAGATGACCAAAAATGAAATTTTAGAAAAGTATGATGACCAAATTCAAAGTTTACTCTTTTTTTAATTTAATGAGTTAATGAAAAGACAAAAATAACCCTAAAAAAAGTTGACAGTTAGTGGGTTAATGGTCAAACTTAACGGAGTGACCATTTTTGAAAAGAAAAGTAAAGTATGATGACCTTAAAAATAGTTTTCAAAATATGATGATCAAAACCAGAAAGTAACTATAGTATAGTGATCAATTTTGAAATTTACTCTTTTTTAATTCCCCATTTTATTTATGGAATTGGAGAAAAAATTCCGAAACAGTCATCTTCATTTAGAAGATCAATAAGGGGATCTTCTTCTTCATTTTCTGCTTTGATTGAGGTTCATCTGCTTCCCTGGGAGCTCGTGTCACTTTTAAGCTGACTTAATATATTTTCCAGGTGTTTGATATAATCTTCCTGGGTTGATACTGCTGCTAATTTGGAAGCGGCTAAAGCCTTCTGTTGTAGGAAGACTAATGTTTGTTGATCTGCTGGTGGCAGATATCTTGGATTGTTGTGGAACCATGCTTCAATCATTTCTGGCTGAACAGCAACAGTCTTGAATTCTTTCCACCATTTTGAGTATCCTTGTCGTACAAAGGCTTGTAGCATGTCTTCTTGCTTAGAAAATTCAAATTTCCAAGCATATATCCATGACAAGGAGAATATGGAATAAAACTGTAATAATTTTGGCACAGATTTTGGTGCCGTAAATCTTTCATAGAATAGTTTGTAAACCAAGTCTTACTGATTCTGGTAAAATTTGTGGGTTTGGGCCATGGATATTCCACAATGTTATAAACCATATAGGAAAGTTGTATCGATTACCTCTTTTAAAATAAAAGAGGCAAGAGTGTCTGTTTGCCTGATTTTGTACGGTGAACGTGTTAAACCAAGTTTGTCTGTAATCCTAGTAAGTATATCCTGGGGGAGAGAAAGGTTGTGAGGAGTTTCTACATTTGTTTAGATTGTCTTTCCAATCTGTTGGAGTTAAGACAAAGAGAATTTGGGTTGTGGAATGTGTATTCTCTACTTTATCAAAGTAGGTTTGAATGAGACAGACCCTGAATCTACCAATATGAATTCTTAATATATTTGGGTTTTATTCAGAGAGTGGGGAATAAAGTTAGTTTGTGGTGGTAGGACTCTTTGGGTAACCTCAATAGGATTGCTTGTAAAGAAATTCGGCTCTGTTTGGACTACCAACTGGGAAGTCTGGCACTTGAAATATTCAGTTGGGATGGAGTTTTTTGATCCAGTAGGGATCAATTTTTTCCCTGATGTTTTGAGAACTTGTTTGTTAGCGGTATTTGTGATTACCACTTTTTTTTTGTGAAGTGGGATTTGTAACCACCACTTTGTTTGACGGAGTGGGAGTAATACTCACCACTTGGGATTTGGAAGTAGGAATGTTAATCACCACTTTAGTTTGAGTAGTGGGACTATTAGTCACCACTTAAGGTTGAGGAAAGACCTGAGGTTGGGGGATTTTACCAGTGAAAATCCTGATCTTACTACCCACTCTTGGATGGATTCTATTTGGGCCCTCTGTATCTGTTCTTCTTCTGGCATCTCTGTCCAACTTTTTGGGTGAGACTAACACTTTAATATTTACAATTACTAAAACTTTTATTAGTGATCCAGGAATCTTCAGAGACAAGTCTTCAGAATTACTAAATAATCTCAAATGTCAAGGTTTGAGAGGTTTCAAGGAATACAAAAATGTCTTCCTATCTAGAATTTATGACCGACCAGATGGTAATCGACAATACTGGAAAGAAAAATTTATAGATGGCCTTCCTATGTCTTTAAGGAGATTAGTCAGAGATGAACTTAAGGAAGAGTTCAAAGGAGTTGTTCCTTATGAACAACTTACTTATGGACAACTTAATACTTTCATTCAGAAAGTAGCAATGAAAACGTATAGGCAAGATAAAATGATGAGGGATCTTGCTAAAAGCAAAAAAATGTTTGGATCATTTTGAGAACAATTTGCTTTACCAAGTTGTTCTAAAAAGAAGAAGTATAAACTTAATTTTCAAAAATATGGGTCAGAACCTCAACCCAAACCTTTTTATAGAAATAAAAGGTATTCTAAATTTCAAAGAAAACTTCCATTGGAACAAACTAATAAACCTATAGACTTGTCCAAGGTTGTTTGTTATAAATGTCAGAAACCTGGTCATATAGCCAGGTATTGCAGATTAAATAGGAAAATTCAGGCCTTGATTTTACAAGAGGAGGTTACTAATCAACTTAATCAGTTTCTCGTAGGATCAGAGGCTGATACAGATACAGAATCAAGTGACATCCAGCAATTTCAGCAGGAAGATATTAATTCATCATCAGAAGAAGAAGAAATCATAAAGGGTCATTCTATTAATGTTCTTACTAAAGAACAAGATTTCCTTTTAGAATTAATAGAAGGGATAAACGATCCAAACCAACAAAAAACTTACTTAAACCAATTCAGATAAAATATGAGAGAAAAACCATCTACTTCCTCCATACCTAACCCTATATGAAGTCACCCAAAATTACTAAATACTTACAATCTTACAGAGATCCTTAATAGGTTCCCCAAGAAAACCCCTAGTCCAATTTCTATTAGTGACTTACAGAAAGAGCTGGCCTTAGCTAAAGAAGAAATTAGAGATATAAAAGCTAAGCAAGACCTTTATGGTCTACTAATACAAAACCTAATCGATAGCCAGAACCCAAAACATGTCTTAGATAATGAAGAAGAATCCTTCATTGGAGACGATATATCCCAACTTAATTCTATAACAACTTTCCAAAGGCATGATGTTAGAATAAAGTTGGTAGAAAAAATTGTTTTGTCCTAGAAATCGATGCATTATGGGACATAGGAGCCGATTTTAGCTGCATTCAAGAGGGACTTATTCCTACAAAATTTTTTGAAAAAAGTAGGGAAAGACTAACCACAGTCAATAAGACAAATCTTGGAATCAAGTTCAAATTATCGGATGTTGATGTTCATTTTTCAACAACTAAGGTACCAGTCTCATTTCTGTTAGTAAAAGAATTGTCTCGTCCTATTATTTTAGGTACAGACTTTATCATCCAGTTAGTTCCTTACTTAACTACAATGGAAGAAATTCAACCACAGGAACTAGAAGAGAACATTATTCTCCTATTTTCAAAGGAACCAATTACTAGGAAAGTAAATCCTTTGATAGCAAAACTCCAATAGGTAAATTTCCTTAAGGTGGAAATAGAATTTAAAAGAATTGAATCACAACTACAACCACCACAAATCCAATGAAGGATTAAACAGTTGAAATAAAATATTAAAGAACAAGTATGTTCTGATCTCCCAAATGCTTTTTGGAAGAGAAAACAATATACAGTTTTCCTTCCTTATGAAAAGGATTTTAAGGAACAAAATATTCCGACAAAAGCAAGACATCCATATGAGTCAAGAATTAATGGAACATTGTAAAAAGGAAATTAATGACATTTTACAAAAAGGGATTATTAGCTTAAGTAAATCCCCATGGAGTTGTCCGGCATTCTACGTCAATAAAAGTTCAGAAATAGAATGACGAGTGCCTAGACTAGTAATTAATTATAAAGCCTTAATAAGGTTTTACAATGGATTAGATATCCAATTCCAAACAAAAAGGACTTGTTGCAAAGATTATTTGCAGTAAAAATCTTTTCTAAATTTGACATGAAATCTGGATTTTGGCAAATTCAGATTCACCCTTCTGACAGGTATAAGACGGCATTCACAGTTCCATTCGGACACTACGAATAGAACGTAATGCCATTTGGATTGAAGAATGCCTCTTCAAAGTTTCAAAGGATTATGAATGATATTCTTAATCCTTATTCAAGTTTTATTATTGTTTATATTGATGATGGTTTGGTTTATTCTAACAATCTGGACCAACATTATAAACATCTCAATATCTTCTTACAGGTGACGAAAACAAATAGATTAGTAGTCTCTCAGAGGAAGATAAGCCTCTTCCAAACCAAAATTAGATTCCTTGGACATTATATTTACCAAGGAACAATTACCCCAATTGAGAGATCAATTGGTTTTGCTGATAAGTTTTCTGACCAGATTTTAGAAAAACAGCAAATACAAAGATTTGTAGGATGTTTAAATTATGTTGCTGATTTTATTCCCAATTTAGCAAATTTAGCTAAACCATTGCATGAAAGACTAAGGAAGACACCACCTTCCTGGACTGATTCATATACACAATCAGTAAGAAAATAAAGACTTTAGTTAAGTCTTTACCTTACCTTGACATAGCTAATCCAAACTTAAAGAAACTAGTAGAGACAGATGAGTGTTTCAGAATTTTCTCCCCAATTCCATAAATAAAATGGGAAATTTAAAAAAAAAAAAAAAAGAGAGAGTTCCTGTAGCAAATACTGTAGCTACGCGGAATTAAAAAAAAAAAGTTTGTCTATAAATAGACAACGAAGGAACCAGAGGTAGGCACCCATTTGCTTACCCATTTTTCATCTCTTTTTTCTCTCTCTAAAACCTAAGCTCTGCAGACTCCTCTCCAAAGTTTAAAAACCCTTTCCTTCCAAATCTCTTATCACTCGCTCTCTCTCATTTCTCTTTTCTTTCTCATTTCTTCTACTTTTCCTTTGGAATTTCTTTTCCTTTGTAATTTCTAAATCTTTTCTATTGTATCCCTTCAACATATCTCTCTTCTCCCCCTCACCTTCTTAGATATATTTTTATTTTGTACCTAAGCTTTGGAGAATATATAAGTAAGTGATGTACCCAAAGTAGTGAACTATTTTGGAGTTTCAATTGTGAAACTATTATGTTTTAATTTGAAATCATGTTTATTATTTCTGTTTATGATTTCTAACTTCTAACATTTATTTTCTGCACCTAACATTTACAGTCCTGTATTACTAACAATCTAACTTTCTATTTCTGCATCTAACACTATAGTGGCAGTCCGTCTGCGACCCACTTTCCATTCTGTGTTTCTTTTTGTCTTTTAATCCTTTAGGGACCAACCTTTTTTCTGGTATATATATATATATATATATGTATATGAAAAAAACTGTTGTCTATTATTTTCAAATCTGAACCTTCTGTCTCGACGTCATTGGGGATAATGGAAAAGAGGGACCCAAGCAGTGGGAGGGAGGAGGAGAGATCGAGTGAAGTGTGCAAGGGAAGAGATGTGTGGATGGGAGAGAGGGAGAACGCGTGAAATCATGCTTGGCAAAAAGTGTGTAAGTGTCACCGGTGAAATATTAAAAATTAGGGATGAGGATGCTACTATAGTAATAGGACAGTATAGGAATTATTGAATTCCAACTAGAATTGTTAGTTTGAAAAATAAGTGATTGTATTGTTGAATTGAATTGCTTGTAAATTTTTTCTTCTCTTTAAATAATTTTAGTTTTTTTTAAATAGTTTTTTATTTTATTAAATATTATTTTATTAAAAAATTTATCATTTAAATAAATAAAAAATATATTTATGATTTATTGTTATTTTTTATAATTTTTATTAATATGTGATATTTATTCTTTTATAATTTTTTTTTTGGCTCACACTCGTGAGGTTCGAACCCCCACCTTTACCACCACCTCAAACTCTCACACCCCTAATATGTGATATTTATTTTAATTAATATTTAATTTTAAAATAATAATGAGCATTTAATTTATTATTAAAATTTTGAAAATATTTTTATTAATAAAATTTCATAAATTATATAATTAAAAATTATATAAATTAAAAAATATCTGTAATATTTTTTAAAAAAATTAATTTAAATATATTTAATTTTATAAATTATTTTTCAGTTTAGATTTGAATTTTTGACCAAAAGGGCGTTAAAAAAAATGTGGACTGAAACGATTAAAAATTTGAAAATGTGGACATATAGGGGCCTCTCAGATTCTTAAAATCCAAATTTTGGATACTTCGGATTCTAAGAATCCGAAATAAGAGGTAATTAAAAAACTAATGACGCTAATTAATTAAATTAACAAAATTCGGATGTTAGAAATTTGAAACTTGAGGACGTAACAGGACGTATCGGGATGTAGCTGGACGTAGCGGGATGAAGTTTGACGAAGTTTGACGTAGCTGGACGTGCTGCTTGTTTTGGACGTATCGAGACGTGGTAGACTATGTTCTGTGAAAATTTCAGCTAAAATTCACATGTTTGGATGTAAACATAGTGGTAGTTGTTTTTGATGTAGTACTAGTTGTTCTGAGACGTAGTGGACTGTTTTTGTGAAAAAAATCAGTTTAAATTCACATGCATGGATATAGACGTTTTTGGACGTGGTGCTAGTTGTTTTTTACGAGTGATAGTTGTTCTGAGATGTGGTGGGTTGTCTTTGTGAAAAAAATAGCTTAAATTCACACACGTGGATGTAGACATTTCTAGACGCGGTGATAGTTGTTTTTGACGTGGTGATAGTTGTTTTCAGACGTGGTGGGTTGTCTTTGTGAAAAAAATAGTTTAAATTCACATACATGGATGTAGACGTTTCTGAACGTGGTGCTAGTTGTTTTTGACATTGTTCTAGTTTTTATGAGACGTAGTGGGCTCTTTTTGTGAAAAAAATCAGTTTCAATTCACATACATGGATATAGACGTTTCTGGACGTGGTGCAAGTTGTTTTGGACGTAGCAAGATGTGGTAGACTATGTTCTGTGAAAAAATCAGCTAAAATTCACATGTTAAGATGTATACGTAGTGCTAGTAGTTCCAGCTATGCAGGACGTAGTTCAAGCTTTGTGGGACGTATTTTAAGCTTTTCGGGACGAAGTTCCAGCTTTGCGGGACGTAGTTTCAGCAATGGGAATTGGGAAGGAGATGAAAGAATAAAGAAGAAGAAAAAAAGGGGGTGGGGTTTTATAATTTGGGTAGAACCCTGTTGGAGTTGAATACATAAGCTATGCTTGTATTATACATTTTTCCAGTAATATATCGATTTATGTTTTGGTTATATCTTATTGTGCATGATATGTCCATTTATATTATATAAGTAGATGATGAGGTGTCTTGTGTGACACAGTAGATCTCATCATTGGTTGAAAGACATAATATATAAATGAGGTCCGTAACCGAGACAGCATTGGACAAACTGTCGGTTTAGGTTATTATGTGATTCAGATAATTGGTTTGTCTAAATTAATCGAATCATATAGATATGCCCGAGGCGTATTGAACTTGACCATTAGGAATGATTTGTCTTGTACTGATTTAATAGACAAATCATTCTTGGTATTCTATCTCTTAATCCCTAGACTCGAGCAGGCATGAGGATTAGACATAATGTACTTTGATCTACCAATGGGTGAGGTCAATTGTGGCCAATAGTCTCGGTAGGTTGGGTGCGCGTGTTTAGTTGCTTGGTGTGCTGCTGCTTGTCGAAAGGAAACCATGTACCGATGCGTCCGGGGTGATGGTGCTCCCGAGATGAGCTCGTAAAGTTTATTATACTAAACCCGGCCGGTGGACTTATGTCCAGTAGAGTAAAAAGGTCGAGTGGTACTAATCTCAGAATTAAAGAGGTTAATTAATTAATTTATCAGTAAATTAATAAGTTAACGAGCACTATATCTTTGATGTGGGGAGATTATGAATATAAATTAATTAAGTTGTTCCGGAAGCAATTCTGGGGTAGGATGGTAGTGCCATAATTAATCCGTTAGTGGTACGATTAATTATGTATTGGGTTGTTGACAAAGGTAGATTTAATTGATTAAGTAATTAATTAATCCTTGTGTCAGTTGGTTGTGAATCATACCAGGAACTGATTTGAGATAAGTGAATCCCTGTGTCAGTTGGTTGTGAATCATACCAGGAACTGGTTTGGGATAAGTGGATCCCTGTATCAGTTGGATATGTATCAGTCCAGGAACAGGATTGAAGGAAACAGAATCCCAGTAGGAAGGCCAATCCTAAACTAACTTGGGGTCTCTCTTGTAACTCTATATATAGACAAGGGATTAGCTATTCAAGACACACAATTCATAAGTTTTCAAGACAAGAAAACTAGAGAGATAAAATCCTAGAAAGAGAAATAAAATTTCTCCCTCAAAGTCGGATTTTACAGAGGAAAATTGCGGCTGGTTTTTTATCTGTGTTGGTCGAATTTTCTTGGCCTGTTAAACTAGCAGCGCGTATAATTTTCTCTCTCTCCAGGCGGTGCGTTTACAGTACATGCCAGGTGCAGCGGTGCTGGAATTTTTTGGCAGGTGGATTGTGGTGATTAGCTTATCAAATTGGTTTCTAGATCGTTGCCCACACAACGTGAGATCAAAGTCTTGAGGCATACGAGAGAATCACCTGAGTGCACGCTTCAAAGGTATTTTCTAAAGTTCCGCTTTTAATTAGAAATTTTTGTTGCGTAGTAAATCGAATAAGTGCAAACCCAGATCCTGTGCAATGTTATTTCAAAAGGGTTGGAATAGCATTGTGCTTAGGGCTGGAAATTTTTGACCCAACCCGTGAACCCGTCACGACCCAACACGGAAAAAAGTGGGTTAGGTTGAGATTTTCAACCCATTTATTAAATTGGTCGGGTTGGACCCAACCTGTTTAATAAGAGGGTTGGGTCGGTTTAACAGGTCAACCCGTTAACCCGCCAAAAAAATAATTTTTTTTGAAAAAAATCTATGTGAAGAAAAACCTAATTAATTTTTGTTTGTTGCCCAGCCGTCTCTAACATAGTCAGTCACTCACTTTTTTGTGTGGTTGGAGATTTTATAAGTATATATTTATTTTTTGTTCGATCTTTTAAAATAATTTTTATAATTTTTTAATTAGATGATGATTTGGTATTATTTACGATTAAGTAAATTATTTTTATATCTTTCTTTATTTCTTTCGAGGAGTGAGTATGATGTATGTTTTATGTAATTTTATATCTACGATAATGTGAATATGATGTTTGAACTAAATTCAAAAGCGCGAATTTCATGCGAAAGTAAACAAATCTAATATTTGAAAACACAATGACTAATGTGTAGTGTACAAGTGAATTACTTATAGTTAAACATTAACATTGTTACTTAATGTGTAAAAATGAGTAATTTAACTATAAACTTTAACAATTTAAAATTATACTTATTTTTTGAAGCAAAAATTAGACTGGTTAACAGCATGAAACAGACCTTATAGGAATACTTTTTATTAGTAATGATTGTAATGTATATTTAATTCCAGAATTGTAAAAATTGATGATAATAAATGCTTTATATTGATAAAAAGTAATTGAAATATGTTAGGTGGATCGGCGGGTTGATAGGTTGGCGGGTTAAACTGGTTAAACAGATGACCTGTTTAATTAAATGGGTTAGACGGGTTGGGTTGGGTTGACCTGTATATTAATAAGGTTGGGTTGGGTTCATATTCTTAACCCATTTAATAAACGGGTTAGGTCAACCCAACCCTTTTTTTACCCTTTTTTTCACGGGTTGGGTTGACCCAACCCGTTTACATCGGGTCAACCCGTTTTGCCAGTCCTAATTGTGCTAGCGTCTAAGCCTGGCTAGAGATTCCGATTCTGGAATGCATAGCACGAAAGTAAGTTTCTGGCTAGGCCCGGGCAGATAATCTTTCAAACCCAATTCGGATTTGCAAAATCTGAATTGAAGGAATTCGGATTTTGCAAATCCGAATTCTGGCAGGATTTGTCCCACTCCCGAAAAAAACGGTTTCGGATTTTCAAAATCCGAAACCGGATTGGATGGATATCCGAATTAATAGTAATTCAGATTTCACAAATCCGAATTAATATTAATTTGGATTTGTGAAATCCGAATCAATTATATTAATTCGGATTTGTGAAATCTGAATTAATTAATTAATTCAAATTTGCAAAATCTGAATTAATCAAATTCGGAATTTTATTGTCCGAATTAAATTGAATTCGGATTTGGATTTTCTAAATCCGAATTCAATTTTAATTCGGATTTTCATTATACGAATAAAAAAAATCACAATTCTACGTATTCCATATACCAAAACATTAATAACTCATCAAAACACAAATATGAACTTCAAAATCACAATTCTACATGTTCCATATACCAAAACATCAATAACTCATCAAAACACAAATATGAAATTCAAAATCACAATTATACCTATTTCATATACCAAAACATCAATAACTCATCAAAACACAAATATGAAATTCAAAATCACGATTCTACCTGTTCCATATACCAAACCATCAATAACTCATCAAAACACAAATATGAACTTCAAAATCACGATTCTACCTATTGCATGTACCAAAACATCAATAACTCATCAAAACACAAATATGAACTTCAAAATCACAATTCTACCTATTCCATATTCCAAAACATCAATAACTCATCAAAACACAAATATGAACTTCAAAATCACATTTCTACCTATTCCATATACCAAAACATCAATAACTCATCAAAACACAAATATGAACTTCAAAATCACATTTCTACCTATTCCATATACCAAAACATCAATAACTCATCAAAAAACAAATATGAACTTCAAAATCACAATTCTACCTATTCCATATACCAAAACATCAATAACTCATCAAAACACAAATATGAATTTCAAAATCACAATACTTCCTGTTCCATATACCAAAACATCAATAACTCATCAAAACACAAATATGAAATTCAAAATCACAATTATACCTATTTCATATACCAAAACATCAATAACTCATCAAAACACAAATATGAAATTCAAAATCACAATTCTACCTGTTCCATATACCAAACCATCAATAACTCATCAAAACACAAATATGAACTTCAAAATCACAATTCTACCTATTCCATATTCCAAAACATCAATAACTCATCAAAACACAAATATGAACTTCAAAATCACATTTCTACCTATTCCATATACCAAAACATCAATAACTCATCAAAACACAAATATGAACTTCAAAATCACAATTCTACCTATTCCATATACCAAAACATCAATAACTCATCAAAACACAAATATGAATTTCAAAATCACAATACTTCCTGTTCCATATACCAAAACATCAATAACTCATCAAAACACAAATATGAACTTCAAAATCACAATTCTACCTATTCCATATACCAAAACATCAATAACTCTCCCAAACACCAAAATGAACTATAATTTACAATTGTACCTATTACATAAAATAAAAAATAATAACTCAACAAAACATCAAAAGATACATCAAATAATGTCATCAGCGTCATATAGTCTACCAAACCTTGTTCGATCTACTATGGGATGTGAGACGGGACACCTTCTGGCTCAATATGATCTACTTCCACACCGTGTCCTGACTGTATTCATACAACTCCGCACCTACTCTATCAAATAATAGCTTAAATTCACATGAATGGATGTAGACTTTTCTGAACGTGGTGATAGTTATTTTTGACGTGGTGCTAGTTGTTTTGAGACGTGGTGGACTGTCTTTGTGAAAAAAATCAATTTAAATTCACACACATGGAAGTACACGTTTCTGGACGTGGTGTTAGTTGTTTTTGACGTGGTGCTAGTTGTTCTGAGACGTGGTGGGTTGTCTTTGTGAAAAAAATAGCTTAAATTCACATGAATGGATCTAGACGTTTCTGGACGTGGTGCTAGTTGTTCTGAGACGTGGTGGACTGTATTTGTGAAAAAAATCAGTTTAAATTCACACACATGGATGTAGACGTTTTTGAATGTGGTGCTAGTTGTTTTTTACGTGGTGCTAGTTGTTCTAAGACGTGGTGGGCTGTTTTTGTGAAATAAATCAATTTAAATTCACATGAATGGATGTAGACGTTTCTGGACGTGGTGCTAGTTGTTTTTGACATGGTTCTAGTTGTTCTGAGACGTGGTGGACTGTCTTTGTGAAAAAAATCAGTTTAAATTCACACACATGGATGTAGACGTTTCTGGATGTGGTGCTAGTTGTTTTTTACGTTGTGCTAGTCGTTTTCAACGTAGTATTAGTTCTGAGACGTGGTGAACTGCTTTTGTGAAAAAAATCAGTTTAAATTCACATGCATGGATATAGACGTTTTTGGACGTGGTGCTAGTTGTTTTGGATGTAGCGAGACGTGATAGACTATGTTCTTTGAAAAAATTAACTAAAATTCACATGTTTGAATGTATACGTTGTGCTAGTTTTTGACTTGGTGCTAGTTGTTCTGAGACGTGGTGGACTGTCTTTATGAAAAAAATCAGTTCAAATTCACACACATGTATATAGACGTTTCTGATGTGCTAGTTATTTTCGACGTGGTTCTAATTATTTTTGAACATGGTAGACTATGTAGATAAATTCGAATTTTAAAAATCCAAATTTATTCTTCCGTTTTCTTTTTTTTTTTTTTTTACCTTTTACAATATTACTGATTCAAATTTATAACATCTGAAAATCTTAATTAATTAGAGTTTCGAATTTTACAAATTCAAGAGGTCCTTTCAGTCCACACAACTAAATTTTCAATTTCTTTCAATCCATACCCTAATTTTGTATCCCCTTTCGGTCCCGACCCCGTTTAGATTTCATAGGTTAGACATATTTTAAAAATAGATTTTATTGCCGAGACGGTGGTAAATTATACACTGCACCGCAAGAACAGCTGTGTGAATTAACTAAATTTTGACGAGAAAACGGACAAATTATAGTGGAATCAATTCTCCCAGAACAGAGAGAACTTCATGAATAACATGGATTTCACGTTGCAATTTGCAATTTTATCAACGAATTTATTTAAAATTATAAATTTAAAGCAATTCATAATCATCCAAGAAGTAAAAAAAGTGAGAGGTCTTAGGTTTCCTACTTCAAAGGGAAAAAAAATTACACACAAAAAGGAGTGGATTACAGTACCAGTCTTCTCATTGTCCTCCCCGCAGCAGCTTCTGCACTGGGTCGTGTAGAGATGAAGAGACGCTAGAGAATACCACCAACACATCCTCTATGGCAGTCCCCCAAAACTGCTCCGTTTCTGCCTAATGTCCCTTTATTCCAACCTCAACACATCATTATGAACAAAAGCATACCATTACCCAACGCCACTTCCACACAAACATCAGATGTAAACCAATCCATCCAATCAAAGTTTCAGAACTGAACCAAAACAAATGAAGATGAGACAAGTATCACGTCGTAGAGTGTTTAATCTTTACTTGTAACTTACCACATTAAATATAAATCAAAGTCAAAAGAATATATATCAATCAACATTCCCAATATTCCCAACTAAAACTAAGCTGGTTTGGGAGACAGTTGTATGTAGCTTTACCCTTATAATTATATATAGACTGTTTCCGTTGAACGACAAAGATACGTTGCTTCATTTCTGTGAACATTACCACAGATGATAATTGCAAAATTAGACACACAACCACACACAAATGGGAGCATTCCCTATGTGCATGCAGAAGTAAATGTGTGAGGGTATGTTTCTGTTTGTGCATAAGCTAAAATAAAGACATTTAACCTTCAAGAAGGGGTGTCCTTACCTTTAAAGCCCAGCTGCATCGTTGTTGCATACGTGAATTCCTCGCAATAATCGACTAACATGAATCCAACCTTGAAGACTAGCTAGGATACCACGCACCAAAGGGAACTGAGCGGGTGGGAAGAGGGAGAGCAGGAAGGATCCCAAGAAGACCACTGCAATATAATCAAACCTAACCGGCATGACCACAGGTTACCACAAGCTGAAACAGAACCAACTGTAGAACAGGAAAACAAATTCTTGTGAACAATGACGAAGGCAGGATATCTCACAAAGCAAAACTACAATGGGTGAAACATACAAATTGTAACAACTCTGAGATCTTAAATAATTAATTGTTCAATTTAGGGGCGCACAATCGCTTTTACTGCTTACATGGTAATATGTACACAAACTTTACATGGCCCGGAAGCAGGCATTACAAACAATTACAAGAAGCATAAAGCTTCTACAACTCCATTTCGTTGTACGACCATTGGCTTCTTTCCCAACCATCTTCAGCACTAAACATATATGTAATGAGAACAATACCCAACCCACTGCCCAATTCACTAGGTAATCAACAATAACAATCCCAGTTCCATATCTAAGATCCAACAGGACTTCCCATAAAAGCGCACCAAATTGGACCGGATTTAGGCATCAATCAAATCAGCCATTCCCTATACCAAAAGAATCCGAGATGTGATCAGCAAAAATATGGACGCAGTCATCTTCAGAAAACAGGACTTCAGTAACCCAAGACAGCTGTCTAGCTATCATGTTCCAGGGGCTCTTGAGAACATGCATCTGGAAGAGTCTCTTTCTCTTTTGAAAGACATCGCATAGGAACATAAACAAATCCTTTGGGTAACCGTTGATTTTTGACAGATGCTTGATCTGATGTCATCACCAGCTCCTTTTCAAAAGTTTCAGGATGCTGTAATTTTTTTAAACCAAAGTCAGAACCTCAGATCCAAGAAAAATGTGAATTCGTTATGATAAGAAACACTACACTAGCCAATTTACCTTTCTAAATCTTGACCGCTTTTCAACATCTTCCGAAATCCTTGATGCAATTGTTGGTCTAGGAGGAACTTGTTTCCCGGAATACATAATCCGCTCATTGGGTTTTTGTATTATTAAGTGCTGGGAGACAGAACTGCCATCGGTCTTTTGGTCATTGTCCATGGACATTGGAAGTTTAATACGTCTTTTACCTGCAACAGTGCTATCCACTGTTACGTCATCTGACCTCTGAATTGTATCACTGCCTGATTTGCAATCTGTATAACCTCGTGTTGAGGTTGTAGCGGAATCTGAACTTAAATCAGGGTGGTGGTAGAAAGGTTGACGACTGAGACCAGACAACACTGCAGCATCTCTATTTGAGGCCAGAATATCTTGTGAACAAAGAACCAATTCACGCTGCAATAGTAAAAAGAGATGAAAAGGATCATGAAAGTGCTACAGAGATAAGCATCAATGGAGGGGACACACGAGCACTCATGATATTTAGAAAGATACATTTCCAAAAAGGAAACCAATCACCAAATGGCCACTAAAAGTGGGTAAGTAAGCATAAAGAAAGATTAAAAGAACATAACTTTCTTTCTCCAAATGATATAAACCATCTCCAGCATAAAAATTTGGAGTAGGGATTACAGAACAAGATAAACATCCTTGGCATCAAGCATAAAAAATAAATGCCAACTACAAGAATAAAATCTATAAAGTCCTCAATCACAAAGAGTTTTTAAAAAAAATAATAAAACGGGGGGTGGAGAGAGAGAGAGAGAGAGAGAGAGTTACAATGCACGAGATTAGAAGACCTATAAAATCTATCATAGGCAAGCTAATTATACGTTCACCCTATTCCAAACAATAGAAGAGCTTACTTTCAATTTCTCTCGCTTTATAATTCGTTCACAAAGAAGACGTAGTCTCTCAAGTTCCACCTGTGTAACAATTCAGAAAATCAATAGCCTGACATCAGTTTTACTTCAACATCATGTTTAAGATATCAGTTCAAATCCTATTAACACAAATTAACAAACCAATGACACTTAGCAAACAAGATCCATTCATGTTAGAGATAAATACTATGAAGGAGAAAATCATATCAATTTGACACAGGATGATTATATACGGGGGCAGAAAATTTTCTTGACTACTCTATCTTCTTTGCCAACTACAAAACTGATAAATTTTCTACCTTTTCTCATTGAAAAGGAATACTTGAAAGCACCCATCGATAATAATCTTGAATCACAAACAAATTACTATGGACATAAGCTACTTACAATACTAGTTTTCCATAATGAATACAAAAAAGTTCCCACTCACCCTGACTTGCTTAAGACTCTTAAACTCTTCGATACCATGCTTTTGTGTCTCGGCCTGGGAGGAAAAGAAGATCCACATAGCTAAATTTAAAACTGATGGATATGAAAAATCTAAGAGCCCTTAATGACCAAAGTAACCTCAACCTTTGCTTTCTGTTCAATGCTATGCTTTCCACAATAAGCCTTATGTTGCAATCTTCCACCACTGGTCCTTACATTCATATAGAAGCCAGCACTACGAGCACATGAGGCGTGGAAAGTGCTCTGACAGTTACCATAGCTACACTGCAAATATTGACAGCCTATTTAAAACACTATCAAAAGATTGCAGCAGCCACAAAGCAGAAATCACAGGAAGCATATATTCTTACCTTGACACAGACACCTTGCTTCCTAGAGCAGATAACACATATGTCACTTCCAATCGAGAGCACCTCCTGGCATGTAGCATGACATCAAAACTTCAAACAAAAATTTGAGAAAGAAAAAGAGCAAATAGAATCTTGTTCAAAAAGCTATATGCATCCGTAAAAATGTAAGACCTTCCACATACCATTCCATTGATTGGATTCACTTGCCCTCGTCTGAATGTCGATTCTAGAACCCACTACAAATTCAAAGAAGAGAATTAAAATCCAAAGAAGTCTATACCACAAACCAGAATACAGCCAAAACAAAATTATATGCAGGCAATGTTCACAAAATTTAATATTTTACTTCAGCACAAAAGGCATGGATCCATTGACCGTTAAGTGATTTTCTAAAAGCACCAGCAGTCCCTCCACATAAACCACATTCTGCGATCACAAATGGTTTGTCCCAGGAATTTGTAGATGGTAATCCAGAGACTTTGGAGGACAATATGTCCTCACATAATTCACAATACCAGGGGCCTGTAGAACTTTTAACACTAAGATAACAATCCAAGTGAACTGCAACCTGTTGAAAAGAAAACCAAGAAATAATAAGGAATAAAGTTAAGTACATATCCAAAGGCTCGCGAGTACTTTGTTTCAGGGAGAGAACCTTGCAACTCGAACAAACTAAGATTGCGTTCAGAATTGTCTCACATCTACCACAAATTTCACAAGTTCTAGGGTGTTCCACAGAAAAGTCTGATGCCAAAGAAAAAAGATCGGAATTCTTTTCCGATGAAAGCCGAGCAGCAGCTGATCTCGAAATGGTTTCCTTAATTCGAGGATTTTGTTGCGAGTAAAACCCAGGCCTTCCATTTTGAAAACTACCCTTTGGGAGTTCCTAGAGTGAGACACAGATTTCCACATAAACTTCAGGAGTAAAAAAAGATTAGGCAAAAGGATTATACAGCAAAGTCAAGAACAACATAAACTAGGACATTTCAGGAGAAAATGAACCATTCACAGTAATATGAAGCTGACATAATTAAAAGCTGAGAACCTTACCTCCACATGTGCAGATTCTTCAATGGTATCCTTCCTCAATGATGACGAGGATCGGGAAGAGGCTGCTGCTGCAGCTGTGGCAGCAGCCAAGACTGCTTGAGCTTCTTTATGACGACGTTCCTTTCTTCCTAGTTTTTTTGCTTCCCTAAGCTCATAGAGGTACTGACTAAGTAAAACCGCATCCCATTTTTGTTTCCGAGCAGCATCAATTTCATGCTGTAGATTCTTTGCTACCTTGGAAATCAAATCATCTGTAAAGACAGAAAAGCAAAACTAATTAGAGTTATCAGAACGCAAGTCATAAACGTTGACCAATATATAATGCAAAGTCCCATAAGAACACAGTGATACAATAAAGAGGAGCTAACTGTAGAACTTTGACACATGTTGAAAAAGGAACAATGTACTAACCCATAAAACATTTTCTTCTAACAGCATTTGACATCAGCTTATGCTGACAATAGATGAGCTCTCCTTCAACTTCATCAGATGGAGACAAATGCAGCACACCCATATTTCTTGCCTTGGCCAACTGTTCAAAATTTGCCCCATTAAGTTTTGATATCCAATCAGCAGCAGTCAATTGTTGACTATGCCTATTACAGCAAATGCCAGAACTTGAAGACGCTCCTAATTGTGAAAATTCTCTCTCCCTTGAACCTGAGAATACTGCGATTATAAGTGCTGGCCTGATGAGAGACGAAACAACTGTCAGAAAAAAATTTACCTTCATACTCAAATCCATTGTTCTGTCCAGTTAGGTTATGCTGTACAAGGGGCGCAGTAGAAGAAAAATCAGCTTTCCTGAATATAGAAAAGAAATATATATGTTAAAGTGTCTCCTTGGAACTAGAAACCTTCGGAGAAAGGAAAAATCAACATCCTCCAGAGCCACCAACAATAAGAGTTTCTCAATACAGGCCTGCACAATTAAAAGATAGCAGGAATTTAAAACTTACATGAGAGCAGGAAAGTGATTGGAAACAGGTGAAATTTTTTCTTCCTCCACATCAACAACAGCACCATCGCTCTTTTCAGATACAGGGTCACTATTTCGAGCACCATTCTCAGGAATATCCGAGACTACGGCTTCAGATGCCTCAGCTGTCAAACAAATTACAAGAGCATGACGATAATAAAAATGGCATTTGAAAGAATGAGAGCGAAAAGATATCAAAATTGGAAAATTTTCATTAACGGTGTTGGAGGATTCTCAATTCTAAAGATGAACTCCAATTTTCATCCCTTGCATTGTGTTGAATAATATTTTCGATCCCTAGCATTTTTAAACAACTTTTTTTATCCCTTACGATTCCTAGCGTCTATCACATCTAAACAACTTTACCTACATGCAGCCTACGATAACGCTTAATGAATGATTGAACAATTTGAACATCATAAGAAAGATGAAAATTTAAGTCGGATCATGAAAACCCAAAACAATTGACCTCCATTTAATAAATATCGAGTTAGTCATTTTAATTTTAACCCCTAATCAAATTTTTTTTATTAGTTAGACTATTATACTCTTCACTTAGAAAGGTCATGTGGGCTATACGTGGGTGGAGATGATGGCAATTTTGATGGAATCAACACTAGGGACAAAAGAATATACTTTTTCAAATGTAAGAGACCAAAAAAGTTGAACAAAAAAAGGTATACAGTTTTATCAAGGGCATAAAATTACCTTTAAAATTTTAATTTTTGTCAATGATAATTTAACCTTTTAAAATAATAAAAATTTATTCAAAAATAAAGTAAAAAAGCTCTTAGTCTCTCTTTGACAAATGTATCTTCCGCTTTCATTTCACCAGAATCAACAAGGAGAAAACCAAAAATTCATCACCTATCCTTTTTTCATTCTTAACGGATCTGCTTCTCAACTATCAAAGGTATCACATGGACCTATTGGGTGTTTCAATCTGTATCCGGCACTGCCCAACATTAGGGGTCTTTGTAATGAAGTATGAACATTGGATTAGTCTATGGTATCATCCTTCTTGTTAATCTCTATGATACATGACTCCTTGCTTTTATAGCTGTAATCCTAGCCATGATTTCTTTATGATAAATGAATCCTTGTTAAACTCTATGATACATGAATCCAAGACCCAGGAACAACAATTGGCAGCCATTATTTCTTTATCAATCAAAATGGAGTCCTCTTCAAAAGCACAAAAAAAAATAAATAACCATATGCTATTTTTATTGATACATTTTATGGAGAGCTTAAATATGGCGGTGAAAAGATAATTGAAAGATATGCCACTCGAAACAAGGGTAGCCGGTTGAGTATTTGGTACTCCTAGGAACAAAGGATACCACACATTGTTTGTAAAGAGAAGCAAGTCAGGTAAACAAGAAATACTCTATGTTGATGATATGGTGATAATAGGTGATGGTGAAGAATAAATCATCAATCTCAATAAGAGACTTCAGGCAGGGTTCAATATTAAAGATCTAGGAAAACTAGGGGTGGCAAGAAGTCACAAGGAAACTTTTATTTCAGAGGAAACACACACTGGATTTACTTAAAGAGACAGGAAAGCTTGGCTGTAAATCATCCAGTACACCCATGTAGCAACATTGAAAGAACCAAATATCAGAAAATGATCCCCCAGTAAATAAGGAAATGTATCAATGGTCGGTAGGAAAACTCATTTAACTCTCAGTCACAAAACTTGATATTGCCTATAGTGTCGGCACAATAAGTAAATTGATGCATGCTCCCACTAAGAGGCCTATGGAGGGCGTGGATCAGGTTCTGAGATACTTGAAGGGGAGTACCGGCAAGGGCCTACTATTGAAGAAAAAATGAAGTACAGGATGGTGGTTTTTCAGATGCAGATTGCATGGGAGCTCATGATAGCAAGACTACAACTGGATATTGTATCACAATATAGGGAAATCTAGTGACTTAGAGAAGCAAGAAACAAACAGTGGTTGCTTGAAGTGCCACAGATGCATAATAGATAGCTATCACTCAAGAAACTTGTGAACTTATTTGGCTTTATATGACAAGCTTAAATATGCCAATGACAAGTTCTATGAAGCTGTTCGCTGACAGCAAATCTGCTATCAACACGGTTCACAATCCAGTTCAGATGATCAAATGAAACATGTGAGGCTTGACAGGAACTTTATCAAAACTGAGATAAAACTATCATTCTATCTTATATTCCTACCAAATGCCAAGAGGCTCATATTCTGACTAAAGCTCTTCAGAAATCAAGCTTAGAACTCTCTGCCAGAAAGCTGGGAATGACTGATATATATTCGTCAGCTTGAGGTGAAGTGTGGGAAACTTAAGATATTCTAACCTCAGAATCTTCCTATTATATTCTTAGGTGCAGAATCATCTTATTTAGGAAAGAGTGGAAGATTTAATGGGTGATTGTAAGAATATTTTGGTTTCCAAATCCTGTCTACTATGCTCTTAACAAAAAGGGAGTCCTATTGCTGTAATCCCTTCATAGAGAACAAGAAACAACCTCGGGACTTGCTTCCATGAATGTAGGTCACACTTACGAACAACGTTAAATTTCTCGCGTCTTTATTTTAGTTTCTGTTTCAAGTGAAAAAAAAAAAAAAAGAAATATAATGATCAGAAGAAAATTTGTCTCTTTGCAGCTAAAACTCTTACAGATATCATCTAGGCATCTCCTTGCAGAAAAACATACAGGAAAAAAGAGAACGTTTTAGTTATTTGCCACCCCCTAAACAGCTGCAAAGATAACCCGGAGAGTTATAAGAAGCTTAGACCCAAGCATTTTGCCTCAATCGCAGGCAGGGCCCATCAAATCTTAGCTGGTTGAGCTTTGGTCTTCACTTCCTTCTCCATTAATACATTTAATGGTTTCAGCAGTGACGAATGGGCCCAGATGCACACAGAAGCAAAGCTTCTACACTCATAAGGAGAGGAAACTCAAGCTACTACTAAAGATAAAGGAGGAACTTATTAACCCAAGAAGAAGGGAGCAACATCTGAGTAAAACTTCGAGATGGAAGTCTTTTTCTCTACAGTGAATCAAATTAGACTTCTTAAAGTCCTGGTCTTGGGGCAGGGTATATAGGAGGGGGGTCCTCAAGCATAATTTTTCTGGAAGCAACACTGCAGTAGGCTTCCTTGTTTAATTAAGACTTCTACAAAGGCCTTAAATCTTTAACTACAAGGAATCGGGATTCCCACTACACAAATTAGGCTTGAAGAAACTCCTAGGGAAAGAAGAATTATTTTCTTCTCACTCCTTTAAGTAATAGGATTGAAACCTCATAACAGGAACTGAACGGAAACGAAAGCTACAGAGATCGTCATTACCAAATTCCACAAGAAATAAGTCACAAATTGAGCTCATTTCCACTAAGCCATAAGAACAGAAAGGACACCAAGCATGAGTAGAACTTATTCAGGAGCAAAAGAAAACAAGGGAATATACAATCTGATTCTTACTCCATGGAACTCCTCAACTTCACCCCCCCCCCCCCCCCCCCCCCCCAAAAAAGCCAGAGAAAAAAATAATAAAGTTTCTCTTTCTCTACTTCTGCATATAACCAAGAAAAGAAGACGCAGAATAAACCAATTGTTCACATTTGGACATAAAGAATAACACAGGAAATAAAATTAAAAAAGAAAATTATTATGCAGGAAAGAAACCATACTCATAACTATATCAGACAAGTAAATATTCTAATGACCCAAGTTGCATAAAATCTTACTGCCTCTAAAATGGAAGCACTTCCATAGGTAGAAATTACAGATGTCGCAAGATTCAAGGAAAAATAGCAAAGGATTCCCAAATAAGGTGAGCTTCAATATACAATGAGAATTAAAGAAATGCAGCAGATAGGTTAAAAGCAAACCTTCAGTCTTTCGGGGATTCAGTGCAGAAATATCATGAAACTCAGAACCATCTTCCAAATTCTGCTCAAGGAAAAATATGGAAGAGAATGTCATATCAGGCAAAAAATAATAACAGATCCTTAGGCATCTCAAAAAAAAAAAAAAAAAAAAAACCATTTAAACACATTTACGTTAACGTGCTGCTAAACAGTTGAAAAAAGCCATCAACAAGCAAATTTAGTGTGGCAATTGCATACCAATTCAGTATACAGGTTAATATAGTACTGGGACTCCAGATTGCACAAGACAAGTAAATGAAGGACACCGCCTTATCATTCAATTATTCCAGGGAAACCCAATATGAAGCCATATCTCAGCCAAATTTAGCAATGTCTCTGGTAAGGAATGAAGCCATATCTCAGGCCAAAGCAAAGCTTAAGAAACCCAATATGAATTAGCCAAGAAAGAATGTTACAGAGTCATGCCAAGACAATTCGGCACATGGCCCGAAAATCATCCAAAGAAATGTATGCTTCAGTCAGGATATATTAGACAAACTACACAATTAACAAGGTTGAATAATGACATTGCAAACACAAATATGGCACAAGTCAAATACCAAAATAGCCTACTAGGAGCCCCTAAAACCTATCCACAAAATTTTTTTAAACTTGATGGACATTACTAAATTTTTACCATCAACAGCGCAGATGATATATTTCAGTAACCAGCCAAACATCTCTACACAATTATACATGATAAAGAAAAAGATAAATTATATAATTCATGTGATTTAATATGAATATTAAACTAATTTACAAAAAAGAAAGAAATCCAAATAATATCACCTTTTCTAAGGCATAAGACTCCTTTCTAGAAACATCCCCACTGGCCAAACCACTTGCAACATCATCCAACACCATATCACCATGTATCATTTCATTTGATGCACATATGACTTTATCATTTCTTACAAATCTCACGTCACTTTTGGTTCTTCTACGTGGCGGTAACCACTTGACAGGTACAACTTGAGTGCTGTCAGTTCCAGTGATTACTGATGTGTCGGTTTCAAGAGGTACAGAAACATGAGCCTCATCTTTAAATGATGTAGCAGATTTGATTTTCACTTTCAGTGATTTATGTAAGCTGCTAACGTAACCATGATCTTTAAGCCATGTTTCAACTTTACCATTCAAGTTAGGGAACACAAGATTATCCTGCATTTATACCATGCCAAAATATCAGAAAACATCGATTAGCACTTGGAATAGAAAATGACAAATTGAAGTTGACAGTTTTCGATAAGATGTTAAGCAAAGGTGATAAGTAAAATGTGAACTCATCTCAACACCATAAGCTAGGAACTCACTAAGAATAATGAGAAAAGCCAACAAATATCAAGCTTACAGTGAGCATTGGGGACAACAAATCAGGAGAGACACCAAATTCTTCAGCTAAATCCTTCAAATCAACTTCCCCTTGATCAATTAACTGAATAAAAGACAAGCAAAATGAAGTATCTCTAACAACTCAAACATGAAATGCATCCAAGCTTTAAATAAAGTACATTCTCACACTACCTTCCTCAAAATCATGTTCAAATTCAATGAGCCATGTGACTTAGCATCTTCAGTTGCATCTATTTCTGCAGTATCAGCTCTAAGATGTTGCTGAACATGGACTGATTCTGACTGTGTTTTAGAATTTGACATGTTTTCAAGCAGTCCACCCACTTGCAATATTTGATCATTCATCTTTTCAGCATCCACAATCAGATCATTTTCCTCCGCACTGACTGCAATTTTATCTCCATTTTTTTTGCTGATTTTAAACTTGTGTATCTTGTTGCCAAGTGTTAATAAGGTCTGGTCCTTTGAATCAGAATCAATTGACAAAGACACATCTCCTGTTAATTGACCACTGGCACCATTCTCAACTTCTGAATGTTTGGCACAAAATGCCCGCAACTCAATCTATCAAGTATTTTCATGTTCAAAAGATAAAATAGAAGCAATTATTCAGAACAGTTGCAAAACTAATTCCCCACCAAAAAAAAAAACTTAACAAATCAATAATGACATGAATTTCAAACATCACGACCGCAAATTAGAATAACTAAAAGAAATAACATACTTCATCACATCCAAGTCTTCCCCAAATCTCCATTCGGTGCATTGCCTCCCTCGCACATAAAGGATGGAAAGCAGTTCTACAAGCTCCTATCCAGCCAAAAAAAAAAAAAAACCAGAACATGGACAATAAAGAATGAGAAGACATCACCTCATGACATGATAGAGAGAAATAAACTTCATGTAGGCAAGTAGAAAGAGTAAAGAAGATAGTCTATATAAAACATGAGCAGATCCAGTTAGGCCGTTCACCCCCCCCCCCCCCCCTCCTCTCTCTCTCTCTCTCTCTCTCTTCCCCAAGGTTATACAATATAAAAGTCTGATGATAAAGTGAAAAGATTGGAATTGAAGTGTCCTGCCCCTTAAATACATCTTACAATGAAGTAAGATTACAGGTATATATGACAGCCAAAACCACTGATTTTTCAAGTTTCCAATCAACCATGGACCTGCAACCAACATATCTACTCAAGAAACAAAAACCACCCAGCAACTAAAACAGTGCTCCAATGGAGAAAGAAATGAACCAAGTTAAGAATTTCATTGGTGACTGTGATAGTCTGTCAGGTAGCTTACCAACTGCATGTTACTTAGTGGTTAGATCTTTCTCTTTGAATAAGATCTCAATTACAGCATTGGTTTCATTAGATATCTTACAACTAGAATCCCTTCTTTTTCCAATCCAGTTCCTCCTACACCACCACAAAACCCAGTTAGATTCAGCTATTTATCCATTCTACTAACGAATTTTCTGAACAATCATAAATCTAGATCAGCTAATTGTTCACCCTGTTCTCATCCCCTTAGAGCTTCTATTCAATCGAGAAATAGGTTTGATTGTCCCATCTTTTTGACATATCTAAGGCTCTCGAGAAATAGGTTTGATTGTCCATCTTTTTGACATATCTAAGGCTCTCTCCGGATAATACAATCGAAACAGTTGCCATACTATGGTCTTTAAAAGCATAGAGTCAATCAAACCAAAACACTGGTTAAGTTTCTTGAAGTTCCACAATCCAATATCATATATTTGGCGGAATCGACTCTATTGGAGGCTTCATGTTAGCTGATCAGTCAAAATTGTGCATCTCCAAAAAAAAACAGATAAAATGTTTTGATTCATACGTCAACATTTCTTTCACATTCACAATGACTGAATTTACTCATGTCTAGCTAGCTTTCTATTCCGGGTAATTTGTTAAGTTAAAAGTTTTGTTTGGTTTGTGGCTTCTACAAAGGATTTTCTTTATACAATGTTCATACTTTCATTATTCAATGCTCCAGTGATAAATCTTCAGGAGAGATACTGAATCCCTGTTCCTGGTATGTGGAGCAGAAAAAGCAATTTTAGGTCGGATTGCATTGCTTCACAGTTAGAAGAGAACTGCTAAGGCTCACTAAGTTTAAAACTGGGCAGCCCAGTGCATAGAAGCACTTCCATGTACAACTATCCCAAAAGCTGACATTAAGTCAGATGCATGCCACAATAACTTATAGGCACCTCACTGCATAGAAGCTCCCCCATTACCAGGTTTGGCAAACAGCCAGCCATTAAGACCTAATGTTTGCCACCTTAAAGTATATTTATATAAAAGCTGTTTCTGCAGCTTCTCTTAGGTAGGTAGATTGCAACAGCTCTTACCACCATGACTCTAGTTGACTAAACAAGAACTACAATTGAGCACGATAGAATTCACAGTAATTGTGGAACTTAAGAAAAAAAAGTTTTCAAGCCCATTAACACGTCCAGACTTACACTACGTCACTATTCTTCCCCATTTGGTGAGTATTCTAATCGAACCAAAAAAAAAGGCAGAAGAAATGAACTGAAAATAGACAGCAAAAGTCTAAATTGCAACTTACAAGATCGGTATTAAGACCTGGATAACTAAAGGCTTCTGATCCTAAAAGCTTTTTAAAGATAAGAGTGCATATAGATGAAAAACAAGGAGGACAAGACCAACATACAGATTTGGCATCAAGAAGCATATTTACAGTTCATTCAGAGAAGAACGGGAAATCAAAAACAGTCAAAACTTGCACCCTTCAACTTTTAATAAAAGAACTAGAGAGCCTTTGCAGCTGAATAAAAATTGAAAGAAAACTGACATTTCTTCAATAAATGATCTCAATTGAATGAATTAACCCAATGATCGATTTCTGCTGTATAACAAATGAAAGTTTGATTAGTTGACTTCCAGTTAGAGTTCCTTCCCATTGCCAGTATGTAACCACATGTCATTACCTTTGATTGTCAGCACACAGCTTTTAATATTCACAAAATGAAAACAAAGTCTGTCAAAAAGTAAGCATATTTAAAAGAATGAAACTGCGATACAAATACTTAAAACAATTAAAAATTATATCTGCTAATGAAGCTATTATTGAAGTTCTGATTATTAAGCACGTATCATTAGTTGGATGAGCCCAGATTCTCATGGTTTTGGAGTATCCACAAAGATCTCTGTAGTGAATCTAAGGCCTATAAGCCCAGGAAAGTAAAAGCGTCTTGAAATTAAAAAACAAACAAAAGCCAAATTCTTGGAAGGAAAAAATCAAGTAGTTACAGAACTATCTGTATTTCAGGGTATGACTAGGAAGACTAGCTCTAGTTTTACATCCAGCCTGTGGTTTAAACCTACCAAGGGCCAAAGGATCATCATAAGACTATAAGCACTCCTCCTCTCACATTATTTACAAGCAAAAGGCTCTTACCATGAACAAAACAAATATATATATATAATGAAGACTGCAACTGAGAGTAGGTAAATGTTTCACACATAAAATTAGCAGATTACATGGTTGTCATAGGTATAAAAGACTTAGTTAAAAACATGATATAGTATTAGTCTCTTGGCTTCATTTCATAAAATTCAAATCTGAAGTCTGAATGCTGAAATTCGTATGAGAATAAAGTTCCTGCATGTCATCTTTTACTTATGCAACATATTTTTTCTCTCACAGAAAATACTGTAGTAAATTTTATAAGATTCAATAACCACTTCATATAATCAATAACCATTAGAGAAGCTTTTCACATCTATTTAGCCGTAAAACTGCTTATCGAAAGCCACATAAATACCATAGAACAAGATATGATACAGAAATTCTTTATATAACACTCTATGCTCAAGACATGCTGAATACAACCTATCTACTTGGGCGATTGAGCATTTTTGGTTCTTTGTCATCGTTCACCTCCATTCATGTGCATAATTGGAAACTTGAAGGGCCAAAAATTCTAAGATAAGAAGTTGATAGTGTTTATTGCGGGAATCCTTAGAAACATCGGCAACCAAACTACTCCTCAACCTTCTGAAAAAAACTTTTTAGATAAGAATTGGGTCACCAATCTGCATGATCACCTCTTCCGTTTCGGAAAATTTTCAGTATTACTTAATGGAGGCAGAGAGAAAGGAGATCAATTTATGGAAGCAAAATGAAGATAAGAGGTAGAGAAATATTGGTGACGAGAGGAACAAACCTATATTTGGAAGGTGATAAAGATATGCGAAACGTATCAACTAATTTTAGGAACACTGCTACGCATAAATATTCAACCCGCTTAATCTATTAAGATATTCAATTTTTAAGATCCAATTCATTTAATTAGGTTATGCTCAGATTTACTAAGTTTAAGAATGGAATTGTTTTAAAACCAGCCTTGGTCTGTAAATAAATTCATAGAATTACTCCATCTTGACCCAGGTCGACCCATTTTCACATTCTTTTTTTTTTTTTGTTTCTCTTAGCGCGAGGATTTTTTAATGATCCAACTAACTTAGTTGGGCTAAGTCCTGATCTATTCAGTTTGAGAGTGGAATTGGGCTTAAAAGCAGTCTTAATATGCAAATAAATTTGTAGAATCCGTATGGGCTCGCAGAGGTACTCTTTCAAATGATACATCACCTCTGCACTGTCTCTTAATATAAGAACAGAGAAAAGTCCAAACACAAAATAGCAAAACAACCAGCAGCCAAAATTTGAAACAAATTCTCCCAAGAATACCGTGAACCAAAACTAGAAACAATATTGGACCAATACATATTTTTGTAACCAACTGAAGGAGAACAACAAATCAAATGACTTAGGCGTAAACTCACCCTACCAGATCAAAAGGTTACATCATACCATATCGAAGACAGCAATTTTGTGAACTTCCCATTCTCAGACAGGAAACCAAACACATCTTCTAGTCAAATGGTGAAATATTTTTTTCTAGTAGAAAAGGTGCCCATACACTCTTAAACAATTCTATCACCAACCCCAAAATCTTAAAAGAGACTAATACAAGTCGGGAAAATTCTCTTCACCTCACAAACTGAAGTCCTTTCTTTCATATCGAAGACAGCAATTTTGTGAACTCCCCATTCTCAGACAGGAAGCCAAACACATCTTCTAGTCAAATGGTGAAATATTTTTTTCTAGTAGAAAAGGTGCCCATACACTCTTAAACAATTCTATCACCAACCCCAAAATCTTAAAAGAGACTAATACAAGTCGGGAAAATTCTCTTCACCTCACAAACTGAAGTCCTTTCTTTCATTTACTTTAATAATATTAAGAACATTATTACGACAAAGTGATTACAAACAGAGATGGTAAACTTACCTATCATACCCAGGCTAAATTACTTATTGATAATGAAAAAGAACCTCAAAATTAAATAACCAAAGTACAAAATTACACAAAAGACTCATAAAAAAACTCAGTAACTTAAGCAATATAATTATAAACAATTTGCTATTCCTAGCAATAGAGGTACTGTGTAGATAAGCCAATTAACCATGTTTGACGGTATTAAATTCATAATTCTCATCAGGTAGAAAGTAGATAGGACTATGAACCACCAAACAGATGATGTACTCGACGGAAAACTGATAGATAATCATAACTAAACAAACAATTTCAGATATTTTTGTTCAATGAAATTGGATCAAGCGAATTCACCAAGCTAGCTATACACATAAAACAGTTAAAATACAGGCATGTAGTCATTTGAAATCAAAACTTCTGGTTACAACATAAGATTAACATTAGAAACTGAAATTGAGTTGTGCCAACTATCAATACAGATTATTTTAGTACAACAATAAAGCGGCAATACATACCATTGCTGCAACGAACACAGACACCGCACTTCGTCTTGCACAGGCAACAAATTAACTTTCGCCTCGTATCATGTATCCCATCAATATTAATTATCGGTTCCATCGTCCTGATATTCTCCACATAAACCTCAGGCGCCCACTGACAACAAAACAAGTGAGCAAATTCTAAAAGAGGACCTCGATTGCCAATCTTTTGAGCAGGTTTCAGAGCGCCACCTTCCTTGGGACAAAGCACGCACGGTCTGTCACCACCCTGAACATCTTTCCTCTGCCTACACCAAGAGCACAACCAAGTTTCATCTGCATCAGTCTGCACTCCATAGCATCTCTGATGAACAGCAACACTGCAGGAGCTGCAAACAATTAATCGATTCAATTGATCACCCATGTCTCCTGTACTACAATAGTGGCATAAGGAAGATGAACCATCAACTGGATGAGCGACAAGAAGCTTCTCCAGCCCAGCATCCCCCCCTAATAGCTTTCGCTTCTTCGAAGGGCGTTCTGAAGTCAAGTATATCTTCCGCCTGGAACCTAATAACCATTCAAAACCACTAAGGGCAATACCGCCCTTCACTCCATTCTCCAATTTAGCTCCTTCCACTTCCTTTACCACTTCTGCCTCCGATTCTTCATTTCCTTCTCCAATAATGTCCACATCCATACACTGATCATTCTCATCATTAGCTCCATCCTCTCCATCTGCGTTGCCTTCTTCTCTAACAGCACAACCCATATTATCCAAGTGAGCCCCATCATTCTCTCCATTGACAGTTTCTGCAATGCCTGGATTGTAAATAGTCCTCGCAGTTTCTATTGTAGGTATAGCAGCTAAACACTTATCGTCGCTACCAGGAAAACCTAAACACGAACCCTGATAAAGCTTATCTACATCCTCCACAGTCAGCTCCCTAAAATACTCCTCCGTTTCAGACCAAATGTTGGACCCACGAGACTTCTCTGGCCGCCCTTTATGCTCCCCACCTGAATGAGACCTCTTATGCCGCTTCCTACTACCATCCGAATGTTTCAATAACAAATGAGTTAATCCACTTGGCAGAAAAGTGGTAGAAACCACACTGGCAGTGGTACTAGTAGAAGGAGTCTGAGCAGAAGCCTCGTCCACATCGAAAGGCGAGCGCGGGCAGAGAGCTTTCCGAGCTTGGGTGAAGAAATCAACTGAAGAACCGGAGCTTTCCATTGGCAGTTTCAAAGGTGTAATTCCCTCAGAATTCAAGGGGTTTTCCACAATTCCAACCCGAGGTGGGGCCCTAACTACAATACTATCACCCACACTAATTGAAACGGGGGAAGGCTTCTCTTCGGTGCCGCAATCCCCGTCGGCACCTCCTCTTCCCGTATTCATCTTCCTCCGCCGCTGCCCTCCGCCTCCGGTCATCGCCGCCACGAAACGCTTCCATCACCAGACTTGCAGCATTCCATTATCCTCTTATTATTCCCGAAACCCTAACCCTAAAGTCCAAAAAACTAATTCCTATTCTCTGAAGTCTTAACCTTCCCAAATCGAATTAATTCTTCACAAATATCCTTAAAACTGTAATCCTCCTCTTGGTCTATCTATTCCTAATACGCCAGTGTGTCTGACTAGTGAAGGAGGTGGGAGGGGTGGGAGAGTGCAGGGCCGGGGGGTGTCGCGGCTAGGGTTAGGGTTTTTTTGGGGGCCAAAATACAATTTTCGATTTTTGTGTTGGATCCGTTTTTTGCCAATTCGTTTTCGTCAAGGGAGAAAAAGTCGCGTTTTTTGGAGGCAGACAAGAGGGCTCGCTTCGTCTTGTAGAGAGAGGGGGGGGGGGGGGGGGGGGGTGGGGGGGAAGAAAACACTTTGAAATAAAAAAAAAAAAGTAACGGAGAGATATTTATATGTGTGTGTTTTTTTGTGTGTTGTGTGTGTGGGTGAGGTGTAGTAGAATGTTAAATGAAAAAAGATAAGACGTGTCACGCATATAATCCCTTCTAATGTTTCTTTAATGTTGTACTTTGTTAAGAGAGGATAGAAAGGTCACAAATTTTCATAGGCGGGCCCACTAGGAGTTCGTATGGATAGGGATATGTTACACGTTGGCTAGAGTTTTTTTTTTTTTAAGAAAATATTTAGGTGAATGATGTGAAAATGGATTTATAAAGAGCGTTTATTGATATTTAATTCATTATTTATGGATTAATTTTTCAAACCAAAATATTAGTAATTTAATTGTAGTTTATACTCAATTAAGTGTTAATTTAATTATAATTTAGTTACATATGAGTTGATACTCAAATTCACGTGCCACCAGCTGACCGGGAATAAATCCAAAATGCCGGTGCTACACTTCGGGAACTAGGCAGCCACACGAAGGGAAGAAAAAATGTTTTTGAGAGAAGAAAATTTGATTTCTCTCTAGTTTTCTTGCCTTGAAAACTTATGAATTGCATGTCTTGAATTGCTAATCCCTTGTCTATATATAGAGTTACAAGAGAGACCCCAAGTTGATTTAGGATTGATCTTCCTACCGGGTTTTTGTTTTCCTTCAATCCAGTTTCTGGACTGATTCACATCCAACTGATACAGGGATTCACTTATCCCCAATCCAGTTTCTGGTCTGATTCACAACCAACTGACACAAGGATTCACTTATCCTTAATCCAGTTCCTGGACTAATTCACAACCAATTGACACAATGATTAATTAATTACTTAATTAATTAAATCTATCTTTGTCAATAATCCAATACATAATTAATCGTACTACTAACAGATTAACTATGGCACTATCATCCTACACCAAAATTGCTTCCGGAACAAATAAATTAATTATTCTTTAATCTCCTCACATCAAAGATTTAGTGCTCTTTAATTTATTAATTTACTGATAAATTAATGAATTAACTTCTTATAATCCGAGATTAGTACCACTCGACCTTTTTACTATACCGGACATAAGTCCACCGGCCGGGTTTAGTATAATAAACATAACGAGCTCATCTCGGGAGCACCATCACCCCAGACGAACCGGTACATGGTTTCCTTTTGACAATCAACAGCACACCAAGCAACCAAACACGCGCACCCAACCTGCCGAGACTATTGTGTTGGAGTTGAATACATAAGCTGCTTGTATTGTACATTTTCCCAGTTAATATATTGATTTATGTTTTGGTTATATTTTGTTGTGCACGATTTGTCCATTTATATTATGTAAGTATATGATGAGATGTCTTGTGTGACACAATAGATCTCATCATTGGTTAAAAGACATAATATATAAATGAGGTTCGTAATCGAGACAACTTTGGACAAACTATTGGTTTAGGTTATTATGTGATTCGGATAATTGGTTTGTCTAAACTAATTGAATCATATCGATATGCCAGGGGCGTATTGAACTTGACCATTAGGAATGATTTGTCTTGTACTGATTTAATAGACAAATCGTTCTTGGTATTCTATCTCTTAATCCCTAGACTCGAGCGGGCATGAGGATTAGACATAGTGTACTTTGATCTGCCAATGGTGAGGTCTATTGTGGCCAATAATCTCGGTGGGTTGGGTGCGCGTGTTTAGTTGCTTGGTGTGCTGCTGCTTGTCGAAATGAAACCATGTCCCGATGCGTCCGGGGTGATGGTGCTCCCGAGAAATGAGCTCGTTATGTTTATTATACTAAACCCAGCTGGAGGACTTATGTCCGGTATAGTAAAAAGGTCGAGTGGTACTAGTCTCGGAATTAAAGAAGTTGGTTAATTAATTTATCAGTAAATTAATAAATTAACGAGCACTATATCTTTGATGTGGGGATATTATATATAAATTAATTAAGTTGTTCTGGAATCAATTCTGATGTAGGATGGTAAAATTAATCTGTTAGTGGTAAGATTAATTTTGTAATGGGTTAATTGAATAGGTAGAATTAATTAATTGATTAATTATTTCTAAGGGTTAATTAAGTAATTAACAAAGTGGAATTATTTAATTAATTAATTAAGTCTTAAATTTCAATTGGAATTAGGAAATCCTAGAGATTAGGAAATCTAGTAGGATTTGGTTTATCCTATCAGATTGGTTACCTAATTAGATTTGGAAACTAATTAATTACCTAAACCCATTACGAAGACCAATCCTAAATGAACTTGGGGTCTCTCTTATAACTCTATATATAGACAAGGGATTAGCTATTCAAGACACACAATTCAATAGTTTCATAATTCAAGAAACTAGAGAGAGAAAATTTTAGAGAGAGAAATCTAAAAGAATTCTCTCTGATAGTCGAATTTTTTCCCAAAGCTGCTCGGTGGATCGGTCTTCAAGTTCAGGTGGTTGGATCTCTTCTTTAGTCGGCGGAATGAGAACTGTTCCGGGCGGCGCGTAGGTGTAACTCTCGGGAAGGCAGCTCTTCGTTGGTCAATCCAGCGGTTGTTTTTGTGTTGATTGCTGATCAATTGGTTTCTAGATAGTTGCCCACACAACGTGAAATCAAAGTCTTGAGTCATACAAGTGATCACCTGAGTTCATGCTTCAAAGGTATATTTCTAAGATTCTGCTTTTAATTAGAAATTTTGTTGCGTGGTAAATTGAATAAGTACAAACCAAGATCCTATGCAATGTTATTTCAAGCAAGGGTTGGAATAGCGATTGTGCTAGCACGAAAGTGAGTTTCTGGCAAGGCCCGGGTAGATAATCTTTCAATTGGTATCAGAGCCTGATTTTGGTTTTTGTGCTTGTTCGATTTATTACATGGTTTTATTTACAGGTGGTTAAGAAATTCCGACTATTATGGTTACGTTTGTATGGGTTTTAATTAAATTTCGGGACATGTCCGAATTTGATTTTATTATGAATGTTTGTAATAGTATAACCACGTGCTGGAAGCCGTGTAGGATTAGATTAAATCTGTTGTAGGATTTTTTCTATGTAATTTTGATTATTTAATTTTTCTAGAAAGCCTTGTAGTAGGAGAATTAATTTTTGTAATCGAATGCGTTATGGTGGGCAACTTGAATTCGTGGGTTTTGGGTTATCGTTAATTCGTAGAAACCCAAGAAAACCCAGAACGAATTGCAAGAAGACCAAATTGCGTGGGAAGAAGCGAATGAGGGATTGGCGGCATGAGGCGGCGCCGGTGACTACTAGCCGGTAGGAGCCGCTTTCGGTAATCGCCGGCAGCAGTAGCGGGGCTGCCGCGCTGCGTAGCAGGAAGCTGCACCAGCGCGCGGCAGCAAGGGCGGCAGCAGCCCGCAGCACGTGCGACCCATGTGGGCTGCACGGTGCACCCTTGGGCGTGTTGCGCGGGTGCGGCCCTTTCGGTTCACGGTTTTGGCCCGTTTCTCTCCAGTTTTCATTTTTCAAGATCAAGACTCAATCCATCGAGTTGCGTGGCAGGACACGAGATCAGGCAGAAGATGGAATCTATTAAAACCATAATAGTCAGGAAATTTATTTTTCGTATTTATTTCCAATATTTATTGTTTTAATCTTTGTGCTTTATTTTTATGATGTATTTTAGATGCATGATTTTAAAGCCTGATGGTTTATGGTTGCACATAACTTAGGTTTAGTTAATTGCATGTTAAAACCGGAAAAACCCTCAATTTGGAAATCTAAGTGGGAGCGGGTTAGTTTAATATCCCAATGGCCACTATTACGAGTTCATATACGATGTGGGTGGGCTTACGCGTTGGCATTAGGGCCTTTCTCCGTTGGGATGAGTCCAACCCCGAGATCGCTAGATTATGAATTTCTGAGTAAGATGACTAGAGTAAGTTTAACTAGGAGAAATGCGACACCCTCTCCATCTGAGGCGCACTATCCTGAGGTAACAAACTCAGAAGTCACGTAATGGCACACACTTAGTGTACGATCTGCAGTATTCCTCCCTCGAGGTTACGCTGCTTATTTGTACGACTGAAAGCACCGACTATTAGTTACATTAATCAATAGATCGTTTGGTCAGATTTTGTAGTTAATGAACTTGGTTCTTCCTAAACGAATGTGGGTTAGCGTAAACGTCCACACTGCGTGGCTTGCGAGAATCCCGGTGAATGAGATGTTGGTGGATTAAGATTATTGTTTTGAGAGAAGTCAATAATTGATAGAATTTTCTTGTTTTCAAAATTCTAGACTTAATAACTAAAACATTGTCTATTTATTTATAGTTTTATCGATATGGTATTCAACCTTTTAGCTGCTATTTTGAAAGACAATAAATTAACTGAAACCAATTATGTCGACTAGAGTCGTAATTTGGACATTGCCTGACGGCAGAGCAGTATAAGTTTGTGCTCACCGAAGTATGTCCAGATGTGCCTGATGAGGACTCTCCCTAAGAGGATAGGGATGTATATTGAAAGATTTCCACAGGATCTGGGTTTGCACTTATTCAATTTACCACGCAACAAAAATTTCTAATTAAAAGTGGAATCTTAGAAAAGTACCTTTGAAGCGTGCACTCAGGTGGTTCTCTTGTATGCCTCAAGACTTTGACTTCACGTTGTGTGGGCAACGAACTAGAAATCATTCGATCAGCTAATCACCACAATCCACCTGCTAGAAAATTCTAGCACCGATGCACCTGGCACGTACTGTAAACGCACCGCCCGGAAAGAGAGAAAGCTGCGCGCAACTTGTATAAAACTGGCCAAAAAATTTGGCCAAAAGAAACCAAAAACCAACTGCAATTATTGCTTGAAAAATCCGACTTGGATAGCTAATCCTTGTCTATATATAGAGTTACAAGAGTGACCCCAAGTTGGTTTATGATTGGTCTTCCTACTGGGTTTATGTTTTCCTTCAATCCTGTTCCTGGATTAAAACACATCCAACTGTCACAGGGATTCACTTATCCCAATCCAGTTCCTGGATAATTCACAACCAACTGATACAGGGATTCACTTATCCCAAACCAGTTCCTGGTATGATTCACAACCAACTGACACAATGATTAATTAATTACTTAATTAATTAAATCTACCTTTGTCAACAACCCAATACATAAATAATCGTACCACTAACGGATTAATTATGGCACTATCATCCTGTTGGTGTATGTGCCCTTTTAAGGGCTATTTATGTAAATAAACTTTGAGGGTTATTTATGTAAATAAGACATTTATCGTTTGATTGATTATTTATCTGATGAGTTAATTTCATGAAATTATATTCTTGTGCATATTGAATTTCATGAAATCGATCCGCCAAAAGAAACACTCCATGGACTGTTAGATCATGAGTGATTCTTTTGAGTAGTACTCGTACAAGGATCCTTAGACCAGAAATCACTGCATAGTCTTAGGTGAATTAGAGTGTGCTTTGACATATGCCTAACGGGACCGTAACAGGTTGCCAAGTACGGGTATGATTGGGTACACTATGAGTCACGCTAAGGTATGTAGGTGAAGTGATGGGACTACAAGTCTCTCTTAAATGAGAGATGATATCTTGGCCGCTTGATAGTGAACTGAGAAGTGAATGGCTTGCCCAAGAAATGATAAGGGTTATCATTTGCTTGATTAAGTTCAGTATCACTAAGAGATCAAGTAAAACGTTTAGCTATATAAGGATGATTGGTTCCATGCCTTATGCTAAACTGGATATCAGTGTAGAGGACATTACGTAGTATACTCGGAAGGTTGTGTTGAATCACCATTCGACCCTCCGTTCTGAATTGTGTAGTCATTATGTCTTGCTAGAGACCACTAATGATTTATGGATTAATTAATAAGATTAATTTATTAATTGTCAATTTGGAATGGGCCTACAGGATCGCACATAAGTGAGTTCGATGATTCAGAATTAATTAAATTGCCTGTATTAAGTATAAGAGTTATACTTAAATTGATAATATTTAATTAAATAGTTTAATTAAATATTATTGAAGAGTATTATGGTATTAATTAAGAGTTAATTAATTACCTAGCAATAATTGAATTGGGCTGATAAATCAAGGGACCTAATTGTGAATTGAGGTTCTTGACCCATCAGCCTGATCCATGGATCAATAGGTTGATCCATGGTGTTGGTTAAACCCAACTTAGTAAATAATTAATTATTATTAATTTAATTAACAGACAAGTCTCAACTCTTTTATAAAAAGAGCTGAGAAGTATCTGTGAAAAAAAATACTCTTCAACCAATTCTGTTTTGGAAACGTGAAAAAGATTTTTTTGGAAAAAACTTCTCTCTCTCTCTTCCAAAATTCTTCCAGAGAAAAACGTTTTCTCTTTGAAAGGCAATTTTGGCTAGCACCGGTTCTAAGAGACTCTAGTGCAAGAACGTAGAGGCAATTCGTGTGAATTGTTTGGTGGTGAACGCAATCTTCCCAAGGGATCCAGGCGACGAACGCAACCGATTACGCGTCGAGGGTAAGACCCGATTCCATAGAATTTAGGCTATTCCGTAACATAATTTAGGAAATTATGCATGCCTAAGATGCTACAGTGGTATCAGAGCCAGGTTAATTTTGTTCTAATTAAAATTGTTTTAGTTGAAACAAAAGGGTTTAGAATAATCGAGGCTATCAAAATTTTTTCCCTTTATGGCCAGAAACTGGATTACGGGATTATATCAAATTTGGGTTTCTGGGTACTTCAAAATTGGTTTTTTTCCTATTGTTGCTTCTTTGGCCGGAAAACCGATTTTGTTCTGGTTTTTGTTTTTTGTTGGTGGCCGAGTCACTGGGAAAACGGGTTGGACAGAATGGTTCCGTCCAAGCTTATGCTTTGGATTGTTTTGTTTTGGTTTGTATCGCAGAAAAAAAATGCCCCGCCGAGGAAAGGTTCCTCACATTTTTGGGTTTTCAAAACTTGTTTTCTGGTTTTAGTTTATTTCGTCGAAAAAAATGAGATTGACCGGAAATTGGTTTTTGGTATTGTTTGGTTTTCGTTTTCTGGGCTGCCAAATTGTTTGGCCGGATGGTTGATTTTCTTGTCGGAATTGTTCCACCATTGTTATGGTTCTAAAATTTTGCTGAGAAATTGGTTTGGAAACTGGGTTGTCATCACCGGAAAAATGATTTCAAAAGTTTTTTTTTATTTTGGTTTTCGTTCTGAAAAATTGAGCTACTGGTTGTTGTTGTTGTTGGGATGTTCTGGCTGTCTTCGTTTTTGTTTTGCAGAGCCTCGGTCGGACGGAGAATAAGCAGCGGTGAATGTCGCCGCTGCATCTCTTTTAGACGGAACGGCCGAGGTCAAGCTTCCGATACGTGGGATCCTCGAATGCCGAGTTTCGTCGGTCGGGGATTTCGCGATCGGGAAGGTTGCGATCGGGAGAACTCAAATCGTCAGAAGAGACGACTGGCGAATGTCGCCGGAAGTCAAGGATTTCGACGAGGAGTTCACCGGGAAGATGACCGGAGGCTGGCGCCGGGTGGCTTGAAGCCCTAGGGGCTGAAATTACCAAAATGCCCCCGCCGCAGCCTCAAACCCTAAAAAAATGCCATCAGTTTTTAAAAATTGTTTTAATTGCAAAAGAGACCCAGAAGTTTTATTTCCTTAAAACCCTCAGCCCAGAAATTTTGATTATTTACGAAATGACCCCTAGAGTTTCAGAAAATTAAAATTTTAAAATTTTCTGAATTTTATTTAATAAGATTTTAATTAAATAATCTTATTAGATAAAGATAGGATTAATTTAGAATTTCATCCTATAAGTTTGAATTTAAAATTTTGAAATAAATTATCTTAATTAGATTAGGATAATTAGAATTGTTTAAATTTAAATTCGAAACATTATCTTAATTAGATTAGGATAATTAGAAAAGATAAATAAACAATTAATTAATTAGATTAATTAATTAGTTTAAATTTTGAATTGTTATTTATTTATTTTATTTTACTTATGATGCTTAAATTTAAATTGTTTAAATTTTATGTGAAGTATCATAATTATGCTAGCATGTTCATGCATCATTTTGGATAAATGTAAAATGAACAGAAGGATTGATTAAAATTGATCATGACACGATCAATTTTAATTTTGTAATAGTTACACAATCCTTAAAATTAATCGGCTTAAATTAAAACCGTCTTGTATGAGCATATGCATTTTATGTGTTTCAAATCATGAATTGGGTTTTTAATTTTAACGTTTTAAAAGTTAGGGCCTGCGAGCCAATTTTGAATTTGGGCCTGCGTGCCTATAAAAATCATCATGTAATAGTTAGGCCCAAAAGGAGGTTCCAAAAGGAGTCCATGGTGGAGCCCAGGAGCGGAGGCCCAAACATGAAGATTTTAAAAGGCCATGTAATAGATTAGAGCCCAGTTCATCGCTTTAATTCATTCTTTTATTTATGCAAATGAATGATAAACGAAAATGCATGTTAAGCCGATCAAACTAAAATCCCAAAAGCCCGAGTTGATTTTGCTTCCATACTTGGGGGCCCGCCAGAGCGTCAAACGTCTGTGGACTTGGAGAGCCCAAGGGCCTCAGGTTTTCTTCGTGCGGCGAGTTGTCACATAATAGGTGCCCAACTTTATCACTACCATTAATGAGTGGAAAAACTGTTTGGGTATTAGATGCTCAACTTTATCACTACCACTTGTTATGGAAAAACTGTGTGGGTATCGATTGATGAGATGCCTTGAGGGATGGTTTAACTTAGGAAAATTGATCCTAGCTTGACCCGATAAGTTGACTAGGGATTAATTTTGCAAAGATAGGATGGTGTCAAACATTTGGAATGTTCATCCTATCACCGAAAAGTTGCATGGTATGCAATTGAAAAGTGTTACATTACATGGAATGTAATTTGAACGTTGCCTACCAGAAGAGCCCAATCCCTACGATACTTGCCAAAGCAAGACTGGGGTTGACTCTTTGTGGATTTTCGGCCCACAATCTAGCACCAACACAAAATTGTTAGGGATTTCAATTTTGGCTATTGTGGAAAATTAATTTTAAAACTCATTCTAATATTTTACAATACTCTTTGTAGAAATGGCATTATCTAGCACAAATGTTATCTCAAACTTTACTCTAAGAAGTATATTGGATAAAGATAAATTGGTTGGACCAAACTTCTTAGATTGGGAAAGAAACTTCAGAATAGTTTTCAAACAACAAAGGAAGCTACATATCTTAGAGACTGTTTTACCTGAACCACCACAGAATGTCACGGCTATTGTTCAGCGAGCATGGGATAAGCTGAAAAGCGATTCCAATGATGTGACGTGCTTGATGCTCGCGTCTATGATGTGCGAGCTTCAAAAACAGTTCATGAATTTGAAAGCGTTCCGGATTTATGAGTCACTGACGAAAATGTTTCGTGAACAAGTTTCAGGTATCTTTGTTATAGAAATAAACCTTTCTATGTCCACCTCATGGGTATTAGATACTGGTTGTGGGGCTCACATTTGTACTAATGTGCAGGGACTTAGAAATAGAAGGATGACAAAGAAAGGTGAAGTGGATCTCCGAGTGGGCAACGTGGCAAGAGTTGCTGCTGTTGAAGTTGGAGATTACACTCTGTCATTACCTTCTGGTTTAAATATCGAACTTGAAAATTGTTATTATGTACCTGCTTTGAGCAGAAATATTATTTCAGTTTCGAGTTTGGATAATAAAGGATTTCGATTTATTATAGAGAATAATTCGTTATCTTTATATCGAAATGATATTTTATACGGAGTTACAAATATGTGTAACGGTCTGTATGTCTTGGATTTGACCCAAGAAAAACCAGTCTATAACATAGAAAAGAAAGCTAAATCAACTAAATGATTTAAGTCCAACATACCTTTGGCATTGTCGATTAGGCCATGCAAATGAAAAGCGAGTTCAAAGACTTCACAAGGATGGAGTGCTAGGGTCATTTGATTTTGAATCTTATGATACATGTGAACCCTGCTTGCAAGGCAAAATGAAAAAGAGTCCTTTCAACAAGAAAGGGGAAAGAACAAGTGGGCTATTGGATCTAATACATACGGATGTATGTGGACCAATGAGCACACAAGCCAGAGGTGGATTTGAATACTTCGTGACTTTTACTAATGACTATAGTAGATATGGGTATGTCTACTTAATGAGGTATAAAAGTGAAACTTTTGAAAAGTTCAAAGAGTTTAAAAACAAAGTAGAGAATCAGTTGAATAGAAGGATTAAAGCTATTCGCTCCGATCGGGGAGGTGAATACCTTAGTAATGAGTTCGATGACTATCTAAAACAGTGTGGAATTGTTTCACAGCTGACTCCAGCGGGAACACCTCAATGGAATGGTGTATCTGAAAGGAGGAATCGTACCCTATTAGATATGGTTCGATCAATGATGGGCCAAGCGACTCTCCCTACATCCTTTTGGGGTTATGCTCTCCTTTCTGCTGCCTATTTATTAAACCGTATTCCATCTAAGGCAGTAGATAAGACTCCATATGAGATATGGATGGGTCGGAAGCCCTATATGTCCTATCTATGAGTTTGGGGTTGTCAAGCTCATGTAAAACGTTTACAAAGTGATAAGCTTGAACCTAAAACTGACAAATGCCTATTTGTGGGATATCCTAAGGAAACCAAAGGATATCAATTCTACAACCCAACTGAGAACAAAGTGTTCGTTGCTCGAGGAGCTACTTTCTTAGAGAAAGAATTTCTGTACAAGAAAGACAGTGGGAGTAGAATAGAACTCGGAGAAGTTCCAGAACCACAAGAGAATGTAGAACGATCTACAGAAACTCAGATGGAAGTTGACATGGAAACTCATGAAGATGAGCAGCCTGAGTCAACAACACAAGAACCTAGAAGGTCTAGTAGATCTCGTCATGAACCCGAGAGATACGGATTTCTCTTGACTGACGATCAAGATTTGATCTTGGTGGACTCTAATGAGCCCGTGAACTACAAACAGGTTTTAGAAAATCCAGAGTCAGATAAATGGCTACAAGCAATGGAATCTGAAAAGCAATCCATGAGAGACAATAAAGTATGGACTTTGATTGATCCTCCTGTACAGGCAAATGTTGTCGATTGCAAGTGGATTTTCAAGTTAAAACCTGGCGGGATCTTCAAGGCACGACTAGTGGCTAAAGGTTTCAGATAGACTCATGGTATAGACTATGATGAAACCTTCTCCCCTGTCGTGATGCTCAAGTCCATTTGGACTATGCTCGCCATAGCTGCATATTATGACTATGAGATATGACAGATGGATGTTAAGACGGCTTTCCTAAATGGAAACCTACTCGAGGATGTTTACATGAAACAACCCGAGGGATACATCGATCAAGAGCATCCAAATCGTGTATGCAAGCTTTAGAGGTCCATCTACGGACTAAAGCAAGCATCTCGGAGTTGGAATCTTCGTTTTGACGAGGCAGTAAAAGGTTACGACTTCATAAAGAACGAAGATGAGCCTTGTGTTTACAAGAAGGTTAGTGGGAGCAAGATAGTTTTCCTTGTCCTATATGTGGACGACATCCTACTCATAGGAAATGACATTCCCATGTTGAAAGATATCAAACAATGGTTGGGGAGTGTATTTTCTATGAAAGACTTAGGAGAAGCTGAAATGATACTGGTATCAAAATCTATAGAGATAGATCGAAGAGGCTTCTAGGACTAAGTTAAGAAGGGTACATAGACAAAATATTGAAGAGGTTCAATATGTCTAACTCTAAGAATGGTATGGTACCATTCAGACATGGCCTTCTCTTAAAGAAGAACCAAGGTCCTTCAACAAGAGAGGAGAGGGATACAATGAGTAGAGTTCCATATGCTTTAGCAATAGGATCTATCATGTATGCCATGTTGTGTACCCGCCCGGATGTCGCACATGCACTGAGCATGACTAGCAGATACCAACAAGATCCTGGAATGGATCATTGGACTGCAGTCAAAGCAATCCTAAAGTACTTACGAAGAACTAAAGGATTAATGCTAGTGTATGGAGGATAAGAACAGCTCATTGTACAAGGTTACGCTGATGCTGCTTTCCAAACAGATCAAGATGACATGAAGTCACAATCAGGCTACGTGTTTAGTCTGAATGGCGGTGCAATAAGTTGGAAAAACTCAAAGCAAGATACAACAGCCGATTCTACAACAGAGTCTGAGTACATTGCTGCATCAGATGCTGCAAAGAAAGCTATTTGGTTGAGAAAGTTCGTGTTAGACATCAGAGTGATACCAAGTATCCAAGATCCGATAGAACTTTTCTGTGACAATAACGGGGCCATCGCACAAGCTAAGGAGCCTCGGTCACACCAGAAAACCAAACATATACTCAGAAGGTTTCACCTTATCCGAGAGATCATTGATCGAGGAGATGTGAAAGTATGCAAAATAGGGTCAGACGACAATGTAGCAGATCCTCTCACAAAAGCTCTACCGCAGTCAAAGTTTGATAGACATGTAATAGAGCTTGGTCTCAAACAGTTTAGGACATAGCCCTTCAACGGGCAAGTGGGAGATTGTTAGTGTATGTGCCCTTTTAAGGGCTATTTATGTAAATAAACTTTGAGGGTTATTTATGTAAATAAGACATTTGTCGTTTGATTGATTATTTATCTGATGAGTTAATTTCATGAATTATATTCTTGTGCATATTGAATTTCATGAAATCGATCCGCCAAAAGAAACACTCCATGGACTGTTAGATCATGAGTGATTCTTTTGAGTAGTACTCGTACGAGGATCCTTAGACCAGAAATCACTGCATAGTCTTAGGTGAATTAGAGTGTGCTTTGACATATGCCTAACGGGACGTAACAGGTTGCCAAGTACGGGTATGATTGGGTACACTATGAGTCACGCTAAGGTATGAAGGTGAAGTGATGGGTCTACAAGTCTCTCTTAAATGAGAGATGATATCTTGGCCGCTTGATAGTGAACTGAGAAGTGCATGGCCGTGCCCAAGAAATGATAAGGGTTATCATTTGCTTGATTAAGTTCAGTATCACTAAGAGATCAAGTAAAACGTTTAGCTATATAAGGATGATTGGTTCCATGCCTTATGTTAAACTGGATATCAGTGTAGAGGACATTACGTAGTATACTCGGAAGGTTGTGTTGAATCACCATTCTACCCTCCGTTCTGAATTGTGTAGTCATTATGTCTTGCTAGAGACCACTAATGATTTATGGATTAATTAATAAGCTTAATTTATTCATTGTCAATTTGGAATGGGCCTACAGGATCGCACATAAGTGAGTTCGATGATTCAGAATTAATTAAATTGCCTGTATTAAGTATAAGAGTTATACTTAAATTGATAATATTTAATTAAATAGTTTAATTAAATATTATTGAAGAGTATTATGGTATTAATTAAGAGTTAATTAATTACCTAGGAAGAATTGAATTGGGCTGATAAATCAAGGGACCTAATTGTGAATTGAGGTTCTTGACCCATCAGCCTGATCCATGGATCAACCCATTGATCCATGGTGTTGGTTAAACCCAACTCAGTAAATAATTAATTATTATTAATTTAATTAACAGACAAGTCTCAACTCTTTTATAAAAAGAGCTAAGAAGTATCTGTGAAAAAAAAATACTCTTCAACCAATTCTGTTTTGGAAACGTGAAAAAGATTTTTTTTGGAAAAAACTTCTCTCTCTCTCTTCCAAAATTCTTCCAGAGAAAAACGTTTTCTCTTTGAAAGGCAATTTTGGCTAGCACCGGTTCTGAGAGACTCCAGTGCAAGAACGTAGAGGCAATTCGTGTGAATTGTTTGGTGGTGAACGCAATCTTCCCAAGGGATCCAGCGGCAAGCGCAACCGATTACGCGTCGAGGGTAAGACCCGATTCCATAGAATTTAGGCTATTCCGTAACATAATTTAGGAAATTATGCATGCCTAAGATGCTACACATCCTACACCAAAATTGCTTCCGGAACAATTTAATTAAATTATATTCATAATCTCCCCACATCAAAGATATAGTGTTCGTTAATATATTAATTTACTAATAAATAAATTAATTAACCTCTTTAATTCCGAGACTAGTACCACTCGACCTTTTTACTATACTGGACATAAGTCAACCGGCCGGGTTTAGTATAATAAACTTTACAAGCTCATCTCGGGAGCACAATCACCCCGAACACACCGGTACATGGTTTCCTTTTGACAAGCAGCAGCACACCAAGTAACTAAACACGCGCATCCAACCTACCGAGACTATTGGCCACAATTGACCTCGCCCTTTGGCAGATCAAAGTACACTATGTCTAATCCTCATGCCCGCTCGAGTCTAGAGATTAAGAGATAGAATACCAAGAACGATTTGTCTATTAAATCAGTACAAGACAAATTATTCTTAATGGTCATGTTCAATATGCCCCGGGCATATCTATATGATTCAATTAGTTTAGACAAACCAATTATCCGAATCACCTAATAACCTAAACCGACAGTTTGTCCAAAACTGTCTCGGTTACGAACCTCATTTATATATTATATCTTTTAACCAATGATGAGATCTAATGTGTCACACAAGACACCTCATCATCTAACTACACTACATAATATAAATGGACAATTAATGCACAACAAGATATAACCAAAATATAAATCGATATATTAACTGGGAAAAAGTACAATACAATCATAGCTTATGTATTCAACTCCAACAATCTCCCACTAATACTTAAGCTGTGCTTTAAGTATACATCTATATACAACTCATATACACTCTGTTGCTATATATTTAGAAAAACTGTCATGGCTCTCCTAAATATCTGATTCCCATGCCCTCCACGTGAGCCTCAAAGACTTTCGAAGTCAATGTCTTTGTGAACGGATCTGTAAGGTTATCCTCTGATGCTATCTTAGCCACGACCACATCTTCCCTCTTTACGATGTCTCGTATCAGGTGGTACTTACGCTGTATATGTTTACTCACCTTGTGGGCTTGTGGTTCCTTCGAGTTTGCTACTACACCGTTGTTATCACAATAAACCGTGATAGACTTTTGCAAACCAGGAATCACATCTAAGTCCACTAAGAAGTTCTTGTGCCATAATGTTTTTTTCGCTGCCTCTGATGCGGCAACATACTCAGCTTTCATAGTAGAGTCTGCCATGCATTTTTGCTTGACACTCCGCCAAATATGGCTCCACCTCACAGAGTAAACACATACCCTGAGGTAGACTTGCTCTTGTCCTTGTCGCCTTGGAAATCTGAATCTGTGTAACCTCAGGGTACCAGCTTAGGTGCCTGATAGACCAGAACTTGGTCTCTCGGTCTACGCAAATACTTGAGAATGCATTTTACTGCCTCCCAATGAGCTTTTCTGGGGTTACTCTGATATCTTCTTACCATGCCAACGGCATAACAGATATCAGGCCTCGTACACAACATGGCATACATGAGACTTCCTACTGCCAAAGCATAAGGAACTGTCTTCATGGCCTCTATCTCCTCAACAGTCTTAGGGGGCTGTTCCTTGGATAGATACACTCCATGTCTGAAAGGTAGAAAACCTTTCTTGGAGTTCTGCATGTTAAAACGGGCCAGAATCGTATCTATGTACGAAGCTTGGGAGAGCGTTAACGAACGTTTCCTACGATCTCAAATTATCTTGATCCCAAGGATATATCCCGCTTCCCCTAAGTCCTTCATACCAAACTGCTTGGACAGCCATGCCTTTACATCTGATAACACTTTCTTGTTATTGCCAATCAATAGAATGTCATCTACGTAAAACACAAGAAACACCACTGAGTTTCCATCACGTCTGCGGTACACACATTGCTCATCCGGACAATGAGTAAATCTGAAGGACTGGATTACCTCATCGAACCGGATGTTCCAAGATTTAGATACCTGCTTAAGTCCGTAAATAGACCTCTTAAGCCTACAAACCTCATGCTCTTGGCCTTTTTCAATGAATCCCTCTGGTTGCTGCATAAAGATGGTTTCCTCAAGACTTCAGTTAAGGAAAGCTGCATTGACATCCATCTGCCAAATCTCATAGTCTAAATGAGTAACTATGGCCAAGAGAATCCGGATCGACTTAAGTATGGTTAACGGGGAGAAGGTTTCCTCTTAATCGATTCCCTCTTTCTGAGTATACCCCTTCGCCACCAGCCTAGCTTTAAAGGTTTCCACCTTATCGTCAGGTTCTCTCTTATGTTTGTAGACCCATTTGCATCCAATGGGCTTGAACCCATCAGGCATGTCCACAAGCTCCCAGACTTGATTGCGGTCCATTGACCCCATCTCGGATATCATTGCCTTACGCCAAGAATCTGCATCTTTATCTTGGAGAGGCTCATTGTAGTTAACCAGGTCAGGTTCAGGAGTGCCTGGGACTAGGTCTGAGGCCTCTCCCACGCCAATGAACCTATCGGGCTGTCTCACAACCCTTCTACTACGACGAGGCACAACCTGTGTAGGCGCATCATCTGTGATCTCATGTGCAGTGTGTGGTGTATCTACTTGTGCAGGTGCATCAGGATTAGTAGTTTGTTGTCTAAGCTGTTCTAGTACTATTTTACTCTTGGGCTTGTGGTCTAAGACATAGTCATCTTCCAAAAATCTAGCGTTGGTACTAACCACCACTTTATGATCTTTAGGACTATAAAACATACCACCTTTCGTTCCCCTAGGATATCCTACAAACAGCATTAATTTAGTTCTCGCATCTAACTTAGCCGTATCTGCCTTAAGCATATGTGTTGGGCAACCCCAAATTCTGAGATGTCTTAGACTGGGCTTGCGTCCATTCCACAACTCTAATGGGGTTGAAAGCACGGTTTTAGATAGTACAAGATTAAGAATATACATCACCGTTTCTAAGGCATATCCCCAGAACGAACTTGGCAAATCACTATAGCTCATCATAGACCTAACCATTTTCATGAGAGTCCGATTCTTCCTTTTTGCTACACCGTTCTGCTGTGGCGTGCCAGGTGCAGACAACTGAGACTGAATTCCAACCTCACTGAGGTATTCTCGAAATTCATGGGACAGGTACTCCCCACCATGATATGAATGCAGTGTCTTGATACTCTTACCACGATGCTTCTCCACATCTGCCCGAAACTCTTTGAACTTGCCAAAACATTCGGACTTGTGACGCATTAGGTAAATGTACCCGTACCATGAGTAGTCATCCGTGAACGTCACGAAATACTTGAACCCACCTCGTGACTGGACCGTTATTGGTCCACACAAGTTAGAATGAATCAACTCTAATACTTCCTTAGCTCTATAACCTTTTGCTTTAAAAGGTCTCTTGGTCATTTTACCCTCCAAGCAAGATTCGCAGGTTGCATAACTGTCAATCTCTAATGAACCTAAAGGTCCATCATTGACCAACCTCTGAATCCTACTAAGGTTTATATGACCTAGCCTGAGATGCCAAAGATAGGTTTGATTCATTTCATAAGGTTTCTTCCTCTTATTAATGTTAGATAAAGCGCTATCTGTTTCTATGTTTTGCGCAATAGGGGAATTAGAGTTAACCACAAATAAATTGTCAGCCAATGAACCAGAACAAATAAGTTTCCCATTTCTTCTAATAAATACAGACTCATCAGAAAAAACAAACTTATAACCATTCTTCAAGAGTTTAGAAACCGAAATAAGGTTCTTTCTAAAACTCGGTACATAAAGACAATTAACTAACTCTAAACTAGAATTCTCAAAATTCAGAGTAACTACTCCCACTGCTTCTACTGACACTCTTATAGTGTCGCCCAAGTAGATATTGAATTCGTCCTCTCTAAGCTTCCGGGTCACTTGGAACCCTTGCAAGAATTACAAACATGGTCAGTGGCACCTGAATCCACACACCAAGTATCTGTGGGAATCACCGCTAAACATGTCTCAGTAATTAGGACAGAAACTATCGTACGTTTAAGCTTTGGACAATCCGATTTCCAATGTCCCGTCTTATTGCACTTGAAGCACTTGTCTTTCGACTTCTTCTTTGCAATATCTGGAGCGTTTTTAGCTACTCCCTTGAGCTTTCTCTTCTTCTTTCCAGCCTCAGGCTCAGAACAAGATTCTAAAGCTTTGACTGCGACTAAAGCTCGCTTCTTCTCTTGAAGAAGACTTTTAGCCGCCACCAACTCTGCCAAGAGCTCGGATGAAGTACACAATATCTTACTTATGTTCTAGTTCAACCGAATCTGCTCATAGTTTTGAAGCAAGCTCCGGAGGACAATATCGAATTTGGTTTCACCAACGATTTCACCTTCCACTACCTCAACCTTGTTGATGTTACTAATCACGTCAATGGCATGATCTCTCACAGGACAATGTCCAAGTTACGACTCCAATCGATATAATTAGTTCTAGTTAATTTATTGTCTTTCAAAATAGCAGCTAATGGGTTGAATATCATATCGATAAAATTGTAAAATTAAGAAACAGACAATGTTTCAGTTATTAACCTAGAATTTCGAAAACATGAAATTCTATTAATTATTGACTTCCCTCAAAACAATAATTATAATCCACCAACATCTCATTCACCGGGATTCTCGCAAGCCACGCAGTGTGGACATTTACGCTAACCCACATTCGTTTGAGAAGAACCAAGTTCATTAACTACACTATCTGACCAAACGATCTATTGATCAATATAGCTAATAGTCGGTGCTTTCAGCCATACAAATAAGCAGCATAACCTCTTAGGAGGAATACTGTAGATCGTACACTAAGTGTATGTCATTACGTGACTTCTGAGTTTGTTACCTCAGGATAGTACGTCTCAGATGGAGAGGGTGCCACATTTCTCCTAGTTAAACTTACTCTAGTCATCTTACTCATAAATTCATAATCTAGCGATCTCGGGGCTGGACTCATCCGAATGGAGGAAGGCCCTAATGCCAACCCACAAGCCCACCCACATCGCATATGAACTCGTAATGGTGGCCATGGGAATATTAAAACAACCGCTCCCACTTAGATTTCCAAATTTAGAGTTTTTTCGGTTTTAACATGCAATTAACTAACCCTAAGTTATATGCAACCAAAAAACCAACATGTTTTAAAATCATGCATCTAAAATACAACATAAAAATTAAAACAATAAATACTAGAAATAAATACGAAAAATAAATTTCTCGACTATTATGGTTTTAATTGCTTCCATCTTTTGCATTGATCTTGTGTCCCATCACGTCACTCGATTGAGAGAGTTTTGAACTTTAAAAAATGAAAACTGGAGGAAAAACGGGCCAAAACCGCAGCCCAAAAGGGCCGCACGCGCGCACGCCCAAAATGCGTGCCGGGCACGCTGGAAGCGCAGCTGGCGCTGCCTCCTGCTGCGCCATGCAGCAGCGGCGCTGCTTGCTGGCGGTCTCTGGCGGCGACTGCTGCCGGCGGGTCGTTGCCGGTGTCGCTCCCTGCCGCCAATCCCTCATTCACTTTTTCTCACGCTATTTGGTCTTCTTGCAATTCGTTCTGAATTTTCCTGGGCTTCTAAGAATTAACGATAACCCAAAACCCACAAATTCAAGTTGCCCACAATAACGCATTCGATTACAAAAATTAATTCTCCTACTACAAGGCTTTCTAGAAAAATTAAATAATCAAAATAACATATAAAAAATCCTACTACAGATTTGATCTAATCCTACACGGCTTCCAGCACGTGGTTATACTATTACACACATTCATAATAAAATCAAATCCGGACATGTCCCGGAGTTTAATTAAAACCCATACAAATGTAATCATAATAGTCGGGATTTCTTAACCACCTGCAAATAAAATCATGTAATAAATCGAACAAGCACAAAATCCAAAACCAGGCTTTGATACCAATTGAAAGATTATCTGCCCAGGCCTAGCCAGAAACTCACTTCCGTGCTATGCATTCCAGAATCTGGGTTCGCACAATGCTTATTTGATTTACCACGCAACAAAAATTTCTAATTAAAAGCGGAACTTTAGAAAAATACCTTTGAAGCGTGCGTTCAGGTGATTCTCTTGTATACTTCAAGACTTTGATTTCACGTTGGGCAATGATCTAGAAAGCAATTGATCATCTAATCACCACAATCCACCTGCCAGAAAATTTCAGCACACCGCACCTGGCACGTACTGTAAACGCACCGCCCGAAAAGAGAGAAAGCTACACGAGCCACCAAATATTTGAGAAAAATTCGGCAGCCCCAAAGCTTGTAAAATCCAAATTTCAGCGAGAGAGCATTTTCTCTCTCTAGGATTTTCTATCTCTAAGTTTTCTTCTCTTGAAAACTTATGAATTGTATATCTTGAATAGCTAATCCTTTGTCTATATGTAGAGTTACAAAAGAGACCCCAAGTTGGTTTAGGATTGGCCTTCCTACTGGGTTTCTGTTTTCATTCAATCCTGTTCTTGGACTGATACACATCCAACTGATACAGGGATCCACTTATCCCAAACCAGTTCCTGGTATGATTCACAACCAACTGACACAGGGATTCACTTATCTCAAACCAGTTCCTGGTATGATTCACAACCAACTGACACAGGAATTCACTTATCTCAAACCAGTTCCTGGTATGATTCACAACCAACTGACACAGGGATTCACTTATCCCAAACCAGTTCCTGGTATGATTCGTAACCAACTGACACAGGGATTCACTTATCCCAAACCAGTTCCTGGTATGATTCACAACCAACTAACACAAGGATTAATTAATTACTTAATTAATTAAATCTACCTTTGTCAACAACCCAATACATAATTAATCGTACCACTAACGGATTAATTATGGCACTACCATCCTACACCAAAATTGCTTCCGGAATAACTTAATTAAATTATATTCATAATCTCCCCACATCAAAGATATAGTGCTCATTAATCTATTAATTTACTGATAAATTAATTAATTAACCTCTTTAATTCCGAGACTAGTACCACTCAACCTTTTTATTATACCGGACATAAGTCCACCGGCCGGGTTTAGTATAATAAACTTTACGAGCTCATCTCTGGAGCACCATCAATCCGGACGTATCGATACATGGTTTCCTTTCTACAAGCAGCAACACACCAAGTAACTGAACACGTACACTTAACCTACTGAGACTATTGGCCACAATTGACCTCACCCATTGGCAGATCAAAGTACACTATGTCTAATCCTCATGCCCGCTCGAGTTTAGGGATTAAGAGATAGAATATCAAGAATGATTTGTCTATTAAATCTGTACAAGACAAAATATTCTTAATGGTCAAGTTTAATATGCCCCGGGCATATCTATATGATTCAATTAGTTTAGACAAACCAATTATCCGAATCACACAATAACCTTAACCGACAGTTTGTCCAAAACTGTCTCGGTTATGAACCTCATTTATATATTATGTCTTTTAACCAATGATGAGATCTACTGTGTCACACAAGACTCCTCATCATCTAACTACATAATATAAATGGACAATTAATGCACAACAAGATATAACCAAAACATAAATCGATATATTAACTGGGAAAAAGTACAATACAAGCATAGCTTATGTATTCAACTCCAACATAGGCAAGCAGCCATGATGAAGTTAATGAACACAAAGATGGCTGAGGGCGGATCGGTGAGAGATCATGTGCTTCACATGATCAGTAATATCAATGAGATAAAGGTGTTGGGAGGAGAAATTGACCCAGAAAGTCAGATAGATATTATCCTCCAGAGTCTACCCTCCTGTTTTGAGCAGTTTTGGGTCAATTACAACATGAACCAAAGAGTTTACACTTTACCCGCGCTCCTAACTGATTTGGTGGCGGCCGAAGGCATCTTCCAAGAGAAGAAGCAAGCTTTGGTTGCAGTAAAGGCTTCAGGTTCTTCTTCTGCGCCTAAAGGCAAGAAGAATAATAAAAAGAAGAATGCTAAGAAACTTGTTGCGAAGCCTGAAATCGCAAAGAGGAGCAAGCCCAAAGGCAAGTGCTTCAAGTGCGGTAAAATGGGACACTGGAAAGCGGATTGTCCAAAGCTTAAAGGTACGATAGTTTCTACCCTAATTACTGAGACATGTTTAGCGGTGATTCCCACAGATACTTGGTGTGTAAATTCAGGCGCCACTGATCATGTTTGTAATTCTTGCTGGGGATCCAAGTAACCCGGAAGCTTAGAGAGGGCAATCTGGACATCTACATGGGTGACACTACAAGAGTGTCAGTAGAAGCAGTGGGAGTGGTCAATTTAAATTTCAAAAATTGCAGATTAGAGTTAGTTAATTGTCTTTATGTACCGAGTTTTAGAAAGAACCTTATTTCGGTTTCTAAACTCTTAAAGAATGGTTATAAGTTTATTTTTTCTGATGAGTCTGTATTTATTAGAAGAAATGGAAAACTTATTTGTTCTGGTTCATTGGCTGACAATTTGTTTGTGGTTAACTCTAACTCCCCTGTTATGTAAAACATAGAAACAGATAGCTCTTTATCTAACATTAATAAGAGGAAAAAACCTTCTGAAATGAATCAAACCTATCTTTGGCATCTCAGGCTAGGTCATATAAATCTTAGTAGGATTAAGAGGTTAGTCAATGATGGACCTTTAGGTTCATTAGAGATTGACATTATTCAACCTACGAATCTTACTTGGAGGGTAAGATGACCAAGAGATCTTTTAAAGCAAAAGGTTATAGAGCTAAAGAATTATTAGGGTTAATTCATTCTTACTTGTGTGGACCAATGTCGGTCCAAGCACGAGGTGGGTTTGAGTATTTCGTGACGTTCAAGGATGACTACTCAAGGTACGGGTACATTTACCTAATGCATCACAAGTCCGAGTGCTTTGGCAAGTTCAAAGAGTTTCGGGCAGATGTGAAGAAGCATCATGGTAAGAGTATCAAGACACTGCGATCAGATCGTGGTGAGGAGTACCTGTCCCACGAATTCTGAGAATACCTTAGTGAGGTCAGAATTCTGTCTCAGTTGTCTGCACCTGGCACGTCACAGCAGAACGGTGTAGCAGAAAGAAGGAATCGAACTCTCATGGAAATGGTTAGGTCGATGATGAGCTATAGTGATTTGCCGAGTTCGTTCTGGGGATATGCCTTAGAAACAACGATGTATATTCTTAACTTTGTACCATCTAAAACCGTGCCTTCAACCCCAGTAGAGTTGTGGAATGGGTGAAAGCCTAGTATAAGACATCTCAGAATTTGGGGTTGCCCAACACATGTGCTTAAGGCATATGCGGCTAAGTTAGATGTGAGAACTTAATTAATGCTGTTTGTAGGATATCCTATGGGAACGAAGGGTGGTCTGTTTTATAGTCCTAAAGATCAGAAGGTGGTGGTTAGTACCAACGCAAGATTTTTGGAGGAAAACTATATCTTAGATCACAAGCCCAAGAGTAAGATAGTACTAGAAGAGCTTAGAAGACAAACTACTAATCCTGATGCACCAGCACAAGTAGATACACCACACACTGCACATAAGATCACAGATGATGCGCCTACACAGGTGGTGCCTCGTCGTAGTGGGAGGGTTGTGAGATAACCCGATAGGTTCATTGGCATGGGAGAGGCCTCAGACCTAGTCCCAGGCACGCCTGAACCTGACCTGGTTAACTATAATGAGGCTCCCCGAGATAAAGATGCGGAATCTTGGCGTAAGGCAATGATATCCGAGATGGGGTCAATGGACCACAATCAAGTCTGGGAGCTTGTGGACTTGCTTGATGGGTTTAAACCCATTGGATGCAAGTGGGTCTACAAACATAAGAGAGGACTTGACGGGAAGGTGAAAACCTTTAAAGCTAGACCGGTGGCGAAGGGTACTCAGAAAGAGGGAATCGATTATGAAAAAACCTTCTCTCTGGTAGCCATGCTTAAGTCGATCCGATTCTCTTGGCCATAGCTGCTCATTTAGATTATGAGATATGGCAGATGGATGTCAAGACAGCTTTCCTGAACGGAAGTCTTGAGGAAACCATTTTTATGCAGCAACCAGAGGGATTTGTTGAAAAAGGCCAAGAGCATAAGGTTTGCAGGCTTAAGAGGTCTATTTACGGACTTAAGCAGGTATCCAGATCTTGGAACATCTGGTTTGATGAGGTAATTCAGTCATACAGATTTACTCAGTGTCCGGATGAGCAATGTGTGCACCGCATACGTGATGGAAACTCAGTGGTGTTTCTTGTGCTTTACGTAGATGACATTCTATTGATTGACAATAACAAGAAAGTGTTATCAGACGTAAAGGCATGACTATCCAAGCAGTTTGATATGAAGGACTTAGGAGAAGCGGGATATATCCTTGGGATCAAGATAATTCGAGATCGTAGAAAACGTTCGTTAATGCTCCCCCAAGCTTCGTACATAGATACGATTCTGGCCCGTTTTAACATGCAGAACTCCAAGAAAGGTTTTCTACCTTTCAGACACAGAGTGCATCTGTCTAAAGAATAGTCTCCCAAAATTGTTTAGGAGATAGAAACCATGAAGACAGTTCCTTATGCTTCGGTAGTTGGAAGTCTCATGTGTGCGATGTTGTGTACGAGGCCTGATATCTGTTATGCCGTTGGCATGGTAAGTAGATATCAGAGTAACCCTGGGAAAGCTCATTGGGATGCAGTAAAATACATTCTCAAGTATTTGCACAGAACGAGGGACCAAGTTCTGGTCTATCAGGCGCCTAAGCAGGTACCCCGAGGTTACACAGATTCAGATTTCCAAGGCGACATGGACAAGAGTAAGTCTACCTCAGGGGTATGTGTTTACTCTAGGAGGTGGAGTCCTAGTTTGTGGAGTGTCAAGCAGAAATGCGTGGCAGAATATACCATGGAGGCCGAATACGTTGCTGCATCAGAGGCAGCGAAGGAAGCAGTGTGGCTCAAGAACTTTCTAGTGGATTTAGATGTGATTCCTGGTTTGTAGAAGTCTATCACGATTTATTGTGATAACAACGGTGCAGTAGCAAACTCGAAGAAACCACGAGCCCACAAGGTGAGTAAACATATACAGCGCAAGTACCACCTGATACGAGACATCGTAAATAGGGAAAATGTTGTCGTGGTTAAGATAGCATCAGAGGATAACCTTACAGATCCGTTCACGAATAATTTGACTTCAAAAGTCTTTGAGGCTCACGTGGAGGGCATAGGGATTAGATACTTAGGAGAGCCATGACAGTTTTTTTTAGATATATAGCAGCAGAGTGTATAAGAGTTGTATGTGTTGGAGTTGAATACATAAGCTATACTTGTATTGTACTTTTTCCCAGTAATATATCGATTTATGTTTTGGTTATATCTTATTGTGCATGATATGTCCATTTGTATTATGTAAGTAGATTATGAGGTGTCTTGTGTGACACAGTAGATCTCATCATTGGTTGAAAGACATAATATATAAATGAGGTTCATAACTGAGATAGCTTTGGACAAACTGTCAGTTTAGATTATTATGTGATTCGGATAATTGGTTTGTCTAAACTAATTGAATCATATAAATATGCCCGGGGCGTATTGAACTTGACCTTTAAGAATGATTTGTCTTGTACTAATTTAATAGACAAATCATTCTTGGTATTCTATCTCTTAATCCCTAGACTCGAGCGGGCATGAGGATTAGACATAGTGTGCTTTGATCTGCCAAAGGGTGAGGTCAATTGTGGTCAATAGTCTCGGTAGGTTGGGTGCGCGTGTTTAGTTACTTGGTGTGCTGCTGCTTGTCGAAAGGAAACCATGTACCGGTGCGTCCGGGGTGATGGTGCTCCTGAGATGAGCTCGTAAAGTTTATTATACTAAACCCGGTCGGTGGACTTACGTCTAGTATAGTAAAAAGGTCGAGTGGTACTAGTCTCGGAATTAAAGAGATTAATTAATTAATTTATCAGTAAATTAATATATTAACGAGCACTATAGCTTTGATGTGGGGAGATTATGAATATAATTTAATCAAGTTGTTTTGGAAGCAATTCTGGTGTAGGTTGGTAGTGTCATAATTAATCCGTTAGTGGTACGATTAATTATGTATTGGGTTGTTGACAAATGTGGATTTAATTAATTAAGTAATTAATTAATCATTGTGTCAGTTGGTTGTGAATCATACCAGGAACTGGTTTAGGATAAGTGAATCCCTGTGTCAGTTGGTTGTGAATCATACCAGGAACTGGTTTGGGATAAGTGAATCTCTGTATCAGTTGGTTATGAATCATCCTAGGAACTGGATTGGGATAAGTGAATCCCTGTGACAGTTGGATGTGTATCAGTCCAGGAACAGGATTGAGGGAAAACAGAAACCCAGTAGGAAGACCAATCCTAAACCAACTTGGGGTCTCTCTTGTAACTCTATATATAGACAAGGGATCAGCTATTCAAGACACACAATTCCATAGATTCAGAATTCAAGAATCTAGAGAGAGAAAATCCTAGAGAGAGAAAATTTTTCTCTTTCATAGTTGGATTTTTCAAAGCTTTTTGCGACTGGGTTTTGGTTCTTTTGGCCGAATTTTTGGCCTGGTTTTTACCAGCTGCTCGCAGCTTTCTCTCTCTCTGGGCTTTGTGTTTGTAATACGTGCTAGGTGCAGCGGTGCTGGAATTTTCCAGCAGGTGGATTGTGGTGATTAGCTGATCAATTGATTTCTAGTTCATTGCCCAGACAACGTGAAATCAAAGTCTTGAGGCATACAGGAGAATCACCTGAGCGCACGCTTGAAAGGTACTTTTCTAAGATTCCGCTTTTAATTAGAAATTTTTGTTGCGTGGTAAATCGAGCAAGTGCGAACCCAGATCCTATGTGGCAATCTTTCAATTGGTATCAGAGCCTAGTTTTGGGTTCTGTGCTTGTTTGATTTATTACATAGTTTTATTTGCAGTTGGTTAAGAAATCCCGACTATTATGGTTACGTTTGTATGGGTTTTAATTAAACTCCGGGAGATGTCCGTATTTGATTTTATTATGAATGTGTGTAATAGTATAACCACGTGCTGGAAGCCGTGTAGGATTAGTTTAAATCTGTAGTAGGATTTTTCTATGTAATTTCGATTATTTAATTTTCTAAGAAAGCCTTGTAGTAGGAGAATTAATTTTTGTAATCGAAGGCGTTATGGTGGGCAACTTGAATTCGTGGGTTTTGGGTTATCGTTAATTCGTAGAAACCCAGAAAAACTCAGAATGAATTGCAAGAAGACCAAATAGCGTGGGAAAAGTGAAAGAGGGGGTGGTGACAGGAGGCCGCGCCGGTGACCAACCGCCCGCAGCAGTCACCGCCGGAACGCCAGCAACGACAGCGCCGCTGCCGCGAGGCGTAGCAGCTGCTGGGCCGTGCGCACGGCCCTTGCGTGCACGTGCAGCCCGTTTGGGCTGCGATTTTGGCCCAGTTTTTTCCTCCAGTTTTCGTTTTTGAAGTTCAAGACTCTCTCAATCTAGTGACGTGACGGGACACGAGATCAAGGTAGAAGATGAAAGCAATTAAAATCATAATAGTCGGGGAATTTATTTTTCGTATTTATTTCCCTTATTTATTGTTTTAATTTTTTTGCTTTATTTTTATGTTGTATTTAGATGCATGATTTTAAAGCATGTTGGTTTTATGGTTGCATATAACTTAGGGTTAGTTAATTGCATGTTAAAACCAGAAAAACCCTCAATTTGGAAATCTAAGTGGGAGCGGGTTGGTTTAATATTCCCATGGCCACCATTAAGAGTTCATATGCGATGTGGGTGGGCTTGCGCGTTGGCATTAGGGCCTTCCTTCATTCGGATGAGTCCAGCTCCGAGATTGCTAGATTATGAATTTCTGAGTAAGATAACTAGAGCGAGTTTAACTAGGAGAAATGTGACACCCTCTTCATCTGAGGCGCACTATCCTGAGGTAACAAACTCAGAAGTCAAGTAATGGCATGAACTTAGTGTACGATCTGCAGTATTCCTCCCAAGAGGTTACACTGCTTATTTGTACGGCTGAAAGCACCGACTATTAGCTACATTGATCAATAGATCATTTGGTTAGATGGTGTAATTAATGAACTTGGTTCTTCTTAAACGAATATGTGTTAGCGTAAACGTCCACACTGCGTGACTTGCAAGAATCCTGGTGAATGAGATGTTGGTGGAATATAATTATTATTTTGAGGGAAGTCAATAATTAATAGAATTTCATGTTTTCGAAATTCTAGGTTAATAACTGAAACATTGTCTGTTTGTTAATTTTACAGTTTTATCGATATGGCATTCAACCCCTTAGCTGCTATTTTGAAAGACAATAAATTAACTGAACCTAATTATGTCGATTGAAGTCGTAACTTGGACATTGTCCTTATGGCTGAGAGCACTCCTATGAGAGATCATGTTATTGACGTGATTAGTAACATCAACAAGGATGAAGTAGTGAAAGGCGAAATCGTTGGTGAAACCAAAGTCGATATTGCCCTCCGGATCTTTCCTCAAAGCTATGAGTAGATTCTGTTGAACTACAACATAAGTAAGATATTGAGTACTTCGTCCGAGCTCCTGGCAGAGTTGGTGGCGGCTAAAACTCTTCTTCAAGAGAAAGAGCGAGCTTTAGTCGTAGTCAAAGCTTTAGAATCTTCTTCTGTGCCTGAGGCTGGAAAGAAGAATAGAAAGCTCGAGGGAGTAGCTAAAAAGCCACAAATTGCGCCTAAGCCAGATATTGCAAAGAAGAAGTAGAAAGACAAGTGCTTCAAGTGTAATAAGACGGGACATTGGAAATCGGATTGTCCAAAGCTTAAACGTACGATAGTTTCTGCCCTAATTACTGAGACATGTTTAGCGGCGATTCCCACAGATATTTGGTGTGTGGATTCAGGTGCCACTGACCATGTTTGTAATTCTTTGCAAGGGTTCCAAGTGACCCGAAAGCTTAGAGAGGGAGAATTGGATATCTACTTAGGTGACACTACAAGAGTGTCAGTAGAAGCAGTGAGAGTTGTCAATTTAAATTTCGAAAATTGTACATTAGAGCTAGTTAATTGTCTTAATGTACCGAGTTTTAGAAAGAACCTTATTTCGGTCTCTAAACTCTTAAAGAACGGTTATAAGTTTATTTTTTCTGATGAGTCTGTATTTATTAGAAGAAATGGGAAACTTATTTGTTCTGGTTCATTGGTTAACAATTTATTTATGGTTAACTCTAATTCCCATGTTGCGCAAAACAAAGAAACAGATAGCTCTTTATCTAACATTAATAAGAGGAAGAAACCTTCGGAAATAAATCAAACCTATCGTTGGCATCTCAGGCTAGGTCATATAAACCTTAGTAGGATTCAGAGGCTGGTCAATGATGGACCTTTAGGTTCATTAGAGATTGACAGTTATGCAACCTGCGAATCTTGCTTTGAAGGCAAGATGACCAAGAGACCTTTTAAGGCAAAAGGTTATAAAGCTAAGGAAGTATTAGAGTTGATTCATTCTGACTTGTGTGGACCAATGACGGTCCAGGAACGAGGTGGGTTTGAGTATTTCGTGAGTTCACAGATGACTACTCAAGGTATGGGTACATTTACCTAATGCGTCACAAGTCTGAATGTTTTGGCAAGTTCAAAGAGTTTCGGGCAGATGTGTAGAAGTATCATGGTAAGAGTATCATGACACTGTGTTCAGATCATGGTGGGGCGTACCTGTCCCATGAATTTCGAGAATACCTCAGTGAGGTCAGAATTCAGTCTTAGTTGTCTGCACCTGGCATGCCACAACAGAACGGTGTAGCAGAAAGGAGAAATTGGACTCTCATGGAAATGGTTAGGTCTATGATGAGCTATAGTGATTTGCCAAGTTCGTTCTGGTGATATGCCTGAGAAACGACGATGTATATTCTTAATCTTGTACCATCTAAAACCGTGCCTTCAACCCCATTGTTGGGGAATGGGCGCAAGCCCAGTCTAAGACATCTCAGAATTTGAGATTGCCCAGCACATGTGCATAAGGCAGAGACGGCTAAGTTAGATGCGAGAACTGAATTAATGATGTTTGTAGGATATCCTAGGGGAAAAAAAGGGTGGTCTGTTTTATAGTCCTAAAGATCAGAAGGTGGTGGTTAGTGCCAACACTAGATTTTCGGAAGAGGACTATGTCTTAGACCACAAGCCCAAGAGTAAGATAGTACTAGAAAAGCTTAGACGACAAACTACTAATCCTGATACACCTGCACAAATAGATACACCACACACTGCACATGAGATCACAGATGATGCGCCTACACAGGTGGTGCCTCGTCGTAGTGGGAGGGTTGTGAGACAGCCCGATAGGTTCATTTACGTAGGAGAGGCCTCAGACCTAGTCCCAGGTGCACCTAAACCTGACCCGGTTAACTACAATGAGGCTCTCCGAGATAAAGATTTAGAGTCTTGGCGTAAGGCAATGATATCCGAGATGGGGTCAATGGACCACAATCAATTCTGGGAGCTTGTGGACCTGCCAGATGAGTTCAAGCTCATTGGATGTAAGTGGGTCTACAAACGTAAGAGAGGACCTGATTGGAAGGGGGAAACCTTTAAAGGTAGGCTGGTGGCGAAGGGGTATACTCAGAAAGAGGGAATCGATTATGAGGAAACTTTCTCCCCGGTAGCCATGCTTAAGTCGATCCGGTTTCTCTTGGCCATAGCTGCTCATTTAGACTATGAGATTTGGCAGATGGATGTCAAGACAGCTTTCCTAAATTGAAGTATTAAGGAAACCATCTTTATGCAGCAACCAGAGGAATTCATTGAAAAAGACCAAGAGCATAAGGTTTGCAGGCTTAAGAGGTCCATTTACGGACTTAAGTAGGCATCCAGATCTGGGAACATCCGGTTTGATGAGGTAATCGTGTCCTTCGGATTTACTCAGTGTCCGGATGAGCAAAAGTGTGTATCGCAGACGTGATGGAAACTCAGTGTATTTCTTGTGTTTTACGTAGATGACATTCTATTGATTGGCAACAACAAGAAAGTGTTATCAGATATAAAGGCATGGCTATCCAAGCAGTTTGATATGAAGGACTTGGGGGAAGCGGGACATATCCTTGGTTCGAGATCGTAGGAAACGTTCGTTAACGCTCTCCCAAGCTTCATACATAGATACGATTCTGGCCCGTTTTAACATGCAGAACTCCAAGAAAGATTTTTTACGTTTCAGACATAGAGTGTATCTATCTAAGGAACAGTCCCCTAAGACTGTTGAGGAGATAGAGGCCATGAAGATAGTTCCTTATGCTTCGGCAGTAGGAAGTCTCATGTATGCCATATTGTGTACGAGACCTGATATCTGTTATGCCATTGGCATGGTAAGCAGATATCAGAGTAACCCCGGGAAAACTCATTGGGAGGCAGTGAAATGCATTTTCAAGAATTTGCGCAGAACGAGGGACCAAGTTCTGGTCTATCAAGCGCCTGAGCTGGTACCCCGAGGTTACACAGATTCAGATTTCCAAGGTGACAAGAACAAGAGCAAGTCTACCTCAGGGTATGTGTTTACTCTGGGAGGTGGAGCCATAGTTTGGCGAAGTGTCAAGCAGAAATGCGTGGTGGACTCTACCATGGAGGCTGAGTACGTTGCCACATCAGAGGCAGCGAAAGAAGCAGTATGGCTCAAGAACTTCCTAGTGGACTTAGAAGTGATTCCTGGTTTGCAGAAGTCTATCACGGTTTATTGTGATAACAACGGTGCAGTAGCAAACTCGAAGGAACCACGAGCCCACAAGGCGAGTAAACATATACAGCTCAAGTACCACCTGATACGAGATATCGTAAAGAGGGAAGACGTGGTCGTGGCTAAGATAGCATCAGAAGATAACCTTGCAGATCCGTTCACGAAAACATTAAATTCCAAAGTCTTTGAGGCTCACGTGGAGGGTATGGGAATCAGATACTTAGGAGAGCCATGACAGTTTTTCTAGATATATAGCAGCAGAATGCATAGGATTTGTATGTAGTTGTATACTTAAAGCACATCTTAAGTATCAGTGGGAGATTGTTTGAGTTGAATACATAAGCTATGCTTGTATTGTACTTTTTCCCAGTAATGTATCGATTTATGTTTTGGTTATATCTTGTTGTGCATGATATGTCCATTTGTATTATGTAAGTAGATTATGAGGTGTCTTGTGTGACACAGTAGATCTCATAATTGGTTAAAAGACATAATATATAAATGAGGTTCATAACCGAGACAGTTTTGGACAAACTGTCGATTTAGGTTATTACGTGATTCGGATAATTGGTTTGTCTAAACTAATTGAATCATATAGATATGCCCGGGGCGTATTGAACTTGACCTTTATGAATGATTTGTCTTCTACTGATTTAATAGACAAATCATTCTTGGTATTCTATCTCTTAATCCCTATACTCGAGCGGGCATGAGGGTTAGACATAGTGTACTTTGATCTGCCAAAGGGTGAGGTCAATTGTGGCCAACAGTCTCGGTAGGTTGGGTGTGCGTGTTTAGTTACTTGGTGTGCTGTTACTTGTCGAAAGGAAACCATGTATCGGTGTGTCCGGGGTGATGGTGCTCCCGAGATGAGCTCGTAAAGTTTATTATACTAAATCTGGCCAGTGGACTTACGTCCGGTATAGTAAAAATGTCAAGTGGTACTAGTCTCTGAATTAAAGAGGTTAATTAATTAATTTATCAGTAAATTAATATATTAACGAGCAATATATCTTTGATGTGGGGAGATTATGAATATAATTTAATTAAGTTGTTCCGGAAGCAATTCTGGTGTAGGTTGGTAGTGCCATAATTAATCCGTTAGTGGTACGATTAATTATGTATTGGGTTGTTGACAAAGGTGGATTTAATTAATTAGGTAATTAATTAATCCTTGTGTCAGTTGGTTGTGAATCATACCAGGAACTGGTTTGGGATAAGTGAATCCCTATGTCAGTTGGTTGTGAATCATACCAGGAACTGGTTTGGGATAAGTGAATCCCTGTATCAGTTGGTTGTGAATCATCCTAGGAACTGGTTTGGGATAAGTGAATCCCTGTATCAGTTGGTTGTGAATCATCCTAGGAACTGGATTGGGATAAGTGAATCCCTGTGACAGTTGGATGTGTATCAGTCCAGGAACAGGATTGAAGGAAAACAGAAACCCAGTAGGAAGACCAATCCTAAACCAACTTGGGGTCTCTCTTGTAACTCTATATATGGACAAGGGGTTAGCTAGTCAAGACACACAATTCCATAGATTTAGAATTCAAGAATCTAGAGAGAGAAAATTTTTCTCTCTCATAGGCGGATTTTTCAAATCTTTTTGCGGCTGGGTTTTGGTTCTTTTGGCCGAATTTTTGGCCTGGTTTTTACCAGCTGTGCACAGCTTTCTCTCTCATCGGGCGGAGCGTTTGCAGTAAGTGCCAGGTGCAGCGTTGCTGGAATTTTCCAGCAGGTGGATTGTGGTGATTAGCTGATCAATTGATTTCTAGTTCATTGCCCACACAACGTGAAATCAAAATCTTGAGGCATACAAGAGAATCACCTGAGTGCACGCTTCAAAGGTACTTTCTAAGATTCCGCTTTTAATTAGAAATTTTTGTTGCGTGATAAATCGAGCAAGTGCGAACCCAGATCCTATGTGGCAATCTTTCAGTTTGTAGATGTATACTTAAAGCACAGCTTAAGTATTAGTGGGAGATTGTTGGAGTTGAATACATAAGCTATGCTTGTATTGTACATTTTCCCAGTTAATATATCGATTTATGTTTTGGTTATATTTTGTTGTGCATGATTTGTCCATTTATATTATGTAAGCAGATGATGAGGTGTCTTGTGTGACACAGTATATCTCATCATTGGTTGAAAGACATAATATATAAATGAGTTTCGTAACCGAGACAGCTTTGGACAAACTGTCGGTTTTGGTTATTATGTGATTCGGATAATTGGTTTGTCTAAGCTAATTGAATCATATAGATATGCCCGGGGCGTATTGAACTTGACCATTAGGAATAATTTGTCTTGTACTGATTTAATAGACAAATCATTTTTGGTATTCTATCTCTTAATCCCTAGACTCGAGCGGGCATGAGGATTAGACATAGTGTACTTTAATCTGCCAATGGGTGAGGTCTATTGTGGCCAATAATCTCGGTGGTTTGGGTGCGCGTGTTTAGTTGCTTGGTGTGCTGGTGCTTGTCGAAAGGAAACCATGTACCGGTGCGTCCGGGGTGATGGTGCTCCCGAGATGAGCTCGTTATGTTTATTATACTAAACCCAGCTGGTGGACTTATGTCCGGTAGAGTAAAAAGGTCGAGTGGTACTAGTCTTGAAATTAAAGAAGTTGGTTTGTTAATTTATCAGTAAATTAATAAATTAATGAGCACTATATCTTTGATGTGTAGAGATTATGAATAAATTAATTAAGTTGTTCTGGAAGCAATTCTGGTATAGGATGGTAGTGCCAAAATTAATCCGTTAGTGGTACGATTAATTTTGTAATGGGTTAATTGAATAGGTAGAATTAATTAATTGATTAATTATTCCTTAGGGTTAATCAAGTAATTAACAAAGTGAAATTATTTAATTAATTAATTAAGTCTTAAGTTTCAATTTGAATTAGAAAATCCTAGAGATTAGGAAATCTAGTAGGATTTGGTTTATCCTATCAGATTTACCTAATTGGATTTGGAAACTAATTAATTACCTAAACCCATTAGGAAGACCAATCCAAAACCAACTTGGGGTCCCTCTTGTAACTCTATATATAGACAAGGGATTAGCTATTCAATACACACAATTCAATAGTTTCATAATTCAAGAAACTAGAGAGAGAAAATTCTAGAGAGAGAAATCTAAAAGAATTCTCTATCATAGTCGAATTTTTTCCCAAAGCTGCTCGGTGGATCGGTCTTTAAGTTCAAGCGGTCGGATCTCTTCTTGAGTCGGCGGCGTGAGGACTGTTCCGGGCGGCGCGTGGGTGTATCTCTTGGGAAGGCGGCGGAGCGTGTAATACACGCGCGGGCGGCAGCTCTTCGTTGGTCAATCCAGCGGTTGTTTTTGTGTTCATTGCTGATCAATTGGTTTCTAGATCGTTGCCCACACAACGTGAAATCAAAGTCTTGAGTCATACAGGCGATCATCTGAGTTCACGCTTCACAGGTATATTTCTAAGATTCCGCTTTTAATTAGAAATTTTGTTGCGTGATAAATTGAATTAGTACAAACCAAGATCCTGCGCAATGCTATTTCAAGCAAGGGTTGGAATAGCGATTGTGCTAGAGTCTAGGCCTGGCCAGAGATTCCGATTCTGGAATGCATAGCACGAAAGTGAGTTTCTGGCTAGGCCCGAGCAGATAATCTTTCATATTGGCCACAAATGACCTCACTCATTGACAGATCAGAGTACACTATGTCTAATTCTCATGTCTGCTTAAGTCTAGGGATTAATAGATATAATACAAGGAACGAATTGTCCATTAAATCAGTATAAGACAATTCATCCTAAATTGTCAAGTTCAATATGCCTCGGGCATATCTATATGATTTAATTAGTTTAGACAAACCAATTATCCGAATCACATAATAACCTAAACCGACAATGTGTCCAAAACTGTCTCGGTTACAAACCTCGTTTATATATTATGTTTTTAACCAATGATGAGATCTACTATGTCACACCAGACACCTCATCATCTAATTACATAATATAAATGGACGACGTATGCACAACATATAAACTAAAACATTCAATCGATATATTAACTGGGAAATAGTATAATACAAGCATAGTTTTAGTATTCAAACCTAACAATCCATGCTTCTAAGTGATCCCGGTGTGATATACCCCAGGTAGGACTCGAACTCAAGGCCTCCTGTTCCTAATTGTCCCTGACGTGACTCATCTTTAGTTACAAATTTTAGAAAATAAAAATCAAATTAACTTAGTTTTAGGTTAAAGGTCACTTATCTTATCTTCAATTAGTAATTTTGTTTGTGAAGAGATTAGGAATCTTCTTTTAACTTAATCGCCATCTTTGAAAATCTATTATAATTAGTTGAAAAGGTTGAATTTATGGCATATAAAAGGGAATGATCGGGGGTAAATTATACTATACCCGTAGGGGTATATTCGTATTTATTATTTTTAGAAAGATAAATCAACAATTTTTATTTTTGAAAAAAATAATCAACCAATACTTATATGATACAACTAGTACTCCTTGCAAAAATTAAATCCAAAGTAAACCAGTAAATTAAGGAGTAAAGTGAGTGTAGTTCACACTCCTTGAAAATCAGCAAAACCACTAAAAAAATTACAATCTATTTTCCATCAAAATAATTTCCAAGATAAAAAATGATTTCAGATTTTGATTTCAGATTTTTGGAAATTGAACCTTCCCTGATCTTCCATTATCAAAACAAGCATCAAAAACCAAAAAAATCTACATCCACCAAAATGGAAAAAAAAAAAAAAACCGAACTCTTCAAAAGATTCCCAAGACGACAAAAAAAGGAAGAAAAACACGCCAGAAAACGCAAAAGCTTCTCATCTCCAGGTGTATTTCTTTTTAGTTTCTGCTCTTTTTCTTTTGGATTTCATCTCCTTGTTTAGTGTTTTGTTTGAATCTTTGAATTTTTTGATTTGGTTGCTTTGTTTTGCCTGTTTCTCATCTCTTTTGGCTGTCGCCGAAAACCACAAAAGTTTATCATCTCTAGGTGTGTGTGTGTTTTTTCTGCTCTTTTTCTTTTGGATTTCATCTCATTGTTCAACATTTTGTTTGAATATTTGAATTTTCTGATTTTGCTGCTCCTCATCTCCGTTTTTTTTGGCTTTTTTTTTTCTGCTTCTCATCTATTTTCTTTCGAGTCCAGCGATGAAGTGGGATTGAAAATTGTTGAAAAACATGTGTATCTGATGGAAAATAGATATCTGTTATTGAATGTTGATGGAAGACTGATTGTTGATTGAAAACTTATAAATTTGTGGTTTTGGTTTTTCGATGTGTTTCAGAATGTGATGGAAATGTTATTTTGAATGTTGATGAAAAACTAAACGTTGATCTTCTCTAACTTTGATGGAATATTGTTCGAAAAATGATGGGAACTCATCCATCTGATGTCTTGAAACTGATTTACCATCAATGTTAGAAAACTTATGGAAAATAGATATCTGTTAGAAAATTGATGGAAAATGTATGTATATGATGTTTTCTAACATTGATGGAAATGATATTATGATATTCAATGGAAATGTATTACGTAATATTGATGGAAAACTGAATGTGGATCGAAAACTGATATTGGAATTCGATTTCAGAAATCTGATGTAAATGGACTTTCCATTTTTCAACAAAATACTATGATGATTTTTACATTGGAGAATTCTGCTGCTCTTTTCATCCTCCTTTGTTAGAAGCATTCTCTTTGAAAAGATCTTGGCTTTTTAGATGCAGATGTTTGCTTTTTGAAAAATACTGTGATTCTATATTGTTTCTGATGGAGGATACTGATTCAGATGTAAAATGCAATTCTATATTGTTTTATACTTACTGAAAATTTGATGAAAAATATTGAATTCTTATGGAAAATGTGATTGGATGTTGTTTTATGCTTTCCGGTAATTTGATGAAAAATACTGGATTCTGATAGAAAATGTGATTGGATATTGTTTTATGCTTTTGAAATTGATGGAAAATACTAGATTTTGATGGAAAATGTGATTTGATCTTGTTTTATGTTTTCTGATAATTGGATGGAAAATACTGAATTCTGATGGAAAACATGATTGGATATTGTTTTATGCTTTCTGATAATTTGATGAAAAATATGATTGGATATTGTTTTATGCTTTGAAAAATTGATGGAAAATATTGGATTATGATGAAAAATGTGACTGGATATTATTTTATACTTTCTGAAAATTGATGAAAACTATTAAATTCTGATGGAAAATGTGATTTGATATTGTTTTATCTTTATGAAAATTTGAAGAAAAATACTAAATTCTGATGAAAAATGTGATTGGATATTATAATTCATTTGCAGTCATAAGAAAGCAAATCCATGGGAAATAAACATATAGAGGTAAAGGTGTGGTCGAGCAGTGGAGAAAATCGGGAAGAGAGAAAAGGAAAGGGAGAAGAGTAGAAGTGGATTTCGTGGGCAGAATTCCAGCAAAGGGGAGCGGTCGTGTGCAGATTTTTGTTTCTTTAACTTGGCTTGATGATGAATATTTTTTTGTTTCTTTATCCTTGTACAATGTTTATCAATGTTGTTTATCCATGTACATGTTTATCCATGTTGTTTATCCTTGTACATGTTTATCCATGTTTATATATTTTTGAATGAGAATAACATGTTATCTATGTTTATCCATTTTTGAATTTCAGATTTTTCATATGAAGTTGTCATATTCCATCAAATTAAGTTTGATATTCCATCATTATGGTTATATGCAATTTTTGGGAGTCGTACCAATTTATAGCACCAAGATCGTTCCTGGGATTCATTAGTTTTGTGTAGACTAAGGTTTTTTTTTTATGAAATTTCTTATGTTGATGTAATATCTCAGCTGGATTGTTATTTTGATGGAAAATCGCCTTTTTTTGTCATGTTTTTTATTTTTTTCTAGTGATACGATGGAATCTGTGTATGATGAAATATCAATTTTTTGTTATATGAAGTTGTTTATTGATGAAATTACATATTGTGATGTAATATTGATGTAAACTGGTTTATTTGAATGGGTTTCAAAATTGTTTTGTGAAAACTAATGAATTCGATGAAAATTGTGTTTTATATGACTTATCGTGTTTTATATGTGAAGTTGTTTTGTGAAAATATCAGAATCTAGTATTTTCCATCAAATTTCATAACAAAGAGCAACCACTAATCAACCGATAGAGGAAATATGTGAGTAAGTGCACACAAACAAATATATACGCAAGTGCAAGCACACATATAGAATCTTAAATGTAACACATCTTTTGAAATGAGGCTTCCACTTACCTATATTCCATTAAAGGGGTGGAAATCCCTAAAAGATGCTTAGAACCTCATTGGTTCTAAGCTAAAAATAGAAAACATAAATGAAAGCAAAAGTAAAATGAGTCAGATAAAAAACCTAAAGTAAAAGTGTCTACAAGGGAAAAACTCCAAACTCCCTAAGTCTTGGTTCCTACACTATTTATAGACTAGAATGGAAGGGACTAGAATAAAGTAGAGGATGGCTAGTTTGGGAATTCCGCAATTTTTGGTTTGGCTCCAAATTTTGCAAGGTGGCATCTTTCAGGAAGCAGCTGGATAACACAGCCGTAAAAGTAACCTGCGTACTGTACAGAAACCGTTAAAGTAGCCTACACCATGTGTACTGGTCGTTCTTCTTCATCATGCTTTAACTCATGTCGATGTACTGTTTGTCCCCTCGGTCATAGCCATAGCTCGTGCCTGTGTACTAGTTGTCATTCTGGTCATATGTGAAGGAAACAGATTTGGTCCGGGACAAATAAAAAATCTCACTTTCATGCTATACATTCCAGAATCGGAGACTTTTGATCGAGTCCAAACTCTAAAATCAATTCCCCTGAGCGGATCTAGGCTTATACTTGTTAGATCTATTAAACGACGCGCTAAAAATTAAATCTTTAATTTAAAACGGAACATAAAGATTATACCTTTGAAGCGTGTCCTCAAAGCAAATAAAAAAACCAAGCGAAATCCATAAAAGAATCCCTCGAATGACTCCGACAGTCCCCCAAAGTGAAAGATTATCTGCCCGGGCCCGGTAAAAAATTTACTTTCGTGCTACGCATTCCAAAATTAGAACTCTTGACCAGGCTAAAGCTTTAGCACAATTACTATTCCAACCTTTGCTTGAAATACCATTACGCAGGATCTTAGCTTCTACTTACTCGATTTGTCACGCAACAATAAATTCTTAATAAAAGCGAAAGCTTAAGAATTACCTCTTGTAGCTTGTACTTAGATGATCGCTTGTATGACTAAAGACCATCTCGTATGTTGTGTGGTCAATGAACCAACGATCAGCGAAACCCACCACAATTGCTGGAAAAACCAGCCGCCAACCCGCGCGTGTGATTCACGCATAGACGACTATTTCTACATGCCGCCTGGTGTGATCAAGTTAACCAACCGCTAGCCGCCTAAGAAAATTCGAACCGCTAAGCTTCTGAGGGAGAAAACTGACTGCGAGAAAGAATTCTTGAAATTCTCTCTCTAAGTTTCTTTAATTATGAAACTATGAATTGTGTATTGTGAATTGCTAATCTCTTGTCTATTTATAGAGTTATAAGAGAGACCCTAAATTGGTTTAGGATTGCTCTTCCTATTGAGTTTGTGTTTTACTTCAATCATGTTCCCGGACTGATTCACATCATTTGACACAAGGATTCACTTATCCTTAATCCAATTCCTGGTCTGATTCAAAACCAACTGACACAAGGATTCACTTATCCTCAATCCAGTTCCTGGTCTGATTCACAACCAATTGACACAAGGATTAATTAATAACTTAATTAATTAAATCTATCTTTGCCAATTACGCAATACATAATTAATCGTACCACTAACGGATTAATTATGACACTACCATCCTACACCAGAATTGCTTCTGAAACAACTAAATTAATTGTTCTTTAATCTCCCCACATCAAAGATATAGTGCTCTTTGATTTATTAATTTACTGATAAATTAATTAATTAACTTCTTATAATCCGAGATTAGTACCACTCAACCTTTTTACTATACCGGACATAAGTCCATCGGTCGAGTTTAGTATAATAAACATAATGAGCTCATCTTGGGAGCACCATCACCCTGGACGCACCGGTACATGGTTTCCTTTCGACAAGTAACAGTACACTAAGCAATCAAACACACGCACCCAACCTACCGAGACAGAACTGAGAAGTGAACTGAGAAGTGCATGGCAATGCCCGAGAAATGATCGTGTTATCATTTGCTCGAATAAAATCAGTGTCACAAGGAAATTAAGTAAACGTTTAGCTAAATAAGGATGATGGTTGCATGCCTTATGATAAACGGGATATCAATGTAGAGGAACGTATGCAGTATGCTCGGAAGGCTATGTTGAATCACCATTCGACCCTCCGTTCTGAATTGGGTAGTCATTATGTCTTGCTAGAGGCCACTAATGATTTATGTATTAATTATCTATTGTCAATTTGAAATGAGCCTACAGGATCGCACATAAGTGAGTTTGATGATTCAGAATTAATGAAATTGCCTGTACTAAGTATAAGAGTTATACTTAAATGAATAATATTTAATTAAATAGTTTAATTAAATGTTATTGAAGAGTTTTATGGTATTAATTAAGGGTTAATTAATTACCTAGGAAGAATTGAAATAGGCTGACAAATGAAGGGTAATTATAAATTGAGGTTCTTGACCCATCAGCCTGATCCATGGATTGATCCATGGTGTTGGTTAAACCCAACACAGTAAATAATTATATTATTATTTAATTAATTAAATAATAAAATTATTTACTTAACATATAAGTCTTTACCTTTTATTAAAGATGTAAGAGACGTATATGTGGATGATCAGATCATTCTTCTACTTTTAAAACGTGAAAATTTTTCCCTTCTTCAAAAACACTCTCACAGAGAAAAATAGTTTTTCTCTTGTGCAGGTAAGAATTGGCTAGCTCCCATTCTGATAGACTCCGGTGCAAGAGCGTAGAGACAATTCATCTGAGTTGTTGGTGAACGCAATCTTCTCAAAGGAGCTAGGCGACGAGCACAACCGATTACGCTTCAAGGGTAAGACCCGATTTCTGATAATTAGGCTTTTCTCCTGTGAGTTTTTTGAAAACTAGGCCTAATCGATCGTAACATCTTGAGAGAGTGTAAGCGAACATTTCCTACGATCTCGAATGATCTTGATCCCAAGGATATATCCCGCCTCTCCTATGTCTTTCATATCAAACTGTTTGGACAACCATGCCTTTACGTCTGATATCACTTTCTTATTGTTGCCAATAAGTAAAATGTCATCTACATAAATCACAAGAAACACAACCGCGTTTCCATCACGTCTACGGTACACACATTATTCATTCGGGTACTGAGTAAATCTATAGGATTGGATTACCTTAACAAACCAGATGTTTCAAGATCTGGATGCCTGCTTAAGTCCGTAAATAGACCTTTTAAGCTTGCAAACCTTATGCTTTTGGCCTTTTTTCAACAGATCCTTCTGGTTGCTGCGTGAAGATGGTTTCTTCAAAACTTCCGTTAAGGAAAGCTGTCTTGACTTCCATATGCCAAATCTCATAATCTAAATGAGCAGTTGTGGCCAAGAGAATCCGGATTGACTTAAGCATAGCTATTGAGGAGAAGGTTTCCTCATAATCGATTCCCTCTTTCTGAGTATACCCCTTCGCCACAAGCCTAGTTTTAAAAGTTTCAACCTTTCCATCAGGTTCTCTCTTGCGTTTGTAGACCCACTTACATCCAATGGACCATCTGATGGGTCCACAAGTTCCCAGACTTGATTGTGGTCCATCGACCCCATCTCAGATATCATTGCCTTTTGCCAAAATTCTGCATCTTTATCTCGGGAGCCTTATTGTAGTTTACCGGATCCGGTTCAGGTGTGCCTGGGATAAAGTCAGAGGCTTCTCCTAATCCAATGAACTTGTCGAGTTGTCTCACAACTCTCCCACTACAACGAGACACCACCTGTGTAGGCACCACCAATGTAGGTGCATCATCTGTGATATCTTGTGCAGTGTTGTGTGGTATATCTACTTGTAATGGTGCATTAGGATTATCAGATTGCTTCCTAAGTTCTCTAGTACTATCTTACTCTTGGGCTTGTGATCTAGAATATAGTATTCCTCTAAAAGTCTGGCATTTGTGCTACCTATCACCTTCTGATCATTAGGACTATAGAACAAACCACTTTTCATTCCTCTAGGATATCCTACAAACAACATTACTTCAATTCTTGCATCTAACTTAGCCACATCTGCCTTAAGCACATGTGCTGGACAACCCCAGATTCTGAGATGTCTTAGAATGGGCTCGCGCCCATCCACAACTCTGTAGGGGTTGAATACACAGTTTTAGATGGTACAACATTTAGAATATATATTGCAGTTTCTAAGGCATATCCCCAGAATGAACTAGGAAAATCACTGTAGATCATCATTGACCTAACCATTTCCAGGAGAGTTCTGTTTCTTCTTTCTGCTATACCATTCTGCTGTGATGTGCCAGGTGCAGACAACTGAGACTGAATTCTAACTTCACTGAGGTATTTTCGAAATTTGTGGGATAGATACTCTCCACCACGATTTGATCATAGTTTTTTGATACTCTTACCGTGATGTTTCTCCACATCTTCCCGATACTCTTTGAATTTACTAAAGCATTCGGACTTGTGGTACATTAGGTAAATATATCCGTACATTGAGTAATCATCTATGAAGGTCATAAAATACTCAAATCCACCTCATTTTTGGACTAAAATTGGTTCACACAAGTCAGAGTGAATCAACTCTAATACTTCTTTGGCTCTATAACCTTTTGCCTTAAAAGGTTTATTGGTCATCTTACCTTCCAAGCAAGATTCGCAGGTTAAATAGCTGTCAATCTCTAATGAATTTAATGGTCCATCATTGACTAACCTCTAAATCCTACTAAGGTTTATATGACCTAGTCTGAGATGCCAAAGATATGTTTGATTCTTTTTAAAAGGTTATTTCATCTTATTTTGGTTAGATGATGCGCCATTTAACTCTGTGGTTTACATAACAGGGGAGTTTGATTTAATAATAAACAAATTGTCTACTAATGAACCAGAACAAACAAGTTTGCCATCTTTTCTAACAACAACAGATTTATCAGAAAAGATAAACTTTTAACCATTCATTAAGAGTTTAGAAACTGAAATCAAGTTCTTTCTAAAATTTGGTACATAAAGACAATTATTGAAACTAGTTACTATTTTCGAAAACTATAGTGACTACTCCCACTGATTCTACTGACACTCTTGTAGTGTCACTCAAGTAGACTTGTATCTCGCATTCTCTAAGCTTCCAGGTTACTTGGAACACCTGCAAAGAATAACAAACATGGTCAGTGGCGCCTGAATCCACACACCAAGTATCTGTGGGAATTGCCACTAAACATGTCTCAGTAATGAAGGTAGAAGCGGTCGTACTTTTGAGCTTTGGATAATCTGATTTCCAATGTCCCGTCTGATTGTATTTTTAGCACCCGCCTTTCGGCTTCTTCTTTGCAAGCCCAGGCTTATGCGCCACTTCTAACTTTGTAGTCTGATTTTAACGACCAAATATTTTACTTAAGTAAACCATCATCTCAAATGCGGAATTCATGGTCATATACTGATATTGCAGAACATCCGACATAGATGCCAGAATGTAACACCGTGTTATCTTATCTGACTTAATCCACCTTTGATAGGCTAACCTGTCTCGTTCAATTGACTGGTCATCAGACGCATCTGGGCACTTTTTCGTAAACATGAATTTGTGCCCCTTTGCTGTTAGGACAATGTCCAAGTTTCGACTTCAATCGACATAATTAGGACTTGTTAATTTGTTATCTTTCAATATTGTAGCTAACGGATTAAAAGCCATATCGAAAACTGTAAATATATAGATAGACCATGTTTCAGTAAATAAATTTAAGAATTTCAAAAAATTCAACAATTATTGACATCCCTCAAACAATAATTAAATCCACCGATATCTCATTTATCGGGATTCGTGCAAGCCACAATAGTGTGGACGTTTACGCTAGCCCTCATTCATTTTAGAAGAACTAGATTCATTAACTATACCATCTGACCAAATGATCTATTGATCAATGTAGCTAATAGTCAGTACTTTTAGCCGTACAAATAAGCAGCGTAACCTCAATGGGAGGAATACTACAAATTGTACATTAAGTGTATGCCATCACGTGACTTTTGAGTTTGTTACCTTAGGATAGTGCGGCTTAGATGGAGAGGGTATCTCATTTCTCCAATTTTAACTTACTTTAGTCATCTTACTTAGAAATTCAAAACTAGTGATCTTGTGGTTGAACTCATCCGATATGGAGGAAGACCCTAATGCCAACGCGCAAGTCTACCCACATCACATATGAATTCGTAATGGAGGCTAAGAAAATATTAACCAACGCGCTCCTACTTATATTTTCTAAAACGTGGGTTTTTCCAGTTTTAACATGCAATTAACTAACCCTAAGTTATGTGCAACATAAAACCATCATGCTTAAAATCATGCATCTAAAATACAACACAAAAATTCAAAGCACAATTTAAAACAATAAACACGAGAAAGAAATACGTAAAATAAACTTCCCGACTATAATGGTTTTAATTGCTTCCATCTGCTGCCTTGATCTCGTGTCCCGTCACATCATTCGATGGATTGAGTCTTGAAAACTAGATCTTGGAATTATCTCAGAAAATGGGCCGCTCGTGCAACCTGAACGGGTCTCGGGCTATGCATATAACCCGCGAATGGTCCGCATGCACTGAGGATCGTACGCAGCCACAAAGACCATGCACGTATCTTTCATTTGCCATCAACTTCTGTCGGTGATTCTTTCACCGGCTTTGCCTTCCGAATCTTCTGTCCTGCTCCTACTGTGTTATTTGGTCTTCTTGCAATTCGTTCTGGGTTTTCTTGTTTTCTTACGTATCAATGAAAAACCAAAACCCATGATATCAAGTCGTTCACCACAATGTCTTCGATTACAAAAAAATTTTCTTACTACAAGATTTCTAGAAAAATAAAATAAAAAATTACATAGAAAAAATCCTACTACAGATTTGATCTAATCCTACACGGCTTCCAACACGTGGTTTTACTATTATAAGCATTCATAAAAAACAACCCGGACATGTCCCGGGGTTTAATTAAAACATACAAACGCAACCATAATAGCCGGGATTTATAAACCACCTGCAAACAAAACCATGTAACAAATCGAATAAGCATAATGCCAAAACCGTAGCTCTGATACCAATTGAAAGATTATCTGCTCGGGCTTGGTAAAAAATTTACTTTCGTGCTACGCATTCCAGAATCAGAACTCTTGACCAGGCCTAAGCTCTAGTGCCATTACTATTCCAATCCTTGCTTGAAATATCATTGTGCAGGATCTTAGCTTCTACTTATTGGATTTGTCACGCAACAATAAATTCTTAATTAAAGCGGAAATTTAAGAATTACCACTTGAAGCGTGTACTTAGATGATCGCTTGTATGACTTAAGACCAGCTCTTATGTTGTGTGGGCAACGAATCAACGATCAGCAAAACCAACCACAATTGTCAGAAAAACTAGCCGCAACCAGCGCGTGCGATTCATGCCCCGACGACCAACTCCATGAGCCGCTTGCCGGTTCTCCACGAGCCGCCTGGTGTGATCAAGTTAACCAACCATTGGTCGCCTAAGGAAATTCAAACCGCCAAGCTTCTGAGGGAGAAAACGGACTGCTAGAAAAAATTCTTGAAATTCTCTCTCTAAGCTTTCTCTATTTAAATTTCTTGAATTATGAAACTATGAATTGTGCATTGTGAATTGCTAATCTCTTATCTATTTATAGAGTTCTAAGAGAGATCCCAAGTTGGTTTATGATTGTTCTTCCAATTGGGTTTGTGTTTTACTTCAATCCTGTTCCTGGATTGATTCACATCCAATTGACACAAGGATGCACTTATCCTTAATCCAGTTCCTGGTCTGATTTACAACGAACTGACACAAGAATTCACTTATCCTCAATCCAGTTCCTGGTCTGATTCACAACCAATTGACACAAGGATTAATTAATTACTTAATTAATTAAATCTACCTTTGCCAATTACACAATACATAATTAATCGTACCACTAACGGATTAATTATGCCACTACCATCCTACACTAGAATTGCTTCCGAAACAACTAAATTAATTATTCTTTAATCTCCCCACATCAAAGATATAGTCCTACACCTTTTTACTATACCAGACATAATTCCACCAGTCGGGTTTAGTATAATAAACATAACGAGCTTATCTCAAGAGCACCATCACCCCGGACGCACCGGTACATGATTTCATTTCGACAAGTAACAACGCACTAAGCAATCAAACACGCGCACTCAACTTACCGAGACTATTGGCCTCAAGTGACTTCACTCTTTGGTAGATCAAAGTACACTATGTCTATTCCTCATGTCTGTTCAAGTCGAGGGATTTAAAGATGGAATACTAGGATTGAAAAGTCTATTAAATCAGTACAAGATAATTTGTCATAAATGGTCATGTTCAATATGTCCCGGGCATATCTATATGATTCAATTAGTTTAGACAAACAAATTTCTGAATCACATAATAACTTAAACTGACAGTGTGTCCAAAACTATCTCAGTTACGAGCCTCATTTATATATTATGTCTTTTAACCAATGATGAGATCTACTGCGTCACACAAGACACCTCATCATCTAATTACACAATATAAATGGACATCATATGTAAAACATAAAAATAATTTAACTAAAATATTTAATCAATATATAAAACTAGGAAATAGTTTAATACAAGCAAAGTTTTAGTATTCAAACCCAACACGAAGTTGAGTGGGCAACTATCTATGGGGTGAATCTAGCAACAAACAAGAAACCCGCTTCGAAAAACTCAAGAAATGCCTAAACAAATCTTGCCTGGAGCACCACCGCCAGTCGTTGGAACTGACTGCAAGCGAACAAGGAAGTCTGGCCGCGTCCTGGATGGACTACTATGGACCGGTGATCAAAAAGAGACCGCGACTGACACAGCAGCTCAGATCAAAAGCGTATCGGAATCCGAGTTCGCCAGAGCTGCATTTGTCGGATCGCAGGGAAATAAACCGCGGCGGCGAGAAGACCAAAATGACGGACTCAGACGGTGGTGAAAATAAATATGGTGCAAGAAACGGGCTGAGTTTTCGAAGAAGAAGGATCCTTAGTTGATTTCAAAAGAGATCTCCAATGATGAAGTCGAAGTTCTCTCTCTAGACTACTCATTCTCTCTAGGCTAGTGTCTCTCAAGTTTCTTATATCTTGAAATGTGCAAGACATTAAGTATTTATAAGGAGTTTCAAGGGAGACCTAGTGTGCTTTTGAGTTGGGCCTTACTAATTAGATTTAATCAATTTTCTTAGTTTTCACTAGACTAATCGATTCTCAATTAGCCCAAGGATTATTTATTCAACCCACTTCGTTAATTAAATATTAATCGACCCAAGGATTATTTCGTAACCCACTTTGTCAATTAAATATAATTAACCCATGGGTAAATATTTATTTAATCCACTTTGCCAATTAATCTAATTCATAATTAATCGTACCACTAACGGATTAATTATGGAACTACCGCTCAAAAATGAAATTATTTTCACACACACTTTAATTATTCTTCTATCTCCCCACGTCAAAGATATAGTGCTCGTCAATTCATCATTTTACTGACAAATTAATTCATCGACTTCTTGCTATCCGAGACTAGTACCACTCGACCTTATTATTATACAAGACATAAGTACACCGGCCGGGTTTAGTATAATAATTCTTACGAGCTCATCTCGGCTGCTCTATCACCCCGAACACACCGGTACATGGTTTCCTTTCGACAAGTAACGACACAATAAGAAGTCAAACACGCGTACCCAACTTACCGATATCTAAACCTCAATTGATAGCACCCTTTGGCAAATCAAAGTACACTATGTTTAACTCTCATGCCCGCTTTAGTCTAGGGATTAAGAGATTAGAATATTAGGTTCGAATTAACTACAAAAATCAGTACAAGTTTATTTGATTCCCAGTAGGTCCTGCTCAATATGCCCCGGGCATATTCGTATAATTCAATTAGTTTAGACAAACTAATTTTCCAAATCATACAATAACCTAAACCAACAGTATGTCCAAACTGTCTCGGTTATGAGTGTTGTTTATATATCATAAATTTAACCAATGATAAGATCTACTATGCTACACCCGACACCATATCATTTATGCATATGGTATAACGGGACAATATATAATACTGAAACACAATCGATATTAAACTGATAAATAGTTTTTCATACAAGAGAAGCTTTTTAGTATTCAAAACTAACAATATGCTTGCTGCCCGTACCGGTGGTAGTTGTCTGACACTCACAAATATTGGCGTTTGCTAAGTGTCACCTGAGAATCTTCTGTCGGAGTTACCGTGCGCTGGTCGGGTCGACACTTGCTCTTCACGCTGCAGTTCTGGGTTGTCATCAGTCTCACACTTACTTGACGCTGCCGTTTGCTGATCGTCATCTTGTCACGTTCGGTAGATGCTGGCGTTCTCAAGCCGTGACCTCCTCACATCCAGTGTTTGCTGCTTCATCTCAGCATTATATTCAATTTTTCCTTATCATGTCCATGAAACGGTGGTGTGAATTAGACGTTTTCAGCTCATATTTACCAAATGCTGGATTTAATTGGACATTATGCATCTCACGCTCAAGAGAAGTTGTCGTCTGATGACCGTGTCCACTGCTACCTTGAGCTTCTTTTGATAATCTTCAATTCTGCTCCAGAAGCTAAGTCCTTAGTGTGGTTTTCTTCAGTCGTCACTTCATCCATTATTTACCTAAAATTAGCACAATTGAAGCCATAAATAGAATATTTACCGCCACTCGGATAGACTTAGAATCTATCTAAATTAGGCTTAAACTTGTGCTAAAAACATATGAAAATAGTTGTGAAGTGATTCACATTAATCACGAAATTCTATTAGAATTCTGCCCATGAAATCCACTTTTTCTCTTCTCAATTTCACTTTCTCTCTCCCTGATTTCCTCCACTACTCGGTCGCACTTTTACCTCCGTCTGAGAATCCAGCTAGTTTTGAAAAACATAAAACAATTTCACAAAAATCAGAGGATTCAACCAAAAATCCTAACTTTGAATCAAATCTGCCCATCAAAATACTTGACTAAAGGGCAAATTGAAACCCAGAGGATTTATCCAAAGACCAAAACCGACCATCCACAAAACAGGAAGAACCCAAATCAAATAATATGAATTGAGCAACATGATTAGTCACAAATCCATTTCTTCGAACTTCTCAACATTTCAAATAAGGCAAAACCCATTACAGAAACGTCACACGAGAGAATCATTCAAAAAAACATAGAAAAGAGGAGAGGATTACCATTCTAATCACGGATGGTGGCGTAACGTCTATTAGCAAGAGGGCATGAGCTTCGATTACACAACCTAGATTACATTATACGGGTTCCGACAGAACCTGGATTTACAGAGAGACCCTCCAAATTACAGAGAGACCCTCAGCATGATAATTAAAGAAGCAAAGACACGTAGGATCTTACAGAATTAATCAAACAGAACTACAAATTTATCAAAGCAATCCGGGCTCTACGCCTAACGCCTTAACAACAATAACGGCTAACGGCAACACTCTTCTTTTCTAAATTTATAGTCTGTCTAATCATTCTAACCCATTCTTTAATTCCATATTATCATACTGAGAATTTCTCAATAACAAGGATCTAAAGTACGAATTTACATAATTACTCAACTTTTATTCTAACCATAAGGCTTTTAGCCTTGCATCGTATATAAAATAAAAATAAATACAAACTTACTTGGTTGATGACACCAGAATAATAAATATATAAGAAATCCCACAAAGCTGCTAATAATAAAGCTGCTAAGAAAACCTTCGCTGGAGTAATATATTAACGACAAGAAATATACAAAGAAAGAAAGATACAAAGAGAGTTGTATACAAGAGAGAGAAGAGAAGGAGCAGAAGAGGTCTGCCTAAAACTGAAAACTTAGTAGGCTATTTATACTAGTTTTATGCTAACTATTACGGACTTCAAATCTTATTTTTCAAGTCCATACAATTATAAGCCTCTAATGAGGTCATTGCTTACATATTGTAGCACTATCTATTACATCATTGCTTAAATAAGCACGCATTACCACCCATCTTTAGCATCTTTAAGTCTGCAGCATCTTCCTTTAAGTCTTCACTTCTTTGTCTTGCTTTGTCTTCTTCCTTTATGTCCTTGTCATCATATAACTTTAGCTTTTCCTTTATTTTTGGCCTTTTTAGCATTTAGGCCATCTATCAATTCCTTTAATTGTGCATTCATAAAATCTTCATCAAAGGGATCAATATCATTAGGATCCTGTGCAAATTCGTCCATGTCTTTAGGGTCTTGATATTCACCCGCCAAACTATGAGCTCCAGAAGAGGATGCCATGGAAACATCTGATTTATTATCCTCATTTTTCTGCAAATGTTTTTTGAGCTCATCCATATAAGCCTTAATAAGATCTTGCTGAGAAATATTATCTTTTTGCAATTTCATCTTCATCGAAATATGAGTGAAAGGATCAATTTCCTGAGAACTTGAAGTTTCTCTATGCTGACTATAATGCTGGACTCTTTCTTGAATAGCCATAAGAGTCTCCTGCCCATAAGGCTTATAGTATCAGGGTAAAGCTTTTGCATTTTATCCCAGAATCTCGTATAAATGGTCTTCATGATGCATGGTAAATTTTCCTCAGTATAACTGAGTTCAGGGATCCATCTCCAAATCCAGGGAATGGAGAATTCTATAAAAAACCACATATTAGCAATGGTTTCATTGCATCTATTAGATGCTACTGATTCGGATATTTTGGGTGAAACTTTTACCCAATCTCCATATGAGGAGAGAAAATCTTTAGGAAGAATACTTTTAACTGGTCCATGTTGGTACCACCACTTTATGAACCAATTTGGGATGGGATCATTATAAATGTTTCCACATATTTTAATAAACCAAGAATGTTTCTTATTATTATTTTCATATAAGAAAATCTGAGTATGGGCTTCAATATAATCCCAGTAATTATATTTATATTTCACTTGGGTTTCAGGAATTATAAATTCCCTATCATTCAAAGTTGATAACCCCCATTCTTCTGCTGTTATAATCTTTTTTATAATGATCTTACTAAAATTGTAAATTTTACTACCCTGATAAGGGTAAAAATGTTTAATGTCACAAGTACCAGAAACTTTCAAAATAGTTTCATAGTACATGCGTGGCTTATAAGCTCCATTAGCATGAATATAAATTCCATTATTAGGAGACCCTGTATTCAGATATCTTTTGATCAATTCCCATGGATCTTTTCCCCATTGAAGATCCTCATCTTCAATGAGAAATAAAAGTTCCTTTTTATTATGAACTTTGTAATTTGTAATATGATCCTCGGCAACAGCAATTTCCACATATGATGCGGACGTGTTTTCTGTAGAAGAGGAGGATTCCGCCTTTTCTTGTTCAAGAAATTTTTGGAATTTATTAAATAAGACCGGATTATGAGAAATGTCTGCAATATTATCTGAGTATAGGGTCTTATTACCCATTTGAGCAAGGATATGCCTTCCTCGACCTCTGCCATGCATTCCAGTAGCACGAGAGGGATATCCCCTGCCTCGGCCTCTATTAGTATCACGTGGTATCATCCTGTATAAATTCACGAGAGAGAAAATCAGGAAGATTATTATCTGTCCCCTTTTTATAAACAATATCAAAATCAAATGGAGCTAAATTAGCTTGCCATCTAGCATGCATTTGCTTAGAGACATCATGTTTAAAATCTTTATTAAACATATATTTTGCTGCTTGACAATCAGTTCTGATTATAAATTTCTGATTGTATAAATCATCTTGAAATTTTAAAACACATTTCAATATAGCTAATATTTCCTTAGCTACTGTGGCATAATTTCTCTGACTATTAGTCCATTTTCCTGAATGATATCGAACTAATTTTTCTGTCTTATCATCAGGACATATTTGTTTTAATATGCCTCCGTATCTTATGTCAGAGGCATCTGTTTCAACAATTTTAACCCAATTGGGATTAGCTAATATAAGACATGGTAGAGATGTAACTTTTTCTTTAATTTTCAGGACTGTATTAGTATGTTCATTAGTCCAGGGTTTAGGTTTATCTTTTAGTCTATCATATAAAATGACAGTATCATATGCTAAGTTCTTATAATAAGGTAGAATATAATTCAAACTTCCCAAAAACCTTTGTAATTGGGTTTTATCTTTTATTTCATCAGGAAATTTAGAAGCAAAATCTATACTTCTATCTATAGGAATTATTTTTCCTTTTTCAATATTATGCCCTAAAAATCTAATATTAGTCTGAAATAAGACCATTTTAGATTGTGATATAACAAATCCATTGGTTTTTATAATCTTCTTAAATATATCTAAATGATTTAAATGTGATTGAATATCTTTAGAAAATACTAAAATATCATCAATATAAACAATAATAAAATTGCTATAAGGAATAAAAACATCATTCATAATTTGCTGAAATTCAGACGGTGCATTTTTTAATCCAAAAGGCATAACTTTCCATTCATAATGTCCTATTGGAACATTAAAAGCTGTTTTATATTGATCTGATTCTTTTATTTGAATCTGCCAGTATCCTGATTTTAAATCAAAACTTAGAAAATATTAATGCATCATATAACCTATCTAATAAATCCTTTTTATTAGGAATAGGATGTCTTATCCATTTTAAGACTTTATTAAGAGGTTTATAATTGATAACTAACCTAGGTCTTCCTCTTTCAATTTCACTATGCTTATTAACATAAAATCCCGTACATGACCAAGGTGATTCAGACTGTTTTATTAAGCCTTTTTCTAATAACATACTTATTTCTGTTTTACATAACTCTAAATATTCAAAGTTCATTTGACACGGCCTTGCCTTTGTCTTTATCATTGTTTTCTCATTAAAATAATCTTCATAAGGTAGACTTATAATATGCTTTTTTCTATCCCAAAAAGCATTAGGATGTTCATTACAAATTTCATTAGAGAAAGTATTATAAACACTTTTTATTTTTCTTGTAATTTAAGATTATTCTGCAAAGTGTCTTCAATAGAAAAAGAGTTAATTTCAAATTTTAAAAAATTAATTTGATTAGTTTTTCTATTAATTAAATCTTTTAATTCATTTATAAATCTAGTATTAGGTTCAGTTATAAACTGAAAATTTACATTTTTCTTATTATAAGTACCTATGATCTTATCAGTATTAATATACGTGATAGGAAATATCTTTTTTATAAAAGAAGTGCCTAATATTAATTGACTAGTAATATTTTTGGCTATTAAAAAACTTTCTGGAATACATATATGATTATTGCAAATATAACCTTTAGATAATTTATTATTTATATCTAAGGCTTTACCACCTGCATGTCTTACTATATGAGTAGATTTGTCAAAATATGTAGTAGAAACTATTCCTTCTTGTATAACACTTACATCTGCGCCACTATCAAAAAGAGCAACTAATTCAATAGTAAAAGAGTTATCTATTAATAATTTTATCTTAACATGAAATTTAAAAGAAGTGATTAAATTTAATGATCCTAGGAAATTTTCATTTCCTGTATATTCTATTAACATATCATAATCTAATTTAATATGATCTTTCTTTTCTAAATAAGATACTCTTTCATCTAACGTCTCATTTAACTTTTTTAAGATTTTTATCTCTCATTTAAGATTATTAATCTCTTTTCCTAAATCTTCTATTGTTGTAGGAAATCTTTCTATAGTACTGTGTTTATTTTTTAATATTTTATAGACTTCAGACATAGTATAAGGATTCTGATTTTCTTCTAATTTGTTATTAATCTGACTAGTTTCTGGAATATCATCCATCTGTTCTATTATTCTAGATCTCAATTCCTGATCTTTTATGGATTTGAGGAATTCTAAAATATTCTGATTTGTTATTACATTAACATATAAGTCTAAGTCTTGAAATTGTGATAAAATTTTATAATACTCTTCATTTTCACTATTAGTGTCTTTTTGTTCTATATTATTACAATTACATTCCTGTTCACCTTCTGAACTGTTTATTTCTTCATTGTCAGATATTTCTGACTCATACTCTGAATCTGTAGTTACTATCTGAAGTAATTCTTCTTTAATTTCCTTATCTATCTCTAGACTATTAATTTTCTTTTTCATTTTACATTTATTAGCAAAATGTCCTTTTTGTTTACACTTATAGCATGTAATATTATTCATGTCTTTCTTATTACGTCTTTCTAGTTTTCTATATTCTTTTTTATTCTTTTTATCTTGAGAATATTTTCTTTTTTTATATTTATATCTAGGATAAGTCCTATAATTCTTTTCCTGTATTATTTTCTTTTCCTTAGATGGTATATTCATTCCAAATTGACTACAAAACTGTCCTAATTGACGTTTTTCATTTAATCTTTGATTTTTAATTTGTTGATTTAGTTTAATTTCATTACATAAGGCCAAACCTTCTTGTATGCAAATTCCTATTAATTTCCCATAAGTATAAATTTCATAGGGTATATTCATCCTATCTTTCCTTAAAAATTTTTTAATTCTTTCTGCAAATAGGTGTGGTAGTCCATCTATAAATTTAGACTTCCAATGATTACTATTACTATCATTTAATTCCATAACTTTATTAAGAAAAGCATCTTTATACCACCTAAAATCTGAAAGTGTCTTACATCGCAGGTTTTGTAATAAGGTACGAATATTTTCAGCATTATCTGAAATCCTACATGTAAAATGTTCTAGGATAGTTACTATTAAGGTATAAACCGCATTTTCAATCGGCTGAGAGGTTGATTCCTCCATTTTAACTGTTTTAAATATTTCATCTTTATTTTGTGGGGTCAAATAATTATCCCACCAACCTTTAAGTTGACCAGTAAAACCTGAAACTATCATTTTAGCGATACCTACATCAGTATTACCATTGGTTTTACAAATGCTACTATACATAAGCATTCTATGGGCTTGATTATAAATCTGTTTTTCAGTATACCCGTCTATATTCCATTCATATATGCATTTACCATTATAACTGTTATTAAGTACATATTCTTGTTCTTCATGTAAAATGTCCATTGGAGAGGGTCTATTATAGTAATATAGTCTCTGAGTTGGTTTATAAGCAAATTTTTTATCAGTAAATTTACCTATCTTATTTATTTCATTGTTATTACTATTAGCTGTATCTTTTAGTTGTGATTCAAATGCTTCTAATTCTTCTTCTAATGTATTAATTTTCAATCCTTTAAATTTTTCATCAAGTAATTTTTCTAATTCTGAAATTGATTTTAACTTAAAATCTTTTATTTCAGGCGGTGGTTGAAGTGTTGGAGTCACTATTATCTGTTCCTTAGAAGAGGATTCGTCAGGAGAAAACTTCTGTAATCTATGTATTATTTGATCTAATCTATGATGTAAAGATATAATCTGTTCACCTAAAACATTCAAATAAATATTTGTATAATTATTCTGTTCTATAATTTTATTCATCTGTTTAACAGTAATTACCAATGTATCATTATCAAATAATTTAACAAAAGCAGAGAAATTTAATACATGATTCTCCTTTTCTAATTTAAAAGGTTGTTGAGGAGGAAATATTTCCTTCAAAGTATGACCATTTAGAAGTTTATAATCTCTTTCTAAAACACAAATACATGGTTCAATATGATTTGAAATAAACCATGGAATGAAAGGAAATAAAATATTATGTTGCGATAGAAAAGCATAAAACTGATCAGAAATATTATTCTGTTCATTTAAAGAGAAATTAGAAAAAACCATGTTCTAAATGATTTCCATATGTCTTTATTAAATTCTTCTTTAACCTGATTTCTGGCTAAAGATCCAGGACTGAAATCTATTTTATTCATATGGGAAAAGCCATTTCAGACTCAATTATTTCTTCGTCTTTATCTGTATTATAAATACCTTTAACAATATTATGTTTATTTTTAACAAGTCTATCAACATAATTATCAGTATCGTCACTAACCTGAGAGGTAGAAACTCTATAAGGTTGTGAAACAGAATGTCTAGGTATCACAGAGATATCATCTTTGCTATCTAGCGGTGATATAAAATGAGAAGAGTATGATCTGGATAAGTTAGATCTATTATCTAATAAAAATGGATTATTCTGCATTTTTATGTTAATTTTTCCTTCAGGAGTCTGTTCAATATAATCAATGTCACTATTAATTTGTGGCTGTTTATTACTTTCTCTTTCTATTGTCCATTGTTCTGGAATAGGTATTTCATTCCATTTAATAGTTCTTCTTTTTATAATTTTAGATTTATTAAAATTAGTTTCTATCAATATTGTTTCATCTATTTTTTTATCTACTAATCTACAATTAGGATTCAGCGTTTTTAAAAGTTTATAATAAATTCTATAACATACACATATTAATTCAGAACCAGACATATAGTTATATCCATGGGTTTTAACATTTAATGTTAAGGCATTTAATATATTATCATCACTTAATGATAAAGATAAATTCGGATATACATTAAAATAAACAGGGCCATGAGCTAAACTCGATTGTATAATTCCCATTAAAGATTGTTTCCAATTTAAATTTCTAGCATCTCTTAAACATGCTATAAAACTTTTAGGTAAACCTTCTAAGGTTAAGGGTTTAAAGGCAATCTGCACTAAACCAATATGTATAAATCTGTATAAATCAGTATATCTATTAATATCATCTGACTGTATTAATTTTATTTCAATTTCTTCATTATCTAAAGAAACTGATTCTTCGGTTGTTTATATAATCTGTTTAAAACCTATTTTTTCAAAGGTTCCTAACTGATATACAGTTTTAACATCAATTCTAGGAATTGTCCACCTATTAAGGTCTTCTAGATTTGCAGGGATATCAAATTCCTGTTTCAGACTATTTTTAATAATCTGTTTACCTTTACGTAAATTCATGAGCAAAGGAGTAAACTGGTTAGAATAAAAGTAAGTAAATTCATAAATCCAGGCTCTGAAATTTAGGTAATAAAGAAGAACTATTAAATGGAATGAAATACCTATTCCAGAACAATGGACAATAGAAAGAGTCAGTAATAAACAGCCACAAATTAATAGTGACATTGATTATATTGAACAGACTCCTGAAGGAAAAATTAACATAAAAATGCAGAATAATCCATTTTTATTAGATAATAGATCTAACTTATCCAGATCATACTCTTCTCATTTTATATCACCGCTAGATAGCAAAGATGATATCTCTGTGATACCTAGACATTCTGTTTCAAAACCTTATAGAGTTTCTACCTCTCAGGTTAGTGACGATACTGATAATTATGTTGATAGACTAGTTAAAAATAAACATAATATTGTTAAAGGTATTTATAATACAGATAAAGACGAAGAAATAACTGAGTCTGAAATGGCTTTTCCCATATGAATAAAATAGATTTCAGTCCTGGATCTTTAGCCAGAAATCAGGTTAAAGAAGAATTTAATAAAGACAGATGGAAATCATTTAGAACATGGTTTTTTTCTAATTTCTCTTTAAATGAACAGAATAATATTTCTGATCAGTTTTATGCTTTTCTATCGCAACATAATATTTTATTTCCTTTCGTTCCATGGTTTATTTCAAATTATATTGAACCATGTATTTGTGTTTTAGAAAGAGATTATAAACTTCTAAATGGTCATACTTTGAAGGAAATATTTCCTCCTCAACAACCTTTTAAATTAGAAAAGGAGAATCATGTATTAAATTTCTCTGCTTTTGTTAAATTATTTGATAATGATACATTGGTAATTACTGTTAAACAGATGAATAAAATTATAGAACAGAATAATTATACAAATATTTATTTGAATGTTTTAGGCGAACAGATTATATCTTTACATCATAGATTAGATCAAATAATACATAGATTACAGAAGTTTTCTCCTGACGAATCCTCTTCTAAGAAACAGATAATAGTGACTCCAACACTTCAACCACCGCCTGAAATAAAAGATTTTAAGTTAAAATCTATTTCAGAATTAGAAAAATTACTTGATGAAAAATTTAAAGGATTGAAAATTAATACATTAGAAGAAGAATTAGAAGCATTTGAATCACAGCTAAAAGATACAGCTAATAGTAATAACGATGAAATAAATAAGATAGGTAAATTTACTGATAAAAAATTTGCTTATAAACCAACTCAGAGACTATATTACTATAATAGAACCTCTCCAATGGACATTTTACATGAAGAACAAGAATATGTACTTAATAACAGTTATAATGGTAAATGCATATATGAATGGAATATAGACGGGTATACTGAAAAACAGATTTATAATCAAGCCCATAGAATGCTTATGTATAGTAGCATTTGTAAAACCAATGGTAATACTAATGTAGGTATCGCTAAAATGATAGTTTCAGGTTTTACTGGTCAACTTAAAGGTTGGTGGGATAATTATTTGACCCCACAAAATAAACATGAAATATTTAAAACAGTTAAAATGGAGGAATCAACCTCTTAGCCGATTGAAAATGCGGTTTATACCTTAATAGTAACTATCCTAGAACATTTTACAGGTAGGATTTCAGATAATGCTGAAAATATTCGTACCTTATTACAAAACCTGCGATGTAAGACACTTTCAGATTTTAGGTGGTATAAAGATGCTTTTCTTAATAGAGTCATGGAATTAAATGATAGTAATAGTAATCATTGGAAGTCTAAATTTATAGATGGACTACCACACCTATTTGCAGAAAGAATTAAAAAAATTTTAAGGAAAGATAGGATGAATATACCCTATGAAATTTATACTTATGGGAAATTAATAGGAATTTGCATACAAGAAGGTTTGGCCTTATGTAATGAAATTAAACTAAATCAACAAATTAAAAATCAAAGATTAAATGAAAAACGTCAATTAGGACAGTTTTGTAGTCAATTTGGAATGAATATACCATCTAAGGAAAAGAAAATAATACAGGAAAAGAATTATAGGACTTATCCTAGATATAAATATAAAAAAAGAAAATATTCTCAAGATAAAAAGAATATAGAAAACTAGAAAGACGTAATAAGAAAGACATGAATAATATTACATGCTATAAGTGTAAACAAAAAGGACATTTTGCTAATAAATGTAAAATGAAAAAGAAAATTAATAGTCTAGAGATAGATAAGGAAATTAAAGAAGAATTACTTCAGATAGTAACTACAGATTCAGAGTATGAGTCAGAAATATCTGACAATGAAGAAATAAACAGTTCAGAAGGTGAACAGGAATGTAATTGTAATAATATAGAACAAAAAGACACTAATAGTGAAAATGAAGAGTATTATAAAATTTTATCACAATTTCAAGACTTAGACTTAGATGTTAATGTAATAACAAATCAGAATATTTTAGAATTCCTCAAATCCATAAAAGATCAAGAATTGAGATCTAGAATAATAGAACAGATGGATGATATTCCAGAAACTAGTCAGATTAATAACAAATTAGAAGAAAATCAGAATCCTTATACTATGTCTGAAGTCTATAAAATATTAAAAAATAAACACAGTACTATAGAAAGATTTCCTACAACAATAGAAGATTTAGGAAAAGAGATTAATAATCTTAAAGGAGAGATAAAAATCTTAAAAAAGTTAAATGAGACGTTAGATGAAAGAGTATCTTATTTAGAAAAGAAAGATCATATTAAATTAGATTATGATATGTTAATAGAAGATACAGGAAATGAAAATTTCCTAGGATCATTAAATTTAATCACTTCTTTTAAATTTCATGTTAAGATAAAATTATTAATAGATAACTCTTTTACTATTGAATTAGTTGCTCTTTTTGATAGTGGCGCAGATGTAAGTGTTATACAAGAAGGAATAGTTCCTACTAGATATTTTGACAAATCTACTCATATAGTAAGACATGCAGGTGGTAAAGCCTTAGATATAAATTATAAATTATCTAAAGGTTATATTTGCAATAATCATATATGTATTCCAGAAAGTTTTTTAATAGCCAAAAATATTACTAGTCAATTAATATTAGGCACTTCTTTTATAAAAAAGATATTTCCTATCACGTATATTAATACTGATAAGATTATAGGTACTTATAATAAGAAAAATGTAAATTTTCAGTTTATAACTGAACCTAATACTAGATTTATAAATGAATTAAAAGATTTAATTAATAGAAAAACTAATCAAATTAATTTTTTAAAATTTGAAATTAACTCTTTTTCTATTGAAGACACTTTGCAGAATAATCTTAAATTACAAGAAAAAATAAAAAGTGTTTATAATACTTTCTCTAATGAAATTTGTAATGAACATCCTAATACTTTTTGGGATAGAAAAAAGCATATTATAAGTCTACCTTATGAAGATGATTTTAATGAGAAAACAATGATAAAGACAAAGGCAAGGCCGTGTCAAATGAACTCTGAATATTTAGAGTTATGTAAAACAGAAATAAGTATGTTATTAGAAAAAGGCTTAATAAAACAGTCTGAATCACCTTGGTCATGTACGGGATTTTATGTTAATCAGCATAGTGAAATTGAAAGAGGAAGACCTAGGTTAGTTATCAATTATAAACCTCTTAATAAAGTCTTAAAATGGATAAGACATCCTATTCCTAATAAAAAGGATTTATTAGATAGGTTATATGATGCATTAATATTTTCTAAGTTTGATTTAAAATCAGGATACTGGCAGATTCAAATAAAAGAATCAGATCAATATAAAACAGCTTTTAATGTTCCAATAGGACATTATGAATGGAAAGTTATGCCTTTTGGATTAAAAAATGCACCGTCTGAATTTCAGCAAATTATGAATGATGTTTTTATTCCTTATAGCAATTTTATTATTGTTTATATTGATGATATTTTAGTATTTTCTAAAGATATTCAATCACATTTAAATCATTTAGATATATTTAAGAAGATTATAAAAACCAATGGATTTGTTATATCACAATCTAAAATGGTCTTATTTCAGACTAATATTAGATTTTTAGGGCATAATATTGAAAAAGGAAAAATAATTCCTATAAATAGAAGTATAGATTTTGCTTCTTATGAAATAAAAGATAAAACCCAATTACAAAGGTTTTTGGGAAGTTTGAATTATATTCTACCTTATTATAAGAACTTAGCATATGATACTGCCATTTTATATGATAGACTAAAAGATAAACCTAAACCCTGGACTAATGAACATACTAATACAGTCCAGAAAATTAAAGAAAAAGTTACATCTTTACCATGTCTTATATTAGCTAATCCCAATTGGGTTAAAATTGTTGAAACAGATGCCTCTGACATAGGATACGGAGGCATATTAAAACAAATATGTCCTGATGATAAGACAGAAAAATTAGTTCGATATCATTCAGGAAAATGGACTAATAGTCAGAGAAATTATGCCACAGTAGCTAAGGAAATATTAGCTATATTGAAATGTGTTTTAAAATTTCAAGATGATTTATACAATCAGAAATTTATAATCAGAACTGATTGTCAAGCAGCAAAATATATGTTTAATATAGATTTTAAACATGATGTCTCTAAGCAAATGTATGCTAGATGGCAAGCTAATTTAGCTCCATTTGATTTTGATATTGTTTATAAAAAGGGGACAAATAATAATCTTCCTGATTTTCTCTCTCGTGAATTTATACAGGATGATACCAAATTATAGAAAGACCCTCCAAATTACACAAATTACAGAGAGACCCTCCAAATTACAGAGAGACCCTCAGCATGATAATTAAAGAAGCAAAGACACGTAGGATCTTACAGAATTAATCAAACAGAACTACAAATTTATCAAAGCAATCCGGGCTCTACGCCTAACGCCTTAACAACAATAACGGCTAACGGCAACACCCTTCTTTTCTAAATTTATAGTCTGTCTAATCATTCTAACCCATTCTTTAATTCCATATTATCATACTGAGAATTTCTCAATAACAAGGATCTAAAGTATGAATTTACATAATTACTCAACTTTTATTCTAACCATAAGGCTTTTAGCCTTGCATCGTATATAAAATAAAAATAAATACAAACTTACTTGGTTGATGACACCAGAATAATAAATATATAAGAAATCCCACAAAGCTGCTAATAATAAAGCTGCTAAGAAAACCTTCGCTGGAGTAATATATTAACGAAAAGAAATATACAAAGAAAGAAAGATACAAAGAGAGTTGTATACAAGAGAGAGAAGAGAAGGAGCAGAAGAGGTCTGCCTAAAACTGAAAACTTAGTAGGCTATTTATACTAGTTTTATGCTAACTATTACGGACTTCAAATCTTATTTTTCAAGTCCATACAATTATAAGCCTCTAATGAGGTCATTGCTTACATATTGTAGCACTATCTATTACATCATTGCTTAAATAAGCACGCATTACCACCCATCTTTAGCATCTTTAAGTCTGCAGCATCTTCCTTTAAGTCTTCACTTCTTTGTCTTGCTTTGTCTTCTTCCTTTATGTCCTTGTCATCATATAACTTTAGCTTTTCCTTTATTTTTGGCCTTTTTAGCATTTAGGCCATCTATCAATTCCTTTAATTGTGCATTCATAAAATCTTCATCAAAGGGATCAATATCATTAGGATCCTGTGCAAATTCGTCCATGTCTTTAGGGTCTTGATATTCACCCGCCAAACTATGAGCTCCAGAAGAGGATGCCATGGAAACATCTGATTTATTATCCTCATTTTTCTGCAAATGTTTTTTGAGCTCATCCATATAAGCCTTAATAAGATCTTGCTGAGAAATATTATCTTTTTGCAATTTCATCTTCATCGAAATATGAGTGAAAGGATCAATTTCCTGAGAACTTGAAGTTTCTCTATGCTGACTATAATGCTGGACTCTTTCTTGAATAGCCATAAGAGTCTCCTGCCCATAAGGCTTATAGTATCAGGGTAAAGCTTTTGCATTTTATCCCAGAATCTCGTATAAATGGTCTTCATGATGCATGGTAAATTTTCCTCAGTATAACTGAGTTCAGGGATCCATCTCCAAATCCAGGGAATGGAGAATTCTATAAAAAACCACATATTAGCAATGGTTTCATTGCATCTATTAGATGCTACTGATTCGGATATTTTGGGTGAAACTTTTACCCAATCTCCATATGAGGAGAGAAAATCTTTAGGAAGAATACTTTTAACTGGTCCATGTTGGTACCACCACTTTATGAACCAATTTGGGATGGGATCATTATAAATGTTTCCACATATTTTAATAAACCAAGAATGTTTCTTATTATTATTTTCATATAAGAAAATCTGAGTATGGGCTTCAATATAATCCCAGTAATTATATTTATATTTCACTTGGGTTTCAGGAATTATAAATTCCCTATCATTCAAAGTTGATAACCCCCATTCTTCTGCTGTTGTAATCTTTTTTATAATGATCTTACTAAAATTGTAAATTTTACTACCCTGATAAGGGTAAAAATGTTTAATGCCACAAGTACCAGAAACTTTCAAAATAGTTTCATAGTACATGCGTGGCTTATAAGCTCCATTAGCATGAATATAAATTCCATTATTAGGAGACCCTGTATTCAGATATCTTTTGATCAATTCCCATGGATCTTTTCCCCATTGAAGATCCTTATCTTCTATGAGAAATAAAAGTTCCTTTTTATTATGAACTTTGTAATTTGTAATATGATCCTCGGCAACAGCAATTTCCACATATGATGCGGACGTGTTTTCTGTAGAAGAGGAGGATTTCGCCTTTTCTTGTTCAAGAAATTTTTGGAATTTATTAAATAAGACCGGATTATGAGAAAGGTCTGCAATATTATCTGAGTATAGGGTCTTATTACCCATTTGAGAAAGGATATGCCTTCCTCGACCTCTGCCATGCATTCCAGTAGCACGAGAGGGATATCCCCTGCCTCGGCCTCTATTAGTATCATTCTAATCAAAAATAGAAAAGAGGAGAGGATTACCATTCTAATCACGGATGGTGGCGTAGAGTCTATTAGCAAGAGGGCATGAGCTTCGATTACACAACCCAGATTACATTATACGGGTTCCGACAGAAAGTCTTTGTTTCAATTCTACATCAAAATCAACACCAAAAATATATATATATATATATATATAAACAACAACAAGGAGCAATAACAAATGTATTCAGAATAAAAAAAAAAAAAAAACCTTACTTGGCCATAAAATTGCAGTGGTTGTGTTTGATGACTTGCCAGAAACCTCATAGTGCTGCATTTTGCTTGGGTTTGTTCTTGGGACTGGTGATTCGATTAGTTTCATGTTCTTTTCCCCATGTTTTCCCCTTTACAATTGGAAAGCGGAAATAATTAGGGTTCATGGTTTAAGGTTTTTGAAAATTGATAAAAATAATCTTCAAAATAGGATTAAACATCATTATTGGTTGCCCAATTTTCAAAGAGAAAATAACGGCTGAAAAGGAGGGAATAAAAGAAGTAGAATCATTAATTTTGCAATTTTTAAAGTAAAAAACGGTTAGGAGGAGGGAAGAATTCTGCTGGAGCAATAATTATAGCAGATGAGGGTTTGCCAAACAAAAATAAGGTATGTGAGAGAGGAGAGTTTTGAAAAAGTGGGAGACATGTTATTGATACTCCTAATTGTACCATATAAAATACCTATGAGCTTAATGGCATTATGAATAAAAATGAATTGTAGAGTAAATATTTAAACGTATGTAAATTTGGATGTCGGGCTGCCATGGTAGCCATTAAGTTTATTGATTAAATGTGTTCAATATAATAAAACTAAACTTTATCCAGTGACTTTTTTTCCCTCCAATTCTATTTTTTTTTGAATTTTTCTTTTATATATATATTTTCATTTATCTTTATTTAAAATGTAATCTTATCTAATATGATCTAACTTTTGAATAAATTTTTTTTTCAGAACACAAGTAGTCTAGTTTCTTGATATTTAAACTCAATTTTACAGTCAGTTACAGAATTCAGATCTCCGAAATATGATTCAGCTGTCAATGGATAACATGTTATCCGGCTGCTGCAATCCCATGAATGCTAAAGTCCCATAGATTCCTCACACTCCCAGATAGTTTCATAGTTAATCTGTATTATCACAAAAACGGGGGAAATCGATATCATATCTCGAAGTAAAACTGAATAGAACTTGACTCTTCCTCATGGCTTGAAAGATTATAACACATACATAGAAAAGATTCGGTATGGATACTTTGTGCCACCATGCTCCTGAATGACATTCTTAATTGCAACACTGTGAATATATAAGGAACCACACCTAATTCAGCATCACTCATCAATTTTGTTGAACTGGTTCTTAATTAGTTCAGTAGAAGGGGGACTGCATAGTAGTTGCTTTTTCTATTTTGATATCAGTCATTCCCATATTTTTGTGACGTAGGTTTGCCAGCTGGCATTTTTTATGCATTTTGGCAGCTTTGGCAACTTTAGAATAACTTTTAATTTATATATATATATATCATTTATCATGATTTTTTACAACTAGTAATACCAATCAATAGTAAGAGGTTGCAAAGGAAAAGAGATGCAGAATATTAAACTAGGAGTTGATGCACATCATCGTATCATAGTCAGAAAATTACAAAGCTGGTCCGCGAGTGGAATCCTCCCCATCTTAAAATCTTACGCCAGCATCATCAGAAGGAGGAAGGACCTAGTTGGTGGCGTCGCCAGAAGCAGGGGCCTGGTTGGTGGGGGTGGTATAATATTTGAAGCCACCCTCTTCGGATGGAGTGGCGGTGGTATAATATTTGAAGCCTCCCTCGTCGGAACCAGTGGGCTAATATTTGAAGAAGGGGCCCTTATCGGAACTAGTGGGGATGTTATTTATTTTTGAAGAAGGGGCTAGCCTCCCCATCTAAAACAGTAATCAAACACCAAAAACACCAACACCAGAAAGCCGCCGACTTGCCCATAGTTGTGAGTTGTGACCAAAACAATAAACAAAATATGTAGAAGAATATATTTAGAGAATAAACTTCTTGTTTCAACTGATGATGACATTATATCTAAACTTATTTATAATATGAAATCTTATCAAAACTTCATGAAAAAACTAAACAAACTCCCTAGAAGAATTCAACTAATTATCCAATATCCAGATAATAAATTTTATCACTTACATTATATTTCGTTACTAAATGATTAAATAATTCAATTAATGTTTAAAAGTTATAATGATTTTTTTTTTACCCTCACCCTATCATAGAGTTGGCATTGGTAAATTTATCATTATCATATCTTTAGCATAACCGTATTATAATTACATAATTAGAATATTAGATATTGTATTCAAAATTTCGTTACTAAATCTTGGAAATTGTAAAATATATATTGTCAACAATTAAAAAATAAAACAAAAAAAGTTTATATTTAAAAATATTTATTATTAGAAATTTTATTAAACCCTACACAGCCATTTTCCCATCTCTTATCTCCTAAACTCAATCTTCAAAAAAATATTTCTTCCTCTATCATCCCATCATGGAAGGATGAGGGAAATAAAATTGCTGTAAGTTTTTGTTTTCTTGTTTTTAGTTTCATTATCTAATAAAGGCGATTAACCCCAATCTATATTTTATTTTGTCCTCAATAGATGATCTATTGAAGGGCAGAGTATTGTAGCGTATGGTGGCAGCTTCATTAATGAAGTTCGTTGTTGTGGCGACAGTTTCGTTGGTGAAGTTTGTTGGAATGGTAGCGGCATTGTTGCTAATGTTAGTTGAGCAAATTTTCTATTAAATTGGACTGCAAATGCTAATAAAGAAAGATAGGAGACTAAAAGTATCCCTGTAAAATTAATTGGGATCAAAAGTGATACTACCCTCATTATAAGTGACCAAAAAAAGCAATTTGGCATTAAAATTAATATGCAAGTTTCAAAAATCTAAATTTTGTGTATTCAAAGGATTTTTCAAATTAGTTTTGAAAAGGTGTAATCTTTCATGCAATTTTCGAAAAATTATGACATGCAAAACAATTGTAAAACTGATTATATAACGAAAAATCAACACTTACGAAATCTGGATTAAAGAAATAAGATTGATAACAATTCTCCTTACCAGAATTCCTTGAGTTTTGATACCAGAACTGATAGGAATTCTTTATAGCAAAGATGGATTCCTATGGAAAAGAGAATTCCCTTCTCGAGATCTTTTTAATACTGCAGATATGTTATTATTGATGGACAAAATTGGCTAAGATGGACACTCTCCACGAACTTGTTGATAGAGACACCACTTTAGACATAGTTTTCTAAAGATAAAGTCTAAAAAAAGAAGACACCCATAAGGTGAAAACCCTAGAACCACCATGCAATTTTATAATAATAATATAAAATGGAGTTTAATTATGTAGTCTTTACGGTAATTTATATGGTGGTCCTATAGGACCACCATGCAATTTTACTCATATCCCTAATATAGTAGGAGTTTCTATTTTAGCCCCCAATTTTATTACTAGTTTCTTTATTATTAAACTCGGACACGCGCCTACTTACCCGAAGCCTATATAACTTTTTTTTTTTCCTTTTTTCGCGTGTTTGTTGCCGATCTTTTGCTGTCGTTTTTCATCTTTGTCTTTCGCTTGGATTCTTTTGCTTCCAATTTTGATTACGGTATGTATTTGATGATAGTGATTGATTTATGTTTAAGAATTTGTTGTTTCTTTGTTTTTCGTCTTCATTTTTCTCTCGTTTAGCTCTGTTTTATCTTTCGAAGGAGTTTTTGCTTCGAATTTGATAATTAAGGTATTTTATTCATGTGTTTTGATCATTTCAATTGATTTATGTGTTTGAATTTGTTGTTTCTACGGTTCAATTTTTCTTCGGGTTTTGTTTTTGATCGAAAATTGTTGCTTAACGTCTGTTTTTTTTATTGATAGATCATTCTGGATTGACGAAATTGCAATGAAAGATACGGTTGGTGATATAGTTGATTTTTTCACGAAGAAGATTCTCCTGAATTGTTTGATTTTAATAAATAGCAAGAATCTGTGGTATTTATGTTAGAAAGTAACTCATGATGTGATATTAGTTATGCATTGATCTGATATTACGTTTGTATTGATCTGATATTAGTTCTATGTTATTGTGATACGTTTTCAATATATTGTTCTAAATCTATTAAATGATAGTTGACATCAGATCAGCGGATCACAGAATAGTAGACATCAGATCAACGTACTATAGATATCAGATCAATATTATTAAACAAATCATACAATAGAACTAAACATGAGGATTACAATTATAGACATCAGATCAACTGAATATAGATATCAGATCAATTGACTATAGATATCAGATCAACTGACTATGTATATCAAATCAACTGATTATAGGTATCAGATCAACTGACTATAGATATCAAATCAACTGATTATAGATATCAGATCAACTAACTATAAGTATCAGATCAACTGACTATAGTTATCAGATCAACTATGTTTAAACTAATATGATATTATTATTTTTTATATAGGTTCAGATGATGAATCTATGGAATCTTTGTGTAAATCAGTGGTTGAAAATGAAGAAGCAGCATACAACTTATATAATGATTATGCTTTTAGGTTAGGATTTAGTGTGAGGAAAGGTAAAGATCGTAAAAACAAAACTACTAGAATCAGGTATTTGAGAAGAGATCTTTGTAATAGAGAATGAGCTAAACAATGTAAGGAGAATTTGAAGAAGATTTATACGAAAGTTGATATGCGATATGGATGTAAAGCTTTTATTGAATTTAAGAAAAGAGACGATAGGAGTTGGATTGTTCAAAAGCATTTAGGAAGCATAATCATGAACTGTGTCATATAGCTGAGAGGCAGTTTTTACGTTCTCAGAGGAAGTTTGATGATTCTGCATTACAGTATTTTGAGGAATTGAAAAGTTCAGGTGTTTGTCTAACTGATAGTTATCATATATTGTCAAAAGAGGTTAGTTATATTTTCAGTTTATTTTTTATGAATCTGCATAAATGTGATATTTGTTATGATCTGATATTATGTTTGTGTTGATCTGATATTACTTTTCTGTTGATCAGATATTATGTTTCTGTTGATCTGATATTATTTTTCGTTGATCTGATATTATTTTTCTGTTGATCTGATATGTGCATTTTTCAGTCTAGAGGGTCATCAAATGTTGGTTATACCATGCGAGATGTATATAATCATTTGGAACAGGAGAAGAAGAGGAAGAAAGATGGTTGTGATAGTAATGCTTTGATTAATATGTTAAAACAGAGATTTACGAATGAGAAGAATTTTTATTATGATTTTGATTTGGATGAGGAGTCTTCATTATGTAGTGTATTTTGGAGAGATCACAAGATGAAGGAGGATTATAGTAGATTTGGGGATTTGTTGGTTCATGATACAACTTATCGGACAAACAAATACGACATGATCTGTGGACCTTTTGTTGGTATGAACAACCATTGTCGTGATGTTATGTTCGGTATAGGTTTCATAAAAAATGAGAAGGTGGAGTCGTTTATTTGGTTGTTTAGTACATTTTTCAGATCGATGGAGAACAAGCAACCAGTGACATTTATGACAGACCAGGATTTTTCGATGGCAGCTGCTGTGCGTGTGATTTTTCCAAATGTTCGTCATCGTCTTTGCGTTTGGCACATTGCAAAGAATGCTCTTAGTACTATACCTCATTTGATGAATCAAGAAGGTTTTTCAGATGCCTTTCAATTCTTGCTGAATCAAGTTTGCACAGAAGCTGAATTTAATCACTTTTGGAACAGGTATGTATTTTTTCTGTATTATATATATGCAATGCGATATGATATTAGTTGTTAGGTGATCTAATATTAGTTATGTTTTGATCTGATATTAAGTTTGAGTTGATCTGATATATTATTATGTTACTACTTTATTCTTTTTTAGTTGTAAGCTGATATGATATTATTTCTGAATTGATATGATATTAGTTATGGTTTGATCTGATATATTAATTAGTTACTTTTTTATTCTATCAGTTTGTTGAAGGATTACAATTGCAAAGGCAACACTTGGTTGAAGAAATTAGAGAAGATAAAAGAGAAGTGGTGTCCTGCATTCAGTAAACAATATTTTTCTAGAGGGGCAGTTTCTTCCCAAATATGTGAGATAACCAATCGTTCGGTTTCAATGAAGTTGTCAAAAACTTCTACTTTGTGTGAATTCTATCAGCAGTTTCTTGATGTTGTGACTGAGTGCAGAAACAATGGCATTACAGAAGATTTTAGATGTAGGGGAAGGGTTGATCCTGTTGTTGGAGATTCATTAATGCTTCAACATGCTGCCGAGATTTATACGATAGAGGTGTTTGTAAGATTTCAGGAGCTGTATATGAAGATGTTATCATATAATCACTTGCAGACTAGTAGCAATAATGGTGTTTATGAATATCAGGTTTGGCGTACCAAACTTGATTTGTTTCGACAAGTAGTTCGTTTTGATGAGAATGACTATACAGTGAGCTGCACTTGCAATCTTTTTTTCAGAGGCTAGGTTGTTATGCTCGCATGCTCTTCGTGTGCTAAATTTGAATAATTACTCGGTATGTATTTATTTCAACTTTAGAGATATTATGTTGAAGTTGATCTGATATTAGGTTTAGTTTGATCTGATATTATGTTTGAGTTGATCTGATATTAGGTTTAGTTTGATCTGATATTTATGTTCCAGTTGATCTGATATTACATTTGAGTGATTTGATTTTTTTTAGTTTGCTGATATGATTCTCTATGTAATTTGATATGATATTAGTTGATAGTTGATATGATGTTAGTTATTATTTGATCTGATATGATTAACTTTATAATTTCTTTATACTGTAGAGAATCCCTGAGAAGTATGTATTGAAAAGGTGGACTAAGAGTGCAAGTAGTTGTGATTATTATTCGAAAGAAGGTTGTTTGTTGACATCAAGTAGCTTTAAGAAAGATTCAGATTCTGTTTGGAGAGTTGAAGCAAGCAGAAAATATTTGGATTTAATTAGACATGCACAGTCTAGTTCTGTTGCATATTCTATTCTCGACAAGCACTTCAATTTGACTAGAGTTTCTATTAAATCAGAGGTTGGTCCATCCTATGTTGGTGAAAAAGAAGAAGGTTCAAACATTGTTGAAATTAGAGATCCGAAGAAAAGAAGAGAAAAAGGTGTTAGAAACATTCGTCCAAAAAGTGTTATGGAGAAAATGTGCAATAGAGCAAGAGGATAGAAGAAGAAGGCAGCAACATTTGCATTGCGTACTAGAGAGTGGGTCACATCAATGGGGATTGAAAATTGTGGAGTTGTTGATGGTAATTTTGTCAATCCTGTTGTGGAGAAGTTGTAGTTGTAGTTGATATGAATTCTTTTAGTTAGTTGAACAACTTCCTGTTCTTTTCTTTTCTTGTCCGATTTACGTTTGTACGTATGTTGTAACAACTTGCTAGGGGTTTGTTGAAAATCCGAACTGTCATCTTGTCTTTGAACAACTTGCTTGGTTTTATCAGCCATTATGTATATATTGTTGTTTCCTGTAATATATCAGTAAAAGTATGTTAGCAAAAATAAGTTGATATCAGATTAGAAGAAAACAGATATCAGATCAGTAGATATAAGACATCAGATCACAACATGAACACATCAGACCAGTATATGACAGACATCAGATCACGAAAACACAGAGATCAGATCAACTGAATACACACATCAGATCAAGGAAAAACACACATCATATCAACTTAATTCACACATCAGATCAATTTAATACACACATTAGATCAACAAAAAATTGATATCAGATCACTATTTTCATAAGAAAATCATTTCACAGAAAGAAAACAAATTTAACAAATAAATCAAATCAGGATATAAGTTATATCAGATCAAGAAAATAAAGGCATCAGATGAACTGAAAACACACATCAGATTATTAATTTTGATAGAAAATCATTTCACAAAACTAAAAGAAACATAACATTGAATATCAAATCAAAATACAAAAGACATCAGATCACGAAAAATAGGAAACAGATAACGAAAAAACATACATCAGATCACTACTTTTGAAAGAAATCATTTCATGTAACTAACACAAAATTAACAGTCAAGATCAACTGAGAAAAAATAAGACATCAGATCAACTGACAACATACATCAGATCAAAACAAAACAGAGATCAGATCAAAAGAATACAGTCATCAGATCAGTAATTTTGATACAAACTTATTTCAAAGAACTAAAAGAAATTTAAAGCATATAACAGACATCAGATCAATTGAAAACATATATCAGATCACTTGAATATAGACATCAGATCACTAATGTTTATAAAAAATTATTTCAAAGAACTAAAATAAAATTAACAGCATATAACAGACATAAAATCAAATGAAAATATATATCAGACCAAAAGAATAAAGACATCAGATCACAAATTATTGAAGGCAAATATTTCAATGAACTAAAACAAACATCAGATCACGATAATACAGAGATCAGATCACTAATTTTGATAGAAATTCATTTCGAATAACAAAAACAAAATTAACAACATATAACAGACATCAGATCAATTGAAAACATATATTAGATTACACGAATACAACCATCAGAACCCTAATTACTCAAAGAAAATAACGGTTATAAAATTGAAATCCTATGATACGTATGTATAATGGTTAAAAATTAGGGTTTTCGTAACTGTAGATAAATTTCGAAGCCAGAAAACGTTGGTTTGAGAAAAACAACAAGTTTTTCTTTCGATTTGGAGACTTTTTGTAGCGTTCGAGTTGAACAGCAAGTTTTTCTTTGCGCAGACGATGGTTATGGTGTTTTTTGAACCGGAAGAATAGCAGAAATTCAAAAAGTAGTGGTCTCTGAACGTATTTGAGGTTAGAAATATAGATTGTGGTGATCTGATGTTGTTAATGAAAAGTTGAAGATCGTGGGGATGAAATCATTTTCAGAGCGAGAAGGAAGAGTTGTAGGTTTTTAGTTTCAGAGCGGGAAAAAGAAAAGTGTTCGGGTTTAATTAAGTCGCGTGTTTACACGTGTGTTAGTGCAACTGGGGTGGCACGCGGGATAGAGTAGGAGTAATATTCACTGTAGGCCTATAGTCCTACGGTATACGAACCCAGTCTTTACACGTAACCCGAGAAAAGAATGTATTTATTTTGCTAGGGGTTGGCAAAGAGTGGGCCAGCAAATTAGAGGATTCTTCTTGGGTTTTCATGAGCTTAGGGTATTTTCTTCTTCATCCAGGTTTTTAAATAACGGCAGCCTACTCGAGGGAGTTGAAGAGAACGACATTGGCTTCATCCATTGCGTGTTTGGATTGCTCTCACGAAAATAACGGCAACCACTGGAGTTCGTTCTACGGGTCAGAGTTGGAGACTGAGGCATCGGCTTGGATTCTTTTCATCATTATTTTTGAAGCAAAATTTTATTTCTTCATTCATTGATTTTAAATTTTAAATTTCGGGATTGATTAATTTTATTTTCCAGATTTTAATATCATGAATTATATTTTCTTTATGATAATTTTAATTATGTTTAGAGGCTAAATCTTTTTAATCTATGACTTGGATGTAGCCATGGGATTATTTGGTTTGATTAAATTCAAGGAGTTGTGATTTCTTCATTGGTCAATATTTAATATTATTGGTTTATTCTATGTGGATACTTGATCACTATTTGCATGTTCTAAGGTTTAATTGATGGAACGAGAGTTGAAAAATAATATTAGTTCGCGGGAATATTAGACTTGGAGAGTGAGCCACGAAAGTAGGAACACAATCTTTGCAGCCTATAATTTCAATGTTCTTAATGTGTTTTTGTTAATTCCTATTGTCACGAGAGTAGTCATAGGGTTAATCTAAGTAAGAGAGTTATAACATGAGAGTGCATAATTCTTAAATGCGTGAATTGCTTATGAGATTAATGAAGGTAAAAAATCACACTTTTATGAGTTTAGTTAAATTGAGTAGACAGTAGGTGAATCCAATGTTCTAGGTTTCCTTTTCTCCTTGTTTAGTGCAGGCATCACAATTTCTTTAGTTTTGGTTGTGTCTTTTAGGTTAGTTTAGAATTTTAGTTTGAAGTTCTATGATTGTGATTTGTCTGAATAATACTAAGAATTAGTCTATACCTGGTAGTTGATTTCTTTCTATGTGGGATCGACCCTACTCTCTGCTATATTATTTTTATTCATTTTGAGTAGGTTTATTTGATAAAGTGTGATGACAGCTTATCAAATTTTGGCACTATTACCGGGAAGGCAATAATCAATATCAAAATTAGATTAGATTTGTTATTGATTTAGATTTTTTTTTTGTTTCATTATTGCTCTGTTAGTGTTCTTTCGATACTTTGTCAAAATTCTTATATGCGAAGTTCTGATTTTAGCTCTTTGTTGTTTGATCCAGAAATTGAGAAGATTGCTCGTGCATTAAGAAAAGAAACAAGGTTAAGGAATGAGACAATTCAAAGTGATAGAATGGCTGATCAGAACAATGATACTAGGATACTGGGGGAGTACTTTGCACCTATAGAGGATTCTATCAGGCTAAGTATCACGAGACCCACTGTTGCAGTAAATACTTTCAAATTAAAGCCAACTTTGATCAAAATAGTGCAACAGAATCAGTTTTCAGGATTGGAGAATGAAAATCCTAATGCTCATGTAGAGAACTTTTTGGAGTTATGTGGTACAATAGAGCTCAATGAAGTGCCAACTAATGCAATCCGGCTGAGATTTTTTCCTTTTTCTTTGAGGGGAGAAGCCAAGACTTAGCTGAACACAAGTGATCCAGGTTCCATTACTACATGGGATGATTTATACAAGGTATTTTTGAGCAATTTCCTTCTACCAATTAAGGTAGTTAAGTTGCGTAATGACATTGTGGGGTTTGTTCAAGAAGACGGTGAGACATTGCATGATGCATGGACCAAATTCAAAGAGTTGCAAAGGAAGTGTCCTCTCCATGGTTTGCACAAGAGTGTGTTAGTTCAAACATTCTATCAAGGGTTAACATAAAGCAAAAGGAATAATATTGATACTGCAGCTGGAGGTTCTCTGATGAACAAGTCACTTGATGAGGCTTATGAGTTATTACAAAGTATGGCTAAGAATGAAAGTCAATGATCAAGTGGAAGAAATACTTTTAATAAGCCTGCTGGGACATTTTAAGTCAATGAGTTCAGCATTCTCAATGCAAAGATTGATGCATTGACCAAGGCGATGGGAAGTATGGCCAATATAAATGTAGTGTCTGTTGTCATTGTCTGTGAGTTTTGAAAGATTTTGGTAGGATCTGGGTTTGTACCTGCTCGATTTACCACGCAAAAAAAATTCTAATAAAAGCGGAACCATAGAATAATACCTTTGAAGCGTGCACCTGGTGAATCTCTTGTATGCCTCAAAGACTATGACCTCTTGTTGTGTGGGCAACAATCTAGAAGTCAATTGATCAGCAACTCACCACAATCCACCTGCTGAAAAAATTCAGCACCTCCGCACCTAGCACGTACTGCAAACGCACTGCCCGGAGAGAGAGAAAGCAACACACGGGGCTAGTATTTTGGACCAATATTTTTGGCCACTTGATGAAGAAAACCAGCCGCCTATTTGCTCAAAAATTCGTTCTTGAGAGAGAGAGAATTTTCTCTCTCTAGAATTTTATCTCTCTAGATTCTTGAATTATGAATCTGTTGAATTGTGTGGTCTGAATGGCTGATCCCTTGTCTATTTATAGAGTTACAAGAGAGACTCCAAGTTGGTTTAGGATTGGTCTTCCTACTGGGTTTCTGTTTTCCTTCAATCCTGTTCCTGGACTGATACAGATTCTGTTTCCTTCAATCCTATTCCTGGACTGATACACTCCCAACTGTCACAGGGATTCACTTATCCCAATCCAGTTCCTGGGATGAATCACTCCCAACTGACACAGGGATTCACTTATCCCAATCCAGTTCCTGGGATGATTCACAACCAACTGACACAAGGATTAATTAATTTTTCAACTAATTAAATCTACCTTTGTCAACAACCCAGTACATAATTAATCGTACCACTAACGGATTAATTATGGCACTACCACCCTACACCAGAATTGCTTCCGGAACAACTTAATTAAATTATATTCATAATCTCCCCACATCAAAGATATAGTGCTCGTTAATTCATTAATTTACTGATAAATTAATTCATCAACTTCTTAATATTCCGAGACTAGTACCACTCGACCTTTTTACTATACCGGACATAAGTCCACTGGCCAGGTTTAGTATAATAAACATTTCGAGCTCATCTCGGGAGCACCATCACCCCGGACGCACCGGTACATGGTTTCCTTTCGACAAGCAGCAGCACACCAAGTAACTAAACACGCGCACCCAACCTACCGAGATTATTGGCCACATTTGACCTCACCCATTGGCAGATCAAAGTACACTATGTCTAATCCTCATGCCCACTCGAGTCTAGGGATTTAGAGATAGAATACAAGGATCGATTTGTCTATTAAATCAGTACAAGACAAATCATTCCTAAGAGTCAAGTTCAATATGCCCCGGGCACATCTATATGATTCAATTAGTTTAGACAAACTAATTATCTGAATCACATAATAAACTAGACCAACAGTTTATCCAAAGTTGTCTCGGTTACGAACCTCATTTATATATTATGTCTTTCAACCAATGATGAGATCTACTGTGTCGCACCAGACACCTCATCATCTACTTACATAATATAAATGGATATGCACAACTAAATATAATTGAAACACAAATCGATATATTAATCTGGGAAATTATACAACACAAGCATAGCTTATGTATTCAAATTCAACAATCTCCCACTAATACTTAAGCTGTGCTTTAAGTATACAACTACATACAATCCTATACTACCTGCTGCTATCTATCTAGAAAAAACTATCATGGCTCTCCTAGATATCTGATCCCCATGCCTTCCACGTGAACCTCAAAGACTTTAGAGGTCAATGTCTTCGTGAATGGATCTGCACGGTTATCTTCTGATGCTATCTTAGCCACGACCACGTCTACCCTCTTTACGATGTCTCGTATCAGGTGGTACTTGCGCTGTATATGTTTACTCGCCTTGTGGGCTCATGGTTCCTTCGAGTTTGCTACTGCACCGTTGTTATCACAATATACCGTGATAGACCGCTGCAAACCAGGAATCACATCTAAGTCCACTAGGAAGTTCTTGAGCCATACTGCTTCTTTCGCTGCCTCTGATGCGGCAACGTATTCAGCCTCCATGGTAGAGTCCGCCACGCATTTCTGCTTGACACTCCGCCAAACTATAGCTCCACCTCCTAGAGTAAACACATACCCTGAGGTAGACTTGCTCTTGTCCCTGTCGCCTTGGAAATTTGAATCTGTATAACCTCGGGGTACCAGCTCAGACGCCTGATAGACCAGAACTAGGTCCCTCGTTCTGCGTAAATACTTGAGAATGCATTTTACTGCCTCCCAATGAGCTTTCCCGAGGTTACTCTGATATCTGATCACCATGCCAACGGCATAACAGATATCAGGCCTCGTACACAACATGGCATACATGAGACTTCCTACTGCCGAAGCATATGGAACTGTCTTCATGGTCTCTATCTCCTCAACAGTCTTAGGAGACTATTCCTTAGATAGAAACACTCCATGCCTGGAAGGTAGAAAACCTTTCTTGGAGTTCTGCATGTTAAAACGGGCCAGAATCGTGTCTATGTATGAAGCTTGGGAGAGCGTTAGTGAACGTTTCCTACGATCTCGAATAATCTTGATCCCAAGGATATGTCCCGCTTCCCCTAAGTCCTTCATATCAAATTGCTTGGACAGCCATGCCTTTACGTCTGATAACACTTTCTTGTTGTTGCCAATCAATAGATAGTCATCTACGTAAAGCACAAGAAACACCACTGAGTTTCCATCACGTCTGCGATATACACATTGCTCATCCGGACACTGAGTAAATCCAAAGGACTGGATTACTTCATCAAACCGGATGTTCCAAGATCTGGATGCCTGCTTAAGTCCATAAATAGACCTCTTAAGCCTGCAAACCTTATGCTCTTGGCCCTTTTCAATGAATCCCTCTGGTTGCTGCATAAAGATGGTTTCTTCAAGACTTCCATTTAGGAAAGCTGTCTTGACATCCATCTGCCAAATCTCATAATCCATATGAGCAGCTATGGCCAAGAGAATCCGGATCGACTTAAGCATGGCTACCGGGGAGAAGGTTTCCTCATAGTCGATTCCCTCTTTCTGAGTATACCCCTTCGCCACCAGCCTAGCTTTAAAGGTTTCCACCTTCTCGTCAGGTCCTCTCTTACGTTTGTAGACCCACTTGCATCCAATGGGCTTATACCCATCAGGCAGGTCCACAAGCTCCCAGACTTGATTGTGGTCCATTGACCCCATCTCGGATATCATTGCCTTACGCCAAGATTCTGCATCTTTATCTCGAAGCGCCTCATTATAGTTAACTGGGTCAGGTTCAGGCACACCTGGGACCAGGTCTGAAGCCTCTCCCATGCCAATGAACCTGTCTGGCTGTCTCACAACCCTCCCACTACGACGAGGCACCGCCTGTGTAGGCGCATCATCTGTGATCTCATGTGCAGTGTGTGGTGTATCTACTTGCGCTGGTGCATCAGGATTAGTAGTTTGTCGTCTAAGCTCTTCTAGTACTATCTTACTTTGGGCTTGTGGTCTAAGACATAGTCCTCTTCTAAAAATCTAGCGTTGGTACTTACCACCACCTTCTGATCTTTAAGACTATAGAATAGACCACCTTTCGTTCCCCTAGGATATCCTACAAACAGCATTAATTCTGTTCTTGCATCTAACTTAGCCGTATCTGCCTTAAGCACATGTGCTGGGCAGCCCCAAATTCTGAGATGTCTTAGACTGGGCTTCCGCCCGTTCCACAACTCTATTGGGGTTGAAGGCACGGTTTTAGATGGTACAAGATTAAGAATATACATTGCCGTTTCCAAGGCATATCCCCAGAACGAACTTGGCAAATCACTATAGCTCATCATGGACCTAACCATTTCCATAAGAGTTCGGTTCCTCCTTTCTGCTACACCATTCTGCTGTGGCGTGCCAGGTGCAGACAACTGAGACTGAATTCCTACCTCAGTGAGGTAATCTCGAAATTCATGGGACAGGTAGTCCCCACCACGATCTGAACGCAGTGTCTTGATACTCTTACCATGATGCTTCTCCACATCTGCCCGAAACTCTTTGAACTTGCCAAAACATTCGGACTTGTGGCACATTAGGTAAATGTATCCGTACCTAGAGTAATCATCCGTGAATGTCACGAAATACTCATATCCCCCTCGTGCCTGGACCGTCATAGGTCCACACAAGTCAGAATGAATCAACTCTAATACTTCTTTAGCTCTATAGCCTTTTGCTTTAAAAGGTCTCTTGGTCATCTTACCTTCCAAGCAAGATTCGCAGGTTGCATAACTGTCAATATCTAATGAACCCAAAGGTCCATTATTGACCAACCTCTGAATCCTACTAAGGTTTATATGACCCAGCCTTAGATGCCAAAGATAGGTTTGATTCATTTCAGAAGGTTTCTTCCTCTTATTAATGTTAGATTCTGAGCTATCTTTCTCTATGTTTTGCGCAACATGGGAGTTAGAATTAACCACAAATAAATTGTCCACCAATGAACCAGAACAAATAAGTTTTCCATCTCTTCTAATAACAACAGAGTCATCAGAAAAAATAAACTTATACCCGTTCTTCAAGAGTTTAGAGACCGAAATCAAGTTCTTTCTAAAACTCGGTATATAAAGACAGTTTACTAACTCTAGGTTACAATTCTCGAAATTTAACCTAACTACTCCCACTGCTTCAACTGACACTCTTGTAGTGTCGCCCATGTAGATGTCCAGTTCGCCCTCTCTAAGCTTCCGGGTTACTTGGAACCCTTGCAAAGAATTACAAACATGGTCAGTGGCACCTGAATCCACACACCAAGTATCTGTGGGAATCGCCGCTAAACATGTCTCAGTAATTAAGGCAGAATTTATCGTACTTATAAGCTTTGGACAATCCAATTTCCAATGTCCCGTCTTATTACACTTGAAGCACTTGTCTTTCGACTTCTTCTTTGCAATATCTGGCCTAGGCGCAATTTGTGCCTTTTTAGCTACTCCCTCGAGCTTTCTCTTCTTCTTTCCAGTCTCAGGCTTAGAAGAAGATTCTAAAGCTTCGATTGCGACTAAAGCTCGCTTCTTCTCTTGAAGAAGACTTTTAGCCGCCATCAACTCTGCCAAGAGCTCGGATGAACTCCACAACATCTTACTTATGTTGTAGTTCAACCGAATCTGCTCATAGCTTTGAGGCAAGCTCTGGAGGACAATATCGGCTTTGGTTTCACCAACGATTTCGCCTCCCACTACCTCAACCTTGTTGATGTTACTAATCATGTTAATGACACGATCTCTCACAGGAGCGCTCTCAGCCCTAAGGACAATGTCCAAGTTACGACTTCCATCGACATTATTAGTTCCAGTTAAATTGTTGTTTTTCAAAATAGCAGCTAAAGGATTGAATGCCATATCGATTTAAACTGGAAAGTAAACAAACAGTGTTTCAGTTATATATGCTAGAATTTTCGAAAACATGAAAATTCAATTAATTATTGATTTCCCTCAAAACAATAATATTAATCCACCAACATCTCATCCACCGGGATTCTCGCAAGCCACGCAGTGTGGACGTTTACGCTAACCCACATTCGTTTGAGAAGAACCAAGTTCATTAACTACACTATCTGACCAACGATCTTTTGATCAATATAGCTAATAGTCGGTGCTTTTAGCCGTACAAGTAAGCAGCGTAACCTCGCGGGAGGAATACTGCAGATCGTACACTAAGTGTATGCCATTACGTGACTTCTGAGTTTGTTACCTCAGGATAGTGCGCCTCAGATGGAGAGGGTGTCGCATTTCTCCTAGTTAAACTCGCTCTAGTCATCTTACTCAGAAGCTCATAGTCTAGCGATCTCGGGGTTGGACTCATCCGAATGGAGGAAGGCCCTAATGCCAACGCGCAAGCCCACCCACATCGCATATGAACCCGTAATGGTGGCCATGGGGATATAACACAACCCGCTCCCACTTAGATTTCCAAATTGAGGGTTTTTCCGGTTTTAACATGCAATTAACTAACCTAAGTTATGTGCAACCATAAAACCAGACATGCTTTAATTCATGCATCTAAAATACAACATAAAAATAAAGCATAAAAATTAAAACAACAAATACGGGAAATAAATTCGAAAAAATAAATTTCCCGACTATTATGGTTTTAATTGCTTCCATCTTCTGCCTTGATCTCGTGTCCCGTCACGTCACTCGATGGAGAGAGTCTTGAATTTCAAAAAACGAAAACTGGAGGAAAACGGGCCAAAAACAGCCCGAACAGCCCAAACGGGCCACCCGGGCCGCAGCACGGCCCGAGGGCCGCGCTGCCCGCGCGCACAGCCCGCACGGGCCGTGCGCGCGGCCCAGCGCTCGCGCGGGCGCACGGCCCGCACGGGCCCTGCGCGCGCGGCGCAGCGCCCGTGCGCCAGCGCGCCCGCACGGCCCGCCCGGGCCGTGCGCGCTGGCCTGGGCGCCTGCGCGGCCGCGCGCGCCTGGCTTGCCCGGGCCGTGCGCGCGCGCGGCCCTGCGCGCCTGCAGCAGCAGCGCGCAGCAGCTGCTGCTGCTGCCCTCCTTTGGCTGCCGGTGGCGTTTTTGCTGCCGGCGATCGTTGCCGGCGTCGCCTCCTACCGCCAACTCTTCCTTCGCTTTTTCCCACGCTATTTGGTCTTCTTGCAATTCGTTCTGGGTTTTCCTGGGTTTCTTCAAATTCATGATAACCCAAAACCCACGAATCCAAGTCGCCCACCATAACGCCTTCGATTACATAAAAAATAATTTTCCTACTACAAGGCATTCTAGGAAAATTAAATAATCGAAATTACATAGAAAAAATCCTACTACAGATTTAATCTAATCCTACACGGCTTCCAGCACGTGGTTATACTATTACAAACATTCATAATAAAATTAAATCCGGACATGTCCCAGAGTTTAATTAAAAACCATACAAACGTAACCATCATAGTCGGGATTCTAAACCACCTGCAAATAAAACCATGTAATAAATCGAACAAGCACAGAACCCCCTAAACCAGGCTCTGATACCAATTGAAAGATTTTGGTAGGATCTGGGTTTGTACCTGCTCGATTTACCACGCAAAAAAAATTCTAATAAAAGCGGAACCATAGAATAATACATTTGAAGCGTGCACCTGGTGAATCTCTTGTATGCCTCAAAGACTATGACCTCTTGTTGTGTGGGCAACAATCTAGAAGTCAATTGATCAGCAACTCACCACAATCCACCTGCTGAAAAAATTCAGCACCTCCGCACCTAGCACGTACTGCAAACGCACTGCCCGGAGAGAGAGAAAGCAACACACGGGGCTAGTATTTTGGACCAATATTTTCGGCCACTTGATGAAGAAAACCAGCCGCCTATTTGCTCAAAAATTCGTTCTTGAGAGAGAGAGAATTTTCTCTCTCTAGAATTTTATCTCTCTAGATTCTTGAATTATGAATCTGTTGAATTGTGTGGTCTGAATGGCTGATCCCTTGTCTATTTATAGAGTTACAAGAGAGACTCCAAGTTGGTTTAGGATTGGTCTTCCTACTGGGTTTCTGTTTTCCTTCAATCCTGTTCCTGGACTGATACAGATTCTGTTTCCTTCAATCCTATTCCTGGACTGATACACTCCCAACTGTCACAGGGATTCACTTATCCCAATCCAGTTCCTGGGATGAATCACTCCCAACTGACACAGGGATTCACTTATCCCAATCCAGTTCCTGGGATGATTCACAACCAACTGACACAAGGATTAATTAATTTTTCAACTAATTAAATCTACCTTTGTCAACAACCCAGTACATAATTAATCGTACCACTAACGGATTAATTATGGCACTACCACCCTACACCAGAATTGCTTCCGGAACAACTTAATTAAATTATATTCATAATCTCCCCACATCAAAGATATAGTGCTCGTTAATTCATTAATTTACTGATAAATTAATTCATCAACTTCTTAATATTCCGAGACTAGTACCACTCGACCTTTTTACTATACCGGACATAAGTCCACTGGCCAGGTTTAGTATAATAAACATTTCGAGCTCATCTCGGGAGCACCATCACCCCGGACGCACCGGTACATGGTTTCCTTTCGACAAGCAGCAGCACACCAAGTAACTAAACACGCGCACCCAACCTACCGAGATTATTGGCCACATTTGACCTCACCCATTGGCAGATCAAAGTACACTATGTCTAATCCTCATGCCCACTCGAGTCTAGGGATTTAGAGATAGAATACAAGGATCGATTTGTCTATTAAATCAGTACAAGACAAATCATTCCTAAGAGTCAAGTTCAATATGCCCCGGGCACATCTATATGATTCAATTAGTTTAGACAAACTAATTATCTGAATCACATAATAACCTAGACCAACAGTTTATCCAAAGCTGTCTCGGTTACGAACCTCATTTATATATTATGTCTTTCAACCAATGATGAGATCTACTGTGTCGCACCAGACACCTCATCATCTACTTACATAATATAAATGGATATGCACAACTAAATATAATTGAAACACAAATCGATATATTAATCTGGGAAATTATACAACACAAGCATAGCTTATGTATTCAAATCCAACAAGTTTTGTGCAGGCCCTCATCAAAGTTCACTATGCATGTAAGTGAAAAATGCACAATATGTCCTAAACTTCAATAGACCACTGCAGCAGAACAATCCGTATTCCAGCACATTCAATCCAGGTTGGTGAAATCATCCAAATTTTTCTTGGGCTAATCAAGGGAATCAAAATGTTGATGCAAGACCACTCAATCCTCCTAGATTCCAAGTAAAACATCATCAACCAGCTCAGCATTGGAGTTAAGTTTGGAAAGAATTGAGAGGTTCCTAATTGAGAATAATGACAAAATGAATAGAATGAGATCAGCTCATAGGACTTTGGAGTTGCAAATGAGTTAGATGGCTACATCAATGAATTCCCGTGAGCAAGGTCACTTACCTAGCAAACCCGAGGTCAACCCTCGTGAGCATTGTAAAGTAGTTACATTGAGAAGTGGCAAGAAAGTGGGTGAAGAGGAAGATATGAAACCAGATGAAGATGAAGATTATGTGATTGTTGAAGAGACAGAAAAGATTGAGAAGACTAATGGAGAGGAAGAAAATATATCAGTTCCACCACCAGTTTAATCTTATGTTCCACCAGTCCCTTTTTTCACAGAGATCGAAGCAATCAAAGCAGGATAAACAATTTGAAAAGTTTCTTAAAGTTTTTAGGCAATTACATATTAACATTCCTTTTGTAGATGCTTTAGCTCAAATTCCATCTTATGGGAAGTTTTTTAAAGAAATTATTTCTAATAGAAGAAAGGTGAAAAACTTTGAGACAATAGCATTGCTGAGGAGTGTAGTGCAGTCATTCAAAGGAAGTTACCTCCAAAACTTAGAGACCCAGAGAGTTTCTCTATTTCTCTTACTATTGGTGATGTTGAATTTGGAAAATCCTTATGTGATTTAGGTGCTAGTGTTTCTCTAAAGCCTTTGTCTGTTTGCAGGAAACTTGGTTTAAAAGAATTGCAGTCAACTACCATTACTTTGCAACTAGCTGATAGATCTTTAACTTATCCTAAAGGGATTTTGGAAAATATGTTAGTTAAAGTGCAAAATTTTTACATTCCTGTTGATTTTGTTGTGTTAGAAATGGATGAGGATGATGAAATTCTAATTATTTTAGGACGTCCTTTTCTGGCTACAGCTGGTGCTGTAATTGATGTTAAAAATGGGAGTTTGAAATTTCATGTTGGTGAAGAGTCTGTGGAATTTTATTTCTCTAATGACTATAAATATTCTGCATTTACTGATCATGTGTTTAGTGTTGATATAGTTGAGGAACTGACTGAATTTTATTCTTTGATTGAGACTTCTAAAGATCCTCTTCAATTTTGTTTAAATAATGCAGGTGCTATAGATGATGAGAGGAAAGAGATTGCAGAAATTGTATATGCTTTGGAACTTCCGCAAATGGAAGAGGTATGTTTTGAACAGCTGATCTATAGTAAGTCACTACCACCACCTTTATGTATTGAAGCTCCTGTTCTTGAGTTGAAACCACTCCATGTACATCTCAGGTATGTGTTTTTAGGTGAGAATGATACTTTGCCTGTGATTGTGAGTTCTTTATTGGTTGAAGCACAATTGAGAAATTGTTGCGTGTTTTGAGATTGAGAAAGAAAGCTATAGGCTGGACAATTTCTTATATTAAGGGAATTAGCCCTTCTGTATGCATGCATAGAATTTTAATGGAAGATGATCATAAACCAGTAATTGAACATCAAAGAAGACTAAGTCCTCACAGGAAATAAGTTTTAAAAATGAGATTCTGAAATGGTTAGATGCTGGGATTGTTTATGCTATTTTTGACAATGTGTGGACTAGTCGTGTCCAAGTAGTGCCAAAGAAAGGTAGGATGACTATTGTTGCAAATGAAAATAATGAATTGATTCCCACTAGATCTGTAACTGGTTGGAGAGTATGTATTGATTATAGGAAATTGAATAATGCTACACACAAAGATCATTTTCCTTTGCCTTTTTTTGAGAAGATTCTTGAGAGACTTGTTGGGCATAAATTTTACTATTTTCTTGATGGGTATTCTGGTTACAATCAAACTCATATAGCTCCTGAATATCAAGAAAAAACTACTTTTACATGCCCTTATGGTACTTTTGCATTTTGTAGGATGCCATTTGGTTTGTGTAATGCTCCTGCTACTTTTCAACGTTGTATGATGGCTATATCTTCTGATTTTATTGAGAAGATCATGGAAGTGTTCATGGATGATTTTTCTGTTTTTGGATCTTTTTTTGATAATTGTCTTCATAATTTGTCTATGGTATTGCAATGTTGTGAAGAGACTAATCTTGTTTTGAATTGGGAAAAGTGTAATTTTATGGTGCAGGAAGGCATAGTTTTGGGCCATAAGATTTCAGCCAAAGGTATTGAGATAGACAGAGCTAAAATAGAAGCCATTGAGAAATTGCCTTCACTTATCACAACAAAGGGAGTTAGAAGTTTTCTAGGCCATGCTGGATTTTACCGTCGTTTTATTAAAGATTTTTCTAAAATCACTAAACCTTTGTGCATCTTGTTAAACAAAGATATGGAATATGAATTTGATTCTAGTTGTCTTACATCTTTTAATTCCTTGAAAACAACTTTGGTTTCAGCACCAATTCTAACAGCCCCTGATTGGAGTCTACCAGTTGGTTGATGTGTGATTCTAGTGACTTTGCTTTTGGAGCTGTTCTTGGTCAAAGAAAATATAAAAAGTTCCATGTGATTTATTATGCTAGTAAATTGATGAATTATGCTCAATTGAATTACGCAACTACCGATAAAGAACTGCTAGCTATTTTTTTTGCTGTTGATAAATTCAGATCTTATCTAGTTGGTTCTAAAGTAATTATTTACACTGACAATGCAACAATAAGATATTTGTTGGCTAAAAAGAATGCAAAGCCCAGACTAATTCGTTTGGTTTTATTGTTGCAAGAATTTGATTTGGAAATCAGATATAAGAAAGGACTTGAGAATGCAGTAGCTAATCATTTATCTCGCATTGCAGTACCTGAAAAAAAGTTCAGATTCCAATCAATGAAGATTTCCCTGATAAAAGGATATTAGCTCTCTCCTCTATTACTTGGTATGCAGATTTGGTCAATTATCTTGTAAGCGGTGTTATTCCAAAAGAGTTTGATTATCAGCAGAAGAAAAAGTTTCTATGGGAAGCTAAGTATTACTTCTAGGAAGAACCCTTACTTTTCAAGTTTTGTGCTGATGGGATGGTTAGGAGATGTGTTCCAGAGGATGAGTTTCATAATATTCTTACACATTGTCATTCTTTGGAAGTAGGAGGTCACTTCAGTCCAACGAAGACCATACCTAAGATTTCGCAATCTGGTTTTTATTGGCCAAGTATGTATCAAGATGCCATAAGTTCGTAGAGAAGTGTGATAAATGTCAAAGGATGGGAAATATTTCCAAACTCAATGAGATGCCTTTGACAAGCATTTTGGAAGTTGAGCTTTTTGATGTCTGGGGCATAGATTTTATGGGGCCATTTCCACATTCTTTCAACAACCAATATATTTTGGTCGTGGTGGATTATGTTTCTAAATGGGTAGAGGCCTTAGAAACTCAGACTAACGACTCTCATGCGGTGATTAAATTTCTGGAAAAGCATATATTCACAAGATTTGGAGTCCCATGAGCAATTATTAGTGACGAAGGTACCCACTTTTGTAATCAGAACTTGGCTACATTATTGAAGAAGTATGGTGTTACTCATAAGGTTGCTCTTGCTTATCATCCTCAAACAAATGGACAAGCAGAGTTGGAAAATCGTGAATCGAAGAAGATTTTGGAGAAAATAGTGGGAGTTTCAAGAAAAGATTGGTAACTGAAACAAGATGATGATATTTGGGCTTATAGAACAGCTTTCAAAACACCATTAGGAATGTCTTCATATAGATTGGTGTTTGGGAAGTCATGCCATCAACTAGTGTAGTTAGAGCATAGAGCTTATTGGGCTGTGAAATAGTAGAACATGAATATGAAATCTGCTGGAGAGAAAAGACTACTACAGCTGAGTGAGTTGGAAGAATTTCGTTTGGATGCTTAGGAAAGTGCTAGGATTTATAAAGAGAAGAGAAAGTATTGGCATGATAAACACATCCAAAAGAGAGAGTTTGAAGTTGGCCAGCATGTGTTACTTTTCAACTCGCGACTCAAGTTATTTCCTTGCAAGCTTCGTTCAAGATGGTCTGGGCCATTCACTGTGACAAAAGTGTTTCCATATGGTGCTGTTGAGATTCACACAGATGAGCATGGTTCTTTCAAGTTTAATGGTCTGTGGCTGAAGTTATATTTAGCTGGAGATCAGGTGCCTCAAGAAGTTTCCTTCTCTTTGAGAAACCCTTCATACAAGTGATCAACCACATAGTCTAGCTAAAGACCATAAACAAGCGCTTATAGGTAGGCAACCCTAGTTGTTTTTCAGCTTTCATTATTTCTTTTTAACTTTGTTATGTCAAGTCTTTTGAAGGGTTAAGTTTTTTCCTGATATTTTTGAAATTTCTAATTTCTTAAATATCTTGTTTTTCTTAGTTTCTCAAATGACTTTGTTTGTTAGAGTCTTATCTTCTTTCCTTTTGATGTAGGGAGAAACATGAAAACCCAGAGTTAGAATACAAATCACAAGATGATTGAGTTGCAGGTAGCTTTTTCAAATTCTTTGACATTGCAAATTCACTAAGGCAAAACAAATTTCTCTATCCTTTGGTCTTTATTGTATTATTCTTTTTCATACATTGAGGACTGAAAGATTTTGGTAGGATCTGGGTTTGCACTTGCTCGATTTACCACGCAACAAAAATTTCTATTAAAGCGGAATCTTAGAAAAGTACCTTTGAAACGTGCACCTGGTGATTCTCTTGTATGCTTCAAGACTATGACTTCACGTTGTGTGAGCAGCTAACTAGAAGTCAATTGATCAGCTACTCACCACAATCCACCTGCTAGAAAACTCTAGCCCTCAGCACCTGGCACGTAGTATAAACGAGCCGCCCGCTGAGAGAGAAAGCTACGCGCAGCTGGTATAAACCAAGGCCAAAATTTCAGCCACTAGAAACCCAAAAACCAGCCGCACACTTTCTTGAAAATTCGACTTGGAGAGAGAAACGTTTTCTCTCTCTAGAATTTTCTCTCTCTAGAAATCCTGTGGATTAATTGTGTTTTCTGAATGACTGATCCCTTGTCTATTTATAGAGTTACAAGAGAGACTCCAAGTTGGTTTAGGATTGGTCTTCCTAATGGGTTTAGGTAATGAATTAGTTTCCAAATCCAATTAGGCAACCAATCTGATAGGATAACCAAATCCTACTGGATTCCTAATCTCTAGGATTTCCTAATTCCAATTAAAACTTAAGACTTAATTAATTAATTAAATAATTCTACTTTGTTAATTACTTAATTAACCCTTAGGAATTAATTAAATAATTCCACTTTGTTAATTACTGAATTAACCCTTAGAAATAATTAACCAATTAATTAATTAAATCTACCTATTCAATTAACCCATTACAAAATTAATCGTGCCACTAACGGATTAATTTTGGCACTACCATCCTACACCGGAATTGCTTCCGGAACAACTTAATTAAATTATATTCATTAATCTCCCCACATCAAAGATATAGTGCTCATTAATTAAAATTAAATTACTGATAAATTAATTAATTAACTTCTTTAATTTTGAGACTAGTACCACTCGACCTTTTTACTATACCGGACATAAGTCCACCGGCCGGGTTTAGTATAATAAACATTTCGAGCTCATCTCGGGAGCACCATCACCCCGGACGCACCGGTACATGGTTTCCTTTCGACAAGCAGCAGTACACCAAGTAACTAAACACGCGCACCCACCCCACCGAGACTATTGGCCACATTAGACCTCACCCATTGGCAGATCAAAGTACACTATGTCTAATCCTTATGCCCACTCGAGTCTAGGGATTTAGAGATAGAATACAAGGATCGATTTGTCTATTAAATCAGTACAAGACAAATCATTCCTAAGAGTCAAGTTCAATATGCCCCGGGCATATCTATATGATTCAATTAGTTTAGACAAACCAATTATCCGAATCACATAATAACCTAAACTGACAGTTTGTCTAAAGCTGTCTCGGTTACGAACCTCATTTATATATTATGTCTTTCAACCAATGATAAGATCTACTGTGTCACACCAGACACCTCATCATCTACTTACATAATATAAATGGACATAAACATGCACAACAAAATATAATTGAAACACAAATCGATATATTAAACTGGGAAACTGTACAATACAAGCATAGCTTATGTATTCTACTCCAACAAGGACAATGTTTGCTGTATGTGTGGGGGAGGAATTTGGTGATTGCGTGCTGATTTGTGTGTTGATGATGACTTCTTGTGATTTGTGTGTTGATTTTTTTTTTTTTTTGGTAATTTCTTGACGCTTATCTTGCTATTAATCATAAGTTTGTAGGTGAAGCATGAAAGACATGATTTCTTCTTGTTGTTATGTACTACTCAGATATGTGTGTGGATCTAAGTGCTGATATTGAGGGGTGGAATACCATTACAACAAACCTTACTTTATATTGAGTGTTTGAGCCTTTCTGAGAAAATAAATTAATGTATTTGAATGCTTAAATTTTTTTGTGTGAGTTTGATATCGTATCTAGTATTGATTAATGTGGAATTTGCCGAGATAGTGCATGTTGTTGCTCTTGTGAATAACTTACCACAAAAATAAAGGCATTAGGATAACACCAAGTTTGGCTTGCTTTGAAAATTCAACCTTTTATGCTTACCATTAGTTAACCAATTGAAACTTGGATTATGTTCTTTGAATTAAAAGCCACTAAATAAACATATGCTTGATTTTAACTTGAGATTTCTACCTAGTTATTTGAAAAAATTTATGCTTGAATGTTGACCTTGGTTTATGGTATGAAGGGTGACATTGCAACACAATGTTAGCTTTCGAAGATAGAAGGTTATATGCTTTGAATGTGCTATATGTGCCTATGAGGAAAAAAATTTATAATAAAGGAAATATATTATTTGCAAAGAAGAAAAAAAGAGAGAATTTCTTGAAAATAAGAGATAAGGAAAAAAAAAAGAAAAAGAAAAAAATTCTCTTGGTAAGATGAGATTGACAAAAAAAAGTATAAATCAATTAAGAGGGTTATCTTCGATAAGATGGTTGAAGGTTAACAATTCAAGTATACATTTTCTTCCATAACTTTACCTGCCATTTACCTTACCTAAAACTATATTACATCCCTATTAAATTCCTTTATTGGCGAGTTTATTTGCTTATAGTATATGACATGTCGTCTTTTCAAGTTTTGGAGGAAGGTTGGAAGGTAATCTTACTAGATATTGATTTGAGTGAATTGTCTTAGACACTATCCCTTTGAGAGATACACTTTGAGTGACCATTTGGGAGGTGATGCATTCCAATCCTTGAGGGAGTTTAGATATTTGTTGAGTATGCATAGCAATAGAAAGATGTATGTTTGATTGTCTAACCGATTATTCTCGTGATTAATGTGTGATATGATAGTTGAGATTGTGCTTTTATGTTATGGTTCTAAAGGGTGAAAATGTTGGGTTTGTCGTGGTATTCTTGTTTTTTGTTTTGCTTAGGGACAAGAAAAATCTCAAGTTTGAGGGTATTTGATAAGCATAAATTATACCAATAGATTATGCACTTTTATAGATATTATTTGAAGTTCGGTGTAAGTAGTAGGTTTTTTTAGTTAATGATGTTTAGCCTTATAGGCTAATCTATTTATGTGTTGATTCATGGTTGTTAATCATTAAACATGTAATTGATCTTATTTATTACTTAGGATGATCTTAGGTTGGATGATTGTAGCTGGCCTTAACATAAAAATTTCATCTTAAATATATGGCTCTTGGGTAAGTCCCTTTCTAGCCGATGTTAGGCGTTCTATGGGCAGTTTGGAGTATTATATTTAGGTAGAAAATTTATGTCTGGTTGCCGGTTAGATGTTATCTTGTAAAATTATCCTAATGTCCTGGGTTATAGATGGTTTTTCTAATTCATTAATTGGTCTTATCTTAAAATCAAATATAGACGGAGGAGGCTGAAAGCTAGGAGAAGCCTCTTTAACTTCCGGAGTTATTTTTATAACTGCTGGCTGTATATTATTAATAGCCTTGTTTATTATTTCTATTTTATTATGAATAGATTGTATCTGTTCTCCCAATATATTTAGGAAAAGATTAGTATAATTTTGATGTTCAAACATATTATTAATATGTTTACATGTAATAGGCAGTGTATCGTTTTCTATTAATTTAAAAAAAGCTGAAAAATTATGAATCTTCCCATTTTTCTCAATATGAAAAACTTGTTGTGGAGGATATATACCCTTATAAACATTTTCTGTTTCCAGTTTATATTCCCTTTCAATAATGGAGATATAATTTCTAACATAGGTTTTTATAAACCATAAAGCAAAAGGTATTAAAGCATTAACAAGACGACAATATTTATAAAATTCTTCTTGAAAATATAATACTTCTTCCTTAGTAAAAGTTTCAAAGAACCATTTTTTAAATTGGCTATAACCTGAATCTTTAAATTCTTCAGAAATAATTTTTCTGGCTGGAGAGCCAGGACTGAAATCTATAAGTTGACTTAGCAAATTCCATTGCTGACATTGTCGGTTCTAACTCATTTTTATTCTGAGTTTGATTATTTATTTCTCTTACAATATTTTGTCTGTTTATATACAGCTTTTCTGTAATAGGTGTTGAAATTTTTGATTCTCTTATTTGAGAAGTAGATGCTCTAGAAAGCATAGGAGAATCTACCATATAATCTACAGGTGATATATATGACCTCATCGAAGTACTCTTGGGAAATGGTAATAATCTATTATCAAATCTAATATTAACATTTCCTTCATTATTTTGAAATATATCAATAATATTATTATGATCCTGAATTTGTGGTTGAAGAAGAATAGCTTGTTCTATTATCCAGTTTTCTAGAAAAGTTATTTCTTCCCATTTAATAGGTCTGCTACAAGTAATATTTGACCTATTAAAATTGGTTTCTATTATTATCGTTTCATTTTTTGGTTTATCAATTCGTTTACATTGTGGATTCAAGGTAAATAAAGGCTTATAATATATTCTATAACAGAGACATATAACTTCTGTTCCAGGAATATAATTATAACCATGTGTTTTAACATTTAATGTTAAAGCATCTAAAATATTCACATCAGATAATGATAATTGCAAATTAGGATAGACGTTAAAATAAACTGGTCCATGGGATAAACTAGATTGTATTATTCCCATTAAAGATTGTTTCTAATTTAAATTCCTACCATCTCTTAAAGCTGCTATAAAGCTTTCTGGCAAACCTTTTAAAGTTAAAAGTTTAAATGCAATTTGCACTAATCCTATGTGTAAAAATTTATACGTTTGTGTATATTGACTTATATATTTCTCATATAATAATCTGATTATCATATCATTATTATCTAATGAAATAGATTCCTCCGTAGTTTTTACTACTTGTTTTAAACTCAATTTTTCAAAAGTACCTAATTGATATATTAACTTAGGTTCGACTCTTGGAATTGTCCATCTATTTTGTGGAATATCATATTCCTCACTTTTCAGATTTTTAATATTAGAATTTTTATTAATGATGTTCATGAAATTCATGATTCAAACTATGTGTTGATTCATAACATATTAATCTACTAACCTGGCTCTGATACCATCTATAACCCACAACATTAGGATAATTTTACAAGATAATATCTAACTGGCAACCAGACATAAATTTTCTACATAAACATAATACTCCAAACTGCCCATAGAATGCCTAACATCGGCTAGAAAGGGACTTACCCATGAGCCATATATTTAAGATGAAATTTTTATGTTAAGGCCAGTTACAATCATCAACCTAATATTATCCTAAGTAATAAATAAGATCAATTACATGTTAGATATTTATTAGATAATGTAGAATATTAAATAAATAAAATAAAAATAAAAATAAGGAAATAAAATAATAATAATAGAAAAGGAGTTTAATTATGTAGTCTTTACACGTAACCCGAGAAAAGCATGTATATATTTTACTACGAGTCCGTTTACGGTGGTCCTATAGGAGTAGGATGAATTTTACTCCTACCAGAGCGCTACAGTAGCGCGCTACAGTAACGCGCTACAGTTGCGCTACAGCTTTTTTTTTTTTTTTTTTGACTCACAGCCTTTTAAAATTTTTTTAAAAAAAAAAATACTTAACAACGGAGATCAAATCAGGATTATATAGACATCAGATCAGCGAATAATTGACATCAGATCAACAAACTATAGATATCAGATCAAGAATATAAAAGAAATCATATACTAGAACTAAAACATACTTAACAAGGGAGATCAGATTAGGATTATATAGACATCAGATCAGAGAATACTTGACATCAGATCAACAGACTATAGATATCAGATCAAGAATAAAAAAGAAATCATACAGTAGAACTAAAACATACTTAACAAGTGAGATCAGATCAGGATTATATAGACATCAGATCAGGGAATACTAGACATCAGATCAACAGACTACAGATATCAGATCAAGAATATAAAAGAAATCATACACTAGAACTAAAACATACTTAACAAGTGAGATCATATCAGGATTATATAGACATCAGATCAGAGAATACTTGAAATCAGATCAGCAGACTATAGATATCAGATCAAGAATATAAAAGAAATCATACACTAGAACTAAAACATACTTAACAAGTGAGATCAGATCAGGATTATATAGACATCAGATCAAAAGACTATAGATATCAGATCAAGAATATAAAAGAAATCATATACTAGAACTAAAACATACTTAACAAGGGAGATCAGATCAGGATTATATAGACATCAGATCAGAGAATACTTGACATCAGATCAACAGACTATAGACTTCAGATCAAGAATAAAAAAGAAATCATACAGTAGAACTAAAACATACTTAACAAGTGAGATCAGATCAGGATTATATAGACATCAGATAAACAGACTACATATATCAGATCAAGAATATAAAAGAAATCATACACTAGAACTAAAACATACTTAACAAGTGAGATCATATCAGGATTATATAGACATCAAATCAGAGAATACTTGACATCAGATCAGCAGACTATAGATATCAGATCAAGAATATAAAAGAAATCATACACTAGAACTAAAACATACTTAACAAGTGAGATCAGATCAGGATTATATAGACATCAGATCAAAAGACTATAGATATCAGATCAAGAATATAAAAGAAATCATATACTAGAACTAAAACATACTTAACAAGGGAGATCAGATCAGGATTATATAGACATCAGATCAGAGAATACTTGACATCAGATCAACAGAATATAGACTTCAGATCAAGAATAAAAAAGAAATCATACAGTAGAACTAAAACATACTTAACAAGTGAGATCAGATCAGGATTATATAGACATCAGATTAGGGAATAATAGACATCAGATCAACAGACTATAGATATCAGATCAAGAACATAAAAGAAATCATACACTAGAACTAAAACATTCTTAACAAGTGAGATCAGATCAGGATTATATAGACATCAGATCAGGGAATACTTGACATCAGATCAACAGACTATAGATATCAGATCAAGAATAAAAAAGAAATCATACAGTAGAACTAAAACAAACTTAACAAGTGAGATCAGATCAGGATTATATAGACATCAGATCAGGGAATACTTGACATCAGATCAGCAGACTATAGATATCAGATCAAGAATAAAAAAGAAATCATACACTAGAACCAAAACATACTTAACAAGTGAGATCAGATCAGGATTATATAGACATCAGATCAGAGAATACTTGACATCAGATCAGCAGACTATAGAAATCAGATCAAGAATAAAAAAGAAATCATACACTAGAACGAAAACATACTTAACAAGTGAGATCAGATCACGATTATATAGACATCAGATCAGCGAATACTTGACAACAGATCAAAAGACTATAGATATCAGATCAAGAATATAAATAGAAATCATATACTAGAACTAAAACATACTTAACAAGGAAGATCAGATCAGGATTATATAGACATTAGATCAGAGAATACTTGATATCAGATCAACAGACTATAGATATCAGATCAAGAATAAAAAAGAAATCATACAGTAGAACTAAAACATACTTAACAAGTGAGATCAAATCAGGATTATATAGACATCAGATCAAGGAAAACTAGACATCAGATCAACAGACTATAGATATCAGATTAAGAATATAAAAGAAATCATACACTAGAACTAAAACATACTGAACAAGTGAGATCAGATCAGGATTATATAGACATCAGATCAGAGAATACTTGACATCAGATCAACAGACTATAGATATCAGATCAAGAATATAAAAGAAATCATACACTAGAACTAAAACATACTTAACAAGTGAGATCAGATCAGGATTATATAGACATCAGATCAGCGAATACTTGACATCAGATCAAAAGACTATAGATATCAGATCAAGAACATAAAAGAAATCATACACTAGAACTAAAACATACTTAACAAGTGAGATCAGATCAGGATTATATTGACATCAGATCAGCGAATACTAGACATCAGATCAACAGACTATAGATATCAGATCAAGAATATAAAAGAAATCATACAGTAGAACTAAAACATACTTAACAATGGAGATCAGATCAGGATTATATAGACATCAGATCAGCGAATACTTGACATCAGATCAACAGACTATAGATATCAGATCAAGAATATAAAAGAAATCCTACACTAGAACTAAAACATACTTAACAATGGAGATCAGATCAGGATTATATAGACATCAGATCAGAGAATACTAGACATCAGATCAACAGACTATAGATATCAGATCAAGAATATAAAAAAAATATACAGTAGAACTAAAACATACTTAACAAGGGAGATCACATCAGGATTATATAGACATCAGATCATCGAATACTTGACATCAGATCAACAGACTATAGATATCAGATCAAGAACATAAAAGAAATCATACACTAGAACTAAAACATACTTAACAATGGAGATCAGATCAGGACTATATAGATATCAGATCAGCGAATACTTGACATCAGATCAAAACACTATAGATATCAGATCAAGAATATAAAAGGAATCATACTGTAGAACTAAAACATACTTAACAAGGGAGATCAGATCAGGATTATATAGACATCAGATCAGCGAATACTTGACATCAGATCAACAGACTATAGATATCAGATCAAGAATATAAAAGAAATCATACAGTAGAACTAAAATATGCTTAACAAGGTAGATTAAATCATTATTATATAGACATCAGATCACAAAATAGTAGACATCAAATCAACAGACTATAGTTATCAGATCAAGAATATAAAAAGAAATCATATCATACAACAAAAACGTCCATAATATGTATCATAATATGTAAAATTATTTAATTATAAAACAAATAAAATGATATTTTAAAAATATTTTTTTATAAAATTCAAAAACATTAAAAAAAATACTGAATTGTTTAGAAAAAAATGGACGAAAAAAAAGTCTCAAAGAGGAAGGCAAAAAAAAAAAAAAAACCAAAAATAACAAAAGAAAAGAAGACTACTGTAGCGCGCACTGTAGCAGTAGGAGTAAAATTGCATGGTGGTCCTATAGGACCACCATATAAATTACCTTTTACTACGGGTTGGCAAAGAGTGGGCCAGCAATTTAGAGGGTTCTTCTTGGGTTTTCATGAGGTTAGGGTATTTTCATTCTTCCTCCAGGTTTTTAAATAGCGGCGGCCTACTCCAGGAAGTTGACGAGAACGGCATCGGCTTCGTCCCTCGCGCGCTTGGATTGCCCTCACGGAAATAACGGCAGCCGCTGGAGTTCGTTCTATGTAGGGGTGTTCAAACGGGCGGTTTGCGGGTTACGCGAGTTAATCAATTTTTTGGTAGTAGGTCACCTGCCCAAAAACCAAACTGCATAAGGAGAAAATCGCACCAATTGTTATTCGGTTTTGCAGTTTGGGGCCCAAATAACTCGCTTTTAACAAATCTCTTTGTTTTTTTGAACCGCACCGCTTTGATAAAAAAAACTCCTGTTTTTACAAATTTCTTACTTTCTACCAAAAATTAATCCATACGCACAAAGAAAAACATTCAAATTTCTTAATTACTACCAGCAATTAATCCATACACATAAAGAAAAACATTCAACACCTGCCTTACAAGTTACAAAGCATAATAAAATCCATCCATCCAACAAATAACAACCATCCATAAAATCCATCCATCAACAATCCATAAAAATTAAAAACATCCATCCAGCAATAACAACAATCCATAAAATCCATCTATCAAGATTCAAGTCAAATAAGAAAGTCTTTAAATCGATTGCATGACTCTTTGTAAATAGATGAAAGTTTCAAGTTCAACCTACAAAAACAAAACACATAGTAGACGCCCTAAAACATCATTTGAAAACAGAAAAACATATGAATATTAAAGAATTGATTGAAATACAAATACTTACAAACTTACAAACTCCTTGATTCACAAAAGTTGCAACTTTAACTTGTTTTGGTACCACTAACCCCATCCTCATATTCTACAAAAAAGATATTAAAGTGAGTAAAACATCAAGTATTTAGAAAATATATAAAAAACATAATATCAAACAAATACAACCTTCTTCCAATAGCTGAATTTCGTCACAAGCTTCTTCAACATGAATTGGAGTTAAATCTACACGAAACCAATCTTGAGAACAAATTAAGGCTTGAACAACTTTAGGAGTTAAAGAACTCCAAAAAGAATCCAAAACCCTTCCACTAGTGCTAAAAACTGATTCAGAAGCCACAGTAGAGATTGGAATTGCCAAAACATCACGAGCCATCAAAGATAAAATAGGAAACCTAGGACTATTCACCTTCCACCATTCCAAAATATTAAAATCAGGAGAATCTTCCTCAACTTCCTATTTCAAATACTTATCTAACTCAGATTTTGATCCAAACAAACCACTTTCTTCCTTTCTCCTTTTCATTTCCATTCTAAATTTGTTTTTCAGCTCTTTAGAAGGTTCCATATCTGTCGGAGAAGACCTTTTTCCAGCAGATTGAGAAGACAAGGATGTGGGAGGGGTAGCATTATCAACAGGAGGGGTATGAATCCTTATATATTCAACATATATCTCATCAACATGTTCTTTTACCAAACTAAGCATACTTGATCCATCAACTTTTCCATAAACGTCAATAAGCATTTATTCCATGTATGCAAACTTGTTTCTAGGATCAAGCAAAGAAGCAACAAAAACCAACATATTGAATTTCTCCACCTTTCCATAATACTTATCAAGCTTAACTCTCATCAAAGTAGCAATAGCAATAAGTTCAAATCATCACTATCATTCAAACATTTCCTCAAGAGCACATCAATGACAGTAATATCATCCAAAAAAGTATTAGCAGTCACATTATTGGTCCCAGAAACTTTCAAAGTCAACTTATAAAAATGAGAAAGAAAGCCAGTCAATTTTCTCACATTACTCTAATCATTTGCAATAGCTATTCCTGTCTTTGAAAGATCATCTCTAAAATCAAAATCTTCATTAGCATATCTCCTAAAGGCTCTTTCATAGACTTGAGCAGTATCTAACATCAAATAGGTGGAATTCCACCTTGTAGGGACATCTAGGATCAAATTCTTAGAACTACCACACTTTTCATATTCAACACATTATCTAAATATTTTTAGCCTTTGGGGAGATTGTTTAACATACTTAATAGCAGCCCTAACACAATCCACATATTTTCCAATATGATTCAAACCATCTTGAACAATCAAATTCATGATATGAGCAACACAACGAACATGTACCCATTTCCCTCCCAAAATACACTTATCATAATTCACCAATTGAGATCTCAATTAATTAAGAGCAGCATCATTAGCACTTGCATTATCAACAGTAACAGTAAACAAGTTATCAATCCCCCACTCAATCAAACACAACTGAAGAGCTTTTCGAATGTCAGCTCCCCTATGACTTGATATAGGTTTAAAATTGAGAACTCTCTTCTGTAATTTCCAATCATTATCCACAAAAAGAGAAGTAACACACATATAATTAACTTTTTGCAACGAAGTCCAAGTATCAGTGGTCAAACAAATTCTACCAATATTTTCTTTTAGAAGAGCCCTCACTTTCTTATCTTCTTCCAAATAAAACGTATGCACATATCTTCCAACACTAATCCTTGATGGAATTTGAAACAAAGGTTGACACATACTCAAGAAATGTTTAAATCCCTTACCCTCTACCAATTTGAAAGGAAGTTCATCAACAATAATAATATGTGACAAAGCTTTCCTAACAGCAAGTTGATTAAACTTCCAAGCAAGCAAATTAACCTTTTTATCATCCTTATGGAGCGTTAAATGAGACTGGGCAGAATCTATATTTCTAGGGAAAGACAAACAGTTTCTCAAATGCCCTCTTAAAGAACTAGTCCCATAAGTCCTGGATGCAGAACAATACTCTTTTTCACAATATTGACACCTACTTTTTTGTTTACCATTATCATCCAAAAAAGAGTCAAAATGATCCCAAACCTTAGACCTTTTGCGAGATGCCCTTGTTTTCTTTGATTTTTCCTTATTTGGTGGTTGATTTGATATATCTCCCACCGCCACATTCTCCTCATGCTGCACCACGTCGTCCATATCAAAATCATCTGTGCCTTCATCATCTTCGAATTGAGATATCCTTCAAAAAAACAAAAAAAAAAACTCAGTCCAGCAGAAAATAGAAAAAAACAGCTCCAATCCAGCAAAAAATAGAAAAAAACCCAGTCCAGCAAAAAATAGAAAAAAATCTCAGTCCCGCAAAAATTAGAAAAAATTCTCCAGTCCAGCAAAAAATAGAAAAAATGTCCAGTCCATCAAAAAATAGAAAAAAAATCGCCAGTCCATCAAAAAACACAAAAAAAAAACCTCAAGTCCAGCAGCAAACACAAAAAATTCTATTTTTTGTTGGACTGAAAAAAATCTCCACCAACACACTGAACTGAAAAATATCTCCACCAGCACACAGAACTGAAAAAATATCCACCAGCACACACAACTGAAAAAAATCTAAACCAGCACACAGAACTGAAAAATAATCTCCACCAGAGGCCAGAAAAAAAATATCCATCACATAACAGAAAAAATTCTCTAACACATAACACCTTTCAACAAATATCAGCAGTCAATCTTTACCACAAAACCAAAAGCTCGAAAAAAAATTCTTACAAACTTTTCTGTTGTCTCTTCTTCCATCTGGTACCTCTCGCCCTCTCTCAGATTTGGTGAAAAAGTGACCCCCATAATCTCATACCTATGCAATGGAAACAAAACGCAAAAGAACTCAGAGGATTTTAATCGAACAGAGTCTTATTCATTTTACTCCAAAAAGAAATCCAGCACACTCCAATTAAGCAAACTACCCAAGACGATTTATATATATGAGAGCAAACAAAGACCACATGCATTCTAATTTCGTATAACAAAACAGAATGATGAGTATTATCTAGGGGTGAGTATTCGGTTGGGGATTGGGTTATTTGGGTTATTCGGTTTGGGTTATTTGGGTATCTTACCCCAGCTTACCCGGCAACCACCCGAACCAATTAACAAATAACCCAAACCAAAAAACCGAATCAGGAATTGGGTTATTCGGTTTGGGTTACATGGTTACCCGAATAACAAGCTTATTTCCAAATTTTTATTAATTAAAATAACAAGCTTAAATTTATTAAAAAAAAAACCAAGAGTTTAATTCATGTCAAATCCACAAATTCTACTAAACATCAAAGCATTAACATAATTCTAAATAAAAATTTTTCAACGAAACAACAATCCATAATCCGCCAAAGCATCAACAAACCCACAAATTAGTCTTCAAAATTTCAATGCCCAATATCATATCTTGAGGAGAGTTCCAACCAACTTCCAACCTGAAATATATAAACAAACATTTAAAATCATAAACAACAAAATATTTAGTAAAATATAAAGAATGGTTAAATTACTTACAAACTCATCAATGAAAAACATATGATTCTACAACTTTAACTTTTGCTGTCACCAAGTCCATCCTCATATTCTACATAAATGAATAAAAGAAAATGATTAGAAAAGTTACAAACTATTAAAAAAAGAATGAAAACTTTAATAATAAAAATATAACTTTCTTCCAAATGTAGAAGATCATCACAAGCTTCTGTTAGTTTTGAATACAGAAAGACTATGGCTTGTATCAAAAACTAATATCCACAGATGACATATCATTTTGTTTCAGTATAAATTTGTTCCTTTATATCATAGAACTAGATAACGGGGTGTCGACAAACACAGTAGATACCGTTATTGGTTAAAGTATTGATATATAAAAAGTATGCTCGTAACCGAGATAGTCTGAACATACTATCAGTATAGGTTATTGTGTGGTTTGGAAATTGGTTTATCTAAACTAGTTTAAATCACACAGATATGCCCGGGGCATATTGAGCACGACCAGTTTGGATAGAATTGACTTATACTGATCGGCGTAGTCAATTCGGTCCTAGTATTCCGTCTCTCAATCCCGAGATTGGGACGGGCGTGAGGGTTGGATATCGTGTGCTTTGATTTGCCAAAGAGTGAGGTCAATTGAGGCCAATACCTCGGTAAGTTGGGTATGCGGTGTTTAGCTTCTTGCGTGCCGTTGCTAGTCGGAGGAATCCACGTACCGGTTCGCCGGGTTGATGGTGCTCCCGAGATGAGCTCGTAAGGTTATTATACAAAACCCGGCCGGTGAACTTCATGTTCGGTATAATAAAAGGACGAGTGGTACTAATCTCGGAAACCAAGAAGTCGGTGAATTAATTTGTCAGTAAATTGATAAACCGACGAGCGCTAGATCTTTAATGTGGGGAGATAGAATAAAATATAATGGCGCGATGTAAAGTCGTTTTCGAGCGGTAGTTCCATAATTGGTCTGATAGTGGTACGACCGATTATGCATTTGACTAATCGACAAGGTAAATTAATTAATCCAAAAGGTTTAATTAATATTTAATCGACAAAGTGAATTTTGAAATTAATTCTATTTTGAATTAATTAATTCTAAGGGTTCGATTAAATTAAATTAACGAAGTGGATTAAATTAAATTAATTTAAATGGGTCGATTGGAGTTGATTAGTCGGGAAGACTTAGCGGTCAACGAAAGTCAAATTAAAAGGCCTAACTCGAGAGCCCATTAGGTCTCCAATCGAGCTCCTATAAATAGAAAACTTGATGCCCAAGAAAACCCTAAGGAAGTCTTGCAAGACATTATTCTTGCTTTCTTGAGTGAAAAGGTTTTAGAGAGAGAATTTTTTTTCAAGAATTTTCTCTCAAGAACAAACCAGATTTTTCACTTCCTCTAGATTGGATTCAAACCAAAGATCACAGTTTTCTTATGGGTTTTTATTCTGCCCAGTTTTATTGCTCAATTCGCAAGGCTGCGGTCCCGGTTATTGTTTTACTCGCACAAAAATGTTGCTGTCCCGGTTATTGTTTTACTCGCACAAAAATGGGCTGCTTTGGATTTTAATTGCTGCCCAGTTTATTGCGCAAAGGGCTGCTTGATTTTATTTAATCGTGCAAAGGGACAGCAGCGGTCATACTGCCCAGTTTTTGGGTCGGTTTTTCAAGCAGGAAAAACCTGCTGCTGCCTGGGTTTTTCATCCAGTCGCGAGCAGGTCTTCAAGCCGCGATCTGGGTTTATTCTGCTGCTGGATTTCACTGCTGCCTGCTGCGTTTGATTCGGCTCAAGCCTCGTTGATCTCTCCTTGGTGATCCGAGGTTTGGGGCTGTCTAGATCACGAGTGGGCAGTCCGATTTTTAGCAGTAGGAGTGGCGATTTTATGAAAGACAGTACCTTTCTTATTTTGGCAGCAGCGGGTTTTGCTTGAGGGTCAAGTTAGTGATCAGATTTTGGTTTTCTTTGAGTCCGATTTGAGAGATTTCCTTGTGGGCTGAACGAGTAGACTTCGATAGATTATTGCCCACGCAATATTCGAAGTTTCTACGGAGATATCGATTGGATTTCTTGTGGAAATCGCAACAAAGAATTGGGTTTTCTTTAAGCAAGGGACTTCGCTTCAAAAGGTAGAATCTTTAACTTCCGCTTTTATTAAAGATCAAATCTTTTGTGTCCCGATTAATAAATTAAATAAGTATAAGCCTAGATCCGTTCATGGGTAAACTAATTTGAGCCTGAGCTTGGTCGAAAGCTTCCGATTCTGGAATGCATAGCACGAAAGTGAGGTTTTCGATTTAGCCCGGGCTTGTTCAGTTTTCCTTCAGCTTCTTCAACCTCTATTGGATATGAGTTCACACGAAGCCAATCTTGACAACATATCAATGATTGAACCAATTTGGGAGTCAAAGAGCTTCTAAAAGCATCTAAAACCCTTCCACTAGTGCTAAAATCATATTCAGAAGCTAAAGTGGAGACTGGAATTGCCAAAACATCACGAGCCATCAAAGAAAGAATAGGAAACATTGGACTATTAACCTTATCCAATATGCTAAAGTTCTCAGACTTTTCCTCAACTTCATCTTTCAAGTACTTATCCAAATCTGATTTGGTTTCCATCAAAACACCTTCTTCTTTTCTCCTTTTCATCTCCAACCTAAATTTGTTCTTTAACACTTTCGAAGGCTCTATATCAGCAGGGAATTCCTTTTCCCATAATGAGAGGAAGAAGAGGAAGGCATAATAGAAGTGACAGCATTAGAATGAATCCTCACATAATCATCATATATCTCTTGAACAACTTCTTTTATTAAACCAAGCTTAGAAGAACCATCTACTTTGCCATACAACTCAAGAAGCACAAGTTCCATATAGGCATACTTGTTTCTTGGATCAAGTAAAGAAGCAACAAAAATCAACATATTGTGTTTCTCTATCTTTTCATAGTATTTATCAAACTTAAATCTCATCAAGCCAGCCATCTGAATAAGATTCACATCATCACTTTCATTCAAACATTTTCTCAAAACCACATCAATACAACTAATATTATCCAAAAGTGTATTTGAAGTCACAAATTTGGTCATAGAAACTTTCAAAGTCACATAGTAAAAATGCTCAAGAAACCCACTCAATCTTCTAACATTAACCTAATCAGTTGCACTATGTTCTCCTGTTTTTGAAAGATCATCCCTAAAATCAGAATCATCATTGGCATATCTTTTAAATGCCCTTTTATAAACCTCACCTGTATTCAACATCAAATAGGTGGAATTCCACTTTGTAGGGACATCAAGCACCAAATTTTTGGAAGAACCACATTTCTCATATTTAGCACACTGTCTAAACAATTTGATTCTTTGAGGAGTTTGTTTAATATACTTAACAGCAGCCCTAACACACTCCACAGAACTTCCAATGTTACTCAAACCATCTTGAACAATCAAATTCATAATATGGGCAACGCAACGAGCATGTACCCATTTCCCTCCAAAAATGCACTTACATAATTCACCAATTGAGATCTCAAATAAGCCATAGCAGTATCATTAGCACTAGCTGAAGGAAAACTGAACAAGCCCGGGCAAAATCGAAAACCTCACTTTCGTGCAATGCATTCCAAAATCGGAAGCTTTCGACCAAACTCAGGCTCAAATTAGTTTACCCATGAACGGATCTAGGCTTATACTTATTTAATTTATTAATCGGGACACAAAAGATTCAATCTTTAATAAAAGCGAAATTTAAAGATTTTACCTTTTGAAGCGAAGTCCCTTGCTTAAAGAAAAACCAATTCTTTGTTGCGATTCCAATAGAAATCCAATCGATTCTTCAAGAACACTTCGAATATTGCGTGGGCAATAATCTATCGAAGCTTACTTGCTTAGCCCACGAAAACCAACCAGGAAATCTTTCCAAACTGAATTCATAAACCCCATAAAAAACTGCTCGAACAAACCCTTAAAAAAAACTGCTGCTCCACCTTCTTGCTTTATGACCGCTGCTGCACTGCCCGAACTCCACCAGCACCCAGCTCGAAATCACGCCGGGATCTAGACAAGACCAGCCTGCGGATCACCCATCATATGAAGGAGATCAACGCTAGCTAGTCTCGAATCAACCGCGCGTAGCATGGAGCTGAAGAAACCAGCGGCGGGCTGTTCTGAAAATCCGGCAGGAGCGAGAAGAACAATAACCCAGCAAGAAATCTGGTGGAGACTTTGAAAACCGAATTAAAGGTTCGAACTTTTGGGATGAATCCAATTCAAAGAGCAAGAAATCTAGTTCGTTTTTGAGAAAGAATTCTTGAAGGAAAAATTCTCTCTCTAGAACCTTCTTACTCAAGAAAAGGGCAAGAAATTGTCTTGCAAGATTTCCTTAGCTTTCTTTGGTCGCAAGTTATTCTATTTATAGGAGCTCGATTGGAGACCTAATGGGCTCTCGAGTTAGGCCTTAAAATTTGACTTTCGTTGACCGCTAAGTCTTCCCGACTAATCAACTCCAATCGACCCATTTAAATTAATTTATTTAATCCACTTTGTTAATTTAATTTAATCGAACCCTTAGAATTAATTAATTCAAAATCGAATTAATTTCTAAATTCACTTTGTCGATTAAATATTAATTAAACCTTTTGGATTAATTAATTTACCTTGTCGATTAGTCAAATGCATAATCGGTCGTACCACTAACGGACCAATTATGGAACTACCGCTCGAAAATGACTTTACATCGCGCCATTATATTTTATTATATCTCCCCACATTAAAGATCTAGCGCTCATCGGTTTATCAATTTACTGACAAATTAATTCACCGACTTCTTGGTTTTCGAGATTAGTACCACTCGTCCTTTTATTATACCGAATATAAAGTTCACCGGCTGGGTTTAGTATAATAACCTTACGAGCTCATCTCGGGGGCACCATCAACCCGGCGAACCGGTACGTGGATTTCTCCGACTAGCAACGGCACGTAAGAAGCTAAACACCGCATACCCAACCTACCGAGGTATTGGCCTCAATTGACCTCACTCTTTGGCAAATCAAAGCACACGATATCCAACCCTCACGCCCGTCCCAATCTCGGGATTGAGAGACGGAATACTAGGACCGAATTGACCACGCCGATCAGTATAAGTCAATTCTATCCAAACTGGTCGTGCTCAATATGTCCGGGCATATCTATGTGATTTAAACTAGTTTAGATAAACTTATTTCCAAACCACACAATAACCTATACCGATAGTATGTTCAGACTATCTCGGTTACGAGCATACTTTTTATATATCAATACTTTAACCAATAACGGTATCTACTGTGTCTGTCCACACCCCGTTATCTAGTTCTATGATATAAAGGAACAAATTTATACTGAAACAAAATGATATGTCAACTGTGGATATTAGTTTTTGATACAAGCCATAGCTTTTCTGTATTCAAAACTAACACTAGCATTATCAACAGAAACTGTAAACAAATTATCAATCCCCCACTCAATCAAACACATCTCAAGACACTTTCCAATCTCAACTCCTCTATGAGATGATATAGGTTTAAAACTTAAAACCCTTTTTTGCAAATTCCAATCATTATCCACAAAATGAGCAGTAACACACATATAGTTAACTTTTTGCAAAGAAGTCCAAGTATCAGTGGTCAAACAAATTCTACCAACATTCTCTTTAATTAAGGCCCTCACTTTCTTCTTTTCTTCTAAATAGAAAGAACGAATATCTCTTGCAACAGTAAACCTTGAAGGAATTTGAAACAAAGGTTGGCACACACTTAAGAAATGTCTAAAGCATTTCCCCTCAACCAATTTGAAAGGAAGTTCATCAACTATGACCATATGTGCTAAAGCTTTCCTAGTTGTTTGTTGATCATACTTCCAAGCAATCAAATTAACCTTTTTTCTTTTGAACCATTAAACGAGTCTGTCCAGATTCTTTATTTTGAGGATATGACACACAAGTATTTAAATGATTCAATAAAGTACTTATCCTATGTCTTTTAGTTGAAGAATGGTATTCTCTACCACAATATCGATAAGTACTTTTTTCCTCACCTTCATCAGTAACAAAAGAGATATAGTGATCCTAAACCTTAGATCTTTTACGAGAAGCTCGTTGTTTCTTTGGTTTCTCCTCCACATTTGTTGGCTCCACCACCACATCCACATTCTCATCAGCATCAATGTCAGCATCCTCAAAATCAATATCCAATAAGGGGTCTTTCGATTGAGACATCCTTGAATTGAAACAAAACAAAACAAAAAGTCTTAAAAAATTATCTTACAAGATTATACTAAAAAAACAGCAAACATAACAGTTCAAATAGATTCCCAATTAAAAAACAACAAATAAAACAGCAAGCAACATAACATAGGTGTAAAAAACATAAAATCAGTCGTGGTCCGTAGATATTTCAAATTTTTTTTTTGGTCCAAAACCAAATATGGAATTAGTTGGAAAAGCAACCTGAAGTATAAAAAGGAATAAAGATTGGTGTTGTCTGATTTGTCAAGTTACTGCAACTATTGAAAGTAGCTTAAATGATCACTTGAAAGGAAAGAAACACAAGTTCAAAGAAGCTGCTTTGGATACAAACAGGAAAGGCTGTATTATTGGGGTTGGTGTTGTACCAATGAATAAAGTGAAGCCCAGTGTGGAAATGGAGGATGTTTCGAATCAAAAAATAGAAGGGCTAAAATTAGGAAGAGAAGAGCTGGAAATTGTCCAAAGTGAACCATCGTTGTTGGATATTGTTCTTACAAAAGGTTTGGATGCAAACAGAGTGCCAATGTTGACAAAAAACAAAAAAGAATAATAAATCAAAGAAGAAAAAGTTGGTTGGAGTACAGAAAAATGCAGAAAAAAAGTGAAGGGAAAATAAGGACTTTGCATATTAGTGTGAGATGTGCTAGGCAGGAGCTAACAGTTTTAACACAACTTAAGTATCAAAAAAAATCTAAATCTATCATTTCAATAGATTCCAAACCAACCAAGTTTGAGCAATAGATTCTTACCTTATATGCGTTGAAAAGAAATTGCATGGAAAGTTGTTCAACCTCCTTTGGCTATGTGGCACTCCAATAAAGAGTTTGACGATCTGGACGAATCTGCAGCAAGTTACATGTTCAAATTTTAATAGCAACTTCCCAAAACATGCATATATTTTGCTATCAAGAACAAACCAGTGTCTTGTAAATGCAATTATGGAATGTATGCTTAAAAGTTTTCCAAATATCATAACAGTAGGTACTGCTGTAATTGTAAGACCCTAATTTTCCATTTTCTTGCTTTTTTTTTTTTTTTTGGGTTCAGATAAAACTACTCTAGAAAGCTTCAATTTTTATCCTGTTCACTTGCTAATACTAATTTCTCAGAGATCTGTAGCTGAACATAAACAACAGATTGAACGAACAGTTTAAAAAGCTCAAAGCCATATGTTTTTTTTTTTTTTTGGAAAACCCAAACAGACTACCTACCTCGCTAGCTAATTGAACAAGCTGGAGCGTGAGATTGGCCGATCTAAGTCATCGTTGTGGAGGTGACCAATCTAAAGAGTCGAGGACTCCTATACCACCGACCAAAACCAAGGGATGTAGAGGATGATGGTGCTGACCGAGGGATGTAGGAGGAGGAACGGTGCTGATGATGAGTGGTGGGGCAGCGAGTTTGATAAATCTGGTAGCTGATGATGAACCACAAGTGTAGTGTAGGGTTTTTTCTTTTTTTGCTCAAAGTGAATGAACGGCGCAACAACAGAACAGAACGGGTGGAGTGAATGGCCAAATGAAAAAAAAACCTAAAATTTTTTTGAATAACCCATCTAATTCGGGTTTCGGTTGGAGCCTGATTAAAAATTGGAAAATCAATACCCGCCCAAAAATTGACTCTCTTATTCGGTTAATCACCCGAATTACCCAAATAACCAAATAATCCAACCCAAATAACCCGAATCACTTTGGTTTGGGAGGGTTAATTAGGTGACCCAATTAGTGCACACCCCTAGTATTATCACTTACGGATCTGCACTACACGAGTCCATCTACAGAGTTCACATAATCGGTCTAAGCAAGCCTTCCATGGAATCTGATTCCCATCACCGATCGAACTAGGGCGAAGAGAAGACTGATTCCGTCACCGATCGACAGAGGGAGGGATAGAGAAGATCGATTCGACACTGGAGAAATGAACGATCATTTTTTTTTTTGGTTTCATGCAAATTTTTTTTGCGATCGTTTAGAGAAGTGCGATTCACTGATCGATAGAGGGAGGGATAGAGAAAACTGATTCGACAGGATAAACGAATGATCATTTTTTTTTGTTGGGTCGCGTTTGAATTTTTTTCGCAATCGATTGGAGAAGAAGACCGATTCAAATTTTTTTTCAACCGAGAGGAGAAGACCGATTAGGCTAGCACAAGAGAAGGGATGAGATTGAAGGTGGTGGACTGAGGTGTGTGGTGGTCGTGGTGAGTTATGGTGGCGTCGTTGGCTATGGAGATCAGTAAACTCTAGGGTTTCATCAATGAGAGACAAACGAAAGAGGGAAAAAAAGAAATAGTGTTGTCGGCTAGGGTTAGAGTCGGGAGAGGTAGGCAGAATAAGTTTTGGAAATGAAAAGCCTACAATTTCACTTATATACCCTATGTGTTAATCGGATTGCGGGCGGTCCCCATTTAAAGAATCTAAAACCCAAAACGGCCCACCCAACCGTGTGGGTTATTTGATTACCCGCCCGAATAACCCGTTCACCTGCATAAGCCAACCCGCTTTCTTAAATGGTTGCGGGTCGGGCGGGTTATGCAGGTCATCCAAGAATATCAAATATTAACCAATGAAGAAATCACAACTCATTGAATTTAATCAAACCAAATAATTCAATGTGGATACTTGATCACTATTTGCATGTTCTAAGGTATTAATTGATGGAACGAGAGTTGAAAATTAATATTAGTTCGTGGGAATATTAGACTTGGAGAGTGAGCCACGAAAGTAGTAATACAATCTTTGCAGCCTATAATTCCAATTTCTTAATGTGCTTTTTGAAAGTTTTGGTAGGATCTGGGTTCGCACTAGCTCAATTATCACGCAACAAAAATTTCTATTAAAGCGGAATCTTAGAAAAGTACCTTTGAAGCGTGACTTGGGTGATTCTCTTGTATGCCTCAAGACTATGATTTCACGTTGTGTGGGCAACGAAATAGAAGTTAATTGATCAGCTATCACAACAACTCCACCCGCCAAAAAAATCCAGCACCTCCGCACCTAGCACGTATTGCAAACGCACTGCCCGGAGAGAGAGAAAACAACACACGGGGCTAGCAAAATAAGGCCAAAATTTCGGCCAAATCAACCAAGAGGCCAGCCGCCAATTGCTAAGAAAATTCGACTTGGAGAGAGAAAGTTTTCTCTCTCTAGAATTTTCTCTCTCTAGAAATCTTGTGGATTAATTGTGTTTCTTGAATAATTGATCCCTTGTCTATTTATAGAGTTACAAGAGAGACCCCAAGTTAGTTTAGGATTGGTCTTCCTAATGGGTTTAGGTAATGAATTAGTTTCCAAATCCAATTAGGTAACCAATCTGATAGGATAAACCAAATCCTACTAGGTTCCTAATCTCTAGGATTTCCTAATTCCAATTGAAAGTTAAGACTTAATTAATTAATTAAATAATTCCACTTTATTAATTACTTAATTAACCCTTAGGAATTAATTAAATAATTCCACTTTGTTAATTACTGAATTAACCCTCAGGAATAATTAACCAATGAATTAATTAAATCTACCTATTCAATTAACCTATTACAAAATTAATCATACCACTAACGGATTAATTTTGGCACTACCATCCTACACCAGAATTGCTTCCGGAATAACCTAATTAAATTATATTCATTAATCTCCCCACATCAAAGATATAGTGCTCGTTAATTAAAATTAATTTACTGATAAATTAATTAATTAACTTCTTTAATTCCGAGACTAGTACCACTCGACCTTTTTACTATACCGGACATAAGTCCACTGGCTGGGTTTAGTATAATAAACATTTCGAGTTCATCTCGGGAGCACCATCACCCCGGACGCACCGGTACATGGTTTCCTTTCGACAAGCAGCAGCACACCAAGTAACTAAACACGCGCACCCAGCCCACCGAGACTATTGGCCACATTTGACCTCACCCATTGGCAGATCAAAGTACACTATGTCTAATCCTCATGCCCACTCGAGTCTAGGGTTTAGAGATAGAATACAAGGATCGATTTGTCTATAAAATCAGTACAAGACAAATCATTCCTAATGGTTAAGTTCAATATGCCCCGGGCATATCTATATGATTCAATTAGTTTAGACAAACTAATTATCTGAATCACATAATAACCTAGACCGACAGATTGTCCAAAACTGTCTCGGTTACGAACCTCATTTATATATTATGTCTTTCAACCAATGATGAGATCTACTGTGTCACACCAGACACCTTATCATCTACTTACATAATATAAATGGACATAAACATGCACAACAAAATATAATTAAAACACAAATCGATATATTAAACTGGAAAACTGTACAATACATGCATAGCTTATGTATTCTACTCCAACAATCTCCCACTAATACTTAAGCTGTGCTTTAAGTATACAACTACATACAATCCTATACAATCTGCTGCTATCTATCTAGAAAAAACTATCATGGCTCTCCTAGATATCTGATCCCCATGCCCTCCACGTGAGCCTCAAAGACTTTGGAGGTCAATGTTTTCGTGAACAGATCTGCAAGGTTATCCTCTGATGCTATCTTAGCCACGACCATGTCTTCCCTCTTCACGATGTCTGATCCTATACAATCCTTAAGCTGTGCTTTAAGTATACAACTACATACAATCCTATACAATCTGCTGCTATCTATCTAGAAAAAACTATCATGGCTCTCCTAGATATCTGATCCCCATGCCCTCCACGTGAGCCTCAAAGACTTTGGAGGTCAATGTTTTCGTGAACAGATCTACAAGGTTATCCTCTGATGCTATCTTAGCCACGACCATATCTTCCCTCTTCACGATGTCTCGTGTCAGGTGGTACTTGCGCTGTATATGTTTACTCGCTTTGTGGGCTCGTGGTTCCTTCGAGTTTGCTACTGCACCATTGTTATCACAATAAATCGTGATAGACTTCGGCAAACCAGGAATCACATCTAAGCCCACTAAGAAGTTCTTGAGCCATAATGCTTCTTTCGCTGCCTCTGATGCGACAACATACTCAGTCTCCATGGTAGAGTCCGCCACGCATTTCTGCTTGACACTCCGCCAAACAATGGCTCCACCTTCTAAAGTAAACACATACCCTGACGTAGACTTGCTCTTGTCCCTGTCGCCTTGGAAATCTGAATCTGTGTAACCTCGGGGTACCAGCTCAAGCGCCTGATAGACCAGAACTTAGTCCTTCGTTTTGCACAAATACTTGAGAATGCATTTTACTGCCTCCCAATGAGCTTTCCCGGGGTTACTCTGATATCTGCTCACCATGCCAACGGCATAACAGATATCAAGCCTCGTACACAACATGGCATACATGAGACTTCCTACTGCCGAAGCATATGAAACTGTCTTCATGGTCTCTATCTCCTCAACAGTCTTAGGAGACTGCTCCTTAGATAGAAACACTCCATGCCTGAAAGGTAGAAAACCTTTCTTGGAGTTCTGCATGTTAAAATGGGCCAGAATCGTGTCTATGTACGAAGCTTGGGAGAGCGTTAACGAACGTTTCCTACGATCTCGAATAATCTTGATCCCAAGGATATGTCCCGCTTCTCCTAAGTCCTTCATATCAAATTGCTTGGACAGCCATGCCTTTACGTCTGATAACACTTTCTTGTTGTTACCAATCAATAGAATGTCATCTATGTAAAGCACAAGAAACACCACTGAGTTTCCATCACGTCTGCGATACACACATTGCTCATCCAGACACTGAGTAAATCCAAAGGACTGGATTACCTCATCAAACCGGATGTTCCAAGATCTGGATGCCTGCTTAAGTCCATAAATAGACCTCTTAAGCCTGCAAACCTTATGCTCTTGGCTTTTTTCAATGAATCCCTCTGGTTGCTACATAAAGATGGTTTCCTCAAGACTTCCGTTTAGGAAAGCTGTCTTGACATCCATCTGCCAAATCTCATAATCCATATGAGCAGCTATGGCCAAGAGAATCCGGATCGACTTAAGCATGGCTACCGGGGAGAAAGTTTCCTCATAATCGATTCCCTCTTACTGAGTATACCCCTTCGCCACCAGCCTAGCTTTAAAGGTTTCCACCTTCCCGTCAGGTCCTCTCTTACGTTTATAGACCCACTTGCATCCAATGGGCTTGAACCCATCAGGCATGTCCACAAGCTCCCAGACTTGATTGTGGTCCATTGACCCCATCTCGGATATCATTGCCTTACGCCAAGATTTTGTATTTTTATCTCGAAATGCCTCATTGTAGTTAACTGGGTCAGGTTCAGGCACACATGGGACTAGGTCAGAGGCCTCTCCCACGCCAACGAACCTGTCGGGCCGTCTCACAACCCTCCCACTACGACGAGGCACCGCCTGTGTAGGCACATCATCTGTGATCTCATGTGCAGTGTGTGGTGTATCTACTTGTGCTGGTGCATCAGGATTAGTAGTTTGTCGTCTAAGCTCTTCTAGTACTATCTTACTCTTGGGCTTGTGGTCTAATATATAGTCCTCTTCTAAACATCTAGCGTTGGTACTTACCACCACCTTCTGGTCTTTAGGACTATAGAATAGACCACCTTTCATTCCCCTAGGATATCCTACAAACAGCATTAATTCTGTTCTTGCATCTAACTTAGTCGTATCTGCCTTAAGCACATGTGCTGGGCAACCCCAAATTCTGAGATGTCTTATACTGGGCTTCCGCCCGTTCCACAACTCTACTGGGGTTGAAGGTACGGTTTTAGATGGTACAAGATTAAGAAAATACATTGCCGTTTCTAAGGCATATCCCTAGAACGAACTTGGCAAATCACTATAGCTCATCATAGACCTAACCATTTCCATAAGAGTTCGATTCCTCCTTTCTGCTACACCATTCTGCTGTGGCGTACCAGGTGCAGACAACTGAGACTGAATTCCTACCTCAGTGAGGTAATCTTGAAATTCATGGGACAGGTACTCCCCATCACGATCTGAATGCAGTGTTTTGATACTCTTACCATGATACTTCTTCACATCAGCCCGAAACTCTTTGAACTTGCCAAAACATTTGGACTTGTGGCGCATTAGGTAAATATATCCGTACCTAGAGTAGTCATCCGTGAACGTCACAAAATACTCATATCCCCCTTGTGCCTGGACCATCATAGGTCCACACAAGTCAGAATGAATCAACTCTAATACTTCTTTAGCTCTATAACCTTTTGCCTTAAAAGGTCTCTTGGTCATCTTACCCTCCAAGCAAGATTCGCAGGTTACATAACTGTCAATATCTAATGAACCTAATGGTCCATCATTGACCAACCTCTGAATCCTACTAAGGTTTATATGACCTAGCCTTAGATGCCAAAGATAGGTTTGATTCATTTCAGAAGGTCTCTTCCTCTTATTAATGTTAGATACTGAGATATCTATTTCTATGTTTTGCGCAACAGGGGAGTTAGAATTAACCACAAATAAATTGTCCACCAATGAACCAGAACAAACAAGTTTGCCATTTCTTCTAATAAAAATAGACTCATCAGAAAAAATAAACTTGTAACCGTTCTTCAAGAGTTTAGAAACCGAAATCAGGTTCTTTCTAAAACTCGGTACATAAAGACAGTTTACTAACTCTAGGTTATGATTCTCAAAATTTAACCTAACTACTCTCACTGCTTCAACTGACACTCTTGTAGGGTCACCCATGTAGATGTCCAGTTCGCCCTCTCTAAGCTTCTGGGTTACTTGGAACCCCTGCAAAGAATTACAAACATGGTCCGTGGTATCTGAATACACACACCAAGTATTTGTGGGAATCACGGCTAAACATGTCTCAGTAATTAGGGCAGAAACAATCGTACCTTTGAGCTTCGGACAATCCACTTTCCAGTGTCCTGCTTTACCGCATTTAAAGCACTTGCCCTTTGGCTTGCTTTTCTTCGCGATATCTGGCTTTGCTGCAAGTTTCTTGGCGTTCTTTTTCTTCTTGTTCTTCTTGCCTTTCAGCCCAGAAGAAGAACTCGAACCCTTTACCGCGACCAAAGCTTGCTTCTTCTCATGGAAGATGCCTTCAGCAGCCACCAAATCAGTCATGAGCTCGGGCAACGTATAAACCCTTTGGTTCATATTGTACTTGACCCAAAACTGCTCAAAACAAGAGGGTAGACTCTGGAGGATAATATCTATCTGACTCTCCGGGTCGATATTTCCACCCAACACCTCTATTTCATTGATGTTACATATCATGTGTAAAACATGATCTCTCACCGATCCGCCTTCAGCCATTTTGGTGTTCATTAACTTCCTCATAGCTGACTGCCTGGCAGTCCTGCCTTGATGGGCAAACATCTCCCTTAGGTGCACCAACATGTCAAAAGCGGAGAGCATGGGATGAAGCTGATGTTGTAGCACATTTGACACAGAGGCCAAAATGTAGCACCGCGCCATCTCATCCACTTTCCTCCACCTGGCATAGGCGTCCCTTTCCTCTTGGGTAGAGTCCTCATCAGGCACTTCTGGACATGCTTCGATGAGCACAAACTTGTACTGCTCAGCCGTCAGGACTATGTCCAAATTTCGACTCCAGTCGACATAATTGGTTCCAGTTAATTTGTTGTCTTTCAAGATAGCAGCTAAAGGATTGAATGCCATATCGATTTAAACTGGAAAGTAAACAAACAATGTTTTAGTTATTTGCTTAGAATTTTCGAAAGCATGAAAATCCATTTAATTATTGATTTCCCTCAAAACAATAATATTAATCCACTAACATCTCATCCACCAGGATTCTAGCAAGCCACGCAGTGTGGACGTTTACGCTAACCCATATTCGTTTGAGAAGAACCAAGTTCATTAACTACACTATCTGACCAATGATCTTTTGATCAATGTAGCTAATAGTCGGTGCTTTCAGCCATACAAGTAAGCAGCGTAACCTCGCGGGAGGAATACTGCAGATCATACACTAAGTGTGTGCCATTACGTGACTTCTGAGTTTGTTACCTCAAGATAGTGCGCCTCAGATTGAGAGGGTGTCGCATTTCTCCTAGTTAAACTCGCTCTAGTCATCTTACTCAGAAGCACATAGTCTAGCGATCTCGGGGCTGGACTCATCCGAATGGAGGAAAGCCCTAATGCCAACGCACAAGCCCACCCACATCGCATATGAACCCGTAATGGTGGCCATGGGGATATAACATAACCCGCTCCCACTTAGATTTCCAAATTGAGGGTTTTTCCGGTTTTAACAAGCAATTAACTAACCTAAGTTATATGCAACCATAAAACCAGACATGCTTTAATTCATGAATCTAAAATACAGCATAAAAATAAAGCATAAAAATTAAAACAATAAATACGGGAAATAAATACGTAAAATAAATTTCCCGACTATTATGGTTTTAATTGCTTCCATCCTTTGCCTTGATCTCGTGTCATGTCATGTCACTCGATGGAGAGAGTCTTGAACTTCAAAAAACAAAAACTGGAGGAAAAACCGGGCCAAAAATAGCTCAAACAACCCGAACGGGCCGTCCGTGCCGCAGACCGCGCTGCCCCCGCGCGCTCGCGCACACCCCGCAAGGGCCTTCTGCGTGCTGGCCCCTGCCGCGCACCTCGCGACCAGCAGTAGCGCAGCAGCTGCTGCTGTTGCTGCTGCCTACTGCAGCACGTCCTGGCCGGCGCGACTGCTGCCGGCAGTCGTTGCCGGCGTCGCCTCCTGCTGCCAATTCCTTCTTCGCTTTTTCCCACGCTATTTGGTCTTTTTGCAATTCATTCTGGGTTATCCTGGGTTTCTTCAAATTCATGATAACCCAAAACCCACGAATCCAAGTCGCCCACCATAACGCCTTCGATTACATAAAAAACAATTTTCCTACTACAAGGCATTCTAGGAAAATTAAATAATCGAAATTACATAGAAAAAATCCTACTACAGATTTTATCTAATCCTACACGGCTTCCAGCACGTGGTTATACTATTATAAACATTCATAATAAAATTAAATCCGGACATGTCCCAGAGTTTAATTAAAACTCATACAAACGTAACCATAATAGTCGGGATTCTAAACCACCTGCAAATAAAACCATATAATAAATCGAACAAGCACAGAACCCCCTAAACCAAGTTCTGATACCAATTGAAATTTTTGGTAGGATCTGGGTTCGCACTAGCTCGATTTATCACGCAACAAAAATTTCTATTAAAACGGAATCTTAGAAAAGTACCTTTGAAGCGTGACATGAGTGATTCTCTTGTATGCCTCAAGACTATGACTTCACGTTGTGTGGGCAACGAACTAGAAGTTAATTGATCAGCTATCACCACAACTCCACCCGACAGAAAAATCCAGCACCTCCGCACCTAGCACGTACTGCAAACGCACTGCCCGGAGAGAGAGAAAGCAACACACGGGGCTAGCAAAATAAGGCCAAAATTTCGACCAAATCAACCAAGAGGCCAGCCGCCAATTGCTAAGAAAATTCGACTTGGAGAGAGAAAGTTTTCTCTCTCTAGAAATCTTGTGGATTAATTGTGTTTCTTGAATAACTGATCCCTGGTCTATTTATAGAGTTACAAGAGAGACCCCAAGTTGGTTTAGGATTGGTCTTCCTAATGGGTTTAGGTAATGAATTAGTTTCTAAATCCAATTAGGTAACCAATCTGATAGGATAAACCAAATCCTACAAGATTCCTAATCTCTAGGATTTCCTAATTCCAATTGAAATTTAAGACTTAATTAATTAATTAAATAATTCCACTTTGTTAATTACTTAATTAACCCTTAGGAATTAATTACTTAATTAACCCTTAGGAATTAATTAAATAATTTCACTTTGTTAATTACTGAATTAACCCTTAAGAATAATTAACCAATTAATTAATTAAATCTACCTATTCAATTAACCCGTTACAAAATTAATCGTACCACTAACGGATTAATTTTGGCACTACAATCCTACACCAGAATTGCTTCCGGAACAACTTAATTAAATTATATTCATTAATCTCCCCACATCAAATATATAGTGCTCGTTAATTAAAATTAATTTACTGATAAATTAATTAATTAACTTCTTTAATTCCGAGACTAGTACCACTCGACCTTTTTACTATACCGGACATAAGTCCACCGGCCGGGTTTAGTATAATAAATATTTCGAGTTCATGTCGGGAGCACCATCACCCCGGACGCACCGGTACATGGTTTCCTTTCGACAAACAGCAGCACACCAAGTAACTAAACACGCGCACCCCACCCACCGAGACTATTGGCCACATTTGATCTCATCCATTGGCAGATCAAAGTACACTATGTCTAATCCTCATGCCCACTCGAGTCTAGGGATTTAGAGATAGAACACAAGGATCGATTTGTCTATTAAATCAGTACAAGCCAAATCATTCCTAATGGTCAAGTTCAATATGTGATGAGTTCCAAGGAAGTAATGCTAAAGATGTCAAAGATGATGATGGCGAAGGCATGACCGAACCACCTCAACTCCAAATAATTCTGCACATATCATTCCACCAAATCCACTTGAAGGGATGACGGGCCCAATGACTCGTTTGAAAAAGAAAAAGATGCAAGAAGCCTTGAATATTTTGATTCTTGAAGTCTATTCAACAGAGGATCCAACGGCTACCTCAATTCATGCCAAATATTACAACATTTTTCAAGTCTTGGATCTTGATCCAAATGGTGTGGGAAGCACTTTTTTATGAAGATTCCAGAAGTCAACATTTCCTCCGACATGCCCATGTCGCATGAGGAAGGTTGGGCGGAATAGAACTTTTCCTCTGACATGCCCATGTCACCTGAGGAAGGTTGGGCAGAATAGAACTTTTCTTCTGACATGCCCATGTCACCTGAAGAAGGTTGAACGTCGCATTTATAAGCTAAATTTATGGACGAAATTCAACAGCATTTGGGTGATATTTTCAAGTTGTTTTCTGCATTTTTTTTAGTATTTAGAATATTAGAATTAAGTGCAAGGGTTTTCTAGGTCAAAGAGCTTTTCTAGGTCAAAGAGTTTTTCTTGGTCAAAGAGAAGTGTTAATGCTAGTCTTGACTAGAAGATTTAGAATTGCTATTTTAATCCTTTTGTAATTTTCAACCTTGGTCCCTCTTGAAACTCTATAAATAGGGGCCTTAGTTAACTATTAGAATTCAAGATTTGATGTTATAAACTTTAAGGAATTTTCCTTTCTTTGCTAGTTTCTTAGTGAGCTAGTTTTAGTCTTGCAAGTATGCTTGCAAAACTTATTTGGCTTATCAACTAAAACTCTTCCTTTTAGTTGTGGCGCTTTCTACTCTTCTTTTCTAATTCATTTCATAATCCAAAGGTGTTAGGTTTATCCTAGTGTTGTTGGGTTTGAAAATTAGAGGGGTTGGGAATAGTAATTTCAAAACTACCATTTTATGATTCAAAGGTGATGGGTTTCATCCTATTATTGTTGGGTCTATTTTGGTTTGGGTTGTTTTTGCTTGGAAGATTTCAAGACATCTTTCAATATAGTGTGATTCAAAGGTGTTGAGTTCATTAATACTCAATATTGTTGAATCCACTTGAGCTAGTTGTTTTGCTCAAAAGATCAATCGAGGACGATTCTACAATTCACGTGAATTCGTACCTTGGATTCACATCAGTTTGGTATCAGAGCGAGGTTTCCTTGATTTGATCATATCATTTTTTTTATCTTGCATCTTATTTTTATCATAGTTACCTTGTTTCTATTTGAAGGTTCAAGTTTGCAAGAAGAAAATAAAAATAAAAAAAAGATAGTCAAAAAAAAAAAGAAAAAGAAAGAGTACGTTAAAAAAATAAAAAAAAAAAAAAGAGAGAAGAAACTATCTTTCTAGCTTCTTAAATTAATATTGCAGGGATTTGTGATTCCAAGTGTGGGAAAAGTTTTGAGGAAAAGGTATCATCATTGTTTTCTTTCTACTCTTATAATTTCTTTCTAAATCTTATTCTTGTTTCTTTTACCTAATCATTGCATACTATCCTTTCTTTGACCTCTAAACTTTCTTTGTTTCCAAGTAAGAACTTTGAGTAGCATCTTGTAAGGGTTTAACGATTCTCACAAGAACTTGCAGGAGGAAAAGAGTGGTAAAATCTGAGTGCAACTTACCCCTACTAGATCGGCCTAACACACGAGTGAAAATTTCTTTTCATTTGGGTTGAGACATATTAGGGAAAGGGGAAAAGGGGTGCGAGGTACTTTTATCTTTTTTTTTTTTTTTGTTCTAATGACAGATCCAACCGGTGAAACACCTGAACAAAAAGCATGGAGGGAACACACCACAAGGCGATTGGAACAAATCATTGATAGGGTCACCACCGAATGGACCAACTAGAACTTGCTTTTCAGCAAAGAGAAGAAAGGCAAGGAAGTCAACAAGATGACGAGGAAGATGATAGGAGGTCCGAGGAAGAAATGTCTGAAGTATGGGAGGAGAAGGAATGGATTTGGAGTTGATAGCAACCTTAATGGTCTCAAAATAAAGATTCCTGAATTTGATGGAAAAGGAGATCCCGAGGCATATTTTGATTAGGAAATGAAGGTGGAAAATATATTTTCTATCCACAATTATTCGAAAGAAAAGAAGGTAAAAATTACTTCCCTTGAATTTCACGGTTATGCATTAACATAGTGGGATCAATTGATTGTTTCTAGAAGAAGGAATAGAGAGAGGCCAATTGCAACTTGGGAAGACATGAAGGCTGTTTTGAGGAAACGATTCATTCCCCCTCATTACTATAGAGATCTTTACAACAAATTGCATAGTATCACTCAAGGAGCAAAGACCGTGGCATAATACTACCAAGAGATGGATTTAGCAATGACAAGAGCAAGCATTGAGGAAGATCCCGAAGCTACTATGGCACGGTTTTTGGGTGGTTTAAGAAGAGAGATTGCCGATGTTGTTGAATTACAACATTACTTGGATTTGGAAAAAATGATGCATGTGGCAGAAAAGGTGGAAAGGCAATTGAAAAGAAAGAGTGGTTCAAGTAAGTTTCTTTCTAAACAATCCTCTTGGAAAAACAATAATGGAAACAAAAGGGATTTTGGTAAAAAGAAAGATGAACCAAAGAAGCATGATTTTAAAAGGTTTGAAAAGGGTGAATCAAGTAAAAGTTCTTCTTCTACTTCTAAACTCACTTGTTTTAAGTGTTTGGGAAAGGGACATATAGCTTCCCAATGTCCTAACTCTAGGACTATGGTAATGCGAGAAGATGGTTCTTGTTTAAGCCAAAGTGAAGGAGAAGAAAATGAGGAGGATCCGGATGTTGAAGATGAAGGTGAACAATTTGAAACAAGTGGTGATGAGGTTTTGGTCACTTTGAGAGTATTGAATACTCAAGTTGGATCTTATGATGAAGAGCAAAGGAGTACTATCTTTCACACAAGATGCAAAGTACAAGATAAGGTATGTATGCTCATCATTGATAGTGGGAGTTGTACTAATTGTGTTAGCTCTTATCTTGTAGACAAATTGGGTCTATCCATGACTGCTCATCCCAATCCTTACCATTTGCAATGGCTCAATGATAGTGGAGAGCTAAGGGTGAATCGGCAAGCAAAGGTAAAATTTTCAATTGGGAAATATGAGGATGAAGTTTTGTGTGATGTAGTACCAATGCAAGCTGACCATATTCTTCTTGGCCGACCATGGGAGTTTGATCATGATGCTAATCATGAGGGAAAATCTAACAAGTATCATATTGTTCATAATCGTAAAGCTTTTACTCTTGTTCTACTTTCTCCTCAACAGGTGCACAAAGAACAAATGAGAATGAGAGAGAAAAGGCTAAAAGAGGAGAGCGAGTTGAAAAAGCCAAAAGAGTGTAAAAAGCAAGAGATGTGAGTGCTAAAAGCAAAGTGAGTGAAGAAAAAACAAGAGATGGAAAGGCAAAAAGCAAAGTGAGTGAGAGGGAAAAACCAAAGGCAAGTGAGACAAAAGGTGCCTTCTTTGCGAGCATGAGAGATGTAGATAGAGCCCTCAATTCTCACCAACCAATTGTTATGCTCTTGTTCCATGAAGAATGTCTTATTCCTGATAAGCTTCCTAACAATTTGCCTTTAGAAATTGTGGCTGTTTTGAATGAATTTGTAGATGTGCTACCCGAGGAAGTGCCTAAGGGGTTACCTCCAATTCGAGGAATTGAGCATCAAATCGACTTTCTACCTAGAGCTTCCATTCCAAATAGGCCAGCCTATCGTGCAAATCCAGAAGAAACAAAAGAACTTCAAAGGCAAGTTGAAGAATTGCTAAGCATGGGATATATTCGTGAGTCTCTTAGCCCTTGTGCTATTCCTGTCATTTTAGTTCCAAAAAAAGATGGTACATGGCGTATGTGCATTGATTGTAGGGCTGTGAACAAAATCACCATTAAGTATCGTCACCCCATTCCAAGATTAGACGATATGCTCGATGAATTATTTGGTGCAAAATTTTTCACAAAAATTGATTTGAAATCTGGTTATCATCAAATAAGAATCAAAGAGGGTGATGAATGGAAAACGGCTTTCAAGACAAAATTTGGTCTTTATGAGTGGCTTGTTATGCCTTTTGGTTTAACTAATGCCCCTAGTACATTTATGAGGCTAATGAATCATGTTTTGAGACGTTTCATTGGAAAGTTTGTAGTTGTCTATTTTGATGATATCTTGATCTATAGTAAGAACATAGGAGAACATGTTGAACATCTTAAGCTTGTTCTTACCACTTTGCGTAAAGAAAAATTGTTTGCAAATTTGAAAAAATGTACTTTTTGTGTTGAAGAAGTTGTTTTTCTTGGCTATGTTGTGAGTTCTAATGGTTTGAGAGTTGATGAAGCAAAGGTGGCAGCAATTCTTGATTGGCCAATTCCCACAAATGAGACTGAGGTAAGATCCTTCCATGGACTTGCAAGTTTTTATAGGAGATTTGTCAAAGATTTCTCAACAAAAGCAGCTCCACTAAATGAGTTGGTAAAGGAAAATGTTAAGTTTGAGTGGGGAGATTCTCAACAAAAGGTATTTGATCAATTGAAGCATGATTTGACTAATGCTCCTGTTTTAGCTTTGCCTAATTTTTCTAACACTTTTGAAGTTGAATGTGATGCTTCAGGAATTGGAATAGGTGCTGTGTTGCTTCAAGGAGGCCGCCCCATTGCCTACTTTAGTGAGAAGTTGAATGGAGCAACATTGAACTACCCAACATATGACAAAGAGCTCTATGCAGTAGTGAGAGCATTGGAAACTTGGCAGCACTACCTTATGTCGAGAGAGTTTGTGATTCACACCGATCATAAATCCATCAAGTATCTCAAAGGACAAAAGAATTTGCACAAGAGGCATGCAAAATGGATCTCATTCATTGAAACTCCATATGTGGTAAAGTACAAAAAAGGTAAAGAGAACATTGTGGCTGATGCACTCTCTCGAAGGTATGCCTTGATTACTACTGTTAATGCTACAATCATGGGATTTGAGTATATTAAGGAGTTGTATGCTAAGGATCATGATTTTGCTGACATATTTAATGCATGTGAAAAGGGTGCTTTCAATAAGTTTTATCAATGTGAACGGTTTTTATTTAAAGAAAACAAATTATGTATTCCTTCTTGTTCACTTAGAGAGCTTTTGGTTCGTGAATCTCATTGTGGAGGTTTAGTGGGACATTTTGGTGTTCTAAAAACTTTAGATATTTTGAATGAACACTTTTATTGGCAAAACATGAAAAAGGATGTTGAGAAAATATGTGCTAGATGTCTTGACTGCAAGAAAGCTAAATCTAAGTCTCTTCCCCATGGATTGTATACTTCACTCCCTGTCCCTCAATCTTCTTGGACTGACATTTCTATGGACTTTGTTCTTGGTTTGCCTAGATCTCAAAGAGGCATGGACTCTATTTTTGTTGTTGTTGACAGATTCTCCAAAATGGCTCACTTTATTGCTTGTAGGAAAGCCGACAATGCAAAACACGTGGCTGATCTCTTCTTCAAAGAAATTGTTCGTCTACATGGTGTTCCTAGGACTATTGTGTCCGATAGGGATGTAAAGTTTCTGAGTTATTTCTGGAAAACTTTTTGGGGAAAATTGGGAACAAAACTTTTGTTTTCAACCACAAGTCACCCACAAACAGATGGCCAAACGGAAGTAACAAATAGAACTTTGGGTGTTTTGTTAAGGGCCATAATTAAAAAGAATTTGAAAAGTTGGGAGGAGTGTTTGCCAATTGCTGAATTTGCATACAATCACGCACTACACACTTCTACTAATTTTTCTCCTTTTGAGTTGGTTTATGGCTTCAATCCTCTAACTCCTCTAGACTTATCTCCTTTACCTTTATAGGATCAAGTGAGTTTGGATGGCAAGAAGAAAGCTGAAACCGTGAAGAAATTGCATGAGCAAGCTCGTGCAAACATTGAGAAGAAAAATGAGCAATATGCAAAGAATGCAAATAAAGGCCGTAAGAAAATTGTGTTTGAACCCGGTGATTGGGTTTGGGTACACATGAGGAAAGAGAGGTTTCCAGCCTCAAGGAGAACTAAGTTACACCCCCGTGGTGATGGACCATTTCAAGTTTTGGCACGAGTCAATGATAATGCTTACAAGCTTGATCTTCCAGGCGACTATGGTATCAGTGCTACTTTTAATATTTCTGACTTATCTCCTTTTGATTTTGATGTAGATCCAATGGATTCGAGGACGAATCCTTTTCAAGGGAGAGGGGATGATGAGTTCCAAGGAAGTAATGCTAAAGATGTCAAAGATGATGATGGCGAAGGCATGACCGAACCACCCTCAACTCCAAATAATTCTGCACATATCATTCCACCAAATCCACTTGAAGGGATGACGGGCCCAATGACTCATTTGAAAAAGAAAAGGATGCAAGAAGCCTTGAACATTTTGATTCTTGAAGTCTGTTCAACAGAGGATCCAACTGCTACCTCAATTCATGCCAAATATTACAACATTTTGCAAGTCTTGGATCTTGATCCAAATGGTGTGGGAAGCACTTTTTTTATGAAGATTCCAGAAGTCAACATTTCCTCCGACATGCCCATGTCGCCTGAGGAAGGTTGGGTAGAATAGAACTTTTCCTCTGACATGCCCATGTCACCTGAGGAAGGTTGGGCAGAATAGAACTTTTCTTCTGACATGCCCATGTCGCCTGAAGAAGGTTGAACGTCGCATTTATAAGCTGCATTTATGGACGAAATTCAACAGCATTTGGGTGATATTTTCAAGTTGTTTTCTGCAATTTTTTTTTAGTATTTAGAATATTAGAATAAAGTGCAAGAGTCTTCTAGGTCAAAGAGCTTTTCTAGGTCAAAGAGCTTTTCTAGGTCAAAGAGCTTTTCTTGGTCAAAGAGAAGTGTTAATGCTAGTTTTGACTAGAAGATTTAGAATTGCTATTTTAATCCTTTTGTAATTTTCAACCTCGGTCCCTCCTGAAACTCTATAAATAGGGGCCTTGGTTAACTATTAGAATTCAAGATTTGATGTTATAAACTTTAAGGAATTTTCCTTTCTTTGCTAGTTTCTTAGTGAGCTAGTTTTAATCTTACAAGTATGCTTGCAAAACTTATTTGGCTTATCAACTAAAACTCTTCCTTTTAGTTGTGGCGCTTTCTACTCTTCTTTTCTAATTCATTTCATAATCCAAAGGTGTTAGGTTTATCCTAGTGTTGTTGTGTTTGAAAATTAGAGGGGTTGGGAATAGTAATTTCAAAACTACCATTTTATGATTCAAAGGTGATAGATTTCATGCTATTATTGTTGGGTCTATTTTGGTTTGGGTTATTTTTGCTTGGAAGATTTCAAGACATTTTTCAATATAGTGTGATTCAAAGGTGTTGAGTTCATTAATACTCAATATTGTTGAATCCACTTGAGCTAGTTGTTTTGCTCAAAAGATCAATCGAGGACGATTTTACAATTCACGTGAATTCGTACCTTGGATTCACATCAATATGCCTCGGGCATATCTATATGATTCAATTAGTTTAGGAAACTAATTATCTGAATCACATAATAACCTAGACCGACAGTTTGTCCAAAACTGTCTCGGTTACGAACCTCATTTATATATTATGTCTTTCAACCAATGATGAGATCTACTGTGTCACACCAGATACCTCATCATCTACTTACATAATATAAATGGACATAAACATGCACAACAAAATATAATTGAAACACAAATCGATATATTAAACTGAGAAACTGTACAATACAAGCATATCTTATGTATTCTACTCCAACACTTTTGTTAATTCCTATTGTCACGAGAGTAGTCATAGGGTTAATCTAAGTAAGAGAGTTATAACACGAGAGTGTATAATTCTTAAATGGGTGAATTGCTGTGAGATTAATGAAGGTAAAAAATCACACTTTTATGAGTTCAGTTAAATTGCGTAGACAGTAGGTGGTGAATCCAATGTCCTAGATTTCATTTTTTCCTTATTTAGTGCAGTCATCACGATTTCTTTAGTTTTGGTTATGTCTTTTAGGTAACTTTAGAATTTAGTTTGAAGTTCTGTGATTGTGATTTGTCTGAATAATAATAAGAATTAGTCTAGACCTGGTTGTTGATTTTCTTCCCTGTAGGATCGACCCTACTCTCTGGTATATTACTTTTATTCGTTTTGAGTAGGTTTATTTGATTAAGTGTGACGACAACTTGTCACCGACCCATATTCTTTAAAACCATTATATGACTTTATTAAAAAAAATTCATTAACCCGATAAATCAGACACAACATGACCATCATCTTCTCAGCCTCCCCTTACTCCCTCGACGATCGAAAATCGCCACCACCACCATCCTTCATCAATCATCACCACCATATTCTTCATCCAGCAGTGTTAATCCAAACCCAAAAACCTCTTGACCATTTTCCCAAGCCAGATTTTTTGTTTCGCCTGGGCGAGACTATTACCTCCATCCTAGATCTGTCTATGGCAAAACGACAGTGGCGTGACAACACCGCACCACCACCCATATTCTGTTTTGACCAATGCTAGCATACCGCCTCTTTTTCTACGAACCACGACGCACAAATCTGATCCGCTGTTGCTTGTTGTGCAAAGTTGGTTCTCATCATCTCTTGACACTCTCTTAGACTTTGTCTTTTTTGTTTCTAGAGGAGTTGCAATGGTGTTTTGTCGCAAGAATATGTGATCGAATCAAGGCTAGCACACCTTAGCAGAAGTCTATTGAATCAGATCTAGGCTGTTCGAGAAAGTGTCTGCTCCCCTAATGTTGAGGCCTTTGAAAAAAAAAAAACTTGATTGGTTTATTGAATGCCCATCATATGTTCCAAAAAATTTTGTGTTTCAAATCAAAGGCAACAGGTTAAGACTTTTTTTTTTTTTTTTTTTTGAATAATCTTTGAAGTATGTGTTTATTTTTGGGATTTTTTTTCTTTGATTTTGAAGGAATTGCTAATGGATTCCTCTCTTTTAGTTGTTTTGGTGGAAAGTATTTTAGCTATTGATGGAATTTCAATTATAACGAAATATCTTTTTTCTTCATTTTTTGATGGATGTATTTTATCAACTCTTAAAATGCAGAGATTAGTTTTTCATTACTCATACATGTGAAAAGGGATTTGTTTCAGCAAATTGATACTCCTTTGCCCAAATTTTCTTTTAACTCTTCTCAAGCTGTGATGTTTTCTCTGAGCAGTTTCAAGCGTGTAAGTAGAAGAAAGTATTAGGTTGTTAAATTTCGAGCCGAAACCCGAATTTTTAATTCGGGATAATGGGTTCTAATTATTGGATGGAGTTAATTGAATTAGTTTCAGTTTATTTACTGTACTGATCCATTAATCCAAATTATTTTACCCGTTAATCCAATAATTGTACTCGGTAAACAACCCTATCTAAGTTTACAACCCAATTGGTTATGCCTATACATGGACTTTTGAAAAGTAAAACTAATCCAAAAGGATCTAAAAACTCTTGCAAGACTCAAAGACTCACAACATAAAATACTTAAAAGGAATAAGCCAAAAATATAACTGAGCCGAAAATAATAATAAATATATGATGACATTTGAAGTCATTCTCTCTTCAATGAGTTGAATAAATCATTGTTGAATTTAGATTTTTTCGTAGATATTGTATTATCCGGATTATGCCAAAATTGTATAACATTCTCTTATTTAACCAAAAATTATATCTTTGATCTTTCTGGGCTTAATATAACGTTTGATCTAGTGGTATCATGAGTGATCCACTAGTTGAGCATGGTATTTCTCTATGACTCTTCCAATCCCATTGTTTTTCTTGTTGTTCTTTGGGATTAATGGGTTGATCGACTGAGCTGGTCATGTTACTAGTTGCTTTTAAAACATCCATTCAAGAAGTAAGTCGATTTATAACTTGTAGTATCTCTCCCAAATTCGCAGCAGACGTTTTTGACCTTCTTGAATTTCTGCGTCCATGGAGGTGATTCTTGTCATCTTGTCCTTGTTTTTATTCTTCTTGCAAAAGAATCGTAAGAGTTTTACTTCAAAATCTTGTTCTTGTTTCAGTTAGATTTTTCAATAGTTGTTCTACAAACTATTGTGATTTTTTTTCCATCAAATCCTTTTATTGAAACTTACATTGCGTAGTAATTGAATTTGGCCATATGATTAAGTAATTGTGAAGGGAAATGATCATGCTTGAAGGATTCTTCCTCAACTGGTAAAGAGTTCGCATCAGTTATACATGTGGAGATTTGAAACTGCAAACGATTTAGAAAAAAAATAATTTTTTTTTTGCTAATATATGTGCTCCGTCCATCTTCGACGGGGAGATAGAGGCGTAACTATAGCTACTAAAATAAATATTGACTTCATATTATATGCAGGCCACGCCATGGATCCCATTGGTTTGCCCAAATCATGTCTCTGGGGAAGTCATTGTTGGATGGCCTTTTTCCGGACATAATAAATGGCTCCAACAACAACAAAAGCCATGTTACATTTGTTGAGTGTCTGAGCTTTTTATATATTTTCCAATTGTCAGTACACATCAAGACAAATGAATGCGCTGATCTTGAGGAGTGGGGGATCCGTTTTCAACCTGGAAATGGGCATTCCTCCCCTCTTTTCTATAATACAAATTAGTTTTTATTTTATAAAAGTAGTTCAACAGAAGCAAATTCTATTATTTGATTGAACAAGAAAATTTGATAATATTAATAAAGTTTGTGTTACTCTATAATATGTGAATATTTTCATAATGTAAAATCTAAAATATGTTAAAAACATTTAACTGAGCAAGAAACCGGGTAAATCAGCAATAATAGAATCGCAATTATAAGAAATATGTGCCAAATTCTTTACAGTCAAGATTGCTCAAAATCAATTATAGCGTTAAATGGGCGGCCACCCAAAAATTTAATTAGCTCTAGTGTGGATTGATCGAAGCTAAAAATGCCGTAATTTTCAAGTCGCCCACCAACTCCAATTAAACTTTATAATACTAATTTTCGATTTTGACCATATGGGTTCCTATACCTATGTAATAATTTAAGATTAAGAAATCAAATTTTTTTAAAAAAAAAGAATAATAAAATAAAGAGTATTGGATAACAAAGATTAATTAGAATTCAATCTATTAGAAAAATTATATAATTTTATTTATAAATTATAGTCATTTTATTTTTTCGAGGAAGGGAATTCAAAAATAATCAAGAAGTTTTAAAATTTTAACAATTTTAATCCATACAAATACAAATTGGTTACTACAATTTAAAAAATTTTTAAGTGTTTTTTATATTAATATGACAAAAAAATAAAATAATCATAATTTATAAATTAAAATTGTGATTTCACCGATTTACATATGTGGTATGCCAAAATGTAAAAATTTCAGAGCAAATGCATTTACATTATATTATCAGAAATTTGAAATACCTTTGACTGACAAAACTGGGGTCGGCCAATCAATCATACAGTCGGTGCTGGCTGGTAGTTGTGCATGTTCTTAGGTACACGAATCTGTTCAATCTGTAAGTTTCTCAATGCCAACCCACCGGATCTTCTCTTCCACAGATTTACTTCAGATGGTTGTGGCGCCACTTTCTTTGTCACCGGCAATGGAGGATCCAGTTCACTGATATTCAAATCAAAATGGGTATGATCAGAACGATGAGAACTCTGACCACCGTCGTCATTATTAATTTTGGATGACCTTCTTGAACCATTTCGCCTCATGATGATGCTCTCACTCCTGCTTCTAGCCTCCTTGGAGACGGCGGCTGCTCCGGTGACCGTCCCGGCGGCAGCAGCAGCAGTTGTCGTGAGGAGATTCTTCCCCGAAAAAAATCTCTTTAGCTTTGTATACTTGAAGGGTCCCTGGGAACTTGTGTTGGATTTTGAGGTGATCATGGCGGTGGTGGTGGCCGTGGCCGTGGCGGTCTTCATCGTGAGCCTATACGGGGTTGAGAAATCGATTAATTGGTGGGTCTTTTTCACTTGGCCCATGCAGCTAACTTTTGGGGAAGACGGATCATCGGAAAACGAAGAAGCTGAAGGGTCTTTGTGGTCTCTGAGTCTAACATCTCTGATTGAAACTCGGCAAATTAATGGCAAAAATGCGGTTTTGTTGTTGAAGCATTCTTGACGATGAAGATGATGATTATGATGCAACTCATTTCTTCCCATTTTTTCTTCCGGATTTCGCGATCCCTCTCTGTAAAATTTAGTTTTTGCTGTGTTGTTCGTGGTTGATTCGGTTTAGTGTGTGTGTGACTGTGTGTGTGGGTACAAAAACAGAGAGAAACCAATAAGACTGGCTAGAAAGGTCCAACGGGGTTAGTTGATCATCATGGGGACTTGGGTTGTAAATAGTTGTAAGATGGTTCAGGTGGGTCCAGAGAGTCAACATTTATTATTATTATTATTTTATGATTATTATGTCCCTTATCTTCTTTTGTCTGTTCCAAATCCACCCCAATTTGTTTATTAGATGTTTAGATAATCCATTTAATATTGAAAATCTCTCTATTAAAATTTTTTTTTCTTTCCAACACACATATTAAAAGGTATGGTAAGGTTATTTTTCTACTATGTATCATTGAAAAATTACAAAGAATTACAAGGTAAATTGAATAAATAAACTAGTTGAGTTAGTTTTATAAGGTTAAGTTAAAGAACAACTAAAATAGAATTAGCTAAGGACAAAACAAGGTATAATTACATTGTGTTTGTCTATTTTATTAATTTTTTCCTACAAAATACAATATATTAAAATAATCACTATGGTATCGATTCTAATTTCTTTCAATTTTTGTTTTCATATTATTTTTTAAAAAATTTCCTACTATACATTTTTCTTTTTTCCATCAAAACTTTATTTATAAAAAAAAAACTTTTAAATTTCCAATAACAAATACTCGAAAAAATGTAAACAACATAGCCAGCTTGGAAAAGGATTGCTGGTCCTCTAAAGTGATATGTCCACGGCCTAGAGTAGGCACATGTCTGCAATGTTGAAAGTCAAAAGGAGCATTTGTGAATGCAATGGTTCGAAAAGAAACTAGCTGCCATATTGTGTAGAAATCAAACAACCTAACCGTCTGAGTTAATTACATTGTAGTCACGGACGGATCTATACGAGGGTTTAAGGGTTTGATTGACCAGTTCTTAGTAAGACTAGAAGTAAAAAATATTGAGCTACTCCTAGCAAAAAAAAAAAAAAAAAAAAGAAAAAAAAAAGACGAAAAAAGAAGGGAAAATCCAAGTAGTTAAACCGTGTTACAAACGCGCCTAACCACCCCTCTAATAAGCCGGCCTATGCTTCTAGTTTACATCAAATCGAATCTCGCTGATCACATCAAAATTAAATTTTTAAATTTTTATTGGGTTTCGGATTGTACGGACTTTACACAAAGGAGGAACAAAAGGAATGAAAACAGGCGGGTTAAGATTTTATTTTCCATTCGAAGAAGCTGCAGCCCTTTTGAAACTCTCCACTCGACCTACGACATCCGCAAAAATAGCAAGCATTAATAGCACGTTCGATCACGCAACCCAGCAATTTGAACGGCAGGAGACTACTAGCGGAAGGCGATTCGACTTAGATTTTGAGTGGGGGAAAAAAAATTCGATCAAACCGTACAAAAATAGTTAGGGTTAAGCAAGTTACGAGTGAAGCAGAAGCAAAAAAAATTGAAAGCAGCATGGAAGGTATTTTATAACAAATGTTGAACTAATATTTGCAGTTTAGGGTTACTTGATGTTGTTCATAATGGTCGTACTTTCGTTTTTGGTGTAAAAAAAAGCAACACAATTAGGAGGACGGTAAATATTGCTGGAGTAAAAAGGCCGAGCAAGGAAATCGGTAGCGAGAAATCAGACAAACAAGTGTCGCAGACTAAGTTTTTTGCAGTTCAACATTCTGGTCTCTTTGTAGAAAGTTGTGGTTGTTTATGTAAAGTACTGATATGCTTGTGTAAAGTACTGTTAGCTTATGTAAAGTCCCTTTTTTTGGTTGTAAAGTGGTGTTCCTAAAACTAGAATGCTCATAATTCGTGTAAAATCAGCATCTGATCTGCTTATGTAAACTACTGGTTGTTTATGTAAACTGCTTATATGCTTGTGTAAAGTACTATTGTCTTATGTAAAGTCCCTTTTTTGGTTGTAACGTGGTATTCCTGAGAGTATAATGATCAGTTTACATAACGAGATCAGAACTGTCAGTTTACATAAGGAGATTAGAACTGTAAGTTTACATAACAAGATCAGAACTCTCAGATTACATAAAGAGATCAAAACTTTAAGTTTACATAATGAGATCAGAACTGTCAGTTTACATAAGGAGATTAGAACTGAAAGTTTACAAAACGAGATCAGAACTCTCAGTTTACATAACGAGATCAGAACTCTCAGTTTACATAATGAAATTAGAACTGTCAGTTTACATAAACAGTTAGTTTACTAGCACCACGTCCAGAAATATCTACATATGCGTATGAATTTAAGCTATTTTTTCACAAAGACAACTAGCACCACGTCTCAGAACAACTAGCACCACGTTAAAAACAACTAGCACCACGTCCAGAAACGTCTTCATCCATGCGTGTTAATTTAAACTGATTATTTTCACAAAGACAACTAGCACTACGTCTCAGAACAACTAGCACCAGGTCAAAAATAACTAGCACCACATCTAGGAACGTCTACATCCATCCGTTTGAATTTAAACTGATTTTTTTTCAGAAATACAACTAATAAAGAAAGATCGAAGTTTGCATCAAATCCATATTCATTAAAGACGAAAAAAATATATGATAAACAATAACCTACCACAACATATTACTTGCACGGTAGAACGATATCCCGCACTTTTACAAACACCTAAACCACCTTCAATTAATTAGTTATTTCCCCCATAGAAATTATTTGAAACTATATAATTCGGTTTATGTAAACTATCGACTTTACACAAACACAAGGCGAGTTTACATAAACACAAAGTCGAGTTTACACAAACACAATGCGAGTTTACATAAACACACACTTGAGTTTACATAAGCACACAGTCGAGTTTACATAAGCACAAAGGCGAGTTTACATAAACACACAGTCGGGTTTACATAAGCACAAAGACGAGTTTACATAAACTATCGTGCCCTTAAGACTGCCTGAAATGGATACCACAATGATCGGAATTTCAAAATTTGAAACATGCTGAAGATGAACATGATGATATATACCAAATTTGAATCTTAAAAATCACCGCCCATCATCATTATTTGTCCACTGGGCAACAAATCATTCTTTCAAGGATCCTCCCGTCTTGTCGAACGTGCGTGAAGATGGCTCCTAGGAAAACACGATTCAATAAACGCACGTGAACAAATTTTTTCCTTCAGGCACATTAAATGCCCATTTAATGCGCCTGAAAGAAGAAAGCAAGTAAAAAGCCCGATTTTTTTTTTTTTTTTTTTGCGTTTCTTCAGGTATTAATCGGGTTTTTTTTTATCAAAAAATGGGTGGGTGTATAACCGCTGCTTTACACCTATTCCTATATTATAATTTGCCGTTAGTTGACCGCTTTGTAGGCCAAAAAAACCCCTATATATTTTTTGGCCTCCTTTTGCTTCTGTAAGAGTGCTCGTTGCAATGAGCCACTGTTGTTAAAGAAAACAAAGAGAAAAAGTGAAAGTTATATCGTGCACACAAACGGTATATTTTATAATTAGTGGATGACAACTCATTAATTAGTCATTAACAAACTGATTTAGTCCATTCTTCTTCACAGAGCGTGTGAGTTACTCTCCTCTTTTCCAACAATCGTTGTATAATAATAATATAACTATAGTACAATGTGTCATTTGATAAATGAAAAAATAATATTGACTAATAGAAAAAACAATGAACATTCAGTGATCACCATATTAAATAATAAAAGATTTTTTCTATTAAAATACTACGATATAATTTGCTCCTTTCCAACCTTTGTATTTATTTCATCTTGCATTCTTTTTTTTTTTTTTTTTTGCTTCTATTTTAAATTTTGTTTATTTTTTCAGTTGTTTTATTATTATACTATTTTATCTTATGATAAAAAATTTTAAAATTTTTATTTAACTTAAAAATTTTAATTAAAAATATTTTTATTATGAAAAATAAAATAAATAATTTTTATTATGAAAAATAATAATAATATTGCATGCAAAATGAGTATGAATATAATAAATACGTGAAAGAAAAACTAGTTAAAATCATACTTATAAAACTAATAAATAATAGTTAATGTATTCACATGTTTAAATTGAAGTATTCTTCTATTTTAGATGTTATAGTTGATGTATTCCCATGTTTATAATGTTATTGGTGACATATTCTTTTATTTTAGGTAATTTTTCAAATATTTTAAGTGCTTTTTGAAATATTTTTATATGTTTATACTTTTTAAAAGTGTAATTATACTTTTTGTAATGTTTATAAAATATTAAAAATATTTTTACTATGAAAAAAAAATAAAAGTAACAGAATTTTACTTTAGAAGGTGATGTATCCTTTTATTTTAAATGACGTATTATTCTATTTTAAGTGACGTATTGCAATATTTTATGTGATTTTTAAAATTTTTTAATATTTTTTATACTTTTAAAAGTGTAATTAACCTTTTTGTAGTTTTTATAAAATTTAAAAAATATTTTTTACTATGAAAAATAATAAAAGCAACGGAATCTTACTTTATAAGGTGACGTATTCTTCTATTATAAGTGACTTATTCTTCTACTATAAGTGGCGTATTTTTCTAATTTAAGTGACATATTCCTCAATTTTATGTGATTTTTTTCAATATTTTAGATGATTTTTTTCAATATTTTTATATTTTTATACTTTTTAAAAGTGTAATTAAACTTTCTGTAATTTTTTTAAAATTTCAAAATATTTTTAGTATGAAAAAGAAATAAAAGTAATAAAATTTTACTTTAGAAGGTGATGTATTCTTCTGTTATAAGTAATGTATTATTCTATTTAAAATGACATATTTTTCTAATTTAAGTGACGTATTTCAATATTTTATGTGATTTTTAAAATATTTTTAGATTTTTACACTTTGTAAAAGTGTAATTAAACTTTTTTGTAATTTTTATAAAATTTTAAAAAATATTTTTATGTCTAAAAAAAAAATAGAATCTTACTTTAGAAGATGATTGTAACACCCCAAATTTTCTAACTAGAATAAAATTCCCAAAAATCCTTTAGAAACCCACTTTAGCTGCGGAAGCGTATAACACAAGAAAATAGGAGCGTTACTGCCACATTTAGACATTTGAAAATATCTAAATGCAAGGCTAAAATAAACCGCACTATTAACTTCAATCCAACAATTTCAATGAGCTACAATGTTCCAAATAAAGCCAACTTAAACTCCGAAATCTTAAAAGAAGTTTACAAGTCTTTAAACCACTAGATAAGTTTTAGCTAGATAAAGATTATTCTTTGAGTGAAACTGAAAGCTACTAGAAGAAGTGATCGCTCTCGTGCATGGATGACATTATACCAGGTTCACCTGCAAAATAATTATGAAAAGGGGAAAAGAAACAAGACAAACAAAATAAGCGAAAACGCTTGTAAGCTTTATTTCACCCCGTTCTAAACATTTGATAACAAAAATTTATTTCTTGGCAAACGAAAACTCAACTGAACTTTCACAACAAAAATTGAGTTTAATGATTCAAAACCACTACCCTCAATAGTAAAATTAATTGAATAAATGATAGCGAGCAAAACACCAAAATTTACTTAGGAGGAACATGAGATAGTTTTCCACCAAGCCAACTAGACGAATCCAGCGGACAAAAGAAGGTCTTACTTTGTAAGCATGCACACCCCTCCCCCCCCCCCCCCCCCCCCCAAAGGGTTTCCTAGCCCAAAGAGTAGAATAAGCCTAAAGGTCAGGATTGTTCTAATGACCAAATAAATAAATGATAATAGGCCACCCATGACCAAACCAGTTGGGTCAGGATTGTTCTACTAACCAATTGAAAAATGATAAAGGCCACCCAGGACCAAACCAGTTCACATTCCTCCATAGATTTTTTAAAATGAATATAATCAAAACATTTTGATAACATATATAAGTTCCAAGAAATTTCTCACCCATAAAATTTATCTCCACCATACGACTATTCAAAACTGTGAATAAGTAAATAAATTTATCCTTGTAAATAATAAGGAATGAAATCCTATTAATTAAATAAAAGCATATTTAAAATATGGTAAACCTTTTGAAAGCATATTTAAAAGCTTTTAAGTTCGACATTTAAAAGCATAGGAAAACAGACCTTCCGCATAAAACACCCCTTTACACATGAAATAATTTGTACGGGGATAAGAGTAAAATGATGTGAAAGATTATCTGCCCGGTCCCGGTCAAAAATTTACTTTCGTCCTATGCATTCCAGAATCGAAATTCTTGACTAGTCCTAGACTCTAGCACAATCGCTATTCCAATCCTCGTTTGAAATAACATTGCGTAGGAGCTTAGCTTATACTTGTTCAATTTGCCACGCAACAAATAATTTCTAATTAAAGCGGAATTTTATAAATACCTCTTGAAGCGTGTACTTAGGTGATCGCTTGTATGACTCAAGACAGGCTAAAACGTTGTGTGGGCAACGAACCAACGAACCAAACGATCAGCAATTCCATAATTCTTCTAGCCAGAAAAATCCACCAACCGTCGCCTGTGCGTGAATTACACGCGCCGCCCCGGGGATCTTCACGTGCCGCTCGCCGGACCTCCACGCACTGCTCTGCACGATCAAAAAGACCAAACACCGGCCACCTAAGGGAATCCGACCCATCGAGCTCTCGATGGAAAAATTCCGATTTTGAGAAAGAATTTTAATTTATCTATCTATTTTTCTTGTCTTGAAAACTTATGAATTGTGTTTGTAGAATTGCTAATCTCTTGTCTATTTATAGAGTTACAAGAGAGACCCTAAGTTGGTTTAGGATTGGCCTTCCTAATGGGTTTAGGTAATTAATTAGTTTCCAAATCCAATTAGGTAACAAATCTAATAGGATTTCCTAATCCAATTAGATTAGTAATCTCTAAGATTTCCTAATTCTAATTGAAAATTAAGACTTAATTAATTAATTAATTAATTTCACTTTGTTAATCACTTAATTAACCCTTAGAAATAATTAATTAAATAATTAATTCTACTTTATCAATTAACCCAGTACATAATTAATCACATAATTAATCGTACCACTAATGGATTAATTATGGCACTATCATCCTACACCAGAATTGCTTCTAGAATAACTAAATTAATTATTCTTTAATCTCCCCACATCGAAGATATAGTGCTCATTAATTTATTAATTTACTGATAAATTAATTAACTTCTTATAATCCGAGATTTGTACCACTCGACCTTTTTAATATACAGGACATAAGTCCACTAGTCGGGTTTAGTATAATAAACATAACGAGCTCATCTCGGGAGCATCATCACCCGGACGCACTGGTACATGATTTCCTTTCGACAAGCAACAACACACCAAGCACTAAACACGCGCACCCAACCTACAGAGACTATTGGCCACAAATGACCTCACTCTTTGGCAGATTAAAGTACACTATATCTAATCTTTATGCCTGCTCAAGTCTAGGGATTAAGTGATAGAATACTATGAACGAATAGTCTATTAAATCAATATAAGACAATTCATCCTAAATGGTCAAGTTCAATATACCCCAGGCATATCTATATGATTCAATTAGTTTAGACAAATCAATTTCTGAATCACATAATAACCTAAACCGACAGTGTGTCTATAACTATCTTGGTTACCAACCTCATTTATATATATTATGTCTTTTAACAAATGATGAGATCTACTGTGTCACACCAGACACCTCATCTTCTAATTACATAATATAAATGGACGACATATGCACAACATATAAACTAAAACATTCAATCGATATATTAACTGGGAAATAGTATAATACAAGCATAGCTTTAGTATTCAATCGTAACATTGTGAACATAAAACTTACTCCTGACAAATAGCAACAACCACACAAAGTACTTTAGTGCTACAAATCCTCGTCAGCTAGCCCTTCTACACATTTGATTTTTAAAACTTATATGAATACTCAACTTCTAAAATTCATAACTTGCTGAATATTAAACCAAAAGAAGTGATTAAAGGGTTTGTAGAAAGCTTAGAACGTGATCTAAGGACCATTTAACACAAACACAGCTAACAACGATACCAAAAAAAAAACATTGAAAACAACACCCCAAAACCGCCCAGATTTTAACAATGTTGCGCACTCAACTTTGGTCCCTTTCCCACGTGACTCCAGTAAACTTTTAACCCCAAACTCAACTTTTTTCTCTTCTCCTTATTGCAAGGAACATATAGGAACAAATGAAACTCAATTCCGTTAAGAAACGAAGGAGATGTGAGCAAATGAAGAGTGGGTCGTTAAGCGAAATTTGGCCAATTCCTCAATGTGTTTTCATGGTAGTTCTTGTGTTAGATTTTGAGAGGTGTAAAGGCTGCAAAAAGGGTGTTTATCTAAGCTTTTATATGGTAGGTTAATACCTAGAAATCAAACGATAAGATCTGGCTAGTTTTCAAGATTAAAAAGAGTCACATCTTGCCATAACTCTCTTCCCACGTTTCTGGAAAATTTCCCCAAATAAACGACATGGGCATGTCATAGGAACAATTCACTACTGGAGACAAATCTCAAATAAGCGACCTAGGCATGTCGCGAGAACAATTTATTTCTGGAGAAAATTCTCAAATAAGCGACATGGGCATGTCGCGGGAAAGGGAAATTATACCCTATTCCTATAGTACCTACTACTATATATAGTAATTTTTGCATGACAACTATACACTTACTAAATATAGTAAGTTTTGCCGACGCGCGCGTCTTTTTTTCCTCGCTGAGCCCACCACATCTTCGCTGAGTCCACCACGTCCAAAAAATAACTGCCGCAACATCCAAAAAATCTACATCCAGACATGTGAATTTATGCTGAATTTTTCACATAACACCTTCCACCGCGTCTCTTAACACTATTGTAATGTCCCCGTACGTCCCAAAAACAACTGTCGCAGAGTCTAAAAATGTCTACATCCAGGCATATGAATTAAAGCTGATTTTTTCACATAACACCTTCCACCGCGTCTTCTAACACTATTGCAACGTCCCCTTATGTGCAAAAAACAACTGCCGCAATGTCCAAAAATGTCTACATCTAGGCATGTGAATTTAAGCTGATTTTTTCACATAACACCTTCCATCGCATCTCGTAACACTATTGCAACATCCCTGTACGTCCAAAAAATAACTGCCGCAACATCAAAAAATGTCTACATCAAGGCAACATGTGAATTTAAGCTAATTCACCGACATAATGTAAAAAACGGATACCAATTAAGTAACTATTATAGGAAAAAAAAGAAAAAAAATGTCAAGAACGCGTTTTGAGGCTTTGTCATATTTGTCTTATATCTCTCCAAAAAAGTCAATTGCCATTAATCCACTTAAAATTAGTTGACATTTAATTAAACTTTTTTGTACATGTCATTTAAAATATCACTATTTCAATATTGACTTTCCCATCTCCCAATACATAAGTCAGTAAACCCCAGAGGAACAAGATTTTCATGTAGGCAAATCGCAAAAAATTATTTTTTATACATGTTAAATGTTTCATCGAAAGTTCGCAAAACCCTTGAAATTATTAAAAATCTTCCATATCTTTTAAAATATGGCATTTTTTAGAGTTTCGAGCGGCCCAAACCATCATAGGCTGTTTTCGACTGGATAGATATCAAAAATTTATATGAAATAAAAAAAATTCATCTAAAACGGACCCCCGAGCGCAAAGTTATGACCCTTTGAAGTTTTTGTCCAAAACCACATGTTTTCCAATGTCGGACCCATCTCCAAACGCCTGTCTGCCATGTCCATTGCATAGATTTCGTCGAGACCCATCAAGTCGACTACTCACAAGTCCAAATCAGATAATCTAGTGCCGAGTTATGCCTTTCCGAACCATCCGTGCAATACAACTTCATAGATGACAACAATTCCCCTTCACAGATGGTTGCAACATACCCGTATGTCCAAAAAATAACTGCCGCAACGTCCAAAAATGTTTACATCCAGGTATGTGAATTTAAACTGATTTTTTCACAAAGTTAGACCATAACGTCTCAGAACGCTACCACCACGTCAAAAAACGTCTACATTCAATCCTGTGAATTTAAGCTGATTTTTTCACATAACACCTTCTACCACGTCTCCTAACACTGCTGCAACGTCCCTATACATCCAAAAAACAACTGCCACAAGATCTACATCCAGACATATGAATTTAAGATGAATTTTCACATAAAACCTTCTACCATGTTTCATAACACTGCCGCAACGTCCAACAGCGGGGAGGAATCAGAAGCAACCCATTACACATGAAAGTTTTAATATCTCACGGAAAACATTTATATATCATATTTCAAAGTAATAGAGCATTATTTAAAGAACAAAACACAAATATAACATCATTAATACATTACCAAATATCAAATAAGGTTTCATAAATCCATCAAACACAGTTCATACTTTATGATGTCGTGATTTTTTAAGAAGAATAAGTGATTTTTTAAGAAGAAGAAGAAGTGATTTTTAAAGAACAAGAAGTGATTTTTCTGTTGTATTTGGTGTTGTTTGTCAGAAAATATAATCATCGATCTCCGTTGAATCTGTGTATGGATGAAGATTTGTTTGAATTTGGTTTCGAATGGAGTGTGGCGAAGAAGAATAAGTGATTTTTGAAGAAGAATAAACTAGGTTTTTGAAGAAGAAGAGAGCGTGGGTCTCACTCTCTTTTAGTGAGAGTGGTGAATGATTACAAGGTACATGTAGACTAGGTACATGATATAATTTGCGCGCGGAAACTATTCACTTTTGGAATTTATACTTAATACAAATACTGTATTTATAACTAATTAAATAATACCCTAAAATAAGGGGTATTACAATGATGTATTCTTCTATTTTAAGTGACATATTCTTCTAGTTTAGGTTTTTTTCAATATTTTAGGCAATTTTTTCAATATTTTTAAGATTTTTATACTTTTTAAAAGTGTAATTAAACTTTTTGTAATATTTATAAATTTTAAATATATTTTTTTATGAAAAAAAAATAAAAGTAACATAATCTTATTTTAGAAGGTGATGTATTCTTCTGTTATTAGTGACATATTCTTATATTTTAAATGACGTATTCTTCTATTTTAAGGGATATATTCTTCTATTTTTTAATTTTTTTAGTTTTTAAAAGTATAATTAAATTTTTTGTAATTTTAATAAACTTTTAAAAACTACTTTTACTATGAAACAATATTCCAACACACACTCACACACTCCCCCTTCTCTCTCTCTCTCTCTCTCTCTCTCTCTCTCTCTCTCTCTCAACCCCAGGATCAGGAGAGGGCAGATAAAGATCAAAATTTTCAAGATGATTTGCAAATCCATCGCTTCTTTCGCCTCGAAGATAGCCAATCTTGGGAAGAAGAACAGGGGAAGAAGAGGTGGGTGCCTGAGCTCGACCCCAATCAGGCCCGACGAAACTCCCGGTGGGTTCAGCTGAGAAAGTTCGGTTTTTTCTAATCTGGGTTGCTCCAAATTGGAAGAAACTCATGGCTGGTTGATCATACACAGAAGAAATCCCCTCATTTCTCCTTTTCCAGTCAGTTTTTTTTGGTCATGAATTTGAGAGCCTAAAGCTCCGGCTACTACTCTGGCGCTACTCTGGCGGCGCACTTCACACATTCTACAATGTGAGGACGGTGAAATCTTCTTTTCGTTGTTGTAACTCTTGTGTAATGTAATCAGATTATGTACTATTTTGTTCTTTTACTGTGAGTGTGTTTTTATCCCTTCTTTCTTTATGCATACTGGACAAAACATCACAAAATTTCATAATGATTAATGCTCTGTTCTGTTCTGCAGGAAATGAATTGATTCATCCGATAGGGGATTGTCTTTATTTGTTAGTATCTTATGTAAACTTATGTAAACTGAATTGATTCATACTTATGTAACTTAAGTAAACTGAGGGTTCTGAACTACTTATGTAAACTGAGGGTTCTGAACTACTTATGTAAACTGAGGGTTCTTAACTACTTATGTAAACTGAGGGTTCTTAACTATGTAAACTGAGGGTTCTGAACTATGTAAACTGAGGGTTCTGAACTACTTATGTAAACTGAGGGTTCTGAACTACTTATGTAAACTGAGGGTTCTGAAACTACTTATGCAAACTGAGGTTTCTGAACAACTTATGTAAACTGAGGGTTCTGAACTACTTATGTAAACTGAGGGTTCTTATCTCGTTATGTAAACTGAGGGTTTTGAACTACTTATGTAAACTGAGGGTTCTGAACTACTTATGTAAAATGAGGGTGCTAAACTACTTACGTAAACTGAGGGTTCTGAACTACTTACGTAAAATGAGGGTTCTGAACTATTTATGTAAACTGAGGGTTCTGAACTACTTATGTAAAATGAGGGTGCTGAACTACTTACGTAAACTGAGGGTTCTGAACTATTTATGTAAAGTGAGGGTGCTGAACTACTTATATAAACTGAGGGTGCTGAACTACTTATGTAAATTGAGAGTTCTGAACTACTTATGTAAACTGAGGGTTCTGAACTACTTATGTAAACTGAGGGTTCTGATCTCGTTATGTAAACTGAGAGTTCTGAACTACTTATGTAAACTGAGGGTTCTGAACTACTTAAGTAAACTTAGGGTTCTGAACTACTTATGTAAACTGAGGGTTCTGAACTACTTATGTAAACTGAGGGTTCTGAACTACTTATGTAAACTGAGGGTTCTGAACTACTTATGTAAACTGAGGGTTCTGAACTATTTATCTAAACTGAGGGTTCTGAACTACTTATGTAAACTGAGGGTGCTGAACTACTTATGTAAACTGAGGGTTCTGAACTACTTATGTAAACTGAGGGTTCTGAACTACTTATGTAAACTGAGGATTCTGAACTACTTATGTAAACTGAGGGTTCTGAACTACTTATGTAAACTGAGGGTTCTGATCTCGTTATGTAAACTGAGAGTTCTGAACTACTTATGTAAACTGAGGGTTCTGAACTACTTAAGTAAACTAAGGGTTCTGAACTACTTATGTAAACTGAGGGTTCTGAACTACTTATGTAAACTGAGGGTTCTGAACTACTTATGTAAACTGAGGGTTCTGAACTACTTATGTAAACTGAGGGTTCTGAACTATTTATGTAAACTGAGGGTTCTGAACTACTTATGTAAACTGAGGGTGCTGAACTACTTATGTAAACTGAGGGTTCTGAACTACTTATGTAAACTGAGGGTTCTGAACTACTTATGTAAACTGAGGATTCTGAACTACTTATGTAAACTGAGGGTTCTGAACTACTTATGTAAACTGAGGGTTCTGAACTACTTATGTAAACTGAGGGTTCTGAACTATGTAAACTGAGGGTTCTGAACTACTTATGTAAACTGAGGGTTCTGAAACTACTTTTGTAAACTGAGGTTTCTGAACTACTTATGTAAACTGAGGGTTCTGAACTACTTATGTAAACTGAGGGTTCTGATCTCATTATGTAAACTGAGGGTTCTGAACTACTTATGTAAACTGAGGGTTCTGAACTACTTATGTAAACTGAGGGTTCTGAACTACTTATGTAAACTGAGAGTTCTGAACTACTTATGTAAACTGAGGGTTCTGAACTATTTATGTAAACTGAGGGTTCTGAACTACTTATGTAAACTGAGGGTGCTGAACTACTTATGTAAACTGAGGGTTCTGAACTACTTATGTAAACTGAGGGTTCTGAACTACTTATGTAAACTGAGGGTTCTGAACTATGTAAACTGAGGGTTCTGAACTACTTATGTAAACTGAGGGTTCTGAAACTACTTATGTAAACTGAGGTTTCTGAACTACTTATGTAAACTGAGGGTTCTGAACTACTTATGTAAACTGAGGGTTCTGATCTCATTATGTAAACTGAGGGTTCTGAACTACTTATGTAAACTGATGGTTCTGAACTACTTATGTAAACTGAGGGTGCTGAACTGCTTATGTAAACTGAGGGTTCTGAACTACTTATGTAAAGTGAGGGTTCTGATCTCGTTATGTAAACTGAGGGTTCTGAACTACTTATGTAAACTGAGGGTTCTGAACTACTTATGTAAACTGAGGGTTCTGAACTACTTATGTAAACTGAGGGTTCTGAACTACTTATGTAAACTGAGGGTTCTGAACCTACTTTTGTAAACTGAGGTTTCTGAACTACATATGTAAACTGAGGGTTCTGAACTACTTATGTAAACTGAGGGTTCTGATCTCATTATGTAAACTGAGGGTTCTGAACTACTTATGTAAACTGAGGGTTCTGAACTACTTATGTAAACTGAGGGTTCTGAACTACTTATGTAAACTGAGAGTTCTGAACTACTTATGTAAACTGAGGGTTCTGAACTATTTATGTAAACTGAGGGTTCTGAACTACTTATGTAAACTGAGGGTGCTGAACTACTTATGTAAACTGAGGGTTCTGAACTACTTATGTAAACTGAGGGTTCTGAACTACTTATGTAAACTGAGGGTTCTGAACTATGTAAACTGAGGGTTCTGAACTACTTATGTAAACTGAGGGTTCTGAAACTACTTATGTAAACTGAGGTTTCTGAACTACTTATGAAAACTGAGGGTTCTGAACTACTTATGTAAACTGAGGGTTCTGATCTCATTATGTAAACTGAGGGTTCTGAACTACTTATGTAAACTGATGGTTCTGAACTACTTATGTAAACTGAGGGTGCTGAACTGCTTATGTAAACTGAGGGTTCTGAACTACTTATGTAAAGTGAGGGTTCTGATCTCGTTATGTAAACTGAGGGTTCTGAACTACTTATGTAAACTGAGGGTTCTGAACTACTTATGTAAACTGAGGGTTCTGAACTACTTATGTAAACTGAGGGTTCTGAACTACTTATGTAAACTGAGGGTTCTGAACTATGTAAACTGAGGGTTCTGAACTACTTATGTAAACTGAGGGTTCTGAACTACTTATGTAAACTGAGGTTTCTGAACTACTTATGTAAACTGAGGGTTCTGAACTACTTATGTAAACTGAGGGTTCTGATCTCATTATGTAAACTGAGGGTTCTGAACTACTTATGTAAACTGAGGGTTCTGAACTACTTATGTAAACTGAGGGTGCTGAACTACTTATGTAAACTGAGGGTTCTGAACTACTTATGTAAACTGAGGGTTCTGAACTACTTACGTAAACTGAGGATGCTGAACTATTTATGTATACTGAGGGTTCTGAACTACTTATGTAAACTGAGGGTGCTAAACTACTTATGTAAACTGAGGGTGCCGAACTACTTATGTAAACTGAGAGTTCTGAACTACTTATGTAAACTGAGGGTTCTGAACTACTTATGTAAACTGAGGGTTATGATCTCGTTATGTAAACTGAGAGTTCTGAACTACTTATGTAAACTGAGGGTTTTGAACTATTTATGTAAACTGAGGGTTCTGAACTACTTATGTAAACTGAGGGTACTGAACTACTTATGTAAATTGAACTACATAAGTTCAGACGTAGTGCTAGTTGAAGTGGGCCTCATTTTTTGCCTTTTTTTTTTTTTTTGCTAGGAGTAGAAGTGTACTTTTACTCCTAGTAGTACCATATACCAACTGATGTAATCTTCTATTTTGAGTGACATATTCATCTATTTTAAATGATATATTCTTCTATTTAAGTGATGGATTCTTCTATTACAGATAAATTTTTCATTATTATACTTTTTAAAAGTGTAAACTAAACTTTTTGTAACTTTTATTATATAAAAAATAATAAAAGTAATGGAATTTTAGTGTAGAAGGTGATGTATTCTTCTATTAAGTGACGTATTCTTCTATATTAAGGGACATATTCTTCTATTTTAAGTGACGTATTTTTCTATTTTATGTGATTTTTTTATATTTTAGGTGATTTTTTCAAATATATTATTTTTTCATGACTATGCTATTTATTTCTTTAATTTATATGAATTTTTAAAATTTTTTGTTTTTTAAAAAGAATAATAATGAAAAAATTTTGAATGCAAAAAAATAATAATAACTAAAAAAGAATGCAAGTAAAAGAATATGTTAAAAAAAAAATTGGCCAAATTGCTTTTTTGGTCCCTCTTAATAGGGGTAATTGCACTTTTGATCTCAAATAATAGTACGACTGCATTATTGGTCCCTTAGCATTTTTTATTAGTATTTTTAGTCATTTTTTATGAAAATACCATTTGACTAACGGTTGACTAACCTTCAAAACCCTAATTATTTGAATACCGCCTATTACCACTACTACCGCCCCGCAGCTGTCGCCACCCCGCCACCACCCCCACTGCCACTACCAACCCGACATCACCACCACCCTTCCCCCTTCTCGGCCCAGCCACCACTATCGCCACCCCGCCGTCACCACAATTATTTTTTTTTTAAATTTAAAAACTAGTTTATTTTATGTATTTTTTACTATTAATAAAAATTATTTTATTGTTTTAAAATTTAAGTAAATATAATTATAAATAATTTTATATAATATAAAATAGTGGTAGCGGAAATCCGATGGTGGCGGCGGCGAGCGGGGCGGTCGTGGTGACAGTGAGGCGGGTGGGTGGGGGTGGCGGCAGTGGCAAGGCGATTGTGGTGGCGGCGACGGGGTGATGGTGGCTGCAGGGCTGTAGTGGTGGTAACAGGGCGGTATTTAAATAGTTAAAATTTTGAGAGTTAGTAAAAGGATATTTTCATTAAAAAAAGACTAAAAATGCTAATAGAAGAATGCTATGGGACCAATAATGCAATCTTACTATTATTTGGGACCAAAAGTGCAACTACCCCTATTAAGAGGGACAAAAAAAGACATTTGGCCAAAAGAATTTGTATGAAAAAAAAATGAACGCATTGTTTGGTTTGAATATTAAAGCTTTGCTTGTATTAAATTATTTACCAGTTTAGATATCGATTAAATATTTTAGTTAAATTGTTTATATGTTTTTACATATGTTGTCCATTTATATTATGTATTTAGTTGATGAGGTGTCTGGTGTGACACAGTAGATCTCATCATTGGTCAAAAGACATAATATATAAATGAGGTTCATAACCGAGATAGTTTTGGACATACTGTCAGTTTATGTTATTATGTGATTCAGAAATTGGTTTGTCTAAACTAATTGAATCATATAGATATGCCCGGGGCATATTAAACTTGACCGTTTATGATGAATTGTCTTGTACTAATTTAATAGACTATTCATTCATAGTATTCTATCTCTTAATCCCTACACTTGAGCAGACATGAGGATTGGACATAGGGTACTTTGATCTGCCAAAGAGTGAGGTCACTTGAGACCAATAGTCGCGGTAGGTTGGGTTCGCGTGTTTAGTTGCTTAGTGTGTTGTTGCTTGTTGAAAGGAAACCATGTACCGATGTGTCCAGGGTGATGGTGCTCCCGAGATGAGCTCGTTATGTTTATTATACTAAATCCAGCCGGTGGACTTATGTTCAGTATAGTAAAAAGGTCGAGTGGTACTAGTCTCGGATTATAAGAAGGTAATTAATTAATTTATTAGTAAATTAATAAATTAATGAACACTATATCCTTGATGTGGGGAGATTAAAGAATAATTAATTTAGTTGTTCCGGAAGCAATTCTTGTGTAGGATAGTAGTGTCATAATTAATCCGTTAGTGGTTCGATTAATTATGTAGTGAGTTAATTGATAAAATTGAATTAATTATTTAATTAATTATTCCTAAAGGTTAATTAAGTAATTAATAAAGTTGAATTTTTTAATTAATTAATTAAGTTTCAAAGTTCAATTAGAATTAAGAAATTCTAGAGATTAGGAAATCTATTTGGATAAGGAAATCCTATTATATTTGTTACCTAATTGGATTTGGAAACTAATTAATAATCCTAAACCCATTATGAACACCAATCCTAAACCAACTTGGAGTCTCTCTTGTAACTCTATAAATAGACAAGAGATTAGCAATTCACAATACATAATTCATAAGTTTTCAATATAAAAAAACTAGAGAGAGAATTTATTTCTTCCTCGAAGTCAGGTTTTCCTCTTCAGGCATGCGGCTCAACTCTCGAGGTGTGATAGCTGGATTTCCTCCAAACAGATTGGAGGCGCGTGGAGTAGCTTCTGGCGGCACGTGAGGCGGCGTTTGGTTGGTTTTTCGACGAGATTTTTGTGGTGATTTACTGATCAATTGCTCATTAGTTCGTTGCCTAGACAACGTACGATCAAATCTTGAGTCATACAAGAGAATCACCTAAGTACACGCTTCAAGAGGTAATTCTTTAACTTCCGCTTTTATTAATAATTTATTGTTGCGTGAAAAATCAAATAAGTACAAGCTAAGATCCTGCACAACAGTTTTGTGCTAGAGTTTAGCCATGGTCAAGAATTTCGATTCTGGAATGCATAGCACGAAAGTGAATTTTTGACCGGGTCCGGACAGATAATTTTCCAATTTTGTGGGTTTAATTGAAAAGAAGAAGAAAATCTTTCTTTTCTTTTTTTGTTTTTTGTGGGTGCTGGAAGCGCGTGGAGTACAATTGCAAGTGTTAAGGAGTGGTGTTTCAAGCCAACATCGGTTATTGCTCACGCCCATCATCATAAGGGCTTTTCGGTATGTGGTTGGATCATCGGCCCTGGTGATGGCTCCCCATACTAGTAAAGGGATCTAGATTGAATGCTATTTGTGCTATCGATACTGCTCTCATTATCATCGGCAAATATGTCGTAAAGGTGAGCAAATCAAAAAATGTTTGATGCTTTCTAATAGTCCATTGCCATTTCTCTTTCTAGGTGTCCATTAATAATTTTTTATTTTTTTATCCTTCATTTTTCCATTGGAAACATAAACACTTATCATTTGAAATATGAATCTGCTTTACTATTTGTAACCCTATTTTCAAAATTACTACCAATAATGCCCCTCTAACATACAAATAAGATATCCCTTTGACCTTAACCCATTTTCCTTCAATCTCCTCGATTCTTCTTCTTCTTCTCATTCATTCTTTTTTTTTTTTTTTTTGGAACTCCTCCACCAAACACCACCCTCACTTTCGATTTAACATCCTCAACACTTGCCTTTTTCCTCATGTGATCATCATCCTAGTTTATCCTTGTTCTTGCATTGTACAAATCCTAGTCATACTAGACTTTGAAATAACAGTGTTGTTTGCAGCTTAGGGATTGCTACCCTATAGGCTCTAATGAGTGCAAATGTTTATAGTATCCCAACTCTTTTGGCTCAGCTTACTAGAAATTCATGCTACAGGTAATAGCCATTTTAATCTATACCATTTAGTATTGAAGTTAGGGTTTAGAACAACATCATCAAGATTCAAAAGTGTGATTATATTGTCATGAATACAAACATCCTTATGTATTGTGGTATGGACTCTGGTATGCCCTGCTGTTGAAAGTTTTCGCACTTATTCTGGTCCGGTCAAAAACTTTCATTCGTACAATCCGATTAGAAAACTTTCAACCAAACCCAAAGCACATTCATACTAATCTGATTTCATGTAGAAAGATTTCGGTTTGTGCAATTCGATGTGAAATCTCTCAGAAATCTATAGTACAGGATCTTAGATTACTTTTATTCAATTTGGCACGCATAGAAAATACCATACTTAAATAAAAGCGGAAGATTAAGAATTGACCTTTGAAGCGTGATACTCAAGAAGTCTATTGTATTCTCTGAGACAAGTTCGGACGTTGTGTGGGCAAAGATCTACTGAATAATCAGAATCAACCCCGACAGAAACACCGCACAAAAATTTTGCTCGAGAAAACTCGTGTCGCCGTCCCACGCACTACCGTCGGGAAAACATGCGGCGCCGCGCGTTGCCTAATTTTGCCAACACCGTTAGCTCACACGCCACCGCTAACCAAGCTTGCTGCTGTTGCTGAGAATCTACGCGCTGTTGGAGAGGAGTCAATGCCGAGGATGGAAGCCACCAACTTTCTCTCTATATCTCTCCCAGAGTTTCTCTCTCTAGTTTTTGTGTTTTGTCTGAATTATGACAACTTCATTTGTCCTGGGGCTATTATTGTGTCTTATATAGAGTTACAAGAGAGACCTTAAGTGAACTTGAGTTAGGCTTTCCTGTTAGGCTTGGGTTTTATTAGTTTCCAAATCTCAACTATATTAACTAATACTAATTGACCCAAGGATAATTAATTAAATAATTAAATCCACTTTGTCAATTAACCCTACACATAATTAATCGTACCACTAATGGATTAATTTTGAAACTACCGCTCAAATCAAAATTGCTTTCGGATCCACTAAATTAAATATTCTTTTATCTCCCCGTGTCAAAGATTTAATGATTGTCTATTTATTAATTTATTGATAAATTAATTCATCAACTTCTTCATTTGAAATTAGTACCAGTCGACCTTATTACTATACTGGACATAAGTCCACTGGCCAGATTTAGTTCAGCAATCTTTTTGAGCTCATCTGGAGAGCACCATCATCCCGGACGCATCGGTACACAGGTTCCTTTCAACTCGCGACAGCACACCAAGAAACTAAATACGCGCACCCAACCTACCGAGTATTTAGGCATCAAGTGACCGCACTCTTTGGCAGATTAAAATAACTATGTCTAATCCTCATGCCGGTCCTAATCTAGGGATTAAGAGACAGAATACAAGGTTCAAATTAACTATGACAGATCAGTACAAGTTAATTCAATCCTAATCGATCATGCTCAATATGCCCCAGACATATCTGTATGATTCAATCGGTTTAGACAAACCGATTTCAGAATCACACAATGACTTAAACTGACAGTATGTCCAATCTGTCTTAGTCATGAGCCTAATTTATATGTCATAACTCTAACCAATAATGAGATCTACCGTGTCACACCAAACACCTCATCATCTAGTCATATGACATAAAGAGACAATATACAAAAACACAATTAATTAACTAAAACAATTCAATCGATGGGAAATAGTTTTTCATACAAGAAAAGTTTTTCAGTATTCAAAACTAACTGCTGTCTCTTATGTTTTTCTTCCTTTTCTTTCCTTGTGATTCATGGGCAAAGATGTGGACAGAGTTGGCTGATCTCCATCTGAAAGGCTTAAAATTTTATCTACATTTCTCAATGTTAGAGTTGTTTGAAATTGAAATGGGTTCTGTTACTTATAATTGTTATTGTTATAATGATAATTTTGACATAATTTTGACACCCTCACTTGCCTTGTCTGGTGAAGAGAATCGGTGAAAGAGAGGTGGAATCGCAAGTGAGGGTGGTGTGTTGGTGGTGTTCGGGGGTTGAGTTCCAAAAAAAAAAAAAAAAAGAAGAAGAAAGAATCATGGAGAGCGAAAAGAAATGGGTTAAGGTTGAAGAGATATCTTATGTTTATGTTCGAGAGACACTATGGGTAGTAAACTTTGAAAATAGGGCTGCAAATAGCAAAAGGGTAGTATTATATCGCGCCCTGTTTTCTTATTCAACGCCCATTTTTTTTTCCAAAAAAGTCCTCTATTTTTTAAAGTATCGCCTCCCTAATTATTATTTCTCGCCCCCTTAAGGTTTATCTTCTGCCTCTCCTATTATTACAATATAGTTATCAAGTAGTTGATGCAATTCATTTTATACATATTTTCACATATTTTTAGCCTAGTTTTGAGCTGCCTATTGACAGATTCCTAATCTGTTTATGTGGTAAAAATACTAGTTATGGCTATACTTGTGCTAATTACAGGTGAAATATGCATGGAATAAAGACTGTAGAAAATCACTCTTTAGACTTAGCATTCAGAGAATAACCGAGATTTCCTAAGTTAATAGTGTTAGTTTTGAATACAGAAAAGCTATGGCTTGTATCAAAAACTAATATCCACAGTTGACATAACATTTTGTTTCAGTATAACTTTGTTCTTTATATCATAGAACTAGATAACGGGGTGTGGACAGACACAGTAGATACCGTTATTAGTTAAAGTATTGATATATAAAAAGTATGCTCGTAACCGAGATAGTATGAACATACTATCGGTATAGGTTATTGTGTGGTTTGGAAATTAGTTTATCTAAACAAGGTTAAATCACACGGATATGCCCGGGGCATATTGAGCACGACCAGTTTGGATAGAATTGACTTCTACTGATCGGCGTAGTCAATTCGGTCCTAGTATTCCGTCTCTTAATCCCGAGATTGGGACGGGCGTGAGGGTTGGATATCGTGTGCTTTGATTTGCCAAAAAGTGCGGTCGATTGAGGCCTATACCTCGGTAGGTTGGGTATGCGGTGTTTAGCTTCTTACGTGCCGTTGCTAGTCGGAGGAATCCACGTACCAGTTCGCCGGGTTGATGGTGCTCCCGAGATGAGCTCGTAAAGTCTATTATACTAAACCCGGCCGGTGAACTTTATGTTCGGTATAATAAAAGGACGAGTGGTACTAATCTCGGAAACCAAGAAGTCGATGAATTAATTTGTCAGTAAATTGATAAACCGACGAGCGCTAGATCTTTAATGTGGGGAGATAGAATAAAATATAATGGCGCGATGTAAAGTCATTTTCGAGCCGTAGTTCCATAATTGGTCCGATAGTGGCACGACCGATTATGCATTTGACTAATCGACAAGGTGAATTAATTAATCCAAAAGGTTTAATTAATATTTAATCGACAAAGTGAATTAAGAAATTAATTCTATTTGAATTAATTAATTCTAAGGGTTCGATTAAATTAAATTAACAAAGTGGGTTAAATAAATTAATTTAAATGGGTCGATTGGAGTTGATTAGTCGGGAAGACTTAGCGGTCAACAAAAGTCAAATTAAAAGGCCTAACTCGA